>CANTUS010000009.1:24425000-26925000 GCA_947683365.1 Euphorbia pulcherrima
TCGGGCTTTATGATATTATAAACAAGATATGCCATATTCGTGTCAACTATCATCTGCAGGTGGGTATATATCGGACATTCGGGTATTTTATTTGTTACATAGAAAATGTATAGGACTTGAAAACCTTGTAATAATTCTACTTTCCGCACTTACTTTTCTTTTACGATTGTAAATATTTTATTTACCGCTTAAATTGCTTGATAAATGCGAAAACCACAAAATAACTGAAAATACAAATAGATAGGGTGGATTAAACCGATTAAGAAAGAATGAAATATCCTAATTTGGCCTAATGAAAAGTAGATAACATCATCCGAACTCGGAATCTCTACGTAGGTATGGTCCAACCACCCGGTGGGAAAATCGTACCGAAAATTTCCCGGTTGAGCTGAACCGGGTGGCGACTCTATTCTAAGTACGGGATTTCGATCTCGTATCTTTTAAGCATTAAAATATGCAAAAATCATTTTCCTTTTCAACCACATCACACTCATCTCCCCGACACACCAAAAAACGGGCCGGCCCCACATTGGTCCGGCCCCCGCGCACGCAGCCGCGCGGGTCGTCGTCCGCTCACAGTAGGGCCATTTGGTGCTTCGTAAGAGAAGGGAAAATGGATCAACCGGCTAGGAAAACTTGTACTAGGGAGAAGCCATCATTAATCTTAAGTGATGATGTTGGTGCAATCAATTTCGATCTCCCTGAAGAAATTATATTGATCATGGTCTTCTCTAATTCAGCCAACACCATTATAGAAGCCAATTCTATCATCAAAACTGATAAGAATCTCGTAAGGTCTCTAGCAAAGGAAAGAGACAAGATATCAATCGAACAAGTGAAAGTTTTGGGTCTCGACTTGGCAACATACCAATTAAAGCTACCAAGGGTACCAAAGCTTCCTACACTACCAATCAAGACCCTCCATCTATGGAGGATGACTATCTATTTATGTAATTTTCTTTTGTTTTGCTAATATTTTGATGTGAACAATTCTTCCTTTAGGGCACTTTATTTTATTGAATACTTTGCATTTGCTTATTTGTTTGATGTTTTGCCTGATAGGTCCATGCATTCATTTTATCATAAGCATAACATGTTTAGTATTCATGATGTTTCTTTAGCTAAAATAAATTTGAGTATAGATGATAACATAAAATGGTAACCATTTCTAATGACCTAACATCTGAAAGAAAAAGAGAGATAACAAGTGCTTAAGGTTCATGATAACGCTTTCACCTGGTCATACCTAGTCCCACCTATGGCTCACCATTAGAGTGTGAAGCATTGCATCTTTTCGCCTAAAATAGAGAAAGAAGCTCGATTCTTCCTTAGATAAGTGCAATATGTCAAAAGGATTCATCACACGCCTTAAGAATATGTGCGAACCTACTTTCAAGCTACAGAAGAAACGTCGGCCTATTATGGGAAAGGAGCATCACCGGGTCATCTTTGATAGAATTAAGGCCTACCTTTTCTTTGCCCACCCATTCTCAAAATCCCCACCCTCAATACACCAGTAACCCTTTACAATATCCAATCTCTTATAACCACAAACCTTCACTATTTCTCTCCTCATTGGCCATTCCCGATGAGGGGGACACATATGATCAGCGAGATTCAACCCTCATCAATAAATGAACACCATTTCATCATCATATGGGCAGGTTACTTCTCAAAATAGGGGGAAGTCGAGTCTTTCACCAACTTTACGTCCAAGGGATGGCCAAGTTCATTGAGAAACAAATCCTTACCCGGTTTGGTTTTCCTTATCACATTGCCTTAATTAATGGGCTCAGTTCCAAGGGGTAACCACCAAATTGATTAAGAAACATAAGTTTGAGCACCGTAAATCTTCATCGTACAAACTGCGAGCTAATGGGGCAACTAAAATCTATAAACCAGTCCACCAAGAATACTCTCTCAAAGGCTATTACCGCATATGGAGATCAGGTCGATAAACTACCATTTGCTCTTTGGGACTACTAAAAAAGCATATGAACTCCCATAAATCAAGCTTCTTTCTCCTTTGTCTATCGATTGGAAGTCATGCTACCAACTAAAACGAAGATGAAAGCTTTAAGAGCCACGTTGGAATCCAAATTAGAAGATTCTGAATGGACGAAAGTGATGTTCAAACATCCCAATACCTCGACTGACCCACTAGAAGCCTCAACCACATGAACCAATAAAAACTGAGTTAAGCAAAAAAGGTACCCGTCAAAGGCCAATGATCTGATTCCAAAGCAAGTGAAGCCTACCAACACTGACCTAAGGGGGAAATTCTGTCCAAATGGGAAAGTGCCTCGTATAATTAGAAAAGCAGTCGATACACAAGGCATAAATATCAATGGCAATGATCTTATAACTACCAATCAAAACAAGTTGAAGAATTATCGTGTCTAACCTAAAAGAATCAATTCAGAACAGTAGTACATGAAAGAATATAGCACATCGATCACCTGGCGAGTGGTCCTCTACAACTCGACAAAAATTAGGCTGCAACCTGCTAATTGGTATTCTACAAATCATTCAGGAAAAAGTTAGGGTACATTATAACCTGCCAGGATAAAAACCCAAAAAGGGCAGTCTGGGCAAAATTTAGGGTAAAGTGAGCTACGAGAGCATGTTGGCTAGAAAGCCTGTATAGGCTAGTTAACGCTAAAGTTTGGGTCAATAGAAATGGTTATCATCATTATGTACTCAAAATTAATTCATTTAATGGGAATGTCACTTTTACTGAATTCCTTATGTTTATGCTTGAATGAATATATTGGACCCTAAAGGCAAAATGTTGCAAGTTAGCCAAACATAGGGTTCCATGCAGTCAGCCCATTTCCTCAAGAGACAATGATAAAAGGCAAAAATCTTTATATACTGAAAAAAGAGCAAGGTCTATGCAAAAGCTAGGAAAAGTTTGCTAGATTGAAAACCCAAAAAGGGCGGTCTAGGAAAAAATTAGGACATAATCGTAGACAAGTCTGATAGGCCTGTCGCAATGTTCAAGTCTGTGCAAAAATTAAGACAATTAAAATTGAAGGTAATGACTGCCATTGATCTCACCAAGATACCCACATTATTGCCATTGTCATCATAGTGCTTGAATATCCTCTATAATTTGATGGACTCAAAGTGTGAGCGGATGACCTTTTCCCGACCCTTAAAAGGCGTAGAAAAATAAGGGTAGCGAAGCGAGCCAAGGGATTGATCCTCATTTTAGAGGTCGTGATAAAAATATTAATGAAAATGATTTTCAAGTTGATATTTAGGTCCAATTTAAATGTTAAAAGATACAAGACCCAAAATCAAGTATTTTAAGATAGATTCGCCACCCGGTTTAGCTCTTCCGGGAATTTGGGTACGACATTCCCACTTGGAGGTTAGATCGTACCTTAAAATAGAGATTCCAAGTTTGGATGATGTTGCTTACTTTTCATTTATTAAATCAAACAATTTACATTTTAATGAAGGTGACTTTAGTTCTTATGCAATTTAAATCCTCCTAATTAGAGTTTTCGGTTATAATATCCATACATCACACAGCGTGGCACGTAGAAAGTAGTAAATAAAGTAGATAAACTAATTATTATGTTGCTTTACAAATACCTCTAAATTTTTCTAATGCAGGAAAAGTAAAAGAATGGATACATAAAGCAAATAAAGAGAGATCGAAATCGGGTCTCAATCAGGCTTACCAACCCCAAAATAGCTCCAGAAATAGCAAATCACAAATGGACAATCACAATAATGCACAAATAAATAAAATGCAAACAATTAAATTAAACAAGGGAGAAAAACATTTTTTGAGGATTTTCGAGATTAAAAACGCGTTATTAAGGCATTAAATAAGTATCCAAACAATCTAATAATTAACTAAATAACTAAATAACCCTAAAATTAATTAATATATTTACAAAATATTTTTGGATTTTTATTTAAGATAAAAAGATTTATTTAGCATTTATTTGGAGAAAAAGTCATTTTTAAACCATTAAATAGACATTTAACCAATTAAGTAAGTAATAAAATAATTCCAGTAGATTAAAAATTATTTTAGTTAGTTTCAGATTATTTAGAAATTTTTTAGAAATTTTTTGGGTGAAAATCAAGGTCAAAAACATAAGAAAATGATAAAATAGAGCAAAAAACACAAAATAGGGACCTTCTGCCATTTTTGCCAGTTTGACCGCTATAGTGGTCATCCAACCACTATCGTTAAAGTGGTTGAAACTGCCATCATAGCGGTTGGACGACCACCGGAGAGGTCATGCCGGAAAATGCCAAACGGACCAAAATCGATATTTTTACACCTAGAAAATTCAAGATTATCGAAATTTTAACCTAATTCCTACAATATTGCAGTAGATCTGGACTTAAAATGGTGATTAACTTTGATTTTTTGTCTTTAAGATAAAAAGGAACCCAAAAAACACCGGGAAGAATGCTTGCAAAAATGCCGATAGAAAACGAGTAGAAGACCCCAAGAACAACTAAGAGTAGCAAAAAAACTATTAAGTAAATAGATCGGAACTCAGTTTTATTACCTCTAGGCCATGAATCCACATTTTGAGACTCGAACCAGACATTTGGCAAGTTTTGTGATGAATTGATGACTAAAATCTGACGAAAACATCGACGAAATTAACAACGTACTCAGTGATGAATTGTAGTGATTTTGTGCTAAAAAGTCCCTAAATCCTATTTAAGCTCATTTTAACCTATGATTTCTACTTGATTTTAGTGTTTAGACTAAAAGATCAAGCCTAATAACGCTTATGAATCCGAATGAATCAAATTTCCATGGCTTTATGAAGCTTTCTCTCTGTAAAATGCTAAGAACCCTAAAATGGAATTTCAGTCTTTAAATTGGCAAAAAGTCCTGAATTAGGTGATTAAATGGGTTTATATAGACTTTCCTAACACCAAATAACCCAATTAATCCTTAGAAATGTTAAATTTCTCAAAAAAAATCGAGTTTATTAGATTTAGAGAGAGAAAAATGAACTGGCGATGAACCCAGGGACTCGTACAATGATTGAATCTCAACCGCTGTCATGGGTGTTGTGAACTACCCAATAGGCACGGAGAACCACCTTGAGGGCGCAATGAACCACCCAGGCATGCGCTAAACCACATTAGGGGGCGGTTCACCGCTCTAAGGGGGCGGTTTAGCGATGTGGCCATGCGCCCTGAATCACGCGAGGGCACGGTGAACCACCATAGTGGTGCGGCAAACCGCTCCAAGGGGTGCGGTGCACGAGCTGCCAGGGCGGCAAACCGCTTTGGTGGTGGTTCTAGTGAGGAGGGGGAAACCTAGCATTTTTTTATTTTATTTTTTATTTTATGAATCTTTATTATTTTTATATATTAACCGGTGATGGAAAATGATGCGATTAAAGTCCTAAATAGTCAAGAGGGCACTTGCCAAACACGATTCAACTTTGAAAAAATAGAACAATTAGCCTGTAACCAGGTTAGAGCAAAAAGTCATAATCGTTCTAACAGACACCAAAAAGCCTATACTCTCAAGCTGCCCCTCGTGAGATTACCACTTTGTGGGCCAAGTGTGATCTCATAAAAGTGCAAGGGATAGAAGGTTGTTATACCTAAGGTGTGGATTCTTGAACCAGTTGTCTACTAGTGCTACCATCAACAGACCTATCAAGAACAAGGTTGACATAGAGATTTTGAATCGGTATCACCTTTGACCCCCCTTAGATTAGAGTTGGATTATTGGTTGTTTACTGTTGGATTTGCCAAGAGTACCAAAAGAGCCTCTCGGACTTTAAGCATTGTTGAGAGCATCTGAAGAGATGCTTGGACTAAATTGATTGGCGAGAGCATCTGAAGAGACCTTTGGACTAAAATGACTGCTGAGAGCATTCGACATGACCCTTGGACTAGAACGACCTACTAGGACTGAAACACATTCCAAGAATTTCTAGCAAGATCCCTAGACTGGAATGTATGCCAAGAACGTCACTGAAAGCTGCCAAGAACATCTAATAAGATCATCGGACTGGGAGATTTGTTGAGAATGTCTAATGAGATCCTCGGACTAGAAGATTTACCGAGGGCATCTACAGTGATCATCGGACTGAAAGATTGTGCCTAGATTATATGTTGAGATGCCCTTGATATGCCCTTGATGATTATATCAAGGTGCCCCTTGATGATTACATTGAGGTGCCCTTGGGTGTTATCATAAAGGGACCCCTTAGAGGAACTCCGAGTTCTAATTTTAGGATCCATTGAGTTGGTTATCCATCGGGATTACCTCATGGTGTACCTTTTAATTGCTTAATTGATTTTCTTAGAACAAAAATATTTTTCCCCTTAATTAAGCAATTAAAATGGAAGAATAAAATAAAAGTTCAGATTTTCGGGAGTCCGAAGAACCGTTAAGGTTGACCGATAGCTCGAGGAGACTTTTCTGTGCTTCGTTCCCTGTAGAATTTAGCATAGAATAATTGATAGAATATTTTATGAATATTATACATGGATGCATGAATGCATGAAATGGTTAGACTGATCATCTTTAGGGTGACTCATCGTTTATTCGAAGAGAGATTGACTTGCTTGAAGAGAGAGGATATACAAAACTACATCATCGTGCGGATTAGATGATTATACCCCTAATGGAGGATTAGAGAAGCATGCGGTGCACATGCGAGGTCGTGTGTCCAAATATTGAGGCTGAGAAAGGTTATTTACTACACGCCTTATCACTCACTGACAAAGGAAATGAATCAGCTGTGGAACAATCGCCAGATTACATATATTAGAGACAAGGGGAGCACGAAGCAAAGTTTGAGATTTTTTACTACGATCGGTTGGGCGCTACCACTACTGATGAGTTCTACCAAGGATGGCTTTAGAAGATTAGGACATCACGGACTGGAGACACTCGATCGCGATCGAGATTTGAGTGGACACATGCAGATAACCGATTTGAGCCCTTCGAGTCAACTAGGCTAGAGAAGACATTCATAAACTATGATGATGATGACAATAATGCGGGTACTTCTATATGATCGATGGCAGCCATTACCTTCACTTTTATTTGTCTTAACTTTTGCATAGACCCAAACATTGTTATGAGCCTATCAGACTTATGTATATTTTGGTTCTATGCCCTAATTTTTTCTTGGACCGCCCTTTTCGGGTTTTCAATCCAGTGGACTTTTACCTTTCTTTTGCATACACCTTGTTGTTTTCAGTCTAATCGGATTTTTGCCTTTTATCATTATTTTCTTATGAGGAATCGAGCTGACTACATGGAAC
This sequence comes from Euphorbia pulcherrima, assembly GCA_947683365.1. Lineage (NCBI taxonomy): Eukaryota > Viridiplantae > Streptophyta > Magnoliopsida > Malpighiales > Euphorbiaceae > Euphorbia > Euphorbia pulcherrima. The sequence goes on from CANTUS010000009.1 coordinate 24,432,282, forward strand.
CCTACATTTAACTCAATTGCAACATTTTGCCCTTATATTCACTCAAGCATAAACATAAAGATTTTAGTAAAATGACATTTCCATTAAATGAAGTAAGTTTGAGTACACGATGATGATAACCATTTCTATTGACCCAAACTCTGGTGTTAACTAGCCTATGGAGGTTTTCTATCCAACAACCTCTCTTAACTCACTTTTACCCTAAATTTTGCCCAAATCGCCCTTTTCAGATTTTTCAGCTTGGCGGGTTATTTTGCACCCTAACATTTGCTTGACCAGTTTGTAGAATACCAACCAGCAGGATACACCCTAATTATTGCCCAAATAGTAGAGGACCACTTGATGGGTGATTAATTCAATTTATTTTTTTCATGTGCTGCTTTTCTGGATTTAAATCTTTTTTGTTAGATATGATAACGCTTCAAGCCACCTAATTGATGGGGTTCATGAACTCGTTACCATCCAAAATCTTCATGCCCCTTGTATCGAGTATATTTCTAAATACACAAAGTCTTTCCCAATCTGGTTGGAATTGCCCCCTTGGATCGGCGTTAGTAGGCTTTACTTGTTTCAAAATTAGATCATCGGCCTTTTGAAGGACACCTCTGATGCTTGATTCGGTTGATGTACGCTCTTACTATGCATTGCTGGTACATCTGAAGATTGTTCAAGTTGTTCGAGTTGTGCCTTGGTCCATGTAGGTCCATTTGACATTGATTTAGTGCGACTCTCAAGGACTCCATCTTGGTTTTGCCTGGGATAGCGGTTACCATGGCATAAACCAATAAGAAAGGCATCAGATTCATGGGAATTCCAACACTTGTTTGACATCTTTGAAGGGTGAATGGTAGCTCATCGGCTCAATCTCTGATCCTTGTAGTAATCTTGGAAATAAACTTCTTGATAGACTGGTTTGTAGTTTTAGTTGCCCTATTAGCTTGTGGTTTTAACGGTGAAGATCTATGGCTCTCAAACCTATATCTCTTGATCAATTCGACGGTTGCACCTTGGAATCAAAACTCGTCATCTGAGATGATATGATGAGGTAGGCCATACCAGGTGAAGATGTGTTTATCAATGAACTTGGCCATCCTCTTGGTGGTAATGATGGTGCAAGGCTCGACTTTCCCCCATTTTGAGAAGTAAGCTACCCCTATGATGACGAATCGGTGTCCATTGGTTGATAAAGGCTAATTTCACCAATCATATTCTCCTTTCATTTTGAGAAGTAAGTTGCCCCTACAATGATGAAGCAGTGTCCATTGGTTGATAAAGGCTGATTTCACCAATCATATTTTCCTTTCATTTTGAGAAGTAAGTTGCCCCTACGATGATGAAGCAGTGTCACCAATCATATTTTCCCCCACTTCGAGAATACTCAATGAGGAGAGAAATGGGGAAGCTTTGTAATTGCAAGGGAATGGATACTGATATTGATCAATAGTGTATCGAGAGTGGGAATTTTAAGAATGGGTGGGTGAAGAAAAGGTAAGCCTTAGTTCTGTCAAAGGTAGTATGGCGATGCTCCTTCTCCACAATTGGCTGACGCTTCTTCGATAGCTTGAAGATGGGTTTGTACACAGTTGTGAGGCCGGCAATGAACTGACTGGCATATTGGATCTATCTAAGCAAGGACTGAGCTTCTTTTTCTATTCTGGGTGTGGGAATGCAATGCTCGACTTTCTGGCGAAGAACCCTAGGTGTGACTAGGTATGCTAAGGGGAAAGCGTTATCACAGTTTTTAAGCACTTTTATTATCTCGCTTTTTCTTTCAGAGTTTAGGTCATCAGAAATGGTTTTCATTTTAGGGTTAACATCTATACTCAAATTTATTTCAGTTAAGGAACTGTCATGAATGTTGAACACATTTTGCTTATGATAAAATGAATGGATGGACCCATCAAGCGAAACATCAAACAAATAAGCAAAAGCAAAGTCTTCATTGAAATAAAGTGCCTTGAAGGCAGAATTGTTCGCATCAAAATACTAGCAAAACAAAAGAAAATTACAAAAATAGATAGTCATCCTCCAAAGACGGAGGGTCTTTATTGGTAATGTAGGTAGATTAGGCATTCTCGGTATCTTTCATTGGTGCATTATCTAGGATGAGATCCAGAACTTTCACTTGCTCGATTGATATCTTATCTCGTTCCTTTGCTATAGACCTCATGATATTCTTGTCATTTTCGGTGATAGAATTAGCTTCCATAATGGTGTTAGCTGAACAAGAGAAGACCATGGCCAACACGATTTGCTTGGGGAGACCGAAATTGATCACACCTACCTCATCACTTGAGCTCGGTCATGGCTTATCCTCAGTACTAGTCTTCATAGCCGGCTAATCCATTTTACCTTCTCTTACCAAGCGCTGCCTAGAGGTTTGCATTGATCTGTTTTGTGCCCTATCTGTTTGGTTAAGCCAGGAATTTATTTTGACTGGTAACTAATTTTATTATGGTCATAAATAAATTAAAATGTTGATTAAAATGATTAGATCATTTTTTGAATAAGCCATGAATTTATTTTCACTGGTAACTAATTTTATTAGGGTCATAAATAAATTAAAAGAAAGGAGAATTAAAAGGGATTTTTCCTATCCTACATTGCTAAATGGAGAGCATTTTTGCTCTCCTCCTCCTATAAAAGGAGGCCTTCTCCTCCTCTTCTCAACACTTCAAGTTCACAGCTTGTGGCATTTTTCAAGAGCCTTCAGTGAGGATTCTTGAGCTGATATAGAAGAATTTTTTTTATCCTTGCAAATTATAGTTTAATTTGGGGACCTCTACTGTATATTTTTGGGTGGGCTTTTAGAGTGGTCTAGCTGCTACCCAAAGCTCTTCAATTCTTCCTCATTGGGAGGTTTTGGCTAGTGGATTTCATGTGGATACTCATAAATGCTATCCTACATTTGGAGGCTTGTGCAAGAGAGTTCTGCCAAAGCATGCTTCAACTGGTAAGTTTTCCTTTTCTCTTTTAATTACTAAGTCTTTTTCCTTAAGCGTTTTTAGACTTAATAATTATTATGCTTAGGTTGTTTTGCATGCTTAGTTTATTTTATGCTTAGGTTATAGCTTAGAGTTTTAACATGCTAAGTATAAAATATTTATGCTAGGATATAATTTATAATTATGGTCTACCTAGCCTATGTATGCTAACCTAGTTAGAGAATTAATTTAGTTAAGGCTTTAATTAATTTATATGCCACTGATAGGAGTTCCTAGGGACAGGGGACAAAATTTAGAATTTTCCATATGACTGTTATACATGTTCAAAGTGATAGTCAGTTCCAAACAAAGAAGAGAAAGAGAGAGCTAATAACTCAAACAACAACAAGCCTTGGTTTCAGAAGAATAACAACTCTGAATCTCACGAACCAGCGCCTGCTCCCGCTAAGGGTATGACACCTATAGTTCAAGTTGTCGCTCAAGAGAATGTTTCAGCTATTCAAGTTTCCCCTTCCAAGAATACCTTTGTATCTCCATGGAAATTACCTCTCGGTGTTATTTTTGCCAAGTTGAGGGAGGTAGACAAGCTTAACTCTATGCATGAGTATAGATCTCCCAGTACCAAAGAGAAAGGGACTTCCACAAGTATCACATCTAGAGAGGGCATAAGACTGATCAATGTTGGACTTTGGCTTCCACTATCTCTCATCTGATGAAGGAAGGAAAGATATAACAACCCGCTCAAAAACCTAGCACAATGGAGATCCCTATACCAAAATTTGATGGTGAGGCTAGTATGATTGACTCGGGTCTGTCTAAGTAATTTATTCTAGGAATAGTTTTTAAAAATCTCTTCGAGAATAGCTTGTTACTATTGTTGAACCTGCTGAAAAGGAAGTCAAAAACACCTTGGTTGCTATGCCTAGACCCATGTCTATTTTGATGAAGGAAAAGTGGAAGGACAATGATAAAACCAATCAAATCACTGAAGTTAACAAGAAACTAACGAGGTCTCTAGTGAAAGAAGGAGACAAGTTGTGAGCACTGGATTTTAATGATCCTTCACAAAACTATGATGAGAGCTATATGATGTAATGTCTTTCAAGTCTTGTCCATTAGGAGTGTTCCGACTACTACAGAGTTGAGTTTGGCCAAAGTTTGGAGACCTAGTCTGCCCTTAGGGACCCATACGGGCGCTGCTTGGTGGTACGGATCCACTAGCAGACTCGTATAGGTCATTTCTTCCATATGCCCAGGGGGGACACCCGTACGGGTCCTCTAGTTGCCTAAATAGGCTCTTTTGGAAGGGAATCCTTTCCTATTTTGGGAAAAGGCAGGCCATAAACGCAATTTATTGCATTCAGACCTCCTTTCCCCTTTAAATAGGGCACTTCTCTTCACATTTTACTGACACACACATCTCATATGAAAATCATACTACAACTCTAGCAATTTCTATAAGTATAGAATAGGTATGGTGGAGGTATAGGAGGTATAAAATAGGGAGGAAACCCATTCCTTGAGGTTTTGTCCACATTTTATTCATTCCTAGCTTCTTTTATTAGGATTTAGGGGAGGTTTCGTCCATACAAATACTCACCTAAATAGCCCTATTTCATCATCTACTTTGGTCGGACTCTCTCAATAGTAAAGGGATCACCACAAAGTGGATTCACGCCGTAAAGGTAACGCACTTGAGTTTTAAAGAGACTCACATCTCAGTTATTTCATTATTATTATTATTATTCTTTGCTCCTTCTATTATATCTATTGCTTTCGTTTCTTGTTTCGGGTCTGGTCCTAACCTATATGAGCCTTGTTGGCACCATATATCTCCAAAGATATCAATTCAGTGTGCCATACACATATGGAAGGAAATCCCATTTTATTTTATTTTTCTGCCACTAATCTGTTATTTTATTAATCTATAAACTGAACTTAACAAAGTTTCTGTCTGAAATAGATAGGACCTGTACGAGTACACCATACCCATAGCGGTTATGCCTAGCAGCCGTATGGGTCCCTCCCACCCGTATGGGTACGGACCCCAAGAAAATTGCAGAACTCATTTTAACTAGTTGAAAATCAATCCAACTCACCATATTGCCATGCGATCATTTTCACTAAGAATCCAGTAAATCGACCCAAAAAAGTTAAAATGTGTTTTCACAACAAAATACGATGAAATGGTGATTTATGATGTGCTATAAACTGTGCTAACATCTGTGGATACAGGGGAACTTATTTTCATTTTGTTTTATAACTTAGAACAAATGTATAGGTCCTCTTTGCAATTCCCCATTTTATCCCCCGGTTGTAATTTTTATTCCCCTGTTTATCGTTTGTGCTTTATTGTAATATGTAAACGCATGTAATGAGTGTGAAAAAGTGTAGAAATAGAATTTCTGTGATAATTCCCTAAATGATGAAAACTAAAATGGTTTTATGCGGTGAATGTAAATTTGAATCAAGTAAATGACAAATAGTGGGACTCAGTAGTGGGACTCATTCACTCCGTCAAGAAGCTATTCTGTAGTTTCACCACAACAAGGATTTGAGTCGACTGCCAGGCTTTGTGGTTGTGCCAAAGGGGACAATTCTCCCTTATTCCGTGGGTTTACCCTATGGCATAACCCATGACTAAGTCGTTCATCCTATGATTCTTGATGATAGCTTACCTTGGGGTACTCCTCTTTTGAGCCTTTTCAAGAAGCTGAAGAAATACAAATTGATTGATCATCTACGACTGTATGTTTTGCAGAAACCTGAGGAGAAGGGCAACTTCTGCATATATCATCTTAGTCTTGATTATCCAACTAGGATATGTGAGGATCTCCTCAAAGCCATCACAACACTAATTAATAAAGGAAAAGTCTATGATCCCTAAAGGAGAGGGGGTGAAGTAGTCATGATCAACTCGGGATTAGAAGAAAGTGAGGTATAGAAATGCATCATGGAGACCAAGAAAGTGAGAGAAGAGCCATCCATATTTGATCTTATAGCTGTCAGACAGTGGAGTGGGGAACCTGTCCATGACTACTTTCAAAGATGGTTAACGATCGCGGTATCCCTTAAAAGGAAACCTCAAGAGAAGGAATTAGTGGATCGGTTTATTTTCAGGTTATCTCTTCACCTCCACAAGATGGCATTTGTGACTACATACAAAACTATCCCTGAGAACTATGAAGCAGTTATAGAAGCAGAAAAATGTGGCAAAAAAATCAAAGACAGTGACCCATCAAAGATTGAAGTATAAAAAGCCATTGATACCCTTACCACTTCTATATACACTATCTTATGGTTAGGGGATAAGAAGAAGACACTGATTAAGGAAGCCTTGAGAAAACTAGACCAAGCTATGAGGGAAGCTGTGGACGATATGTTAATTGAGTAACAGTTGCAAGACCTGGATCGTGACCTGACTCACATTCTGATGAATGACCAAGAAGGCCCTCCACCCGTGGAGGATGACATTGCAATTATATGTGATGAAAATGATGTAACCTTCGGGAATCCTAATGATAATGATAATGATTTTGCTTACTTGTTTAATGTTTTGCCTAATGAAACTGTGAGGTGTTGATGACGTGTAGGTCTCTCTTGGCGCTTGTTGGTTGATTAATTTAGGCTTGATGAAACAATTTAGTTCAAGTTTGCACATTTTTACCAATTTTAATGAATAAAAGAATCGAGACCCAAATCTCGATACAAATGATAAAGTCGCCACCCAAGTTGTCTACATGGAAAAGAGTTTTGGTATGGTTCCCTCTAGGCGGGAGACTCATACCTATTGGATCAGAGATTCGGGTATCGTATGAGTCACTTATTTCTCATTTAGTTAATTCAAAATTACATTCACCGTGTAAAACCGTTTGTTTTTCATCATTTGGGGAATTATCACAGAAAGCTCATTTTCTACACTTTTTTATATATAATGCATGAGTTTAAGAGTTTATAATAAAACACAGGGAATAAAATGGGGAATAAAATTACAATCGGAGGAAAATGGGGGAATTGAAAAGGAACCTATACATTTGTTCTAAGTTATAAATAAATATGAATAAATTCACCTGCATCCACAAAGATTAGCACAGTCTATAGCACATAACAAATCAGCATTTTATTGAGAAAAATGTGATTATGTTGTAAAACCATATTTTAACTTTTGTTGGTTGATTTACCGTATTTTTAGTGAAAATGATCGCATGGCAAATGGTGAGTTAGATTGATTTTATCCGATTAAAAGATGAATTTTGGATTCTTCCTGGGGGGCCGGTACCCGTACGGGTGGGTAGGACCCGTACGGCTATTGGGGAGGACCGGTATAGGTGTGGGGGACCCATACGAGTTCGGTCTCATCCGATATATTCTTTGTTCAATTTACTTTAACAAATTAATGAAGGAGAAATGAGATAAAAATAGGATTTCCTATTATATGAGTATGGCGTACCAGTACAACCACTATAGTGGTATACTAGGTACCAACAAGGCTCATATTAATCAGGACCAGACCCAAAAGTATTTTATTAAATAGACATAATAGAAGAGGCGGAGAATAATAATAAAATAATTAAGCTGTGAGTCTCTTTGAAACTCAGGAGCGTACCTTTACGTGATGAATCTACTTTGGAGCAAATCTAATGCTGAATCGAAACTTTGTCAAACTATAACCTCGAGAACTTGTTGAATATGATTTTTCTATATCATATTTCTAATATTTGTTTTGTTGTGTGTTGTTGTGAAATGGGGAAAATGACCTCCTATTTATTCGAGAAAATAGGTTTGAACGCATTAAATGGCTGATTTAATTTTTTTATGGCAAATTATATTCTTTTATGTCAAAGTATATTTACATATAGCAAATTATATTTGCATATGGAAAATATATTCGCATATGGAAAATTGCATTCGCATATGGCAAATTATATTTGCATATGGCAAAGCATATTCACATGTGGCAAATATATTCGCATATGGTAAATTATATTTGCATCTGGCAAATATATTCGCATATGGCAAATATATTTGCATATGGCAAATTATATTTGCTATATTGAATTATATTCTTTTATGGCAGATTTGGGCACTAAAACCTACTGTTTGGGAGTTTGGGGGACTGGTACGGGTGGCCTAGACTGTACGGGTCCCATTGGTACCTAATTAGGTAATTCAGGAAGTTTTTGAACCTGTATGAATGGGATGGACCCGTACCAATCTGGGGGACTCGTACGGGTCCAGCCGGTCCACTTGTATGGATTCGTATGGATCGGTACAAATCTAGGTCAACCTGTACGGATCTGTATGGACTGGTATGAACCGATCCGACTGATTTTGCCTGAAACTTCATAGAACTACCTAAAATCGTCCGAAACTAACTATTTTTCATCGATTTTGACCATTTTAGACCTTTTAGGACTTAGGCGCTAGTTTTCTAAGGTTTACGTTTGACAAAGTTTGACCAATCAACATTGAAACCATTCCAAGTAGACAACACCTATAGAAGAATGCATTATCTAGCTCTCATCATCATTTTGTAAGAATGACTATTAAAATCCAGTGATCATAGGCACAATGCATTTGTCTGGCCATATGCATAACGTTTTTAGCATTCATGATGCTTCATTGCATTACATTAATTTGGGTACCAAGGAAAATCCAAAAATGGTAATAACATCCAATGGTTTGACCCCAATCGGAAAAAGAGAGATGATAAAAGTGCTTAGAAAACATGTTAATGCTTTTGCTTAGTCCTATGAAGACATGCCCGGGGTAGATCACCAAATCACCGGGCATCGTATCCCAACCGACCCATGATTCAAACCAATCAAACAAAAGTTACATAGGTTACGTCCTAAATGGGCTGATAAAATCAAATCTAAAGTTGCTGGGTTACTAGAAGCTAAGTTCATTGAAGTAATTGAGTACCCGGCATGGTTAGCAAATGTTGTCTTGGTCCTTAAGAAAGATGGAAAGGTTAGAATGTGTGTCGACTTTTGTGATTTGAATAAGTCATCCTCCAAGGATGACTTTCCATTACCCCACATCGATGTATTGTTAAATAGTGCCACCAAGACCGCACTATACTCATTCTTAGACGGGTTCTTTGGGTATAATTAGATCTTAATGGACATCATCGACAAGGTCAAGACAACCTTCATCATAGAATAGGGAGTGTATTGTTACAAGGTAATGCTTTTTGGGTTGAAGAATGCATGGGCAACTTAACAAAGAGCAGTGATAGCCTTATTGCACGACATGATCCACAAAGAGGTTGAGGTTTATGTAGATGACATGCTAGTAAAGTCTAATACAAAGGAAGAGCACCCTGAGATTTTGGAAAGGTTCTTGACTAGAATCGAGAAGTGCAATCTGCGCTTAAATACAAAGAGGTGTGTGTTTGGGGTTACATCAAGAAAACTCTAGGGACACATCGTCAGTCAGAGGGGAATCGAGGTCAATCCTGATAAGGTTAGAGCTATTCAAGAAATGCCTACTCCTATAACTGAAAGGGAAGTCAGGTCATTCCTTGGATTGCTCTAGTACGTTAGTCATTTCATTGCTAAGTTAACAACCATGTATGAGCCAATCTTTAAGTTGTTAAGAAGGAAGTAGCCGATAGAACGGAATGAGCAATGCCACATACCATTTTACAAGATAAATGCTTATCTCATTAACCCCCCAGTTTTGAAGCCTCTAATGCCCGGTAAGCCATCGATTCTCTTTTTAGCCATAGAAGAGTAGTCTGTAGGGGCAATGGTTATCCCAGAATAAGAGGATAAGAGCGAGCATGCTATCTATTATTTAAGCAAGAAGTTATTGGAATATGAGATGAAGTACATGGTGGCAGAAAAGACCTATACGAGTATGGTATGGTTAACTAAGAAGTTGAGGCATTACTTCTAGTCCTATAAAATTCAAGCAGTTGCGAAGGTTAATCCAATGAAGTATCTATATCAATCCCCTACATCGGCAGGGAAACTCTCTCATTGGCTCTTGTTACTGTCTAAGTTTGATATCGAGTATGTCATGAAGAAGGTTATTAAAGGGAGAGCAGTGGCTGAGTTTTTGGCAAGTCAACCCCTAGAGTCTGACTATGTCAAAAATATGGATTAACCTGATAAGCAGTTAATAGAAGTGAAGGCTGAAAAGGTCGAATGGACCATGTATTTCAACGGGGCTATGAATCAAAAGGGCGCAAGCCTTAGGGTAGTCATCATTACACCACAAGGTGAGGTTATTCCACTGAGCAAGCGGTTGGAATTTTCAATCACTAATAATGGGACCAAGTATGAAGCTTATCTCTTTGGTCTTGATGCTCTCTTAAAAATAGGGGCAAGGAAAGTCAGGGTGATAGGGGACTCCGTGTTAATGATAAAGCATGTCGTGGGAGAATGGGAAATCAGGGAAGAGTCACTCAGACCATATGTTCGGACAATCTAGGATTTCTTAGCACAATTTGGCTAGTGCCTCTTCTAGTATATACTGAGGGACGAGAATCAGATGGCGGATTCCTTGGCTACCCTAGCTTCTATGTGGGGAGGAGAAGAGGCTTAACCCATTCATTTGCTTATAGTAGAAATGGCTCATTCACCATTTCATGAAAGGGTTCAGGTTATGGTCATAGAGGAGCAAAAGGCTTGTAGGTACGATGACATTAAGAGGATTTTGAAAGGAGGGAAGTGCCCCAAGGGGTCATCAGGTCCATACCATCTAACTCTCAAGAGATTGGCGACCTGGTTTGGACTAGTCAACGAAGATCTCTTCAAAAGAACAACTAAAGGTTTATTGTTGAGGTGTTTGACAGAAGAAGAAGCAAAAAGGGTAATGATTCAGGTACATTCAGGGGATTGCGGCCCGCACATGAATTGGATGGCTTTAGCTAGAAAGATTCAGAGAATGGGGTACTAATGGACCACAATAAATGCCGACTGCATCAACAAGGTCAGGAAATGTCATGAATGTCAGATTCACGGGGATATACAACATCTCCCTTCATCCGAACTTCACAATTTGTCTACTCCATGGCCTTCCTCGGCGTGGGGGATAGATAAAATTGGTGAAATTCGACCATCATCAACCAACGGTCACCGATTCATCATAGTCACAGTAGATTATTTCTCAAAATGGGTAGAGGTTGAATCTTACACCAGCATTACCGCCAAGAAAATGGCCAAATTTATAGAGAGGCATATTTTTGCAAGATATGGAATTCTGCACCATATAGTTTTTGACAACGAAGTTCAATTTCAAGGGGCCAAGACTGAATTATTTGAGAAATTCAACATTGAGCATCACAGATCTTCTCCATATAGGCCATAAGCTAATAGGGTAGTCGAGGCTGCCAATAAGTCAATCAAAAAGATTTTGTCAAAGATGGTGGCTACCTATAGTGATTCGGCCCATAAACTTCCATTCACAGTTTAGGGGTATAGGACTAGTGTAAGGACTCTAACTAATCAAACACCTTTCTCCTTGGTATATGGAATGGAAGCCGTGTTACCAGTTAAAATAGAAGTAAGATCTCTAAGGGTGGCACTTGAACCGCACTTAAAAGAATCAGATTGGGCAAGAGCTAGGTATGAACAATTGAATGTGATAGATGAAAAGTAGCTCAAGGCACTTGACCATCTCTAGATGTACCAATAGTGCATGGCACGAGCTTATAATAATAGAATTAGGTACCCGAAATAACCTCTTAAAGCGGGTGATCTGGTCCTTAAGCAGCTATGCCAAATCCACACTGATGCTAGGGGCAAGTTTAGGCCTAATTAGGAAGGACCATTCGTCGTGAAGAAAGTCCTTGGTAAATGAGGAATCAAGCTTATAGACATGGATGGAAATGAGTTCGTGAATCTAGTAAATCAAGATAGGCTCAAGCATTACCATGTCTAGGTCCAAAGAATTAAATCATAAAAAAGCAGCACAAGGAATAAAAGAAATAAAGAATAAAACACCCGGTGAGTGATCCTCTACTGCTCGGGCAAAAATTAGGGTGCAGCCCACTGATCGGTATCCCGCAAATCGGTCAGGAAAAAATTAGGGCACTCTAATGCAAATAAAGCCTGCTAAGATGAAAACCCAAAAAGGTCAGCTTAGGCAAAGGTTAGGGCATCGAAAGAAAAATGTCAATTGCTTTCTAGAAAATCTATAAAAGAACAGTAGGCAGTAGGGGTTAATCATTGGAAATTGTTACCATTGCCTATGTACTCAAATTAATCTCATCAATGAACATATTATGATTTTGCTAAGAATCTTGGTCTTATGAATGCATGCATGTCTTTAGGTGAAATAATCACTAGTATGTGAACATCAATTTTTCTATATGTGTTATTCATCATTGTATTCATCTTTACCACACATTTGCAATATTCAGAAAAGCCTGCTAGATTGAAAACTCGAAAGGGCAATACAGGAAAAAGTTAAGGAAAAAAGAGAAGTCTGTTGGATTGAGCCATCAAGGACAATTCAGCCAAAAATTAAGACAGCCTGCTGGATTGAAAACCTGAAAGGGTGGTCTCAGGAAAAATTAAGGCAAAGAGAAAGAGAAAAGCTTGCTAGGTTGAATACCCGAAAGGGCGGTCTGGGTAAAAGTGAAAGCTAAAAAGAAAAAGGTTCGCTAGGCTAAGCCGTCAAGGATAGCTCAGGCTAAAATTACGACAAAGAGAAAAAAAATAAATGTTTGATGGGTCCCCTCACATTGAGTGGACTATACAAAAGTTAGAACGTCACCTGATCCCCTCACCATAAAATCACTAGACAAAATATGGGTTTACAAGGAAATGATACTCAACAATCTCACTACAAGAAAAATCCATAAGCATAAAAGAAATATCAAAAGTACCAATTCTAAAGTTCACAATCAAAACAAGCCACGTAGGGCCCCAAAAATTACCAACAAGTGCAGAGGAAATAATCATAATCTAAGATATTGGGGGATCTTATCCCTGGTGACCCTCCTAAGTTTGATCCTGAGTATCCACTAGCAGATCATCCACGACTATGGTTATATATTCCTTGGTGTCACCAGCACCGGTAGCCAACTGGGTAGGGTCCCGAATCTCTAAAGTCCCCACAGTGGCCCTAGCAGCATCAGCCCCCTTAACACGCTGATCTATACCACATTGAGTTACTCGATTGTAGAAATATCATCCTCGGACTCATCATCGAATGGCTCAAGAGTCTGCCTACCCTCAGTCATGCTATCCAGCTATGCCCGTAAAACCTCAATCTCTCTCCTAGCTCTCTCTAAGTCTGCCTCCAAGGTAGGAAATCAATCCAACTCTGTAGTGGCTGCCCAAAGCTGCTCCTCAAGGAAGCTAGCCCAATCCTCGATAGCCTCCAAGTCCCGAGCAGATCTATCCTACTCCATAGCTAGTAGGGTCTGCATGAAAATCACGAGATTAGTACATATATGTAAATGTCATAGCATGCCTATATAGTTTGTTATATTTTGCAGGCAAATAAGAAACCCACCACAGGTAAGGCATCATGTACCATCATTAGATCCCTGGTTAAGAAGCACATCCGTATAATCCTTTCTGCCTCAGCTATAGACACTTGTGGAAACCAACTCAGTCAACTCAAAATGCGCATCATAAATATAATAAGGATATAAGCTAAGAGTTTGGCATAAGGGTTCACGAGGGTCATGCCAGGAGGAGCAAAGCGGATGGTATGGACCGATTCCTCCAGCCCGCATAGAGCGCACTACCTCGAATGATTGAGGAGGCAGAAGGTAGAATCTAGGTTAGTCTAGAGGACACCCACCTAGAAGCCTCTAACAGTCTTGGCCCACTTCACCGGCGGAGCCTGATCAAGTGGTGCCTCAGGGGTAGTAGCAGTGGTAGTAGCAGCAAGTGCTTTCGCTTCTGAGCAAAAGACTACAGTTAAAGTTTGCAAATTGTCAGACCAATGGATGGTACAAGTAAGGGTAAAAGAATAAATGATTCATAGAGCAGAGTCTAAAAGACATACCCGATTAGAAGAACCCACGGACCTAGAAATGCCCTCAATTTGATGAACCAGAAAAGGTCCTCCACGGTCACCTCCGGCTACATTGTCACCACCCTCATCGTCATCATCATGGTCATCATCCCCATAGTGGAACTCGATAGGAATATCTCTTATATGGACCCTCGGGCATGGCTAGAGTAGTGAGGTACAGATGAAATCAGGATAAGAACCCTCAACAGATAACACTCTGGCTCCCTCGCCAAGCAGCTACAGTCCCTGATCTGTCCCCGGCATCATGTGTGGCCAGTATATGCTTATAAGAATAGGCGGAATAGGCCTCTTCACTATAGAGCTTGTCCACCAGTCGTAAACCCACTCAACTAGATGCCACTCAAAGGAAAGTGGTGACTCCAGAATGAACCGAAAGCATCCACCCCATGCCGCATATCCTTGATCTCATCATGGATGACCATGTGCACTTAAGGATCACGGATAATCTACATATATCTAGAATGCACTATAAGAACCTTAACTTTGTAAAGACAATTTATCACTGACAGTTTGTTTGGAAATAAAGGTTCAGGCTTAAAAGGTTTACCCGATAGGAGTGCAGTGGTGGATATACTCTTGATACTCTACAATGGTCCCGGGCTGCTGCTGCCAAGGACCCATCCACCTGGATATGACATGGGGTGTCTTAGGCTGACTGGGTAAGCCTGGCTTGGGGATAAAATGATGCTCAAATGCCTTCATCTGCAAAGAGAATCACAAGTCAGTCACAAGAAAGTTTCAATATAAGGCTAAAAGCATGAGGAAGGTTTAATGTTTACCAGAAGGAGTATATGGCTGTTCTTCAACTCAGCCTACTGGCCCCAAACCCCGACATCTAGCCTATAGTACTGCTAAGCCAGAATAGCCCAGCACTTGTTCTTTCTAGGCACATTGGCAAGATCCTCCATAGAAAGCAAACCATAATTAAGGTTGCTCGAGTATACAAGAAAGAAGATGGCCGATTATAGGCTCAAGAGGAAGGACCTGGCATACTGATCCCTCCTATCCACTGTAATTAGCCTTAGTTGCACTTGCTAATAAGTATGCAGCTCCCTATACTTAAGCTTGTCCTTCCCACCGAGATAAAGCCCAAGAAGCCTCTGTACGTAGTCCTTTACCTCAGTCCGTGAATGCCAACGGTCAGCAAACACATTGAATTGAATAATATCTCCTCTACAAGCTAACCCAGTCAGTGCATACATGTCAGATGGGGTGATAGTGACCTCTTTTATCGGTAAATGGAAGGTATTGGTAGTCTCTGACCACCAATCAGCCAGTGTAGCGATGGCATTAGGAGCTAAAGTTTTTGGCCCATCAAGAATGGCCCGAATAATATCTGAGAAGCACAAAGCATTGATCTGGGCTATCAACATAGTATCCCCATCAGTGTTGACCTCCTTATACCACTTTTGGCAGAAACTCAGGGCCTCAATGGTTCTAAAAGGGAACTGTAAAAGCAAAAAGTAGTACAACAGGGTTAGAATGCATGGATTAAATCAGAAATCAGAAGAAAAGTGCATGTGGAGTTTTGGACTTTCTGTCCTAGATAAGGGCATTGGCACAGGTGAGCCCTACCCATAGGGGTACCGTACCTGCACCCATATGAAAAATGGGGCCCGTACGGGTCACCCACACCAGTACAGGTTCCTGTAAATAGTTTTGTTGGAGGAAAAGTTCTTGAAAAGCCATTTTTACCAAAACTCAACAAAATCTCAGTAAAAACTATCCTAAAAGTTCCCTAGACTAAATTAACATGCATTAGGCTCAATTTCAACACCTAAAACACCTTAAAAGCATGCCAAATCAAAGAAATTCAAATTAGGAGCAAATAAAAAATGGTGGATTTTAATCGACTTACTTGGAGTTCCGAGGGGTGTGATTCAAGAGAAGGGACCATGGGGACCTTAGAGGAGGAGTTAAAGCTAAGAAAAGAGTCTATTTCCTGGAAAGCATATCCAATGGCCACCGAACATCGTCAAAATTTTGAATCGCCAATCTGGGGTAATTCCTCGCATTTCAGACCAAAACAACCAGCATCAAGAATCTTCTTGTAAATTTTTTGGTTGATTTGGGTGAGAAATCTCTAGAATTTAGGAGAATTGGAAGTTTTAATGAATAAAGGGATTAGGGACTATTTGTATTTTTTTAAAACTGTCCCAAAGCATCCATACCGTCACCTTACACCCGTATAGATCCCTTATCAGCAGATTTCCACCCGTACCAGTCTAGATCACCCGTATAGGTCCCTTCCTACCACTAAGAGGCAGTTTTCAAGTCAGAGCATCATAGGCATACCCAGTCTAGATTAGGGGACCAACCCTACTTCTCCCCTATATTTCAGTTAATCATGGGGAAAAACCCTTAGCTCACCTTGATCCTTGATCAAAGGGACAAAAATTCTCATTTTGGCTAATTAATCAAGAAGTAAAGTAAGCCATTTTTTTGAATTAATCTCTAACCAAGAAATCTTTATGTACAGGTCCATCCTAGCATAGGAGTTCTTCCCCAGTAAATAAATCTTAACGAGAAAGTCTTCCCTAGTGGAAGAGGCTTTACTCAAAGGATATCACTTCCCTCCCCAGCCGAGGAATCGCTCAAGAGGCATAGCCCCATCATTAAGAACCCTAGGGGCACCCCATTCTAAGGTCATTCCCTAGTAGAGGAATTAGGTCCCAAGGGCACCCCCCACCAACCCAGGGGCATCCCCCTATTTCCCAGTAGCAGAATCATCAGATCCCAGGGATATCCCCCATAGACCCAAGGGCATTCCCCCTTCCCTCAATAGCAAAATCAGTTAATCTAATTGCATCCTCCATATCCAGCCCTCCTAGGGGCATTCTTTGAGAGGCACCCCTCCAAGGATAATTTCATTACAGAGGGATCAGACCAAACCCGACATTTCCCGCACCCAATTCTTAGTTTATCTCATCCACACTTCTTTATTCTTAATTGAAGGGGCAAAAATATTTTGGTTTTTATAAAAGTTAATTAAGAATAAAGAGGTGTCTACTTAGATAACTACTAACCCGATGTTTGATTGTTGTCTCTTTTCAGGTTATTTAAAATTCCCCAGTAGGAGTCATCTGCCTTAAGGAAGGGATACATCGTCAAAAGCAGGAAAGTTGATCCGCCTTAAGAAAGAGATACAAGGAGAAGTCATCCGCCTTAAGAAAGGGATATACCGGAATTGATCAGAAAAGTTGATCCGCCTCAAGAAAGGGATACACATATCTTCCCCAGAGAAGTCATCAGCAGAAGGAGATTCATCTACCTTAGAAAAGGGATATATCATCAATTAGGAGAGTCATCTGCCTTAGGAAAGGGATACACCATCATTAGCCGGGAAAGTTGATCTGCCTTAAGAAAGAGAGACACACACCCTCCCTAGTTGAGCCACTAGGGATATGCATAGTAGCAAAATGAAAGTCATCCGCCTTAGGAAAGGGATATGATGATAGCAAAAGGAAAGTCATCCGCCACGAGAAAGGGATATGCATAGTAGCAAGAGGAAAGTCATCCACCTCAGCAAAGGGATACACATTCCCCAGTAGAGTTACAAGGGATACACATTAGTAAAGGAAAGAAGTTCACCTCAAGAAAGGAACTAACCCATATCATCACCACAGGTATGATTTCTAAACCCTTGCTCACATTGTGAGATTATACAGATCTGTATCTGCGATGATCCCACAAGGGGTAATCTGTGAGCATTGGATTTTAATGATACTACTCACAAAACTTTGATGAGAGCTATATGATGCAATGTCTTTTAGGTCTTGTCCATCAGGGGTGTTCCTACTACTGTAGAGTTGAGTTTGCCCATAGATTGGAGACCTAGTCTACCCTTAGAGACCCGTATGGGCGATGCCTGGTGGTACGAATCCACTGACGGACTCGCATGGGTGCTGCCTTCTATATAGCTAGGGGGGTACGGGTCCTCTTATTGCCTAAATAGGCTCTTTTAGCAGGGAATCCTTTCCTATTTTGGGAAAAGGCAAGTCATAAATGCAATTTATTGCGTTCAAACCTCCTTTCCCCTTTAAATAGGGCCCTTATCTTCACATTTTACAGACACACACATCTAATATGAAAATCATACTAAAACTCTAGCGATTTCTATAGGTATAGAATAGATATAGTTGAGGTATAGGAGGTATAAAATAGTAAGAAAACCCATTCCTTGAGGTTTTATCAACATTTTATTCATTCCTAGCTTCTTTTATTAGGATTTAGGGCAGGTTTTATCCACACAAATACTCACCTAAATAGTCCTATTTCATCATCTACTTTGGCCAGACTCTCTCAACAGTAAAGGGATCACCTCAAAGTGGATTCATGTCGCAAAGGTAACGCTCTTGAGTTTTAAAGAGACCCACATCTCAATTATTTCATTATTATTATTCTGTGCTCCTTCAATTATATCTGATTCTTTCATTTCTTATTTCAGGTCTGGTCCTAACCCGTATGATCCTTATTGGCACCTTATATCCCTAAAGATATCAATTCGATGTGCCATACTCATACGGAAGGAAATCGCTTTTTATTTTATTTTCCTGCAACCAATCTGTTAATCTATTGATCTGTAAACTAAACTAAATAGAGTTTCTACCTTGACCAAATAGGACTCATATGGGTACACCCATACTGGTCCTTCCCGGTAGCCATACGGGTCCCACCCACCTATACGGTTACCGGCCCGAGGCAGATTCCATAACTCATTTTAACTGGTTAAAAATCAATCTAACTCACCATATTGCCATGCGATCATTTTCACTAATAATCCAGTAAATCAACCCATAAAAGTTAAAATGTTTTTTCATAACAAAATATGCTGAAATGATGATTTATGGTGTGCTATAAACTGTGCTTACATATATGGATGCTGGGGAATTCATTTTCATTTTGTTTTGTAACTTAGAACAAATGTATAGGTCCTCTTTACAATTCCCCCATTTTTCCCTTGGTTATAATTTTTATTCCCCCATTTATTATTTATGCTTTATTGTAATATGTAAACGCATGTAACGAGTGTGAAAGAGTGTAGAAATAAGATTTCTGTGATAATTCCCTAAATGATGAAAACTAAAATAGTTTTACAAAGTGAATGTAATTTTGAATCAACTAAATGACAAATATGTGACTTATCCGATACCCGAATCTCTGATCTAATAGGTATGATCTCCCGCCCAGAGGGAACCGTACCAAACCCTTTCCCAAGTACACAACTTGGGTGGTGACTCTATCAATTGTATCGAGATTTGGGTCTCGATTCTTTAATTCATTAAAATTGGCCTATTATGCAAACTTTAACTAAAAATGTTTTATCACACCTAAATCTAACCAATCCCCCAGTGGGCCTTGCCTCTCACATAGGCGCCAAGGGAGACCCACACGTCAATGACACCTCACATAAGTTATATGCTGAATCAGAGAGAGTTCTGGGTCTTGACCTGGATGACATGCCGCTGAAAGCTATTAAGGATGCCGACTCTACCAACACCGCCATTTGAGACCCTCCATATGTGGAGGATGACTATCTAATGATGTAATTTTCTTTTTCTAGTGTTTAGATGTGAACAATTTCTTCCTTTACGACATTTAATGAAATGAAAGACGCTAATTTTTCTTATGTGCTTGATGTTTTGCCCAATGAGCCTATGCATTCATTTGATCATAATCATAATGCGTTTAGTATTCGTGACATTTCGTTAGGTGAAATAAATTTTAGTACAGATAATAACCCTAAAATGGTAACCATTTCTAATGACCTAACCTCTAAAATAAAAGAGAGATAATAAAAGGGCTTAAGGATCATGTTAACGCTTTTGCCTGACCATACCGAGACATACTTTGGGTTGATCGTCAGATTGCCAAGCATCATATTACTATGCCTAAAATAGAGAAAGAAGTTTGGTCTTTTCTTGGATCTATTCAGCATGTGAGTCGGTTCATCACTCGGTCCCATAGTTGTGTGTGAGCCCAGTTTCAGGAAGCGTCAGCCTATTGTGTAGAAGGAACATTGCCAAATAACCTTCAACAAAATTAAGGCTTACCTATTTCGCCCACCCATTCTCAAACTTCCCACCCCCGATAAACCAATAATCCTTGATGTTATCCAATAGCCTTCACCTATTAAGCTTTAAAATTTTACATACTTGTGAGCACTGGATTTCAATGATCCTTCTCATAAAACTATGATGAGAACTATATAATGCATAGTCTTTTAGGTGTTATCCATCAGAGATGTACCTACTATTGTAGAGTTGAGTTTGGTTAAAGTTTGGAGACCTAGTCTGCCCTTAGGGACCCTTACGGGTGCTGCTCGGTGGTACGAATCCACTAGTAGACCCGTACGAGTCATTCCCTCCATACACCTAGGAGAGGACCTGTACGGGTCCCCTAGTACCCATACAAGTGGGGCCCCACCCGTACGGGTACCATTGTTGCCTAAATAGGCTCTTTTGGATGGATTTTCTTACCTATTTCTGGAAAAGGTAGATCTTAAACGTGATTTATTGCATTTAGACCTCCTTTCCCTAATAAAAAGGTTCCTTCCCTTCATATTTTACACATAAACTCTCCAGACAAAAGAATTTTACTAAAATTCTAGTACTTTCTATAGGTATAGAAAAGGTATAGTGGGTGTATATGAGGTATAAAATAGGAAGAAAACCCTTCATTCGAGGTTTTGTCCATATTTTATTCATTCCTAGCTTCTTTCATTAGAGCTTAGGGGATATTCTATCCACACAAATACTCTCCTAAATAGTCCTATTCTATCTACTTTGGCCGGGTTCTCTCAACAGTAAAGGGATCACCTTAAAGTGGATTCACGTCAAAAAGGTAACGCTCTTAAGTTTTAAAGAGAGTCACATCTCAGTTATTTCGTTATTATTATCGCTTGTTGCTTCTATTATATTTGTTGCTTTCTTTTCTTGTTTTGGGTCTGGTCCTAACTCGTATGAGCCTTATTGGCACCACATATCCTCAAGGATATCAATTTGGTGCACCATACTCATAGAGAAGGAAATCCCTTTTTATTTTACTTTTTTGTCACCAATATTCTGATCTATAATCTGTAACTTATTTCAACCAAGTTTTTGCCTAGGACCAGACAGGACCGTACGGGTACCCCATGTTGGATATGATGTATGCCCTTAAGGCAATTAGGGCGATAAATCTTAATTATGTAAAAGTACAAATAATTTATTTAATCAATAAAGGCATTTGTTCTTTTGTTTATATCCATGTGTTTCTCTCTCTCTCTCTCTCTCTATATATATATATATATATATATATATATATTAGCTGGTTAAATATATATTCATTGATGTATGCAAAAGTCCTTGACATATCATATCATGAAGTTAGAGAAATTATAGTTGGACTATATTTGGTGGAACCTGCTTCATATGCAATTATGATTATTTCTAAACTATCCCTCGTCATAGTTTCATCAAGAAAGGATATTAATGAAACGGAAAGACTAGCATGTGGTCAACTTTCTTGGAAAGGGTCCAAGCAGTAAATCTCCTAAGGACTGAAGGTGGTGCCTTAAGTTTGACACATGGATATATCTGGGAGATATATTGGAGACCGTAGTAAGATAAACACTTGGTATATATATCAATGTGTTAGTGTTTATCTTTGTACAATAAGCTTTGCGAATGTCCTTATACTTGAGATGTTAGTTACCTTGTGTGGTACTATTGCTCTACTTTTGGTCATTACTATACACTAATTTATTTAAGGTGCTACGGGTGATTACGGGTATAGTGATGACAGCACATTGGTAAGCTGAGTAGTCGAAAAGAATTCATTGCTCCGGATATATTAAGGAGTTGTACATGGCCATTTATTGAAGTGATGATTGCCATAAACCTCTGATCAGAGTATGTGTTTGATAGAAATGGTTTCTAGTGAAACACACTATAGTAAAAGGTAATATACTTCGATAACAAGTAAGTAATTGGGATAGCTTGGAGCAACCTCGCTGTTAGTGGGTTAACACTTTAACCGAACCCAATAAACCAAATGGTACTAATATTGAAGAATGGAAGGAATTTATCGCACTGGATAACTATTGCATTAACCGGGATTAAGTCATAAGCATAAACTACGTTCCGAGTAATGGGGGATGGTAGACCCTTGCTAGAGGCGTACTACAATCGTTTAAGGTGATCAAGTTCTATTCATGGTCTAAAGCATCAAGCCAATGGTTCCATTAGAACAAGGGTTGGTTAAGCCTTAACAGCTTAATACTTCGGGATCCTATAAGGTCACACACATTGGACCTTCATCAGACTAAGTAAAGAACTAATAGATTTATTCTGTTACGAAAATATAACATAAATAATAATTGGATTATTATTTGATTGGTTAAAATTGATTAGATCAATTTTGCATAGACCAAGGAATTTATTTTAACTAATAACTTATTAATTAGAGTCATAAATAAATTATAATTGAGTAGATCAATTTTGGTTGGACCAAGAAATTTATTTTGACTGGTAACTAATTTATTAGAGTTAAAAATAAATATTTATTTGAAAGGATTTAAAAGGGATTTTGCATTGGCAAGTTAAAACCGAAAAGTATGAAATATTTTGTACAAAGTTCGGTTGCGTGAAATACACCAAAAGGTATGCAAGCACTGCAAGGCAGTGTTTATGGCAGCCCTTGTTCATGTGTTGCACAAAGGCAGCCCATGAAAAGGGCAGCCTTACCACATGCAGCGTGCATAGCACGCTGCATGTATATACATATATTAATGGGATGGGAATAATTACTCCCATCCCACATCGCTCATAGGGGGAGCATTTTTGCTCCCCCAAGCCTATATATAGGCTATTCCCTTTCCTTTCAAATTGTGCCAAGCTCAAAGCATAAATCCTAAGCTAGATAATTAATCTCTCGGGATATTGAGCAAGTTATTTTTATGGAGCCTTAATTTATTTGGGCACCGCTAGTTTAAATTTTTGGGTGAGGCTTCTAGAGTGGTCTAGCAACTACTCGAGGCTTCTTAGTTCTTCCTCCTGGGGAGGTTTTAGTTGGTGGGGTTCGTGTGGATACTAATAGAGGCTATCCTACGATTGGAGGCTTGTGCAAAAGCGTCCTGCAAAAGCACACTTCAACTGGTAAGTTCTTTTTCTTTCTCTTTTAATTATTAAGTCGTTTTCTTTAAGTGTTTTTAGAGTTAATAATTATGCTTAGGTTATTTTTGCATGCTTATTTTATTTTATGCTTAGGTTATAACTTAGAGTTATAACATGCTTAGTATAAAATAAATATGCTAGGATATAATTTGGAATTATGGTATGCCTAGTCCCTTAGCATGCTAACCTAGGTAGAGAATTATTTAGTTAAGGCTTTATTTAATTTATATGCAACTAATAGGAGTTCCTGGAGATAGGGACAAAATTTTGAATTTCCGCCATGCCTCTTATGCATGTTCAATTTGACTGTCAGTTCCTAACAGTGTTATTGGAGCCTGCCTATTTAGTGCATAATTAAGTTAGAAGCAAACTAAATATTATTTTCTAAATGAAATGATTTGTTTATTTAATTATTTGGAACAATATATATAAACTTATGCCTTTCATTTCGAGGTTAGAAAATGGTCATGAATAATTTTGAATAAGCCTGCTCAACTTACTCAAATTATACAAGTGTCAATAATTTATTTAAATTACATGGGTTATAGATTCTCCCAATTTACATGAATTGGAAGAACAAAATTTATTAGTTCAAGAGAATCCATTAGTCTTTAAGTTTGTGCCCGTATTTGATCTGGCTAAGGATTGGACTTGGTGTCTACTCCTCATAGGGCACCTCTCCTACCTGGGAACCTATATCGGTGCAATTTGAATTGACCAACCTGGGGATTAATATGAACTAATTTATTTCTAGTATATAAGATGGTGCTTATATATGTTTCTCTAACTAAGTAAAAAATTAAATTTATTGAATAAAAGCTTAAAGGAAATGCAATATAAATATAACAAATAAAAGTGTTAATTATTTTGTACATAATCTAGGTTGATGGAATAATTATAATAAAGAGCTAAACCCACCTAAGGTTAGACCTTATAAATTAATTCTAAAATTCCCTAAATTAATACAAGTTATTATAATTTTGTCCATCTAATAAAATCCTAGATTGGGTGAGACATTTAACACCAATAAAATCCTAAAGGTAAATATATTAAGGCAACTTGTAGTCTTCCTTACTCAAATTTATAATACGTTCTCTTTGGGCTATCAAAGTGCTACGCAAAGCATTCCTTCTAGTCCACATTGATTGGTTGTAAAGTTTGAGATAGGGTCTTCCTTAACAGAGTTGGGGTAGTCCACTATAAAATTGGGGGCTAGGCCCAGATCTGAGACATATTCAAGGAGATGCTAATATAAGAGCACACGTCCCTTGGGATTAGGGAACTTGAATGAATTAGCAATTGTATGCGATGCAAATGGAATAGGATTCTAACTATAACTTACTATTATGACTTGACTCATAAAATTGGGGTTTGTAATAGACTAGTTATAGATGCTACCTACTAGGAAATTTAGCTGGGATAAAATTCACGAATTCAATAGAATGGGCTATTGTAAATTTCGAAGAAAATAGTAGGAAAATGTATTTAATTAAAAGTCCTCATTTAAATGCATGTACTTAAACTAATATCTAGACACTTTTCTTTTCTTATATCTTAGGTTGAAAATGGCTTCCAATTTTAATCTCTGTATGTTACTTAACACCAAATTGAAAGGCTCAAACTTTTCTGATTGGTTCCGAGCAGTGAGCATAGTTCTCAGATCCGAGGGAATTGCCTATGTCCTAAGTGAAATTTTCCCTGTAGAACCTGATGTTGAGGATCATGTGGAACATGATGCCTGGTTGAAGCATAGGAAAGATCGTTAGACTACCATGTGTATTATGTTGGGGTCTATGAATCCTGAGCTTCAGAAACAACATGAGAACATGCCCTTGTAGGATATGGTTCTCCATCTTGAAGAACTCTTTTTGGAGAAGGAGAGGTATGAGAGGTATAAGACCTCGAAGCTCCTTTTTGGAACCAAGATGCAGGCTGGCACCTCTGCCTCTCAGCATGTATTGAGACTCTTGGGATACCTTGAGAATCTAAATCGATTGGGATTCAAGATGAATCATGACTTGAGCATTGACCTTGTGTTGATGTCCTTGACAGATAGTTACTCAAGCTTCGTGACTAACTATTACATGAACAGGATTAATTCTACTATCCCTGAATTAATCAATATGCTGAAAACAGTAGAACCTCAGATCAAAAAGGATCAGAAACCTTTACTGTTGATTGAAAAAGGCAAGGCTTCTAAAAAGAAGAAGCAGGCATTGGGTGCTAAGAAAAGAATCAGTAAGAAGAAAAATGAAAAGAAGGCATCTAAGTATGTCTGCTTCCAATTTGGAAAACCTGGACATTGGAAGAGAGATTGCAAAGCTCCTACTTCTGAGCATTTGAAGAAGAAGCCTACAGAGGCATCTACTTCAGGTATATTTGTAATTGAAAACTTTGCTACGTTTCTGCGAGAATCCACTTGGGTATTAGATACTGGTTATGGTTCTCATATTTGTACTTCTGTGCAGGGACTAAGGAACTGTAGAAAACTTGCAAAAGGGGAGATGGACCTACGTGTGGGAAATGGAGCCAGAGTTACTAAATTAGCTGTAGGGAGCTTTAGTCTTGTTTTGCTAAGTGGACTTGTTTTAGTTTTGAATAATTGTTACTACATTCCAAGTGTTACTAAGAATATTGTATCTATTGTATGTTTAGAAGCAGAGGGATTTGAAATTTTATTTTCAAATAATAATTGTCAGATTCATTTGAATACTATTCTTTATGGTTATGGAATGTTGAAAGGTGGCATTTATATTCTTGATACTAAAACAGAAGTTTTCAATATAAACAATGTGAAGAAAGTTAGATAATGAGAATTCCTTCTACTTATGGCATTGCCGTTTAGGCCACATAAACGAAGATCGCTTAACCAAGTTGCATAAGTGTGGAGACTTAGAATCTTATGGTGATTGCAAACCTTGTTTAAAAGGAAAAATGACAAAGTTACCCTTTCAAGGAATGGGTGAGCGGGCCATAAGTGCATTGGAACTTATACATACTGATGTATGTGGTCCAATGAGTGTTCAGGCACTAGGAGGATACTCCGACTTCATAACCTTTATTAATGATTACTCACAATACGGTTATTTGTACTTGATAAAGCACAAGTCTGAAAGTTTTGAAAAATTCAAACTATTTAGAGCTGAAGTAGAGAAACAGCTTAAGAAAAGTATTAAAACACTTTGATCAGATCGAGGTGGAGAATACTTAAGTCAGGAGTTTCACGATTATCTAAAGGAAAATGGGATAGTTCCCCAGTGGAACCCTCCTTATACACCCTAACACAATGGAGTGTCAGAAAGGAGGAATCGAACTTTATTAGATATGGACAGGTCCATGATGAGCCATGCAGTTCTCAGTAAATCCTTTTAGGGATATGCACTGGAGAGCACGGTTTATATCTTAAATAGAGTGCCCTCTAATTCAGTTGATTTTACACCTTATGAAAGATGGTGTAGTAAAAAGCCATCTCTAAGTCACTTAAGAGTATGGAGTTGTCCTGCTATGGTAAAGAGGATAGCTTTAGATAATCTAAATGCCAAGGCTGACAAATGTCTATTCATTGGATATCAAAAGGAAACAATTGGATATATGTTTTACCAACCTGAAGCATAAAAGGTATTTGTGTCTCAAAATGCTCACTTTTTGGAAAAGAAACACTTACTTCCAAGAGTCAGTAGGAGCAATATTGAACTGGAAGTTCAAGAGAAAGAAATAGACAATCAACTAATTGACCCCATTCTAGATACACAAGTGAGTATGATACAAGAACAACCTGTCAAAACACAATCATTGCGAAGATCAGGTCGTGTTCATAAGGGTCCTGATAAATATGGGTTTATCATCACTAATAATAAGGAACTATATCTTATGGAGGATTATGAACCAAAGCCATATGATGAGGCTATGAAAAGCTCAGATTCTAATAAATGGCAAAAGGCCACGAAATCAAAAATGGATTCTATGTACGAGAACCAAGTTTGGAATTTGGTTGATGCACTATAAGAGGTTAGACCAATTGGGTGCAAATGGGTCTTCAAGAAGAAGACAGACATGGACGGTAATGTAATTACCTATAAAGCAAGGTTGGTTGCGAAAGGTTATAGTCAACGGGAAGGTATTGACTTTGATGAAACCTTCTCACCGGTAGCCATGCTTAAATCTATAAGGATACTCCTCACCATTGCTGCTCATTACGATTATGAGATCTGGCAGATGGATGTAAAAACAACATTCCTTAATGGGGATTTAGACCGGGATGTGTAGATGACACAACCTGAGGGTTTTACATCTTAGAATGGCTCAAAGGTATACAAGCTACAAAGTTCCATTTATGGACTTAAGCAGGCATCCAGGAGTTGGAATATAAGGTTTGATCAGATAATCCAGGAACTGGATTTCTGCCCAAATGTGAATGAGCCTTGTGTTTATAAGAAGGTTAGTGGGAGTGCAGTCATTTTTCTAGTATTGTATGTTGATGACATTCTGCTAATAGGAAATGACACTTCTCTTCTTCAAAACGTTAAAGTATGGTTGTCAAGAAAGTTCTCCATAAAAGACCTTGGTGAAGCAGTATTTATACTAGGTAATAAGATCTACAGGGATAGATCCAAGAGGCTGTTAGGTCTTTCTCAAAGTACATATATAGACAAGGTGTTGAATAGGTTTAGACTTGAGCATTCTAAGAAAGGTTATCTCCCGAGGACAAAGAGGATTAACCTATCTAAGCCTGAGTGTCCGAAGACAGCTCAGGAGAGAATACGCATGAAGGATATATCCTATGCATCTGAGATAGGATCCATCATGTATGCTATAATATGTACTAGGTCGGATGTCTCTCAGGCTTTGAGCTTTACGAGCAAATATCAATCAGATCCAGGTGAAAAGCACTAGATGCCTGTCAAGGCAATCCCTAAGTACTTGAGAAGGACTAAGGATGAGTTCTTGATTTATGGAGAAGGTGACCTCACTATCAAAGGTTACACTGACGCGAGTTTTCAATCTGACTAGGATGACTATAAGTCTCAGTCAGGTTTTATGTATGTGTTAAATGGAGGGGCAGTATGCTAGAAGAGTTCCAAGCAAGAAACTACTGCTGATTGAACCATGGAATCTGAATACACTGCTGCATGCGAAGTAGCAAAAGAAGCTGTCTGGTTGAAGGGATTTATTAGTGATCTCGGTGTGGTGCCTGAGGCTATTGATCTAGTTACTTTATATTTTGATAATAATGGTGCCATAGCTCAGGCAAAGGAACCACAGTCTTATCAGAAAAATAGACATGTATCCAGAAAGTATTATATAATTAGGGAGATTGTTGATGCTAAGATAATAAGATTAGAATATGTACCCACTGATCAGAACCTCGCGGATGGTCTGACAAAGCCATTGACTCAAGTCAAACATGACCAGTATGTTAAAGCATATGGATTAAAACATATGGCTAATTGGCCTTAGTGCAAGTGGGAGTTTGTTGGATATGATGTATGGCCTTAAGGCAATTAGGACGATATATCTTAATTATATAATAGTAGAATAATTTATTTAATCAATAAAGGCATTTGTTCTTTTGTTTATATCATATATATATATATATATATGATGTATGCAAAAGTCCTTGACATATCACAGCATGAAGTCACAGAAATTATAGTTGGACTATTTTTGATGGAACCTACTTCATGTGCAATTATGATTATGTCTAAACTATCCCTAGTCATAGTTTCATCAAGAAAGGATATTGATGAAACAGAAAGACTGGCATGTGGTGAACTTTCTTGGAAAGGGTCCAAGCAGTCAATCTCCTAAGGACTGAAGGTGGTGCCTTAAGTTTGTCACATGGATATATCTGGGAGATAAATTGGAGACCGCAGTAAGATAAACACTTGGTATATATATCAATGTGTTAGTGTTTATCTTTGTGCAATAATCTTTGTGAATGTCCTTGTACTTGAGATGCTAGCTACCTTGTATGGTATTATTGCTATACTTTAGGTCATCGCTATACACTAATTTATTTAAGGTGCTGCGGGTGATTACGGGTATAGTGATGACAGCATTTTGGTAAGCTTAGTAGTCGGAAAGAATCCATCACTCCAGATATATTAAGGAGTTGTACCTGGCCACTTGTTGAAGTGATGATTGCCATAAACCTCTGATCAGAGTATGTGTTTGATAGAAATGGTTTCTAGTGAAACACACTATGGTAAAAGGCAATATACTTCGGTAACAAGTAAATAACTCGGATAACTTAGAGCAACGTCACTATTATTGGTTTAACACTTTAACCGAACCCAATAAACCAGATGGTACTAATATTAAAGAACGGAAGGAATTTATCGCACTGGATAACTATTGCATTAACCGAGATTAAGTCATAAGCATAAATGACGTTCTAAGTAATGGGGGATGGTCGACCCTTGCTAGAGGCATACTACAGTCATTTAAGGTAATCGAGTTCTATTCATGGTCTAGAGCATCGAGCCAATGGTTCCATTAGAACAAGGGTTGGTTAAGCCTTAACAGCTCAATACTTCGGGATCCTATAAGGTCTCACACATTGGACCTTCATCGGACTAAGTAAAGAACTAATAGATTTATTCTATTTCAAAAATATAACATAAATAATAATTGGATTATTATTTGATTAGTTAAAATTGATTAGATCAATTTTGGATAAACCAAGGAATTTATTTTGACTGATAACTAATTAATTAGAGTCATAAATTAATTATAATTGATTAGATCAATTTTGGTTGGACCAAGAAATTTATTTTGGCTAGTAACTAATTTATTAGAGTCAAAAATAAATATTTATTTGAAAGGATTTAAAAGGGATTTTGCATTGGAAAGTTAAAACTGAAAAGTATGAAATATTTTGTACAAAGTTTGGTTGCGTGAAATACACCAAAAGGTGCGCGAACACTGCTAGGCAGTGTTCGCGGCAGCCCTTGTTCATGGGCTGCACAAAGGCAACCCATGAAAAGGGCAGCCTTGCCATATATATATATATATATAGGGATGGGAGTAATTACGCCCATCCCACATCACTCATAAGGGAGCATTTTTGCTCCCCCAAGTCTATATATAGGCTATTCCCTTTCCTTCCAAATTGTACCAAACTCAAAGCATAAATCCTAAGCAAGATGATTAATCTCTCGGGTAATTGAGGAAGTTATTTTTATTGAGCCTGAATTTATTCGGGCACCGCTAGTTTATATTTTTGGGTGAGGCTTCTAGAGTGGTCTAGTAACTACTCGAGGCTTCTTAGTTCTTCCTCCTGGGGAGGTTTTGGTTGGTAGGGTTTGTGTGGATACTGATAGAGGCCATCCTATGATTGGAGGCTTGTGCAAGAAGGTCCTGCAAAAGCACACTTCAACTGGTAAGTTCTTTTTCTTTCTCTTTTAATTATTAAGTCTTGTTCTTTAAGTGTTTTTAGAGTTAATAATTATGCTTAGGTTATTTTTGCATGCTTAGTTTATTTTATGCTTGTGTTATAACTTAGAGTTATAACATGCTTAGTATAAAATAAATATGTCAGGATATAATTTGGAATTATGGTATGCCTAGTCCTTTAGCATGCTAACCTAGGTAGAGAATTATTTAGTTAAGGCTTTATTTAATTTATATGCAACTAATAGGAGTTCCTGGGGACAAGGACAAAATTTTGAATTTCCGCCATGTCTATTATGCATGTTCAATTTAACTGTCAGTTCCTAACACCTCATACCCGTAATAGTCCTCCCTAGTACCCGTACGGGTACTCCCCATCCGTACGGGTGCCAGCCCTTAGACGGAACCTCGAATTCATCTTTTAATCGGTTAAAATCAATCCAACTCACCATTTGCCATGCGATCATTTTCATTAATTATCCAGTAACTCAACCCACAAAAGTTAAATAGTGTTTTCACAAGGAAATACGTTGAAGTGCTAATTTATGGTATGCTATAAACTGTGCTAACATCTATGGATGCAGGGGAATTTATTTTCATTTTATTTTTTAACTTAAAACAAATGTATAGGTTCTCTTTGCAATTTCCCCCATTTTTCCCCCGGTTGTAATTTTCATCCCTCATTTATTGTTTGTGCTTTATTGTAATATGTAAACGCACGTAACGAGTGTGAAAGAGTGTAGAAATAGGATTTCTGTGATAATTCCCTAAATGACAAAAACTAAAATGGTTTTACGCGGTGATTATAATTTTGAATCAACTAAATGAGAAATAAGTGACTCATCTAATACCCGAATCTCTGACCCAATAGGTATAAGTCTCCTACCCAAAGGGAACCGTACCAAAACTAGTTCCCAAGTAGATAACTTGGGTGGCGACTCTATCAATTATATCGAGATTTGGGTCTCATTTCATTTATTCATTAAAATTGACTTATTGTGCAAACTCTAACTAAAAATGTTTTGTCACACCTAAATCCAACCAAACCCCCAGTGGGCCCCACCTCTCACACTAGCGCCAAGGGAGCCCAACACATCATCGATACCTTACAGTGGTAACTCTGCTGGGGAATGTAATCTTTTAACTTGCAAAATGTTGGTCTGTTTTAAAAGCATAAAAGATTAAGATGAGCACCAAAAATCATTTACTTGAATCAACCCGCTTTTGTTTTCATCATGTGGGAAATTATCACACTCTATCTCCTCATCTCCTTCTCTTTTCAGTTAGATGCGATCTTCTTCTAGCACTAGGATAGGGTGCCCTATTATTTCTGCGACACTTGCAATAGTGGTACCTATGACCGCCAGGGATATTAGGTACACCTTAGTGGGTGGAGCACTCATTGCAATCTCCCTCCAAAAGAGGCTTGATGCGATTGGAACCTTCTACATCAACTTCCGATATGTCTCTACACCATTCTTATTGAAAGCCATAGAATTTTACCTTTTAGGTACCCTGATTTTTATGTGAGATTAGACTAAGGAAGAATATCCTAAGACTCGACGGGAGAATAAGGATGGAATCAATTGCTTAGCATGTGTTGTGAGTAACCCCTCCATGCATCATTGTAATTTATGCATGCATACCATCTCATGCATGTAATGATCTCTTGGTTATCACCTCAGCCAAAACCAAACCTCAAAGGGAAAAAGCTTAGCTACGATCTCAAGTCCATTTGACTCGTATCCTGGTTCCTCTAGTGCAGTTAAGGGTTGATCCACATCAGTCCCCGGGTATCTCATCCAGCAGTCAGTTTAGTTCGGTTGACCTTTCTGCCTATCATCCCTAGGACATGTCTCGAATCTTGACTCCAAATGGCTAGATTGATGTTGAGGTTAAGAATGTTGCTACTGGGGAGGAGGCAAATGCATCGAGGATCGAGATTAGTTCTTAGACCGAATGAATGATAAGATGCTAGCTGCCATCAAGGTAATCATGACCGAGGAGAGAAGGTCAAATGCCCATGTCAATGCTCCGGCAGTGAATGCAGTAATTAGTGAGCCAGTATTGGGTAGTGCTCATAATCCGTTCACTCAGTTTTAATTGCCGCCAGTATAGACTCAAGGGGATTCTTCCAGTCAATTTGGTTAGTTGGGTTCTGTGGGTCCGTTCGGTTCAGCTAGCTTGCCATTCCTGTTAGTGGGTATAGTCACCCCTCTAGTTGTTAGTTAGTTTACTTAACCTAGCCGAGGGTTTGTGCTGCCGCCATTTTAGTTTGGGGCATCAGGTCTAATCCCAAATTTTGTGGTCATGCCTAAGAGGACGACCTTTCCTCAATCAGCAGGTTTACCCTTAGGTGTGATTACCTAATAAGAGGGATCATCTTTATCTTCAAAATTGCGTGACCTACTTCAGAAATTGCTTACTACTAATCCTGGTTCCCAACCATCCGTCCAAGCAGCTAGAGAGGAAGATTGGGTCCCTAAAAACTTTTGTACGCCTAGCATAGTGAAGTATAAGGGAACCGATCCACCTCAATCTCACATCACCACCTATCAGAGGGTTATGAGAATTAGGAAGTTAAGTTATAAGGTCCTAGTCAAAATTTTCCCTTGCACCTTAAAAGGTCCTGCTATCGAATGGTACAACACTCTATCAGACGAAGTGATCAAAAGCTAGAAAGCTTTATCGGAGGCTTTCATCGAGCAGTACAGTTTTAATGCCACCATTAAAACTACAATACAGAATTTGGAGGCTATCAAATAGGCCCCCAATGAGAAGTTCAAACCCTACTTTGAAAGATGGATGGCCACTCAAGTTTTATTGAAGGATAGGTTAAGTCTCCTAGAGATAATCGTAAAATTGACGGATGGTGCCCTACCAGGTTATCATAAGGTTCTTGGTATGGATAAATTCTCTAGCTACATTAGGATCTTAGAAAAGCTGAGAAGTGTGAAAGAATCGAGGAGTTGGAGAAGGCAAGTGTACCAGCCAAACCTTGGTTCAAAATGAATGACCCTTTAGCCCCAGCCCAGACTTATAAGTTAAAACCCAGCTCTAATCCTAAAACAGCGTAGTGCAAGAAGAAGTGGTTGCAGTCCATATCGTTGAAGATGGCATTTCCCCTTGGAAAGCATCTATGCCTGCCATCTTCACTAAGTTGAGGGCGCTTGGTCTTCTCCAAAGTATGAAGCCCTATGTCCCACCTAAACTTGAAGATAGAGATCAGTTTTGTGCTTATCACGTCAGTAAGGGGTATCACACTAGTGCCTGTAGGGATCTGCTTAAGGCAATTCGCGGTTTGATTAGGGATAAGAAGATTCAAGAACCCAAGCTTAAACCAAGTACCATAAGTAACCCCCTGCCAAATTTTGAGAAACAGGTCACAGCATAACATGCATAATAGGCATGGCAGAAATTCAAAATTTTATCCCTGTCCCCAGGAACTCCTATTAGTTGCATATAAATTAAATAAAGCCTTAACTAAATAATTCTTTACCTAGGTTAGCATGCAAAAGGACTAGGCATACCAGAATTCCAAATTATATCCTAGCACATTTATTTCGTACTAAGCATGTTATAACTCTAAGCTATAACCTAGGCATATTATAACTTTAAGCTATAACCTAAGCAAAAAGATAAACTAAGCTTGCAAAACAACCTAAGCATAATTATTAAGTCTAAAAACACTTAAAGAAAAGGACCTAATAATTAAAAGAGAAATTAGAAGACTTACTAGTTGAACCGTGCTTTAGCAGAACTTCGTTAAACAAGCCTCCAAAGTAGGATAGCCTCTATGAGTATCCACATGAACCCCACCAACCAAAACATTCCAATGAGGAAGAATAGAAGAACCTTGAGCAATTGCTAGATCACTCCCAAATTCCCACCCAAAAAAATATATATTCTAGAGATTCAAGATCCACTTGGATTTGGTGCACTAAACAATGGAGAAAGGAGGCACAATATATAGGGGGAGCTAGGGCTCCCCGCATTCAATGTGGGATGGGGAAAAATCCTCATCCCACCCTTGGCAATATACGGATCCTATAGGATCCGCGTGCTACCAACACTGACCTGACTTGCTTTGCAAGTTGGGTCCTTGCCTCACAAGGTAGGCTCTTATGAGCCTGCCTTATCCTGCCAGCTGGGCCTTGGGGGCTCTCCCATGAGCCCAGCTCGCGGGTGGCAAGGGCTGCATAAGGTAGGCTATTGCGAGCCTGCCTTATCCCGCGGGCTGGGCCTTGCGGGACTTCCTGCGAGCCCAGCTCATAGGTGGGCTTTGCTGCAGGCTAGCGCAAGCTTAGCTTGTGCTACCTGCAGCCCATGAGTGCCCATGCACTCATACGGGCTCGCGTAGGCCCATAAAGCCTTTGGGCTTGCTGGTCCATTCCGCGAAGGGTCCAACCCTCATTTTTCTTATAGTTCTAGCTCCTTCTCCAATTCAAATATTTATTTTACGACCTTACTAAAATAGTTACGGGTGAAAATAAATTCCTTGGTCTATCCAAAATTGATCCAAGCAATTTTAACCAATTAAACAATAATCCAATTATTGTTTATATTATATTTTGTAAAAGATTAAATCTATTAGTTCTTTACTTACTCCGATCAAGGTCCAATGTGTGTGACCTTATAGGATCCTGAATTATTGAGCTGTTAAGGCTTAACCAACCCTTGTTCTAATGGAACCATTGGCTCGATGCTCTAGACCATGAATAGAACTTGATTAGCTTAAATGACTATAGTATGCCTCTAGCAAGCCCATTACTCGGAACGTCATTTATGCTTATGACTTAATCCCGGTTACAGCAACAGTTATCTAGTGCGATAAATTCCTTCCATTCTTTAATATTAGTACCATCTGGTTTATAGGGTTTGATTAAAATGTTAACCTACTAATAGCGACGTTGCTCCAAGCTATCCCAGTAGTTTACTTGTTACTGAAGTATATTGCCTTTTACCATAGTGTGTTTGACTAGAAACCATTTCTATCAAACACATACTCTGATCAGAGGTTTATGGCAATCATCACTTCAATAAGTGGCCAGGTATAACTCTTTATTATATCTGGAGTGATGGAGTCTTTCCGACTACTCAGATTACCAATGTGTTGTCATCACTGTACCCTTAATCACCCGTAGCACCCTAAATTAATGAGTGTATAGTAATGACCTAAAGTATAGCAATAGTACCACACAAGGTAACTAGCATCTCAAGTACGAGGACATTCGGAAAGCTTATTGCATAAAGATAAACACTAACACATTGATATATATACCAAGCGTTTATCTTACTGCGGTCTCTAATATATCTCCCAGATATATCCATGTGTCAAACTTAAGGCACCACCTTCAGTCCTTAGGAGATTGACTGCTTGGACCCTTTCCAAGAAAGTTGACCACATGCTAGTCTTTCCGCTTCAGCAATATCCTTTCTTGTTGAAACTATGACTAGGGATAGTTTAGACATAATCAAAATTGCACATATAGCAGGTCCTACTAGATATAGTCCAACTATAATTTCTCTGACTTCATGCTATGATATGTCATGGACTTTTGTATACATACATCAATGAATGTATTTAACCAGCTATAACATATATACATAGAAACACATTGATATAAACAAAAGAGCAAATGCCTTTATTAATTAAATAAATTATTCGTACTATTACATAATTAAGATATATCGCCCTAATTGCCTTAAGGGCATACATCATATCCAATAGTCTTCAATATTATCTCACAGGCTAATCCTATGGTTCACTCAATAGTTGCCTTGCAAAACAAGCCAATCCATATTAACATCGATGCATTTGAGTTAGAAGGAGTACATGACGAGGAGGCTATGTTGGTGCAACCTATGCTAATTGATATCGATGCTTATGTATTAGAGAATGATGAGCTCGAGGGACCCGCTTTATTGGTGGAAACCTCTGAAGGGAGAAGTTAATTAAAAAATGGGGTGTTGCATGTCAATGGAAGTGGAAGGATTCCTCCCGATCCTCTCCCACGAAGAAGAAGGGGCAGAGATGTAAATATCCAAGTCATTCTAAGTATTGATCAGGGCCCAATCTTCACACCTGCCATTGATACTCAAACCTCAGCCGGTAATGAGAAGAAAGATGCAAAAGTCACCCCTCTTATCCATCAATTGCAAGTTACCCCCCCCCCCTAATACAGCAACTGGCAGCTCCTCATTAACTCTGAGGATCATCGAAAGGGTCTAATAGAAAAGTTGTTGAGTATGGGAGCTGCACTTTCTACTACTCTGGTTGAGGTATTCTCAGTTATCGAGGGGTCTCCTCCTGATCAGATTGAACACATCAAGTTCTATCCGTCGAACCTCCCAACCGAAGGAAACGAGCATAACAAGGTACTCTTCATTAAGGTGCAAATCTTTGATCGTTCTATTCCTTGTATCATGGTGGATGACAGTTCCGCTCTTAACCTCTGTCTAGCTAAGATCGTTCCTCATTTAGGGCTACACGAGTCTATGCTGGAGAAGTCTAATACTGCTATAAGGGCATATGATGATACAAAGAGGAGTGTCATTGGGGTCTTCTAAGCTAAAGTTATAGTTGGGGACGTGAAGTTGAGGGTCCTATTCACTATTCTTGATATCCTCATCACCTACTCATTACTATTGGGTCAACCTTAGCTCCAGGCATTGGGAGTTGTCCCTTCCACTGTTCATTAGAAAGTCAAGCTCATCCATAATGGCAAGCTAGTGACCATTGATGCAGTTGAAACTTCCGTCATAGTGGCTATGAAAGCCAAGGAAAAGGAATCTAGGGTGCCTGTAACTCACCAAGGCACAAAATCTTCAGTTAAGCGGCGTATATCACTCAAAATTAAGAAGATAATGATGAAGCAGGGTTATGTAAAGGGTAAAGGACTTAGAAAAAATCTACTGGGAATGCTGGAAACCCTCTCGCTTGTTCTATGGCCATTCAGGCTCGGTCTAGGGTATCGTCCAGGTGCCAAAAAACCCAAGCCTCAGTCCTGCCTCATGATAGGAGCTGAAATCAAGCAAAGGGAGTTCACAGGTAAAGAGGAACCTGTTGAAGTTTGTGGCAAAAGGGTCCCTGGTTTTGAAATCCTCAGTGATGTATATGACTTTCAGAAAGGCTGCCTGATTGAAACCTCAGTTTCTATGGAAGTATGTAGGAATGCTGAAGAAGACGAAATGAATGAGGCAATCGAGTCCATCCCTAAAACACTAGCGATTCTTATGAGGAAGAATTGGAAAAGGAATGAGAAAGGCAATCCCATCAATAAGGCTATCAAGAACTTAGCAAAAGCAGTGGCCGAGGAAACATAAGCAGGCTTACGCACC
Organism: Euphorbia pulcherrima; assembly: GCA_947683365.1. Lineage (NCBI taxonomy): Eukaryota > Viridiplantae > Streptophyta > Magnoliopsida > Malpighiales > Euphorbiaceae > Euphorbia > Euphorbia pulcherrima. Next base: position 24,470,119 of record CANTUS010000009.1, read on the forward strand.
TAGGCTACTAGTTCAGCTGTAAATCAACAAGACCCTCCGCCTATGGAGGATGATACAAATGATGTTCATTTTAATGTTGCAACCATTTTTTATTCAAACAATGCCGCTTATAAGACATATATGAATAAGTTGTAAGCATCAGTGTCTTTATTTTTAACATGTCATGAATAAATTGATGCACCTATCATTCACATTTTCCTCGAGTATTTCATTCTAATGACACCATGCACTCATAACATCAGCATTCTTAAAACTATCATCATATTCATTAATAAAGTTGACCTTGAGTTCAATGCAATGGTATAAACACCCAATGGTTAAAATCTATCATCAAAAGAGAGACTATAAAAAGTGCTTAGCAAACATGATAACAATCAGCCTAGGTCCTTCTTTCTTCATGAGAAAGAAAAGGTGTACAAGAGCACACATCATCAAGAAAGAAGACCAAGAAGCACCAGCAACATGATGACTTTAAAGGACATCTTAATTCACAAATTGACCATCTCTAGAGCTCAAAGGGAACTGATCAGTTAAGAAATATCATAAATGATAGGTTCACAGGGACATACGATATCTCCCTACTTCCAAGATTCATAATTTGTCTACTCAATTTCAAGGGGCCACGGCTGAATTATTTTAGAAATTCAACATTGAGCATCATAGATCTTCTCCATACAGGCCACAAGCTAACGGGATAGTCGAAGCTCCCAATAAGTAAATCAAAAAGATTTTGTCAAATATAGTAGCTACCTACAGAGATTAGGTCGCAGTTTGGGGGTACAGAACTAGTGTAAGGACCCCTACCGATCAAACACCTTTCTCCTTGGTATATGGAATGGAAGCCGTATTACCAGTTGAAATAGAAGTAAGATCTCTAAGAGTAGCACTTGGATCACAGTTAAAAGAATCAGATTGGGCAAGGGCCAGGTATGAATAGTTGAATATGATAGATGAAAAGAGACTTAAGGCACTCAACCATCTCTAGATGTACCAACAGCGCATGGCACAAGCTTATAACAATAGAATCAGATGCCCGAAATAACCTCTCAAAGCTGGTGATTTAGTCCTCAAGTAGGTACGCCAGGTCAACACCAATGCTAGGGGAAAGTTCAGGCCTAACTAGGAAGGGCCATTCATTGTGAAGAAAGTCCTTGGTAGAGGAGGGATCAAGCTTATGGATATGGATGGAAATGAGTTTGTGAATCCAAAGAATCAAGATAGGCTTAAGCGTTATCATGTCTAGGTCAAAAGGATTAAATTATAAAAAAGTGGCACAATGAATAAAAGAAATAAAGAATAAAGCACCCAGCGAGCGGTCCTCTACTGCTCGGGCAAAAATTAGGGTGCATCCCGCTAATTGTATCCTCCAAACCGGTCAGGCAAAAAATCAGGGCACTATAACGCAATAAAGCCTGCTAGGCTAAAAATCCAAAAAGGGCGGCTTTGGCAAAAGTTAGGGCATAAAGAGAAAAATGTTTGTTGCTTTTTGGAAAATCTATAAAAGACCAGTAGGTAGTAGGGGTTAACCATTGGAAATTGTTACCATTGTCCATGTACTCAAATTAATCTCATCATTGAACATGTTATGATTTTGCTAAGAATCTTGGTCTTATGAATGCATGCATGCATGTCTTTAGGTGAAATAATCGCTGGTATGTGAACATCAATTTTTCTCTACGTGTTATGCATCATTGTATTCATCTTTATCACACATTTACAATATTTAGAAAAGTCTACTAGATTGAAAACCCAAAAGGGTGGTCCAGCTAAAAATTAAGGCAAAAAGAAAAAGTCTGCTGGGTTGAGCCATCAAGGACAACTCAGGCAAAAATTAAGATAGCCTGCGGGATTGAAAACCTGAAAGGGCGGTCTCGGCAAAAATTAAGATAAGAGCTTGCTAGGTTGAAAACTTGAAAGGGCGGTCTAGGCAAAAGTTAAAGCAAAAAAGAAAAAGGTCTGCTGGGCTAAGCCGTCAAGGATGGCCCTGGTAAAAATTAGGACAAAAAGAAAAGAAAATAAATAAATTGTTTGATAGGTCATCTCACATCGAATGGCCTATACAAAAGTTAGAAATTAACCCAATCCCCTCACTACAAAATCATTGGATAGAATACAGGCTCTCAAAGCAATAATATTCAAATAGTCTCAATTCAAGAAAAATCCACATGCATAGAAAGAAATATTAAAATTACCAATTCAGAAGTTGGCAATCAAAACAAGCCAAGCAGGGCCCAAAAGTATCAAACGGTCCAGAAAGCAATCATAATCTAAGCTACTGGGGGTCTTATCAACAAATCATCCATGTCTATGGTCATATGGTCCTCAGCGTCATCAGCACTAGTACCCGAATGGGCAGGAGCCATGGTCTCTGAGGTCCCTACAATAGCCTTAGTAGCATCACTCCTCTTAACACGCTGATCCATGCCTCTTAGAGTCACTAGATATGCCAAACAATCATCCTTGGACTCATCATCAAAAGGGATTGATGTCTGCCTCTCCTCAGTCATCCTCGCTAGCTGACCCCTCAACGTCTCAATCTCGGCCCTCGTCGAGTGGTCTTAGCCCTAGCCTGATCAGCCTCAGCAGTGGCTGGCCACAGCTGCTCCTCTAAAAATCTTGCTCTCTCCCCGAAAGCAACCAAGTCCTAGGTAAAACTCCTCCACTCCATTGCCAGCAAAGTCTATAATAAAAATCATAAGATCAGTACACGTATATAAATGTCATGGCATGCATGCATAGTTTGGTGAAATTTTGCAAGTAAAAGAAAGTTACTGAAGCTAGTGTGTTCTGGGCTAACAGCAGATCCCGCACTGAAAAATAACCCCAAGCTATCCTCTCAGCCTTGGAAATGGTCATCTAAAAAGAAAGGGTCACACCAGAAAAAGTCATCTTAAATAGTAATGAATAGAGTTGAAGGTAAAGGATTCCTTACATGGGTAGAGCTAGAAGGAGTGAAACCAATAGGCTGGACTGACTCCTCGAGCTTCTTGATAGCTCAATTCCCCGAATGGTTGTGGAGCTAGAAGTAAGTATCCAACTCAGCCCGGAGGATGCCCTCCCTCATAGATTTAAAGGCTTGAGACTGCTTCACTGGCTGCTCATGGGTAGTAGTAGCAGTAGCAGCAAACCTCTTTCGTGTAGAAATGGGAGGCTATAAACAATGAGGAATCAGATTCCAGACCACAGTCAATTATAAAAATCAGTAAGGTATTTGCAAAGACCAAGTTATAGGCATACCTGAGAAGAAGGGGTAGCAGACCTAACCGACCCCCTGGTGTTCTAAGCTACAGATAGACCCCTGCAGTCACCCCTCAGTCCACCCTCCTCCTTATCATCATCATCATCGCTATCGCTCCAATGAAACTCTAGGGGCTCATCCTCATGATGGATCCTATCGCAAGGTGGCAGGAGGGAGGAATCAATAAACTCAGCATAAGGGCCCTAAACAGGCAGCATGTGAGCCCCCTTGCCTAGTAAGTACAGCCCCTGATCGATCCCTAGCATGAGATGAGGCCAGAAGATGCCTGTCGGGACTAAGGGAGGGATCGGTCTCTCCACTATTGTACTACTCCACCCCTGGACTCACTCGCTAAAATACCACTCATAAGAAAGTGGTGACTCCAGGACAAAGCGATGATCATCCACACCAGCCTGCATCTGCTCAATGGCTCTGTAGGTGTCCAATCTCTCCCACGGGTCTCAGATAACCTGCACATAATAAGTGCACTATGAGTATCACACCCTAGTAAATACAACTTCTACTAATGGTTTGTTGAAATGTACAATGCAAGTTCAATAGGGAAGAAGATTACCCGATTCGAGCGCAGCTGGCATAAGAACTCTCGATATTGTGCCATAGTCAAGGGCTGATTCTACCAAAGCCCCATCCATTTGGAAATGATATGTGGCATCTCAAGCTGCATGGGCAGACTTGGTCTAGGTATTAGCCGGTGCTCAAAGGCCCAAATCTGCAAAATAAAGTAAGGATTAGTTGCAACACAGCATAGATAAAGGATTAAAGCACAAAAGATCAGTTGAGAATTTAAGAGCAGTATCAGATGGCAGATCTTGAGCTCTGACTGCTCACCCTAGACCCCTACGTCCAATCCATAGTACAGTTATCCTAGAATGGTCCGGTACCAGTTCTTGCAAGGTATAGCCGCAAGATCCTCCACGGTATAGAGCAGACCATAGTTGAGATTACCTGAGCAGACAGGAAAGAACACGGTGGTAAGGAATTCCAGTAGCAAAGATTGAGCAAACTAGTCCCTCCTGTCAGCCGCAATGGGCCTCGGCTGATAGATTTAGTAAGCGTGCAAGTCCGATCCCCGTACTTGAGCTTGTTCGTCTTGCTCGAACAAAGCCTAAGTAATCTAAAAATGTAGGCCTTCACCTTTGACTAAGAATGCCATCAGTTGGTATAAACATAAAAAAGGACCACGTCCCCGCTCCACGCTAAGCCTGTGGTAGCACACACATCTGAAGGAGAAATGTTGTCCTCCCCTATAGGTAAATGGAAGGTTTAGGTCTTCTCTGACCATCTCTCTATCAGGGGCGAGACAGCACCAGGGGCTAGTGATTTGGGGACCTAAGGGATGGCCCTGATGATGTCTCTAAACCCAAAGGAATCAATGTGGGCTAGCAGCTTCATGTCTTTTATGGTATGAATCTCCTCGTACCATTTCTTGCAGAAGCTCAAGGCTCCCATAGTCTTATATTGGAACTGCAGAAACAAAATCATAGATTAATAGGGTTAGACACAGCAGACAAATTAGAAATCAGAAAAGGATTGCATAAATCAAAGGAAACAAGATTTTGTCCCCGAGGAAGGAACCAGTACGGGTAAGCCCCACCCATACGGGTCCATATATGGGACTCGTATAAAAAGGGGGACCCGTATGGGTCCCTCTTTACCTGTACGGATCCCTTGCAAGTAGTCCCTATAGAGGCAAACTCCCCAAAAATCCAAAATCGCACAATCTCAACCAAAGTTCATCCGAAACTATCCTAAAAGCATCCTATGCTAAAGTTATATGCATCAAGCTTTATTCCAAGGTCTAAAACACCCTAAATCAAGCCAAAATCCAAGGAATCACCAAAAGTTCAAAATTGGAAAATTGAGAATCGAATGGAATTACCTAGAATTTTGAGGCGTGGGTCTCGGGAGAAGGGATCAGTGGCACTTCAGAAGTGGGAGTAAGTCCCAAAAATGAGTCTCCCCTGTGAAATGTATACCCGTTTGAAACCAGGCATTCTCGAAGCCCTGAATCTCTAACCAAGGGCAAGTCCTCGAGTTTGAGAAAGAAACAGCCGGTCTTTAGGATCTTTTTATACATGTTTGATTGATTTTAGGAGAAAAATCACCAAAAAATGCAAATATGAAGTTTTAGTGTGAGGCAGAATGTGAAAGGGCTAATCTACCATTTGAAACCCCCGTCGAGGACTCGTATGGGTCCCACCCCGCCCGTACAGGTCTTTTTTCTGAGAACCCTACCCGTACGGGTCTGGCCCACCTATACGGGCACTCTCTCACCATTTAGGGCAGATTTTTGCTTCAGGGTTTCAACAAGCACTAGGAGTTCATCTAGTTCAAGCTCAAGGCCAACCCCACTCCCTCTCAACCTTATATTTCCATTATATTTGGACATGTCCCTAAGCTCACCTTAATCCTTGATTGAAGGGGCAAAAATATTTTTTGTTTTCACAATAGTCAATCAAGAATCAAGGTAAGCCTTTTTTGAATTGATCACTAACAGGGATAATTTTTACAGATCTATCCTAGCACAAGAAATCCTTACCCAATAGAAGAGGTTCTACCAAAGGATATTTCTCTACTCCCCAGCAGCAGAGTCAATCCAAGGGGCATCCCCCTACCAATCTAGGGGCATCCCCCCATTCCCCAGCAGCAAAATCAACCAAGGGGCATCCCCGAACTTCCTAGTAGCAGAATCAGGTCCAGGGGTATCCCCCCACCAATCCAAGGGACCCCCCACTTCTCGATAGTGGATTCGGTATACCCTAGGGGCACTCACCCTAGGAGCATTCCCCAACAGCAAAACAAGCAGCCATCGGGCCAAACCCAACATTTCCCCTATAGAATTTTCAGTTTATCGCATCCACACTTATTTGTTCTTAATTGAAGGGGCAAAAATATTTTTGTTCTCACAAAAGTCAAATAAGAATTAAAAGGTGTCTGCTTAGACAATGACTAACTCAGTGTTTGATGGTTGTCTCTTTTCAAGTTATTCAAAATCTCTAATAGGAGAGTCATCCGCCTTAGGAAAGGGATACACCATCAGCAAGGAGATTCATCTTCCTTAAGAAAGGGATACACGGTAGCAAAAGGAGAGTCATCCGCCTCAGAAAAGGGATACACAGTAGCAAAAGAAAGTCATCTACCTCAGGAAATGGATACACAGTGGCAAGAAAAGTCATCCGCCTTAGGAAAGGGATAGGTATTAGCAAGGAAAGTCATCCGCCTCAGGAAAGGGATACGCAGTAGCAAAAGGAGAGTCATCCACCCTAGGAAAGGGATACACAGTAGCAAAAGGAAAGTCATCTGCCTCAAGAAAGGGATACACCTTCAGCAAGCAAAATCACTAGGGATAGGTGCAGTAGCAAAAGGAAAGTCATCCACCTCAGGAAAGGGATACGTACTGGTAAGGAGAGTCATCCGCCTTAGGAAAGGGATACGTGGTAGCAAAAGGAAAGGCATCCACCTCAAGAAAGGGATGCACATTCCATAGTAGAGTTACAAGGGGTATGCATTAGCAAAGGAAAGAAGTTCACCACAAGAAAGGAACTCACTCAGGATATCGTCTCAGGTATAATTTCTAAACCCTCGCTCACATCGTGAGATCATACAGATCCGTATCTGCGATGATCCTACGAGGGGCAGTCTGTGAGCATTGGATTTTAATGATCCTTCTCACAAAACTATGATGAGTGTTATATGATGCAATGTCTTTTAGCTGTTGTCCATCAGAGATGTTCCTACTAACGTAGAGTTGAGTTTGGCCAAATTTTGGAGACCTAGTCTGCCCTTAGGGACCCCGTAAGGGTGCTGCTCAGTGGTATGGATCCACTGGCAGACCTATACGGGTCATTCCCTCCATATGCCTGGGAGGGGACCCATACGGGTCCCCTAGTATCTATATAGGTGGGGCCCCACCCGTACGGGTACCATTATTGCCTAAACAGGCTCTTTTGGAAGGATTTTCTTACCTATTTTAGGAAAAGGCAGGTCTTAAATATGATTTATTGCATTCAGACCTCCTCTCCCCTATAAAAAGGGACCTTCCCTTCACATTTTACACACACACTCTCTAGATAAAAGAATTACACTAAAATTCTAGATGTTCCTATAGGTATTAAAAAGGTATAGTGGGGGTATAGGAGGCATAAAATAGGGAGAAAACCCTTCATTTGAGGTTTTGTCCACATTTTATTCATTCCTAGCTTCTTTCATTAGAGCTTAGGGGATATTCTATCTACACAAATACTCTCCTAAATAGTCCTATTCTATCTACTTTGGCCGGGCTCTCTCAATAGTAAAGGGATCATCTCAAAGTGGATTCACATCGAAAAGGTACCCGTATGGGTACTCCTTATCCGTATGGGTACCGGCCCCTAGGCAGAACCCCGAATTCATCTTTTAATTGGCTAAAATCAATCCAACTCACCATTTGCCTTGCGATCATTTTTACTAATAATTCGGTAACTCAACCCACAAAAGTTAAATAGCTTTTTCACAACAAAATACGATGAAGTGCTGATTTATGGTATGCTATAAACTGTGCTAACATCTGTGGATACCGAGGAATTTATTTTCATTTTGTTTTATAACTTAGAATAAATGTATAGGTTCTCTTTGCAATTTCCCCCATTTTTCCCCTGGTTGTAATTTTTATCCCCCTTTTATCGTTTATGCTTTATTGTAATATGTAAACGCATGTAACGAGTGTGAAAGAGTGTAGAAATAGGATTTCTCTAATAATTCCCTAAATGACAAAAACTAAAATAGTTTTACGCGGTGAATGTAATTTTGAATCAACTAAATGAGAAATAAGTGACTCATCCAATACCCGAATCTCTGATCCAATAGGTATGAGTCTCCCACCTAGAGGGAACCGTACTAAAGCTCTTTCCCAAGTAGATAACTTGGGTGGCAACTCTATCAATTGTATCGAGATTTGGGTCTCAATTCTTTTATTCATTAAAATTGGCTTATTGTGCAAACTCTAACAAAAAAATCAAGCCTAAATCCAATCAAACCCTCAGTGGGTCCCACCTCTCACACAGGCGCCAAGGGAGACCCACACGTTATCAACACCTCACACTACTTCTTGGCCATTTTTTGCGTGGGGGATATAATTGGTGAAATTCGGCCCTCATCAACCAAAGGACATCATTTCATCATCGTAGTGGTGGACTACATCTCAAAATAGGTGGAAGTTGAATCTTACACCAATGTTAACGCCAAAAAAATGACCATGTTCATAGAGAAACACCTCTCCGATCGGTATGGACTACCTCATCACATCATCTCAAATAATGGGGTTCAGTTCCAAGGGGCAACCATAAATCTAATCAGGAAATATAGGATTGAGTGCCACAGATCTTCACCGTACAAACCATAAGCTAATGGCACAATAAAAGCCGCAAACCAATCTATCAAGAAGATTCTTTCCAAGACTATTGTAGGGCATAGAAATTGGGTCGATCAGCTACCATTTGCTTTTTGGGGTACCAAACAAGTGTGAGAACCTCCCATAACTACAACACCACTCTCCTGGATTTATGATATGTAAGAAGTATTACCCATCGAAACCGACACAAAATCTTGGAGAATCACGCTAGAATCCAAGTAAGAAGAATCCTAATGTACTAAAGCGCAGTTCGAATGGCTTAAACAATCTCTAGATGTACCAGCAGTGCATGGTTAGGGCAAATATAGACCATGTCAGGCATCAGAGGTATCCATTGAAAACCAGTGGCTTAGTTCTGAAACAAGTAAAGCTTACCAATACTAACCCAAAAGGGAAATTCTGACCAAATTGGGTAGGGCCTTACATGATCAAGAAGGTACTCGGAAAAGGGGAATGAAAATCATGGGCATAGATGGCAATGAGTTCATAAATCCATCAATCAGGATCGGCTAAAGCGTTATCATATCTAACTTAAAAGAACTAAATCAGAAAAGCGGCCCACAAAAAAATAAATATGATAAATCACCCATCGAGTTGTCTTCTACTACTCGGGCAAAAATTAGGGTGTAACCCACTGATTGATATTCTATAAACCAATTAGGTAAAAGTTAGGGCGCAAAAACAACCCGCTAGATTGAAAACCTAAAAAGGGGGGTCTACGCAAAAATTAGGGTAAAGTGAGCAAAGAGCATGTGTTGGCAAGAAAACCAACTTAGGCTAATTAACACCAGAGTTTGGGTCAATAGAAATTGTTATCATCATTATGTACTCAAACTTACTTCATTTAATAAAAATGTCACTTTTAGTGAATGCTTATGTTTATGCTTGAACGAATATATTAGGCCCAAAAGGCGAAATGCAATAGATGAGTTAAGTGTGGGGTTCTATGTGAAAATAAAGACAAAAAATAATAAATAAATATGATAGGCCCATCAGAATGTTCGGGTCTATACAAAAATTAAGACAAATAAAGATAAGTGACTACCATTGATCACATTGAGGTACCTACGTCAACATCATCTCAACACCTGAATAGCCTCTGCAACCTGGTAGACCCAAAGGGCTCAAATTTGTTCTCTGCACGTGTCCACTCCAATCTCGGCCACGACCGACCATCTCGAATCCTCAAGGTCCGAATCTTCTGAAGTCATCCTTGGTAGAATTAAACGGAAGGGATAGCATCTAGCCGATCATAATCCATAGTCTCGAACTACATCTCGTGCTCCTACTTATATTTAATATGATCATAATGCAGCTGACTCGCCGCCTTAGACAGCTCACAAGGAACTCTCTATCGCTTGCCATACTAGTAGCATAAGCAATAGGATGTGTAGAAAGTGACCATCCACAGCTCCACTATCTGGACACACAAATCCCACATATGCACCACATCTCCACCCCACCACCAAGGGCATACCCACCTGGTCTGTGCGGCAATGCATCTCCGCATAATCTCTCTCCTAATAAGAAATCAAATCAAGCAAGTCAACCAAGCAAGCAATCAAGTCATCTAAAAGAAAATCAACCAAACAGCTCATGCATTCATGTATACATGCATAAATATATATAAATATCCTGATTATTTTTCTATACTGAGTTTTACAGGAAATAAAACACAAAAAAATATCCTCGAGCTATACGCTCGACTTTAGAATCAAGCACCCATGTACTAAGGGGCATCTCGACACATATTCTAAGCTACATTTAAGGATAAAACATCCAAGGGCATGCCAATTAAACCTAATGGACATCTCACAGCTTCTCCGGACTCTAGGAAATCTAAACTCAATTTGTATTTCACACTTCTATTTTTATTATTAATTGAAAGGGTAAAATTTTTTGTCTAGCCAAAATCAATTACACAATAAAAACGCAACCCATGAATTATGCGACAACTTCTCCAGACACTCGGAAATTTCTACCTCAAACCTTTTTATCAATATTCTATTTTTATTGATAATTGAAAGGCTAAAAGTTTCTTGACGGGTACACCATACGGCAATCCCGATGGACAACTAACGCAAGAATTCAAAATTCAACAATCAAAATGCAAAACCCATGTTAGGAATCAGCACGATGAGTCATCTTGTCCTACCGCAATTCTAAGCCACGGTCAACTATGCAAAATACACTAGGAGTTAGGCCGTGCAATCTCCTCCTATGAAAAGGAAAAAATTAACTATGCAACAACTTCTTCGGACACCTAAAAATTTCTAACTCAAACCTTTTTATCAATATTCTGTTTTTATTGATAATTGAAAGGGCAAAAATTTTTGTCTCGGCAAAACCAATTATGCAGTAAAAAATGCAATTTAAGACAATTTCTACTATTTCAAATTTTCCCTTGATAGGTGAGTTCATTTTTTAAGAGTCCGAGTGACTGCAAAGATGTTGAGACAAAAATAGTAGAAATTTTCCCTTACAGCAGCCACCGTGGCCACCGTTATGGCCCCATCTGTTGGGGCCGCATGTGGCCACTACTGTGGCCACCATTGCAGGTGCAGCGGTGGCTGCAACAGTTGCTGAGGTGGACATAGCCATCGCAGCAGCCACAGCTGTGTGGGGTTCTAAAATTCGATGCTTGCTCTCTTTTCTCTCTCTAAAGATTCAATCTAATCCAATTTTTTCTTTAATTCCATGAATTTGAGGGACTAATTGGGTTATTTAGACTTAGAGGGGTCTATAAAAGACCTGAAATCACCAATTATTGTGGACTTATGGCTAAACTAAATCTGATTAAGAATTAGAATTTAGAACTTGCTAGTAAGAGAAAGCTTGAGAAAGAGGTAGAAATCCGGATTACTACACATTAATCTAGTTTCGTAATCATTCTTAGGCTTAATCTTTTAAGTTTAACAACTAAAATCAAGTAGAAATCATAAGATTAAAGTTGATTTTATTGACGTTTGCTCAAAATACTACCCAAATTCATCATAAATCATTAAAAAAAGACTTGCCAAGGGTTGATTCGAGTCTCCAAGAGTGGATTCACGGCTTAAAGGTATAATTTCTAAGTTCTAATCATTTTCCTTTAAGTTTTATCGTTGTTTATTTTTGTTTTGCCTTGTTTTGGGTATTTCGCCCGCTTCTTTTTGGGATTTTTGCAAAATACTGATGAACTGTCGAAGGCCGCATTGATTGATCATCTGGTCGTTTTAGTTATAGTAGTGGCCGCTACACCTGCAGTGGCCACCACTGCAACTACAGTGGCCAAAACGCCAGTCACTGAGACCATATTGTTTTTGAGTACTTTCGGGTCTTTTTCTCCCCCCGATTCAAAAAATCAAAGTTATTTTGATGTTTTAAGTCCTAATTCACTGAAATAATGTGGGAATCGACTTCAAATTTCAGTAATGTTGAGTTTTTGGGTGCAAAAATGCCGATCCCCCCCACGATTAGTAATTTTTCCTGAAGGCCTCAGTGATGGACTTTTGGCCATTGGGACTACAGTGATGGCCATTACACATGCAGCTGCCACTGCAACTATAGCGGCGAAAAAGCCCATCACATCGGAATTAAGGTAAAAGTTGCTAGATGGTCACTATTTCATTTTATTTTGCGTTTTAGGCCATGATTTATCTTTTTTCGCATTTTTAGTCCTTTTTATCACTCGAAAATGTTCTAAATATTCTGGAATTAACATTAAATATTTTAAATGTGGTTTATTAATTAATTAATTGTTTAAATAACCTAATTTTGGTCTAATAAAAGGGTTTTGTCACTAAAAATTCATGTCAAATCACTTTATCCCTTTTAAAAATCTAATTTTTACTTGGAAAATATTTGCGCCTTAATTATGCGTGTTTATATGTGATATATCCTATTTTATGCCGTTTTGGTGGTGGTAAGTTCGGTAGAGGCTCAATTTTGGCATTCGGTATTTATTTTTCCCACATAGAAAAATGTATAGGATATGATAAAGTCTTGTAATAATCAATTTAATTTCCCGCATTTATTATTTGTTGGATAACTGTAATTTTATTTTATTGCTTTTGTATGATTCGTCGTGTGATGTATGGATTATATCAACCGAAAATTTTAATTAGGATGATTTAAACCGCATAAGAAAGAATAGATACTTTTATTAAAATATAAATGATTTGATTTAATTAACAAAGAGTAGATAACATCATCCAAGCTCAGAATCTCCATTTTAAGGTACGATCCAACCACTCGGCGAGAAAATCATACCCAAATTTCTCGGTTGAGCTGAACTGGGTAGCAACTCTATCTTAAAGTGTTGGATTTCTGTCCCGTATCTTTTAACTATAAAATTGAACTTAAAATTCAACTTCAACTTTATTGTAAATATTTTTCTCACACCTCTTGAACCCCTAAGAGGGTCGATCCTCCTACTCGCTTCACCGCCCGCTTATTTTTCCTCCCCAACTTTAAAAGGGGTCGAAAAAAGGTCATCCGCTCACACCAATTGAGCTACTTTTTGTGGTTTCTAAAAAATTCAACTATCAGGTTAGATGGGAAAAATCGGATAAGGCAGAAAAAAAAGTAGGCAGTATGAATCAACCAAGGGTTTGATAATGCCATGGGACCAAAAAGTCGAGCGGCAATTGAAAAAATGGGCCATAGGCAAGGATTTATGAAATAGAGATTATAAATAGACCTAGGCATGGGTCAGTCGCCCCGCCTATGCCCGCCTTTCATGGGACGTGTTTGGACAAACGTATTTGATTATAGGACCGACCCGCCCGAACCCGTGATAATTCAATTGATGTATTTGTTGGGCTTGAATTTCATATCAAAACCCAAGCCCGACCTACTCGACCCGACATAATATAATTATTAATTAATAAATATTTGCATGTATTTACTGTATACACAAAATGAAGGAATAAAACTAATTGTATGTTGATTAACTATTTTTTTAAAAAAATTATCTCATTAAACTTATAATAATAACAAAAGAAAAAATAGTAAATTGTAGACTAATTATTGGGAATGAAATTAATGAGATGCTGGAATCAATGATATATTGAACAGAGAGAAGTAGCTAGGGTGCTTGGTAAACCATTTTTAGAAAAGAAATTACTATAATTAATAGGGATTACAGCTAAAAATTATGAATTTTATAAATTAACTATTCGATGGATTGGACGGGTGGGGTTAAGTATATAGTAATTTTGTAATAATCTGGTCCTACCCGGATTCTTATTTTTTTTTATTTGAGTTGAATTTAGGCTATTAATTTTTAGGAAAATTATCACTAATGATTTATTTACCTAAAATAAAATCTAAAATAATCCAATAAGTAAATTATATCTTTCTAACCATTTTAAGTTTCCCATGCGATTTAGTGTTTTTGTAAATTTGTTTGGCTTGTTTTGCATTTATCTCTCAAACGGTTCCTTTTTTCGACATGCTGCTGTACAGTTTTTTGCTCATCTCATTTTTATCTTCGAAATGTCATCCATTGTTATATATTTTTTCCAAAATTGTTTTCAAACTGTTATATATCTGTTATATACGTGTTATAATTCTAATATAAGTCTCTTTGTATTTGCAATGCTCATTGAACTGTTATACATCCGTTATAAATCTATTATAAATTTGTTATAAGCCTAATATAAGTTTGTTGTAAGTCTAATATAAGTCTCTTCGTATTTGGAATGCTTATTGAACTATTATATATCTAATATATAGCTGTTATAAATATGTTATAAGTCTAATGTAAGTCTTTTTGTATTTGCAATGCTCATTAAACTGATATACATCTATTATAACATATATATATATATATATATATATATATATATATATATATATATATATATAACACATTTATATTAGATTTATAACAGATTTATAGCAGATTTGCAACAGATACAAAAGAACATACAGATTATGTCAAACACTTTTATAATAGTCGTATCTAATACAAAACTGTTATAAATCTATTATATGTTTCATCAAACACTTGTAGCAAACACTTATCAAACTTGTAGCAGACATACATATTTATTCTACATTTATAATAGATATATAACACATTTATAATAGATTTGTAACAAATACAAAAGAACATACAGATTATACCAAACAATTTTATAATAGTCATATCTAATACAAAATTATTACAAATATATTATATACTTCATCAAACACCTATATTAGAAATTTATCAAGTTTGTAGTAGACATATAGATTTATTCTAAGGTTTATAACAGATATATAACACATTTATAACAAATTTATAACATATATAAAAGAACACACAAATTGTGCCAAACACTTTTATAATAGTCATATCTAATACAATACTGTTATAAATCTATTATATATTTTATCAAACACATGTATTAGACTTTTATCAGGCTTGTAGCATACATAAATATTTATTATAGGTTTATAACAGATATATAACACATTTATAATAGATTTGTAACAGATACAAAAAAACATACAAATTATCCAAATTTATAATAGTCATGTCTAATACAAAAATGTTATAAATATGCTATATATTTCATCAAACATATGTATTAGACATTTATCAGACTTGTAGTAGACATATAGTTGTCAAAAGCGCTCGCTTTTGCACTTGAAGCATAGTGAAGTACACCGTTTGCACTTTTGTTAAGACAAAAGCACAGGGGGAGTATAAAGCGCAAAAAAGCGCACGCTTTTTTTTATATAACAAAGACTTATAACAGATTTATATTAGATATGTAATGGTTTCAATAAGCATTCCAAATACAAAGAAACTTACATTAGACTTATAACAGATGTATATTAGATATGTAATAGTTGAATAAGCATTAAAAATACAAAGAGACTTGTATTAGAATTATAACGAACTTATATTAGACTTATTACAGATTTGTAATGGATTTGTAACAGATTTGTAACAGATGTATAAAGTTTAATGAGGATTGCAAATACAAAGAGACTTATATTAGAGTTATAACACATATGTAGCAGATATATAACAGATGTATATTAGATATGTAATAGTTCAATAAGCATTATAAATACAAAAAAATTTATATTAGACTTAAAACAAACTTATTTTAGACTTATAACAGATTTATAATAGGTTTATAACAGATGTATAACAGTTCAATTAGCATTGCAAATACAAAAAAGGCTTATATTAGAATTATAACAGATATATAACAGTTCAAAAAAAATTTGGACAAAATATATCACAATGGATGGCGTTTCGAAGACAAAAATGAGATGAACAAAAAACTCTAAAGCGGCATGTCAAAAAAATGAACAATTTGAGAGATAAATATAAAATAAGTCAAAAAAAATTAAAAACAAGGGAAAAGCACATAGTTATACCAAAGCCCAACAATAATTTCCATTAAAAGTTTGGTCAACAATACAAGTGTCCAATTTCACAAGCTTCAACAACATAAATACGTTCCATAAGCCTCAAACAACATAAATACGTTCATCTCCAACAGCTCATGCACAAGACATATTTTTTTAATTTTCTTTTCTTATTTTGCATTTATCTCTCAAATCGTTTATTTTTTTGACATGTCGCTCTAGACTTTTTTGTTTATCTCATTTTTATCTTCAAAATGTCATCCATTGTTATATACTTTTTTTGAATTTTTTTGCAAACTTTTCCAAAATATGGTAAAAATCTAGTATTTTGCTCGTATAAATCTGGTATGAAGTGGTTTTTGTTTGATTTCTTCATGAAATGCAAGTGTATGGGTTATTTTCATCACACCTAGTATTTTGTTGGTATAAATCTGGTATGAAGTGATTTTTGTTTGATTTCTTCATAAAATGCAAGTTTATGGGTTATTTTCATCACACCTCGTATTTTGCTGGTATGAAGTGGTTTTTGTTTGGTTTCTTCATAAAGTGCAAGTTTATGGGTTATTTTCATCACACCTAGTGTTTTGTTAGAATAAATCTAGTATAAAGTGATTTTTGTTTGATTTCTTCATGAAATGCAAGTTTATGGGTTATTTTCATCACACCTAGTATTTAGCTGGTATAAATCTGGTATGAAGTAGTTTTTGTTTGATTTCTTCATGAAATGCAAGTTTTTCACACCTTGTATAATGCTAGTAAAATACTGGTTTTTCAAAGCTGGTAAAATACTGGTAAAATGCTGGTATAAAATAAAAACTCAAAAAAAGTATATCATCACGGATCTAGTTTTGAAGATAAAAATGAGGCGAACAAAAAACTCTAAAGTGACATATCAAAAAAATCAATGATTTACGAGATAAATGCAAAACAAAGTAAAAAAATATAAAAAGGGAAGGAATCGCATGAACAAGAAGGAAAAAAGGGAGGAACGTATAAACAGAAAAGAGAAAGTTTAAAATCTGGCCATACAGTTATTTATAAAAGTAGATGGTAAAGAGGTAAATATTTTAGCCAACCCCTAAATTCCTTACAATTTCCCTAAAAATAAACACCTAAAACGTATGAACTTGTATAAGGATATATGAAAAGTCATTGAGAGCGTACAATGGTGATATAAAAAGTAATTAAGTTTGTGGTGTTTTGCTTTGAGATATTTTGATAAATTAGTAAAGTTTACATGAAATTATTCTTCCCTAATTTTTAGGGTGAAGCACCTAGCTAACCATGGTTTGCAAAATAATTACCAATTTGACCCAAAATTAAGAGTCTAACAAAAACAAAATTTATTAGAAATCTCCTAACTTAAATACGCCCTCAATAAGCTACAAAATAGAGAACAGATTGCGTTAATTAGGAATTCTCTCGTCTCTCAGTTCTCTCCCATCTTTCAATTCTCTCCACCATCGAGATTCAATGTTTAAATCTAATTTTATTTTGCTTTTCGATTACTGTATGTTCTTCATCCTAAATTTCTGATTTGATTTCTGAACCAAATCTGTTCTTCACTGACGGATTCCTTCCTCTACTGTGATATAGAATCTAGAACTCAAAGATGAACACAATTCTAATTTTGCTTCATGTAAATGGATCATGGACTAATGATCACATATTTGTTGGATTCAGTGTAATAGGATTTTCAGTTCCTTCCAGCTCCAGCTTCAATGAATTAAAAGAAATATTAGCAAAAAATTTGAAAGTAGATTGCAGTCCCAGATTTTGATTTCAGATCTGTCTTCTTCGTTCCAGATTTCAAAGTTGCAGTTCCGATTTTATTTTCCTTTTCAATTTCAGATATGTGTTCTTCTTCCTCAATTTCAGATTTGATTTTTTATTCGAATATGTTTTTCATTCACAAATTATTTGCCTTGCTGCGATCCAGATTACGCAAGAATTATGGAATTCAAAGATGAACACCACTCATGTTTTGCTTCATGTAAACGGATTATGGACTGATGATCATTTGATTCAATGTAGATGGTGTTTGGCAAGCTGATTTGCATATTTTTTCTACCTGTTACGCATATAATTCAGACCTAGTACATACCTCTTACATATGTGTAATATATTTGCTACAAGTCTGATACAAGTGTTTAATGAGGTTGTAACAGACTTGTATCAGTAGTGTATCAGATAGGAAATGTGAATGAAGCATTTCCTTGAATTTGTTACATATCTAATATAGACCTGCTACAGACCTGTTACAAAGTCTGTTACTAGGCTGTTATATATCTGTTACTGGTGTTTGATGAATAAAATAGTAAATTTTCATTAGTTTTGATTTACATCGGATTCTTATTGAAGCCTTTGACATTATTTGTCAGTCATTAATCTGTTACAAGTCTATTATATATCTGTTACAAACCTAATACAAGTCTAATACATGTCTGTTACAAGTCTGTTACAAAGTTGTTATGTATCTGTTACAAACCTGTTACAAACCTAATACAATCTGGAGAGTAAAAAAGTTATGGAGGGCGTATGAAAGTTATGGAGGGCGTATGAAGGATATTGAAAACACATGTTAGGACCTTTAGGTAATTGAGCTAAACTTGGGATGAAATTATTTTACCCAAATGAGGCATAAGTGACAATTTCCCTAATTTTTAACCATACCACATTAGGACCACTTCGAACCCAGCCAATGCGCAGGTTATAAAGGTCATCTATTAAATTATAATGTGTCTAGCATTATAGAGGCATGTTGATACTAAATTTGGTTTAGCAAATAGAAATCTTCTAGTATTAAATGATTTTTTAATTATTGATCAAAATTAAACCGTAAATTTATTCTTTTGACAATAAAATATATTAAATTCATTTATAACATATGTAATACTTAGTAACATGCAATTTTATCTTTATATTAATAGCTAAATTACAACAAAAAAAATTTATACGGAAATTTTCAATTATATATTGTTTTTTGAAACCAATTAGTAATATACCATAACACAGACTTTAACATTTTTATTTTTTTACTTTTTATTTTAACTTTATGTTCCTCCTCCATCTCGTCACGGTAAATTGAGCATTAGTACAATTAGACAATTCAGGAAACGCCAATGGAAAGGAAACGAGGAAACGAGGAAGTATTGTATAACCATTAGGGGCAGGCCTACACTTGGAAGAAAGCAGTGCCGGTGCCAGAAATTGCTAGTTGGGGGCCAAATTTTGGTTAAAAATTTATATCAAACAAAAGAGTTTTCAACTGACGAAATATTCTCCGGCCAACAAAAAACAATCTACTATCTGCGAAAATTATCAATTAATCTTTGATTAATATATTGATACAATTAATCAATATAAAAACTATTAAAATATGGTTGTACAAAAATCAGTGAGTGTCTCCCACTATTTTGTTTCAGTTCTCATTTCCAAATAAAAGATAATGTATAATTTAAACTTTAATAATTTTAGGGCATGAAAACGACGTAGTTTGACTTTTTTTAATTAAAAGGAAAAAATGACGCCATTTACTTTACTTAATATAATTAATTAGAAACAGCTTTTAAGGGCAAAAAAGTAAAGCACCTGTTCATGCTCTTCTACCTGCAATTTCTGCAAATTTTTAGGGGCGGAAACTTTTGCCGGAATACCATATATTCAAGGCGATTCCCGGCGTTCGGCCCCCTAGCGCCGCCCCTGGAAGAAAGGTGGAATTGGCCCCCAGACGTCTGGATATAATATGTAATATTAGACATGTTGCAAAATAAGTGGCTTGGATTAATTGTTTGAAGGAGAATTCTATAACCTCCTCAATTCCAAGTCTGGGTCCACCCCTGATCATCATCCTCTAGATCAAAGAGAAAACTTGCAATCAATCACTGTTGAAGTTGAATAGAGATAACTAATGACATAAGAGAATAAAATGGTTTCAAACTAATTACTTGTGGATACATCATGCATAAAAGATCATACTTTTATTTGGATAAACATTTTTCCATGAGCACATTTGTTTGGCACCAATATGAGAAAATCATCACATTGTGATGCATGATAAATCAAGTTACGTGAAAGAGACTAAGACAATGTAATTCTACTGTTCAACAAGTGGCTAATTTTACGGGGTACATCTTGTATCAAGATGAAGCCATCTAAACTAAATATTATCTAATTTTTGTTGGGTTTATGAAAATGCAATTTATTAGATGTTAGTTATATATATATATTATATGTCTAATAGATATCTTTTAGATTTTTTATGTAGAAGTCTAATAGATGTCTATAGAATACATTCATTTTAGTTCAATGACTACGTTATTATTGTAATGTCTAATAGATATCTATTAGATGCTTTTTATAGACGTATAATAAATATCTATTAAATGCTAGTAGATGTATATAGAATACGTTGTGTATCAATCTATTAGAAAATCTATTTGGACAGATTTTTATAGAATCTAATGACAACTTACAAATATATAATACATGTGAATTTGATAGTTTTATTTATGAGACTCTAACATATGTTTACTAGATTTCTAACAATTCAAATAAAAAAAATTTGGAAAAAAATATCAAAGTGGATATCGGTTCAAAGATAAAAAAAAATAGACGATCAAAATTTTCTAAAACAACATATAAAAAATAAATGATTTGATAGATAAATGAAAAAAAAAATTAAATGAAAAGGCAGATACATGTAAGGAGAAGTCTTTGTCCCTAGAATGTTAATTAGAGAAAGGTTTACGGTGGATGGTAATTTGTAGATGTTGCGGGGTGTGGAAGCACTTAGACACGATATATTCTCACGTATGGTATGATATTATCCACTTTTGGGCTTAGCTCTCATGGTCTCATACTATAGGGGATATTGTCCACAATTTATAAACACATGGATCGCATTCTTGTTAACTAATGTCGGACATTGTTCACATCCTAACAACTCTCCCATCGAATAAAGTATCATTAAGCCTCTCCTCGACCGATCATGCATCCAGATATTCTCTACAAAATGATATTTTTCCACCATAATGCATGGAGGACACGCCTTACAGAAAGCGCTAGAGGTTTCACGGATAACCGGTGATCAATTAAGCGAACCACCTTTGTTTAACATTTTGAGGATTCATCCACATGGCTAACTCCGGAATATGACTCTGATACCACTTGTTGCTCAATGCGGAAGCACTTGGGCACTACATATTCCCACACATGATATAATATTGTCCACTTTTGGTCTAAACCCTCATGGATTTGTTATTGGGCTCTTACCCCAAAAGGCTGCATTGTGGATATTGCCCACAATTATAAACTCATGAATCTCATTCTTATTAACCAATGTGGGCATTATTCATATCCTAACAATAGATATGAAACGTAGGGGGCGTTTGGATTGGGGAACTCAGGAAAAGGAAAGGCAATGAAAACTGTTTATTTCATTTGTTGGTGTTTGTTTACTCATTTCTTAAATTTTCATTACCCCTTATCTTTTGCCAAACTCCTCTATCTCATTCCTCTCACTGAACTAGGTAATATTGTTCGATTACTTTATTTATATTCCTTATATCATTTCTAATAACTATCAAAATTAATAATGATAATATATTTTAATAATATTGAGTAATGAATAAAAATTAATAAAAATACAATAATATTTAATATTAATAATAAATATTTTAAAAAATAAAAAATAATTAATAATATTATAAATTAAATATAATAAATTTTTAAGATAAATATTAATTATTATTTATAAATTAATAATAATAAAAATAATTAATATTATTATTTAATTTAAATATAATTGAGATAATTATAAGTAATAAAAAATATTTACTATTAACAACATATATTCAATATTAAATGATAATAGTCAATAATAGTGTTTATTTATTAATAATAAATATTTTAAATTAAGAGATAAAAATAAGTATTAAATAAAAATATTTATTATTATAATATTATTATAATCTATAATAATGTTTAATAATAATTATATTTATCATAAGTAATTAATTTAATTAGTGTTATTATCATTGTAGAAGTAATTATATTTATTATTAATTATAATAATTAAAGTAATAATTTTTAATTATAATAAAATAATTATAATGATACATATTTTTAAAATTAATATTATTTTTACAATTATTATTATTAATATATTATTAATTTTATTTGTTATAATAATTAATATTATATTTAGATATTATAGTTAATTAATTTATTCATGATCATACTAATTTCATTAATAATAAAAGTATAATAAATATTATATTAATAATGGAATATAATAATATAACTAATTATTTAAAATATATATTATTCAATAATTAAATTTATTTTATTTAAAAAATAACAAACAAAAGTCGCTTTTTCTTAACATATTCAAACAAATGAAATAATCAAAAAGAATTACATTCCATTTATTAAAACTCTATCTCAACTAAATGTGGAAATTTAGACCATTTTTACTAACTTTCCATTGTTATATTTGTGAAAGAGTGAGAAAATAGTGTTAAAAAGTAACACAAATTACTTTCCAATATTGTTATGCATATGAAAGAGATAAAATAAGAAAGTAATTGACAAAGGACCCATCTAGAAACATAGATTTGTTTGATCATGTGATATGTGGGTTGTGTTTGCACGTGATGCTTTTTTTTTCATATCTTTGAATCAATTTGATCGGGGAAATGATATAGAAGTCCGATCTTATAATTTAATTGTACTATTTGGCTGGAAAATAAGATTTGATATGTTCCCTGAATCATTAACCCCAATCATCATCTTCCTTTTCAAAAGTCTTCTATTTCTTTGATTATTTACCCCACTTTTATCCTTTATTTAATCATTATATTTCTTTTTAACTAATACATTTGTTACCTTATAAATTTATTTTTATACGCATTTACTTTTTTAATTTTTAAAATTTTTTTAAATTTTTTAAACTTACATAAATTGCATCACTTAATTCTTTTTTAGTCACTCAATCAGTTATATTATCTAATGGTGACACACGCACGAACGTTAGCTTCACATACTTAAATGAAAAGATTATATTTTATTCACCTTTTTAACTCCAAATCAGGTGTACCACGCTATTATCTTTAGAATGGCTCCTAATCCACTTCCCTTTTCATTTCTCTCCTTTATATGATTGTTCACCTTCTGCAAAATAACAATCTCAATTCTCCACTGTTACCGTTCATTTCGCCAGCATTTTTCTTTCAAGTTTATTATTTACTATACCTATGAATCCCCTTCCTTATAGCTAATGTGAGATATTTGTTTACTAATGTGTTGGAGGTTACGCTCCTTCAAATTTAATCTTTTTATAATAATGTTACTAAGTCACTTAATTCTCAATTTTTTCTTAGATTGTAGAAAACTGAACATGTTTTCTAGAAATCTTTTTAAGGAAAATTGAAAACTGGAACTGATGTTTAGTAGCAGAACTTTTCAAATTGAAAAATCGAAAAAGAGTTATCAGAATTTTATAATTTATATCATTCTTATGCTTTCATAAATTTTCTAAATTGAGGAAGTACAACTTATATATAACCAATATAACACTTTATTGCTTTAATTTATATTTTTAATATATATAGTTATATAACTACTTTTTAATAACCATGAAAAAAAGTCATTTTTATTAATGTACTCTTATTTTAATTATTTAGTTATTTTTCTATTTACTTGGAAACTTTTGCATTGCTTATTTTTTTTTCTACTTAATCTAATTTATATAAATTTGTTTTTAAATTAATCGGTATTACTTTTTAACTAATAAAATTTAAAATCATTTATTATTATTTGAAATGTAAAAAATTGAACATAAAAAATTAGACCAAAATGGGCATCCTTATGAAGTTAAACATACCATAACATTCTTAATTCTTAGCTCCTTATTGTAGCAAGAAATATCAATTAAAGGATTCTCGTGGACGCATACGAATTAGGAGAGATTATAAATTAGTCAAGTTAAAGAATTCATCTTTTATTGCACAAGGTGATGAAAAAGCTTTTAGAGTGTTAAAGGTAAAATTTATCTAAACGTAGACAAAAATTTTATAATTTGCACACATCATGCACGAATCAAATTATAGTTTATAATTTTATAATTGACCAATTTAAATTTTATATAAAATAAATGTTCTACTTTATTTCATTTACAATATTTTTATCAAGTGAAATTTAAGATATCATACAGATTAATTTTCAAAAATAAAAACAAAAATGAACTATTTAGAAAACTGAAATATTGGAAAAATTGAAAAATGTAAAGAAAACTGAAAATAAAAATTGAAAATAATTTTCTTCAACTAAACATCCAATTAACACTTTCCAGTTTATTTGAAGGCTTTCCTTTTTCCTATTCTGGTCTTGTATGGAAATAAGTTGTACACGCTTTTAAAACTATCTAATTCATGTTAATATATTAAAAAAATAAGAAGTTATCTTAATAAATTCAATTCAATATCATAAATGTGATTATGTAAAGTTTAAAATTATAAGTTGACGTTGTCTATGCAAACATTAAATTTAGTTTATCAAATAAAAATTTTCTACTATTAAATTATTTTTTATCACTGTTAAAGGTAAACCCGTAAATTTTATATTTTTTACAATAAAAAAAATATTACGTTTGTTTATAATATACATAATACTTAGTAACATGAATAATTTCTATATTAATAGCTAAATTACAATAACAATTGTTATATTTGTTAAAGGGCAGGAAAATAGTATTGAAAAGTAAATACTTTTCAATATTATTAATTTACTATGCTTGTGAATTAGGTACTAAAATTAAGAAAGAAAATGACAAATAACCCCACCCAGAAACATAGATGTTGGCAGGTATCGGATGGAAGACCATTAAGGTGTCACATCACCGGTCGACCTCATAGTCGGATCATCATCCGGCCAGCTGAGTGAAGAGCCACGATCTCACCGGCTTGAATAGGAGATAGAGTCAAGTCATAACTCGTCTTCCTAAACAGATAAATAGGAAGATTATCATTTCCTAATTGGATAAACAACAAGAAACCTCTTATAGAGGAAATCACGCCTAAATAGGATCCTTACCTAATAAGGACTCCACACCACCAATAGAGGAAACAGATTCCTACCACAGCAAAGGAACTACATACTATATATATGGTGCTACCCCCATATCTCAGGTATATCATTCTAAACCCTAGAACTCACTTACTTGCCACCTCTTTATTACCGTTGCTGACTTAAGAATCGGAGAGGCTATGCCTTTTGCACAACTAGTCACTTTGACGCTCTTTTCTGTCTTGCAGCCACCCTCTCCAGCGAAAGCATATCCTCTCTCTTTCTGTGAAGGTTAGCTCAAGAAACCCTTTCTTTGACCAATCTTTCAGTGTTACGGTGAGCATGGACAAACTTAGTTGCTCTAGCGAGAATTTTGTCTTCCAACGAACACAAAAATCCAACCAGATGGATGACAGCCAAAATCACGATCAAGGGGCAAACGACAACGCCGATTACTCAGGGACGACGATCAACTCCCAATCGACTATAGCGGCACCCCTCTCCTCTACAATTCCAGCCATGGACTCTGCCATGACGCCATTGGCAAACTGCGCAGCCGGAATGACATTTTTCCAAAGCTTTGCTCAACGCTATCAGGTTTCTCCCGAAGACCAAAATTAACTGCGAAGGAATCTATTTGGTGATGAAGGAGGGAATGCTAGACACACAACAAGCGGACCGCTACACAACGCAGAAGCTATCATTCACCCTATCGCTCACTGGGTTGGGCCTTACAACGCTCACCTGGGAGGATCCTTCAACACCAATCAGGGTGAGCCACACAACACTCTCCCCGAAGGGCCACACAATGCCCAACAGTATAGGTCTCTCAACACTCACTCAGTAGGGCCACACAATGCTCAACCGAGTCCTAACATTGCAGGAGACGACTCCCATCTAGCTCAACATAATGCCAACATGGATGCATTTTTTACGGACAGGAGCCTGAAAGTCCCCTCCTAGAGGGATCTGATTGGTATGTCAAAGACGCGATAGGTAGAATGGGCCGCAGCGAAGGAACCATCACACGGCGAGCACTACCCATAAGGACCAACTCCATCAAGCTTCTTTCACCCGGGCGATCCGTATCAAGGTCCAAACTGCTCCACTCATCTTCCTCTGCCACCATCGTTGGGCTCACAGTCAAAGCCCAAGAAGTTCAGATACTGGGATGACCCAGAGTTCCAAAAGATGTTCAAGGAAGGCCTCAATGGCTACACTATTTCTTTACAAGAGCCCTTGTTGGAAATTTCTGACTCTTCATTCAGTGCGGAGATCCTCGCGGAATAACTCAACTCCCGAGTCAAGCTACCATTCATCGATAACTATAGTAGAGACACGGACCCATGGACCCATGTTCGGACTTACAAGAATAAGATGGACTTTCCATACGCCTCAGAAGCGCAAGCCTGTAGGAACTTCCCCAACACATTAATCGGTCTAGCAACCTACTGGTTTAACTCATTGCCAGCTGAGTCCATAGATTCGTGGGATGACCTAAGGTGGAAGTTCTGCATGCAATTTATTGGCTCCATCCCTATAGGAACTACCACTCATACCCTCAACGAGATCACCAAAGGATGGATGAGTCACTCCGCTCATACATCGAATAGTTCAATAAAGCCTGCCTACAAATATGAGACCTAGATTATAGCACCGCCAGGGAAGCTATGATTAAAGGCATGAGGAATGAAAGACTCCGTACGAAGCTTATTCAAAGGCAACCCAAGAAGCTGGATCAGATGATCACCACTACGAAGAACTTAATTGAAGTAAATGAGGTCGATAGGCCATACAGGATGTCTGAAATATCAAGGCCTGAAGACCAAAGGACTAAGAAGAAAGGGGGGGAACTACTGTGAGCAGTCATCCACCAGATACCGACCAGAGTTAAATGCTCCTTTGCAAGAAATCTTACTGGTCATACAAAAAAGTGATGATAGGAAATCCATCAAGTATCTAAGGGTGACGCTTAAATAGTTTATCGGAAAAGACATGAACAAGTGTTGCGAATTCCACAAGTCAAGAGGCTATGAAACAGACAAATGCCGTATCCTAGTAGATGAGATCTATGCCCTAATCGAACAGAGGAAGCTTTCACAATTCGCAAGAGGAATCACTAAAGAGAGCAGATCCGGATCGAAGAAGGATGATGAAGACAAGTCCTCACAGAAATCAAAGGGACTTGTAAGGGTAATCACAGGCAGACCAGGCTTTAAAGGGTCCTCCTCAAAAGGGAAGAGTTTCAAGTACAAAGGATCAAATACTAAAGACAACTCAGAGATAAGCAGACCATTCCAAAAGCAGAGTTTGGTAAAGAACCCGCATGCGGACCCCTTTATGCTAGAAGCCTTGATTGAAGGGTACACCATCAAACGGATCATCGTTAACACCAGCAGCTCCATCAATCTGATAAAAAAAGTGGTGGTGAATAAGCTAGAATTTCATCACGGCCGGATGCTACCAGCCCATTCTCTACTTGTCAGCTATAGTGGCCATTCGGTCCCAGCACTTGGCCAGACCGCGCTGGAAGTTGAGCTCAACGATCAAAAGACAAAGTGGAGAGCAAAAATGGACTTCATAATCGCTGATGTGCCAATCGGCTACAACGTCATCTTGGGCAGATCATTCCCAGCTGAGTTAGATGCACTTATCTCAATCAAACACCTGGTCATGAATATTCCTACCACGAGAGGAGTGGCGGTAGTTGTAGGCAACCCTCTAGTAGCACAAGGGACCTACTTAGGATCACTGGAGATGAACAAAACGGTGATAGAGCCGGAGGAGAAATAGAATGCTAAACTAGTCAGCCTCATTGAAACACAGACGATAGGGCCTAATCGGCAGGTATGCATGGCCACTGATCTTCCAGAACCTGTGAAGGCGGACATCAGCTGAGTGCTGGTAGAAGAGCAATACACTTTCTCCTAGATAAATAAAGATATGACTGTAGTTCCACCCGAAGTAATTCAACATAGGTTGAACCTTGACTCGAAAGCATCCCCACTGAAACAAAAGAAGTGCAATCATGCGCTAGACATATGGAAGGCAATTGAAGCCAAGATCCTAAAACTCCTGAAAGCTAATCACATCCGAGTAGTGCGCTACCCTAAGTGGCTTGCGAATGTGGTTTTGGTAAAGAAGGCAAGCGAAGCTTGGAGAATATGTGTAGACTTCACAGATCTCAAAAGGCAACACCAAAGGATAACTATCCACTCCCAAGCATTGACCAGTTGGTATACTAGATAACATGACACCATATACTTCCTGCTAGATGTAAAAGCGGGGTACCATCATATTCCCATGGATCTGGCTGATGAAGAAAAGACATCATTCATAACACATGAAGGAATGTATTGATACCGAGTTATGCCATTCGGCCTAAAGAATGCTGGAGCAACCTATCAATGCCTAGTGAATGATATGTTTAAAGGCCAAATAGGAGAAACAGTGGAAGTCTACATTAACGACATGATCATCAAGAGCAGAAGCCTGGAGGAACATGCAGAAGACATTAGAGCCATCTTCAAAACCTTGCAGCAATATCAGCTCAAGTTGAATTCGAAAAAGTGCACTTTTGGAGTAAAAGGTGAGAAATTCCTCGGTTTCCTAATCTCCCAAAGGGGAATTGAGGCAAACCTGGAGAAGAGAGAAGCTATCATGAAGATAAAGCCACCCAAGATGCTGAATGAGGTTCAAAAGCTGAATGGAAGGGTGAACTCGCTCGGCCACTTCATATCATTTTCAGCCAAAAGATGTCTCCCATTCTACAGAACCATCAAGAAGGACAAAGCCTTCAGTTGGGACAAGCACTGCCAGGGGGCCTTTAAGAACATCAAAGAATTTTTGAGTATGCCACCTCTCATGAGCTAGCCAGAGAAGGATGAAGAGCTAATCACATATCTAGCGGCTACAAATGAAGCAGTAGGATCAGTACTGATTAGAGAAGCAGACGGGAATCAGCACCCGGTCAACTATACCAGAAAAGTGCTAAAGAACGCCGAGCTCAGATATCCAAAGATTGAGAAGTTGGCTTTAGCCTTAGTCTCAGCAGTAGAAAGGCTTTAAACCTACTTCCAAGCTCACACGATCATCATTAGGACCAATTTTCCTTTGCAGAAAGTACTACAGAGGCCAGAGACTTCCAGACGGTTAGCCAGATGGGCTATACGACTTGGAGAGTTTGACATATGGTTTGAAGGTGTTGGATATGATGAATACCCTTAAGGCAATTAAGGCGATATATCTTAATTATATAATAGTTTGAATAATTTGTTTAATTAATAAAGGCATTTAATTTTTGGTTTATATCGATGTGTTTGTATATATATTATAGCTGGTTAAATATATTCATTGATGTACGTTTACAAAAGTCCTTGACATATCGTAGCATGAAGTCAGAGAAATTATAGTTGGACTATATTTGGTGGAACCTGCTTCATGTGCAATTATGATTATGTCTAAATTATCCCTAGTCATAGTTTCATCAAGAAAGGATATTGATGAAGCGAAAAGACTAACAAATGGTCAACTTTTTTGGAAAAGGTCTAAGCAGTCAATCTCGTAAAGGACTAAAGGTGGTGCCTTAAGTTTGAAACATGGATATATGTGGGATATATATTGGAGACCACAGTAAGATAAACACTTGGTATATATATCAATGTGTTAGTGTTTATCTTCATGTAATAAGCTTTGCGAATATTCTCATACTTAAGATACTAGTTACCTTGTGTGGTACTACTGCTATACTTTGGGTCATTACTATACACTCATTAATTTAGTGTGTTATGGGTGATTACGGGTATAGTGGTGATAACACGTTGGTAAGCTGAGTAGTCAGAAAGAATCCATCGCTCCGAATATATTAAGGAGTTGTACCTGGCCACTTGTTGAAGTGATGATTGCCATAAACCTCTGATCAAAGTATGTGTTTGATAGAAATTATTTCTAGTCAAACACACTATGGTAAAAGGCAATATACTTCGGTAACAAGTCAATAAGTTGGATAGCTTGGAGCAACCTTGCTATTAGTGGGTTAAAACTTTAACCGAACCCTATAAACATGATGGTACTAATATTAAAGAATAGAAGGAATTTATCACATTGGATAACTATTGCATTAACCGGGATTAAGTTATAAGCATAAATGATGTTCTGAGTAATGGGGGATGGTAGACCCTTGCTAGAGGCGTACTACAGTGGTTTAAGGTAATCGGGTTCTATTCACAGCCTAGAATCTAGAACCAATGGTTCCATTAGAACAAGGGTTTGTTAAGCCTTAACAGCTCAATACTTCGGGATCCTATAAGGTCACACACATTGGATCTTCATTGGACTAAGTAAAGATGTGATAGATTTATTCTATTATGAAAGTATAACATGATAATAATTAGATTATTATTTGGTTGGTCCAATGATTTATTTTGACAGGTAACTAATTAATTAGGGTGACAAATAAATTGGCTGAATTGATTATATCAATTTTACAAGCCAAGGAATTTATCTTTGACCGGTAACTAATTTATTAGGGTCAAAAAATATATATTTATTTAAAAAGGGGATCAAAAGGAAATTTTCCAATCAAAATTGTAGTGTGGGACTTTACGGAAATGGGGCCCAAATTTTGGGGCCCCTAAAAGGTGGCTAAAGGTCTGTGGGCATGGCACTTGGTCAAGCCCACACGCTGGGTCACACCAGTGCTGCTATGCAATGTTGGGTGTGCCCAGCGTGGCCCAGCCCACAAGCTGGGCTTGTGGGAAAAAGACCCATAAGCTCGGCTTATGGGTGCAAGGCAGGCCGTAAAGACCTGCCTTGCAAAGCTGCCAGCATGCAACGTGCTTTGAATGCTGCACATGGGTCTACCCGCAGACCCATCGGGGTCCGCGTGTTGACCCACATAGGGATTGGGCATTTTTTCCCAATCCTACATTGGAAGTGGGGAAGCACTTTTGCTTCCCCAGGCCTATAAATAAGCACCCTAATCCACCCTTTTCTAATGGACCAAGCTCAAAACTAAATCATAAGTTGAGATCCACAAAGATAAATCTCTTGGGTAATTGAGCAAGTTATTTTTGAGGAGTCTGAATTTATTCGGACACCTCTAGTTTATATTTTCAGGTGAGGCTTCTGGAGTGGTCTAGCAACTGCTCGAGGCTTCTTAGTTCTTCCTCTCGGGGAGGTTGTGATTGGTGGGGTTCATGTGGATACTCATAGAGGCTATCCTACGCTTAGAGGCTTCTGCAAGAAGGTTCTGCTAAAGCATACTTTAACTGGTAAGTTTTCTTTCTTTCTCTTTTTATTATTAGGCCTTTTTCTTTAAGCGTCTTTAGACTTAATAATATGCTTAGGTTGTTTTGCATGCTTAGTTTATTTTATGCTTAGGTTATAGCTTAGAGTTATAACATGCTTAGGTTATAGCTTAGAGTTATAACATGCTTAGCATAAAATATACATGCTAGGATATAATTTAAAATTATGGTATGCCTAGCCCTTTTGCATGCTAACCTAGGTAGAGAATTATTTAGTTAAGGCTTTATTTAATTTATATGCAACTAATAGGCGTTCCTGGGCACATGGATAAAATTTTGAATTTCCGCCATGCCTGTTATACATGTTTAATCTGACTGCCAGTTCCCAACAGTGATATCAAACCCTGCCTATTTAGTGTATAATTAAGTTGGAAGCGAACTAAATTTTATTTTCTATATGAAATGATTTATTGTTTATTTAATTATTTGGAATAATATATATAAACTTGGTTTTTCATTTCAAGGTTAGAAAATGGTTATAAATTTTTTTTGAATAAGCTTGCTCAACTTACTCAAATTATATAAGAGTCAATAAATTGTATAAGTTACATGTGTTATAGATGATTCCAATTTACATGAATTGAAAGAACGAAATTTATTAGTTCAAAAGGATCCATTGGTCTTCGAGTTTGTGCCCGTATTTGTTCTGGCTAAGGATTGGACTTGGCGTCTACTCACTTCAAGGGCACCTCTCCTACATGGGAACCTATATCGGTGCAACTTGAATTAACGTGGGAGATTAAAATGGACTAATTTATTTCTAGTATATATGATGGTGCTTATATATGTTTCTATAACAAAGTAAAAATTAAATTTATTGAATAAAAGCTTAAGGGAAATGCAATATAAGTATGACAAATAAAAGTGTTAATTATTTTGCATATAATCTGGGTTGATGGAATATTTATAATAAAGAGCTTGAACCCACCTAAGGTTGGACCTTACAAATTAATTCTAAAATTCCCTGAATTAATATAAATTATTAAAATTGTGTCCATATGATAAAATCCTAGATTGGGTGAGATGTTCAACACCAATAAAATCCCAAAGTAAATATATTAAGGCAAGTTATAGTCTTCCTTACCCAAATTTGTAATACAGTCTCTTTGGGCTACATAAGTGTTGTGCAAAGCGTTCCTTTTCGTCCACATTGATCGGTTATAAAAATTGAGATAGAGTCTGCCTTGACAGGACTGGTTAGTCCACCATAAATTTGGGGGCTAGCCACATGACTGAGACATATTCAAGGAGATGCTAAAATAAGAGCACACGTCCCTTAGGATTAGGGAACTTTAATGAATTACCAATTGCATGCGATGCAAATGAAATAGGATTCCAATTATAACTTACTAATACGACTTGACTCATAAAATTAGGGGTTGTAATAGACTAGTTATAGATGCTACTTACTAGGAAATTTAGCTGGGATGAAATTCCCGAATTCAATAGAATGGGCTACTGTAAATTTCAAAGAAAATAGTAGGACGTATTTAATTGAAAGACCTTATATTAAATACATGTACTTAAACTAATATCTGAATAATTTTCTTTCTTATATCTTAGGTTGAAATTTTTATTTAAATACAAACGTTCGCATTGATAACTATTGGCTCTGGCTTCAAAGGGTCTATCTAGAAATATGAGGATAGTCCTCAAAGCCTTGGGCTTGGCATGTACTTTGTATAAGCCCGAATCTAAACAACATGATACAAGCACTTCTACTTGAAATAAGGATAAACATCAAGTCAGATGTTAGGATCCATGTTACCTTAGCTACAAGGGCATCATAAAATAATTGACTTGAAAGCCTATGTCTTTACATCTTTAAGAAAGGATTTTCCTTGGTGGAAAATTTGAACCAAAATATTTTTGATGGAAAATTGGTGGACCAATTAGTGAGAAATTTAAATGGTTCATATCTCAAAGAAGTAAAGGGACACATTATGTCTAGAACTGAAGCAGGTTAGAGCAGAGTAAAGAGAAAAGTAAAAGAATACTGAGAATTTTGTCTAGAAGACAAAATGATTGTTTTCAACATGAAATATTGGAAACAAGATCTTTATTTCAATATGGCATATTGGAAATAAGATCAAAATGGCTAAAGACTCAAAACATGAGAAGAGGAGGCCTGAAGCTTCCACTTCAAGATGTTTGATATTGAGAATTTCTACATCTCAAGGGAATTCTAAATTGGTATGGAATACCAAATGAGAATCACATATCCATATGAAGGTATAGATATTAATGAGATGTAGAGGTTTGGCAAAAGGAGAGTTGTACCTACGAAAAATCATTAAAGCTTCGTGGCTACTAATGATGTAGGACCTTAAAATCTCCATTTGGATAAATTTGTAATAAAATAAAGTGATAATCAATTGTCATTAAAAAATATTATTTACTGCTTCATAGTAGATGGAATTTTATTCCAATTTGATAAAAGGTATTATCAAAGTTATGAATGATATTTTATTGTAATATGACAAATGATATTTTGTAATTACAAAATCATATTCTCAAATACAATCAATGGTAAGAGAGAAATTATATAATGAGAAATCTTTCTAATTATGGCATTCTCGTTTAGGCATATAAACAAAGATTGCTTAACCAAGTTGCATAAGCATGGAGACTTGGGGCCAATAGACTTGGAGTCTTATGGTGAATGCGAACCTTGTTTAAGAGGAAAAATGACAAAGTTACCCTTTAAACGAAAGGGTGAACGAGCCACGGGTACATTGGAACTTATACACACTGATGTGTGTGGTTCAATGAGTGTTCAGGCACTAGGAGGATACTCCTACTTCATAACTTTTATTGATGATTATTCATGATACGATTATTTATACTTAATGAAGCACAAGTCTGAAAGTTTTGAAAAGTTTAAACTATTCAGAATCGAAGTAGAGAAACAGCTTGAGAAAAGTATTAAAGCACTTCGATCGGATCAAGGTGGAGAATACTTAAGTCAGGAGTTTCAGGATTATCTAACGGAAAATGGGATAGTTCTCCAGTGGACCCCTCCTTATAGTCCCCAACATAATGGAGTGTCAGAAAGGAGGAATCAGACCTAATTAGATATGGTTTGGTCCATGATGAGCCAAGCAGATCTCAGTAAATCCCTTTGGAGATGTGCACTAGAGAGCACAGTTTATGTATTAAATAGAGTGCCCTCTAAATCAGTTGATTTTACACCTCACAAAAGATGGTGTAATAAAAGGTCATCTCTAAGTCACCTTAGAGTATGGAGCTGTCCTGCCATGGTGAAGAGGATAGCGTCAGATAAGCTAAGCGCCAAATCTAACAAGTGTCTATTTATTGAATATCCAAAGGACACTATTGGTTATTTATTTTACCAACCCGAAGCACATATGGTATTTGTGTCTTAGAGTGCTCACCTTTTGGAAAGAGAACACTTACTTGCAAAAGTCAGTGGGAGCAATATTGAACTGGAGGTTCAAGAGGAAGAAACAAATAATTAGCTGATTGACCCCGTTCTAGATACATAAGAAAGTGTGATCCAAGAACAACTCGTCGAAACACAAGCATTGCAAAGATCAAGCCATGTTTATAAAGGTCCCGATAGATATGATTTTATCATCACTGATGATAAGGAGCTATATCTCTTAGAGGATGATGAACCAAGAACCTATGATGAGGCAATGAAAAGCTCAGAGTCTGATAAATGGCTAAAAGCCATGAAATCAGAAATGGATTACATGTATGAGAACTAAGTTTGGAATTTGGTTGATGCACCGTAAGAGGTTAGATCAATCAGGTGCAAATGGGTCTTTAAGAAGAAGAATGACATGGACGGTAATGTAATTACCTATAAAGCAAGGTTGGTTGTGAAAGGTTATAGTCAACGTGAAGGTATTGACTATGATGAAACTTTCTCACCGGTAGCCATGCTTAAATCCATAAGGATACTGCTGCTCATTACGATTATGAGATATGGTAGATGGATGTTAAAACAGCATTCCTAAATGGGGATTTAGACCGGGATGTGTATATGACACGTCCCAAGGGTTTTACATCTCAGAATGGCTCGAAGGTATGCAAACTGCAAAGATCCATTTATGGACTTAAGTAGGCATCTAGGAGTTAGAATATAAGGTTTGATCATACAATCTGTGAACTAGATTTCTATCCAAATGTTAATGAGCCTTATGTTTATAAGAAGGTTAGTGGGAGTGCAGTCATTTTCTTAGTATTATATGTTGATGACATTCTACTAATAGGAAATGATATTTCTCTTCTTCAAAATGTTAAAGTATGGTTGTCAAGAAAGTTCTCCATGAAAGACCTCGGTGAAGCAGCATTTATACTAGGTATAAAGATCTATACGGATAGATCAAAGAAGCTATTAGGTCTTTCTCAAAGTACATATATAGACAAGGAATTGAATAGGTTTAGCCTGGAGCATTCTAAGAAAGGTTATCTCCCAATGATAAAGGGGATTAACCTATCTAAGGCTGAGTGTCTGAAGACAGCTCAGGAGAGAATGTGCATGAAGGATATACCCTATGCATCTACGATAGGATCCATCATGTATGCTATGATATGTACTAGGCTAGATGTCTCTCAAGCTTTGACCTTTACGAGCAGATATCAGTCAGATCCAAGTGAAAAGCACTAGATGGCCGTCAAGGCAGTTCTTAAGTACTTGAGAAGGACTAAGGATGAGTTCTTAATTTATGGAGAAGGTGACCTCACAATCAGAGGTTACACTGACGCGA
The DNA here is from genome assembly GCA_947683365.1 of Euphorbia pulcherrima. NCBI lineage: Eukaryota > Viridiplantae > Streptophyta > Magnoliopsida > Malpighiales > Euphorbiaceae > Euphorbia > Euphorbia pulcherrima. The sequence continues at coordinate 24,506,230 of CANTUS010000009.1, forward strand.
GTTTTCAATCTGATAAGGATAACTTTAAGTCTCAGTCAGGTTTTGTGTATGTGTTAAATGGAGGGGCGATATGTTGGAAGAGTTCCAAGAAAGAAACTACTGCTGATTCAACTACGAAATCTGAATACATTGTTGCATGCAAAGTGACAAAAGTAGTTGTCTGGTTAAAGGGATTTATTGGTGATCTGGGTGTGGTGCCTAAGGCTATTAATCCAATTACTTTGTATTGTAATAACAATGGTGCCATAGCTCAGGCAAAGGAACCACGGTCTCATTAGAAAAATAGACATGTATCCAGAAAGTATCATACAATCAGGGACATTGTTGATGCTAAGATAATAAGACTAGAATATGTTCCCACTGATCAGAACCTCATGGATGGTCTGACGAAGCCATTGACTCAAGTCAAACATGATCAGCATGTTAAAGCATATGGATTAAGACATATGGCTAATTGGCCTTAGTCCAAGTGGGAGTTTATTGGATATAATATATGCCCTTAAGGCAATTAGGACCATATATCTTAATTATATAATAGTATGAATAATTTATTTAATCAATAAAGGCATTTAACTTTGTTTATATCGAAGTGTTTGTACATATATTATAGCTGATTAAATATATTCATTGATGTATGTTTACAAAGTCCTTGACATATCATAGCATGAAGTCAGAGAAATTATAGTTGGACTATATTTGGTGGAACCTACTTCATGTGCAATTATGATTTTATCTAAACTATCCCTAGTCATAGTTTCATCAAGAAAGGATATTGATGAAGCGAAAAGGCTAGCATATGGTCAACTTTCTTGGAAAGGGTCCACGCAGTCAATCTCCTAAAGGACTGAAGGTGGTACCTTAAGTTTCACACATGGATATATCTTGGAGACATATTGGAGACCGCAGTAAGATAAACACTATATATATCAATGTGTTAGTGTTTATCTTCATACAATAAGCTTTGCGAATATCCTCACACTTGAGATACTAGTTACCTTGTGTGGTACTATTGCTTTACTTTGGGCCATTACTATACACTCATTAATTTAGGATGTTACGGGTGATTACGGGTATAGTGATGATAGCACGTTGGTAAGCTGAGTAGTCAGAAAGAATCCATCCCTCTGGATATATTAAGGAGTTGTACCTGGCCACTTGTTGAAGTGATGATTGCCATAAACCTCTGATCAGAGTATGTGTTTGATAGAAATGGTTTCTAGTCGAACACACTATGGTAAAAGGAAATATACTTCGGTAATAAGTTATTAACTGGGATAGCTTGGAGCAACATTGCTATTAGTGGGTTAACACTTTAACCGAACCCTACAAACATGATGGTACTAATATTAAAGAATGGAAGCAATTTATTGCATTCAATAACTATTGCATTAATCGGGATTAAGTTATAAGCATAAATGGCGTTCCGAGTAATGGGGGATGGTAGACCCTTGCTAGAGGCGTACTATAGTTGTTTAAGGTAATCGGGTTCTATTCACGATCTAGAACCTCGAGCCAATGGTTCCATTAGAACAAGGGTTGGTTAAGCCTTAACAACTCAATACTTCGGGATCCTATAAGCTCAAACACATTGGACCTTCATCAGACTAAGTAAAGAACTGATAGATTTATTCTATTACAAAAATATAACATGATAATAATTATATTATTATTTGGTTGGACCGAGGATTTATTTTGACAGGTAACTAATTAATTGGGGTGACAAATAAATCGGCTAAATTGATTATATCAATTTTACAAGCCAAGGAATTTATCTTTGACCAATAATTAATTTATTAGGGTTGAAAAACAAATATTTATTTGAAAAGGGGACCAAATGGAAATTTTCCAATCGAAATTGTAGGGTAGGACTCTACGGAAATGGGGCCCAAATTTTTGGGGGCCCCAAAAGGTGGCTAAAGGGTTATGGGCTTGGCACTTGGCCAAGTCCATACGCTGGGTCACACCAGCGCTGCTGGGCAGAGCTGGGTGAGCCCAGCGTGGCCTAGCCCACAAGCTAGGCTTGTGGGGAAAAGGCCCACAAGCTCGGCTTGTGGGTGCAAGGTAGGCCATAATGGCCTGCCTTGTAAAGCTGCTAGCATGTAGCGCACTTTGAATGCTGCATGCGGGTTAACCCGAGGACCCATTGGGGTCCGCGTGTTGACCCATGTAGGGATTGGGCATTTTTGCCCAATTCCACATTGGAAATGGGGAAGCACTTTTGCTTCCCCAAGCCTACAAATAGGCACCCTAGTCCACCTTTTTCTAATAGACTAAGCTCAAAGCTAAATCCTAAGTTGAGATTCACAAAGATTAATCTCTTGGGTAATTGAGCAAGTTATTTTTGAGGAGCCTGAATTTATTCGAGCACCTCTAGTTTATATTTTCAGGTAAGGCTTCTAGAGTGGTCTAGCAACTGCTCGAGGCTTCTTAGCTCTTCCTCTCGAGGAGGTTTTGGTTGGTGGGGTTCATGTGGATACTCATAGAGGCTATCCTACCCTTGGACGCCTATGCAAGAAGGTTCTGCTAAAACATGCTTCAACTGGTAAGTTTTCTTTCTTTCTCTTTTTATTATTAGGTCTTTTTCTTTAAGCGTTTTTAGGCTTAATAATATGCTTAGGTTGTTTTGCATGCTTAGTTTATTTTATGCTTAGGTTATAGCTTAGAGTTATAACATTCTTAGGTTATAGCTTAGAGATATAACATGCTTAGGTTATAGCTTAGAGTTATAACATGCTTAGCATAAAATATACATGCTAGGGTATAATTTAGAATTATGGTATGCCTAGCCCTTTTTACATGCTAACCTAGGTAGAGAATTATTCAGTTAAGGCTTTATTTAATTTATATGCAACTAATAGGAGTTCTTGGGGATAGGGACAAAATTTTGAATTTCCGCCATGCCTGTTATGCATGTTCAATCTGACTGTCAGTTCCCAATAGGAGGAAGAAAAGCATTAAAAGCGCAAATCTTGGTAGATTTTATTACTGAGTTTACGGGGCTTGACCTGTCACCCGGTCTCAAGACAGAGTCATGGCACATATATGTTGATGTGGCATCTTCTAATGAAGGGGCCAAAATTGGAATTTAGATAGAAGGACCTGAGAGGATACGGATGAGCTATGCAGCATAGCTAGCCTTCCCAGTCATCAATAACACTGCCGAACATGAGGCAATGATCAAGGGCTTCGAGCTAGCCAAAGAAATTGCTCGAGACAGAGTAAACATCAAAAGCGACTCAAAGTTGGTTTCCAACCAAATCAACAAGAATTACGCAACAAAGGAGGATGGAATGGTAAAATACTTGGCCAAAGTAGAAATGTTGTTGAAGGAGCTCGATTCAGAAGGCACCATATGGGCGCTTGAGCACATCCCTAGGGAAGAAAATGAGAAGGCAGATGAGCTAGCCAAAGATGCAGCAAGAATAGACCAATGGGAGAAGCTTAGCTACCCATTTAAGGTTATGCATGCCTCAACGATAGATGAACAGAACCTAATGTTGATAAAGCAAAAAGAACCCGAATGGATGCAACCGTTGATTGACTACCTAGCCAACGATGTCCTCCCAGAAGATAAGGTTGAGGCATCTAGAATTGTGAAAAATCATCAAGGTACCTGGTCATGAATGGGACACTGTACAAACGCTCCTACACGGATGCCTTGCTAAATTGCATTACCCCAGAAGAAGGAAAATATGTAAGCTAGGAGATACAAGAGGGAAATTACGGCTCCCACCAAGCAGCCTCAACCATTACTCAAAGAGCCAAGCTCCTGGGATACTATTGACCGACTATGGAAGTAGACTCAACTGATTATGTGCAGTCATGTCACCAATGCCAAATCTATGTAGAGAAGTCATACGTCCCGCATGCAATGCAAAAGCCTCTACTAATCGGGTGGCCATTCGCCACTTGGGGAATTGGCATTGCTAGACCAATCCCTGAAGCCATTAGGCAAATGGAAGACCATCTAGGTGCCACGTCACCAGTCAGCTTCGCAGCTGGATCATCATCCGACCAGCCGAGTGAAGAGTCACGATCTCACCGGCTTGAATAGGGGATAGAATCACGTCATAACTCCTCTTCCTAAACAAATAAATAGGAAGATTATCCTTTCCTAATCGGATAAACAAGAAGAAACCTCTTATAGAGGAAATCACGCCTAAATAGGATCCTTACCTAATAAGGACTCCACACCGCCAATAGAGGAAATAGATTCCTACCACAGCAAAGGAACTACATACTATAAATATGGGGCTACCCCCATATCTCAGGTATCACATTCTAAACCCTAGAAGTCACTTCCTTACTTGCCTCCTCTTTATTACCGTTGCTGACTTAAGCATCGGAGAGGCTACACCATTCACACGGCTAGTCACTTTGACGCTCTTTTCTGTCTTGTAGTCACCCTCTCCAGCGAAGGTAGACCCTCTCTTTCTGTGAAGGTTAGCTCAAGGAACCCTTTCTTTGACCAATCTTTCAATAGATTTGTTTGATCGCGTGATATGTGTAGCCTTTTGCGTGGTATTTGCACATTCTGATTTCTTTTGTACCTTTTTTAGTAAATTAGGTAAATGCCCCTATACCTACTTAAGTGGCCCATGGCTAACTGACCCGCTCAGGCCTGACTCAAATGGGTCAAATTTGGACAAAAATATTTTAGGGGAATTGTTGGATTTGGCTCATTTATGTAAAATAAATACCAAAAAACCTCAACATGGAACGAAATACCAACATACTTAATTAACTTTTTAAATTCACCTTTTCAAGTCCCTTGACAATGTCATAGATAATCTTGATGATGTCATGCGATTTATGTTGTTATTTTTTATTTATTTTGGCTTATTTTACATTTATCTCAGAAACCATTCATTCTTTTGACATGCGACTCTAGAGTTTTTAATTCATCTCATTTTTATCTTCAAAACACCATCCATTGTGTTATATTTCTCCTAAAAAAATTTCTGACCTATTACAAGCCTACTACATATCTGTTACAACTAACTTATATAGACTTACAAGTTATAATAGACTTCTGCTAGAATTGTAACAAATATATATCAGATACAGAGTAGATATATAACAATTCAATGAGCATTGCAAATATAAAGACACTTGTATTAGACTTGTACAAAATTGTATTAGGTTCGTAACAGATATGTATAAGATATATAGTAGATATATAATAGTTCAATGAACATTGCAAATATAAAGAGACTTATACTAGAAATGTATTAGACTTGTAACTAATACGTATCAGATATATAACAACTATATAGTAGAAATACAATAATTCAATGGGCATTACAAATTCAAAGAGACTTATATTAGACTTGTAAAATATTTGTATTAAGTTTGTAAAAAATATATATCAAATATATAGTGAAAATATAAAAGTTCAATAATAATTGCAAATACAAGGAGACTTATATTAGACTTAGAACATATTTATATTAGCCTTGTAATAAATATATATCAGATATATATAATGAGTATTGCAAATACAAAGAGACTTATATTAGACTATAATAGATTTGTATTAGGTTTGTAACAGATATATAGTAGATATATAACAGTTCAATGAGTATTGCAAATATGAAGAGACTTATGTTGGACTTGCATTAGACTTGTAATAGATATATAACGTGTCGAAAAAAAATGTGAAAAAATATATCACAGTGGATGGCGTTTCAAAGATAAAAATGAGATGAATAAAAAATTTCAAAGCGGCATGTCGAAAAAATGAACGATTTGTGAATTAAATGCAAAATAAACTAAAATAAATAACAATAATAACCAAGATTTCGCATGACAACATCAAGATTCGCATGACATCATCAGGGTGTATAAAGTTTAGGATAAAGTTAATTAAGTTTTTGGTATTTTAATAGAAGGTATGTTGGTATTTTATAAAAGTTTGACATGTAATTATCTTGTAAAACTAGGTCGTTTTGGTGTTTTACCCTTTTTTGGCTTTTCTAGTTTACCAAAAAAATAAATATATTTAAATACTACTAATTATATTATGGATGGGTGAAACTAGGCTTGGAAATTAAGTTTTATGTTCAAGTTCGATCCAGTCCGAACCTACATATTATTAATATGAGTTGAGTTGAGCTTGGGCCAAGCTATATTTTTGTGGGCCCGACTAAATCCGGTCTAGTCCGCCCATTGAACACCTATAAAATTATATTTGCATCTATTCTGCGGCCGAAACACCTTTTTTTTGACCCTGTGCTATAGCTAATTTGTCTTTTTGGGCCATCTGCTATACACATTATTCTTTTAGTTCCCGTGGTATTAATTTTTTACCCAAATGATCCCTTTCTTAATGGAGCTACAATTGACATGCCCTATAAAATCTAGTTCAAAAAAATTGATTAGGTGGAATCAGTCAAAGTGTAATGGAAAAAATAAGTTAAGGACTAAGTTAAGTGTTTTAAAACTCCCCGCCTAGATTCGCCTAGCTTAGACGCTAATTTGAGGGTCGCTGCCCGACTTTTCATTTTTCGGGCGCTATCAGGCGCTAGACTGACATATTGCCGCCTAGGCACCGCCTAGTCCGATTTTTTCCGCATAGGCACTGCCTAGTCTGATTTTTCCACAGTTTTTAAGATGATGTTACATATAATAATTATAGTTCAATTTTTTCAATTAAAAAAAGGTAGCACGGTTGGTAAAACTAATGTACAATAAAATATTCTCACCATACAATTTTCATTTTGAATCTCAAACTGAGAAATAGTACGCTATAAACCACAAAAAAAAATTAGTGAAGATATTTGTTTTTAAGGAATTGATTTTAATGTTGATGTGTTTTTATATAAAAATTAACTAAGACTTATATTTTTATATGCAACACTATATTTTTTTTAATATTATTGTATTATAATTAATTTTTTTAATTGAATTCATACTTTTATCTATTAATAATTATAAAAAATAAAAAATTTGCAAATCCGCCTAGGCGACACCTAGACCTCGCCCAAATCCCACCTAAATATTTAAAGCCCCGACCACCTGACTAATGCCTAGCACTTTTTAAAACCTTGGTTATTCATATACATTAAGAAAAAATGAAATAAGAGTGTTCTATCATGCACTTTTCCATCGAATTCATGAAACTTTGCCAAGTTTAAGTTTAACGTCTGATTGTTTGCCATATAATTGTAATCAGTCATTTATTCTTTGTTCATGTCTTCATGACTTCTTGATCATTATCTGGATCATTGTATTCTGATATAAGAAATGCCTTTAGGCCATGTTTGAAAACCTCTGTTTCACTGGAATTCAATGGAATTGAATTCCATTTAGCTAATTATTTTGTTTGTAATTGGCCAAAGATAAATGAATTCAATTCTTGTAGGAGTTGGTCTTAATATAAAAGAGCCAATTTGAAATCAGGCCAAAATTGGTCGGATTTTTGGCCGGATTTTGCAAGAATTCATTTGGGCCTAGCTAATAAACACCGGTTTTACGTTAATACCATTCATTTTAACCTAACACTCCCCTCTTTCCTTCATTCTATTTTCTCCGGTTTGAATGTTCTCACTATTTCCACAACGTTAGTCTCCGGCGCCATGTATCTCCACCGTGAAGCCGTCTCCGCCGCCGTATATCTCCACCGTGAAGCCGTCTCCGCCGTCATCGTACTCCACCGCGGTTGAGCGATCGAGATCTCGGTTTTCAAATTCTTCTTGTCTTTTTCTGTTTCAAGCCGTTGATTGCCAAGATGCTATCCCTCTCGATGCCAACAATTGCAGCCGTACAAGGTCACGCCGCCGTCGGATTCTTGTTCACTTTAAGCCGTGATTACTTCTTGATGAGGAGCGATAAAGGAGTTTTGTACATGAGTGAGATTGATTTGGGGCTCTCGTTGCCGGATTACGGTTCGGCAAAACTCCGATCGAAGCTGTGCGGTGTTTCTACGATTGAAACTAGGTTAGGCATTTAATTATTATTATAATAATAATAATAGTAATGATAATGATAATAATAATAAAGATGATGATGTGTTTATTTTTTTATTGTTAGTCTGATACGAAATTATTCATCCTTTTTTATTTGTACTTGACTTTTTCTTATTTTTGTGTTATTATTTACTTTCTAAATTATTTTACTTGATACTTTAATTAAAAGGCATTTAAATAAATTATATTATAAAGTAATTTTGAGATAAGTTAAAAAATTATTGTATAAGACACTTTTAGTGCATAAGTGTATAAATGGAACTTTATTGGATAAATCTACTAATTAGTGATTGAATTCTATTGAATAAATGATCTTCCCGAATCAGGGTCGTCTTGGAATATTTTAGGGCCCTGAACGGAAGTTTAAATAGGACGTTATAAATAAAAATATTTGAAAATATTTTATAATTTTTTTTATATTCATAAACAAACCCTAAAAGTAAAATTTTAATAGATATATATTTTATTGATCGATAGAATTGTCAATTTGAGAATTCTCTGGCCATTTTTTCATGCATAGTCATGTCATCGTTCAAATGCATCATCGTCAATGTTAACATCATTAACATTAGTTTTATCAATATTAAAATCACTGTCATCTACTATATTTTTATTTACAGATAACACATGTACTTCTTTGAAATTTTAATATCATATTAATAAAGCTCTCGTGATTGAGATTAAGGTAACTCATCATAAATAATCGTATATTCTAAACATGATTATAGATAACTAAAGGTCAAAAAATGATGTAAGCAAAAATAATGCAATCTAATTTTTAGTGGAATTTCCAATTTCCATGGACTTTCTAATCTTCCTCCCAAATAAAATGACAAACCAAAGATAACGAAACTCAACAAATAAAACCTAAAAAAAATATTAGAACAATAAATTTATATTTACATTTATCAAATTTAATTTTTGATTAAAATAATAAAACAAATTAAAATAAAATAAAATTAGAGTTTTAAATTTAAAGAATTGAAGCATACCTATTCAATTTATTATGAAATTGGGGCGTTGAAATTCATGGATTTAAGTAACTTCTTAAAAAATAAAAAAATAAAAGATGATAAAAGGAAATACTAAATGAATGTTACAGAATACTTTAATAGATGAAGAAAAATGAATGAAATATATGTCAAATAATAATAAAATAGGCGAATGAAATATGTGTGTTAAATAATAATAAAATAGGCACATAAAAGGATATTGATGAGATGAAAAGTTCGGGTTAAGTTCGGGTTGGGAAGAAATTAAGTGAAATATAAATTGATTATACTGGAATAAAAATATAGAATGATTTTTAGTTGCAGATAAATATGGGATAAGAGTAAGATTTGAAAGATGGCTTTGAGAAGTTGAAAAGATGGCGTTAAATCAGTAACTCCAAAAGTCCTTTTTTATTATTTACCAGTAAATAGTACATTTATAATTATCTTTCCAGTACATATAGTACTATTACTTTAATTACTTTTACCTGGGGCCCAAAAACTTCGTCGTTTTAGGGCCCCAACTTAAAAATAATTAAGACGCGTGAAACAAAGTGTTTCACACGCGTCTTCTTCCTTGGGTTAACAAAACTGCAGATCTGAAGACTGAAAATCTGAGGATTTTACCGCCGGTGGGGAGGAAATTTGGGGCCCTGAAATTTGGGCCCTGAGCAGTCGCTCACCTCACTTCTATCAAAAGCCGGCCCTATTCCAAACATGAGTATTGAACTGAAGAAATGAATTGAATTAAATTCTATTCACTAAATTCATTTCATTTCATTTCTTTTCCCTTAAAGATTTGGTTTCAAACAGGGCCTTAAGGTATTGAAAAATCTTGGTTAGAAAAATCACTACCTTATCTCAATTAAAAAAATTTAGGGCTTTTCATGAACATGAGAATGGACTATCACACACTTTCTCTTTCTCTTTAATTTTGGGCAAAGATTTTATAAAATTTTCAGGTTAGGGAACTTAGAGTTTGGTATCAAAAGAGAACGAATGAGAGAAAAGAACAGAAATTTTTTTTATTTACTTCCTATATGTTTATTTTCCTTAATTTCCTTTTTTATTATAAACTGATTTGAATACACCTAATTATATTTTAGCCACTATGGCCTAAAAATTTCAACTCCGTGAAGAAAGGGACTATTTAGGAAACAGAAGTAATATCACGCGGACTAAAAGGATAATGTCTATAGTAAAGAGAAAAAGGATAAACTAGCTATAGCTCAGGGCCTAAAAAGGTGGTTATGCCTTTATTTTACTTGTTTTTGTTATAAGAGCATCTTTAGTAGATAGTTTATTCCAAAAAAAGTCTTGACACATAAGCAAGAATAAATAAAAAACTAAAAAATGGCTCTATACTAGCTCTTCTCTTTTCTCTTTCCTATATGATGTGGCACAATAAATGTCTGACATTATCTATTTGATCTTCTACATGTAGACAATCAAATAGAATGCCAACTCATCAAATTAATTAATATTTTAATGATTAGTTTAAAATTCAAATGTTAGTTAGTTATGAGAAGGAAAATTTAGTACATAATTAATTCTTTTATATTGCAATCCACTATAAAATAGACAATCTATTGTAGCTAGTCACTTGAAGTATGTTGTCTATTTTCAAAATTATTGACATATCATCAGTATGATTATCTATTCTACATGCCACATAATCCTAGAATCTACTATCTACTAAAAATGCTCTAATACATCTACTCTGCTATTACCTCATCTTGTAATTTATTTTTACTATTTGGCTGTAAATTAAGATTAGGACATGTTCGCTAAATTATTAGCTCCCATCGTCATCTTCCTTTTCAAATCTTCTACTTTCTTTTAGCTGATTGGCCTTACTTTTATCATTTATATAATCATGATACTTTTTTTCCTAATACATTAGGGTCCTTTTGAATTTATCCCTAAATTCACTTCATCCACTGAACTTTAACTTGATTAACCACTTAAATTTTTCACAGTCACTTAACCATGTGTCATATAGGGGTGACACATACTGTAAGGTGTCGATGACGTGTGGGTCTTCCTTGGCTCCTGTGTAAGAGGCGGGACCCACTAGTAGTTGGTTGGATTTAGGCATGACAAAACATTTTTTAGTTATAGTTTGTACAATGAGCTAATTTTAATGAATAAAAGAATTGAGACCCAAATCTCGATACAATCGATAGAGTCACCACCCAAGTTGTTTACTTGGGAAAGAGTTTTGGTACGGTTCCCTCTGGGCGGGGGACTCATACCTATTGGATCAGAGATTCGGGTATCAGATGAGTTACTTATTTCTCATTTAGTTGATTCAAAACTACATTCACCTCGTAATACCGTTTTAGTTTTCATCATTTAGGGAATTATCATAGAAATCCTATTTTTACACTCTTTCCCACTTGTTACATGCGTTTACATATTACAATAAAGCACAAGCAATAAATAGGGGGAATAAAAATTACAACCGGGGAAAAATGGGGGAAATTGCAAAGAGAACCTAGACATTTGTTCTAAGTTACAAAATAAAATGAAAGTAAATTCCCCTGCATCCACAAAAGATTAGAACAGTTTATAACTCATCATAAGTCAGCATTTCATTAGGAAAAATGTAATTATGTTAGCATGGTGATCTTATGATCGGTAGTACTTGCGCGGTTTCTAGGATCAGAGAGAAATAACAAGACTTCAACGTATTTTGTTATAAAAACACATTTTAACTTTTGCGGATTAATTTACCAGATTATTAGTGAAAATGATCGCATGGCATGTGGTGAGTTGGATTGATTTTTACTCGATTAAAAGTGAATTCTGGGTTCTGTCTAAGGGCTGCTACCTATGCGAATGGAGGTTACCCGTACGGGTATCAGTGAGGACCAGTATGGGTGTAAGGGGAACCGTACGGGTCCTATCTGATCCCAGGCAGAAACTCAGTTCTGTTTAATTTGCAGATTAACAGATTAATGGCACAAAAATAAAATAAAAGGGATCTCCCTCCATATGAGTATGGCGCATCGATTTGATATCTTTGGGGATATATGGTGCCAACAAGGCTCATATGGATTAGGACCAGACCCGAAACTGGAAATGAAAGGAACAAATATAATAGAAGAAAGAGAGAATAATAATAACGAAATGACTGAGATGTGAGTCTCTTTGAAACTCAGGAGCGTTATCTTTGCGGCGTGAACCCACTTTGAGATGATCCCTTTACTATTGAGAGAGTCCGACCAAAGTAGATGATGGAATAGGACTATTTAGTTGAGTATTTGTGTGGACAGAACCTCCCCTAAATCCCAATAAAAGAAGCTAGGAATGAATAAAATGTGGACAAAACCTCAAAAGAAGGGTTTTCTCCCTATTTTATACCTCTTATACCCCCACTATACCTTTTCTATACCTATAGAAATTGCTAGAGTTTTAGTATAATTTTCATGAGATGTGTGTGTATTGAAATGAGGGGGAAAAGCCCTATTTATAGGGTGAGAGTCAGGTCTGAATGCAATAAACCGCATTCAAGATCTGCTTTTTCCTAAAAATGGTAAGAGATAGCTTCCGAAATAGGCTGATTAGGAAATCATAGTACCTGTACGGGCAGGGCCCTACCCGTATGGGCACTAGGGGACCTATACGAGTCCCCTCTGTGCATATGCAAGGTACTCAATTGTACGGGTCTGACATCACCTAAATGGGTACCTAAGGGTAGACTAGGTTTCCGGACTTCGGTCAAACTCAACTCTGCCATAGTAGGAACACCTCTGATAGACAACACCTGATAGACATTTCATCATATAACTGTCATCATAGTTTCGTGAGAAGGATCGTTAAAATTTAGTGCTCACAGACTGCCCCTCATGGGATCACTGCAGATATAGATCTGTATGATCTCACAATGTGAGAGAGGGTTTAGAAATTATACCTGAGGTGATGGCATGGGCGAGTTCCTCTCTTGAGGTGAACTCCTTTCCCAAGGGTTCCTTTCTAGAGGCGAATGACTTTCCTTTGCCAATGCATATCCCTTTCTTGAGGCGGATGACCTTCCTTTACTGATGCGTATCCCATCCTTGAGGTGGATGACCTTCCTTTACTGATGCGTATCCCTTTCTTGAGGCGGATGACTTTCCTTGTAGATGCGTATCCCTTTACTGAGGCAGATGACTTTCCTTTGCTACTATGCATCCCTAGTGACTCTACTGGGGAAGGTGTGTATCCCTTTCTTAAGGTGGATCGACTCTCCCGGCTGATGTATCCCTTTCCTGAGGCGGATTAACCCTCCTAACTAATGATATATCCTTTTCCTAAGACGGATTGACTCTCTTAACTGATGTTATATCCCTTTCCTAAGGCAGATGACTTTTCCTCATATCCCTTTCTTAAGGTGGATCGACTCTCTTGACTGGCGTATCCCTTTCCTAAGGCGGATGACTTTCTGACTGATTATATATCCCTTTGTTAAGGCAGATGACTTCTACTCATATCCCTTTCTTAAGGCAGATCGACTCTCTTGCCTGAGGAATTTTGAATAACATGAAAGGAGACAGCAACCAAATACTGAGTTAGTCATTGTCTAAGCAGACAACTCTTTATTCGTAATTGACTTTTGTGAAAACAAAAATATTTTTGCCCCTTTAATTAAGAATAAAGATGTGTGGATAAGATAGACTGTAAACTATGCGTGGGAAATGTCGAATTTGGTCCAATCGATGCTTATTTTGCCGTTGGGGAATGATCCTAGGGTGGGTGCCCCTAGGGTCTGACAACTCCGTTACTAGGAAATAGGGGGATGACCCAGGGTCTATGGGGGGATACCCTTGGGATCTAATGATTCCTCTACTGAGAAGTGGGGGGATGCCCCTGGATCTGATTCCACTGCTGGGGAATGACCCTAGGGTGAGGTGCCCCTAGGATTCCTCATAATGGGGGATGCCCCTTGAGTGATTCCTCTGCTGGGGAGGGAAGTGATATCCTTTGAGTACAGGCTCTTCTACTAGGGAGGCCCTTTCTTATAAAACTCGTTTGCTAGGGAAGAACTCCTGTGCTAGGATGGTCCTATACACGAAAAATTTTCTCGATTAGTGCTCAACTCAAAAATGGCCTACCTTGATTCTTGATTGATTTTTATGAAAATAAAAAATATTTTTTCCCCTTCAATCAAGGATCGAGGTGAGCAAATGGACTTTTCCCAAATATAACAGAAATGTAAGGTTGAGAGGGAGTGGGGTTGGCCACGAACTTGGACTGGATGAATTTCAGGTGCTTGCCGAAATACTGATGCAAAAATCTATCCCTAGATGGCAAGAGAGGGCCCATATGGGTGGGCCAGACCCGTATGGGTAAGGTTCTTGAAAGTGGGGACCCGTATGGGTGGGGTGGGACCCGTTTGAGTCCCCGACGGGGGTTTCAAAAGGTAGATAAGCCCCAATATATCCCACCTCCTACCAAAACTTCCTATTTTGTAATTCCGGCGATTTTTCTCCTAAAATCAACCAAACATGAACAAAAAGATCCTAAATGCTGGCTGTTTCTCCCTTAGAATCGAGGACTTATCCCCGGTGGGAGATTCAGGGCTTTAAGAATGCCCGATTTTCTGTCAGGTATGCGTTTGAAGGAGGAGACTCATTCCTGGGGCTTACTCCTGTCTCTGAAGTGCTACTGATCCCTTCTTCCGAGACTCACGATTCAAAACTCTAGGTAATTTCGCTTGATTCTCCATTTTCCAATTTTGAACCTTTGGCAATTTTTTGAATTTTGGCATGAATTAGGGTGTTTTAGATCTTGGAATAGAGCCTGGTGTATGTAACTTTAGCCTAGAATGCTTTTAGGATAGTTTTGGATGAACTTTGGTTGACATTGGATGATTTTGGATTTTTGGGAGATTTTTTACATGGGGATTGCTTGCAGGGGACCCGTACGGGTGAGGGGGACCCGTACGGGTTCCCTTTTTGACACAAGTACTCCTCTGGGACCCGTATGGGTGAGACTTACCCATACGGGTCCTGTCCTCAGGGATAGAATGCTGGCTACTTTGCTTTCTGCAATCTTTTCCCAATTTCTGACTCTTTTATTGTGTTTTAACCCTGTTGATCTGTAATTCTATCTTTGTAGTTCCAATATAAGACTGTGGGAGCCTTGATCTTCTACAAAAAGTTGTACGAGGAGATCCGCCCTGCGGGGGATATAGAGTTATTAACCCTCATTGATTCTTTCAGCTTTAGTGACATTATTAGGGCCATTCCTCGGGGCTCCTAATTTTTTGGCACCTGGTGCTGTTTCAACTTTGACTGAGAGGTGGTCGCAGACGACTATTACTTTCCACTTGCCTATTGGGGAGGTCACTATCACTCCCTCGGATGTGTGCACCACGATGGGCCTGGATTGGAGTGGGGATGTGGTCCACTTTGATGTTTATGCCAACCGATGGCATTCTTGGCCTGAGGTGAAGGCCTATATTTCTAGATTACTTAGGCTTCATTCGGGCGGGATAAGTAAGCTCAAGTATGGGGACCTGCATGCTCACCAAATTGCACAGCCTAGTCCTATTATGGCTTATAGGAGGGACAAGTACACTCGATCTTTCCCATTGACGTTCCTTACCACCAGCTTCTTCCCTGTCTACTCGAGCAACCTCAAGTATGGTTTGCTCTCTACCATGGAGGATCTTGCAGCTGTGCCCTGCAAGAACTGGTGTTAGGCTATTTTGGCATAGTTATACTATAGACTGGATGTCAGGGTCTGGGGGAAGCAGTCTGAGCTCAAGATCTACCATCTAATACTACTGGTAAATCCCAAACTAATCTCTTATGCTTTAACCTTTTGTCTGAACTTGTGTTGCAACTAATCCTTACTTTGTCTTGCTGATTTAGGCTTTCAAGCACCGGCTAATTCCCATACCAGGTTTGCCCTTACAGCTTGAGACACTATATATCATATCTAGATGGATGGGACTTTGGCAGAATCATCCCCTGACCATAGTGTAGCACCGAGAGTTCTTACGCCAGCTGCGCTCAGATCGGGTAAACCTGCATTTTACACTTTGACAAACCATTATTAGAAACTGTATTTACTAGGTTGCGATACTTATAGTGCATTTATTTTGCACATGTTATTCGAGACCCATGGGAGAGATTGGTCACATATAGAGTTATCGAGCGGATGCGGGGGTAGTGTGGATGACTATCGCTTTGTCCTAGAGTCACCACTCTCCTATGAGTGGTATTTTGGTGAGCGGATCCGGGGATGGAGGACCAGTGCCATGGTGGAGAGACCAATTCCTCCCCAATCCTGGTGGGCATCTTCTGGCCTCATCTTATGTCAGGAACCGACCAGGGGCTGTGCTTGTTGGGCGAGGGAGCTTGCGTGCTATCTGTAGAGGGCCCTTATGTTGAGTTTATTGATTCCTCCCTCCTTCCTCCTTGCGGTAGGATTCACCATGAGGATGAGCCTTTGGAGTTTCACTGAAGTGATGGTGAGGATGATGACGAGAAGGGTGGACTGAGGGGTGACCGTGTGGGTCTATCTGTAGTTCAGGGCACCAGGGGCTCTGCTAGGTCTGCTACCCCTTCTTCTCAAGTATGCCTCTAACTTGGCTTTTGTGAATACTTTGTTATTTTTCGAAATTGATTGTGATCCTGAGTCTAATTCTTTGTTGCTACAGCCTCACACTTCCATACAGAAGAGATCTGCTGCTGCTGTTGCTGTTGCCCTTACGCTACCGGTGAAGCGGTCTCCGGCTTCTAGAGTTATAAGGGAAGGCATCATTCGAGCTGAGCTAGATGCTTTCTTCCGACTCCTCGACCATTCAGGGAAGCAAGCTGTCAAGGAGCTCAAGGAGTCGGTTCAGACTATTGGCTTCACTCCTTCCAGCTCTACTCATGTAAGGAATCCTTTACCTTTGAGTTTGTCCATTACTATAATTGTATAGGATGTCTTATCTTGATGTGACCTCTTTCTTTCAGGTGGCCATTTTTGAGGCTGAGAGGATAACTAGGGGTTATTTTTTTGTTCGGGGTCCGCTGTTGGCCTAGGATGCACTAGATTCAGTAAGTTTCTTTTACCTACAAAATTTCAACAAACTATGCATGATGCATGCTATGACATTTATATATGTGTACTGATCTCATGATTTCCACTGCAGACTTTGCTGGCCATAGAGCATAATAAGTCTGCCTCGAGACTTAGATGCTTTAAAGGAGAGGGCCCGATTTTTAGAGGAGCAGCTGCGGGCAGCCATTGATGACTCTGATCAGGCTAGGGCCAAGACTGCTCAGGCGAGGGTCGAGATTGAGACGCTGAGGGGTCATCTGGCAAGGATGATCAAGGATAGGCAGACGCTGGTTCTTTCTGATGATGAGTCTAACGCTGATCTTTCTACATATCGAGTGACTCTGAGAGGCGTAGATTAGCATGTTGAGGGAGTTAGTGTTGCTAGGACTGCTGTAAGGACTTCAGAGATTTGGGACCCCACCTAGCCGACTACTGGTGCTGGTGACGCCGAGGACCATATGATCATAGACGTAGATTATCTGTTGGCGGATACTCAGGATCAAACTCAAGAGGGTCACTAGGGACAGGATCCCCCAATAGCTTAGGTTATGATTGTTTTTCTGATGTTTGGTACTTTTGGGCCCTACGTGGCTCATTTTGATTGTGAACTTTGGATTGGTACTTTTGATGTTTGACGATTATGCATGTTGACTCTTCTTGAACTGAGATTGTTGAGTATTGTTGGCTTGTGAACCCGTACCTAGCGATTTTGTAGCGAGAGGATTAAGTGATGTTCTAACTTTTGCATAGGCAACTCGATGTGAGGTGGCCTATCGAACCTTTATTTTTCTTTCTTTTTGTCCTAATTTTTGCCTGAGTGTGAGCACGAGATTTTACAGTCCCTCTCGCGATACGATGATGACGTGTACCCGATTTTAATACCTCAAAATAAAAGTTCTCTTTAGAATTTTCATTACCAATATAACGTTCCTCGCGAACTTTATAGTTGGCAGAATCCAGTTCGGTGTGACTGATAACGCATCCGGTAGGAGCTTGAACGTTGATTTACACCCAAATTAATCAAATCTCTAAAATATCATTAAAATTCAAAAATCCTACTTTTTGACCACTTTTGGCACCTTTTTGGGGTTGTGTGCCCGCTGGCTATCGGCTTGCAAGAAGCTGATGTCGCTGGCGGTATCACCATATCGCCGATTGTATCACTATGTCGCCAGCGGTATCACCATGTCGCCGGCCCAAAACGGTCATCTGAACAAACAACATCTTTTTTTCCTTTGACCAGCCTTTTTGCCACTTTCGGTGGAACTGGTCAAAAAGGTCTCAAAGACCACCCTAATTTGCCTATAAAAACACACCTTAGGCTTAGGGGGAAGGAGAGGGAGGAAGGGAAACTTAATTCTAGAGTGAGAAGATAGATTTTTAGTGAGATAAGAATTGGAGAAGGTAATCCAATTTTCCTGGTTTTTCTTCTTTGAACTCTCTGATTATGAGCCCAAAATCAGTAGATCTTTAAGTTATAATCAACTTGATAAGATTTAGAGACTTTAAAAGCTCTTAAATTTACTACTAAATCATCATTACAAGCTCCCCGGAGGTGTTCCTTGGTTCACGAAGAGGTGGATTCACGACCCCAAGGTAAAAATTCTGAGTCTCATAGCTCTTTGGCATTAATATTGCTGGTTTATGCTGATTCTTGTTGATTTGTGTTCATTTTTGGGTTTTCGATCATTTTCGACTGTTGCCTGATACTAGTGCAAGAAATTGAAGTCGCCGGAGACATGTGATATCGCCAGCGGTATCACTCATGTTGCGAGAGACATCACTGATACCGCTAGCGGCATCACATTCCCCAGGGACCTCACTTTGTTGTAGGACCTTTTCTTTATGGTGCTCAGAAAGCCATGTAATCTACCTACGAAACTGATGCCTCTGGCGACATTGCTGTTGTTGCTAGCGGCATCAGCCATGTCGCCGGCGGCATGAGCTTCTAGAGAGCAGTTTTAATTTTGTTCATTTTTGACCTAGTTTATTTTTCGAAGCTAGGATACACAGTGCAATGATGGAGGTCCAAAACCTCCTGAAAACAGACCTCACCCCATACCAAGAGGCATTTTCACTAATAATCTGGATAAAACAACGATCGGGTCTAAAATTTGGTTAAAAATGGAATTTCCTCGTAAACGCTATTCAAATCTTATTTTAGCCATCCAATCGGGCTTTATAATATTGTAAATGAAATATGCCACATCCACACTAACTAGGGTCTTGTTTGGTTTGCTAACTATACATGATTTGTGATATATCTCATACGATGTGCCGTATCTGTGCTAATCATCTTCTATAGGTGGATATATGTTAGGCCTTCGGGTATTTTCATTTATCGCATAGAAAAATGTATAGGATTTGGAAGCCTTGCAATGACTTTACTTTCCGCACTTATTTTTGGATGACGGTAATAATTTTTATTGTTTTGATTGCTTGATAAACGCGAAAACAACATAATAACCGAAAACATAAATAAATAGGATGGATTAAACCGATTAAGAAAGAATGAAATATCTTAACTTGGCCTGATGAAAAATAAATAACATCATCCGAATTCGGAATCTCTAGTTAAGGTATGGTCCAACCACACGGTGGGAAAATTGTACCAAAATTTCTCGATTGAGATGAACCGGGTGGCGACTCTGTTTTAAGTACGGGATTTTGATCTCGTATCTTTTGAGCATTGAAATATGCAAAACCATTTTCCAATTACATCACTCACCCCTGATTATTGAAAAAGGTCGACCCTCCAGCCCGGCCTCGCAGCCGCTGGATAAAACGTCGTCCGCTCACAGTGCCGACTCTCTTAGGGACTGATCTCTTAAACTTATCTTTTCATAAAGTTTAAAGGATTTTTGACGATGTATTGAAATCATTGGCCAAATTAAAACTTTATTCTTTTTTTATAACATTTTATCCTTATGCGTGTAGATAGTTCAGTAATTTTTAGGTGCCCCATTTTACCCAAGAAGCTCACGAAAGTATCACTCATGCCCTGTTGGAATTAAGGATGCCTAGTGGGCGGATCACTCATTTTAACCAACACGTAAACTCCTGCAATCACACCTATTTGGGGAGTGGTTGATTAACGTGGAATCAAGATAAACGAGAGCCTTCTACATCAACAACCCTATACCAAAGCCGTGCTAGAAAAAGCCTTAGCACATCATTCCTTTAGGATCACCAGAATAAATAAAACATTTGGGACGCACTTCTTTTGCCATTACCGATGACGGAGCCAAACTCCATCCTTCCAAAAAGGCGTTACGCAGGAGTTATAAGGTTGGAAGAGGGACGATTTGCATGCTATGTACTCCATGGTCATGCATCCACCATGCATCGGCTTCAAAGGCCGAAAAGCGAATCAACTTACCCTTACTACTTCCGCTCGTGGAAGAAGTTTAGCAACATACATTGGACTTCTCTTGTGCCTCCATTGCGTCATCACATATCACTATGTATAACATGAGATACAAACGTCCCACATATGTTGGAGGGATAGGCCATCGCATCATCTGTAACCACATCAACGTGCAACCATACTTATCACGCACCGCTTCTAAAAACAAAAAAAATCATGCATACCATCCATGCCATTTACAACCCATTTATCCCCTGACCCACGGTTCATGATCCTAAATAGTCTTCCTCCCGAATCCAGACCTTCACAACCAGCCATGTCTCTTCCTCGTAATGATAACTTTGCCTCACTTAGAAATCAGAATAGTCTTCCACCACCTCAGAAGCAGCAGCTCACCCTCCATTTATTGGGTCAGAAATTGCCGCCACCATGACCCAATTTATCTGTTCAGATCTCTTCCACAAAACTATTCAGGAACAAATCCAGACAATAGTGCAGTTGTTTGTCAGGCAAGCCCTAACAAGTGAGAACGCTGGTTGGATTTCAGAATCAGACTGTCAGCCCCAATATTAGAATAAATTTATTCGAAATGGTTCAGATCATGTTCCACTCTATCCGATAAGAGCGTAACCAATGCAGTTTACTCAACTTCCCATCCAGTTAGTTCAGACTCGGCCCCAGCCCTGTCTATTCCAACGCGACCAAATTT
The DNA here is from genome assembly GCA_947683365.1 of Euphorbia pulcherrima. Taxonomy (NCBI): domain Eukaryota; kingdom Viridiplantae; phylum Streptophyta; class Magnoliopsida; order Malpighiales; family Euphorbiaceae; genus Euphorbia; species Euphorbia pulcherrima. The sequence goes on from CANTUS010000009.1 coordinate 24,527,305, forward strand.
CCATGACTCAGCCAACTTTCTCTTTATTACCTCCAAGCCCAAGGCATATGGCCAAAAACTTAATCCTTTTACCATTCCCCGATGAGCTCACCTAGCAAATCTCAGCTCTCCCTAGAGGACCAACCCAACATGCAATGCTGCCACCATCTTTTGACATGGCATCTCAGGGCATGACCTATCAGCCAAACCTTTTTGGCAATGATCTCATGGTTGGTCCCTGACTTGATCAACCGACTCTTTATCCCTACAATCAATTCGGAAGCCACGACTAGGTCACGCTATCTCCGGGCATGACACCTGAAGTAATGCATCAGGCAGCCAAAGGCCAACTCGTATAACCTCGGGACATAAGATATGAAGTTGAAGCTTTCTTACATAAACTAGTATCGACATGTCAAAAGGAAAGGGAACCCCAAGGAAATAGCAGCCGAATCTCCAAGGGTTCTAATACATGCCAGGCAGAAGGCTATAATGGGCTAGGAGTGTTGCCATCTCAGGTCGAAGGGAGCCAAAAAGCCTCTCGAGAACCTATCCCACCTGACATGGCAAACCCCTGGGTTTTAGCCCTCGATATGATTTTCACTAGATTAAGAAGAGATGGTCTCACTAAACCCCTTCGTGATTACAAAAACCAATTGGAAGACGAGAAGGGAAACTTTTGTGGGTATCATGTCCAGTGGGGATATTGCACAAATGAATGCCAAACCCTGGCCCAAGCTATAAATCGTCTGGTGAAAGAAGTAAAGATAGCCAAGCCGAATAGAATGCCTATGGTCACAAAGCTCATTGACCAAGCAAGTGCGCCCATTTTTGGTACACCTAAATGAGCAAATGGGACATATATGCTCACTAAGGTTGTCGGTTCCAAGGATAAGGCCGATAGAAAGAGGAAAATGTACCTTGACAATGAGGCTAAGAGGGCCAGATTTAAGCAAGTTGGGAGAATGGAAAATGTTTGGCTTAGAAAAAATGATGATGTCTAGGTAATAGCCACCTAAGCTTTTCCAACAATGGCTACAGTCCAGTCTAACCGCCCTCCTTTTACCCTAGAGAAGGCCCCCAACACTTCACTCCTGATCAATTCTCGCCCAAATGCATGATCTTGCAAAGCCCTCCACCTGTAGGGGTTGATGATTGTTCATATGTGTAACTTTAAGCTCCACGACCAACTTCTAATTTTTTTTACTTATGTCATGTCTCTACCATTTGATCCACGCATTCATATGAGCATACGCATAATGATTCTAGTATTCATGATATTTTACTGTATGAAATTAATTTGAGTATAAATGAAGGCTCTTATGTGGTAATCAAACCCAATAATTTAACTCCTGTCAAACACATGTGAGATAATAAAGTGCTTAAAGACCACGATAATGCTTTTGCTTGGTCCTCAGATCAATAGTCAGATTGTTGAACACTACGGATCTCTTCCAGAATTAACTCAACAACCTCGCAATGATACACCTTCAAGCTACCAAAAAACAGTATCAACTGGTCTCCTGAAATGGAAAATCACGGTATACACCCACCCACCAACGACTGATGAAACCCAACCTCCATCAAATAAACACCGTAGCCGAATCTCAGACCAATGTCACCACTAAGGAAATGACCAAACTTGCAGAGAAACACATGTTCACCTAACACAAATTAACCCACATTAAACCCCTCAAACAATAAATATCAGGGGGCAACCGCCGCCAAGAGCATAAAGTATGAGGACAAGCTCCTTTACCCCACAAAGATAAGCGCACAACTGAAGTCACAATCAGCTTGCCAAGTAAACCAGCAAAATAAGCTACCATTTCACCTTTCAAGGGCACCAAGTAAAAGGCCCCCAAACTGAATATCACTTGGTCAAAACCCTCCACCACCGGTACAAGGGGCAAATTTAGGCCTAAACAGGAAGGGATGTACAAACCGCAGACTGAAGGAGCAATCAGAATAGCAATCAGAATGGCAATCCAACCAATTAAGAAGGCCCTATGTAAGCGCCAAAACTCCCACAAACTAAAATCCTTGCAAAGTGGCCAATCAGAATCAAAGTAAGGTTACCCGATGTAGCCTTAAAGGTCAGAAAGAATCGGGTGATCTAGGTGGAAACCGAACGGACACTAAAAACCTTGGAGAATCTACAAAGGCACGACCCAATGCACAACAGCAAGTCAGATACCTAATACCCTCGCCAAGAGTCGTAGACCTGACATTGAAGCGTCTGGAACCTTCGGTCACCGACGTTAATAAAAAGTTCAGATCAAATTGAGAAGGCTATCACCAAATGAGCAAGGCTATCAAAGTCATGAGCATCAGGATAAGCTTAAGCGTTATCAGGTCTAAACAAAAGATATAAATCAAAAAAGTGGCACACTAAAAAAATATATATATGATAATCACCTGCCTTTTGGTCTTTTACTGATCGGACAAAAATTAGGGTGACACTCGACGGTCGGTATCCTGCAAATCGACCGTACAAAAATTAGGGGATAAGTCAATATCGCCCGCTGAACTAAAAACCCCAAAAAGGCCAGTTCAAACAAAAATTAGGGCACGAGAGAAAAATAGTGAGATGTTAACTTGAAAATCTATAAAGGCTGGTTAACACTAGGGGCTCCATTAATGGAAATGATTGCCAACACCTTATACTCAAATTAGATTCACTTGATAAAAGTGTCTTTTTTACTGGAACCTCTATGTTTGTGATTGTATGAATGTCTGGCAACCAAGTGATGGAAACATCATAAGTAAGCTTAATCAAATATGCTCCGAGCCCATCAGTGTTTATTAAAAAAATCCGGATACACTAAAAACATCTAGGTCTATGCAAAAGTCGGAATAAGTCTGCTAGGTTGAATACCCGAAAGGGCAGTCTATGCAAACGTTAGAGTTATGACGAATCCTGAATTTCTCTAGTCCCCTCCAATCTGAGTTCCCCAGGCTCCGCAGGAAGCCCCATAGCTGTTAAGTGTGGCTTGCTGTAGCAGAATTTGAAGAAATGGCCGAATCAGTGTTTGTGGGAAGCTAATGCCGCCAGTGATATGGGCGATGCCGCCGGTGACATGGATTGTTTTGGGCAATATGAATGATGCCGCCAGGGGCATAGGTATGGGCGGTTTTAGGGTGATCCACTCGACGATATGAATGATACCGCTAGTAGCGTGGAGTTAATTTTTCTCGGCGGCATCAGAAGCAATTTCAACATTTCAGACCCATACAAAACTTGTAAAATAGCCCTATAATACATTTTTGAAATCTGGTGCGAATGCCAATCAATTTTATTCAATGAAAGCCCGAGGGCGCAAACCATTCAAATATTCTAGACATCTAGCCTACCAAACTAAAACCAAACAACAAATCCAAATTATTCAAACCCCAATGTGTCGTGGGTACAAGCCGAAATCCAAAATAAAAAAGCAAAAATGAATGTATAAATCTAGGCATGCCCGCCACTGCCGGCCGGGCGAGATGAAATGTCCTTGGGGCTCACGAGCCAAGCATCAACATCATCCTCCTCTCTTCCCTTAGTCATCGGGACACTGTTGGATTCCTCAACCACAACAAATAGGCATCGGTTGGTGGACATCTTCACTCCTCTATGACTGGTGCTACCGGGGTGAGCGCGATCCAGGTTTTACTTGCTCCTCCTCTCCTGAACAGTAGCCTTCAACTGACCCTCAAGGTCGCTTATATGATGCCAGAGTTCTGCAGTCTCATCCTTGTATCTCCGCTGGGCCGCATCAGCATCTGATAGGGAAAGGGCCAAGAAATCCTACAAACTAGGGAAAACGTCAATAATGCACTTCATTCATAGCATCCATACATGCATCCTATCTTATTTTTGGCATGGCATAATAGGGAATATACCTGAACAAGTAGCGATTGCCCAATAAGTGTGTCCTAGAGAGCAAAATTGTTTTCTACCAATTCCTCCACATGGCTCCGTGCAACCTGAAAAATCCAGTGGGCAAGTCAATAAGCACCCGAATCTAAGGGTAACCAAGGAGGCAATTATCATGTTCTTAAGCCTTATGTAAGTAGTGCTCTCTGGCATAAAGATCAGAGCATGCCAGCTCGAGCCTATGTTCCTAGGATGGAACTCGCCTCAGGAATTCATCAGCAGGAACTGGGTTTCCATTTGGATGACCAGACGCCCTTCCACAAAATTTATACCCTCTGGTACACCATAGTACTACGTCCCACTCTGGTTGTCCCATCCTCTTTTCCTCACTGGTTCCTGAAAAGCACAAAAAACACATATAAGCAACATTCCTAACCCAAACAATTGCAAATCATGGACATAAATGCAATCATATCTCAAAAGAGCGATGCCCCCCTGGGACATCAGCGCACTCCCGCTAGCTACATCTGCACCTACCTCATCCTCCCCATGAAGCTCGATCCCAACATTGTCTTCAACCTTCATCTCTTCCTCCTCTTCCTCTTCTTCTTCCTCCTCCTTGACATCCATAACACCTTTCAGCCACCTCTTCTCCTCCTCCAGACTTTGCTCATTATGATACTCAATCGTATCATTCCTATAGATATGGGGGCTCAGGGGGAGTAGGCACTACTGGTGCTGCTTGTAGGAGCTCGAAATGCTTAAAATAACCCGGACATCCCCCTTGATATATTCAGCTTAGTCAGCGGCAGATGTAATCACCAGATGGGGCTACCATAAGCCCCTAGGAGGATCGATGGGCACCAGTCTATCGGTGATAGGGACAAACCTCTAGCCTCGGACGCACTCCCCCAATTACCACTGCTAGGATAAAGGGCACTCCACGATAAACCTACGATCATCCACCTCCCTCTTGACCCTCGCGACTTCTAGCAGGTTCTCCACCCCTTTAAACTGGTCTAGGATAAGTTGCACCAACAACCAACCAAGACGACCAATGTAAGTATAATGTAAATTCATAAATGCATTTTGTCTACTAATTTTTTGTTCTAAGTGTGAAACAGTGACCAAATTAAAAGATCGCATACCGAGCTCAATCGCACATTCCTTAGGACCTCCCTGTACTTGGTGGGATACTTGGCCTTCCTGCCAATACCCCTACACCAGCGGGCAAGAAAATAGGAGCCTAGCAGCACGATCTTCTTAAACTCAACCGGCGGGAGGATCTGGTACTCAAAAGCCCAGGCCTGCACAAGTAACAATTAATCAGTTTAAAAAAATCCACAATAAATGAGGCATGTGCAATCAAGTAAAATGCTTCCAAGGAAAATATACCTAAAGTAGCAGATGGCAGAGACGGAGGACCTTCCCCTTCTTCCGAGCACCAGCATCTTGTGCATGATACATCTGCGCTAGGATGGCCCGCGACCAATTCTTCTTCCTGACGCCCGCCATATCCTCCATGATGGATATCAGCTCGTGATTAATTTTGCTCCCTAAAACTGGGAAGAATAGTACTGTGAGCAGGGAAATCATGAAGGAGCAGACGCAAGCATACCTATCATCTTCCGACACCACATTCGTGTTAGTCCAGTGTTGGTGCAGCTCACCATAAGATGGCCGCCCTGAGATGGGCTTCAAACCAAATAGCTCCTTCACCCGCCTCACCATGGGCCTCTCAGTGTGATATTTGTCCATGAAGGCATAAAAAAGGATGACCTCATCCATCCAGGGGAGCCTGATCATAACTATAACATCGGAGGGCGTGATTATCACCTCCCCAAATGAGTAGTGAAAGGTGTGGGTGGTTTCAGACCCCCTCTCTGTAAGAGCCATCACAGCCAGATGGGAGAGCTTTGGCATTAACATCAGCATGATTTGGGCTAAGTCCCCAAAGCCCATCTTATTGATGGCTAGTGCAAGTTCTGGATCCTTCTCCAAAATATGGTGCCACCACTCGCCAATGGTGCCCATACTTGCAGTATAGGTCAGTCCATGCAGCTGCAAAAAATAAAAAAAATAGATAAGTCCTTATTTATTTTCTCATCGCTGATACCTACTGGAAGGCTGCTAATGTTACTTTTGCTAGAAGCGATGTCACCGGCGACATCATCCATACCGCTGGCAGTATGGATGATATCACCGGCGGCATCGCCTTAAGCAGAATCGACATCAAACCTTCCTAGGCCTTTTTGTAAGGCCTGATGCAACTGGCGACATTGCTCATATTGCTAGCGATATCACAACCTATGGGCAGAACCTATTTTGCCCCAAAAATTGCATCCATCACACCGAAACCACGAAAATCACAATTAATCAAACCATAAGCCTAAAAACTCTAAAAATTAAACCTAAAACATGCAATATCAGTTTGTAATCAGTCTATTTCATACTTATAACTCTTATCATAGCACAATTTTGAGCCTAAGGCCGAATCAAAACTTAACCAAAAAAGAACAATTTCGAGTTTTTGCAGGATTACCTGGATGTAGGAAAGATGTTTCTCCTTCTCCGGGGTTAGGTTGGTGATGGGGGAATTGATCTCGTACCCATACATCTTGGCCATCTCCTTCAAGCCATAACCAATAGGAATTAAGAGGAGTTTCAGCCCCTTGACAGAAGAATCAGGTAGGCTGTCCCTAGCCTTAGCAGAGTTGCCCTTAAAAGCCTTGGCAATTCTCTTCATGATTAGAATAGGGAAGAAAGCGAAGATTTGGAGAAGAATGTGACAAAGGGGGGTACGGTTTCTGCATGTGTAGAATGAAGAAAGAAAGGAGTTTTCCTTCCTTTTAAACAGCCGCACGGAATTCGAGGAGTTTTAATTTATCTGAAACTACCCAATCCATATCACCGGCGGCATCAGTCCATACCACCAGCGATATCAGTCATGCCGCCAGTGACATCACCTCCTTCAATTTGAATTTTGAATTTGTTTGACCAGTCAAACCTGCCACGTGGCACTCATGCCGGTGACAACATCATTCCATACTGCCAGCGACATCAGTCATGCAGCCGACGACATCACCTCCTTCAATTTGAATTTTGAATTTATTTGACAAGTCAAAGTAGCCATGTGGCACTCATTCACTGGTGACATCATTCCATATTGCTAGCGACATCAGTCATGCCACCAGTGACATCACCTCCTTCAATTTGAATTTTGAATTTGGTTGGCCAGTCAAAGCTACCACGTGGCACTGGCATTGCTGGTGACATCATCCCATACTACCAGCGACATCATCCATGTCGTCGGTGATATCAACCCTCTCCATGCCTTTTTTCAGCCATCCTCGATGAAATCTCGGCTCTAGCCCCGGCATCCCCAAACTTCTAAACCCTTGTACTTTTTATTATTGGGTTCTTGCTGTTGATCGAAGGGGCAAAAATATTTTTTATTTCATAAAATCGATCAAGTAGTAAAAATGTCAACTAAAATCTGTCTAATCTTGTTCTCATCCTACATTTTGCAGGCACAAAAGCCACGACCGCAAACACAATATACTTAATCTATATGCTACCCAGAGATTACGGCATGACCCAATACATGTCAATCTTTGGGTTCACCCCCAAAATGCCAACTGAAGGTCCCTAATATAGTCTCTGTACATATCACCCTTTGGGTTCACCCCTAAAATGCCAATTGAAGGTCCCTGACACAGTCTCTGTATGTATCACCCTTTGGGTTCACCCCTGGAATGCCAATAGAAGGTCCCTGATATAGTCCCTATACGTATCACCCCTAGAATGCCGACTGAAGGTCCCTGATATAGTCTCTATATGTATCACCCTTTGGGTTCACCCCTAGAACCAACTGAAGGTCCCTGATATAGTCTCTGTATGTATCACCCTTTTGGTTCACCCCTAAAATGGCAACTGAAGGTCCCTAATACAATCTCTATACGTATCACCCTTTGGGTTCACCCCTAGAATGCCAACTGAAGGTCCTTGATATAGTCTCTGTATTTATCACCCTTTGGGTTCATCCACGAACGCCAATCGAAGGCCCCTGATACAGTCTCTATACGTATCACCCTTTGGGCTCACCCCTAGAATGCCAACTGAAGGTCCCTGATATAGTCTCTTTATGTATCACCCTTTAGGTTCACCCTTGGAACGCCAACTAAAAGTCCTGGCATGACCCTGTATATGTCATCTTTCGGGTTCACCCCTCCAAGATCGCAGAATGACCCCCTAAATGCTAATTTCAGAACTACACTCCACCAATCCATAAAGCATAAGCCTGGCCAAGGGGCAATCTCTCCATAAAGCTCAAGTCCAACCAAGGGGCAATCTTTCCATGAAGCACAAGTCCGACCAAGGGGCAACCAATCCACAAAGCATAAGCCCGACCAAGGGGTAATCTCTCTGCAAAGCTCAAGTCTGACCAAGGGGCAATATCTTAATGAAGCACAAGTCAGACCAAGGGCAACCAATCCGCAAAGCATAAGTCCGACCAAGGGGCAATCTCTCTGCGAAGCACAAGTCCGACCAAGGGGCAACCAATCCACAAAGCACAAGTCCGACCAAGGGGCAACCAATCCATAAAACATAAGTCCGACCAAGGGGCAATCTCTCTGTGAAGCACAAGTCCGACCAAAGGGCAACCAATCCATAAAACATAAGCCCGACTAAGGGGCAATCTCTTCGTGAAGCTCAAGTCTAACCAAGGGGCGACCAATCCACAAAGCATAGGCCCGACCAAGGGGCAATCTCTTTGTGAAGCACAAGTCAGACCAAAGGGCAACCAATCCACAAAATATAAGTCTGACCAAGGGGCAATCTCTCTGCAAAGCTCAAGTCCGACCAAGGGGCAACCAATCCATAAAGCATAGGTCCGACCAAGGGATAATCTCTCCGTAAAGCTCAAGTCCGACCAAGGGACATCTAATCCATAAAGCATAAGTCCGACCAAGGGATAATCAATCTACAAAGCTCAAGTTCGACCAAAGGGCAACCAATCCACAAAGCATAAGTCCGACTAAGGGGCAATTCCTAAGCGAAGCTCAAGTCCGACCAAGAGGCATCCTTTCAACAAAGCACAAATCTGACCAAGGGGCAAATCAGTCATCCATCAGGTGTCATTCCTATCCCTTGCTTTTTTGTGCGATCATACTAATATATGGCAGTAGTGATCCCCCGAGGGGCAGCCTGTGAGAACGGGATTTTGTAGTCCCTCTCACAAGATGATGATGTCGTGTACCCAATTTTAATACCTCAAAATAAAAGTTCTCTTTAGAATTTTTATTACCAATATAATGTTCCTTGCAAACTTTATACTTGGTAGAATCCAGTTCGGCATGACCGATAACGCGTCCGGTAGGAGCTTGAACCGATGATTTACACCCAAATTAATCAAATCTCTAAAATATCATTAAAATTCAAAAATCCCGATTTTTGACCACTTTTGGCAGCTTTTTGGGCTTGTGGGCCCATTGGCTGTCGGATTACAGGAAATTGATGTCATCGGCAGTATCACCATATCACCGGCGGCTTGGCCTAAAACGGGCTTCTGCACAGACAACATCTTTTTCTTCCTTTGACCAGCCTTTTTTCCACTTTCAGTGGAACTTGTCAAAAAGGTCTCGAAGACCACCCCAATTTGCCTATAAAAACACACCTTAGGCTTAGGGGGAAGGAGAGGGAGGAAGGGAAACTTAATTCTAGAGTGAGAAGATAGATTTTAAATGAGATAAGAATTAGAGAAGGTAGGAAAAAGGATTCTAATCCATTTTTCCTGGTTTTTCTTCTTTGAACTCTCTGATTATGAGCCCAAAATCAGTAGATCTATAAGTTATAATCAACTTAATAGGATTTAGAGACTTAACAAACTCTTAAATTTACTACTAAATCATCATTACAAGCTCCCCGGAGGTGTTCCTTGGTTCACGAAGAGCTAGATTCATGACCCCGAGGTAAAACTTCTGAGTCTCATAGCTCTTTGGCATTAATATTGCTGGTTTGTGCTATTTTTGTTGATTTGTGTTCATTTTCGGGTTTTTGGTTGTTTTTGACTGTTGCCTACTGCTGCTACTACAAGAAATTGAAGTCACCGGAGACATATAATATCGCCGGTGGTATCACTCATATCGCCAGAGACATCACTGATACCACTAGCGGCATCACATTCCCTAGGGACCTCACTTTCTTATAGGACCCTTTCTTTATAGTACTCAGAAAGCCATGTAATCTGCCTACGAAACTGATGCCTCTAGCGACATCACTGATGTCACCGACAGCATGAGCTTCTAGAGAGCAGTTTTAATTTCGTTCATTTCCGACCTAGTTTATTTTCTAAAGCTAGGATACACAGTGCAACGATGGAGGTCCAAAACCTCCTAAAAATAGACCTCACCCCGTACCATGAGGCATTTTCACTAATAATCTGGATAAAACAACGATCGGGTCTAAAATTTGGTTAAAAAAAAAATTTCCTTGTAAATGCCATTCAAATCTTATTTTAGCCATCCAATCGGGCTTTATAATATTGTAAATGAAATATGCCACATCCACACTAACTTGGGTCTTGTTTGGTTTGCTAACTGTACCTAATTCATAATTTATCTCATACAACGTGCTGTATCTATGCTAATCATCTTCGGCAGGTGGATATATGTTTGGCCTTTGGGTATTTTCATTTATTGCATAAAAAAATTTATAGGATTTGGAAGCCTTGTAATGATTTTACTTTCTGCACTTATTTTTGGATGACTGTAATAATTTTTATCATTTTGATTGCTTTATAAATGCAAAAACAACATAATAACTGAAAACACAAATAAATAGGATGGATTAAATCGATTAAGAAAGAATGAAATATCTTAACTTGGCCTGATGAAAAAAAGATAACATCATCTGATTTCGGAATCTCTACTTAAGGTACGGTCCAACCACCCGGTGGGAAAATTGTACCAAAATTTCCTAATTGAGCTAAACCAGGTGGCGACTCTGTTTTAAGTACGGGATTTCAATCTCGTATCTTTTAAGCATTAAAATATGCAAAACCATTTTCCAATCATATCACTCACCCTCGATTATTCAAAGAGGCCCATCCTACGGCCCGGCCTCGCAGCCGCCGCATAAAATGTCATCCGCTCACACTAAGCTATTCTTGACAGCTTAGCCCAGTGGACCTTTTTCTTTTTAGCTTTAACTGTTGCCTAGACTGCCCTTTTGGGTTTTCAACCTAGCAAGCTTTTTCTTTTTTGTTGATTTTGTTCTGTCATAACTTTTGCTTGGACCGCCCTTTTGAGTTTTCAATCCAGTAGACTGTCTTAATTTTTGCCTGGATTGTCCTTTACGGTTCAATCCAGCAGACCTTTCTTTTTGCCCTAACTATTGCCTGGACCACCCTTTCGAGTTTTCAATCCAGCAGGTTTTTCTAAGTATTGCAACTATGTGGTTAAGATGAATATAATGACACATAACACATAGAGGAAAATTGATGTTCACCTACCAGCTATTATTTCACCTAAAGACATGCATGCATTCATTAGACCAAGATTCTTAGCAAAATCATAACATGTTCATTGATGAGATTAATTTGAGTGGATAGGCAATGGTAACAATTTCCAATGGTTAACCCCTACTACCCATTGGACTTTTATAGATTTTCCAGAAAGCAATTGACATTTTTCTCTCGATGCCCTAACTTTTGCCTAGGCCATCCTTTTTGGGTTTTCAACTTAGCGGACTTTATTTGAGTTGGAGTGCCCTAATTTTTGCTGAACCAATTTGTGGGATACCGATCAGTGAGTTGCACCCTAATTTTTGCCTAAGCAATAGAGGACCACTCGCCGAGTGTTTTATTCTTTATTTATTTTATTCTTTGTGCTGCTTTTTTATGATTTAATTCTTTTGACCTAGACATGATAACATTTGAGCCAATCTTGATTCACTAGATTCACGAACTTGTTTCCATCCATATCCATAAGCTTGATTCCTACTTTACCACGGACTTTCTTCACGACGAATGTCCTTCCCAATTAGGCCTGAACTTGCCCCTAGTGTCAGTGTTGACCTAGCATAGATGCTTGAGGACTAGATCACCCGCTTTGAGAGGTTGTTTTGGGTATCTGATTCTATTGTTGTAAGCTTAAGCCATTCGCTATTGGTACATCTAGAGATGGTCAAGTGCCTTGAGATGCTTTTTCATCTATCGCATTTAACTGTTCATACCTTCCTCTTGCCTAATCTAATTCTTTTAATTGCAATTCAAGTGCCACTCTTGGAGATCTTACTTCTGTTTCAACCGGTAACATGGCTTCCATTCTATATACCAAGGAGAAAGGTGTTTGAGCGGTGGGATTTCTTACATTAGTTCTATACCCCCAAGTTGTGAATGGAAGTTTATCAGCCTAGTCTTTGTAAGTAGCTAGTGTCTTGGATAAAATCTTCTTCATTAACTTAATGATCAGCTTCCTTTTAGAGCTTCTGAAGAAATCATTTTGTGACTCAAGATGCTCTTTTCATTTTTCATGACCAGAGTCGGCCTGCTATTGGTGCTTCTATGAGCCTTCTTGGTTTTCTTTCTTAGTGATGTGTATCTTCCTCCCCCCTTATGAAAAAAGATGAGCTAAGACCCAAGGCTATCATGTTTTCTAAGGACTTTTCATCTCTCTTTTTTTGATAGGTTTTAACCATTGGACATTTATACCATTGCATAATACTCAAAGTTAACTTTATTAATGAATACAATGATATTTTGAGAATATCGTTGTTATGAGTGCATGACGTCATTAGAAGTAAATACTCGAGTGAAATGTGAATGACAGGTGCATCAATTTATCCATGACATGTTAAAAATAAAATACTAATGATATAAATTATTTATGATATGCCTTATAAGCGACATTGTTTGCATAAAAAATGTTTGCAATATTAAAAATTACATCATTTGAATCATCCGCCATAGGCTGAGGGCCTTGTTGATTGACAACTGAACTGGTAGGCCTGGTGTGCAAGTTTGCTTGTGTTTCTTCGGCCACTGCTTTTGCTGAGTTCTTGATAGCCCTGCTGATGGGATTTCCTTTCTCATTTCTTTTCAAATTCTTCCTCATAAGTACCACTAGTGCTTTAGTGAAAGTCTCAATTGCCTTATTCATTTAATCTTCTTTAGCATTCCCACATACTTTCATAGAAACTAAGGTTTCAATTAGGCAGCCCTTCTTGAAATCATATACATCATTGAAGATCTTGAAACTGGGGACCTTCTTGCCACTTACTTTGACAAGTTCTTCCTCACCCGTGAATTCCCCTTTCTTGACTTCAAATTCTATCATAAGGTAGGACTAAGGCTTAGACTTTTTGGCACCTGGCCGATTCTATAAACTAAGTCTGAATGGCTATGGATGGAGCGAGAGCGGTTCCATCATTCCCTATAGATTCTTTTCGAGTCCCTTACCCTTTATATAACCCTAATTTATCATAATTTTCTCGATTTTAAGTGATATGTACCCCTTAGCCAAAAAACTTCGTGCCTTGGGGAGCTACAACCACCCTAGATTTATTTTCTTCCATTTCTATAGTCCCTATGACAGATGGTTTGTCTGCATCAATGGTCACTAGCTTGCCATTGTGGATGAGTTTAAATTTTTGATGGACTATGGAAGGGATAACTCCTAATGCATGAAGCCAAGGTTGACCCAACAATAACGAGTAGGTGATGGGAATATCGAGAATAGTGAACAAGACCTTGGACTTCACTCCCCCAACTATAACTTCAGCTTCGAAGACCCCAATGAAACTCCTTTTCGTATCATCAAATGCCCTTATAATAGTATTGGACTTTTCCAACATGGATTCATCCAACCCTATGTGAGGAAGGATCTTGGCAGGGTTGAGATTGAGGGCGGACCCATCATCCACCATGACACATGGGATAGAACGATCAAAGGTTTGCACCTTAATAAAAAGTTCCTTGTTATGCTTATTCCCTTCGGTTGGGAGGTCTGATGGATAAAACTTAATGGGTCTACCAAATGCTATACTTAGTGGGGGTGACTTACAATTGCTAGATGAGAGGGGTGACTCTCTTTTTAGTACTAATCGGAATGTGGGTCTTAGTAGCGGGCGTAAAGATTGGACCCTGATCGATATTTGGAATGACCTAGATATCCAAGACTCTGCCCCTTCTTCTATTTAGGATAGGGTTAGGAGGGATCCTTCCACTTCGGGTAACATGAAGCACCTCATTTTTCATCTAACTTCTCTCTTCGGAAGTTTCCACTAACAAGGCGGGTCCTTCGAGCTCATCACTTTCCAATACATAAGCATCGATATCAATTGGCTCTAGTTAAACCAACATAGCTTCCTCGTGATGAATTCCTTCTAACTCAAATGCATTGATGTCAATAGAGACTAATTCATCGGGTAGAGCCACTACTGAGTGAACCATAGGATTAGCTTGCGAGATTATATTGAAAATATGGTAGGAGGACAACCCAGACTTGACAGCTGCAACCTATTTCTCAAAATTTGGCAGGGGGTTATTCATGATGCTAGGCTTAAGTTCAGGTTCTTGTATCTTGTCCCTAATCAAACCACAAATAGCCTCAAGTAGATCCCTATAACCACCAGTACGATGCCCCTTGCTGAAATGGTAAGCACAAAACTGATCCCTGTCTTTAGGTTTGGGTGGGATATAGTGCTTGATACTCTGAAGAAGGCCGAGTGCTCTTAACTTAGTGAAGATAGTAGGCAGAGATGCTTCCTAAGGGGAAATGCAGTCTTCAATGGTATGAACTGAAGCCACTTCTTCTTGCACTACCGCCGCTTTAGGATCGGAGCCAGACTTTAACTTAAAAGCTTGGGCTAGGGCTGAAGGGTCGTTCTTTTTGAACCAAGGTTTGGCCGGTACACTTGCCTTTTCTAATTCCTCGATTCTTTCCCACTTCTCGGCTTTTTCAAAGACCTCAATGTAGCTAAAGAATTTATCCATACCAAGGACTTTACGATAAGCAAGCAGGGCACCATCCATCAATTTAACGATCATTTCCAAGAGACTTAGCCTATCTTTCAATAGAACCTATGTGGCCATCCATCTTTCAAAATAGAGCTTAAATTTCTCATTAGGAGCCTACTTGATAGCCTCCAAATTCTTTATGGTAGTTTTAATGGTGGCGTTGAAACCATAATACTCAATAAAACCCTCCGATAAAGCTTTCCAGTTTTTGGTCACTTCATCTGATAGAGTGTTGTACCATTCGATAGTGGGACCCTCTAAGGTGCAGGGGAACATTTTGGCTAGGACCTTATGACTTAACTTTTTTATTCTCATAACCCTTTGATTTGGTGGTGATGTGGACCGGTTCCCTTGTACTTCACTATATTAGGCATACTAAAGTTTTCTGGGACCCAATCCTCCTCTTTAGTAGTTTGAACTAATAGTGACAACAGCTAAGAGCTAAGATTGGTAGCCAGCAATTTCTGAAGAAGATCACACAATTTTATAGATGAGGATGACCCTTCTAATTGAGTAATCACACCCAAGGGTAAACCTATTGATTGAGGAAAGGCTGTCCCCTTAGGTGTGACCACAAAATTAGGGGTTGGACCAAATGTTGTAAACTGAAATGGAGGCGGTACAAATCCCTGACTAGGCTGAGCAAACTGACTGACAGCTGGCAGAACCACTATAGCCACTGACTAGAATGACTGGCTAACTAAACCAAATGGACCCAAAGAACCCAACTGACCAAACTGATTGGAAGAATCCCTGCAAGTCTACACAGGTGGCAATCAAAACTGAGTGAATGGATTATCTGTAACCCCCGATACTTGTTCACTAAACACTGCATTCACTGTTAAAGTACTACTGGCACGCTATGAGGAGCATTGGCCATTCTCTCTTCAGCCATGATCGGCCTAATAGAGGCCAACATCTTATCATTCATTCAGTCTAAGAATTGATCACTTCTCAAGTACTAAGAGATGGCATTTGCGATCTCTGACCTAACCTCGGCCCTCGATGCATTTGGCTCCTCACCAGTAGCAACATTCTCAAGCTCAACATCAATCTGGCCCTCTGGAGTTAGGATACATGAAATTTCCTCAGGATGGTAGGCAGAAAGATCAACCGAACTAAATTGATTGCTGGATGAAATACCCATAGACGGATTCATAGTAAACCTAAACAGAACTGGAGGAGCTAGAATGCGAGTCAAATGGTTCTGAGAACGTTGCCAAGCTCTTTCACTTTGAGGTTTGGTTTTGGCTGAAGGGATAACCAAGAGATTAATAAATGCATGGGATGTGGTATGCATGCATAAATTACAATGATGCATGGTGGGGTTAATCATAGGGGTATGTAACACAACACATGTGAATCAATCGGTTCCGTCCTTATTTCTCTCGCCAAGTTTAAGGGTATGCTTCCTTAGTCTAATCTCACACAGAAATTAGGGTACCTAGAGGGTAAAATTCTATTGCATTCAATAAGAATGGAGTAGGTGTTGGGAACTGACAGTCAGATTGAACATGCATAACAGGCATGGCGGAAATTCAAAATTTTGTCCCTATCCCCAGGAACTCCTATTAGTTGCATATAAATTAAATAAAGCCTTAACTAAATAATTCTCTACCTAGGTTAGCATGCAAAAGGACTAGGCATACCATAATTCCAAATTATATCCTAGCACATTTATTTTATACTAAGCATGTTATAACTCTAAGCTATAACCTAAACATGTTATAACTCTAAGCTATAACCTAAGCATAAAATAAACTAAGCATGCAAAACAGCCTAAGCATAATTATTAAGTCTAAAAAAGCTTAAAGAAAAAGACCTAACAGTGAAAAGAGAAAGAAAAAGAACGTACCAGTTGAAGCGCGCTTTTGCAGAACCTTCTTGCACAAGCCTCCAATCGTAGGATAGCCTCTATCAGTATCCACACAAACCCCACCAACCAAAACCTCCATAGGAGGAAGAACTAAGAAGCCTCGAGTAGTTGCTAGACCACTCCAGAAGCCTCACCCGAAATTATAGACTAGAGGTGCCCGAATAAATTCAGGCTCCTCAAAATAACTTGCTCAATTACCCGAGAGATAATTCTTTTTGAATCTCGCTTAGGATTTATACTCTAAGCTATGGTACACTTGAAACAAGAGGAGGAGAAGCCTATATATAGGCTTGGGGAGCAAAAAGTTGCTCCCCAAAAGCAATGTGGGATGGGAGAAAAACTCCCATCCCTATACAGGTCATACACGCGGATCCAACAGATCTGCGTGTTGACCCGTGCACACAGCGTGCATAGCACGCTATATGCTGCAAGGCAAAGCCCTTGTGGGCTTTACCTTTGCTTGAAAGCTGGGCCTCACGGCCCATGCCGGGAGCCTAGCTCGTGGAAGGCCCATCATGTGCTGCACAAGTGGAGCCCATTTTCATGGGCTACCGTGAGCAACGCCAGCATTGCTCGCGCACCTTTCGGTGTACTCCCGTGCACTCGAGCCTGTACAAAATATTTTTGTACTCTTGGTCTAATTTAACTCGCCAATGCAAAATCCCCCTTTTAATCCTTTCCAAATAAATATTTATTTTCTGACCCTAATAAATTAGTTACCACTCAAAATAAATTTCTAGGTCCAACCAAAATTGATCTAATCAATTATATTTTATTTATGACTCTAATTAATTAGTTACTGGTCAAAATAAATTCCTTGGTCTATCCAAAATTGATCTAATCAATTTTAACCAATCAAATAATAATCCAATTATTATTTATGTTATATTTTCGTAATAGAATAAATCTATTAGTACTTTACTTAGTTCGATGAGGGTCCAATGTGTGTGACCTTATAGGATCCCAAAGTATTGAGATGTTAAGGCTTAACCAACCCTTATTCTAATGGAACCATTGGCTCGATGCTCTAGACCGTAGATAGAACTCGATTACCTTAAACGACTGTAGTACGCCTCTAGCAAGGGTCTACCATCCCCCATTACTCGGAACATCATTTATGCTTATGGCTTGATCCCGGTTAATGCAATAGTTATCCAGTGCGATAAATTCCTTCCATTCTTTAATATTAGTACCATCTAGTTTATAGGGTTCGGTTAAAGTGTTAACCCACTAATACTTGTTACCAAAGTATATTGCCTTTTACTATAGTGTGTTTGACTAGAAACCCTTTTTATCAAACACATACTCTAATAAGAGGTTTATGGCAATCATCACTTTAACAAGGGGACATGCACAACTCCTTAATATATCCGGAGCGATGGAATCTTTCCGACTACTCAGCTTACCAACGTGTTGTCATCACTATACCCGTAATCACCCATAGCACCCTAAATTAATGGGTTTATAGCAATGACCCAAAGTATAGTAATAGTACCACACAAGGTAACTAGCATCTAAAGTACAGGGACATTCGCAAACCTTATTGCATGAAGATAAACACTAACACATTGATATATATACCAAGTGTTTATCTTACTGCGGTCTCCAATATATCTCCCAAATATATCCATGTGTCAAACTTTAGGCACCACCTTCAGTCCTTAGGAGATTGACTGCTTGGACCCTTTCTAAGAAAGTTGACCATATGCTAGTCTTTCCGCTTCATCAATATCCTTTCTTGATGAAACTATGACTAGGGATTGTTATACATAATCATAATTGCATATGAAGAAGGTTCCACCAGATACAGTCCAACTATAATTTCTCTAACTTTATGCTATGATATGTCAAGAACTTTTGTATACATACATCAATGAATATATTTAACTAGCTATAATTTATATACATAGAAACACATTGATATAAACAAAAGAACAAATGCCTTTATTGATTAAACAAATTATTCATACTATTACATAATTAAGATATATCGCCATAATTGCCTTAAGGGCATTCATCATATCCAACAATAGGGACATATTGGAAGTTTATATAGAAGGTTCCCATCATATCAAGCATCTTTTAGAGGGAGATAGAAAAGAGTGCTCCACCCACTAGAGTATCCCCAATTCTTGGCGGGCATGTCTAACACTTTCGTGAGTGTTGCGGAAATAATAAGGCACCCTAACCTAGTGCTAGAAGAAGAGCACATCTAGTTAAAGAGAGAAGGAGAAGAGAAGATAGAGTCTGATAATTTTCCCAAATGATGAAAAAGAAAACGGGTTGAATCAAGCAACTGATTTTTGGTGCTCATCTTAATCTTTTAAGATTTTAAAACAACCCATCATTTTGCTTGTTAAAAGATTATATCCCCAGTAAAGTTGCCACTGTGAGGTATCAATGATGTATGGGTCTCCCTTGGCACCTCTGTGAGAGGTAGGGCCCACTGAGGGTTGGTTGGATTTAGGCGTGACAAAGCATTTTTTAGTTAAAGTTTGCGCAATGAGCCAATTTTAATGAATAAAAGAATAGAGACCCAAATCTCGATACAATTGATAGAGTCACCACCCAAGTTGTCTACTTAAGAAAGAGTTTTGGTATGGTTCTCTCTGGGTGGGAGACTCATACCTATTGCATTAGAGATTCGGGTATCAGATGAGTCACTTATTTCTCATTTAGTTGATTCAAAATTACATTCACCCAGTAAAACCATTTTAGTTTTCATCATTTAGTGAATTATAACAGAAAAACTATTTCTCCACTCTTTCACACTCATTACATGCATTTGCATATTACAATAAAGCACAAGCAATAAAGTGGGGGATAAAAATTACAGCAGAAAAAAATGGGGGAAATTGCAAAGAGAACCTACACATTTGTTCTAAGTTACAAAACAAAATGAAAGTAAATTCCCCTGCATCCACAAAGATTAGAACAGTTTATAACTCATCATAAGTCAGCATTTCATTAGGAAAAATGTAATTATGTTAGCATGGTGATTTTATGATCGATAGTACTTGCGCGGTTTCTAGGATCAGAGAGAAATAACAAGACTTCAACGTATTTTGTTATAAAAACACATTTTAACTTTTGCGGATTAATTTACTAGATTATTAGTGAAAATGATCGCATGGCATGTAGTGAGTTGGATTGATTTTTACCCAATTAAAAGTGAATTCTTGGTTCTATCTGGGGGTAGGTACCCGTACGGATGGAGGGTACCTGTACGGGTACCAGGGAGGACTAATGCGGGTGTAAGGGGACCCGAACAGGTCCTTTCTAGTCCCAAGCAGAAACTTAGTTCAGTTCAATTTACAGGTTAATAGATTAAAGGCTCGAAAATAAAATAAAAGGGATTTCCCTCCGTATAAGTATGACGCACCAATTTGATATCTTGGGGGATATATGGTGCCAACAAGGCTCATGCGGATTAGGACCAGACCATGAATAGGAAATGAAAGCAACAGATATAATAGAAGAAATAGAGGATAATAATAATGAAATAACTGAGATGTGAGTCTCTTTAAAACTCAGGAGCCTTACCTTTGCGGCTTGAATCCACTTTGAGATGATCCCTTTATGGTTGAGAGAGTCCGACCAAAGTAGATGATGGAATAGGACTATTTAGGTGAGTATTTTTGTGGACAGAACCTCCCCTAAATCCTAATAAAAGAAGCTAAGAATGAATAAAATGTGGACAAAACCTTAAAAGAGTGGTTTTCTTCCTATTTTATACCTCCTATACGCTCACTATACCTATAGAAATTGCTAGAGTTTTAGTATAATTTTCATATGAGATGTGTGTGTATGTTGAAATGAGGGGAAAAGGCCTTAATTATAGGGTGAGAGTCAGGTCTGAATGCAATAAACAGCATTCAAGACCTATTTTTTCCCAAAAATGGTAAGAGATAGCTTCCAAAATAGGCTCATTAGGAAATCAGAGGACCCATATGGGGTAGGGCCTCACCCGTATGGGTACCAGGGGACCCGTACGGGTCCTCTCTATGCCTACTGAAGGTACTCACTCATACGGGTCTCCCTGTGGATCCATACCACTAGACAGAACCCCGTATGGGTACCTAAGGGGAAACTAGGTTTCTGAATTTCAGTCAAACTCAACTCTGCAGCAGTAGGAACACCTCTGATGGACAACACCTAAATGGCATTGCATCATATAGCCCTCATCATAGTTTCATGAGAAGGATCGATAAAATCCAGTGCTTACACACGCGCGACAGGCCAGCGCCACATAATTAAATAAAGACATAATATTTTTCATTCACCCTTTTTAACTCCAAACCACGTGTCACTTTTTTTATCTTTACAATGACTCCTCCCTCATTTTCTCTTTTCATTTCCCTTCTTTGTATGTTGTTCACCTTCTATAAATTAAAAATCTTGTTGGTCCCAGAGGGATGATTTAGAGTTAGAGGGGGGTGATTGACTCCTTTTTAAAAATAAGTAAATAATAAAGTTTACGCTTCTGCAGCAATGAAATAAACTGTAAATAAAAAGGTTAGAGAGTCAAACACTATGATTTTATATTGGTTCGGACACTGCCTACCTCCAGTCCCCTAAGTGTCCACTTTTGAGCTTTAATACACTATATTCAACTCCTTCCGAGGTGGAGAAGCCTTTACAATTCCAATTCTTTACAACTAAGAGTGCCCTCCTCTTCCTGTTTCTAGTTCCCTAATTCGAGAGTACCCTCCTCTTCAATACTTCTAAATCATAACTTATCCTCATGTTGTATTTAGGTTAAAATAAGACCTCAGCAAGCTCCTTGCTTAGTCTTGTGAGTGGTGTTAGCATGAAATTTTGATGACTCGTTAGTCGATGTTGAAAGGTTTATATTTTACCTTGGATATTATTGCGTTTTAGGTTCAGGAGTTAATTTATAGAAGTGGCCTCGAAGAATGAAACAACTTATCTTTTAAAGAGCCAAAAGCTCAATTTTTCACTATACCCCAATCGATTGGGCCACCATGATTGATAGATCAAGGTACCATGATCCATGATTGGAGTATCATGATCTATTCTTTCCCAATTTAGTTCACCGCCTTAAATCCAAATTTCCTATTTTAAACCCATTCAAAAATGGTACCGAGATCCAGATTGGGGTACCACAATCGATTCAATAGGAAAAATATTTTCTGAATTAAACCCTTTTTCCTCTTTAGTTGAGATTAGATTTTTTACCGATTTTTAGTGGTAAGAACTCTATAAATAGAGCCCCTAAACACTAGAAAAAAGGGACTCAATATACTTAGAATACTCAAACAATCTCTTTTAATTCCTCTATGAATTAACGAAGTTATGCCGTGTTTTCTACTCTCATTCGTTCTAGTTCATAACAATGGGAGGAATGGACTCGTTTGATTTATCTTTTTATTATTTACATTCATTTAAGATTTTCTTTTCATTCGTTCTGGTTCTTCGAGGTTCTTTTCTCCAAGATTTCTCCTAGACCGAAAACCAAGAATCCTACTCCACAAGGTAATCACCTGAGACTAAATCTTATTTAAATTCAATTTTCTTTCAATTCATTATATTTTGAGCGGGTAAGAGCACTTTTTGTGGTGATTGGAAAGCTTGAACTCAAGTATGCTTTCTCACAACTTCACATTTATTTTATCGAAAATATAAACTGCTTATTTTGTTTTCTATTTACTATGTTCTAATTTCGATCAAGGTACCGTGATCAACAGATAATGGTACCATGATCCTAATAGCAGTACCATAATGCTTTTCTAGACAGAATACCCAAAATTCCATATTTTGTCCTAATGATTTGATTTGCAGGTCTGAAAGGGTATTCTGTCCCCGGAATTATTTGCAATATATTTTGTAAATATTCATGCCATGTATAACATGCTTAATCTGTAAAAGTATGATCCCATGATCGCATTGAGGAGGTATTGCATTAAATAAATTCTTTTCCTCACTTCCATTCTCAAAATCAATCATAGGTAATGATTGTTATTAATTATATTAACATTTGTATTGGAACATTTGTTTAATCGGCTAAGTAGTGAATAGATGGTTTGTCCGGACCTAAATCTCTATATTATGGTTTAGTTTTGTCTTTTGGAGACAATGCTATTCTAGAATTCCTGGAAAAAGCAGATCTAGGTGGTGACTCTAAGTTATAATCC
This sequence comes from Euphorbia pulcherrima, assembly GCA_947683365.1. Lineage (NCBI taxonomy): Eukaryota > Viridiplantae > Streptophyta > Magnoliopsida > Malpighiales > Euphorbiaceae > Euphorbia > Euphorbia pulcherrima. The sequence continues at coordinate 24,550,194 of CANTUS010000009.1, forward strand.
GAGAGTTTAGGTTGTTGGATCTTTTAAAATTGTTTTCATAAAATCATAAAAATGTAGTGGCCTAAAATGCCTCAATTTATGACCTGTAAGTAGCTTTGACCTGAACTTGACCTGACTCAGAAAGCCTCACCCGCTCATAGTGGTGACTCTACTGGGGATGATTTTAAAAATCTTATTTTCAAAAAGGATTTAAAAAAGATTCAACAAACATTGGAGGTGCTTAGCCATTTTCCAACATTAATTTACTTAATACGATTGTTCAGTGGCAGTAGTTAGATCATTATTTGCATTTTACGAAAGGTTACCCCATTTCAGCCTGTTAACTTACAAAAGTATCTTCTAATGTTCTCCATGGAACCCAGAGATACCTAGTAGGTGCCACTCACAACCTTATCACATTTCCGTAATCCTTCATAGGACCAGGATGCACCCAGTACTATGAGAACCTTCTATATCAGCAACCTAGCTTACTAGCTTGCAAATAGTAAACCATAGAAAATCTTCCCCTAAGGACTTAACCAACTCACATTTAACAGTTTAGGTCGCACCTTGTTGTCTCTTATAGATCTTAAGGTTTAGAGCCAACCCTAGATTTAGGAGCTTTACCCTTCACATGGAGTGATAAGGAGTTGAGAGGTATAAGGTTAGAGGAATTTGTTTGCGACCTATGTGTTAACTAAACCATTCTTGCCATGCTACATGCTACTTGCCATATTATGCTAGTCTTATTTTGATATCAAGTCTTTTAAGATACCCATGAGACTTCCCATAAATACCCTTAGGAGTCACTACCCTTTGAGATAATATCCCACCAACGTTCTCTACAGTGTTATACCGTCTGCCCTTACAGAGATCACTTTCATGTCGTAATTAACCATTATCCCTTTATAACCCTGATATGCCATTATGATGTCCATCTTTAGAGATGTCCCACTGTTATCTCAACTATCTTTCACCTTTTGTTACCATCGACCCATAGAGATGTTAAATTGATGTCTCGACCAAACTCCTCACTCACCCGAGTCATGTTCAACCTTGTCCTGTGTCACCCGAGTGTACCTTTTATCATGTCCTCACCAGAGTCATATCTAACTATGCCATGTTATAGGTTAGCTCAAACCTTAGCAAGTAGAATCACCCCATGTCTCGATATCCATTGATGTTGCACATGTCATGTCTAACCATGTCTCATTACCATTTGCCAAGACATAAGGGACACCTCGTCACCTCAACCATGTCAAAACCCACCTTAGCCATGTCAAACCTACCCACCTAGGTGTCTAGCCTTTGTCAAACCTATGGTCTAGGTCATGCCTTAAGTCTAACCTACCCTCGTCTCTTGTGGGAATCTGGGGGCATACTTTTATCTTTGTTAAACTGAAGAGTTTCTTTTGTAAGCACACTACACATACTAGTCCATGTCAAGCCATGCATATGCTCATTAACCCCATTGCGTGCAACCATATTTGCATGCATACACCTAAAAATATAAATCCTATTACTCACATCATCCCACATCCATGCCTAAACCCATGCATGGACTAATCCGACCATGGTTCTATCTCAGCTTGAAAGAGGGGTGATGATCATCTAATCCACACTATTGAATTCTCTTATCAAGGGGGTGAAATCATTATAAGTTCAGCTCCGATTTTGGGGCCACAGTCGGGTTCCAATTAGTTTGACTAACTTAATTCTGTGTCTAGTCCAAGCTCCTCCGTGATCACTAAAATGGCTTCTTCTTCTAATAACGAGGCCCTTGTGCAAGAGATGAAAGTTTCTTTCACTAGTTTTCTCCAGTCAGAGCAATTCAAGGGTGCTATCAACGATCAAGTTTAGTTGTCAGTGAAAGATGCCTCAAAATAGGCAACCGAAAAGGGTTTAAGAAAGAATCCAAAGAAAAAGGGAGAGAAAGAAGTTGAGAAAGATGATCAGAATGGTGGTCCCAAGACTAGTGGCGGTATTGCCAAAATTTGTGTTGTGCTTAAGCAGTTTCTTTCCATTAGATATGAGACAAGCATGACCTCGGTTGTAGATGGAGTTGAACAATTACCGCCCGATTTTAGCATTCCTTCCCTTCCTCCTTATAAGGGAACCAGTCTGTAATTAGTTCATATAGAGAATTATGAGAATGTGATAAGATGAAGGGGTTGTCTAACAATCAGCTAGCCAAGATGTTCTCTTGCACTATAGTTGGGACATCAACCGAGTGATTTGCCACTCAACCCGATGATGTCCATCGAGATTGGGACAAGGTTTCCAAGTCCTTGAAGGATCACTATGAGTTCAATTCCAAGGTAAAAACCACCATTCAAAACTTAGAGCAAGTCAAGCAAAAAGAAGGAAAGACTTTCCGATCTTACTATGAGTTGGATGTCCAGTCAAGCCTTGTTGGGTAGTAACAGTTTGCCCGAGATGATTGTGAAGATGATAGATAGGGTGCTACCATGGTACCAAGATGAGATAGCCTTAGATGAGTATGAGAACTATACCAAAGTTTGCAAAAAGGCCAAGAAGATGGAGAGACAAGATGCTATAAAGAAGCAAAAGGGGCCCACTTATAACCAACTGTCCATTTTCAACTGGTTATAGGAAGCCCACCGAAGTATCCATAACTAATCCCGTCGCCTCCAAGGCCAAATTAACCCAAGTGGCCACTCTTATTGAAGCCAGTGTAGCTGCTGTTCAGTCCCCTTAAGAAGATAGACATGGCATCTCTCTGTGGAAAGACAATCTATCTTTTCTTTTTTAGCAAGTTGAGGAAACTTAACTTACTAAGTAGCTTAGTGTCTTTTGTTCCCCCTAAGCCCGAAGATGCTCGTAACTTTTTCACTTACCATGTAGTTATTGGTCATCGTACCAATAACTACAAGGCTCTTATAGCCGCAATCAAGATCTTCATCAAGGACAAGAAGATCAAAAACTTGGCACCAAAGCCTAGTACTATGAGTAATCCATTACCCCAATTTACTTAGTCTATGAATATGGTGCAGTTTGGCTTAGCTGAAGCCTACGTTGTCTAGTGATTGAGAAAAAAAGTGGTTATTGAGGAGTCAATTTTGGTGGTTAAGTTCGGCCTAACACTCAACTTTGTGCTTAATCAGTTAATCTAAGCAAACCCGATAGTAAGAGCAATACAAACCGATAATGATTTAAGAATGGCAATAGAAGAATCCCTAGTAACTTCCAATCTAGGAGCTATCGGTATAGAGGCTCTTGATCTCTTTTGTCAACAAGTGAATAGTTCTCCAAGCAGGAAGATGATCGATTATTTTGACCATCGAATGGATCCCATAGCCCTCGACAAAGTACTCAGTGATGATCATGATAGTTTGAAGAGAAGATATTATGTCTAGTAGAGACCAAAGGAAGTTCTATCTCCTATGTACAGAATGGGAGAGTTATGAACAAGAATCGAAGTGGAAGAGTCTACCAACCTGAGTTTCGAAAGGGGGTTCGAATCAAAGGGGAAAAAATGTATAAGACCTTTCACCACCTGTGGAAGAGGAGTTAGAAGAAGGCCCCATTGTCAAACAGCTGAAGCAAACTCTAACCAGGTGTACCATCTGTCAATTGATAATTAAATCTAAGGCTTATAGAAAGGCCATCATAAAGAAGTTAATGGAGATGGATTCCATTACCATTGTTAATGGAGGGGTTCCGTAAAGAAATTATTTGCCTATTGCTTTCACTCCTGCAGATTTACCTCAAGAGGAAATGAAGCACAATAAGGCATTGTTCATCAAAGTGAAGATTTTTGACCTCATGGTTCCGTGTGTGATGGTAGATAATGGGTCCGCCTTAAGATAATGGCTCCGTGTCTTGCTACATCTTGGTCTCTCCAAAGATATGTTGAAGAAATCTGGTACTATTATCAAGGCCTATGATGATTCCAAAAAAATAGTTGAAGAAACATTCGAGGTCAAAGTGACTGTGGAGAAAGTCACAACCTCTATTACATTCACTGTCTTGGACATCCCAATCACATTCTCTTTGCTATTAGGCCGTCCTTAGATCCATACACTAGGGGCAGTGCCATCCACTCTGCATCAAAAGATCAAGGTTGTTCATACGGGGAAGCTGATTACCATAGAAGTCGATGAAGAGTTAGTTGTGGCAGCCACCAAAAGAGGGGGAATGACTTAGCTAATTTCCATGTATCAGTTATCATCAAGTCCAAAGAAGAGAAAGTCAAGAACTATGCTTCATGGGTGGCCAAGTACATGGCCAGAATGGGGTATAAGCATGGCAAGGGTTTTGGAAGTTATCTTTAAGGGATCCCATCTCTTCCTAAGATCCACTCTCAAAAAGGCAAAGAAGGTCTAGGCTTCACCCCTAAGAAATCCATCAAGAAGATGCAATAAAACTCAATCCACATGGTTAGTGTCTATAAGAGAGCCGAAGAACTAGCATATCGGGAAGAAGCCGAACCAATGGAAGTTGGGGGAGAACTGATTCCTGGCATTGAGTTCTTCAATGCCGTGTTTGATTTCACCAAGTGATGTTGTATCAGTAAGACAGAAGAAGAAACAGCTCCCTTGGTCAATTAGCTAATTCTCAATAAGGGGGATACGACCATTTCCTCCATTGTCAATGCCTTTGCTAAACTCATGAAGAAGCAATTGGGTACTCAGCCTAATGCCACCAATGGTTTGTAGGGAGAAGCCTTTTTGAAGATAGCTACATAATTGGTTAAGGAAGAGGAGAAGCTCACCGAGGATCAAAAACAAGCTTCATGAAGACTTGTATGTTATACTCTTAGAAGATGCTACTACAGCTGATGGCATCTCTACAATTCCTATAGAAGAGGATGAGAATGATGTTCTAGTTTCAATTTGTAGTCTTTATCATGTGAGCAATAAGCCTTATGAAGCCAATTTATCAATGAAATATAATGATTTTGCTTACTTGTGTGATGTCTCTCCTAGCAATAACTTGCATTATTTTGATCATATTCATAATGTGTTTAGCTTACATGATGATTCTATGATTGAAATTAACTTGAATACAACTCAAAACCCTAAAATGGTATGTATTTCACATAATTTATCTCCCATCGAGAAAAATAAGATGATTAAAATCCTAAAAAAGCATGCGGTAGCATTCGCTTGGTCCTATGAAGATATGCCAGGAGTCGATCACAAAATAACAAAACATCGAATTCGAACTGATCCTAAATTCAAGCCTATCAAACAAAAACTCCATCGTATATGACCCGAGTTGGCCCAACAAGTCAAAGCCAAGGTTTCTAATTTTATCGAAGCAAAGTTTGTGGAAAATAGTTGAATATCCAACTTGGTTAGCCAATATAGTTCTAGTACTAGAGAAAGATGGAAGGGTTCAAGTTTGTATGGGTTACTAAGATCTCAACAATGCCTCATCTAAAGACAATTTCCCACTACCTCGCATCGATCTAGGCAGCCATGTATTCATTTATGGATGGTTTTTCAGGCTACAATCAGATCATGATGAATGTTGTTGACAAAGTCAAGACAATTTTCACCACTGAATGGGGGGTTTACTGCTATAGAGTCATGCCATTTGGGTTGAAGAACACATGCACCACTTCCCAAAGAGCCACAACAACATTGCTACATGATATGATCCATAAAGAATTTGAAGTGTATGTCGATGATATGTTAGTGAAATCAACAACTCGAGAGGAGAGCCTTGTTATCTTAGATAGATTCAACACTAGAATCGAGAAGTACAACTTAAGACTGAATCCTAAGAAGTGTATATTTAGAGTCATAACTGGCAAACTATTAGGACACATCGTCAGTCAAAGGGGCATAGAAAGGGATCCCGATAAGATCAAACCCATCCATGACATGCCAATACTAAAGACCGAGAAGGAGGTTCAATCGTTCTGAGGGTATTATAGGATGTTAGTAGGTTCATCAGTTGACTTACTACCATTTGTGAACCCATTTTCAAACTCCTCAAGAAGAAGCAACTGTCAAAGTGGAATGAGCAATGCCAGATTGCTTTCAATAGAATCAAGGCTTATCTCACTAGTCCACTCGTCTTACAATTGCCAACTCCCGGTAAGCCCTTAATACTCTATCTAGCAATTGAAGAGGCATCATTAGGGGAAATGTTGGTCAAGAAAGATGAAGACAAGAAAGAGCACATGATTTACTACCTCAGTAAGAAGTTGTTGGAGTACGAAAGCCATTACATGATAGTAGAAAGACCTGTGTTGCCATGGTGTGGCTCATAAAGAAGTTGAGACACTACTTCTAATCATATAGCATCCAAACAGTTTCAAAGATTGATCCTATAAAGTACCTATGTGAGTCACCCACTCTAGCAGGAAAGTTATCAAGATGTCTGCTCTTGCTCTCCAAGTTTGACATAGAATACATTACTTGCAAGGTGATAAAAGGGAGAGCAGTGGCCAAATTCCTCACAGGCCACACCCTAGAATCAAATTATGTGGAAGACTTGGCATTCCCCGATGAACAACTATCCATGGTAGGATCGAAGACTTCATAGACCATGTACTTGATGGTGTAGTCAATAGGAGAGGCATTGGTCTTGGTGTTATCATCATCACTCCCAATAACGAGATAATACTAATGTCCTAATGCCTAAAATTCTCGGTCACCAACAACGGGATAGAATATGAAGCTTACTTATTTGGATTAGAAGCCCTTCTTGTAGTAGGGGCAACCGATGTGTCAGTAGTGGGTGACTCAGCTTTAATAATCTGCCAAGTGGTAGGAGATTGTGAAATTAAGGAAGAGTCACTTCATCCTTATCTCAAAGTAGTTTAGGCTCAATCAGCAAGGTTCCGATAATGTTTGTTCTAACATATACCTAGGAGGAAAACCAGATGGCCGACTCCTTAGCAACACTAGCTTCCATATGGAAGAGTCCTTAAGAAAGACCCATGGAACCATTAATCATGCAATTCTCACAAACTCTCTTCATAAAAAAGGGGCTATGATAGTAGGTAAAGTGTCAGAAGATCTATGGTATGTGGACATAGTGCAATTCATGAAAAGTGGTCAGTTTCCAAAAGGAGCATCTCAGTCTGATCGTGTGACATTGAGAAGATTGGTCGCTCAGTTCAGATTCGTAGAGGAAGATATGTTCAAAAGAGATAGCAATGGTTTGCTTCTTAAGTGTCTAACTAAGGAAGAAGCTACCTAAGTTATGAGGAAACTTCTTTCAGGAGATTGTGAACCGCACATGTACAAAGTGGCCTTAGCCAAGAAGATCCAATAACAAGGATATTTTTGGACTACGATGATAGCTAACTGCATCAAAGAAGTGAAGAAGTGTCATGAATGCCAGATATGTGGAAAAATCTCACACTTATCACCCATTGTGCTCGAAAGCTTGTCAACTCCTTGGTCATTCTCGGCATGGGGGATAAGTCTAATTGGAGAAATTCGACCATCGTCAACAAATTGGCATAGCTACATCATCGTGGCAGTAGATTATTTCTCTAAGTGGGTTCAGGCCAAATCATTCACCAATATTACTGCCAAGAAAATGGTCGAGTTCATTGAACGCCAAATTTTTGCTCGGTATGAGATTCCTCGCAACATCGTACCCAATAATGGAGCCTAATTCCAACGAGAAACAACAAATTTGATTGAAAAGTATGGTATCGAATATCATAGATCGTCTTCATATTAACCACAAGCTAACGACACATTTGAAGCAGCCAACATAGAAGTCAAGAAAATCCACTCCAAGATGGTTGTCACCTACCAAGATTAGGCCGATAAACTTCCTTTTGCAATTTAGGGCTACCAAACTAGCATCCGTTCTCTAGCCAATCAGACTCCATTCTCATTAGTATGTGGGATGGAGTAAGTTCTTTCAATTGAAATCGAGATCAAGTCACTAAGAGTTTCCTTGGAAACACAACTAAGAGAAATAGATTGGACTCGAGCTAGATTTGAATAGTTGAACATGATAAATGAAGCGCTATTGAAAGCCTTGGATCACCTTCAAATGCACCAACAATGTAAGGCTAGGGTTTATAGCAACTGAGTTAGACAACCAAAAGAGCCACTTAAAGCAGGAGACTTAGTCCTTAAGCAGTTGAGACAAGTCAACATTGATGCTAGGGTCAAATTCCAACCAAATTAGGAAGGACCCTATATAATCAAGAAGGTCCTAGGTAAAGGAGTAGTCAAGATCATAGACATGCATGGGAACAATTTTGTGAACCCCATCAATCAGGACAAACTCAAGCGCTACCATGTTTGAAAAAATAAAAATAAAGAAAAATAAAGGATAAAGCCTACCAATTCAAAAACCTAAAAAGGGAGGATTGGGAAAAAGTTAGGGCAGCCTATTGGTTCAAAAACCCAAAAAGGGAAGTTCAACCAAAAGTTAAGGCATAAATAAAGTCTGTTGAACCTATGTGAGGGGTTCGAGCAAAAATTAAAACTTAAAATAAAAGAGAGTCGTTAGTTATAAAACCTTCACAGGGTAGCTAGCAATGAGAGATATTTCAATTGCAATATATACCAACAATTGTGTCAATTTAATATTAATCAATAAAAGCATCATTCTTGCTAAATCTTATGTTATGTGTCTTATGAATGCATGTTTCCTGAATGCATGATAGACTTACAAGTAGGTAAAGGCATTTGTTTCTTATCTTAAATTGATGTGCAATCAATTCAATAAAGAAATTCAGAAATATCCCTTAAACAAAAAAAGCAAAATGATCCGATAGTCTAAAAACATATAGGTCTATGCAAAAGCCAGATATAAAAAAGAAAAGAAAAGTCTGCTGGATTGAAAACCCAAAAAGGGCGATCTAGGGAAAAATTAAGCCAAATGAAAAGTTCGATAGGTCGAGAAATATCCAAATGTAACTCCCTATGAAAAAATAAGAACTCAAATACTCAGTCTAGCACATATCACATCATCAGACCAAACGTCTCCTCTTCTCCTTAGTGGAAACCAATTCATATCATCTCGAATGATAGATCCAATAATTGTGTGAGCATGGACTTTTTGATTGCCTCCGTGGAACGATGATGGATTTGTTTCAAACTTTTATGGACCGATCGTCCTATTTTTTTCTTCAAAACATGCATAGAGATGTTCCTTTTTTGATGATTTTAGACCTAATCACGCTTAAATAAAATTAAAAAAATACGAAAAAAATTTAATCACCCTAAAATTCGTTTTTCCATATTTTCACCCTCATACCCGCCTGGCCGAAGAAGCCTCCACTGCCAATGGCGGCAGCATGGCTACATCTTGTAGCAGCGCCGCTACCCTGGTGGCGATCGCCACTGCGACTGCCGCCACTGGCACTCATAGCCCCGCTACCACCATTGTGGTAGTGGTAGTGCCTCTACATCAAGTAGCAGCGCCACTGGCACAAACTCCTCTGGCTCATACTGGTCTTCTTTTCTCTCTCTTTTGCCTAATGGCTTGGGTTTTTTCCCTAAATTATCACCCTAAGTAGGTGTATTTTTGAGTGTGGACTATTTAAACCAAGTTAAGAGAGAGAAACAGAGACTTTTGGCTTAATTTTCAATAGAGAATTTTGAATTTGAGAGAAATTTAAGAATAAGAGACAGAACGGTAAGAACTAGAGAGATAAAGCTCAAGAAAAGCTTAAATATGCTCCCAATCTTGATACAAGTTGTTCTTAGGCTTAATCTCTTATATTAATCATAAAATCAAGTAGAAATCTTAGGTAAAAATGATTTAAATAGGCTTAGAGACTATTTCTTTCAAATACTACCTAAATTTGTCACTAATTTTGTCAATAAAGTTTGTCACGATTTTGTCACAAATCATCAGAGAGGAGCACGCCTTGGGTTGATTCGAGTCACAAAGAGTGGGCTCACGGCCTAAAGGTAACATATCTGAGTTCCCCTAATTATTGCCTCACTTTTCTTTCATTTTTGCTACTAGTTTGTGGTGTTTTTGAGCCTTTCACTCATTTTCTTTTAGCATCTTCACAAAATCAGAAAAAAATTGACTGATCCTTTGTAAGGCGTCACGATTAGTAGAGTCCTGGGTTATTTTTCTGATTTTTGGGTTTTTCTTCCCCCTAATCCTTAAAATCAATATTATTTTGGTGTTTTAAGTCCAGGTCTACTGAAATATATTTGAAATCGACTTAAAATCTTAATGGTTTTAAGTTTTTGGGTGAAAAATGTCATTTCTTCCCTTTTTTGGAATTTTCTTGGGGCATCCACAGGTGAGTGTCACTGCCTCTACAGACTATGGCGCTACCGCTACGACCAGTAGCGGCGCCGCCACCCCCCTGCAGTGGCGTCAGGTAAAACTTTAAAATAGGTCCCCGTTTTACGCTTTCTTGCATTTTTAGCCCTGTTTTTATCATTTTTCTTGTATTTTCAGTCCATTTAATCACCCAAAAAATTCCCTAAATAAAATAAAAATCTATAATTATTTTTCATATGGTAAATTAATTAATTAATTGATTAAATAACCCAACTTGGCTTAAAAATGAAGTTTTGTCACCTATAAATCCATAATTAATTATTTTCTTTCAAATAAAAATTCAATAATTACCCAAAAAATATTTATGCCTTGATTATGAATGTCAATGGGTTCTTTGCCGGGCTACATGTCATATCTGTGCTAGCTGATATTTGGATGCAGGTAGATTAAGTTTGATATATATTAGGCCTTCGGTTATTTTTCAATTCTCTCATAGAAAAATGTATAGGACTTATTAAAGTCATGTAATAAATTTAATTTTTTTGCTCTTTTATTTACTGCTTTTGCATGATTCGCCGCGTGATGAATGAATATATATACCAAAAATTCTAAACTAGGAGGATTTAAATCGCATAAGAATGAAAGAAACTTTTGTTGAAAAATAAATGATTTGATTTATAAAATGAAGAATAGACAACATCATTCGAGCTCAGAATCTCTAATTGAGGTGCCGTCTACCACCCAGTGGGAAAATTGTACCAAAAAATTCCCAGTCGAGCTGAACTAGGTGGCGACTCTATCTAAAGGATGAGATTCTGATCTCGTCTCCTTTAACACATAAATTGGATTAAAATATCAACTCCAACATCATTCAATAACAATTTTCGTCCCCTCTAAACCGAATAGGAGTTTCCCTTAGCGCGCTTCATTGCACACGCTTGTCTAGAAAAAAGCTCGCTCGCTCACGGTGTCGACTCTATTAGGGATTGTCCTTGTAACTTAAATTTGAAATTATTTTTCAAAACTTGTTAAAGGATTTGATGTTGTGTCAAAATCATTGTTTAAATCAAAATTATTTATTTCTTATGCCTTTTCTATCCATCACATAGCTAGAATACTGGATTAAGGTTCCCATTATTCACCTCGTGAAGCTAACTTGTATTGCTCATGGCCTCCAGGAATTAGGTACTTTGTGAGTGGATCACTTATTTCAACCAACACGTAAACTCCCACAATAGCACTCATTTGAGGAGTGGTTGAGTTACTTGAACGAGAGCCTCCCACATCAATACCAGTTGAGACCATGACCGCGTTAGATAAGCCATAGCAACTTTCCCTTAGGAATCACTAATATACACATGTTTTAGATTTAGGTCACATACTCTCTTTTCGTTTATTGGCGTTAGAGTTAAGCCTTAGATTTTTTAATGCCGTTGCATGGGAGCCTTAAGGTTGGAAATGGTATCGTTCATCGTATGCTACTCGTGTTGTGCGCATTCATGCAATAATCCATGCATAGGCTGCCTGTGGCTGACCTTTCTTTTATTCTTTTGCTTCCCTCTACTCTCCCTTCACTTGAAGGGGGAATTTAATAAAATGCCTGAGATCATTTTGGTCCCGAGGAACTGTGCCTAATACGCTAAGGAATAGAGATGGATTCGTGCATCTCTTACATATTGGGGAGAAGCTATACTTCATGCAGCCCTTCTACTCTCTCCCTTTCTAAACCACCCTATGTATATGACATTCATCACTTCAATAATTGTACAATCATTCATTTCATTGATGGTTTGATTTAGGCTGATCTACTTCCAATTTCTCAGCTAGGTCGAGACGTCCTGGCCATTGTAGTCTATTCTAGTCCAGGCTCCATCGCCATTTGGTTCATCATTCTGTGGTCTCAAGCTCAGTTTTAGAATCTACTTTTTCAGCCATGTCTAATGTACCGCCAATTGATGGGGTTCCGTCTGAGGGTTCTCCTCCTCCTTCTCTTCCTCCACCTAGTCAGGGTTAGTCTCAATTAGGTAATAAGATCGCCAGTGCTATGGCCATGTTCCTTCAGTCTGATTTGTTCTGCACTTCTATTCAAGAGCACATCTACTCTATTTTGAGGGAGGAAAGGAATGATCAAAGGTCATCAGGGTCAGTGGTTCAAGCTTAGCGACAACTAGAGTTTGCTCAAAAGGGGTCAAGTCAGGTTCCACCAGTTTAGACTCATACCTCAGTTCCCTTAGTTAAGCCTATCTAGCCTACTCAGCCAAGTTAGTTTCACTTTGGGTAGACTTCAATTCATCCATCCATGTCCTTAACTCCACCAACCTTTGGGTTTCCTTCTCCAAGCCCAAGGCCTATAAGTCAAGCCCCTATTTTCCCCGCTTTCTCAGGGGGTTTTACTCCACAAATGACTGCATCTTCCAAAGGTTTTGTCCTCCCTCCGACAGCACCGATGTCTTTTACACCATCTCCCCCTAACTTTATGGTCACTCTAACTTTGGAGCCACTTCAGTTCCTAATGTCTAGGTCATATAATCCCCTGGTGTGATGCCAGAAATGGAGGCATGAGCACGGTCTGCCTGGCCTGATGATGATAGTACCTATTCATAAAGATGTCCGAATGTTGAAAGTGCTAGAAATTGAATGTCTATTTCCTTGTCCAAAATCCCTTGAATAATCCCCAAATAGCTCCTAAAGGAAAGAACCTCAAACGAGCAATAACCTGTCCAAACTTCTTCCTCCGATAGAATTTTCTCCGAAACTCCAAATAAAATTTCCTACAGTCAAAAGTTAGCCCTAGATGTTAGGAACCATTTGGATAAATTTTGGAATGATCCAATGGTTTGATAAGCGTTGATTGATGGCTCTTGGATGTGTTGATTGACGGTTCTTATTGTTAGCATGTATCAAGTCTAGCAATGACTTACCAAACCTACACATGTGTCAATCGACAGTCATCATATGCTTCGATTGATAGTTCTTGGACACATGTCAATTCTACTAATAACTCAGCGCAGCTATAATCGCCCAAGATGCGTCAATTGATGCTCCCAGATGCATTGATCGATGGTGCCAACATTTCTATAAAAGGAAATTGATTCCTAGCATTTCAATAATAACAAACAATCAGAATTCAAAAAAGATAAGAATTCAGGCATTCCCTTCCTTGAAAAAACCCCTCATAGCATCGAGCCTATACCAAAATTCCCAACCTTTATCCCAAAACTATACTAAGGCATAGAACCCTTCTTTCGGCAAGTTTTATTTATAAACTAGTGTAGCCTTATTTCCCAAACACCATCATGATAATGTCGTTCAATATTGCCAATAGGTTTTAGCTATAAACCTTCCTCATATTGTCCTTCAAACCAACTATACCTAGTTATAGTCCATTATTCTCGATGGGCTTTAATTATAAACCATCACCACAAATCCCAAGGTCCTCGACCCCAATCTTTCAATCACTCGATTCTAGCACATACCGGCCTTCTGGACACTCAAAAGGTAACTAAGGGTAATTAGATTCAAATCCCACTTTTATTGAATTTTCATTAATATAAATAAACACTTATATTTATTAAATTGCCTAGAGCATCTAAAGTAGAGGAATCCATTGCCAAGGTATAAGATCTATCCCTTTACTTTACTTCATTTTATTATTTTTCATTGCCAAAGTTTTACAAACAAAATGACATAGGGAAATTATTTAATAAAATAATTAAACAAAAACATCTCAAATTAAATATATAAGTAACTATGTTATCTGACTCAAAATCGCTACTATATAGGTATAGGAATCCCACACAAATTGGCTATTGCATTATTTCCCTGAAGAGCTGAACCGGGTGGCAACTCTTATACTTTATAAATTTGGGCTTTTGACTCTTTTTTAATCTACAAGGTTTTCATCAAAACAATTCTCTAAATAAAATTCAGTAGAGAAGGGTCCCACGGTCCCTATTGCCAAGCAATCCAAAATGTAGACGAGCCCCCGCACTCAAACCATAGCGGCTCCCCACATAAAAACTTGGAAGCCCGTGCCTATCGCTGAAAAGTTTGCCCGCTTATAGGAGGCAATTTTGAGGTAGTTGATAGATGTGAAAGACAAGAAAGAAGAAGAGAAAGACGAGGACTGGGTTCTAAAGAACTTTTTGTTGCCGAGAATAGAGCCTTACATTGGTGAAGGACCCCCAAAGTCTCACATTGTCATGTACGAACGAATTATGCAAGACAAGAAAATCGGTGATAGGGTTTTATCCAAGTTGTTCGACTCTCGAATGGTACAATACTCTTCCCCCTAATGTGGTTCTCGATTGGAAACTCCTCTTTGAGGCTCTAGTAGGTCATTACGGTTTTAACTCTACCATGGAGACCATAATATAGCATCTTGAGGCAGTTAAGTAGAAGCCAGGGTGAGAACTTTAAGTCCTACTTCAATCGATGGATGGCCACCCAAGCTCTGTTAAAGAAAAAGATTAGTCTAAAGGAGATGATTCCGAAGCTTCTTGATGGGTCTCTCCAATCTTCTACAAAGAAATAGGACAGATCCCTATGAGTCCTACATGAAAGTTTTTGAAAGGGCTAAAAAGATTGAGCGTCGAGAAGCAAAAGAGAACGCAAATAAGTTGTGAGGGAATCCACCCTAGTATAAGAAAAATGACTCTAGTGAGATTTCCCCTGCTCTTACTAAGGGTAAGAGGCCTGTAGTTCAAGCTATAGAACAAGAAGAGGTATTAGCTATCTAAGTACCTCCTTCTCCTCAAGCATTTGTATCTCCGTTGAAACTGCCCCTTGGTATCATCTTTCCTAAAATGTTTGAAGTAGGTAAGATCAAACCCCTGCGGATTACAAACCCCTTGAGCCAGATGAGAAAGGAAACTTTTGCAAGTTCCACATTCAAAAAGGGCACCAAACCGATCAATGCCAAGTCTTGACCTCTACTATTGCTCATTTGGTAAGATAAGGGAAAATTGAGGAGCTAGCTAAGAAGCAAAGTACCATGGAAACCCTCTACCTAAGTTTGATGGCAAAGTCACTATGATTAACTCTGGTTTTAGTGGAGGATGTGTCCTAAAAAATGATCTTTAAAGAGTTTGTAATGGTTGTTGGCTCTGGTCTTCCGTCAAAATTTGTCTTTGATACAATCTCGCAGTCCAATCCTATGGTGAGCTCTATGGAGATTGAGGAAATGGATCAAGGAAATGAGACTAAGATGAAGGCATGGAGATGGTTAATGAAGCACCATTCAATGTTGACAGTTATGTTCTCAAGGGAGAATATTCTGATGAGGAGCTCGAGGCTTTCAATTTTGATGAATATGAGCTTCAGGATATAGCACTGTCTTAGGAGGAACTAGCCTACTTGTTTGAAACTGCGGCGACCAAAAGCACGAAGATTGATGGGATTGTGAATGTCACCAGGAGTCGCCTTCATCTTGAGAATGACTTGATTCAAAAATCTATTGGTACCAATTCCAGGAATCCATCTCCACCTCCTCAGGTTGAGATGAACGATGAGATTGATCCTCTCATTACCCAATTGAAGAACACTCAAGCTTGCTATAGTATGTGGTAACTTGTCCTTGGTTTTGACCATTATCGACGAGCTCTTATCCAAAGGCTTTTAGAACTTAAAGCAAAGCTTATGACTTTTGTCATCAAAATGTGTAATATAGTCGGGGAAGGAGTATCGCTTCCAAAAGGAGATGAACTGATAATGTTCTCTAATCAAGATCTCCCACCATAGGGTAAAGACCATAACCAAGCCTTGTTCATTTGTGTTTAAATTTTTGACATGCCTATCTCGTGTGTGATGGTTGATTATGGTTCTGCTCTTAATCTATGTCATCTTAAGATCCTTTCACATTTGGGTTTGTCTGAGGACATGCTCAAGAAGTCTAGTACCATCATCTATGCTTATGACGACTCCAAGTCTAGTGTGATTGGGGTATTCGAGGCCAAGGTAACTACGTGGGAAGTTACTAGTAAAGTTCAGTTCACCATCCTCGACATATCGATCACCTACTATATGCTTTTGGGTCGACCTTGGATTCATGTATAGGAGAAGTCCCTTTGACACTCCATCAAAAGATTAAGGTCTAGAGGAAGGATGGAAAGATCAAGGTTATTGAAGCCAATCAAGCCTCAATCACAGGCATTATGGAAACCGAGGAAAGGTCTGGGTTCCGTGTAGTCATTGTCCGTAGTGAGAAGCTAAAAGTTCCATGTTATGAGTGCTATTCATCTACTGCTAAAAAGATGATGAAGAAGCATGGTCACATGGTAGGGAATGGGATTGTCAGGTGCCTCCAAGGCATGATTAATCCTATTAGAGTTAAGAAGTAGCTGATGCTTACTTGTATTGGGTACATGCCTAGGAAGGCTTACAGGCATGTTCACCTGGTGTACTATAACATGGTCACTATTTGTAAAATCCATGGAAAGAGAATCTATAAAGGGGACCCAGAACCAATCGAGTATGGGGGGGTCAAATATGGCCTGGTTTTGAGATCTTTAATGATGTGTATGACTTTGAGAAGAATTGTCTGATTGGGGAGGAGGACCCTCTGTTCGAAAGCCTTGAGAAGCCTGTTTCTGCCATCGAGTCTGATAAGAAAGGTAAAGGGAAGATGTATCCTTATCCTGAAGATAAGAAAAAGTCTGCTGGCAAAGATATATATGATGTTGTGGTTATGATGTCTAAGGCCATGTCTGCTTTATAAAAGAAGAATTGGTAGAGGAATGATGAAGCCAATCCTTTGACTGAAGCTATGACGAAGATTGCCAGGTCTCTAGTGAAGGAAGGAGACAAGCTGACTATTGAACAAGAGAAAGCTCTGGATCTCGATCTGGATAACCTTCTCATAGAATCTACTGAGGGTGTCAACTCTGCTAATGCCGCTACACAAGGCCCTCCGCATGAGGAGGATGAATCTATCTATGATGGTGTAACTTTAAATATTTCTAAAGTTTTTGATGAGAACAATGTAGCTTACAATGCTTTTACTTCAATGAAAGATTCTGATTTCGCTTATTTGCTTGATATTTTTCCCAACGGGTTCAGGCATTCATTTAATCATAAGCACAATGTGTTTGGTATTCATGATGTTTCTTTGACTAAAATAAATTTTATTACAGATGATAACCCAAAAATGGTAAACATTTCTAATGACTTAACCCCAAAAAGAAAAAGAGAGATAATTAAAGTGCTAAAAGATCCTGTTAATGCTTTCACTTGGTCGTATATGGACATGCCTGGTTGATCTTCATATCATCGAGCATCACATTCTGACTGATCCTAAGTTTTAACCTATAAAGAAGAAATTCTACCGGTTGAGACTAGAATGGGATGATTAGGTTAGGGTAGAGGTTATTAATATGATTAAAGCCAAGCATGTCGAAGTTGTTGAGTATCCGACCTGGTTATCCAATATTGTTCATGTTGGAATGAAAGATGGAAAGGTGAGGGTTTATGTGGACTATCGAGATCTAAACAAGGCTACATCAAAAGACGACTTTCCTCTACCGCATATCAATGTGCTAATCAACAGCACTGCCAGAGCCGCGATATACTTATTTATGGATGGGTTCTCGGGGTACAATCATATTCTTTTAGACATACTCAACAATGTCAAGACAACTTTCATCATAGAATGGGGGGTCTTTTGTTATCAAGTTATACCGTTTGCTCTAAAGAATGCCAGGGCAACCTACCAACGAGCCATCACCACTCTTTTGCACTATATGATACATAAAGAAGTAGAATTTTATGTGGACAACATGTTGGTTAAGTCGACTGCCAAGGAAGAGCACCTCACAGATTTAGACAAGTTTATGACTTGCATTGAGTAATACAAGTTACGCCTTAAACCAAAGAAGTGCATATTTGGGGTGACGTCAGTCAAAGAGGTATCGAGATGGATCTAGAAAAGATTAAAGAAATTAGAGAAATGCTTGCTCTAAATCAAAGAAAGAAATTCAGTCCTTCCTTGTGTCCATTGAGTATGTCAGTCGGTTCATTGCCTGCCTTACTACCATTTACAAGGCAATCATCAAACTACTCATAAAGCGTCAATAGATTGTGTGGGATAAGCATTGTCAAATCACCTTTGATAGAATCAAGGCCTACCTTCTTAGCCCACCTATTCTTTGAACTCCTATCCCTATCAAGCCACTAATTTTAAACTTGCCAATAGATGAATTGGCAATAGGGGCAATGTTATGATAGTAAGTGCAACCACGCAGTGTACTACCTAAGTAAGAAACTATTGGATTACAAAACCCGTTATTCAATAGTGGAAAAGACATGTGCTACCATGGTATGGTTAATGAAGAAGTTATGCCACTACTTTTAGTCATACTAAATCCAAGCTGTCGCTAAGGTTGACCCGATGAAGTATCTTTGTCAGTCGCTGACTTTGGCAGGCAAGCTTTTGGGATGGTTACTGTGCTTCGATTTTGATGTTAAGTATGTCATAAAGAAATTTATCAAAGGCCATACAGGCGCTGAATTTTTAGTAAACCAAGCTCTCGAATCTGACTATGTCAAGAACTTGAACTTTCTGGATGAATAATTAGCTATGATCAACATTGTAAAATCGATATGGAATATGTACTTCGATGGTGTAGTGAACAAGAATGGAGCAGGCCTCGGACTTATCATTTTCGCACCCGACGATGAAGTTATTCCTCTGTCTAAGCGATTAGAGTTTGCGACAACCAACATTGGTGTGGAATATAAAGCTTGTCTATTTGGTTTGGAAGCCCTATTGCTTGTAGGGGCAAAGCATGTTTCAATAATAGGATATTCGGCTATGGTAATCCATTAGGTTGTTGGGGATTGGGAAATCAAAGAAGAATCAGTAAGACCTTATATGGACATGGTTTGAGATTTGTTAGCAAAATTCGAGACCTATTTATACTAGCATGTGCCACGTGAAGCAAATTAGATAGCTGCTTTGTTAGCCACATTGGATTCGCTGTGGGAAGGACCATAACTCCAACCCATTCACCCTTTTATTATTGTTTCTGTGAAGGTTCCTTACCATTCGTGCAACATTGCCAAAGTCTTCACCATCAATGATAAACCCTACTGGTATTCAGACATTGTTCAATTTCTTCAAAGTGGTTAGTACCCAATGGATTCTACTAATTCAGACCGTACTACAATGGGTAAGTTGGCCTTTTAGCTCAAGATTATTGACGATGGCCTCTTCAAAAGAGCTTCTAATGGTTTATTGCTCTGATGTTTAATCGATTTCGAGGCTCGTCGAGTGGTGAGCCAAGTTCATGTGGGTGATTGTGGGCTACACATGAATGGGATGGCCCTAGCCAAGAAAATACAAAGAATAGGATACATTTGGTTAACTCTAGTAGCCGACTATGTTTCTGTGGTCAAGAAGTGCCATCAATGCCAGATCTACGGTGACATCCAACATCTTCAACCCACCAAGCTTCATAGTTTATCTACTCCTTCCCCATTCTCGGCGTGGGGGATAGATAAAATTTGTAAAATTCAACCATCATCGACTAATGGTCACCGTTTCATCATCGTAGCGGTGGATTATTTCTCAAAATGGGTAGAACCTGAATCAAATACCAACATTACCGCCAAGAAAATGTCCAAGTTCATAAAATAGCACATCTTTTCTTAGTATGGTTTTCCTCACCACATCTTGTCAGACAACGAGGTTCAATTCCAAGGGACAATTGCTGATTTAATTGAGAAGTATAAGATCGAGCACTACAGATCCTCTCTAAGACTATTGTTAGATATCAAGATTGGGACAACAAGCTCCCATTTACACTCTGGGGGTACCGAACAAGCATCAGAACTCCTACAAGCCAAATGTTGTTTTCTCTAATTTATGGGATGGAAGCCATCTTGCCAATAGAAATTGAGATGAAATCTGTACGAGTAGAACTCGAATCAAAGTTAGAGGAGACTAAATTGGCAAGGGCTAAGCTCGAAAAACTCAACACTATGTATGAGCAGCGCTTGAAAGCCTTGGACAACATCTAGATGTATCAGCAGCTCATGGCTAAGGACTACAATAACAGAGTCAAGCATCACAAGTGTCCGTTGAAGGCTGGCGATCTAGTCTTGAAACAAGTCAAGCCTACCAACACTGATCCAATGGGGAAGTTCTGACCGAATTAGGAAGGACACTATGTAATTAAGAAGGTGCTTGGAAAAGTTGGCATAAAGGTTATCGACATGGATGGAAATGAGTTCATGAACCGTATCAATTAGGATCAGTTTAAGCATTATCATATCTAACCAAAAGAATCAAATCAGAAAAGCATCACATGAAATAAAAGAAATAAAATATATCACCCAACGAGTGGTCCTCTACTGCTCGGGCAAAAATTAAGGTGTAGCCCACTGATTGGTATTATCCAAACCATTCAGGCAAAAGTTAGGGTGCAAGGATAACCCGCTAGACTGAAAATCTGAAATGGACAGTCTAGGCAAAATTTAGGCTAAAAGTGAGTTAAGAGAGCGTGTTGGCTAGAAAACCTATTCAGGCTAGTTAGCACCAGTTTGGGTCAATAGAAATGGTTATCATCATCATGTACTCAAACCAAATTCAATTAATGAAAATGTCACTTTCACCAAGTTCTTATACTTGTATGCAAATGAATATATTCGGCCCTAAAGGCACAATGTTGTAGATAAGTCAAATTCAGGGTTCCATGCAATTCGATCAGTAACTTGTAATAACAATAAAAATAAAAATAATAACAAAAAAATAAATGGTATAAAATCCGGTAGACTGACAACATCAAGGTCTATTCAAAATCTAAAAAAGTTTGCTGGATTGAAAATCTAAAAAGGGCAGTCCACGCAACAATTAGGACATAAAAAGCAATAAATAAATAAATTTTGATGGACCTAACACAATGTTCAAGTCTATGTAAAAGTAAAGACAAATAATCATTAAGATAATATGATCATTACCAATCATGCTGAGGGACCTGCATCCTCATCATCATCATGATCAGAATCGTAGAATCGAGGAGATCCTCTCTACCACAGTGAAAGCGTAGGGCTCAAGTCCCTTCTACTCACATCTCCACTCATGCCAAGATCTCCATCGCTCATCCCTTGTCCGCAAACTCTGAGTATCATGAAGCCATCTTCAGTAGATATCATCAGTAATGATGGCATCTAGTCTGTCGTAATCTAGAATCTTGTATCTTGCCTCTCATCCCCGCACCTCTCTAGCATGCTCGATAAATCTATAACAAAATGGCTGAATCCTCGACTACGTCAGATGGAGTAGGACCCTCTATCAATGCCCCCACTGCTGGCACAAGCGATAGGGAAAATAATGCATGAACTGCCATAGTCCATCAAGCTGAATGCAACTGCCATAAAAATCTACCAGAATGTTTACAATCCTCCACCAGTGACAGACCAAATGAATGTCTATACCATCATACCCCTCCATGACCCCTAACCAAGCCTCGAAGGATAAGGTGTCATGGCCATCAATAACCAAGCTCCTCCCATGATTGCTTCGAGGATGATAATTCCTCGGGTTATCCTAAGGATCTTGAAACAAAGTCAGCTTTTGCAAAATCAAAACATGTGCAGCCGATTTTAGGATTCAATTAAGGTTTAGTTAGTTTCGAGATTCAATTTGGGTTTTAGATTCAGTCAATTTTAGAATTCAATTCAGATTCAGTTGATTTTAGGATTCAGTTTAGATTGACGTTTAGTTAGGGTTTTAGATTCAGATTCTTTTTGAGTTTCAGATTCAGTTTTAGTTTTGGTTTTCAGAATTTAGATCCAGATTCAGTTAGAAGATTACCTGCAATATGGAGAAGTGATCCTCAATGAGGTCCGAATGACCAGCAGTAATGTCCAGTTGAATTAGGTTCTCGGCCAACCCTACAAATAGAGGAGAAGCACCCTCCGAAGATAGGCTTAATGATAGAGATCAATCAAAAATGGGTAACAACACCTACTCCACAGACGAACTCGGCCATCAGTAGTAGGGTAACCATGAAAGGATAAGAAATGTGCGATCTAGGGGCAGCCATGCACTAGTCAAGCACCCTATTGAGATTGAATTTTGATGGTCTAGGGTTCTAGGAGAGGAATGGCACAATAGTATCTAGATTCCTCAACCCGGTCAATCAATCCTCAGCCCTGAAAATCACCTCTAGCATAGCGAACCGAATCTCGCGGGGGCAAGGTACCCCAAGGATAGCATGAAACTCCTCCACTATGGGACACATCTTAAAATTCAAGAATCAAAACACGTGTTTGGATCCCAAAAGGTGAATATCACACAAAGGAAAGTCGCATTCACCGGCCTATTAGCGATGTGCCGAAGCCCCCACAATCTAAAATCCTTCAGCTTCTCCC
This sequence comes from Euphorbia pulcherrima, assembly GCA_947683365.1. Lineage (NCBI taxonomy): Eukaryota > Viridiplantae > Streptophyta > Magnoliopsida > Malpighiales > Euphorbiaceae > Euphorbia > Euphorbia pulcherrima. Next base: position 24,572,739 of record CANTUS010000009.1, read on the forward strand.
AGTCGGGTGTTGAGTGTCGCCATCTATAACCTCTACCTGCTAATCAATTGTCGAATAAATTTGCAAGATTATTAATCATTTCAATTTCATGCATATTCAGGGATTAATCAGGGTTTCTTAATCAAGCATCTATCGTGCCTAACATTCACCTAGCGAGCAAGCAATGGATCAAATAGGCAGTTAAACAAGCAGTTGCATCAATCACACTGAAATAAAGTAAACAAGAGTATCAAGTCACCAATGTATCAGGTGAACATCATGTAGGGAACTGGCAGTCAGATTGAACATGCATAACAGGCATGGAAGAAATTCAAAATTTTGTCCCTGTCCCCAGGAACTCCTATTAGTTGCATATAAATTAAATATAGCCTTAACTAAATAATTCTGTACCTCAGTTAGCATGCAAAAGGACTAGGCATACCATAATTCCAAATTATATCCTAGCACATTTATTTTATACTAAGCATGTTATAACTCTAAGCTATAACCTAAGCATGTTATAACTCTTAAGCTATAACCTAAGCATAAAATAAACTAAGCATGCAAAACAACCTAAGCATAATTATTAAATCTGAAAACGCTTAAAGAAAAAGACCTAATAATTAAAAGAGAAAGAAAAAGAACTTACCAGTTGAAGCGTGCTTTTGTAGAATCGTCTTACATAAGCCTCCAATCATAGGATAACATCTATCAGTGTCCACATGAAACCCACCAACCAAAACCTCCCCGGGAGGAAGAACTAAGAAGCCTCGAGTAGTTGCTAGACCACTCTAGAACCCTCACCCGAAAATATAAACTAGAATTGCCCGTATAAAATTAGGTTCCTAAAAAATAACTCGCTTAATTACCTAAGAGATTATTCTTTTTGAATCTCGCTTGGGATTTATACTCTAAGCTATGGAGCACTTTTAAAAGGGGAGAGGACAACCAATTTATAGGCTTGGGGGAGCAAAATTGCTCCCCCTTAGGTGATGTGGGATATGCTAAAAAGCACATCCCATGCGGGTCAGCTATATAGGTCATCATGACATGCATGCTACCCCGCCACACACAGCGTGTAGCGTACGCTGTGTGTACTGCAAGCTGGGCTTGCAGGCCTCTCGGAAGCCTAGATTGCGGTGGTGCTTGCGCTGGGCTACCCAGCGCAAGCATTTCAGTGCCCGCACTATAGGTTCTCGCACACACTACCCAGTAGGGTGCTGCAAGCCCGTAGTTCCCTCTCATCCTGGTCAATTTCAATTAGGTCCAACCGACTTGAAATATTCCTTTTCAAATCCCCTTTCAATTTTAAATAATTATTTTTGACCTTAATAAATTAGTTACCAGTCATGATAAATTCTTTGGTCCAACCAAAAATTGATCCAATCAATTATAATTTATTCATGACTCTAATTAATTAGTTTCCGGTCAAAATAAATTCTTTGGTCTAAACAAAATTGATCTAATCAATTTTAACCAATAAAATAATAATCCAATTATTATTTATGACATGTTTTAGTAATAGAATAAATCCGTTAGTTCTTTACTTAGTCCATTGAAGGTCCAATGTGTATGACCTTATAGGATCCCAAAGTATTAAGCTGTTAAGGCTTAACCAACCCTTGTTCTAATAGAACCATTGGCTCGATGCTCTAGACCGTGAATAGAACTTGATTACCTTAAATGACTGTAGTACGCCTCTAGTAAGGGTCTACCATCTCCCATTGCTCGGAACATCATTTATGCTTATGACTTAATCCCAGTTAATGCAATAGTTATCCAGTGCGATAAATTCCTTCCATTCTTTAATATTAGTACCATCTGGTTTATAGGGTTCAGTTAAAGTGCTAGCTAATAGCGATGTTGCTCCAAGCTATCCCAATAGTTTTCTTGTTACCGAAGTATATTGCCTTCTACCATATTATGTTTGACTAGAAACCATTTCTATTAAACACATACACCGATTAGAGTTTTATGGCAATCATCACTTCACTAAGTGGCCAGGTATAATTCCTTAATATATCTGGAGCGACAACTACTCAGCTTACTAACGTACTGTCATCACCATATCCGTAATCACCTTGTAACAACCTAAATTAATGAGTGCATAGTAATGGCCCAAAGTATTGCAACAGTACCACACAAGGTAACTAGCATCTCAAGTAGGAGGACATTCACAAAGCTTATTGCATGAAGATAAACACTAATGTATTGATATATATACCTAGTGTTTATCTTATTGCGATCTCCAATATATCTCCTAGATATATCCATGTGTCAAACTTAAGGCACCACCTTCAGTCCTTAGGAGATTGACTGGTTGGACCCTTTCCAAGAAAGTTGACCACATGCTAGTCTTTCCTCTTCATCAATATCCTTTCTTGATCAAACTATGACTAGGGATAGTTTAGACATAATCATAATTGCACATGAAGCAGGTTCCACAAGATATAGTCCAACTATAATTTCTCTGACTATATGCTGTGATATGTCAAGGACTTTTGTATACATACATCAATGAATATATTTAACTAGCTATAATATATATATATAGAAACACATTGATATAAACAAAAGAACAAATGCCTTTATTGATTAAAAAAATTATTCATACTATTACATAATTAAGATATATCGCCCTAATTGCCTTAAGGGCATACATCATATCCAACAAAATCCCACTTGCACTAAGGCCAGTTAGCCATATGTCTTAATCCATATGCTTTAATATACGGGTCATGTTTGACTTGAGTCAATGGCTTTATCAGATAATTCGCGAGGTTCTGATCAGTAGGTACATATTCTAATCTAATTATCTTAGCATCAACAATCTCCATGATTATATGATACTTTTTAGATACATGTCTGTTTTTCTGATGAGACCGTGGTTCCTTTGCCTGAGGTATGACACTATTGTTATCATAAAATAAAGTAATTAGATCAACCAGACAGCTTCTTTGTTGCATTGCATGCAGCAATGTATTCAGATTCTGTGGTTAAATCAATAGTAGTTTCTTGCTTAGAACTCTTCCAGCATACCGTCCCTCCATTTAACACATACATAAAACCTGATTGAGACTTAAAGTCATCCTTATTAGATTGAAAACTCACATCAGTGTAACCTCTAATTGAGAGGTCACCTTCTCAATAAATCAAGAACTCATCCTTAGTCCTTCTTAAGTACTTAAGGATTGTTTTGATAGCAATCTAGAGGTTTTCACCCGGATCTGGCTGATATCTGCTTGTAAAGCTTAAAGCCTAAGAGACATGTAGCCTAGTACATATCATAGCATACATGATAGATCCTATCGTGGATGCATAGGGTACATCCTTCATGTGCATTCTCTATTGAGCTATCTTCGGATACACAGCATTGGATAGGTATATCACCTTTGTTATCGGGAGATAACCCTTCTTAGAATGCTCAAGGTTGAACCTATTTAATACCTTGTCTATATATGTACTTTGAGAAGGACCTAACAGCCTCTTGGATCTATCCATGTTGATCTTTATACCTAGTATAAATGCTGCTTCACCAAGGTCTTTCAAGGAGAACTTTCTGGACAACCACACTTTAACATTTTAAAGAAGTGAAATATCATTTCCTGTTAGCAGAATGTCATCAACATACAATACTAGAAAAACGATTGCACTCCTACTAACCTTCTTGTAAACACAAGGCTCATTTGCATTTGGGCAGAAATCCAGTTCCCAGATTATCTGATCAAACCTTATATTCCAGCTCCTAGATGCCTGCTTCATTCCATAAATGGATCTTTGTAGCTTGCATACCTTTGAGACATTCTGAGATGTAAAACCCTCAGGTTGCGTCATATACACATCTCGGTCCAAATCCCCATTCAGGAATGCTATTTTTACATCCATCTGCTAAATCTCATAATCGTAATGAGCAGCAATGGCGAGGAGTATCCTTATGGATTTAAGCATGGCTATCGGTGAGAAGGTTTCATCATAGTCAATACCTTCCTATTAACTATAACCTTTCACAACCAACCTTGCTTTATAGGTAATTATATTACCGTCCATGTCTATCTTCTTCTTGAAGACCCACTAGCACCCAATTGGTCTAACCTCTTGCGGTGCATCAACCAAATTCCTAACTTGATTCTCATACATGGAATCCATTTCTAATTTTATGGCTTTTAGCCATTTATCAAAATCTGAGCTTTTCATTGCCTCATCATATATCCTTGGTTCATCATCCTCCATAAGATATAGTTCCTTTTCATCAGTGATGGTAAACCCATATCTATCGAGACCTTTATAAACATGACCTGATCTTTGCAATGATTGTGTTTTGATAGGTTGTTCTTGGATCACACTCTCTTGTGTATCTAGAACGAGGTCAATCAGTTGATTGTCAGTTTCTTTCTCTTGAACTTCTAATTCAATATTGCTCCCAATGACTTTTGCAAGTGAGTGTTCCTTTTCCAAAAAGTGAGCATTCTGAGACACAAATACCTTTTGTGCTTTGAGTAAGTAAAACAGATATCCAATTGTTTCCTTTGGATATCCAATGAACATACATTTGTCAGCCTTGGCATTCAGCTTATCTGACGCTATCCTCTTTACTATAGCAGGACAGCCCCATACTCTTAAGTTACTTAGAGATGGCTTCTTGTTACACCATTTTTATAAGGTGTAAAATCAATTGATTTAGAGGGAACTCTATTTAAAACATAAATTGCACTCTCAAGTGCATATCCCCAAAAGGATTTACTAAGATCTGCATGGCTCATCATGGACCTGACCATATCTAATAAAGTTTGATTACTCCTTTCTGACACTTCAATGTGTTAAGGTGTATAAGGAGGGGTCCACTGGGGAACTATCTTGTTTTCCTTTAGATAATCCTGAAACTCCTGACTTAAGTATTCTCCACCTTGATCCAATCGAAGTGATTTAATACTTTTCTCAAGTTGTTTCTCTACTTCAGCTCTGAATAGTTTAAACTTTTCAAAAATTTCAAACTTGTACTTCATCAAGTACAAATAACCATGTCGTGAGTAATCATCAATAAAGGTTATGAAGTAGGAGTATCCTCCTAGTGCCTAAACACTCATTGGACCTCACATATCAGTATGTATAAGTTCCAATGTACTTGTAGCCTGCTCACACTTTCCTTGAAAGGGTAACTTTGTCTTTTTTCCTTTTAAACATGGTTCGTAATCACCATGAGACTGCAAGCATATTGGGCCCAAGTCTCCACGCTTATGCAACTTGGTTAAACGATCTTTGTTTATGTGGCCTAAACGACAATGTAGAAGGAATTCTCATTATCTAATTTAACTTTCTTCACATTGTTTATATTGAAAACTTTTGTTTTAGTATCAAGAACATAAATGCCACCTTTCAACATTCCATAAGCATAAATAATATTATTCAAATGAATCTGATAATGATTATTCAAAAACAAAATTTCAAATCCCTTTGCTGTTGAACATGCAACAGATACAATATTCTTAGTAACACATGGAATATAGTAACAATTATTCAAAACTAAAACAAGTCCACTTAGCAAAATAAGGTTAAAGCTTCCTATGGCTAATGCAGCAACTCTGGCTCCATTCCCCGCACATAGGTCCATCTCCCCTTTCGATAGTTTTATATAGTTCCTTAGTCCCTACACAAAAGTACATATATGAGAACCATAACTAGTATCTAATACCGAAGTGGATTCACGCAGAAAAGTAGCAAAGTTTTCAATTACAAACATAGCTACAGTAGATGCCTCTGTAGGCTTCGTCTTCAAATTCTTAGAAGTAGGAGCTTTGCAATTCTTGTTCCAATGGTACATTACATTGATCATAGACATACTTACATGTCCTCTTCTTCCTTTTAAACCTTTTAACTACTCCTTTGGTAACAGAATCATCTGGGCCATTTTCTGGAGAATGTTTGTTTGTAGACTCTCTTGAAACTTCTTTGCTTTTGGCATTGAATTTTCTTAATGCATCAACAATTTCTGGGAAAGTACAGACCATTCGTGAGGTTCTGTTCAATGGGTACATATTCTAATATTATTGTCTTAGCATCAATAATCTCCTTGATTATATGATACTTTCTGGATACAGGTCTTTTTTTCTGATGAGACCGTGGTTCCTTTGCCTGAGCTATGGCACCATTGTTATCACAAAAGAAACTAGTTGGATCAATAGCCTCAAGCACCAAATCGAGATCACAAATAAATCTATTTAACCAGACAGCTTCTTTTGCTGCTTTGCATACAACAATGTATTCAGATTTTATGGTTGAATCAGCAGTGGTTTCTTACTTAGAACTCTTCCAGTATACTGCCCCTCCATTTAACACATACACAAAACCTGACTAAGACTTAAAGTCATCCTTGTCAGATTGAAAACTCGCGTCAGTGTAACCTCTAATTGTAAGGTCACCTTCTCCATAAATCAAGAACCCATCCTTTGTCCTTCTCAAGTACTTAAGGATTGCCTTGACAGCCATCCAATATTTTTCACCTAGATCTGACAGATATCTGCTCGTAAAGCTTAAAGCCTGAGAGACATCCAGCCTAGTACATATCATAGTATACATGATAGATCCTATCACAGATGCATAGGGTACATCCTTCATGTGCATTCTTTCCTGAGCTGTCTTCAGACACTCAGCATTAGATAGGTTTATCCCCTTTGTTATCTAAGATAACCTTTCTTAGAATGCTCAAGGTTGAACCTATTCAATACCTTGTCTATATATGTACTTTGAGAAAGACATAACAACCTCTTGGATCTATCCCTGTAGATCTTTATACCTAGTATAAATGCTCGTTCACCAAGGTCTTTCATGGAGAACTTTCTTGACAGCCACACTTTAACATTTTAAAGAAGAGAAATGTCATTTCCTATTAGCATAATGTCATTAACATACCATACTAGAAAAACGACTGCACTCCCACTAACCTTCTTATAAACACATGGCTCATTTGCATTTGGGCAGAAATCCAGTTCCCGGATTATTTGATCAAACCTTATATTCCAACTCTTGGATGCCTGCTTAATTCCATAAATGGATCTTTGTTGCTTGCATACCTTTGAGCCATTCTGAGATGTAAAACCCTCAGGTTGTGTCATATACACATCTCGGTCTAAATCCCCATTCAAGAATGTTGTTTTTACATCTATCTGCCAAATCTCATAATCGTAATGAGCAGCAATGGTGAGGAGTATCCTTATGGATTTAAGCATGGCTACCTGTGAGAAGGTTTTATCATATTCAATACCTTCCTGTTGACTATAACCTTTTGTAACCAACCTTGCATTATAGGTAATTACATTACCGTCCATGTCTGTCTTCTTCTTGAAGACCCACTTGCACCCAAATGATCTAGCCTCTTGCAGTGCATCAATCAAATTCCAAACTTGGTTCTTGTACATGGAATCCATTTTTGATTTCATGGCTCTTAGCCATTTATCAGAATCTGAGCTTGTCATTTCCTCATCATATGTCCTTGGTTCATCATCCTCCATAAGATATAGTTCCTTTTCATCAGTGATGATAAGCCCGTATCTATTGGGACCTGTATGATTATGACCTGATCTTCACAATGATTGTGTTTTGATATGTTGTTCTTGGATCACACTCTCTTGTGTATCTAGAACGGGGTCAATTAGTTGATTGCCTGTTTCTTCCTCTTGAACTTCTAGTTCAATATTGCTCCTACTGGCTTTTGCAAGTAAGTGTTCCTTTTCCAAAAAGTGAGCATTCCGAGACACAAGTACCTTTTGTTCTTTGGGTTGGTAAAACAAATATCCAATTATTTCCTTTGGATATCCAATGGACAGACATTTGTCAGCCTTGGCATTCAGCTTATCTAACGCTATCCTCTTTACCATTGCAGGACAGCTCCATACTCTTAAGTGACTTAGAGATTTCTTCTTGTTACACCATCTTTCATAAGGTGTAAAATCAACTGATTTAGAGGGCACTCTGTTTAAATCATAAATCATGCTCTCTAGTGCATATCCCCAAAAGGATTTACTAAGATGTGCATGAATCATCATGGTCCTAACCATATCTAATAAAGTTTGATTCCTCCTTTCCGACCCTTCATTTTGTTGGGGTGTATAAGGAGGGGTCCACTAGGGAACTATCCCGTTTTCCTTTAGATAATCCTGAAACTCCTGACTTAAGTCTTCTCCACCTCGATCCGATCGAAGTGATTTAATACTTTTCTCAAGCTGTTTCTCTACTTCAGCTATAAATAGTTTAAACTTTTCAAAACTTTAAGACTTGTGCTTCATCAAGTACAAATAACCATTTGTGAGTAATCATCAATAAAGGTTATGAAGTAGGAGTATCCTCCTAGTGCCTGAACACTCATTGGACCACACACATCAGTATGTATAAGTTCCAATGTACTTATAGCCCGCTCACCCTTTTCTTGAAAGGGTAACTTTGTCATTTTTCCTTTTAAACAAGGTTCGCAATCACCATAAGACTCCAAGTCTATTGGGCCCAAGTCTCCACGCTTATGCAACTTGGTTAAGCGATCTTTGTTTATGTGGTCTAAACAACAATGCCATAAGTAGAATGAATTCTCATTATCTAATTTAACTTTCTTTATATTGTTTATATTAAAACTTCTGTTGTAGTATCAAGAACATAAATACCGCCTTTCAACATTCCATAACCATAAAGAAAATTATTCAAACGAATCTGACAATTATTATTCGAAAATAAAATTTCAAATCTCTCTGCCGCTAAACACGCAACAGATACAATATTCTTTGTAACACTTAGAATGTAGTAACAATTGTTCAAAACTAAAATAAGTCCACTTGGAAAAATAAGATTAAAGCTTCCTACAGCTCATGTAGCAACTCTAGCTCCATTCTCCACACGTAGGTCCATCTCCCCTTTTGCAAGTTTTCTATAGTTCCTTAGTCCCTACACAAAAGTCTAGATATGAGAACCACAACCAATATCTAATACCCAAGTGGATTCATGCGGAAAAGTACAAAAGTTTTCAATTACAAACATACCTGAAGTAGATTTCTCTGTAGGCTTCTTCTTCAAATGCTCCGAAGTCGGAGCTTTGCAATTCTTGTTCCAATGGTATGTTATATTGGTCATAGACATACTTACATGTCCTCTTCTTCCTTTTATACCCTTTAACTACTCCTTTGGTGACAGAATCCTCAGGGCCATTTTCTGGAGAATGTTTGTTCATAGACTCTCTTGAAACTTCTTTACTTCTGGCATCGAATTTTCTTAACGCATCAACAATTTCTAGGAAAGTACAGTGGTGAACTTTAAAGCAATGTTCCTTTACAAAATTAGTGTAGCTAATGGCTAAAGAATCCAATAGGATATCCAATCCTAAGGATTGACCGACCGAAGATCCCAACGATTCAAATTTCTCAAAGAAATCTCTAATCTTGTTAATGTATGCTACAACACTTGTCCTTTCCTTCATCTTAGAGTTTGAAAGTTCATTGGTTAATTTGAACCTTTCATACCTTGCCTTTTCAGGCAAACTCTTTAGATGGATCAATATGGTTTGTAGACTCATGTGATCGCACTGTGAACGTATCTCAGGATTCATAGTATCTAACAGCAAGTGTAAGACATAAACCAAATCCTTAATATATCTCAACCATGCATCCTTAATAATAGTCGGTGCATCAGTGCTAGGAATTTTTGTGAATGGATTTTCAAGAACGTATGCTAATTCATAATCCTTAAGGATATCCCTTACATCCTTGATCCATTTGTGGTAGTTATTTGCTGTCAAAGTTTGGATGTCTCTAAAATGGATTTCTAAAATGGAGTTCATATTCAACCTAAGATATAAGAAAAGAAAAGATTTTAGATATTAGTTTATGTACATGCATTTAATATAAGGTCTTTTAATTAAACACATTTGACGTACTATTTTCTTCGAAATTTACAATAGCCCATTCTATTGAATTCGGGAATTTTAGCCCAGCTAAATTTCCTAGTAGGTAGCAACTATAACTAGTCTATTGCAACCCCCAATTTTATGAGTCGAGTCATAATAGTAAGTCATAGTTGGAATCCCATTCCATTTGCATCGCATGCAATTGCTAATTCATTCAAGTTCCCTAATCCCAAGGGATGTGTGCTCTTATATTAACATCTCCTTGAATATGTCTCAGATCTAGGCCAGACCCCTAATTTTATAGTGGACTACCCCAGATCTGTTAAGGCAGAACCTATCCTAAACTTTACAACCAATCAATGTGGACTAGAAGGAATGCTTTGCATAGCACTTTGATAGCCCAAAGAGACCGCATTATAAATTTGAGTAAGGAAGACTACAACTTGCCTTAATATATTTACTTTAGGATTTTATTGGTGTTAAACGTCTCACCCAACCTAGGATTTTATCAGATGGACAAAATTATAATAACTTGTATTAATTCAGGGAAGTTTAGAATTAATTTATAAGGTCTAACCTTTGGTGGGTTCAGCTCTTTATTACAATTATTCCATCAACCAAGATTATATGCAAAATAATTAACACTTTAATTTGTTATATTTATATTGCATTTCCTTTAAGCTTTTATTCAATAAATTTAATTTTTTACTTTGTTATAGAAACATATATAAGCACCATCTTATATACTAGAAATAAATTAGTTCACATTAATCCCCCCGTTGGGCAATTCAAATTTCACCGATATAGGTCCCCATGTAGGAGAGGTGCCCTATAAAGAGTAGACATGAAGTCCAACCCTTAGCCAGAACAAATACAGGCACAAACCTGAAGACCAATGGATTCTCTCAAACTAATAAATTTCGTTCTTCCAAACCATGTAAATTGGAAGCATCTATAACCCATGTAATTTAAATAAATTATTAACACTTGTATATGAGTAAGTTGAGCAGCCTTATTCAAAATTATTCATAACCATTTTCTAACCTTGAAATGAAAGACATAAGTTCATATATATATATTATTCCAAACAATTAAATAAACAAATCATTTCATATAGAAAATAATATTTAGTTCGCTTGTAACTTAATTATGCACTAAATAGGCAGGCCCTGATACCACTGTAGGGAACTGACAGTTAGATTAAACATGTATAACAGGCATGGCAGAAATACAAAATTTTTTCCTTGTCCCCAGGAACTCCTATTAGTTGCATATAAGTTAAATAAAGCCTTAACTAAATAATTCTCGACATAGGTTAGCATGCAAAAGGACTAGTATACCATAATTCCAAATTATATCCTAGCACATTTATTTTACACTAAGCATGTTATAACTCTAAGCTATAACTAAGCATGTTATAACTCTAAGCTGTAACTAAGCATGTTATAACTCTAAGCTATAACCTAAGCAGAAAATAAACTAATCATGCAAAACAACCTAAGCATAATTATTAAGTCTAAAAACGCTTAAAGAAAAAGACCTAATAATTAAAAGAGAAAGAAAAAGAACTTACCAATTGAAACATGCTTTTACAGAACCTTCTTGCACAAGCCTCCAATTGTAGGATAGCCTCTATCTATATCCACATGAACCCCACCAACCAAAACCTCCTTGAGAGGAAGAACTAAGAAGCCTTGAGTAGTTGCGAGACCACTCCAGAAGCATCACCCGAAAATATAAACTAGAGGTGCCTAAATAAATTCAGGCTCCTTAAAAATAACTTGCTCAATTACCCGAGAGATTATTCTTTTCGAATCTCACTTAGAATTTATACTCTGAGATATGGTACACTTTGAAAAGGCGAGGGGACATCCTATTTATAGGCTTGGAGGAGCAAAATTGCTCCCCCTTAGGCAATGTGGGATGTGCTAAAAAGCACATCCTACGCGGGTCATGATGACCCGTGCGCTGCGCTGCCTCACATAGCATGCAAGCCAAGCTGTGTGTGCCGCAAGCTGGGCTTGTGGGCCTCTCGTAAGCCCAGCTTATGGTGGTGCTTGTGCTGGGCTTCCCAGCATAAGCCCTTTTGAGCTCTCACTATGGGCACTCGCGCACGCAGTCTAGTAGCGTGCTGCGAGCCTGCAGTTCCCTCTACATCCTGGTCAATTTCAATTAGGTCCAACCTATTTGAAATATTTCTTTTCAAATCCCCTTTCAAATTTAAATAATTAATTTCAACCCTAATAAATTGGTTACCAGTCATGATAAATTCTTTGGTCCAACCAAAAATTAATCTAATCAATTCTAATTTATTCATGACTCCAATTAATTAGTTTCTGGTTAAAATAAATTCTTTGGTCCAAACAAAATTGATCTAATCAATTTTAATCAATCAAATAATAATCCAATTATTATTTATGTTATATTTTTATAATAGAATAAAGCTAGTAGTTCTTTACTTAGTCCAATGAAGGTCCAATGTGTGTGACCTTGTAGGATCCTGAATTATTGAGCTGTTAAGGCTTAACCAACCCTTGTTCTAATGGAACAATTGGCTCGATGCTTTATACCATCAATAGGACTCGATTACCTTAAACGACTGTAGTTCGCCTCTAGCAAGGGTCTACCATCCCCCATTACTCAGAATGTCATTTATGCTTATGACTTAATTCCGGTTAATACAATAGTTATCCAGTGCAATAAATTCCTTCCATTCTTTAATATTAGTACCATCTAGTTTATAGGGTTCGGTTAAAGTCTTAACCCACTAATTGTGAGGTTGCTCCAATCTATCCCAGTAGTTTACTTGTTATCGAAGTATATTGCCTTTTACCATAGTGTGTTTGACTACAAACCAATTCTATCAAACACATACTCTGATCAGACGTTTATGCCAATCATCACTTCAACAAGTGGCTGGGTACAACTCCTTAATATATCTGGAGTGATGGATTCTTTTTGATTACTCAGCTTACCAACGTGTTGTCATCACCATACCCCGTAATCACTCGTAACACCCTAATTTAATGAGTGTATAGTAATGACCCAAAGTATAGCAACAGTACCACACAAGGTAACTAGCGTCTCAAGTACGAGGACATTCATAAAGCTTATTGCATAAACATAAACACTAATATATATATATATATACCAAGTGTTTATGTTACTGCGGTCTCCAATATATCTCCCAAATATATCCATGTGTCAAACTTAAGGTGCCACCTTCAGTCCTTAGGAGATTGACTGCTTGGACCCTTTCTAAGAAAGTTGACCACATGCTAGTCTTTCCACTTCATCAATATCATTTCTTGATAAAACTATGACTAGGAATAGTTTAGACATAATCATAATTGCACATGAAGGAGGTTCCTTTAGATATAGTCCAACTATAATTTCTCTAACTTCATGCTATGATGTCAAGGACTTTTGTGTACATACATCAATGAATATATTTAACCAGCTATAATATATATAAATAGAAATACATTGATATAAACAAAAGAACAAATGCCTTTATTGATTAGACAAATTATTCATACTATTACATAATTAAGATATATCGCCTTAATTGCCTTAAGGGCATACATCATATCTAACATATTAAAGCAAAGAATAGGAAATAGTCAGTGACAGTTAGGTGATCAAACCTGGCTCCCAGGTATGGGGTAGTCTGGCTCCTCCTTGCTGCTGCTACCCTCCTCCTCTGTACCATCCTCCTTAGTACCCTCCTCCACAATAGTTGGTGCCAATGTATACCTGACCAACGGTCTGGGTGGAGTAGTTGACCTAGTGAAGCACACCCTCACGCGCCTGTCGACCCTAGTGTAGGGCCTCAAAACCTTGGTGCCCTCATATCAATTGAGACTCTCGTATCCCCGCTATCACTAACTCCACCTCCGCCTCATCCTCTAAGCTAAGCCTCTAGTTGGTCTATCTGCAATCTCAATCCTCATGTGTACTCATTAAGTGGTTCTATATCTCAAGCATGGGCTGCCCTCTCCTCTGCATACTATGCTCTCTCGAGCTTACTGAGCTCTCTCAAACAATACTCGGTCCTAAAAGTCTGCTAGCACTCTCTCAGCATGAAGCCGACCCTCCTCACTCATCTGAATCCAGTCCTGCTCTCATACAATGAAAGCCTGCAGATACCAATAGTCGTCGGAAGATGATTAGCCCAATAAATCATGCATTCATACATACATTAATAATATATATATACACACTATTTGTACTAACTATTGCATGAAATAAGGGAGTAAGAAATTACCCTAAATATGGAATCCTGGGAAAAGGCCACGTCCCTCATCGATAAGTATCCTCGAGCAATACGCTCAGCCTAAAAAATAGGTACCTATATATCAAAAGTAAAATTAAGCCAACAACCACGGCCAAATAGCATCAAAATTCAAAAATAACTGAATGGTTAGTGCTCAGAATGCTTACCTGGGTGGTATCCTATAGAGTGAAGAAGATAGGCACGGTAGTGGCCTCAATAGGCCTGGCCTCGTGCACTCTCGGCCGACTCAATACTCCGAGTTCTCACTCCATAGCATTCCCTAAAGCCCCCTCAATAATGCCCTATCAAAGAATTCCTTGAGCTTGAGGAATCTATGTAGAAGAGGTCTCGGGCTCAATTATACACCTACGTGAGGTCTCCCCCGACCCGCTCAAGCTACAACCGGTAACTCCTCACCTCTTCTTATAAGAGGTCTAAGATGAGATGACAAAATGGAAAATCAGATTAAGCAAGATAACAATGATCGACTAAAATTAAGTTTGAATTTGAAAGGGCTATAAGGCATACCTCCCTTGGACGAAAAAAGAATGACCTTAAACCAGCATCATCTGGGGGCATGCTATTATGGTCCATAGCTGCACCCTCTCCCTTGTCACCCGAAGGAGGCTCATCATTGTCGTCATCATCACCACCGCCATACTCGTCACTCCAATCATTCACCACATCATCATACCTAAATTCTTAGCCATATCAAGTGGGTCTAATCTCGAGAAAACAGGAATGAGTCAATCCAGGTGAACAAGATAATCTCAGCCAACTGATGCCACTCTAGACACGTCGCTATCCAGGAACTAAGGTTGATCAATTTGGGTATCAGATGGGGCTAGAAGGTATCAATCAGCACATCTGTAGGGACTCTCTTATGACCAATATTGCTAGTCCTCCACGGGCAAATTTGCTCCTTGATATACCACTCCTAGCACTAATGGCACTCCAACACAAATCGGTGTCCATCTACTCTCCTCCAGATATCCTTGATATGATCATAGTAAGGCAATGCCTTCCACGGCTCAGCAACTAACTGCAAAATGTCAATAATAAACCACTGTAAGTATCTCTCCCTTAGTATATACAGTTTTAAACTAATAGTTTAAAGAAAAAATGTGTGTAGAAAATAAATACATATTTCCCAATGCCGACGAAGTTCCCATAGATACTCTCTATACCAAGGGTGTTTAACTTTCTTTTTATCCTTCCAACCAACCAACCATCGGTCGATGTAATGAGCATCCGCCTTTGGCTGACCATCTATCCCCAGTGGGGGGACAATCTAGTGCACGTAAGCCCACACCTGCAAAGAAAATAATGATAAAATCAGTAAATCATAGAAACTCTTATGATACCGCAATCTTTATGGAGCAAAGTGGTCTACCTAAATCCATAATGGCATAGTCTTAAACTCAATGATCTCTCTCTAGGGAGAGCCGTTAAGAGTATAATGAATCTATCCAAGTATGCCCGAGGCTAATTCCACTCCCGATAGGTGCGCATATCCTCGAGTGATCTAAGAAATCCTATGCTAAGCTACTTGAGGGGGAAGGGAAGAAAAGGTAGGTGAGAAGCGTGAAGATAAAGGATCGAACATACTGTGCATATCTCGTATTGGTAAAGTCAATATGATGTATCCAATAAGCCTCAAGGGCAGCATACTTGGGCCTCTCCCTCATCGATAATGGAACCCTGAGGAGTGCCTCTACCTGGGGTCAAAAGGCTGCCATGTTAAAGAATCCATCATAATACACGTTAAAGTGGATCGTCCGACCCTTCCATCTAAAACCATTCATCGCCTTAATGTCGGAAGGGGCAATGGTCATCTCCCCGACTGGCAAGTGAAATGTATGTGTAGCCTCACTCCATCGCTCCACTAGGCATGCTATGACCATTTGGCTCATCTACTTGGATCTCATCGGCAGAGCCTCCACTAGTGGCATGAGCCTAGTAGCGGTAATGGAGTCAACTACCAAAGAATCCCCACTAATAGTTGCCTTTACCTTTATATGAGCCCCCCACTTGGCATAATGCCTCAATAAACCCATGGACTTGTAGTATTGGGGTTGTAATAGAGTCAGAAATCTAAAGTTAGTCCCGAAATAGTATAATCGGCAGTTAAAGTAAAAAAATTACAGGAAAGCCTGTATTTTAGCATCAAAACCAACTCAGAATTAGATTTTGACATCAAAATCGGACTCACTGTGAAAAATCAGATAGAATGGAGCCTTTTATGATTTTTTTTGGGCATCACAACGATGGCGACACCGCTGATGTCGCCACCGTTGCCACTGCCACAGCCACTGGCAGCGGCCCATCTACTCAAGTAGTGGCGACCACTATAGCGGTAGAAGCGCTGCTACCCTAAGTAGTAGCGATAATGCCCAAGCATCCCTCTCCCCCATTTTTGTGTTCTCAGCCCAAAAATTTAGTAAAATCCCATCCAAATTGGTCCCAAAACAATCTTAAACCTATTCTAAGCATAGTTCAGTAGTTAATTTCACCAAATTCCAAGCCTAAATCCCCTATAATTCAGATTTCAAGTTTTGACATAAAGTTCCTAATTCGGGAATTAAATTGGATTTTAGTTCAATTTACCAGGCATTTAGAGGCGTGATCCCCCAGCTTGGTGTATATAGAGGCTTGGGATCATGGGGTGTATCCCAAATAGATGTCATCCTCATGTAATCTATATGCCTTAGGAAATAAAAGAACCTGCAAATTGTGCCTGCGCTCAGGTAAGGAATCATTAATGACATTATGATTACGTCTTCCCTGCAACTTGTTAAGCATCTCAGATCTAAAAACCGTTGAGAATTAAAAGATTCCCAAGCTTTAGAAAGTGGAATGGAAAAGAGAAAGTAGAATAGAAAGTTTGGAATGAAAAGAATTCTCTCCTTTTTATTCATATCCACTTGGTACGTATTTTAAAATATTATTCAACTGAAGGAGCAAAAACGTCCAAGCGATACTTTTTTTGGGCTCCTGGATATTTCTAAACTCAATTTTTAATGTCTTTTTTTTATTGTTAATTGAAGGGGCAAAATTTTTTGTTTCGACAAAATCAATTAACCAATAAAAATGAAAATTTCCAAAAATTATAAACTCCCCAAATTTCATTCTTGATAGGTGTGTCGATGGCAACACTGGAAAACAACCAGTCTAGAATTTCCCGACTCAAAATTTTATTCGTTATAGGTCTATTGATGGTGCCCCAAACCACCAGTAAAAAACCAATTTAGGGATTTAGCTTTGATAGGTCCATTGATGATGCATCCCTGGACTCTCCATAGACAACCTACTCGAAGAATTTTCTATCCTCGATAGGTCCACTGATGATGCATCCCTGGACCGTGTATAGATAACAGACTTGAAGAATTTTCTATCCTCGATAGGTCCGTTGATGATGAGTTCTCAAACCGTCCGTAGGCAACTAAGTCAAGAATCCATTGTTTTGGGTATGGCAGTCTATCCCTCGATCTTCCATGAGATCACATTTCACCCGTCAAATGGCAACCTCCAGTGGGGGAGCTTATGAGAATGAGCTTTTTGGTCATCTCTACAGAATGATGATGGATATGCTTTAACCCTTTATGGACCGATCATTCTATATTTCTAGTTTGAAACACCTATGGAGATGTTCCTTTTTAATGATTTTGGACCTAATCGCTCTTAAATAAAAAGTAAAAATATCAAAAAATATTAAATCTCCCTAAAATCTGTTTTCCATATTTTCTCCCTCACCCTCGCTAACCAGAGCCGCCTCAGCTGTCGGTGGCAGTGAGGTCACTCTAGCGGCAGCTCTACCGCTACATTTTATAGCACCATCGATGCCCTAGTGGTAGTCGCCACTGCAACCACTGCCGCTAGCACCCATAGCACCGTTGCCACATTTGTGGTGGCGGCACTGCTACTTTGAGTAGCGGTGCCGCAGCAACCAAGTTGAGATAAAGAAATAGGGACTTTTGGTTTAATTTTCAGTAGAGTAATTCAAAAATAAGAGAAAATTAAGAACTAGAGAGAGAAAGGTAAGAACTTGAGAGAGAAAGCTCAAGAAAAGCTTGAGTCTACTCCTAAACTTGATTCTAAGTTGTTCTTAGGCTTAATCTCTTAGATTGAGCATAAAATAAAGTAGAAATCTTAGGGAAAAATGGATTAAATGGGCTTAGAGACTATTTCTTTCAAATACTATCTAAATTAATCATTAACTCTGTCACAAAATTTTGTCGCGATTTCATCACAAATCATAAAAAAGGAGCTCGCCTTGGGTTGATTCGATCACAAAGAGTGGATCCAAGGCCTAACGGTAATGTATCTGAGTTCTATTAATTATTTCCTCGCTTTTCTTTACTTTTTATTGCTGCTTTGTTGTGATTTAAGAGCCTCTGTTCATTTTCTTTCCGTAAAATCAAAAACAATTGCCTGAGCCTCTGTAAATGCCACCACCGCTGCTATATTTGTAGCGACGCCGCAACACTCATAGTGGCAGTGCCATGATTATTAGAGGTGAGGTCACGATTAGTAGAGGCGTGGATTATTTTTCTGATTTTTGGGTTGATTCGATCACAAAGAGTGGATTCAAGGCCTAACGGTAATGTATCTGAGTTCTATTAATTATTTCCTCGCTTTTCTTTACTTTTTATTGCTGCTTTGTTGTGATTTAAGAGCCTCTGTTCATTTTCTTTTCGTAAAATCAGAAAAAATTGCCTGAGCCTCTGTAAATGCCACCACCGCCGCTATATTTGTAGCGACACCGCAACACTCATAGTGGCGGTGCCATGATTATTAGAGGTGAGGTCACGATTAGTAGAGGCGTGGATTATTTTTTTGATGTTTGGGTTGATTCAATCACAAAGAGTGGATTCAAGGCCTAACAGTAATGTATTTGAGTTCTTTTAATTATTTCCTCGCTTTTCTTTACTTTTTATTGCTGCTTTGTAGTGATTTGAGAGCCTCTGTTCATTTTCTTTCCGCAAAATCAGAAAAAATTGCCTAAGCCTCTGTCAATGCCACCACCGCCGCTATATTTGTAGCAACGCTGCAACACTCGTAGTGGCAGTGCCATGATTATTAGAGGTGAGGTCACGATTAGTAGAGGCGTGGATTATTTTTCTGATTTTTGGGTTGATTCGATCATAAAGAGTGGATTCAAGGCCTAACGGTATTGTATCTGAGTTCTATTAATTATTTCCTCGCTTTTCTTTACTTTTTATTGCTGCTTTGTTGTGATTTGAGAGCCTCTGTTCATTTTCTTTCCGCAAAATTAGAAAAAATTGCCTGAGCCTCTGTAAATGCCACCACCGCCGTTATATTTGTAGCGACGCCGCAACACTCGTAGTGGCGGTGCCATGATTATTAGAGGGGAGGTCACGATTAGTAGAGGCGTGGATTATTTTTCTGATTTTTGGGTTTTTCTTCTCCCCAATCCTTAAAATCAATATTATTTTGGTTTTTTAAGTTCAAATCTACTGAAATATTGTTGAAATCGAGTTAATATCTTAATGCTTTTGATTTTTTAGGTGAAAAAATAACATTTCTTCCATTTTTTGGAATTTTCTTGGGGCCTCCACAGGTGGGTGTCACTGCCTTTATAGACTATGGCGTCGCCGCTACGACTAGTAGCGGCGGCGCCACCCCCTATAGTGGCGTCGGGTAAAACTTTAAAATAGGTCCATGTTTTGCACTTTCTTGCGTTTTTAACACTATTTTATCATTTTTCTTGTATTTTCAGCCCGTTTAATCGCCCAAAAAATTCACCAAATAAAATAAAAATCTATAATTATTTTTTATATGATAAATTAATTAATTAATTGATTAAATAGCCCAACTTGGCTTAAAAATGGAGTTTTGTCACCTGGAATTCCATAATTAATTATTTTCTTCCAAATAAAAAATCAATAATTAACCGGAAATTATTTATGCCTTGATTATGCATGTTAGGGGATGCTTTACCATGCCACGTGCCATATCTGTGCTAATCGGTATTTTGATGCAGGTAGATTAGGTTATATGTATGTTAGGCCTTTGAGTATTTTTCAATTCTCGTATAAAAAATGTATAGGATTTATTAAAGCCATGTAATAATTTTAATTTTTTTGCTCTTTTATTTACTAGTTTTTCATGATTCGACGCGTGATAAATGGATATATAAACCGAAAATTCTAAATTAAGAGGATTTAAATTGCATAAGAACGAATGAAATTTTTATTGAAAAATAAATGATTTGATTTATAAAATGAAGAATAGACAACATCATTCGAGCTTAGAATCTCTAATTAAGGTGCGGTCTACCACCTAGTGGGAAAATCATACCCAAAATTTCCTAATCGAGCTGAACTGGGTGGTGACTCTATCTTAAGAATGAGATTTTGATCCCATCTCCTTTAACACATAAATTCAATTAAAATATCAACTTCAACATCATTCAATAACAATTTTCATCACCTCTAAATCGAAGAGGATTTTCACTTAGTACGCTTCGCTGCGCACACTTGTCCATAAAAAAGCTCGCCCGCTCATATAGTGCTAACAGTCAGACTCTCCCCTCGAGTGGGCAGAACTCATATGGTAGCAATCCATACCCTATAAAGCTCATCAATCTCGACAATCATCGGGGCAATCGTAGATCAGAACTTAAAATGAGTAGTTGCGGCCCCCTTTTTAGCAATAATGGTAGGCCAGTCAGATGGGTACACAAATGGATCAATGGTATAGAAAGAAATATGAATGTGTTGGGTATCTCTATACTGTTTGCATAATCTGGAAGGCAAGTAAGAAGTCACAATTCGTACCCCGAGAAGTTGTGCTTCACTCTCTAACAAGTGAGTAATCACATCAAAGATCTTCCATTAGGGGCATACCTAGTGGATCTTATCCTCAAAATATGTCTACAAAATCCTAGTCCACTCAGCCAAGCTAAGATCTTAATGACTACAGGTAGTAGTGGCGTGCATAGCAAAGTGAGAAGGGTTGTACTTGCTCATATTGATAGAAGGAGAAATCAATACCCACGTCTCAAAAATCCATACCTAAAATGATATGTCAGTACAGTTTGTTTACAATTACCTGAAGAAGTGTGAAAGGGTCCCATGATTGTATCCATATCCTAAGAAGAAACATCTAAATGAATGAGGGTCTCAGCTAGTGCAATTACAGCTAGTGATGAACCCCTAACTAACTTATTGATAACCGAGAGAAGGAAAAAAGATGCAACACCCTACTCTACCCCTACATATATATTGGCTCATCAAAAGTACAGGTACCATCAAAGGCCAGGCTAAGTGAGTCCTGTGGTCACTCTTACACCACTCCAGCACTTTCTCTAGGCAAAACCTAGATGGCCTTGGGGCATAAGTCAGAAATCTATCAGTTAAATCCAAGTTGAAGAGTCCTTTCAGGTTTGTAATAGTCACAAAGATAAAAGTGGGTATAGCTATCTCTGCATGTCTCATGGATGGTACTCCTAAAATATCACTGAACTCCTTTAATAGTGGGCACAACTCTATATTCCTGAAGCGAAATACTCGGTCAATAGGAACCCATAAAGTGCAAACAACTTGAAGTAGTGGGATATTTACCGAATGTTTAATGTAGAATCTCATATTCCATAATCTAAAGGGTTTCAGTTTGTCCCAGTTCTACTTCCCCAGATGAATAAGAAACTCCCAAAGCCTATCTCCAAACGAGGCCATAATCAGAAGAAAAACAAAAGAAAAAGCTGCAATTTGTAGTAGATCATGGTACTGTGATCCTAAAGGCGTTACTGTGATCCATTTTGGTTTTTTACCCTCTATACCCTTTATTTTATCATCAATTAATTGGGGTATCGTGATCATTTCGAAGTTCAATTTATTTTCTAGCACAAAATTAGTGACATCATCAGCAAAAAGCAAATTGAAGAAAAATTTGTAATATATATAAAAATGTATATTTACAAAGTCAAAATATGTCCAAATGTTCTAAAAGAAGAAGAGAAAAGAAAACCCTAATTTAATAAAGGAAGTCATAATCACCCTCTGCTTCGTCACTAGACCCCAAACTACTAAACGATGACTCTAACACCTCTGGAGCACTCCTCTATTTGGAGCGGGATTCCCTCAATCTCATCACCTTGACCTCAGCTCTCTCAGGTCGAGCAACGACATCTTGAGCCTTTACCTCCGCCAATATAACTCTAGCTATAGCAGCTCTAGCCCGATCCTTAGTAGTTACCCTATGCTCATCAAGCTCGTCTAAAGCAGTCTGCATAACATATTATACATAATGCATTAGTCCTATCAATTTTAACTAGGGGAACCTATATTACATGCATTATATATGTAATTGTTCACAAAAGTAGGTACATACCTCTATAAGGATCATCTGAGTCATTAGGAGATCCCCAAGAGACTAGTATCCCCTCGCAATATACTCAACCTCAGCTTGCGGGATCTACAAATTTAAAGATTCACTCAGAAGATAACAATTTCAAAGCTAAAAAGGCATACAAACAGAAGAGATTGAAAGCTCATGTGAGTGGTGTCAGTTGGGGCAAAGACCAGCTGATGAATGGAAGGAGACAGTTATTGGGTCGTTCACGTACTAACTCCCATCATAATAATAAAAGTTATGTTAAGAATGGTTTATAAGTGACACTCCACCACACCTATTGGCTGGATAGGTGTCTGCTCTGGAGTCACTGGGGTCACTGTAGCCGCTGAAGCCTCCTTCATGCTAGCCACACTACCACTTGAGGCCTGGAGTCTCCTCTTGCGAGAGAGGTCCTATATATTTAATATGAAACTCTGAACTAAGAATGAGGTCAATTGAATCTTAAAGCTAAAGACAAGAGTTAAAAGATACCTGAAGAGGCCTAGCTAGACCAGTTCAAGGAGCAGTATGAGGGATCAACTGTCTAATGAACTCAAGATATAAGTCCTTGATAGAAGCAGCCATGTACCCATCTCTGTCAACAATTGTAGGTCGCTCAGGAGCCGGTAAGAGGTGAGGATAGAAGAGATCTGCCATAGGAGTAAGGGGCATCGATCTCAAAGTAAGAGAGGCTATAACCTGAAGACCTCAAACTCTCTCACCCATATGCCACTCGATGCATACGGGACATGTTGGATATGATGTATGCCCTTAAGGTAATTAGGGTGATATATCTTAATTATATAATAGTATGAATAATTTGTTTAATCAATAAAGGCATTTGATCTTTTATTTATATCAATGTGTTTGTATATATATTATGACTAGTTAAATATATTCATTGATGTATATGTATACAAAATTCGTTGACGTGTCATAGCATAAAGTTAGAGAAATTATAGTTGGGCTATATTTGGTGGAACCTGCTTCACGTGCAATTATGATTATGTCTATACATTCCCTAGTCATAGTTTCATCGAGAAAGGATATTGATGAAGCGGAAAGACTAGCATGTGGTCAACTTTCTTGGAAAGGGTCTAAGCAGTTAATCTCCTAAAGACTGAAGGTAGTGCCTTAAGTTTGACACAAGGATATATCTAGGAGATATATTGGAGACCGTAGTAAGATAAATACTTGGTATATATATCAATGTGTTAGTGTTTATCTTCATGCAATAAGCTTTGTGAATGTCCTCAAACTTGAGATGCTATTTACCTTATGTGGTACTATTGCTATACTTTGGGTCATTACTATGGACTCAGTAATTTAGGGTGTTACAGGTGATTACAGGTATAGTGATGACATCATGTTGGTAAGCTGAGTAGTCGGAAAGAATCCATCACTCTGGATATGTTATACAGTTGTACCTAGCCACTTGTTGAAGTGATGGGTGTCGTAAACCTCTGATCAGAGTATGTGTTTGATAGAAATAGTTTCTACTCAAATTTGGTAACAAGTAAACTATTAGGATAGCTTGGAGCAACCTCGCTATTAGTGCGTTACCACTATAACCAAACCTTACAAACCAGATGGTACTAATATTAAAGAATGGAAGGAATTTATCACATTGGATAACTATTGCATTAACCGGGATTAAGTCATAAGCAGGCATTCCAAGTAATGGGGGATGGTAGACCCTTACTAGAGGTGTACTACAATCATTTAAGGTAATCGAGTTCTATTCACGGTCTAGTGCATCGAGCCAATGGTTCCATTAGAACAAGGGTTGGTTAAGCCTTAACAGCTCAATACTTTGGGATCCTATAAGGTCACATAGATTGGACCTTCATTGGACTAAGTAAAGAACTAATAGATTTATTCTGTTCCGAAAATATAACATAAATTATAATTGGATTTTTATTTGATTGGTTAAAATTGATTATATCAATTTTGGATAAACTAAGGAATTTATTTTGACCAGTAACTAATTAACTAGAGTCATAAATAAATTATAATCGATTTGATCAATTTTGGTTCGACCAAGAAATTTATTTTGACTGGTAACTAATTTATTAGGGCTTTCAAATAAATATTTATTTGAAAAGGATTAAGAGTGGAATTTTGCATTGGCGAGTTGAATTGGACCGAGAGTACAAAAGTAGTTTTTAAAGGCTCGGGTGAGCGAAAATACACCAAAAGGTGCGCGAGCAATACTGGGCATTATTTGCTGCAGCCCAAGAAAATGGGCTGCACATGCGTAGCCCATAAAGGGGTGCACTGCAATCTGGGCTTGTGGCATGGGCCGCGAGGCCTAGCTTGCACGCAAGGCAAGCCCACAAGGGCTTGCCTTGCAAGCTGCCACATGCAGTGTGCGTAACACGCTGCTTGTGGGGTGGGTCACACGCCGATCCTTTGGATCCGCGTGTGTGTAACCCTCATGCAATGGGAGTTTTACTCCCATCCTACATTGCTTTTGGGGAGAAATTTTTTGCTCCTGATGCCTATATATAGGCTTCTCCTTCTCTTGTTTAAGGAGCACCATAGCACAGAGCATAAATCCTAAGCGAGATATTTTCTCTTAGGTCTTTGAGCAAGTTCTTTTTTAGGAGCTTGAATTTATTCTAGCACCTTGAGTATATATTTTCGGGTGAGGCTTCAGAAGTGGTCTATCAAGTACTCAAGGCTTCTTAGTTCTTCCTGCTGGGAAGGTTTTGGTTGGTGGGGTTTGTGTGGATACTCATAGAGGCTATCCTATGCTTGGAGGCTTGTGCAAGGAGGTTCTATTAAAGCACGCTTCAACTGGTAAGTTCCTTTTCCTTCTCTTATATTATTAGGTCTTTTTCTTTAAGCATTTTTGGACTTAGTAATATGCTTAGGTTGTTTTGCATGCTTAGCTTATTTTATGCTTAGGTTATAACTTAGAGTTATAACACGCTTAGGTTATAGCTTAGAGTTATAACATGCTTAGGTTATAGCTTAAAGTTATAACATGCTTAGGTTATAGCTTAGAGTTATAACATGCTCAGAATAAAATATACATGTTAGGATATAATTTTGAATTATGGTACGGCTAGCCCTTTTGCATGCTAACCTAGGCAGAGAATTATTTAGTTAAGGTTTTATTTAATTTATATGCAACTAATAGGAGTTCCTGCGAACAGGGACAAATTTTGAATTTCCACCATGCCTGTTATGCATGTTCAATCTGACTGCCAGTTCTTAACAGTGTTATCAAAGCCTGCCTATTTAGTGCATAATTAAGTTAGAAGCAAACTGAATATTATTTTCTATATAAAATGATAATTGTTTATTTAATTGTTTGGAACAATATATATAAACTTGTGTTTTCATTTCAAGGTTAGAAAATTGTTATAAATAATTTTGATTAAGCCAACTCAACTTACTCAAATTATACAAGTGCAAAAAAAATTTATTTAAATTACCAATAGTTTAAAGAACGAAATTTATTAGTTCAGGAGAATCCATTGGTCTTTGAGTTTGTGCTCGTATTTGTTTTGGCTAAGGATTGGACATGGTGTCTACTCCTCATAGGGCACCTCTCCTACCTGGGAACATATATCGATATAGCTTGAATTGACCAATCAAGGATTAAATATGGACTAATTTATTTCTAGTATATAAGATGGTGCTTATATATGTTTCTATAAAAAAGTAACAAATTAAATTTATTGAATAAAAGCTTAAAGGAAATGCAATATAGATTTAACAAATATAAGTAATAATTATTTTTGCATATAATCTAGGTTGATAGAATAATTATAATAAAGAGCTGAACCCACCTAAGGTTAGACCTTATAAATTAATTCTAAAATTCCCTAAATTAATACAAGTTATTATAATTTTGTCCATCTGATAAAATCCTAGATTGGGTGATACGCTTAACACCAATAAAATCCCAAAGTAAATATATTACGGCAAGTTGTAGTCTTCCTTACTCAAATTTATAATACGGTCTCTTTGGGCTATCAAAGTGCTACACAAAGAATTCCTTCTAGTCTACATTGATTGGTTGTAAAGTTTGGGATAGGGTCTGCCTTAATAGAACTTGGGTAGTCTACCATAAAATTGGGGGCTAGACCCAGATCTGAGACATATTCAAGGAGATGCTAATATAAGAGCATATGTCCCTTGAGATTAAGGAACTTGAATGAATTAGCAATTGCATTCGATGCAAATGGAATGGGATTCCAACTATGACTTACTATTATGACTTGACTCATGAAATTAGGGGTTATAATAGACTAGTTATAGATGCTACCTACTAGGAAATTTATCTGGGCTAAAATTCTTGAATTCAATAGAATAGGCTATTGTAAATTTCGAAGAAAATAGTAGGATAAATGTATTTAATTAAAAGACCTTATATTAATTGCATGTACTTAAACTAATATCTGAACTTTTTTCTTTTCTTATATCTTAGGTTGAAAATGACTTCCAATGTTAATCTCCATATGTTACTTGACCCCAAATTGAATGGCTCAAACTTTTTTGATTGGTCCCGAGCTTTGAGGCTAGTTCTTAGATCCGAGCGAATTGTCTATGTTCTAAGCGAAATTTTCCCTGTAGAACCTGATGTTGAGGATCATGTGGAACATGATGCTTGGTTGAAGCACAAGAAAGATCGTGAGACTGCCATGTGTATCATGTTGGGGTCCATGAATCCTGAGCTTTAGATACAATATGAGAACATGCCCTTGGAGGATATGGTTCTCTATCTTGAAGAAGTCTTTTCAGTAAGGGAACGGACAGAGAGGTATGAGACCTCTAAGCTCCTTTTCGGGACCAAGATGCAGGTTGGTACCTCTGCAACTTAGCATGTACTAAAACTCTTGGGATACCTTGAGAAGCTGAATCGATTGGGTTTCGAGATGAATCATGACTTGAGCATTGACCTTATGTTGATGTCCTTGATAGATAGTTACTCAGGCTTTGTGACTAACTATTACATGAATAAGATTAATTCTACTATCCCTGAATTAATCAATATGCTGAAAACAGTAGAACCTCGTTGAAAAAGGCAAGGCTTCTAAGAAGAAGCAGGCACTGGGGGCTAAGAAAAGAATCAGTAAGAAGAAGAAAGAAAAGAAGGCATCTAAGTATGTCTGCTTCCAATGTGGTAAACTAGGACATTGGAAGAGGGATTGCAAAGCTCCTGCTTCTGAGCATTTGAAGAAGAAGCATAAAGAGGCATCTACTTCAGGTATGTTTGTAATTGAAAATTTTTCTACTTTACCGTGTGAATCTGCTGGGGTATTAAATACTGTTGTGGTTCTCATATCTATACTTCTATGCAGGGACTAAGGAACTATAGAAAACCTGCAAAATAGGAGATGGACCTATGCGTGGGAAATGGAGCCAGAGTTGCTGTATTAGCCGTAGGGAGTTTTAGTCTTGTTTTGCCAAGTGGAGTTGTTTTAGTTTTGAATAATTGTGACTACATTCCAGGTGTTACTATGAATATTGTATCTATTGTGTGTTTAGCAGAAGAGGGATTTAAAATTTTATTTTCAAATAATAATTGTCAGATTCATTTGAATAATGTTCTTTATAATTATGGAATGTTGAAAGGTGGTATTTATGTTCTTAATACTAAAACAAAAGTTTTCAATATAAACAATGTGAAGAAAGTTAAATTAGATAATGAGAATTCCTACTACTTATGGCATTGTTGTTTGGGCCATATAAACAAAGACCGCTTAACCAAGTTGCATAAGCATGGAGACTTGGGCCAAATAGACTTGGAGTCTTATGGTGATTGCGAACCTTTTTTAAAAGGAAAAATGAAAAAGTTACCCTTTCAAGGAAAGGGTGAACGGGCCACGAGTACATTGGAACTTATACATATTGATGTATGTGGTCCAATGAGTGTTCAGGCACTAGGAGGATACTCCTACTTCATAAACTTATTGATGATTACTCACGATACAGTTATTTGTACTTGATGAAGCACAATTTTGAAAGTTTTGAAAAGTTCAAACTATTTAGAGCTGAAGTAGAGGAATAGCTTGAGAAAATTATTAAAACACTTCGATCAGATCGAGGCGGACAATACTTAAGTCTGGAGTTTTAGGATTATCTAAAGGAAAATGGGATAGTTCCCCTGTGGACCCCTCCTTATACGCCCCAGCATAATGGATTGTCAGAAAGGAGGAATCAAACTCTATTAGATATGGTTCGGTCCATGACGACCCATACAGATCTCAGTAAATCCTTTTAGGGCTATGCACTAGAGAGCGTGGTTTATGTTTTAAATAGGGTGCCCTCTAAATCAGTTGATTTTACACCTTATGAAAGGTGGTGTAATAAAAGGCCATCTCTAAGTCACTTAAGAGTATGGGTCTATCCTGCTATGGTAAAGAGGATAGCGTGAGATAAGCTAAATGCGAAGGTTGACAAATGTCTAGTCATTGGATATCCAAAGGAAACAATTGGATATCTATTTTACCAACTCGAAGCATAAAAGGTATTTGTGTCTCGGAATGCTCACTTTTTGGAAAAGGAACACTTACTTGCAAAAGTCAGTGGAAGCAATATTTAACTGGAAGTTCAAGAGGATGAAATAGACATTCAACTAATTGACCCTATTCTAGATACACAAGAGAGTGTGATCCAAGAACAACCTGTCAAAACACAATCATTACAAAGAATAGGTCATGAAAATAAGGGTTCCAATAGATTTAGGTTTATCATCACTGATGATAAGGAACTATATCTCATGGAGGATGATGAACCAAGGACATATGATGAGGCAATGAAAAGCTCATATTCTGATAAATGGCTAAAAGCCATGAAATCAGAAATGGATTCCATGTATGAGAACCAAGTTTGGAATTTGGTTGATGCACCACAAGAGGTTAGACCAATTGGGTGCAAATGCATCTTCAAGAAGAAGATAGACATGGATGGTAATGAAATTACCTATAAAGCAAGGTTAGTTGCAAAAGGTTATAGTCAACGAAAAGTATTGACTATGATGAAACTTTCTCACCGATAGCCATGCTTAAATCCATAAGGATATTCTCACCATTGCTGCTCATTACAATTATGAGATCTGGCAGATGGATGTAAAAACAGCATTCCTAAATGGGGATTTACACCGAGATGTCTTGGAATGGCTTGAAGGTATGCAAGCTACAAAGATTCATTTATGGACTTAAGCAGGCATCTAGGAGTTAGAATATAAGGTTTGATCAGACAATCCGGGAACTAGATTTTTGCCCAAATGCTAATGAGTCTTGTGTTTACAAGAAGGTTAGTTGGAGTTCAGTCATTTTTCTAGTATTGTATGTTGATTTCATTCTGCTAATAGGAAATGACATTTCTCTTCTTTAAAATGTTAAAGTATGGTTGTAAAGATGTTCTCTATGAAAGACCTTGGTGAAGCAGCATTTATACTAGGTATAAAGATCTATAGAGATAGATCCAAGAGGCTATTAGGTCTTTCTCAAAGTACATATAAAGACAAGGTATTAAATAGATTCAACCTTGAGCATTCTAAGAAAGGTTATCTCCCGATGACAAAAGGGATTAACCTATCTAAGGCTGAGCGCCCGAAGATAGCTTTGGAGAGAATGCGTATGAAGGATATACCCTATGCATTTGCAATAGGAATCATTATGTATTCTATGATATGTATTAGGCTAGATGCCTCTCAAGCTTTGTGCTTTACAAGTAGATATCAGTCAAATCCAGGTGAAAAGCATTGGATGTCCATCAAGGCAATTCTTAAGTTCTTGAGAAGGAGTAAGGATGATTTCTTGATTTGTGGAGAAGGTGACCTCAAAATCAGAGGTTACACTGGCGCGAGTTTTCAATCTCACAAGGATGACTTAAAGTCTCAGTCAGGTTTTGTGTATGTGTTAAATGGAGAGGCGATATGCTAGAAGAGTTCCAAGTAAGAAACTACTACTAATTCAACCATAGAATCTGAATACATTGCTGCATGCAACGAAGTAAAAGAAGATGTCAGGTTAAAGGGATTTATTAGTGATCTCGGTGTGGTGCCTGAGGCTGTTGATCCAATTACTTTATATTGTGATAACAATGGTGCCATAGCTCAGGCAAAAGAACCATAGTCTCATCAGAAAAATAGACATGTATCCAGAAAGTATCATATAATGACTGTGATTATTGTTGCTAAGATAATAAGATTAGAATATGTACCCACTGATCAGAACCTCGCGGATGGTCTGACGAAGCCATTGACTCAAGTCAAGCATGACCAACATCCTAAAGCATATGGATTAAGACATATGGCTAATTTATCTGAGTGCATGTGGGGGTTTGTTGGATGATGTATGCCCTTAAGGCAATTAGGGCGATATATCTTAATTATGTAATAGTATCAATAATTTGTTTAATCAATAAAGGAATTTGATCTTTTGTTTACATAATGTGTTTGTATATATATTATGACTGGTTAAATATATTCATTGATGTATGTATACAAAATTCCTTGACATGTAGTAACATGAAGTCAGAGAAATTATAGTTGGACTATATTTGGTTGAACCTACTTCATGTGCAATTATGATTATGTCTAAACTATCCCTAGTCATAGTTTCATCGAGAAAGGATATTGATGAAGTGGAAAGACTAGCATGGGGTCAACTTTCTTGGAAAGGGTCCAAGCAATTAATCTCCTAAAGACTATAGGTGGTGCCTTAAGTTTGACACATGGATATATCGGGGACTTCAGTAAGATAAACACTTGGTATATATATCAATGTGTTATTGTTTATCTTCATGCAATAAGCTTTGTGAATGTTCTCATACTTGAGATGCTAGTTACCTAGTGTGGTACTATTGCTATACTTTGGGTCATTACTATACACTCATTAATTTTGGGTGTTATGGGTGATTACGGGTATAGTGATGACATCACGTTGGTAAGCTGAGTAGTCGAAAAGAATCTATCACTCTGGATATATTAAGGAGTTGTACTTGGTCACTTGTTGAAGAGATGATTGCCATAAACCTCTTATTAGAGTATGTGTTTGATAGAAATGGTTTCTAGTCAAACATACTATGGTAAAAGGCAACATACTTCTGTAACAAGTAAACTACTGGGATAGGTTGGAGCAACCTCGCTATTAGTGGGTTAACACTTTAACCAAACCCTATAAACCAAATGGTACTAATATTAAAGAATGGAAGGAATTTATCGCACTGGATAACTATTGCATTAACCAGGATTAAGTCATAAGAATAAATGACGTTCCGAGTAATAGGGGATGGTAGACCCTTGCTAGAGGAGTATTACAGTCGTTTAAGGTAATCAAGTTCTATTCACAGTCTAGAGCATCAAGCCAATGGTTCCATTAGAACAAGGGTTGGTTAACCCTTAACAGCTCAATACTTCGGGGATCTTGTAAGGTCACGCACATTGGACCTTCGTCGAACTAAGTAAAGAACAAATAGATTTATTCTATTATAGAGATATAACATAAATAATGATTGGATTATTATTTGATTGACTAAAATTGATTAGATCAATTTTGGATAAAGCAAGGAATTTATTTTGACCGGTAACTAATTAATTAGAGTCATAAATAAATTATAATTGATTAGATCAATTTTGGTTCGACCAAGAAATTTATTTTGACTAGTAACTAATTTGTTAGGGTTGAAAATAATTATTTATTTGAAAAGGATTAAGAGGGGAATTTTGCATTGGTGAGTTAAATTGGATCGAGAGTACAAAAGTAATTTTTATAGGCTTGGGTGCGGGGAAATACACAGAAAGGTGCCCATGAAAACAGGCTGCACATGCGCAGTCCCTAAAGGGGTGTGCCGCGAGCTGGGCTAGCGGCATAGGCTGCGAGGCCTAGCTCGCATGGAAGACAAGCCCACAAGGGCTTGCCTTGCAAGCTGCCACATGCACTGTGCCACACACACTATATATAGGGCAGGTCACACGCAGATCCTTTGGATCTGCGTGTGTGTAGCCCCCCATGGGATGGGAGTTTTACACCCATCCAACATTGGTTTTAGGGAGCAATTTTTTGCTCCCCAAGCGTATATATAGGCTTCACCTTCTCTTATTTCAAGTGTATAATAGCTCAGAGCATAAATCCTAAGTGAGATATTTTCTCTCGGGTCTTTGAGCAAGTTCTTTTTGAGGAGCTTGAATTTATTCGAGCACATTGAGTATATATTTTCGGATAAGGCTTCAGGAGTCGTCTAGCAACTACCCGAGGTTTCTTAGTTCTTCCTCCTAGGGATGTTTTTGGTTGGTGGGGTTCGTGTGGATACTCATAGAGGCTATCCTACGCTTGGAGGCTTGTGCAAGGAGGTTCGGTTAAAGCACGCTTCAACTGGTAAGTTCCTTTTATTTCTCTTTTATTATTAGGTCTTTTTCTTTAAGCATTTTTAGACTTAATAATATGCTTAGGTTGTTTGGATGCTTAGCTTATTTTATGCTTACGTCATAACTTAGAGTTATAACATGCTTAGGTTATAACTTAGAGTTATAACATGCTTAGGTTATAGCTTAGAGTTATAACATGCTTAGGTTATAGCTTAGAGTTATAACATGTTTAGTATAAAATATACATGCTAGGATATAATTTGGAATTATGGTATGCCTAGCCCTTTTGCATGCTAACCTAGGTAGAGATTATTTAGTTAAGGCTTTATTTAATTTATATGCAACTAATAGGAGTTTATGGGGAAAGGGACAAAATTTTGAATTTCCGCCATGCCTGATATGCATGTTCAATCTGACTTTCTGTTCCCAACTGGACACACCAAGGGGAAACGCCTATCATCATGAGTCCTTCGGGCGGTTTGGACTGAAGCCCAATCAACAGTGCCTATCTAAGGGTCATGATGAAGCAGAAACACAATCATGACTGAGGTAGATCACTTAACTTGTGTAAATATGGTTTCCATTAATGTGTATGTTCAAAGTGTAGGAAACTAGTATACCTGCTCGAATGTGAGGCCCCTCGAAATTCATCTCAACTTAGAAGGCTCCCTGGTCACCTCAGACCATCCCTATGTTTACTTGCTTAGCACAGGGACATCCTTAGCAGTATTGCCTATCTTCACATGCATGGGTAGAAGGCCATGCTTAAAGACCCATATCTACAGCAAAATACAATGAAAAGCCATCCGTCAAGGGTGATTTTAAGAGGAAAGAAAAGCTGAAAAAGTGAAAGAATAGAAGCAATAAGCAAGAGATGTACCTGAATAAAGAGGTGAACAATCTTCACCACCCTCTCATCCCCTAGGGTACATGCATTCAGTCCAAAATATAGCTAAACAAGAGTAGCTCTGCAACAGTTCAACTTCGGGACCTGAGTCAAGTCCTTGAGAGCTGAAAGTAAGACATAATGCACATGGCTTGCGCTCCACAGAAAGTGGACCATGGTAAGGAGAGTAAGAATGAAAGCCTAAGCATACTGGTCACGCTGATCATTAGTCAGGTTTCCCTAAGCCAGCCAATGCTCAGCTTGGCATATTTAAGTCAGCTCGTATTCGGCCTCACTCCTAGCAGTCTTTCCACGTATGTCCAAATGTGGATGTCAAAATGGAATCAAACTACATACACATCAAAGTGTATGGTAGCCCCAATAAAAGGCAGCCTTGTCATTGGTACCATGTTAGAAGGAGTGATCATTATCTCATCCACTAGTAGGTGAAAACTGTGGGTCACGTCAGACCACCACAGATGTCTTAGGGAATGTAGCCCTCAAACCCAGTGCAAAATCCTCAAACCCAAAATTGTGGATCTGTTGATGGACGACATCATTAGTAATGGCATCGCACTAGACCTGACATATGGAGAGAGATCCTAATGTCATCCTCAAGAGCTCCTATAATATGAAAAGTGATAAAAATCGCGATAAGTGTTTTAATTTCCAGTATTCATGCATATACAGGGATTAAATTGATCAAAACACAGTTCACAATCATTTTACAATACCTAAAAATCACAAACAAATGACCAAAAGCCTGAAAATGCATAAAATGGCATTTCTGCCATCTGCATTGCAGTATCATGATCGATGCATCACGGTACCCCAATCAAGATTGCGATACTGCAATCCAAATCATAGCACCATGATCAATTGCTGTATAGTAATGAAAATCGATTTGAATTCCTTATTTTCCCAAAAAAACAAAAAAAATGATAAAAATTCATAATTCTAAGCCTAATACATGTTATCTAGGTAGTTTTAAACTAACCAAGAACCTTTCCGAGCCCTAAAACTTAACTAATCATGCATTTTCGAATTTAATTCGTTTGAGATTGAAATTCTAAGATCAAATCATGCTAAATCAAAATCTAGATCGAGAACAAAATGGCCTGAAGTACAAACCGGCCTAGGAGATGCATGAAATAGGTGAAGATTGATCAAACTCGGCTCTTGACCTCTGTCGAGATCTAAATGCTTCTTGTATGAATCAAAACAATATGCCTTCCCGACATGTAACAGAAAGTGATAAGTCTGTGGGATTGGTGTCAACTAGGCCTGAATGATAGCCCATGCTCTCTCGGCTCTAGCATTGTAAACATGATGAGAATTAGGTCAAGAAATCAGAAAAATCAAAAAAAGGGAGAAAGTTAGCTCCGATTGCTATTTTTTAGGAAAGTACACATTTGAGAAGGAAAGAAGCCTTTTTATATGCCTTAGAAATTTATCGATCATAGTACTGTGATTGATGAAAACGGTACCGCAATCTGATCACAGTACTATGATTTATTTCATGCAACGAAGAATTTTACTCTTCTAAAGGGCAAACACATTAAAATTTGGCAAAATTTGTTCACCTCCACCAAAGGAATTCATCAACCAGTAAAATAATCCAGTCTATCTCTAGATAACTACTTTATCCTCAGTAGGTGATTTAGTATATCCACGAGAATTTAGCACCGACCATTCCCCACCAGTCCATCTAAATCTTTTTTTCCAATAAACATTCTAATAAAGTCACCAAAAAATCCTTCTATCCCTAGAAAATAATCCAACCCTTACCAGTCATATAGACCAAACAACCAGAACTCTCACTGATCCCTAACAAATAGTAAAAATTTCCCGATCAATAAACCGCACAAATCATCCAATCTCTTGGATATCAATATCCAATAGATAATTTAAACTCAAGCAACATTAAAATCCCCAATAAATAACTCAAAATTCCAATAACCTGGAATTCCCCGGCAAGCGGTCCAACCTATTCCCAAGCAAACATCCCCAGTCGATTGAGCACCCCAAATTCCTTCATGGTGAAGCAGATATCACTCTTAGGAAGCAACCCGAAACCCATTCGAGATGAAATAATCTTCAGCACCTTATATCCCTTCACTTCAAGTAGACATCACTCATAAGAAGCAACCCAAAACCTATTCAAGATGAAATAATCTTAAGCACCTAGAATTCCTTTGCGAAGCAAACACCACTCTTAGGAAGCAACCTAAAACTCATTTGAGATGAAATAATCTAGAGAACCTCATATTCCTTGGTGGTGACGTAGACATCACTCTTAGGAAGCAACCCAAAACTCGTTTGAGATGAAATAATCTTGAGCACCTCAGATTCCTTCACGGTGAAGCAGAAATCACTCTTGGAAGCAACCCAAAACTTGTTTGAGATGAAATAATCTTGAGCACCTCAAATTCCTTCACGATGAAGTAGGTATCACTCTTAGGAAGAAACCTGAAACCCGTTTGAGATGAAATAATCTCGAGCACCTCAGATACCTTCGCGATGAATCGGACATCACTCTTAGGAAGCAAATCAAGACTAGTTTGAGATGAAATAATCTTAGGCACAAAGACTAGTTTGAGATGAAATAATATTGAGCACGAGATTTCCTTGTGGTGAAGTAGATATCACACTTAGAAGCTAAATCAACTTCAATAGCCTTGCTATCCCCAGTAGAGTCATTGAGAATACTTATTTATAATGATGAATTGACCTCGATCACCCCAAGATGAATAAGATTTCCACTTTCCCCGCAAGTCGAATAAGTTCAAGTGTATATAATAGTTCTTCCTCACCTAATCATTCTTAATCGAAGGGGAAATTTCTTTGTTTCTGATGAAAGTCAATTAAGCAATGATTGGGTAAGTATTTCTTATCTCTATGCTGTGCATTTTGGTTATACGAACATTAAGACCCCGGTCTTTATGTCCTATAAGGAGCAGTCTGTTAGCACGGAATTTGGATGACCCGTCAATCGATGCTGAAAGGTTTATATTACACTTTGGATAGTCTTGTGTTTTAGATTCATGAGTTAATTTACTGTAGTGGGCCTCAAAGATCGAAAAGTCTAATCTTTTAAAGAGCCAAAAGCTAAATTTTTCACTATACCCCAATCGATAGATCACGGTACCGTGATCCATGATTGGGGTACCATCATCTATTCTTTCCCGATTTATTTCACCACGTTAAATATAAATGTCATGTTTTAAACCCATTCAAAAACGGTACCGTGATCTCGATTGTGGTACTATGATACATTCAATAGGAAAAATATTTTCTGAATTAAAACCCTTCTTCTCTTTAGTTGGGATTTGATTTTTTACCCATTTTTAGTTGTAAGAACTCTATAAATAGAGCCCTCAAACACCAGAAAAAGGGACTCAATATACTTAGAATACTCTAACACTCTCTTTTAATTATTTTGTGAATTAACTAAGTTCTGCTGAGTTTTCTACTCTCATTTGTTTTAGTTTATAACAATTAGAGGAATCGACTCATTTGATTTTTTTTGTCATTTACATTCATTTAAGAGTTTCCTTTCACTCTTTCTGATTCTTCAAGGTTCTTTTCTTCAAGATTGCTCCTAAACCAAAAAACAAGAATCCTACTCCACATGATAATAACCTAAGACTAAATATTATTTAAATTCAATTTTCTTTCAATTCATTATATTTTGAGCAAGAGATCTTTTGTGGTGATTGGAAAGCTTGCACTTAGGTATGCTTTTTAACAACTTCTCATTTATTTTACCAAAAATATAAACTGCTTGTTTTGTTTTTTGTTTGCCGTGTTCTAATTGCATGCACTATACCGTGATCGATAGATCACGATACCATGATCCTAACAGTGGTACCATGATGCTTTTCTAAATAGGATACCCAAAATTCCGTATTTTGTCCCTACTATTTGAATTGCAAGCCCGAAAGGGTATTCTGTCCTCGAAATTATTTGTGATATATTCTATAAATATTTAAGTCAAGTTTAACATTCTTAATCTATAAAAATATGATACCATGATCATATTGAGGCAGGTATGTTTTGTATTAAATAAATTCTTTTTATCACCTCCTTTCTTAAAATCAATCATAAGTAATAAGTATTATTAAATATATTATTGTTGGTAGTGGAACATATGTTTAATCGGCTAAGTAATAAATAGATGGTTCATCCGGACCCGAATCTCTTTATTTTGGTTTATGTTTGTCTTTTGTAGACGATGCTATTCCAAAATTCCTAGAAAGAGCTGATTCAGGTGGCATCTCTGAGTTATAATATAAGGATTTAGGTTCTTGGATCCTTTTAAAATTATTTTCATAAAATCATAAAAACCCTACTAGATCGTAATGCCTCGATTTATGACCCACAAGTAGCTTTGACCCAAACTCAACTTGGTCGACCCGACTTGGAAGGCCTCGCCCGCTCGCAAGTGGATTGAAAGGATTTTAGTGAACTTGTACTTTGTGTTATCAATATTCACTTTTTCGACAGATTTATAATGGATTATTCTACGCTTTCTATATGATGAACTGATTCGAGATGATTGTTTGCTTTTGAGAATTTTTTCAGATCCATTATGAGATTGCAATTATTAATGAATGCTTCTATGATTTACTTGTTGGTTTTAGAAGCCTTTTTATAGGTAATCTTCAAAATCTTCCCATTGTGACTTATCCTCAGAGTCAAAATATTATCCATTATCTTACAATAGCTCTTTTCCTTGAGAGTTATTGGATCTTCTATAAGACTCATCTTTCATTTTGTTGGGCACTTTGGCAAGCTTCAACTCTCAGAGTCACAATCTTACTCATTATCTCACAACAGCTCTTTTCCTTGAGAGCTGTTGGATCTTCCATAATGCACATCTTTTATTCCGTTATGCACTTTAGAGGAGTCAACTCTACCAACTTTATGCAACTTTTTAGTCTTTTACACCTTTTAGTCGATATAGCTTGCTTGTGTTAGCTTATCAGGTAGTTAAAAGGGTTTCTTCTCTCTTGCTATTAACTCACTTTTTGAAAGTCCTCTTACTAGTTTTTATGCAATTCTAATCACCTATCTTTTTGGATTATAAAAAGAAAGGTTTATTTTTCGTATTTATCTATACGTGAGTTGATGAATTGGGATCTGAACTTAATAGTAAAAGATACTTTCCTTCTCTTCTAAGCCATGATAGTCTTCCGAGATCCTTGGCTTCTGATCTTCTAGTCTTTTATCCTACTTCTCAAGTTTTAGAGTCTTCTGAGCTTGATCATCTTCCGAGTGCCCAATTTTTAATTTTGAGTTATGTTCAAAACTTGACTTCTGATTTCGAATTTAGCTTTTGAGAATTCTTCTTCTAGGCTAAGTTCAACAATCTCCCCCATTTTTTTATAATAAAAATCTGCAAGAGAAATGTTAGCACCCCTATAATTCATGCCAATTCTAATAAATATATAAGTTCTACAATATTAATATTGTACTCAGAATCAAGATCAAGGATTTTACTATATATCTTCAAGTGTTAAAAATGTGTTAACCTCTATGAAGCTTAGATTACAAATACATTAAGATATAGAAAAATATTAGAAGGTAAAAAAGATACAACTAGTCACAATGAAGAATACAACTAGCTATCACTTATTCTTCTTCTGCCTAAGAATCTGCATCGTAGTTGTGTTGTTATCATCATCCTTATCATCTCCTTCTTTGTTGTTCTCCCTCTTTTTGTTAGCATCAGAAGAGGGGTCTATCTCCATAGGCTATAGGTATCAAAGCATGTGTTGAAACTGGCCTTTTCTGTAGGAAAGCATGGTAGACTTCCCTTTCTTTCGAGCTTTGACATTTTTAAGGATTATTTTAAGGGGCTAAGTGAATGGCTCAATGAGCATCTGTACCTCAGTAGTGGATGCCTCAAGACTTGGGACCAGATTTGTAATGATCTTAATGCATTCTAGATTCACATAGTCATATATGCATTTTCATAGTAATACAACTCCATGCTGTCCCCAGATGAAGTTATGTGCAATGACATTGGCCAGATACTAGAGAAAGGGAACTATCATTGACTCATGAATGTGGAAAGGATTTGAGTCCAATGAAAGATTCTAAAACTTTTCTTGTAGATTTTCCAATTGAGTGGAGAGACTTTGAGTGTTTTTCTTGATTTTAGCCTTGATTAGGGATTCAAAGTGATGGATGAGCTTGGTAAGGCCTTCAACTGCCCTTTTTATTTCATGCTCCTTGTCCATAGAGTCATCTATGGAATGATTCTTGTTGGTTTCCACAAAGTCCTTCATTTCCTTCGGCATCTTATATAAAGCATCAATTGTGCTTGCTATGGATGCCTGGTGGTCAGTCTGTAGAGTCTTAATGCTCTATGCATTTTTCTTTATTTCCTGTTCTTTAGCAACAAAGTTCTTAGCCACAACATTTACAACTTTCTGTATATCCCCCATTAGTTTTGTCTTTAGTGCAGCAAGATTAGTTTTAAAAGTGGAGTTGAGAGTTTTGCGAATTTCTCCTTGTTGCTCAAATAGCTTCTCCATATTATCAAGAATGGCCTTTTAGCTTCCCACTAATTGCTGCTTATTCTCAATCTTTTTATTTAGCTCCATAAGTATTGAGGTGATCTCCTTGTGCTTAACAAGCCTATCTTCCATCAGAGGTATGATGGTATTCTTCAAATCCTAAGCAATAGCAGGAAGCTCGAAATAAGGTGGGTGGAGGCTTCAATAGATTCTACTTGATTGATAAGATTCATGAAATTCTGAGGAAGCTGTGCCATTAGTGGAGAAGTGTTGGCTAGTGAAACAGAGTTATTTAGCATCTGAAGCATTCTGATAATATACACTTATTTCCTAGCAACATTATTGAGTCCCTCAGTATCACTTTCCTCAAAGTTTTCTTATTGTCTTTGGTTGATTTGATTGGATATAAGGGAGAGTTTTTTTTAATACTTAGAAGCATCGAGTTTTTTTTATCAGACTCTAAGGAAGATTCCTCTTCTACTAAGCTAGAGTTATCATATTTTGAGCTTGATTCTACTTCCTCATCATCTTTAGAAGGCTTTTTCAGACCTTCATCATTAGAGTCCACAAGGTCCTTCTAAGTAATCTCCACATCCTTCTCAGATTTTTGAAGATTTTGAAAAGTTAATTGTTGTATATTCTCTTCCGCTTCCTTAGTTGGCAATTGCTTACTATCTAAGTTGCATTGCTTTTCTATTTAACATTTGGCATTATTAAGTCATAAACATTTTTCAACAATTGATATCTCTACTTGAATGGCGTCATCAACCTTCTCAAAATTATCAGCCTCGGCTCCCTTGTGGTCGTCATTGGCTTCCTACTAAATGTCAGCAATTGCATCATTTGATGGGTGAAAACATCCTCAGGTATTGGCATGGTGGGTGATTTGGTAGGTGAGGATTGAGAAGAGTTTGATTTTATAGGTCTTGTGTCATGAGTGAGATTTTGTTGGTGATGGGGTTTTAGCTTTTGGAGGTAAGGTGTTTATGGCTTTTAGAGGAGAAGAAGTATTTGTATTTTGGATGGATGTGGTGGAAGGAGTGGTGGTTTGGGTAGCGGATAAGGAGGGTGGAGTACCTAAAACTGCTTCCTCATAGGAAGGATTGATCTTTAACAACTTTAGTCCCCTAAAAGTTGTTGGAATCTCCTTACGAGCTTTCTTAGATCTCTGCTTCTGAGGTAGCTTGAGAATATCCATTTCCTTACAAGCATCCAGTTTTGGCACTTCTTCCTTTTCTTCATTAGAGGCTAGTTTATCAGTGTCCACCTCTAGCTTTTCAACCTTGGCCTTCTTTGTCACTTTCTTCGATAGCTTGGAGGCCGCCTTTCCTTTCTTTTTAGATGGTTGAGGTGACTTAATATTGATAGCTTCTATAGTTGTATTTCCATCGATCTTCTTGACGGCTCTTCTCTCATACTCTTTTGCTATTTTCTTGGCAATTTCTACCTTAGTAGCTTCTAAATCAAGCTTCTTATCAAACTAGAGACTGAGGAAGGTGTTTTTAGTGATTTTAGAGGTTTCAAGTTGCTTTGCATCCCCAATTTCTATCTTTTGATTTTTCAAAATCAAAGTAATTAGTCCGCCAATGCTCCATTGATGCTTCATGATGTGGTGGATGATGATCACTAAAAAGTTAATTTTCTTCATGCTTTTTATATACTACATTACACAATGTTCCAGATCAGATACTGATTTTGGTGCGTTGAGCTTGAATATGAGTGATTTGGCTATCCAAAATGGAATCTTTTTTTTTTGTCTTTGTTTATGTATGTGGAAATCTTTTCTTATTTATATTATTTTGGCAGCCCATACTTCTCACTATACTCAACATCTTTATGCTTCACATCTGCCTACTTTCGTAGTATTAAACCTTTCACTAGCACCTTATGAATGTCTCTAAGAAGTTGTGGAGTGATACTGATGGTGGTTCCTCGCACTTCAATCTAGAGATTGCCTCCAAGTTGCTTTAGATTGGAGTAAAATTTTCTCACCAATCCAGGATATGTAGGCTCATTCATGCCAATCCATGAGCTCATCTTTAGCTCCTTAATTATATCAGCATATCAAGTAGTGACGAGCAGATAGTCATCTGTGAAGATAGGTTGAGCTTCTATGTTTACTGGCTTTCTAGGGAATTTCGCTACCATGAATTTAGAAGATGAATCACTTTCTCTAGTGTTGGCGATAGTAGGGTTTGATCTCTTGGGGGCCATTTAGAGAGTTTGAGTGCTTAGAGAGAGGGAATTTCACAGAGATTTTGCTTTAAAAACATTTTTGAAAGCGTAAGGTTGAAGGCGTAAGGTTGAAGATGAGAATTTAGGGGTTTTTAAAGACTCTTGATCATATCTAGGGGAAATTAGGTCTTAACGTAATAGTTTGTGAATAAACTGTCAATTTTTTATGAGTGAACTCATGGTGTGATTAATAGTAAAAAGTTAAACCGTTTTCAGTCTTTTACCGTGCATGTTAAAGGTTATTCACATTTTGAAATTCAAATACATTTGGCAGTTGTTGGTTTCAATCTGTACACGTATCGCAGATCTTAATTGATGACCCATTTTCTGAGAAAATAGTCAATTATATAGGATTTGACATTCCAATTGCTTCTTGGAGGCTGCTGAATTGTTCTTTGCTCAGAGGCTTGGTGAAAATTTCAGTACGTTGTTCATATGTTGGAATGAATACTAGCTTTATATACTTTTTCTAGACATGGTCTGTGATGAAGTGATGTCTCACATTTACATGCTTTATCTTGCTATGTTGAACTGGATTTTTTGTAGGTCAATGGTGCTTTTGCTTTTGCACATGAATTCTATTCATTCAGTCTTAACTCTATAGTCTTCAAGCTATTGCTTGATCTATAATATCTGAGCTACACAGCTCTCAACAGCCATGTATTCTGCTTCTATTATGGAGAGAGCTACAGATGTCTACTTTTTACTATACCATAAGACTACACAATCTCTAAGAAATTGACATCTTCCAGTGGCGCTCTTCCTTTCAAGCTTCTCCCTTCCATAATCAGCATCTCTATATCCTCTAAGTGTGGAAGCTCCATTGTTAGGATACTGTAGTGCTACATCAATCATTCCAATAAAATATCTCAAAATCCTCTTAACTACTGAGATGCAAGATTCCCTTAGATCTGCTTGATATCTAGCTCATTAGCACACATCATATGGATATCTGGTCTACTAGCCGTTAGATAAAGTAATGAGCCCATTATCCCTCTGTAGAGTTTTGTTCTACAGATTTTCCCTCAGAATCTTTTCATATGATAGTGTTAGATGCCATAGGTGTTGACATAGACTTTCTCTTATCCATATCAAATTTCTTCAGAACCTCTCTAGCATATTTGATTTGACTTATAATGATTCCTTTTGAGCACTGCTTTATTTGAAGTCCAATACAGAAAATAAGTTCTCCCATTATAGACTTCTCAAATTCATTCTTCATCTGTCTGTTGAACTCCTTGCATAGATCTTTATTTGTTTCTCCAAAGATGATATCAACCACATAGATTTGAACAAGAATTATATCCTTGTTTCTTCTTTGTGTTGCCTCTCATGTATCCCTTGGATATGAGAAAGTTGGTTAATCTCTTAAACCAATGATGGGTGTGAAGACCACAAAAATAAATCCCTGCGCAAAACAAACTTGCAGTTAGCAATGAGCGGGGGTCGAATCTATAAGGAATG
Source organism: Euphorbia pulcherrima (assembly GCA_947683365.1). NCBI lineage: Eukaryota > Viridiplantae > Streptophyta > Magnoliopsida > Malpighiales > Euphorbiaceae > Euphorbia > Euphorbia pulcherrima. The sequence goes on from CANTUS010000009.1 coordinate 24,616,671, forward strand.
TTATTTAATAACGTTATTCTAAGAAGGTGATAGATAGTGTGACCTAAAAGCACTCTCGATGGGATTTTGTGGATTAAAACTAAATAAAGCAAGTAATGAAACAATAGGAAATAATGGCTCAACCAATATAGGACAAGACTGAATATCATGGTGATCATAAGATAAGAAATTAATTGTAATGAGACCTAGATTTAGTTATAGAAATACTCATACACTATACAGTACTAGAAACTTATCCTTACTATGTATGGATACCAGACTTTATGCCACAACCTCACTCTGAGTCACCGTGTCTCTTGACTTTGCGCTGAGAGCTCATTAGTAAATAGCAATAGAACTATGAAAAGCCTAAATCCTTATCGACAGGTAGTGGAGCACTCCCAACATGCCAGTCTCGGTGGAGACTATTATTACTTCATCCCTCTTTAGGCACATTTTTTGATGCAAGAATAGAGATTAACAATAATAAAAAAAAATTACCATTTGGGAGATCAATCTAAACAGCGAGACCAAGTGATATTCTCACCATAAAACCCTTAAAGTACCAAGATTAGTAAATAGGTCACCTTGCAAATTTCTATATTCATATACGGTCCTCACACCATATAAACTCAATCTTAACCATTAATTGGTCAAGCCATGAGAGTTCTAGCTAAACATGGTTGAATTTAAATGTGTGTAGATATAAAGAGACTAAAAAAAAATCATGCTAAGAATATGAAAACTGAAATCAAAACATAGGATTAAAACTAAAATGAATTTGTAAATTAAACTTAGAAATGTTCAAAACCAAAACTATAAATCAAAGTACTCAAAAACCAAAGAACACAAAGACTAAAGCTAGACTAGAAAGACTGAATGATAGATTGGATCGAAACTCTGTATCAAAATTGTTTGCATCTTCTTCTTTGTTTATCTTCTTCAAAATGGCCGACCATGGTATTTATAGCTGAGTGCGCCTCCTTATGCTTCTTCTTTAGTGACAAAATGGGACTCTTTGTATTTATTTTGATGGATTCATTTTTAGTCTTGGTCTTTAAATGGTAGTGAAATCCTTCCTTTTGTGAGATTAGGAAAGAGATCAAACTTCCTTTTGAGATGGCTCTTCCTGAAAAGGATTTACCTGAATTGGGTAACTTCTAGATCTGGATGTGGTATGCACCGGTATTGATGTCATCTTATCATTCTGAAGTATTCTGGAGTCATAGGGACCAGCTATCGATCCTACTGCCTGCTTTAGGTATCGGTGTGAGGCTCCATTTCTCCAAATATCGCATGTTTTCACCGAATTGCCTTCAAAACCTGAAAGAGATAGAAAAGGAAGTAGTATCAGCCATAAAGACTAAAAACATTGTCTTAATGATATAAAAATAGACATAAAAACATGCTGAAAATACAACCCATCAAATCTCCCGCACTTATTCCATACTTGCCCCTCAAGTATGCATTAAGAATCCGGAAGATAGGAAAACTGCGCAAATAACCCTTGAATAACTAAACAGAGACTAAATTCTTTAACCGAGACTTATATTGAGGTCTTTTATTGACCACTGAGCATTCCAACGTAAGATTATCGTCAAGAAGACCTTGTTCAAAACTTTACCCGAGAGTATTTACCAAATTAAAGCACAAGTACAAAAAAAATATTGTTATAGATTATAAATACCTAGATTTAGATTTAAGCACGTCTCGGTGATCATAAGATGACTCCTTCTAAACCTTTTATTTAATTGGAGCACATTTTTAATTGGTGGGGTCCCTAAGATACATCTTACCAAATTTTGAGTTTTGCGATTTTAATAACCTTAGTAGCTATGCTAGCTCTTTTTAGATTTTTCAACCCAATTTATTTCATTATACGCTTTGCCATTTGTTAGATTCCACTGCATTTTCCAACAATTATTCCCACTCGATTTTTAGCCGTGGATAGCTCTTTCTTCTATTGGCCCTATGAAAGAGTCTTCACCCAATTTTTAGCCATGGATAGCTTTTTCTTCTATCGATCCTATGAAAGAGTCATCACCCGGTTTTTAGTCGTGGATAGCTCTATCTTCTATCGGCGCTATAAAAGAGATAAACAAGGTTGCAAGCCAAGTAAGCCTCATTTCGACTAATTGCAGCAGCAAAAAATAACCAATAAGATTTGATATTGGTTTTGCAAGGACTCGAAGGAGGATCTTATAATACAAAGGTAATAACTTAAATCAAATCAAGGTCAGATTAAAGCACTTTTAATAATACAACTATGTTACACTTTTCTGCACTCACCGGGATTAAGGACTTTATAAGGCGATTACCAGAAATCTTAGATTGGAATATCAATGTTCAACTCAGGTCTTGGTATAAGTTTCAGTTAATCAAGATATTCCTTTTAGTCATTCAGCTAGTTATTTACACAACATTCCTTACCTTGGTTATCATCACGTCTCAATGACAGGTTAGAGAGCAAATAAGGTCATTGCAGGGGCCAAAATATGAAGCATGAGTCCTTGTGAAATCTCTTTCTTGTGCAAAATATAAAAATATATTAAAGTAATAAAAGATTTTAGTTGAAGAAGCAAAAACATAGAAATCCCCTCCCCACACCTAAACGAAGCATTGCCCTCAATGCAAAACAAGAAAAAACAAAAAGAAGAAATAGAAAAAGAAAGGAGAAAAAGAAAAAGAAGTGAGGGCAAATTATAATATGACTATCCTGGTGGAGGAGGGAGGAGGCAAAAGAGACTTGGCTAGTCTCGCTAAATTTGTCAGACCCCAAATTGCTAGATGATAAGGTTCATGTTCAGTTCTAGGACATCACAGCAGGTCTGAAGATCATGGTTCTCAACCCTGAGCTTAACGAGGCTTTTAAAGAGGTCTTTGTACTGGTTCTCTAGACTTGTGACTCTCTAGAGGAGCTCAGTGAAGACGGCAGGATGAATAGAGTCATCATGAGAAGGCTGGCCTGGCTAGGGGTCCTCAAGAGCAGAAAGAACATATTTTTCTTTAGGATGACCAAGAGGACATATAACAATGGTCTTATTGATTGTTTTAGTGAGAAGCATTATCCCAAGAGTCTCCAAGTCTAGGAGTGGGGTTTCGAGGGTCTTGGTGTAGTGGACAGGCTTGAAATGCTCCATGTCGTGCTCAATGATTGAGATCACGGAGCCTAGAATTGGAAGGCTTTAAGGATGGGTAAGGATATATAGAAACTATTTCGCTAGTAGGGCTCCCAGGTGGAGCTTCTTTTTGTTCTTCATGCACCACAAAATCTGCACTTCTTTCTCGTTTAGGGTCCCGGAACTTCTATGGGGACCAAAAAAGTTAAATGCAAGAATTCTGTGGGCATACCTCAGGTGGGACTCGTGAGTGTAGAAGTCTCAGGAGTCATTGGACTTCTAAGTGGTGACTCGGGGATCATTGTTACTGAGTGAGAAGTAGGTCTCAGTGGTGTTGAAATCGGAAGGAAGAGCATCACACATGTCAGTCACCCCTAATGCCTTGTTAAAGTTGTCGAGACTCCAAATCACATTCTTCCCAGTGAGACAAAATTTGATCACCCCCTCCTCTTGATAGCTTATGTAGTCATGTTTGAACTGGAAAGTACCATAAAATTCCCAAACAAGCTCCTCGTAGGAGGGGAAATAGATGAAGAATAAGGGAATCCATGAGATTGTGGTAAAGGCGTCATACGGCTTGGTTAATGCTGAGGGTGGTCATGGTGTCTTCATAGGTGGACTTATAGGGCTTTGATGACTGGCCCTTGTATCAACCATAAGTAGTGCATGGAGTAGGGTTGTTGAAAGAGCCGTGGATGTTGCTCTTCACACCAGGAGTAGGGGTCTTCTCTTCCTTGATCATTTTGGCCATTTTAGAACTTTGGCCTTTGGCGGTGCTCCTAGTGAGCAGCTTTCTCTTAGCAGGGGGAGGGGTAAGGGTAGGATCGACGGAAAGAGGAGTCTAATCATTGGGAGCAGTGTTGCTAATAGAGGTGGCTGGAGAAGGGACGCCATGGCTTGCCATCACCATGGTCTTTTGTTGGCCGACCATGGCGGTGGGAGTAGAAACATTGGTAGGAGGTGTGGCAGAGATGGTAATGGCGAGACTGTGGTTCTCTGGGGTGGCGACTATTGTGGTGACTGTGGAGAAGGTTTTTACCATCTGAATGGCGATGGTAGGAGTGGTGGTGGTCATGGAAGGAGTGGTGTTGCAGGCAATGTTGCCAATCATGACCTCACTAGTCATGGGGTTAGTGGTGGAGGTTTCTTGATTTGAGGCCATTACGGTGGTTTTGGTAATGGTTGAAAAAGGAAAGTTTTTCGCAGAAGAGAAAGAGGTTTTGCTTTGAGAGTATGAAGGAGAGTGTGGCTATTGAGAGTGAGGAGAGAGGTTTAAGTAGGGATTTCAGGCATGCAAAGGTGGCTCAAGAGGCACTAAAGGGAGCAGTAGTAATCATGGTCTACTTGGGTACCGAACCGTAAAAAATCTCAATGATCTTTGCATGACTACTTTAAGCACGGGCTTTTTGGTAACCTGTAGAATGATGATGACTTTTTGCTCTAACCTTTTATGGGTCAGTCATTCTACCCTTTGGAATCAAATCATGTTTGGAAAGCTTCTTTTGACGAATTTGTACCTTTGACCACAATTAAAAAAATTAAAATGCATATTTAAGTAACGGTTATCTTTCTCTCACGCGCAGTAATTTATTTTGCATATTTCTATAAGATTCAAACATTTTCAATGAGTCTCGTTTGTATCAATGGATTCAAGACTCTGTGATGTTTATGGAATGTTGAGAATCTCCTTGATCAGAAAATTGTAGTGAAAGTTATGAGCGTTCGAAGTCCGGCCCTAGTTGGACCCATGCCTCCTCTCCCTATTGATGCCCCTACTCCAGCGATGGCAGTCAGTGATATCGCCAGACATGCAAGCTGTGTGGTCCACGTTGTGGGCTGTGTGGATAACATGGGTAGCTGTGTTAGCCATATAGTGGGCTGCGTGGCTCACACGGCCTAGCATGGTCCCCCATGCCTGGGGAACCACTCCTAGGCTGCATCATGTGACTCGACCAAGTACTGGCCGCATCATATATTGCGGCCTAGGCCAGGCCGTGTCGCCTGACATGGCCTGCCGCATCATTTGACTTGCGCTAGGGCCCGCCGCATTAGTGACTTGGCCTCGGCATGGCAGACCCCTTCTCTCTACAATTCCCGAGTTTTTCTTGCTCTATAAGTCAATTTTTTGTGATTTTTCTATCAAATTCAAGCATTTGGAGGATTAATTATGAAATTTTGTGCTTGATAGGGTTTATAGAAACCCCAAAAATCTCCAAATTTAGGACTTTTGCTCGTTTGGAAAGAAAATTCAGATTTTAAAAATTCTTAGGCTTTTAGAAGGAAAGAGCTTCATAAAGCTATTGAAATTCAAATAATCCAGTTTCCTAGGCTTTATTAGGCTTAATCTTTTAGCTTAAAAGATTAAAATTAAGTAGAAATCTTAAGTAAAATTGATTTAAATAGGATGTAGGGACTTTTCCTCATAAATCACTAAATCCCTTGCTAAATCGGTCACTGTTTGTTGGTATTTTCATCACAAAATCGTCAAAAGCTTGCCAAAGGTTGATTCGAGTCTCGAGAGTGGATTCACGGCCTTTAGGAAATTTTTGAGTTCTAATCTATTTCCTTAAGTCATTTGTTGCTTATTGTTGTGTTTTTGGTTGGTTTTCTGGGCGCTTAGCCCTTATTTTCGGTTTTTTTATGACTTTTTGGCAAGATTTCGACTCACCACTCCGGCGATTGGCAGGCTGCCTAAGTGACATGGCTGACCGACTTAGTGTGTCGGCCTACCACGTTGCTCAGTCAGCCTACAAGTCGCTCAAGCGGTCAGTCTTTGCACTGGTATTTTTGGGTTTTTCCCCCTAAGCTGAAAAATCAAAGTTATTTCAACATTTTAAGTCCAAATCTACTAGAATAATGTAGGAAACGACTTGAAATGTCAATAATCTTGGGTTTTCGGCAACAAAAATGACTATTCTTGCCCATTTAGACACTTTTTCTAGTCGACCACTTCAGTGGGCAGGAGGCCGACTGAGTGACACCCAGGCCGACTCACTGAGTTGGTCAACCGTGTCATTCAAGCGGCCTACCACCTCACTGAGTTGGCCTACTGGCAAAAAATATCTAAAAGGTCCATGTTTGTTTTATTTTGTGTTTTTAGCCCTATTTTATCGTTTTCTTGTGTTTTTGACCCAGATTTTCACCCGGAAAATTCTTGAAAAATGACATATAGTCTATAATAAGGTAATATAATTTTTAATCTGTTTTTCATGATTTATTAATTAATTAATTAAATCTCCTTTTAATGGCCTAAAATAAGGTTTTTAGTTAAATAAAATCTTAAAAAAATCTTTTTAGCGTAACATTAAATTCCAAAAATATTTTCTATATTTCCTTTATTATTTTAGGTTGTTTAGCTTACTTTATTGATTTTTAGGTTATTTAGATGATTATTTAAATGCCCAAAAATTATGTTTTAGCCCCGAAAAAATAAAAAAATGCGCTTTTATCCTTTATTTGCTGTATTTGCCGCATTTATTTATTTATGCTTTATTTGTGATTATTCACGTATATATTTTGCCTTGTTTGGTGCTGGGTCCAATTTGGTAAGCTCGGTTAGGACCTGGTTTCGTCCTTTGATTTATTTACTCGCTTTATTTATTTTTCCGCATTACAAAATTGTATAGATATTCGTAAAGCCATGTAATAATTTATTTTCTTGCTTTATTTACTACTTTTGTGTGTTGTATGGCTATATGAACTGAAAACTCTAGACATTAACCGGATTTAAATCACATAAGAACTAAAGTCGCGATTATTAAAATATAGTCATTTTGATTTAAAAATTGAAAAGTAAGCAACATCATCCAAACTTGGAATCTCTATTTTAAGGTACTGTCCAACCACCCGATGAGAATATCGTACCCTAATTCCCGATGGAGCTTAACTAGGTGGCGAATTTATCTTAAAATCCGAGATTTCAAGTCTTGTATCCCTTAACAAGCAAATTGGACTTAAATTCAACATCAACATCGATTTCATCAATCGATCTTTTTATCACACTAAAATGAGAATCAGTCCTCCAGCTCGCTTCGCCGCACTTGTTATTTCCTTCCTCTCTACCACCTCTCATGCGGGTCGGGGTGTAAAAAGGCCGTTCTCTCATAGTGGCGACTCTACTGAGATTTCCTCTTAACTTAAAACTCAAAAAATTGCTTTTGTTTTCAAAAATTGGTTAAAGGATTTAGATGATGTGCCTAAATCATTTTTTAAATTAACGCTATATTTCTTATGTCTTTTCAATCCACCAGTTAGTTAGATTCTAAGTTTAAGGTGCCATTATTATTTCACCCCCGTGAAGCTCACTTGTATACCTCATGCCCACTAGGAATTGGGGATATTTATGGGTGGATCACTCGTATCAACCAACCTGCAATTCTCATTATCAGACTCATTTGAGGAGTGTTTGAGTTACACGGAATCAAGGTAGATGAGACCCTTTGATAGTGTTGTTCCACGACACCAGCAATATGAGACTATGAACCGCGATAAAATAAGCCATAGCAACTTCCCCTTAGGTTTGCCAAAACAATTTTGATTTAGGTTACATACTCTCTTACCGTTCACTAGCGCTAGAGTTAACCCCATATTCTAAATTGGCGTTGCACAGGGGTCATAAGGTTGCAAGGGATTTATTTGCTTTCATGTGCTATTTGTGTTGTGCTCATGCAGACGAACTTCAGGCATAGGCCGCCTGTGGCTGACTTTTATTTTCTATCTTCGCTTACCTCTACTCTTCCCTCCCTTGAAAGGGGAATTTAACAAAGTGCCTGAGATCATTTGAGTCTCAACGACATGTATCTAGTTCGCTAGGCATGGTGAGGAATTTGCACGTATCACGTATTTTAGGGTTAAGCCTTGCATTATAAGCTCTTCTACTCTCTACCTCTCTAAACCATCCCCATATAAATGGAATTCATCAATCCGATTATGTAATCATTCATTTCATCCATGGTTTGATTTGGGCTGATCATTTTAGGATTTCTTAATTAGACCAAGGCACCGCTACTGTCAGACTCGATCATCATTTAGTTGGCTATTCTATGGGTCCAAATTCAGTTTAGAAGCTCAGTTTCATAACTTGAATATTCGGCTATGTTTGTAGATAGTTGATAGGGTTCCGTCTAGGGGTACTTCCTCTCCTCTACCTCCGCCTGATCAGGGTTAATCTCTGCTGAGTTTCTAAATTGCCAATGCTATAATAGTGTTTCTTTGATCCGATCAGTCCCAAGATGCAATTCAAGAGCACATCTAAGATTCAATCAGCGCAGTTTTAGAAGAGAAGAGAAGTGTTCAAAGGATTCCAATGATTGGTATTCAAGCTCAGGGACAACTAGAGACCACTCAGAATGGCTCAGTTCAGGTTCTGTCATTTCAGACTTGGCCTACTATTTAGCAAATTTAGCCGGTTCGAGATGTTCAACAGTCCATTCCACCTTCAGCCGTCTCATTTTAGTTTGGTCAAGATGTCACACAATCTCAGTCGCTCGTGTTTGCTTATTCAACCTAGACTCTAAACCACACCGCCAATCCTGATTTTCTCACTAGTATTAGCCGGCTTCCGTTGACCCTAATAACCTTAGATTAGTTTCAACTAGCTAGTTTAATTTCATTTGTCCATTCCTGAGCAGGTCTATTCTAACTGGATTAGAATTTTTCTCAATCTCATATGCCTCTAGAGTCCTTTTCTCTTGCCCCTACTCCATTTGTTATTGCTCCGAGAGGGACTACTTACCCGTAAAACCCCTTTAATTCTAATTTACTAGTTAGTTCTCAAGTTAAAACCTCGTCACTCGCTTCACCATTCTAGTTTGGTGCAACCCCTCCATCCAACAACTAAGTCATGCAATCCTCAGGCATGACACCTAAAGTTGAGGCTCTCTGGCACCAGTTGACTTCTCTTTTATCTAGCTACCAGGTTATGCAATCTCCGGGCATGACATCTAAAGTTGAGTTTCCCTCATGTCAATTAGCCATCCCTCGACCTAAGGACCAAGTCATGCAATCTCTTGGCATGACACCTAAAATAGATGCTAGTACTGAGAAAGGACCAAATGAAAATCCTAAAGGAGGTGAAGGGATTGGTGGGTCATGCGATATCCCTTCTTCAGCTGAAATGAAAGAATGACTTACCCAAGAGAAGAAGTTGGATCATATTCCCCTAAATCAAGTTTGGGTTGTTGATAAGGCACCTGTATGAAAGGCAACTAAAATAAAGTATAACACATACCCGTGGAAAGCACCTTCGAGAAGCATACACACAAAGTTAAGGAAAGATAGTAAGATCAGACCGTTACGCCCATGGAGACCTCCCACAGCTAAAGAAAGGGATAGGTTTTGAGTATCATGTCCAACCAAGTCACTCCACTGATGAGTGTTGGACTTTGATTCAGGGCATCGACCATTTAGTAAGGGAAGGAAAGATAGTTGAGCCTGAAAAAGTATCTAACCAAGGATTCACCCCCGCTTTCTGGCCTACAAAAATGAGGTAGTGGTCTGCAGGATCTCATTAGGGCCATTTGCTCCAAAGGAAAAGCTATCCCAATTCAATGCAATAGCTCTGTAGTTCATGATGCACCTATTCGGACACCTAGTCAAAAAGCATTCGTGTTCCCATGGAAGCTCCCACTTAGTGTCCTATTTTCTAGAATGCGAGAGAAGGGAATGATTAACTCTCTTCTTGAGTATCATTCTTATACACCCGAACAGAAAAGGAATTTCTATCACTATCATGTCAGGAAGGTCACAAAATAGATCAATGCAAACCTCTGGGTAGATCCATTTTGGGTTTGATAAGAGAAGGGAAAATTAATCAGCCAACAAGAAAGACCAGTTCTAAGGAGAAACCATCACCAAACTTGAGTGATGAGGTAGGTGTGATTAATTTCAGTCTACCCCAAGAATTTGTGTTGTCTTCAGTCTTCTCCAGTTCAGCTAACATCACTATCCAAGCCAATTCTACTGCCAAATCTGACAAGCATTTTGCGTGGTCTCTAGTGAATGAAGGAGACAAGTTATTAGCTAAATGAGTGAAAGTTTTGGATCTCATCCTGGACCACATGCCAATGAAAGCTACTGAGGGTGCTTAATCTACCAGCTCTACCAATCAAGGCCCTTCGCCTATGGAGGATGACTATCTATGATGTAATTTTCTTTTCAAGCATTTAGATGTGAATAATTCTTCCTTTAAGGCACTTTATTCCAATGAAGACTCTCATTTTGCTTATTTGTTTTATGTTTTTCCCGATGGGTCCATGCATTCATTTTATCATAAGTATAACGTGTTCAGTCTTCATGACATTTCTTTAACTCAAATAAATTTGAGTACAGATGATAGCCTAAAATGGTAACTATTTTCTAATGACCTAACCGATGAAAGAAAATGAGAGATAAAAGTGCTTAAATATCATGATAATGCTTTCACCTGGTTGCTCCTAGCCATGCCTAGGGTTCATCGTCAAATTGCCGAGCATTGCATATTCTCACCTAGAATAGAAAAAGAAGCTCGCTCCTTCCTTGGATAGATCTAATATGTCAATCGGTTTATCGTCGGCCTCACGACTATGTGCAAACTAATTTTCAAGCTACCGAAGAAGTGTCGGCCGATTATGGAGAAGGAGCATCACCATATTACCTCCAACCGAATCAAGGCCTACCTTTTTCTTCACCCACTCATTCTCAAATTCGCACCCCCAGTACACCATTGATCCTTACTAATATCCAATACCTTCCAAATCCACAAACCTTCACTATTCCTCTCCTCATTAGCCATTCTCGACGAGGGGGACACATATAATCAATGAGATTTGACCCTCATCAATAAATGAACACTACCTCATCATCATGGGGGCAAGTTACTTCTAAAAATCAGGAGAAGTCGAGTCCTTCACTATCATAACCGCCATGAAGATGGCAAAGTTCATTGAGAAATGCATTTTAGCTCGGCATGACCTACTTCACCACTTAGTCTCAGAGAATGAGATTCGATCCCAAGGGGCAACCATTGAAGTCCCAAGAGGGAACCACGGACTTGATCAAGAGACATAAAGCCAAGCGCCGCTAGGCTTTGCCTCATAAACCATGAGCTAGTGGGGTAACCGAAGCCGTAAATTGGCTTATCAAGAAGTTCATTTCCAAGACTACTATAAGGATCAAGGATTGAGCCGATAAGCTATCATTCACCCTTCAAAGATGTTAAACAAATGTCAGAATTATTGTAAACTAAACACCTCTCTCCTTTGCCTACAAAATGGAAACTGGGCTACCAACCGAAACCGAGATGAAGTCCTTAAGATTCACAATCAAAGGGACCTCCATGGACTAAAGCACAGTTCAAACAGATTAAATAGTCTTCAAATGTATCAAAAGCGCATAGCGAGGCTGAATAACAATCGAGTCAAGCATCAAAGGTGTCCGTCAAAGGCTGATGATCTAATTTGAAAGCAAGTGAAGCCTACTCACGCTGACCCAAGTGGGAATTTCTGACCTGAATGGGAAATACCTCGAGCGACTAGAAATACTCAGTACATGGGCATGATTATTGATGGTAAAGAGTACGTAAACCCTATCAATCAGAATCGGTTGAAGCATTATCATATCTAACCTAAAAAGAATCAAATCCAGAAAAGCGGCACATAAAAAATAAAAAAGAATCAATCACCCGCGAGTGGTCCTCTACTACTCGGGAAAAAATTAGGGTGTGTTCCGCTAATCGGTATCCTACAAACTAGCCAGGGAAAAGTTAGGGTGCAAAATGGCCTGCTAGACTGAAAACTCGAAAAGGGCGATCTAGGCAAAAGTTAGGGCAAGGTGAGCAACGAGAGTGTATTGGCTAGAAAACCTATATAAGCTAGTTAACACCACAATTTGGGTCAATAGAAATGGATGTCATCATAATGTACTCAAACTTACTTTATTTAATGGAAATGTCATTTTACTGAATCCTTTATGTTTATGCTTGAATGAATATATTAGGCCAAAGAGATGATATGTTGCAAGTAAGTTGAACATGGGGCCATGCAGTCAACCCAATTCCTCAAAATAAAAAGAAATATAATAAACGGCAAAAAATCTTGATAGGCTGAAAACATCTAGGTCTATGCAAAAGCCAGGAAAGGTCCGCTGGAATGAAAACCTGGCGGTCCAGGCAAAAATTAGGACATAATAGAAAAATGATAAAAGCCTGATAGGCCCATCTCAATGTTTGGGTCTATACAAAAATTAAGATAATTAAAATGCAAATGACTGCCATCGATCACATTGAAATGCCCGTATTATCATCGTCATCATCACAGTGCTTGAATATCCTCCGCAATTTGATGGACTAAAAGGGCTCAGATCCATCCTCTACATGTATCCACTTGAATCTTGATCGCAATAGAGCTTCTCGAGTACACAATGTCCTAATCTTCCAAATCATCCTTGGTAGAATTCATTGGTAGTGATGGCGTCTAGTAGTTTGTTATCCAGAATCTTGAACCTCACTTTTTGCACCCCCTTTGTCTTTGACATGCTCGATCTGACAATCGATTTACGGTCAACTCACCGCTTTGAATAGCTCGTGAGGAGCCCTCTATCACTTGTCATACTAGTGACACAAAATTTTAGGGTCAATCCTCGACCCCAATATCAAGCCACACGAGCCTAGTGCGTGCATAGCAGCTTCCCTAATCCTTCACTGGGGGCATCCCCACCTAATTAGTGTGACATCCCTAACCCTCCACCAAGGGCATCCTCACCTTGCCCATGCCACAATGCAATTCCGTGTGTTTTCTCTTCAAGCGATTCAATCTCTCTTAGAGTAAAGTCGATCAAGCAAGTCAATTAGTCATCTGGAAGATGATCCGTCCAAGCAGCTCATGCATTCATACATTCATGCAGAAATGTCATGTATACTATTCTATATGGTATTCTATACAGATTAGAGAAAAAAAAAGTCACCTCGATCCATACACTTAACCTCAGCAGCTTTTCCGGACTCCTGGAAATCTCAACTCAATTTATGTTTCATTCTTCTATTTTTATTGCTTAATTGAAGGGGCAACAATATTTTTGTTCCACAAAATCAATTAAGCGATAAAAACACAATTTGTATCATTTACTGATGCTTTGAAACTTTCTTGACAGGTACACCATACGGCAATCCCGATGGATGACCAACCCAATGCATCCTAAAATCTGAACTCAGATTTTCCCCCAGGGGCACCCTGATGCAATTGCATAGGAGCACCTCGATATAATCATTAGGGGCATCTTAATACATTTCCTAAATTACTGTCAAAGATAGAGACTCCAAGGGGCATATCAGCTAGACCCGATGGACACCTCGACAATTTCTTCAAACTCTTAGAAATCCTAATTTAACTTTCATTCTTCCGTTTCAATTGCTTAATTGAAGGGGAAAGTTTTTTTCCACAAAATCAATTAAGCAATTAAAATGCAACTCATGTCAATTACTAATGTCTTAAAATTTCCTTGACAGGAACACCATATGACAATTCCTATGGATGATCCAACCAAAGATCCGGAATCTATAATTTAGAAAATCTATTTAGTGCACCTCTATGTAGCTTTCAACCATCCAGGGGCACCATAATGTAGCTTTCAAACCTTTACGGAAATCGCGATGTAGCTTTTGGCCCTCCAAAAGTGCCTCGATGCAACTATTCTAAAATCAGCCTAGCAATGGCTTTCCCGGACTTCCCGGATATTTCTAAACTCATTTTCTCAATATTTCATTTCTATTGCATAACTGAAGGGGCAAAAATTTTTGTCTTGACAAAATCAATTAAGAAATTAAAAATGTAATTTACAACAACTACTAACTTCCCAAATTTTTATTCTCAATAGGCCCGTTGATGGTGCATTCCCAAACCACCAGTAGACAACCAATTTAGCCTTGCCTTCTCAATAGGTCTATTGATGGTGCATTTCCAGACCCCCAGTAGATAACTGATTTAGCCTTGCCTTCTCAATAGGTCCATTGATGGCACGTTCCTAGACCACCAGTAGACAACTGATTAAGCCTTGCCTTCTTGATAGGTCCATTGATGGTGCATCCTGAAACCACCAGTAGATAATCGATTCAGATTTGCCTTCTACCTCCAATAGGTTCATTGATGGGGCCTCCTCAAACCACTAGTAGACAACCAATTCAACTTCTACCTCCGATAGGTCCGTTGATGATACTTCCCATGACAGTCCATAGACAACCGACTCGAAGTTCCATTATCTCAAGTATACCCATCTATCCCTTGCTCTTTCATGAGATCATACTTGAAGTTAGGCCCTAGTTGGGCCCATGCCTCTTCTCCCCGCTAGTGCCTCTATTCCGGCAATGGCTGCCGGCGTCGGCGCCTTCACCGGATAGGCAGGCCCCATGGTCCACTTAGTGGGCTGCGTTGATAATGCGGTAGGCCATATGGCTTATGCGGTCTAGCATAGTCCTTCATGCCTGGGGACCATCCCTAGCCCGCGTCATGTGATGCGGCCTAAATCTGGCTGCATCGCATGACGATACCTGGGCCAGGCCACGTCGCCTGACACGGCCTATCGCATCAGCTAATGCAGCCTAGGGCCCGTCTTGTTAGTGATGCAACCTTTGCAAGGTAGACCCCTTCTCTCTGCGATTCCCAAGTTTTTCTTGCTCTGCAAGTTAGGTTTTGGTGATTTTTCTGTTAAATTCAAGCGTTTGAAGGATTAATTAAGAAATTTTATGCTTGATAGGGTCTATAAAATCCCCAAAAATCTCCAAATTTAGCATTTGGAAATAAAATTCAGATTTTTAGAAATTCTTAGGCTTTTAAAAAGAAAGAGCTTCATAAAGTTGTGAAAATTCAAATAATCCAATTTCCTAGGCTTTATTAAGCTTAATCTTTTAACTAAAAAGATTAAAATTAAGTAGAAATCTTAAGTAAAACTGATTTAAATAGGATTTAGGGACTTTTCCTCACAAATCACTAAATCCCTTCTTAAATTGGTCACTGTTCATCGGTATTTTCATCACAAAATCGTCAAAAGCTCGCCAAAGGTTGATTCAAGTATCGAGAGTGGATATACAGCCTTTAGGTTATTTTCTGAGTTCCAATCTATTTCCTTAAGTCATTTGTTGCTTATTGCTGTGTTTTTTGTTGGTTTTCCGGGCGATTAGCCCTTGTTTTTAGCATTTTGTAACTTTTCAGAGAGATTCTGACTGACCACTCCAGCAACCGGTAGGTTGCCTGGGTGATATTGCTGGCCGACTCAGTGAGTCGGCCTACCACGTCGCTCAAGCGACCAGTCGCCTTTTCACCGGTATTTTTGGGTTTTCCCCCCAAGCTGAAAAATCAAAGTTATTTCGGCATTTTATGTCCAAATCTACTAAAATAATCTAGGAAATGACTTGAAATGTCGATAATCTTCGGTTTTCGGGGCATAAAAATATGATTCTTCCCCATTAGACACTTTTTCCAGTCGACCACTTCAGTGGGCAGAAGGCCGACTGAGTGACACCTAGGCCGACTCATTGAGTTAGTCTACCGTATCATTCAAGCAGCCTACCACCTCACTGAGTCCGCCTATAGGCAAAAAATGTCCAAATGGTCCCTGTTTGTTTTATTTTGTGTTTTCAGGCCTATTTTATTGTTTTCTTGTGTTATTTACCCCGATTTTCACCTGAAAAATTCCTAAAAAATCACATATAGTCTATAATATCATAATATAATTTTTAATCTATTTTTCATGATTTATTTATTATTTAACTAATTAAATCTCCTTTTAATGGCCTAAAAATTGGGTTTTTAGTTTAAAAAATCTTAAAAAAATCTTTTTCCCATAACATTAAATTACAAAAATATTTTCTATATTTACTTTATTATTTTAGGATGTTTATCTAACTTTATTGATTTTTAGGTTGTTTAGATGATTATTTAATTGCCCAAAAATTGTGTTTTAATGCGCTTTTTATCCTTTATTTGCTTTATTTGCTGCATTAATTTATTTATGATTTATTTGTGATTATTTGCATGTATATTTTGCCTTGTTTAGTGCCGGGTCCAATTTGGTAAGCTCGGTTAGGAAACAGTTTTTCCCTTTGATTTATTTACTCGCTTTATTTATTTTCCCACATTAGAAAAATGTATAAGTATTTGTAAAGCCATGTAATAATTTATTTTCTTGCTTTATTTACTGCTTTTGTGTGATGTATGGCTATATATATTGAAAACTCCAAACATTAACTGGATTTAAATCGCATAAGAACTTAAGTCATGATTATTAAAATGTAATCAGTTTGATTTAAAAATTTAAAAGTAAGCGACATCATCCAAACTCGGAATCTCAGTTTTAAGGTACTGTCCAACCACTCGATGGAATATCGTACCTAAATTCCTGGTGGAGCTTAACCGGGTCTCGATTCTATCTTAAAATATGGGTTTGCAAGTCTCATATCCTTTAACATGCAAATTGGACTTAAATTCAACATCGATTTCACCAATCAATCATTTTATCATGCTAAAATGAGGATCAGTCCTCTGACTCGCTTCACTGTGCTTGTTATTTCCTCCCTTTCTCCTGCCTCTCAAGCAGGTTAGGGTGGAAAAAGGTTGTCATCTCACAACTGAAAAGTCACCCACTATGCATGCATCAGTCAGCGTAAGTCCCTTCACCTCCCTGTCTTCTCAATCACATCTCTTAGCATGTAATGGTTCAACTTCCACAGAGATTGTACAGAGACCTAATCCTACAACAAAATCAGAGATAGAAATCAGTCCTAGTCTAGATACAACTAATAAAAGCTAACTAAAAGAGAGAGACGAAGAGTCAGAAATGCTTGGGCTGCCTCCCAAGAGAGCTTTGTTTAAAGTCAGTGAGCTCAACATACCACACCGAGATCATGGTGTCATATTAGTGGTTTCTGTGAGAGTTATTTCCTTAGAGTAAGCTTAGAATCCTTCATAATAGGGCTTATGATGAAGCCCATTGACTTTTAGAACTTTCCCAGTCTCAATGCTATATATAATGACTGCTCCATATGGAAACACTTAGGTTACGACGTAGGGTCTGCCCACTGGGACCTCAACTTTCCAGGAAATAGCTTGAGATGCGATTGGAATAAGAGGACTCTCTATCCTATATTGAAGACCTTCTTGGAAGTGAAGAGATTAGGGTGGTGCTTGGTAGTTTCTTTGTAGGCCTTGTTCCTTTCATAAACGCCATGGCGGATCTCCTTGAGTTCATGTAGTTGCAACTTCCTATGCTCTTTGGTTGCATCGAGCCTAAAATTGGTCTTCTTAATGGCCCAATACACCTTTTGCTCAACCTTGATAGGCAGGTGGCATGCTTTTCCATAGATGACTCTGTAAGGTGTCATCCCGATAGGGGCTTTCCATGTTGTGCAAACTGGCTAGAGAGCTTCAAAGTGATAGAGACTCTAGTTTTTCCTGTTGGGATTGACCATTTTCTCCAAGATATTGCCCACCTCAGCTTGTTCATTTATCTATGGATGGTATGTCGTAGAAGTCATATGCTTGACTCCTCATTTAGTTAATAATGCTGAGATTGTCTTATTGCAAAAATGTGTACTGTGACCACTAATGAGTAGTCTCAGTGTCCCATATCTGCAGATAATATTAACCTTGATGAAATTTGCTTCGGTCTTTCCATCATTGTTCTTTGTCGCCTTTGCTTCTATCCACTTGGAGACATAATCAATTGCTACGAGGATGTACTTGAACCCATAAGAGGAAGGAAAAGGCCCCATGAAGTCAATACCCCAGACATCAAAGATCTCGATGACCAAAATAGGATTCATCGAGAGCTGATCTCGACGTCCAAGATTACCAATCCATTGATAATTATCACATGCCTTACAAAACATATAGGAGTCATGAAAGATGTAGGGCCAGTAAAATCCGCACTCAAGAATGCGTTGTGCTATTCTCCTTGGCCCACCGTGACCTCCATAAACTTTAGAGTGACATGCTTGCAAAAGTCTCGGTATCTCTTCCCTGTAAACACACCTCCCCAAAACCAGGTTATTCCCTTGTCTCTATAGATAAGGATTATCCCAGAAGTACCTACCAGCTTTCCTCTTCATTTTCTCCTTGTCATTGCACGTGAAATCCTTTAGAAACCTCTAGATGTAAGGAAATTAACAAGGTCTGCATACCATGGAGTCTCAGTGATAGGAAATAGACTTTCCCTTGGGTATTCATCCTTAACTTCCATTGGTTCTTCTAGTTCTCTGTCCCCTTTTTATATCTGATCTCGATGTCAAATTCTTGAAACAAAAGTATCCATTGAATCAGTTTTGGCTTGGCATCTTTCTTAGTTATAAGGTACCTCAAGGTGGCATGGTTTGAGTACACAATGACCTTGGAATAGAGAAGATAAGAACAGAAATTCTCTAATGTAAAAATGATAGCAAGGAGCTCCTTCTCAGTTGTGGTATAGTTCCGCTGATCTACATCGATAGTCCGAGAGGCATAATAAATGACATGAGGTTCTTGGCCAACTCATTGTCCTAATACTGCTCCTACTGCCTTATCGCTTGCGTCCCACATGATCTCGAAGTGCTAGTCCCAGTTGGGTGCTTGGATGATGGGTGTAGAGACCAACTTCTTCTTGATAGTGCCATAGTCTTCTTCATAAAGATCTCCAAACTCAAAGTTAGAGTCTTTCTGAAGTAATCTACATAGGGGCTCGATGCTTTTTAAAAAGTTCTTGATGAACCTGCGATAAAAACCTGCATGCCCGAGAAAAGACCTAACTTCTTTTACAGAAGTATGGTAAGGTAAGGACTGAATAACACCAATTTAAGCTTTATCTACCTCAATGACCTGCTTAAGTACAACATGACCTAATATATTACCTTGGTCTACCATGAGGCATTTTTCATAGCTAAGCACTAAATCAGACTCATTGCAACATTTAAGTATCTTACCAAGGTTATCGAGAGATGCATCAAAAGAATCACCATTTAGAGTAAAGCCATCCATAAATACCTCAATGATGTTTTCCATGTAATAAAAAAAGATACTCATTATGCACCTCTGAAATGTAGCAAGAGCATTGTAGAGACCAAAAGCCATCCCTCTGTAAGTAAAGGAGCCAAAGGGATATATAAAAGTTGTCTTTTCCTAGTCTTTCGGTGCCACCGGTATATGATAGAATCCTAACATTCCATCAAGACAGCAGAAATGAGATTTTCTTGTTAGTCTCTCTAGTATCTGATCAATGAATAGCAGTCGAAAATGGTCTTTCTTAATTAAGGCATTGAGCTTGCAGTAGTCAATACAAACTCTCCATCCATTCTGTATCCTCATCGAGACCAGTTCTCCTTCTTTGTTCATTATCACTGTGATCCCTGTCTTCTTTGGAACAACTTGTACTGGGCTAATCCACTCACTGTCACAGATAGGGTAAATGAGGTTAGCCTCCATGAGCTTGAATACTTCCTTCTTCATAACCTCCATCATACGAAGATTGAGTCACCTTTGAGGTTAGCGATAAGTCTTAGCGTTCTCCTCCAACTTGATTTTATGCATGCAAGTGGAAGGACTAATCCCTTTAATGTCGGTTATAGTCCATCCAATCACCTCCTTATGTTGTTGGAGCAAGGAAACCAGCTGTTTCTCTTTGTTCGGACTCAATTTGCTGGAAATAATCACTGAAAGTGTGTCGTTATCCCCCAAGAAAGCATACTTGAGGTGACTTGGCAGGATTTTGAGTTCAAGTTCTGGTGTTTGGATGATTGAACGGGTCAGTTTCTTGAAAGGTGGTAGAGCAAGGTTTGATATCATCGAGGCTCTCGATGTTAAGTGCTTCATTTAACATGACCAAGTACTCATCTGAAAGATTGAACTCCAAAATTTGTTGGATGATGGGATCAAGGCTATCAGTACTACATAAGCTTGAATATTCTTTTGAGGGCTTCATAGCATCATAAACATTGAAAGTGGCTACATCCCCATTGAATTCCATAGTAAGGGAACCATTGTGCATGTCGATTTTGGTCTTGGCGGTGCTCAAGAATGGTCTCCCTAGCAGCAAATCTGTGTTCCCCTTTCTATCTACATTGCATAGATCAAGAACATAAAAGTCAGTAGGAAAAAAAATCATTTACCTTGACCAATATGTCTTCCAAAATTCCCTCAAGGTAGACATCAAAGCGATCTGCGAGCTGTAAGACTGCCCTGGTCTCATTGAGAGGTATGTTACAGTTGGCTGATATCTGCTAGTAGATAGAGGAAGGCATCACAATTATAGATGCACCGAGATCACACATAGCCTTCTGAATTCCTACCTGGCCTATGGTGCAATTGATCGTGAACATTCCTTGATCTTTTAGCGTAGGGGATCATTTGCATTGGATTACGGCAGACACATTTTCCCCCATCATGGCCTTATCCAGGTCATGCTGCTTCTTCCTATTAGTACACAACTCCTTAAGGAATTTGGCATATTAGGGTATCTATCTAATCACATCGAGTAATGGGTTGTTGATCTTAGCTTTCCTCAAGGTCTTAAAGATCTCTTTCTCTTCCTTCAACTTCTTGGTCTTTTCTAGTGTTTCTAGAAAAGGAGGTCTAGTCTTGGTAGAAATCACTGGTTCTAGGTCATCAAGAATCACTATGAATTCATCCTCTATATCTGCTCGTGGTGGTTCTGATTGAGTCTCTTTCTTTTCCCTTAGTGAGATCGCGTTGACATTCTCTCTTGGATTGTCCTTTATTTAGGATGCAAGTCTCCCCATATTCTCGATCTTAGAGAGAGTGCTAGCTATCTACGTCATCTATTTTTCTAGGTTTGAGAAGTTACCTTGTAGTCCTTGTATCCGATCATCTACCAACTCAAACCGCTTATTAAAACCCTCAGCAAGAGTAGTGAAAAGCTCATAAGGATTATATTATGGCTACTGAGGTGGGTTGGGCTGGACTTGTTAAGGAGGTCTTAGTACGATCACATTCTGCTGATTTCTCACCACGAACTAATTCTATGGTCCCTCTGGTTATTGGCGGTCATTATTTCCCCAAGCGAGTGCTGGACGGTCTTGCCATCCTATTTGATTTCTCTGTGGTGGTGGGATGTATGGCTACTTGTTCCTCTGATTAATATAGTTACTATCGTTACTGTAGTTCCCTTAATTACTATAATTACTATAGTTGCTATAGTTCCCCATGGCATGGACTTGCTCAAACTTAGGGTCTCCTATGCGAGGACATTCATCAGTAGCGTGAGTAGTCTTCTTACATAGTTCGCACTCCTTTGCAACCTTGGTCTATACAACTATTTCATGCACAAGTTCAACGAGTCTTTCTATTTTGTCACTCAGATCATAAGAGTTAACCTTATTGACAAGTCTCGATGTAGATTTTCCTTCACGATCACCAAACTATTGAGCGATTTCTGCCATAGTCTTGATGATTTCCCAAACTTGAATTGGGGTCTTATTGATGAGAGCACCCCCACTACCAGCGTCTAACATAGATTGCATAGAGAATGGGAGTCCCTCATAGAAAGTCTAGACTAAGGCTTGATTAGTGAATCCATGAGGTGGGCTGGCTGCCAAAAGGTGCTGGACCTTTCATAATACTCATGGAGACTCTTTGCATCTTTCATCCTAGCAGAACAGATCTGTCTTTTCAAAGTGGTAACTCTCGATGCTGGAAATTATTTGTCAAGGAAGACTCTGGATATCTGTTCTCATGATGTGATTGATCCTAGTTTCAAATGACAAAACCAGTCATTGGCCGAGTCCTTGAGAGAGAAAGCAAAGGACTTTAATTTCGCAAGGTTTAGATCGACCTTGGGTGGCTTCATAGAACACATTATCAAATGAAAATTTTGTAAGTGTTTATAAGGGTCATTAGTGGCTCTCCCGGCGAATTTGGCTAAGCTATGGACAAACCTAGATCTCATCTTAAAGTTGTTATCTTCAGTTTTGTCCGGATATATGATGCAAAAAGGTTGTTGGTTCACCGAGACCCATTTAAGGTCTTGGATTGACTACCCTTGATTAGCCATGGTCAAGATGGCAATTTCTGGCTCTGATTCTTAGTCAATCGAATATTCAAATAGTCCTTTTATAGTGATTTTATCATTGTGGGGTCTGTTTGAAGTCTCTACCTGATGTTTTGAGTCTCTACGCTCTCAGGCTTGCTTAGCACGAGCTCTATTGGATCTTTCAATTTCTGGATTGTAGAGGAATTTGCCGCCACAACCTATGGCTCTAGTCATCCATGTTGAACAACTAGTCAAAAGGAACCATTCCCTGGCAATGGCACCAAAATTTAATGGGTGTTGAGACCACCAAAAATAAATCCCTATACAAAACAAACTGGTAGTTAGCAGTGAGCGGGGGTCGAATCCACAAGGAACGTTATTTAATAATGTTATTCTAAGAAGATGATAGATAATGTGACCTAAAAGCACTCTTGATGGGATTTTGTGGATTAAAACTAAATAAAGAAAGTAATGAACCAATAGGAATTAATGGCTCAACCAATATAGGATAAGACTGAATATCATGGTGATCATAGGATAAGAAATTAATTGCAATAAGACCTAGATTTAGTTATACTAATACTCATCCATTGTACAGTACTAGCAAAATTTCTTTACTGTGTATGGAGAACGGACTTCGTGCGACGACCTTACTCTTACTCACCGTGTCTCCCGACTTTGCGCAAAAGCTCGCTAGTAAATAATAATAGAAATAAGAAAAGCCTAAATCCTTACCGATAGGTAGTGGAGCACTCCCAATAGACATAATATTACCTTTCTCCAGTCTCGATGGAGACTATTGTTAATTCATCCCTCTTTAGGCACAATTACGGATGCAAGAATAGAGATTAAGAATAATCATAAAGACTTACCAATTGGGTGATCAATCCAAACAGCGAGACCAACTGATATTCTTACCATAAAACCCTGCAAGTACCAAGATTGGTAAATAGGTCACCTTGCAAAATTCTGTATTCATATGCAATCCTCACACCATCTAAACTCATTCTTGACCATTAATTGGTCAAGCCATGAGAGTTCTAGCTAAATATAGCTGAATTTAA
This sequence comes from Euphorbia pulcherrima, assembly GCA_947683365.1. Classification (NCBI taxonomy): domain Eukaryota; kingdom Viridiplantae; phylum Streptophyta; class Magnoliopsida; order Malpighiales; family Euphorbiaceae; genus Euphorbia; species Euphorbia pulcherrima. The sequence continues at coordinate 24,639,814 of CANTUS010000009.1, forward strand.
ATGTCCGCAAATATAAAGAAACTGAAAATGAATCATGCTGAGAATATAAAAACTGAGATCAAAATGAAGGATTAAAATTGAAATTAAATTATAAATTATTCTTAGAAATATTCAAAACCAAAATTGTAAATCAAAGTACTCAAAAACTAAAGAACACAAAGACTAAAGCTAGACTAGAAAGACTAAATGATAGATTGGATCGAAACTCTATTTCAAAATTGTATGTATCTTCTTCTCTGTATGTCTTCTTTAAAATGGTCGGCCTTGGTATTTATAGCTGAGTACGCCTCCTAATACTTCTTCTTTAGAGATAAAATAGGACTTTTTGTATTTATTTTGATGGATTCATTTCCATTTATTCCTTGTCTTCAAATGGTAGTAAAATCCTTCCTTTTGTGAGATTAGGAAAGAGATTAAACTTCCTTTTGAGATGGCTCTCCCTAAATAGGATTTACCCGAATTGGGTAACTTCCACATCTGGATGTGGTATGTATCGGTATTGATGTCATCATGGTCGTTTTGAAGTGTTCTGGAGTCACTTAGACTAGCTATCACTCCTGTTGTCTGCTTTAGGTATCGGTGAGAGGCTCTCTTTCTCCAAATGTCACATATTTTCTATGAATTGCCTTCAAAGCCTGAAGGAGACAAAAAAAGGAAGTAGTAGCAGCCATAAAGACTAAAAACATGCACTCAATGATATAGAAATAGACACAAAAATATGCTAAAAATACAACCCATCAACCAAGCTCTCGGAGCTTGCTTCAATCAATAGAGTGCCTTCTTTAGTTTCAATACATGAGGGTATTTTGGATCTTCAAATCCAGGTGGTTGCTTCACATATACTTCTTTCGAGATCACTCCATTGAAATGAACTTTTCATATCCATTTGAAATAGTTTAAAATTCTTATGGGATGCAAAGGCACATCAGATTCTGATTGCTTCAAGTTTGGCAACAATAGCAAAATTTTCATCACAGTCAATCCCTTCTCATCGATTGTCAGCTTGAGCATCAAACCTTTTCTTGTTTTTGAAAACATTCCCTTTTACATCAAGCTTGTTTTGAAATACCTACTTGGTTCCAATAACTTAGTTCCTTTTGGGAAGAGGGACTAAATCCCAAACATCATTTTCGAGTGAATTGATCCAACTCTACTTGCATTTCCATCATCCAATTTTCATCATTTTCTGTATCTTTAAGATTCTTTGACTCTATGATTTACACAAAGGCTAGATGACTAGTCATCTTCTAGAGTTGCCCTCTTATTAATAATTAATTATGAACATTGCCAGTCACATGATCTAGAGTGTGACCATTGTGAATTCTGATTTCTCTTTGAATATTGTGAGTATGAGTTGAATCTTAGCTTTGCTCAAATTATTCTTCAGGATTCCAAAATAATATTGTTTGATCAAAATTTTCAGTAGTCGCTTTTGGGCTATTTTCTTTCTAAGGTATGACTTCATCATCTTTTAAGGAATTTCTTTGTGCATGGTTAATCTCATTGAATTCTACATGTACAAACACTTCTAATGTATTTATTCTTTTATTAAATACTCTGTAAGCTTTGTTATGTGTTGAGAAGCCCTAGAAGATTGCTTCATCAGATTTAGCATCAAATTTGCTAAGGTAATCTTGAATGCGAAGTATAAAACATTTGCATCCAAATGCTCTAAAGTATCCTATTTTGGGTTTTCTGCCTTTCCAGAGCTCATAAAGGGTTTTTATCTAACTCAGGTCTGACGAGAGCTCTATTAAGAATATAGCAAGCAGTGTTGATAGGTTCTCCCTAAAAATATTTGGGTAAACTACTGTCACTGAGCATAGTGCGAGCCATCTCGACCAAGGTTTCATTTTTCTTCTCAACAACACCATTTTGTTGAGGTGTATGTGAGGCAGAGAAATTGTGTTCAATTTCCTCACTAAATTGAGGAAATTTCCAATTTTCAAATTCTCGTCCATGGTCAATTATAATACGTGAGATGAATATGCCTTGTTCAACTTTAATATGGATGAATAATTTTTAGAAACTTTCAAATGCTTCATCTTTGCTATTGAGCAAGATGACCCATGTATAATAGGAGAAAGCATCCACAATAACCATTGTGAATTCGCTTCCCTCTATACTCATTGGATGAACAGGTCCAAATAAGTAAATATAAAGGAGTTCTAGGGGTGTTTTAGATAAAAATTTAGTTTCAGATTTAAGGCTTTTTCTTGTTTGTTTTCCTAACTAACATGCAGTTCATAAATGATCCTTTTCAATAGATATATTGACCCTCCATAATTTTTTGTTGGCTAGTTTGGACAGAATATTCGTACTGACATGTCCTAATCTTCTGTGCTATAGACATGATACCTCCGCTTTTGACACTAAGAAAATATTTTTATTTGTTTTGCATGATACATCTCATATATACATTGTTTAATCTAGGTGCATAGAGAAGAGTATAATTGGACTTACAATCAATGATTGAGAAAGCATTGGAATCAAATACTACATTTCTGCCTTTGTCACAAAGTTGTGCAACTCTCAAAAGGTTGAACTTTAGTCCATCTACAAGTGATGCCTCTTCTATAGGGATCTCAGAGTCTATGGTTCCTCTTACGAGGATTTTTCCATTCTTATTGTCTTTAAAGCTAATACTTCCTCCTTTCTTTAAGTTAATGTGATGACTGCCATGTGTCTTAAGCATCCACAATCCATGTAGCACATCTTCTTATTGTCCATAGATCTCAAGCTTATCTATAAAACAGATTAAAAAGATTTAAGTACCTGATCTTGATTGGGTATTTCACTATTAGCAATTAAATTAGGTCATGGATATTCATCATAATATCCATTTCAGAATCTGCAGACACTTATTTTATGGTTCTTTCTTTAACATAACCTACATTGATGTTCCCGTTTTCTCCTCTCTTTGTATGTTGCTAGTCAACATATGTCAAAAGGTTCATGCTACTTTACAACTAGCTTCTAGAGTGATTGGTGTCCCTCTCTTGAGGTTGACTCTTCTTATAAGATTATTTGATCCTCTAAGGCTCTTCTTGATGAGAAGTTGAGGCTTTGTCATATTGTAGTTCCCTTAAGCCATCTTGTACTAATAAAACGTCTCTCTTGAGAGAATTTGAATTTACTGCAAGTTGCATGATATTCTTCTTTGTGACTTTATCAGCCAGGCTTCTTTCATGATCTTTAACTCTGAGAGTTTCAAGATCGGCAACTTGTTTCTCATATTCCATTTCTAGTTGAGTTTCCTTCTTCTTAAGCTCTTTAAGAGTTTTCTTATTTTTGTTAACAAGCTTGTAGATGTTCATCAACATGTGCATAAATTCATCAGGTAAATTAGGATGTGAGTTTACCACATCTTAAAGTTCTTACTCTGTATGTACTTTAGTGTTTTGCCTTCCTTGACTGTTTGAGCATTCTACTTCAGAGTTTGGAGCATTGATTGCCATGAAACAAATTTGAGTTGTTTCCTGCTTCTTTTCATCTTTTGAAGAGTTTTCCCCTTCATTGTTGCTCCACGTGGTTGATAAGGCTCTCTTCTTATCCTTTCTCAACCTTAGGCATTGAGCTTTAGTGTGTCCTGGTTCATCGCATTCAAAGTAGTTCATGTTCTTATTGTATTCCTACTTTTCTTTATCTTTTGAGTACTTTTGGGCAAAGTCTCTTTTGGATGGTTTTCTCTTCCAATAATCCTTCTTTTGGAATGAGTCATACTTTTTCGAGCTTTTTTGAGGATATCTACTTCCTCTTCTCATCATCCTTCTAAAATTTCTGGTGAACATTGTCATTTCTTAATCCTTTGAGGAGTGTCCTTTTGAGGAGTCTGCTTTGAGAATAATGGCTTTATTTCCTTCAAATTTTGAGTGTTCCTTTTTCTCAAAGGTTTGCATGGAGATATCATGAGTCATTAGAGATCCAATAAGATCATTGTATATGTAAGTAGTGAGATCTGGAGCTTTCTCAATTACTGTCTTCTTGGCTTCCAAGTCTCTAGTCAAGCTTTGGAGGATTTTCTTGACCTGCTCCTCTTCAGAGAATTCCTTTCCCAGTCTCTTTAATTTATTCATGATATTTGTGAATCTAGAATTCATGCTTGAAATGGATTCATTTTCTTCCATTTCGAAGAGCTGATAATATCTAAGATTTTGATTGGTCTTAGACTCCTTCACCTTGTAGTTTCGTTCACAGGTTACCTCCAGCTTTCTCCATATTTCTTGCATCATCTCGCAACCTAAAATTTTGTTAAACTAATCTATGTCTGAAGCATAGTGAAACATGTTAATAACTTTTAGTTCAGTCCATTGGTTTTCAGGTTTAGGCTGGTGTGAGCGGATGACCTTTTCTGCCCTGACCCATATAAGAGGCGGGAAGGGGGAAATAACGAGCGTAGTGGCAACTCTGTTGGGGATTTCCTTTTAACTTAAAATTTGAAAAAAAAACTTGCTTTCATTTTCAAAACTGGTTAAAGGATTTTGATGATGTGCCTAAATCATTTTTTAAATCAACGCTTTATTTCTTATATCTTTTGAATCCATCGCTTAGTTAGCTACTAGGTTTAAGGTGCCATCATTATTTCACCCTAATGAAGCACACTTATATACCTTATACCCACTAGGAATTAGGGATATTTATGGGTGGATCAGTCTTTTCAACCAAAGTGTAATTCTCGCGATCGCACTCATTTGAGGAGTGGTTGAGTTACACAGAATCAAGGTAAGCGAGACCCTTCTACAGTATCATTCCATGATATCAGCAGTTTAAGACTATGAACCGCGATAAATCTAGCCTTAGCAACTTCCCCTTAGGTTCACCAAAACAATTTAGATTTAGGTCGCATACTCTTTTGCTGTTCGTTGGTGCTAGAGTTACCCCCAGATCATTTGAACGGTGTTGCACGGGAGTAATAAGGTTGGAAGAGATTTATTCGCTTTTTGTACTTTTTGTGTTGTGCTCATACATATGCACCTCATGCATAGGAGACATATGGCCGACTTTTATTTTCCTTTCGCTTACCTCGACTCTGCCCTCGCTTGAAGATGGAATTTCACAAAATGCCTAAGATCATTCGAGTCCTAAAACCCCCTATCTAGTTTGCTAGACATGGCAAAGGATTCACATGTCTCACGTATTTTGGGGTTAAGCTTTGCATCATAAGCTTTTCTGCTCTCTAGCTCTCTAAACCACCCCCATTTATATAGCATTCATCACTCAAGTTATTATATAATCATCCATTTCACTCATGGTTTGATTCGGCCTGATCATCTTCCGGTTTCTCTCGTTAGGTTGAGACATCCTCCCTAGTTAGTAGGGTTCTGTTTGAGGCTACTCCGCCTCCTCCTCTTGCTCCTCCTCTAACGGATCAAAATCAGTTGTAGTTGGCCAATGCTATGGCCATGTTTTTACAGTCTGATCTATTTCGTGTTACAATCCAAGAGCAAGCCCGATCAGCTCTAAGGGAAGAGAGAGATACTTAGAAGCTAGCAAGGCCCGTGTTTCAAGCTCAGAGATATATAGAGATCGCTTAGAATGGGTCCAATCAAGCTCCACCTATTGAGCCTTAAGTTTTAGCTCCACCACTCCTACTTGTCCAGCAGAGTCAGTTTCAGTTTGGTCAGACCTTGGTTCAGTCTACTCCATCTTTTACTCCACTGACATTTTCCTTTCCTCCTCCTATACCCTTGAGACCTATCAATTAGGCCATTATATTCCCTACTTTCTTGGGGGCTTTTACCCTATAAATGGCTATTCCCTCCAGCAATTTTGTTGTCTCTCCGATAACACCAACACCTTTTACGCCATCGCCTCCTAGTTTTATGATCTCTCCAAGGGGGACGACCTACCCTCAAAACCCCTTTGCTTGCCCTCATATTGAGATCCCTCCTCTCCCATTTCAATTTGGAGCCTTCTTAATGCACAACAACCAGGTCACACAGCCTCTAAGTATGACACCATAGGACCAGGTCACACAGCCTCCAGGCATGACACCTGAAATGACGGCTTTCTTTAAGTAGCTTCTGAATAAGAGCAAAGATAAGGAAGAGGTGAGGGATGAACATTGGGTAGCCAAGAACTTTTTAATGCCCCAAATGGAAGCCTACTCTGATAAAGGACCTCCAAATCCAACGTCATGATGTACGAGCGGATTATGCGTGTTCAGAAGATCAGGGACAAAGTTCTTACTAAGTTATTTTTGTGTACTCTATCAGGGCAAGCTCTTGAGTGGTACAAAACCTTTTCCGAGTCAACAATCCTAGATTGGAAGCTCTTGTCTGAAGCCTTGATCACCCACTACAATTTCAATTCCACAATGGAAACCACTATCCAGCACCTTGAGGTAATTAAACAAAAGCCAGGAAAACCTTTTAAGTCATACTTCAATAGGTTGATGGCCACCCAAGTCCTATTAAAATAGAAGCTCAATTTAAAGGAAATGATCTCAAAGCTATTCAACGGGGCTCTCCCGGTTCGTTGCAAGGAAATGGAAACCAACTCTTTTGAATCCTATCAAAAGGTCTTTGAAAAAGTAGAGGAAATCGAGCGTCGGGGAGGAGAAAGAGTAGGCAAGCAAGCCAGCTAGGAACCGGTCGTGGTTTAAGAAGAATGAACTGAGTGAAATTGCGCCAGCTCTTACTAAAGGTAAATCGTCTGCGGTGCAAACCATGGCTCTAAAAGAAGTATATGCAGTTCAAGTCACTCCCCCTCCTCAACAATCATTTGTATCTCCTTGGAAATTTCCCCTTGGAATCATATTTGCTAAGATGTATAAAGCGGGCAAGTTGAAACCTCTATGTGATGTCAGGGCTTCTCGACCGGATGAAAAGGGAATTTTTTGCAAGTTTCATGTATAGGGGCATCAAACTGATCAATGCAGGACTCTAGCTTCCACTATTACTCGTATGGTCAAGGAAGGAAAGATGGCTGAACCAGCTAGGAAGCCGAGCAATATAGAAAACCCTTTGCCTAATTTTGGGGGTAATGTCTCTATGATCAATTCTAGCATCAAGGAAGAGTCTGTCCTAAAAATGATCTCCGAGGAGTTCATAATGGTTATAAGATCTAGTCTACCTTTGAACTTTATATTCGACATGATCTCAAATTCTAACCTTATGGTAAGCTCGATAAAAATTGAAGAAATGGAGCAAGAAGATGAGACCAAAACCGAAGATGTGGAAACGATAAAAAAGGCATCATTTAATGTTGATGATTATGTTTTAAAAGGAGAGTATTTTGATGAAGAGTTTTAGGCTTTCAATGTGGATGAGTATGACCTTTAGGACTCATCATTGGTTTATGATGAGCCTTCCTATCAGTTTGAAACCTTGGCCCCCAAGAGCGTGTCAATTGATAGAATTCTACATGTCACCCACAGCGGTCGAGTGTACCAGCCTAAGGACAATTTTATGCACATTAAGGATGATCTAGTACTGAACCCCATTAAGACCGTAGCTAAGCCGGTGGCTCTGCCTCCTCAAGTCAAAACCAGAACCAACATTAACCTGCTTATCACCCAGCTAAAGACTACATAAGTATGTTTTAGTATCTATCAGTTAGTCCTTGGTTCTGATGAATATCGTCGGGCTCTCATCAAGAGGCTTTTGGAAATTGAAGCACTTCAATAATTAAAATGTGCAGTATGATAGGGGTAGGCCTCCCAATTCCAAAAAGTGAGAAGGGTGTAGTGTTTTCCTGTAGGGATCTCCCGCTTGAAGGAATTGACCATAACCATGCTCTTTTCATCTGTGCTCAGATTTTGAATTGAACAATTTCGTGTGTCATGGTTGATGATGGATCTACCTTGAATCTCTGTCCTTTGAAAGTTCTACCTCACTTAAGTTTATCCGAAGACATGCTTGAAAAATCCAACACCATTATCCGCGCTTACGATGATTCAAAGAGAGGTGTGATTGCTGTATTTAAAGCTGAGGTGACTGCGGGGGAAGTCACTAGCTAGGTACAATTCACTGTTTTTAATATTCTTGCTACATATTCATTGCTCTTGGGTCATCCTTGGATCCATGCTCTAGGAGCGGTTTCTTTAATCCCCCATCAGAAAATTAAGCTAAGAAATAATGATGGAAGGCTCTTTGTCATCGATGCTGACCAAGCATACGTGATGGCCGTTATGGAGGACAAGGAGAAGTCTGGATTTTGGGTGGCTATTATCCATAGTGATAAGCCTAAAGTCCCTTACTATAAGTGCTCTTAATCTGCTGCTAGGAGAATGATGAAAAGGCATGGCCATGTGCCGGGTCAGGGGCTAGGAAAGCGCTATAAAGGAATGATTGATCCTATCCTAGTTAAGAAGCATATGAAGCAAGCTAGTTTTGGATATACCGCGAAGAAGATTTACAAGCAACTTCACCCTATGTATTATGGTGTGATTAATGTTTTTGAAGTTTGAGGAAAGCAAGCCTACAAGGGAGAACAAGAACCCATTGAGCATGGTGGTCAGATTTGGCTGAGTTTCGAGATCTTCAAAGATGTGTATGACTTTGAAAAGGGCTGCCTTATTGAGGGGGAGGAGAACCCTGATCGAGCCTATATCTGTTGTTGCATCCGATGAGAAATACAAGGGGAGGTTGTATCCCGATTTAGATGAAGAGACGCCTATTGATCATATATTAAAGATGCTGTGGCTGCTATGTCTAAGGCCATGTCTGTTCTACTTAAGAAAGAAGTGGAAAAAGAATGATGAAGCCAATCCTCTAGCCGAAGCCATGAAATAGCTTGCCCGATCTCTTACTACTGAAGGAGACAAGTTGAATGTCGAACAAGAGAAAGCTCTGGGTCTTGACTTGGACAACCTGCTCATGGAACCTACCAAGGATGCCAACTCTACTGATGTCACTGCTCAAGACCCTCTACCTGTGGAGGATGTCTCTATCTATGATGATGTAACTTTTAATATTTCTGGTGTTTTTTTATGAGAATAATGTAGCCTATAAGGCCTATAATTCAATGAAAGATTCTAATTTCGCTTATTTGCTTGATGTTTTGCCTAACGGTCCCATGCATTCATTTAATCATAAGCATAACGTGTTCAGTATTCATGAAGTTTCTTCAATAGAAATAAACTTGAGTACAGATGATAACCCAAAAATGGTAACCCTTTCTAATGACTTAACCCCTAAGATAAAAAGAGAGATAATCAAAGTGATAAAAGATCATGTTAACTCTTTTGTTGGGTCACATATGGACATGCCTGGTGTTGACCTCATATCGCTGAGCATCACATTCCAACCGATCCTAGATTCCATCCTATTAAGCAGAAATTTCAAAGAATGAGACCGGAGTAGGTCGACAAGGTTAGAGCAGAAGTTGTTAATATGATTAAAGCTAAGGATGTTGAAGTCATTGAGTTTTTGACCTGGTTGTCAAATATTGTCCCAGTTCGGAAGAAGGATGGAAGGGCAAGGGTCTGTGTGGATTACCGAGATCTAAACAAGGCTTCACCAAAAGACGACTTTCCTCTGCCTCACATCAATGTGTTAATTTACAGTGCTGCTAGGTCCGTAATGTACTCATTTATAGACGGGTTCTAGGGATATAATCAGATTCTTTTAGATATAATCGACAAAGTGAAAACAACTTTTATCACAGAATGGGGAGTATTCTGCTATTGAGTTATGCCATTTGGTCTGAAAAATGTTGGGGCAACCTATCAGCTTGCCATCACCACTCTCTTGCATGATATGATCCACAAGGAAGTAGAAGTCTACATGGATGACATGTTGGTCAAGTCTGCTAGTAGAGAGGAGCACCCCGTGGTTTTGGATAAGTTTATAACTCACATTGAGAAATACAACTCACGCCTTAATCTGAAGAAGTGCATTTTGGAGTTACGTCGGGAAAGCTTTTGGGTTACGTGGTTAGTCAAAGAGGGATCGAAATAGATCCAGATAAGATTAAGGCAATCAGGGATATGCCAGCTCTTAAGACTAAAAAAGAAGTCTGGTCTTTCCTCAGTTCTATTCAGTATGTCAGCAGGTTCATTTCTCGCCTCACTATCATTTGTGAGCCAATCTTCAAGTTGCTAAAGAAGCGTTAGTCTATTGTGTGGGATGAGCGTTGTCAGATCACCTTTGATGAAATCAAGCCTTGCTTTCTTCTCCCACCCATCCTTCGTCCTCCCTCCCCGAGTAAGTCGTTGACCTTGTACTTAGTGATTGATGAGTCTACCATAGAGGCAATGTTGGTTTAGGAAGATGATAGTAAGTGGGAGCACGTAGTGTAATACTTAAGTAAAAAGCTTTTGAATTACGAAGCTTGTTATTTGATTGTTGAAAAGACGTGTGCTGCCATGGTTTGGTTAACTAAGAAGTTGCGCCACTACTTCTAGTCATACAAGGTTCTGGCCATTGCTAAGGTTGACCCAATGAAATATCTTTATCAGTCGCCAACCTTAACTGGCAAGTTGTTAAGATGGTTACTGTTGCTTTTCAAATTCGATATTGAGTATGTCATGATGAAGGTTATCAAAGGTAGAGCAGTTGTAGAATTTTTGGTGAACCAAGCTCTTGAATCCAATTATGTCGAGAACTTGGACTTTCTCGATGATCAATTAGCGGTTCTTGATATAGCGAAGCCCATGTATACTATGTGTTTCAATAGTGCTATAAACAGATTCAGAGTGGGCCTCAGAGTTATCCTATTCACACCTGTTAATGAAGTCATCCCTCTGTCTAAGCGATTAGAGTTTCCCACTACTAATAATGGGGCTGAATATGAAGCTTGCCTATTTGGTCTTGAAGCCGTATTTCTTGTAGGGGCAAAGCATGTTTCTGTACTTGGAGATTTTGCTTTTGTAATCCGTCAGGTTGCGGGAGATTAGAATATCAAGGAAGAATCTCTCCATCCTTATATCAATGCCGTGTGGGATTTGTGAGCTCAGTTTAAGACATGTGTATATCAGCATGTCCCTCAAGACAAAAATTAGATGGAAGATTTGTTAGCTACACTGGCTTCGATGTGGGAAGGTCGCGAGCGCCAAACCATTTGCCCTCTAATATTAGTTTCCACAAAGGTGCCATACCATTTGCACGACATTACCCAAGTCTTCACCATCAGTGCTGAACCCTACTGCTACTCAGACACTGTGTAATTTCTCCATTATGGTTAGTATCCTGAGAATGCTACCAATTCCTATCGTACTACTCTACGAAAATTGGCTTTTCAATTCCGAATTATCGATAACAATCTCTTCAAGTGGACATTCGATGGTCAATTGCTCCAGTGTTCCACTGAATTCAAAGCTCATCGAGTTGCGGGTGAGGTTCATCTAGGTGATTGTAGACCACACATGAATGGCTTCACCTTAGCTAAGAAGATTCAATGAATAGGGTACTTTTAGTTAACTTTGATCACTGATTGTGTCTTCGAGGTCAGAAAGTCTCACTAATGACAAATTTATGCCGATATGCAGCATCTTCTACCGATTGAACTTTATAGTTTATCCACTCCTTGGCCATTCTCGGCATGGGGGATAGATATAATTAGTGATATTCAGCCATCTTTAACTAATGGTCACTGCTTCATCATTGTGGCAGTGGATTATTTCTCAAAATGGGTAGAAGCCGAATCATACACCAGTATTACCGCCAAGAAAATGGCTAAGTTTATTGAGAAACCCATTTTCGCTCGGTATGGTCTCCCTCATCACATTGTATCAGATAATGGGGTTCAGTTCCAAGGGGAACCCGTGGAATTGATCGAGAAATATGGTATTGAGCATCATAGATCTTCACCCTCCCGTCCTCAGGCCAAAGGTGCGGTGGAGGTGGCTAATAAGTCTATTAAGAAAATCCTTTCTAAGACCATCGTTGGTTATCTTGATTGGGCTGATAAGTTACCATTTGCTCTTTGGGAGTATCAAACAAGTATCAGAACTCCCACAAGTCAAACCCCCTTCTCTTTCATTTCCGGCATGGAAGCAGTCCTACTAGTTGATATTGAGATGAAGTCTCTACGGGTGGCGCTCGAGTCCAAATTAAAAGATACCGAATGGACAAGAGCAAGGTTTGAGCAGCTGAATACCATGGACGAGCAATGCCTAAAAGCCTTAGATAGCCTCCAAATGTATCAACAGCGAATGGAAAGAGCTTAAAATAGTTGGGTCAAGCGTCTCCAATGCTCGTTGAAAGCCGGTGACTTGGTTTTAAAGCAAGGGATGCCTACCAACACTAATCCAGGGGGGAAGTTTCGACCAAATTGGGAAGGACCTTATATGATTAAGAAGGTTCTCGATAAAGGCGGGATGTAAATCATGGATATGGATGGTAATGAGTTCACAAACCCCATCATCCGGGATCAGTTAAAGAGTTATCATATCTCAATCAAAAGAATCAAATATAGAAAAGTGGCTCATAAAAAAATAAATAAAATAAATCACCCGACGAGTGATCTTCTACTACTTAGGCAAAAATTAGGGTGTATCCCGTTGTTTGGTATTCTACAAACCAATCAGGCTAAAGCTACGTTGCAAGAATAGCCCGCTAGACTAAAAATCCGAAAATGACGGTCTAGGCAAAAATTAGGGTAAAAGTGATCCATGAGAGTTTGTTGAGTAAAAAACCTTTGTAGGCTAGTTAACACCAGAGTTTGAGTCAGTAGAAACGGTTATCATCATTATTTACTCAAGCTTAATACAATTAATGGAAATGTCACTTTTACGGAGCTCTTATCTTTGTGTGCAAATGAATATATAGCGCCCTAAAGGAGAAATGTTGTAGATAAGTTGAATTTGGGATGCCACTTAACTCAAACACTTGCACACCAAATAAGAATAACAATACAAAAAGCATAATAAAGAGGCATAAATTCCAATAGGCTGAAAACATCTAGGTCTATGCAAAAGCTAGAAAGTCTGCTAGATTGAAAAGCCGAAAAGGGCGATCCAAGCAAAAGTTAGGACATAAAAGCAATAAATAAAAGTCTGATGGGCCTAACACAATGTTCAGGCTTATGCAAATGTAAAGACAAATGAAAATAAAGATAGCGTGATCATCATCAATCACCCAAAGGGGCATGCACCCTCATCATCATCATCATCATCATCATCATCATCATCATCATAGTCAGAATCAAAAGTTTGAACCAACCTCTCCTCCGCTATTAAAGGCTCACGTCCCACCTGCATGTCCCTCTACACGAACCACAAACACAGGCGCTCTGCCCCGACTCCACAATCTCCCAATGTGTCGAAGCCATCCTTGGTAGAATCCATCAATAGTGATAACGTCCAGTCGGTCGTAATCTAGAGTGTCGTAGCTCGCTCAGCATGCCCAAACCTATCTAGCATGATCAAGAAGATGGGGGTGAGAATGGTCCGGCCATGAAGTCATCCAAACAAAGTGGGACCCTCTGTCATCATCCCCACTATCGGCATAAGAATAAGGCAAGTAATGTATGAAGTCCTGTAACCCTGCAAGCTGAACCTTACCTCCGCCAGTGTACACCAGAACATCAGTGATCTCCCACTAGTAGCAGACCTAGTGAATGTCTACATCGGATAGATCATCCATGATCGCCGTCCAATTGTCAAATGTCAGGGTATCGTGGTTAGCAGTTATGCGAGCCCTCCTATGATAGTTTCTAGGCCCATATCATCTCGGATCCCTCCGAGGATCCTGAAGTAAAGCTAGCTTCTCTAAGAGCCAAACCTGTACATCAGATTTAGTATCAAATTTAGTTTGAAATTCAGTTTCAGTTTCAGATTCAGATTTAGTTTTAGATTCAGTTTTAGATTTAGTTTCAGTTTCAGTTTCAGATTCAGATTCAGTTTCAGATTCAGCATCAGATTCAATTTTAGATTCAGTTTTAGATGTGGTTTCAGTTTTAGATTAAGATTCAGCATCATTGGGTTTCATTTTATGTTTAGAGTCAGTTAGAGGGATACTTGTAGTATAGAGAAGTAATCCTTGATTAAGTTAAGATCACCGGTAGCTCTATCTAGATGAAATAAGGTCTCAGCTAACCCTATGAACAATGGGGAGACACCCTCCAAGGCCTATCTAATGACCAAAACTAGTAAGAATATGGAGATGGTGCCAACTCCACAGATAAACTTGGCCATTAGTAGTAGAGCCATTATAAAAGGATAAGAAATATGCGATTTAGGGGTAGCTATACACCAGGTAAGTACCCTGCTGAGATCGAATCCTGGTGATCAAGGAATCTAGGAAAGGAAGGTAGTAGGGGCATCCAGGTTCTATAACCTAATCAGCTGATCCTCTGCCCCAAAATGCACCTTTGGCATGGCAAATCGCATCCCGCGAGTGCAAATCAGCCCAAGAATAGCATGATACTCCTCCACCATCAGGCAAAGCTCAAAGTTCGAGAAGCAAAACATATGGTCCATCGGGTCCTAGTAAAGGAATGCTGCAGAAAGGAAGGTTGCATTCACAGGCCTGATAGCAATATATCGAAGCCCTACCAGTTTGAAAAACTCCAATCTCTCCCAATCGAAGCTCGCTAAAGTGTGCAAAATCTGCCTCTAGCTACTAATCTCCTGATAAATAGGATCACACTATTGTTAATTCAAAGGGTTGTAAAAATTAATCAGTTTGTTCCTAGTCAAGCATATATCACACCTAGCATCCACTAGCGAGCAAGCAAAGCAGTCAAGCAATCACATCAGTCACAGCCAAAGTATCATGTCATGCGTCAAATAATCATCAAAGTCAGCAAATAAGCAAAATAAAGTAAGATAAGATAGTGGTCCTCAAGTCTAATCTCTGTGCTTGGTATTGAGTTAGTGGCTGACATTGTCATCCACCTCATTGCCGCTTGGAGGTGTATGCATTCTCCTAATGCCTGGCACTAGTGGGAAGATTGCCCCTACAAGCTGCTCTATGGAATCCTCTAGCAAGGCGACTGAAGGTCTAAAGGGCTCAGTGACTCTCATATCGGCAAAGATTTAATCAAACTTATGCCTATCTAAAGGGCTCAGCTCTATGGAATCCTAGAGCTAGGCCTAAAATTGGTCCCTCTAGCTCTCTACAACATGAAGGCAATCGCACAGGCTATCCATGTCTCGGGCCAGGACTATGAGTCGCATCTCATCTTGGGCTCTCTGTCTCTAGTAGCCAGCTATCTGGCTCCAGTAATCTGCTAGCTCACGCTCCACCCTCACCTGATCCTCATGCTAAGCACAGTATCTATCTTGTTCCATCGCAATGAAAGCCTACAAAAATGGAAAATGAAAAGGAGAATCAGCCCGATAAATTATGCATTCATTCATACGTGCATAATTCTAACAAATATTTCATATATCTTTCTCTATTTTGTTGTAGGTGGGAAGAGAAAGTCATTACCCAGTTCATAGAATCCTGTACAAGTAGCAGGTCCCTCATGCCATAATATCCCCAAGCCATATGCTTGATCTCAAAAATGGGTACCTGTATGTTCCAATATAAAGGCAGAAGCGACCGATCAGCACTGTCAGATAGTACCAAGCCAGGTCTGGTAAAGTGTATAAGTTGGCATTCTTACATGTGTAGTGTCCTGTAGAATATAGTACAAGGGAACCCTCAACTCCCTAATAGGCATCTCCTTATGAATCCATGGCCGACACATTAGTGAGAATGAAGTCTTTGATAGGTACATCGTGATCCCATCAACTCTACCTAGTGAAGGAGCTACCCGAGTAGGCAGGACCGGCTCTATGGAAACGGTCTCAAGGTTGGTAGTGTATTGCTGGGAAGACTTTCTAGGTCCCTCAGTACTGGCGGTGGGACCACCCCTCCTCTTCTTATGGGCCCCTTGAAATAACAAAAAGGAAATATAATATCAGATAAGCAAGGTGGGATAAAAATTATGAAGATATTTGCTAAGTTTACGGAGGATTTAAGGGATTACCCTGCTCCGTCGCCCCTGGTAAAGAAATAGTCAGGTCAAAGCTTGAATCAGCATCTCCAGTATCGTCGTGCCTTGCAATGTCTCCTGCCTCATCATCCTCTAAGGGAAGCTCATCATCGTCATCATCACCATGTCGAATCCTTCACTACCCTCGGTCATAATGTTGGTCATAGACTTCCTCGGACATTTTGGAATGAGGTGTCTCTAAAAATTAGTATAATCTCGACTAACCGAAGGCACCCTATAGCTGTCGTTGTCCAGAAACTAGGCTCGTATACCAACTAGCATGAGGTGGGGCTAGAAAACACCAACTAGCACATTAGGAGGAACCCTCCTTCGACCCAAGTACTTGTCCTCCACCGACAGACTCGCTCCCTAAAGTACCACTCATGGAAGGAGGGACACTCCAAGATGAATCAGCACCCATCCACTATACGTCGGATATTCTTGATTTGGCAATAATAAGACAACTTCTTCCATGGTTTGCCAATAAGTTGAAAGAAACATTGCAATAAATCACTGTAAGTATCCTCTCATTTGTCCATACAGTTTGAACTAATGGGTAAAAATTCGCAGGAAATAATGTTACCCAATGGCGTCTGAGATGCCATAAATACTCCTGATACCATGCGCATGCATCCACTAGCTCCCCTTTAAACCACCTGCACATCCAGAGACCGATAGCATGTGAAACCCGGGGCGGTCATCCTTCAAGTATAGGGGGATGGACTATCAAGTGCTCAAATGCCTACATCTATAAGGCATGAAAATGCAAACATCAGTAAACCGAATAAGAAATGATGCTAATATCAAAAGATAAAGTCGCTCACCAGAATCCACAGCTGCAAGGCCTTGACCGCATTGGACCCCCTCAGGCTGAATAGTCAAGTGCATAATATATCTACCTGAGGATAGCTCTCGGCTAGTTCCACATCTTGAAGTCAGTCAGTCTCTTCAGGATGCACAATAGTCCAAGAGTAGCTTGACTCACACCGGAAGGAAAAAAAGAGGCATGTCAGTAATATTGCAAGGAATGACCGCAGATACTGATCAAAGTAGTCCCCACTAATGTCAGTCACTTTAGTCCAGTGATATTCAGCTGGCTATACCTCACTACACCATTATCTACCACAGTGACCCCAACCAAGCTCGATATTTGGGTGAGGGCAGCTGGCTTCATGTAGAACTACGCTAAATCAACGCCAAAGTGTATGGCTCAGCCCTCCTAAGGTAGCTCAGTCATGGAACCATATCAAATGAAGTGATCGTCATCTCACCCACCGACAAATGAAAAGTGTGTGGTCTCGCTCTAACGCTCAACCAAGCTAGCTAGGATAGTGGGGCTTATCGGCCGATTATTCATCGGTAATGCATCCAACATCCGATCTAATCCCAGGTCCCGAATGGCTTGAATAATTGAATCATCACTCAATGTCATGGCTTGAGTCTTAATGTCCTACCATAAATCTGCTCATTGTTGAAGCGACCCGCATGGCTTAACCTCGGCCGGCTGCAAAATAAAATCCAACAACTTTTTTGGTTAAATTTTGTAAAATCAAAGGAAGCACTCCCTAAAAAAATTTTCGGGCCTCCCCGGTGGCTTTCCGTCGTCATCACCGCCGCAAGTGGTGAGATGCCCTGGTGGCAAGTGAGACGCTAGAGTAGCATCTAGCCCGCCATGGTAGTGTCTCGTTACTCCGGCCAGCGTCGGTTGTTGGATTCCTAAATATCCAAAAATGCAATTTTTGCCCCCTTCGGTTCAAATTCGACCCAAAATTCAACCAATTGAGTTCTAAAACGCCAATTAATATATTCAACATCCATTTATACACCCTATATCATCCAAATTTGGGCCTAAAAAATCCATATAATTCAAGTTTGGATTCATTGCATGATAATGGTTTGTTTTTCAAGGAAAATGAAACAAGTCTCGGGTTTTATTAGTTTACCTGGCACACATAGGCGTTTTTTCCTCGTTGTGTAAATATTCAAACCTGGGAGGTCGGTGTATAACCCAAGTAAGTATCGATGTCTCTAAGGCCGTATGCCCAAGGAACTGGGCATGCTCGTAATCCATGCCGACCCTCTAGTAGTGCATTGTGAATGATCCCATAAGGCTTTCCGTCTCCTCTTTTGGCATACATCTTTCCTTTGGTGAAATATGGAATGAATAAGAAGAAGAAGGAGAAAAAGAATATATAGAAAGTAAAGAAAAAGAATATATTCTTTTACTTTGGCATATTCTTTGAAATATTTCTTTCAGCAAGGGGCAAAACCCTCCAATCGGTTACTTCTTTCCAGTTCCCGGATATCTCGAATCTCAGTTATTTTATATTCCACCTTTTTATTGTTAATTGAAGGGGCAAAAACTTTTATTTCCACAAAATCAATTAAATAATAAAAAGTGGACATTTTTTTATCACACGCTAACTCCTTGATTATTATTCTTGATAGGTCTGTCGATCGCTATCCCAGAAAACAACCGATTCAGAATTTCATAAGTCCGAAGAATTCCATCTTGATAAGTTTGCTAATGGTGCATCTCAAACCGCTAGTAAACAACTAACTCAAGACTTTCAACTTTGAGAGGTTCGTTGATGATGTGTCCCTGTATCGTCCGTAGACAACTGACTCAAAGAATTTTCTATCCTCGGCTGGTCCATTGATGATGCGTCCCTATATCGTCTGTAAACAACCATTTTAGGAATTTCCCTTTATCCTTATTTTGTTCCTCCTTAAAGATCTGCTGATGGCAATCCGAGTAAATAATTGGCTTAGGATTTTGCAGCTCAGATATAACCTCCTATCCCTTGCTCTTTCATGAAATCACATTTGACCCATCAAATGATAATCTCACGAGGGGCAGCCTGTGAGCACGGGCTTTTTGGTAACCCGTGAAATGATGATGAAGTTTTGCTCTGACCTAATATTTGGCATGTTATTCTATTATTTCGGAGTCAAACTATGTTTGGCAAGTATTCTCGTGACAAAGTTGGGATTTTAATAGCGTCACTCCCTTTAACCGATTAATTAAAATAGGTGCTTTTAAAATCATTTAATAAAAAAATATAAAAAATTTGCTTTCATGCCCTCGCCGACGCAGCCGTCGGCGGCAGCGCAGCCGCCAGAGCACTAAGATTTTCCGGCGGGTGGCAAGACGCTCGCCGCGCTCATGCATCTCATCACGCGTGACCATGAAGTGTCCATGTTGCTGAGATGTGGTGGTGTGCCATGAGATACTACAATTGCAGTGTCTCTCGAGGGTGTGCGGCGTGGTGATACGCTGCCGTCACAATATCTCGCTCTGAGATGCTGTGCGGGCTTTCGAGGTCTATCACAAAGTCCGTCTTTCTCTCTCTAATCCGGATAAACTCAATTTTTTAGGAATCTTTGAATTTCTAGGGACTAATTGAGTTATTTAGAAAGAGTTAGGCCTATATAAACCCATTAAATCATTAATTTCACGAGTTTTTGCCAAATTTAACACTTAATTCGCCATTAAGAATATTTTAGGTCTTAGAGAGAGAAAGCTATTTAAAACTTAAGAGATCTGACTAATCTGGATTCTTAAGGGTTATTTAGCTCAATCTTTTAGTTTAATCACTAAAAACTTATAGAAATCTTAAGTTAAAACGGGCTTAAATAGGATTTAGAGACTTTTTCACAAAAAATTACCAAATTTTGTCGATGTTTTCATCAATGTCTTGTCAGATTATGTCACAAATTCATTACAAAGCTTGCCAAACGACCAATTTGAGTCTCAAAATGTGGATTCACGGCCTCCAGGTTACAAAACTGAGTTCCAATCTACTTTTTATTCAGTATAGTTTATTATTTGGCTGTTCTTCATTGTTATTTCGGACTTTTTGACGTTTATTCAGTAGCATCTCGAGTCCACTATAGCATCTAGACTGGCAAAAATGCCCAAAAGCCCATGTTCTATGTTTTTGGCCCTTTTATTGTTTTCTTGTATTTTCGAACCCGATTTTCACCCGAAAAATTTCCAAAAAATGTCATATAATCTGGAACTTAATATTATTATTTTTATAACCCATTTTTATATTTTTATTAATTATTTAATTGATTAAATCTTTATTTAATGGCTTAAAAATGGGTTTTTCACCAAATAAATCTTTTTATCACAATTAAAAATCCCAAAATATTTTATGTAATTTTCCTTCTTTATTTTAGGTTGTTTAGTTCATTTTATTGATTATTAGGTTGTTTAGATGCTCATTTAAATGCCCGATAGCTGTGTTTTAGTCCCGAAAAATTCAAAAATATGCTTTTATCTTTTGATGGCTTTATTTTGCGCATTTATTTATTTTTGTATTATTTATGGTTATTCGTATATATTTTGCCTCATTTGGAGTCGGGTTCGATTTGGTAAGCTTGGTTAGGACCGAATTTTGCCCTTTTATTTATTTATTCATTTTTTTTTCTGCATTAGAAAAATGTATAGGTATTTGTAAAGCCCTGTAATAATTAATTTTTTTGCTTTATTTACTGCTTTTGTGTGATGTATGGCTATATAAACTGAAAACTCCAAATATTAACCAGATTTAAACCCCATAAGAACTAAAGTTGCGCTTATTAAAATGTAAACATTTTTTATTTAATAAATGAAAAGTAAGCAATATCATCCAAACTTGGAATCTCTATTTTAAGGTATGGTCCAACTACCCGGTGGGAATATCATACCCAAATTCCCGGTGGAGCTTAACCGGGTGGTGACTCTATCTTAAAATATGGGATTTCAAGTCTCATATCCCTTAATATACAAATTGGACTTAAATTCAACATCAACGTCTACATCGATTTCATCAGTTTATCTTTTTCATCACGATAAAATAAGGATCAATCTTCCGGCTCGCTTTATAGTGGTCATTATTTCCCCCTTCCTACCTCTCACACGGGTTGGGGGGGAAAAGGTCATACGCTCATAGCTGGGGTTAGTTATTGATAGTTATAGTGGCACTAAAGGTGGGGTCATTTACAATGGCTTACCATAAATAGTAATCTTAAGACTGTATGAAATTCTTTATATCATTTTTCTAGAAGGTGTAGTTTTGGCCATTGAATAGGGGAGGTCTCGTAATAGAGAGTCCCTTAGGGAGAGTTTGGGCAGTTTGCCTGTTTGTTCTAGGAAGCTGTCTCATGCTTTTGTCACCCATGGTGATCTGTTTACTCTTAAATTGTTAAGTTACAACAAATGGAGTCTAGCTCTAAGACCACTTATTGGTTTCAAATAAGTAAATAATAAAGTTAACGCTTCTGAAGTAGTGAAATAAAATGTAAATAAAAAAGTTAGAGAATCAAACACTGCGATTTTATATTAGTTCGAAAAGTGCCTACCTCCAGTCCCCAGAGCTTCTGCTTCTAAGCTTTAATCCACTATATTCAACTCCTTCTGAAGTGGAGAAGCCTTTACAATTGGAATTCTTTACAGCCAAGAGTACCCTCCTATTTTTGTTTCTAATTCCCTAATTCTAGAGTACCCTCCTCTTGAATTCTTCTAAATCATAACTTATCCCCAAGTTTTATTTAGGTTACAACAAGACCCACTAGGCACCTTACTTAGTCTTGAGAGTGGATTGAAAGGATTTAGTGAGCTTATGCTTTGTGTTATCAAGATTCACTTTTACAACAGATTTACAATGGATTATTTTAAGCTTTCTATATGACAAATCGATTGGTGATGATTGTTTGTTTCTAAGAGTTTTTTCATATTTGATTATGAGATTGTAATTATTAATGAAAGCTTCGATGATTTACTTATTGCTGGTAGAAGCATTTTTATAGGCAGTCTTCAAAATCCTCCTATTGTGACTCATCCACAGAGTCACAATCTTAGCTGTTGTCCCACAACAGCTGTTTTCCTTTGGAGTCGTTGGATCTTCCATTAGACACATCTTCTATTCCATTAGACATATTGGCATGAGTCAACTCTATCAACTTTCTACAACTTTTTAGCCTTTTACACCTTTCAGTCCCATACAACTTGCTTGTGTCAGCTTGTGAGGTGGCTAAAAGGTTTCTTCACTCTTGTTATCAACTCACTTTTTAAAAGTCCTCTTACTACGTTTTATACAATTCTGATCACCTATATTTTTGGATCATAAATAGTAAGGGTCTATTTGCGAGCACGGGCTTTTTGGTGTCCCGCGGAACGATGATGAATCATTGCTTTTACATTTTTATGGGCCCGTTGTCTTAATTTTTGGAGTTGAATTGTGTTTGGCAAGTACTTCTCTTGACGATTTGGGACTTTAAGTGCGTCGTTTTCCATCACCGGTTAATTAACAAATTCGTAAAATAAAATAAAATAATAAAAAATGCTAGGTGTCCCTCTCCTCACCGAAACCGCAGCAGTCGGCAGTGCGGTTATTCACGCCCCCTTTCGTAGTTTGTTGCCCTAATGGTACGGTTAACCGTGCCCCCTTGCGCAGTTTACCGCAAGCTAGCAAAGTTCACCATGCCCATGATAGCGGTTGAGATTCAACCACTGCATGGGTCTCCGGGTTCGTGGCCACAGTTCATCTTTCTCTCTCTAAATCTGATAATCTCGATTTTTTCGGGAATTTTTAACATTTCCAAGGGCTAATTAGATTATTTGGAGTGAGTAAAGTCTATATAAACCCATTTAATCACTTGATTCAGGACTTTTTGCCAATTAGATATTGAAATTCATATTTTAGGGTTCTTAGCATTTTAGAGAGAGAGAGAAAGCATCATAAAGCCATGGAAACCTAATTAATTTGGATTCCTAAGTGTTATTAGGCTTGATCTTTTAGTCTAAACACTAAAATCAAGAAAAAATTATAGGTTAAAATGGACTTAAATAGGATTTAGGGACTTTTTCTCACAAAATCATAAAAAATCTATCATTGAGTTCGTCGCTAATTCTGTCGCTGTTATTTCGAATTTCTGTCACAAATTTGTCTGTCCTGTTCGAGTCTCAAAACGTGGGTTCATGGCCTAGAGGTAACAAAACTGAGTTCCAATCTCTTTTAATTAATTTATTTAATCGTTTTGCTGCTAACTTGGGTTTTTTTGGTGGTTATCCCCTTTTCTTTCGGTATTTCTGCAAACATCCTTCCCGGTGTTTTGGGTTCCTTTTTATCCCAAAGCCAAAAAATAAAAGTTATTTTATCATTTTAAGTCCAGATCTACTGCAATATCATGGGAATTGGCTTCAAATTTTGGTAATCTTGGGTTTTGGGTGTAAAAATACCGGTTTTTTGTCCGTTTGATGTTTTTTCCTGCAAGACCGTTCCGGTGGTCATCTGAGTGCTACCACGGTAGTAGTCACCGTTACAATGGCAGTGGTTGAACTGCCATGGCAGTGGTCCGATGGCCATTGTGGTGGTCAAACTAGCGAAAATGCCAGAAGGTCCCTATTTTGTGTTTTTGGCCTCGTTTTATCGTTTTCTTGCATTTTGACCTCGATTTTCACCCGAAAAATTTCCAAAATATCATAAAAATCTGGAACTAATAAAAATAATTTTTAACCTGCTAGAATTATTTTATTGATTATTTAATTGATTAAATATCTATTAAAAGGCTTAAAAATGGCTTTTTCACCAAATAAATGACTAATAAATCTTTTTATCATAAATAAAAATCCAAAAATATTTTGTAATTATCTTAATTAATTTTAGGGTTGTTTAATTTATTTAATTAATTATTAGGTTACTTTGATAATTATTAAATACCCAAAAGGATACGTTTTTAGCCCCAAAAAATCTAAAAAAATGCTTTTCTCCCTTGTTTTAATTTATTTTCCTACCTTGAATTATTTTTGTGATACTGTGCATATTTGTGTGTGATTTTTCTATTTTGGAGTTGATTCGGTGTTGGTAAGTTCGTTGAGGCCCGGTTTCGATCTTTCGTCATTTACTTAATTTAGGTTCCCACATTTGAAAAATGTATAGGAATTTGTAAAGACATGTAATAATTATTTATTTGACTTATTTATCGCTTTATTGCATGATTTGCCGCGTGATGTATGGATTATTTTAACGAAAAACTCTAATTAGGAGGATTTAAATTGCATAAGAATTGAAGTCACCTTTATTAAAATGTAAATGGTTTAATTTAATAAATGAAAAGTAAGCAACATCATCCGAACTCGGAATCTCTGTTATAAGGTACGGTCTAACCACCCGGTGGGAATATCGTACCCAAATTCCCAATAGAACTAAACTAGGTGGCGACTCTTTCTTAAAATATGAGATTTCTGGTACCATATCTCTTAACATTTAAATCGGACTAAAATTCAACTTCAACATCATTCAAACTAATATTTTCATCACGCCTCTAAAACGAGGATCAATCCTTCGGCTCGCTTCGCCGAGATTATTTTTTTGTCATATGGAAAAGGTCGTCGTCTCACAGTAATTGTGGAGGTCAAATTGGCAAAAATGCCAAAAGGTCCCCATTTTGTGTTTTTTGACATGTTTTATCATTTTCATGCGTTTTGACCCCGATTTTCACCCGAAAATTTCCAAAAAATCATAAAAATATCTAGAATTAATTAAAATAATTTTTGTCCTATTGGAATTATTTTATCAATTACTTGATTAGTTAAATATCTATATAATGGCTTAAAATGGTTTTTTCACCAAATAAATGATTAATAAATATTTTTATCATAAATAAAAATCCAAAAATATTCTATAAATATCTCAATTAATTTTAGGGTTATTTAGTTTATTTAATTAATTAGTAGGTTGCTTAGATAATTATTAAATACCTGAAAGGATGCATTTAAATCACATAAGAAATGAAGTCACCTTTATTAAAATGTAAATGGTTTGATTTAATAAATCAAAAGTAAGCAATATCATCAGAACTCAGAATCTCTGTTTTAAGGTACGGTCTAACCATCCAGTGGGAATATCATACCTAAATTCTCGATAGAGTTAAACCGGGAGGCGACTCTATCTTAAAATATAGAATTTTAGGTCTCGTATCTCTTAACATTTAAATGAGACTAAAATTCGACTTCAACATCATTCAAACTAATATTTTCATCACGCCTCTAAAATAAGGATCAATCCTTCGGCCGCTTCGCGCTTATATTTTTGTCGTATGAAAAAGGTCATTCACTCACATTGGCGACTCTGGTGGGGGATTTCCTCTTAATTTAAAATTTAAAAAAATCGCTCTATTCTTCCAAATTTGGTTAAAAGAACTTTGATACTGTTTATTAGTATTTTTTTAACCAAATTTGGTTAAAAGAACTTTGATACTAATAGGTATCAGTATCTTAAAAAAGTTGCTCATTCGCTCACATTGTGCTGAAATCATTTGTAAATCAAAGCTTTATTCCTTATGCCTTTTGAATCCATCGCGTAGTTAGGTACTAGGTTAAGGTGCCATTATCTCACCACATGAAGATCACTTGTATCCCTCATGCCTACCAGGAATTGAGGATATTTGTGGGTGGATCACTTGTTTGAACTATGCGATATCACTCATTTGAGGAGTGGTTGAGTTACGCGGAATCAAGGTAAATGAGACCCTTCTATACTATAGTGCTACAATACCAGTAGTTTGAGACCATATACCGTGTTAGATAAAGCAATAACAACTTCTCCTTAGGAAATCACTAAAACACGCATATTTTAAGCTTAGGTCGCATACTCAAATGTCGTTCGTTGGCATTTAAGTTGAGCCCCAGATCTTTTGAACGGCGTTGCATGGGAGTCATAAGGTTGGAAGAAGTTCGCTTTTTTGTATGCTATTTGTGTTTTGCTCATGCATACGCACCTCATGCATAGGCCGCCTATGGCCAACTTTTATTCTTTCGCTTACCTTTACTCTCCCCTCTCTTGAAGGGGAAATTTAACAAAATGCCTGAGATTGTTTGATTCCTGAGGAACCGTATCTAGTTTGCTAGGCATAGCAAGGGATTCACATGTCCCATGTATTTTAAGGTTAAGCTTTGCATCATAAACTTTTTCTGCTCTCTACCTCTCTAAACCACACCTATATATACGACATTCATCACTCGAATAATTGTCTAATCATTCACTT
Organism: Euphorbia pulcherrima; assembly: GCA_947683365.1. Classification (NCBI taxonomy): domain Eukaryota; kingdom Viridiplantae; phylum Streptophyta; class Magnoliopsida; order Malpighiales; family Euphorbiaceae; genus Euphorbia; species Euphorbia pulcherrima. The sequence goes on from CANTUS010000009.1 coordinate 24,665,719, forward strand.
CACCCATGGTTTGATTTGGGCTAATCATTTTCTGATTTCTTAGTTAGGTCGAGATGTCATCGCTCCCACAGTTCGTTTTAGCTCTGACTTGATCATCATTTGATTTGCTGGTCAGTTATTTCTATTTCAGCTTTAGAATCTTCTTTGCCTACCATGCCTAATTTGCCTCCAATCAGTGGGATCCTATTTTAGGGTACTCCTCCTCCTCTTACTCCTCCTATGTCTAATCAGAATCAGTCACAGTTAGGTACTGAGATAGACGGCGCAACGGCTATGTTTTTTACAGTCTGATCTATTCCACATTTCCATCCAAGAGCAAGTCCGTTCAGCTTTGATAGAAAAAAGGGATGCTCATAGGCTATTGGGGCCTATGTTTCAAGCTTAGGGATAGTTAGAGACCACTCATAATGGATCTAATTAGGCTCTGACCATTTAACATTAATGTTCACCTCCTCCACTCCAACCTATTTGGCCAAGTTAGTTTTAGTTAGATTAGACCTTAGTTCAGTCTCCTCTATCTTTTACTCCACCGATATTCTCTTTTCCTCCTCCGCTACTCTCGAGGCTTTCCCCTCAGGCTCCCATATTCCCCACCTTCTCAGGGGGTTTTACTCTATAAATGGCCATTCTCTCTAGTAGTTTTGTCATCCCTCCAGTACCACTGATATCCTTTGCACTGTCTCCTCCCAATTTTGTGGTTACCCCGTATGGAACTACTTACCCTCAAAACCCTTTTGCTCGCCCTCAAGTTGAATTCCCATCTCCTTCTCCACCCTTTCAGTTTAGGGCTACCTCCATGCACAATGACCAAGTCACACATTCTCTGGGTGTGACACCAATCGACCTGGTCATGCAGTCTCCGAGTGTGACACCCGAAGTTGCGGCACTTTTAAAGCAGCTATTGGCCAAGAATTAAGTTAAGGAGGAAGAGAGGGATGAAGATTAGGTCCTGCAGAACTTTTCAATGCCTAGAATGGAAGCCTACTCTAATGTGGGACCCCTTAAATCCCACATCATGATGTACGAGCGAATTATACGTGTTTAAAAGATTGGGATAAAGTTCTCGCTAAGTTATTTCTGAGTACTCGATTAGGGCAGGCGATTGAATAGTATAATACCCTCCCTGAATCGATGATCCTAGACTGGAAGCTTCTTTCCGAAGCTTTGATCGGTCACTATAGTTTTAACTTGACCATGGAGACAACTATTTAGCATCTCGAGGCCATTAAGCAAAAGCAAGGCGAGACTTTTAAGTCCTACTTCAATAGATGGCCACTCAAGTCCTTTAAAAACAAAAGCTCAGTTTGAAGGATATGATCTCAAAGCTTCTCGACGGAGCCCTTTCAATTATCCTTAAAGAGATAAAATCAATTCTTACAATTTGCACATAGAAGTCTTCAAGAAGGCTGAGAAAATAGAGCATTGGGAAGAGAAAGAGAAAGCTAACAAGCTAAGTGCCGACAAACCCCAGTTTAATAATAAATAATAATTCTAGACAAGTTTCCCATGTCCCAGCCGAGATGAAGACACCCACGGTTTAAGCCACAGATCAGGAGAATGTCTTTATAGTTCAAGCTGCATCTGTTTGAAAACCTGCTCAGAAAGCGTTCATATCTCCGTGGAAACTACCTCTTAGTGTCCTCTTTGCCAATTTACGAGAGAAGGGCAGGCTTAACTCTCTTCATGAGTATCGTTCTCCTACACCCAAGGAAAAAGGGAATTTTATCGCTATCATGTTCAAGTAGGGAACAAAATAGATCAATGCAAACCTCTGGGCAGGGCCATTTGGTGCTTAGTAAGAGAAAGGAAATTGGATTAGCTAGCTAGAAAAACCAATTCCAGGGAGAAGCCATCATCGTGCTCAAGCAATGAGGTAGGTGTGATCAATTTCGGTCTCCCTGAAGAAATTGTGTTCACCATGGTCTTCTCTAGTTTACCCAACACCAATATAGAAGCCAATTCTATCACCAAAAGTGACAAGAATCTCACGAGGTCTCTAGCGAAGAAAGGAGACTAGATATCAATTGAACAAGCGAAAGTTCTGGGTCTCGACCTGGATGACACACCAATGAAAGCTACCAAGGGTGCTAAATCTTCCTACACTACTAATCAAGACCCTGTATCTATGGAGGATGACTATCTATTTATGTAATTTTCTTTTGTTTTGCTAGTATTTTACTGTGAACACTTCTGCCATTAAGGCACTTTATTTCAATGAACACTTTGCTTTTGCTTATTTATTTGATGTTTCGCCTGATGGTTCCATGCATTCATTTTATCATAAGCATAACGGGTTAATATTCATGATGTTTCTTTAACTAAAATAAACTTTAGTACAATTGGTAACCTAAAATGGTAACCATTTCTAATGACCTAACCGCTAAAAGACACGAGAGATAACAAGTTCTTAAGGATCATGATAATGCTTTCGCCTAATCATACCTAGTCCCACCTATGGCTCACCATGAAAGTGTCAAGCATCGTATCTTTGGGCCTAAAATAGAGAAAGAAGCTCGATTCTTCCTTGGATAAGTTCAATATGTCAACCAATTCATCACAGGCCTCATAACTATATGCAAACCTATTTTCAAGCTATCGAAGAAACGTCGGCCTATTCTAGGAAAGGAGCATCTCCAGGTCATCTTTCGACAGAATTAAGGCTTACCTTTTCTTCACCCATCAATTCTCAAAATACCTACCCCTGATACACCATTGATCCTTCACAATACTCAATCCCTTACAACAACAAACCTTCACTGTTTCTCTCCTTATTGGCCATTCTCGGTGTGGGGGATACAAATGATCAGCAAGATTTGACCCTCATCAATAAATGAACATCGGTTCATCATTGTAGGGGCAAGTTACTTCTCAAAATAGGGGGAAGCCGAGTCTTTCCCCAACTTTACCGATAAGGGATGGCCAAGTTCATCGAGAAACACATCCTTACCTGATTTGGTTTTCCTTATCACATTGCCTTAGTTAATTAGGCCTCGGTTCCGGGGGCAACCACTGAATTAATCAAGAAATATGAGTTTAAGCACAATAAATCTTCATCATACAAACCGCAAGCTAATTAGGAAATCGAAATTGCAAACCACTCCACTAAGAAGACTCTCTTAGAGGCTATTACTGCATATGGAGATTGGGTCAGTAAACTACCATTTACTCTTTAAGAGTACCAAACATGTACAACAACTCCCACAGAGCACCTTTCTCCTTTGTCTATGGAATGGAAGTTATGCTACCAACTAAAATGGAGATAGAAGCTTTAAAAGCCATATTGGAATCCAAATTAGAAGAATCTGAATGGACGAAAGCGATGTTCAAATAGTTTAATACCTTGACTGACCCTCTTGAACCCTCAAGTGCATAAACCAATAACAATTGAGTCAAGCAATAGAGGTACCCATCAAAGGCCACTTATCTAATTCCAAAGCAAGTGAAGCCTACCAACATCGACCCAAGGGGGAAATTCTATCTAAATGGGAAAGTACCTCGTATAATCAGAAAAGCACTTGATACACGAGGCATGATTATCAATGTTAATGAGCTCATAAACCCTACAAATCAAAATAGGTTGAAGCTTTATCATGCCTAACCTAGAAGAATCAATTTTTAAAAAGCGGTACATGAAAATATATAACACATAGATCACCCAGCAATTGGCCCCTCTACTACTCAGGCAAAAATTACTGTACAGCCCTCTAATTAGTAAATCGTTCAGGCAAAAGTTAGGGTACAATATATCCCACGAGGATGAAAACCTAAAAAGGACGTTCTAGGTAAAATTTAGGGTAAAAGTGAGCTACGAGAGCATGTCGGCTAGAAAATCTATATAGCCTAGTTAAAGCTAGAGTTTGGGTTAGTAGAAATGGTTATCATCATTATATACTCAAACTTAATTCATTTAATGGAAAATGTCACTTTTACTGAATTCCTTATGTTTATGCTTGAATGAATATATTGGACCTTAAAGGCAAAATATTGCAAGTAGGTCAAAGAAAGGGCCCGTGCAGTTAGACCATTTCCTGAAGAGACATTGATAAGAGGCAAAAATCCTGATAGACTGAAAAAAGAGTGAGGTCTATGTTGTTGGTCCCTGTGCTTATGTTAATATCATTAAAGGGGGGTGAATGACCTTATTCGTTGAAATTATAGACTTTAAAAAGTCTTGTGTAGCGTGTTTGAATGTTCCGAATAGTTAGGATCCGGATGATGCAAATTAACTGATTATGCAATAAAGTAAGGCAAAGTTAAAAGAATTCAAACATATCCAATGTATACTGGTCCGGCCCCGCCTATGTCCGGTCCCTAAAGGTTCCTTCCTTTGAGTTTTCCACTAGTGTGATTTCTTTCTAGCTGGCAGAAATCAAGCCTTATAGTTATCTCCGGAGATTTGTGCTTCTTTCGAATGTAGGATATACCACTACAAGTACCAACTCCTAGCTAAGTCCTTTGCGCTTGTCTCCAGATGGTGACCCCATCCAAAAGTAGGCTATACCACTTGAAGAGTCCACTCCAAGCTGAGTCCTTTGGCTTTATAAGAATATACCACTTAAAATCTACCCTGATTCAAAGCTGAGTTCTTTAGCGATATACCACTAAAAGAATCGTCTTCTTGCTAAGTCCCACACTCAATACTCACCCAAGTATTGAGCTTTTACAATCTTTTATTTATCATAGGTTGGGTTTGGAACACTTCAAGTTTATAGATTACTTTGAAGGTTCTTATAAACAGATTGATAATTATTTGGTTCTTGGAGTGATTTGAGGAAATTGATTGAATGCTTCTTTCTTTGTTAATTGCTTTTGTAAATAAACCAGCACATTCTCTACTTGTGAAGCTTCCCTTTTATATGCTTAGATCATAAATGTAACTGTTATGGGTTGGTGAGCTGTAACTCAATCTTCACCGTTGATCATGGAGGATGTGGTGCTTTCGTTACCGTTGATCAATACGTTAGATAGTAATTTGACCCGTTTGAATCCTTAGGATTGAGCCTAAAAAGATGTCAGTGATTGTTTTCCTTATATTTTAGTGTCACACCATTTTTTACACCAGTAGCTTTTTGGTGTGAGTTCCACGCGCTTTTGTTAGCTTAGTCTATCAGGTGTCAGTAATTTTTTCCTTTTTCTAAAATGTACGAGCTGTCTTGTTTTGTCTTGCTCATAGGGAAAATATCTTTGACTTTGCAGACCAAAAGGTGGAGGGAAAATTTATCTTTGAAACTTTTCCCATTGTCTTGATATCTAAGCCTTCCGAATGCTCCCAAACTCAGTGTCTCCGGATCTGTCTTCTTCCGAAGTGAGTGCAATTAGTTCTTCTGGATGCTAGTCTTGTGAGTTTAAAGTTTATTTCCTTTCCAAACTTTAACCTAATGATTCCACTATATGCTTAGGTTCTTGTAGTCTTCAATGGATGACCTTGTAGCTGGATCTTGACCAGATGCTTCCATTTGGATTTTGGAGTTACTTAGCTTTAAGGTTTTGTTTCTTTTAATCTTGATCCGGATAATTTAATTTAATTAAGATTCCAGATCGTTGTTTTCCAACAATCTCTGCCATTTGATGGAAACAAAAACTTAAGTATATAGAAAAAGGAGTTACATGACTTAAGTATGATTCTTGTTACTTAGTCATTTACAATTGTACTCCCCCATAATTCTAGCATCCTAACTCCCCCAATATTTTTGAATTCTAGGTTCTAATATTTTTATAGTACAATTACAAATTGTACTTTAGAAGCAATATTTTTAAGGAATTAGATATTCACTATATAGTTCTGCTGTTAACAATAGTTAACATTACAAATACAAAAATATATAAGTGAATCTAGCTATTACAAAATTTTACATTGAATATTTAAGCTAGTATAATTCCTGCCAAATGCTTCTACTTCCTTTTCTTTGTCCTTGTCCTTCTTTTCACCTTTCTCCCCCTTTTTGTTTTCAGCAGGGGGATTAATCACCATATAAATCCTTCCATCCCATTTTTCTTGCCAGCCTTTGGAGTAAATTGAGTAATCTAAGTTTCCTTGCTTTCTCTACTGTAGGATATGATCTACAGTTGCCGGAGATAAGTGCAGAGGGTAAAATAGGTTCCAAAGGTAGGTGTAGGAGCCGGTGATATAGGGATGCATTTGAAGCACATAATCTTTGTCTTTCTCATCAAAGTATGGAAATAGTGCCTTAAGAAGAGCAGTGATTCCCTTATGTCCAAAAATCTAGTATCCCCAGTGTGCTGAACTAGGTCTTGGAAGACCAAAAGAAGTTGGCTTTCAGGAATTGAAGGAGCTGAGGAGGATCCTGAGATGCATAGATTCAATAAATCGGACTGTAGGTTTTCAAAGTCTTTGCCCCGATCCTTGTGGATATATTGAATGCTGGAGTTTATTGTGGTCAAATCTTTGCGAAGATCATCTCTTTCTCTTTCAATGAAAGCATCTTATCCATTGAGTTGTCCACATACCTCTTGCATGATATTTGCCAATTGTGTCACAAAGAGCTTTGGGAGATCCTCTTCTATGAACTTAGTCAACTTACACAAAATTGTTTACTGTTGTTCATTGAGCTTGGGGAGAGGCAATTTCTCTTCTCTTTCAACCATGAATTTTGTCAAGTTTTCAAACTTGGTATCCAGATATTCCTTCAGTTCAGTGGAAACCTTTGAAGAGGAGGAGGTGATCTTGTCCATTACTATTATGCAATTATTTATTGCCATTGTGTTGGCTTGGTCTGCTGATCTGCTTGCTGCTGCAACATTTGCATTAAGCTCATTTAGGACTGGAGTGACTTTAGCTAGAGAGACTTCTACCACCAAATCAGCAGTGGGAAAGTCTTCTACCTTTTCTTCAATTTTTTGTACACTCCTCTTTATCTCCCTAATATCTCCTTTCAAGTCTGGAGATTTATATTTGTCAGAAAGTTGCTTGTCAACAAATTTGAGAGTGGTTATTACATCCTAGAGAGATTTAAGGATTTTGCCTTCTCAATGCCCTTCTAGAGTAGCTTCTTGAATCAGCCTTAAGGCCACTCTTAACTTTTCTCTTTTAGTTGAGCGAGGATTGGTCCTCGGCTTATTCAAATGTCCAGATGAAGAGGTGGAAGTTTCTCTAGGTCTAGAACTGCTACCAGATGGCTTGTATTCATCGCTTGCCTCCTTATCACTCTCTTCCAAACTTGAGTTATCCTCATCTTCTTTTCTTTTGTCCAATTGTTCCCCCGGATTGGCCTCATCCCTTGAGTCCACTCTATGAGTGTGCTCTTAGGAACTCAGACCAAGTCCCTCCACCAAAATGTTGTCTTCCGGGTTGGACTCATCATCCTTAGATACACTTGGAGCATATGTATCCAAGTTGTCCTGATGTTTATTTGTAGCTTCTTCAGTTGTAGCATAGGAATTAGCAATTATATCGAATTAGATAGTTTTAGGAATTACCTCATTTACTAGAATTATGCTCAGATCAGCTGCATTATCTCTCTCTTCCTTAAGCTCGATAATCCTTGGATGACTGGTAATGTCCTCAGCCACCCCTCTAATTGCCTTTTCAGGACTTTCAATTTTTTCCCAGGAGCATTGGTATTGTCCTCAATGCCCTCTCCTTATGCCTTTGTAGTACTTACATCATTTGAGATTTCAGTCCCCACATTGAGCAGATTATTTGGAAGGGGTCCGGATCTGGGCAGAAAGGGAAAATCATCTACCTTCAGATCCTGGGCAATTTTGCCAGATCCACCAGATCAAAATAGATGGGTTGAGTGCCGGAACAACCACTGGGTCCTTCTACGATGAGCTTTTAGTTGATTTTAGTGTTTTCTTTAATGGCTTATCTTATCTCTTCATACTGAGGATCATCCAAATGAATTTCCTCTGTGGATCCAAGCACATACTTCCCTTTAGTGACCCTCATCTTAGCCAATTCTTCTAATACCACTCTCTTGGTAGCTTCCTCATCAATTGTTATTCTTGTAGGCTTCTTGGCCTTCTTTTTCTAGTGTTTTTGAGCTTGACAGCTTCATCAAAGGTGCACCCCTTTCGAGTAAATTGCTTCTTGGTTAGGGGAGCTCCATCCTCTATTTCTTTAGCCTTATCTGATTCTTGATCTTCTGTTAGGATGTCTTTGATGTTTCTTTTCTGGCCTTCTGATATCCTTTCCTAATCGCAGCAGCAGCCACAGTAATAGTTTCTCTTGCCTTCATTTCACAGACTAGTTTCTTCATCTTCTCGGTAGCTTTAATAAATCTTCCTCTCATCTTAGGTTTTATCGGGGACGTACTTAACCACTGGGTGAGGGTCTGAGCATACTCGTCAATCACTTCCATCGAAACTAGAGCCAACTGCTCAACTGCCTTAGGCTTAGCAGTTTGAGCCTTCTTTGGAATTGGAGCCTCTACTGAATCTGCTACCTTTCTGGATTTGCTCTTCTTTTCATCCCTAAGCTTGTTGGCTTTCTCTTTATTCCATGTTTCCCTAAAACTTAATTTCTTAAAGTTTTTCTCCAAGATATCTTTTCCATTTACTCCTTTAAATTTGGACAAGTCAATCTCATGGGCTTGAAGAATTCGGGTGATTAGTGCACCATGGGAGTTTCTATGCTACTTTAAGTAGTGAATTATTAGCATTTGCTTGTTAACCTCTCTGCATTTTGCCTAGTACTATAGTACACAATGTTGGAAACTAGACACAGTTGTTAATGATCCCTTCCAAATTAGTACTAATTTGGCAAGCACGTGCTGGAGATATCTTGGTGCTTGTGGCCAATAGGTAGAGAACTTATCCCCAAAGTATCTTGCAAGAAGCCACATTTTCGGATCGTACTTCATTTTCATTTCATCTCCATCCGCCCTCATCAAAATTTTGTTGTTCTTCATATTGAGGGAGTTCTCGAAGAAATTAGGAGTAATAGTGATCTCTTTCCCTTGAACCTTAGTTCACAGGGCATCAAAATGCTTGTTGGCTCTCAAGTTCTCATAAAATTCCCTAACTAAATCCGGGTATGTTGGGCAATTTGTCTTAATGAAGTCTATCAAGTGCTGATCCTCAATTAGCTTGGAGTAGGGATCAATTTCAAAAAGGAAGTTATTGCTCAGAAAATCAGTGCGAACGACGGAATCATTTATTTTTAGTTCTAAGGGTTTGAAATCCTCATCTTTCAGATCAAATTCTGTAAGGACATTCCTCGTGGGAAGCATTTGAATTCCTTCTTCTGCCACGATGGCAACGATTTAATAAGGATTGAAGGAATTAGGGTTTAGGTTTTGAAATTTGTAGAGTAACAGTGGGATAGTGCTCGCGTGAAGAAGAAGGGTAATTTTAGAGGGGTTTATATAGGATTTCTAAAGTAAGGGTAGTTTGGTAATTCAAATAGAGTTAAGGTTAACTAGATTGGTGACATGGCAATTAGTTTTGGAGGAGAGAGGCAATAGGCATTAAAACCGGGGAATGGCAATGGTTTATTTTTAAAATGGCTGGATTTTCACTCGTGCTTGTGATAGCCAATAAACATTTGAGATTTAAAACTTTTGCTTTTACTTTTACGTGCTTTTACTGCCACTTGTCCTTTTTGTCTACTGAGCTAACATTTTTCTTCCAGATCCAGACTTAACTCAATTTTCTTCAATATCCGAATTCCTTGGCCTATCTAAGAATAAGATAGTTCCGTGCTTTCTTCCGTATTATCCTTCAAATTGGATTTGACATTCCAATTAACTCTTTTAGCTTGTTGAATTGATCTTTACTTAATGGCTTAGTAAAGATATCTGCCCTTTGCTCATTTGTGGAGATGTAGACATGAGACATATCCTTTTTCATGACATGGTTTATAATGAAGTGGTGTCTGATATCAACATGCTTTATCCTGCTATATAGCACTGGACATCAATGGCACTCTTGTTGTCACACATTAACTCCATACATCTGGATTGAACTCCATAATCTTCTAATTGTTGCTTGATCGATAGGAGTTGAGTAACATAGCTTCCTGCAGCCATGTATTCTACTTCAGTGATGGACAATGCAACTGAAGTTTGGTTTTTATTATATTAAGATGCTAGACAGTCTCCTATGAAATGGCATCCTCCAGATGTACTCTTTCTTTCAAGAGTGTCTCTTCCATAATCAGCATCAGTGAACCCTTGCAAGCAAAATTCCCATTACTAGGATACCACAAACCTACTTCAGTTATGCCTAGCAAATATCTGAGAATTCTCTTAACTGCCTTGAGCTGAGAATCCTTTGGTTAGCTTGATATCTTGCATAGTAACAGACTACATGGTGAATGTCAGGTCTGCTAGCTATCAAATATAGCAAGGATCCAATCATTCCTCTTTATAGCTTTTGATCAACATCTTCTCCCTCATAATCCTTGGAGAAAACTATAATTGTACCCAAGGAGTGGACATAGGCTTGCTCTTATCCATCTCAAATTTCTTTAGAATCTCCTTGGTGTACTTGGATTGGTTAATGAAGATCCCATCCGACTCTGCCTAATTTATAGACCAAGAAGGAAGTTGAGTTCTCCCATTATATACATCTCAAATTCATTCTGCATTTGAGTGCTAAACTCCTTGCACAACTTGTCATTAGTAGCTCCAAAGATGATATCATCCACATAAATTTGGACTAGGATAACATCATCCTTCTTCCTCTTAATGAAGAGTATGGTATCTACCTTGCCTCTGATATATCCCTTGAATACAAGGAATGGGGTTAATCTCTCATACCAAGCTCTGGGTGCATACTTCAATCCATAGAGAGCCTTTTTCAACTTATACACATGATCCGAATGCTTTGAGTCTTCAAATCCGGGTGGTTGCTTAACATAGACTTCTTCTTGAATTACTCCATTTAGAAATGCACTTTTGACATCCATTTGGTATAGTGTGAACTCCATGAATGAAGCAAAAGAGCACAAGATCTGGATTACCTCTAACCTTGCTACTGGTGCAAAGGTTTCTTCAAATTAATTCATTCTTGCAAGTTATATCCTTGGGCAACCAATCTTGCCTTGTTTCTCACCACAACTTTGAATTCATCAAGCTTGTTCTGGAATACCCAATTAGTGCCAATGATTGATTTTCCTTTAGGAGGTAGTGCTAGATCCCAGACATTATTTCTAGAAAACTGATCTAGTTCTTCTTACATAGCCATCATCCAACTTTCATCACCTTCTGCATCCTGGAATTTCTTTGGCTCAATTAATGAGACAAAGGCAGTATGACTCATCATCCTATTGATTTGACCTCTGGTTCTTACTGGATTCTAAACATCATCCAGAATATTGTCCATTGACTGATCTCTGTGAGTCCGAATTTCCCTTTAAAGTCCTTCATGTTAAGGTTAAGCTTGTCATATGACAACTTCAGATTCTACTTCATGTCCATTATTGAAGTTGATTTTAGGGTTGTTGATATTGTCTTATGATGGTTCTGTGTTGAAGTTGATCTCATCCTCTTCCTCTTTGTACTTTTTGATTTTGACTGGATCAGGAGTTTATACTTCCTTTTTAGCTTTCGGAGTTTGATCTTTCGGATTAGAGTTTCTTTTTCCTGCATGGTTATTCTCATCGAAATCTACATGTATTGACTCTACCATAGTTTAAGTACATTTTTAATAGACTCTATAAGCTTTGTTGTGTATTGAATAGCCATTAGACTTAGGATCAAATTTTCTTAGTTGCTCTCTATCATTTAGGATGTAACAATTACATCCGAATGCTTTGAAATACCCAATTTTGGGTTTTCTACCCATTCAAGTTTCATAGGGGGTCTTTTCTAAGTTCTTGACTAAGAGAGCTCTATTGAGAATGTAACATGCAGTGTTAATAACCTCTCCCTTGAAGTGCTTGGGCAAGTTATTCTCACTTAGCATTGTGTGAGCCATTTCAACTATTGTTCTATTTTTCCTTTCAATAACCCCATTTTGTTGAGGTGTATGAGGAGTAGAAAAGTTGTGCTCAATGCCTTTGGATTCACAGAATTTAGGAAAATGCTTATTTTTTAATTCTCCTCCATTGTCACTCTGGATGCATGCAATGCTTATGCCTTGTTCTACTTCTATTCTAATGAATAGTTTAGTAAAGTGTTCAAAGGCCTCATCTTTGCTTGCAAGTAAGGCTATCCAGGTATATCAACAATGATCATCCCCAATTACCATTGTGTATTCTCTACCACCTAAGCTTTATGGCTTAATTGGACCAAAAAGGTCAATGTGAAGGAGTTCAAGAACTCTCCTGAAAGGTGTGTCTTGAATTGAAGGGAAATTTTTTCTATGTTGTTTTTATAATTAACATGTAGTGCATATGTGATCCTTGTCAGAAGCTACCTTAGGCAAACCCATAACCAATTCCTTTTTGGCTAGTTTGGACAGGAGATTCATACTAACATGTTCCAACCACCGGTGCTATAGGCAGGATTCATCTTCTTTAGAAACCAACCATATATTCTTTTTCTCATTCTTAGTGTTCACACAGTAGACATTATTTACTCTTGGTGCATAAAGAATTAGTTGATTTGACCTACTGTCAGTCATGGTGCATCCTGTGGAGTCAAAGATGACTTTTCTTTCTTTGTCATAGAGTTGAGCAACACTTAGTAAGTTGAACTTCAGTCCATCAACTAGTTCAACATCTACTATCTTCAAGTCAGATCCAATGGTTCCATGTCCAATCATATTTCCCTTTTGATTACCTCTAAAGCTCACATTTCCACCTTTCTTTCAGGTTAGAGTGATGAAGACTTTTTCATCCCCAGTCATGTGCCTTGAGCATCCACTATCAATATACCACATTTATTGATCATGCATAGATCTAAGGCATACCTGTAAAATAGATTAACTGGGACTGGGTACCCAATCAGACTTGGGTCCTCTTGGATTATTACCCTATTCCGGCCATGGATGGCTGTCATAATAACCATTTTTAAACCTACACATTTTAGTTGAATGATTATTTCTACCACAATACTTGCATCCATCAGGTGGTATGTTTTGTCTCTGCTTTGATTTAATCTTTCAGAGATCCTTCTTTCTATATCCTCCGAAATATCCTACTTTAGAGAGAGATGCATCAGCCAAATTCCTTTGAGTCTGGAATCTAGTAGAAGGGGCAACTTCAGCTCTATAGTTCTTTCTTGGCTTGTCCATAGGATGGTAGTATATTCTTGTTCTTTTCCTATTTGGATCAAGAAGAGATTTTTTCACCAAGGGTGGTGGATCCTTCATTACTGCCTTTCCTTTTTCTTCCCTTGTAAACCTTCTCTTTTGGGGTTATTCCTTTTAAGGAATTGAGACCTTTTGTGCTTAAGGTTGCCTCTTGACATTCCTTTCTTTGGGATTGAAAGGCTTTTGGGATCTTTTTTGAGTAGGAGGAGGATGATCTATTCTTGGAACTTTTGCTTCTAGCCTCTTCCTGGAAGCTTCCTTCATTAGGGTGATCTCCCTATCCAGCCTAATCATGTTAGCATTTACAATCTAGATTTGAAAGAAGTTCTCTTCAACCGTTTTAATATTCTTTTCTGTTCTCAGCAAACTATTGTCTTGACTTATGGCTTCTACATCTTCCGTTAGCTCCATCACTTGCCTTTTGAGGGACTTGATTGCTTTTGTGTTCTTTCTCATAGCTTTGATCGTAATCCCTAGAGCTCCAGCAAGTTCAAGGTTAGATATAGAGTTAGAGTGAGAGTTTACCTTAGTTTTTGCTATTTTTGCTTCTGAATCTTCTATTTGCTCAGTTTTTTGCATAGATGTTTTTCTTCCAGATTGTGTAGCTTCCGAATTAGAAATTGCCATAAAAGCACAATAGGTAACTTCTTCCTCTTCTATGGAAGATGAACTACAACTTCCTTCACTATCACTCTAGGTGGCTACCATGGCTTTCTTTTTGTATTTTATGTCCTTCCTGAGTTTAGGACATTTGGCTTTGAAGTGTCCTTTATCTCCACATTTGAAGTAGCCTGTTTCTTTCTCTGAATGCTTCTTCTCTTCCGGAATCAATGTAAACTTTTCGTTCTTTGAAGAGCTGTTATTCTTTCTTCTAGATTCATATCTTCCAGACCTTCTTCTTTCCTTCTTTCTCAAGAATCTATTGAATTGTTTAGCCAACATGGCCATCTGTTCTTTGTTGTATTCAGATTCCTTTGAGTGAGAGGACCTTTTTAAGTATTTTTTAGATCCGGGTGATTCTGATCTGGATGACTCTTCATTAAGAGTAATGGCCTTTTTCTTTTCTGCAGGCTTCTTCTCCTACTGGCTGTATCTCTCCAAGGATAACTCTTGAGTAAGTAAATTTCCAATGAGATCATCATAACTATAGAAGTTTAAGTCATAAGCTTCCTTAATGGCAGTCTTCTTGTTGTCCCATTCCTTGGTGAGACTCCGAAGCACCTTCTTTACCATATCTACTTCGAAGATCTCCTTTTCGAGTCTCTTCATCTCATTCACTAGATTGGTGTATCTAGTGTTCATATTGCTGATGGATTCTTTGGGTTCCATCTTGTAGGATTCTAGCCTTTGTTAGAGTAGATCAAGCTTAGCTTCTCTTACTTTGTTAGTTCCTTCATAGGTTACTTCCAACTTCTACCAAATCTCTTGTGCAGTCTTACATCCAAATATCCTATTGAATTCTATTGCAATAAGAGCACAATGAAGCATGTTAGTAGCATTTGCATTTTCACACAGCTTTTTGAAATCATTTTCATCCCATAGACTTGAGGGCTTTTTGGTAGTCAAACCCTCTACTTCAGGAGTAGGCTCATATAGGCCATCTTTAAAAACTAAGCATGCTTGCATGCTTTGTGCATAGATGAAGTTCTTGATCCGGTTTTTTTAGAATGTATCGTGTTCACCGGTGAAGAGTAGAGGACGGGTAATGCAGATACCATCTGAAAGTAGTTGTAAGTTGCTGAAACTCATTTTGATTTTTGAATAAAAATTTTGGACCTTTAGCTTGAGATTGTTAGATCTCTACTTGTGAACACTTGCTCTGATACCACTTGTTGGTCCCTGTGCTTATGTTAATAAGGTCAGAGGGGGGATGAATGACCTTTTTTAAGGCATTTATAGACTTTAAAAAGTCTTGTGTAGCGCATTTGAATGCTCTCGATAGTTAGGATTCAGATGATGAAAATTAACAGATTACGTAATAAAATAAGGCAAGGTTAAAAGAATTCAAACACAGCCAATTTATACTGATTTGGCGTAACCTACATCCAGTCCCCAAAGGTTCCTTCCTTTGAGCTTTTCCACTGGTGTGATTTCCCTCCAACTGGCATAAATCAAGCCTTATAGTTGTCTCCGGAGATTTTTGTCTCTTTTGGATGTAGGATATACCACTAGAAGTACGTACTCCTAGCTAAGTCCTCTACGCTTATCTCCAGATGACGACCCCATCCGGAAGTAGGATATACCACTTGAAGAGTCCACTCCAAGCTGAGTTCTTTAGCTTTAGAAGAATATACCACTTAAAATCTACCGTATTTCTAACTTGAGTTCTTCAGGGATATACCACTAAAAGAATCCTCTTCTAGCTAAGTCCCACACTTAAAACTCACCCAAGTATCAAGCTTTTACAAAGTTTTATTTATCAAAGGGTTGGTTTTTGAACATTTCAAGTTTATAGATTACTTTGAAGGTTCTTACAAACAAATTGGTAATTGTTTGGTTGTTGGAGTGATTTGAGGAAACTGATTGAATGCGTCTTTTTTGTTAATTACTTTTGTAAATCAACCAGCACATTCTCCACTTATGAAGCTTTCCTTTTATAGGCTTGGATCATAAATGAAGCTGTTGTGGGTTGGTGAGCTGGAACTCAATCTTCACCTTCGATCAGGGAGGATGCGGCACTTTTGGAGCCATTGATATATCCATTCGACAGTGATTTGACCTATTTGAATCCTTGGGATTGAGCCAAAAAAGATGTCAGTGATCGTTTTCCTTATATTTTAGTGTCACACAAATTTTTACACCGGTATCTTTTTGGTGTGAGTTCCACGCGCCTCCTTTTTCGCCTAGGTGAAAAAGGTTGTTAGCTTTTTCTGTACGATGTGAGTCCTTTTGTCCTTTTCCTGAAAAGTGCAAGCTGTCTTGTTTTGTCTCACTCATTGGGAAAGGATCTTTGACTTTGTAGACCAAAAGGTGGAGGGAAAAGCTATCTTTGAAACTTTTTCGATTGTCTTAATATCTTAGTCTTCCAGATGCTCTCAGACTTAGTGTCTCTGGATCTGTCTTCTTTCGGAATGAGTGCAATTATTTCTTCCGAATGCTAGTCTTGGGAGTTTAAAGTTTGTTTCCTTTCCAAACTGTAACCTAATGATTCCACTATATGCTTAGGTACTTGTAGTCTTCAATGGATGACCTTGTAGCTGGATCTTGATCAGATGCTTCCATTTGGATTTTGGAGTTACTTAGCTTTAGGTTTTTGTTTCTTTCAAACTTGATCTGGATAATTTAATTTAAATCAGATTCCAGATCATTGTTTTCCAATAAATGCAAAAGCCAGGAAAGGTTTGCTGGACTGAAAACCCGAAAAGGGTGGTCCAGGAAAAAATTAGGACATAAAAACAAGTCATAGATAAATTTGATAGCCCATCGCAATATTTAGGTCTGTGTAAAAATTAAGCCAATTAAAATCGATGGTAATGATTGCCGCTGATCTCATCAAGATACCTGCATTATTGCCATTATCATCATAGTTGGATATCCTCTGCAATTTGATGAACTCAAAGTGTGAGCAAATGACCTTTTCCCGACCCTTAAAGGGCGCGAAAAAATAAGGGTGGCAAAATGAGCTGAGGGATTGATCATCATTTTAGAGGGCATGATAAAAATATTGATAAAAATGATGTTTAAGTTGATATTTAGGTCTAATTTAAATGTTAAAAGATACGAGACCCAAAATCCCATATTTTAAGATAGTGTCGCCACCCAGTTTAGCTCTATCAGGAATTTGGGTACGATATTACGATAGGGTGGTTAGACCGTAGATTCTGAGTTCAGATGATTTTGCTTACTTTTCATTTATTAAATCAAACCATTTACATTTTAATAAAGGCGACTTTAGTTCTTATGCGATTTAAATCCTCCTAATTAGAGTTTTCGGTTATAATATCTATACATGACATAGTGTGGCATGCAGAAAGCAGTAAATAAAGCAGATAAATTAATTATTACGTGGCTTAACAAATACCTATACATTTTTCTAATGTTGGAAAAGTAAAAGAAAGGATACATAAAGCAAATAAAGAGAGAACAAAATCGAATCTCAACCGAGCTTGCCAACCCCAAAACAGCTCCAGAAATAGTAAATCTCGAATGGACAATCACAAATAATGCATAAATAAATATAAGGCAGACAATTAAATTAAACAAGAGAGAAAAACCTTTTTTGGGAAATTTTCGTGATTTAAAACTCATTATTAAGGTATTAAATAAATATTTAAACAACCTAATAATTAATTAAACAAACTAAACAACCCTAAAATTAATTAATATATTTACATAATATTTTTTTATTTTTATTTAGGATAAAAAGATTTATTTAGTATTTATTTGGTGAAACAGCCATTTTTAAATCATTAAATATACATTTAACCAATTAAATAATTAATAAAATAATTCCAGCAGATTTAAAACTATTTTAATTAGTTTCAGATTATTTAGAATTTTTTGAATATTTTTCGGGTAAAAATTGGGGTCAAAACGCAAAGAAATGGTAAAGCATGGCCAAAAACACAAAATACGGACCTTCTAGACTTTTTGCTAGTTTAACCGCTACGGTGGTCATCCAACTGCTGCCATGGCAGTTCAACTGCTACCATTACAGTGGTTGACGCTGCCGTCACAGCGGTTGGACGACCACTGGAGCGGTCATGCAGAAAAAATGCTAAGTGGACCAAAATCGGTATTTTTACACCAGGAAAATTCACGATTACCAAAATTTTAACCTGATTCCTAGGATATTGCTGTAGATCTGGACTTAAAATGATGAAATAACTTTGATTTTTCAGCTTTGGGACAAAAAGGAACCCAAAAAACCCCTGGAGGGATGCTTGCAAATTTACCGAAAGAAAAGGGGCAGAAGACCCCAAGAACAACCAAGAGCAGCAAAATAATTAAATTAATTAAGTAAATAGATTGGAACTCAGTTTTGTTACCTCTAGGTCGTGAATCCACATTTTGAGACTCAAACCGGACATTTGACAAGCTTTGTGACAAATTTGTGACGAAAATCCGACGAAACAGAGATGAACTAAGTGACGGATTTTTGTGGATTTTGTGTAAAAAAGTACCTAAATCTGATTTAAGCCCTTTTTAACCAATAATTTTTGCTAAATTTTAGTGTTTAGACTAAAAGATCAAGCCTAATAATCCTTAGGAATCCGAATTAATCAGATTTCCATGGCTTTATGAAGCTTTCTCTCTCTAAAATGCTAAGAACCCTAAAATGGAATTTCAGTCTTTAAACTGGCAAAAAGTCCTGAATCAGGTGATTCAATGGATTTATATAGACTTTCCTATCTTTAAATAACCCAATTAGTCCTTAGAAATATTAAATTTCCCCAAAAAAATTGAGTTTATCCTATTTAGAGAGAAAAAAATGAACTGGCGATGAACATAGGGACCCGTGCAGTGGTTGAATCTAAACTGCTGTCACGGGCGCGATGAACCTCACCAATGGGCGTTGAACTGCCCTAGCGCACACTAAACTACGCCAGGGGGCATGGGGAACCACTTAAAGGGGGCGGTTCAGTAATGTGGCCACTCGCGCCGAACCACGCAAGGGTGCGGTGTACCGCCCTAGTGGCGCGGTGAACCGCACCAAGGGGGGTAGTTCACACGCCTTTGGGGTGGTTCACCATGCCGGTGGCGTGGTTAACCACTCCGACGGCTGCAATGCCCCCAGGGGCGGCACCGGCGAGGAGGGGGAACCTAGCATTTTTTTATTTTATTTTTTATTTTGTGAATTTTTATTATTTTTATATTTTAATCAGTGATGGAAAATGACGCGATTAAAGTCCTAGATAGTCAAGAGAGCACTTGTCGAACGCGATTTGACTCTGAAAGAATTGGACAACTGGCCCATAATGAGGTTAGATTAAAAATTCATCATCATTCCGCGGGACATCGAAAAGCCCTTGCTCACAGGCTACCCCTTGTGAGATTACCACTTTTCGGGCCAAGTGTGATCTCATGAAAGAGCAAGGGTAGAAGATTATACCTGAGGTGTGGATTCTTGAACCGATTATCTGTTGGGGCTGCCATCAACAGACCTATTAAGAACAAGGTTGATATAGAGATTTTGAATCCCACCTGTGACCCTCCCTTAAATTTGAGGTAGATTGTTGGTTGTTTACGGTTGGATTTGCCAAGAGTGCCAAAAGAGTCCCTCAGGCTTTGAGCATTTCTGAGAGCACCTGAAGAGATCCTTAGACTAAATTGATTGCCGAGAGCATCTGAAGAGACCCATAGACTAAAATGATTACTAAGAGCATCTAACACGACCCTTAGACTAGAACGACCTAGTTGGACTGAAACACAAGCCGAGAATGTCTAACGAGATCCCTGGACTGAAACGTATGCCAAGAATGTTGGTCCCTCTGAGGGTCTTTGTAAGGTTAGAGGGGGTGAATAACGTTTCTTTTTTTTGCGGAATAAATAGACTTTAAAAAGTCTTAGTGTAGTGTGTTTGATTATGATCTGGATGATGCAGTTAGGATTATATAATGTAGCAAATAATGAGTACAAGAAATCAAACACAAAGGATTTTATCCTGGTTCGGCCCTGCCTACTCCAGTCCCCGGAGTTTCCTTCCTGCGAGCTTTTCAACTAGCGGATTCCTTTCCAACTAGCAGGAATCAAGCCTTACGATTTGTCTCTGGATGGTAACCCCTTCCGAATGTAGGATATAACACTAGAAGGACCAACTCCTAGCTGAGTCCTTTAGTATTTAGAAGGATATACCACTTAGACTTCTACCCCGAATCTAAGCTGAGTCCTACATAGAGTTCTTACTCAAAGTACCAAATTTAAGTTGTATCCCAATCTCACAACTCACCCAAGTTGGAGATCCTTACACTCTTGTTTTCATAAAGGTTTTGGTTTTGGATTTCCTTAAGTTTATAGCTCACTTAGGAAACCTTAAAACATATTTTGAATATTCTTGGAGGGATTTGTAAGCTGATTGAATGCTCGTTCTTTGTTACTCGTTTTTGTCTGTCAAACAGCCAACCTTCTCAATTGGTGAAGCTTCCCTTTTATAGGCTTCTATCATAAATGAAGTCATTGATCAATTCGTTAGACTATAATTTGACCCATTTGAATTCTAGGGATTGATGTTGAAAAGTTGTCAGTGATCGTTTTACTTGGCTTTTTATGATGTAACAACTTTTACACCATTAGCTTTTTGCTGTGAGCTCCACACGCCTCGTTATTGGTCTAGGTGAAAAATATTGTTAGCTTTTTCAGTCCGGTGTCTGTCTTTTTGTCCTTTTACTGAAAAGTGCAAGCTATCACTTTCTGTCTTATTCATGGGGAAAGGATCTTTGACAATGTGGACTAAAAAGGTGGAGGGAAAAGTTAATTTTGAAACTTTTTCCCATTATCTTCAAGCATGAGTCTTCCAAAGGTCTTCAGACTTATTGTCTCCGAATCTCTATCCTTCCGGAGTTAGGACAATCAGTTCTTCCATATGCTATTCTTGAAGGATTAAAGCTAGTTTCCTTTCAAAGCTTTATTCTGATGATTCCTTGTGCTTAGGTATGTGACATTTTCAATGAACAACCTTATAGCTGGATCTTTGTCCGGATGTTTCTATTTGGATTTGGGATTTACATAGGTTTAAGTTTTTATTTCTTTCAAACCTAATCCGGATAGATTAGTTTAATTTTGTGATTCGGATCATTGATTCCCAACAATATCCCCCATTTGATGGAAACAAAAATTAAGTACAAGTGAATGGAGTATATATGAACTAAGTATGATTCTTGATGCTTAGACATTTATAGATTTTACTCCCCCATAATTCTAGCATCGTAACTCCCGCAATATTTTTAATTCTATCTTCTAAGTTTGTTTCAGTACAATATACTTCTGCTGTTAACAATAGTTAACATCAATGAAGTTCAGATTTCAAATTATAGAAATATATAATAGTGAATCTAGCTATTACAAGATATTACAAAAATTATAGCTAGCCTAATTCTCTCCAGATAGTCCTCCTTCCTTTACCTTTCCCTTGCCAGATTCAGGTTCTTGTATACTCTTCTCCCTCTTTTTATTTCTAGCTTGGGGATCTACCACCATATAAGTCTTATTATCCTAAGCTACTTGCTATGCAGTTGAAATAAATAGTGTAGTCAGCACTACTTTTGAACCTTTCATCAATAATCTTGTCAACCATTAGAGGAGTGAGATAGAAGGGCCGGATTGTCTTCTTCAATTGGTCATAGGATTGTTTGATTGATGGATGAATGTGCAAGATAAGTTCTTGATCCGTTGGGTCATAGTAAGGGAAGAGAACCTTAAGGAGAGTTGTCATCCCTTTTTGACTAAAGAACCCGGAGTCTCCAATGGCTTGTACGAGGTTGTGGAAGACTAGAAGGAGCTGGCTTTTCGGAATGGCAAGAGAGGAAGAGGATCCAGATATTGAGAGGTTATTGATTCCGGTTAAAAGTAAGGTTATTTGTTCACTAATCCCTTTTTGGATATTATGAATGGATTCCGTTTTAAGAGAGAGTTCTTTTGTGATGGATGCCTTCCAATCATTTATTTGCTTCTCTAATCCGGATAGATGGGTTTATAGTTCATCACCCATATCATCTAGGATTTTATTTTGGATCTTAGGAACTTTTTTCTCAATGAAATGTGCTAGCATTTCCTGAAGAACTTGTTGGTCTACTCTTAGATCTTTTATGGCAGGTTTGGGGTCATTCTCAGCCATGAATTTTGACAAGTTTTCAAACTTGGTATCCAAATAGGCTTTTATTTCTTCTGAGAGCTCGAAGGAGGAGGAGGTGATTTTGTCAAGTACTGTTCCATAGTTGTTTGAAGCTAGGGTATTGTCTTGCTCAGTGGTCCAGTTAGTTGTGGAACCATTTTCTTTAAGCTCATTTAATGTTGGCTTGATTAGAGAGAGAAGCTTCTACAATAGCGCCTAGAGTGGGGAAATCCAAGACCTTTTCTTCTATGTGCTTTACTGACAGCTTGATTTCACCCAACTCTTTCTTTACATCTAGACCAGAAGCTTATCTAAGCAATTCTTTTTCGAGCCCTCTCACATGAGTGTAGATTGTCCGAAGGCTCTACTTGATGTACCCTTCTTCATTCTCCTCTTAAGCAGCCTCTTTCAGTAGATGAAGTGTTGCTGAAGCTTTAGCTTTTATTGTGTTATTTGTAGGCACTCTCGTGGGGCTAAATTTTAGATGGAATTCTTCTTTAGAGGAGTTGGAGGATTCATCTCTGAAACTAGACCTGCTTTCGGAGGGTTCATTATCAGCTTCATTATTGGTCTCCTCTGAATGGGACTTATCTTATTCTTCTCTCCTTTCTTCCACCCTTTCCCCTAGACTGGCCTCACCCTTAGAGTCTGCTTTAGGAGCATGCTCTTCGGATCTTAGACCCCATCCCTCCTCCGGAGTGATATTATCCGGGTTGGGCTCACCTTCCTTGGATACATTTAGAGCATGTGTATCCAACTTGTCCCTTGTCTCAACTATTGTGTCATCATTAGTAGTAATATCAGCATTAATATTTAAAGTAGTTGTGATAGGAAGTACCTCACTGAGTTGTGCTTCGGATAGGATGATTGTCTCTTCATGTGCTCCCACTTCAACCCCCAGATGATTGGAAGTGTCCTCAGTCATCCCTCCAAGTGCCTTTTCAAGACTTATTATACCTTCCGTGGGGGCATTGGTAATGTCTTTAATGCCCTCTACTGTTGCCTTTACAAGACTTATTTTTGCTTGATTTCTAGCTTTTGGATTTAGCAAATTTTTTTGAAGACGCTCTGTAATGGCTAGGAAGTTGAATGATCTAGATTCTGGAATCTTTGAGACCTTATCCAAAGCAGCTTAATCTATAAGGATTAGTGTAGCTACGGATCCTCTTAGTCCTTCTATGGCAAGATTGTTAATTCTGTAGCTGTCTGCCACAGAAGCCATCATCTCTTCATACTTAGGATCCTCCAGAAGGATATCCTCATCAGATCCTGGAACATTCTTGCCTTTTGAACTTTTAGCCTTAGCCAACTCCTCCATAACCACCCTCTTTGTGGCCTCCTCATCAATAACTATAGCAGTTGGCCTCTTGGCTATTTTCTTTTGATGTTTTTGAGCCTTGGCTACTTCATCAAAAGTGCACCTCTTCTGGGTGAATTAGCATTTCATCTTCTATTTCCTCTTCATTAGACCTAGTTTCCCCCTTCAATAATTCCGATGCTTTTCTTTTTTGGCCTTTCTGATATCCCTTTCTTATTGCAGCATCAGCTACTGCAATAGATTCCCTTACTTTCAGATCTCAAATCGGTCTTTTCAATAAAGCAGCTGTCTTAATCATCCTTCCCCTTAGTTTTAGCTTTTCTGGAGATTTATTAAGTAGCTAGGTGGTTATCTGGGTATCTTCTTTCTCCTCTTCATCCACTGGAGCCAGAGCCAATTCTTTCTTTGCCTTAGGTCTGGTTTCTCTAGCCTTTTTGGGTACCGGACCCCTCGCTTCTAGATTGGTACCTTTTTGGGTCTTGTTTTTCTTTTCTTCTCTTAGCCTCTTAGCTTTATCTTCATCCCAGGTTTCATTGAATCTCAAGTTTAGGAAGTTCCTCTATAAAATGGGCTATCCACTGACACCTTGAAATCCGGTCCAATCTATCTGATTTTCTTGGAGAATTTGGGTGATGAAAGCTCCATGGGAATTCCTATGATGCTTAATGTAATAAATAAGAAGCATAGGCATATCGACCTCCCTGCTTTTTGCCCAGTGCTCTAACATACAGTGCTGGAAGGAAGACACTATGGTTAGTGAGCCCTTCCAGATTAGGACTAACTTAACTAGCACATGTTGGAGGTATCTTGGGGTTTGAGGCCAATATGTTGAAAACTTCTCCCCAAAAATCCTCTCTGGAAGCCACATCTCCACATCATATTTCACTGCAGCTTCATCTCTATCCACCCTCATTAAGACTCCGCTATTCTTCATACTTAGGAAATTTTCAAAGAAATCTAGTGTTACAATAATTTCCTTGCCCTAAACCTTAGTTCCTAGGGCATCAAATTTCTTGTTGGCTCTTAAATTGTCATAGAATTCCCAAACCAAATCTGGGCATGTTGGGCAATTTATTTTCAAGAAATTTGTGAGGTACTGATCCTTAAATAGCCGAGATTAGGGGTAGGTTTCAAAGAGAAAAATATCTCCCTGAAAATTTGTAGGGATAACTGAATTGGAAGGTTTGTAGTCTATAGGGATGAAATCCTTGTCTTTCAGATCAGATTCTGAGAAGACATTTTGGGTTAGAAGCATTACGGGTTTAGCCTTAGTCATTATTGTTGCCATTTTAAAGAAAGGATTGAAGGAATCAGGTTTTAGGTTTTGATTTTTGCAGAGTAATAGTAGAGTAGTTCCTCGCATGAGGAAGAAGAGTGAATTTGAGGGGTTTATAAAGAATTTTTAAAGTGAGGGTTTTGGTAATCCAGACATAGGTAGTTTAGCTAGATTGATGACATGGCAGCCAGATTTTCAAGAGAGAGGTAAATTCAGTGTAACCGTAGAATGGGAACAGTTTATTTTAAAAATAAACTGTCAAATTTATCGCGCGTGTAATAGCCATTAGACATTTGAAATTCAAAAAGTAACTATTAGTTTTATGCGCTTTTACTACCATTTGTCATTCCTGTCTACTGACGTGGATCCTTCCAGAATAAATTTCTCCCCAATACTTCTTCTCTTCTAGATTAAGTTTTCTATGAAGGATCCGGCTTGATTTCAAGCTATCTTCTATATTAACCCTAAATTGGATTGGACATACCAATTGACTCCCTTAGCTTCCCAAATTGATCTTTACTTAATGGTTTAGTAAAGATATTTGCTCTTTGCTCATTGGTTGGAATGTATACCAATGCAACATCCTTCTTCATCATATGATCCCTGATGAAATGATGCCTTATGTTGACATGCTTCATCATGTTATGGAGTACTAGATTCTTTGACACATCAATAGCACTTTTGCTATCACACATAACATCCACACATCTGGATTGAACCCCATAATCTTCAAGTTGTTTCTTGATCCAGAGGATTTGAGTTACACAACTTCCAACTGCCATGTATTTAGCTTCTGTAGTAGACAAGTCAACCGAAGTTTGCTTCTTATTGTACCATGATACTAAGCAATCTCTAAGGAAATGGCAACCTCCAGATGTACTCTTTCTCTCAAGAGTACCCATGCCATTACTAGGATACCATAATCTAACTTCAGTGGTTCCTAGGAGGTATCTAAGGATTCTTTTTACTGCCTTGAGATGAGAATCCTTAGGGTTGGCTTGATATCTTGCACAGTAACAAACTGCATAATATATGCTAGGTCTACTAGCAGCCAAGTATAGTAGTGAGCCAATCATCCCTCTATAGAGATTTTGATCAACATCCTCTCCTTCGCAATCCTTGGATAGGACTGTATCTGATCCTATTTGAGTGGACATGGGCTTGCTCTTATCCATTTCAAACTTCTTCAAGATTTCCTTGGTGTACTTTGACTGGTTAATAAAAATCCCATGTGGACTTTATTTGATTTGTAGACCAAGGAAGACATTAAGCTCTCCTATCATGGATATCTCAAATTCATTCTACATTTAAGAGCTAAATTCTTCACACATCCTTTCATCAGTTGCTCCAAATATGGTATCATCCTCATAAATTTGGACTAGAATGATATCATTTTTCTTCTTTTTGATGAATAGTGTGGTGTCTGCTTTGCCTTTTATATAAGCTTTAGATGTAAGAAATGAGGTTAATCTTTTATACCAAGTTGTAGGTGCCTGCTTTAATCCATAGAAAGCCTTCTTCAGCATGTAGACATAATTCAGATGCTTTGGGTCTACAAATCCGAGTGGTTGGTTAACATAGACTTCTTCTTGGATAACTCCATTTAAAAATGCACTTTTGACATCCATTTGGTATAGTGTGAACCCCATGAATGATGCAAAAGCACATAGAATCTGGATTGCTTCCAGCCTTGCTACAGGTGCAAAAGTTTCTTCATAGTCAATCCCTTCTTGTTGATTATAGCCTTGAGCAACCAATCTTGCTTTGTTTCTCACCATTACTTCGAATTCATCTAGCTTGTTCCAGGTGCCAATGATTGATTTTCCTTTAGGAGGGGGTACTAGATCCCATACATCATTCCTGGTGACTTGATCTAGCTCTTCTTGCAATTCCATCATCCAACTTTCATCTCCTTCAGTATCTTGAAATTTCTTTGGCTCTATGAGAGAGACAAAAGCAGCCTGACTCATCATCCTATTGAGTAAACCTCTGGTTCTTACTGTATTCTGAACATCATCCAAAATATTTTTAATGGAATGATCTCTGTGTGTTCGAATCTCCCTTTATAGGCCTTCATGTTGAACTAGGACTTGCTCTACTTCAGCTTCAGCCACTCCTTCTTGGCCTTCATTAAAGTCAAACTCATGTGGGTTGAGATTAACTTATTGTACTTCTAGATCAAAGGATATTCCGTCATCTTGCTCTTTGTACTTCTTGATTTGAAATGAATCACGAATTCCTACTTCCTTCTTTTCTCCAAATTTTTTAGCTTCCAGAACTAGGTCTTTCGGAGTATAACTTTTCTTACATGCAGAGTTAGTCTAATCAAAATCTACACGTATTGACTCTACTACAGATAGGGTTTATTTATTGAAGACTCTATAAACCTTACTATGTATTGAGTAGCCAAGGAAAATTGCTTCATCAAATTTAGGATCAAATTTTCCTAGTTGCTCTCTGTCATTAAGGATGTAGCATTTACATCCGAATGCTTTGAAATTCCCAATTTTGGGTTTTCTTCCCTTCTAGATTTCATATGAGGTCTTTTTTATGGTCTTCCTAATGAGAGCTTTATTTAGAATATAACATGTTGTATTCACGCCCTCTCCCTAGAAGTATTTTGGCAAATAATTTTCATTGCACATTGTTCTAGCCATCTCAACTAAGTCATGTTCTTTCTCCTAGAAACTCCATTCCGTTAAGGAGTGTGAGGGGTATAGAAGTTATGTTCAATGCCCTTGGAGTCACAAAAATCAGCAAAATGCTTATTTTTTAATTCTCCACCATTATCACTCCGGATGCGTGCAATGCTTATGGCCTGTTCTACTTCTATTCGGATGAATATTTTAGAGAATTGGTCAAAGGCCTCATCTTTACTGGCTAGCAAGAGTACCCAGGTATATCGAGAATAATCATCCACAATGACTATGGTGTATTCTCTTCTACCTAAACTCAATGGTTTGATTGGACCAAAGAGATCAATATGCAAGAGCTCAAATACTTATTTGGAAGGAATATATGAGATGGAAGGGAAACTTTTCTTATGCTATTTACCTAATTGACATGCAGTGCATAGATAATCCTTATCAAAAGCAAGCTTAGGCAAACCCACTACAAATTCCTTTTTGGCTAGTTTGGACAGGAGGTTCATGTTGACATGTCCTAACCTCCGGTGCCATAGCCATGATTCTTCTTCTTTAGACACTAAGCAGATATTCTTGTATCATTTTTAATGTTTATAGAATAGACATTATTTACTCTAGATGCATAAAGAATGAGTTGGTTGGACTTACTATCATAGATTGAGCAACCTCCAGAATCAAATGTGACTTTTCTTCCTTTATCACAAAGTTGGGCAACACTTAGCAAGTTGAATTTCAGTCCATCAACCATTGAGACATCTTCAATCTTTAACTCAGGTCCAATGGTTCTATGACCAATGATCTGTCCCTTTCGATTGTCTCCAAAGCTTACTTTGCCTCCCTTCTTTTGGATCAGTGTGATGAAGGCCTTCTTATCACCTGTTATGTACCTTAAGCATCCACTATCAATGTACCAAGTATGTTGATCAATTATGGATCTAAGATATACTTGCAAAATAGATCAAGTGGTTTTGGGTACCCAATCAGATTTGGGTCCTCTCGGGGTTAATAACCATCTCAGGCCAAGGGTAAACATCATAATAACCATTTTTAAATCTACATGATTTAGTGATATGATTGTTTTTCCCACAACACCTGCACCCTGAAATGGGTATATTCTGCCTTTGCTTCTCGTTGATCTTCTCCAGATCCTCCTTCCCATAGTTCCCTTTATATCCAACCTTTTCCATACTGGTGGATGGTCCGGTGTGAATCTGGAAACTGGTTGGAGGTGCAACTTCTGCTCCACAATTTCTTCTTTGTTTGATAGGCTGTTGATTGTAAGCCACCTTAGCCTTTCCCTTTTGAGCATCAGTATATCTTTGGGCTTGTGGTTGCTTGCTAACTTCCTTCACCCTTTGATTAAGGGTCTTTTGGAATGTGTTTTGAGTAGGAGGATGATTATCTCTTCTTGGAGCTTTTATCTCTGGCCTCTTCCTGGATACCTCCTTTAATAGATTGATTTCTCTATGCTGTCCTGTTACATTTGCATTTAGAATTTGGACTTGATTCCTAAGGAAGTTCTCCTCCACAAAATCAATATGCTTGGTTGCTCTAACTAGATTGATATCTTATGCCATTACTTCAGCATCTTCTGCTAACTCCATTACTACTCTTTTGAGAGACTTGATTGCTTTTGCATTCTTTTTTACACCCTTGATTACAATAGATAGAGCTCTAGCAAGGTCAAAATTAGAAGCAGAATTAGAATAAGAATTTACCTCAGTTTTTGTTGTTTCTGATTCTGACTCTTTGATTTAAACTATTTCTTGCTTGGAGCCATTCCTTCCAGATTACTCTACTTCCGGATCAGTTAATGCCATGAATGCATAGTTGGCAGTCTCTTCTTCTTCTATTGAAGATGAGTTACTGCTTTCTTCATTATTGCTCCAGGTGTGCATCATTGCCTTCTTTTTGAACTTCTTGGTTCTCTTAAGCTTGGGACATTTTATTCTGAAATGGCCTTTTTCTCCACATTCAAAATAGGCAGCATCTTTTTTCGGATCCTTCTTCTCTTCTGCATTTCTTTTACGCCTGTCCCTTCTAGAAGTTCCTTCTCTTGATCTTCGGGATTCATATTTTTTGGACTTCCTTCTTTGTTTCTTTTGTAAGAACCTATTGAGCATTCTAGTTAATAAAGCTAGTTGCTCCTTAGTACTTTGAGGTTCTGTGGCTTGTTCTTCTTCTCCGAATGAAGCTGATCTAGTAGATTCTACCTTTAGTGCAATGGCTTTCTTTTTCTCTTCAAGCTTCTTTTCTTAGTAGTTGTATCTCTCCAAGGATAGCTCTTGAGTTAAGAGATTGCCAATGAGCTCATCATAACTATAGAAGTTTATGTCATGAGCTTCCTCAATGGCAGTCTTCTTGTTGTCCCATTCCTTGGTGAGACTCCAGAGCACTTTCTTCACCATCTCTACTTTAAGAATTTCCTTTCTAAGCCTCTTCATCTCATTCACTAGATTGGTGTATCTAGTGTTCACATTACTAATGGATTCTTATGGCTCCATTTTGAAAACTTCAAACTTCTACTGAAGTAGATCGAGCTTAGCTTCTCCTACTTTGGTGGTTCCTTCATAGGTTACCTCCAGCTTCTCCTAAATCTCTTTTACAATCTCACATCCTAATATTCTATTAAATTCAGCTGCACTAAAAGCATAATGAAGCATGTTAATAACATTTGCATTTTCATGCAACTTTTTAAAGTCATTCTAATCCCACATACTTGAGGGCTTTTGGGTAGTCATACCCTCTACTTCATAAGTAGGCTCATATAGGCCATCTTTAATGACTAACCATGCTTGCATGCTTTATGATTGTATGAAGTTCTTCATCCGATTCTTCCAGAACATATTGTGTTCACCGGTGAAGAGTGGAGGATGGGTAATGGACATACCCTCGAGAAGGAGTTGTGAGTTTTGGAGACTCATTTTGATGTATGAATCAAAATAGTGGATCTTTAACTCGAGATTATTAGACCTTTAGTTTTGAGTACTTGCTCTGAAACCACTTGTTTGTCCCTATGAGGGTCTTTGCAAGGTCAGGGGGTGAATGTCTTTTCTTTTTTTTGCAGAATAAACAGACTTCAAAAAGTTTTTGTGTAGCATGTTTGATTATGATCTGGATGATGGATCTAGATGATGCAGTTAGGATTATGTAATTTTGTAAATAAAGAGTAAAAGAAATCAAACACAGAGGATTTTATCCTAGTTCGACCCTGCCTACTCCAGTCCCCAGAGTTTTCTTCCTCTGAGCTTTTCAACTAGTGGATTCCTATCCAACTGGTAGGAATCAAGCCTTACAATTTATCTCCATATGGTAACCCCTTTCAGATGTAGGATATACCACTAGAAGTACCAACTCCTTGCTAATTCTTTTAGTCTTTAGTAAGATATACCACTTAGACTTGTACCCTAAATTTAAGCTGATTCCTACAAGGATTTCCCACTTAAAGTACCAACTTTAAGTTGTATCCCAATCTCATAACTCACCTAAGTTGGAGATCCTTACACTCTTGTTTTCACAAAGGTTTTGGCTTTGGATTTCCTTAAGTTTATAGCTCACTTAGGAATCCTTACAATAGATTTTGAATTGATTAATTCTTGGAGGGATTTATAACCTGATTGAATGCTCATTCTTTGTTACTTGTCTTTATCAATCAAACAACCAACCTTCTCAATTGGTGAAGCTTCCTTTTTATAGGCTTCTATCATAAATGTAGCCATTGTAAGTTGTTGAGCTTGTAATATATCTTCACCCTTGATCAGGTTATAGGTGGCACTTTCAGAGCCATTGATCAATCTGTTAGACTGTAATTTGACCCACTTCAATTCTAGGAATTGATGCTGAAAAGTTTTTAGTGATCATTTTACTTAGCTTTTGTGATGCACCAACTTTTACACCATTAGCTTTTTAGTGTGAGCTCAACCCGCCTCGTTATTAGTCTAGGTGAAAAAGGTTACAGCTTTTTTAGTCCGTTGTCAGTCCTTTTGTCCTTTTACTGAAAAGTACAAGCTGTCACTTTCTGTCTTGTTCATGGGGAAAGGATCTTTGACAATGTAGACCAAAAAGATGGAGGGAAAAGTTATCTTTAAAACTTTTCCCAATTTTCCTGAACCATGAGTCTTCCGGATGTCTTTAGACTTATTGTCTACGGATCTCTATGCTTCCAGAGTTAGGCTAATCAGTTCTTCTGAATGTTGTTCTTAAGGTATTAAATCATATTTCCTTTCCGAGCTTTATTCTAATGATTCCTTGTGATTAGGTATTTGATGTTTTCAATGAACAACCTTGTAGCTAGATCTTTGTCCTGATATTTCCGTTTGGATTTGGGATTTATGTAGTTTTAAGTTTTGTTTCTTTCAAACCTAATTCGAATAGATTAGTTTAATTTTATGATTTGGATCATTCATTCCTAACAAAGAACATCATTGAAAGATGATGAGAATGTCTAACGAGATCATTAGATCAGGAGATTTGCCGAGAATGTCTAACAAGATCCTTGGATTAGAAGATTTACCAAGGTCACTTGCAGAGACCATCGAACTGAAAGATTATGCCTAGAATATATGTCGAGATGCCCTTGATGATTACATCTAGGTGCCCCTGGGTATTTGAATCAAGCTGCCCCTGGGAGGAACTCTAAGTTCTAATTTTAGGATCCATTAAGTTGGTTGTCCATTGGGATTGTCGCATGGTGTACCTGTGAAGGAAATTTTGAGGTGTTAGTAAGCATCATGAGTTGTGTTTTAATTGCTTAATTGATTTTGTTGGAACAAAAATATTTTTGCCCCTTCAATTAAGAAATTAAAATGGAAGAATGAAATAAAAGTTAGGATTTCTTGGAGTCCGGAGAACCACTGAGGCTGATCGATAGCTCGAGGAGACTTTTTTTGTGCTTCGTTCCCTATAGAATTTAGCATAGAATAATAGAAAATATTTTATGAATATTATGCATGGATGTATGAATGCATTAGACTAATCATCTTCAGGGTGACTGATCATTTATTCAAAGAGAGATTAACTCACTTGAAGAGAGAGGATATACTGAACTGCATTGCCGTGCGGATTAGATGATTATACCCCTGATTTAGGATTAGAGAAGCTTATGATGCACATGCGAGGTCATGTTCTACATGTTGAGGCTGAGAAAGGTTATTTACTACACACCTTATTGCTTGCTGACAAAGGAAATGAATCAGTTGTGAAACAATTACCGGATTACATATATCAGAGACAAGGGGAGCATGAAGCAAAGTTCAAGATTCTGGATTATGATTGGCTGGGCGCTACCACTACTGATGAATTCTATCAAGGATGGCTTCGAAAGATTAGGTCCCGGTCAAGATTGGAATGTACACATGCAGATGACTGATTTGAGCCCTTTAAGTCTTCTAGGCTAGAGAAGACATTCAAAAACTATGATGATGATGATGATGATAATGAGGGTATGTCGATACGATCGATGGTAGCCATTACCTTCACTTTTTTTTGTCTTAATTTTTGCATAGACCCAAACATTATGATGAGCCTATCAAACTTATGTATATTTTACTTCTATCAAACATAGGATTTTCAATCTAGCGGACTTTTCTCTGGCTTTTGCATATACCTTGTTGTTTGTAGTCTATTAGGATTTTTGCCTTCTATCATTATTTTCTTATGAGGAATCGGGCCAACTACATAGAACCCTACATTTAACTCAATTCCAACATTTTGCCCATAGGGCCCAATATATTCATTCAAGCATAAACATAAAGATTTCAGTAAAATGACATTGCCATTAAATGAAGCAGGTTTGAGTACACAATGAGTATAACCATTTTTATTGACCCAAACTCTAGTGTTAACTTGCCTATTTAGGTTTTCTAGCCAATACGCTCTCTTAACTCACTTTTACCCTAAATTTTGCCCAAATTGTCCTTTTTAGATTTTCAGCTTGGTGGATTATTTTGCACCCCAACTTTTGCTTCACTGGTTTGTAGAATACCAATTAGTGGGATACACCCTAATTTTTGCCCAAGTAGTGGAGGACCACTGAACGGGTGATTAATTCTATTTATTTTTTTCATGTGCCACTTTTCTAGATTTAATTCTTTTTGGTTAGATATGATAACGCTTCAACTAAACCTGATTGATGGGGTTCATGAACTCGTTACCAACCAAAATCTTCAAGCCCCTTATGTCAAGTATCTTTATGAATACGCGAAGTCTTTCCAGATCTGGTTGGAATTTCCCCTTTGGATTGGCATTAGTAGGCTTCACTTTTTTTGAAATTAGATCATCGGCCTATTAACAAACACCTCTGATGCTTGATATGGTTGATGTACACTCTTGCTATGCATTGCTGATATATCTGAAGAATGTTCAAGTTGTTTGATTTGTGCCTTGGTCCCTGTGGGTCCCTTTAGCCTATATTTAGAGCGACTCTCAAGGACTCCATCTCGATTTTGCTAGGGATCGCGGTTACCATGGCATAAACCAACTAGAAAGGCATCAAATTATCAAGAATTCTAACACTTGTATGACATCTTTGAAGGGTGAATGGTAGCTCATTGGCGCAATCTTTGATCCTTGTAGTAATCTTGGAAATAAACTTCTTGATAGACTGGTTCGCGGTTTCAGGTGCCCCATTAGCTTCTGGTTTTCACGGTGAAGATCTACAGCTCTAAAACCCATATCTCTATTGTATATAATGTATGCCCTTAAGGCAATTAGGGCGATATATCTTAATTATGTAATAAGTAAGAATAATTTATTTAATCAATAAAGGCATCTAATCTTTTACTTATATCAATGTGCTTGTATGTATGTATGTATGTATGTATGTATGTATGTATGTATGTATGTATGTATGTATGTATGTATGTATGTATGTATATATATATATATATATATATATATATATATATATATATATATATATATATATTAAAGCTGGTTAAATATATATTCATTGATGTATGTATGCAAAAGGTCCTTGACATATCATAGCATGAGGTCAGAGAAATTATCGTTGGACTATATTTGGTGGAACTTGCTTCATGTGCAATTATGATTATGTCTAAACTATCCCTAGTCATAGTTTCATCAAGAAAGGATATTGATGAAAGGAAAAGACTAGTATGTGGGCAACTTTCTTGGAAAGGGTCCAAGCAGTCAATCTCCTAAGGACTAAAGGTGGTGCCTTAAGTTTGACACATGGATATATCTGGGAGATATATTGGAGACCGCAGCAAGATAAACACTTGGTATATATATCAATGTGTTAGTGTTTATCTTCATGCAATAATCTTTGCAAATGTCCTCATACTTAAGATGCTAGCTACCTTGTGTGGTACTATTGCTATACTTTGGGTTATTACTATGAACTCATTAATTTAGGGTGCTATGGGTGATTACAGGTATAGTGATGACAACACGTTGGTAGGCTGAGTAGTTAAAAAGAATCCATCACTCCGGATATATTAAGGAGTTGTACCTGGCCACTTGTTGAAGTGATCATTTCCATAAACCTCTTATCAGAGTATGTGTTTGATAGAAATGGTTTCTAGTCAAACACACTATGGTAAAAGGCAATATACTTTGGTAACAAGTAACTACTGGGATAGCTTGGAGAAACCGCGCTATTAGTGGGTTAACACTTTACCCGAACCCTATAAACCATATGGTACTAATATTAAAGAATGGAAGGAATTTATCGCACTAGATAACTATTGCATTAACCGGGATTAAGTCATAGGCATAAATGACATTCTAAGTAATGGGGGATGGTAGACCCTTGCTAGAGGCGTACTATAGTCGTTTAAGGTAATCAATTTCTATTCACGATCTAGAGCATGGAGCTAATTGTTCCATTAGAATAAGGGTTGGTTAAGCCTTAACAGCTCAATACTTTGGGATCCTATAAGGTCACACACATTGGACCTTCATCAGACTAAGTAAAGAACTAATAGATTTATTCTATCACAAAAATATAACTTAAATAATAATTGGATTATTATTTGATTGGTTAAAATTGATTAGATCAATTTTGGATAAACCAAAGTATTTATTTTGACCGATAACTAATTAATTAGAGTCATAAATAAATTATAATTGATTAGATCAATTTTGGTTGGACCAAGAAATTTATTTTGACTGGTGACTAATTTATTAGCATCAAAAAATAAATATTTGAAAAAGGATTAAAAGGGGAATTTTGCATTGGCCAGTTTAATTGGACTGAGAGTACAAAGGTATTTTGTACAGACTCGAGTGTGTGGGAGTACACCAAAAGGTGTCCGAGCAACGATGGGCATTGCTCGCGGCACCCTATGAAAATGGACTGCACATGCGTAGCCCAAGTTGGGCATGCCGCGGGCTGGGCTCGTGGCATGGGCCCCAAGGCCCAGCCCGCGTGTAAGGCAAGCCCACAAGGTGGGCTTGCCTTGCCACATGCAGCATGCTATGCACATTGCATGTATATATAGGATGGGAGTAGTTACTCCCATCCCACATCGCCCACAGGGGGAGCATTTTTGCTCCCCCAAGCCTATATATAGGCTGTCCCCTTTCCTTTCAACTTGTACGAAGCTCAAAGCATAAATCTTAAGTGAGATAATTAATCTCTCGGGTAATTGAGCAAGTTATTTTTTAGGAGCCTGAATTTATTCGGGCACCTCTAGTTTATATTTTTGGGTGAGGCTTCTGGAGTGGTCTAGCAACTACTCGAGGCTTCTCAGTTCTTGCTCTCGGGGAGGTTTTGGTTGGTGGGGTTCATGTGGATACTGATAGAGGCTATCCTACGATTGGAGGCTTGTGCAAGAAGGTTCTGCAAAAGCACGCTTCAACTAGTAAGTTCTTTTTATTTCTCTTTTAATTATTAAGTCTTTTTCTTTAAGTGTTTTTAGACTTAATAATTATACTTAGGTTATTTTGCATGCTTAGTTTATTTTATGCTTAGGTTATAACTTAGAGCTATAACAGGCTTAGTATAAAATAAATGTGCTAGGATATAATTTAGAATTATGGTATGCCTAGTCCTTTAGCATGCTAACCTAGGTAGAGAATTATTTAGTTAAGGCTTTATTTAATTCATATGCAACTTATAGGCGTTCCTGGGGACAGGGACAAAATTTTGAATTTCTGCCTTGCCTCTTATGCATGTTCAATCTGACTATCAGTTCCTAACAGTGGTATCAAAGCCTGCCTATTTAGTGCATAATTAAGTTAGAAGCAAACTAAATATTATTTTCTAAATGAATAACCTGCTCAACTTACTCAAATTATACAAGTGTCAATAATTTACTTAAATTACATGAGTTATAGATGCTCCCAGTTTACATGAATTGGAAGAACAAAATTTATTAGTTCAAGAGAATCCATTGGTCTTCAAGTTTGTGCCCGTATTTGTTCTGGCTAAGGATTGGACTTGGTGTTTACTCCTTATAGGGCACCTCTCCTACCTGAGAACCTATATCGGTGCAATTTGAATTGACCAATCGAGGGATTAATATGAACTAATTTATTTCTAGTATATAAGATGGTCCTTATATATGTTTCTATAGCAAAGTAAAAAATTAAATTTATTGAATAAAAGCTTAAACGAAATGCAATATAAATATAACAAATAAAAGTGTTAATTATTTTACATAAAATCTAGGTTGATGGAATAATTATAATAAAGAGCTGAACCCACCTAAGGTTAGACCTTATAAATTAATTCTAAAATTCCCTGAGTTAATAAAAGTTATTATAATTTTGTCCATCTGATAAAATCCTAGATTGGGTGAGACGTTTAACACCAATAAAATCCCAAAGTAAATATATTAAGCCAAGTTGTAGTCTTCCTTACTCAAATTTATGATACGGTCTCTTTGGGCTATCATAGTGCTACGCAAAGCATTCCTTCTAGTCCATATTGATTGGTTATAAAGTTTGAGATAGGGTCTGCCTTAACATAGCTGGGGTAGTCCACCATAAAATTGGGGGCTAGGTCCAGATTTGAGACATATTCAAGGAGAAGCTAATATAAGAGCACACGTCCCTTAGGATTAGGGAACTTGAATGAATTAGCAATTGTATGCGATGCAAATGGGATGGGATTCCAACTATGACTTACTATTATGACTTGACTTATAAAATTGGGGGTTATAATAGACTAGTTATAGATGCTACTTACTAGGAAATTTAGCTGAGCTAAAATTCACGAATTCAATAGAATGGGCTATTGTAAATTTCGAAGAAAATAGTAAGAAAATGTATTTAATTAAAAGTCCTCATATTTAATATATGTACTTAAACTAATATCTAAACAATTTTCTTTTCTTATATCTTAGGTTAAAAATGGCTTCCAATTTTAATCTCCGTATGTTACTTGACACCAAATTGAATGGCTCAAACTTTTTTGATTGGTTCCAAGCTATAAGAATAGTTCTCAGATCTGAGGGAATTGCCTATGTCCTAAGTGAAATTTTTCCTGTAAAACCTGATGTTGAGGATAATGCAAAACATGATGCTTGGTTGAAGCACAGGAAATTTGTGAGACTGCCATATGTATTATGTTGGGGTCCATGAATTCTGAGCTTCAGAAACAACATGAGAACATGCCCTTGGAGGAGATGGTTCTCCATCTTGAAGAACTCTTTTCAGAGAGGGAGAGGACATAGAGGTATGAGGCCTCCAAGCTCCTTTTTGGGACCAAGATGCAGGCTGGCACCACTACCTCTCAACATGTACTGAAACTCTTAGGATACCTTGAGAAATTGAATTGATTGGGATTCGAGATGAATCATGACTTAAGCATTGACCTTGTGTTGATGTCCTTGATAGATAGTTACTCAAGCTTCGTGACTAACTATTACATGAACATGATTAATTCTACTATCCTTAAATTAATCAACATGCTAAAAATAGTAGAACCTCAGATCAAGAAGGATCAGAAACCTCTACTATTGGTTGAAAAAGGCAAGGCTTCTAAGAAGAAGAAGCAGGCACTAGGTGCTAAGAAAAGAATCAGTAAGAAGAAGAATGAAAAGAAGGCATCTAAGTATGTCTGCTTCCAATGTGGGAAACTGGGACATTAGTAGAGGGATTGCAAAGCTCCTGCTTCTGAGCATTCGAAGAAGAAGCCTATAGAGGCATCTACTTCAGGTATGTTTGTAATTGAAAACTTTGCTACTTTTTCACGAGAATCCACTAGGGTATTAGATACTAGTTGTGGTTCTCATATCTGTACTTTTGTGTAGGGACTAAGGAATTGTAGAAAACTTACAAAAGGGGAGATGGACCTATGCGTGGAAAATGGAGCTAGAGTTATTGTATTAGCCGTAGGGAGCTTTACTCTTGTTTTGCCAAGTGGACTTGTTTTAGTTTTGAATAATTGTTACTACATTCCAAGTGTTACTAAGAATATTATTTCTGTTGCGTGTTTAGCAGCAGAGGGATTTGAAATTTTATTTTCGAATAATAATTGTCAGATTCATTTGAATAATATTCTTTATGGTTATAGAATGTTGAAAAGTGACATTTATGTTCTTGATACTAAAATAGAAGTTTTCAATATAAACAATGTGAAGAAAGTTAAATTAGATAATGAGAATTCCTTCTACTTATGGCATTGCCATTTAGGCCACATAAACAAAGATTGCTTAATGAAGTTGCATAAGCGTGGAGACTTGGGCCCGGTAGACTTAGAGTCTGATGGTGATTGCAAACCTTGTTTAAAATGAAAAATGACAAAGTTACCCTTTCAATGAAAGGATGAGTGGGCCACAAGTACATTGGAACTTACACATACTGATGTATGTAGTCCAATGATTGTTCAGGCACTAGAAGGATACTCCTACTTCATAACCTTTATTGATGATTACTCACGATACGGTTATTTGTACTTGATGAAGCATAAGTCTAAAAGTTTTAAAAAAATTCAAACTATTCAGAGCTGAAGTAGAGAAACAGCTTGAGAAAAGTATTAAAACACTTTGATCGGATCAAGGTGGAGAATACTTAAGTCAGGGGTTTCAGGATTATCTAAAGAAAAATGGGATATTTCCCCAGTGGACCCCTCCTTATACACCCTAACATAATGGAGTGTCAGAAAGGAGGAATCAGACTTTATTATATATGTTCAGGTCCATGATGAGCCATGTAGTTCTTAGTAAATCCTTTTGGGATATGCATTAGAGAGCGCGGTTTATATCTTAAACAGAGTGCCCTCTAAATCAGTTGATTTTACACCTTATGAAAGATGGTGTAACAAAAAGCCATCTCTAAGTCACTTAAGAGTATGGGGCTATCCTGCTATGGTAAAGAGGATAGCATCATATAAGCTAAATGCCATGGCTGACAAATGTCTGTTCATTGGATATCCAAAGGAAAAAATTGGATATCTATTTTACCAACCCGATGCACAAAAGGTATTTGTGTCTTGGAATACTCACTTATTGGAAAAGGAACACTTACTTGCAAAAGTCAGTGGGAGCAATATTGAACTAGAAGTTTAAGAGAAAGAAATAGACAATCAACTGATTGACCCCGTTCTAGAAACACAAGAGAGTGTGATCTAAGAATAACCCATTGAAACACAATTATTGAAAAGATTAGGTCGTATGCATAAGGGTCCCGACAGATATGGGTTTATCATCACTAATGATAAGGAACTATATCTTATAGAGGATGATGAACCAAAGACATATGATGAGGCAATGAAAAGCTCATATTCTGATAAATGGCAAAAGGCCATAAAATCAGAAGTGGATTCCATGTACGAGAACCAAGTATGGAATTTGGTTGATACACAGCAAGAGGTAAGACAAATTAGGTGCAAATGGGTCTTCAAGAAGAAGACAGACATGGATGGTAATGTAATTACCTGTAAAGCAAGGTTGGTTGTGAAAGGTTATAGTGAACGAGAAGGTATTGACTATGATGAAACCTTCTCACCGGTAGCCATGCTTAAATCCATAAGGATACTCCTCACTATTGCTGCTTATTACGATTATGAGATATGGCAGATGGATGTAAAAATAGCATTCCTGAATGGGGATTTAGACTGATGTGAGTAGAGGACATTTTGCGCGGCGGCATCGGCTCCAGGCCGGTTGTGCTAGCCTCTTTAGATGATAG
This sequence comes from Euphorbia pulcherrima, assembly GCA_947683365.1. NCBI lineage: Eukaryota > Viridiplantae > Streptophyta > Magnoliopsida > Malpighiales > Euphorbiaceae > Euphorbia > Euphorbia pulcherrima. The sequence goes on from CANTUS010000009.1 coordinate 24,705,987, forward strand.
GTAGATGCGTGTGATGTGATTGGAAAATGGTTTTGCGTATTTTGATGCTCAAAAGATATGAGATCAAAATCTTGTGCTTAAAATAGAGTCTCCACCCAGTTCAGCTCAACCGAGAAATTTCTGGTACGATTTTCCCACCCGGTGGTTGGACCATACCTTAAGTAGAGATTCCGAGTTCGGATGATGTTATCTATTTTTCATTAGGCCAAGTTAAGATACTTCATTCTTTCTTAATCGGTTTAATCCATCCTATTTATTTGTGTTTCCAGTTATTTTGTTGTTTTCACATTTATCAAGCAATTGAAGCAACAAATAAAATATTTACAGCCATAAAAAAAATAAGTGCGGAAAACAAAATTATTACAAGGCTTCCAAGTCCTATATATTTTTCTGTGCAATAAATACAATACCTAAATGTCTAATATATGCACACATGTAAGAGATTGTTAACACGGACATAGCATATTTTATTTACAGTATCATAAAGCCCTGTTGGATGGCTAAGATGAGATTTGAACGGCATTTTTGAGGATTTTTCGATTTTTAACCAAATTTTAGGCTCAATCGTTACTTTAACCGGATTATGAGTGAAAATACCCACACATTATGGAGTGGGGTCTTTTGTTAAGAGCTTTTGAACTTCCATCATCACATTATATGTTCTAGCTTCGGAAAATAAGCTAATCCGGGAACAAATGAAAATAAAATTGTTGTCCAGAAAGTCATATCGCTGACGATACAACTGATGCCGCCGGTGACATGATTGATGTCGCTGGCGACATGGATGATGCCGTCGGCGGCATCAATTATGTCACCGGCGACATCAGTTTGTAGGCAGCAGTGAAGGCAGTAAAAATGACCAAAAACCCAAAAAAACAAATATGAATCAACAAAAATTAACATAAATCAGTAATATTAATGCCAAAGAGCTATGAGACTCAGGATTTTTACCTCGAGGCCGTGAATCCACTTCTTTGTGAACCGAAAGAAACACCTCCGAGGAGCTTGTTACGACGATTTAGCATTAAATTTAAATGCTTCTGATTTATAAATTTAATTAAGTTGAATTCAATTCAAAGAATTACTAATTTTAAATTCACAATCAGAGAATTCAAAGAAGAAAAACAAGGAAAAATGGATCGGAATTCTTTTTTTCTACCTTATCTAATTCTTATCTCACTAAAATCTATTTTCTCATTCCAACATTAAAATCCTAACATTAGACGGTTCCTCCTCCCCAAATTACAGCTTAAGGTGTGCTTTTACAGGTGAAATGGGGTGTTTTTTGAGGCATTTTTGACCAATTCTGCTGAAACTGGCCAAAAGGTTGTCTGTGTGGGGACCCGTCTCAGGTCATGCCACCAGCGGCATGGCTATACCGCCGGCAGTATGAATGATGCCACCGGCAATATGGTGATGTTGCTGGCAGTATGACTGATACCGCTGGCGGTATCAGCCTCCAACATACCGACAGACAGCGGGCCTACCAGCCTAAAAAGTCACCTAAAGTAGTTTAATAGTGGGTGGAAAGGTATCTTTTTTATTTTTGATGATATTTTAATGGGTATTTTTTATTTTAGGTGTAAATCATCGGTTCAAGCTCCTACCGGATGCGTTATCAGCCACGCCGAACTGAATTCCACCAAGTATAAAATTCACGAGGAATATTATTTTGGTAACAAAAATTCTAAAGAGAACTTTTATATTAAGGCATTAAATTGGGTACACGTCATCATCATCTCATGAGAGGGACTGCAAAATCTCGTGCTCACAGGCTGCCCCTCAGGGATCACTGCTGCCATAGGTCAGTATGATCACACGAAAGAGTAAGGGATAGGAATGATACCTGAAGGGTAACGGGTTTGCCCCTTGGTCGGACTTTGTGCTTTGTAGAGAGGTTGCCCCTTGGTCGAGCTTATGTTTTGTGGAGTGATTGCCCCTTGGTCGAGCTTATGTTTTATGGATTAGTTGCCCCTTGGTCAGGCCCACACTTTATGGAGTAATTATCCCTTGGTCGGACCTTGTGTTTTGTAGAGAGGACGCCCCTTGGTCGGACTTATGATTTGTGGAGAGTTAATTCTGTGGTCAAACTTATGCTTTGTGAAGAGATTGCCCTTCGGTTGGGCTTTCACCTTGTGAAGGGATTGCCCCCTAGTCGGGCTCATGTTTTGTGGAGTGATTGTCCCTTGGTCGGACTTTTGTTTTATAGATTGGTTGCCCCTTGGTCGGTCTTGTGCTTTGTGGAGAGTTTGTCCCTTGGTCAGACTTTTGTTTTGTGGAGAGATTGTCCCTTGGTCGGACTTTTGTTTTGTAGATTGGTTGCCCCTTGGTTAGGCTTGCGCTTTATGTAGAGTTTATCCTTTGGTTGGACTTATTCTTTGTGAAGAGATTGCCCCTCGATCGGGCTTATATTTTGTGGGGTGATTGTCCCTTGGTCGGACTTTTGTTTTGTAGATTTGTTGCCCCTTTATCGAGCTTACACTTTGTGGAGATATTTGTCCTTTGGTCGGACTTGTGCTTTGTGAAGAGATTGTCCCTTGGTTGGACTTGTGCTTTGTGGAGAGTTTGTCCCTTGGTCGGGCTTTCATCTTATGAAGAGATTGCCCCTCGGTGGCTTATGTTTTGTGGGGTGATGGTCCCTTGGTCGGACTTTTGTTTTATAGATTGGTTGCCCCTTGGTCGGGCTTGCGCTTTGTGAAGAGATTGTCCTTTGGTCGGACTTGTGCTTTGTGAAGAGATTGTCCTTTGGTCGGACTTGTGCTTTGTGAAGAGATTGTCCTTTGGTCGGACTTGTGCTTTGTGAAGAGATTGTCCTTTGGTCGGAATTGTGCTTAAAATTTGAATTAGAGAGGGCGATGTCGCTGGCAGTATGGACTGATGCCATTAGCGGCATGATGGCCATATGGCAGCTTTGATTGGTCAAACAATTTCAAAAATTGAATTGAAGGAGGCGATGTCACCGGCGGTATGAGTGATGTCGTTGGCGGTATGGAGAGATGCCACTGGTGGCATGAACGGGCAGTTTTAGATAAAGTAAAACTCCTCAAATTCCTCACGGCAGTTTAAAAGGAAATAAAACTCCTTTCTTCCTTATTATTCAGAAACTGTATCCCTCCTTCTCCTCTTCTTCCAAATTTTGATTTTCCTTCTTTCCGTCGTTCTAATCATGAAGAGAATCGCTAAGGCTTTCAGGGCAAATCTGTTAAGGCTAGGGAGGATCTGCCTGATTCCTCCATTAAAGGATTAAAAATTCATTTCATTCCTGCTGCTTATGGCCTAAAGGAGATGAACAAGATGTACGGCTATAGGATCAATTCTCCCTTTCCAACCTAACCCCAGAGAAGGAGAAGCACCTCTATTATGTTCAGGTAATCACGCAAAACCCGAATCTCTTCTTTTTGGGTTGGATTTAGATTTGGCCTTAAGCTTGAAATTGTGCCATGATAGGGGTCACAAGTGTGAAATAGGCTGATTATAAACTGATATTGTATACTTTAGGTTCGATTTTTACCATTTTCAGGCTTATTATTTGATTGATTGTGATTTTTATGGTTTTGGCACGATGGGTGCGATTTTAGGAAATAACAGGTTCTACTCGCAGGTAGTGATGTCGCTAGTGACATGAGTGATGTTGCTGGTAGCATAAGTCCTTGCAAAAGGGGCCAAGGAAGTCTGATATCGCTTCTATTTGAAGTAATATGGCCGGCAATATCATCCATGCTGCCAGTGATATAGGATGATGCCGCCGGCGATATCTCTTCTAGCAAAAGCGAAATCAGCAACTTTCTATCAGATTTCAGTGATGAGAAAATACATAGGACTTATCTATTTTTTTTTTAATTTTGCAGCCATATGAACTGACTTATACTGGGGGGATGGATACCATTGGCAAGTGGTGGCACCATATTTTAGAGAAGGACCCCGAGCTTGCACTTACCATTAATGAGACGGGATTTGGAGACTTGGCCTGGATTATGCTAATGCTGATGCCCAAGCTCTCTCATTCAGCCATGATAGCCTTAACCAAGAGGTGGTCGGAGATCACCCACACTTTGCACTTTTCTTTTGTGGAAGCTATGATTACACCCTTCGATGACGTAGCTATGACCGGGCTCCCTTGGACAGATGAGGTCATACACGTTGATGCTTACATGGATAAATACCATGTTGAAAGGCCCGTGGTGAGGTGGGTGAAGGAGCTGTTAGGTCTGAAGCCTGTTTTTGGGTGGTTGTCTTATCGTGAGTTGCACCAATACTAGACCCGGGGTAGATGTGGTGCCTGAGGATGAGAGAGAGGCTTGTGTCCGATCCTTCGTGATTTCTTTGCTCACCATGCTGTTCTTCCCAATCTCGGGGAGCAAGATCAATTATGTGCTGATAACTGTGTTGGAGCAAGATCAATTATGTGCTGATAACTGTGGTGGAGGACGTGGCGGGCATTAAGAGAAAGAATTGGCTAAGGGCTATCTTGGCTCAGCTGTACCATGGGCTATCTTCGCCTCTGCCATCTGCTACTCCAGGTATATCTCTTTGGAAGTATTTCACTTGATTATATGTGTCTCATTTATTGTTGATGCTTTTTGAACTAATTGGTTGTTATTTTTCCAGGCTTGGGCCTTTGAGCACCAAATTCTTCCGCCCAAAGAGTTTAAGAAGACCGTGCCATCGGGCTCTCACTTTCTCGCCCGTTGGTGCGGGGGTGTTGGCAGGAAGGCCAAGTACCCCACAAAATACAGGGAGATCATGAGGAGGTTGAGCTCGGTATGCGATTTTTAACTTAGTCCTTATTTTCACACTTTAGAACAAAACAAAAGCGTTTATGACTTTATATTGGTTGTTTTGGTTGATTGTTGGTGCAGCTCATCCTAGATCCACTCAACTAGGTGGAGAATCTGGCAGAGGTTGTGAGGGTTAAGAGGGAGGTGGACGACCGTTGGTTCGTCATGGAGTGTCCTTTGTCCTAGTAGTGGTATCTAGGCAAGCGTGTTAAGGGTAGGAGGTCCGTCCTGATTGTCGATAGACTGGTGCCTGCTGATCCTTCCAGGGGCTTACGGTGGCCCTATTTAGTGATCACTTTTAAGGCCGACAAGGCCGATTATACTGAGGGGAATCACCAAGTGATCCCTAGCATCCTTGGCCTCTACGAGCAGCACCAGCAGCATCTACTCCCCTTGTATCCCGGCATCCATAGGAATCATACAATTGAGTATCATAATGAACAATGGCTGGAGGAGGAGAAAAGGCACCTCAAAGGTGTCATGGATGTCGAGGAGGAAGAAGACGAAGAAGATGAAGAGCTCGAAGGTGATGTTGGGATCAAGCCTGAGGGGGAGGATGAGGCAGGTGCAGATGTAGCCGGTAGGAGTGCGCCAATGTCCTAAGGGGGGCAGCATTCTTTTGAGGTATGATTGCATTTATGTGCATGATTTGTAATTGTTCAGGAATGTTGCTGATGTGCATTTTTCGAGTTTTTTAGGAACCCGCGACGAAGAGAGGCCGGGATAACCAGAGCGGGACACAGTACTATGGTGTATCGGAGGGCATAAACTTTGTAGAGGGACGTCTAGTCAACCCCATGGAAACCATATTCCTGCTGATGAACTCTTCGGGTGAGTTCCTCCCTAGGAATATAGGCTTGAGCCGGCAGGCTCTAATTTTCATGCTAGAAAATACTACTTATGTAAGGCCTGGTAATTATTTTCTTGTTTACCCTTAGATGCAGGTGTCTAATGATTTGCCTTTTGGATTTTTCAGGTGGCACGGAGCCATGTAGAGCAGCTCGTAGAGAACAAATTTGTTCTCTAGGATACACTTATCGGGCAGTCGCTCCTTGCTCAGGTACATTCCCTATTTATGCCTATGTTAAGATAAGATGCATGTATGGATGCTATGAATGATATGCATTGTTGATGTTTTCTCTTATTTACAGGATTTCTTAGCCCTTTCCTTGTCATATGCCAACACAGCCTGGTGGAGGTACGAGGAGGAGACTGCAGACCTATGGTGTCGTGTGAGTGACCTTGAAGGTCGATTGGCAGCTACCATTCAGTAATAGAGAAGCAAGCAAAATCTAGACCATGCGCACCCTGGTAGCACCAGTCGTAAGGGGGTTAAGATGTCTGCTAGCCGATGCCTACCTACCGCAGTCGAGGAGTCTAGCAGTGTACCCATGATAGAGGGAAGGGAAGAGGACAATGTTGATGATTGGCTTGTGAGCCCTAAAGACATTTCATCTCGCCCAGCCGGTAGTGGCGGGCATGCCTAGTTTTTCATTTTCATTTTGCTTTTTTATTTCCTTATTTGTACCCTTCATACATTAGGGTTGAAATAATTTGGCTTTATTATTGGGTTTTGTTTTTTTGTGGTCTAGACATTCAGAATTTTTTTGGATGGTTTGTGCCTTTAGGCTTTTTATTTTGAATAAGAATGGATCGCTGTTTGGAAAGGCATTGAAAATGGGTTGCAGGATTGTTTACAGGTTTTGTACAGGTCTGTAATGGGAAAAATGCTTCTGATGTCGCCAGAAAATTAACTCCATGCTGCCGGTAGCATGACCCATATCGCCCAAACTCATCCAGCTAAAACAGTATATACAAGGCTGTCTGAAAATCCTTATCACCGGCGGCATCAGCTTATACCGCCCAATTTGATCCACATCGTCTGTGGCATCAATCACATCGCCAGTGGCCTCACTTTTCTAGCAATCTAATTTTGACCATTCTATCAATTTTTGTCATGGCAACCCATAATCAAAAGCTTCAGGGTTTCCTGCAAAGTCTGGGAAATGTGGACTGGAAGAAGCTTGAAAAATTCAGGCTTTGAGGGTTTTGATATGTCACTATGTGGCCCGTAAGCCACGAGTACCTTCGTACAGTGCTATCTTTCTGGGATCCAATGGACAACATTTTTCAATTTTTGTTGTTTGAGCTATGCCCCTTACTCAAAGAATTCCATGCTATCTTGGGGGCATCGTTTCCTAAATGTGTGACCTTGGCACTGCCAGACTTTCATTTTGGCGAAGACAGAATTCCTTGAGGGTTATGAAATTTGGATTCTGTGGACTCATTTCTGTCTCACTTGCCCGACAAATTTGGGTTTCAGCTTAGAGCGGTTCTAGAGTGGTGATGTGGAGCCCACCAATCCCACCTTGCTTGGCCATCCATGGTGGCATTGCTACTCATGGTAGAGTTTATGTGTGGAGTGAGCCCGATTGCTCCGCTCAGGCTGATTTCACTCATCAGCCCTATGTCGGCAGGGGCTTCTCCCGTGGCTGTGGGATTAGCTGATGTTTTGCTGAACATGGATGCTGCTTTTATTGACCCGTCACTTATCAAAGATCAACTCATATTATTATAAGTACCTTTTGTTCTTTCCGATTCTCCAAATTTCTTTCCCCAATCCTTACCTGAGTTTTGAATTATAGGTATGGCTGGTGGAGAAATTGAAGTTGAGGGAGGCACTACGAGGGAACCCAAAAAAGTATCTTCCCATCCATCTGAGGGAGAGAGGGCTTATGCGGGCTGATTTCGACGAACTGTCTTACGATGATTGGGTGCCAATTTTGAGGCGGCATACTAACGTGCAGGTTCAGTGGGTTAGTCCATGGTGGAGAATTCAGGATGTGGTTGTAGAATCCTGGGGAGCATGTGTTCAACTGATAGGTTTGGAGAAATCTTCATTTTGTACCCCTTACCAACTATGCCGTCAGTATGGCAAGAGACAAAGAGCCCTAATCAAACTGCCTCACAACCAGATTGGAGTTTACAGAGCTAGATGGGTCAACCATATTTGGGAGAAGTGGTCCAGGGAGGCTGTTTTTGAGATTCTAGATTATGATCACATGGAAACCATCGAGACTGATACACATTACAAGGGTTGGCTTGCTGAGATAAGAGACCTATCGACCCGTCGGAAGCGATCCTGGGCCCATTTTAAGGGGGAATGTGCGGACTGGGGAGAGGAGCCCTTTTCTACTAACACATTGAGGCAGATCTCTATGTATTGTGATGATGATGCAGGAAGCTCGTTTTAAGTCTTGCTTTTGTCAGAACTATCATACCTCCCCTCTTCTTTTTTTTATCTTCCTTTTTTTTGCATTTGAAATAGAATGAACTTTGTCCAAGGCTTACTGAAGTTATCTTAATCTTATGAATACAGGATCCACATAAGTATAAGCATTTAGATTTCAACAAAAGAGAAACTTTTATTAATTGAGATAAAATAAAGTACATGATGTTTGGTTGATAATCCCATTGATTTAACTCCCGGTGCCAACTAGCTGAGATCGGTTTTCTAGAAGGCACTTGCTCTTTGCTCATATACACTAACTTTTGCCTAGATCACCCTTTTCAAGTTTTCGATCTAGCGGGTTTGTCTTATCCCCTAATTATTGGACGGCTGGTTTGCAGGATACCAATCGTTGGGCGTCACCCTAATTTTTGCTCGATCAGTAAAAGACTGAAAGGTGGGTAATTACTACGTATATATTTTTTGGCGTGTCGCTTTTCTGATTTATTTCTTTTGAAATAGACATGATAATGCTTAAGCTAGTCTTGGTTTACGGGATTCACAAACTCTTTCCCATCTATGTCCATAAGCTTAGCTACCCCTTTGCTAAGCAGCTTCTTTATTACATACGGTCCTTCCCAATTTGGCCTGAATTTACCCCTCGTATCAGTGGTAGAATGTTTCAGTTGCTTAAGGACCAGATCACTAGCCTTCAGGGGGAACTTTTAATGTCTTACCCGACTATTATATGTCCGAGCCATACGTTGTTGGTACATCTAGAGGTTGTTGAGGGCCTTTAACCTCTGCTCATCCATCATGTTCAACTATTCAAATCTCACCTGGGTCCATTCAGATTCTTTTAATTTAGCCTCTGGAGTGACTCATAAGGAGGTCACCTGAGTTTTAACTGCCAAGACTACTTCCATCCTGTAGACCAGGGAGAACAGAGTTTGGCCCGTCGGGGTGCGTATGCTAGTGCGATATCCCTAAATAGCGAATGTAGCTTATCTGCCCAATCCCTGTAACCGGCTATCATCTTAGAAAGGATCATCTGTAACGATTTGTTGGCTACCTCAACAGCTCCATTGGCTTATGGTCTAAATGGAGAAGATCTATAGTGCTCGATCCCATACTTCTCAATTAGAGAAGTAGTTGCTCCTTGAAATTGTACTCCATTGTCTGAGACTATATGGAGTCGGAGCCCATATCGAGCAAAGATGTGCTTCTCTACGAACCTAGCCATCTTCTTGGCGGTGACATTGGTAAAGGATTCCGCTTTCACCCATTTTGAGAAGTAATCTACTGCTACCGTAATGAATTGTGGCCGTTTGTTGAATAAGGACGGATTTCACCAATTATGTCTATCCCCCATGCCGAGAATGGCTAAGGGGTGGATAAATGATGGAGTTCGGTGGGTGACAGATGCTACATATCTTCATAAACCTGGCATTGGTGGCATCGCTTGACCTGGGCAACACAATCGGCTATGAGAGTGAGCCAAAAATACCCCAGCCGCTGGATTTTCTTTGCGAGAGCAAGACCATTCATATGAGTGCCACAGTCATCAGCATGGACCTGGGTCATTACATTCTGAGCCTCGGAGCCAGTGAGGCAATGGAGAAGTAGGCCGTTGCTGGTGCACTTGAATAGATCATTATCCATAATATGAAACTAGATAGCGAGCCGTCATAGGGTGGTACAGTCTGAGTCAGAAGAATCTGTGGGGTATTGGCCGATCTGAAGAAATAGGACAATGTCGGAATACCAACAAGGTTCGGATAGGCTGCTAAGAAATGGCGAGGACTGGATGAGCCGATTTAACATGATATGGGATCTTGGTGGACATCAAAACCAAAGGACGGATAGGCTGCTGCTGGGGTCCTTCCCATATGGATGCGAGAGTGGCGAGAGCATCTGCCATTTGATTCTCATCTCGAGGGACATGGCGGTACAAGCATGAGGTAAATTTCTCAGACAATTCACGGATAGCCTCAACATAAGGATGGAGAGATTCTTCTTTAATTTCCCAATCTCCAATAACCTGATGGACAACAAGAGCCAAATCTCTGATGACAGATATACGGCGGGCCCGAACCTGAAGAAGAGCCTCAAGGTAGAATAGGCAAGCTTCATATTCAGCGCTGTTATTGGTGATAGCGAATTCCAAATATTTAGACAATGGGATTATCTCATTATCTGATGTGATGATGATGACCCCGAGACCTGCTCCTCGGCGGTTCACAGCACCAAAGTACATTGTCCAAACATCGTCAAGGGTTGTAATAGAGGCGAGCTGTTCATCAGGAAACTCTAAATCTTCATTATAGTCAGAGCTGAGGGGTTGATTAGCCACGAATTTGGCTATGGCCTGCCCCTTAATGACCTTCTGGGTTACATATTCAATGTCAAACTGAAACAGGAGAAGCAGCCATCGAGTCAATTTACCGGCCAGGGTAGGGGATTGACAAAGAAACTTCATTGGATCAATCTTGGCCACGGCTTGGATGTGAGAAGATTAGAAATAATGTCGTAACTTCTTAGTGATCCAAACCATGGTATTACATGTCTTTTCTATAATCAAATACTGGGTTTCATAGTCTAACAACTTCTTGCTCAAGTAGTAGATAGCATGTTCGTGCTTATCATCATGTTCCTGGACAAGCATGGCCCCAATGGAAGTTTCCTCAATGGCCAGATAAAGGATGAATGGTTTCCCTGAGATAGAGGGTGTCAAGATGGGTGGATTGACAAGATATGCCTTGATTCTATCAAATGCTACTTGGCAGTGATCGTTCCATACACAGGTTATTGTTTCTTGAACAGTTTAAAGATGGGTTCGCAAATAGTAGTCAGGCAAGTAATGAACCGACTAACATACTACAAGGACCCTAAAAATGATCAGACCTCCTTCTCTTTCTTAGGGGGAGGCATTTCCCTGATGGCTTTGGCTTTGTCTGGATCCATTTCAATCCCTTTCTAGCTAATCACGTGTCCCAATAGCTTACCGGAGGTAACCCCAAACATGAACTTCTTTGGATTTAGGCGGAGGTTATACTTTTCAATGCGAGTCATGAACTGGTCGAGAATAGTAGGGTGCTCCTCTCAAGTAGTGGGCTTCACAATCATGTCATCCATATACACTTCTGCTTCTTTATAGATCATGTCATATAGGAGGGTGCTGAGAAGTGGCCCCAGCATTTTTCAACCCGAACGGCATTACCTTGTAGCAATACACCCCTTATTCAGTGATGAACGTTGTTTTGACTTTGTCGACAATATTAACTAGAATCTGACTGTACCTTGAGAACCCGTCCATAAATGAATACATAGCCGCCCTAGTAGCACTATCAATCAGGACATCGATGTGCGGGAGAGGGAAGTCATCTTTTGGTAAGGCTTTATTGAGATCTCAAAAATCCACACAGACTCGGACCCTACCATCCTTCTTCAAAACTGGGATGATGTTGGACAACCAAGTTGGGTGTTCTACGACTTCTACGAATCGAGCTTCGATCAACCTTGAAACCTCTGTCTTAACCTGTTCTGCCCATTCAGGTCGCAACAAGCAGAGTTTCTGCTTGACATGTCAAAATTTAGGATCAGTTAGGATTCTGTGTTGCAATTTGTTGGCCAACCCTAGGCATGTCTTCATACAACTAGGCAAAAGCATTAACATGATTTTTAAGCACTTTTATGATCTCACTTCTTTCCTCGGGAGTTAAATCTTTAGAAATGGTTACTATTTTGGGATTGTTATCCGTACTTAGGTTTACTTCACTTAATAATGCGTCACTAATGCCAAAAACATTATGTGTATTGTTATGTGAATGCATGGATCCATCAGGAAAGACATCAAATAAGTAAGCAGAACTGGAGTTATTCATTGCATTAAAAGCCTCCTAAGCAGCATTGTTTGCATCAAAAACATCAGAAATATTAAAAATTACATCATCCATATCCTCCTCCACAGGCAGAGGGGCTTTAGTATCAACATCAATGGGAGAAGTGTCCTCTGTATTGTCTGTCAGAATGTCACTCAGGTCGCGCTCTAGAGTGGTCTTTTAGGCAATGGTGAGTGATGGTAGTGAGAGCCCTGGCGAGTTTTCCTACTATTACTGTTATAGCATCTTCTTCCCCGGTACCCTTCCAGCCTTTCCTCATCAGTAGTGCCATAGCTTTTATCACAGTTGCCATAGGATTCTCAATTTCTGGATCGATAGACTCTTCATTACTTCCCTCAGGCTCATCCTTGGGATACATCTTACCTTTCCCCTTAGCCTTATTAGAAATAACATTGACAGGCGTATCAGGCTCAGTAGGCTTAGGTTCAGCTGAAACTATTATGTGACCAGTCTCAAAGCTATAGACATCTTTAAAAATCTCAAAATTGGGCCACATTTTCCTATCATACTCGATTGGCTCAAGTTCTCCCTTATAAGGCCTCTTGCCTTGGATCTCATAAACAGTGACCATGCGGCAGTAGCAAGAAGGGATGTGATGATTGGCTCTTCTAGGCTTATATCCCAATCTAGCTCGATGGATAAGGATTTTCGGCTCCAATGCCTCAATAATTCCCTGTTTGTGTATTCCTCCACCTCTGTCAGGCTTGTAACCAGATTTCTTCATAAGTTTACCCATACCCGCATGAAGGTAGCTATACCAAAGGGGAGGAGGCTTCTGAACTTTGCTAATCATTACAATCTGAAGGCATTTTCCTAAATTAGCTTCGACTTCCATAACAGCCATAACGGAAGTGGGATCGGCCTCTATAGTCACCATTGTGTCTTCATAAATTAGCTTGATTTTTTTGTATAGTGTGGATGGAATAGCGCCCAAAGCTTGGAGCCATGGTCGACTAAGCAACAAAGAATAGGTAATGGGAATATCAAGTATGGTGAAATGCATATTGCTTGCCACTCCTTCGACAGTGACTTCTGCCTCAAAAGTCCCAATTACATCATGCTTTGAATCATCATAAGCTCTAATGACTGTGCTAGACCTTTCAAGCATGTCCTTCGACAGTTCTAGCTGAGGAAGGATTTTTAGAGGGCATAGATTTAGAGCGAACCCATCATCCTCCATGACGCACGGGATGACCTTATCGAGAATTTGGATTCGGATGAATAAGGCCATATTGTGATCCCTACCCTCGAGCGTAAGATCAAAATTGTCAAACATAATCTGAGGCCCTTTTCTTGGGGGTATACCTTCTCCTATCATGGCAAACATCTTAATGACCGAGGTGGTCGAATTAGCGTCCAGATCAAGGAGTCATTTAATCAAGCCCTTGTGATGCCGTTTGGAGTTGATTACTAGTTGCCAGATGCTGTATCAGGCTTGGGTGTTTTTCAGCTGGGTAATGAGGGGGTCAACCTCAAGACTGGTAGGGACAGGTGGAGGTGGAGAAGGTGGTCTTGCAATAGTTCCAACTATGCCAGGAATTAGGTCTTTTCTTAGGCGAAGATATTGGTCTTCGGGCTGATATACACGACCACTCTGAGTAATATTAAGGACATTATCAAGCAAGATGCTCTTAGCGGCTCGTGTTTCAAACAGATACTGTTGTTCTTCGGAGTCCGAATCTGGGTTTTGTAGCTCATATTTGTCCATGCTAAAAAGGTCATTGTGATTAACCTTGAATAAGTTGGTGCTTACGGCCTTGGTTTCTTGAGCCATTTCCCCATCTTCATCAGAATAGTTCTCCTTTGAAACAAAGGAATCTTCACTAAACAGCATTTTCTCCACAACTTTTCTTCTTTTTGCCATGAATGGTTTAGACCTGTGGCTCTTTTACTTTGGCTGGTTTGGATCAATTTCCATTCCCTGGATGGAGTTGACTCCTAGGTTGGCTTGATTGATAAGATCAAAAACTGAGTAAGATGGTAGACCCGAACCGATGACCAGGATAGAGTAACTACTATCCGACCTTTGAGTAAGGAGATCAAAGATTGTAGCTTTAGATAAACCAGATTGGACCATGCCGACCTTAATCCTAAAATTCGGTAAAGGATTATTCATATTGCTCGGAGCTTTGTCTGGTTCAGCAATCTTTGCTTTGCTAACCAACCATTGAATTACTGAAAGTAGGGCTTTGCAATTGTTGGTTTGGTGTCCTACCTGAACATGATAGTTACAGAAGTTATTCTTATCTTCAGATTAGGCGGCTTGTACTCCTAAAGGGACTGTATGAAACCTGCTTCCCTCAAATGCTGGAAGATGACCCGTAGGGTCAACTTATAAGGGTTGGTCAAAACAAAAGGGGGGTGAGGAGGCTGGATTATGGCAATCATTGATGGAGCCAAAGTGACTGTGAGGGGTGTAGCGGGGGTGTGAGAAATGGCTTGAATTGCAGTCGGTGTTTTAGGCTTAGCCGGTGCTAGGGCCGAGGGTTGAGCTTCATTCTTCCTAAACCACGGTTTCCCTGCTCTCTTGGCCTTCTCACACTCAGCCTCACACTCAATTTTCTTAGCTTTCTCAAACACAGCCTTGTAAGAAAGAAAGGAATCAATAGCCATTTCCTTGCGGAACAAGGGAAGAGACCCTTCGAGGAGTTTGACAATCATTTCCTCAAGGCTTTGCTTGGATTACATTAAGACATGCGTTGACATCCACCGATTGAAGTATTGCTTAAAAGTTTCATTGGGCATTTGGCGGACCCTCTCAAGATGTTGAAGGGTTATTTCCATCATAGCATTAAAACCATAATGTACTTTTAATGCCTCGGATAAGAGATTCCAGTCGGTGACAATATGTTACGGCAAGGTTTGATACCATTCAAGGGCAGGACCTAAAGTGAGCAGGGAAACATTTCAGCAAGCACCTTATCACTTAACTTCTTCATGCGCATTACTCTTTCATACATTATAATGTGGGAGGAAGGTGCTCCAAAACCATCATAATGAGCTATGTTCAGCATAGTAATATTTTTGGGGACCCAATCTTCATCCCTCTCAGATTTCTTATCAGTGATGAGGCGGTTGATGTAAGCTTGGATCTTGAGCGTCACACCCGGAGGCTACATGACCTAGTCGCTCATCGATTTATGAGAGATAGCTGGGGCTTTAGGTGATGCGCTCAGAGAATGTGCAACCTGGTCATTGATAGTTTGAGAAGCTATCATTTGCCGAACAAAAGCGGCTACCTCAAGGGTCACGCCCGGCGGTTGCATGACCTGGTTATTGAGTGTTGGAGGTAGTGGAGGGCAAATGGTCAGCTAGCTGGCAAAAGGATTTTAGGGGTAGGTGGTGCCTTTAGGAGTTACAATGAACTGTGGAGGTGTGAAGGAGGGTAGTGGCTGAGAAACTGGGCTTTGATGAGTGAATATCGGGGGAGATGAGCTTTGAGCAAAGGGTCTTGGATTAAAAGGCACAACTGATGGAATGGTCGAAGTTGATAAGAAAGTTGAAGTATGCCCAAACTGGAATGGGCTTGCCATGGGTTGGGTTGATTGAAACATAGGTGCAACAGGTCTCATCCCTACCAGACTGGTCAACATCTATACCAAACCATTCTAGGCCAGAATATCAGATGCCGATACTCGATCAAAATTTCTATCTTCGAGAGCTCGCTTAACAGCTGCCTGAATAGTAGTTTGCATAGAAGGTTGGAAAGCGTCCGAGTTCAGGAACTATGTCATAGCACTGGCAAAGTCAAAACCAGGTGGTGGTTGGGATCCTGTTCCTGAGCTGGGAGTAGGGCCAAAGGGCTCTTCTAGAGGAGGGGTCCCTTCATTTCTTGGAAAAGACATGGCTGGTTGAGAAGGATTTTTGGCTTAACTGAACTTGTTCTAGATCTGACTCCCCGCTGGAATCAATGTGTGGAATTCCTTTAACTTTCGTAGTAACAATCAGGGTCAGAGGGTGACGTATCAAGCAGTGTTCTATCCTTTTCCAAGCTAGGGTACAATGATCAGTGCACCTTCTCCTAGCTGAAATGGTAGGCAGCGGATCAGACCATGAATGGGTTAGTGAATGGTATGGATGGTATGCGTGCCTTTTGTCCTTGGTAGCGATGCGTGATATGAGTGGCTGCACATAGATGTGGTTAGAGATAACGTGATGACTTATCCCTCCAACATACATGGGACGTTTGTATCGCACGTCATACATAGCGATATGTGGTGACGCAACGGAGGTACAAGAGGAGTCCTATGTGTGTTGCTAAATCTCTTCCACGGGTGGAAGTGGTAAAGGTAAGTTGATTCATTTTCGGATCTTAAAGCCAATGCATAGGGGTGCATGATCATAGAGCATATAGCATGCGAATTGTCCCTCTTCCAACCTTATGACTCCTGCATAACACCTCTTTGGAAGGATGGAGTTTGGCTTCTTCACCGGTAATGGCAAAAGAAGCGCATCCCAATTATTTTATTTGATTTGGGTAATCCTAAGGGGAATGATGTGCTAAGGCTTTTTCTAGCGCGGCTTTGGTATATGGTTGTTGATGTAGAAGGTTCTCGTTTACCTTGATTACACAGTACTCAACCACTACCCAAATAGGTACGATCGTAGGAGTTTACGTGTTGGTTAAAATGAATGATCCACCCACTAGGCATCCTCAATTCCAACAGGGCATGAGTGATACTTTGTGAGCTTCTCGGGTAAAATAGGGCACCTAAAATTACCGAACTATCTACGCACGTGAGGATAAAACGTTATAAAAAAGAATGAAGTTTTAATTTGGCCGATGATTTCAATACATCATCAAAATCTTTTAAACTTTAGGGAAGAAAGTTCAAATTTAAAGAGATCTTCCCCAGCAGAGTCGTAACTGTGAGCGGATGACATTTTGCGCGGCGGCATCGGCGCCAGGCCGGTTGTGCCGGCCTTTTTAGATTACGGGGGAGATGCTTGTGATGTGATTGAAAAATGGTTTGGCATATTTTGATGCTCAAAAGATATGAGCTCGAAATCTCGTACTTAAAATAGAGTCGCCACCCAGTTCAGCTCAACCAAGAAATTTTCGGTACGATTTTCCCACCAGGTGGTTGGACCATACCTTAAGTAGAGATTTCTAGTTTGGATGATGTTATCTATTTTTCATTAGGCCAAGTTAAGATACTTCATTCTTTCTTAATCGGTTTAATCTATCCTATTTATTTGTGTTTTCAGTTATTTTGTTATTTTTGCGTTTATGAAGCAATTGAAGCAATAAATAAAATATTTACAGCCATAAAAAAATAAGTACGGAAAATAAAATTATTACAAAGCTTCCAAGTCTTATACATTTTTCTGTGCAATAAATAAGATACCTGAATGTCTGATATACGTATACCTATAGAAGATTGTAAACACGGATATAGCATATTTTATTTATAGTATCATAAAGCCCGGTCGGATGGCTAAGATGAGATTCGAACGGCGTTTTAGAGGAAATTCCATTTTTAACCAAATTTTAGGCTCAATCGTTACTTTAACCGGATTTTGAGTGAAAATACCCACATATTACGAGGTAGGGTCTATTTTCAAGAGGTTTTGAACCTCCATCATTATATTATATGTTCTAGCTTCGAAAATAAGATAATCCGGGAACAAATGACAATAAAACTGCTGCCTAGAAAGTCATATTGCGGACGATACAACTGATGCCGGCGGCGACATGGATGATGCCGCCGGCGACATCAATTATGTCACTGGTGACATCAGTTTGTAGGCAGTAGTGAAGGCAGTAAAAATGACCGAAAAAAAACCAATATAAATCAACAAAAATTAACACAAATCAGTAATATTAATGCCAAAGAGCTATAAGACTCAGGATTTTTACCTCGAGGTCGTGAATCCACTTCTTCGTGAACCGAAAGAAACACCTCTGGGGAGCTTGTTACGATGATTTAGCAGTAAATTTAAATGCTTCTGATTTATAAATTTAATTAAGTTGACTTTAGCTAAAAGAATTACTGATTTTAAACTCACAATCAGAGAATTCAAAGAAGAAAAACTAGGAAAAATGGATCGAAATCCTTTTTTTCTACCTTATCTAATTCTTATCTCACTAAAATCTATTTTCTCATTCTAGCATTAAAATCCTAACATTAGATGGTTCCTCCTCCCTAAATTGCAGCTTAAGCTATGCTTTTATAGGTGAAATGGGGTGTTTTTCAAGGCCTTTTTGACCAATTTCACCGAAAGTGGCCGAAATGTTGTCTGTGCAGGGACCCGTCTCGGGTCATGCCACCGGCAGTATAGCATGATGCTGCCAGTGACATGGTGATGTCGCCGGCAGCATGACTGATACTTCTAGTGGCATCAGCCTTCAGCATACCGACAGGCAGCGGGCCTAGCAGCCTAAAAAGTCGCCTAAAGTAGTTTAATAGTGGGTGGAAAGGTATCTTTTTTATTTTTAATGATATTTTAATGGGTATTTTTTATTTTGGGTGTAAATCATTGGTTCAAGCCCCTACCGGAATCGTTATCAGCCACGCCGAACTAATTTCTACCAAGTATAAAATTCGCAAGGAATATTATTTTGATAACAAAAATTCTAAAGAGAACTTTTATTTTGAGGCATTAGAATCGGGTACACATCATCATCATCAATCAAGATGGACTGTAAAATCTCGTTCTCACAACCAGGATGTGTTTATGACACAACCTGAGGGTTTTACATCTCAGAATGGCTCAAAGGTATGCAAGCTACAAAGATCCATCTATGGACTTAAGCAGGCATCCAGGAGTTGGAATATAAGGTTTGATCAGACAATCCGAGTACTGGATTTCTGCCCAAATGCAAATGAGCCTTGTGTTTACAAGAAGGTTAGTGTGCAGTCATTTTTCTAGTATTATATGTTGATGGCATTCTGCTAATAGGAAACGATATTTCTCTTCTTTAAAACGTTAAAGTGTGGTTATCAAGAAAGTTCTCCATGAAAGACCTTGGTGAAGCAGCATTTATACTAGGTATAAAGATCTACAGGGATAGATCCAAGAGTCTGTTAGGTCTTTCTCAAAGTATATATATAGATAAGGTGTTGAATAGGTTCAACATTGAGCATTCTAAGAATGGTTATCTCTCGATGACAAAGGGGATTAACCTATCTGAGGCTGAATGTCCGAAGACAGCCGAGGAGAGAATGCGCATGAAGGATATACCCTATGCATCCATGATAGGATCCATCATGTATGCTATGATATGTACTAGGTCAAATGTCTCTCAAGCTTTGAGCTTTACGAGCAGATATCGATCAGATCTAGGTGAAAAGCACTGGATGGCCATCAAGGCAATCCTTAAGTACTTAAGAAGGACTAAGGATGAGTTCTTGATTTATGGAGAAGGTGACCTTACTATCAAAGGTTACACTGACATGAGTTTTCAATCTGACAAGGATGACTTTAAGTCTCAGTCAGGTTTCGTGTATATGTTAAATGGAGGGGCAGTATGCCGGAAGAGTTCTAAGTAAGAAACTACTACTGATTCAACCACGAAATCTAAATGCATTGCTGCATGCAAAGCAGCAAAAGAAGCTGTCTGGTTAAAGGGATTTATTGGTGATCTCGGTGTGGTGCCTAAGGCTATTGATCCATTTACTTTATATTGTGATAACAATGGTGCCATAGCTCAGGCAAAGGTACCACGATCTCATCAAAAAATAGACATGTATCCAGAAAGTATCATATAATCAGGGAGATTGTTAATGCTAAGATAATAAGATTAGAATATGTACCCACTGATCAGAACCTCGCGGATGGTTTGATAAAGCCATTGACTCAAGTCAAACATGACCAGCATGTTAAAGCATATGAATTAAGATATATGGCTAATTGGCCTTAGTGCAAGTTGGAGTTTATTGGATATGATGTATGCCCTTAAGGCAATTATGGCGATATATCTTAATTATGTAAAAAGTACGAATAATTTATTTAATTAATAAAAGGATTTAACCTTTTGCTTATATCAATGTGCTTGTATATATACATATTAAAGCTAGTTAAATATATATTCATTGATGTATGCATGCAAAAGGTCCTTGACATATCATAGCATGAAGTCAAAGAAATTATAGTTGGACTATATTTGGTGGAACCTGCTTCATGTGCAATTATGATTATATCTAAACTATCCCTAGTCATAGTTTGATCAAGAAAGGATATTGATGAAACAGAAAGACTAGCATGTGGTCAACTTTCTTGGAAAGGGTCCAAGCAGTCAATCTCCTAAGGACTGAAGCTGATGCCTTAAGTTTGACACATGGATATATCTGGGAGATATATTGGAGACCGCAACAAGATAAACACTTGGTATATATATCAATGTGCTAGTGTTTATCTTCATGCAATAAGCTTTGTGAATGTCCTCATACTTGAGATGCCAGCTACCTTATGTGGTACCATTGTTATACTTTATGTCATTACTATGCACTCATTAATTTAGGGTGCTATGGGTGATTACGGGTATAGTGATGACAACATGTTGGTAGGCTGAGTAGTCAGAAAGAATCCATTGCTCTGGATATATTAAGGAGTTATACCTGGCCACTTATTGAAGTGATGATTGCCATAAACCTCTGATCAGAGTATGTGTTTGATAGAAATGGTTTCTAGTCAAACACACTATGGTAAAAGGCAATATACTTCAGTAACAAGTAAACTACTGGGATAACTTGGAGAAACCTCGCTATTAGTGGGTTAACACTTTAACCGAACCCTATAAACCAGATGTACTAATATTAAAGAATGGAAGGAATTTATTGCATTGGATAACTATTGCATTAACCGGGATTAAGTCATAAGCATAAATGACGTTTCGAGTAATGGGGGATGGTAGACCCTTGCTAGAGGCGTACTATAGTCATTTAAGGTAATCGAGTTCTATTCACGGTCTAGAGCATCAAGCCAATGGTTCCATTAGAACAAGGGTTGGTTAAGCCTTAACAGCTCAATACTTTGGGATCCTATATAAGGTCACACACATTGGACCTTCATCGGACTAAGTAAAGAACTAATAGATTTATTCTATTACAAAAATATAACTTAAATAATAATTGGATTATTATTTGATTGGTTAAAATTGATTAGATCAATTTTGGATAAACCAAAGTATTTATTTTGACCGATAACTAATTTATTAGAGTCATAAATAAATTATAATTAATTAGATCAATTTTGGTTGGACCAAGAAATTTATTTTGACTGGTGACTAATTTATTAATGTCAGAAAATAAATATTTAAAAAAGGATTAAAAGGGGAATTTTGCATTGGCGAGTTTAATTGGACCGAGAGTACAAAAGTATTTTGTACAGGCTTGAGTACGTGGGAGTACACCGAAAGGTGTGTGAGCAATGCTGGGCATTGCTTGCGATAGCCCATGAAAATGGGCTGCACATGCGCAGCCCATGTTGGGCACGCCGCGGGTTGGGCGCGTCGCCAGCTGGGATCGTGGCATGGGCAGCAAGGCCTAGCCCGCGTGCAGCATACTATGCACGCTGCATGTATATATGGGATGCGAGTAATTACTCCCATCCCACTTCGCCCACAGGGCGAGCATTTTTGCTCCTCCAAGCCTATATATAGGTTGTCCCCTTTCCTTTCAAATTGTACCAAGCTCAAAGCATAAAACCTAAGCGAGATAATTAATCTCTTGGGTAATTGAGCAAGTTATTTTTTAGGAGCCTGAATTTATTCGGGCACCTCTAGTTTATATTTTTGGGTGAGGCTTCTGGAGTGGTCTAGCAACTACTCGAGGCTTCTCAGTTTTTCCTCCCGAGGAGGTTTTGGTTGGTGGGGTTCATGTGGTTACTAATAGAGGCTATCCTACGATTGGAGGCTTGTGCAAGAAGGTTCTGCAAAAGCACGCTTCAACTGGTAAGTTCTTTTTACTTCTCTTTTAAGTATTAAGTCTTTTTCTTTAAGTGTTTTTAGACTTAATAATTATGCTTAAGTTATTTTGCATGCTTAGTTTGTTTTATGCTTAGGTTATAACTTAGAGTTATAACATGCTTAATATAAAATAAATGTCCTAGGATATAATTTGGAATTATGGTATACCTAGTCCTTTAGCATGCTAACCTAGGTAAAGAATTATTTAGTTAAGGCTTTATTTTAATTTATATGCAACTAATAGGAGTTCCTGGGAACAGGGACGAAATTTTGAATTTTCGCCATGCCTCTTATGTATGTTCAATCTGACTGTCAGTTCCCAATAATCTCTTAATCAATTCGACGGTTGCCCTTGGAATCAAAACTCTTCATCTGAGATGATGTGATGAGGTAGGCCATACCAAGTGAAGATACATTTCTTAATGAACTTGGCCATATTCTTAGCGGTAATAAGGCTCGGCTTTCCCCCATTTTGAGAATTAAGATGCCCCTATGATGATAGACCGGTGTTCGTTGGTTGATAAAGGCTGATTTCACCAATCATATTTTCCTTTCATTTTGAGAAGTTAGCTACCCCCATAATGACAAAGTGGTGTCCATTGGTTGATGAAGGCTGATTACACCAATCATATTGTCCTTTCATTTTGAGAAGTAAGCTGCCCCTACGATGGTGAAGCGGTGTCCATTGGTTGATGAAGGCGGATTTCACCAATCATATTTTCCTTTCATTTTGAGAAGTAAGCTGCCCCTACGATGATGAAGTGCTATCACCAATCATATTTCCCCCACGCCGAGAATGGTCAATGAGGAAAGTAATGGGGAAGCTTTGTAATTACAAGGGAATGGATATTGATAAGGATCAATGGTGTATCGAGGGTGGGAGTTTTGAGAATGGGTGGGAAAAAAAAAGGTAAGCCTTAGTTCTGTTGAAGGTGGTTTGGCAATGCTCCTTCTCCACAATTGGCTGATGCTTCTTCGGTAGCTTAAAGATGGGCTTGCACATAGTTGTGAGGCCGGCGATGAACCAATTGACATATTAGATCTATCCAAGGAAGGATTAAGCTTCTTTTTCTATTCTAAGTGTGGGAATGCGATGCTCAGTTTTCTAGTGAAGAACCCTAGGTGTGACTAGGTATGCCCAGACGAAAGTGTAATCACTATCTTTAAGCACTTTTCATTATCTCTCTTTTGCTTTCAAAGGTTAGGTCATTAGAAATGGTTACCATTTTAAGTTTAACATCTGTACTCAAATTTATTTCAGTTAAAGAAATGTCATGAATACTGAACACATTATGCTTATGATAAAATGAATGCATGGACCCATCGGGCGAAACATCAAACAAATAAGTAAAAGAAAAGTCTTCATTGAAATAAAGTGCCTTGAAGGCAGAATTGTTCACAACAAAATATTAGCAAAACAAAAGAAAATTACATAAATAGATAGTCATCCTCCACAGATAGAGGGTCTTGATTGGTAGTGTAGGTAGATTAGGCATCCTCGATAGCTTTCATTGGTGCGTCGTCCAGGATGAGATCCAGAACTTTCACTTGCTAGGTTGATATCTTGTCTCCTTCCTTCGCTAGAGACCTCGTGATATTCTTACCATTTTTGGTGATAGAATTAGCTTCCATAATGGTGTCGGCAAAACTAGAGAAGACTATGGCCAACACGATTTCCTCGGGGAGACCGGAATTGATTGCACCTACCTCAAGGCTTGAGCTCGTGATGGATTCTCCTTAGTACTGGTCTTCCTAGATGACTGATCCGCTTTCCCTTCTCTTACCAAGCTCCAAATGGCCTTGCTTAGAGGTTTGCATTGATCTATTTTTTGCCCAACTTGAACATGATAGCGATAAAAATTCCCTTTTTCCTTGGGGGGTAGGAGAACGATACTCACAAAGAGAGTGAAGCATGCCTTTCTCTCACAACTTTGCAAACAGGACACTAAGAGGAAGCTTCCATAGAGACACAAACGCCTTTTGACTAGGTGTCCAAGCCGGTGCAATTTGAACCATAGGGACATTCTCTTAAGCGATGACTTGAATTATGGGAGTCTTCTCATCGTATGAGACAAGAGCAACTTCAAAAGTTCTAGAATTATTGTTCTTATTAAACTAGGATTTACAGCCACTTAGCTTGTTAGCTTTCTCTTTCTTTTCACGGCACTCTATTTTCTCAGCCTTCTCGAAAACCTTCATGTAAGATTCGAAAGATTTGGTTTCCATCTCTTTACGGATAATAAGGAAAGCTCTATCAAGAAGCTTTGGCATCATCTCCTTCAAACTGAGCTTCAGTTTGAACAGAACTTAGGTGGCCATCCATTGATTGAAATAAGACTTAAAAGTCTCGCCTTGCTTTTATTTAATGGCCTCGAGATGTTGGATAGTGGTTTCCATGGTCGAATTAAAACCATAGTGACTGATTAAGGCTTCAAAAAGAAGCTTCCAATCTAGGATCGTCGATTCAGGGAGGGTATTATACCATTTAAGTGTCGGCCCTGACAGAGTACATGGAAATAACTTAGCGAGAACTTTATAACTGATCTTTTGAACATGCATAATTCGCTCGTACATCATGATGTGGGATTTAAGAGGTCCCTCACTAGAGTAAGCTTCAATTCTAGGCATTGAAAAGTTCTTCGGTACCCAATCTTCATCCCTCTCTTTTGCCTTCTCTTCATTCTAAGCTAGTAGCTGCTTCAAAAGTGTCGCCACTTTAGGTGTCATGCCTGGAGACTACATGACCTAGTGGTTTGGTGTCACACCCAGAGAATGTGTGACCTGGTTATTATGCACGGAGGTAGCCCCAAACTGAAAGGGTGGAGAAGGAGCTAGGATCTCAACTTGAGGGCAAGCAAAAGGGTTTTGAGGCTAAGTAGTTCCATATGGGGTAACCATAAATTTGGGAGGTGATAGTGCAAAGGATATCGGTGGTGCCGGAGGGAGGATGAAACCACTAGAGGGAATGGCCATTTGCAGAGTAAAACAACCTGAGAAGGTGGGGAATATAGGAGCCTGAGGGGAAGGCCTTGAGAGCAAAGGTGGAGGAAAAGTGAATGTCGGCGGAGTAAAAGATGGGGGAGGCTAAATTAAGGTCTGACCAAACTTAAATAGACTCGATCGGACAGGTGGGAGTGGTGGAGCCAAAAACTAATGCTGAACGGGTGGAGCCTAATTAGATTCATTCTGAGCAATCTCTAACTATCCCAGAGATTGAAACACAGGCCCTGATGGACTCTGAGCATCCCTCTTTTCTCTCAAAGCTGATTAGACTTATTCTTGGATGGAAATATCGAATAGATCATACTGCAAAAACATGGCCATAGCGCCGGCTATCTTGGTACCTAACTGTGACTGATTCTGATAAATCAGAGGAGGAACAAGAGGAGGAGGAGCACCCTTAGATGGAATCCTACTGACTGGAGGTGAATCAGACATGGCAAATAAAGCAGATTTTGGAATAGAAACTAAAATCACTGACTGACAAACCAAACGACGATCGAGTCGGAGCCAAAGAGGACTATAACGGTGAGGATGACTTGACCTAACTCTTAAACTGGAAGATGATCAGCCTGAATCAAACCATGGATAAAGTGAATGATTACATAATTATTGAGTGATGAATGACATATATATAAGGGTGGTTTAGAGAGGTGAGAGCAAAAAAGTTTATGATGCGAATCTTAACCCTAAAATATGTGAGATGTGCAAACCCCTCGCTATGCCTAGCGAACTAGATACGGTTCCTCGGGAATCAAATGATCTCAAGAATTTTTTTAAATTCCCCCTTCAAGCTAGGGGAGAGTAGAGGTAAACAAAAGAATAAAATAAAAGTCAGCCACAGGCAGCCTATACATGAGGTGCGTATGTATGAGCACAACACAAATAGCATGTAAAAAGCCAACTTCTTCCAACCTTATGACTCCCGAGCAACATCTTTCAAAAGATCTGGGGTTTAACTCAAATACCAACGAATGGTAATTGAGTATGCGACCTAAATCTAAAACATGCGTGTTTTGGTGATTTCCTAAGGGGAAGTTTCTATGGCTTTATCTAATGTGGTATATGGTCTCAAACTACTGATATTGTAGAATAATACTATAGAAGGGTCTCGTTTACCTTGATTCTGCGTAACTCAACCACTCCTTAAATGAGTGTTATTGCTGGAATCATGCGTTGGTTGAAACAAGTGATCCTCCCACAAATATCCCTAACTACTGGCGGGCATGAGATATATAAGTGAGCTTCACGGGGCGAGATAACAAAACCTTAACCTAGTATCTAACTACACAATGGATTCAAAAGGCATAAGAAATAAAGCTTTGATTTAAAAATGAGCTCAGCACATCATCAAAATCCTTTAAACTAACTTTTAAAATGAGAGTGAATTTTCAAATTTTAAGTTAAGAGGAAATCCCTAATGGAGTCGCCACTGTAAGCGAATGACCTTTTCCAGACCCTTAAAGGGCACGGAAATATAAGGGCGGTGAAGCGAGCCGAGGGATTGATCCTCATTTTAGAGGGCATGATAAAAACATTGATGAAAATGATGTTAAAGTTGTTATTTAGGTCCAATTTAAATGTTAAAAGGTACGAGACCTGAAATCCCGTATTTTACGACAGAGTCACCACCCGGTTTAGCTCTATCGGGAATTTGGATACAATATTCCCATCAGGTG
Organism: Euphorbia pulcherrima; assembly: GCA_947683365.1. Classification (NCBI taxonomy): domain Eukaryota; kingdom Viridiplantae; phylum Streptophyta; class Magnoliopsida; order Malpighiales; family Euphorbiaceae; genus Euphorbia; species Euphorbia pulcherrima. Next base: position 24,732,485 of record CANTUS010000009.1, read on the forward strand.
GTTAGACCATACCTTAAAATAGAGATTCCGAGTTTGGATGATATTGCTTACTTCTCATTTATTAAATCAAACCATTTAGATTTTAATAAAGGCGACTTTAGTTCTAATGCGATTTAAATCCTCCTAATTACAGTTTTCGGTTATAATATCCATACATCACAAAGCGCGACATGCAGACCAATAAATTAATTATTACATGGCTTTACAGATACCTATACATTTTTCTAATGCGGGAAAAGTACAAGAATGGATACATAAAGCAAATAAAGAGACACCGAAATCGGGTCTCAACCGGGCTTACCAACCCTGAAACAGCTCCAGAAATAGCAAATCACAAATCGACAATCACAAATGATGCATAAATAAATATAAGGCAGACAATTAAATTAAACAAGGGAGAAAAACATTTTTTGGGAACTTTCGGGATTAAAAACACGATATTACGGCATTAAATAAATATCTGAACAACCTAATAATTAATTAAATAAACTAAACAATCCTAAAATTAATTAATATATTTAGAGAATATTTTTGGATTTTTATTTAGGATAATAAGATTTATTTAGCATTTATTTGGTGAAAAAGCCATTTTAAACCATTAAACAGGCATTTAACCAATTAAATAATTAATAAAATAATTTCAGTAGATTAAAAAATTATTTTAATTAGTTTCATATTATTTAGAATTTTTTTTGAAATTTTTCAGGTGAAAATTGGAGTCAAAATGCAAGAAAACGATAAAACATAGTCAAAAACAAAAAACATGGACCTTCCGGATTTTTGCCAGTTTGACCGCTACAATGGCCATCCAACCGCTGCCGTTACAGCGGTTGAAGCTGCCATTGCAGCGATTGGACGACCACCGGAGCTGTCATGCTGGAAAAATGACAAACGGACCAAAATCGATATTTTACCCCCAAAACAATTCAAGATTACCAAAATTTTAATTCGATTCTTTGATGTTGCAGTAGATCTTGACTTAAACTAGCAAAATAACTTTAATTTTTCAGCTATGGGAAAAAGGAACCCAAAAAACTTCGGGAAGGATGCTTGCAAAAATACTAAAAGAAAACGGGTAGAAGACCCCAAGAACAACCAAGAGCGGCAAAATAATTAAATAAATTAAGTAAATAGATTAGAACTTAGTTTTGTTACCTCTAGGCCGTGAATCCACGTTTGAGACTCGAACCGGATGTTTGGCAAGCTTTGTGATGAATTTGTGACGAAAAGCCGATGAAAAAGCGACGAACTCAGTGACGGATTTTTGTGATTTTTGTGATAAAAAGTCCCTAAATCCTATTTAAGCCCGTTTTAACCTATGATTTCTACTTGATTTTAGTGTTTAGACTTAAAGACCAAGCCTAATAATGCTTAGGAATCTGAATTAATCAGGTTTCCATGGCTTTATGAAGCTTTCTCTCTCTAAAATGCTAAGAACCCTAAAATAGAATTTAAATCTTTAAATTAGCAAAAAGTCCTGAATGATGTAATTAAATGGATTTATATAGACTTTCCTCACTCCAAATAACCCAATTAGTCCTTAGAAATGTTAAACTTCTCAAAAAAAATTGAGTTTATCCAATTTAGAGAGAGAAAAATGAACTAGCAACGAACCCAGAGACCCGTGCAGCGGTTGAATCTCAACCGATGTCATGGGCACGGTGAACCGAACCAACGGGCAGTGAACCGCACCAGCGCGGGTGAACTGCACCAGGGGGTGCAGTTCATCACACTAAGGGGGCATGCCAGGGCGCGGTGAACTGACCTAGTTGCGCAGCGAACCGCGCCAAGGGGCGCGATTCACGCGCCGCCGGGGCGGTATAAACTCTTGTGGCGGCTACAGCGAGGAGGAGGAAACCTAGCATTTTTTATTTTTTATTTTATGAATTTTTATTATTTTTATATTTTAATCGGTGATGGAAAATGACGCGATTAAAGTCCCAAATCGTCAAGAGAGCACTTGCCAAACGCGATTCGACTCCGAAAGAATAGAACAATTGGCCCATAACAAGGTTAGAGAAAAAAGTCATCATCATTCTGCAGGACATCGAAAAGCTCGTGCTCTCACGAAGAGCTCAAATCCATCCTGTATCGCGTCCATTCCAATCTCGATCGCAATCAGGCATCCCGAGCCTGCAACGTCCTAATCTTCAAAAACCATCCTTGTTAGATTCCATTGGCAGTGATAGCGTCTAGTTGCTCGTTATCCAGAATCTCGAATTTCACTTCGTGCTCCCCTTATATTTGATATGCTCAATCCGACGATCACTGTACTACTGATTCATTTCCTTTACCCGCGAGCGATAAGGCATGTAGTAAGTGCCCTTCCTCAACCTCAATATCCGGCCTCAGAACCCCCGCATGTGCACTACGATTTCCCTAATCCTCTGTCAGAGGCATATCTGTCCAATTTGTGCAGCAATTCAATTTCGTGTATTCTCTCTCTTAGTAATCAGGTCAAGCAAGTTAATCAAGCAAGCAATCAAGTCTCTCAGATGTGGAAGATGTTCAGTCCAAGCGGCTCATGCATTCATACATTCACACATAATATTCATAAATGTTTTGTATATTATTCTATACTGAATTCTATAGGAAGCAAAGCAAGGAAAAGTATCCAACCAAGGGCCCGTATCAAGGGGCATCTCATAATTGTTTTCAATCCTGCATTTAAGAATAAAACATCCAAGGGGTATATCAGCTAGACCCAATGGACGCTTCGACAGCCTCGCCGGACTTTCAGAAATCTTAACTCAACTTATATTTCATACTTCTGTTTTTATTGGTTAATTGAAGGGGCAAAAATATTTTTGTTTCCACAAATTCAATTAAGCAATAAAAACGCAACTCACACCAATTACTGATATCTCCAAACTTTCTTGATAGGCATAATCTTTCAGTCTGATGGTCTCCTCAGGTGTTCCAGGCATAATCTCCCAGTCTGATGGTCTCCCCAGACATTCTCGGCAAATCTCCTAGTTCGATGGTCTCCCCAGACATTCTCGGTAAATATCCTAGTCTGATTGTATCCCAAGACATTCTCGGCAAATCTTCCAGTCTAATGATCTCATTAGACTTTCTCGGCATCTTTCAATGATGTTCTTGACATACATTCCAATCTAGGGATCTCGTTAGACATTCTCGGCATGTGTTTCAGTCCAAGCAGGTTTCTCTGGTCCAGGGATCTCATTAGGTGCTATCGGCAATCTTCATATTCTAAGGGTCACTTCAGATTCTCTTGACAATCATTTTAGTCCAAGGGTCTTTTCAGATGCTCTCGATAATTAATTTAGTCCTAGGATCTCTTCAGATGCTCTCGGCAATGCTTAAAGTCCAAGGGACTCTTTTGGCACTCTTGGCAAATCCAACCATAAACAACCAGCAATCTACCTTAAATCCGAGGGGGTCAAAGGTTATACCGATTCAAAATCTCTATGTCAACCTTGTTCTTGATAGTTCTATTGATGGCAATCCCAGTAGACAACCAGCTCAAGAAGCCACTACTCAGGTATAACCTTATATCCCTTGCTCTTTTGTGAGATCACACTCGGCCTGCCGAGTGGTAATCTCAAGAGGGGCAGCATGTGAGCATGGGCTTTTTTGTGTCTCGCTGAACGATGATGACTTGTTGCTCTAACCATTTTATGAGCCCGTTGTCCAAATTTTTGGAGTCGAATCTTGTTTGGCAAGTACTTCTCTTGACGATGTGGGACTTTAATCGCATTGTTTTCCATCACCGGTTAATTAATAAATTCATAAAGTAAAATAATAAAAAAATGATAGGTTTCCCTCTCCTCACGGGAGCCATCGCCGCCGGAGCAGTTTGTAGTTCCACTAGCGCGGTGAACCGCCCTGGCGACACGGTTCACAGCGCCCTCCAGCGGTTCATCGCGCGTGGACACGTCCATGAACTGCGGCCGCTTGTGCATTTCACTGTGCATTGGCGCGATTTACCGTGCCCCCTGGATGGTTCACCACACCGCTGGCACGGTTCACCGCCCCCATGACAGCGGTTGAGATTCAATCGCTACATGGCTCTCCAGGTTTGTCATCACAGTTTGTCTTTCTCTCTCTAAAATGGATAATCTCAATTTTTTCGGGAATTTTAACATTTCCAATGACTAATTAGATTATTTAGACTGAGTAAAGTCTATATAAATCCATTTAATCACCTGATTCAGGACTTTTTGCCAATTTGGAGATTGAAATGCATATTTTAGGGTTCTTAGCATTTTAGAGAGAGAAAGCTTCATAAAGCCATGGAAACCTAATTAATTTAGATTCCTAAGTGTTATTAGGCTTGATCTTTTAGTCTAAACACTAAAATCAAGTAGAAATCGTAGGTTAAAACGAGCTTAATTCGGATTTAGGGACTTTTTCTCACAAAATCACCAAAATTCGTAACTAAGTTCGTTGCTAATTTTGTCGCTATTCCGTCGGATTTCTGTGACAAATTCGTCACAAAGCTTGCCAAACATCCGGTTCGAGTCGCAAAACGTGAATTAACGGCCTAGAGGTAACAAAACTCAGTTCCAATCTCTCTTAATCAATTTATTTAATCGTTTTGGTGCCATCTTGGGCTTTTTTGGTGATTATATCCCTTTTTCTTTCGGTATTCCTGTAAACATCCTTCCTAGTGTATTGGGTTCCTTTTTGTTCCAAAGCCAAAAAAAATTAATTTATTTTGTCATTTCAAGTCCAGATCTACTGCAATATTGTGGGAATCAGCTTAAAATTTTGGTAATCATGGGTTTTCGGATGTAAAAATACCGATTTTTTGTCCGTATAGTATTTTTCCGGCATGAACGCTCCAGTGGTCATCTTACCGCTGCCACGGCAGCAGTCACCGCTGCAACGGCAGCGGTTGGACTGCCAAGGCAGCAGTCAGATGGCCAATGTAGCGGTCAAACTGACGAAAATGTCAGAAGGTCCATGTTTGTTTTGTGTGTTTTTGCCCTGTTTTATCCTTTTCTTGTGTTTTGACCCCGATTTTCACCCGAAAAATTTCCAAAAAATCATTAAAAAATCTGGAATTAATTAAAATAATTTTTAACCTGCTAGAATTATTTTATTAATTATTTAATTGGTTAAATATCTATTTAATGGCTTAAAATGGCTTTTTCACCAAATAACTGATTAATAAATATTTTTATCATAAATAAAAATCTAAAAATATTCTGTAAATATCTCAATTAATTTTAGGGTTGTTTAGTTTATTTAATTAATTATTAGGTTGCTTAGATAATTATTAAATACCCAAAAGAATGCGGTTTTAGCCCCGAAAAATTCTTAAAAAATGCTTTTCTCCCTCGTTTTGATTTATTTTCCTGCCTTGAATTATTTGTGTGATATTTGTGCATATTTTTGTGTGATTTATCTTTTTTGGAGCCGATTCGGGGTTGTAAGTTCGATTGAGGCCCGGTTTCGGTATTTCGTTATTTACTTCATTTATTTTCCCGCATTAGAAAAATGTAAAGGAATATGTAAAGCCATGTAATAATTATTTATTTGCCTTATTTATCGCTTTATCACATGATTTGCCGCATGATGTATGGATTATTTTAACCGAAAACTCTAATTAGGAAGATTTAAATCGCATAAGAACTGAAGTCACATTTATTAAAATGTAAATGGTTTGATTTAATAAATGAAAAGTAAGCAACATCATCCGAACTCGAAATCTCTGTTTTACGGTACGGTCTAATCACCTGGTGGGAATATCGTACCCAAATTTACGATAGAGCTAAACCGAGTGGCGACTCTTTCTTAAAATACGGGATTTCGGGTCTCGTATCTTTTAACATTTAAACTGGACTAAAATTCAACTTCAACATCATTCAAACTAATATTTTCATCACGCCTCTAAAACGAGGATCAATCCTTCGGCCCGCTTCGCCGCGCTTATTTTCCTGTCATACGGAAAAGGTCGTCCTCTCTCACTATTTTTAGTATTTGTCTTCACGTGTGTTGATGCATTGGGATCAGAGCTTGATAGTAAAATACGCTTTCCTTCTCTTGTAACCCATGATAGTCTTCCGAGATCCTTAGCTTTTGATCTTCTAGCCTTTTGTCTTGCTTAAGAAGTTTTAGAGTCTTCTGAGCTTGATCATCTTCCGAATGCATAGTTTCTGATTTTAAGTTATCTTTAAAACTTGACTTCTTATTCCAAACCTTAGCTTCTTAGAATTCTTCTTTTAGGTTAAGTTCAACAAATCTCATATCTTCGTTAGTTGTCGTCAGTTCCTGTTTAGGCCTAAGGTTATAGTTGATGTTAGTTTTGGAGAGAACAATCCAAAGAAAAATGGTTGTGGAGGTCATTGAATTGGACGAAGTAGAGAGATAATGAAACTGAAACGGGATCTATGTGATAAATCAGGGAGTTAGTGAAAATATTAAAACTCATTAAACAGATGACATATCTCATTAACATTTATATTTTTTTAATTTTGTTTTATTTATAATAGTAACTCACACGGTCAAATTTTTAACATCCAACTTTATTTTTTACATGTGTAACATGTCATTGATATAATGTTATGTGGTGCACTTTAAGCAAGTTCAAGACGTTAAATTGAACTTTTGAAATTTAAGGGGGCAAAGATGTTTAGGGACAAGTTTAGCGGTTCCTGATGTATTGGGACTATTTTTTAGTTGAGTGAAATATTCAACTTATCGAATGAAGCAACGTCGTTAAATCCTAAATAAAAGGAGTTTAGTAATTTTGATCTTTTATATGTATATTGGGCCACACGATACCATATATTTCCACAATTGTATGATACTGATCATTTTAGTCTTAAAATCTTATGAATATTCTCTTAAGCTTTACCCAAATTCTGTTTGCTAATTCGTTGGAGGACACACTCCTAACAAGTAGTACTAGTAGAGTTCATTCACGAACTACTTGGTCATCAACTTGCCATACAACCTTTGTTAGACATTCTAATGATTCATCCACATGGCTAACTTAGTAGCATAGCTTTGATACAATTTGTTGCGGACCACTGGATACAACATATCCTTACAATGGTATGATATTATCCAATTTGGATTAAACTCTCATGGACTTGCTATTGAGATTTATCAAAAAGGCCTCATATCGATAACGATTTGGTTCATGCTTATATAACGGTGAATTTTCCTTATTGTAGCTAATGTGATACATTTGTTCGAAATATATTGAAGAGTGATACCTACTTTACTATATAATTGTTTCGTAGACTTATATATAATTATAAAATGCCTGCGCTTCCTAAAATATAAGGAATACAATGATAATTTTGTAAAACCAAATTAGTACATTACATCAATTATCGATGTAAATACTCAAATGATTGTCAAGAAACAAAGCATCCTTTAACAATAATCCTCTAAAAATGTATTTGTTTCAACCATCTCAACGCCCCTTAAATCACCTATATGCCTCAACATTGCTAATCGAGTTCAACTCAGCACAACCATGCCCCCAGTCACTCCATTTCCTAAAAGAGACCCGCATCCATACATTCTCAGTTATAATTGGTCCAACTTTTTTTCAATGCTTTTACTTAGCGGTAAGTTTCAAAATCATTATTGCTCCATCTTTTCCCTCTAAATTACGTAGATAGTTTTGAAAAAGTTGGTGGTTTCTCTCCGTGATAAGGATTGTGATGAGGTTGAAATTTTTAACCTAAAAGCCAATAAAAAGATAATCGCTGCCCGCACTTATTGTAAAACTAGATTTTCCTAAATAAATTTCAAGTTAAACTTGAAGATTAAAAATCTTCATTGAATATGTTGAAATTATAAAGTTATATGTATATATTAAAATAAAAGATGTATTTATAGACTCTTTACTAAAGTAAGGAAATTTATGATTATTTTATTATTTATCTTTCCTTACTTGAGGACTAATAATAATAATAAATTACTAAATATTAATCCTAATTTGACAAGTAATAATTAAAATACCAATAAATAAATAAAAGATATTTATCAAATTTATGTCATCATCATTTTCCCCTTTTTTGAAAAGAGTTGGACCCCAACTAAGATGTAGGGTATGAAAGTTGAGGATGAGTAAAGTCCTTGCACCTTTAATCAGGTTATTTGATGAACTTGAAAATTCATACTTAGATGTTTTTCTTTTGACCAAGTCTTCCAACATATTGCCTTTATCCTTGACCGGGATCTTATAGATTCCCTTTTACCCCTTCTCTCTTGTTTATTGTGTTGTTTCCACCACACAAATGCACAACACGCTACTAGTTTCACCGTCATGTAGCCTGGACCTCCTGGGTGTTCAAAGAATCTCTCAACTTCAGTTGACCCCTCAAATATTCTTCGACGTAAAAATTTTCACTAAAAGATGACAACTCTACCTTAATCCGATAAACTCCCTCATGCTCAATTCTCCTCTCATATTTTTATCCATCCATATTCATTATCTCCTTTCTTCCAAACTCAAAGTAACTTCTTATATCATATGTATTATATTCTTCTACATTATTACATTCATGGAACAAGAAAGAACCGTGCAGACATACCTCTTGTAAATTAAAGCTTGTATAATTTCGCTTTTGATTTTGCTTTGAAGGTGATGGTGGAATCGGTTCTTCCTCCACACTAGGGTTTAGATCCCTCTCTTTCGGTAGTGGTACTGAAATCTGAATTGTATTTGCTTCTCGTGGGAGTCCTTGCCGTTGGAAAACAATTTTATGGTATGCTGAGTTTCAGTTTGAAGTACTATTTGAAACTCCTCCATGAATATATCTACTATTTCTTCCATTGTTTGTATTAAACCGTTGTGTCAAGGGCGTTTTCAAAGGAAATTTTGGACTCTAATACCACTTGTTAAGGATTGTAAAGGTGGTGTTGAATGTTTTAATCTAAAAACCAACAAATGATACATTAGCAAGCTGCACTTGCTGAATAATTAGGTTTCTGTAAAGAATTCTCAAAATAAATTTGAAGGTTAACAAACCCAATTGAAAGAAATAATCTCCATTCAACATTATTTGATATTGAAAATATAAAGTTAAAAAGTTATTTTTACACGTCAACATAAAAACTACATTTGTAGCCATTTTACTAATCAAAATATTAATATAATAAGGAAAGATAAATAATAAAATAATAATAGTATATAAATCCTAATAGTAATCTGATAAGCATTAATATTAATAAAATACTAAGCCAAATTCTATGCTTACTTTTATTAACTTTTTTTTTATCTTTATCATCGTTAGATGAGTGGTGGGATAATTGATCGAATAGTAATAAGGAATAAAGTATCATATACTTTATTAAAAACAATGTAAATATGGGAAGTATCAAATACTAAATATGAATCCATATTTGACACGGAGTAAAATACTAATAAACAAATCAAATAATACAATATATTCATCTGATTTATGTCCTATCACTTACACTAATTAAGTAATTATAGAGAAATAATTACAGATTTTACTTTCACAACCTATAATACTTTATAAATAAGAGTACGAAGAATTAGAGCAAAGCAAACATTCAACTTCTTCTTCTTCATCTATAACATACACGAAAATGGCCAACCCTGCTGACCAATTGAAAGAACTGAAAGCTTTCAATGAAACAAAAGCAGGCTGTAAAGGTCTTGTGGATGCTGGAATTACTCAACTTCCTCGTATTTTCCAATTTCCACCATCTGAATTGCACAAGTATCCTGTTGCTGGTCCCCAAGTTTGTTTGCAATTTCCCATCATTGATTTTCAAGCTCCGCGAGGAGAAGTTGTCGAGAAAGTAGGAAAGGCTTTACACGATTGGGGATTTTTTCAAGCGTTAAACCATGGAATTCCTATGAGTATAATGGATGAGACATTGGAGGGTGCTAGGAGATTTCACCAGCAAAAAGCTGAGATGAAGAAGGAATTTTATACTCATGATCTGTCCCAAAACGTTTCCTATGTTTCCAACAACTTTAATATGTTTAATTTTCCTTTTGCTAGCTGGAGGGATGATTTAAATATTAAATTAAGTCCTAATGGTGCTACTCCTGAAGAAATTCCAGCAACCTGCAGGTAACACACATACCAATTATTTCGTGCTTAATGAAATAGCTTATAGGAGGTTATAAGTTGTATAGCGTATGAAATGACAAAGACTTTTGGTGTATGATGCTAAAGGAAAGTATAATGTATGTCTTTTTACTTGGTAACTATTAAGGGTCAATTTCGCATTGCTTTCCCATTGCTAAAAGAAGTTGTTTCAGGGAAAGTTTGGGAAAACGACTGGCATGGCCGCAAAAAGGAAAGTCAAACTCACGCTAAGTGCTTATGAGATGCTGAAAATAAGTTACAAAACTAACTTATCATAAGTTATTAGAAATAGTTAACATGTTCTCGAGCCGGGGAACCTGACTTGAGCTTGCTCAAATGTGTCAGGCTTAGACACTCATTTTATAAAAAAGCTCGGCTCAATGAATATTAATTTTATTTATTATATATCTATATGTTATATTTAATAAATATTTTACATCTTTATATTTTTGATTGAACCTTAAAATATAACTATAATGAGTCTTACATATTTAATAGATAATTCAATTAAAGAATGACTTTATTAGTGAAGTTTAGACATATGTGTATAAAATTTGTCTCTTAAATTTCTATTTAATTCACCCAAAAAGTTACAAGAAAAAACTATTTATAGGTCATCGGCCGACCTTGAGCATAAGCTCGTAAGCCCAAGTATGGGTCAGGTCGAGCTTGGGTTGACGTTTTTTTGTCAAAAGCCTGGCAAGGCTTGGCCCGAACCCGACCTAACCCAGGCGACAAACAGGTAAATCTAATACTTCTGAAAACTTTTTGTAAGTTTAAAAATGTTTATAAGTTAGATTGATGAGCTTATAAGAAACGAGAAACATCCTCCAAAAATGAATATGTCAAAGTAGGCCGTGACAGGATAATAAGATTTGTATTAAACACAAATTTGGCAAATTATGGTTGAATTTATACAGGTTAGTATCCAAATGATTTGATATCTTTATCCAATTAATAGATAGTGTTAGTGTTGACCTCGTAACGTGACAATAAGGTACCCATCAAGTAACAACCCATTTTTATACCTTTAATGGTTGATATTCTTAATTTGTATGCACAACAAACAACTGTTGATTTGATTATGCAGAGAAATTCTAGTAGAATACGCAAAACAGGTGGAGAAATTTGGAATTACATTCATGGAATTGATGTCGGAAGCACTAGGTTTGAACAAAAACTACTTGAAAGAAATGGGCATTACCGATAATTCAATCTATTTGATCCAATACTTTCCATCGTGCCCACAGCCAGAAAAAACATTAGGTGTAGGCCATCACCAAGACAAGGTCTTTTTTAATGCTCTTCTTCAAGACAACTGTGGTGGTCTTCAAGTTTTTCATCACAAACAATGGGTTGATGTTCCCACAACTCCCGGTGCTCTCACCATTAACGCTGGTGATCTCATGCAGGTATATACCATTTTTATCTATTTCTATAACTTAAATACCTTTTAGTGTCCGACTTGTTGAAATTGCATATCACTTATCTGACGAATTCAATTTTCGTATGTCAAAAATACAAAAATAGGGGTTTTCAATTTTTACTTGAACACCATTTTGGGTGTAATTATATCAAAACTGTATGTTTGGTGTCTGACACATTCAATTTTTTTTATAGCTGGTATCAAATGATAAGTTCAAAAGCTCGGATCATAGAGTGAAGGTAAGACATCAGGGAAGCATTGCAGTGTCGATCTTTTATTCCGCTGATCCTGATCAACCAAAACAAATTACGTATGGACCTATCAAGGAACTGTTGTCTGAAGAGAATCCTGCTAAATATAGAGAAATTACGATTAAGGAGTACTATTCCGCCCACTTTGCTGAAGGCCTTAATGAAAATTCTGCTCTTCGGCATTTTAGGGTCTGAATGAATAGCTTGTTTGTGTGAGTGTGTGTGTTTTGTGGAAGTTCTAAGAAATTAAATAGACAAATAATCTTGATTGAGAGAAATGGTGAGTCAAGTGTGTGTTAAACAAAATATATAGTTTGTCATTTGAATAAACTTTATGTGTGTAAGTCTGAGTGTTTGTTTTAGTGAAAATGTAATTGTTGTGTTTTTTTATTTCGATATTATATAACTGTTCATCAATGTACCCTTTGGTGTTGGATTTGGCTTACTTTGCCAATATGTTTACTATTTTACACGAAATAAGATTGCAGTGACGCTTATAGAATTACTTTGTTTTATACATGTAACCATTATTTTAACATCGTTCCTTCATTAAATGGTGCTGCATTGGGGAAAAAATTGCTATTTAAAAAAAACTGATCATTGAAATATCATAATTCGTTATTGTTGTTGTTGTTATTATGTAAATATGTTCAAGTGTGTAAGTTTGAGTCTAATTTTTATTTTAATAGAATTTATCTTAGAAATGTTTTAGACATAATATTTATATCACAGGCGAGTCCGATGCTGGGTATGAAAATGAAGTTTGAAAGTCAAATCTGGCACGGTTTAAGCCCAAATACTATTATTATGGGCAGAGTATTTTTTTGTGTTGCCCGACCAAGCCAGACTCGAACCCAATCGAGCCTGCCCATATAATAGGTCAATTATAATGTGGTGAAATCTTAGCCTATTAGTTAAGATTGAACTTATATCCCTAAAAAAATCCTAGTTCAAACCACAGGACTTGGTGGGGTTTTTCTTTCTACTATGTAAGTGTAATTGTGAAAAAGAAATTAAAAAATAATTATTATTATGCGGAAAAGCTATAAAAAGCCCAAAGCACCATTCAATACAGGACTTACAAAAATTCCATAAAAAATTTAAAATTATTTGATGATATCATGAATAATATACAAGTTTACAAAAACAGGGGTAAATAAATACAAAAATACGATCTAGTTTTTATCTAATAAATATCTGGTAATTGTCTGGTATTTATCTGATAAATATATAGTAATCGTCTAGTAGTTATCTGGTCAGACAGTATTCATGTAATTATTTTCTCTTGTTTTTGTTAATTTGTAAATTGTTTATAGTTGGATAGTAGATATATAAATAGTTTAACTTAATGATTAATTTTGTAAATATTTTTTTAAAATATTTTAATGGGACGTATATATTTTTGATAATTTCCTTTTAATATATTAGAAACTGATAAATGGGCGCGTCGTGTACGCCTTTCGAACCATTGAAATTTTCAAAAGCCCAAAAGGCCTTAATTTTTTTCCATTTTCTTAGAGGCTCTTATAAAAACCACCTGTTTTCACAAAATAATTTAAATCACGAGATAAAGTTTTTTTAAAAAAAATGGCCATCCACATAAATTAATTAAAAGAAGGTGAAAATAATTAAAAATCCACTACCTCATGCCAAAGCATGCGCATTACTAGTTTATTTTTAACTTATTTGGTTTGTTTTGTATTTATCTCTTATATTTTTTTGATACGTCGCTTTAAAATTTTTTATTCGTCTCTTTTTTATCTTCAAATCAACATCCACTATAATATTTTTTTCCAAATTTTTTTGAACTGTCACATATCCAATAGAAGTTGAATAAAAATTAATAAAATATAGAAGAACTTTTATTCAAAATGCTAGATAGATTTTTAATAGATCAAAACATTAAAATATACTTATACAAATGTCTAATATCAACGTCAAATCAGATTTTTCCAATACAAGCCAGATATGTATCTAGTAGACGTCCAATAGATATATTTTATGATCTTCTGCAACTGGTTTGCTTTAAATTATCAAGAATTAGTGCATAATCTTCATTAGCAAAAGATTCAAAGCTAAACTTGAAAAACCTAATGAATAACGACAATCAAAACTTCTCAATTTGAGCAACAAATAGCGCAATATCCCACACCTGAAACCTAAAGTAGCACTAGATCTAGTCAAAGAAACAACAACATAAAAGTAACATGACGATTCCATAAAAACACTATCGAAACTAATATCTACCACTTGTCTATTGGATATCTACCATGCGACTATTGGATATCTACCACTTGTCTATTAGTTAAAAAATTTCGAAAAATCACAATGGATGTCATTTTAAAGATAAAAATAAGACAAACAAAAAACTTTAAAGCGGCATGTCGAAAAAATAAACGGTTTGAGAGATAAATAAAAAATAAGAAAGAAAATCAAAAGAAAAAGAAGAGAAACGAGTGGATGACATATATATATAAATAGAATTGAAAAGAATATATATTTAAGATTAATTTGACTTGATGGTGAATTGTAAATACTTTACCAAATATGATTATTCTTGATAAATAGTCTTTCTTTTGTTTGGTTTTTGCTTATGCATATGGGGTGTGTTTGTCATTTTTATTTTGGAAAAAATTTTAGTCCATTTAATTATTTTTTATCCAAAAATTTATAAATAAACATAATTTTATCATTTTAATTTCATATTTACTTGTAATGAATCAGTTAGCAGTAAATATATTATATAGGTGTACTTAATATTTTTGTAATTATGTTGCCAAGTCCCTTAATTTTAAATTTTTTCAGAGAGTTTTTATAACGTACAAGTTGTTTATAATCATTTTAAATTTTTTTTTAAGAATTCAATTCAATTCCATTCAAAAAGTTTATGAACATAATATGAATAGAATAGAATTATTTCAAAAATAAAATTTCCAAACACACTCTCCATTTTAATTATAAAATAAGCAGTTATCTTAATAAACTCAATTCTATATTACAAATGTGATATATCAAAAGTTTGAAACTATAAATGTCTAACATTATAAATGAATTGATATTCTCCGTAGTTTAAAAATAACTTTAGTAAACATTTAAGCATAGTATATCATTTCATTTTATTTTAAAGGGCTACTGCACACTTTCTTAAAAGAAATTCTCCTACTTCTTTACGCCCTATACCTTTTTAACTTTACTCAAAAGTAATTCTAGAGAATCCTAATCCCATTATAGGCACTTGCTAATACACCATTCGGTGCAAAATGTATGCCATTTTACTCTACATTCTATTTTATCTTTTGTTTGTCATTTTAGAATATCAATGCATCATTCAACACTTTTTCCTGATTTACCATTGTATTAATTAGGAAAGAGATTAATTATAAATGAAGTAATAATTAGGAAAAAAGAGAATTGTATTAAGGGATAAATTAATTATTTAACAGTATAAATAAATGTTTTATTGGTTTTAGCAAGAATCCTAAAATGACAAACATTTTGCACTATTGAATTAAGTTTATCAAAAAGAAATTATCTACTTTTATTACTGATAAAAGTTAAACCCAATGGAGGATCTAAGAGAGATCACCGAGGGTCAACTGACCCCTAAACTGCCGGAACCAGTTGAAACACCCTTGGTCTGCCATGGAAGAAGGCTGAGGCTTGTTGAATGAGAGATGAAGAGAAGAAGATAGAGAGACGAGTTAATGGCAAATTGGGTTTGCTTTACATTTTGGGTAAAAACAAAACTCAAAGCCTTGAGCCCTTTGGGCTTTTCTTTTATTACGCAACCTAGTAGTATCCTAAAATCGATCCTAATAATCCATTTCCATTATTATTTCAAATTTCAATTGAAAAAATATCATCAATTTTTTTTTGTTGCTCTTCTTAAATATTTCCTAAAAATTGAAACCGTCTTCAAAATTTCAGTGAAGTCCGTTTATCGATTTAATTTTCTATTGTGTACTATGATTATGTCAAAAAAGAAAATACAATTACAATATTCATAGGAGAAACGGCCAATGAAAATTAATTTCAGCATAATACTAGATTACTTTCTATGGTTATTTTTTTTATACAAGGTAATAATTACATTTTTAGAAGTAAGTGTCATATCACTCCTATGATGGTTATGAATTACAATGGTTACTTTTAAGAGAATATAATAATTTTTAAAAAGACACATTTATTTCATACATTAAGAGCTTATTTTATATCATCATTTGAATTAAATACTTTATTTTTTTATAAAGCAGTTATTACTTTGCCCAAGATCATCATTGGTCAAATATATATTCACTAATTTAATAGTGATAATAAATATAATAATATGTACTTTGTCAGAAATTAAGTAACTATATTAATCTAACCCGACATAAGTTACTTTGAAAACTTGACCCCCGACAATATTAAGCTAGTTCCGCCACTTTATACACCCGTAAATTTTATGCTTCTGACATTAAAATATATTACACTTGCATATAAATTAGTATAATATACATATTTAGTAGCATACAATAATTTTTATATTAATAGCTAAATCACAATAACAATTGTTATATTTGTGAACGAGCAGGAAATAGTGTTAAAAATGGTAACACAAATTACTTTCCCCTATTATTGTGCATGTGATCTAAGTGACACCAAATTGAAAATTATTAAGGAAGGAAATAAAAATAAAAATTCAACCAAAATAATTTAGTTCGATTTGATTCGGTTTAATTTGATTCAATTTTTCGGTTTAGTTCGATTTTTTTTTGTTTTATTATTTCAAAAATCGAATCGAACCGAACTAAAACCGAAAATTCCAAATTTCATAAAAAAAAACCGTCCCATAGTTCCGTTTGATTTATTGGTTTTTGGTTTTCTTGCTTAGATTTAGGTACTATTTACAACTATGCTTTCTCTTTCAATCCTTATTCTCTTTTGTCTTTTAACGCATCCTCTATTCATTTGGTAGACATTATTTTTTTGCCTTTTCAATGGCGGCTGAAGAAGTTACGAGGCTATGTGAGAGGGTGAATATTGATGATGAGTGGGACGACGAAGATGGCCTTATCTGTGATGAAGGCGACGTGCGTGATGAAGAGAATTCTGCCAAGTTCCTATTGTTGGCTAAGGTAATATCCGATAGGCCTTTTAATTCGAAAGCTTTCCTTGAGACTATGGCAGATGTTTGGCATCGGGTAAAGAACATGGAGATTCAGGAAATTGAACCAGCTTTATTTTGTTTGAGATTGTTTCATGATCTGGTTGTTGTTCGAATCCTTTACGGAGGCCCATGTTCCTTTGAACAACGGCTAGTGGTTGTTAAACCATTTGATTTTGGGATTCATCCACTCTCGGTACCTATGTATGCTATAGATTTCTGGATTCAGTTACACGAATTGCAAGCTGTTTTTTGGACAAAAAATGGCTATCAACATTGGAAACTATGTGGGCACATTTGTGAAATCAGATGCTAAGTCCTTTGATGGTTTTTGGAAGCCCTTTCTCCGCATTCGAGTAACAGTGGGCATTAGAAAGCCGCTAAAGTCGAAAATGAGAATAAAAAAGCCCGGGGGAGAATGGAACATTATAAAGTTTAAGTATGAGAGCCTTCCTAACACGTGTTTTTACTGTGGCATTACCGGAAATTTCGATAAGTTTTGTGAGCTATTGTTCGATGCGGCTCAAGATAAGAGAGATTTGAAGTTTGACACTTCCTTGAGGGTAGTGACAAAGCCTATCACATCCAAACCAGGTGAGAGGTGGCTGCGACATTCTGTGCGAGTTACGGCTAACCGAAAACAACAAGAAGGCTCAACTAAAAAAAGTAATGAGTCTTTTAATCGCGAGATAGATAATGGTAGTAGGGTTTTGCTAGTAGCTAATGGCAGATTGGAAGGAGATAGCGGTCCCGTGGGAACTGAGATAGGGGCTGCTAACAGGCAGAAAGTTAGGGCAGTTTCAGGTGCGGCTGGAAAACAAAAAGTGGAGATGCGAAATCAGTTTGTGGTGCCGCAAGCTAGTGAAGTTTTACTGCTCTTTTGAAGTCAATGGAAGCACAAGCTACAACTAGAGTGGAAGAGATGGAGATAGTTACTGAGCTAAAGAGAAAAAGAGTGAATAAGGAAGCTTCTTCTTCTACTGGTCTTTCGAATGATAAAACGATTGTCAGTGGATCTTTTTTAATGTTAGAGGTGGGGACTGCTGAGGTGCAGACCCGCGGGGAGCAATGAGTTTACTTAGTTGAAACTATTGCGGGTTGGGCTGGGCTGCAGCAGTTCGAGAGCTACGGGAGTTAACGACTCTCTTAAAACCAAAGTTAATTTTTTTGATGGAAGTTAGATGCTCTAGATCGCGTATTGAATATGTTCGTAATCAAATTGGGTACAATTGTTCTTTTCTTGTTCGGGGTAATGGTTTGGGGGGTGGCTTAGCTTTAATTTAAGATTCATCTTGTTTTGTGCAATTACATAGCTATGATCTTTCCCATATTGATGCGAGTATAGTGGTTGACTCCTTGATATGGCATTTTACCGATTTTTATGGCAACCCGAGGAGACATCTAAGGCATTTTGTCGTGGTCTCTTTTGAAACAGCTTGCTAGCGTTGATCAAGCACCATGGACTGTCTTGGGTGATTTTAATAAGATACTAAATGCATCTGAAAAGCAGGAAGGGGCAGCTCCATGTTATGCTAGTGTTAATTCTTTCCAATAGGTTATCGATGAGTGCGGGCTTTCAAATATGTGATTTATTGGTTTTCCCTTCACATGGAAGCGACCGAGAAATGGTGAGGTGATTTTGCGCGAACGTCTTGATACGGGTTTGGCGAATAGGGGGTGGTTTCAATATTTCCCTAATAATGTGATTCGTCATGTATGTATGGCCACAAGTGATCATGATGCTTTATTGCTTCAAAAACGCTTCACCATGGAACTTAGATTACCTTTCTTTCGATTTAATAATGTGTGGTCCATGAGGGCTGATTGTAGAGAGCTAATAGCGCAACACTGGAACTCAATAGGGGGTGACCACCTGGCGATAAAGCTGAGTAGTATGGTTGAGAAATTGAGGAACTAGAGTGTGGCCTGCCGAGACCAGTTTCAGCAGCAAATGGATGAATATAAAACTATTATTCAGCGTTTTCGGAAGGGTTAAGGCGTGCAAGAGGTTGAGTATTTTGATGCTCGTGGTAAATTGGCGAGGATTTATCATGAAAAAGAAGTTTATTGGAAACAACGTTCAAAGATAAGATGGCTTCAAAGCTGTGACAACAACAACCGTTTTTTTTCATTCTTACGCATCGGCTAGAAAATGAAAGAATTTGATTGAGTCTTTGATTGATGAGCAAGGTCGAGGTTTAGAGTGGGGAAATGGCCCGGAAGCACATATCAATAGCTTTTATCAAAACTTGTTTACAAAATCAAACCGGCTTGATCTTTCCTTTGTGCATCATATAGCTGGTCGTGTTTCACAATTTCAGAATGATGTGTTGTGTCGGAGTCTTACCCGTGAGGAGGTTCGAGCTGCGGTCTTTGCTATGCACCCAGATAAATCACCGAGACTCGACGGCTTCAATCCCGGTTTTTACCAAAAATATTGGAATATTATTGATGATGACATTTTTCGCTATTTACGTGATGTGTTGTCTCCTGGTGTGTTGCCTAATTTTTTGCGTCAAACTAACATTGTTCTGATTCTTAAGTCGTCGAATCCCATGTATATTTCTGACTTTTGGCCAATTGCTCTGTGTAATGTATTGTATCATATTCTGACAAAGGTCCTGGCTAATAGATTGAAAGGTGCATTATCTGATGTTGTATCTGAGTCTCAAAGTGCTTTTTTGCCTGGTAGATTGATTACAGATAATGTCTTGATTGCTTATGAGGTGGGTCACTATCTGCATAGAAAGAAGAGTGGTTTTAAGGGGGTAGTAGCTTTGAAGTTAGATATGGCTAAAGCTTATGACAGAATTGAAGGGGGGTTATGTTAGAGCGGTGTTAACTCAGATTGGTTTTTAGAATATCTGGATTAGTTGGATGATGATGTGTATCACTTCGGTACTATATTCCTTTGTGTCTAATGGTCACCATTTTGGTAATGTTCTACCTGAGAGGGGTTTACGTCAGGGATACCCTCTTTCTCCCTACTTGTTCATTCTATGTGCCTAGGGATTCTCTGCTGCTTTATCTCATTGTGAGCACGGGCTTTTTGGAGACCCTTGGAACAATGATGACTTGTTGCTCTGACCTCGTATGGTCTAGTTGTTCTATTCTTTGAAGGTCGAATCATGTTGGGAAGTACCTTTTTGATGATTTAGGACGTTTGGCGGCACTAAAATATCATCCGTATGCATTTAGAATTAACTGTTTTTGTTCGCTCGCATGCAGTAATTTACTTCGCTATTTTCTATAATATCTGAACATTTTTAGCAATTCTCGTTTATATCGTTGGCTTCTAGACTCTCTAAGATTTTCGGAATGTCAAGAATCGCCTTAATCAAACAACCGTAGTGAAAGTTATAAGCGTCGGAAGTAGAAACCCTACTCCGCCCTAATTAATCCTAACCCTAATCAGAAACCCTAGGCTAAACCCTAAGCCAAAACCTAAACCCTAGCCCCCTGCTGCTGCCACTGTCGGGGGCAGCGGTGGCGGTAGCTTGCCCTTTGGCGGCGGTGACATGCAAATTCGTGTACATCACGGGTTGTGAGTAAGGAGTATACCCCAAATACTTGTCTTCTCAGTGAAGTCCATATGCTTGGGCAACCGAGAGGGCACGCAAACCGTGGTTGGTCACGCGCAAGGAACTATGGTTGATCCTACCGGATCCCCTCTTGATCATTTTGGAACGACAATTCAAAGGAAACCGAACCCGTTTATGGTCGTATAAAATGGGAATGAAAGAAGAAGGGAAGAAAGAAAAGAAGAATGAAAATAAGAAAGAGAAAGAATGCAGCAGGTGAAAGAAAAGGAAAAGAGAAAGAAAAGAATGAAAAAGGAATATATTCCTTTTTGTTATTTAGTGCATAGCATATTCTCTGGAATGTTCCTTTCCACAAGGGGCAAAACTCTCTGACCGATTATTTCTTTCCAAACCCCGGATATCCCTAAGCTCAGTTTATATAACATTCTCATGTGTTTATTGCTTAATTGAAGGGGAAAAAAATTCTTGTTCCACAAAATCAATTAAGCAATAAAAACGTAATCCGTATCATTTACTAATGCTTCAAACTACCTTGATAGGTACGCCGTACAATGATTCAGATGGTCTATCGATCCGAAGATCCAAAATCCAGAATTCAGAAAATCCTTTTGAGGCACCTCAACACAACCTTTCGAATCCCCAGGGGCACGTCGATGCAAACTTCTGAATCTTAAGGGGCACCTCGATGTAGCTTACCAATCCAAGAATCCAAAATTTAAAAGACCAAGCCCGCTCTTGGCAAACCCTCAAAAGCCTAAGCCCAAGCCCACTCTTGGCAACCCTCAAAAGCCCAAGCCCGCACTTGGCAACCCTCAAAAGCCCAAGCCCGCACTTGGCAACCCTCAAAAGCCCAAGCCCACGCTTGACAACCCTCAAAAGCCCAAGCCCACACTTGGCAACCCTCAAAAGCCCAAGCCCACGATTGGTAAACCTCAAAAGCCCAAGAATGCACTTGGCAAACCCTCAAAAGCCCAAGCCCGAGCTTGGCAAACCTGAAAAGCCCAAGCCCGCGCTTGATAAACCTCAAAAGCCCAAGCCCAGGCTTGGCAACCCTCTCCTCCTCGATAGGTCTGTTGATGGTGCATTCCCAGACCACCCGTAGACAACCGATTCAACCTCACCTCCCTGATAGGTCCGTTGATGGTGCATTTCCAGACCACCAGTAGACAACCAATCCACCTTCCCTCTCGATAGGTCTGTGGATGATACACCCCCGAACTGTTCGTAGACAACCGTCTCAAGAAAGCCCTTCTCCTCTTTTTCCTGAAGCAACCAGCAATCCATCCCAAAACCGTTTGAGGGGGAATCAAATGCGATACCAAATCAAAATGTCCAAGTTAGAATTTCATTCTTGATAAGTCTGTTGATGGCAACCCTAGTAGACAACCGATTCAAGAACCCGCTCCTCAGGTATAACCTTCTATCCCTCGCTCTTTCATGAGATCACACTTGGCCCGCCAAGTGGTAATCTCCCGAGGGGCAACCTATGAGCATGAGCTTTTCGGTGACCCTTGGAACGATGATGACTTGTTGGTCTAACCTCGTATTGTCTAGTTGTTCTATTCTTTGAAGGTTGAATCACGTTGGCAAGTACCTTTTTTGATGATTTTGGACCTTTGGCAGCACTTAAATATCATCCGTATGCATTTAGAATTAATCGTTTTTTTTTGCTTGCGCGCAGTAATTTATTTTGCAATTTTCTATATGATTTGAACATTTTCAACTAGTGACATTTATATTATTGGGTTCTAGACTCTTTGAGCTTTTTGGAATATCAAGAATTGCCTTAATTGGATAACCGTAGTTAAAGTTATAAGCGTCGGAAGTAGAAATCCTAATCTGCCCTAATTAATCCTAACCCTAATCAGAAACCCTAGGCTAAACCCTAAGCGAAAACCTAAACCATAGCCCCCTTTAATGCAGCCACCGCCGGCGGTAGCGGCAGCTTGCCCTCTAGCGGTGGTGACAGCCACTGGAGTGGCAGCCACAGCCACCGTGGTGGCTATCCACCCCCGTTATGGCCACCCCTCGTCTCCATGGTGACTTCACAGTCACCGTGGCAGTGACCACCGTAACCCTTGTGGCGGTGGCTACTGTTGTCATGGCAGTGGCCACCGCCATGACGGCGGCGGCAGAGTTGGCATGACCATTTTTTAGCCGTGCCACTTCACTCTCTCTCTCTCCTTGTGATTTTGCCACGTATTTTTTCTAAAAATTCGCCTAAGTCGGTGGATTTTTGTGTGTGAGAGTATTTAAGCCAATCCACGAGAGAGATTAAAGGACTATTTCTTCAGAATTTAGAACTAGAAAATCATTTTGAGAGAAAATGAAGAACAAGAGAGAGAAAAGGAAGAACTAGAGAGAGAAAGCTTAAAAAAGCATAGAATCCGGGGTAATCCCTTCTAATCTCGATTCTTAGTTGTTCTTAGGCTTAATCTCGTAGCTTAAACACTAAAATCAATTAGAAAGCATATGTTAAAATGGATTAAATACGGTTTTACAGACTTTTCCTAAAATACGACCCAAATAATCTGTCACTTTTTTCGTCGCCGATTCAGTCGTCATTCAGACGGAAAATCATCAAAAGCTTGCCAAACGTCTGATTCGAGTCTCCCGAGCTAGATTCACGGCCTAGAGGTAACAAAACTGAGTTCCCTTAATCTTTTACTTCGTTTTATTGTTTATTGTTGCTGTTCTTGCTGCTTTTGGTGTTGTTTCTTGGTTTTCCCTTGGTGTTCTTGGAAAACCGTTGGAAAATAATCATACCTCTATAAGGATAGCCTTCACCTCTATCCATATAGCCTTGGCTGCTAGTGTTATAGTGGTGAAGGCTATAACTATGGAGGTGAACACCACCCCTATAGAGGTCCCGTTATTTCTTACGATTTTTAGGTATTTTCTTACCCAAATCCATAAAATCAACATTATTCGAGTGTTTTAAGTCTAGATCTATTGAAATATAGTTGCTTACGACTTAAAGCTTCAATGATTTCGAGTTTATGGATACAACAAAAACACCGATTTCCCCCCTTAAAAACAAATCTCGACGGCCAAGGCTATAGCGACAGCCTTGACCACTGCCACAATAGCCTCCACCCCTGCCACTATAGCGGTCAAGGCTATAGTGACAGTAGTCAAAGACGTCACCATAGCTTTGACTGCCGAAATTTAATTTTAAGTCCTTTTTAGCCGTTTTCTTGTGTTTTTGACCCCGATTTTTGCCCTAGATATTTTCCAAAAATCACAAAAATTCTGGAATAAATTAATATTTTTTTAATCTGATTTATTTTAATTATTCAATTATTTAATTGATTAAATAGCTAAAAAATGCCAAAAAATGCCTTTCAACTCTAAAAATTCCCAAAAAATATTTTTCTCCATAATAAAATTTTACTTTCTGCTTTTAATTATTTATGATTATTGGTGATTTATTTATTGGTTTTGGGCCATATCAGTATTGGTAAGTTTGGTTAAGGCCCAATTTCAGTCCCTCTTTATTCGCTTTATTTATTTTTTCGCACTAGAAAAATGTATAGGTATTTGTAAAGCCTTATAATAACTTGTCTGCGTGCTTTATTTACTACTTTTGTGTGATGTATGACATATAAATCGAAAACTCCAAACATTAACCGGATTTAAATCGCATAAGAACTAAAGTAGCTTTATTAAACCGTAAACGTTTTTTATTTAAAAATTGAAAAGTAAGCAACATCATCCGAACTTGGAATCTCTATTTTAAGGTACGGTCCAACCACCCGGTGGGAATATTGTACCCAAATTCCTGGTGGAGCTAAACCAGGTGGCAACTCTATCTTAAAATACGGGATTTCAAGTCTCGTATCCCTTGACACCTAAATTGGACTAAAACTCAACTTCAACATCACTTTCGTCATTATTTTCATCATGCCTAAAATAAGGATTCTCCCTTAGCACAGTTCACAGCGCACGTTGTTTTTTCGCCCCCCGTGCTATGCATCTCACACAGTCCTCGATCATCCTCTAGTTCGCTGTTATATGGATTCAAATTTAGTTTCAAGCTCAGTTTCAGAATCTAGTTTTTCTGCTATGTCTAATTTGCCATCAGTGGATGGGGTTCATTCTGAGGGTACTTCTTCTCCTCCTCTCCTCTAGCCTGATCAAGGTCAGACTCCATTGAGTTCAGAGATTGCCAATGCTTTATTAGTGTTTCTTTAGTCCAATCAGTTTCGAGATGCAATTCAAGGGCAGATCTAAGATTCGGTCCGCGTAGTTTTGGAGGAGAAAAGAAGTGTCTAAAGGATTCCGATGATCGATATTCAAGCTCGGGGACATCTAAAGACTGCTCTAAATGGACCAAGTTAGGTTCTAATTCAGTCTACTATTCAGCCAATTCAGCCAGTTCAGTGTGTGCAATAGCCCATTCAACCTTCGCCTATCCCATTTTAGTTTGGTTATGATATCATGCAATCTCAGTCGCCCGTGTTCGGTTATCCAACCCAGACTCCAAAACACACCTCCAAGCCTGACTTTCTCACCAGTGTGAGCCAATTTCTAATGACCCCAATAACCTCATATCAGTTTCAGCCCGCTCGATCAATTTCACTCGCCCAGTGCCGATCCGGTCTATTCCAACTGGATCAAAATTTAGGTCAACCTCAAATGCCTCCAAAGCCCTTTTCTCCTACTCCTACTCAGTTTATAGTTGCTCCGAGGGGGGCTGCTTACCCGTGAAACCCCTTCAATAGTTGAAGCCTCATCGCCTGCTTCACCATTCCAGTTTGGCACACCCCATCCCTTTAGCGGCCAGGTCATGCAATCTCTGGGCATGACACCTGAATTAAAGCTCTCACGCATCGATTAACGACTGTTTCATCCAACGACCAGGTCATGCAATCTCTGGGCATTACACCCAAAGTGGAGGCTCTTCTGCATAAATTCTTGCTCTTTTATTCCGAAGAAAGTCAAAAGGCAAAGCTCAAAGAGAGTGAAGGACCGTGTGCTGTCCCATCTCGGGCCAAGCTAAAAGAGAAGCTTTCTCAAGCCAGCAAGTCGAATCACGGATCATCCCCTCAAGTTTGAATGATTGCTCAAGCGTCGGTTGTGGTTATCACCATCCAGTAGAGCAATAAACCGAAAGATATTTAAAGTCCATGAAAATTACTCCTTAGTGTAATATTAGCCGCCTTAAGGGAGCGCGACCTCCTCAAAACCCTTCACGAGCATAGACCCCCTAAGGAAGAGGAGAAGCATAACTTTTGTGAGTATCATGTCAAACTAGGCCACCGTACTGATGAATGTCAGAAATTAATTCAAGACATCCACCGTTTGATATGGGAAGGAAAGATAGTTGAGCCTGAAAAAGCATTTACCCATCAGGGTTCACCCCCCTCTCTCGCTCACCAAAAGGAGTTAGTGGTCTGCAAGATCTCATTAGGGCCATCTATTCTATAGACAAAGCTCCCGCAATTCAACTTGATGCCTCTATGGTTCAAGCTGCACCTATTTAGACACCTGCTCAGAAAGCATTCATATCCTAGTGGCTACTCCCTCTTAGTGTCTTGTTTGCCAAGTTACAAGAGAAAGGTATGATTAGCCCACTTCGCGAATGCTGGTCTCCTACACCTAAAGAGAAAGGGAATTTCTGTTGCTATCATGTTCAGTCTAGTCACAAAATAGATCAATGCAAATCTCTAGGCAGGGCCATTTGGGGTTTGATAAGAGAAGGGAAAATTGATCAGCCAGCTAGAAATACCAGTATTGATAGTGGAGTGAATGCGATCAATTTCTGCCTGAAGAATTTGTGTTAGCTATGGTCTTCTCTAGTTCAGCCGACACCACCGCTATGCAAGCCAATTCTACTGCCAAATTTGACAAGAATCTTGCGAGGTCTCTAGCAAATGAAGGAGAGAAGTCATCAACCGAACAAGTAAAAGTTTTGTATCTTGACCTGGATAACATGCCAATGAAAGCTACCGAGGATGCTTAATCTACCAGCTCTGCCAATCAAGACCCTCCGCCTATAGAGGATGACTATCTATTATGTAATTTTGTTTTTCTAGTATTTAGATGTGAACAATTCTGACTTTAAGGCTTTTTTTAATTCAATCAAAGACTCTCTTTTTGCTTATCTGTTTGATGTTTCGCTCGATGGGTCCATGTATTCATTTTATCGTAAGCGTAACGAGTTCAGTATTCATGACATTTCTTTAATTGAAATAAATTTGAGTACATGCGATGGTAACCATTTTCTAATGATCTAACCTCTGAAAGAAAAAAGAGAGATAAATAAAGTGCTTAAAGATTGTGATAATGCTTCTACCTGGTCACACCTAGTCACACCCGTGATTCATCGTCAGACTGTCGAGCATCGCATCTTCACACCTAGAATAGAAAAGAGAAGCTCGGTCCTTCCCTGGATAGATCCAATATGTCAATCGGTTCATCACTGGCCTCATGTCCATATGCAAACCTATTTTTAAGCTATCGAAGAAGGGTTGGCTGATTATAGAGAAGGAGCATAGCAAGACCGCCTTTAACAGAACTAAGGCTTACCTTTTTGTCGCCCACCCATTCTTAAATTCCCACCCCCGATACACCATTGAACCTTACTAATATCCAATACCTTCCAAATCTACAAGCCTTCCCTGTTTCTCTCCTCACTGGCCATTCTCGGTGAGGGAGACACATATCATCGACGAGATTCGACCCTTATCAACAAATGAACACTGCTTCATCGTCATAGGGGCAGGTTACTTCTCAACATAGGGGGAAGCTAGTCCTTTGCCAACATTACTACCAAGAGGATGTCCAAGTTAATGCATCTTCACCTGGTATAGACTACTTAACAGCTTGGTCTCAGAAAATCAGTTTCAGTCCCAAGGGGCAAACCACTGTTCGATCAGGAAATTTGGGTCCGAGCACTATAGATCTTCACGCAACTGACCATGAGCTAGTGGGGTAACCGAAACTACAAGCCAGCTTATCAAGAAGTTCATTTCCAAGACCATTGCAAATATCAAAGATTGAGCCGATGAGATATCATTCACCCTTTGAAGATGTCAAACAAATGTTATAATTGTTGCAAACCGAACACCTTTTTTTCCTTTGCGTACAAAATGGAAACCGGGCTACTAACTAAAATTGAGACAAAGTCCTTAAGAGTCACAGTCAAAGAGACCCCATAGACTAAAGCACAGTTCAAACAGCTTAAGCAGTCTTCAGGTATACCAACAGCACGTAGAAAGATCAAATAACAATCGAGTCAAGCATTAGAGGCACCATCAAAGGCCGATGATCTGATTCCAAAGAAAGCAAAGCCTGCCAACGCCGATCCAAGGGGGAAGTTCCAACTAGATTGGGTAAGACTTCGCATATTTAGAAAAGCACTCGATCCAAGGGGTATAATTGTTAATGGTATGAATTTGTAAACCCTATCAATCAGAATCATTTGAAGCGGTATCATATCTAACCTAAAGAATCAAATACAGAAAAGCAAGACATAAAAAATAGTAAAAAAAATCAATCACCCAGTGAGTGGTGCTCTACTGCTCGGGCATAAATTAGGGTGCATCCTGCTAGTTGGTATTCTATAAATTGGTCAGGAAAAAGTTAGGGTGCAAGAAAAGCCCGCTAGACTGAAAATCTGAAAAGGGCGGCCTAGACAAAAGTTAGGGTAAAGTGATCAACGAGAGCATGTTAGCTAGAAAACCTACATAGGCTAGTTAACACCAGAGTTTGGGTTAATAAAAATGGTTATCATCATTATATACTCAAACTTGCTTCATTTAATTGAAATGTCATTCTACTAAATTCTTTATATTTGTGGTTGAATGAATATATTGGGCCTAAAAGGCAAAATGTTGTAAGTGAGTTGAACGAAGGGTTCTGTGCAGTCAACTCAATTCCTCAAAATAAAAGAAAGAGAACAAAAGGCAAAAATCCTAATAGACTGAAAAGAAGTGAGGTCTATGCAAAAGCCAGGAAGAGTCTGCTGGATTGAAAACCCAAAAAGGGCGGTCCAGGCAAAAATTAGGACATAAAAGTAAAACAAACAAAGTCTAATGGGCCCAATGCAATGTTTAGGTCTATGCAAGAATTAAGACAATTAAAACAAAGATAATTGACGGCCATCGATCACATCAAGATATCTGCATTATCATCATCAGCATCAGAGTGCATGAATACGTTCTCCGGTCTAATGGATTCGAAGGACTCAAATTAGTCCTCTGCCTTTGTCCACTCAGATCTTGACCGCAATCGAGTATCTCGACTCCACAGCATCCTAATCTTCTAAAACCATCCTTGGTAGAATTCATTGGTAGTGATAGCGTCCAGCCGTTTGTCATCTAGAACCCTGAACTTTGCTTCATGCTCCCACCTGTCTCCGATTCGCTCAATTCGATAATCATTTATGCAAGCTAGAGGGTGTGTAGAAAATAATAATCCTCTACTAGGGGCATTCTTGTTTTAGCCATACTATAAAGCACTTCAGTATATTCTCTTCCCTAATCAAGCATCTACTGCACCTAACAACCATCTAGCGAGCAGGCATAGTAATTAACAATGCAAGTAAGCAATCACATCAGTCAAAGCAATTAACAACGCAAGCAAGCAATCACATTAGTCAAACCAAATAAAATAACCAAAGTATCAACTTTCCAATGTATCAGGTGAACGCAAAAATATAGCAAGAAAAGAAAAGATAGTCATCAAGGTATCTGAAGGGTAGCAAGATAGTGCAAAAGTGTATCAATCTAGCAGTGTAGTCACCACAGTTGTAAATCCTCCCTGTCATAATCAGATGGGATGTGTCATGTCCTATCGTCATCCTTGCTCTCCTCACCCTTTGTGGTGTCCCCCGCAAGAATGCGAGATGATACAAGCTTGGATGAAGGCTCAGGGTGAACTGCAGACCTCATGAAAGACACCTTCCTCATCCCTATTACATTGTAAGTAAGTCCCCGAGGATCTGAATCACCTTGCATCAGCTATAAAGCCCCAACTATCACCTCCAGCATCCGTGCCTTGACCTTTCCCCCTGATCTGGGTCTTGAGTTCGTCCCTTTAAATCCGCAACCTCTGAGCTTGGTCGCTGAGTTGTGCCACCTCCTGGGTATGCGTGGCCCTCTCCTCCACATACTAAGCTCTCTCAAATGCCATCTGGCTCTGATATTCCGCCAACTCCCTCTCAATGCGCTCTCGATCCTCCTCACTAGTCCAGACTCGGTCTTGCTCCATCACAATGAAAACCTACACATTTTAATAACCCCGAAAATGGTCAGCCCCAATAAATCATGCATCATGCATACATTCATAATATTCATATATGTTATCATATTTGTTTCTTATAGGAAATAAGAAAGAAATCAATTAACCCAGAAATAGGATCCTGGGCTAAGACCATGTCTCGCACCGAAAAATATCCCCAAGCTATACGTTTGACCTCAGAACCAAGCACTTGCTAGTTAAAAGCAAAATCGGACCGATCACCATGACCAGACAATAGTTTATCATAATTGGAAAAGTTCTTACATGTGTAGTATTAGAAGGAGTGAAGAAAATAGGCATGGTAGTGTCCTTGATGTGCTTAACCGCGCGCACCCCTGGCTGACTCAGAACTCGTAGCTCTCGCTCCATGGAATTCTCCAGGACCCCCTGGACAAATCCATGGGGTGGAATCCCCCTAGCATGAGGAATCTATGTAAAAGCCGTCTTGGGCTAAAACCGTGGCCCCTACAAAGTGTCTCCTAGGCTGCTACAGCTAGCACCACTAGTCCCTCTCCTCTTCTTGCAGAAAGCCTGAAAAAGATTAAATCAAATGTTAGTCTAAGTAGTGAGCGATAACAGTTATCATCGAGAATTCAGAAGGTATTCTCGATAGTCAAGTTGTACCTTCTTTTATCGGGGTAGGAAAACTTTGAGACTGATAAGATCCTCAACATCAAAAGGCACACCATCTTGATCCATGGCTATGCCACTACCCTCACCATCCGAAGGGGGCTCATCATCGTCATCTCCACTATACCCGTCGTTACCTTTGGTAACCATGCCGTCATCTCCAAAATCCTTATGCTTATCAAATGGGGTCAATCTCCGGCAAGTAGGAATAAGCCAATCAAGGTGGGTGGCATAATCTAGTCTGAGTGATGACACTCTCTCCTGATCACCATCCATATACCTAGCTTGATCCTTCACGGGTATAAGGTAGGGCCAGGATGTGCCCACTGGCACATCAGGCAGAACTCTCCTCCAAAGGGTAACACTGGTCCTCCACCTCCGGATGCGATCCCTGAAATACCACTCCTGGCTTTAGGGGCACTCAAGTACAAATCGGCAGCCATCAACTCCTCATTGACCATCAGCTCCTCTTAGGATCTCTCTGATATGATCATAATATGGCAGTCCTCTCCATGACTCTACTATAAGCTTAAAAATAATAATAAATCACTGTAAGTATCTCTCCTTTTGTTCATACAGTTTTGAACTAATGGCTTAAAATAAATATGCAGGAATAGATTTTATCACCCAATATAGGTGAAGCTGCAGCATGCTCGTGGGTATCCTTATCCTTCAACCGGACCATCGATTGGGCGATGTAACCGTCTGGGGGTTGATGGTCTAACCCAGGCGGTGGGATAACTCTATGCACGTATGCCTATACCTGTGAAAAGAATGATAAAGTCAATGTATAGTTAGCGTAATTATTTCAGAATTTCTGGTGGGTGGAATTTCTAACCTGAATCCAAAAGGCCCCGACCATGTACTCGCCGGTGTCCCCACGGGCTGAGCAATCAAAAGCATAGTACATCTATCTAAGTATAGCCCGAGGGTAATTCCCCTCCCAAAAAATGGTCATGTCATCAAGAACACTGAGCAAGCCTATGGTAACCATGCTTGAGGAAGAGGGAAAGAAGAGGGTAGTGAGCAATGTGAGGATGAAAGATCACAAATACTGGGTTAACCTATCACCACTAATGTCGGTCTCATGGATCCAATATGTCTCAAGAGCGGCATACTTGAGCCTGTCTTTCCTTAGGGGAGGGACCCTAAGGAGCACCTCCACTCGAGCCCGGGAAGCTAGCTAGTCATGAAAGCGGTCAAGATAAAATGGATCACTCGCCCTCCCTATCGGAATCCCGTCAACACCACCATATCGCAAGGGGTGATAGTCAGCTCCCTAACAGGTAAATGAAATGTATGGGTGGTCTCCCTTCACCGCTCTACCAGGCATGCCATGACTGTCTGACTCATAAGCTTATGCCCCATTGGTAAAGCCTCAAGCAATGGCACCAGATCCGTATCTATTATCACCTCGACCAGTGAGAAATCTTGAGTTAACATCGCTTTAGCCTTAATCTTTATCCACCATTTGGCACAATGACTCGTAGACCCCATGGTATTGCAATGATGGGTCTACAAAATGTCAAATATAGGGGGTTAGTATCGAAAGAAAAAAGAGCAAAAGTTAATTATGAAAATTTGACAAAGAAAGCCAATTTTCAGCACCTCGATCACCTCAGAATTAAATTTTGACATTAAAATCAAATTCAGGACGAAAAATAGCTAGGGTAGCACCTCCCAAGCTTCTTTCGGGCTCGCCAGCGATGGCTTCGTCGCAACCGCCACTGCTAATATCATGGCGGCGGTCACCGCCACCGTGATGGCGTCCATCGCTATAGCGGCGGTGGCGGCGTCAGCCGCGAGCCATCCGCTGACATCCTTTTTCCCTAAAATCCAAATTTTTTCAACCAAATCCTGGTCTAAATCTACCAAAATTAGTCCCTAAATGATCCTAAAGCAATTTTAAACCCTATTCATCAGCAATTCCACCAAAAATCCAAGCCTAAATGCCTAAGAATTCAATATTAGGCCATGAGCATAAAGTGAAAAATTCAAAATTTTGATCGGGTTTTGATAGATTACCTGAAGAGACGAGGCATGCCCATGCAAATCTATCTACATTCGGGGTTGCGAGTAAAGGGTATACCCCAAATACTTGTCTTCTCAGCAAAGTCCATATGCTTAGGCAAATGAGAGGGCACACAAATCGTGGTTGGTCATGCTCAAGGAACTATGGTCAATCCCATCGGATTCCCTCTTGATCATTTTAGAACGATAATTCAAAGGACACCAAACCGGTTTATGGTCGTATAAAATGGTAATAAAAGAAGAAGGGAGAAAGAAAAGAAGAAGAATGAAAATAAGAAAGAGAAAGAGTGCAGAAGGTGAAAGAAAAGGAAAAGAGAAAGAAAAGAATGAAAAAGGATAGATTTCTTTCTGTCATTTAGTGCATATCATATTCTCTAGAATGTTCCTTTCTATAAGGGGCAAAACTCTCCGACCGATTTTTTCTTTCTAAACCCCGAATATCCCTAAGCTCAGATTATATAATATTCTCCTATTTTTATTGCTTAATTGAAGGCAAAAATTTTTTTTCCACAAAATCAATTCAGCAATAAAAACACATTTGTATCATTTACTAATGCTTTAAAACTACCTTGACAGGTATGTCGTACGACGATTTCGATGGATGATTGATCCAAAGATCCAGAATCCAGAATTTAGAAATCCTTTTGGAGCACCTCAATGCAACCTTCCAAATCCCTAGGGGCAACTCAATGCAACCTTTCGAATCTCTAGGGGCACCTCGATGTAAACTTCCTAATCTCTAAGGGCACCTCGATGCAACCTTCCTAATCTCCAGGGGCACCTCGATACAGCTTATCGATCAGAGAATTCAAAATTCAAAATCCCAAGCCCGAACTTGGCAAACCCTCAAAAGTCCAAGCCCACACTTGGCAACCCTCAAAAAGCCCAAGCCCGCTCTTAGCAACCCTTAAAATCCCAAGCCCACGCTTGGCAACCTTCAAAAGCCCAAGCCCGCACTTGGCAAACCCTTAAAAGCCTAAGCCCGCACTTAGCAAACCTCAAAAGCCTAAGACTGCACTTGGCAAACCTCAAAAGCCCAAGCCCATGTTTGGCAAGCCTCTCCTCCTCGATAGGTCCGCTGATGGTGCTTTCCCAGACCACCCATAGACAACCGATTCAAACTCACCTCCCCGATAGGTCCATTGATGGTGCATTCCCAGACCACTAGTAGATAACTGATTCATCTTCTATAAGGTGTCAATGACGTGTGGGTCTCCCTGGGTGCCTGTGTGAGAGAGGCAGGGCCCATAAGGGTTTTGCTTGGATTTAAGCGTGGCCAAAACATCTTTTAGTTAAAGTTTGCACAATAAGCCAATTTTAGTGAATAGAAGAATCGAGAACTAAATCTCGATACAATTGATAGAGTCGCCACCCAAGTTGTCTTCTTGGGAATGAGTTTTGGGATAGTTCCCTCTGGATAGGAGACTCATACCTATTGGATCAGAGATTTGGGTATCGGATGAGTCGTTTATTTCTCATTTAGTTGATTCAAAATTATATTCACCGAGTAAAACCATTTTAGTTTTCATCAGTTAGGGAATTATCATAGAAATCCTATTTCTACACTCTTTCGCACTCGTTACATGTGTTTACATGTTACAATAAAGCACAAGCAATAAATGGGGGATAAAAATTACAACCGGGGGAAAAATGGGGGAAATTCCAAAGAGATCTTATACATTAGTTCTAAGTTATAAAAAAAAAATAAAAATAAGTTCCACTGCATTCACATATATTAGCACAATTTATAGTACAACATAAATCAACATTTTATTGAGGAAAATGTGATTTATTTCGTAAAACCATATTTTAGCTTTTGTGGGTTGATTTATCGGATTATTAATGAAAATGACGACATGGCAAAAGGTAAGTTGGTTGATTTTTATTTAACCAAAAAATGAAGTCTGGGTTCTGTCTGAAGGCTGGTACCCATACGAGTGGGTAGGCCCCGCATGGCTACCGGGGAGGACCCATATGGGTATGGGGGACTCGTACGGGTCTTATCGGATTTGACAGAACCAATGTTTAATTTATATAAATAGATTGTTTATAGAGGAGATAAAATAGAAGTGGGAATTCCCTTTATATGAGTCTGGCCCACCACTACAATCACTGAAATGATATATTAGGTACTAACAAAGCCTATATTAATCAGGATCGGACCCAAAATGAGAATTGAAATTATAGTCGATATAGAATAAACTAACAATAACAATATAATGGAGATGTGAGTTTATTTGAAACTCAGGAGAGTTAACTTTAAGATGTGAATCAACTTTGAGCCGATCCCTTTACTGTAGAGAGAGTCAGGCCAAAGAATGTGCTTAGTTAGGACTATTTAGGAGAGTGTTTTAGTGGATAGAATCTCCCCTAAAACCTAATAAACGAAGCTAGGAATGAATAAAATGTGGACAAAACCTCAATGAATGGGTTTTCCCCCTATTTTATACCTCCTACAGCTCAACTATACCTATGGAGATTGCTAGAACTATAATTTTCCTATAATAATTTTGCTTATGAGTTGTGTCCCCAAAAATGAGAGGAGAAGGGCCCTTTTATAGGGTGAAATTAGGTCAGAATTCGGTGATCTCAAATTCAATACCTGCCTTTTCCTTAAATGGTAAGAAACTATTTCTGAATTGGCCTGAACAGGAAACAAGCATACCTATATGAGTGGGGTCCCACCCATACTGGTACCAAGGGACCCGTATAGGTCCCCCCTAGGTGTACAGAAGGTAGTTACCCTTTCGGGTGTTCTAGTGGATCTGTAACACTAGGCAACACCCGTAAGGGTACCTAAGCTTAGTCTAGATCTCCGTGTCATGGCTAAACTCACTTTACAATAGTGGGAACACCTATGATGGATAACACCTATAAAATAATGCATTATCTAGCTCTCATCATCATTTCAGGAGATGGATCACTAAAACCCAGTGCTTACAAACTGCCCCTCATAGGATCATTACAGATAGGGATCTTTATGT
Organism: Euphorbia pulcherrima; assembly: GCA_947683365.1. NCBI lineage: Eukaryota > Viridiplantae > Streptophyta > Magnoliopsida > Malpighiales > Euphorbiaceae > Euphorbia > Euphorbia pulcherrima. Next base: position 24,767,796 of record CANTUS010000009.1, read on the forward strand.
TCTCATGATATGAGCGAGGGTTTGGGAATTACACCTGAGTTGGTGATGGTGATTTGAATAAGTACCTTTCCTTGGGACGAAATCTTTCCCTGGTTGGTGCTTTTTTTTGAAGGCATATGGCTTTTCTTCATATCCCTTTCCTAAGGCAGATTGACTTTCTGGATTGATGTACCCTTTTCCTAAGGTAGATGACTTCTCCTGGTATCCCATTCCTAAGGTAGATCAACTTTCCTGACTGATGTATCCCTTTCCTAAAGTAGATGACTTCTCTTGGTATCCCATTCCTAAGGCAGATCGACTTTCCTGGCTGATGTATCCCTTTCCTAAGGCGGATGACTTCTCCTCATATCTCTTTCCTAAGGTAGATCGACTCTCCTAGTATCCCTTTCCGAAGGTGGATAAGTTCTCCTCATATCCCTTTCCTAAGTTGGATCAACTTTCCTAACTGATATATCCCTTTCCTAAGGTGGATTGACTTTCCTAACTGATGTATCCCTTTCCTAAGGTGGATGACTTCTCCTCATATCCCTTTCCTAAGGCAGATCGACTTTCTTGACTGATGATTTTACATAACCTACAAAAAGAGACAATAATCAAACACTGAGTTAATCATTGTCTGAGCCGATGCATCATTATTCTTGATTGACTTTATGATGAACAAAATTTTTTTCCCCTTCAATTAAGAATAAAGATGCGTGGATGGGGGGTTGGCCCTCGAATAAACTATAAACTAAGTGCGAGAAATGTCGGGGCTGTTCTGATTGTTCTAGAATGAAGTGCCCCTTGGAAGGGTGCCTTCCAAAGAATGCCCTTAGGAGGGCTAGACTAGGGGGGAATGCCCCTAGATTGACGGATTCTGCTGCTGGGGAATGTGGGGATGCCCCTGGATTTGATTCCTCTACTAGGGAAATAGAGGAATACCCCTGGATCTGATTCTACCATTAGGGAATAAGGGGCTGTCCCTAGATTTGATTCCTCTATTGGGAAATGGGGGGATGCCCTTGGATCTGATTCCACTACTGGGGAATGGGGGGATGCCCCTAGATCTGATTCCGCTGCTGAGAAATGGGGGGATGCCCCTGGATGATTTTGCTCGGGCATCAAAAGGTGACCCTCAGCTTATTCCACTATTGGGGAATGGATCGGGGATCTTTAGGTAGGCTGCTTGCTCCTGGAGAAGTCCCTCTTTGCAATACCAATTTGTTGGAGACGGACCTGCACATGAAAATTGCATTGGTTAGTAGCCAACTCAAGAACAGTCCACTTTTTCAAAAGATCTCGGGAAGACTAGAATCTTTGCCCCTTTTAATCAAGAATCGAAGTGAATTATGGGTTTTGCCCCTATTTTAGTTGAAATAAGGAGTTAAGAGAAGCAGGGTTGACCCCGAATTTGAATTGGATGAGTCCTTAGTGCTGTTTGAAATACTAGTTCAAAGATCTGCCCTTAGATAGCGATAGAGGGCCCGTATGGGTGGGCAGGGACCCGTACTAGTGGGGTCCTAGAAGATTGGGACCCGCACGAGTGGGCTGGGACCTATACGGGTCCCCATCGAGGGATTTAAAACTGAAATAGACCCCATACATCCCGCCTTACATCAAATCTTCCTATGCTAAAAATTTGGGCAATTTTTCCCCAAAATGCAATCAAGATGCATAACAAGATCCCAAAGACTGGCTGTTTCTCTCTTAGGCTCAAAGATTTGCCCTAGGTGGGTGATTTCGGGCTCCGAGAATGCCCGGTTTCTATCGGGTATGCTTTCTGTGAAGGGGATTCATTTTTCGGGGCTCACACCAGTCTCCAAAGTGCCCCTAATCCCTTCTCCTGATACTCATACTTCTCGTTCCTAGGTAATTTCACCCAATTTTCCATTTTAAATTTTTTATCCCTTTGAGAATTTCTCAAATTTTGGCGTGAATTAAGGTGTTTTAGACCTTAGGATAGAGCCTAATGCATGTAACTTAAGCCTAGGATGCTTCTAGGATAGTTTTGCATGAGCTTTGGTCGATATTCGGACAATTTGGATTTTTAGGAAAATTCCTTCGTGGGAACTACTTGTAGGGGACCCGTATGGGTGAGGGGGGACCCATCGGGGTCCCATTCTTGATATAGGTACCGACAGTGTACCCGTACGGGTGGGACTTGCCCGTACGGGTCCTATCCTTAGGGATAAAATGCCCACTTCATTTATTTCTGCCATGCTTTTCCGATTTCTGACAGGTTTGCTATATTCTAACCCAGTTGAACTATAATTCTATCTTTGTAGTTTCAGTATAGGATTGTGGGAGCCCTGAGCTTCTACAGAAAGTGGTACAAGGAGATACATACTGCGAAGGATACTGAGCTGTTGGCCGGCATTGACTCTTTCGACTTCAGTGACATTATTAGGGCCATCCTGCAGGCTCTAAAGATGTTCGTCCAAGGGGCCAATTCAGCTTTGATGGAGAGGTGGTCGGAGATGACCTATAGTGTCCACTTACCGATCGGGGAGGTCACTATTACTCCTTCTGATGTTTATACTGTGATGGGGCTGGAGTGGAGCGGTGAGATCATCCCCTTTGATGTGTTTGCGAATAGGTGGCACTCCCGGCCTAAGGTTAAGGTCTATATAGCTGGATTACTTAGGCTTTATTCGGGCGGGACGAACAAGCTCAAGTACAAGGATCTCCACTCTTACTGGATTGGGCAGCCGAGGCCTGTTGCAGCTGACAGGAGGGATCAGTATGCTAGGTCTTTCCTGCTGACATTCCTTACTACTGTCTTCTTCCCAGTCTACTCAAGCAACTCAAATTTGGTTTGCTTGCCCCTGTAGAGGATCTTGCTGCCATGCCTGGAAAAAACTAGTATTGGGCTATCCTGGTACAGTTGTATTATGGGCTAGATGCCGGATTTTGGGGCCAACAATCTGAGCTCAAGATCTGCCACCTGATGTTGCTGGTAAAGCTGAAAGCTCATCTCTAGTGTTTTATCTTTTCATTCAAACTGTGTTGTGACTAATCCTGGTTTTGCTTTTCGAATTTAGGCTTTCGAGCACCAGTTCATCCCTAGGCCAGGGTTGCCTATGCAGCCCGAGACACCACATATCATCTCCCAGTGGATGGGATTTTGGCAAGACCAGCCCCTGAGTACGGCTTAATACAGAGAGTTCCTACGCCAGCTGCACTCGAATCGGGTAAACTTCTTCCCTTTTAAACCTACATTTTATATTTGAACAAACCATTAGTAGAAACTGTATTTACTAGGTTGTGACACTCACATTGCATTGACTTTTTATAGGTCATCTGAGACCCTTGGGAGAGATTGGACATTTATGGGGCCATTAAGAGGATGCAGGTCATGGTTGTTGACCATCGCTTTGTCTTGGAGTCACCACTCTCCTATGAGTGGTATTTTCGCGAGCGAGTCCAAGAGTGGAGAACCAGTGCATTGGTGGAGAGACGGGTCCATCCCCCGATTCCACCAGGAGTCTTTTAGCCTCATCTCATGCCGATAACTGACCAAGGGTTCTATTTATTAGGTGAGGGGACCCGAGTGCTATTTGTGGAGGGTTCTTATAGAGACTTTATTGATTCCTCACTTCTCCCTCCTTGCAAGAGGATTCATCATGAGGATGTCGCCTTTGAGTTTCACTAGAGTGATGATGAGGATGACAATGGTGATGGTGATGATGATGATGAGGATGGGCCGGGTGGAGACCATAAGGGCCCATTCGTTGCTAGCGGTACTAGGGGCTCGGCTAGGTCTGCTATCCCTTCTTCCCAGGTATTTTCTTAACTTGAAGCCTTGTGAATACTTTATGATTTCTTATAATTGCTTGGTATTCTGAGTATGATGTTTTATTCCTACAGCCTCATGCCCCTACTCGGAAGAGACCTGATACCACTGCTGCTGTTGCCCCCGAGCTGCCGGTGAAGTGATCTCGCACTTCTAGATCCATGAGAGAGGGGATCCTCTAAGCTAAGCTAGATAACTTCTTTTGAATCCTCGATCATTTGGGGAAGCGAGTCATCAAGGAGCTCGAGGAGTCGGTCCAGCCCATTGGCTTCACTCCTTCCAGTTTTACCCATGTAAGGAGTTTCTCGCTTTTAACCTTGTCCATTATAGTGATTGCTTGTACTGTTCCATCCTAATGTGACCCTTTTTTCTAGGTGGCTATTACTAAGACTGCTCAGGCTAGGGCCAAGATTGAGGTGCTAAGGGGCTAGCTGGCAATGATGACTGAGGATAGACAGACACCGGCCCTTCTAATAAGGAGTACAAGGAGGATCTTTCTGCATCTAGAGTGACTAAGATGGGTGGCGGTTAGGATGTTGAGGGAGCTGATGTTGCTATGGGTGCGGAGGCATCAGGGATTAGGGGCCCTGTTCAGCCAGCTGCAGGTATCGATGATGCTGATGACCATATGACCATAGATGTAGATTATCTGCTGGCGGATACCCAAGACCAGACTCAGGAGGGTGGCCAAGGATAGGATCCACTGGCATCTTAGACTTGTGATTATTCTGATAGACTTTCAATTCTTTTGGGCCCTGTGTGGCTTATTTTGAATGTGAACCTTGAATTGTTACTTTTGACTTTTAACTTTTATGCATGTAAACTTTTCTGAACCAAGACCATTGAATATTGCTGCTTTGCGAACCCAAGGCACTTCTTCCCGATGATTCTGTAGTGAGGGGATTAGGTGGTGTTCTAATATTTGCCTAGGCCATTCAATGTGAGATGACCTACCGAACATTCATTATTTGTATCCTAATTTTTGCCTAAGCTATCCTTGATGGCTCAGTCCAGCAGACTTTTTCTTTTGCCTTAATTTTTGCTTAGATTTTGGGTTTTCAATCCAACAGGCTTTTTACCTTAACTTTTGCCTGGGCCACCCTTTCGAGTTTTCAGCCTAGCATGCTTTTCCAACTTTTGCATGGGTCTAATTTCTTTTATGACCCATCGGTATTTTTTTTCTCTTTTACTGAATGGTGCACGCAGTACAGAGAATTTTAACAAAGATGTATAACATGATACCGAAAAAATTGATGTTCACATACCTCTGATTATTTCACCTAAAGACATGCAAGCATTCATAAGACCAAGATTCTTAGCAATTCATAACATGTTTATTGATGAGATTAATTTGAGTATGTAGGCAATGGTAACAATTTCCAATGATTAAACCTTACCCACTTTCCAGTCCTTTTACAAATTTTCTGCAAAGCGAAACTGATGTGTTTTTCTCTCGATGCCCTAACTTTTGCCTAAGCCTCCCTTTTCGAGTTTTCAACTTAGCGGGCTTTATTTTGAGTTCCCTAACTTTCGCTTAATCGATTTGCAGAATATCGATCAGCGGGTAATTTTTGCCCAAGTAGTAGAGGACCACTTGTCAGGTGTTTTATTTATTTTATTCTTTATGCTACTTTTCTTGATTTATTTCTTTTGACTTAGACATGATAGCGCTTGAGTCTGTCTTGATTTACTGGATTCACGAACTCATTTCCATCCATATCTATAAGCTTGATTCCTCCTTTACCAAGGACTTTCTTAACTATGAATGGTCCTTCCTAGTTAGGCCTAAACTTGCCCCTAACATCAGTGTTGACTTGGCATAGTTGTTTGAGAACCAGATCACTCACTTTAAGAGGTTGCTTTGAGTGTCTGACTCTATTATTGTAAGCTCGAGCCATAAGCTACTGGTAAATCTGTAAGTGGTCGAGTGCCTTAAGCTGTTTCTCATCTATCGCATTCAACTGTTCATACCTAGCCTTTGCCCAATCCGACTCTTTCAACTGAGCTTTGAGTGCTACACGTAATGATCTTACTTCTGTTTTAATAGATAATACTGCTTCCATCCCACATACCAAAGAGAAAGGTGTTTGGCCAGTAGGCATCCTCACACTGGTTCTGTGCCCCCAAGCTACAAATGGAAGTTTGTCAGCCTAATCCCTGTAAGTGGCTACTGCCTTGGATAAGATTTTCTTAATCGACTTTTTCGCAGATTCTTCTTCCCCATTAGCTTATGGCCTATATGGAGAATATCTGTGATGCTCAACATTAAACTTCTCAAATAACTCACTGGTTGCCCCTTGGAACTGAACCCCATTGTCGGAGACCACATGATGCGAAACCCCATATCGAGCAAAAATATGCCTCTCTACGAACTTGCCCATTTTTATTTTTGTTGAATTCCTCTAGGACTTCTTTCTTTGATGATGTGTATCTTTGCGTCCTTTCCCCCCTGTCATGAAGAAAGATGAATCAAGGCATATTGCTATCATGTTTGCTAAGCACTTTTTATCTCTATTTTTGTGATAAGTTTTAACCATTGGATCTTTATTTCATTGCGATATACTCAAAGTCAATTTTATTAATAAAATCTTATCATTGGCTTAAGAATGTTATTATTATGAGTGAATGATGTCTTTAAAATGAAATGCTCTCATGGAATGTGAATGGAAAATGCATCAATTTATTCATGACACAATAAAGACATTCACGCTACAACTATTCATGATATGCCCTATATGCGACATTGTTTGCATAAAAAATGTTGGCAATATTAAAAATTACATCATTTGAATCATCCTCCACAGGCGGAGGGCCTTGTTGACTGAGTTCAACTGAGGCGACGGCGCGCAGGTTGGCTTGAGCTTCTTCAGCTACTGCCCTTGCCAAATTCTTGATAGCCTTACTTATAGGATTTCCTTTGTCATCTCCCTTCCAATTCTTCTTCATGAGTATCGCTAGAGCCGTGGTGATGGATTCAATTGCCTTACCCATCTTATCCCTCTCAATATTACTACATATTTCTACAGAAAGTGAGGCTTCGACCATGCATCCTTTCTTAAAATCAAATACATCATTGAAGAGGTATGATAGGTTCTAACATGCCTTGAAGATTTATCCTGAGTCCTTTTCCCTTTTGATAACCTTGTTTCATCATGATTTTCTTAACTTTAAGAGACACAAGCCTCCTAATCTTATTTTGGTGAGCTGTAGCCACCCTAGATTCCTTCTCTTCCATTTCCAAAACTGCTATAACTGATGGTCCGTCGGCTTCGATGGTTACTAGCTTGCCGTTGTGTATGAGTTTAATATTTTGATGGGCCATAGAAGGAACTGATCCTAGTGCATTGAGCTAGGGACGGCCCAACAATAATAAGTAAGAGACAGGGATTTCTAGTATAGTGAACAAGACCTTGGATGTTACTTCCCCGATTATGACCTTAGCTTCAAAGACCTCAACCATACTCCTCTTCGTATCATCATAGGCCCTTATAACGGTATTAGATTTTTCAATCATTGACTTATCCAATCTTAAGTAAGGGAGAATCTTTGAAGGGCAAAGGTTTAGAGTGGAACCGTCATCCACCATAACGCACGGAATAGAACGATCAAAGATCTGCATCTTAATGAAAAGTGCCTTATTGTGTTTATTTCCTTCCACCAGAAGATCTAACGGGTAAAATAAGATGAGTTCCATTTGGCTAGGAGGAAACCCCCCTATAACTGAGAACAGTAAGGGAGGTGGTAGGTGTAGCTTCTACGCTTAATAACTTTTCTATCACACCCCTGCGATGATCCTCGGAATCAATGAGAAGTTGCCAAACGTTGTACTTAGCCGGGGTAACTTGCAACTATTAGATGAGGGGAGTAACTTTCGAATCTATTTTCTTTGTATCCATCAAAACCTTCTCAGTGGTAGGTATAAAAGTAGGTCCCGTGCTGGCATTTGGGAGGATTTAGATATCAGCTTCTCTGCGCCTTCTCTTTTTTGGGAGGGCAGTAGGAGCCACCCTTCCATTGCGGGTAATATACAAGACCCTGTCTTTCATATAGCTTCTCCCTTTAGGAGTTTCAACCAATAGTGCCAGTTCTTCAAGCTCATTGTGTTCTAATACATAAGCATCAATGTTAATTAGTTTAGGTTGGACTAGCATAGCTTCCTTGTCATAAGCATCTCCCAACTCATAGGCATCAATATCAATAGGGACAGATTCATAGGGTATGTCTACCATCGAGTGAACCATCGGTTTAGCTTGCATGATCATATCGAAGACATGATAGGAGGAGAGCCCCAACTCAATAACCGTGACTTGCCTCTCAAATCTCGATAGGGGGTTATTCAAGGTACTTGGTTTAAGTTCAGGTTCTTAGATTTTCTTATCCTTAATCAGGCCACTGATGGCCTCCATTAAATTTCTACAAGCACCTGTACGATGACCTTTACAAATGTGATAGGCGTATAACTGATCCTTATCCTCAGGCTTTGAGGGAACATATGGTTTCATGCTTTGAAGGAGCCCCTGCGCCCTTAGCTTTGTGAAGATGGCAGGCAAGGACGCCTTCCAAGGGGAAATACTATCTTAAAAAACATGGACCACAGTAACTTCTTCTTGTACGGCTGCGGCCTTCGGATCTAACCTAGACCTTGGTTTAGAATCCTGGGCTGAGGTCGAGTCGCCCTTCTTGAACCAAGGTTTGGTTGGTATACTAGCCTTCTCCAATTCCTCAATTCTTTCCCATTTCTCGGCCTTCTCAAAGACTTCAATATAGCTAGAGAATTTATCCATGCCAAGGATCTTATGATAAGCAGGTAGGGCACCATCCATTAACTTCATGATCATTTCCGGGAGACTTAGCCTAACTTTCAATAGAACTTGAGTGGCCATCCAACTTTCAAAGTAAGGTTTGAACTTCTTATTGGGGGCCTACTTGATAGCCACCAAATTCTGTATGGTAGTTTTAATGGTAGCATTGAAACCATACTGATGGATAAAAGCCTCTGATAAAGCTTTCCAATCTCTGGTCACCTCATCTGACAGAGTGTTGTACCATTCGATGGCAGGACCTTCCAAGGTGTAGGGGAACATTTTGGCTAGGATCTTATCACTTAACTTCCTGATCCTCATAACCCTCTGATAGGTAGTGACATGAGATTGAGGTGGAACCGTTCCCTTATACTTTGCTATGCTAGGCATACTAAAGTTTTCAGGGACCCAATCTTCCTCTCTAGTTGCTTGGATGGATGGTTGGGATCCAGGATTAGCAGCAAGCAATTTCTGAAGCAAGTTGCATAATTCCACAGATAGAGATGACCCTTCTGATTAGGTTATCGCACCTAAGTGTAGACCCGTTGATGAGGAAAGGTAATCCCCTTAGGTGTGATGACAAAATTTAAGATCGGACCAGATGCCCCAAACTACAATGATGGTGGTATAAATCCCTGATTAAACTGAGCAAACTGACTGACAACTATAGGGGTCACTATGCCTGCAGACAGGAATGATAAGCTAGCTGAACTGAATGGACCCACAGAACCTAACTGGCTAAGCGGACCGAAAGAATCCCTCTGAGTCTGCACTGGCGGCAATCAAAATTGAGTGAACGGGTTATGAGTGATTCCTGATACTGGCTCGCTAGCTACTGCATTCACTTTTTGAGTATTGAAAGGAGCATGTGCCCTTCTCTCCTCGGTCATGATTGCCCTGATGGCTGCTAGCATCTTATTATTCATTTGGTCTAAGAATGGATCACTTCCCAAGTACTGAAAGACCTCATTTGCGATCTCCGAACTAAACTCGGTCCTTGATGCATTTGCCTTCTCTCCAGTGGCAACATCCTCAACCTCAACATCAATCTGGCCATCTAGAGTTAGAATACAAGACATCTCCTCAGGATGATAAGCAGAAAGATCTACCGAATCAAACTGACTGCTGGACGAAATACCCGAAGACTTACACGGATCAACCCTTGGCTGTACTAGAGAAATTTGAATGTGAGTCAAACAGACTTGAGATCATTTCCAAGCTCTTTCCCTTTGAGGTTTGGTTTTGCCTGAGGTGTCAACCAAGAGATTAGTACATGCATGGGATGTGGTATGCATGCACAAATTATAATGATGCATGGTGGTGGTCAATCATAACACTTGTGAAGCGATGGTTTCCGTCCTTATTTCTCTCCGCCGAGTTTGAGGGTTTTCTTCCTTAGTCTAATCTCACACAAAAATTAGGGTACCTAGAGGGTAAAATTCTATGGCTTTTGATAAGAATGGCATAGGGACATGGTTCCCATTATACCAAGCCTCTTTTGGAGGGATATAGCAATGAGTGCTCCACCCACTGGAGTGTTCCCAATTCCTGGCGGACATGGGTAACACTTTTGTGAGTATCGCAGAAATAATAGGGCACCCTAAACTAGGGCTAGAAGAAGAGTGCCTCTAGCTAGAGAGAAGGAGGATAGAGTGTGATAATTTTCTCAAATGATGGAAACAAAAATGGGTTGAATCAAGTAAATGATTTTCGGTGCTCATCTTAATCTTTTAAGCTTTTAAAACAAAAACTAACATTTTGCAAGTTAAAAGATTATATCACTAGCAAAATTACATTCACCGCATAAAATCGTTTTAGTTTTCATCATATAAGGAATTATCATAGAAATCCTATTTCTACACTCTTTCACACTCGTTACATGCGTTTACATATTACAATAAAGCACAAGCAATAAATGGGGAATAAAAATTACCACTGGGGGGAAAATGGGGGAAATTACAAAGTGATCCTATACATTTGTTCTAAGTTATAAAACAAAATGAAAATAAATTCCCCTGCATCCACAGACATTAGCACAGTTTATAGTACAGTATAAATAAACATTTTATTGAGGAAAATGTCATTTATATCGTAAAACCATATTTTAGCTTTTGTGGGTTGATTTACTAGATTATTAGTGAAAATGACCGCATGGCAAAAGGTTAGTTGGTTGATTTTTATTTAACCAAAAAATGAAGTCTAGGTTCTGTCCGGAGGGTGGTACCCGTATGGGTGGGTGGGACCCGTACGACTATCGGGGAGGACCCATATAGGAATGGGGGACCCATACAGGTCCTATCAGATCCGATAGAACCAGTGTTTAATTTGTATCAATAGATTGTTTATAGAGGAGATAAAATAGAAGCGGGAATTCCCTTTATACGAGTCTGGCACACCAATACTATCACCAAAATGATATATTAGGTACCAACAAAGCCCGTATTAATTAGGATCGGACCCAAAATGAGAATTGAAATAACAGTCGATATAGAATAAACTGAACAAAGCCCCGTATTAATCAGGATCAGACCCGAAATGAGAATTGAAATAACAGTCAATATAGAATAAACTGACAATAACAATATAATGGAGATGTGAGTCACTTTAAAACTTAGGAGCATTACCTTTATGATGTGAATCCACTTTGATGCGATCCCTTTACTGTAGAGAGAGTCCGGCCAAAGTATGTGCTTAGTTAGGACTATTTAGGAGAGTATTTAAGTGGACAGAATCTCCCCTAAAACCTAATAAACGAAGCTAGGAATGAATAAAATGTGGACAAAACCTCAATGAATGGGTTTTCCCCCTATTTTATACCTACTATAGCTCAACTATACCTGTGAAGATTGCTAGAAATAGAATTTTTCTATAGTAGTTTTGCTTATGAATTGTGTCCCTAAAAATGAGAGGAGAAGGCCCCTTTTATAGGGTAAAATTAGGCCAAAATTCAGTGATCCAGAATTCAATACTTGCCTTTTCCTGAAATGGTAAGAGACTACTTTCGAATTGGCCTGAATAGGAAACAAGTGTACCTGTATAGGTAGGGGCCCACCAATACCGGTACTAGGGGACCCTTATGGGTCCCCCCTAAGTGTATGAAAGGTAGTCACCTATATGGGTCTGCTAGTGGATCCGTACCACTAGGCAGCACCCATATGAGTACCTAAGGTCAGTCTAGGTCTCTGTGTCATGGCCAAACTCACCCTACAGCAGTGGGAACACCTCTGATGGATAACACCTATAAAAGAATGCATTATCTAGCTCTCATCATAGTTTCACGAGATGGATCATTGAAATCCAATGCTCACACCTTCCCTCTCGATAGGTCCATTTATAATGCATCCCCGAACTGTCAGTAGACAACCGTCCCGAATCAACCATCAATCCATACCAAAGCCGTTTGGGGGGAATCAAAGGCGATATCGAATCAAAATGTCCAAGTCAGAATTTCATTCTTGATAAGTCTATTGATGGCAACCCCATTGGACAACCGGTTTAAGAACCCGCACCTTAGGTATAACCTTCTATCCCTCGCTCTTTCGTGAGATCACAGTTGGCCCCCCAAGTGGTAATCTGCCGAGGGGTAGCCTATGAGCACGGGCTTTTTGGTGACCCTTGGAATGATGATGAATTGTTGCTCGGACCTCGTATGGTCTAGTTGTTCTATTCTTTGAAGGTTGAATCATGTTGGCAATTACCTTTTTTATGATTTTGGACCTTTGGTGGCGCTTAAATATCATCCGTATGCATTTAGAATTAACCATTTTCATTCACTCGCGCGCAGTAATTTATTTTGCAATTTTCTATAAGATCCAAACATTTCAGCATGTCTTGTTTACATTGTTGGTTTTTAGACTCTTTGAGCTTAACAGAATGTCAAGAATTGCCTTAACCGAATAACTATAGTGAAAGGTATAAGCGTCGGAAATAGAAACCCTAATCTGCCCTAATTAATCCTAACCCTAATAGAAACACTAGGCTAACCCTAAGCTAAAACCTAAACCCTAGCTCCCTTTACTGTCACCACCACTGGTGGCAGCGGTGGTAGCAGCTTGCCCTCCTGTGGCGGTGACCACCATTAGAGTGGCAGCCACTACTGTCGTGGTGGCAGTCACTGCCACTCTTTAGGGTGGTGAATGCCACCGGGGTGGCCACCTCCATTGTGGTCACCCCACCTCCGTAGTGGCTTCACCACCACCATGGCAACGGCCACTGCCACCCTTGTAGTGGTGGCTGCTATTGTCATGGTGGTGGCCACCGTCCCTATGGCATTCACTGCCAAGACGGCGGTGATGGAGTTGGCACGGCCATTTTTGGGCCGTGCCATTTTGCTCTCTCTCTCCTTGCGATTTTGCCACGTATTTTTCCCAAAAATTTGCACAAGTCGGTTGAATTTTGTGTGTGAGAGTATTTGAGCCAATCCAAGAGAGATTAAAGGACTTTTTCTTTAGAATTTAGAATTAGAAAATCATTTTTGAGAGAAAATGAAGAACAAGAGAGAGAAAAGGAAGAACTAGAGAGAGAACGTTTAAGAAAAGCATAGAATTTGGGTTTAATCCGTTCGAATCTCGATTCTTAGTTGTTGTTAGGCTTAATCTCACAGCTTAAACACTAAAATCAATTAGAAATCATAGGTTAAAATGGATTAAATAGGGTTTTAGAGACTTTTCCTCAAATACGACCCAAATAATCTGTCACTGTTTTTGTCGCCGATTCCTTCGCCATTCTGTCGGAAAATCATTAAAAGCTTGCCAAATGTCGGATTCGAGTCTCCCGAGTTAGATTCACGACCTACAGGTAACAAAACTGAGTTCCCTTAATCTTTTACTTCGTTTTATTGTTTATTGTTGCTGTTCTTGCTGCTTTTAGTGTTATTTCTTGGTTTTCCCTTGGTGTTCTTGGAAAACCGTCAGAAAATAATCTGACCTCTATAGGGATAGCCTTCACCTCTATCCCTATAGACTTGGCCGCTACTATTATAGTGGTGAAAGCTATAGAAATGGAGGTGAACTCCACCCCTATAGAGGTCCCGTTATTTCTTGTGATTTTTGGGTATTTTCTTACCCAAGTCCATAAAGTCAACATTATTTGAGTGTTTTAAGTCTAGATCTGTTGAAATATAGTTGATTACGACTTAAAGCTTCAAGGATTTCGAGTTTATGGATGTAAAAACACCGATTTCCCCCTTAAAAACAAATCTCAACTGCCAAGGCTATAGCGACAGCCTTGACTGCCACCACTATAGCCTCCACCGCTGCCACTATAGCGGTCAAGGCTATAGTGACGGCGTCAAAGCTGTCACCATAGCTTTGATCGTCGAAATTTGATTCTAAGTCCTTTTTGGCCGTTTTCTTGTGTTTTTTACCCCAGTTTTTGCCCACAATATTTTATAAAAATCACAAAAATTCTGAAAAAAACTAATATTTTTTAATCTGATTTAAATTAATTATTTAATTGATTAAATAGCTAAAAATGCCTAAAAATGCCTTTTTAACTCTAAAAATTCCCAAAAGATGTTTTTCTCCATAATAAAATTTTACTTTCTGCTTTGAATTATTTATGATTATTGGTGATTTATTTATCGATTTCGGGTCATATCGGTGTTGGTAAGTTCGGTTAAGGCCTAATTTTGACCCCTCTTTATTCGCTTTATTTATTTTTCCGCACTTAAAAAATGTATAAGTATTTGTAAAGCCTTGTAATAACTTATTTACATGCTTTATTTACCTCTTGTGTGTGATGTATGGTATATAAACTGAAAACCACAAACATTAACCGGATTTAAATAGCATAAGAACTAAAGTCGCGTTTTTTAAACTATAACCGTTTTTTATTTAAAAATTGAAAAGTAAGAAACATCATCCGAACTTGGAATCTCTATTTTAAGGTATGGTCCAACCACCCGAAGGGAATATCATACCCAAATTCCCGGTGGAGCTAAACAGGGTGGCGACTCAATCTTAAAATATGGGATTTCAAGTCTCGTATCCCTTAACACCTAAATTGGACTAAAACTCAACTTCAACATATCTTTCGTTATTATTTTCATCACGCCTAAAAGAAGGATTCTCCCTTGGCACGCTTCACAACACTCGTTGTCCCCTCCCCCCCACGGTGCTACGCATCTCATGCGGTCCTCGCTGGTAGGAAAAGGTCGTCAGCTCACACTCATTTAGAAAATAATGGTCTAATTCATGGCTGTAAGGTTGCTTAAAGTGCCTCTTCTATTTCTCATTTATTCTTTATTGATGATAGCTATTTATTCTGTAGTGCCTCTTTAGATGAATATAGACACATTAAGAATTGTCTTTTATCTTATAAAAGGGCATCGGTCCAGCAAGTGAATTTCCACAAATCATCTATTTCTTTTAGTGCCAATCCAGACGTCTATTACAAGTAGTTAATTTGTAACTTTTTCAATGTCCCCTCGACTACTCGAACTTCAAAATACCTTGGCATGCCTATGCATATTGGTCAAAGTAAAATTAGTTCATTTGGTTTTTTGAAAGATCGTATCTGGAAGAAAATAAATTCTTGGCGATCTAAATGCCTGAGTTAGGGTGGGAAAGTGGTGTTGATTAAGTTTGTGCTTCAGTCTATACCAGTATATACCACGTCATTGTTCCATATTCCAGTTGGCCTGTGTGATGCTATTCATAAACTTTTGAATTCCTTTTGGTGGGCTTCAAATAATGGTGATAGGAGGGGGATTAGATGGAAAAGATGGGAACTTTTATATAGGCCTAAAGCACATGGAGGCATGGGTTTCAGGAATCTGGTGGATTTCAATACTGCATTGTTATGCAATTAAATGCGACTTCAGTTCTTTTGCAATTTAAATTCGGTTATTGTTTAGAGTTTTCAGCTTATATGCCATACATCACACAAAAGCGGTAAATAAAGCAAATAAATAATTATTACAAGGCTTTATAAATACCTATACATTTTTCTAGTGTGGGAAAATAAATAAAGCGAGATAAATAAATAAAGGCAAAACCGGGTTCTAATCGAGCTTACAAAGTCAAACCCGGCTCCAAACAAGGTAAAATATATACGAGAACAATTGTAAATGATGCAACAATAAATAAAAGTAGTAAATAAAATCAAACAAGGGAAAATAGCATATTTTTGGATTTTTCGGGACAAAAACACAATTTTTGGGCATTTATTAATTATCTAAGCAACCGAAAAATTAATAAAATAAACTAAATAACTTAAAATAATAAAGGGATAACAAAAAATATTTTTGGAATTTTATATTAGGGCAAAAAGATTTATTGAGATTTATTTAGTCAAGAAGACCCATTTTTAAGCCATTAAAAAGAGATTTAATCGGTTAAACAATTAAGAAATTATGAAAGATAGATTAAAAATCATAATATGATATTACGGATTAAATGTGATTGTTTGAGAATTTTTCGGGTTGAATTCAGGGTCAAAAACGCAAGAAAACGATAAAATAGGGCCAAAAACACAAAATGGAACAAGTAGGGACTATTTGGACATTTTTTACCAGTAGGCCGACTCAGTAAGGTGGTAGGCTGACTTAGTGACATGGTAGGCTGACTCAGTGAGTCGGCCTAGATGACACTCAGTCGGCCTTCTACCCACTAAAGTGGTCTACTAGGAAAAGTGTCTAAACAGGCCGGAATCGACATTTTCGTGCCCAAAACCCACATTTCAAGTTGTTTCCTGCATTATTCCAGTATATTTGGACTTAAAATGCTAAAATAACTTTCAGCGACATGGTAGGCTGACTCGTCAAGTCGGCCAACCATGTCGTTCAGGCGGCTTATCGGTCGGCTGAGCGGTCAGCTAGAGTATTACCGGAAAATCACAAAAAAGTTAAAAACGAGGGCTAAACACCTGGAAAAACAACCAAAAACACAGCAAAAAGTAATAAATAACTTAAAGAAATAGATTGAAACTCAGAAAATTACATAAAGGCCGTGAATCCACTCTTGAGACTCGAATCAACCTTTGGCTAGCTTTTGATGATTTTGTGACGGGAGAATCGACGAACCAAGACCGATTTAGCAAGGATTTTTAGTGATTTTGGGAGAAAAAAGTCCCAAAATCCTATTTAAATCAGTTTTTACCTAAGATTTGTACTTGATTTTAATATTTAAGCTAAAAGATTAAGTCAAACAAAGCTTAGAAAAACTAGATCATATGAATAGCCATAGCTTTATTAAACTTGTTCTTTCTAAAAGCCTAAGAAATGCTAAAATCTAAGTTTTCTCTTTAAAAATGAACAGAAGTCCTAAAATCTAAATTTTTTGGGTTTTTGTAGACCCTAAAGAGTGCAAATTTTCACAATTGATCCCTCAAATGCTTGGTTTTGACAAAAAAATTGCAAAACCCAACTTGCAAGGCAAGAAAACCTAGAGAAAAGCAGAAACAGGGGCTCCCGCGCTAAGGCCTTGTTGGTGATGCGGCCTGGCCCAGGCTGCGTAGCATGACTCAGCCAGATTTAGGCCGCGTCACATGATGTGGCCTAGATGGGCTAGGGCACAGTCTCCCATGCATGGGTGACCATGCTAAGCCATGTGAGCCACGTGGCCCACTGCATGGACCACACAGCTCGCCTATCTAGCGATGGCACTGGCCGCCATCCCCGAAGCAGGAGCATCCACGGTAAGAAATAAGGGAGGGCAAAGGGCCTATAAAGGTCGAACTTTGAACGCTCATAACTTACACTAAAGTTATTCGATCAAGGCGATTCTTGACATTCCAGAAAGCTCAGAGGGTGAAGAATCCAACGATATAAACAAGACTTGCTGAAAATGTTCAAATCTTGTATAAAATTGCAAAACAAATTACTACACGAGAGAAAGAAAGCAGTTTATTCTAGATGCATGTTAATTATTTTTAATCACGGTCAAAGGCACAAATTCATCAAAAGAAGCTTTCCAAACATGATTCGACTATAAAAGACAGAACAACTTACCCATAAAAGGTTAGATCAAAAAGTCATCATCGTTCCTCGTGCCACCAAAAAGCTCGTGCTCACAGGCTTCCCTTCGTGAGATTACCATTTGATAGGTCAAATGTGATTTCACGAAAGAGCGAGGGATGGAAGGTTATACCTGATTTGCAAATTCCTGAGCCCATTGTCTACTGGGATTGCCATCAATAGATCTTTCAAGCGGAACAAAACAGGGATAAAGGGGAATTCCCGACATGGTTATCTATGGACTGTATAGGAATGCATCATCAATAGACTAGTTGAGGATAGAAAATTCTTTGAGTCAGTTGTCTATGGACGATACGGGGATGCATCATCGACGGACCTTTCAAAGCCAAAAATCTCGAGTTAGTTGTTTACTGGAGGTTTTAAGAAATCACCATTAATAGACTTATCAAGACAAAATTCTTCTGAGTTGTAAAATTCTAAATCAGTTGTTTTCTGGGTTTGCCATCAATAGACCTATCAAGAATTAAAATTGGGAAATTAGCATGTGATAAATATGTCCACTTTTTTATTCCTTAATTGATTTTGTGGAAAAAAATTTTTTTGCCCCTTCAATTAGATATAAAAAAGGTGGAGTACAAAAATTGCAGAGATTAGAGATATCCGGGAGCCGAAAAAAATGACCGATCGGAGGATATTGCCCCTTGCTGAAAGAAATATTCCAGAGAATATGTCGTGTACTAAATGACAAAAAAAGGAATATATTCCTTTTTCTTTATTCTCTTTTCTTTTCATTCTCTTCCTTCTCTTTTTTTCCCTGCATCTTTTTTCTTTCTATTTCATTCTTCTTTCATTTCATTTCTCTTAACAAAACTCGAGCCATTCCCCGGATTTTTGGAAATAAAATGTATTGCAAGAAAGGACTTAAGAGATCCCACCACGTCGATCACGGCACATTACCACGCAGAGAAGATAACAGACAAATTTGTCCGGTTCAATAGGCTTATGGACTACAAGATCCCGACATATACATGGGATATACACGGACTTCTCAGGTTTATATATTCACCAACTTAGTTGGACATGCATGTGACCTCCAGGTAAACCACTAAACCCAATTTTTTGCCGAAAATTCCATAAAATGCCATGACCTTGTATTGGATTTTTAGGGTATTTTAGGCTTGAAATTAGGTGAAATAGGTTGTATAAATGTGCTTAGAATTCATCTAGGTGTGTTTTGGGACTGATTTGGATGAATTTGGACTGAAATTGGCCTTGAAAAAGGGAAAAAAGGAGATTTAGGGGGATAAGCCACCGCCGACGGCAAGGCCGTGTCGGCGGCACTAGGCCATGTCACCGACATGGCCCACTACCTTGCTGAGGTAGCTGGCCACCTCATTGAGGCAGCCTGGCCACTGCAAGGCGGCCTTTGGCCACTAGTCGCCTGCGACGACTGCCGGTGACAAAAAAAAGGGGGAGCGCCTATAAAAGGGGGGGCTATCCTAACCGGTTTTTCATGATGAGTCTAATTTTGCTATCAAAATTCAGTTTTGAGGTAGGGTAGATGCTAAAAACTTGATTTATTTCTGATTGTGCTCACTTGAACTACTAGTTCTAGTTTTTGGCACTATTTTTCTCCTGTTTTGTTTTGCAGACAAGTGGAATTAAGCTGATGGGCTCACTATAGAGGTGCACCAGGGGGTGGGTTCAGATTAAGGACCAGGCTGATAACTCATTGGTTGTGGATATTTGGGGTCTAAGGTAAGAGCAGATGCTGGATTTGCTGACGGTTTCGTGCCGCCCGATAAGCCCAGACATACTAGGGTGTTTGATCGAGCATTAGAGTGAGACCATGCACACATTTCACTTATCGATCAGAAAGATGACCATCACCCCAGCTGATATATGCACTATGACTGAGATACGATAGGAGGGCCACCTATTGTTGTTTGATGTTTATCCCGATCACTTTCGCAATAAACCAGAGCCTATTGATATGCTTATTCTTTCCCTCTTCCTCGAGTAGGGCTTCATTAGGATTACTATGTGCTCTTGAGGATCTGAGCACCTTTAGGGTATGGAACTAGCCCAGGGCCATCCTCGGCCAGATATATTATGCTCTTGACTATTCGGTGTGAGGGAAACTTGTCGAATTCAAGGCCGGGCAACTATAGGTTTTTGTAATGGATCCCCTTTGATTGAAACCTTTAACATATGTTTTTGCGCTTTTTAAGGTTTTCTGAGTTACGTTGCTGTAAGATGTAGGCTTTTGAGTCCTATATTATCTGTCCCCTTGATTTGGAAGATCAGCCACCACCTAGGTCACATGCCATTGTCCGATGGATGGTTGGTTGGTCTAATGTTGTTCGAGAGGGTGGATCGTGCTGGTACAGAGAGTATTTGAGACAACTTCATCACCATCGAGGAACTTTCTGCACATTTAGTTTAAACACTAGTTCAAAACTGTATTTATAAATAGGTAAGAATACTCATATTCGTTATTGATGCGATTTTATTTGTTCTTATTTTACAGATTGTTTCCAAGCCATGGAAGAAGTTACCAAACTATGAGCACATAAAGGAAATTCGGGGGACTACAGACGGTTATCAATTTGTGCTAGAATGCCCATTTAGCCTAGAGTGGTACTTTGGTGAGCGTGTCCATCGATGGAGGACCATCATCACTACTCAGAGGAGACTTCCCCCCAATGTTACTATCGGCATCTTTTGGCCTCACTTTATGTCGTCGGAGGACCAGAATCAGTTTAAGGAAGGCAACTAGGTTTGGGTAGCCTTGATCATAGAGATTATGATGCCCATAGAAGGCGATTCATTCCTTCTTGTCCTAGGAGAGCACGAGATGATGGGGAGAAGAACTTTGAGTCCGGGGATGATGGCATTCAGACGGAAGGTAGCACCGGGCTCGAGGGAGTTGACAATGATGCCAATGACATTCCTTCTAGGGATGATGAAGGAATGGCTGATATGGACCGGGGTGACATGCTTTCTAGCGATGTCGGGTCAGGTGTCGAGCCACTTGCCCCTATTTGTAGGTGGTGCAGATGGGTATATTTCTCAAACCTCTAACAAACTTCCACTATACTTATTAAAACCACCATATTACTTTGATTCTAATTCGACTGACTGATATCCCTTTTCTATTAATTTTAAAGGACCTGGAGAGATAGGAGGGCAGCTCCCATGTTCAATGTTGGAGCATGCCTGGGGCTATCATACTAGTATACTACTGACCTAGAGACAGCTTCTGTTGGACCAGATCCTCCCGCTCAAGGAGCATTCCCACCGGGATTCATTGGGGGAGTGTTGGTAAATCAGTTGGATACCTCTTTACGGCTAATGACCTATCCTGGAGTTTGGGAGCCTAGGCACGTTGGGGAGTATATTGTGCCTTTAACCTTTGCCTTGCCGGAGACCACACCCGTAAGAATCCAACTTATACTCCGCTTGGTCCATTCTTATACAATGCTACCCAATCGTGATGCTTGGTTGTTTCTGATTTTGATTGTGCAGGTACCCATTTTGGAGGCTAAACGCTTGGCTCTAGGATGCTTCAGCATGAGGGTTTTGGTCATTGCACAGGATACCGCAGGCTGGGTAAGATTTTGTCTTATAACCTGTTAAGATTTAAAATAAGAAAAGTATATAGTATATTTGTTGGTTTTATGCATGTTTGTTATAAAGGCATGAATTGTTGGGCTGATCATCGATATTTGGGACTCTTGGTCGGGATGGAGCAAGACAATTATTGGGTTGAGCGAGAGGAGCGACTGTGAATCAAGGGAGAGTATATAGATTACCAAAGCTGATAGGACTGAGAGGCAGTGGATTTGAGGGCTAGCTAGCTCGAGAGGTAGTAGGCTATGAGAGGCAGCTAGCTCAATAGAAGGAGTAGTACATGCGATTAATGGAGATGCTAAGGATTTTTGTCGAGAGGGTGGAGGGCCATAAAACTAACTAGAGAAGGAGGTAGCGGATCGCGATGGCAGCTATAGTGATGAGCTTGACGATACAGAGATCAACATGATTGGCACTAGCCAGACCCCACACTTTTAGTCTACCCTAGAGACAATGGACTTTCCACTGACGCCACCCATCAGTCTGACTCCCCCCTGGATTTAGCATGGGTAGAGCTCTAAGGCACGCCACCTTAGAGGGGAAACCAAGGATCGTCCCTTAGACGGGGGCAACGCGGACCTTTGAGGGCCCCTTTGGATTATTATTTACTTCTAGCTTTCTACTTTCTTTTGATATACTCCTAAACTTGTGGATGATTTGATTGTAGCACGCCACCTTAGAGGGGAAACCCGAGGATCGTCCCACAGACGGGGGCAACGCGGACCTTTGAGGGCCCCTTTGGATTATTATTTACTTCTAGCTTTCTACTTTCTTTTGATATACTACTGAACTTGTGGATGATTTGATTGTAAGATGTGTGGCTTATTTGATTGCTTGATTGTTTGGTTGCATTGTTTGCTTTCTAGATGAATGCTAGGCTTGGTAGATGCTTGAGTTAGGAATAAACTGAATAATCGCTACAGTTACCCGAATTTAACAATAATGTGATCTTATTTATCAGGCGATTAATAGATAGAGATCATTGATGGTGACATACAATGCACTGTTGAGGTAGTTTTTGCGCACTTTAGGGAACCCCGATTGGGAGAGATTAGAGGTTTTCGGAGCTTGTAGGGCTTCGATATATTGCTAGCAGGTTAGTGAACGTGGCCTTTCTTCATACAGCATTCCTCTACTGGGACCCGATGGGCCATGTATTCCACTTCTCGGGCTTTGAGCTGTGCCTGATAATGGAGGAGTATCATGCTATTCTCGAGATGATCTACACTTGCGGGATGCGATTTGCTATGCCGGAGGTGCATTTCGGGGCCGAGGATTGGCTGACCGGGTTATGGAACCTGGATGCCCCTACTACCTTCCTTTCCCAGACTCTTGGATCACTAGGATTCGACCTTAGTAGGGTACTTGATTGGTGTATAGCCACTCCCAGGTCATATAGTTCTTATCCTTTTATGGTGTCTTTATTGCTTATGGCTGAGTTTATTTGCGGAGTTGGCACTGTTGCCCCATTTCAGCTAGTTTTGATCATTAGACAAGCTTTGAAGGGCATATCTCTACTATTTCTAGGGTTAGCTGAGACCTTATTTCATCTGGATAGATATGTCAGTGATCCTGACCTCAATGAGGACCACTTCTCTAAACTACAAGTATTCCTCTAACCGACTCTAAACCTGAAACTGATACTGAATCTGAAATTGAATCTAAAACAAAAACTGAAACTGAATATAAAATTGAATCTGAAACTAAAACTGAATCTGAAACTAAAACTAAAACCCAAACTGAATCTGAAACCAAAATTAAAACTGAATCTAAATCTAAAACTGAAACTGAATCTGAGTCTAAAACTTAATCTGAAGCTAAAATTAAAACTGAATCCGAAACTAAATCTAATGCTGCAAGTTTGGCTCTTAGAGAAGCTAGCTTTGGTCTAGGATCTTTGGGGCGATATGAGATGATATGGGTCTAGGAATTATCAAGGCAGGGCTCGTATCACTACTAGCCACGATACCCTAACAACTAGCTATTAGACGGCGATCATGGAGGGTTTATCCAATGCAGACATTCACTGGGTCTGCCACTGGTGGGAGATTTCTAATGTTTGGTAGACACTGGTGGGGGGAAGGTTAATCTTGTAGGGCTATGGTACTTTGAGCATTATTTACCCTATCGGTTGTGCCCTTAGTGGGGGCAATGACACAGAGTCCCACTACACTTGGACGACTTTGTGGCCAGGCCATTCTCAGCCCATCTTCTTGACTATGCTAGAGAGGTATGGGCCTACCAAGGGAGCTACGAGACCCTAGATTATGATAAGCTAGACGCTATCACTACCGATGGATTCTACTGAGGATGGCTTTAACAGGTTGGGAGATTATGGAGTCAGGCGAAGCACCTGTGCTCGTGGTTCAAGTAGAGAGACAGGCAGGTGGGATGCAATCCTCTGATAGCCGAGGAGAAGCTGGTTCGAGCTTTGGACTCGACTATGATGATAATGATGATAAGGGTGTAGGGCCTTCTGGGGGATTGGTGATGGTTGCGCTATCACTATTTTCATTTATCTTTACTTTTGCATAGGCTCAAACATTGTGTTAGGCCCATCAGACTTTTATTTATCTCTTTTATATCCAAACTTTTACCTGGAATGCCTTTTTGGGTTTTTAATCCAGCAGACTTTCTAGCTTTTGCATAGACCTAGATGTTTTTTAGCCTATCAGAATTTATGCCTCTTTATTATCTTATATTATTTTACACGTGTGTATATGGCGTGCAAGCATTTGAGTTAAGTGACATCCCACCATGGGTGTTGACATTGGCTTGCCTTTCTCCATGTCATACTTCTTGAATACTTCCTTGGCATACTTGGCTTGGCTAATGAAGATCCCACCATCACCTTGATTGATTTGCAAACCATGAAAGAAATTAAGCTCTCCCATCATTGACATTTCAAACTCTTTCTTCATCTGCTGGCTGAACTCTATGCATAGCTTCTAATTAATTGCTCCAAAAATGATGTCGTCTACATAGATTTGGACTAGCAATACATCTTGATGCCTCTTTTTGATAAACAGAGTTGTATCTGCTTTCCCTCTGATATAACCTTTGCTGATCAAAAAGTTAGTCAGTCTCTTGTACCAAGCTCTTGGAGCTTGTTTCAGTCCATATAGAGCTTTCTTCAGCTTGAAGACATGATTTGGATTTTTAGGGTCTTTAAAGCCTGGTGGCTATCTGACATAGACTTCTTCTTGAATATAACCATTTAGAAATGCACTCTTCATATCCATTTGGAACAACTTGAAGTTCATATGGGATGCAAAAGCACAAAGAATTCTTATGGCTTCGAGTCTTACTACTAGTGCAAAAGTTTCTCCATAGTCAGTGCCTTCTTGTTGATTGTAGCCTTGAGCAATAAGTCTAGCTTTGTTTCTGACTATATTACCAACTTCATCTAACTTGTTCTTGAAAACCCATTTGGTGCCAATGATTGACTTGCCCTTGGGATTTTCCGCCAAATCCCAAACTACATTTCTCCAAAATTGGTCTAGCTCTTATTGCATTGCAATCATCCAGTTTTCATCAAATTCAGCATCTTCAAACTTCTTTGGTTCAATTAATGATACAAATGTTGAATGCATTATCATTCTATTTGGTTGACCTCTAGTCAACACTGGATTTTGCACACTATCTAGAATCTTGTAAATTGGGTGATCTCTCCTTGCTCTGACTTCTTTTGGTAGATCAGGATCAGCTGACTGAGCTAGAGTCATTGGTTGAGCATCCACATCATCACCAAAGTTGATTATTTAGTCTTGGTCAGCTTCAAGTTCTTCCTTTTCTTGCACTAGATCATGATTAATTATGAGCTGACTGACTGATCCACTGACTGGATCTTTTTCTCTTTCATCATCACTGGCTTGTCTACCTGCATTATTAGTTTCATTAAAATCTACATGCATGGACTCCTCTAAGATGCTAGTCCTCTTGATATACACTCTATATGCCCTACTATATGTTGAGTAACCCAGAAAGATTCCTTCATCAGCCTTGGGGTCAAAGTTAGCCAATTGGTCTTTAGTGTTTAATATGAAGCATCTACAACCAAAGGCCTTGAGATGACCAACCTTGGGCTTGCAGCCCTTCCAAAGTTCATATGGAGTTTTATTCAAAACTGGGCGAATTAAAACCCCTTTTAGAATGTAACAAGCTATGTTAACAGCCTCTCCCCAGAAATACTTTGGTAGATTTTTATCACTTAGCATAGAATGACCCATCTCTGTAATAGTACAATTCTTTATCTCAACAACCCCATTCTGCTGAGGTATATGAGGGTCAAAAAAATTGTGGTCAATACCAAGCTTAGAATAGAATTCCTCAAACTGCCTGTTTTTGAATTCTCTTCCATGGTCACTGCAGATTTTATGAATTTTAAGATCTTTTTCATTCATGATCCGGGTAGCCAACCTAGAGAATGATTCAAATGTTTCATCTTTGCTAGGTAGCAAGACAATCCAAGTGAACCTGGTTAGATCATCTACAACCACAAGGGTGTATTTCATTTCACCTAGACTTGTTGGCACAACAGGCCCAAAAAAATCCATGTGTAGAAGATCAAGGGGATGAGAAAAAGATATATTAGCTATAGATTTAAAGGTCTTCCTAAATTGTTTCCTAAGTTGGCATGTTGAGCATAGTCTATCTTTATCAAAGGCTAGGTTGGGTAATCCCTCAACAAGTTCATTTCTGGCTAATTTAGACGGATTGGTCATATTGATATGTCCTAGCCTTCTGTTCCATAGCCAAGATTTTTCCTCCTTTAAAATTAAGCAAATATCATTGGAGCCGAGGGATAAATTAAACATATAAACATTATTAATTTCAGGAGCATAAAGAATAGTTTGGTCAGAGTTACCATCAATGACTGAGCAGCCTGCTAAGTCAAATATCGCTTTTCTGCCTTTGTCACACAGCTGAGCAATGCTTAGCAAGTTGAACTTTAGGCCTTTCACCCGAGACCTATTATCAATTGAAGGCTCGAATCCTACTATGCCATTGCCAATAATCTTTCCTTTCCTATTGTCCCCAAAATTGACACTTCTATTTCTTCTACACTCCAATGTGATGAACTGCTTTTCATCACCTGTCATATGCCTCGAGCATCCACTATCCAAGTACCACATTTTACTGTCATCAGTTGATCTTAGGGTCACCTGCAAAATAATTAATTTTTCTTAGGTACCCATGCCTTTTTCTGGTTGGGACCTCCTTTGTTAGTGGTGGTCATCCTTGACAAGTCATACTCATCATAGTAACCATTTTTGTGCCTACACATGACTATTGCATGTCCTAGCTTACTACAAAAACTACAAGCGGCCTTAGGATTAGGCCTGGTCACTTTACTCTTTTGAGAAACCTTCTCAGAGTGGTGAGTGCGGTTACTCTAAATATTCCTGCTAGTTGAGGAGGGACCCATACCTTTTTCAAAGCTATTAATTTAGCAGCTATCTCATCCAATTTCCTAAAGAGTTTGCTATTATATCCATTTTGGTATTCAGCTTTTTCCATCAGGTATAGGATGTCAAGTGATGTAGAAGAGTTGACATCTTCTATATCATCACACCTCCTCTGAAGTACTCTAATGTATTTGGTTGACTTCTTAGTCACATTAATAACATCATTAAGCACTGCGGCAAGCTCATCTGAAGACAAAGGGGGTTTAGAATTTACCTCGAAGTGTGTTCCTTTATCTCTGCTCTGGTCAGCTAGTTGCTTAGCAGTTTCTTCTTCTGTGAAGGTTTTGCCAAGTCTTTTCAGCTCATTCATTGACTATGTTCATGAATCTGGTGTTCATGTTAGAAATATCCTCCTTGGGCTTCATGTAAAAACACTCATAATCTATCATAAGGATAATGATTTTGGACTCTTTCACCATGTCAGTACCTTTATAAGGCACTTCCAACTTTTGGCAGATCTCATTGGCTGTCTCATAACCAGAAACATGATTAAACTCAGTAGCATCAAGAGCACAACAAAGAGAGTTGATAGCAGCTACTTTCTCTTTAAGTCTGGCCAGATCATTGTTATCCCATTCAGTAGAGTTATCAACAGTAACTCCATTCTTCACATGTGATGGAACATATGGCCCTTCTACAATGGAACATATGGCCCTTCTACAATGGCCATCCAAGCATGCATAATCTGGGACTGAATAAAATTAGTCATTATATTCTTCCAGTAAATATAATGCTCTCTATTGAACATGGGAGGCCTAGTAACTGACATGCCTTCAGGCAAAATATAAGCTTGAGCCCTTTCGCTAGATTCTCCTTTGTACGCCATGGTCTTTGTCTTAAAGATTGTGATATTTGTGAAATGATAACTGCTCTGATACCACTTGTTAGTCCCTATGCTTATACTTACTGAGTCAGAGGAGGGGTGAATGACTCACTCAATAACTTATAAAATTTTTCATGATATTAACTGGCTTCGCTGAGTAAGGTCAGCTGGGTGAGAGAAATAACTGGAAATTGTGAGTAAGTAAGGAACACAAAGATGTTTATACTGGTTTGACAACCTGTGCTTACATCCAGTGCCGAGAGAGTGTATCAACTTTAATTCACTAATCTCAACTCCTTTACCCTAGGCGGAGAAGCCTTTCACACAATTCCCAATTATAGAAAGTACCCTCCAATCTGCAATCGCTCACCCACTACTAGAATACCCTCTTTAATCAGTAACTCAAAAGATTTTAAATGAGAGAAGGATTTAACTTATAGAATCGTTGATCCAGTTATAAATGATCTAATATTACAATCAATTGATCTATACTATTCTCTCTTGTTCTGAGCAGATTGTCGCTAAGTTATGCTTTTCTTGCTAGAATTCCTTAAAGCTCATAATTTTGGCAGAGTTTTACTTCTGGGAAATTCAGGTGTAATCACCAAGTTCTAATGCTTGCCTTTTTCTTCTTTTATAGTTGGATTGAGAAAGTACCTGTTGAACTTGTCTTGGCATCTTCTAAATTTGATAGCTCAGTAATTATCCCATTGCTTCTTCAAATCGATCCGGTAAGAGATAGAATCGCACCTCTATGAAATACATTTCAATCTGTTAGATTGAAATTTGAGCTTTAAATTGAATCCTTTATCGTTTGATGCCAGTCTTCTGTTACAGAGAACTCTCGCTGACTTGCCATGTGTCTTCATCCCATTCTCTCTGGTTTTCTGACATGTTGCAGAGTGCGCGATATAAGGTTGGTAGATCTGCAGAATTACTGAAAATGGTAATTGACTTGTTGCAGCTTTGCATTGGAAGACTTTGCCATTTTCTTCATTACACTAGGTCTTGTCAAGGCATTAATTCTATTTGTCTTTGTCTCATTAATGTTCCTGCAAAACGCAACACTAAAAGCAAAGATACCTTTTTACCTCAAATGGTAAAGTCAGCAGCGTTGACAGACATAGAGTAACTCAGCTGGAATGATAATATTAGATGTACACAGCTGAAACAAAATCTAAATATCAAGTGTTGAGTGAATAATACTAAGTTAATGACTAAGTAAGTACTCACCCCAGAAACTACTCAGAGTTAAATTAAATAGCTAGGTCAGCGGAGACTTGGAATTCTACCCTTGAATTTATTAACTCCCTTAAAACCATAGACTACTTATTTTAACATCATTATTGATTTAATTATCTCAAATTGGAATTAATTATTATGATCAAAAGTTAAGCACAACTGAGTCATCCACTGAGTCAGTCCTAACTCGTGCTTGGTTCAACAGTTCGGCAAAAGCCATGTATGTTCAGTGGGTTTCTTCTCAAAGAAGTGTACAAATGGGTGGAGATGTAGCGGGAAATATGCATGCCTTTTCTGTTGCACATGCCGGCCAACATGTAGATCAATTGGGGCAGCAGTAGCCTATGGATTTAAGCGAAGAAAATAGGCTTCTCTACAGTAGGGGGCGCTTAGGTCTCCTCCTTTGGTTCCCTTCTTGAAATGCAATACCGATGCAACAATTTTCAACAACTAAGAAGCTACTTGTTACGGCTTTGTGGTTCAAAATGCAGGAGGTACATTTATAGCTGCAAAATCGGGTCACTTGGTGCCACATATTTCTATTCCTGAGGCACTCCCTATTCGCAAAGCTTTCTCTTGGTTGAAGGCACATGAATACTCACATGTTGTTGTGGAATTTGACTCTTTGGTGGTTTATGAAGCAATCACCTCTTTAGACCCGGGTTTTTCCTATTTTTGTTCTGTTATTAAGGATTGTAATAATCTAGCACGTTCATTCGCATCATGTTTGTTTAGTTACGTAGCTAAAACAAATAATATCGTTGCACATGTCTTAGCAAGAGCCGTTCACCATAATCGTATCGTGGGGGAATGGTTGTATAACCCTGGTGAATTAATATATTACAATCCTTTTCTTTCAAAAAAGAAATAGGAAAGAAAAGGACAAAGGACCCCATCCAGAAATAGAGATATGTTTTGTCACGTGTTTGTGTAGCCTTTTGGGTTGTGTTTGCAGGTGATGCTTTTTTTGG
This sequence comes from Euphorbia pulcherrima, assembly GCA_947683365.1. Lineage (NCBI taxonomy): Eukaryota > Viridiplantae > Streptophyta > Magnoliopsida > Malpighiales > Euphorbiaceae > Euphorbia > Euphorbia pulcherrima. The sequence goes on from CANTUS010000009.1 coordinate 24,797,424, forward strand.
CATATCTTTGCATCTATTCTATCGTTGCCTCATCTTCTAATTTAATATTACTATTTGGCTTGGAAAAAAAGCTTAAGCAAAATTACTTACAATAAATATAAAAAAAATATCTAACTTAAACCTAAGTCCTTTAGAAATTTGAGTTTATTTCATAATTACTACACTAAAACATTCGTCACAAATTAAAATTAGGATATGTTCTCTAGGTCATTACACCATCATCATCATCAAAAGTCTTCTACTTCCTTGAATTATCTGGTTCCACTTCTATCCTTTATTTAATGTTAATATTTTTAGTGCAGTAAATTATTGAGTTCAACTCATCGAATGAATCAACATTAATTTATGTAGATAGATAGGAGGCTAGTATATTAAAGATGTTTTGTGTTGTGGCTAGAGTTCACCACATATTTTCACAACGATATGATATTGTTCATTGTGGGCTTGAATTCTCATGCATTTGCACTTAGATTTTATTTGAAAAGCCTCTTAACAATAAGAATATAGTTCATGTTTATGTACCCATTCAATACCTTCCTTCTAGCCATTGTGGTATATTACTTTGCCATGAAATAAAGTATCATGGAGCCTACTCTCGATCAATCATCTATTTGTCCACTCTCTTAACCGTTATCTTTTCCACTTTGATGCATTGCATGACACACCTTACAAAGAGTAGTATAGTATTCAACTAACGAATTCATTCACAAAATTCTACGAACAAAGACATTTGTAGCAGGCCCGAGCACACCACATATCCTCACAACGATATGATATTGTCCATACATAAGCTCTAATGGACTTGCTATTGGGCTTTACCCGAAAGGCTGCCTACCAGTACTGACAGCCCCATTATTAATTTGATGCCTAACTTTTAGTAGAAATTCAATTTTCTACTTTTGTCTACTTTACATACTAAATGAGTACGTCTTAGTTAATGGGATACTGTCCCTTTCTGGGTAAATTAACTTGTGATATAACTGTTAAATTAATAAACTTTAATTAATAAAAAAACAAAATAAGAAATGAAAGAAGAAGAGAGAAATGCATAATTGCTTTTAATTATAAAAATTGAATTGTCAAAATTAGATTGAAATATCATTCATAATACTTGGTTGAAAAATAAGGGAAATTATGTCCAAGTTTTTTGAAGTCTAAATTGCCTATATAAGGCATGAGAATTCAACTATTTCAATACTCAAAAGAATGAGAATTTGAGTGAAGGATTCGTAGAGTTAATTAAAGAGAAAGAAAGTTTATTATTCTTTGTATTTCATTCTTCTTCTACTTTTATTCTTATATGAGTAATTTATATATATTGTGAGTTCAATCTTTATTATTCCTCTACCTTTACTCCAACAAAGTGGTACCAGAGCTAAGTTGAAATCCTGTGTGGGAGTTGTGAGAATTTTATCTTGAGTGTTTGAGAGACCCAAAAAAAAGAAAATGAACACCAACAATTTTCCCTTCAATTTTCCCCAACTCACCAAAACCAATTACAAAAATTGGTGCATCAAAATGAAAGCCATTCTAGGAGCCCAAGATGTTTAGGACATTGTTGAAAATGGCTAAGTAGTCCGTGTCCCAGCAGAAAATGCACAATTATCTCAAGCGGAAAGAGATAATTTGCATATGAGTTGTAGGAGTGACCAGAAGGCGCTCAGTTTAATCCATCAAGGATTGGATGATGTAATGTTTGAGAAGGTAGCAGAAACAACTACCTCCAAGCAAGCTTGGGACATTTTACTAGTTTCTCTTCAAGGAGAAGAGAAAGTTCAGAAGGTGCGATTGCAGATGTTACGAGGTGAATTTGAGATGATGAAGATGAAGGAAATAGATGCAGTTGTGGATTACTCCTCATGAGTAAAATCTATCATTAATCAAATGCGATAGTATGGAGAAAGAATTGAAGAGTCGAGAATTGTTGAAAAGATTCTACAATCGTTACTACCAAAGTTTAACTATATAATAGTAGCTATTGAAGAGTCAAGAGACATGAGTGCAATAGCAGTTGACGAAGTTGTTGGTTCGTTGCAAGCACGTAAGGAAAGATTAAATAGACAAGAAGAAGAGTCTATAGAACAAGTCCTGGTGGCAAAGGTTTTGTTTCGAGAAAATGAAAATAGCCGAGACTCTAGTCAATCTAGAAGAGGACGAGGTAGAGGTCGAGGAGGAAATGGTAGAGGAAGAGAACGTGGCAGAAGTCAATAATTCCCAAGAACTGACAATAATGATGGACATAATCAGTCCACAAGAGGCAGAGGCTATAGACGTGAACGAGGACAAGGAAGTGTCAATTGGAGACAAAATGAAGGATGACATAAGTCAAATGTGCAATGTTACAATTGCTTAAACTATGGCCACTATGCATTAGAATGTAGGAGTCCTCCTATGCAAGTAGAGGAAGCTGCTAACAACATATAAGAAGAGGATGTCATTGATGTCGTATTACTAGCCCGTGAAGGTGAACATTGTCCAGATAATAACATATGGTATCTTGATAATGGAGCAAGTAATCATATGTGCGGAGAGAAGAAACTGTTCGTTGAGCTAGACCAGTCTTTCAGTGGAAATGTTGTATTTGGGGATTCGTCAAAAGTTCCCATCAAAGGCAAAGGAACCATTCTTATTCATTTAAAGAATGGGGATCACCAATTCATAACCAATGTCTATTATGTTTTAACATGAGAAGTAACATTTTGAGTTTGGGGCAATTGCTAGAGAAAAACTACCTAATTCACATGGTGAATAGGAAGTTGTTGCTGCTGAATGACAAGAAGGAAATGTTAGCAAGTGTTCCAATGTCAAAGAATCAGATGTTTACACTCAACATCAAGACCGATGTGGCCAAGTGTTTGAAGACACGTGTAAATGATATTGATTGGTTGTGGCATTTGAGGTTCGGACATCTCAACTTTAGAGGACTAAAGTTGATGAGTCAGAAGAAGATGGCGCATGGTCTTCCCCCTATTGATAAACCCCATCAACTGTGTGAAGGATGTCTTGTTGGAAAATAATCGAGAACCAGTTTTCCAAAAGAGTCCATGTCGAGAGCTAAGACGCCCCTAGAGCTTATTCATACCGATGTTTGCAGACCAATGACACCAATATCATTGGGAGGCAACAAATATTTCTTGCTATTTATTGATGATTAAAGCAGAAAAACATGGGTTTATGTCTTGAAGGTGAAATCAGAAGTATTTGGAGCTTTCAAGAAATTCAAGGTGCTTGTTGAGAAAGAAAGCGGTTATTACATCAAGGCCTTAAGATCCTATAGAGGGGGAGAATTCACATCCAATGAATTTAATAGATTTTGCGAGAACCATGGAATTCGCCATTTCTTATCAGTCCCTAGATCGCCTCAACAAAACGAAGTTGTGGAGAGAAAGAATAGAACAGTGATGGACATGGTCAGAAGCATGTTGAAAGCAAGAATTTACCTAAGGAGCTATGGGCAGAATCAGTTGATTGTGCCATGTATATCTTGAATCGGTCGCCGACAATAAGTGTTTTCAGTATGACACCTCAAGAAGCATGGAGTGGGAGAAAGCCTAATATCTCTCATTTTCGTGTTTTTGGGGGTGTAGCGCATGTACATATAGCTGATAAAGAAAGGAGAAAAGTAGATGATAAAAGCAGGAAATACTTGTTCGTGGGATATTCAGAATTTTCTAAAGGTTATAGGATGTTTGATCATGATACAGGAAAGACAATCATCAGTAGAGATGTAACTATTGATGAAGAAGCAATATGGGATTGGAGTAATCACAAAGAGAAGAATTACAGTTTTTATACTTTCACAGTGGATGAAAACAATGAGCATGAATCGGTGGAGCAAGCCACAACAGTAATCATGAATAGTACAATTTCAGGTGCATCTCTTGAACAAGGAGAAAGCTCTAGTGAAAGTTCTAGAGAAAGGCCAAGAAAATTTCGGAACGTTGAAGAACTATAAGATTTGACAAGAGATCTAAGTGAAGAATTAACTCTTTACTGTCATCTTATTGATAGTGAACCCATAGATGCTGAAGAAGCTATGAAGGACGAGAGATGGTGAAAAGCTATGGAAGAGGAGATCCATTCAATTGAGAAGAATAAGACATTGGAGTTAACTAAACTTCTAGTAGATAAAAAGACCATAGGTGTAAAGTGGGTATTCAAGGCAAAGAAAGATGCAAGCGAAGATATTGTGCGACATAAGGCGAGACTTGTTGCAAAGGGATACAATCAGAAGCCTGGTATTGACTATGATGAAGTTTTTGCACCAGTCGCGAGAATGGAGACAATCAGAATGGTAATCTCCATTGTTGCTTAAAATCGATGGAAGATCCATCAAATGGATGTCAAGTCAGCATTTCTGAATGGATATCTTGTGGAAGAAATCTATGTACAACAACCACCATGTTACATTGTCAAAGGGCATGAAGAGAAAGCTGAAGAAGGCGTTGTACAGACTTAAGCAGGCACCAAGAGCATGGAATAGCAGCGTTGACAAATATTTTCAAGAGAATGGATTTGTCAAATGCCCACATGAATATGCTTTGTATGTGAAGGTGAAAGGTGGAGACATATTGCTTGTTTGCTTGTATGTGGATAATCTTATTTTCACCGGAAACAATCCTTAAATGTTCAATGATTTCAAGAAGATGGTGACTCACGAATTCGAAATGACAGACATTTGTTTGATGTCATATTATCTTGGCATTGAAGTGAAGCAGAATGATGATGGCGTTTTTATTTGTCAAAGTGGCTTTGCTAAGGAGATAGTGAGGAAATTCAAGATGAAGAATTGCAATCTTGTCAGCACTCCCGTTGAATGCAGTTTGAGATTGACCAAGGATGAACATGGAGTAAGAGTCACTCTGACAAATTTTCGAAGCCTGATCGGAAGTCTCAGATACTTAACTTGCACAAGGCCAGATATTTTGTATGCAGTTCGACTAGTAAGCAGATACATGGAAGCACCCAAAGAATCTCATTGGAATGCAGCTAAAAGGATACTCCGCTATGTCAAAGGAACAACTAATTTTGGATTGCATTATTCAAAATCTGATGAATTCAGATTAGTTGGGTATAGTGATAGTGATTGGGTTGGAGATAAAAATGACCGGAAAAGCACGAGCGGATTTGTATTTTTTCTCGGCAAAACAGCGTTCACTTGGAGTTCGAAAAAACAACCGATTGTGACATTGTCAACTTGTGAAGCTGAATATGTTGCTGCAACTTCATGTGTGTGTCATGCAATATGGCTACAAAGATTGCTGAAGGAACTACAAATGGCACAACATAATCCAACTGATATTTTTGTCGATAACAAGTCAGCCCTGACGTTAGCTAAAAATCCAGTGTTCCATGATCGTAGTAAGCACATAGATACAAGATTTCATTTTATCAGAGACTGCGTTGAACGAAAGGAAGTCACGTTGAAATACGTTAAAACGCAAGATCAAATTGCTGATGTTTTTACGAAACCACTGAAGTACGAAGTGTTCAGCCAGTTATGAGCCTTGTTGGGAATACAGGAGAATAAAGTTTTAGGGGGAGTGTTAAATTAATAAACTTTAATTAATAAAAAAACAAAATAAGAAATGAAGGAAGAAGAGAGTAATGCGTAATTGCTTTTAATTGTAGAAATTGAATTGTCAAAATTAGATTGGAATATCATTCATAATACTTGGTCAAAAAATAAGGGAAATTATGTCCAAGTTTTTTTAAGTCTAAATTGCCTATATAAGTCATGAGAATTCAACTATTTCAATAATCAAAAGAATGAGAATTTGAGAGAAGAATTCGTAGAGTTAATTAAAGAGGAAGAAAGTTTATTATTCTTTGTATTTCATTCTTTTTCTATTTTTATTCTTATATGAGTAATTTATACATATATTGTGAGTTCAATCTTTATTATTCCTCTACCTTTACTCCAACAATAACATCAACTATTGTAATCATAACATGTAGTTAGAAAGTTCATTAATTTAATGGAGTAATTGAAGATGTGACTATTATCATTGAACTTATTGATTCAGTTCATGTGGCTTTGTGATTCTGATTATATATGCAGTGATGACATAATTTTTAGGAGCTCACATAGTACTGTAAGCAAACTCCAACATGAAATTGCATAGTGTTCTCTGATACGTTCTCGATTAAGTATTCATTATCCTGAAAATTCAAGTCTCGAGTCGCCAAAATTAGCTTTTCTACAACACAGGTTCTCTTTAATCCTTACTATAGCTGAAGTGTTTTGTCTTTCTTTAAAATTCTCTCTTTTGGCGTTTAAGCTAGAGCTGCCTTTGAGAAAACTATACATGATTTCACTATAAAGATATGTTTTTAAAGTTCTCATCTGAGCTGAAGAATAAAGATGAACAATTCCTACTTAATTTTGCACACAACTACAACTGATTTGTATTTGTCTTCCTTTTGTTACTTCATAGTTCAAATTAAAAAAATGCATTATTTAAGCATTTTTTATGTCTGATTCTCTTATGTTCATGAAGTTTCTAATCACTGTTCTTTTCCAAACATGTTATAAGACTTGAACTCATTCATATAGTTAAAAATATCTTATGAATTATTACATGTGTTACCTGCAATTTCATTACTGGCCATGCAATTTCATTACTGGCCAGCCATAGGAAATAATCATTTTTTTTTTAAAAACGTAGGAAATAATCATTGCTAACCAAAATTTTTACAATTCTTTTTTGACGTAATGCTCATGAGTAACTTGACTTGCCTTTTGCTTTGAAACGCTCTACACAGTGCTTTTCAGCTTTGCAACAATCTACAATAGTCTACTTTTGTATTTCTAATGTTGGACATGGAATGCCTTGCATTGTTTGTTTTCTTCTATGAATTCATAATGGAAAACGGTGGGGAGGAAAAGGCTGCCACAGAAAATGCACCATGGAAAACTACAGCGAGGAAGAGTCTACTACAACTGGTATAACTATGGAACTGGCACCGAATCTTACAAGAACCGCACAAAACCATCAAGTTCAACACTAGAGAGATGTAGCTTTCCACTACCATCAACCACTCTTATACTTAATGACACATGTAAATTCTCGGAACAAACTCTTTGCATTCAGACATTCTCGAAGCAAGGTACAAAGAATTAAATTTTAAAGATCACAAACATTTATAATATTATGATCCTTGTTGCCTTATATAACATGTGTTCTCATGCTATTACAAGCATATGTTTGTTGTGTCTTGAAACAATATTTTCCCAACTCTTTGTGAAATTAAAGTTTAATTACACACAAAGCTAGGATGAATTTAATGTCGTGATCAAATTGTTCTCATCGTAAAATTATGCTGTTAGTTCATTGCATTGACACCTTATCAACTTTAACACGTTTCAGTTTGATTAGCATTGCCAAACAACATGCTACATTTATGCTTTAAATTTTTGCCTTTCATATTAACACTTCAAGAAAGGACAATTTTGAGCTTTCTCAGGTTAAAGATCCTAACAACTTCAGAGTCAGACTTACAATTGAATACATTGGACGAGAGGATTGAACAAAAGTCTGCTCGATAGACGCCTAGGAGGCTCACATAAGTTTCGACCATTCTACAACGAAAAGGCTCCACATAAGCCTCATTTCAAAGAAGGCTTACATAAGCCAACAAAGCTTCACATAAGCTGAGAAGGCTTCACACAAGCCTTGTTCATCTACACGGCTTCACTTAAGCCTCAAACAATAGGGCTTCACATAAGCCTCAGACATTCTACTCGACTTCACTTAAGTCTCATACTTCCTATACGGCTTCACTTAAGCCTTAGAGATAATGGCTTTACACCAGCCTCCAACATTGCGGCTTCACTTAAGCCTCAGGCATAATGGCTTTACATAAGCCTCGAACATCACGGCTTCACTTAAGCCTCAAAATTTTTATGCGCCTTTACTTAAGCCTTGACCACTTACGGTGCTTCACACAAGCCTCAAATATACTATAGGGCTTCATTAAGCCTAAAAAACATAAACAGTTCCATATAAGCCTTTTCCATCTCCACGACTTTAAAAAGCCTTGACAATCCATGCCCCCTCAGATGATCCTTAGCCATGCAACAAAGCTTCACATGTTTCAAAGAACTTCATATAGTAACTGCTCACAAAAAGAGGAATAGTATACTTGCATTTCAAATCAAATTTGAAGCTTAAGCCTATAGCAAGAGATTAAAACTCATAGTGATGACTTATATAAGCTCACAATAGCTTATAGCGAAAAAATATATGCATGCTTTATAAGATATTACAAGTTTAACACAAACCTCACACATATACAATTGATGTTACACTATTATGGTTGACAAAAATTCTTCAACAATACAAGAATTTTAAATCAACTTATTTACAAATCATAGCCATATCTTAGAAGTGCTCCGAAAACGTCAGACCCATTTGGCTAAGCCTTTGAGTACCTACAAGCTTCTAGTTGGCCTGAGTGTGGAATGCTCTTGGTTTTAACTTTTTGTAGGCCCTGCAACTTTTAATAGATTCTCGTTTTAGCCTTAGAAGTGATAAGATGCTCCTTGTACTAGCTTCTCGTTATAACCTCTGCAAAATATGGAAGACAAATTGAGAGATGTATTTAAATTTTCATGTCATAGTCTTAAAAAGAATCACTTCTCACTATAGAAATGGCTCTAAAGAAATGCTCTTCGAAATATAGGCCATGACATTGCAAAATTTTAACGATATAGCCTCAAGTACAAGCAGTTGGCAAAGGTTCTTATGAAAATTTCCATGATGCCTTTCACGTTATGATTTACATTGCGAAGGCCTACTGTAATTAATTTTGAAAGCTTCTTTTTCAGCTTTAGAAGTATGAAGATCAATATCACATTTTGGTCTATTGAATTCAACAAGAAAACATATCTCATTAGAGATAATAATGTTTGAAGGCTTATTGTTAAAATCCATGCAACATATCAAAAAACACATACTTTTTGCATTATACGAAGGCAACTACCACATTCCATGTCACGTGACAAAAACTTCCCACAAGAATTCACAAAATACATAAATGTATTTGAATGAACTTTGAATAAGCAGAGTGCTCTCTCCACTTTTTAGAGTTTCTGTTGTCCCTCCTTCAATTCCACCGCCACCTCTGATTTCGTTGATTCCTACTGCTCCTCCACTCAACGCGGCGTCATCGGAGCCTAGAGTTTCATCAATGGTCTTGGTTTTGAAGTTACCAACGCGACTGAGGAAACAGCTTCAGCTTTCCACTTTTCGGGCGATGATGATCGGCGTCAAGCAGAACCTCACCGGTGCCCCTTGGTAATAGGATCCGACGTTAAAATCCCATTTGACTGCAGATCTGAAGTGTATTATGGAAATCTAACTGGATTCTTCGATCTGAAGTGATATTCAGAACACGTAACTCTTGCAATAGGAACTTTGATCGGCCACCGCATTTCACTAGGAAAAACACAGCTCCAATTGAGTCAAGAGACAAGAGACAAGAGACAAAGGAACGAGTGTCGTACAGAAAAAATAGAATGGTTTATTGCTCATATTGAAAGAAATCTGTGGTGCTTCAGCCAAAAGGATTTGAGGCGGTGCTTCCAGCAAAAGAACTGGCGGCGGTGCTTCTAGCAACAGAAGCGGCGGCGCCGGCAACATTTCCGGCACAGAAAAAAGAAAAAAAAGAAAAAAAAACAGAGATGCCTACCACCTTTGCTGCTGCCATCAATTGCCGCCTTCACCTCTAGTTCAGTCATGGAGAGCCGCCGCCACCTTCTCTTTTCCTTCCATTGGCTTCCAGGCAGAAGTGAAAGTCGGTCTTGAACGGCAATTATGAGAGAGTAGGAACAGAGTTCGGGAGTTAGGTCTAGCTAGCAAATTGCGTGGCAGTCGGTCTTGCCGGTGATTGCATCTCGCTTCTTCATCAACTTCGTCATCAGTGGTTTGATTTTTGATTGGTTTGTTTTTCCTTTTTTGCTGTGCAATTCGATATTTAATTTGTGTCATGGTTCATCCAAGAAATTACCGGGATAGGCAAGATCATTATCGCCTATTTAGTAATAGGATTTACTTCGAAAATTTCCCAAATAGCCATGATGCAGCGGTTTTGAAGAGCCTTTTTTTGAAATATGGAGTTCTAAGAGAGGTTTTTGTTGCAAGGCGAAAAAATGCGAAGAATCTGAATTTCGGTTTTGTCTCTATCGATGAGTCTATCCCTATGCACGATGCTCTTTACAGATTGAATGCAGTTATGATTGTTTATATCAGGATGCGCGCCTTCAAAGCCAAATATCCTTCACCAGGTAAACAGGCTATACCTCATCAACGCCCCCCCCCATGCTCAGGCTAAGCCAAGACCAATTTTTAGGGATTCTTCTAGGGATAATAGAACCTACGCGATAGTGGTAGCTCCAGCCACGGATCCGAATCAGTCTAGGACTGTTAGTGATTTTCCATTATCGATTTGGGCAAGATTTGCTTGTCTGCTCCGTGTAAAGGATATTTTGGTTATTCCAGACTTGATGGACATGGTGTCGAACAGAAATTTTGCTTTTGATTTTATTGCTCCAGCGGGTGGTAATCAAGTGGTTATGTCTTTCCTTTCGTCTGATGCAAAGATAGCTTTCCTTGAGGGGGATTGGAGTCATCTTCAGGATATCTTTTCAGAATGTGTGGATTTCCCGGTTAATTTTGTTCCAAGCGAATGTCTCTTTTATGTGGATTTTCTGGGGATTCCTCCTGGTTTGATTACCGAGCAACTAATCAACAAGCTCACGGCTGAGTTTGGATCACTTGTGACACCTAATTTTAACTACCTTTGCCCTGATTGTTTGGATGTGGTATCTTGCTTAGTATCTGCACTTATTGATAGCTCTAGCCGAAAGATCTCACTGCTGTGGGGAGACAAAGAATACATGGTTACTTTTAATTTCAGACAGGCTATTGCATGTGATAGGAATTCATCTTTGGACTCATCTTGGAGTGGACGACTGCCCTTTGACACAAACTCTACATGACAAAAAGGTTTTGAGTTGACTGACAGTGTCCCTAGCTCTCATCCTTCCTCTATAAAGGATGATGCTGAAATTTCTGTCGAGCACCAAGCTAGGATGCTCATTGGGTTAACTGACAGTGTCCCCAGCTCCAATAAAGTTGGAGCTAAAACTTCTGTCCAAAATCATGATCTGGGTTCTATCGGGTTGACTGACAGTGTCCCCAGCTCTTTTTCGTGCAAAAAAGATGGAGCTGAATTTTTTGTCCAACACTATGGTCTTGCTTATATTGGGTTAACTAACAGTGTACCCAGTTTCGGTCCTCAGAAGGTCGACGGAGCTGAAATTTCTGTCCAATAGCGTGGGCTAGGTCCTTTTGGGTTGACTGACAGTGCCCCTAGCTCCTTACCCCCTTGTGATGATGGAGTTAAAATTTCTGTCTTGAATCAGGATGGTGGTTTAATTAGCTTGACTGACAGTGCTCCCAGTGCTCCTCCCGTAGAGGTGGGGGAGAAGGCTGAAATTTCTGTCCATCAAGTCCAGAACATGGGCTCTAGAATAGAGGAAAATGGGTTAACTAACAGTGTCCCCAGCAATCCTTCTCTGGGAATTTCGGCTGGGCGAGTCTCTAGCTCAGATTCACGGACTTCGGTTTCGAAGGAAGGAGTCCCTGAAATTTCTATCCTACAAAGATCCGTGTCTTCTCTGAGCAACCAGGGTATTCAGCTAGGAAAGGAGAACTCACAGGGTCATCCATAGAATGCTATCTCGAGTGCATCCAATGATAATTCAGATTATAGTGGGGTACAGTGAATCGGGTGAATTATACACGCCGGGATCTACCTGTGAATGTATTTAGACACGCAGGTGCGACGGTCAAGCAAGGAACAACCTCAAGAACAACTTTGAGTTCGGACACCTCGGGACTGGATATAGCTAACAGAAATAGAGTTATTACTCGATCAAAAGCGAGACTGTCGAGCATATTCATAAGGAGACCTTTGAGGTAGGGAAGAAATTGGGGGTTTTTAAAGACAAGCACGCCAAGGTTATTTTACAGGCTTTGGCATCACGCAAGGCTTAAACAGTCATGATGCAAGGTATTTTATGATTAATGTCGTTTAATTTCTTGAGTTGGAATTGTCGAGGGGGCCTCCATAATGGGGGGAAACAGGTGTTAGTAAAATCTTTGGCTAGAAAATGGAACTTGCATGCATTTGTTTTATTAGAAACGAAGTCTGTAGGGGTGTCAGACCAGGTAATTAGACAATTTTGGGGGCATAATGATTTTGGAACTCATTGTGTATCGGCCATTGGCCCTTCGGGGGGAATTATAGTCTCATGGAATTCTGTATTATTTCGAAGCCTAGTTATACAGGAGTCTGAGAGATGGGTTGTCATTCGATTGAGCTCATCTCAGATTGAAGTCTATCTTGTTTGTGTTTACGCTTATAATGATCAGGAAAATAGAAGACAATTGTGGCAGGATTTAGCCGATAGTATCATTGGCTTGAGATCGTTTATTTTGTGTGGGGACTATAATGAGATTTTGAATGCTTCTGAGAGGTTTGGGGGGGATTCAACGAACTCGATGATGGAATTTCGAGATTTTGTAGATAATTGTGCTCTCTATGATCTACCTCTTAATGGGAGAGATTACACGTGGGTGGATTCTCTATCTTTTTTGAGAATAGACCGAGTTCTTGTTTCGTGTGCGATGTTAGATCTCTGGCCGTATATGCGAATCTCCATCGTGGATTCGACATTTTCAGATCACTTTCCTATCATTTTCATGTCACAACCAGCTGGAGTTGGGAGGAGGAGACCATTCCGTTCTCTAAATGTGTGGTGGGATAATAATGCCTTCTTGCCGTTCTTAAGATAAAATGGGCCCTTCTTAGCTCGACTTTCCCAGACCATGACATTCATTTCAAATTGTGTAAGTTGAAAGACTTCATACGGCCGTGGCACATTGATAATTTCGGATGACTAGAAGAAAGAATTCGGGAACTTGAGGGACATGTAATTAGTCTTATATCGAGTTTGGCTAGTCGGCCAGTGGATGGGGTAATAGGATCAGATCTTCAAGTTGCAAGGGCTGATTTACGCACCATGAGGAAGAATTTGGAGAACATTAAACATCAGCAATCGAGAGTCTCATGGGTACTATTGGGAGATGAAAACACAGGATATTTTCATAGGATAGCTTCGGCAAGAGCTAGAAACAATGCTATAAATCAACTTGAAGTGGATGGGGAATTGGTGAGCGACCAGGAAGTGATCGTTAATAAAATTAGGGGCTTCTATTCGGATTTATTTAGTGAATGGTAGGTGGTACCATTTTCGTTGAGATCGTTGAACTTTAGATCAGTTGATATTGCCTCGAACAACCGTTTGACGGTGAATTTTTCAGAAGGAGAAATTTGGGGTGCGCTTTGTTCTTGTGAGGACAACAAGGCTCCGGGTCCAGAGGGGTTTAACTTTTATTTTTATAAGAGGTTTTGGGTTGATCTTAGAAGGGATATATTGCGGTTGTTTGAGAATTTTTACACATCGAACAGGTTACCCGAAGCTATTAAGATGTCGTACACGGTGTTAATCCCAAAAGTACCTGGGTCGTGTTCACTATCTAATTATCGACCGATTGCACTGATCCATGGGATGTATAAACTTATACCAAAAGTGCTAGCTAACCGACTACAACCCTGTTTGTCAAAATTTGTTTTAGAATCACAATTTGGTTTCATCAAGGGACGGAACATTCACGAGTGCTCATTTATTGCCTCAGAAGTGCTACACACAATTCATTATTAGAGGCAATCTTGCTTGGTTTTAAAACTAGACTTTCACAAAGCTTATGATAGTGTATCCTGGACTTATATTGATGAGGTGATGAAAAGAATGAGGTTCGATGCTAAGTGGATTTCGTGGCGAAGGAATTGCAGAAGACAGTCATCTACTTCAATTCTTGTTAATAGGATCCCGACTGAGCAAATTAGTATTCAGAGAGGAGTTAAACAAGGAGACCCATTATCTCCTTTTATCTTTCTGTTGGCTATTGAGGGACTGAAACAGTTGCTAGATACGAGTGTTAGGGACGGCCTACTGCCAGGGTTCAGGGTTGACGGCTCTTCAAGGGATATTTCAGTATTGCAATTTGCCGATGATACTATATGTTTCTTACCTTCTGATGTGGATATTTTGCCTATGTTCATTAGAGTACTTCCATGCTTCGAAATAATTTTGGGTCTAAGGATTAATTATGGTAAGAGTTCGATAATGGGGGTCAATGTCCAAGATTACGTGTTACAGGCGTGTGCTGATTTTGTTGGTTGTAAAGTTGAGAAATTTCCGATCACATATCTGGGAGCCCCTATCAGTTGGAAGAGATTACCGGTCTCGTCTTGGAATCCTTTAGTGGTGAAGTTACAGAACAGACTAGCGGGTTGGAAGGGGAACTGCTTATCGTATGGAGGCCGACTTGTGTTGATTAAATCAGTGTTATCATCGATTCCAATTTATCTTCTAGCCTTATACAAAATGCCGAGATCTATCATCGACAAGCTGAATTGTTTAATAAGGAACTTCCTATGGAAGGGATATGTGTGTACAAGAGGCATGTCTAAGGTTGCTTGGAGCACAGTTGTGTTGCCTAAGGAATTAGGAGGCTTATATATTAGGGACTTGAGGCTCGTTAATTGCAGTTTATTATTGAAATGGCTTTGGAGACTACGAGAGTTGAACCAAAACTCCTTATGGTACGACGTTTGTGTACGACGCTAAGGTTTTAACTCGTGGATGGCTTTTGAAAGGGCTGAATTGGGAAATCTATCCCCTATTTGGAAAGGTGTGTATTCGGTGTGCGTGAAGGAGGGATCATTTTGGACCCTCTTCAAAAATAACTCAAGGGTCGTTATGGGCAATGGGACTATGGCATCCTTTTGGCATGATAACTGGACCTCGGATCGTCCCCTTTGCGTTCTTTTTTCGGATATCTATTCTCTTTGTAATAGGAAGTCTTGCACGGTGCAACAAGGTTGTGAGTACTTGCTAGGGGCAGATCCTTTCGGTAGACCATTTTGGAAAAGGAATCTATGAATCACAGCTAGGGATCGTTGTCGGCAGCTGAGAACGTGGATGTATGAGGCGTGTCCATCTCTTTTTCGTGTGATTGGTTCGAGTTCAACGGGAGATATTAGCTTGGCATGTAATTTTCCATGGGTGGCGGACAAACCAATATGGGTGTGTGAGACCAATAATGGTTATTCAGCGAGCTCCTTTTGTCGTGCGTATTATCGCTTACCAAGGTGGGACGCACCCCCTCTCAAATTTAGAAGAATTTGGGAATATACCATCATACCGAAGATTCGATTTTTTGGTTGGCTGTTGTTCCATAATAGCTTACCAACAAAAACAATGTTGCATACGAGGGGTAGTAGGGCTATGGAGAATGACGTATGTCCCTTTTGCACGGATAGCGAGACGATAGCACATGCTATATTCTTTTGTCCGCGAAGCCTTAGTATTTGGCACCAGCTTCTTCGTTTATTCGAGATTCCGCTACCTATTCCGTCTTCGCCATGGGAGTTTTTGGAACTATGGAGTTCGTATTTTGTTACGGGTCCGAAACGTGAATTTGCTATAGCACTATGGTTCGTGATCTCATGGTCTATTTAGAAACGACGGAACAAGATGGTCTTTGAGGGTGTTGACACATCGGAGGATATACTTGTTACAAGTATTTATTACAATTGGTTTTTATTTACTTGTAAGCGCGTAATTTGGGCTTCGTTATTTCTGATGTATTTACTTACTCGCAATTGCTAGTCTCATGTACTTAATTTAGTTAAACACATCTTGTGATTAGCGTTATTTATTTAATAAATGCCCGGACCAGTCACAGTGACTGTGCTCAGGGTATATTCGTTCAAAAAAAATAAATGTATTTAACCGACCGCAGAACCGACATCTTGGTAATTATATGTAAAGCCCACATATATAACCCATGATTAGAAACTCATGAACAGACCCATGACCCATATTCAGACCTATATAAATACTTCTTTCCTCCATACCTAAAGAGGCGGCAGACACCCTTATTCTAGAGACCGACTTTCACCTTCAGTGGCTTCCTCTCTACTCTCATACACCCAAATATAGAACCCTTGGCGAGACTATCCTTACCACAAATATATAAGTTCCTTTGTTTTCTTTTAACGAGAATGTGATCTTTAACTAAAAATCTTTAGCCTAATGTGATCTTTAATTAAAAGCTCAAAGCAAATACTTTTTCGTGGGTTTAAGATTTTATAAAGTATGGAATTGGTAAAGTTGTACATTTCAGTCAATTTTAATCATTCATTGAGTTTTAATGATTCACATTAATTTTAGTGGTTTGCGGGGTCTGTAGTGAAATTAAATCTGAACCATTAAAACTCGGTGGATGATTTAAATTAACTGAAATATACAACTTTATCGATTCCCAACTTTAGAGAATCCAAATCCTTTTTCATGTGACTTATTTTTAAGTATCTTTCTTTCTTTACCTCTTTTCCATCTTTCATACATCTATGTATCAATTGCTTGCAATTAATTGTATTTAGTTTTATTTTTTAAATAATAAAAATGTTTGTAGTTAAGCTTAATATATATTGTATTTAGGGCAATGTTAATTTGAACACAATATCACCAAAAAAAATTAAATTTAAATGTCAAAATAAAAAAGTACAAATCAATAAATTGATTTTATATATTTATGTGAATATTTAACCATATTTCTCAGACATTAATTAGCCTACACTCATTATTAATCTCTTTATTATTTATTTCTAATAAAAATATTAATGGGTCAAAATCTTCAATGTGTGGTTGATGTACAGGTGTCGTGCTTTTGTGCCCTACACGCTCCATACATCCTTCCAGCCTTTTGTGATTTTGGAGTTTCTCAATTATTTGAACTGTTTCTCATTTTTGAAAAAAAAAAACTTATCAAAAACTTTTTTTGAAAAAAAAAAGCTGACGAAATTAATAACACTGATTTCGTCATTATTTAACTTTCATTGATCGATAGTCAATTAGAAAATTAAGACATGTTATCTGCTAATTGGAATTATGTCGATAGATCCAACTTTGATTTGATTAATCAACTGATTTTAAAATGATGCATGAAGACAAATTTATTCCTTATAAGGATCCTAATAAGGAACGAATAGCCCGTCGTCACTCTTCTAATTCTAATTTCTTGTACATTTTAGTTTCTGCATTAAAAGAGACGGGCAACCTTTGTAAGACCATGGATGAGCTGATAACGGCACTTAAACTATGACTTTATTGTTATTGTTGATGATAACTTTTTTATTTTTAAAAGAACTAAAACACATAGTAACTAAACACATAAAGCTGATATCTTAATAATTGAGGGTTATATATACTTTATGTAATAATTGTGTTTAGATTAAATATTTAAATTCTCCACTAAACTTTGATGATTTCGAGATTTTTCATAATTTATTATTTTCACACAACGAGAAATTGAAACCTAAATAATGTATTTATACGCACAGTAAAATTAACTAGAACAATTAATGAAAACCAAATTTCATTTAAAAATTCACGTAATTCACTTAGCATAATGCTCTAAAATGTATTCGCGGGCTTATAAACTTGCTAAAATAAACCAATTTATATAAATGTGACATAATATCACAAGTTGATTACGTATTTCATATTTCTATGTAACTTCTATTAATTTCTTGTAAGTGTGAAATATTTTAAGTGTAAATAATTATAACTTTCTTGAGGTACTAATGGACTAATATTTTTTTTATGTTTTTTAATATAATTAATATCTTCTTATATTTTGCTTCCATCCAATTGTTACCTTCTTCTGATAAAATTTTTTACTTTTCCATCCAAATTATTAACATTTGGATAAAATTACTCTTTCATTAGTTCATTTATTTTATTTTTTACATGAACAGTTTTTTCCTATTTAGTTTTTTTGTAAAAAAGGAAACATTGGACATAAAAAAGAGAAAACAAAAGTAAAACCATATAAGGGTTACAAACATACTATCCAAAATAAAAAATGCCTAGTGCTACAGTTTCCTCTGTAATCCAACTCCAACATCTTCAATAGATCAGGAGGAGGCTACCAATCCAACTAGTCAGTCTTAGTTTTCTAAAATGTACATTACATATCTTTGTTTTCATTCCTAACTCAATTTAATTTTAGGCTTGTATTTTGTTGTTATGAAATTCTGGATATATTATTATGAATTACTCCCTTAACATGTTGGAAGACAATGATCCGGAAGAGAACTCCAAAGTCCAAGAAGAAAGCATCCGGATATGGTTTTGAAGAAAACAAAGTCCTAAGTCCAAGAAGAATGCATCCAGTTAAAGTTTGGAAGAAAACAAGCTCCTAAGCCCAAGAAAACAGCATCTGAAGAAGATCACATCTAGAAGAGAATCCGACATAGTTAAAGTCCGAACACATCCGGAAGACACAACTCACAAGACAAAAGGGAAATATTCAAATATCAATTTTCCCTCCAATTTGGTCTGAAGTCAAAATCACCTTTTTGCCTTGGATAAAGTAAAAAGCTATAGGTTGCACAATTTCAGCAAACGACAAAAAGGACTGATACAGAAAGAGAAAAAGGTAACTACCTTTTTAACCTAGACCAATACCAAGGTGCGTGGACCCCAAAAGGAAACAAACTTTGCACAGAAGTTTGCAGAGCACAAAAAGCAAAAGAAACGACATATGACATCTTTGTTGCTCCAATCCCAACAAATTCAAACGGGTCATTTATTGGGGTCTAATGGAAAATCAAAGGCTCCGGTTGTGCCAACACTTATCTGATTAATGGTGAAGATTCAAGATTACCCAATAGCTACATTTATGATCCAAGCCTAAAAAAGGGAAGCTTAACAGGTTGAGAAGATGTTAGTTGATTTGAGAAAGCTATCATCTTGAGGAATTTGCTATTCAGTCAGTGATCGAAATCCTTCCAAGAACCCAAACCTGAAAATCTGTTAGTAATACTTCTCAAGTCAAGTTAATAACTTGAAAAATTCAAAACCAATCTTTTTCAAGATAATTGATGTAAAATCTCATACATAGGGTAAGTATTAAGATTGGGGACTTAGCTTGAACTAGGAAGAGTTTGAGTGATATATCCCTTAGAGAAAAGGTCTTAGCTTAGCTAGGTGTTAGCATTGGTGGTATATCCTACTTCCAGAAGAGAGGGAATCTATGGAGATAACTTGTAAAGGACTTAACCAAGTTAGGTGTTAGCTATTGTGGTATATCCTACATTCGGAGGAGAAGAAATCTCCGGAGACAAACTATAAAGGCATGATTTTTGCCCATAAAAGAAATCACCAACACTAGTGGATTTAACCTCGGATGAGGAAACTCCGGGGACTAGTTGTAGGAAGGGCCGAACTAGTATAAAATGACTATTTTTTTATCTCCTTTACTTTAATATTTTATTTTAGTGCATTTTATTTAATATTTGCATCATTCGGGTCCATTTACTCTAGTTCATATCTCACACGCTACACAAGTGGTATCAAAGCAAGTGCTCATAACTACAGACTTAACAATCTCAAGCTAAATGTCCAATTGATCTATAGATCAAAATGAGTTATCAGAGTAATAACTCATAGCTTCTGCCAGAGGGTATGTCTATAACCCATCCCCCACTCTTCACCGATAAACACTACACGTTCTAGAAAAATTAGATGAAGAATTTCATTCAGGCATAGAGCATGCTAGCATGGATGGCCATTAAGGATGGACCATATGTCCCTACTTATGTGGTTGAGGGTATTACAACTAGAAAACACTTGAATCGATGGAATGATAATGATTATAAAAAGTTGCGTGAAAACGCAAATGCTGTTAATATGCTTCATTGTGCTTTGAGTGTAATAGAACTTAGGCCCTATTCTTTTCAACTTATATTCAGTTCAGTTCAATTCAGTTCAGTACTGCTACTTATAAGTTGAAAAGAACAGGGCCTTAATAGGATCTTAGCCTGCAAAACAGCTCAAGAAATTTGGCAAAAGCTTGAGGTGACTTATAAAGGAACTAATAAGGTTCGCGAAGCCAAGATTGATCTCCTCCAGTGAAAACTAGAAAATTTCAAGATAGAGCTAAAGGAGTCAATCAACAATATGAATACCAGATACACTAATATGGTAAATGAAATGAAAAGACTAGGAAAGGAGATCACTGGAGATGAGATGGTAAAGAAGATTCTCTGTAGTCTCACCAAGGAATGGGACAGCAAGAAAACAGCCATTGAGTAAGCTCATGACCTAAAATTCTATGGTTATGATGAATTCATTGGAAATTTGTTGACTCAAGAGCTATCCCTGGAAAGATACAGCCAACGGGAAAAGAAGCCTGAAGAGAAGAAGAAAGGAATTGCTCCCAAGGCAAACTCCTTTGGAATAAAAAAATAGTCAAGGGAATCTCCATAAAACAAGGAAGAAATGCCTATGATGGCAAGATAATTCAAAATATTCCTAAGTAAGGAAGAAAAAGGGTCAAAGAGAAGCTCAAGAAGATTTGACTCCAGAAAAAGGAAGGAAAGCAGCTCTAGGAAGGACAAGTATAGAAAAGGTCCAGATGACAAGAAGGATCAAGAGAAGGAGATGGCCTACTTTGAATGTAGTGAGAAAGGACATATCAAAGCACAATGTCCTAAGCTAAAAAAGGAGAAGAGGTACAAGAAAAAGGCAATGGTGGTTGTGAACTCTTGTGGTAAAAAATATGTAAATTTCCCTTGGCACCTTGCGGTGGGGTCCATTGGGGGTTGGTTTGATTTCGGTGTGATGGAACCATTTAGTTCAAGTTTGAACATTTTAACCAATTTTATGAATTAAAAAATCGAGACCCAAATCTCGATACAAATGGTAGAGTCGCCACCCAAGTTGACTACTTGGGAAAGAGTTTTGGTATGGTTCCCATTGAGCGGGATACTCTTACCTTTTAGATTAGAGATTCGGGTATCAGATGAGTCACTTATTTTTCATTTAGTTAATTTAAAATTACATTCACCATGTAAAATTGTTTTCTTTTCATCATTTCAGGAATTATTACGGAAATCTTATTTTTCTACACTCTTTCACACTCGATACATGCATTTAACAATTTGTAATAATGCGTAAATAATAAAGGGGGAATGAAAATTACAACCGGTGAAAAAATGGGAAATTGCAAGGGAACCTATACATTTATTCTAAGTTA
Source organism: Euphorbia pulcherrima (assembly GCA_947683365.1). NCBI lineage: Eukaryota > Viridiplantae > Streptophyta > Magnoliopsida > Malpighiales > Euphorbiaceae > Euphorbia > Euphorbia pulcherrima. The sequence goes on from CANTUS010000009.1 coordinate 24,818,666, forward strand.
TAAAACAAAATAAATAAATTCGCCTACATCCACAAAGATTAGCACAATTTATGGCACATCATAAGTCATCATTTTGTTAGGAAAAATGAGATTTTGTTAGCGTGACGGTTTTACGATCGATAGTGCTCGGATAGCTTCTAAGATTGAAAAGAAATAACGGGTCTTCAACATATTTTGTTATGAAAATAAATTTTAACTTTTTGTGAGTTGATTTACCGATTTATTAGTGAAACCGATCGCATGGCAAATGGTGTTGTTGGTTCATTTTATAGATACATTGGGAAATTGGGATTCTACTTCGGGGTTAGTACTTGTATGGGTGGGGGACACCCGTACGTATCCCACTGTATGGGTCCTATTTGAACCCAAATAGAACCTCATTTCAGTTAAAAGAGCAGATCTTATTGAAGAAAAGAATAGGATAAAATGGGATTTGCTTCCGTATGGGTATAGTGCACTAGTTTATTATCCCTAAGGTCATAAAGGTACCAACAATGCCCATATGGGTCAGGACCAGACCCAAAACAAGATCAAAGGATAGATTAAAGTAAATAAGTAGAAATGTCAATAAAATAAATAAGGTGTGAGTCTCTTTGAAACTCAGGAGCGTACCTTTACACCGTGAATCCACTTTGAAGTGATCCCTATGCCGAGAGAGAGTCTAGCCAAAGTAGATGATGAAATAATGGATTTAGGATTGTTTACGTGAGTGTTTGTGTGGATAGAACCTAACCCAAATCCTAAATATGAAGCTAGAAAGGAATAAAAAGTGGGCAAAACCAATGATGAATGATTTTCCCCCTATTTCATAACTTCTATACCCCTTCTAAATCTATGAGAATTGCTGGGAAATAAAAAGTATAGTGTATGTAATGTTCTTGACTTGGCTTTCTTCGAAATGAGGCAAAATGCCTCTATTTATAGGCTTTTTCTGGGTATGAACGCGGTCAATGCCATTTATAATCGAATAAAATCAAATATGGCATGATTTTCTATCCATTCTATGTATTTGGGCAAAAGTGGGACCCATACGGGTAAAAGGGGACCCATAAGGGTCCCGACGGAACCCGTATGGGTCCCTCCAAACGATATGGAGCTATGGGGCTATATGGGTCAACCCATGGACCCATACCCCCAAGGTGTGTCCCGTATGGGTCTATAAAGGTAGTCGAGGTCCCCAAACCTTGGTAAAACTCACCTCTGCTATAGTAGGAACACCTCTAATGAATAACAATTGTAAAGAACAGCTTTATCTGGCTCTCATCATCATTTCATGAGAAGGATCGATAAAATCTAGTGCTCATAGATTGCCCCTCGTGGGCACACTACAGATACGGGTCTGTATGATCTGACGATATAAGCGAGTGTTCAAGAATCATACTTGAGGTTGATATAAGTGGGATTCTTTCTTGAGGCGAACCCCTTTCCTTTGCCGTGTGTATCCCTTTCCTAAGTCAGCCTACTTTTCTCTATTGATGGTGTATCCCTTTCTTAAGGTAAATCGACTCTCCTGTTGGTGGTGTGAGGTGTCGATGACGTATGGGTCTCCTTTGGAGCCTTGCGATGGGGCCCACTTGGGGGATTTGTTCATTAATTTAGGCGTGATGGAACCATTTAGTTCAAGTTTGCACATTTTAACCAATTTTATTAATAAAAGAACCGAGACAAAAATCTCGATGCAAATGATAGAGTCACCACCCAATTTGTCTACTTGGGAAAGAGTTTTGGTACGATTTCCATTACGTAGGAGACTCATACCTTTTGGATAAGAGATTCGGGTATCAGATGAGTCACTTATTTCTCATTTAGTCAATTCAAAATTACATTTGCAGCATAAAACCGTTTTATTTTCATCATTTGGAGAATTATTATAGAAATCCTATTTTCTACACTCTTTCACACTCGATTCATGCATTCCCAGTTCATAATAAAGTACAATTAATAAATAGGTGAATAAAAATTACAACTGGAGGAAGTGGGGGAAGTGTAAAAGAACCTATACAATTGTCCCAAGTTATAAAACTAAATAAAATAAATTCCCCTGCATCCACAAAGATTAGCATAGTTTATAGCACATCATAAGTCAACATATTGTTAAGAAAAAAGTGATTATGTTAGTGTGGAGGTTTTACGATCGATAGTGCCCAGACGGGTTCTAGGAACGGAAAGAAATAATGGGTCTTCAGCACATTTTGTGGTGAAAACACATTTTAACTTTTGTGGGTTGATTTATCAGATTATTAGTGAAAATGATTGTATGGTAAATTGTGAAGTTATATTGATTTTATAGATTAAAAAGGGAATTTTAGGTCTTGCCTGGGGGGCCAGTACCCGTACGGGGTGGGGTGGGACCTGTACGGGTACTGGTGGGGACCCATATGGGTATGGGGGGACCCATATGTGTCCTGTCTAGTTCGGACAGAACTTCAGTTTGGAAAATATGACAGATTTATATAGATGGATCAAAATATGAGAAATAACGATAAAATAAATGAGATGTGAGTCTCCTTGAAACTCAGGAGCGTACCTTTACGATATGAATCCACTTTGAAGTGATCCCTATGCTGAGAGAGAGTCTAGCCAAAGTAGATGATGAAATGGTGACTTTTAGGAATATTTAGGTAGTATTTGTGTGGACAAAACCTCCCTCAAATCCTAATAAATGAATTTATAAATGAACAGAATATGGGCAAAACCTCAAGGAATGAGTTTTCTCCCTATTTTATACCTTCTATATCTTAACTATACCCTTTCTATACCTATGAAAAATGTTGGAATTTCATGACCCGTACGGGTCCACCAGTGGATCTGTACCACCAAGCATGACCCCGTACAGGTCTCTAAGGGCAGATTAGGTCTCCAAACTTAGCTACACTGAGCTCTGCAGTAGTAGGAACACCTCTGATGGATAACACCTATAAAAGATTGCATTATCTAGCTCTCATCATCATTTTGTGGGAAGGATCGTTAAAATCTAGTGCTCACAAATTGCCCCTCGTGGGATCACTGCAGATACAAATCTGTATGATCTCCCAATTTGAGCGAGGGTTTAAAAATTATACCTATGGTGATGACAAGGGTGAGTTCCTTTCATGAGGCGAACTCCTTTCATGGGTGTCCCTTTCTTGTGGCAGGCAACTTTTCTTTGTTGAAGCATACCCTTTTCTTGAGGCGGATGACTTTCCTCTGCCAATGCATATCCCTTTCTTGAGGCAGATGACTTTCCTTTACTAATGCGTATCCCTTTCTTGAGATGGATGACTTTGCTTTGCTAATGTACATCCCTAGTGACTATTGGAAACGGTGTGTATTTTATTTTGTGCATCCTTTTCTTAAGGCGGATCGACTTCTCCTCGATGATGTATCCATTTCCTAAGGCGGATGACTTTCCTCGTATCAATTTTTTAAGGTGGATCGACTTTCCTGATTGGTGTATTCCTTTTTTAAGGTGGATGACTTTCCTTATTGATGGTGTATCCCTTTCCTAAGATGGAGGACTTTCCTCATATCCCTTTCTTAAGGTGGATTGACTTTCCTGACTGATGGTGTATCCCCTTCCTAAGGCGGATGACTTTCATCGTATCCCTTTCTTAAGGCGGATCAACTTTCCTGGCTGATGGTATATCCCTTTCCTTAGGCGGATTGAATTTACTCGTATCCCTTTCTTAAGGTGGATCAACTTTCCTGGCTGATGGTGTATCACTTTCTTTAGGCAGATGACTCTGTTACAGGGGATTTTGAATGACCTATAAAGAGACAATAATCAAACACTGAGTTAGTTATTGTCTAAGTAGACACATCTTAATTCGTGATTGACTTTATGGTGAACAAAAGTTTTTTCCCCTTCAATCAAGAATGAAGATGTGTTGGTAGGGATCAGTCCCTTAATGAACCATAAACTAAGTTTGGGAATGTTGGGTTGGCCCGATTGTTTAGGGATGGAATGCCCCTTGGAAGTGCCTTTCGGGGGAATGCCCCTTAGGGGGAAATTCCCCTAGATTGACTGATTCTACTATTGAGGAATGGGATACCCTTCGATTGGCTTCCTTACTGGGGAATTGTTTTGTCTGAATGACTATTATGCTAGGATAATTCTTTAAACTTTAGGTGAATCTGTACATGAAAATGGTCACTATTAGTAGTAGTTTTAAAATGGCTTACCTTGATTCTTGATTGATTTTGTGAAAACAAAAATTTTGCCCTTCAATCAAAGATTAAGGCGAGCTAGGAGTTTTGCCCCTAATTTAACTAAAGTAAGGAGCTTGGGAGAAATGAGGTTTGGCCCCCAATCCTGAAGTTGAGGTGCCCCTGCCACTAAGAAATCCTCTTTTTGACTTGAATCAAGAAAATGCCATAGGAGCAATGAGATGACCTATACAGGTGGGGTAGGACCCGTACAAGTGCCTGTTTGTGAAAATGGGACCTATATGGGTGGAGGGGGACCCATACGAGTCCGAATCAGAATCTTTTAAATAATAGCCGTCTCCTCCCCATCTTGCTTTTACCAAATTTCCGATTTCCTTCCAAATTCCAGTGAATTCCTTCCAAAATCCATTCAAAATGTATAAAAAGATTCCAAAGACCGATCATTTCTCCACTAGGCGCGAGTATTTACCCCAAGTAGGCGATTCAGAGCTTCGAGAATGCCCAGTTTTGGTTGGGTATGATTTTCACATGCGGGACTCATTTCTTGGACTCACTCCTACTTCTGAAGTGCCCCTAATTCCCTCTGCTAATACCCACTCCTCAAAACTCTAGGTATTTCATTTGATTCCCCACTTTTCCATTTTTGAGGTTGTTAGAATTTCTCAAATTTTGGCATGATTCAGGTTGTTTAGATCCTAAAATAGAGCCTGATGCATGTAACTTTAGTCTAGGATGCTTTTGGGGCTAATTTGAATGAGCTTTGGTTGATACTTGTTAAAAATTGGCTCTTTAGGAATTTCCAAGCAAGGGACTGCCTCATTGGGACCCGTACAGGTGGGGTGGGACCCGTACGAGTCCCTTTGTTGATATGGGAGGCCTAATAGGACTCGTACGGGTGAGGAGGACTTGTACGAGTCCTGTCTTCAGGGATAGAATGTCCAATTCTTTATTTTCTACAACTTTCTCCCAATTTTTTTGATTTGTCCACTACATTCTAACCTTGTTGAACTGTGTTTTCATCTTTGCAGTTCCCGCACAAGATTGTAGGAGCCCTGAGCTTCTATAGGAAGTGGTACGAGGATATTTGAGTTACCGGGGACACTAAGCTACTGATCCGTATTGACTCATTCGGGTTCATTGATATCATCAGGGCCATTCCCCAGGCCCTGAAGATGCTAGCTTTGGTGCTATATCGGCCTTGATAGATAGGTGGTTTGAGATAACACACACTTTCCACTTGCCTATCGGGGAGGTCACCGTTACTCCCTCGGACATGTGTGCACTGATAGGATTGGATTGGGGAAAGGACATCATCTACTTCAAGGTCTATGTCAACCGATGGCACTCCCGGCCTGAGGTGAAGGCCTATGTAGAGAGACTACTTGGGCTTCATCTTAGAGGGACGGACAAGCTCAAGTATGCAGAGCTCCATAGTTACTAGATCGGGCAGTTGAGCCCCGTTGTTGCGGGGAGTAGGGATAAGTACTCCTAGTCTTTCCTACTGGCCTTCCTTACCACCATCTTTTTCCCAGTCTACTCGAGCAACCTTAACTATGGTTTGCTCTCAGCTGTCAAGGATCTTGCTACTGTGTCGGGCAATCCTGGCATAGTTGTACTATTAGCTGGATTTTGGATTTGAGGCCAATAGTCTGAGCTCAAGATTTGCCATATGATCTTACTGGTAATTCGTGAACAGTTATCTTGTGATTTAACCTTTCACTAGAACTGCTTTGTAACTAACTTCACCTTGTTTTGCAGATTTGGGCCTTTGAGCATCAATTTATCCCCAGGCCAGGTTCGCCCATGCAGCCTGAGGCACCTCATATTATCTCTAGATGGATTAGGCCCTGGTAGCGTTAAGCCTTGACCACTATGGAGTATAGGGAGTTCCTTTGCCAGCTGCGCTCTAATCGGGTAAACCTCTTTCATACTGAACCTGTATTTCACATTTCTACAATCATTAGTAGAAATTGTATTTACAAAGTCATGATACTTACAGTGCATTTAGTTTATTCAGGTCATTCAAGACCCTAGGAGAGGATATTCATACACAGAGAGATCGAGCGAATACGGGCTAGCGTGGATGATCGTCACTTTGTGCTGGAGTCTCCACTCTCCTTAGAGTGGTATTTTAGCAAGAGGGTCTGAGATTGGAGGATCAGTGCTGTTATAGAGAGATCAATCCCTCCCCCTATCCCCGTGGGAGTCTTTTGGCTACATTTGATGCCTAAGATGGATCAGAGCTTCATCTACTAGGTGAGGGGGCATGAGTGACGTTAGTAGGGGGTTCCTACGCTATGTTCATCGACTCTTCACTCCTTCTTCCTTGTGAGGGAATCCATTTCAAGGACATCCCCCTTGAGTTCCACTAGATCAATAGTGATGATGATGACAACGATGATGATGATGAGGGTGGATCGAGGGGCGATCACTGGGGTCCTTCCATTGTTTGGAGTACTGAGGGCCCAACTAGGTCTGCTACACTTCTTAGGTACTTTCCTAACTTAGCCTTTGCAAATACCTTATTGCTTCTCGAAATTGACTATGACCCTAAGTGTAACCGTTTATCTTCATAGCATCCCACCTCCATGTGGAAGAGGTCTACTACTGCTGCCCTTGTAGACCAAGGGCCACAGATGAAGCAGTCTCACACTTTGCAGAGTGTGAGAGAGGGGGTCCTCCAAGCAGAGTTGGATACTTCCTTGTGGATGCTTGGTAATTTGGGGAAGTGAGTTGTCAAGGAGCTCAAGGAGTTGGTCCATCCCATCCGCTTTACGCTATCTATCTCCACTCATATGATGAATTTTCTACTTTAATCTTGTCCTTATAATAAATATTTAGGATATTCTTGTTCTAATATGGTTTTCTCTTCTAGGAGATCGTATCTGAGGTGGAGAGGATTGCTATGGGTTTCTTTTCTGTCTGGGACCTACTGCTAGCTCAGGATGCAGTAGCCTCACTAAGTTTCTTTTACCTATAAAATTTAACAAATTATGCATGATGCATGTCACAATATTTATATATGTGTACTGATCTTATGATTTCCATTACAGACTCTATTAGCTATAGAGCGTGGTAAGTCCAATCAAGACTTTGATGCCTCTAAGGAGTGAGCTAGGTTCCTAGAGGAGCAGTTGTGAGTGGCCACTGCTGAGGCCAACCGGGCTAGAGTAGAGACTGCTCGGGCAAGGGTTGAGGTCGATATGTTACGAGGCCAGCTGGCCCAGATGATAGAGGATAGAAAGATGCCTGAGTCACTTGATCCTTATCTGATGATGATAGCTCTCAATATTAAGTGGTACAGGTGATGACTCAAGCGACTATAGTTGAGGAGCGAGTAGAGGAGACTAATACTGCTATTGGGATTTTAGCAGAAGCGTTAAAGGTCAGGGTTTATGATCTACATGCTATAGATGCTGGTGGAGTAGAGGATCAAGTGATGATAGACATGGATGATCTACTGGTGGATACACAAGACCAGACATATGAGGAGTGTGAGGGACAAGACCCCCTAACAACTGAGATTAGACTACAACTATTACTTTCCAGACATTTGATACTTTTGGCCTTGTGTGGCTTATTTTGGTGTAAACCTAGATGCTATTTACAAACTGCTTTTATTGCTTTGAACTTTATACATGCTAAACTTTCTTTTTCTAAATTAAAACCATTGAAAACCGTTGTCCGCGAACCCTTGTTGCCCCTTTGACATGGTTAACAATGAGGCCCATTTAGCGTGTACCACAAGCGAATGAGTTAACCATTGAACACTCTAAGTTCCTGATCGCAATGAACTGGCCCAATGCAACTGACAAGAATCACAAAGACTGGCTAGTTGGAATTAGCACTTCTGGGGATACATGCTATCCTATTATTTCATGATAGGAGAACTAAGTTCAAGGATTCCTAGTTGTGAGACATAATAATTACAAATGATGTTTTAATTATTACAATTGAAAAAACTGGTGCTTTTGAATTGAGTTCTAATTTTTACATAGGCCACTCGGTGTGAGATGACCTATCGAACATTTATCTTTATTTCTTTTTGTCTTGATTTTTGCTCGAATTGTCCTTGATGGCTCAATTAAGCGAACTTTTCTTTCCTTCTTTTCTTTGCTTTAACTTTTGCCTAGACTGCCCTTTCTGGTTTTCAATCAAGGAAGCTTTTTCTTTCTTTTTCTTTCATCTTAACTTTTTCCTAGACCACCATTTCAGGTTTTCAATCTAGCAGACGTTTTCCAAATTTTACATAGGTTCGATTTCTTTTGTAGCCTATCGGTTTTTTTTTTCTTTTGTTAAGTAATGTACACGGAGTAAAGATAGCAACAAAGATGCACAAAATGCAGAGAAAAACTAATGTTCATATACCTGCGATTATTTCGCCGAAAGACATGCATGAATTCATAAGACCAAAATTCTTAGCAAAGCATAACATGTTAGTTGATGAGATTAATTTGAGTACATAGGCAATGGCAACAATTTCCAATGGTTAACCCCTACTACCTACTGGTCTTTTACAGATTTTCTAGAAAGCAACTAACATTTTTCTCTCAATGCCCTATCTTTTGCTCAAGTCGCCCTTTTCAGGTTTTTAACTTAGCAGGCTTTATTTGCTTTGGAGAACCCTAACTTTTGCTTGACCGGTTTGCAGAATACCGATCCGCAGGTTACACCCCAATTTTTGCCCAAGCAGTAAAGGACCACTTTTCGGGAGATTTATTCCTTTATTTCTTTTTATTTTATTTTTTATGCTGACTTTCTGTGATTTAGTTCTTTTGACCTAGACATGATAATGCTTGAGCCTATCTTGATTCACCAGATTCACGAACTCATTTCCAACCATATTCCTCTCCCTTGCTAAGGACTTTCATAACTATAAAAGGTCCTTCCCAATTAGGCCTGAACTTGACCGTAGCATCAGTGTTGGCCTGAGGCAGCTGTTTCAGAAGTAGATCACCTGCCTTGAGAGGCTACTTCAGGTATCTAACTCTATTATTGTAAGCTCAAGCCATGCACTACTGATACATCTATAGGTGGTCAAGTGCCTTGAGTTACTTCTCATCTATTGTGTTCAATTGTTCATACCTGGCCCTTACCGAACTTGACTCTTTTAGCCGAGCTTTGAGTGCCACTCTTAGAGATCTTACTTCTATTTTTACAGGTAATACATCTTCCATTCCATATACCAAGGAGAAAGGTGTCTGATCAGTGGGCATCCTTACACTGGTTCTATACTACAAACTGCAAATGGAGATTTATCATCCCAATCCCTATAGGTAGCCACTGCCTTAGACAAAATCCTCTTGATCGACTTATTATAAGCCTCAACTTTCCTATTAGCTTGTGGTCTTCTATGATGCTCGACATTTAATTTCTCAAGTAATTCAGTCGTGGCCCCTTGAAACTGAACCCCATTATCGGATATCATATGGTGTAGAACCCCATATCGAACAAAAATATGCTTCTTCATGAACTTAGCCATTTTCTTGGTGGTGATACTGGTGTAAGATTCGGCCTCTACCCATTTCGAAAAATAATCAACTGTAACTATGATGAATTAATGCCCATTGGTTGATGATGACCGAATTTCACTGATTATATCTATTCCCTATGTCGAGAAAGGCCCAGCAGTAGATAAATTGTGAAGTTCGGATGGGGTAAATACTGTACGTCCCTATGAATTTGGCATTCATGACATTTCTTGACCTTGTCAACATAGTCGGCATTCATTGTGGTCCAGAAGTATCTCATTCTCTAAAACTTCCTAGCCAAAGCCATCCCATTCATATGCGGGCTGCAATCCCCTGAGTGCACCTGGGTCATTAAGCTTTCTGCCTCTTCTTCTACTAAACATCTCAACAATAAACCTTCAATTGTCCTTTTAAAGAGATCTTCATCAACTAGTCTAAACTGTGTCGCCAACATCTTGAGGTCATGCGATCTGAACTTGATAGCCTACTGGGGCATTCCCTTCTTTCAGAAACCTCTTAATGTTGTCATACCAACAAGCCTTTTACTCCTCTATAATCATAACTCAAACCTTCTCATGAAATGGGGAATGAGCTGTTTTTATTACTAATGGACGGATGAGTTAAGCCTCTTCTCCCTCCCATATTGAGGCCAAGGTAGCCAAAGAGTCAGCCATCTGATTCTCTTCCCTTGGTATATATTAGAAGAAGCACTAATTGAACTATACTGACAAATCCTAAACCACTTCCACGTATGGCCTGAGCGACTCTTCTTCGATTTCTAATAACCCTAAAACATGCTTTATCACTAGTGCGGAATCTCCCATCACCCTTGCTTCCTTTGCTCCTACTTTTAAAAGAGCATTAAGACCGAAGAGATAAGCTTCATATTCGGCACCATTAATGGTGACTGAGAATTCAAATCGTTTGCTCAATGGGATAACCTCACCTTGAGGCATAATGATTATTACCCCAAGATCGGCACCATTTCAATTCATAGTCCCATAAAAATACATGATCCATTCGACCTTCTCCACTTCCACTACTACTAACTGCTCATCGGTAAAATCCAAAATTTCAACATAATCAGACTCTATGGGTCGACTTGCGAAAAATTCAGCCACTGCTCTCCCCTTGATGACCTTCTTTGTGACATACTTAATATCAATTTCGGACAGTATCAGAAGCCAACGAGAGAGTTTCCCTGCCAATGTGGGGGATTGACAAAGATACTTCATCGGGTCTACCTTTATAATTGCTTGAATTCTGTAAGATTGAAAGTAATGCCTCAACTTCTTGGTTAACCATACCATTGCAGTACACGTTTTCTCCACTACTGTGTATTTTGTCTTATATTCTAATAATTTCTTTCTTAAATAATAGACGATGTGTTCGCTCTTTTCTTCCTAGTTTTTGATTAACATCGCACCCAGAGATGACTCTTCTATGGCCAAATAAAGAACTAATGGCTTACTAGGCATGGGAGGTTTAAGGACTGGGGGACTCAAAGGGTAAGCTTTTACAATATCAAAGGCTATCTGACACTGTTCATTCCTCTCTATCGGCTACTTTTTTCTCAACAATTTGAAGATTGGCTCAGACACTATTGTTAACTTGGCAATTAAACGACTCACGTACTGAAGTGATCCAAGAAATTACCTGGCTTCTCTTTCTATTTTAGGAATAGCATTTCTTGAATAGCTCTAACCTTGTCAGGGTTACCTTGATTCCCCTCTGACTGACAATGTGGCCTAAGAGTTTCCCTGATGTAACCCTAAACACACACTTTTTTGGGTTCAATCGGAGGTTATATTTCTCAATTATTGTTAATAACCTATACAAAATCTCAGGATGATCCTCCCTTGTGTTAGAATTTACTAACATGTCATCTATATAAACCTCAACCTCTTTATGGATCATGTCATGCAGTAAGGCTGTCATGGCTCTCTAATAAGTTTCCCCTGTGTTTTTCAACCCAAAAGGCATTACCTAAAAATAATATACCCCCCACTCTATGATGAAAGCTATCTTGACCTTATCGATGATGTCCATTAGGATCTGATTGTACCTAGAAAACCCATCTAAGAATGAGTACATTGCAGCTCTGGTGGCACTGTCTATAAGCACATCGATATGTGGCGATGGGAAATCATCTTTCGGAGATGCCTTATTCAAGTCGCAAAAGTCGACGCACATTCTGACTCTTCCATCCTTTTTAGGGATTGGGATGACATTTGCTAACCATGTCAGATACTCAACTACCTCAATGAATTTGGCCTCTAATAATCTAGCAACTTAAGCTTTGATTTTGTTGGCCCTCTCTGGACGCAATCTTCTTAAGTTTTGTTTGACTAGTTTGAACTTGGGATCGATTGGGATGCATTGTTCAGCAATTTGTTGACCTACCCCAGGCAAGTCTTCATAAGACTAGGTAAAGGCACTAACATGTTTTCTAAGTACTTTTATAATCTCTCTTTTTTTGATAGGGGTCAAGTCATTGGATATTGTTACCATTTTTTTGGTTTCCTTAGTACCCAAATTAATGTCATGCGATGAAACATCATGAATGCTAAAAATGTTAAGCATATGGTTAGATGAATGCATGGTGTCGTCAGGTAAAACATCACACAATTAATAAAAATCACTATCATTATCATTAGGATGCCTGAAGGCTACATCATTGCCATTACACATAATTGCATTATCATCCTCCAAAGGCGTAGGGTCTTCTTGGTCACTCATCAAGATGTGAGTGAGGTCGCGGTCCAGATCTTGCAATTGTTTCTTGGTCAACACATAATCCATGGTTTCTCTAGTTACTTGGGCCAGGTTCCTTAAGGCTTCCTGAATAGGTGTCTTCTTCTTATCCCCCAAGCATAGTATGCTGTATATTGAAGTAGTGAGGGTATCGATGGCCTTGTCTACGTCAATTTTTGATGGGTCGCTATATTCCATTTTCTTGGAACACTATTCTACTTCTATGGATACTTCACAACTCTCAGGAAGGGTCATGTATGCTTTCACGGTTGCTATCTTGTGGAGGTGAGGAGATTACCTAAAGATGAATCGATCAGCTAATTCTTTCTCATGAGGCTTCCTTTTAAGAGCTAGCAAGATTATTAACCTCCTCAAGATATAATTGCGGATGGGTTCCCAACTCCACTGCCTGATAGCTATAAGATTGAATATGGATGGTTCTTCCCTTGCTTTCTTGGTTTCTAGGTTGCGCTTCCATACCTCGTCCCCTTCTAACCCTAAGGTTATCATAGCTATTTCTTCTCCTCTTGTCCTAGGTTCATAAATCATCCTTTTGTTAATTAGTACCGTGATAGCTTTGAGGAGATCTTTAGATACTTCAGTCGGGTGACCAGAGCTGACATAATACACATAGAAGTTGCCCCTTTCTTCAAGCTTTGGCTGGAAATAAGGTTGGAGGTGATCAATCAACCCATATTTCTTTAGTTTCTTGAAGAGCTTCAAAAGAGAAGTTTCCCAAAGTGAGATGTCATCGAGGGTCATAGGATGAATCTTTTGATTGTGAATCATACCATAGGTTAAACCTGTGAAATAAGGAAGGGTTGTCCCATTTGGCATAACCATGAAATTGGGAAACTGACTTGGATCCTTGCCACAACAGACTTATGAAATGGCCTCTTGATGAAGTAGGTGAGACCCACTACTAGCTGCGAGGAGAGTTGGGTTCGCTGGTTGGAAAGACTGACCGAATTGAGCCATAAGATGAACTAGGAGTGAGGGAGTTTGCCAAATCTTGAACTGGGGTAGTAACCAAAAGATCAGTACATACATGGGATGGGATATGCATGAATGATGCACAGCAATGCATGGTAGGGTTAATTGCAAGGGAATGTAACACAACACATACAAAGTGATCTATTTCGCCCTTATTTCTCCCGCCAGTTCTGAGGGCATTCTTCCTTAGTCTAATCTCATGCATAAAAGGGTACCTAAAAGGTAAACTTCTAAGGCTTTCAATAAGAATGTGTAGGGACGTAATGGAAGTTGATGTAGAAGGTTCCCATCACTTCAAGCCTTAAAGAGGGAGATGACAATGAGTGCTCCACCCCTCGGATGTACCCATACTCTAAGCAGGTATGGGTAACACCTTCGTGAGTTTCATGGAATAATAGGGTACCCTAACCTAGCGCTAGAAGAAGAGCGCATCTAATTCTAGAGAGAGAAGGAGATGAGAAGATATAGTGTAATAATTTTCCCAAATGATGAAAAAGAAAATGGGTTGAATTAAGTAAATGATTTTTGGTTCTCATCTTAATCTTTTAAGCTTTTTAGAATAAACCATAAATTTTTAAGTTAAAATATTATAATCCCCAACAAAGTTGCAACTGTGAGGTATTGATGATGTGTGGGTCTCCCTTAGCACCTTGCTGTAGGGCCCATTGGGGTGATTGGTTGATTAATTTAGGCGTGATGGAACCATTTAGTTCAAGTTTGCACATTTTAACCAATTTTATGAATAAAAGAATCAAGACCCAAATATCAATGCAAATGATAGAGTCGCCACCCAAGCTGTCTACTTGGGAAAGAGTTTTGGTATGGTTCCCATTGGACAAGAGACTCATACCTTTTGGATCAAAGATTCGGGTATCGGATGAGTCACTTATTACAGAAATCCTAATTTCTACACTCTTTCACACTTGATTCATGCATTCAACAGTTCATAATAAAGTATAAGTAATAAATAGGGCAATAAAAATTACAACCGGGGGAAAATGGGGGAACTGCAAAAGAACCTATACATTTGTTCTAAATTGTAGAACAAAATAAAATACTACATTCACAAAGATTAGCACAGTTTATAGCACATCATAAGTCAACATTTTGTTAAGAAAAACATGATTGTGTTAGCTTGGAGGTTTTCTGATCGATAGTGCCCACAAGGATTCTAGGATTAGAAAGAAATAACGGGTCTTTAGTGCATTTTGTTGTGAAACACATTTTTACTTTTGTAGGTTGATTTATCGGATTATTAGTAAAAAGGATTGTATGGCAATTAGTGAAGTTAGATTGATTTTACATATTGAAAAGGGAATTTTGAGTCTTGCCTGGGGGCCAATACCTGTATGGATGGAGTGGGACCCGTACGAGTGCTAGTGGGGATGCGTACGGGTATGGGGGGACCCATACGGGTCCTGTTTGGTCCCAGGCAGAACCTTAGTTCTGAAAATATGATAGATTTATATAGATGGATCAGAATATGAGAAATAAAGATAAAATAAATGAGATATGAGTCTCTTTGAAATTTAAGAGCATGCCTTCACGACGTGAATCCACTTTGAAGCGTTCCCTATGCTGGGAGAGAGAGTCTAGCCAAAGTAGATGATGAAATGGTGACTTTTAGGACTGTTTAGGTAAGTATTTATATGGACAGAACCTCCCCCAAATCCTAGTAAATGAATTTAGAAATGAATAAAATATGGACAAAACCTCAAGGAATGGGTTCTCTCCTTATTTTATACATTCTATAACTTAAGCATACCCTTTCTATACCTATGAAAACTACTAAAATTTCATAAACTATATGCTATATTTTCTTGTATATGTTGTCTGATTTTTTATATGTTCTCCCTTGAAATGAGGTAACAATCCTCTATTTGTAGGGGAAATTGAGTCTGAATGCCATAAATTGCATTCATGACTTGATTTCTCCTGAAATGGGCATGAATTGCATGCCATAAAGCCTTTTTTGGCTAACACAGGACCCGTATGGGTCCGGGGAGACTCAAATGGGTCCCTCACAAGTGTATGGGGGATTTGACCTGTACAGGTCCACCGGTGGATTCGTACCACCAAGTATGACTCATACGGGTCTCTAAGAGTAGATAAGGTCTCCAAACTTGGCTAAACTTAGTTCTACAGTAGTAGGAATACCTCTAATGGATAACACCTATAACAGATTGCATTATCTAGCTCTCATCTTCATTTTGTGAGAAGGATCGTTAAAATTCAATGGTCACAAATTGCCCCTCGTGGGATCACTGTAAATATGGACCTGTATGATCTCACGATATGAGCAATATTTTAAAATTTATACCTAAGGTGCTGACATGGGCAAGTTTCTTTCTTGAGGCAAATTCCTTTCTAGGATGTCCCTTTCTTAAGGCAGACAATTTTCCTTTGCTGATGCGTATCCCTTTCTTGAGGCGGACGACTTTCCTTTGCTGATGCATATCCCTTTCTTATAGCGGATGACTTTCCTTTGTCAATACGTATTCCTTTCTTAAGGCAGATGACCTTTACTTTGCTAATGTACATCCCTAGTGACTCTACTGGGGAAGGTGTGTCATTTATTTTATGCATCCTTTTCTTAAGGCAGATCGGCTTCTTCTTGATGATGTATCCATTTCCTAAGGTGGATGACTTTCCTCATTGATGGTGTATCCCTTTACTAAGGCAGATGACTCTCCTATTAGTGTATCCCTTTCCTAAGGTGGATGTCTTTCTTCATATCCCTTTGTTAAGGCGGATCGACCGTCCTGACTGATGTAACCCTTTCCTAAGGCGGATGACTTTCCTCGTTGCTAGTGTATCCCTTTCCTAAGGTGGAGGACTTTGCTTGTATCCCTTTCTTAAGGTGGATCAACTTTCCTGGCTGATGGTGGATCCCTTTCCTAAGCGGATGACTTTCCTTATATCCCTTTCTTAAGGTTGATCAACTTTCCTGGCGGATGACTCTCCTACTGGTGTATCCATTTCCTAAGGTGGATGAATTTCCTCGTATCCCTTTCTTAAGGCGGATCGACTTTCCTAACTGATGTATCCCTTTCCTAACGTGGATGACTCTCTCGCTGGTGTATCCCTTTTCGAAGGTGGATGACTTTCCTCGTATCCCTTTCTTAAGACGGATCAACTTTCCTAACTGATGGTGTATCCCTTTCCTATAGTAGATGACTTTCCTCATATCCCTTTCTTAAGGCGAATCAACTTTCTTGGCTGATGGTGTATCCCTTTGCTTAGATAGATTGAATTTCCTTGTATCCTTTTCATAAGGCAGATTGACTTTCCTGGCTGATGGTGTATCCCTTTCCTTAGGCGGATGACTCTCCTCCAGGGGATTTTGAATGACCTGTAAAGAGACAACAATCAAACAATGAGTTCATTATTGTCTAAGTAGACACATCCTAATTCTTGATTGACTTTATGGTGAACAAAACTTTTTGCCCCTTCAATCAAGAATGAAGATGCGTTGGTAGGGATCAGTCCCTAAATGTACTATAAACTGAATTAAGGAATGTCGAGTTTGGCCCAATTATTTAGGGATGGAATGCCCCTTGGAAGGTGCCATTTGGGGGAGTGCCCCTTGGGGGGAAATGCCCCTAGATTGGCTAATACCACTGCAGGTGAATGGGGGAATGCCCGTCGATTGGCTTCCTTACTATGGAATTGTTTTGTCTAAATGAATATTATAAAGGGAGAATTCCCTAAACTTTAGGTGAATCTGCACACGGAAAATTGTCATTATTAGTAGTTGTTACAATGGCTTACCTTGATTCTTGATTAACTTTGTGAAAAAAAAAATTTTGCCCTTCAATCAAGGATCAAAGTGAGCTAGGGTTTTGGTCCTAATTTAACTGAAGTAAGGAACTTGAGAGAAACGAGGTTTGGCCCCCAATCCTGAATCTGAGGTGCTCCTTGCTACTAAGAAATCCTCATTTTGACTTGAAGTAAGAAAATGTCATAGGTGCAAGGAGAGGACCTGTACGGTTAGGGAGGGACCTGTACGATGCCTATTTGTAAAAGCGGTCCCGTTCGGGTCCAAATCGAGATCTTTCAAATAACAGCCGACTCCTCCCCTTCACACTTTTACCAAATTTCCAATTTCCTTCCAAATTCTGACAAATTCCTTCCAAAATGTATAAAAAGATTCCAAAGACCGGCTGTTTCTCCATTAGGCACAAGGATTTGCCCCAAATAGGCAATTTGTAGCTTTAGGAAAGCCCAGTTTTGGTCGGGTATGCTTTTTCGTGAGGGGGACTCATTTCTTAGACTCACTCCTACTTTTAAAGTGCCCTTAATTTGCTCTGCTAATACCCACTCCTCAAAACTCTAGGTATTTCATTCGATTCCCCAATTTTCCATTTTTAAGGTTTTTAGAATTTCTTGATATTTGGCATTATTTAGAGTGTTTTAGATCCTCAAATAGAGCCTGATGCATGTAACTTTAGTCTAGGATGCTTTTGGGACTGATTTGAATGAGCTTTGGTTGAGATTGGTTGAAAATTGGCTCTTTGGGAATTTTTAGGCAAGGGACTGCCTCTCAAGGACCCGTACGGGTGGGGGGGAACCCATACGAGTCCCATTTTTGATACGGGAGGCCTGATGGGATTCGTATAGGTGGGACGGACCTATACAAGTTATGTCTTTGGGGACATAATGTCCAATTCTTTGTTTTGTGCAACTTTTTCCCAATTTTTGATTTGTCCACTACATTCTATCCTTGTTGATATGTGTTTACATCTTTCCAGTTCTAGTACATGATTGTAGGAGCCCTGAGCTTTTGCATGAAGTGGTAAGAGGAGATTCAACCTGCTGGGGACACTGGGCTGTTGACCCATATTGACTCATTCGAGTTTACTGTATCTTCAGGGCCATTCCCTAGGCCTTGAAGATGCTGGCTCCTTGTGCTATATCGGCCTTGATAGAGAGATGGTCTGAGATGACACATACATTTTCTACTTGCCTATCTGGGAGGTCACCGTTACTCCCTCAGATGTATGTACACTGACAGGATTAGATTGGAGTGGGGATGTCATCCACTACGATGTCTACACTGACCGATGGCACTCTCGACCTGAGATGAAGGCCTATGTAGAGAGACCACTTGGGCTTAATCCTCAAGGGATGGATAAGCTCAAGTATAGAGAGCTCTACAGTTACTGGATCGCATAGCGGAGCCCTATTGTTGTAGGGAGGATGGACTAGTACACCAAGTCTTTCGTACTGGCCTTCCTTACCGCTGTCTTTTTCCTAGTCTGCTTGAGCAACCTTAACTATGGTTTGCTCTCAGCCGTCGAGGATCTTACTGCTATGCTGGGTAGGAATTATTGTCTGGCCATCCTGGTATAGTTGTACTATGGACTGGATGTTAGAGTTCAGGGCTGGCAGTTCGAGCTCAAGATTTGCCATCTGATCTTACTGGTAATTCCTAAACTGATCTCTTGTACTTTAACCTTTCACTCGAACTGCTTTGCAACTAACTTTACCTTGTTTTGCAAATTTGGGCCTTTAAGCATCGATTTTTCCACAGACCAGGTTTGCCCATGCAGCCTGAGACTCCTCATATTATCTCTAGGTGGATAGGGCCTTGGCAGCATCAGGCCCTAACCACAGAGGAGTATAGGGAGTTCCTTCGCTAGCTGTGCTCTGATCTGGTAAACCTCTTTCATGCTGAACCTGTCTTTCACATTTTGATAACCATTAGTAGAAATTGTATTTACAAAGTCCTGATACTCATAGTTCATTTACTTGGTTCAGGTCATTCAAGACTCGTGGGAGAGGATGGTCATACATGGAGACATCGAGCGGATGCGGGTTGGCATGGATGATCGCCGGTTTGTGCTGGAGTCTCCACTCTCCCTAGAGTGGTATTTTTGCTAGTGGATCTGAGATTGCAGGATCAATGCTATTATAGAGAGACCGATCCCTCTCCCTATCCCAGTGGGATTCTTTTGGCTGCATCTGATGCCTGAAATGGATCAGGGGCTTATTTGTTGGGTGAGGGGGCCTGAGTGATGTTAATAAGGGGCTCCTATGCTACATTTATCGACTCTTTGCTCCTTCCTCCTTTTAAGGACATCCCCCTGAGTTCCACTAGAGCGATAGTGATGGTGATGACGACAACGACGATGATGAGGGTGGGCTGAGGGGCAACCACGGGGGTCCTTACGTGGTTTGGAGTACTGAGGGCCTAGCTAGGTCTACTACACCTTCTCCTCAGGTACTTTCCTAACTTAGCATTTTTGAATACCTTATTGCTTCTTAAAATTGAATGCAACCCTAAGTGTAACCATTTATCATCTTAGCCTCCTGCCTCCATATAGAAGAGGTCTACTGCTGCTGCCCCAGCTGACGCAGAGCTATCAATGAAGCGGTCTCACACTTTGGGGAGAGTGAGAGAGGGGGTTCTTCGGGTAGAGTTGGATACTTTCTTCTGACTCCTCAATCATTCAGGGAAGCTAGCTGTCAAGGAGCTTAGAAGGTCGGTCCATCCTATCTGCTTTACCCCATCTAGCTCTACTCGAATGAAGAATTTTCATCTTTAATCTCGTCCTTATATTAACTGGTTAGGATGTTCTTATTTTGATATGGTTTTCTCTTCCTGGTGACTGTATGAAAGGCAAAGAGGATCGCTATTGGTTTCTTTTTGAACCTACTACTAGCTCAGGATGTACTAGCCTTGATAAGTTTCTTTTACCTGCAAAATTTTACAAATTATGCATAATACATCCCACGATATTTATATATGTATACTAATCTTATAATTTCCATTGCAGACTCTATTGGCTACTGAGAGTGGTAAGTTCGCTCAAGACTTGGATGCCTTGGAGGAGTGAGCTAGGTTCCTGGAGGAGTAGCTGCGAGTGGCCACTACGAAGGCTGACCAGGCTAGAGCAGAGGCTGCTTGGGTTAGGGCCGAGGTCGATGTGTTGCAGGGCCAGCTGGCCCGGCTGACCTAGGATAGATAGACACCTAAGCCATCTAATTCCTTATCTACTAATGATAGCTTGGAATATCGAGCGGTACCGATGGTGACTTAGGCGGCTAGAGCTGAGGACCGAGTAGAGGAGATCGATACTGTCATTAGGATTGTAGTAGAAGATTTAGAGGTCAAGGTCCCTGATCCTCCTGCTACAGAAGCTGGTGGAGTAGAGGATTATGTGATGATAGACATGGACGATCTGGTGGTGGATACACAAGACCAAACATATGAGGAGCGCTAGGGACTAGACCCCCCAGCAGCTTAGATTAGACTGCAACTATTACTTTCTAGACATTTGATACTTTCGGCCCTGCATGGCTTATTTTGTTGTAAACCTGGATGCTATTTACAGACTGCTTTTATTGCTTTGAACTTTATACATGCTAAACTTTCTTTTCCTAAACTAAAATCGTTGCACGCAAACCCTTGTTGCCCCTTTGACATAGTTAACAATGAAGCCCATTTAGCGTGTACCATAAGTGAGTGAGTTAATTGTTGAACACTCTAAGTTCCTGATCGCAATGAACTGGCCCCATGCAACTGACAAGAATCACTAAGACTGGCTAGTTGGAATCAGTACTTCTGGGGATACGTGCTATCCTATTATTTTGCAATAGGAGAACTAAGTTCGAGGAATCCTAGTTGTGAGACATAGCAATTAGAAATGATGTTTTAATATTACAAATAACAAAACTTGTGCATTTTGAATTGAGTTATAATTGTTGCATAGGCCACTTGGTGTGAGATGACATATCGAACATTTATCTTCATTTCTTTTTGTCCTAATTTTTGCTTGAACTGTCCTTAATGGCTCAGTTCTGCGAACTTTTCTTGCTTTCTTTTCTTTGCTTTAACTTTTGCCTAGACCGCCCTTTTACGTTTTCAATCAAGCAACCTTTTTCTTTATTTTTTCTTTCGTCTCAACTTTTGCTTGGACCGCCCTTTCAGGTTTTCAATGTAGCAGACGTTTTTTGAATTTTGCATAGGTCCGATTTCTTTTGTGTCGTATCGATATTTTTTTGTCTTTTGTTGAGTAATGTACATGCAGTAAAGATAACAACAAAGATGCATAAAATGCAAAGAAAAACTGATGTTCACTTACCTACGATTATTTCACCTAAAGACTTGCATGCATTTATAAGACTAAAATTCTTCGCAAATCATAACATGTTCATTGATGAGATTAATTTGAGTACATAGGCAATGGCAACAATTTCCAATGGTTAACCCCTACTAACTACTGGTCTTTTATAGATTTTTCAGAAATCAACTAACATTTTTCTCTCAATGCCCTAACTTTTGACTACGTCGCCCTTTTCTGGTTTTCGACTTAGCGGACTTCATTTGAGTTGGAGTACCCTAACTTTTGCTTGGCCGGTTTGTGGAATTCCAATCAGCAAGTTGCATCCTAATTTTTTCCCAAGTAGTAAAGGACCACTCCTTGGGTGATTTATTCCTTTATTTCTTTTTTTTTAATTTTTTGTGTCGCTTTTCTGTGATTTAGTTCTTTTGACCTAGACATGAGAATGCTTAAGCCTATCTTGACTCACTTGATTCACGGACTCATTTCCATTCATATCCATAAGCTTTATTCCTCCCTTGCTATGGACTTTCATAACTATAAATGGTCCATCCCAATTAGGCCTAAATTTGCCCCTAGCGTTAGTGTTGACCTGGCGTAGCTGTTTGAGAACCAGATCACCTGCCTTGAGAGGCTGCTTTGGGTATCTAGCTCTATTGTTGTAAGCTCAAGCCATGCGTTGTTGATACATCTATAGGTGGTCAAGTGCCTTGAGTTGCTTCTCATCTATTACATGTCCAGAAACAATAATCTAGAACATAATCAATCTGCATCAGGTTTGAAGAAAACAAAACACCTAAGTATAAAAGAACCTAAGTCATTACATCCAAACACAAATCTAAGACATCCAGAGTCCAAGACAAGTGAGGACAAAAACCTAAGCACTAATGCAAGCATCTAGTTAAAGTTTGGAAAGGAAAAAAATGTTGAACCATTCAAGATCAACATCCAGAAGAATTGATTGCACAAGCATCCGAAAGAAGGCAAATCCAGAAATACTGAGTCTGAAGACATCTGAAAGACTCAGATATCAACACAATGGGAAAATTTTCAATTATAACTTTTTCCCTCCACCTATGTGGTCTACAAAGTCAAAGATCCTTTCCCCATGAGAAAGACAAAAGAGATAGCTTGCACTTTCAGAAAAAGGATAAAAGGATTGACATCGGACAGAAAAAGTATACAACCTTTTCCACCTAGACCAATGAGGAGGTGCATGGAGCTCACACCAAAAAGCTACTAGTGTAAAAGTTGGTGTGACACTAAAAAATAACGATCACTGACATCTTTTCAGCCTCAATCGTAAGGATTCAAACGGGTCAAAATTACTATCTAACAGATTGATCAATGACTCTGAAAGTGCCATATTTTACCTGATGAAGATTGAGTTACAGCTCACCAACCTACAACGGCTACATTTATGATCTAAAGCCTATAAAAAGGAAGCGTTACAAGTTGACAAGTTGCTGGTTGATTTCACAAAAGCATGTACAAGAGAGCTCGCTAGAAAGCAATCAGATTCACAAATCCCTCCAAGAACTAAATCATTAAAAATCAGTTTGTAAGGATTCCTAAGTGAGTTATAAACTTAACGAAGTCTAAAAACCAAAACCTTTGATAGAAACCAAAGTGTAAAATATCTCCTACTTGGGCGAGTAGTGAGATTGGGATATAGCTTGAAGTAGGTGCTTTGAGTGGGATCTCCCTGTAGGAATCAGCTTAGATTCGGGGTAGAAGTCTAAGTGGTAAATCCTGCTAAAGATAAAAGGACTCAGCTAGAGGTTAGTGCTTCTAGTGGTATATCCTACATCCGGAAGGGGGTACCATCTAGAGACAAACCGTAAGGCTTGATTTCTGCCACTTGGAAAGAATTCACACTAGTGGAGAAGCACAAAGGAAGGAGCCTTTGGGGACTGGAAGTAGGTGGGGCCAAACCGGTATAAATTATCGTGTTTGATTTTCTCTAACTCATTATTTAAATTTGCATCATATTTCATATTTGCATAATCCAAATCCATAACATAAAAATGCCATCAAACACGCTACACTAGACTTTTTAAAGTCTGTTAATTTTGCTAAAAAGGGTCATTCACCCCCTCTAACCTTATATAGACCCTCATAGGGACCAATAAGTGGTATCAGAGCTAGTACTCAAACTAGAGATCTAACAATCTCGAGCTAAAGGTCCATATATTTTGATCTAAGAATCAAAATGAGTTTCCAAACTCGTAGCTCCTCCTGGAGGGTATGTCTATTACCCATCCTACACTATTCACCGGTGAACACTACACATTCTAGAAAAACTAGATGAAAAATTTCATTTAGGCTCAAAGCATGATGGCATGTAAGGCCAGCAAAGATGGTCCATTTGAGCCTTCTCATGAGGTAGATGGTTTAACCACCCGCAAGCTCTCGAGCTTATGGGATGAGAATGATTATAAACAATTGCCTGAAAATGCAATTGCTATTAACATACTTCATTGTGCTCTTAGTACAATAGAATTTAATAGGATATTAGAATGTGAGACAATACAAGAGATCTGGTAGAAGTTGGAGGTTACCTATGAAGGAACCAACAAAGTAAGAGAAGCCAAGCTTGATCTACTCCAGCAGAAACTTGAGACCTTCAAGATGGAGCCAAAAGAATCAATCAACAGTATGAACACTAGATGCACAAATCTAGTGAATGAGATGAAGAGGCTTGGAAATGAAATTTCCGAAGTAGAAATGGAGAAGAAAATACTCCAAAGTCTCACCAAGGAGTGGGTAACAAGAAGACAGCCATTGAAGAGGCTCATAACTTGAAGTTTTACAGTTTTGATAAGCTCATAGGCAATCTCTTGATGCAAGAGCTATCCCTAGAAAGATATAGCCAATAGGAGAAGAACCCAAAAGAGAAAAAGAAAGCCATTGCACTCAAGGCTGAATCAACCGTATCAGCCTAATCCGAGGAAGAAGAGAAACTCAAGGAACCTCAAAGTAGCAAAGAACAAATGGCTATGCTAGCCAGACAACTCAATAGGTTCTTACAAAGGAAAGAAAGAAGGAAGTCTAGAAAGTATGAATCTCGGATATTTAGGGAAGGGACATCTAGAAGAGACAGGCCTAGAAAGAATCCAGAAGAAAAGAAAGATCTGGAAAATGAAGCAGCCTGTTTTGAATGTGGAGAGAAGGGGCACTTTAGAACCAAATGCCCTAAGCTTAAAAGAACCAAGAAGTATAAGAAGAAGGCAATGGTGGCCATATGGAGGAATAGTGAAGAAAGCAGCAGCTCATCTTCAACAGAAGAAGAGGAGATTGCTAACTATGCATTCATGGCACTAACAAATCCGAAAGCAGAGCAATCCATAAGAAATGTCTCTAAGAAAGAAATAGTGCAAATCAAAGAATTAGAATTAGAAACAGCCAGCACTGAGCTAAACTCTCACTCTAACTCTGTTTCTAACCTTAAACTTGCTAGAGCTTTAGCTATCGAGTTCAAGAATGTAAGGAAGAACACAAAAGCCATCAAGTCCTTAAGAAGATAAGTGATGGAGCTTGCTAAAGATTGTGAAGCATTGGCACAATATGTTAATTTGTTATGAACTACTAAGCACATTGATGTGGTTGAAGAAAACTTCCTGAGAAATCAAGTGCATATATTAAGTGCTAACTTGATGGGGTTAGATAGGGAGCTAACACTAATTAATGAAGCATTCAGACGGAGATCAAATCCTCCTCAATCAAGAAGGAATCCAACGCAGAATACACAAAAAAATCAGTGCCAAGCTGTAAAAGGAAATGCAAAACCTTTAATTAAAAAGTGAAGGAGGTTACTAGGTAACCAAAAGCCCAAAGATATACTGTTGTACAAAAAGGAAAGGCTAAGGTAGTATACAATCAGCAATCTACCAAACAAAGGAGGAATTATGTAGCAGAAGTTGCACCTCCAAGTAGCTTCCGGATACACACTGGACCATCTATAAGTGTACAAGAAGCTGGATACAAAGGGAACTATAGGAAAGAGGATCTTTAAAAGATTGAAAAGAAGCAGGAGCAGAGCAGACCCATCTTAGGGTGCAGGTTTTATGGGAAAAACAATCATATTACTAAATTATATAGATTAAAAAATGGTTATTATAATGTTAATCCTTGGCTTGAGATAGCTATTAACCCGAGAGGACCCAAATTTGATTGGGTTCCCAAACCCACTTGATCTATTTTATCAGTATGCCTTAAATCCACAGTAGATCAACACACTTGGTACATTGATAATGGATGCTCAAGGCATATGACATGTGATGAGAAGGCCTTCATCACTTTAACTCGGAAGAAGGGAGGTAACGTAAGCTTTGGAGATGATAAAAAAGGGCAGATCATTGGACGTGGAACCATTAGATCTAAATTAAAGATAAAAGACGTCTCACTGGTTGATGGACTGAAGTTTAACTTACTAAGTGTAGCCCAACTTTGTGACAAAGGAACACAAGTCACATTTGATTCCGAAGGCTGATCAATCTATGATAGTAAGTCTAATCAACTCAATCTTTATGCACCTAGAGTAAATAATGTCTATTCGGTTAACATTAAAAATGAGAAAAAAAATATCTGCTTGGTGTCTAAAGAAGAAGAATCTTGGCTATGGCACCGGAGGTT
Organism: Euphorbia pulcherrima; assembly: GCA_947683365.1. NCBI lineage: Eukaryota > Viridiplantae > Streptophyta > Magnoliopsida > Malpighiales > Euphorbiaceae > Euphorbia > Euphorbia pulcherrima. The sequence goes on from CANTUS010000009.1 coordinate 24,844,731, forward strand.
GGGATATGTTAGTATGAACCTCCTGTCCAAACTAGCCACAAAGGAATTGGTAGTGGGTTTGCCTAAGGTTGCTTTTGATAAGGATCATTTATGCACTGCATGTCAATTAGGTAAACAACATAAGAAAATTTTCCCTTCCATCTCCTACATTCCATCCAAAAGAGTACTTGAGCTCTTGCATATTGATCTCTTTAGTCCAATCAAACCATTGAGCTTAGTTAGAAGAGAATACACCATGTGATCGTGGATGATTACTCTCGCTATACCTGGGTTCTGTTGCTAGCTAGCAAAGTTGAAGCCTTTGACCAATTCTTAAAAACATTCATCTAGATAGAAGTAGAACATGGCATATGCATTGCCTGCATGTGGAGTGATAATGGTGGTGAGTTAAAAAATAAGAACTTTGCTGAATTTTGTGACTCTGAGGGCATTGAACATAACTTCTATGCCCCTTACACCCCTTAAAAAATGGAGTTGTTGTGAGAAAGAACATGACCATAGTTGAGATGGCTAGAACAATGCTAAGTGAGAATTGTTTGCCATAATATTTCTGGGGAGAGGCCGTAAACACAACATGTTATATCTTAAATAGAGCTCTCATTAAAAAGACCTTAGAAAAACCCCCTACAAAATCTAGAAGGGAAGAAACCCCAAAATTAGGTACTTCAAAGCATTTGGATGTAAATGCTACATTCTAAATGATAGAGAGAAACTAGGAAAATTTGATCCTAAATGTGATGAAGCAATTTTCCTTGGCTACTTAACACATAGTAAGGCTTATAGAGTCTTCAAAACCCAAACTGTGGTAGAGTCAATACATGTAGTTTTGATGAGACTAACCATGCAGGCAAGAAAAGTTCCACTCCGAAAGATCCAGTTCCAAAAGTTGAAAACTCTGGAGAAAAGAAGCAAGCTGAAGTTCCTGATTCATTCCAATCAAGAAGTACAGAGAAGAGGATGAAGGAATATCTTTTGATCCAGAAGTTCAACAAGTTGATCTCAATCCACATGAGATAAACTTCAATGATGACCAAGGAGAACAAGCTGAGGCAGAAGTGGAACAAGTTCCAGCTCAACATAAAGGCTTATAAAGGGAAATTCGAACTCATAGAAATCATTTGGTAGAAGCTATTTTGGATGATGTCCAAAATTCAGTCAGAACTAGAGGACAACTTAATAGGATGATGAGCCATGCTACTTTTGTCTCTCTTATTGAACTAAAGAAATTTCAAGATGATAAAGGAGATGAAAGCTGGATGATGGAAATGCAAGAAGAACTAGATCAATTTACCAAGAATGATGCGTGGGATCTAGTGGCACCTCCAAAGGAAAAGTCAATCATTGGCACCAAATGGGTATTCTAGAACAAGCTAGATGAATCTGTAGTAGTGGTAAGGAATAAAGCAAGATTATTTGCCCAAGGATACAATCAACTGGAAGGGATTGACTATGAAGAAACATGTGCCCCTGTAGCAAGACTGGAGGCAATCCAGATTCTATGTGCTTTTGCATCATTCATGTGATTCACATTATTCAAAATGGATGTCAAGAGTGCATTTCTCAATAGAGTAATCCAAGAAGAAGTCTATATAAAGTAGCCATATGGATTTGTAGATTCAAAGCATCCGAATCATATCTACAAACTGAAGAAACCTCTCTACGGATTGAAGCAAGCTCCAAGAGCTTGGTATGAGAGACTCACTACATTTCTCATATCCAAGGGATATATCTGGGGCAAAGCAGACACAACTCTTTTCAACAACAAGAAGAAGAATGATATTATTATAGTCCAAATTTATATGGATGATATCATATTTGGGGCAACTGATGAAAAGATGTGTGAAGAATTCAGCCCTTAAATGCAGAAGGAATTTGAGATGTCCGTGAGAGGAGAACTCAATTTCTTCCTTGGTTTACAAATCAAGCAAAGTTCAAATGGGATTTTCATTAACCAGTCAAAGTATACTAAGGATATCTTAAAGAATTTTGAAATGGACAAGAGCAAAACTATGTCCACTCCAATGGGCTCAGATACAGTCCTATCTAAGGATTGTGAAGGAGAAGATGTTGATTAAAAGCCCTAGAGAGGGATGATTGGTTCACTTCTATACTTGACAGCTAGAAGGCCTAACATACACTATGTAGTCTATTACTATGCAAGGTATCAAGCCAATCCTATGGATTCTCATCTCAAGGTAGTGAAGAGAATTCTTAGATACCTCCTAGGAACCACTAAAGTTAGGCTATGGTATCCTAGTAATGGAGATTTCACACTCAAAGGCTTCATTGATGCAGATTATGGCATAGATACCCTTGAGAGGAAGAGTACATCTAGAGGCTGTCACTTCTTGGGAGATTGCTTGGTATCATAGTACAGCAAGAAGCAAACTTCAGTTGCCTTATCAACCACAGAAGCAGAATATATGGCAGTAGGAAGTTGTGTGGCTCAACTCCTTTGGATCAAGTAATAACTAAAAGATTATAGAGTTCAATTCAGATGTGTGGATGTGATGTGTGACGATAAAAGTGTAATTTATGTGTCAAACAATCTAGTACTCCATAGCAAGATGAAGCATATCAACATAAGGCATCATTTCATCCGGGATCATGTGATGAAGAAGGATGTTGCTTTGGTATACATTCCAACCAATGAGCAAAGAGAAGATATCTTTACTAAACCATTAAGTAAAGATCAATTTGGCAAGCTAAGGGAATAAATTAGGATATCTAATCCAATTTGAAGAAAATCCAGAAGATAGTCCAAGGTTAGTTTGGATCCGTGGTAAGACAGGGAATTCGAAAGAAAAGAAGAATTGAAGAAAGCTCTACTTCGGATCAAATATTGCCATGTCAGCACACAAGAATGACATATGGCAGTAAAAGCACATAAAGGTAACTATTACTTTTTAAATTTCAAACGTTTATTGGGAGTTACACGCGCGATAAATTCAACAGCTGGAATTTAAAATAAACCGTTCCCATTCTCTAGTTTAACAAAAAATTACCTCCCTCCTAAAACTCACTTGCCATGTCATTAACTAGCCATATCAATGGCATTCGGATTACCAAAATGCCCTCACTTTGCAATATCTATATAAACCCTTCAAAACCCCTCTTCTTCTGCACGTGAGCAACTTATCTACTGTTACTCCAAACCCTAAATTCCTTCAAACTCTCTCAGATGGTGGCAATTATGACAAGCGAATGACCTAAGATGCTTCCCACTCAAAACATCTTTACAGAGTTTGATCTAAAAGTTGAAGATTTCAAACCCCTAAAACTCAAAACTAATCCCCACAAGTTTCTTGGGTGATAATTTCTTGTTTGAAACAGACCCATATTTTAAATTGATAGAAGATTAGCACCTGAACGACTTCCTCAAGATCACCTATCCAACCTACCCAGCTTTGGTGAAGGAATTCTGTGAAAATCTCAGAGTCCACTCCTTCTTTGATGCTCTAAGAACCAAGGTTCAGGGGAAAGTCATAACTATTACTCCGAAGTTCTTTGAGAAACATCTCAACATGAAAAACAATGACATTCAACTGATTAGTGATGGGGATGAATAGCAAGTCAAGAATGACCTAAAGATGTGGCTACATCCAAACTACTTTGGAGATAAATTCTCCACCTACTTTCCGAAGGTACCAAGATTCCTCCAACATGCTCTTGCCAAACTCGTCTTAATTAGGAAGGGATACCTCACCACAATCTCAGCCTTTCAACACCGAGTGCTTTAATATTGGGTGGAAATTAGAGTAGTCAATATACCGATGCTACTCATCCATTATCCTAGGCAACATAAGAACTCTCATGGCACCCTAATCACCAGGATCCTTCTTGCCAACAAAGTAAATTTAACTAGATTCCAATCTTTAATTGGAAAGGAAATTCTAGAAAAGAATTTCAAGAAACTAAGCTTTAGGGAGACCTGGAGTGAGGAGAAAGCAAAAAAGCTAAGGGATGAAAAGAAGGCAAGGGCTAGAAAGGCTATGGATCCAGTGGAAGGGGTTCCGGTTCCTAAGAAGGAAAGAACTACTAAGCCAATAGTATATAAGGAACTTGCTTTTGTTTCAGTTGAGGAAGTTGATGAGGGCACCCAAACCCTCACTCAGCTATTAAAGAAGAACCCCGTAAAGCCTAAGCTAAGAGGAAGACTAATTAAAGCTACTAATAAGCTAAAGAAACCAGTATGTGAGCTAGAAGCAAGAGAAACTATTATAGTGACTGCTACTATAATTCGAGAAGGTTATAAGAAGGGGTAGAAATGAAACTTAACTGATATGCTAAGAGAGGAGCATGAGTCTGATAGTAAAGAGATAAGAGATGGGGAACCTGTCCCTAAAAATAAACTGCAAAAGAGGGATTGACATTCACAGAAGCCTTAAAGGTAGAGAAAGCTAGAGCCAAACTCCCAATCTAGAAACCTACAACCGGTATAACCATAAGGGAACCAACTCCAAAAATAGCCACCCTAGTTGAATTCAGGAAAGGAAAGGAAACTGTACCATTGATAAAAAAAGCCAACACCTGAAGACAATATATTCCCGGAAGATCCTCAATTTGCTAAGATGATGTTTGCTGTAAAAGACAATCAAAAGATCAATCTATTGACGAAAGAGGGACCCAGAGGCTCATCATGTACAACAAAACAAAATAGCCCACCAATCCTTATAGCACCAAAGGATCTTGGGCTTCTTAAAGAAGCCAAGTACCAGGATGAGAACCTAATAAATCTTTAAGTTAGATTCGGGCCTCTTCTTGATAACTTGCTAAATATCAATCCAAAAGTACTGGAGTTGGAAAGCCCTGAGAAGGACATTGAAGAGAATGGTTAGGATAATTCTACCAGAGAAGATTGTAGTTGCAAGTCCTCTACAGGCAATGGTAGGGGTGACTGGGGACAATATCAGTTATCCGGGGGTTGAGGTGGAAATTAATGAAGAAAGAAGAGAAAATGCAACCAACCCAGATCAAGCCCAAATCGCTGAGGTAATCCTAAAATCTGTGTCATTTGATATTAATGTTAATGTCACTACTAGTGTTGATATAGCAGTTGAAAATAGGGATAACTTAGATACAAAGTCTCCAAATGTATCTAAGGATGATGAGTCCAACCCGGAAGACACCATTTCGGAGGAGGTGCACAATCTGAGATCCAATGAGAACGCTCCTAGGGTGGACTCAATGGGCGAGGCTAGTTAGAAGGATCGGTTGGAAGAAGAAGAAGAATCTATTGGAGCAGAATGATTTGGATCTAATGAGACTGGAAGTAGCTGCAAATCTGAAACTCCTATTGCCAGTCCAATCAAAATACCAGCGTCAAATGAAAATCCCACAAGAGCTAAAAAGATCTCCCTAGCCCTCAAAATTCTACAAGAGGCTACTTATGAGGAATATGAGGAGAGCTACACTAAACAAAGCCTCCGGAACATATGCAAAAACTTCAAAACTTTAGAAAAGGACTTCTTGAAGATTTCTAGCCTCTAGAGTTGAAGAGGGAAATGAAGGTGATTAAGGGGGATGTCAAGCAAATAGCAGAAAAAGTAGAGGACTTTCCCACTGCTGAACTGGTAGCATAAGTCTCCCTTACTAAGGTAAAACCAATCCTTCAGCAAATAAACACAAACATCACCGGAGCCAATAGATCTGCAGATCAGGCCAATATAGTGGCCACAAACAATTGTGCTACAATCTTGGACGTGATCACATCCTCTTCTATAGATCTGTCTAGTGAGCTTAAGGCGTAAAATGATAACAAGTTTGAAAGCTTCCTAAAATTCATTCCTGAAGTTGTTACAATAGGTGAAGGGGATATTGCTTCTACATTGAAACTGTTAAATGAAATGCAACAAGCGATATAAGAAATGCTCACAAACTTCCTCGATGAGGCTCTTCCAAAACTTCTAAAGAAGCAGGTGGATGACATAAGTGATTATAGTGGAAGCCACTCTTCTTGAACTAATGACTTGATTAAAGCTCTCTAAGAGGCTTTCCATAAGGATCTCACTACGCTCAACTCCAGTATCAACAATGTCCGGAGAGATATCTGCCAAGATATTGAAGCCTCAAAGTCAGGTATGGCTAATCTTTCACTCTCCTAATGCGGATCTTCCTCCTCCACCCAAGACAGTCTTGTCATTCCAGTTGTCAATGATCTTGTCAAAAACATTGGCGACACTCGATTCTTTGGGTATACATGTAGCTTAACTCTCCTAAAGTGTATGTTTCCTTATTTTGATAAAGAAGATCAAGTCCACACACTACGCATGATTCTGAACATGAAAAAGTCCTACAAAGAGCTGGGCATTTCTAAAGCCCTATCAGCTTCTTCCGGCCACTGTTGAAACCATTTTTTGAGAAACGCTCATACGGTAATGTAGATTACTCTATCTACTCAGAAGCATGGTAGAAGAGCTAGGACAAGCAATCATATATGTTGATAGACCACTAATCACACAGAAACAATAAGGGGGAGAAGAGCACAATCAGTAAAGAAGGAGAAGATATGGACATGGATAGTTAAATGTGTAGTTAGCTATTGATATCATGTGAAAATCTTGTAATAGCTAGCTTTAACAATTTTCACTTATATGTACTGTGTATTTGTAATCCTAAACTTCATAGATGTTAACCATTGTTAATAGCAGAAGTATATATATAGTTAAACACATTTACATAAAAATTCTTCTAAGTATTGTACTTAAAAAATATAGAAGTGAAATATGCAAAAATAATGGGGGAGTGGGATGCTTAGATTATGGGGGAGTAAAATTTGTAAATGACTAAGTATCAAGAATCATACTTAGCTCATATAAACTCCTTTACTTATGCTTAGTTGTCTTAGGTTTTTATTTCCATCAAATGGGGGAGATTGTTGGGAAATAATGATCCGGAACACAATCAATCCAGATCAGGTTTGAAGAAAACAAAACACCTAAGTATAAAAGAACCTAGGTCGTTACATCCAAAAACAAATCCAAAAAATCCAGAGTCCAAAACAAGTGAAGACAAACACCTAATCATTAATGGAAGCATTCGGTTAAAGTTTGGAAAGGAAACTAACTTTGAACCATTCAAGATCAGCATCCGAAAGAACTGATTGCACAAGCAAGCGGAAGAAGACAGATCCAGAAATACTGAGTCTAAAGACATCTGGAAGACTCAGATATCAAGACAATAGGAAAAGTTTCAATTATAACTTTTTCCCTCCAACTTTGTGGTCTACAAAATCAAAGATCCTTTCCCCATGAGCAAGACAAAAGAGATAGCTCGCAATTTTTAGAAAAAGGATAAAAGGACTGGCACCGGATAGGAAAAGTATACAACCTTTTTCACCAAGACCAATAAGGAGGCGCATGGAGCTCACACCAAAAAGCTACTGGCATAAAAGTTAGTGTGACACTAAAAAATAAGGAAAATGATCACTGACATCTTTTTAGCCTCAATCTCAAGGATTCAAATGGGTCAAAATTACTATCTAATGGATTGATCAACGACTCTGAAAGCACCACATATTACCTAATCAACGGTGAAGATTGGGTTACAGCTCACCAACCCAAAACGGCTACATTTATGATCCAAAGCCTATAAAAGGGAAGCTTCACAAGTTGGGAAGTTGCTGGTTGATTTCACAAAAGCATATACAAGAGAACTTGCTAGAAAGCAATCAGATTCACAAATCCCTCTAAGAACCAAATCACTAAAAATCAGCTTATAAGGATTCCTAAGTGAGTTATAAACTTAAGGAAGTCCAAAAACCAAAACCTTTGATAGAAACCAAAGTGCAAAATATCTCCTACTTAGGTGAGTAGTGAGATTGGGATATAGCTGGAAGTAGGTGCTTTGAGTGGGATCTCCCTATAGGACTTAGCTTAGATTCGAGGTAGAAGTGTAAGTGGTATATCCTGCTAAAGATAAAAGGACTCTACTAGAGGTTGGCATTTCTAGTGGTATATCCTACATCTGGAAAGGGGGACCATTCGGAGACAAACTCTAAAGCTTGATTTTTGCCAGTTGGAAAGAAATCACACTAGTGGAGAAGCTTAAAGGAACAAACCTTTAGGGACTGGACGTACGCGGGGCCGAACCAGTATAAATCATCGTGTTTGATTTTCTCTAACTCTTTTTTTTAATTTGCATCTTATTTCATATTTGCATCATCGAGATCCATAATATCCAAAAGCCATCAAACACGCTACAAATGACTTTTTAAGGTCTATTAATTCCATGAAAAAGGGTCATTCAGCCCCCTGTGACCTTATATAGACCCATACAGGGGCCAACATTACGTTTAACTATTCATACCTTGCCCTTTCCTAATCTCACTCTTTTAGTCGAGCTTCATATGCCACTAGTAGTGATCTTACTTCTGTTTCAACAGGTAACATGACTTCCATTCCATATACCAAGGAGAAAGGTGGCTGATTAGTGTGTGTCCTCACACTGGTTCTATACCCCTAAACTGTAAATGAAAGTTTATTAGCCCAATCCCTATAGGTAGTCACTGTCTTAGACAAAATCCTCTTGATCAACTTATTAGCAGCCTCAACTGCACCATTAGCATGTGGTTTGTATGGTGAAGATCTGTGATGCTTGAAATTGAATTTCTCTAGTAATTCAGTCATTGCCCCGTGAAATTGAACCCTATTATTGGATACCACATGGTGCAAAACCCCATATCGAACAAAAATATGCTTCTTTATGAACTTTGCTATTTTCTTGACGGTGATACTGGTGTAAGATTCAGCCTCTACCCATTTTGAAAAATAAACTATGACTATAATGAATCAATGCCCATTGGTTAATGATGGCCGAATTTCACCGATTATATCTATCCCCCGAGACGACAAAGGCTAAGGGGTAGATAAATCATGACGTTTGGATGGGGGTAAATGTTGTATGTCCCCATGAATTTAGCATTCATGACATTTTTTTACCTTGTTAACACAATCAACATTCATTGTGGTCCAGAAGTATCCCATGCTCAGAATCTTCCTAGCCAAAGCCATCCTATTCATATGCGGGTTGCAATCCCTTGAGTGTACTTGGGTCATTACCCTTTCTGCCTCTTTTTCTGTTAAACATCTCCACAATAAAAATTTAGTTGTCCTTTGAAAGAGATCTTCATCAACTAGTCTAAACTCTATCGCTAACCTCATAAGGGTTATGTGATCTGAACTTAATAACCCTCCAGGACATTCCCCTTCTTTCAAAAACCTCTTAATGTTATCATACCAACAAGCCTTTCGCTCCTTTGATATTATAACTCAAACCTTCTCATAAAATGGGGAATGATCCGTTTCTATTACCAGCAGATGGATGGATTGAGCTTATTCTCCCTACCACATTGAGGCCAAGGTAGCAAAAGAGTTTGCCATCAGATTCTCATCCCCCAGTATATATTGGAAGAAGCACTGACTGAACTATACTGACAAATCCTAAACCGCTTCCATGTATTGCTTGAGCGACTCTTCTTTAATTTCCCACTACCCCACAACATGCTTTATCACTAGTGCAGAATCTCCCATCACCCTCACTTCCTTTTCTCCTACTCTTAAAAGAGCATCAAGACCGAAGAGATATGCATCATATTTGGCTCCATTATTGGTGACTGGGAATTGCAATCATTTGCTCAGTGGGATAACTTTACTTTTAGGCATAATGATGATTAGACCAAGACCGGCACCCTTTTAATTCATAGCCTTGTCAAAATACATGATCCATTCAGCTTTCTCTACTTCCACTGCTGCTAACTGTTTATCGAGGAAATCAAGATTTTTGACATAATCAGACACTATGGGTTTACTTGCCAAAAATTCATCCACTGCTCTCCCCTTGATGACTTTCTTTGTGACATACTCAATATCAAATTTAGACAGTAACAGAAGCCAACGAGAGAGTTTCCCTGCCAATATGGGGGATTGACAAAGATACTTCATTGGGTCTACCTTTGCAACTGCTTGAATTCTTAAGATTGGAAGTAATGCCTCAACTTCTTGGTTCACCATACCATTACAGTACACATTTTCTCCACTACTATGTATTTTGTGTCATAATCAATAACTTCTTACTTAAATAGTAGATGACATGTTCACTCTTGTCTTTCTATTCTTGGACTAACATCGTACACACAGACGACTCATCTATGGCTAAATAGAGAAATAATGGCTTACCAGGCATGGAAGATTTCAGGACTGGGGGACTCACAAGGTAAACTTTTATCATATCAAAGGCTATCTAGCATTGTTTGTTCCACTCTATCGGGTGCTTCTTTCTCAACAATTTGAAGATTGGCACACACTGTCATTAACTTGGCAATAAAATGACTCGCGTACCGAAGTGATCCAAGAAATGACCTGACTTCTCTTCCTATTTTAGGAATAGGCATTTCTTGAATAGATCTAACCTTGTTAGGTTCAACGTTGAATCCCATTTGATTGACTATGTAGCCCAAGAGTTTCCCTCATGTAACCCTAAACACGCAGTTTTTTGGGTTCAATCAGAGGTTAAATTTCTCAATTCTCATTAAGAACCTATCCAAAAGCTTAGAAAGCTCTTCCCTTGTGTTAGACTTTACTAACATGTCCTCTACATAAACCTTAACCTCTTTGTGGATCATGTCATGTAGTAAGGCTGTCATGGCTCTCTGATAAGTTTCCCCTGTGTTTTTTAACCCAAAAGGCATTACCTAAAAACAATACACCCCAATCTATGATGAAATCTATCTTGACCTTATCGATGATGTCCATTAGGATCTCATTGTACCTAGAAAACCTATCTAAGAATGAGTACATCGCATCTCTGGTGGCACTGTCTAATAGCGCATTGATATGATGCAACGGGAAATCATCTTTCGGAGATGCCTTGTTCAAGTCACAAAAGTTGATGCATATTCTAAGTCTTCCATCCTTTTTAGGAACTAGGATGACATTTGCTAACGATGTCAGATACTCAACTACCATAACAAATTTAGCCTATAATAATCTAGCAACTTGAGCTATAATTTTATCCACCCACTCTGGACACAATCTTCTTAACTTTTGTTTTACTGGTTTGAACTTTGGATCAGTTAAGATACGATGTTCAGGAATTTAGGGATCTACCCCAGGCATGTCTTCATAGGACCAGGCAAAGGCGTTAACATGTTTTCTAAGCACTTTTATCATCTCTCTTTTTTTATAAGGGTCAAGTCATTGGATACTGTTACCATTTTTGGAGTTTCCTTAGTGCCTAGATTAGTGTTATGCAATGAAATGTCATGAATGCTAAAAATGTTATGTGTGTGGTCAGATGAATGCATGGTGCCGTCAGGCGAAACATCACACAATTAAGCAAAATCACTATCATTATCATTAGGATGCCCGAAGGCTACATAATTTTCATTATATATGATCGCATGGTCATCATCCACAAGCAGAGGGTCTTCTTGGTCACTCATCAAGATGTGAGTCAGGTTGTGGTCTAGATCTTGCAGTTGTTTCTCGGTCAACACATCATCCACGGTTTCTCTCGTGACTTAGGCTAGGTTTCTCAAGGCTTCTTGAATATTTGTCTTCTTCTTATCCCCCAAGCATAGTATGGTGTATATTAAAGTAGTGAGGGTATCTATAGCCTTGTCTACTTCAAATTTTGATGTGTTGCTATCTTCCATTTTCTTGGAACAATTTTCCGCTTCAATGCTACTTAATAACTCTCAGGAATGGTCTTGTATGCTTTCACGATTGCTATCTTGCAAAGGTGAGGAGATAACCCAAAGTTGAATTGATCAACTAATTGTTTCTTATGAGGCTTCTTTTTAAGAGCTACCAAGATTCTTAACCACCTTAAGAAATAATAATGGACGGGTTCCCCACTCCACTGATTGATAGCTATAAGATTGAATATGGATGGTTCTTCCCTTGCTTTCTTTGTTTCTAGGATGTGCTTCCATACCTCGTCTTTTTCTAACCCTAAGTTGATCATAGCTATTTCCTTTCCTCTTCTCATAGGTTCATAAATATTCCTTTTGTCAGTTAGTACCATGATAGCTTTGAGGACATCTTCACATACTTCAATTGGGTGATCGAAGCTGACATGATACACATAGAAGTTATGCCATTCTTCAAGCTTTAGCATGACATATGGATAGAGGTGATCAATTAACCCATACTTCTTTAGTTTCTTGAAGAGCTTCAAAAGAGGAGTTTCCCAAGGCGAGATGTCATCAAGAGTCACAGGATGAATCTTTTGATCGTGAGTCATACTATAGGGTAAACACGAGAGATAAGGAAGGATTGTCCCATTTAGCATAACCATAAAATTGGGAAACTGACTCGGATCCTTACTATAGCTAACTTGTGAAATGGCCTCTTGAAGAAGTAGGTGAGACCTACTACTAGCTGTGAGGAGCATTGGGTTTGCTGGTTGGAAAGATCGACCAAATTGGTCCATAAGATGAACCTAGAGTGAGGGAGTTTGCCATATCTTAAACTGAGGTAGTAACCAGAAGATCAGTACATCCATGGGATGGGATATAAATGAATGATGCGCAACAGTGCATGGTGGGGTTAATTATAAGGGAATGTAATATAACAATTGCGAAGCGATCGATTCCGCCCTTATTGCTCCCTCCAATTCTTAGGGCATTCTTCCTTAGTCTAATCACACACAGAAAAAGGGTACCTAGAAGGTAAAATTCTAAGGCTTTTGATAAGAATGTGTAGGGACATAATGGAAGTTAATGTAGAATGTTCCAATGGCGTCATGCCTCAAAGAGGGAGATAGCAATGAGTGCTCTACCACTCGAGTGTACCCACACTCTAAGTAGGTATGGCTGGCACCTTTATGAGTTTCACGGAATAATAGGGCACCCTAACCTAGAGCTAGAAGAAGAGCACAACTAATTCTAGAGAGAGAAGGAGATGAGAAGATAGAGTGTAATAATTTTCAAAATGACGAAAAAGAAAACGGATTGAATTAAGTAAATGATTTTTGGTACTCATCTTAATCTTTTTGGCTTTTTAAAATATACCAAAATTTTGCAAGTTAAGAGATTATAATCCCCAGTAGAGTCACCACTATGAGGTGTCAATGACGTGTGGGTCTCCCTGGGCCCACTAGGGTGATTGGTTAATTAATTTAGGCGTGATGGAATCATTTAGTTCAACTTTGCACATTTTAACCAATTTTATGCATAAAAGAATGGAGACCCAAATCTCAATGCAAACGATAGAGTCGCCACCCAAGTTATCTACTTGGGAAAGAGTTTTGGTATAGTTCCCACTGGAAGAGAGACTCATCACTTTTAGATCAGAGATTCGGGGTACCGGATAAGTCACTTATTTCTCATTTAGTTAATTCAAAATTACATTCACCACAAAAAACTTTTTTATTTTCATTATTTGGGGAATTATTACAAAAATCCTATTTTCTACACTCCTTTACACTCGATTCATGCATTCAACAGCTCATAATAAGTACAAGTAATAAATAAGGGATTAAAAATTACATGCTCGGGAAAATGGGGGAAGTGCAAAAGAACCTATACATTTGTTCTAAGTTATAAAACAAAATAAATAAATTCCCTTGCATCCATAAAGATTAGCACAGTTTATAGCAGATCATAAGTCAACATTTTGTTAAGAAAAATGTGATTATGTTAGCATGGAGGTTTTGTGATAGATAGTGCCCGGACAGCTTCTAGGATCGAAAAGAAACAATGGGTCTTCAGTACATTTTGTTATGAAAACACATCTTAACTTTTGTGGGTTGATTTGTTGAATTATTAGTGAAAATGGTTGCATGGCAAATGGTGAAGTTAGATTGATTTTACAGATTAAAAAGGGAATTTTGGGTCTTGCCTGGGGGCCAATACTCGTATGGGTGGGGTGGGACCCATACGAGAACTGCTGGGGACCCGTACGAATCCTGTCTGTTTCCAGATAGAACCTCAATTCTGAAAATATGACAAATTTATATAGATGGATTAGAATATGAGAAATAACGATAAAACAAATGAGATGCGAGTCTCTTTGAAACTCAGGAGTGTACCTTTGCGGCGTGAATCCACTTTGAAGCGATCCTTATACCGAGAGAGAGTATAGCCAAAGTAGATGATGAAATGGGGACTTTTAGGACTATTTAGGTGAGTATTTGTATGGATAGAACCTCCCCCAAATCCTCATAAATGAAGCTAGACATGAATAAAATATGGGCAAAACCTCAAGGAATGGGTTTTCTCCCTATTTTATACCTTGTATACCTCTACCATACCCTTTCTATACCTATGAAAACTACTGGAATTTCATAAACTATATGCTATATTTTTTCGTATATGTTGTCTGATTTTTTTATATGTTCTCCCTTGAAATGAGGTAAAAAGCATCTATTTGTAGGGGAAATCGAGCCTGAACGCAATAAATTGCATTCATGACTTGATTTCTCCCAAAATGGTCATGATCTGCATTCTATAAAGCCTATTTAGGTAAATACAAGACCCGTACAGGACTTGGGGAACCCGTATAGGACCCGTACGGGCCCCTCCTAGGCGTATGGGTGACTTGACATGTATGGGTCCACCAGTGGATCTATACCACCAAGCATGACCTGTACGGGTCCCTAAGGGCAGATTAGGTCCCCAAACTTGGCTAAACTTAGCTTTATAGTAGTAGGAACACCTCTAATGGATAACACCTGTAAAATATTTCATTATCTAGCTCTCATCATTATTTTATGAGAAGGATCATTAAAATACAGTGCTCATAGATAGTGTATCCCTTTCCTAAGGCAGATGACTTTCATGCTGGGGGTGTATCCTTTTCCTAAGGCGGATGACTTTCCTTTGACGGATTATGGCGTATCCCTTTCTTAAGGCGGATGACTCTCCTAGTTATGGTGTATCCCTTTCTTAAGGCAGATGACTTTCCCTATATCCCTTTCTAAAGGCAGATCGACTTTCCTGAGGTCTATTTCTTGATGGGGACTGCTTTCCTGCTGGAGGTTTTGAATAACCTATTAAGAGACAACAAAAAAATGTTGAGTTAGTTATTGCCTGAGATGACACATCTTAATTCTTGATTCACTTGTTGTAAACAAAATTTTTTCCCCTTCAGTCAAGAATGAAGATGTATGGGTAGGGATTGGTCCCTGAATGAAATGTAAACTGAGTTTGCCCCAACTATTTCGGGCTAGAATGCCTCTTAGGGAAATGCCCCTTGGGGGGATGCCCCTTGACTAGTTCAACTTCTAGGGAATGCCCATAGGGTGGGTGCCCCTAGGTTTCTTGATGATGGGGAGGTGCCCCTTGACTGGCTTCCTCATTGGGGATGTGTCTTCCTAGATGACTTATCTGATGGGGAATCTTCCATCTTTGGGTGAAGCTATACACAAAAATAATCCATGTTAGCAATTGTTTTGAAATGGCTTACCTAGATTCTTGATTGATTTTGTACATACAAAACTTTTTACCCCTTCAATCAAGGATCAAGGTGAGCTAGGAGTTTTTCCCCTAATTGATCTGAAATAAGGAGTTTAAGAGAAGTAGGGTTGGTCCCAATTTAAACTTGATGTGCCCCTTCTACTTAGGAGTTATGTTCTTAACAAAAAATTGACTTGGAATTCAAGAAGAGACCTCTACGGGTGGAGTGGGACCCTGTATGGGTGTTGGCTTATAGAAATGGGACCCATAGAGTTACGTGGAGCCGTACAAGTGGTGGCCGGTGGAGTTTAAAAACCGCATACTTCTTTCCACTTCCTGCTTTGCACCAAACTTTCCAAATACCTAAACTCCGGCAATTTCCTCCCAAAATCTAATCAAAGATGTGCAAGAAGGTTCCTAAAGCCAGCCATTTCTCTCTTAGGCGTGAGGATTTATCCCGGGTGGGCAATTTGGAGTTTCGGTAATGTTTGGTTTTTGTTGGTTATGCTTTTCAAGAGCGAGACTCTTTTCTGTACCTTACTCCTACCTCGACAGTTCCTTTGGTGCCTTCCGCCTCCACTCATGCCTCGAAATTCCAAGTAAATTGCTCAATTTTCCATTTTTTCCATTTTAGAATTTCTCCAATTTTGGCATGGAAATAAGGTGTTTTAGAGCCTGGATTAGATCCTAATGTATGTAACTTTAGCATAGGATGCTTTTTGGATAGTTTTGGTAGAGTTTTGGTTGAAATTAGAGGAATTTGGATTGTTTGGGAACTTTTGGGAGAGGGGGTTATTCGTAGTGGTCCCGTACGAGTCCCATTTTTCATATAGGTAGACTTGTAGAACCCATATGGGAGTGGTGGACCTGTATGGGTACTTCTACCTAGGACAGAATGTCCGAAACTCTATTTTCTACAATTTTTCTCTCATGGAAATACTTTTTCACTGTATGCTAACCATGTTAAACTATTACTTTACCTTTTCAGTTTTAGTTCAAGACTATGGCAGCCCTGAGCTTCTTCAATTCTTGAACCTTATCCTTTGTGCTTTAATCCTCTATTTGAACTGCTTTGTAATTTTACTTTGTCTTATCTTGTAGATCTGGGCTTTTGAGCACCAATTCATCCCTATGCCTACTTACTTGGGCAGCCCGAGATGCCCTACATTATCTTCAGGTGGATAGGACCTTGGCAGCAGAAGGTCGGGACCATAGTAGAGTATAGCGAGTTCCTTCACCAACTGCGCTCTGATTGAGTAAACTTTCTTGCATCAAATCTGTACTTTACATTTCAACAAACCATTAGTAGAAATTATATTTACAAAGTTAGGTTACTTGTAGTGCATTTACTTTATGTAGGTCATTCGAGACCCATGGGAGAGGATGGTTATCTGTGAGGAAATCAAGCGGATGTAGGCTGGCATCGATGATTGCCACTTTGTGTTGGAGTCCCTTCTCTCTAGAGTGGTATTTCGGTGAGAGGGTCTATGGCTGGTAGACGAGCGCGGTGGTGGAGAGGCCAATCACTCCCCCAGTGCTTGTGGGGGACTATTGGCTGTACTTGATTCATAGAATGGAATAAGGGTTATAACTATTTGGCAAGAGGGCCTGAGTGATGTCGGTGGAGGGCTCCTATGCTGAGTTCAGTGACTCTTCACTCCTTCCTCCCTATGAGAGGATCCACTATGACAACCTCCCCCTCGAGTTCCACTAGAATGACAATGATAGTGATGGTGATGATGATGAGGATGGACCAAGGTGTGAAACCAAAATTATGATGATTTACCATAAAGATTGATTTAAATCGAATAAACCATGAAAACTTGTGGAAGAAATTGTTTCTTACAAGTTTCCATTAAACTACGATGAACATAAATTCAATGAAAATAACGATGCAATTCTCATCATCATCATCTAGACTTATTGGCAAGGGTGTATTTTATTCCAGCTAGACTTGTTGGCAACACTGGCCCAAAATAATCCATGTGTAGAAGATCAAGGGGACGAGAAGAAGATATATCAGCTAAGGATTTAAAGGTCTTCCTAAATTATTTCCCAAGTTGGCATGTTGAGCATAGTCTATCTTTTTCAAAGGCTAGATTGGGTAATCCCTCAACAAGTTCATTTCTAGCTAATTTAGACCGATTGGTCATATTAATATGTCCTAACCTTTTGTGCCATAGCCATGAGTTTTCGACCTTAGAAACTAGGCATATATCATTAGAGGGGGGATAAATCAATCATAGAAACATTTTTAATTCTAGGAGCATAAACAATAGTTTGGTCAGAATAACCTTCAATGACTGAGCAGCCCGCTAAGTCAAAGATTACTTTCCTGCATTTGTCACACAGCTGAGTGACTCTTAGCAAATTTAACTTCAGGAGTTTCACTAGAGACACATTTTAAATTGAAGGCTTGACTCTTACAGTGCCATTGCCAATAATCTTTCCCTTTTGGTTATCTCCAAAACTGAAACTTCCATTCCTCTTTCGCTCCAACGTAATGAATTGCTTTTTATCACCTGTCATATGCCTCAAGCATCCACTATCTAAATACCACATTCTTCTATCATCAATGGATCTCAAGATCACCTGCAAAACAATCAAGTTCTCTTACGTACCCATGCCTTTTCTAGCTAGGTCCTCCCTAGTTAGTGGTGGTCATCCTTGACCTGTCATACTCATCTTAGTAATCATTTTTGGGTCTACACATGACTGTAGCATGTCCTGCCTTTCCATAAAAATTACATATGGCCTTAGGATTAGGCCTACTTAGTTTACTCTTTTGTGAAACCTTCTTAGAGTGGTGTGTGCTGTTACTTTGAGTATTCCTGCTAGGTTGAGGAGGGACCTGCACCTTTTTCAAAGCTATTAATTCAGCAGCTAACTCATCCATTTTCTTAGTGAGTTTGCTGTTATATCCATTATGGTACTTGGCTTTTTCTGGTAAAATGTCGGCCCTTCATACCAAATGATTACCTTCTCTCGGAGAGTCCAGTCGAATCTTTCGGGCCAATGGTCATAGTGAATGTACCCATCATTCATCATTTTCACAAATTCATGGATGTGAGGGCATGGCCTGGTACTTTTGTCATAGAATATGGATTAAGCTCCCCTCAAGTCTGGACTCCGAATCCGACGACTGGCTCAGGCTAACTCGTTTTCAGCACGGATCCTCTCTATGATGTACTCCCGAAAGGTTTCTTGCCCCTTGTCTCGCATCATATTAATTATATGTTCACTACCTTAGTTGAAGTCCATAAAGTCTCTAAAATTGTTACTCGTCGCAGACCATAAGGCCCCTAGGGAGTCATGCTCTAAAGACGAGGCGTAGCTCTCAGCGCCATCATAATCAATCATCATACCAGTGAGGAAGGAAGCCTCGTATTTGAAATCTCCTAGCAAGTGATTTAACTCATAGCTTGAAAAGGTCTCTGATTCATATCCCAAGTTAACCACCTTACTTTCATCTTCGTGATCCAATTCACTGGATTCCACAAATTCTTCTACTTCCTCATCTGAATCTCAAAAGGCTACTGCCCAGCCAACAGTTCAAAGACCCAATCTAGTGTGTACTGAACTGGGATAACATCATCAGAATCTTCTTCCAGATCCTCCTCGGGGTCTTCTTCTAGAAATTCCTTGAGATCTCCCTTAGGGTCGTCCTCGGGATCTTCCTCAGGAACTTCCTTGGGTTCTTCCTTATGATCTTCCTCGGGGATCTTCCATGACATTTATTTAGGCCTCAACTCTTGTGACGGCTACACATAATTTAAACACTATAGTTTGTATACTGGCGAATGTCTCCTCTATATGGGTACCATATACTGTAATGTTGACACAGATTCCTCCAAATGGGTCTTATGTACCCTCATCGAGATTTAGGTCGAGATACCTTTGCTGGTCTTCATAGCCATTCCACACCTGCTTAGGATCATATAGTTCTTGGGTTTCTAGGCGTGCTACTCCGGACGAGCTCCCAAGTTTGAACAAACTTGTCCCGACGTAGTTTGGAGTCACATAATCCGGGGGAGTGTACATCGGAGGTTATGGAGGATGGATATCTTGCTATATATTTGTTGACTTCCACATAAATATTGATGGCATTCACTATAGCTTGAAAGTTTGGCAGAGGATTAGTCTGAGTGGTTGGTTTCTTCTCATGCTCTTTAATTCTCCCGTCAGCTATCATCTGTTGTAGATCTTTTAGTAGCCGAGCACATTCATTGGTGCGATGCCCCTTGGTCATATGATAAGCACAAAAGTTGTCTCTGTCCGCTATAATAGGTGGAGCAAACAACTTGATGCTCTAGAGTTGGTCAGACTTTCTCAGTTTGGTGAATATCTGTGATAGTGATTCTACCCATGGGGAGATAGATTGGTGAGTCTGCACCTGAGTTGCCGCTATGACTTTGGCTGGCTCCTTTGGGGACTCAGAACTGCCTTGCCTAGAGGGTCTGCCCTTTTCCCAGTATTGAGGCTAAGTATAAGCTTGCTGCTCTTGCTTCTTTGATTGATCTTCTTCCTCATACTTTTCAAGTCTCTTGGCACAGTCTACCACATCGTTAAAGGAGTCAAATATTTTCATTTTCATTTCTTCCTAGTGTTTCGAGTTACAGCATTATGAGCCGACGACCCTCAATCCCCCCGCCCTTA
This sequence comes from Euphorbia pulcherrima, assembly GCA_947683365.1. NCBI lineage: Eukaryota > Viridiplantae > Streptophyta > Magnoliopsida > Malpighiales > Euphorbiaceae > Euphorbia > Euphorbia pulcherrima. Next base: position 24,864,784 of record CANTUS010000009.1, read on the forward strand.
AGATAAGCTTTCATGCTCTTCGGCATGGGGGGGAGAAATAATGAGTGCTGTAAAGCGTGCTAAGGGATGATCCTTATTTTAGTGTGATGAAAATGGATAATGGAAGCGATGTTGAAGTTGAAATCGAGTCCGATTAATGGGTTAAGGGATACGAGACTTAGAATCCTATATTTTAAAATAGAGTCGCCACCCCGGTTAAGCTCCACCAGGAAATTGGGTACGATATTCCCACCGGGTGGTTGGACCGTACCTTAAAACAGAGATTCTAGGTTCGGATGATATTGCTTGCTTTTCAATTTTTAAATCAAGCCGATTATATTTTAATAAACATGAACTTAGTTGTTATACGATTATTGTTCGGTGTTTTCGGTTTATGTGCCATACATCACATGGAAAGCAATAAATAAACAACGCAAGAAAATAAAATTATTACAAGGCTTTATGAATACCTATACATTTTTCTAATGCAAGAAAATAAATAAAGCAATAAATAAATAAATGAGTGAAACCGGGTCTTAACTGAGCTTACCAACTCGGACCCGGCTCCAAATGAGGCAATAGATATATAAGAATAATCACAAATAAATCATGGATAAATAAATGCAGAAAATAAACATAAAGCATGAAGAAAATGATATTTTTGGATTTTTCGGGACAAAAACATAATTTTCAGGCATTATTAATTATTTAACAACCTGAGGAGGGTGAAATAAATTAAGTAAACATCCTAAGATCAGATTAAGCATATTTAGAAAATTTTTGGCATTTTTAGTTGGTGGAAAACGATTTATTTAGATTTAATTAGTTAAAAACGCTATTTTTTAATCTATCAAAATGCATATTAAATCAAATAAAAATAAATATGAAATCTAAAAATAGAATAAAATAATAAAAATAGTTTCAGATTATTTGTGATTTTGGGAAATTTTTCAGGTTGAAATCGGGGCTAAAAACACGTTAAAATGACAAAAACTAGGTCAAAAACTACAAAACGGGGCCAAAAACAACATAATAAAGCAGACAGTGACCATTTGGACATTTTAACAAGTAGGGCGACTTAGTGAGGTCGTAGGCCGACTCAGCGACATGGTAGGCTAACTCAACGAGGTGGCCTCGTTGACACTCAGTCGGCCTTTGTCCCACTAAAGTGGCCTGCCGGAAAAAGAGCCTAAACAAGCTGGAATCGACCTTTTTGTGTCTGAAAACCCAAGATTACTAAAATTTCAAGTCATTTCCTACCTATTATAGTAGATTTAGACTTAAAATGCTTAACTAACTTTGGTTTTTCAGCTTGGGGGGAAAAGAACCTAGAAAATCTGACAAAATAATGGTTGGCCGCTTGAGAGACCTATAGTCCGACTGGATGAAGCAGTAGGCCGACTTAACGATGCGGCCTAGGTGACGTTCAGCCGAGTTGATGTTCACCAGAATAGCCAGCGGGATTTTTGACAAAAAATTCACAAAAAGGACGAATAAAGGGGCCAAACGCCCGGAAAAATAACCAAAAAATACAGTAGCAAAAATAAATAACAGAAGAAATAGATTGGAACTTAGAAAGTTACCTAAAGGCCATGTATCAACTCTCGAGACTCGAATCGGGCGCTTGGCAAGCTTTGTGATGGATTTGAGATGAAAACCCGACGAAACAACCAATTTAGCAAGGGATTTAGTGATTTGCGAGGAGAAAGTCCCTAAATCCTATATAAACCAACTTTTACCTAGATTTCTAATAGATTTTAGTGTTTAAGCTACAAGATTAAGCCTAAGAATAACTAAGAATCGAGATTAGAGAGGATTAAACCCAGATTCTAGGTTTTCTTGAGCTTTCTCTCTCTAGTTCTTCCCTTTCTCTCTCTTGTTCTTGAATTTTCTCTCTAAAATTAGCCAAAGAAAAAAAGTCCTCTTTAAATCTGATTTTTGAGGGGGTATTTATAGACTTTTTAAGTGTAAAATACCCAAATTAATCCTCCAAATGTCAATATTTGACGAAAAAATCCCAAAATCGGACCATGCGGCTCATGCCTCCTACTGAGTGATCCATGCGGCCTAGCCTCCTGGGGCTGCCGGATCAGGGGCACCCTAGGGAAAAAGGGAAACGGACCCAATGAGCCGGGCTTGAAATGCGAACAAACTACACTATGGGCATCCGAATGGGGCGATACTTGACATTTCAGAAAGCTTGGTGAACCAAGAATCCAACGAGGCAAATGAGAATCGCTGAAAATGTCTAGATTTTTAACAAAAAAATTGCAAATAATTTACTACGAGCGAGGGGGATGGAAATGGTTAACAAATTAAAAGCAATCCAATTATTTAATTAATCGGGGTGAAAGATCATAAAATCATCAACAAAGAACTTTCCAAATACGATTCGATTCTAAAATAATTGAGCAATTAGATCGTAAAAGGTTAGAGCAAAAAGTCGTCATCGTTTCGAGGGTCATCAAAAAGCCCGTGCTCGTAGGTTGCCCCTCAAGAGCTTGTCACTTGGCGGGCCAAGTGTGATTTCTCGAAAGAGCTAGGGATAGGAGGTTATACCTGACTTGTGGATTCTTGAACTGGTTGTCTTCTGGGATTGCCATAAACAGACATATCAAGAACAAAATTGACTTAGATATTGATTAGGTATACCTAACATGCGGATTCTTAAACTAGTTGTCTTCTGGGATTGCCATAAATAGACTTATCAAGTACAAAATTAACTTGGAGATTGATTAGGTGTTGCCTTTGTTGCCCTAAACAGTTTTGGGATAGATTGGCTGGTTGCTTCAGGAAAAAGAAGAGCAGGGATTTCTTGAGGTGGTTGTCTACGAATGGTCATAGGATGCATCATCAATGGACCTATCGAGAGGTAGAAGTTAAGTTGGTTATCTACTGGTGGTCTAGGAATGCACCATCAATGGACCTATTGAGGATTAGAGAATGAATCGGTTGTCTATTGGTGGTTTAGGAATGCACCATCAATGGACCTATCAGAGGTGAGGCTGAATCATTCGTGTTGAAGATAAAAGGGAGCATCGAGAATGCCAAGGGCTTCACTGAGAAATGCCGAGAACTTCTAATGATGTCGGACTGGGATTTGCTTGGCTTAAATTGTATACCGAGAATATCAAAGGTGATCCTTTGATTGGAACGCATACCAAGAACTAAATTGGAAGGTGCCGAGCACTTCTAACTAGGTCAGACTGGGATATGCTTGGCTTAAATCACATGCCGGCAATATTAAATGAGATCCCTGGGCTAAAATGCATACCAAGAACTAAATTGAAAGGTGCCGAGTACTTCTAACGAGGTCGGACTGGGATATGCTTGGCTTAAATCGCATGCTAGGAATATGAAACGAGATCCCTAGACTGGAACACATTCCAAGAACTTAACTAGAAGGTGCCGAGCACTTTTAATAAGGTCAGGCTAGGATATGCTTGGCTTAAATTGCATGTCGGGAATATCAAACGAGATCCCTAGACCGGAACGCATACCAAGAACTTAATTGGAAGGTACTGAGCACTTCTAATGCGGTCAGACTGGGATATGCTTTGTTTAAATCGCATGCTAGAAATATCAAATGAGATCCCTAGACTGGAACGCATACCAAGAACTTAACTGGAAGGTACCGAGCACTTCTAACGAGGTCAAACTGGGATTTCGTGAAAAGCCCCTTAGAAGACCGTTGGACTAAATGCATTGTGCCTGCCACGGAAATTTTGAGATATTAGAGAGCGACATGAGCCACGCTTTTGTTGCTTAATTGATTTTGCCGAGAAAAAAAAATTTTCCCCTTCAATTAAGCAACAAAAATGAAAGAATGAAACCGAAATAAAGTTGAAATTTTCGGGAGTCCGGAGAGACTATCAAAGCCGAGTGCCAAGTCTGGCTATATGCCACTGGGTATTTGCATTAAGGTGCCCTTAGGTATTTGCACTGAGGTGCCCTTGGGAGAGAATCTGAGTTCTAATTTTAGGATCCATCAGGTTGGTCGTCCTTCTGAATTGCCCCATGGTGTGCTTGTCAAGTAGGCTTTAAAGGATTAGTAAGTGATACAAACTGCATTTTTATTGCTTAATTGATTTTGTGGAACAAAAATTTTTGCCCCTTCAATTAAGTAATAAAAAAATGGGATAATAAAATATAAATAGAGTTAGGATTTCCGGGAGGCCGGAGACAATGCCTTTGTTGAGCATTGAGGCTTGTAGTTGTGCCCCTAGGAGAAATTCTACCTTTGAATGTAGGATAGAAGACAATTTTGAGACGCTTCTTGATACAGGCTCTTGCTTGGAGGTCGAGCGCATAACCCGAGGATATTTTTCCTTTGTTTCTTGTGGAATTCAGCATAGAATAATAGACATGAACATTATGCATGAATGTATGAATGCATGAGATACTCAGACTGGTCATCTTCAAGCTGACTGATTAACTTGCTTGATTGGCTTTGCTCAATTTGGGGAAAGATCGACTTGCTTGAAAAGGGAGGATACATGGAATTGCCTCGCAGTATGGACAAGACAAGAATGCCCCTAGAGGAGGATTAGGGATGTTGCGCAGATTAGGTGGGAATGCCCCTAGTGGGGAACTAGGGAAGCCACAGTGAATCAACTACAAATTGATTGCTAGATCAGGCATGAAGGAGACAAGAGGGCATGAAGCAGAGTTCAAGATTCTGGATAACGAACGGCTGGGCGCTATCACTACCAACGAATTCTACCAAGCATGGTTCCATAGGATTAGGATATTGTGGAATCAAGATGCTCGACTATAGTCAAGAATTGAACAGACACGGGCGGAGGACGAACTGAGTCCTTCGAATCTATTAGACCGGCGAACATATTTATGCATTTTGATGCTGATGGCGATGATGTAGATATCTTGATGTGATCGATGGCAGTCGGTAATCTTTGTTCTAAGTGTCTTAATTTTTGCATAGACCTAGACATTGTGTCGGGCACACCTGACTTGTTCATTTTGCTTTTACGTCCTAGTTTTTGCCCGGACCGCCATTTTTGGGTTTTCAATCTAGCGGACTTTCCCGGCTTTTGCACGGACCTTGATTCTTTTTAGTCTATTAGGACTTTTGCCTTTTATCTTTGCTTTTGTTTCTTTCAAGGGATTGAGTTCACTGCACGAAACCCTATGTTTGACTTACGTGCAACATTCCGCCTTTAGGGCCCAATATATTTATTCAAGCACAAACATAAAGAATTCATTACAAGTGACATTTCCGTTAAATGAAGTAAGTTTGAGTACATGATGATGATAACCATTTCTATTAACCCAAACTATAGTGTTAACTAGCCTATGAAGGTTTTCTAGTCGGTATGCTCTCATGGCTAACTTTACCCTGACTTTTGCCTAGGCCTCCCATTTTGGGTTTTCAGCTTAGCGGGTCATTTTGCACCCTAACTTTTGCTTGAATGGTTTGTAGAATATCGATCAGTGGGGTACACCCTAATTTTTGCCCGAGAAGTAGAGGACAACTCATTGGGTGGTTGATTTATATATTTTTCTTTGTGTGCCGCTTTTCTAGATTTGATTCTTTTTCGTTAGCTACGTTAATGCTTCGAACTAATTTGATTGATAAGGTTTTTGAACTGGTACCATTCGAAAACTTCATGTCTCTGGAACCGGGTATCTTTCTGGTTGCATAAGATCTTTCCCAATTTAGTTGAAACTTTCCCCTTAGGACAGTGTTGCCAGGCTTTACTTGCTTTGGAATTAGATCATTGGCCTTAGCCGGATATTCGATGCTTGACACGGTTGTTGTTCAGCCTCGCTATGCACTTTTGATATTTCTGAAGATCGCTTGAACTACTCAGGTTGCGCCTTATTCCATGGGGGTCTCTTTGACTCTGGTTTTAATACAACTCTCTGCGGGGCTTGAGGATTGGTAACCCAATAACTGGGATGATGCGATGGGGTTGGCTACGCCGAGTATGGATGCATTTCTCGAGGAACTTTGCTATCTTCTCAACTGTAATGTCGATGAAAAGGGCCAGCTTCCCTTATGCTGATGAGGGTTTAATCTTGCCAATCATATGCATCCCCCTCGCTGAGAATGGCCAAGGAGGAGAGAAACAAGGAAGGTTTGAAGAGGTGGAAGAGATAGTGTATTAGGAATAGGCAATGTTACATGGGGGTGGGAAATGTGAGAATGGGTGGGCGAAGAAAAGAAAAGCCACAAGTTTGTCGAAGATGATCCAGTGATGCTCATCCTCCATAATTGGCTGACACTTCATTGATAGTTTACATATAGCTGTGAGGCCAGTGATGGACCGATTGACATATTGGATCTATTCCAGGAAGGTTGAGCTTCTTTTGCTATTTCAGGCATGGAGATGAGATGCTCGGGAATCCGATGACAAACCTTGGGTGTCTAGGTAGGACTAGATGAAAGTATTATCATGATCTTTAAGCACTTGTTATCTCTCATTTTCTTCCAAAGTTTAGGTTATTAGAAAGTGGTTACCTTTTTAGATTATCGTCCGTACTCAAACTTATTTCCGTTAAAGAAACATCATGAATAATGAACACACTATACTTGTGACAAAAATGAATGCATGGAACCATCGGGCGAAATAGCAAGTAGATAAGCAAAAGGAGAGAGTCTTCCATTAAACTAAAGTGCCTTAAAGGTAGAATTGTTCACATCTAGATACTACAAAAAGAAAATTACATAATAGATAGTCATCCTCCAAAAACGGAGGGTCTTGAGTTACGGTGCTGGTAGATTAAGCACCCTCGGTAGGTTTCATTTGCGCGTCGTCCAGGTCGTGATCAAAACCTTTTCTTGCTCGGCTGATAATTTGTCTCCTTCATCCATTAGAGACCTCATAGGATTCTTGTCGGAGTCAGCGATAGAATTGGCTTCCATAACGGAGCTGGGTGAATCAGAAAAGACCATTACCAACACAAAACCCTTAGGGAGACCGGAATTGATGATGCTCACTCCATCATCAAAGCTTGACGATGGCTTCTCCTCAGCTTCAGACTTCCTTGCAGGCTCATCCATTTTTCTTTCTCTTACCGAGTGCCAAATAGCCATACCTAAAGGCTTACATTGATCTATTATGTGTCCCTCTTGAACGTGATAGCGATAAAAGTTCCCTTTCTCTTTAGGCATAGGAGAACAGTACTCATGAAGAGGGCTAAGTAGGCCTTTCACAATTTGGCAAATATGATATAAAGAGGGAGCTTCTATAGAGACACGAATACCTTCTAACTAGGGGCCCGAGTGGGAGTGGTTTGCATTACGGAAACACTCTCTTGATCAATAACTTAAACTGCAGGTGTCTTCTCCCCAGTTGGGGCCAAAACAACCTCGAAGGATTGATAGTTATTGTTCTTGAACCAGGGTTTGCCACTTAGATTGCTAGCCCTTCCTTTCTCCTCCCGGTGCTCGATCTTTTTAGCTTTTTCAAAAACTTTTTGATAGGACTCAAAAGAATCGGTCTCCATCTCTTTTGGAAGGAGTGGGAGAGCTCCGTCAAGCAATTTCGAGATCATTTCTTTAAGGCTGAGCTTTTGCTTCACGAGGACCTAAGTGGCCATCCATCGATTGAAATAAGATTTGAAAGCTTTGTCGGGCTTCTGTTTGACTGCCTCTAGATGCTAAATTGTGGTCTCCATTGTAGAACTAAATCCATAATGGGCAATTAAAGCTTCAAATAGGAGTTTCTAATCCAGGATTATGGACTCCAGAAGAGTATTGTACCATTCGAGAGCGGGGCCTGAAAGGGTACGTGGGAACAACTTGGCCATCACCTTATCCCCAATCTTTTGGACACGCATGATTCACTCATCAATAACTATATGGGACTTAGGGGGGCCTTCGCCTGAATAAGCATCCATTCGGGGCATTGAGAAATTTTCAAGCACCCAATCATCACCTCTTACTTCTTCCCTATCCTCGATCCTATTCAGAAATTGCCTGAAGAAAGCCGCCATTTTGGGCATCACACCCAAAGGCTACGAGACCTAGTCGCATGAAGATGACCCAAACTGAAAGGGCGGAGGAGTCGAGGTTTCGATCTGGGGGCGAGAAAAAAGATTTTAAGGGTAAGTGGCCTCATAGGGAGTGACCATAAAGCTAGGTGGAGAGGTTGTGAAAATAGTCGGATGTACTGGAGGAACAATAAAGCCAGTCAAGGGGACAGTCATTTTAGGAGTAAATCCCCCCAAGAAAGCAGGGAGAATAGGAGACTGGGGAATAGGCCTTGAGTGCATAGGGGGATAAAAATCGAAGGTTGGTGGAGCAGATGATAAGGGTAGCTGAGAAGAGCTCTGTCGAAACTGAAACTGGCTTTGCTAGATAGGACGAACAGGAGAGAGCGGTGGCAGAAAATAAACTATCTCTCTTAAAGCTTGAAAAATAGGCCCCACTAGCCTCTAAGACTCTCTTTCCTCCCTAAGAGCGGATCTAACTTGCTCTTGAATAGTGGCCTAAAACATATCTGACTGGAGGTATATAGCTATAGCATTAGCCAATTTGGAACCCAACTGAGATCCCCCTTGACCTTGACCCTGATGAGGGGGAGAGGGAGAAGGGGAAGGAGTGCTCTCATGAGGCGCATTAATCAAACACAGATCAGACATGGTTGGAAGAGCAAATTCTGATACTGAACTTGAAACTGATCTTGGGCCTACAAAATAGCGAACTAGATAGTGATCAAATCTGATGAGAGCGGTGCCTTGGTCTAATTTAAAAACTAAAAGATGATCAGCCCGAATCAAACTATGAATGAGATGGATGATAACATAAATATTTGAGTGATGAATGCCATATATATGGGTGGTTTAGAGAGGTAGAGAGGAGAAGAGCTTATGATGTGATGCTTAACCCCAAAATACGTGAGACGTCAAATTCCTTGCTATTCCTAGCAAACTAGGTACAGGTCATCGGGGCTCAAACGATCTCATGCATTTTGTTAAATTCCCCCTTCAAGCGAGGGGAGAATAGGGGTAACTGAAAACCAAAAATAAAGATCGGCCATAGGCAGCCTATGCATGAAGTGCATATGCATGAGCACAACATAAGTAGCATACAAAAGCAAAGGAATCTTGTCCAACCTTATGACTCCCGTGTGACGCCAATTTGTAGTCTGGGGGTAACTCTAGCGCTAGGAAATGGCAAGAGAGTATGTGACCTAAATCTATATTATTTTGGTGAACCTACGAGGAAGTTGCTATGGCTAGATTTATCGTGGTTCATAGTCTTAAACTGCTGGTGTCACGAAACGATACTGCAAAAGGGTCTCGTTTACCTTGATTCCGTGTAACTTAACCACTCCTCAAATAAGTGGGACCATGGGAATTACACTTTGGTTGAAACAAGTGTTCCACCTATAAATATCCCCAATTCCTGGTGGGCATAAGGTATACAAGTGAGCTTCACAGGGGTGATAAAATGGCACTATAAGACTTAGAATCTAACTAAGCGGTGGATAAAAGGCATAAGAAATAAATCGTTGATTTAAAAATGATTTAGGTAGATCATCAAAATCCTTTAACCAAAGTTTGAAAATGGGAGCGATTGTCAAGTTTTAAGTTAAAGGAAAATCTCCAGTAGAGTCGCCATTGTGAGCCGATGACCACCGATCCCCCCACCCACCCGGTAAGCTTTAATGCTTTTCAGCATAGGCTAGAGAAACAACGAGTGTTAAGAAGTGTGCTAAGGGATGATCCTTATTTTAGTGTGATGAAAATGGATAATGGAAGCGATGTCGAAGTTGAAATTTAGTCCGATTAATGGGTTAAGGGATACGAGACTTAGAATCCCGTATTTTAAAATAGAGTCGCCACCCAGTTAAGCTCCACTAGGGAATTGGGTATGATATTCTAATCGGGTGGTTGGACTGTACCTTAAAACAGAGATTCTAGGCACGGATGATGTTGCTTACTTTTCAATATTTAAATCAAGCCGATTATATTTTAATAAACGTGAACTTAGTTCTTATGCGATTTAATCCGCTTATTGTTTGGTGTTTTCTTTTTATATGTCATACATCATACGAAAAGCAATAAATAAACAACGCAAGAAAACAAAATTATTGCAAGGCTTTACGAATACCTATACATTTTTCTAATGCAAGAAAATAAATAAAGCGATAAATAAATAAATGGGCGAAACCGGGTCTTAGCCGGCCTTACCGACTTGGACCTGGCTCCAAAAGAGGCAATAGATATATAAGAATAATCACAAATAAATCATGGATAAATAAATGCGGAAAATAAACATAAAGCATGAAGAAAACGATATTTTTGAATTTTTTTGGAAAAAAACATAATTTTCGGGCATTAATTAATGATTTAACAACCTAAGAAGGGTGAAACAAATTAACTAAACATTCTAAAATTAGATTTAGCATACATAGAATATTTTTGCCATTTTTAGTTGGTGGAAAATAATTTATTTAGACTTATTTAGTTAAAAACGCTATTTTTTAAGCTATTAAAATGCATGTTAAATCAAATAAAAAAATAAGATCTAAAAATAGAATAAAATAATAAAAACAGTTTCATATTATTTGTGAATTTTTGGAAGGTTGAAATCGGGGCTAAAAACACGTTAAAATGACCAAAATCTGGTCAAAAATGACAAACCGGGGTAAAAATAGCATAATAAAGCAAACATGGACCATTTGGACATTTTTACCAGTAGGCCAACTTAGTGACATGGTTGGTCGACTCAGCGACATGGTAGCACGACTCAACGAGGTGGCCTAGATGACGCTCAGTCGGCCTTCGTGCCACTAAAGTAGCCTGCCAGAAAAAGAGTCTAAATAAGCCAGAATCGACCTTTTTGTGTCAGAAAACCAAAGATTACTAAAATTTCAAGTCATTTCCTACCTGTTACAGTAGATTCGAACATAAAATGCTTAAATAACTTTAGTTTTTCAGCTTGGGGGAAAAGAACCCAGAAAATCTGACAAAACAACGGTTGGCCGCTTGAGCGACCCGTAGGCTGACTAGATGAAGTGGTAGGCTGACTTAGCGATGCGGCCTAGCTGATGTTCAGTCGGCCTGACATTCGCCAGAACAGTCAGCCAGATTTTTGACAAAAAAATCACAAAAAGGACAAATAAAGGGGCCAAACGCTTGGAAAAATAACCAAAAAATACAATAGTAGAAATAAATAACGGAAGAAATAGATTGGAACTCAGAAAGTTACCTAAAGGCCGTGAATCCACTCTCGAGACTCAAACCGGACGCTTGGAAAGCTTTCTGACGGATTTGAGATGAAAACCTGATGAAACAACCGATTTAGCAAGGGATTTAGTGATTTGTGAGGAAAAAGTCCCTAAATCCTATTTAAACCAATTTTTACCTAAGATTTCTAATAGATTTTAGTGTTTAAGCTACAAGATTAAGCCTAAGAATAACTAAGAATCGAGATTAGAGAGGATTAAACCCGGATTCTAGCTTTTCTTGAGCCTTCTCTCTCTAATTCTTCCCTTTCTCTCTCTTGTTCTTGAATTTTCTCTCTAAAATTAGCCAAAGAAAAAAAGTCATCTCTAAATCTGATTTATGAGGGGTATTTATAGACTTTTCAAGTGTAAAATACCCAAATTAATCATCCAAATGTCAATACTTGATAGAAAAATCCTAACACCTGACTTACTGATCAACGAAAATAAGAAAAAACTCCAAATAAATAAATCCTACCTGAAGGTCGCATCACTATCGCTGCTGGGTTGTGGCTGCATCACGTGATGCAATAGGATATGTCACATCACGCAGCCCAGCCCAGGCCACTTCACATGACGCGACAAGATCTAGGCTGCATCACCGAATGGCTCACGTAGCCTACCACGTGGTCCACACGGCCCGGTGCGTGGACCACCCGACCTAGCTGCCCGGTAGCAGCGTCGGCCGCTGTTTCCGGATCGGGGGCACCATAGGGAAAAGGCAAAGGGGCCCGGTGAATCGCGAACAAACTACACTACGGGCATCCGAACGGGGCGACACTTGACATTCTGGAAAGCTTAGGGAACTAAGAATCCAACAATGCAAATGAGGCTCACTAAAAATGTCTGTATTTTAAGGAAAAAATTATGAAACAATTTACTACAAGCAAGGGGGAAGGAAGCGGTTAACAAATTAAAAGCGATCCAATTATTTAATTAATCGGGGTCAAAGATCTTAAAATTGTCAACAAAGAACTTGCTAAATGCGATTCGATTCCAAAATAATGGAACAACTAGACCGTAAAAGGTTAGAGCAAAATGTGGTAATCATTTCAAGGGTCACGGAAAAGCCCATGCTCACAAGCATTCAAGAAGCTTCACTATTAGGATGTCTTAGTCAGGTGCCTGGGTTACGAGTACACGGATAGCCATCCACCTCAGATAGAACTCTTTGAAGGAGTCATTACATTGTTGTTTGATTTTTTCAAGGTCTTGCAAAGTAGTCTTGACCTTCAGATTGAAGGCATAATTCTCAACGACTGCTGAGCATAGCTTCCTCCAATCAAATTTCACGTCCGTTGGCATCCTCATGTACCATTCAGAGGCGGGTCCTCGTAGAGTATCTTAGAACAAATTGACTAAATGAACTTTAGGGATGTTCATGCCAGTCATAATCTAAAGATAACCCTCCACATGCGCATAAGGTGGTCCAGTACCAACATATGTGGCTATATAATGCATCACTAAGTTAGGCGAAAGGGCTTCAACCGGAGGGAGTAACATATTTATCTTTAGCTGGGGATAGCTTATCCATGTCTGCCATATTTGCCTTGAGTGTCGCTATTTTGGCCTCTTGCTCTTGGGTTTTCTGAGCATTAGTAGCGCTCAGGCTTTCCCAGACATCATTAAATTCTAGACCATCAAGGATCCTCCTAAAGGACTATCAAACTGCATCATCGTCCGCCATTGGGGTTCTATGGTCTAGATCGGAGAAAAGTCTGGTTAGAGATTCGATTGGTGGTGGGGGTATGACTTTTGGACTTGCCATAATACGTCTTAGCCTCCTTCTCTCACTTTTCCAACCTAAAAATGTAAGAGATCAAGTGTTAGTAAGTGTGTCAGAGGTGGCTCTAAGCTTTATTTACCTTGGTCCATCGAGATGTATGAATGGATGAATGAGCTAATGAATGAGTAGATATGTGCAAATTAGGGAGTTAGGCATATGCCAATTGTTCGAGGAGCAATCGGCAAGGGTAGTCTGTGATATTCATAGAACAACGCAAACATACGGTCCAAAGACCAAGGGTTTGAGTTAGATTAGACTCGATAGCTCGGTGGTGAGTTGACTCGCTGGTCAAAGGTGGGTCGACTCATTGGTCCAAGGGTGAGATGACTCTTTAGTCACTCAAAAGGTTTTGACTCATTGGCCCAAAGGTGAGCTGACTTGTTGGGAGCTCGAAGGGTTTAACTCATTGGTCCAAAGGGGTGAGCTGACTTTACGGTCACTCGAAAGGGGTTGACTTATTTGTCCAAAGGTGAGCTGACTCGTTGGTCACTCAAAAGGGTTTGACTCACTGGTCGAAGGGTGAGTTGACTCTATGGTCACTCAAAGGGTTTTGACTCATTGGTCTAAGTGTGAGCTGACTCTATGGCAACTTGAAGGGGTTGACTCATTGGTTCAAAGGGATGAGCTGACTCATTGGTCAGTCAATGGGGTTGACTCATTGGTCCAAGGGTGAGCTGACTCGCTAGCCACTCGAAGGGGTTTGACTCATTGGTCCAAAGGTGAGCTAACTCTAAGATCCATCGAAGGGTTTTGACTCACTAGTCCAAGGGTGAGCTGACTCTATGGTCACTCGAAGGGCTTTGACTCATTGGTCTAACGGGGTGAGCTGAATCGCTAGTCGCTTGATGGGGTTCACTCATTGGTTCGTGAACTGACTCTATGGTCACTCAAAAGGGGTTGACTCATTAGTCCAAGGGTGAGCTAACTCTATCATCACGCGAAGGGGTTTTGACTCATCGGTCTAAGGGTGAGCTAACTCTATGGTCACTCAAAGGGGTTTGTGTATTTTGGCTCATGGGTTGGGCCTAGGCGGACTCACTAGTCTCTATTTGTTTCGGCCCATGGGTTAACCCTTGGTGGACTCACTGGTCTCGGTTTGTTTCGGGTCAAGGGTTGAGCCTAAGGGGAGTACTAGTCTCAGTTGGTTTTAGCTCATAGGTTGAGCCTAGGTGGAGTCACTGGTCTTGGTTTCATTGGGTTCCTATAGCTAAGGAAATGAAATGGCACGACATGCATTAATGTCATAGCTGCATAAAGATGTGGTTAGTTTTCACACAATCATGATGTTTATGATGTCCGTTTTATGTTTATTAATATTTAATAAACCTGCACAGGTAGCAAACGGTTAGATCGTGCCTACTGCCCTTTTAACTTCATTGGGTTACTTCGCTTTAAAGCCAATGAGGGACTTACCGAAGTCTGCTTGCATGCACTCAAGGTTTTTCTGGTCAACCTATGAGAAAGTGTCTATGGTTCATCTATATGCGGGTTTTGGTCTCAAGATTGGGTGCGATTTGGGGTACCTTGCACCTTTGTGTGCTGAGTCCTAGTGGCCCTAAGCGAACTAAAGGAAACTTTTCGACATAAAATATATGCAGGTAGTCTTGCCATTAAGCGAGCAAGGTTATCGTACGTTATGCAAGGGTGTGATTGGATCCATACCCCTCAAGCCCTAAGCAAAGTTGGAGATACTTCACCAAAAGACACCTAAATTGGTTTTTAGGTAAAGAATGCAGATGTTATGCAATCCTAAAAATTTGCGTAGTGTCGAAATTACCACATGTTCTATAGTTCCAAAATTTAATTTAAACAATATTTTAATTATTATGTCCAAAAAGAATTTTTATAAAAATTGGGTTTTTATAAAAATGATTTATTTCCCCAGTAGAGTCGCCACTGTGAGCGAGTGAGGTTTTGAGGCGGGAGCACACGGGGTACGGTGCGTGGGTCGCGATTTGGTGCACTTTGAGGAAACCATGGAGTTTGGTTTGGTTTAAGAAAATCCGGTTCGCTTAAATATGGTGGCTTTATAAACTAGAAATGTGATTATAATGATATATACATTTACACATTTTATTAGCAAAAGATATTTTTAAAATAGAGTATTTTACTTTATTTAAAAATAGAAATAGAGTCACCACCCCGACTCAGCTCCACCGGGAATTATGGTATACAGTTCCGAAATGGGATTTTTATACCAAAAAGAAAGTGAGATTCTGAGTTCGGACATAATAGGTACTCATATTGTTCAAATTGTTTGGGTCAACTTTGAAATTTTGGAATTTGTTGTAATTTATGCATTACAATGGCTTTATTTAAAGAATTAGATTCAGGAAATAAAACGAGCATTATAATGGCATAATAAATTGATATTTTCTACTAAAATTTTGGCAGAGTAACGTCAGCACTTGAGCTTTGGCCCGAAAACTCGGAAAGAGTTTCCTCTCATTTTGGATTTTTCATCTGTACCTGCAAGCTTATTTACACATATTATAGTTTAAGTGGCTCCAGTGGCTCACTTAAGCAGAGAAATGAAAATGCAATGTGCAATAATAGAACAATAAAAATGAATTTCAATGAATTTGAAAGTTGGGCTTAGAGCCAATTAGCCTCAGTTTACCTTTTCGTCTGTCCAGGTTGACTTAAGAGCCGGTGCAAGACCGAAGTTGTAAGAGGTTGTGATTTTAATGGAAAACAGGTGTAACCCAAGTTATGGCTATAATCTTGGATTATTCCTGAGAGAAATGCTGGACTATGAGAAAAATTGAGTCGTTCCTAGATCGAAGATCACTGTGGGATCCTGATATAAAAAGACAGTAAATTGAGTTTATACCGAGTGTAGGCGATAAAGCTCGAATTTGGAAGTGTTTAGGCAGAGTTTCGGGGCTTTTAGGACTCCTGAAACTGAAAAAGGACATAAAGGTAATTTTAGGATTTTTGAAAATTTGCGTCCCTTTTGAAATGAGGGGGGTGACCCCGTATTTATAATAAGGAGGTAATTAGCCGGCGAGCTAATTACCTATCTGACAGTATTTACATTAGATCCCGTAAAATCTTGCCAGATCTCGATAAGATTTGATTTTTTTAGTGTAGATAGGTAATTACCCAACTCGAGGATTACCTATGTTTGAGCAAATTTTGACTTTTTGATTTTTCAGTAGGAAATGCTAAATCAGAGCTTCCCTGGAATGCGGATTTTTTAATTTCAGATTTTTAAAGACAATTCGGTCCTTTTTGGCTCTTTGTCTTATCACTGAATGAGATAGGCATTATTCCTCATTGGGCTGGAATGGACCTGTGCTAAGAACTATACTTGGGTATAGGCAGCCCTCCTCAATCGGTGTTAGCCATAAACCTTCAATACCCACACTTCCACTACCTCACTACATGATCCTTCAAGGTTATCTCTGTACAAATCCTGAAGACCTTCCACCTCTACCCTAAAAGCAGCATGGCTCAGGTCCGTACCAGACCCTTTGAGAAGTTTGTAGTAGGATCTCATAACCCAACTGGACCAGGATACAAAGGCCAGAGCAAGCCTTGTTTCAAAAGACTTCAGATGATCGAAGCCTTCACTCATCCAAGAGAAATCTCTTATGAAGGGGAACCAAAACCTATTCATGTCAGAGAAAGCATCAGTGAACATGAATCACTTTGATTGTTAAAGGAAGAAGAAAAGGCATATCAAATGGAAAACCCAAAAAGCCATCATCACAAAAGAAAACTCAAGACGGTCTGCTAAGTCGAAAACCAAAATGATGACTTAGGGAAAAGTTAAGACAGCAGGCGAGATATATCAGGTAGAAAACCTATCACAGCGAGCTTGTAGTAAGAGTGGATCATTTGAAATAACTATCGTTCCTCGATTGTTTACACTTTGAATTTCACTAAATGGAATGTTTGCATGTTAGAAAATTTTGTAAATACTCAAATGCATGTGCAAATTAAATTATAAAATGGCTAAACAAGCATATCATTCAAACCATAATATGCATGAACCATCACGATGATGTCCAGTCAAAGACTAATGCACAATAGAGAAGGATCAGAGAAATCAAGCTTGCGGATGAATAAATGGATCCAGCATATTCAATCTTCTCTTGTAAACTGCAGCAAGGTGAGAAAGGCAAAAGTCAACACCAAGTCTCTCATCCAAATGATAAAAAAATAAAAAATGATAAAAGAAAGAAGAAGCTTGGTGGATTGAAAACCTAAAAGGGCGGTCCAGGAAAAAGTTAAGGCGATCTGATAGATCAGAAACCTAAACGGGCTATCTGTGCATAAGTTAGGATCAAGCGAATGAATCGCTCAATCTGTGGTATATATCTAATTTGTGATATAATGCAGACCCTACCGGCCACAACCTAGTGCTACCTGAATTACAACTCAGAACAAAGTAACTATAAGGTAGGCTCAAACAAGTAAATCCACTAAAAGAAGCACTCCTTCCAATTGAACAAGGGGCAAGTGCTAACGTAATGTATCATGCATTTACATAGATCATCATACAACAATGATAATAAATGTGTTACAGCACATGCATCATGATACAAGAATGCATTAACCTCTTCCAAATAAGTTCTACCTTAATCCAGAATTAAACTATAGGAAACCTAAGATCTAACGAGAATCTTCACCTAGGCATATCATAGCCAAACCTTAGATCCAACAACTACGCACATCATAGCCAAACCATAGATCCAGCAACTAGGCACATCATAGCCTAACCTTAGATCCAACAAGATCTTCACCTAGGTATACCATAGCCAGTCCTTAGATCCAGCGATATCTTCACATAGGCACATCATTGTCTAACCTTAGATCTAATGAGATCTTCACCGGGGCACACAATAGCCTGACCTTAGATCCAGCGAGATCTTCACCTCCACACACCTTATCCAAACTTAGATCCAACAAAATCTTCATGAGATCTATTCACCATGGCAATTTAGAAATTAGACTTTAGATCCAATGAGATCTTTACCCCGACTCATAATACCCAGAACATAGATCTAGTAAGACACATCATGGCCAAACCTTAGATCCAATGAGATCTATACCTCAGTATATCATAGCCAAACTTATGTGTAGCAAGAGCCTTTTCCCGGCACTTCGTGACCGAACCCTAGATCCAGCAACCCTAGATCTAGTGAGATTATCACATTATAGCCAAACTATAGATCCAACAAGATCTTTACCTCGGCATATCATAGCCAAATCTTAGATATAACATCTTTTCAATCCACACAATAAGACTTTAGATCCAATAACATCCACAACCCATCCATGATATGCAGTGTCACGTCTAATTTTGTGATGGCATGTAGTGTCATGTCTAAGTTGATGACATGTAGTGTCATCTCGAGTTATTCTAAAAACATGCAGCATCATGTAATGCCATATTATGTTTCGAGTATTGTATTAAGTTTGTGACATGTAGTGCCATGTCAGGTTGTAATTTGCAGGAAATCACAATAGCAGCTCAATGGTGGCAGACAATGCCCAACTTGATGGTGAGATAAACTGCTTAATCGTGGCAAATAATGGCCAACTCCCTAGTGAGACAAACTTGTCAATAGTGGCAGACAGAGCCCAACTCAATTGTGAGACAAACTGGTCAATGGCGGCATATAATGTCCAACTCCCTAGTGAGACAAATTGCTCAATGGCGGCAGACAGTGCCCAACTCCCTGTTGAGAAAAACTTCTCAATAGTGTAGACAGTGCCCAACTCCTCGATGAAACAAACTGGTCAATAGTGCCTAACAGTGCCTCACTCCCCGTGAGAAAGATGGTCAACAGTTGCTGACAGTGCTATAGTCGTCGATGAGAAAACTGGTCCACAATGGCTAATAGTGCCTCCTCAAAGAGAAGGAGAATTATCAATATATGAAATGTCTTGACTTTGACCCATACCATAAGCAGGTATAATTCCCTACTTACTCTTTGCATCATCTCATAACCGTTTTGAAATCGGTAGACCAAATGTTCCAAAACTATAACACGTCACTTAGGGCTCAAAACCTTTTGAACTGCTCTTAATTTTCATTTTCCCCAAAAAATCATCCCTTTCATTACGTTTTATCTTTGTTTTCATCCCCAGCATGATTCTAACTTAAAAAAGATTTTCGTCAACATTCTTGATCGAAGGGACAAAAAATTTTGTTTTGAAAATTATCAATCAAGTAATGTCGACTCTTTCTAAACCCTTGTGTCCCTGTGACTTACCACACACAAAAGCACCAATTTTGTTCACCGTGCTCACTTCGCGTACGCAAAATTTCCCTTAAGGTTGAAACCTTTGAATGCGAGGGGTAGCCTGTGAGCAAAATCTGCCCGACCTAATGATGATTAATGCCTTTTCATATGGGCGTCCAAGCGTCGAAAGTGCTATGGGCCAAATGCCTCAAAAACAACTTCAATACCTCATCTATCACATTTCTATCAGTCAATAACTCAAACTTCCATCTCTCACCACAATACACACGTCTTATAGTTTTAAAAGCAAACGACTTTCTTATTTAAATATAAGTGCACAAAAATAATGCATGAAATAAGAATTTAAAATGCATGAATCAATTATGCTTGTACGTGCAATGAAAGTGCAAAAGTAATTTGCATGTATTAGAATTATAAAATGCAATTGGTATGTCACGTAAAGTAATGGGAAGAATGATTGTTCAAGGACGTGTCATATAAAGAGAGGGGGAAACATTAGTAGGCATGGACGTGTAAAAGGATGGATATGCGTGGGCGTGTAGCACATGCAGGATACAAGAGATGACTAATGAAATAGAGGGTATGCAATTATGTGTCAAGTGTTCATTCAAGCCACATGTCCCGTGCTTTGTGGCATTATTTTACAAAAGAGCCGATCGGCACTTCCTCATATTCTATAAAAGGGAAGCATCCTTTCCCACTTCAAAACACACGGCCACATTTTAGAAAAAATACAACATATTCATTTTGTTCTTCCAGTCGATCGACAGTTGTGACATGCACTGATCAACGGTTGTCATAAGTGTCGATCGACACAGACACGTGCCAAGTCTAGCTATAACCGCCTAAGAAGTATTGATTGTTGGTCATGATGTGCGTCGATCGATGGTAGTTGGACACGTATCCAGTATGGCAACGACTCAGCAAAACTACGACCGCCCAATAAGGGTCGATCGACACAAGTTGCCGCCCAACTTGCGTCGATCGACGGTCACCAATTCCCTATAAAAAGAGGCTGAACTTCGACATTCAACAACAACATTCAATCAGAATTCGGAAAAACATACAAATTCCAATAATCCCCTCCTCGTAGTATTGAGCCTATACCAAAAGTCCCTTCCTTTATCCTAAAACTATACACAGGTATAGAACCCTTTTCTTGGCAAGTTTTAGCTATAAACTGGCCTAGCCTTATTTCCTAAATACTATCCCGATACTATAGTTCAATATCGTCGATGGGTTTTAGCTATAAACCTTTCCCATATCGTCCTTCAAACACCAACTATACCTAGTTATAGTCCATCATTCTCGACGGGTTTTAGTTATAAACCGTCCCCACAGATCCCAAGCTTCTCAAACCTAATCTTCCAATCATTCGATTCTGGGACGTATTGGGCTTTAGGACACTCGAAGGGTAACTGAGGGTAATTGGACTCTATCCCACTTTTATTGCATTCATTTTTATTTCTGTAATATAAATAAGCATTTACATTTATTAAATCGATTGGAGCACCCGAAGCAGAGGAATCCATCGCCAATGTATAAACATGTATCCATTCATTTTTATTTGTTTTAATTGTTATTTAATCCTAAGTTTTGTGAACAAAACAACATAGGAAAAAATATTTTTTAATAAAATAATTAAGCATATATATATATATATATATATATATATATATATATATATAAATATATATATATATATATATATATATATATATATATCGAATTAAATATACAAGTAACTATTTTATCCAACTCAGAATCTCTATTCTATAGGTATTCGGATTCTATTTGGATCGACTATACCATTATTTCTCGGAAGAGTTGATCCGGGAGACGACTCTTATAATTTATAAAATAGGCCCTTTGAGTCTATTTTAATTTACAAAGTTTTCATCAAAACAATTCTTTACAGACCAAATCACTAGAAGGGGCCCATTGTCCCTGTTGTTAATCACTCTAAATGTAAACGAACCCCGCGCTCGAACCGCAGCTGCTCCCCGCATAAAAATCCGGGAGCCCGCGCGCCGTCCCATAAAAGTTCACTTGCTCACAATAACTAAATAAAATAATGTTCTACATGTAATTACAAATAACTAATATGCTATTTCTCATTACTTAGGTTTTGGTCTAGCAATCACAACCTAGTTAGGTAAAAATCAATAAGTGTGGGGTTGTGGTTCAAACCCCACGATCAATAAATTTGATAAAAAAAGCTCCATGTTACTAAAAAAAAGTTAGGTTAGCTAGACTTTAATAAGTAATATTTAACTTGAGTATAAACATTTTTTTTTTTATCAATGCAGGCTTGAATCTTTTAGTTTTGGAGGTATTATGATGTATGTAAACCTAGCTGGGATATTTTACTTTACTTTCGGCGATATCTTTACTCTTATTAAAAAAGCTTTTAAACATATTTTCTAAGAGCTTTTTTTATGACTTATATTTTAATCTATACATATTTATTATTATAAATTATAAATTTGTTTTAGCTTAATTTTAAATGTTTAAAATAGTTTAAGTTTTATCAAGTAAACTATAAATATATATCCTAATTTAATCTACACACCAAATTTCTATTTTTCATACGTATCTTTTTTTTTCGATTCAAATCTGTTGTCTCGAAAATGATATACCTTTTCATGTGCCTTCATTTATCATTTGGTATTTAGTATATTTGTAGGAGAGAAAAACTGAAAAAGAATAAAATAATAATAAAAATAGACACGTGTCAACATTTGAATGAGGGACATGGAAGAGAACACCAATTTGGGGACAACAAATTTAAATCCCCTTTTTTAATAATATAACTCATTTTACAACTTATAAGGTGGTTACGAGCTATTTAGTATTTACACAAAATATACATTTGAACTAATTATGAGTCTGTTTTAAGAAACGCTTCAACAACTTATTTTTGAGTTGTGTATAAATATGGTTACATTGCAATTAAACATTTAAATCCTTTTAGATATTTTCATATAATCACGGATTTAAATGAAGTCATAATCTAAAAACTTAGAAAGTAATCGATGATTGCATTATGGTTAATATGTCATTTTTTAGTAATAAATAATTAAATTATTACCAATTGGGTGTTATTTGTTGGTCCCTTGTGAGTGTTAACTAGAGTAAGAGGGGGGTGAACGACCCTTTTTTTGCAAAATTTTTAGACTTTAAAAAGTTTTTTGTGTAGCGTGATATGAATGAACAGGAAGTTGACTGGTGTAAGCTCCGGATAATGCAAGTATTTAATACAAATGTGCTTCAACATAAAGTTTAGAGTTGGAGAAATCAAACACGGATATTTTTATACTAGTTCGGCCCTGCCTATCTCCAGTCCCCGGAGTTTCCTCCTCTGTGCTTAAATCCACTAGTGATATATTTCTTTCAAATGTAGAAACCAAGCTTTTACACTTTGTCTCATAAGATTTATTCTTCTCTGGATGTAGGATATAGCACCTAGCTAACCCACGCTTAGCTAAGTCCTTTGCGCGTTGTCTCTAGAAGATGACCTCTCTTCTAGATGTAGGATATGCCACCAAACCCCCGAGCTAGTCCTCTTCTTTAGCAGGATGTACCACTTAAACTCCAACCAAGTTAAAGCTAAGTCCCACAGGGATATACCACTTAAACTTCCTAGTTTAAGCTAAGTCCCAATCTCAATACTCACCAAAGTATGAGATTTTACAATTATCTTTTTCAAAGATTGATTTTTGAACTCTTCAAGTATATAATTTTCACTTGAGGGTTCTTACAAAATGAGTTTAAATTGTTTGGTTCTTGGAGGGTTTTTCACAATTGATTGAATAGCAAATTTCTTAATGGATTGCTTTCTTGAATGAACCGGCATCTTCTCACTTGATGAAGCTTCCCTTTTATAGGATTGGATCATAAATGTAGCAATTTTGTACTATTGGTATGATCTTGAATCTTCACCATTGATCATATATGAAGTGGCTCTTTTGGAGCCATTGATTAGTCCATTAGACTCATTGATTGACCCATTTGAATTATTGGGATTGGTGAGACAAAGATGACAATCGTCGTTTATTTTGCATTTTATGCATTGCCCAATTTTAGGCAGCTTTGTCAATTGTTTGAGCTCCATGTACCATGTCATTGGTCAAGGTTAAAAAGGTTGTTGCCTTTTCTCTTTCCAAGTCAGTCTTTTGTCCTATTATGAGATGCGTGCAAGCTGTCACTTTTGCATTCTTCAAGGCAAAAGGAACTTTGACTTCAGACTAATATGGAGGTAAATATCTTTTTGAATATTTTCCCTAAGTCTTGAGAGTTGAGTCTTCCGGATGTCTTCAGACTCAAACTTCAACCGGATGCTCTTTCAATCAGTGACTTTCTCCGTATATTGTCTTCTTGTATTTAGGGGATGCTTTCTTCTGTTGTTGAACCAGATGCATATTTTTTTTTGACTTAGAGGTTTGTTTCCTTCAAAACACTTTCTAGATTATCCTTTTGGACTTGTTTCCTTTGTTGATTCAAGACGCATGTGTTTCTGGATGACTGGTTTGCAACAATCTCCCCCATTTTGATGGAAACAAAAACCTAAGGACAGAAGCATATAATTTTTTTTAAGTATGAGCTAAGTATGATTCTTGATACTTAGTCATTTACATTTTTCTCCCCCATGATTCTAGCATCCTAACTCTCCCAATATTTTTACATTCTGGGTTCTAAGTTTTTAAAGTACGATTGATAGTAGCACTTAGAAGAAATTTTTGAATAAAGATTTAACTATTTATTACTCCTATTGTTTACAATAGTTAACATCAATGAAGTTCAATATTATAGATACATAAGTATATAAGTGAGATTTTTTGACAGAGCTAGCTATTACAGATTTTCAAAAAAAAATAGCTAATCTAAGTTACAAGCTACAACTATGCTACTTACTCCTTCTCTTTGCATTTTTTGGATGCTTCTCCCTCCTTGTCTTTGTCTTTATCCCCCTTTTTGTTTGCATCCTCCGGGGGGTTTATAACCATGTTAGATTGTTGACTCCATTTATTCTCCCAAGCTCCGAAAAGAATTGTATAGTCCTCATTCCTAGCCAACTGCTGCTCAATAACTCTATCAACTATAGCAGGAGTGAGGTGGACTTGCTTGACCAACTTCCAGAGCTGAGGATAGGATTCGGTCAAGTTGGAGTGCATGGAAAGAGCATAATCTCTATCTTTTGATTTGAAAATGGGAACATTCCCCAGAGTAATCTAAGGGAGCATTGGTAGCCATTGAATCCAATGTTTCTAATGCTTTGGACTAGTTCTTAGATTAGGGGAAGAATTATACTTTCTAGAATAGCTCGAGGAGGAGTAGAGGTAGATGTAGAAGGAGCAACTAGGCTTCGTTGAGACATACCTAAACTGAGCTTTTGAACTTTCTTAACTATAGCTTTTTTGCCATTGCATATACTTTCATTTGTTGGAGCTCAATGTTGAACGTTTCTCGCCAATTTCCAATATTCTGGTCCACAGTGCCCAATTTAGGTTGCACACCCAATATCCTTAGCAAGCTTTTCAAGGAGCTTTGGTAATTCATCATTCAAAAACTTCTTAAACTGCTCCTTGAAAGCCTCTTGTGCTTATGTGAGATTGGTTAGTTCAAAGGAGGTATCCTTTAGGGATTCAGTGAGAGAAGTAAGAATGAATTTTTACGACTTTTCAAATTTGTTATCCATATACTCTTTGAGTTCTTCTTTAAGATCAGTTGAGGTGGAGGTTACATTCCCCATGATGGTTGCATATTTATTTTTTGCTCCAGTGGCAGACTGAGTGGAAGATCTATTGGCTGTTGTGATTACAGAGCTAAGCTGGTGCAGGGTTGGAATGATTTTGGAGAGAGAGGCTTCTGCAACTTATTCGGCAGCGGGAAATTAGCTGTCCCTCTTCTTAATATTGCTGATTGTGGTCTTTATACCTTCCAGTTTAGCTTTCATATCTGGAGACATGGACTTATTTTTGACCAACTTCTCCATAAAAATTAGCCTTTGGCAGATTTCCCGCATTAGAGGTTTAAGGACATCATCATCCTTCTTTCCTTCCAAAGTGTCTTGTTCCAATATACTCAATGCCATTCTCACCTTCTCAGCTCAGGAGGGTTGTAGATTGGTTATTTTCCTTCTCACCTTACTAGCAATTTTACATTCTTCTTCAAATCCAGAGTCACTCTCACTTCCGAAAGACTCAGAACTGGAGGATTCTTCACCGTTATTATCATTTTTCTTTTCCTCATTCTACTGATCCTTTGCATCCTCTTCTTTGGTATTCTTGGTAGTCTTGATCACATTTTCTTCCTCATTATCATTCTCTAACACATATCCTTCTCTAACACATACTCCTCCCTTACCTTCGGAGTTACCTCGCCCTCAACGGTAGCTAATGCAGCATCCCCTTTGGAACTCAAGTCCATTTCCTCGTCTAGAGCATTAAGCTCCAGGATAGGCTCAACTACCTTGGATGCAATTTGGAATCATTTGCACCCAACTTGCCTTGGTTTTCAACTATCTCAATATTCTCTAGGTCGATTACTTCTGGAGCTTGAAAAATGATGGCCTCTGTTAATTGACTTTCAAGCAAGTTAGCGCTGCCCTCAACTTCATTTTCTTGCGCCTTTTAAGGACTTTGAATATTAACAACCTCAACATTTGCAGCCTCTAGGTTAAGAAGTGATTTTGAAAGGGGTTATATTCATGCTTAGAAGTTTAGACCTTTTAACTCTTCTTCAGTATATTCTTCTTGGAGGTGTTGAAGATCTAGGGGAGATAAAAAATGGGTTGAGAGGGATCCACCAGAGGAATTGACAAATTACATGCTCTGGATGAGCCTCCAGGTCCTTCAATTGATAGGACATGCTTGTTTGCTTTTAGGTTTTCTCGGATTGCAAGCATCACATCATCATATTCTAGATCCTCTGGGTGAATTATCTTTGGAGTTATCTTCACACTCTTCCCCTTACTTAGTTAAGCCTTAGCCATTATTTCTACTTGAGTGACTTTAGGAGTAGGCTCCTTAAATGATATTCTAGAAGCATCCCTAAGATCAAGTTTAGATCTCTTTACCTGAAGGACCTGAGCAAAGGTAGGCCCCCTCTTCAATAGTTATTTCTTAAGAGCAGGCTCATCTTCCTCTTTGGCACTGCTAGATCTACTTTTTGGTCAACTATCTCTTCAAAGGTTTGATCATCACCCCTTTTCCTTCCGGATCTAATGGCAGCAACAATAACTACAATCTTCTTAATTGACTTCAAATCCTCAACATTCTTCCCCTTCTCGGCTGTAACCTTTATTAGCCTTCTTCAGATGTTGGGCTATTCCGGAGTTTGTTTTATAATCTAGGTGAGAGTCATTTGGTCCTCATTCACTTCCTCAACCTCTACAATGGGCTCCAGATTGATCCTTTTCTAAGCCTTGGGTTTAGTAGTTCTTGGCTTCTTAACCACTGGAGCTTTCATTATAGTGCCTTCGACCTTCCTCAATCGGCTCTTTTCTTGCTTTTCTCTTTTCTGCCTTAAGGCTTTTTCCTCATTCCATACCTCACCATGGGTGAGTTTAAGAAAATTCTTCTCTATGATTGCTTTTCCTTCAATAGATTTTGCTCCAATGATGTCAATGTCATTGGCAGTTAGAATTTTGGTGATGAGGGCTCCAAGATAGTATTTGTGTTGGCTAATGTAGTGGTTGAGTAGAACAAACATGTTGAGGACTCTGTTTTCCACCCAATACTAGACAACATAGTGTTGGAAAGTAGAAACAGTGCTAAGGGAACCTTTCCAAATCAAGATGAATTTTGTTAGACTGAATGGAGCAGTCTCAAAGTTTTTGGCAAGTGGGTGGAGCATTTATCTCTAAAATACCTCTCTGAAAGCCATAATTTTGGATCGTACTTCACTATCTACTAATCCCCATCAGTTCTCATCATCATTACAACATTTTTCATATTGAAATGAGTTACAAAGAACTCAAGAGTGAGAGTAATCACCTTCCCCTGCACTTTTGTCCAGAGGGCATCAAAATAGAAGTGGTGTTGGAGGTTGTCATAAAATTCCATGACCAAAAGAGGGTATGTGAAGTTTTTTATTATGAGGAAGGCCTCAAGATGATGGTTTTTAGGAGTTGAGAATATGGTTCAATGGTTAATAGGAAATCAACACCTTGGTGATTAAAGAGGATGATAGAATCGAATTTCTTGAGTTTCAGAGGAATAAAATCTTTATCCTTGAGCTTTTCCTCCTTGAAGGTGTTCCTTGGAGGAGGGGTTGCTTGAGTTTAGGTATTGGCCATTTTAGAGATTTTGAGAAGAAGATTTGAAGATTTGAAGGTTCTATGGATTTTTCAGTAGAGTAATAGTGGATTGATTACTTGCGTGAAGAAGATAGTAATTTTTGGCGCTTTTTATAGAGTTTTCAAGGAGAGGGTATTTTAGTAATCTAGAAGCAGTTAAAACTAACTAGATCGATGGGTTGGTGGTTAAATTTTAGGAGAAAGGTTAATGGCATGATCACCGAAGAATAGGAATGGTTTATCCCATTAATAACTGTTGAAAGTTATTCTTCATGATCTGCCTAATAAACTTTTGAAATTCAAAAACATATATAGTTACTTTTTGCCCTTTTTCTGCCATTTGGTACTCTTGCTGAGCTGGCAACATTTTTCTTCTAGATTCAGAGTTAATGCACTTCTCTTTTCTCCTTGATTGTTTGAGACTTGAATAGCTGTATATATGTCTTCTGAAGTTCTCTTCAAATTGAATTTGACATTTCAATTGCTTCCCTGAGCTTGTTGAATTGATCTTTACTTACAGATTTAGTAAAGATATCTACACTTTGCTTATTTGTTGGAATGTAGACCAAAACTACATCCTTCTTCATCACATGATCCTGAATGAAATGATGCCTAATGTTTATATGCTTCGTCCTGCTATGTAGCACAATATTCTTTGACACATCTATTGCACTTTTGTTATCACACATCACATCAACATAATCTGCTTGAACTCTATAATCTTCTAGTTGTTGCTTGGTCCATAGGAATTGAGAAACACAACTTCCAGTAGCCATATACTCTACTTCAGTAGTTGATAGTGCCACTGATGTTTACTTCTTGCTATACCATGATACTAAGCAATCTCTAAGAAAATGGTAGCCTCCAGATGTGCATTTTCTCTCAAGTATATGTCTACCATAATAAGCATCAATGTACCCTTGCAAAGTGAAATTTCCATGACTAGGATACCATAGTCCAACTTCAGTTGTTCCTAGCAAGTATCTTAGTGCCCTTTTCACTACCTTAAGATGTGAATCCTTTGCATTGGCTTGATATCTTACACAATAACAAACTGCATAATGAATATTTGCTCTACTAGTAGTTAAGTATAGACGAGATCCAAAAATCCCTCTATAGAGCTTCTGGTCAACTTCTTCTCCATCACAATCCTTTGAAAGGACTATATCTATTTCCATAGGAGTGGACATTGGTTTGCTTTTGTCTATGTCAAACTTTTTAATAATCTTCTCGGTATAGTTGGATTGGTTGATCAAGATCCCATTAAGGTCAAGGACGAAACTGAGTTCTCCCATCATTGACATTTCAAATTCCTTCTTCATTTGATTGATGAACTCTCCACACATCTTTTCATTAGTAGCGTCAAAGATGATATCATCCTCACAGATTTGGGCAAGAATGACATCACCCTTATTCTTCTAGATAAAGAGTGTTATATCAACTCTTACGTAGATAGATCCCATGGCTGTGAGAAATGAGGTGAGCCTTTCATACCAAGCTCTTGGTGCTTGCTATTGGGAAAAAATGATCTGGAAAAACAAATCGAAGAACTGATCCGGATCAAGTTTTAAGAGAACAAAAACACAAGAAAAAAACATGAGTCTAAGACAAATCATCCGACCAGACATTGAAGACTTCAAAACACCTAAGTCCATATTAAAAGCATCTGATTAAGAGTTTGGAAAGGAAACAAACTTCTAACCAACCTAAGTCAAAACACCTAAGTCCATATTAAAAGCATCTGAATATATTAAGAATGAAGATATCCGGAAGACTCGAATATCAAAACAAAGGGAAAAGTTCCAAATTCACCTTTTCCCTCCACTTTTGGTCTGAAGTCAAAGATCCTTTTGCCTTAAAGATTGTAAAAGTAACAACTAACAAGCACTCCAAAAATGGACTGACACAGGAAAGAGAAAAAGGTAACAACCTTTTTAACATAGACTAATCAGAATGGCGCATAGAGCACACACCAAAAGCAAATGGCATAAAAGTTGGCAAATCACTAAAATAAAAACAAATGATCATTGATAAGTTTTTAGCCTCAATCCCAAAAAATTCAAGCAGGACATTTATTTAGTCTAACGGATTGATGAATGGCTCTGGATGTACCATATCATACCTAATCAACGGTGAAAATTCAAGATTAACCTCAATGGTTCACAACAGCTACATTTAAGATCAAAGCCTAGTAAAGGGAAGCTTTACAAGTTGAGAAGATGCTAGTTGTTTTTACAAGAAGCTATTTCAAGAGAATTCAAGCTAATTCAATCAGTGAACGAAAATCACTCCAAGAACCAAAAAGTTTCCAAATCTATGTTTGTAAGAATTCTAAAGTGTGTTATAAGCTTGAAGAATTCAAAAACCAAATTCTTGAAAAATCAAGTTGTAAGATCTCATACTTGGGTAAGTGTTGAGATTAGGAACTAGCTTAAAGTTGGTGCTTTAAGTGGAATCTCCCTTTAGGAATTAGCTTAGGTTTGGGTAGAAGCTAAGTTGTATATCATACTAAAGAAAAGGGACTCAACTAGAAGTTGGTGCTTCTAGTGGTATATCCTACTTCCAAAAGAGGGGTTACCATCCGGAGACAAATTGTAAGGCTTAATTTCTACTAGTATGAAAGGAATTACACTAGTGAAAAAGCCCAGGGGAAGGAACCTCTGGGGACTGGATGTAGGCAGGGTTGGACCAGTATAAAATCTCTTGTGTTTGATTTTCTCTACCTCATTCTTTACTTTTGTGCATTTCATTTTTGTATCTGCATTATCCGAAACCTATAGATCTGGACAAAAAATTAAACACGCTACACAAGACTTTTTAAAGTCTAAAAATTCCACAAAAAGGGTAATCCACCCCCCTCTAACCCTAAATAATTAAACACAAGGACCAATAAGTTGTATTAGAGCGAGTGCTCAAAACTAGAGATCTAACAATGTCGAGCTGAAGGTCTATACTTTAATTTAAGAATCTAAATGAGTTTCAATAACTCACAGCTTCTTCCGAAGGGTATGTCCATTACCCATCCTCCACTCTTAACTGGTGAACACTATACATTCTAGAAAACCCGGATCAAGAATTTCATTCATGTTCAAAGCATGTTGGCATGGATGGCTATTAAGGATGACCCATATGTCCCTACTTATTAAGTAGAGGGTTTAACCACCCAGATGCCCTCAAATTTGTGGGATGAAAATGATTATAAGAAGCTGCATAAAAACACAAATGCTATTAACATACTTCATTGTACTCTTAATGTAACTAAATTTAATAAGATTTCTGGATGTGAGACTGCACAAGAGATATGGGAAAAACTTGAGGTGACTTACGAAGGCACCAATAAAGTCAAAGAGGTAAAAATAGATCTTCTTCAACAAAAGCTAGAAACCTTCAAGATGGAGCCCAAAGAATCCATCAGTAATATGAATACCAGATACACCAATCTGGTTAATGAAATGAAGAGGTTTGGAAAGGAAATTTCTAAAGTGGGTATGGTGAAGAAGGTTTTCTAGAGTTTCACCAAGGAATGAGATAACAAAAAGACAACCATTAAATAAGCTAATGACTTGAATTTTTATAGTTATGATGAGCTCAGTGGAAATCTCTTAACAAAAGAGTTATCCTTGGAGAGATATAGCCAGTAAGAGAAGAAACCGGAAAAAAATAAGAAAGCCATTACACTCAAGGCAGAATCAGCCAAATCAGCTTCTTTTGGATCGAAAAAGAAGTCAATGGAATCCTAATGCAACAAAGAACAAATGGCTATGCTCACCAAACAAAATGGGCGATTTTTGCAAAAGAGAGAAAGAAGAAGCTCTAGAAGAATGAAGGAAGGATCGTCAAGAAGAGACAAACCTAGAAAAGTTGTAGAAGATAAGAAAGATCCAGAAAAGGAATTAACCTACTTTGAATGTGGTGACAAAGGACACTTTAGGTCCAAATACCCTAAGCTAAAAAAGGAAAAGAGATACAAGAAGAAGGTAATGGTGGCAACCTGGAGCAACAGTGAAGAAAGCAGTAGCTCATCTTGAATAGAAGAAGAGGAAACTGCAAATTGTGCATTCATGGCACTATCTGATCAAGAAGCTGAGCAATTAGGAAGAAACCCATCAAAGCAGACCATTAAACAAATCAATAATGAATCAAAATCAAAATCTGCAAGTACTAAGGTAAACTCTTACTCTACTCATGTACCTAACTTTGAACTTGCCAGGGCTTTGGGGATTGTAACCAATAATGTGAGGAAGAATCCAAAAGCCATTAAATCCCTCCAAAGATAAGTAATGGAGCTTGCTAAAGATGTTGAAGCAATGTCACAAGATATCAATTCAATCAGGGCAACTAACCACATTAAAGTTGTTGAAGAAAAATTCCTAAGAAATCAAGTGCAAATATAACCACTAGAAGAAGACAAGGGTTCCCAAACCAAAAGAACAATTAGGAACATCTTGAACAAAAGAAAATATGGAGGCAACATCAAGCATAAAAACATAATGATCCATCAGCCAAAAAGACTAAAAAATTCACAGCTGCTCAAAAGGGAAAGGCTAAAGTAGTCTATGATGATCAACCCATTAAGCAAAACAAAAACTAAAAAGTAGAAGCTACCACTCCAGCCAACTACCAAATCCAAACCAAATAGTCCAATTAGGATCTATCCAAAGTAGGATATTTCAAAGATTATGGGAAAAAGGATCTCCAAAAGATTGAAGAGAAGTTTAAGCAGAATAGACCAATTGCAGAGTGCATGTTTCTTGGAGCAAATAACCATATAACAAAAATGTGTAGATTTAAAAATGGTTATCATGATCTTTATCCTTGGCCCGAAATGTTAATAATCTAAAAGGACCCAAATCTGATTGGGTACGTGATGGGTTGTATTTTCAGCTTGTATATGAGCTTATTTCTATATCATTGAGACCATGCTTTTAGTTTTTTTGGCTGCTATTACTTCCTTTTCTATCTTTTCATGTTTTCAAGGCAATTTGGAGAAAAGATGCATTTCTGGGCAGAAAACAAGCAATTAAGGAGACTCCCGGTGGACGCACCAAGACTAGTCTGGTCCTGGTGACCTGGGAGCCTTATAGAATGTGAGAAGAAATGTAAAGAGAAAGTCTCGCTGAATAGTTACCAGTCACCAAGATCATGGTGTGTTTACCACGACTGACGAGGTCTCAATTATATGGCACCATTTAGGAGCATAAATCAAAGTCAAATCTGATCAGATCCTGATTGAGAAAGTGGCATGAATTCATTGTTGATTAATTCCTTTCTTTAACTTAAAGAGGAATCCTTGTCACTCAAAGACTTCCCAAAGAGCCTTTATCTTAAAGAGGAATTCATTGTTGATTAATTCCTTTCTTGATCTTAAAGAGGAATCCTTGTCACTCAAGGACTTCCTAAAGAGCCTTTCACCAAGGTCATGATGCAAATAGTGGAAGTGATAGCTAGTCTCGGGGATCCTAGAGCATTCCAGAACAACTAAGATGACATCAAAACCAAGGCATGCAAATTTTAGATTTGGGACACTTAATTCAGACAAAATCCTTTTCAAGAAGAGCCCAATTTAAGAAAGAAGTTTAAATTCTTTCCTAATTCTATAAAGGAAGGGATTTTACTACCATTTGAAGATAAAGGCTAAAAGGAAATGAATCCAACAAGACAAATGCAAAGAGACCTAATCAAGCAATAACACAAGAGACCTAATTAGAGACAAGAGAGGAAGTAGTTGAGGAGGCTCCCTATAAATACCAAGGCCAGCGCATTCATCTAGACAATCCATTACCCAAGCTTGGTTTAGATTTAGTTCATTGTTGTTTAGATTAAGTTTATAGAATTTTCAAATACTCTTTTTAATCGTAATTTACTTTACAAGGCTTTTTACTCTACACATGCTTTACTTTAAGTCTATTTACATTTCTGCACATTTAAATTCAGTCATGTTTAGCTAAATTCTTTATGACTTGACCAAGTAAGGGTCAAGGTTGAGTTTGAATGGCGTGAGGACTATAAATGAATACAAAAATCCGTAAGGCGACCTACTTACCAATCTCGGTACTTCAAGGGTTCTATAGTAAGAGTATCACTTAGTCTCGCAGTTTGGTTTGGCCAACAATTTGGTAAGTCTCAATGATTATTGTTAATCTTAATTTGTGCATATGTAATTGTGCCTGAAAAGGGATAAAGTGACGATAGTCTCTATCGAGACTGGAGAAAGGTAGTCTTACGCCTATTGGGAGTGCTTCACTATATGTCGGTAAGGATTCAAGCTTTTCTAATTTATATTTCTATTCATCGGCGATCTCTCTAGCATGAAGTTGAGAGACATGGTGAGTAAGAGGGAGGTTGTGGCATGAAGTTCGATCTCCATACACCATAAGGAAGAGTAGCTAGTATTATACGGTGCATGAGTACTAGTATAACTAAACCTAGGCTGTGGAGCAATTTATATCTTGTCCCATGATCACTATGATACTCATTTTTACCCTGCTTTAGTCAAGTCATTGTCTTTCACTGATTTTATTCCTACTTTACTTAGTTTTGATCTTAAAATTCCCAAAGAGATCACTTATAGGTCATGCTATCGATCATCTAGTGAAAATAACATTGATAAATATCATTCCCTGTGGGATCGACCTCTTCTCGATACTAACTACTAGTTTATTTTGTATACAGATTTATTTTTGGTGGTCTCGACACCCATCAGCACCCAAACCCACTTGATCTATTTTGCAGGTATGCCTTAGATCCACAGAAGATCAACATAAATGGTATAATAATAGTGGATGCTCAAGGCACATGACTGGTGATGAGAATGCCTTCATCACTTTAATTTGGGAGAAAGGTGGAAAAGTAAGCTTTGGAGATAATCAAAAGGGACAGATCATTAGACATGGAACCATTGGAATTAAACTAAAGATATTAGATGTCTCACTAGTTGATAGACTAAAGTTCAACTTGCTAAGTGTAGCACAACTCGATGATAAAGGAAGAAAAGTCACCTTTGAATTCGGAGCCTGCTTAATCTTTGATAGTAAGTCAAAATAACTCATTCTTTATGCACTAAGAGCAAACAATGTCTATTCTGTGAACATTAAAAATGAGAAAAAGAATGTATTCTTGGTGTCTAAAGAAGAAGAATCATTGGTTTAGCACCGGAGGTTGGGACATTTAAGCATGAACCTCCTGTATAAATTAGAGAAAAAGGAATTGGTTGTGGGTTTGTCTAAGGTAGCTTTTGATAAGGATCATATATTCATTGCATGTCAGTCAAGTAAACGACACAGAAGAATTTTCCCTTCCATCTC
The DNA here is from genome assembly GCA_947683365.1 of Euphorbia pulcherrima. Taxonomy (NCBI): domain Eukaryota; kingdom Viridiplantae; phylum Streptophyta; class Magnoliopsida; order Malpighiales; family Euphorbiaceae; genus Euphorbia; species Euphorbia pulcherrima. Next base: position 24,899,568 of record CANTUS010000009.1, read on the forward strand.
CTATATACCCTCTAAGAGAGTTCTAGAACTCCTACACATTGATCTCTTCAGTCCAATGAAACCAATGAGTTTAGGTAGAGAAGAATACACTATGGTTATAGTGGATGATTATTCCCGCTATACCTGGGTTGCTTTGCTAGCTAGCAAAGATGAAGCCTTTGACCACTTTTCAAAAATATACATCCGGATAGAAGTAGAACACTATATAAGCATTGCACACATCCGAATAGAAGTAGAACACTATATAAGCATTGCACACATCCAGAGAGATAATGGAGGAGAATTAAAAAATAAGCATTTTGCTGACTTTTGTGAATCCAAAGGCATTGAGCATAACTTTTCTGCTCCTCATACACCACAAAAAATGGAGTTGTTGAAAGGAAGAATAGAATAATAGTTGAAATGGCTCGAACAATGCTGAATGAGAATAGATTGCCTAAAGACTTTTGGGGTGAGGCCATAAACATAGCATGTTATTTCTTACATAGAGCCCTCGTTAGAAAGACTATAGACAAGACACCCTATGAAATCTGGGAGGGAAGGAAACCCAAGATCGGGCACTACGAAGCCTTTGGATGTAAATGTTACATCCTAAATAATAGAGAGTAACTAGGAAAATTTGATCCAAAATCTATTGAAGCAATTTTCCTTGATTACTTAGCACATAAAATAGCCTACAGAGTCTATAACAAATGAACCCAAACTATGGTAGAGTCTATACATGTAGATTTCGATGTGTCGAACCATGTAGGGAAAGGAAGTGCTAATCTGGAAGATTTAACTCCGGAAGCTGAGAATGCTGAAGAAAAAATAGAAATGCAGATTCCGAATTCCTTTCAAATCAAGAATTACAAAGAAGAAGATGAAGTAATCAAGTACAAATCAGAAGCATCACAAGGATATCTCAATCACCATGAGAAAAATTTCACTGATGATCAAGAAGGAGTTGAAGTAGCGGAACAAACTCCAGTGCAGAATGCAGATCTTCAAAGAGAGATCCGGATTTATAGGGATCATCCGATTGAAGCCAATTTAGACAATGTTCAAAATTAAGTCAGAACTAGAGACAAATCAATAGGATGATGAGCCATGGTACTTTTGTCTCTCTCATTGAGCCAAAGAATTTTCAAGATGCAGAAGGGGATGAAAACTGGATGATGGCAATGCAAGAATAACTAGATCAGTTCACCAGAAATGCTGTCTGGGATCTAGTACCACCACCTAAAGGAAAGTCATTCATTGGCACTAAATGGATATTCCGGAACAAGCTAGATATATCCAGAGTTATAGTGAGAAAAATTGCAAGACTGCTTGCATAAGGCTATAACCAACAAGAAGGCATTGACTTTGAAGAAACTTTTGCTCCAGTAGCAAGATTAGAGGCAATCCATATTCTATATAATTTTGCATCATTCATGGGATTCACACTATTCCAAATGGATGTCAAACGTGCATTCCTAAATGGAGTAATTTAGGAATTAGTATTTGTCAAGCAACCACCTGGATTTGAAAACTCAAAGCATATGGACCATGTTTACAAGCTAAAGAAGGCTCTTTATGGATTGAAGCAAGCACTAAGAGCTTCGTATAAGAGACTCACTTCATTCCTCATATCTAAGGGATACATCCGGGGCAAGGTAGATACTACACTTTTCATAAAAAAGAAGAAGGTTGATGTCATTCTTGTTCAGATTTATCTAGATGACACATCTTCGGAGAAATAAATGAAAAGATGTGTGAAGAATTCAACACTCAAATACAAAAGGAATGGGTGAACTCAATTTCTTCCTTGGATTACAAATCAAGAAGAGTTAAGATAGAATCTTCATTAATCAATCTAAATACACCAAGGAGATCCTAAAGAAGTTTGAAATGGACAAGAGCAAGCCTATGTCCACTCCTATAGGATCAGATACAGTCCTTTGAAAGGATTTTGAAGGTGAAGGTGTAGATCAAAAGCTCTATAGAGGGATGATTGGATCATTGTTATACTTGATAGCTAGTAGACCTGTCATACATTATCCACTTTGCTATTGTGCAAGGTATCAAACAAATCCAAAAGATTCTCAGCTTAAGGCTGTAAAACGGGTGCTCAGATACTTACTAGGAACAACTGAAGTTGGGCTATGGTATCCCAGTAATGGCAATTTCACCTTACAAGGATTCACTGATGTAGATTATGGAAAAGACACACTTGAGAGGAAAAGCACATCTGGAGGCTATCATTTTCTTGGAGACTGCTTAGTGTCATGGTACAGTAAAAAGCAGACTTTAATAGCACTATCAACCACTAAAGCAGAATACATGGTAGTGGGAAGTTGTGTTGCTCAACTCTTATAGACCAAGCAATAATTAGAAGATTATAGTGTACAAGAAGGGTGTGTAGAAGTGATGTGTGATAACAAAAGTGCAATTGATGTGTCGAAGAATCCAGTGCTACATAGCAGGATGAAGCATGTCAACATTAGGCACCATTTCATTAGAGATCATGTTATGAAGAAAGATGTGATCTTGGTTTACATTCCAACAGATGGACAGAGGGAAAATGTCTTTACGAAGACACTCAGTAAAGATCAGTACATCAAACTAAGAGAAGCAATTGTAGTGTCAAATCCAATCTGAAGAAGAATCAAGAGGACAATTTCAGATTATTGATCAATCAGGAGTCAAGGAAAAGAAGGGAAGCTAGGTTAATTCAGAACCCGGAGGGAATATTGCTACCTCAACAAACAATAATGACACATGGCAGTAAAACCACATATAGGTAACTCTACACATTTTGAATTTGAAACGTTTATTAGCTAGTTCACGTGCGCCAAAAGCAACAGTTACCTTAGAAAATAAATTGTTTAAATTCTCCTATTTAAACGTTGTTTACCTCTGTCCTAACTTTTGATTGCCACCTCACCAATCTAGTTAACTTTAACAGCATCCAGATTACCATTCTACCCTCACTCTTTAAAACTCTATAAAAGGCCCCCAAATTTTCCCCTCATCCTTACGCGAGCAATAACTTCTACTGTTACTCTGCATATTTTAATTTTAAAAACCCTAAATTCTCAGATTATTTTCTTCAAACCTTCAAATGGCAACTATCCAAAATAAAACCGCTCCTATTCCTAGAAATATCTTAACAGTTGCTGATCTTAGAAATAAGGACTTTATTCCTCTTAAACCCAAAAGTCAGGATGTTGTGGTACCATCAGATTACTTGGGCAACAACTTCTTATTCAACACCGAGCCGTATAACTAGCTTCTAAAAGACTAACAACTCAAAGATTTCCTCTTGATGAACCTCTCAACCTATCTGGATATTATACGAGAATTCTATGATAATCTTACTATCCACAACTACTTTGATGCCCTCCAAAGTAAGGTGCAAGGAAAAATCATAACCATCTCCCTTGAGTTCTTTGTGACTCACTTCAAAATGAAGAATGATGGAGTACAACTAAGAAATGATGGATCTAAACTCAAAGTCTTGTATGATCCCAAAAAATGGCTTCAGGAAAGGTACTTTAGAGTTAAATTTTCCACATACTAGCTACAGACTCCTTGATTACTGCAACACGTGCTAGAAAAATTTGTTCTAATCCAGAAAGGCTCTCTTACTACCAAATCTACATTTCAACACTGTGTTCTTCAACAGTGTGTGAAGAGCAGAGTCATCAATATGCCTATACTAATCATTCACTTCATCAAACAACACTAGAATACCCGTGGGGCGCTCATTACCAAAATACTCTTTGAACATAGAGTTAATATGTTTGGAGTTTCATCCATTCAAGGAAAGGAAATATTAGCGAAGTACTTCAGAAAACTCTCCTTTGGTGAAGATTAGGATGAGGAAAAATCCATTAGGTAGAGAGAGGAGAAGAAAGAGAAGAGCAAAGTTTGGAAGGCTGGAAGTATAGTTGAAGATGCTCTAGAGGCTAAGAAGGCTAGAACTACTAAGCCAGGCTAGTGGTGGAGGAAAAGGATGAGGATACAATGACCATCACTCAATTGATGAAGACAACCCTAGAAAAGCCTAACAAGAGAGGGAGACTGATTAAAGCTGCAGTGAAGAGGCGGTTTGTGCATTAGAAGCAAATTAAAAAATCGTAGTAGCTATTGCTGCAATTAGTAAGGGATGGAAGAAGGTGGAGAAAACAATAATAGATGATATCCTAGAGGATGATTACAGAATAGACAATGAGGAAATAAGAGATGGTGAGCCTGCACCAAAGAAAAAATTTATCCGGAAGGGATCCACATTTAGTGAGGCTCTCATGGTAAAAAGGACAAAGTCGACAATAAAAAAGCCAACTACTAGAATCACCATTCCAGAGCCTATCCTCAGGACACCTAAATCAGTAGACATGAGCAAGGACATGGAGATAGTGGTTGCTGGGAAACCCATCATTCTAGACAACCTCCATCCGGAAGTTCCTTAGTGCACATAATGATGAAGGTTGTAAAGGAGAACTTAAACACCAATCAACTAACTAAAGAGGGATTCAGAGGCTTTTCCGGAACAACCACTAATATCAGTCCATCAATCCAAGTTGAATCAATAGACCTTTCACTCTTCCAAGAAAGTGAGTTTTTAAAAGCCAACCTATTCATATTCAAAGACAGAACTAAACCTCTTCCAGATAACCTATTGAGTTTAGTGGTAGAGGTAGTTGATGTGGTAAATCCTGTAAAGGCATCAAGAGGTATTGATGAGGATAGTACCATCATTACTAAAAAGGCAAAAGTGCTAGCTAAAAGTCCTAAAAAGGCACATGGTGGGGAGACTAAGGACAATGCCAGTCTTTCAAAAACTGGGGTTGAAGAGCAGACTGAAACAAAACATTCTATGCCACAATAAAACATTAAGGTAATTCCTAACCGTATCTCTCCTAATGCTATTGAAACTCAAGATAACTTAGTTGCAGACATCCAAATAGCCTCTAAGGAAATTAAGTCTATCCTAGAGCTTAATGCTATAGAGGAGGGAGCTAGTCTGGGACTCATTGAGCACATTTCTAAAATGGACTCAAAGAGCGAGGCTAATTCAAAGGGAAGGATGGAAGAACAAAAGAAGAGAACATATAGTAGTGGGGAAGAATCAAGAAGCAGCTTTAGGACTGAAGAAACCTTATCCTTATATAGCATCCTAAAAAGGCCAACAATAAATCGAAAACTAACTAGTGCTGAGAAGTTGATGGTAGGTATAAAGATGACTGAGCAAGCTACAAATGAAGGATATAGAGAGGGGGACATCAAGTTAAGTCTCTGAAACATCTGCGAATAGCTCAAGTCTGTGGAGAATTAGATAAACGAAAAATCCTTCTCTTTGGATCTAACTGCTAAATTGGGAGAAATTAAGGGCTTTGCATAGAAAATAGAGCAAAAAGTAGATGCCTTCCCTTCCACTAAAATAGTTGTAGACACTTCCCTCTCTAAAATTACTCTGTTATTAAACCAACTGACCATTAATATTGCAGGAGAAAATCACTCTACAATTCAAGCAATCAACAAAGCTGACAACAACTGTACGACTATTATGAGCCAAATTACTTCTTCATCTACTGATTTGAAGACTGAACTTAAAGAGTATATAGATCGCAAGTTTGAAATCTTGGAAAAATTCATTCCTCAGGCAATCATCAATTCTGGTAATGGCATCACATTCGGGCTAACATATCTGAATGAGGAACATCAACCTACCCAAGAAATGCTATATAATTTCCTAGATGAAGGACTCCCAAGCTTTTAGAGAAGCATGTGAATGACTTCATTAATGATTTTATGAGTCATCTCTCTAGAACTGAAAGGATAATTAATAACCTAAAGGAGGCATTCAATGAAGACCTCAAAACACTCAACTCCAGTCTTCACAATGTCAGGAGAGATATTATTCAGGAGGTTGATCAATTAAAGTCATGTATGGCTAATCTCTCACTCAACTCTCCTTCTACTTCTACATCTGGATCCTGACAGGCCATTCCGGAAAGCCTTCTCCTTCAAACCATGCAGAACCATGTCCAACCCATTAAGAACATAGGATTCTTTAGCTATAAGTGCAACTTAAAGCTTCTTAAGGCACTCTTTCCATTTTTTGAAGAAGTGGACAGGAATCACGCTCTCAAGATGATACCAAATATGGTAAAGTCCTACAAGTACCTCCAGAAAAAACTAAAACCTATCCATCTCTTTTTGGCCACTACGGAGGCAATAATTGAAAAGCGTGTAGAAGGAAATGTTGATTACTCTATTTATTTTGAGGCTTGGGAGAAGAGTTGGGACCAAAGAACTTACATGGTTATTGACCCCTAATCTAATACCAACAAAAAGGGGGAGAAGGGTAGCATAATAAAAGATAATGAGGCTATAGAAGTAGATAAGTAGAGTATAATAGTTCACAGAATAGCTATGTTTCATTGCAAACCTTGTAATGGCTATTTCTGTATTTTTTCACTTATATACTTCTGTACTTGTAATCTAGAACTTTGTAAGGTTAACTATTGTGAACAATAGAAGCATATAAAGTGAATCATTTCTACTCAAAATTTCTTCTAAGTACAATATATAATTGTACTTAAAAAACTTAGAAGCTAGAATGCCAAAATATTGGAGGAGTTAGGATGCTTGTAGGGGAGCAGATTTATAAATGACTAAGTATTAAGAATCATATTTAGCTCATATAACCCCTATACTTATGCTTATATGTCTTAGGTTTTTGTTTCCATAAAATGAGGGAGATTGTTAGGAAAAAGTGATTCTAGAAAAACAAATCCAAGAACTGATCTGGATCACGTCTGAAGAAAATAAAAACACAAGAAACAAAAACACAAGTCTAAGAAAAATCATCCGGACATACATTAAAGACTTCAAAATGCCTAAGTTCATATTAAAAGCATTTGGTTAAGAGTTTGGAAAGGAAACAAACTTCTAACCTATCAAAGTAAGACACCGGAGAAAGATTGATTGAAGAAGCATCCAGATATATTATGTATGAAGATATCCGAAAGACTCAAATATCAAGACAAAGGGAAAAGTTCAATTTCACCTTTTCCCTCCACTTTTGGTCTGAAGCCAAAGATCCTTTTTCCTTGAAGATTGTAAAAGTAATAGCTAAAACGTACTCCAGAAAAGGACAAAAGGACTAACATAGGAAAGAAAAAAGGTCATAACCTTTTTAACATAGACCGTTGGGAATGGCGCATGGAGCACACACCAAAAGCAAACAGCATAAAAGTTGGCAAATGAAAAAAATATAAACAAATGATCACTGACAACTTTTTAGCCTCAATCCCAAAAAATTCAAACGAGACATTATTTAGTCTAACAGATTGATAAATGGCTCCAGATGCGCCACATCATACCTAATCAACGGTGAAGATTCAAGATCAACCTCAATGGTTCACAATGGCTACATCTATAATCAAAGCTTATAAAAGAGAAGCTTCACAAGTTGAGAAGGTGCTTGTTGCTTTTATAAAAGAACTCAAGCTAATTCAATCAGTGAACAAAAATCCCCCCAAAAACCAAAAAGTTTCCAAATCTGTTTTTGTAAGAATTCTCAAGTGTGTTATAAACTTGAAGAATTCAAAAACAAAAATCTTGAAAACTCAAGTTGTAAGATCTCATACTTGGCTAAGTATTGAGATTGGGAACTAGCTTAGAGTTGGTGCTTTAAGTGGAATCTCCCTATAGGACTTAGCTTAGGTATGGGCAGAATCTAAGTGGTATATCCTACTAAAGAAAAAGGACTCGGTTAGAAGTTGATGCTTCTATTGGTATATCCTACTATTAGAAGAGAGGTTACCATCCAGAGATAAATTGTAAGGCTTAATTCCTGCCAGTTGGAAAGGAATTACACTGGTGAACAAGCTCAAAGGAAGGAACATCTGGGGACCGGATGTAGGTAGGGTCAAACCAGTCTAAAATCTCTTGTCTTTGATTTTCTCTACCTTTGTCTTTACTTTTGTGCATTTCATTTTTTATCTGCATTATTTGGAACCTCTAGATGCAGATAAAAAATCAAACCCGCTACACAAGACTTTTTAAAGTCTGAAAATTCCGTGAAAAGGGTCATTCACCCCCCTCTGACCTTAAATAACTAAGCACATGGACCAACACTTGCTTCAATTTGTAGAGGGCTTTCTTTATCTTTTAAACATGCTCTGAATGCTTTGAATCTTCTAACCTTAGTGGTTGCTTCCCACGTACTTCTGCTTAAATGACTCCACTTAAGAAGGCACTTTTGACATCCATTTGGGATAAGGTAAATCCCATATAGGATGCAAAAGCACACAAGATCCTGATTGCTTCTAACCTTTATACTAGAGCAAAGGTTTCTTTAAAGTTTATCCCTTCTTTTTGATTATACCCCTTGGCAAGCAACCTTACGTTGTCTCTCACCACCACTATAGATTCATCTAGCTTATTTTGGAACACCTATTTCAATCCAATGATTAACTTTCATTTAGAAGATGGTACTAGATCCCATACATCATTCCTTGTTGAACTAGTCTAGCTCTTCCTACATAGCCTTCATCGAACTTTCATCTCCATCTGCATCTTGGAACTTCTTTGGCTTAATAAGTCAGACAATGCAGTATGGCTCATCATTTTGTTGAGTTGTCCTCTGGTTCTTACTGGATTTTGGACATCATCCAAAATGGCTTCTATAGGGTGATTTCTTTGTGTCCTGGTTTCCCTTTGAAGATCCTTATGCTATTATGGAGCTTATTCTATAACTCCTTTTACTTCTTTATCTTCTGCTTGTTCATCATTGAAATTGATTCCGTCATTGATGGGATTGTCTAGAAATTGATCTAAATTGAAATTTATTTGATCATCCTCTTCTTTGTACTTCTTTATTTGAAAAGGATCTTGAACTTTTACTAGTTCTACTCAATTTTAGGTTTTTTTCATTCAAGATTTCATATGGGCTCTTATCCATACTTTTTCTAACGAGAGCTCTATTTAGAATGTAACATGTAGTGTTTACGACCTCTCTCTAGAAATTCTTAGGCAACCTATTCTCATTTAGCATTGTTCAAGCCATTTCAAGTATGGTTCTATTTTTCCTTTCTACAACCTCATTCTATTATGGTGTATGAGGAGTAGAAAAGTTGTGCTCAATGCCTTTGGATTCATAGAATTCATCAAAATGCTTATTTTTGAATTCTCCTCCATTATCACTCCGGATGCGTGCAATGCTTATGCCCTGTTCTAGTTCTGTCCTAATGAATATCTTGAAAAATTGGTCAAAGGCTTCATCTTTACTAGTTAGCAAAGCAACCCAGGTATAGCGAGAATAATCATCCGCTATAACCATAGTGTATTCTCATATACGTAAACTCATTTGCTTGATTGAGCCAAAGAGATCAATTTACAAGAGTTCAAGAACTCTCTTGGAAGGTATATAGGAGATGGAAGGGAAAATTTTTCTAGTTTGTTTACCTAGATGACATGCAGTGCATATATGATCCTTATCAAAAGTAACCTTTGGCAAACCCACAACCAATTCCTTTTTTACTAGTTTGGATAGGAGGTTCATGCTAACATGTCCCAACCTCCAATGCCATAGCCATGATTCTTCTTCTTTAGACACCAAGCATATATTCTTTTTTCTCATTTTTAATGTTAATAGAATAAACATTGTTTACTCTAGGTGCTTAAAGAATGAGTTGATTAGACTTACTATCAATGATTGAACAGCCTCTAAAGTCAAAAATAACTTTTCTTCTGTTGTCACAGAGTTGAGCAACACTAAGTAAGATGAACTTTAGCCCATCAACAAGAGAGACATCTTCTATATTTAATTTAGATCCAACGGTTCCCTAAGCAATGATTTGTCCCTCTTGATTGTCTCTAAAGCTTACTTTTCCTCTATTCTGAGTTAATATGATGAAGGCTCTTTCATCGCTAGTCATGTGCCTTGATCATCCACTATGAATGTACCACATTTGTTGATCTTTTGTGGATATCAGGCATACCTACAAAACAATCAAGTGGGTTTAGGTACTATGCTGGGTCATGGTAAAAAATATGTGGATTTCCCTTGGCCCCTTGCCATGGGGTCAATTGGGGGTTTATTTGGTCTAAGCGTGATGGAACTATTTAGTTTAAGTTTGTACATTTTAGTAAATTTTAATGAATAAAAGAATCGAGACCCAAGTCTTCATGCAAATGATAGAGTCATCACTCAAGTTGTCTACTTGGGAAAGAGTTTATGTACGGTTCTCATTGGGCAGGTGTGAACTCTTAGTGGTTGTAGATATGTGGATCTCCCTTGGTGCCTTACGGCGAGGTCCACTAAGGGTTGGCTGATTTAGGCGTGATGGAACCATTTAGTTCAAGTTTGAACATTTTAACCAATTTTAATGAATAAAAGAATCGAGACCAAAATCTTGATACAAAAGATAGAGTTACCACCCATGTTGTGTTCTCGGGAAAGAGTCTTGTACGGTTCCCATTGGGCAGGAGACTCATACCTTTTGGATCAGAGATTCGATTACTAAATGAGTCACTTATTTCTCATTTAGTTAATTCAAAATTACATTCATCGCGTAAAACCATTTTATTCTCATCATATGAGGAATTATTACAGAAATCCTATTTTACTACACTCTTTCACACTCGATTCATGCATTCAATAGTTCATAATGAAGCACAAGTAATAAATGGGGTATAAAAATTACAACCAGGGGAAAATGGCGGAATTGCAAGGGAACCTATACATTTGTTCTAAGTTACAAAACAAAATAAATAAATTTGCCTGCATCTACAAAGATTAGCACAATTTATGACACATCATAAGTTAGCATTTTGTTAGGAAAAATGTGATTATGTTAGCATAGCGGTTTTGCAATCGATAGTGCCCATGCGGCTTCTAGGATCGAGAAGAAATAATGGGTCTTAAACCCATTTTATTATGAAAACACATTTTAACTTTTCATGGGTTGATTTACCGAATTATTAGTTAAACTAATTGCATGGAAAATAGTGATGTTGATTGATTTTTCAGGTTAAAAAGGGAACTTTGTATTCTACCCGGGGACCAATACTCATACGACCACTAAGGAGGACCCATATCGGTGTAAGGGACTCGTACGGGTCCTGTCTAGTCCCGGGCAGAACTTCAGTTCAATAACACATATATTATTAAGGAAGAATAGAACAAAAATGAGAATTCCTTCCATGTGGGTATGGCATACCGATTTAATATCCCTAAAGACATAATGGTGCCATTAAGGCCCATATGGTTGAGGACATAACCCTAAACAAAATTAAAAGAACAGATGGAGTAGAAGAAATGGAAAATGATAGTAAAATAAATAAGATTGAGTCTCTTTGAAACTCAGCAGAGCACCTTTATGTAGTGAATGCAATATAGAGCAATCCTAATACCAAATGGAAGTTTTGTCAAAGTAGAAAGATTAATGAAGGATTTAGAACTCTTTTAGGTAAGTGTTGGTGTGGACGGAACCTCCCCTCAATCGTAAAATGAAGCTAGAGAGAAATAAAATGTGGAACAAATCCTTGTGGAAAAAATCCTTGTAGAAAGGTTTTCTCCCTATTTTATTCCTTCTATACCCCCGGTATACCCTTACTACAACCTCAAAAACTTATTGGAAATGATTTTCCCATTTGATATTACTTTCCAATATTTTTCTCTTCAATTGTTCCCCATTTGAAATGAAGCAAAATGCTCCTTTATATAGGTAAAAATTGTGTGTGAATGCATGAAATGACATTTGTTATTGATTTATGCATTTAAGACTATTTTTATTCACCTAAAGAGACTGTTCAGGCATTGGAAGGACTCATAAGGGTGGCCTAAACCTGTATGAGTCTGGTTGACCTATATCGGGTCGACCTGTAAGGATCCAAATCGACCCATATGGACTAGTATGGATTGGTCTGGTCGGTTTTGATTGAAAATGCCTGAAAATATATGAAAATGCCTAAATCGACCTATTTTGACCGTTTTGATTGAAACTGACCGAAGTGATCTTTTAGGGACTTAGGCACTAGTTTTCTTAGGTTTAGGTTTGACAAAAATTCACCAATAAACATTGAAACCATTCCAGGTAGATAACACATGTAGATAAATGCATCATATTGCTCTCATCATTATTTTATGAGAAGGACCGTTAAAATCTAGTGCCCACAGACTGCCCCTCATGTGATAACTGCAGATACAGATCTATATGATCTCACAATGTGAATGAGGGTTTAGATATCATACTTGAGGTGGTGATATGGGTGGGTTCTTTTCTTGAGGCGAACGCCTTTACTTGGTGTCTCTTTCTTGAGGTGGATGACTTTCCTTCGCTTATGTGTATCCCTTTCTTGAGGTGGATAACTTTCCTTTGCTTATGTGTATCCCTTTCTTGAGGTGGATAACTTTCTGTTGCTAATGCGTATCCCTAGATAACTTTCCTTTACTAATGCTTATCCTTTTCCCAAGGTGGAGGACTTTCCTTAGCCAATGCGTATCCCTTTCCTAAGGCATATGACTTTCCTTTGCCAATGCGTATCACTTTCTTGAGGCGGATGACTTTCCTTTGAAAATGCATATCCCTTTCTTAAGGCAGATGACTTTTCTTTGGTAATGCATATCCCTTTCTTGAGGCAAATGACTTTTCTTTATTATTGCGTATCCCATTCCTAAGGTGGATGACTTTCCATTGCCAATGCTCATCCCTTTCTTATGGTGGATGACTTTCCTTTGCTAATGCGTATCCCTTTCTTAAGGCAGATGACTTTCCTTTGCTAATGCGTATCCTTTTCCTAAGGCGAATGACTTTCCTTTGCTAATACATATCCCTTTCTTGAGGTAGATGACTTTCCTTTGCCAATGCGTATCCCTTTCTTGAGACGAATGGCTTTCCTTTGCTATGTGCTTCCTTGGCAACTTCATTAGGGAAGGTGAGTGTATCCCTTTCTTATGGTGGATCAACTTTATGGACCGATAATCATGTATCCCTTTCCTAAGATAGATGTCTTTCCTCGTACCCGTTTCTTAAGGCCAATGACTTTCTTGTTAGGGATTCCAAATAACTTGTTAAGAGATAATAAAAAATGTTGAGTTAGTTATTGCCTGAGATGACATGTCTTGATTTTGATTGACTTTGTAGAAAACAAAAATTTTGCCCTTTCAATCAAGAATAAAGATGTGTGGATGGGGGTTAGCCCCTGAAACAGCTATAAATTGAGTGTGAAAAATGTCGGGTTTGGCCTGATTGCTTTTAGGAATGGAATGCCCCTTAGAGGGTGCCTCTTGAGGGAATGCCCCTAGATTGGTTCTACTGCTGAGGATGCTTCTAGGGTGAGTGCCCTTAAGGTTTTTGATGAAAGGTGGATGCCCCTTGATGGTTTCGCTGTTCGAGAATGCCCTTAGGGTGGGTTCCCCTAAGGTTTTTTATGATGAGGGAATGCCCCTTAACTGATTCCATTGCTAGGGAATAGGGGGATGCCCCTTGATTGACTTCTTTTGAGTGGCTCAACTGGTGGGGGAATGCCTTTTGAAATTGCCCTTGAGTGGCTTGACTGGTAGGGGGATGCCCCTTGGATGATTTGACTACTAGGGAAAATGTTCCTTTATTAGATTAGGCTTCTAGGGATACTTCTCAAAGTGATGCCCCTAGAATGGTATTATTATCACGTACACTCTCTTTCTTGATAAGCCTACACATGTTAAGTAGTCATGTTAGTTAATTGTCTTAAAATGGCATACTTTAATTCTTGATTGACTTGTGGTGAACAAAAAATTTTTTCCCCTTCAATCAAGGATTAAGGTGTGTTGGTGGGGTTAGTGAAGAGATGTTGGGTTGGTCCCAACTTAACTTAGTGTGCCTCTAGTATGCCCCTTCTATTGGCTAGCACTCCCTCTTGGCAAGAAATCCAGCTTGAAAATGGAAGTGAGGGCCCATACGCTGGCTGGGGAGGGGCTTGAGCCTGAGTTTATCTAGTTTGCCTTTGTAAAGGACTTTATAATGTTGTGATATGGGTGGGTTACTTTCTTGAGGCGAACTCCTTTTCATGGTGTTCTTTTCTTTAGTTAAACATCTCTTCTTTGTTGTGTGTATCCCTTTCTTAAGGCGAATGACTTTCCTTTAACTAATGCTAGTGTTTCCTTTTCCTAAAGCGAATGACTTTCCTTTAACTAATGCTAGTGTATACCTTTCCTAAGGTGGATGACTTCTCCTTGTATCCCTTTCTTAAGGTAGATCAACTGTATTTGTTGATATTGCATCCCTTTTCTTAAGGTGGATGATTCTCCTACTGATGGTGTATCCTCTTTTTAGGCGGATGACTCTCCTGATACTGGTTTTGAGCTTCCTTCCAAGAAGACAATAAAAACATTACGTTAGTTACTATCTGAAATGACACATCTTAATTCTTGTTTGACTTTATAGTAAACAAAAATTTTTGCCCCTTCAATTAAGAATGAAGATGTGTGGATGGGGGCTAGCCCCTAAATAAACTTTAAATTGTGTTCAGAAATGTTTGGTTTGGCCCAACCTGAATCGGGGTGCCCCTAGGGAGTTGACTGCTGATGGCTCATGAATGGCTAGTCCACTTGGACTGCTAGTGGGAAATTGCTCGGGGGCAATTTGAATTGTTTGGAGGAAGGTGTTACTAGGACATCCTAGTTGCTGGGGAGTATTCTTGGAAACCATCTAAAGAAAGCTTGACTAGTTGGGGGTGCCCCTAGAAATTTGCCCTTGGAAGGCTTTGGGGTCGATGCCCCTTTGGTATTCTTTTATCTGGGGGAATGGTTTCTCTAACCTCCTAGTCGTTGGGAACAAGGATTGATTCTTTATGGGGATAGCGGGAGTGCCCCTTGAATGTTTTTTTTGCTGGGATTCCAATGCGGTTGCTCTGCTAGAGAAAAGTGACCCTTTGATTGGTATTCAAGTTTTTGTCTTCTCTGACCTGCAGGGGAAAAATAAGTTTTACCAGAATATGACCTAAAATGATAAATCTTAATTATTGATTTACTTTGTGACAAATAAAATTTTTTGACCTGCCCCTTCAAGAAAGCATTAAGATGTATCGGGGTTTTGCCCCTTAATTAATTGTAAAGATTGAGCGAAGAAATGTTGGGTTATCCTAATTCCGCTTTGGTGTGCCCCTTGAGTGGCCTGACTACAGGGGGAAAATATCCTATGAGTGGCTTAACTACTTGGGAACAAGTGGATAGATGACTTGGATTGCTAGGGGGTGCCCCTTGGAAAGAGAAACTTAGCTGCCGGGGGGCCCTGGAAATTACCTTGGGTGGCTTGACCAATTAGGGGGATGCCCCTCGGATGGTTTGCTTGCTAGGGAAATGATCCCTCTAATGGTCTAGTTGATGGGAATACATCTTAGGAAGATGCCCCTTGGCTAGTGCCCCTCAGATGGCACCTTTGTTGGGATGTCCTTTGAATGAAGCCCCTTGGGTGACAGTGTGGTTGGGGGAATTCTTTCTTCTCCCATGGATACCTCTCCTTGGGTTCATGCACATGATAGAGAAATTGGTCAATAAAACTTTGAGATACATCGGTTTAGACTTGCCCTGATTAAAAGAAAAGACTGAGTTTAGTGATGTCAGGTTGGTCCTAACACAAATCGGGGTGCTTCTCGTACACCCCTTCTACTAGTTGGCACTGTTGGGGAGTGCCCTTAGGGTGTTTGATGATGGGGGGATGCCCCTAGATGGTGGCCCATCGAGGAGTACCCCTAGGGTGGGTGGCTTTAGGGTGTTTGATGATGGGGGGATGCCCCTCGATGGTGCCACTTTTGGGAGTGCCCCTAGGGTGGGTGCTCTTAGCGTATTTGATGACAGGGGATGCTCCTCTATGGTGCCTCTTTGGGGAGTGCCCCTATGGTGGGTACTCCTAGGGTGTTTGATGATGGTGGGTGCCCCTCTGTGGTGCCACTTTGGAGAGTTCCCCTAGGGTGGGTGCTCCTAGGGTGTTTGATGATGGGGGGTGCCGCTCGATGGTGCCAGTTTAGGGAGTGCCCCTAGGGTAGGTGCTCCAAGGGTGTATAATGATGGAGGGATGCCCATGACTGGTTCCACTGCTGGGGATTCCTTCTATGATAACATTTCCTCAGTTTGGGCGAGACTCTCTTATCTTGTGGAGATTGTTGCCCCTTGATGTTCTGACCGCTTAGGGATCTTCCCCTTGATTGAACCTGCATATGAAAAGTATTAACGTTAGCAATTATTTTGACATGGCTTTCCTTGATTCTTGATTGACTTTGTGTAAACAAAAATTTTTGCCCCTTCAATAAAGGATCAACGTAAGCTAAGGGCTTAGCCCCTAATTAGTTGAAAGAATGGGGTTTGAGAAGTGGGGTTTATCCTAATTTGGATCTAATGTGCCGTTGTTGCTGAGGAGTTCTAGTTTTGCTTAGAAAACCGTTCTGAAATAGGAGGGAGGATTTGTATGCCTAGGTACGACTTATACGCCTGATGTTGACTTGTAGGGCTGAGGAAGCTTTTGGATAGGATGCATACGCTTGCTGCCGACCCATATAGATGAGGATGGGTTTAAGTGGTACCCGAGTTTGAGTTGTATGCCCTTGTAACATTGTTGTGTTTCACCCTTATGAGAACCTCATCTTGAATCTAAAAAGAGGATGTGTATGCCTTTCATGGACTCATACATGTATGGATGGACAATGTATGCCCAAGTAAGACTTATGCTTCTTCTTGGTGTTTGATCTGACATTGGTGCAGGATATCCTCGTGGTAAGTTCAAACATGCAAAACTCAAAACTAAAATATACATGATGTATGAACATTTAGTGTTTTTACTGATGTTTAGTCCAATTCAAGGAATCTATTTACTATCAAGAGTGAGTGATAAAACTGTGATGTGTTTATGAAGTAGAAAGTCCATTTCTTAGGCTTCTGTGTTCGAATGTGGTTGACACCTAGACCTTTCTTATATAAAAATAGTTTCTTGAAGACCTGTCATACTGCTAAGGTTCATTCGTATTGATCCCATAGACCTGTATTGTCTTTCAAGACTCGTACGGCTCTCCTTTGACTTATGCCCCGCATTCAAAGGATTCCATAGTCTACTTGATACCCTTTGCCTCAAGGATATTCATATCGGTGCATTGTCCATCTTTAGTTGGGATAAAGACTTGAATTGCTGGTAGATTGACTAGTAATCAAACTTTCGAAGCTCTAGATTACTAAAAGAATGGCCCAACTCAAATCGAAGAGTACGACCGAGATTTGTTAGCTAAGATTCATACTTTGCACAAAGGGGAAGTTCATCTTTGAGGTGTCCAAACTGAAACATGGTGTAAGCTGGATGATGCTAGTGGAAGCACTTTACGCTTTTAACTTGAGTTCTAATTTAGGATAGACCGCTTGGTGTGATGCAATCTATCGAACTGATTTTTGTATTTCCTTTCTTTTTCTTCTCTTTTTTTTGTCTTTACTTTTGCCTGAACTATCCTTGGCGGTTTAGTTCAGTAGACTTTCTTTCTTTTGACTTAATTTTTGCCTGAACTGTCCTTGGCAGCTTAATTCAGCAAACTTTATTTCTTTTCTTTTAGGTTAATTTTTGCCTGAACTGTCCTTGGCGGCTCAATTCAACATACTTTCTTTCTTTTCTTTTGTCTTAATTTTTGCGTAGATCGCCCTTTCACGTTTTCAACCCAGCAGACTTTTCCCGACTTTTGTGTAAACCTCTTTTCTTTTCGGCTTATCAGTGCTTTTTGTCCTTTGTTGAATAATACATGCCTAGGGAGGATAACAACAAAGAGTAGAAAATGTACAAAAAACTAATGTTCACATACTTTCGATCATTCCATCTAAAGACATGCATGCATTCATAAGACTAGGATTCTTAGCAAATCATAACATGTTCATCGATGAAATTAAATTTGAGTGCAAGGGCAATGGTAATAGTTTCCAATGGTTAACCCTTACCTACTTTTTGGTCCTTTTATAGATTTTTAGAAAGCAACTGACAATTTTCTCTCAATGACCTAACTTTCGCATAAGCCGCCCTTTTCGGGTTTTCAACTTAGCGAGCTTTATTTTGGGTTTAGCCTACCCTAATGTTTGCCTGACCGATTTGTAGAATACCGATCAGCGGGATGCACCCTAATTTTTTCTCCAGTAGTAGAAGACCACTCATCGAGCGATTTATTTTTTATTTCTTTTATGGCATGCTGATTTTTTGGGATTTATTTCTTTTAACCTAGACATGATAGTGCTTAAGCCTGTATGAACTCATTTCTGTCCATGTCCATGAGCTTAATTCCTCCCATGCTAAAGACTTTCTTAACCACGAATGGTCATTCCTAATTAGGCCTGAACTTTACCCTAGTATCAGTGTTGGCTTGGCATATCTATTTGAGAACCAGATCACCTGTATTGAGGGGTTGTATTGGGTAAGCTTTGGCCATTTAGTGTTTGAATGAATAGTTTCTTCTCTTTTGTGAAAGAAAGAGGTTGTGTTATTGTGGGGAAGGTTCCCCTTCTTGTGAAAGAAGGAGATCATGTTATTATGGATGCTTGGGATCATTATGTAAGGTGAGGGGTCTTCTTTCTTTTGAACAAACGGAGAAAGCATATTCAGAGGGATATTATGATGGGAATATAGGTTCAAGGGTGGTACCTACATTGATAAGGAATGCCCATTTGTTGGTTGTGATGGTTTACCCTTTTAAAGGTTTTGGAAGAGCATTAGATTTAGGCTTTCATTGATTTTGGATTCGTGTTGTAAGATCTTTTCCTTCAATGGTGCTTTTGATATGGAGCATGTCTTCCTTGTTTTTCTCTTAGGTTCTTGGTTTTCTTTCTTAGTGATGTGTATATTCCTCCCCCCTCATGGAAAAAGTTGAATAAAGACCTAAAGCTATCATGTTTGCTAAGCACTTTTCATCTCTCTCTCTCTTGTTTGGTAGTAAGTTTTAACCATTGGAGCCTTATGCCATTGCGATGCACTCAATTTCAATTTCTTAATAAAAATGATTAAATCTTTTAAGAATCTTGATTTTACAAGTGCATGATACCTTTAAGAATGAAAGGCTTAAACATGTCATGAATGCATGAATTTATTCATGATATGCTTTCAAATCACTAGCAACATTAAAAGGTTACCTCATTCTTGAAATCTTCCTCCACATGATGAGGGTCTTCATCTTCAATCTCGGTAGGATCCATTAGTGAATAGATAGTTTCCAAATCCTAAGCTTCTAATTGTATTGACACTAGTCCTCTTTGTGCTTCATCAATGTCTTTCGATTCCCACTTTTCAGTCCTTTGATAAGTGGTATATGTGATTAAGAAGGACCAGTACCCTAATACTTCTCTATGCTAGGCAAACTAAAGTCATTAGGGACCCAACCCTCTTCCTTTGAATGGGATGGGAAGGTTGTTGATCAATTATGATGGCAACAAGCAACTTTGGAAGCACCTCTTATAGTTATAAGGACAAAGATGATGCTCCTTGGTCGGTAGCCATATCGAAGGGTAAACCTATTGATTAAGAAAAGGTCATCCCCTTAGGTTTGGCTAAAAAATTGGGACCTTGGCTAGATCCCCCAAATTTAAATACTGGCAGCACAAATCCTTAGTCAGGCTGATAAAATCGATCATCAGCTGGTGGAACTGTCGCAGCTACTAATTAAAATAGATGGCTGAACCGACCAAACAGGCCAACTGAACCCAACTAAACAAAATGACTAAACGATCCTCCTTGAACTTGACCAAGCGGTAAGTGAAACTAAGTGAACTGAGTTTAGAACAATCAGTTGTGAGTAACTCTAGATGGGGTAGGCTGCCCACTAACCACTGCTTGAACTGATGGAACCAGAGTAGTCACCAATTGAGAAGTATTGGCCACCCTCTCTTTGGCCAAGATTTTCCTTATCGAAGCCAATATCTTATCATTTAGGATGTCGATAAAGTGATCACTTCCCAAGAACTGTGAGATGGAATTTGCAATCTCCGACCTAATATCAGCCCTTGATGGATTTGCCTCCTTCTCAAAACTATCATCCTCAACCTTAACACCCACAAGTCTATCACATGTGAAAATATAAGACATCTCCTCATGCTGATGAGTAGTATCAGGATCAAACTGACCAAACCGACTGCTAGCTGAACCACTCAAAGATGGGACCTCAACCCTTAACTAAACTAGAGAAGGTGGAGGGAGCACTAGAATACAGATGAAACAGACTTGTGAATATTGCTAAGCTTTGATTCTCTCTCGTCGGAGTAGGAACCCAAATATCGCTCCATGCATGGGTTTGGTTATGCATGAGCAATATTCAACAATGCATGTTGAGGTTAATTATAAGGGAAAATACAACACAACACATGTGAAACATGTCTTCCAACCTTATCCCTCTTGCCGATTCTGAAGGTTTTTTACTTTCATTACCATGAGGATAACAAAGGAAGACCTAGTCTAATCTCACAGGAAAAGGTACCTAGAGGGTAAAATTCTAAGGCTTTCGATAAGAAGGGTGTAGGGACATAACTCAAGTTGATGTAGTAGGTTCCCACCACATTAAGCCTCTTTTGGAGGGAGATGATAATGAGTGCTCGACCCACTAGGATGTCCCGATTTTCTAGCTAGCATGGGTGACATCTTTGTAAGTTTTGCAGAAAAATAGGGCACCCAAACCTGGCGCTAGAAGAAGAGCGCATTTAAATCTAGAGAGAAGTAGTGAGAAGATAGAGTGTAATAATTTTTCCAAACAATGAAAAAGAAAATAGATTGAATTAACTAAATAATTTTCGGTGCTCATCTTAATCTTTTAAGCTTTTCAATAATAAACCAAAATTTTGCAAGTTAAAAGATTATATCCCCAGCTGAGTCACCACTATTAACTCTCGGTGGTCGAAGATATGTAGATCTCCCTTGGTGCCTTTCGGCGGGGTCCACTAGGGGTTGGTTGATTTAGGCGTGATGGAACCATTTAGTTGAAGTTTGCACATTTTAACCAATTTTAATGAATTATAATAATCAAGACTTAAATCTTGATAAAAATGATAGAGTCGCCACCCGAGTTGTGTACATGGGAAAGAGTTTTAGTATGTTCCCATTGGGCGGGAGACTTATACCTTTTGGGTCAGAGATTCGGGTATCAGATGAGTCACTTATTTCTCATTTAGTTAATTGACAATTACATTCATCACGTAAAATAATTTTGTTTTCGTCATTTGGGGAGTTATTACAGAAATAACACATTTCTACACTCTTTCACACTCGATTCATGCATTTAATAGTTCATAATAATAAAGCACAAGTAATAAATAAGGGATAAAAATTACAATCGTAGGAAAATGGGGGAATTGCCAGGGAACCTATACATTTGTTCTAACTCATAAAATAAAATAAATAAATTCATATGCATCCACAAAGATTAGTACAATTTACGGCACATCATAAGTCAGCATTTTGTTAGGAAAAATGTGATTATGTTAGTGTGGCAGTTTTGCGATCGATAGTGCACGGGCGACTTCTAGGAACGAGAAGAAATAACGGGTCTTTGATGCATTTTGTTATGAAAACACATTTTAACTTTTTATGAGTCGATTTACCAAATTATTATTGAAACTAATTGCATGGAAAATAGTGATGTTGATTGATTTTACAGGTTAAAAAGGGAACTTTGGATTCTGCTCGTAGACCAGTTCCCGTATGGGTGGGGTAGGACCCGTAAGACTACTGGGGAGGACTCATATGGGTTTTGTCTAGTCTCGGGCAGAACCTCATTTCAATAATGCAGATTTTATTGAGGAAGAACAGACTAATAATGGGAATTCCTTCCATATGATGGCGTACTGATTTAATATCCCTAAGGACATAATGGTACCAACAAGGCCCATATGGGTTAGGACCAGACCTAAAACAAAAGTAAAAGAACAGATGGAGAAGAAGAAATGGAAAATGATAGTTACGTAAATAAGATGTGAGTCTCTTTGAAACTCAGTAGCGTACCTTTAAGTAGTGAATCCACTATAGAGCGATCCCAATACCGAATGGAACCTTTATAAAAGTAGAAAGATGAATGAAGAATTTAGAACTCTTTTAGGTGAGTGTTTGTGTGGACAGAACCTCCCCTCAATCCTAAAATGAAGCTAGAGAGAAATAAAATGTGGGCAAAATCCTTTTAGAATGGTTTTCTCCCTTTTGAACTCCTTATATACCCAACTATACTAAAACCTCAAAACTTATCGGAAATGATTTTCCTATATGTTATTACTTTCTAATATTTTTCTCTTTAATTGTTCTCCTTTTGAAATAAAGCAAAATGCTCCTTTATATAGGTAAAAGTTGCATGTGGATGCATTAAATGACCTTGATTATTGATTTTATGCACATAAACAAACTGTTTGGGCATTGAGAGGACTCATACGGGGCGGCGTTGACCCGTAGGGTCCTGGTAGGACCGGTATAGGGCATTTTAGGCCATACCAGACTAGTACTGACCGATTGGACCTATACAGGTCTAGTAGACTTGTACTAGGTCAACTCGTATGGATCTGGGTTGATCTATATGGATCTATAAGGACCCGTATGGATCGGTACACACTAGTTTTACCGGTGTTAACCAAAAATGCCTGAAAAGGCACGTAAATGCCGAAAATTGACCTGTTTTGACTAGATTTGACCGGTTTTGACTAAACTGACCAGAATTAACCTTTTAGGGACTTAGGCACTAGTTTTCTGAAGTTTAGGTTTGAAAAAGCTTGACCAATCAACATTGAAACCATTCTAAGTAGATAACACCTCTGGATAAATGCATCATATAGCTCTCATCATCGTTTCATGAGAAGGACCGTTAAAATCCATTGCTCATAGTCAGAGACTCATACCTTTAGGATCAGAGATTTGGGTATCGAATGAGTCACTTATTTCTTATTTAGTTAATTCAAAATTATATTTATCACATAAAACCTTTTTGTTTTCATATTTTGGGGAATTATTACGGAAATCCTATTTTTCTATACTCTTTCACACTCGATACATGCGTTCAACAAATTATAATGAAGCACAAACAATAAAAGGTGGATGAAATTTACAATTGGGAAAACGGGGGAATTGCAAGGGAACATATAAATTTGTTCTAAGTTATAAAACGAAAATAAATAAATTCATCTACATCCACAAAAGATTAGCACAATTTATGACACATCATAAGTCAGCATTTTGTTAAAAAAATGATTGTGTTAGTGTGGCAATTTAGCGATTGATAGTGCGTAGGGAACTTCTCGGATCGAAAAGAAATAACAGGCCTTCAACGTATTTTGTTATGAAAACACCCTTTAACTTTTCGTGGGTTGATTTACCAATTCATTAGTGAAACTAATCGGATGGCAAATGTTGATGTTGGTTCATTTTATACATTCATTAGGGAATTGGGATTCTGCTTGGGGTTAGTAGCCATACGTGTGGGGGACACCTGTATAGCTATTGGTGGGACCCGTATGGGTCCGGTTTGGACCCAAACGGAACCTCATTTCAGTTAAAAGAGCAGATCTTATGGAGGAAAGGAACGAATTAAAATGGGATTTCCTTCCATATGGGTATGGTGTAATAATTTAATATCCCTAAGGAAGTATACGTGCCAACAAGGCCCGTATGGGTCAGGACCACACCCAAAATAAGGTTAAAGGATATATGAAACTGAAGAAATAGAAATGACATTAAAAGAAATAAGGTATGAGTGCCTTTGAAACTCAAGAGAGTGCCTTTACGCCGTGAATCCACTTTGAAGAGATCCCTCCACCGAGAGAGAGTATAGCCATAGTAGATGATGAAATGATGGATTTAGGATTGTTATGGTGAGTATTTGTGTGGATAGAACCTCTGCCAAATCCTAAATTTGAAGCTAGAAAGGAATAAAATGTGGGCATAACTAATGTAGAATGGTTTTCCCCCTATTTCATAACTTTTATAACTCTTCTATGCCCTTTCTATACATTAGAAAAACTGCTGAAAATGCTGCCTATGTTGTCTAATATGATTTCTATCTTTGCTCCCTTCTAAAAGTGAGGCAAAATGCCTCTATTTATAGGGAAAAAATTGAGTTTGAACACAATAAATTGTATTTATGGTTGATTTCTTTCGAATAAGGCATGATACAAATAAGAGTTGTTTGATTTCTCTCGTTGGAGTCCTCTATGGGTGTGGTAGGACTGTACAAGTCTTACTGGGACCCATATGGGTCCTCTTAAGCAGTACGGATAAACCCATTGACCCCGTACCCCTAAAATGTGACCCGTACAGGTCCTTGAAGGCAGTCTAGGTGTCCAAACTTTAGCTAAATTAATCTCTACTACAATAGGAACACCTCTAGTGGATACCACATGTAAAAAATAATAGTATCTAGCTCTCATCATTGTTTTATAAGAAGGACCTCTAAAATTCAAAGCCCACAGACTGTCCCTCGTGGAATCACTGCAATTATGGATTTGTATGATCTCACTATATGAGCAAGGGTTTAGAAATCATACCTGAGGTGATGATATGGGTGGGTTCCTTTCTTGAGGTGAACTCCTTTCCTTGGCATTCCTTTCTTGAGGCAAACGGCTTTCCTTCATGCTGATAGTGTATCCTTTTCCCAAGGCAGATAACTCTCATGCTACTAGTGTATCCCTTTCCTAAGGCGGATGACTCTCTTATTGCTAGTGTATCCCTTTTCTAAGGCGGATGATTCTACTACTGCTGGTGTATCCCTTTTGTATGGCAGATGACTCACCTATTGATGGTGTATCCCTTTCCTAAGGTGGATGACTCTCCTACTACTAGTGTATCCCTTTCTTAAGGCGAATGACTCTCCTACTAAGGATCTTAAATAACCTATTAAGAGATAATAAAAACATAGCTTTAGTTACTACTTGAATGACACATCTTAATTCTTCATTGACTTTGTTGTAAACAAAAAATTTTTCCCCTTCAATAAAGAATGAAGATGTGAGGGTAGGGATTGGTCCCTAAATTGAATAGTAAAATTAGTTTGAGAATTGCCAAGTTTGGCCCAACTATTTCGGCCTAGAATGCCCCTTGGAGAATGCCCCTTAGGAGAAGGCCCCTTGACAGATTCCATTGCTGGCGAATGCCCCTAGGGTAGGTGCCCTAGGTTGCCTGCTAATAGGGGGCTCCCTTTGACTAATTCCATTGCTAGGGAATGGGGTAGTATCCTTTGGTAGACTCTTCTTGTTTGAGAAGTGTCACCTTGAAAGACTTGTTTCCTGGGGAAATTTTCTCTACTTGGGTGAACCTGTACACAAAAATTATCCATGTTAGTGATTGTCTTGCGTGGGTTACCTTAATTCTTGATTGACCTTACACAAACAAAATTTTTTTCCCTTCAATCAAGGATCATGGTGAGCTAGGGGTTTTGCCCCTAATTTAACTGAAAAGAGGGAGTTTGAGAGAAGTGGGGTAGTCCTTAATTTGAAATTGATGTATCCCTATTATTTCTGTTTGAAAAAATTCCTTGAAATGGCAAAAGGGGATCCATACAACTGGTTGGGATTCATACGGGTGTTGATTCATCAAAAGGGCACCCGTACGTATGCTGGGGGTGTTGTACTAATGGTGTCGGGGGGTCTTATAAAAACTACAGACCTCTAAACTTCCCGCTCTACCCAAAACTTCCAATTCTCTCCAAACTTCGGGCCATTTCTATTCAAGGAGATCAAAATGTACTAGAAGATTCTAAACACTAGCCATTTTTCCCTCAAGCCGAAGGATTTACCCCGGGTGGGCAATTTGGAGTTCCGGGAATGTCAGTTTTTATTAGTTATGATTTTCATGAGGGGACTCATTTCTTGGGCTTACACCTATCTCCAAAGTACCATTGGTCGTATCTTCTTCCTCCCATGCTTCCAAATTCTAAATAATCCACTCGATTCTCCATTTTTACAATTTTGTGATTTTTTTATTTTTCACAATTCTTGTCATAATTTAGGGCATTTTAGAACTTGGAATGAGCCTAATGCATGTGACTTTAGCCTAGGTTGCTTTTAGGACCATTTTCATTGAAATTGGATGAATTTGGATTATTTAGGAATTTTTGGGCGAAGGACTACTTCGCAGGGACTCGTACGGGTGTGGAAGGATCCCTAAGAGACCCATTTTTCCATAGGAGCTCCTTCAGGACTCGTACGGGTCCTTCCTTCTTGGATAAAATGTTAGAAATTTAATTTTAGGCCACTTCTTCCTGATTTTTTACTTTCCCAATATGTTATAATCTTGTTAAATAACTGGTTGGGACTCGTACGGGTGTTGATTCATCAAAAGGGCACCCGTACGTATGCTGGGGGTGTTGTAATAATGGTGTCGGGGGGTCTTATAAAAACTACAGATCTATAAACTTCCCGCTCTACCCAAAACTTCCAATTCTCTCCAAACTTCGGGCCATTTCTATTCAAGGAGATCAAAATGTACTAGAAGATTCTAAACACTAGCCAT
Organism: Euphorbia pulcherrima; assembly: GCA_947683365.1. Lineage (NCBI taxonomy): Eukaryota > Viridiplantae > Streptophyta > Magnoliopsida > Malpighiales > Euphorbiaceae > Euphorbia > Euphorbia pulcherrima. The sequence continues at coordinate 24,926,009 of CANTUS010000009.1, forward strand.
TTTTCCCTCAAGCCGAAGGATTTGCCCCGGGTGGGCATTTTGGAGTTCCGGGAATGTCAGTTTTTGTTAGTTATGCTTTTCATGAGGGGACTCATTTCTTGGGCTTACACCTATCTCCAAAGTGCCATTGGTCGTACCTTCTTCCTCCCATGCTTCCAAATTCTAAATAATCCACTCGATTCTCCATTTTTACAATTTTGTGATTTTTTTATTTTTCACAATTCTTGTCATAATTTAGGGCATTTTAGAACTTGGAATGAGCCTAATGCATGTGACTTTAGCCTAGGTTGCTTTTAGGACCATTTTCATTGAAATTGGATGAATTTGGATTATTTAGGAATTTTTGCATGAAGGACTACTTCGCAGGGACTCGTACGGGTGTGGAAGGATCCCTAAGAGACCCATTTTTCCATAGGAGCTCCTTCAGGACTCGTACGGGTCCTTCCTTCTTGGATAAAATGTTAGAAATTTAATTTTAGACCACTTCTTCCTGATTTTTTACTTTCCCACTATGTTTTAATCTTGTTAAATTATCATTTTGTCTTTGAAGATTTAGTTCAAGACTGTGGTGTCCCTAAGCTTCTGTAGAAAATTGTATGAGGAGATTAGGACTGCGAGGGACACCGAGCTATTAGCCTGCATTAACTCATTTGAGTTCACTGATATTATCAGGGCCATTCCTTAGGCTCTGAAGATGCTTGCTCTAGGTTCTATCTTGGATCTGATAGAGAGGTGTTTAGAGATGACCCACACCTTCTACCTGGCTATCGAGGAGGTTACTGTGACTTTCTCAGATGTATGCATATTGACGTGACTGAGTTGGGGAGGAGAGGTCATCCACTTTGACGTCTATGTGGATCGATGGCATTCTTAGGCCGAGGTGAAGGCGTATATGGAGAGACTACTTTGGCTCCATCTTGGAGGGATGGATAAGCTCAAGTATGGAGAGCTTCATGATTACTGGATTAGGCAGCCGAGCCCTGTAGGTGAGGGGTGGAGGGATCAGTACGACCGGTCCTTCTAACAGGCCCTCCACACTACCGTCTTCTTTCCAGTCTACTCTAGTGGTCTTAATTATGAAATGTTGTCTACTATTAAGGATCTTGTTGCTGTGCTAGGCAAGAACTAGTGCCGAGCTATCCTGACAAAATTATACTATAGGCTAGATGATTGTGTTTGAGGCCAGCAGTCTGAGCTCAAGATCTATCATCTGATCCTTCTGATAATCCTTGAACCTTATCCTTTATGCTTTAATCCTCTATTTAAACTACTTTGCGATTTGACTCTGCCTTGTTTTATAGATCTAGGCCTTTGAGCAATGGTTCGTCCCTAGGCTTGCCTTGCCTGGGCAACCTGAACCTTATCCTTTGTGTTTCAATCCTCTATTTAAACTACTTTGCAATTTAGCTCTACCTTGTTTTATAGATCTAGGCTTTTGAGCAATAGTTCGTCCCTAGGCCTGGCTTGCTTGGGCAGCCTGAGATGCCTTACATTATCTTGAGGTTGATAGGGCCTTGGTAGTAGAAGTCCAGGACCACAGTTGAGTAGAGGGAGTTCCTTCACCAGCTGTGCTCTGATTGGGTAAACTTTCTTACATTAAACTTGCACTTTACATTTAAACAAACCGTTAGTAGAAAATATATTTACAAAGTTAGGATACTTATAGTGCTTTTACTTTGTATAGGCTATTCGCGAACTGTAGAAGGGGATGGTCATCCATAATGATATCGAGCGAATACGGGCTGGTGTGGATGATCGCCATTTTGTGCTAGAGTCTCCTCTCTCCCTAGAGTGGTACTTCGGTAAGAGGATCCATGACTGGCAGGCGCGCGCGGTGGTGGAGAGGCCGATCCTTCCCCTAGAGCCTATGGGGGTCTACTAGCTACACTTGATGCTGGGATGGACTATGGACTGTATCTAATGGGCGAGGGGGGCTCAAGTGATGTTGATAGAGGGCTCCTATGCTGAGTTCATTAACTCTTAGCTCCTTCCTCCTGGTGAGAGGATCTACCATGATGAACTCCCCCTCGTGTTCCACTAGAGTGATGATGATAGTGATGGTGATGATGATGATAAGGATGGACCAAGGGGGGACCACGGAGGGTCCCTTCGTTGTTTTGAGTACTGAGGGCCTAGCTAGGACTACTACACTTTCTCTCAGGTATTTTCCTAACTCAGCCTTTGTGGATTCCTTTGTCACTCTCTAAAATTGACCGTGAACTTGAGTGTAACTTTTTATTATTGTAGCCTCCTATTTCCTCATGAAAGAGGCATGCTACTACAAACCCTGTTGACCCAGAGCCACCGATGAAGTGGTCTTGAGCTTCTGAGGGCATGAGAGAGGGGGTCCTCCGGACAGATCTAGACACTTCCTTACGACTCCTCGATCATTCAGGGAAGAGAGCTGTTAGGGAGCTTGAGGAGTTGGTCTACACCATCTACTTTACTCCTTCCAACTCTACACATGTAACGAATTCTCAGCTCTGGACTTGTTCTCATGATAATTGCTTAGGATATTCTGTTCTAACATGATTTTCCTTTTCAAGTGACCATAGCTGAGGCAGAGAGGATTCCTCGGCACTTCATGTCTGTCCGGGATTTACTTCTAGCTCAGCATGCATTGGCCTCGGTGAGTTTTATTTACCTATAAAATTCAACAAATTAATGCATGATACATGCCATGAAATTTAAATCTATCTACTAATCTTTTGGTTTTCTTGCAGACTTTGTTAGCCATGGAGCGTGACATGTTTGCCTAGGATCTAGATGCCTCTAAAGAGCAAGTTAGGTTCTTGGAGGAGCAACTGCGAGTGGCCACTACCGAGGCTGATCGGGTCAGGCCACTAGAGGAGGAGCTCGAGAGGGCTAGATCGGAGACTACACAAGCGAAGGCTGAGGTTGAGGTGTTGCGAGGGGATAGCTGACCCAGATGTTTGAGGATAGGCAGATACCTGAGCCATCTAATTCTTCTTTTGAGAATGATCAATTGCATATTGTGTGGTGCCAATGGTGGCTCAGGTGGCTGGATTTGAGGAGGAGGTGAAGAAGTAGGTCGAGGTGACTGAAGCTGCAGTTAGGGGTATTATAGGGGGTCTGGGAGTCAGGGTGCCTTACTTTCCTAATATAGGTAGTGACAGGCCTAAGGATCATATGATGATTAACATGCGGACATGCTAGAAGATACCTAGGACAAGACTAAAGATGTGCCCTAGGGACAGGATCCCCCTATAGCTTAGACTAGGATTGCTTTTACCTTCATTCTGGATACTTGACATTCTCAACCCTGCGTGGTTAATTTTATGTGAACTAGGATGCTATTTACAGACTAATTTTCTTTATGTTTGTTGAATTTTCATTATCTACACTAAGACCACTTAATATTTCTGCTCGTAGACTTATACTGCCCCTTGGCATAACCAACAACCAAGATTGTTTAGAATATACCACGAGCAAGTGAGTTAACCACATAACACTCGAAGTTTCTGATCATGATGTCTGACCCAATTTATAATGAAAAGTATTACAAAGGCTAGTTGAACTGAGACTAGCCTTTCAGATGCGTGTACTATCATGCAACTACCCAGAAAGGGAACTAAGTTTGAGGGATCTCAGTTGTGAAGTGCATAATGCAAATGATGTCTGAAAATAACAAGTGCAAAATACTGGCGTTTTTTAAATTGAGTTCCAATTTTTGCGTAGGCCATTCAGTGTGAGATGACCTATCAAACATCTTCTTTTCTTTATTTCTTTTTGCCCTAATATTTGCATGAATTGTCCTTGGCGGCTCGATCCAGCGAACTCTTTCTTCTCTTTCTTTGTCTTAACTTTTGCCTGGACCACCCTTATGGGCTTTTAATCTAGCAGACTAATCCGACTTTTACATAAACCTTATTTCTTTTACGACTTATAGGTATTTTTGTCTTTTGTTGGATAATATACGTGCAGTAGAGATGACAACAAAGAGCACAAAATGTACAGAAAAAATTGATGTTCACATGCCCCCTATTATTTCACCTAAAGCTACGCATGCATTCATAAGACTAAGATTCTTAGCAAATCATAACATGTTCACTAGTAGGATTAATTTGAGTACATATGAAATGGTAACAATTTCCAATGGTTAACTCCAACTGCCAATTGCTCCTTTTACAGATTTTCCTGACAGCAACTGACATTTTTCTCTCGATGCTCTAGCTTTCAGGTAAGCCACCCTTTTCGGGTTTTCAACTTAGTGGGGTTTTTTTTTTGCGTTGGGGTACCCTAATTTTTTCCTGATTAGTTTGCAGAACACTAATCAGCGGAAGGGATCCTAATTTTTGCCCGAGTAATAGAAGACCACTCGCCGGGTGATTTATTTTTAATTTCTTTTATTTATAGTGCTACTTTTTATGATTTATTTCTTTTGACCTCAACATGATAACGCTTAAGCCTGTCTTGATTCACTGGATTCATGAACTCAATTCCATCCATGTCTATGAGCTTGATTCCACCCTTGCCAAGAACTTTCTTGATCACAAATGGTTCTTCCCAATTAGGTCTGGACTTGCCCCTTACATCGGTGTTGATTTGGTATAGTTGTTTGAAATTGGATCACTCGCCTTGAGAGACTACTTCAGGTATCTGACTCCATTGTCATAGGCTCAGGCCATTCGTTGCCGGTACATCTACAGGTGATCAAGTGGTTTGAGTTGCTTCTCTTAATGTCGGTGATAAAGGGGACTCGTTCTTCCTCTTTGTGAAAGAAGGAGATCATGTTACTACAGAGGCTCGGGATTATTGTGTGAGGTAAAGGGTCTCGTCTCCTTTTAACAAATGGAAAAAGCATTTTTGAAGGGACATTTTAGTGGAAATGTAGACCTAGGGGGGATTGAAGGAACCTTAATGGATAAGAAATGCCCATTCATTGGAAGGACGAGTGTTTTTTTTCAAAATAGGGAAGCCATGTTTATGGATGAAATGCCCATTCACTGGAAGGTAGACATTCCTTTTCAAGGTTTTGGAAGAGCATTGGGGTAGGATTTTTAATCTTAGATTGGTGAATGTGCTATAGGGTCCTTTGCTTTGTGGAGCATGCCTTCATTCTTTGGAACTCTTAGTCTTCTTTCTTCATGATGTATACCCTTTTCCCCCCTCATGAAGAAAGGTGGGCTAAGACCTGAGGCAATCGTGTATACTAAGCACTTTTGATCTCTCTTTCTTTGGCGGTAAGTTTTAACCATTGGTTTTTTCATTGCAATATATTCAAAGCTAACTTCATTAATAAATATGGTGTTATTTTTAATAATATTGTTGTTATAAGTGCATGATGTTTTCAGAAAGAAATACTCAAACAAAAATGAGAATGAAAGATGTATCAACTTGTTTATGATATGCCTTATAAGCGCCATTGTTTGCATAAAAAAAGTTGGAACATTAAAAATTATGTCATTTGAGTCATCCTCTATAGGTGGAGGGCCATGTTGATCAACCTTGGCAACATTTGTAGCAAAACTGGTAGTTTCAGCTTGTAAATTCTTAAGAGCTTCTTCGGCCACTCCCCTTGCTAAGTTCTTTATAGCTTTACTGATAGGGTTTCCCTCCTTATTTCCCTTTTAGTTTCCTTCATGAGTATAGCTAGGGCTTTGGTGATAGAGTCGACTACCTTACTCACCTCCTCACCTTCCACATTCCCACACATTTCCATAGAAATTGAGGACTTGATCAAGTAACCATTCTTGAAATCATATACATCATTGAAGATCTCAAACCGAGGAATCTTCCTCCCTCTTCTCTTGATGGGTTCCTCTTCCCTTGAAAAGATCTTTTTTTAACCTTGGCCCCTATCATCAAGGAAGAATGGGGTTTGGACCTCTTAGCACCTGGACGATTCCCCAAACCAAGCCTATATAGCCACGGTAAAAGTATAATCGGTTCCACAATCCCTTGGAGGTTCTTCCATGCCCCTTTCCTCTCATGTAACCCTGCTTCAACATAATCATCTCAATCCTAAGGTGTACGTAACCCCTAACCATCCACTTCACATCTTGCTGAGCTACAAATACCCTTAACTCTTTCTCCTTGGCTTCTATAGCCGCTACAACTGATGGCTCATCGGCCTCAATGGTCACAAGCTTTCCACTATGGATGAGCTTGACTTTTTGGTGGATCATGGAGGCGATAGCCCCTCATACATGAAGCCAAAGGTAGCCAAGTAACAATGAGTAAGTGATGTGAATATCAAGGATAGTGAACAAGACTTTGGATTTCACCTCCCCAACTGCAACTTTGGCCTCAAAAACCCCAATCACACTTCTCTTAGTGTCACCATATGACCTTACAATAGTATTGGATTTCTCCAACATAGACTCATCTACCCAAAGTGAGGAAGGATCTTGGAAAGATAGAGATTAAGGATAGAGCCATCATCCACCATGACACAAGGGATGGAATGATCAAAGATTTGCACCTTAATGGAAAGTGCCTTATTATGCTTATTTCCTTCGACTATGAGGTCAAATGGATGAATCGTGATAGGATCAAAATGGTTAGGTGAAGGTCCCCCAATGACTAAAAACACCTCCACATGGGAAGTAGAGGGTGTAGCTTCCATGCTCATCAATTTCTCGATCAAACCCCTGTGGTGATCCTCAGAGTTGATGAGAAGTTGCCAAATATTGTACTTGGCTTTGGTAGCTTACAACTTCTGAATAAGAGGGGCAACTTTTGAATCCACCTTCTCACTACTAGGTGGGATCTGAGTTTCAACAGTAGGTGCAAAGGTTGGACACTAATTGATACTCCGGATGACCTAGATGTCAACATCTCTCTCCCTTCTTCTTCTTTTAAGAGGGGGGGGAGGAGCCACTCTTCCACTTTGGGTAAAATGCAACACTCCATTCTCCATGTAACTCCTCCCTTTGGAGGTTTCCACTTGTTGGGAACTAATATTAAGATTGAACATTCATAGCAGGAATGGCGAAAATTCAAAATTTTGTCCCTGTCCCCGGGAACTCCTATTAGTTGCATATAAATTAAATAAAGCCTTAACTAAATAATTCTCCACCTAGGTTAGCATGCAAAAGGACTAGGCATACCATAATCAAGAATTATATCCCAGCACATTTATTTTATACGAAGCATGATGTAACTCTAAGCTATAACCTAGGCTATTATAACTCTAAGCTATAACCTAAGCATAAAATAAACTAAGCATGCAAAAAAACCCAAGCATAATTATTAAGTCTAAAAACACTTAAAGAAAAGGTCTTAATAATTAAAAGAGAAATTAAAAGACTTACTAGTTGAAGCGTGCTTTAGCAGAACTTTGTTACACAAGCCTCTAAAGTAGGATAGCCTCTACGAGTATCCACATGAACCCCACCAACTGAAACCTCCCAATGACGAAGAATCGAAGAACCTTGAGCAATTGCCAGATTGCTCCAAAATTCCCACCCAAAAATATATATTCTACAGATTCAAGATCCACTTCAATTTGGTCCACAGAACAATGGAGAAAGGGGGCACAATATATAGGGGGAGCTAAGGCTCCTTGTATTTAATGCGAGATAGGGAAAAATCCCCATCTCACCCGTGGCAACACGTGGATCCCATAGGATTCGCTTGCTACCCACGCCACCTAACTTGCTCTACAAGTCGGGTCCTTGCCACACAAGGCAGGCTCTTGTGAGCCTACCTTGTCCCATGGGCCGAGCCTTGTGGGCTCTCCTGCAAGCCCAGCTCGCGGATGGCAAGGGCGGTACAAGGCAGGCTCTTACGACACTTGCTTATCCCGCGGGCTGAGCCTCGCAGGACTACCCGCGAGCCTAGCTTGTGGGTGGCCTTTGCTGTAGGCCAACACAAGCCTAGGTTAGCCGCCTGCAGCCCACGAGTGCCCAAGCACTAGTGCGGGCTTGCGTGGGCCAACAAAGCCTTTGGGCTTGCGGGTCCTTTTCGTGAAGGATCTAACCCTCATTTTTCTTGCAGTTTTAGCCCTTCAAATTCAAATATTTATTTTACGACCCTACTAAAACAATTACAAGTCAAAATAAATTCCTTGGTCTATCCAAAATTGATCCAATCAATTTTAACCGATTAAACAATAATCCAATTATTATTTATATTATATTTTTGTAATAGATTAAATCTATTAGTTCTTTACTTACTTCGATGAAGGTCCAATGTGTGTGACCTTATAGGATCCTAAAGTATTGAACTATTAAGGCTTAACCAACCCTTATTCTAATGGAACAATTGGCTTGATGATCTAGACCATGAATAGAACTCGATTATCTTAAACGACTGTAGTACGCCTCTAGCAAGGGTCTACCATCCCCCATTGCTCAGAAGGTCATTTATGCTTTATGACTTAGTCCCGATTAATGCAATAGTTATCCAGTGCAATAAATTCCTTCCATTCTTTAATATTAGTACTATCTGGTTTATAGGGTTCAATTAAAGTGTTAACCCACTAATAGCGAGGTTGCTTTAAGCTATCCTAGTAGTTTATTTGTTACCAAAGTATATTGCCTTTACCATAGTGTGTTTGACTAGAAACCATTTCTATCAAACACATACTCTGATCAGAGGTTTATGGCAATCATCACTTCAACAAGTGGCCAAGTACAACTCCTTAATATATCCGGAGCAATGGATTCGTTCTGACTACTCAGCTTACCAGCATGTTGTCATCACTGTACCCGTAATCACCTATAACACCCTAAATTAATGAGTGTATAGTAATGACCCAAAGTATAACAATAGTACCACACAAGGTAACTAGCATCTCAAGTACGAGGACATTTGCAAAGCTTATTGCATACAGATAAACACTAACACATTGATATATATACCAAGTGTTTATCTTGCTACGGTCTCCAATATGTCTCCTAGATATATCCATGTGTAAAACGTAAGGCACCACCTTCAGTCCTTAGGAGATTGGCTGCTTGGACCCTTTTTAAGAAAGTTGACCACATGCTAGTCTTTTCGCTTCAACAATATCCTTTCTTAATGAAACTATGACTAGGGATAGTTTAGACATAATCATAATTGCGCATGAAGTAGGTTCCACCAGATATAGTCCAACTATAGTTTCTCTGACTTCATGCTATGATATGTCAAGAACTTTTGTATACATACATCAATGAATATATTTAACCAGCTATAATATGTATACATAGAAACACATTGATACAAATAAAAGAACAAATGCCTTTATTGATTAAATAAATTATTCGTACTATTACTTAATTAAGATATATAGCCCTAATTGCCTTAAGGACATACATCATATCCAACAAACTCCCACTTGTACTAAGGCCAATTAGTCGTATGTCTTAATCCACATGCTTTAACATACTGGTCATGTTTGACTTGGGTCAATGGCTTTGTCAGACCATCCACGAGGTTTTGTTTAGTGGGTACATATTCTAATCTTATTATCTTAGCATCAACAATCTCCCTAATTATATGATACTTTCTGGATACATGTCTATTTTTCTAATAAGACCGTGGTTCCTTTGCCTGAGCTATGGCACCATTGTGATCACAACAGAAAGTAATTGGATCAACAGCCTCAGGCACCACCTGGAGGTCACTAATAAATCCCTTTAACCAAACAGCTTCTTTTGCTACTTCGCATGCAGTAATGTACTCAGATTTTGTGGTTGAATCATTAGTAGTTTCTTGCTTGGAACTCTTCTAGCATACCGCCCCTCTATTTAACACATACACAAAACTTGATTGAGACTTAAAGTCATCCTTATCAGATTGAAAACTCGAGTCAGTGTAACCTCTAATTATGAGGTCACCTTCTCTATAAATCAAGAACTCATCCTTAGTCCATCTTAAGTACTTAAGGATTGCATTGATGGGCATCGAGTGCTTTTCACCTGGATCTGACTAATATCTACTCATAAATCTCAAAGCATGAGAGACATTCGGCCTAGTACATATCATAGCATATATGATGGATCCTATCGTGGATGCATAGGGTATGTCCTTCATGTGCATTCTCTCCTGAGCTATCTTCATACACTCAGCCTTAGATAGGTTTATCCCCTTTGTCATTGGGAGATAACCTTTCTTAGAATGCTTAAGGTTGAACCTATTTAATACCTTATCTATATATGTACTTTGAGAAAGCCCTAACAGCCTCTAGGATCTATCCCTGTAGATCTTTATACCTAGTATAAATGCTGCTTCACCAAGGTCTTTCATGGAGAACTTTCTTGACAACCATACTTTAACGTTTTGAAGAAGAGAAATGTCGTTTCCTATTAGCAAGATGTCATCAACATACAATACTAGAAAAACAACTGCACTCCTACTAACCTTCTTGTAAACACAAGCCTCATTAGCAATTGGGCAGAAATCAAGTTCTCGGATTGTCTGATGAAACCCTATATTCCAACTCTTGGATATCTGCTTAAGTCCGTAAATGGATCTTTGTAGCTTGCATACCTTTAAGCCATTCTAAGATGTAAAACCCTCAGTTTGTGTCATATACACATCCCAGTCTAAATCTTCATTTAGGAATGTTGTTTTTACATCCATCTACCAGATCTCATAATCTTAATGAGCAGCAATGGCAAGGAGTATACTTATGGATTTAAGCATGGCTATCGGTGAGAAGGTTTCATTATAGTCAATACCTTCCCATTGACTATAGCCTTTCGCAACCAACCTTGATTTATAGGTAATTACATTATCGTCAATGTCTGTCTTCTTCTTGAAGACCCACTTGCACCCAATTGGTCTAACCTCTTACGATGCATCAACCAAATTCCAAACTTGGTTCTCATACATGGAATCCATTTCTGATTTCATGGCTTTTAGCCATTTATCAAAATCTGAGCTTTTTATTACCTCATCATATGTCCTTGGTTCATCATCATCCATAAGATATAGTTCCTTATCATTAGTGATGATAAACCCATATCTATCGGGACCCTTATAAACATGACCAGATCTTCATAATGATTGTGTTTCGACAGGTTGTTCTTGGATCACACTCTCTTGTGTATCTAGAACAGGGTCAAACAGTTGATTATATGTTTCTTCTGCTTAAACTTCCAGTTCAATATTGCTCCCACTGACTTTTGCAAGTAAGTGTTCCTTTTCCAAAAAGTGAGCATTCTGAGACATAAATATGTTTTGTGCTTCAGGTTGGTAAAATAGATATCCAATTGTTTCCTTTGGATATCCAATGAATAGACATTTGACAGCCTTGGCATTCATTTATCTGACGCTATCCTCTTTACCATAGCAAGACAACCCCATACTCATAAGTGACTTAGAGATGGCTTCTTGCACCATCTTTCATAAAGTGTAAAATAAACTGATTTAGAGGGCACTGTGTTTAAGACATAAACCGCGCTCTTCAGTGCATATCCCCAAAAGGATTTACTAAGATCTGCATGGCTCATCATGGACCCGACCATATCTCATAAAGTCTGATTCCTCCTTTCCAACACTCTATTGTGTTAGGGTGTATAAGGAGGGGTCCACTGGGGAACTATCCCATTTTCCTTTAGATAATCCTGAAACTCCTGACTTAAGCATTCTCCACCTCGATCCGATTGAAGTGTTTTAATACTTTTCTCAAGCTGTTTCTCTACTTCAGCTCTGAATAGTTTGAACTTTTCAAAACTTTTAGACTTGTGCTTCATCAAGTACAAATAACCGTATCATGAGTAATCATCAATAAAGGTTATGAAGTAGGAGTATCCTCCTACTGCTTGAACACTCATTAGACCACACACAGTAGTATGTATAAGTTCCAATTTACTGGTGGCCCGCTCACCCTTTCCTTGAAAGGGGTAACTTTGTCATTTTTCCATTTAAACAAGGTTCACAATCACAATAAGACTCCAAGTCTATTATGCCCAAGTCTCCACGCTTATGCAACTTGGTTAAGTGATCTTTCTTTTTGTGGCCTAAATGACAATGGCATAAGTAGAAGGTATTCTCTTTACCTAATTTAACTCTCTTCACATTGTTTATATTGAAAACTTCTATTTTCGTATGAATAACATAAATGCCACCTTTTAACATTCCACAAATATAAAGAATATTATTCAAACGAATCTGACAATTATTATTAGAAAATAAAACTTTAAATCCCTCTATTGGTAAACACGCAATAGATACAATATTCTTAGTCACACTTGGAATGTAGTAACAATTATTCAAAACTAAAACAAGTCCACTTGGAAAAACAATACTAAAGCTCCCTACGGCTAATGCAGCAACTCTGGCTCCATTTCCCACACGTAGGTCCATCTCCTCTTTTTCAAGTTTTCTATAGTTCCTTAGACCCTGCACAGAAGTACAAATATGAGAACCACAATTAGTATCTAATACCCAAGTGGATTCACCTAGAAAAGTAGCAAAGTTTTCAATTATAAACATACCTAAAGTAAATGCCTCTGTAGGCTTCTTCTTCAAATGCTCAGAAGTAGGAGCCTTGCAATTCTTGTTCCAATGATATGTTACATTAGTCATAGACATACTTACATGTCCTCTTCTTCCTTTTAAACCCATTAACTACTCCTTTAGTGATAGAATCATACGAGTCATTTTTTGGAGAATGTTTGTTTTTAGACTTTCTTGAAACTTCTTTGCTTTTGGCATTGAATTTTCTTAACGCATCAACAATTTTTGAGAAAGTACACTCATGAACTTTGAAACATTACTCCTTTACAAAATCAGCATAGATGATAGGTAAAGAATCCAACAGGATATCCAATCCTAAGGATTGACCGACTGAAGATCCCAATGATTCCATTTGATGTGTGCTACAACACTTATCCCTTCCTTTATCTTAGAGTTTGAAAGTTCACTAGTTAATTTGAACCTTTCATACCTTACTTTTTCAGGCAAACTCTTTAGATGGATCAACATGGTTTGTAGACTCATGTGATTGCACTATGAACGTATCTCAGGATTCATAGTATCCAACAGCAAGTGTAAGACATAAACCAAATCCTTAATATATTTCAACCATGCATCCTTAATAATAGCCGGTGCATCAGTGCTAGGAATTACTGTGAATGGATTCTCAAGAATGTATGCTAATTCATAATCCTTAAGGATGTCCCTTATGTCTCTGATCCATTCATGGAAGTTAATTGCTGTTAAAGTTTGGATGTATTTAAAACAGATTTTTAAAATGGAGTTCATAATCAACCTAAGATATAAGAAAAGAAAAGAGCTTAGATATTAGTTTAAGTACATGCATTTAATATAAGGACTTTTAATTAAAAACATTTTCCTACTATTTTCTTCGAAATTTACAATAGCCCATTCTATTGAACTCGGGAATTTTAGCCCACCTAATTTCCTAGTAGGTAGCATCTATAACTAGTCTATCATAAACCCTAATTTTATGAGCCAAGTCACAACAGTAAGTTATAGTTGGAATCCCATTCCATTTGCATCGCATGCAATTGCTAATTCATTCAATTTCCCAAATCCTAAGGGATGAGTGCTCTTATCATCTCCTTGAATATGTCTCAGATCTAAGCCTAGCCCCCAATTTTATGGTGGACTACCCCAGCTTTGTTAAGGCAGACCCTATCCCAAACTTTACAACCAATCAATATGGACTAGAAGGAATGCTTTGTGTAGCACTTTGACAGCCCAAAGAGACCGTATTATAAATTTGAGTAAGGAAGACTACAACTTGCCTTAACATATTTACTTTGGGATTTTATTGGTGTTAAACATCTTACCCAATATAGGATTTTATCAGATGGACAAAATTATAAAAACTTATTAACTGAGGGAATTTTAGAATTAATTTATAAGGTCTAACCTTATTAACACTTTTATTTGCTATATTTATATTGCATTTCCTTTGAACTTTTATTCAATAAATTTAATTTTTTACTATGTTACAGAAATATATATAAGCACCATCTTATATACTAGAAATAAATTAGTCCATATTAATCCCCTATTGGCCAATTCAAATTTCACTGATATAGGTTCCCAGGTAGGAGAGGTGCCCCGATAGGGAGTAGACACCAAGTCCAATCCTTAGCCAGAACAAATACGGGCACAAACTTAAAGACCAATGGATTCTCTCGAACTAATAAATTTCATTCTTCCAATTCATGTAAATTGGAAGCATCTATAACCCATGTAATTTAAAGAAATTATTGACACTTGTATAATTTGAGTAAGTTGAACAGGCTTATTCAAAAAAAAATTCATAACCATTTTCCAACCTTGAAATGAAAGGCACAAGTTTATATATATTGTTCCAAACAATTAAATAAACAAATCGTTTCATATAGAAAACAATATTCAGTTCGCTTCTAACTTAATTATGCACTAAATAGGCAGGCTCTGATACCACTATTAGGAACTGACAGTCAGATTGAACATGCATAGCAGGCATGGCGGAAATTCGAAATTTTGTCCCTGTCCCCTGGAACTCCTATTAGTTGCATATAAATTAAATAAAGCCTTAACTAAATAATTCTCTACCTAGGTTAGCATGCAAAAGGATTAGGCATACCATAATTCCAAATTATATCCTACCATATTTATTTTGTACTAAGCATGTTATAACTCCAAGCTACAACCTAGGCATGTTATAACTCTAAGCTATAACCTAAGCATAAAATAAACTAAGCATGCAAAACAACTTAAGCATAACTATTAAGTCTAAAAACACTTCGAGAAAATGACTTAATAATTAAAAGAGAAATTAGAAGACTTACTAGTTGAAGCGTGCTTTAGCAGAACTTTGTTACACAAGCCTCCAAAGAAGGATAGCCTCTATGAGTATCCACATGAACCCCACCAACCAAAACCACCAAATGAGGAAGAACTGAAGAACCTTTAGTAATTGCTAGATCGCTCCAAAATTCCCACCCAAAAATATATATTCTAGAGATTCAAGATCCACTTGAATTTGGTCCACTAAACAATAGAGAAAGGGAGCACAATATATAGGGGGAGCTAGGGCTCCTCGCATTTAATGCGGGATGGGGAAAAATCCCCATCCCACCCTTGGTAACACGCAGATCCCATAGGATCCGAGTGCTGCCCACGCCGACCCGACTTGCCATATAAGTTACCGGCTGGGCCTTATGGGCTCTCCCGCCATCCCAACTTGCGAGTGGCAAGGGCTGCACAAGGCAGGCTCTTGCGACCCTGCCTTATCCTGCGGGCTGGGCCTCGTTGGACTTCCCGGGAGCCCAGTTTATAGGTGGCCTTTGCTGTAGGCCAGTGCAAGCCTAGCTTGCGCTGTCTATAGCCCACGAGTGCCCATGCACTTGTGCGAGCTCACATGGGCCCATAAACCCTTGGGCTTGCGGGTCCTTTTTGCGAAGGGTTTAACCCTCATTTTTCTTGTAGTTCTAGCTCCTCCTCCAATTTAAATATTTATTTTACGACCTTTCCAAAATAGTTACGAGTCAAAATAAGTTCCTTAGTCTATCCAAAACTGATCTAATCTATTTTAACCAATTAAGCAATAATCCAATTATTATTTATATTATATTTTCATAATAGATTAAATCTATTAGTTCTTTACTTAGTCCGATGAAGGTCCAGTGTGAGTGACCTTATAGGATCCCAAAGTATTGGGTAGTTAAGGCTTAACCAACCCTTGTTCTAATGGAATCAATGGCTCGATGCTCTAGACCGTGAATAGAACTCGATTAGCTTAAATGACTGTAGTATGTCTCTAGCAAGGGTCTACCATCCCCCATTACTCGGAGCATCATTTATGCTTATGACTTAATCCCGGCTAATGCAATAGTTATCCAATGCGATAAATTCCTTCCATTCTTTAATATTAGTACTATCTAGTTTGTAGGGTTCGGTTAAAGTGTTAACCCATTAAGAGCAAGGTTGCTCCAAGCTATCCTAGTAGTTTACTTTTTACCGAAGTATATTGTCTTTTACTATAGTGTGTTTGACTAGAAACCATTTCTATCAAACCCATACTCTGACCAAAGGTTTATAGCAATCATCACTTCACCAAGTGGCCAGGTACAACTCTTTAATATATCCGGAGCGATGGATTCTTTCCAACTAATCGGCTTACCAACGTGATGTTATCACTGTACCCATAATCACCCTATAGCACCCTAAATTAACGAGTGTATAGTAGTGACCCAAAGTATAGCAATAGTACCACACAAGGTAACAAGCTTCTCAAGTACGCGGACATTCACAAAGCTTAATGCACAAAGATAAACACTAACACATTGATATATATACCAAGTGTTTATCTTACTGCGGTCTCCAATATATCTCCCAAATATATCCATATGTCAAACTTAAGGCACCACCTTCAATCCTTAGGAGATTGACTGCTTGGACCCTTTCCAAGAAAGTTGACCACATGTTAGTCTTTCTACTTCATCAATATCCTTTCTTGATGAAACTATGAGTAGGGATAGTTTAGACATAATCGTAATTACACATGAAGCAGGTTCCACCAGATATAGTCCAACTATAATTTCTCTGACTTCATGCTATTATATGTCAAGGACTTTTGCATACATACATCAATGAACATATTTGACCAGCTATAATATATATATACATAGAAACTCATTGATATGAATAAAAGAAAAAATGCCTTTATTGATTGAATAAATTATTCGTACTATTACATTGCCTTAAGGGCATACATCATATCCAACACCACTAACAATGTCGGTCCTTTGATATCATCCTCTTCTAACAGGTAAGCATCGATGTCAATTAGCTCTAGTTGAACTAGCATGGCTTCCTCATCATGGGAATCCTCTAACTCATAAGCATCAATATCGATAGGGGTAGGTTCATCGGGTAGAGCCATTACTGAATGAACCATAGGATTGGCTTGCATGATTAGATTAAAGCCATGATTGGAGGGTAGTCTTGACTCAAAACCTGCAACTTGCTTCTCGAAATTTGACAGAGGATTGTTCATGGTTCTTAGCTTGAGCTCGAGCTCATGGATCTTTTTCTCTCAAATCAAGCCATAGATAGCCTCAAGTGTATCCCTAAAAGCGCTGGTGTGATGACCCTTACTAACATGATAAGTGCAAATGTGATCCATCTCCTTAGGATTGGGTGGAACGTAGGGATTGATACTTTGGAGAAGTCCTAGTGCCCTCAACTTACTAAAGATTGAAGGTAGAGGCGCCTTCTAAGTGGAAATACCATCCTCCATGGTACAGACTACAATAACCTCTTCTTGTATAGTTGCAGTTTCAGGATCCAAACTAGACATTGAGTTAGAGATTGAAGCTGGTGTTGATGATGATGAGGCATTCTGCTTGAACCAAGGTTTAGTCGGCTCACTCACCTTCTCCAATTCCTAAATCCTTTCCTATTTTTTGGTCTTCTCAAAGACCTCAACATAGCTAAAGAAAATATCCATACCAGGAACCTTGCAATATTTGGGCAAAGCACCATCCATTAACTTCATAATCATCTCGGGGAGACTAAGGCAATCCTTCAACATGATTTGGGTGACCATCCACCTCTTGAAATAAGGCTTGAACTTTTCATTAGCGGCCTACTTTGTAGCTCTATATTCTGCATGGTGGTCTAAATAGCTGCATACTACTCAAAGAAAGCCTTCTATAAAGCCTTCCAATTTCCCATCACCTTATCGGACAAAGTGTTGTACCATTCGATAGTAGGACTCCCCAAAGTGTAAGGAAACATCTTGGTAGAGACTTTGTCTCTTAACTTTCTTGTCATCATTACCCTCTGGTAGGTAGTGATGTGTGACTAAGGTGGACCAGTTCCCTTATACTTTGCTATACTAGGCATACTAAAGTTTTTGGTGACCTAATCTTCCTCCCTAGTAGCATAAATGGATTGTGTTAGTGGTTGAACACTTGAATTAGTAGCAAGTAACTTCTATAACAAATCTCACAACTCCACAAAAAAGGAAGAGTTATCTGACTAAGTAGTAGCTCCTAAGAGTAAACCAATTGATTGAGGAAAGGTTGTTCCCTTAGGTGTAACTACAAAATTAGGGGCTAGACCAGATGCCCCGAACTAAAATGCTGGAGGCACAAAACCTTGGCTAGGCTGAGCAAACTAACTAACGACTGGTAGAAATGTTGCACCCACTAACTTAAAAGCTGACTGACTATACCAAATGGACCAAATGAACCCAACCAACCAAACTGACTGGAAGACCCTCCTTAGACCTGAAGAGGTGGCAACTGAGACTGAGTGAATGGGTTGTAAGCAACCTTTAAAACGAGGAGGCTACTCACTAACCACTTTATGGATCGCTATATTTCCGACCGGTGTACCTTGAGAGAGATTAGCCATCGTCTCTTTGGCCAAGATTGCCCTAACAAAATTCATCATACCTAAATACTCTGAGACAACATTTGTAATCTTCGGCCTAATATCAGCCCTTGAAGCATTTGCCTCCTCATCGAGATTAACATCCTCAACGTCAACATCTACCTGGTCGTCAGAAGTCAGAATATAATACATCTTCTCAACTTGGTGGGTAGTATAAGAATCAAATAGACCAAACTTACTGCTAGAAGACAGAGGTGGAGTTTTAACCCTTAACTAAACTGGGGGAGGTGGAGGCAGAACTTGGATACAAACAGAACAAACCTGAGATTGTTGCCAAGCTTTGACTCTAGCTGAGGTAGTAACCAAAAGATCAGTACATGCATGGGGTTTGGTATGCATGAGCAATTTACAACAATGCATGGTGAGGTTATTTACAAGGGAAAATACAACACAACTCATGCAAAGCGTGCCTTCCAACCTTATCCCTCCAGCTGATTCTACATGTATATTCCTGTGATTACCATGGGGATAAAAATGGGCGACCTAATCTAATTCACTAGAAAAAGGTACCTAGAGGGATAAAATTCTAAGGCTTTCGATAAGAATGGTGTAAGGACGTAACAAAAGTTGATGTAGTTGGTTCACATCGCACCAAGCCTCTTTAACGAGAGGTGACAATGAGTGCTCCACCCACTTGGGTGTCCCCTATTCTTGGTGGGAATGAGTGACAACTTCTTAAGCTTCTCAGAAAAATAGGGCACCCTTTCCCAGGGCTAGAAGAGGAGCGCATTTAATTCTAGAGAGAAGGAGGTAAGAAGATAGAGTGTAATAATTTTCCCAAATGATGAAAAACAAAGCAAGTTGAAATAAATAAATGATATTTGGTGCTCATCATAATCTTTCACACTTTTCAAAAACAAACCAAAATTTTGCAAGTTAAAAGATTATATCCCCAATAGAGTCACTAATATGATGGGTCATGGTTAAAAATATGTGGATTTCCCTTAGCGCCTTACGGCGAGGTCCACTGGGGGTTTCTTTGGTTTAAGCATGATGGAACCATTTAGTTCAAGTTTTCACATTTCAAACAACTTTAATGTATAAAAGAATTGAGACCAAAATCTCAATGTAAATAATAGAGTTACCAGCCAAGTTGTCTACTTGGGAAAGAGTTTTGGTACGGTTCCTATTGCACGGGAGACTCATACCTTTTGGATAAGAGATTTGGGAATCGGATGAGTCACTCATTTCTCTTTTAGTTAATTCAAAATTACATTCGTCGTGTTCAACCATTTTCTTATTTTTCTACACTCTTTTACACCCGATAGATGCATTCAACAATTAATAATAAAGTGCAAAAAATAAAGGGGGATAAAAATTACAACCAAGAAATGGGGAATTGCAAGGGAACCTATACATTTGTTCTAAGTTATAAAACAAAAATAGATAAATTTACATGCATCAACAAAGATTAGCACAGTTTACGGCACATCATAAGTCAACATTTTGTAAAAAAAACCGTGATTGTGTTAGCATGGCTTTTGCCATCGATAGTGCCTTCGCGGCTTCTAGGATCGAAAAGAAATAATAGTTCTTCAACTTATATTTTCATGAAAACATGTTTTGATTTTTCTTGGGTAGATTTACTGATTCATTAGTGAAACTAATCGCATCAAAAATGGTTATCTTAATTGATTTTATAGATTCAATGGGAAATTGGGATTCTTCCTGGGGATCAATACCCCTATAGGTGGGGGACACCCTACGGCTGCTGGTGGGACCCATAAGGGTATGGGGGACCCGTATGGGTCATGTTTGGACCCAAATAGAACCTGATCTTCGTTAAAAGAGTAGATCTTATGGAGGAAAGGAACAGAACAAAATGGGATTTCCTTCCATATGGGTATGGCACACAAGTTTAATATCCCTAAGGACATAGAGGTGCCAACAAGACCCATATAGGTCAGGACTAGAACCAAAATAAGATTAAATTATAGATCAAATTGAATAAATATAAATGATAGTAGAAGAAATAAGGTGTGATTCCCTTTAAAACTCATGAGCATACCTTCTCACCGTGAATCTCCTTTGAAGAGATCCCTATGCTGAGAGAGAGTCTACCCAAAGTAGATGATTAAATGATAGATTTAGGAATGTTAGGGTGGGTAATTGTGCGGAAAGAACCTCCCCCAAATCCTAAATATGATGCTAGAAAGGAATAAAATGTTGGCAAAACCAATATAGAATGGTTTTCCCCTATTTTATAATAGCTATACCTCTTTTATACCCTTTCTATACCTACGATAAACTGCTAAAAAAGCTGCCTATATCGTCTGATATGATTTTTTTTTATCTTGGCTCTCTTCTTAAAGTGAGGCAAAATGCCTCTATTTATAGGAAAAAATCGAGTCTGAACACATTAAATTATATTTATGGCTGATTTCTTCCAAATAGGGCATGATTGCCATCAGAGTTGTCTGATTGCTCTTGATGGGGACCTGTATGAGTGTGGTGGGACCCGTACGAGTACTAGTCGGACCCGTACAGGTCCCCTCAAGCCATATAGAGGTGCATGGCCGTAAATGTCAACCTATGGACCCAAACGCCTAAGGTGTGACCCGTACGGGTCCCAAATGGCAGTCTATGTCTCCAAACTCTGGCTAAACTCACCTCTGCTATAGTAGGAACTCCTCTAATGGATACTACCTGTAAAGAATGGCATTATTTAGCTCTCATCATTGTTTCATGAGAAGGACCTCTAAAATTCAGTGCTCATAGGTAACCAATCAGATTTAGGTCCTCTCAGGTTAACAACCATTTCAGGCCATTGGTTGACATCATAATAACCATTTTTAAATCTACACATATTAGTAACATGATTATTTCTACCATAAAACCTACACCCTATGATTAGTTAGTTTTGTTTGCTCTTCTTTTCAATCTTTTGAAGTTCTTTCTTTCCCTACTCTCTAGAATATCCTGCTTTGGATAGATCTGGATCTGATTTTTTGGATTGTATCTTATAGTTGACTGGGGGGAGCTATTTCCACTCTGTGTTTCTTCCTTTGCTTGAGTAGTTGCTCATTATAGATCACTATAGCTTTTCCTTTTTTATCAGCTGTATACTTCTGTGCCTGAGTTTGTTTGATTACTTTCTTTCGTTTTGGATGTTCCGTATGTTATATATGATGTATGCCCTTAAGGCAATTAGGGAGATATATCTTAATTATGTAATAGTATGAATAATTTGTTTGATTAATAAAGGCATTTAATCTTTTGTTTATATAAATATGTCAATATACATTATGACTAGTTAAAATATACTTATTGATATCTGCATACAAAAGTCATTGACATATATCATAGCATGAAGTGAGAGATCATAGTTAGACTATGCTTAGAGAGATCAGCTTCATGTGCAATTATGATTATATCTAAAGTATCCCGAGTCATAGTTTTATCAAGAAAGGATATTGATGAAGTAGTAATACTAGCACGTGGTCAACTTTCTTAGAATGGGTCCAAGCAGTTAATGTCCTATAATTGAAGGTGGTGCCTTAAGATTGACACATGGATATATCTGGTGGATATACTGGAGACTGCAATAAGATAAACACTTGGTATATATATCAAGGTGTTAGTTTTTATCTTTATGCAGTAGCTTGGCGAATATCCTCATACCGGAGATATTAGTTGCCTTGTATGGTATTGTCAGTAGGTTTTGGTTCATACCTATGCACTCATTAATTTAGGGTGTCACTAGTGATTATAGGTATGGCGATGATAGCACATTGGTAAGCTATATAGTTGGAAAGACTCCATCGCTCCAGATATATTAAGGAGTTGTACCTGGCCACTTATTGAAGTAATGATTGCTATAAACCTTTGATCAGAGTATGTGTTTGATAGAAATAGTTTGTAGTAAAACACATTATGGTAAAAGGCAATATACTTCAGTAAACAAGTAAATAACTGGAATAGCTTGGAGGAACCTCGCTATTAGTGGGTGAACACTTTGACCAAACTCAACAAACCAGATGGTACTATTATTAAAGAATTGAAGGAGTTCATATCATTTGGCAACTATTGCATTCACCAGGATTAAGTCAAAGGCACAAATGATGTTTAGAGTAATGTAGGATGGTATTCCTAGAGGCATACTATAGTCATTTCAGGTAATCGAGTTCTATTCACGGTCTATCCAATAGTTCCTACAGAACAAGGATTGGTGAAGCCCTAACAACTCAATACTTTGGGATCCTATAAGGTTACACACATTGGAGCTTCATCGGACTGAGTAAAAAATTAACAGATTTATTCTATTACAAAAATATTGCATAATTATAATTAGATTATTATTTGGATAAGCCAATAATTTATTTTTACCGATAACTAATTTTATTAGGGTCATAAATAAATAAACATGTTGATTAAAATGATTAGATCATTTTCTGGTTAAGCTAGATATTCATTTTGACAGGTAACTAATTTTATTAGGGTCATAAATAAATATATTTATTTGAGAGGGACCTCAAAGGTAAATAGCCATCGGAAGTAATAATTATGCATGTGAGGGTGTGCAACACTGCTTATCTAGTGCACGGTGGGTGTGCGGGATGTATGGGACTATTTGGAGCAATACCACGCACTATACACTGACTCGTACACGAGTGTGCGTAGGGTGCATGGAGTGTGTGACATTATGCAAGAAACATTGCGCATTGCCCGAGCAGTAGGTGCGCGGCACCATGCGAGAAACTTCGTACATTGCACCGCGCATCACGCTAAAGTGTGTGGATAGTGCACAACCCGCGTAGGACATATGCATTTGCACATATCCCACATCCGAAATGGGAGTGGGTTTTCCTTCTCCCTTGGGCTATATAAGGAGCCCTTTGGCACCCCTTTCAAAGCACTTCAACTTGAGTCTTTCAAGTCATTTTTCGAGGATCTTCGCAGAAGATTCTCAAGTCGGGATAAAAGGACTTTTTGATCTCACGGATCATAGTTCAAGGACCTCAAATTTATTTTTAATTTGAGGGCCTCTAGTTTATATTTTCAGGTGGGCTTTTGGATTTGTCTAGTAGCTACTCAAAGCTCTACAGTTCTTCCTCTCGGGGAGGTTTCGGTTGGTGGGGTTTGTATGGATACTCATAGAAGCTATCCTACGCTTGGAGGCTTGTGCAAGGAGGTTCTACTAAACAACGCTTCAACTAGTAAGTTTCCTTTGTTTCTCTTTTTACTTATTAGGTCTTTTTCTTTAAGCTCTTTTAGACTTAATAATTATTCTTATGTTGTTTTGGATTCTTAGTTTATTTTATGCTTAGGTTATAACTTAGAGTTATAACATGTTTAGTTTAAAATATTTATGTTAGGATATAATTTAGAATTATGATATGCCTAGCCTATGCCTGCTAACCTTGGTAGAGAATTATTTAGTTAAGGCTTTATTTAATATGCAACTAATAGGAGTTCCTAGGGACAAGGGACAAAATTTTGAATTTCCGCCATGCCTTTTATGCATGTTCAAAGTGACTGTTAGTTCCCAACAGTGGTATTAGAGGCTGCCTATTTAGTGCATAATTAAGTTAGAAGCGAACTGAATTTTATTTTCTACACAAAATGTTCTAAGCTTTATTAATTGTTTGGAACAATAGATGAACTTAGGATTTCATTTCAAGGGTAGAAAATGGTTATGCATAATTTCTAATAAGACTACTCAACTTACTCAAAATTTATCAAAGACTCAATAAATTATATAAGTTACAAGGGTTTTAGATACTTTCAATTTACATTAATTGTAGGAACAAAATTTATTAGCCATAACTTTTATTAAGTAAGAGGAGTAAATGGACATTCGATAAATTCCATTTTTCTTTAATTGGGGAAAAAATTTACGTGCCAAATTAGAGGAGATTTAGTACAAGTACCAGAGCCAAATGTGGATGCATTGGTGGTAATAGTGGTCCCTAGGGATTTGGGAAAGCCATCGTCAAAGCTAGACAAGCGTATAATCGGAGAAGGGAACTGTCGATGGGAAAGCCATCGTCAAAGCTGAATATGGATGAAACCGTGAAATTCAGCCAGGACTCAAAAACAAGGAATACCATGGAGCGGATTTACCATTTTATCGTTTCAATAGTAAGAAATCCTTGATTTGAATTATGGTACAGCTTGTTTAGTCTCTCATGGTTTAGTTGGATCTCATTGGCTACTTTTAGGGTTCATTGAAAAATGGTATGATTGGGGAGGTTTCAATTGATCTTACTAATTATGCTGAAGATACAAAAGCTTCCACTATTTCACTTCCCCTAAAGAATTCAACATCAAATGCGGTTTTGCATGTGAGCCAACCCTCTCTCTCTAGCATATATACTGGTCACAGATATAAATCTCAAAATTTAATGATGAAGATGCAAATTTAGTTCAATTTTGGTATTTAATTTAACTCTAGATATTGTTTTTTTTATAGATTTCGATTCAGAGGCCGGAAGGAGACAACAACCAATGGTAACAGAAATGGCATTGTCAGTCCAATATCTTCTTTTGTTTTTGAAATAGTAACAATTCTTTTTGCCTTTTTTGATGGATTTACAGAGATGTGGAGGAAACCGAAGAAGCAAACATTAAAACCCAGAATACAACCCTAAATACCCTTTTAAGCAATAGTAATGGAGACGAAGGCATTTGAAAAAAATCCAATGTGGTAATTTTTCAACCTAGTACTAGAATTAGAATCTCTTTTCCATGATTGAGGAAATTAAAAAGCATGACAAAATTTACTGTATATAGATAATTCTCATATTTGTTGCAGGTTCAATGCATTAATGATGCCAACCACAATGCTGGACTAAATGGTCACTACGGAATATCTAGTGGATCTGACGTTACAATGTCAAGTTCTAGTAGCAGTTCTGGCCTCAATACCTCACGCGATATTTGAATTACAAATAATATCCTCCAAGCCTCAACTCCTTGTTGTTGAATATTTTATGTGTAAAGAACATAGGCAACGGAAAACATGAGAGACATTGGAACACATAAGCATATGGCGCTTATGAGCACACTTTTTATTATGAATATGATGCCTATTTATAGGCTGACACAGGAGTAACAAATAAAATATAAAATCAGATATAAAATCTAATAATCAACTTAAAATTAAATCTAATCATAACAATTTCCTAATAAATCTAATCTTAACTCTTTCAAATATTAGCTTTTGGAGACATTTTCAACACTCGGCCTTAGCTCGGAAGTTATGGATTTTATTTAGAATCATAGGCGTATTTGTTGGGATATGGATATGGATCATTGGTCTATGTCGTGGGCATGATTTTGGTTATGAGTAATGGTTATTGGTCATGGGTCATGGGTTATGGGTTATGGGTTATGGGCATTGGTTATAGGCATTGGTTATGGGCATTGGTCATGGGGCATTGGTCATTGGTCATGTGGCCTGAGCTTTGAATGTAACACTCATCCTTTTGTGGTATATCATACTCTTGTTGCATCGTCATGGCGCACTTCTGTTGGTGTTGCAATTTCTTTGGCTGAAGCACACTGATCCCATAAGAAGATAGCTCTGATTCCACTGTTGTTAAATATTTTATGTGTAAGGAACATAAGCATCGGAAAACATGAGAGACATTGGAACACATAATCATATGGAACTTCTGAGCACACTTTTTATTATGAATATGATACCTATTTATACGCTTAAAAAGACATAATAATTAAATATAAAATCAGATATTAAATCTAATCAAATCAACTTAAAATTAAATCTAATCCTAACAATTTCCTAATAAATCTTATCTTTGACTCTTTCAAATATTAGCTTCTAGAGACATTTTCAGCACTCCTCACAAAGCAATTGCAAATGGCTCTAAAATGGTCTATGAAGGGCATCGGCACGCCCTTGATTATGATATACTAAAATAGGAAAGCCATGACATGTCATACAAATTAGAGCAAAGTCAGCTGCAAAAAAAGCTGAAGATGCAGTATGAATGCTCGTCGTCCTTCGCCAACATAAATGAAATAAAAGGCCAAATTGATAGCCTGAAAAATGAGCTCAAGAAGCAAAGCAAAGAGCAATCTGATTCTTTGGTGATTATAGGTGAACTTGAAAACCATATTACGAGCTTGGAGGAAGAACTCGAGCAACAAGCTCAAAGATTTGAAACTGATCTAGATGAACCAGGATATTTAGTCGATCATGCCAATTCTATAAACTTCTGATTTATATTTAAATTAGCCTTAATCACATCAATCAAAAACTCGGTTTTAAGACATTCTTTAATGTCTTCTTTCACAGTTTCAATATGAAACTTTGTGAATTTGATGGAAAATAATGCATTATTTATAATTATTTGCATATTAATTGGTGAAGTAATATTTGCTTCTTCTGGAGCCTTTAACAATTTTTTTATCCTTTTGGTACATCAATATTGGCTCTTCAAGAGCATTCAATAACTTTTGTGTTACCATATCATTGTAACTTTTCTGATCATTAACCTATAAACAAAAGAAAGCTTGTAACTATATATAAAATCCATACTTTTAAACTAGAGCTGGGCAAAAGCACGCCGGCCTATGAGGCCCGCCTCTCATGGGTCGGGTTTGGACAATCTAATTGGAGATTAGTGTGAGCGAACGACATTAAGGTTGTAAGGGACGCGACGTAGCGGGCCGAAGGACCAACCTCAAAAAATATGGTAATGAGTGATGGAAAATGGTCTTGCACATTTTAATCCTCAAAAGATATAAGACTGAAATCCCGTGTTTAAGATAGAGTCGCCACCCAATTCAGCTAAACAGGGGATTTTAGGCACAATTTCCCACATGGTGGTAGACAATACCTTAAGTAGAGATTCCAAGTTTGGATGATTCTATCTATTCTACATTAGCCAAATTAAATCATTTATCATGATAAAAGTATGAATCTTTCTTATTCGGTTTTAATCCACCCTATTTATCATTATTCAGTTTATGTGTTATATTCGCGTGTTTTAACAAGCATTCGGAAGTGGTAAATTAATAAATTATTGTAGTCATCCAACGAATAAAAATGCAGAAATTGAAATTATTACAAGGCTTTCAAATCCTATACATTTGTCTAAACATGAAAAATAAAATACCCGAAGGCCTAAACATACATCTGACCTAAATCTACCTGCATCCAAAAAAGTTAGCACAAATAAGCCATGTATACGAGATATATCACATATAGCGGCACCCCCGGCAGTGATGTCTGATGGGTGGCAGCCCCTAGAGGGGTCCGAGGGCAGCGTCCGGGGCGGGGTCTGGGGGTAGAGCCCGAGGCTTGGGTCGAATGAAAATATTTCTCGAGTAAAGGTCTCCTTCGAAAAATTCATTTTTCGAATGAATTGTTGGGAAAATTCCATTTTAGCCTCGATTATTATTTTAACCAGAATATTAGCAAAAATACTACATTTTATGGGGTTGGGATTGTTTTTGGGGAATTTTGAATTCCCGTCGTCATTCTGTACATCCTAGCTTTGGAAATTAAACTAAGTGGAGAGAAATAAAATAAACTTATTATCTAGAACATCATGTCCTCAGCAGTGTGATTGATAATGTTAGCGGTATCATTGAAATCATCGGTGGCCTCATTCATTCAGGCACATGAGTTGACATTGTGGATATCATAAAGAAAAGGTCTCACAAGAAATATAAAGCCATTAGTCGTAAGCAAGGCCACTAGCGGTATCATTGATGTGTTGCAAATCAATGATCCGGAAAACTCATTAAAAACCTCAAGATAAGCATCCAGCTCAAGGTTTTGATGAAAATGAAATCCATAAGTCCAAGAAGACCTCAACTGATTCAAGACAGAAGAAAAAATTTCCTAAATCCTAAGAAAATAGCATCCGGAGAAGATCACTGCAGGAATAGTATCCGATAAAATTATTGACTGAAGACATCCAGAAGACATAACTCTTAAGACATAGGGAATATTCAGATATTTAATTTCCCTCCAAAATTGGTCTGAAGTCAAACATGCTTTTTTCCTTGGAGAATGAAAAAGCAACAGCTTGCATGAATTCAATAAAGGACAAAAGGGCTAGCATGGAAAGAGAAAAAGGTAACAAACTTTTTAACCTAGACCAATAGCAAGGAGCGTAGAGTCCATGCAAAAGGCAAAGTTGCATAAACTTTAGCAGCGCACAAAAAGCCAAATAAACTGCAATTGCAACCTTGTTGCTCTAATCCCAACAAATTCAAATGGGACATTTATTAGGTCTAATAGAAAGATCAATAGCTCCAGATGTGCCATCTCATATCTGATCAATGGTGAAGATTCAAGATCAAACAACGGCTAAATTTATGATCCAAGCCTTCAAAAGGTAAGCTTCACACGTTGATAAGATGTTGGCTGATTTTACGAAGCTATTACCTTTAAAAATTTGCTACACAATCAGTGATTCAATCCCTCCAAGAACTAAACACTCAAATATGTTTGCAAGAATTCTCAAATGAAATTATAAACTTGACGAATTCAAAATCCAACAGTTGTTAAAACAAAAGTTGTAAAATCTCATACTTGGGTGAGTATTGAGATTAGGACTTAGCTTGAACTAGGCATAGTTTAAGTGTTATATCCCTGCGGGACTTAGCTTGAACTTGGGTAGAGTTTGAATGGTATATCCCTTAGAGAAAAGGACTTAGCCATGCTTGGAGTTAGTTTGGTGGTATATCCTACTTTTGGAAGAAGGGAGATTCTATGCAGACATGCTGCAAAGGACTTAGCCAGGCTAGGGATTAGTTTGGTGGTATATCCTACATTTTGAGGAGAGAAAAATCTCCGCAAAGAACTTTAAAGGGTTGATTTCTGCCCTTGAAAGAAATCTCATTAGTGGACTTAAGCTCAGAGGAGGAAACTCTAGGGACTTCACGTATGTGGTGCGGAACTAGTATAAATCAAACACGCTAAAAAAGACTTTTGGAAAGTCTAATATTCTGCAAAAAGGGTTATTCAACCCCCTCTGACCATAATTATACAAGCATAGGGATCAATAAGTGGTATCAAAGCTAGTGCTCATAACTAGAGACTTAATAATATCAAGCTAAAGGTTCATATTTTTTATTACGTAAATAAAAAATGAGTTATCAGAATAATAACTCACAAATCATTTTGGAGGGTATGTATGAGCACTGGATTTTACTGGTCCTTCTCACAAAACGATGGTGAGAACTTGATACTGCTATTCTTTATAGGTGTTATCCATTAGAGGTGTTCCTACTATAGCAGATATGAGTTTAGGCAGAGTTTGGAGACCTAGACTGGCTTTAGGGACCTGTACGGGGTCACACCTTAGGGGTACGAGTCCATAGGTTGATCCGTATGGCTCCACTCCTCCTTACAGCTTAGGGGGGACCTGTACGGGTCCTACCACACCCATATGGGTCCTCACCAAGAGCAATTAGATAGATCTGATTGCAATCATTCCTTATTCGGAAGAAATTAGCCGTAAATACAATTTCTTGTGTTTAGACTCTATTTTTTTCTTATAAATAGAGCATTTTGCCTCATTTTAAAGGGGACAAGTTAAGAACATTACATACACCATGCGTTTTATTTCACAATAATTCTCTTAGGTTTAGAAAGGGTATATAAGGGGTATATGAGGTATAAAATAGGGAGAAACCCCATTCCTTGAGGATTTGACCACATTTTATTCCTTTCTACCTTCGTTCATTAGGATTGGGGAGGTTCTATCCACACAAACACTGACCTAAATAATCCTAAAATCACCATTTCCGCATCCACTTTTGCTAGATTCTGTCTTGGCATTGGGATTGCTTCAAAGAGGATTCACGGCGTAAAGGTATGCTCCTGAGTTTCAAAGAGACTCACTTTTCATTTAGTTTTGTTATCTTATTCATTTATTTGCCTTGATCTGTCTTTTGATCTATTTTAGGTCTAGTCCGAACCCATATGGACCTTATTAGTATGTTTTATCCCCATAGATATTAAATCAGCGCACCATACCCATATGGAAGGAAATCCCATTTTATTCTATTCTTTCTCCTTAAATCTGCTCTTTTTAACTAAAATAAGGTTCTGTTTGTGTCCAAACAAGACCAGTACGGGTCCCCCATACCCGTAAGGGCCCCTCGTAGTCGTAAGGGTGTCCCCCACCCGTACGAGTACTAGCCCCTAAGCAGAACCCCAATTTCCCCATTGAATATGTAAAATGAACTAACATCACCATTTGCTAAGCTACCAGTTCCACTAATAATCTGGTAAATCAACCGATGAAAAGCTAAAATGTGTTTTCATAATAAAATATGTTGAAGACCCGTTATTTCTTTTCGATCCTAAAAGCCGTCTGGGCACTACTGATTGCAAAACCACCATGCTAATATAATCACATTTTCTCCAACAAAATACTAACTTATAACGTGCCATAAACTGTTCTAATCTTTGTGGATGCAGGCGAATTTATTTATCTTGTTTTATAACTCAGCAAAAATATGTAGGTTCCCTTACAATCCCCCATTTTCCCCCGGTGGTAATCTTTACTACCCCTTTACTGTTTGTGCAATGTTATGAATTATTGAACACACGTATTAAGTGTGAAAGAGTGTATAAAGATAGGATTTCTCATATAATTCCCCAAATTATGAAAAAAAAGGTTTTACAAGGCGAATGTAATTTTGAATTAACTAAATGAGAAATAAGTGACTCATTCGATACCCGAATCTCTCATCCAAAAGGTATGATTCTCCCGCCTAGTAGGAACCATACCAAAACTCTTTCCCAAGTAGACATCTTGGGTGGCAGCCAAGAGCGGACGACCTTTTTTCCCCCGAACCCACGTGAGAGGTGGGGTAGGGGGAAAAATAATGATAAGCTGAGAAGCGAGCCGGAGGATTGATCCTCATTTAAGCATGTGAAGAAAATGATTGATTCCCATGTAGAAGTTGAATTTTATTCCAATTTAGATGTTAAGAGATACGAGACTTGAAATCCTTTATTTTAAGATAGAGTCACCACCCGGTTTAGCTCTACTAGGAATTTGGGTACGATATTCCCACCCGGTGGTTGGACCGTACCTTAAAACTGAGATTCCAAGTTCGGATGATGTTGCTTATTTTTCATTTATTAAATCAAGGCATTTATATTTTAATAAACGTGACTTTAGTTCTTATGCGATTTAAGTCCTCCTAATCAGAATTTTTGGTTAAAATATCCATACATCACATAGCGCGGCATGCAATAAAGCAGTAAATAAAGCAAATAAATAATTATTATATGGCTTTACAAATACCTACAAATTTTTAATGCGGGAAAATAAAACAAATAAATAATAAGACCAAGAGCAGGTCTCAACCGAGCTTACCAACCTAGAAACAGCTCGAAGAAATAAAAAAATGCACACAAGCAAATAACAAATAATGCATAGATAATAAAAAGTCAGGAAATAAATCAAACAAGGAAGAAAACACATTTTTTGGGCATTTATTAATTATCTAAGCACCTAATAATTAATTAAATAAACTAAACAACCTAAAATTAATTAAGGATATTACAGAATATTTTTGAAATTTTATGTTATGGGAAAAAGATTTATTAAGAATTTATTTGGTGAAAAACCCATTTTAAGCCATGAAATAGTCATTTAACAATTAAATAATTAATAAAATAAAAATAAAGCTTAAAAATGATTTTAATTGGATCAAGATTATTTATGATTTTTAGGGAATTTTTTGGGTGTTAAACGGGGTTTGAAATGCATTAAAACGATAAAATAGAGCCAAAAAAGTAAAATAAAACATACAAGGACCATTTGGGCATTTTTTGCCAGTAGGCCGACTCAGTGAGGTGGTAGGCCGCTTGAAGGACACGGTTGGCTGAATCAGTGAGTCGGCCTAGGTGTTGCTCAATCGGCCGACAGTCCATTGAAGTGGTGAAATGGAAAAAATGACTAAACTCGCAAAAATGCAAAAATCGACATTTTTGCACTCGAAAACTCAAGATTATTGACTTTTTAAATCGTTTCCCACATTATTTCAGTAGATTTGGACTTAAAACATCGGAACAGCTTTGAGTTTTTGACTCTAGGGGAAAGAACCAAAAAATACTCCTAAAAAGGTGGTTGAAGTAGGACGACTAAGTAACGCGGTAGACCGACTAACTAAGTCGGCCAGCCGTGACACTCAGGCGGCCTGCCAGTCACCGGAGTGGTCAGCCGGAATCTCGCTAGAAAATCACAAAAATGCCAAAAACAAAGGCTAAATGCCCAGAAATCAAGTAATGACACAACAAGTACAGTCCTCGGAACTAGGTCGCGTTAGTGACATGGTAGTCTGCGCCACTGACGTGGTAGGCCACGCTGTGTCAGTTGACGTGGCTAAGGGTTAGGCCACTTCACATGCAGCGGCCAGAACTGGGCCGCTTCATGTGAAGCGGCCTACATTATCTTGGAGAGGCCAAAATATGCCCACTCCAAGATAATGTGGCCCCCACATGGCTACTGCCAAGGAAGCGGCCAAACCTTGGCTGCTGCCCCCTGCAGTGGCCAATGCCGCGGGCACCAGTCTTGGGCAAGGTGAGACAAAGGCAAAAATAAAATACCGCTAACTTTAAAAAAAACATAACTTTCACCACGGTTATTCGATTCAAGCAATTTTTGACATTTTCAGAAACCTTGAAGAGTCTAAAATCTAGAAAAAGTAACCAGACTTGGTGAAAATGTTTGGGTTTTTCAGAAAACCGGAAAATAAATTACTGCATGCGAGAGAAAGATAAATGCTCATTTTAAATGCAATTTTAAGTATATTTATTTGTGGTCAAAGGTCCAAATTCGTCAAAAAGGTACTTGCCAAACGTGATTCAACTCTTAAAGAATAGAACAAATAGAAAAAGATTAGAGCAAAAAGTCATCATTGTTCGGCGGGACACCGAAAAGCCCGTGCTCACAGCGACTCTACCATTTATATCAAGATTTGGGTATCGATTCTTTTATTCTCTAAAATTGGTTAAAATGTGCAAACTTGAACTAAATGGTTTCATCATGCCTAAATCAAACAAACCCCCAATGGACCCTTCTGCAAGGCCCCAAGGGAAATCCATATATTTTCAACCATGGGAGTTCATAGTATGTCTATAACCTGTCCTCCACTCTTTACCGATGGATACTACACATTTTGGAAGAATCGGATGAAGAATTTCATTCAGACCAAAAAGCATGCTAGCATGGATTGCCATTAAAGATGGCCCATATATCGCTACCTATGAGGTTGAGGGTATCACCATAAGGCAACCCTTAAATCATTGGGATGATAATGATTATATAAAGTTGCATGAAAATACAAATTCTATTAATATTCTTCATTGTGCTTTGAGTGCAGCTGAATTTAATAGGATCTCAGGCTGCTAAATAGCTCAAGAATTTTGGCAAAAACTTGAAGTGACCTATGAAGGAACCAAAAAGGTCTGAGAAGCCAAAATTGATCTCCTCTAGGAAAAGCTGGGAAACTTCAAGATAGAACCAAAGGAATCCATCAGCAACATGGATACTAGATATGCCAATCCAGTAAATGAGATGATAAGGTTGGGAAAGGAGATCATAGAAGAAGAGATGGTGAAGAAAATCCTCTAGAGTATAAACAAAGAATGTGATAACAAAAAGACTACCATTGAGGAAGCTCATGGCTTAAAATTCTATGATCATGATGAACTCATTGAAAACTTGTTGAACTAAGAACTATCCCTAGAAAGATACAGCCAACAGGAAAAGAAACCCAAAGAAAGGAAGAAAGGAATTGCTCTCAAACTAGATTCCTTCATATCAGCCTCCTCTAGAATAGAAAAATAGTCAAGGGAATCTCCTTTTAGAAAGGGAGAAAAGGCCATGTTGGCCAGATAATTCCAGAGCTTCCTAAGGAGGGAAGAGAAAGGATCAAGGTGGAATTACAAAAGGTATGACTCCAAAAGAAGGAATGAAAGTAGCTCTAGAAGAGATAAGCACGGAAAAGATTCAGAAGATAAGAAGGATCAAGAAAAGGAAATGGCTTGCTCTGAATGTGATGGGAAAGGACATTTCAAAGCAAAATGTCCTAATAAGATCAAGAAGGAAAAGAAGCAGAAGAAAAAGGAGATGGTGGCTACTTAGAGCAATAGTGAGGAAAGTAGTAGCTCATCATCCTTAGATGAAGATGAGACTACAAACTGTACATTCATAGCATTAATAGAGCCAGAGGTAGAACATTTTGGTAGGGGAATAACTCAGCAGATTACTGAAGAAACTAATGAATCAGAGATTGAGTCAGCCAGTGCAGATTTAAACTCTCACTCTAATGTTATTTCTAATAATCATCTTGCTAGAGCTCTAGGGATTGTGATCAACAATCTAAGGAAGAACACCAAAGGCATCAAACTTCTTCACAAGCAACTTGTGGAGCTAACAAAGGATACTAAAGCAATGAGATAAGACATCAATCTCATAAGGGCTACAAAAGCACTATGAGAATGTTGAAGAAAACTCCATAAGGTTCCAAGTTCAAATACTCAGTGCAAATCTATTTAGGCTGGAGAGAGAACTAGCCTTGACGAAGAAAGCTGCAGGAAGGAATCCAAAGCTAGCTCCCGGAAGAAAAAAAGGACCTTCAAATTAAAGAAGGAATTCAAAAACCCCAAAACCAAAGAAAGTTAGCAGATAGCCCCAAGCACAAAAGTATATAGCTCGTCAAAAGGAAAACCTCAAGCACAGAGATATACAACTACTCAAAAAGGGAAAGATATAGCGATCTATGATAAATAACCACTCAAGCAAAGAAAGAATCATAAAGTGGAAATAGATCCTCCAGTCAACTACCGGATACAAACCAGACAATCAGAACTGGAACTATCCAAAGCAGGGTACTTTGGAGATTACGGAAAGAAAGATCTTCAAAAAATTGAAGAGAAGCTCAAACTGAATAAACCAATCGTTGGGTGCAGGTTTTTGTGGTAGAAATAGCTATGTTACTAAAATGTGTAGATTTAAAAATGGTTATTATGATGTCAATCCATGGGCAGAAAGGGTTATTAACCCGAGAGGACCCAAATTTGATTGGGTACCCAAACCCACTTTACTTGTTTTATAAGTATCTTTTAAGTCCACTGAAGATTAATAAACTTGGTATATTGATAGTGGATGCTCAAGGCACATGACTGGTGATGAAAAAGCCTTCATCACATTAATCCGATAAAAGGGTGGAAAAGTAAGCATTGGAGACAGTAAAAAAGGACATATCATTGGAGATGGAACCATTGGATCTAAATTTAAGATAGAAGATGTATCTCTTGTTGATGGACTAAAGTTCAATTTACTCAGTCTTGCTTAACTCCGTGACAAAGGAAGACAAGTCATCTTTGACTTCAGAGGTTGCTAAATAGTTGATAGTAAGTCCAATCAACCTATTCTTTTTGCACCTAGAGTAAATAATGTTTATTCTGTTAACATTTAAAATGAGAAAAAGAATAATATCTACTAGTTGACTAAAGAAGATGAATCATGGCTATAGCACCAGAGCTTGGCACATGCGAGCATGAATCTCCAATCCAAACTAGCCAAAAAGGAACTAGTTGAGGATTTGCCTAAGGTTGCTTTTAATAAGGATCAAATACGCACTACATGTCAACTAGGTAAATAGACTAGAAAAAGTTTCCCTTTAATTCCCTATATACTTACCGAAAGATGCCTTGAACTTCTACATATTGACCTGTTTGGACCAATCAAAAACATTATCTTAGGAAGAATAGAATACACTATGGTCATTGTGGATGATTATTCTCTCTATACCTGGGTAGCTTTGCTAGCTAGCAAGGATGCTCCCTTTGAACAATTTTCTAAGATATTCATTAGAATAAAAGTAGAATAAGGCATAAGCATTAAACGCATCCTGAGGGATAATGGATGAGAATTAAAAATAAGCAATTTGCTAAATTCTATGAATCCAAAGGCATTGAGCACAACCTCTCTGCTCCTCATACACCTCAACAAAATGGGGTTACAGAAAGGAAGAATAGAACAATAGTTTAAATGGCTCGCATAACTCTAAGTGAGAATAGCCCGCTAAAGTTCTTTCGGGGTGAAGCTATAAACACTGCATGTTATATTTTAAATAGATATCTCATTAGAAAGAATATGGAAAAGACCCCATATGAAATCTGGAAGGGAAAGAAACCCGAAATTGGGTACTTTAGAGCCTTTGGATGTAAATGCTACATCCTAAATAATAGAGAGCAAGTATGAAAATTTGATACTAAATCTAATTAATCAATTTTCCTTGGCTACTCAATACATAGCAAAGCTTACAGATTTTATAACAAAAGAAATCAAACTGTGGTAGAGTCAATACTTGTAGATTTTGACAAGAATAACCATGCAGGAAAGAAAAGTCAAGATCTGGATGACACTGTTCCAGATGAACAAAAACTAGTAATGGTCCAAGAACCTTTTCAAATAAGGTAGTACACAGAAGAAAATGAAGGAATCAACTTCAATGATGATCTACCACCTGACAATCCCCATATTGTTGGGATTGATTTCAATGATGAACAAGGAGCAAATGAAGGTGTTGAAGCTATTATAGAACAAGTTCCACAACAATATGAAGATCTTTTAAGGGAAACCAGAACTCAGAAGAATCATCCTATAGAAGCCATTTTGGTCAATGTCCAGAATCCAGTCAGAACAAGAGGACAACTCAAAAGAATGATGAGTAATATTGCATTTATCTCACACATTATGCTAAAGAAGTTCGAAGATGTAGAAGGAAATGAAAGCTAGATGATAGCTATGCAAGAAGAACTAGATTAGTTCACCAAAAATGATGTTTGGGGATCTAGTACTGCCTCTTGAAGGAAAGTCAATCATTGGCACAAAATGGGTATTTCGGAACAAGCTACATGAATCTGAAGTAATGGTGACAAACAAAGCAAGATTATTTGCTCAAGGCTACAATCAATAAGAAGGCATTGTCTTTGAAGAAACCTTTGCTCCTATAGCAAGATTGGAACCAATTAGGATTTTGTCTTCTTTTGCATCCTATATAGGATTCAGCTTATTCCAAATGGATGTCAAGAGTGCTTTCCTAAATGGAGTTATTCAAGAAGAGGTCTATGTTAAGAAACCATCAAGGTTTGAAGACTCAAAGCATCCAGAGCATGTCTACAAGCTGAAGAAAGCCCTCTATGGATTGAAGCAATCACCAAGAGCTTGGTATGGGAGCCGCACCTTATTTCCCACATCCAAGGGATACATCCAGGGAAAAGCGGATACAACACTCTTCAACAAAAAGAAAAAGAGTTATGTCATTCTTGTCCAAATCTATGTGGATGATATCTTCTTTGGAGCAATTGATGATAGGATTTGTGAAGAATTTAGCTCTCAAATGAAGAAGGAATTAGAGATGTCAATGATTGGAGAACTCAACTTCTCCCTTGGGCTTCAAATCAAGCAAAGTCTTGATGGGATTTTCATAAACTAATAAAAATACACCAAGTAGGTTCTAAAGAAGAGCAAGCCAATGTCCACTCTTACGGGATTAGATGCAATCCCTTCAAAGGATTGTGATGGAGAAGAAGTAGACCAAAAGCTATATAGAAGGATTATTGGATCACTTCTATAACTAACTGCAAGTAGACTAGACATACATTATATTGTGTGCTATTGTGCAAGATATCAAGTGAATAAAAAAGGAATCACATCTTAAAGCTGTCAAAAGGGTTCTAAGATATTTACTGGGAATAACTAAAGTTGGATTATGGTATCCTAGTAATGAAACTTCACCTTGAAAGTGTACACTAACGCAGATTATGGCAGAGATATTCTTGAAAGAAAAACCACATCCGGAGGCCGTCATTTTCTTGGAGATTGCTTAGTGTCCTGGTATAGCAAGAAGCAAACATCAGTGGCATTGTCAACCATAAAAGCTAAACACATGGCTGTCAGAAGCTATGTTGCTCAACTCTTATGGATCAAATAGTAGTTAGAAGATTATGGAGTTCAAGCAGGGTGTGTTGGTGTGATGTGTAACAATAATAGTGCAACTAATGTTTCCAAAAATTTAGTGCTACATAGCTGGATGAAGCATGTCAACATTAGGCATCATTTCATCTAGGGATCACATGGTGAAAAAAGATGTGGTCCTGGTCTACATTCTAACTAATGAGTAAAGGGCTGATATATTTACTAAACCACTAAGTAAGGATCAATTTAACAAGCTCTGGGAGGCAATTGGAATGTCAAATCGAATTTAAAAGCTAAGGAAACAAAGAAGAAAATTAAGTTGGATTACTTCTAGGTCTGGAAGAAGAATATAATGCCATCTTAGTAGACAAGAATAACACATGGAAGTAAAGGCACTAAGAAGGTAATTATTCACTTTTTGAATTTCAAACATTTATAATGTAAACAATGCACAGTAAATAATAATAGTTGGAAATGGAATAAACCGTTACCATTCTTTGGTTATCACGC
This sequence comes from Euphorbia pulcherrima, assembly GCA_947683365.1. Taxonomy (NCBI): domain Eukaryota; kingdom Viridiplantae; phylum Streptophyta; class Magnoliopsida; order Malpighiales; family Euphorbiaceae; genus Euphorbia; species Euphorbia pulcherrima. The sequence goes on from CANTUS010000009.1 coordinate 24,964,771, forward strand.
CATTAACTTCTCTCTCCTGTTTTAATGGCCACCTCATCAATCCTGTGAAAACTAACTGATTCTGGATTACCAAACTACCCTCCCCTACAAAACTTTATAAAAAGCCCCCAAACTCCCTTGTCTTCTACATGTAATAAACTACCTAATGTTACTCTGCAAAAATCTTTCCAGAAGCCCTACAATTCCAATTGCTCTTTTAAAAGAACACTAACCAAACACCACTTCCCCCAAAGAACCTACTTCTAGAAGCAAACCTCAAGGATGAAGACTTCATCCCCATAAAATTCAAAAATTCAGACACCATTAGTCCCTCTGACTATTTGGGCGATGAGTTCCTGTTTAACACAAAACCCTGCTCCCAACTCCTCCTAAAAGACCAACACATGGAGGTCTTCCTTTGGATGAAACCCCCTATCCCCTACTAGTAAAGGAATTTTATGAGAATCTGAGAGTCAACAACTACACCGACGCACTCCAGACCAAAGTGCAAGGAAAAGTTGTCAAAATCACTCCTAAGTTCTTTGTGACTAATTTTAATATGACAAATAGTGGAGCAAATTTGGGGAATGATGGGGATGAGAAGACTGTAAAGTACGACCCTAAAATGTGGCTTCTCGAGAGATACTTTGGTGACAAATTCTCCACTCACTGGCTAGAGACACCCAGAGTGCTTCACTTTTGGATGGAAAAGCTATTTTTAATTTAGAAGGGATCTCTTAACACTACCTCTTCCTTCCAATAGTGTATTCTCCAACACTAGTTTGAGAGCAAGGAGGTAAACATAATAGTCCTACTCATTCACTAGATTAAGTAACACAAGTACTCTCATGGAGGACTAATCACCAAGATCCTTCTTTAAAATCAAGTTGATCTCACTAGAATGGAGTAGGTTGAGGGGAAGGCTATTCTTAAAAAGAATTTTATCAAACTCACTTCTCATGAGAAGTGGGATGAAGCAAAGGAAAGTGAAGTAGGAGAAGGGCAAGGCTAGAAAATCTGGAGAGCCAATTGAAATGGCTTCGGCAGTAAACAGGGGCAGAACTACAAGGCCAAAAAAAGGATTGACTTAGATCTGGTGGAGGAAGCAGAAGTAGAAGAAGTTAATGAAGATTCCATGACTCTGACTCAGATCCACACAAACACCAAATAAGCTAACAAGGAGGCTTGTAAAGCTACTGCCAAAAAGAGAAAGAAAGTTAATGATCTAGAAGAAAATGGGAAAATTGCAGTTGCTGCTGCTATAATAAGAACTGGAAGAAAGAGAGGGGTAGAAAAGACTATTGAGGAGATATTTGAAGGGGCTACCGCGTTTAAGAGAAGTGCTCCAGAAGAAGATGAGCTTGCTCCTAAGAAAAAGTTGGTCAAGAAGGGACCAATCTTCACTCAAGCAATGAGATCCTAAATAGCCAAAACTGCTCTAAAGAAACCAGAAATTGGACCACCATTAAGGAGGCTTCTCCTAATCCCACTAAAGTAGAAATAATGGCTCTAGCAAGAAGGATAAGGGAAAGCACATGGAAATTACTACTAAGAGTCCACATCTGGAGGATCTAGAATACAATGAGATGATGACTACCATATTAGAAAATCAGAAAGCAAATAAGCCTATTCTCTCTATAGAAGGGCCCGAAGGATCCTCTGGATCCAGTCAAGTTGCTCCTCCATTAGTAACACCTATCCCACTAATTCTTGTGTCTCCGTTGGACATCTAGCATCTTAGAGAAGGCTATGGCTATAAGGAAATAAGTAGACTAAATATTCAGCCACACATGACACCAATCCCAGAGCCAGTTCTCATTCCGGAGAAGGCTGGTGAGAATGAAGCAGTGAATGTTGAAAGTCCTGCAAAGGTATATGAAGAAGAAGAAGATCATCTAGAATAGGAAAATGTAGAAGAATTTGATCTTAACACTACTAATGCTACTGTAGAAACTAAAGTTGAGAAAAACCAAGGTAACTTGGATACGACTGAATCCCCCATTGCATCTAAGGTAGTCGAGACTAACCTAGGTGTCAAAGACAGTAGAGGAGGGAGATGATCTAAGACCCAATGAGGATGCCACATTGGTTAACTCAATAGGGAAGGTCACTCTAGAGGATCTGGAGGTGCAGGAGGTTGATCAGGAAGGAGAAAAGGAAGAAGGCAAGAGTAATGCTAATAAGAAAGATGATGGTGATGATGAAGAAGAAGAGCATAGTCAAGAATGAAATGAGCATTAAAGCACCTCAAGTCCTAGCTACTCCCCTATGATCTCTTATGAATTAAAACCCAGAGTCAGGACTCCAATCATGCTAGCCACTAAGGCTAAGAAACTAAAAATGGCTTGGCAACTACTAAAAGAGGCTGCTACGGAGGCTAAGAAGAGCAGAAATTCAGAACTTGAACCCATTCTCTAGGATATTTGTGTCAGATTTGAAAAAATTGAATCCTATACCCAAAAACTATCAATTTCCCAAGAACTAAAATCCGAGTTAGCTATTCGAAGCAGATTAACTTGAATTGCGCAGACAGTACATAATCTTACAAATAGTGAGCATATTGCAGAAAGTGATTTATCAAAATTCACTCCAACCTTGGAGCAACTATCAAAAGAAGTCAATGAAGAAAAATAAGATGCTACTAATACTGGAACCAAAGTGGACTCAAGCAATGCCACTACACTTGAGCATGTCACCTATACTTCAAATGAGCTAAAAGCAAATATGAAGGGTTATATGGATCAGAAATTTGAAGTCTTGTTGCAATCCATTCCTACTACTCTCACTCAAAGCAGAAGTGCCATCTCCACTGGAATAACCAATCTATCAACTACATAACACTAAATAAAGGAGCTACTTACAAAATTCCTCAAAGATGAACTGCCTGAGCTATTGTCCAAAACTGAGGAGGATTTGCGTGCTGATTTTCAAATAGGTATGGACCCTATTGATAAGACCATTGGGAAATGTAAATGAATGTTTAATATTGAATTCTGGAACCTAAATGAGAGCATCCACGATGGTACCAAGATAACTATAGATGAAATAACCCAGCTCTATTTAGGTATGTCAAATCTAAGCCTCTCTGCTCCTTCTACTTCTCCCTCTTTCCCAGCTATTCCGAAGAGCCTATTACTTCCATTATTCCAATAGCTGGTCTAACATAAAAGGGATACCGGATTTCACGGATTCAAGTGCATGATAACTTTGATTCGGGGTATGTTCTCCTATTTTAAAGAATGAAACCATAACTATGCTCTCATTATGCACCCCAATCTTACAAAGTCCTATACACAGCTTTAGAAGCTAATAAAATCTATCCATCTCATACCTGAATAGTAGACAAAATTAATGAGCAACGATTTGCGGGGAATGAAGATTATTTAATTCTCTTTAGAGCCTGAGAGAAAAAATGGGATCAGCGATCATACATGGTTATAGACTCCCTAGCAGATGCAAACAAAAAGGGGGAGCAAGTGTAGAAGGGAGAAGTTGAGAAGAGAAAAAAGAAGAAGGTGTATAGGTAGCAATTTTTTTTTCACATGTAATAGCTAGCTACACAGTAATTTTTATTTTCACTTGTGTTCTTCTATAATCCTTTACAATTTGAATTTCATGGATGCTAACTATTATTAACAATAGAAGCAATATATAGTGAAAATCAATTACTAAAAAATGCTTCTAAGTACAAGCATCAATTGTACTAGAAAAACTTCGAAGCTAATATGTAAAAAACTTAGGCGAGTGTAAGCGGGCGAGCTTTTTCATAACACAAAAAATAAACATGAGAAAGAGTGTCGAGGGATGATCCTATTTTAAGCATGAGGAAATATTTATGAAAGCGATGTTTAATTTGAATTTTAAGTCCAATTTAAATGTCAAAAGATACGACATTAAAATCCTATACTTTAAGATAGAGTCGCCACCTTGTTAAGCTCCACGGGAATTTGATTACGATGTTCCCACCGAGTGGTTAGACCGTACCTTAAAATAGAGATTCTGAGCTCGGATGATGTTGCTTATTCTTAATTCAATAAATCAAATCATTTATTGTAATAAAAGTATCCTTAATTCTCATGCAATTTAAATCCTCCTAATTAGAATTTTCGGTTAATAACATTCATACATCACACGACGAAACATGTAGACAAGTCATAAAATTATTAGTCATCCGAAAAATAATAAAATTTGGAAAATTAAAATTATTACAAGTCTCTACAAATTCCTATACATTTTCTAATGCAAGAAAATAAATACTGAGAGGCCGAAATAAGCCTCAACCAAACTTACCATCACAAACTCAGCACTAAACGAGATATATCACCTAAAAGCTTGAATAAACAAGGCACATATAATTTTCAAAGAAAGATCGAATTTTAATTTAATGAAAAAGGATTTATTATGAATTTTAGGAGACAAAACTCCATTTTAAAGCCAAGTTGAGTGTTTTAACCTAAATTAACTAATTTACCATATTTCAACAATTTAATAAATTTGAGATTATTTAGAAAAATTTTGGGCAGTTAAAAGGACTTAGAAAGTAAGAAAAATGATAAAACAAGCTAAAAACGCTATAAAATACAAAATAGGGCCCTAGTTTGAAATTTTACCCGATGCCACTACAGGAAGAGACGCCACCGCTACTACTACGGCGACACCGCTACTGGTTGTAGTGGTGGCGCCATAGCCTTTAGAGTCAGTGACACCCTGTGTAAAGGCCCCGAGAAAATTTAAAAAAAAAAGGAAAGAAATGCATTTTTGCACCCAAAAAATCAAAACCATTAAGATTTTAAGTCGATTTCAACAATATTACCATACGTCCAGACTTAGAAAACCAAAATAATATTGATTTTATGGATTGAGGGTAAGAAAAACCCAAAAATTAGAAGAAATAACCCAGGCCTTTACTAACATGGTGCCGCCTCAACTAATCGTGGTGGCGCCACTACAAGTGTAGCGGCGCCGGTACTAGATGTAGTGGCGCCGCTATATATGTAACAGCGATTGCACATTAGTAGTGGCAGTGGCGATGCTTCTAAGGGCTCAGGCAATTTTTCCCGATTTTGCCAAAACTCCAAAAGAAAATGAGCAAAAGGCTCCAAAACACCACAAGACAATTGTAAAAACAAGGAAAGAAAGAAAATAATTAATAAAACATAGATATGCTACATTTAGGCCGTGAATCCACCCTTTGTGACTTCAATCAACCCAAGGCGAGGTCCTTTTTGTTGATTTATGACTAAACCGTGATAAAATTAGTGACGAAATCAGGTAGTATTCGAAAGAAATAGCCTCTAAGCCTATTTAATCCATTTTTACCTAATATTTCTACTTGATTTTATGATTAATCCAAGAGATTCATCCTAAGAAGAACTTAGAATCAAGATTAGGATAAGATTTAAGCTTTTCTTGAGCTTTCTCTCTCTAGTTCTCACCTTTCTCTCTCTTATTCTTAATTTTCTCTCAAGTTCCAGTTTCTCTACTAAAAATTAAACCAAAAGTCCCTATTTCTCTCTCTCAGCTTGTTTTAAATAGTCCACACTAAAAAATACACCGACTGAGGGTGAAAATTTGGGGAAAAAATCCAAACCAATGGGCAAAATAGAGAAAAGAAGACTAGCATGGGCCAGAGGAGGCCATACCAGTGGCACCGCTACATGATGTAGTGGTGATGCTGCCACCACAGGTGCCAGCGGCGGTGATCGCCACCTAAGCAGCAATGCTGCTACAAGAAGTATCGGCGCTACTGCGGCTTAAGCGGCCTCATCATCGCTGACGGCGGCTGTGGCAGCTTCAGGTAGATGGGGGCGAGGGCAAAAATATGAAAAATTTGTATTTTAGGGAGATTTAATATTTTTTGGCATTTTTTAATTGTTTTTTAAGCCCTATTAGGTCCAAAATAATCAAAAAGTAATGTCTCCATGCTTGTTTTGAACCAGAAAAGTAAGCCGATTAGTTCGTAAAAGGTTAGAGCAAATCCATCAACGTTCTGCGAAGGCGACCAAAAATCGGATGCTCGAATGTGCCCCTTAAGAGGTTGCCGTTTAACAGGGTCAAATGTGATCTCACAAAAGAGCAATGTGTAGACGGCCATACCTGAAATAGTGGATTCTCGAGTTGGTTGTCTACGAACAGTCTGAGAACGCATCACCAACGAACCTATCAAGGGTAGAAAATTTCTTGAGTCGGTTGTCTGTGGACGGTCCAGGGATGCATCATCAAAGGACCTATCGAGGATAGAAAATTCTTTGAGTTAGATGTCTATGGAAGGTCCGGGGACGCATCATCAATAGACCTATCAATACCAGAAGCCCTGAACTTATTGTTTATTGGTAGTTCGGGGATGCACCATCAATAGACCAATCAAGAAAAAATTTTGAGTTGGGAAATTTTGGATCGGTTATTTTCTGGAGTTGCCATCAATAGACCTATCAAGAATGAAATTTGAGGAGTTAGCCATTATTGGAAATTTTCTTTTTTATTGCTTAATTGATTTTGTTGAGACAAAAGTTTTTCCCCCTTCAATTAACAATAAAAATAAGATCTAAATAAATTAAGTTTAATAATATTTAAGACTCTAAAAAAGTTACTACTTAGTCGATTTTGCCCCTTGTGGTGGAGAATATTTAAAGAGGCGTGCTAAGTGGATATGAATAAAAAAGAGGTATCTTCAAGATAATTCCAATCAAATCAATTCGATGTTTGAGAGAATTCCTTTCATTCCATACTTTCCCTTCTACTTTCTCTTTTCCATTTCTAGCTCGGGAATCTTTCAATTCTCAACGGTTTTTAGATCCGAGATGCTAAATAAGTTGGGGGAAAGATGTACTCATCATGTCATTCATGATTCCTTACCCAGAGGGTGGCACGGCTTAGGGATCTTTCAGTTCCGAAGGCATACAAACTTCTTGAAGATGACATCTATTTGGGATGCACCTTGGAGTCCCAACCTCCACATATACCAAGCTAGAAGACCACGCCTTCAAACGCGAGTAAATAGAACTAAAACTTGAGTTAATTCCCTAATGAGGAACTTTATGTCAAAGCTTGAAATCTGAATTTTAGGGGATTTACGGCTGAAATTTGGTGAATTGACTGTTCAATCATGCTTAAAACACGTATAGGATTGTTTTACGACCAATTTGGATGAGTTTTTACTGAATTTTTAGGTCTAAATAACAAAAATAGGGGGAGAGGGAGGCTAGGGCACCGCCTTTCTGCTTGAGTAATGGGCCGCTACTGCTATAGCGGTCACCGCCACTTGAGTAGCGGCGCAATCGCTAGAGCCAGCGGCGGTGGCAGCCCCGCCACTACTATGATGCCTGGTAAAAATTTTGAACGGATCTTTTCTGCTTGATTTTTTTATGCTGAGTCCGATTTTGATGTCAAAATCTATTTTTGAGTTGGTATAAATGCTCAACTTTGGGTTTTTCTGTGATTTTCTATACTTTAGTTGCCAATTATGCTATTTCAAGATTGATATCTGATTTTTAACTCTAATGCAGCCCCAATATTGCAGGTCCACAGGTTCATTGAGGCATTACGCCAAGTGGTGGCTTAAATAATGGTGAAGGTAACTATGAGTGGGGATTCTTTAGCAGTTGACGCCATGACCGCTATTGGGCTTGTGCCACTAGTTGAAGCTCTACCGATAGGATCCAAGCCGTTGAGCCAGATGGTCATGGCATGCCTAGTGGAGTGATGGAGTGAGACTACGCATACATTTCACTTGCCAGTCAAGGAGATTACTATTGCCCCTTCCAACATTATGGCGATGATCAGCTTTAGATGGGAGGGCTAGATGATCAACTTCGATGTAAACCTTGATCGATTCTTTGATACGACAGCATCTCGAGCCCAGGTAGAGGTACTCCTTAGAGTTCCATTATAGATGATGGAGAGGCCTAGGTTTGCTACCCTCGATGCTTATTGGATACATCATACTGACTTTAGATGGGAGACGCTCCTACAGTACATTTGGTCCTTCATCGTTATATTGCTCATCTGTCTTTTCTTCCTTTCCCCCTTAAGCACCATTAGCTTTGGATTGCTTCATGCACTCAAGGATATGCAAACCTTTCAAGAGTGGAAGTGGCCTCAAGACATACTGTGATAGATTTACTATGTTCTTGACTATTAAGCTAGGGGGAGATCGATGAGTTCAAGACCGAGCCATTATGGATTCATGTAGACCACTTTGCCCTAGAAAGATCTCGGTATCAAGAGTTTCTATGGTTTACTGATATTTTTATTGCTTTCTTTACAGGTGTGGGCTTATGGGCACTAGATTATCCCCTGCTGGGGTAGATGGTGAGCCGCAAGCGGATGCACATTACATTGCCTGATTGATGGTTGGTTGGAAGGATAAGAAGAAAGTTAAGGACGCTTATAAAGAGTATCTGAGGCAGCTTCTGATGGGAACTGACAGTCAAATTGAACATGCATAAGAGGCATGACGGAAATTCAAAATTTTGTCCCTGCCCCAGGAACTCCTATTAGTTGCATATAAATTAAATAAAGCCTTAACTAAATAATTCTCTACCTAGGTTAGCATGCTAAAGGACTAGGCATACCATAATTCCAAATTATATCCTAGCATATTTATTTTATACTAAGCATGTTATAACTCTAAGTTATAACCTAAGCATAAAATAAACTAAGCATGCAAAAATAACCTAAGCATAATTATTAAGTCTAAAAACACTTAAAGAAAAAGACTTAATAATTAAAAGAGAAAGAAAAAGAACTTACCAGTTGAAGCGTGCTTTTGCAGGACCTTCTTGCACAAGCCTCCAATCGTAGGATAGCCTCTATCAGTATCCACACGAACCCCACCAACCAAAACCTCCCCAGGAGGAAGAACTAAGAAGCCTCGAGTAGTTGCTAGACCACTCTAGAAGCCTCACCCAAAAATATAAACTAGCGGTGCCCGAATAAATTCAGGCTCCACAAAAATAACTTGCTCAAGTACCCGAGAGATTAATTATCTCGCTTAGGATTTATGCTTCGAGCTTGGTACAATTTGGAAGGAAAGGAAATAGCCTATATATAGGCTTGGGGGAGCAAAAATGCTCCCCCTTTCCTCGATGTGGGATGGGAGCATTACTCCCATCCCATTAATTAACATATATGTTAATTAACATATATGTGAATTCACATCACACACCGCCACTTTTCATGGGCTGCTTTGTGCTGCCCATGAATAAGGGTTGCGTATTTTTCGGCAACCGAACTTTGTACAAAATATTTTACACTTTTCGGTTCCAATTTACTAATGCAAAATTCCTTATAAATCCTTTCAAATAAATTTTTATTTTTGACTCTAATAAATTAGTTACCAGTCAAAATAAATAATTTGGTCCAACCAAAATTGATCTAATCAATTATAATTTATTTATGACTCTAATTAATTAGTTATCGGTCAAAATAAATTCCTTGGTCTATCCAAAATTGATCTAATCAATTTTAACCAATTAAACAATAAGCCAATTATTATTCACGTTATATTTTTGTAATAGAATAAATCTATTAGTTCTTTACTTAGTCCGATGAAGGTCCAATGTGTGTGACCTTATAGGATCCCGAAGTATTGAGTTGTTATGGCTTAACCAACCCATGTTCTATTGGAACAATTGGCTCGATGTTCTAGACCGTGAATAGAACTTGATTACCTTAAACGACTGTAGTACGCCTCTAGCAAGGGTCTACCATCCCCCATTACTCGGAACGTCATTTATGCTTATGACTTAATCCCGGTTAATGCAATAGTTATCCAGTGCGATAAATTCCTTCCATTCTTTAATATTAGTACCATCTAGTTTATTGGGTTCGGTTAAAGTGTTAACCCACTAATAGTAAGGTTGCTCCAAGCTATCCCAGTTATTTACTTGTTACCGAAGTATATTGCCTTTTACCATAGTGTGTTTGACTAGAAACCATTTCTATCAAACACATACTCTGATCAGAGGTTTATGGCAATCATCACTTCAACAAGTGGCCAAGTACAACTCCTTAATATATCCGGAGCGATGGATTCTTTCCGACTACTCAGTCTACCAACGTGTTGTTATCACTATACCCGTAATCACCCGTAGCACCCTAAATTAATGAGTGCATAGCAATGACCCAAAGTATAGCAATACTATCACACAAGGCAACTAGCATCTTAAGTATGAGGACATTCGCAAAGCTTATTGCATGAAGATAAACACTAACACATTGATATTTATACCAAGTGTTTATCTTGCTGCGGTCTCCAATATATCTCCCAGATATATCCATGTGTCAAGCTTAAGGCACCACCTTCAGTATTTAGGAGATTAACTGCTTGGACCCTTTCCAAGAAAGTTGACCACATGCTAGTCTTTTCGTTTCATCAATATCCTTTCTTGATGAAACTGTGACTAGGGATAGCTTAGACATAATCATAATTGCACATGAAGTAGGTTCCACCAAATATAGTCCAACTATAATTTCTCTGACTTCATGCTATGATATGGCAAGGACTTTTGTATACATAGATCAATGAATATATTTTAACCAGCTATAATATATATGTATAAAAATACATTGATATAAACAAAAGAACAAATGCCTTTATTGATTAAACAAATTATTCGTACTATTACATAATTAAGATATATCGCCCTAATTGCCTTAAGGGCATACATCATATCCAACAAACTCCCACTTGCACTAAGGCCAATTAGCCATATGTTTTAATCCATATGCTTTAACATGCTGGTCATGTTTGACTTGAGTCAATGGCTTTGTCAGACCATCCGCGAGGTTCTGATCAGTGGGTACATATTCTAATCTTATTATCTTAGCATCTACAATCTCCTTGATTATATGATACTTTCTAGATACATGTCTGTTTTTCTGATGAGACCGTGGTTCCTTTGCCTGAGCTATGGCACCATTGTTATCACAATATAAAGTAATTGGATCAATAGCCTCAGGCACCACACCGAGATCACCAACAAATCCCTTTAATCAGACAGCTTCTTTTGCTGCTTCACATGCAGTAATGTATTCAGATTTTGTGGTTGAATCAGCAGTAGTTTCTTGCTTGGAACTCTTCCAGCATATTGCCCCTCCATTTAACACATACACAAAACCTGACTGAGATTTAAAGTCATCCTTATTAGATTGAAAGCTTGCATCAGTGTAACCTTTGATAGTGAGATCACCTTCTCCATAAATCAAGAACTCATCCTTAGTCCTTCTCAAGTACTTAAGGATTGCCTTGACGACCATCCAGTGCTTTTCACCTGGATCTGACTGATATCTGCTCGTAAAGCTCAAAGCTTGAGAGACATCCGGCCTAGTACATATCATTGCATACATGATGGATCCTATCGCGGATGCATAGGGTATATCCTTCATGCGCATTCTCTCTTGAGCTGTCTTCGGACACTCAGCTTTAGATAGGTTAATCCCCTTTGTCATTGGGAGATAACCTTTCTTAAAATGCTCAAGGTTGAACCTATTCAACACCTTGTCTATACATGTACTTTGAGAAAGACCTAACAGCCTCTTGGATCTATCCCTGTAGATCTTTATACCTAGTATAAATGCTGCTTCACCAAGGTCTTTCATGGAGAACTTTCTTGACAACCATACTTTAACGTTTTGAAGAAGAGAAATGTCATTTCCTATTAGCAGAATGTCATCAACATACAATACTAGAAAAACGACTGCACTCCCACTAACCTTCTTGTAAACACAAGGCTCATTTGCATTTGGGCAGAAATCCAGTTCCCGGATTGTCTGATCAAACCTTTTATTCCAACTCCTTGATGCCTGCTTAAGTCCATAAATGGATCTTTGTAGCTTGCATGCCTTCGAGCCATTCTGAGATGTAAAACCCTCAGGTTGTGTCATATACACATCCCGGTCTAAATCCTCATTGAGGAATGCTGTTTTTACATCCATCTGCCAGATCTCATAATCGTAATGAGTAGCAATGGCGAGGAGTATCCTTATGGATTTGAGCATGGCTGCCGATGAGAAGGTTTCATCATAGTCAATACCTTCCCGTTGACTATAACCTTTCGCAACCAACCTTGCTTTATAGGTAATTACATTACCATCCATGTCTGTCTTCTTCTTGAAGACCCATTTGCACCCAATTGGTCTAACCTCTTGCAGTGCATCAACCAAATTCCAAACTTGGTTCCCGTACATGGAATCCATTTCTGATTTCATGGCCTTTTGCCATTTATTAGAATCTGAGCCTTTTATTGCCTCATCATATGTCCTTGGTTCATCATCCTCCATAAGATATAGTTCCTTATCATTAGTGATAATAAACCCATATCTGTCGGGACCCTTATGAACACGACTTGATCTTCGCAATGATTGTGTTTCGACAGTTTGTTCTTGGATCACACTCTCTTGTGTATCTAGAACGGGGTCAATCAGTTGATCGTCTGTTTCTTCCTCTTGAACTTCCAGTTCAATATTGCTCCCACTAACCTTTTCAAGTAAGTGTTCCTTTTCCAAAAAGTGAGCATTCTGAGACACAAATACCTTTTGTGCTTCGGGTTGGTAAAACAGATATCCAATTGTTTCCTTTGGATATCCAATGAACAGACATTTGTCAGCCTTGGCATTTAGCTTATCTGACGCTATCCTCTTCACCACAGCAGGACAACCCCATACTCTTAATTGATTTAGAGATGGATTTTTATTACACCATCTTTCATAAGGTGTAAAATCAACTGATTTAGAAGGCACTCTGTTTAAGACATAAACCGCGCTCTCAAGTGCATATCCCCAAAAGGATTTACTAAGAACTGCATGGCTCATCATGGACCTAACCATATCTAATGAAGTCCGATTCCTCCTTTCTGACACTCCATTGTGTTGGGGTGTATAAGGAGGGGTCCACTGGGGAACTATCCCATTTTCCTTTAGATAATCCTGAAACTCCTAACTTAAGTATTCTCCACCTCGATCCGATCGAAGTGTTTTAATACTTTTCTCAAGCTGTTTCTCTACTTCAGCTCTAAATAGTTTGAATTTTTCAAAACTTTCAGACTTGTGCTTCATCAAGTACAAATAACCATATCGTAAGTAATCATCAATAAAGGTTATGAAGTAGGAGTATCCTCCTAGTGCCTGAACACTCATTGGACCACACACATCAGTGTGTATAAGTTCCAATGTACTCGTGGCTCGTTCACCCTTTCCTTTAAAGGGTAACTTTGTCATTTTTCCTTTTAAACAAGGTTTGCAATCACCATAAGACTCCAAGTCTATTGGGCCCAAGTCTCCACGCTTATGCAACTTGGTTAAGCGATCTTTGTTTATGTGGCCTAAACGGCAATGCCATAAGTAGAAGGAATTCTCATTACCTAATTTAACTTTCTTCACATTATTTATATTGAAAACTTCTATTTTAGTATCAAGAATATAAATGCCACCTTTCAACATTCCATAACCATAAAGAATATTATTCAAACGAATCTGACAATTATTATTCGAAAATAAAATTTCAAATCCTTCTGTTGCTAAACACGCAACAGATACAATATTCTTAGTAACACTTGGAATGTAATAACAATTATTCAAAACTAAAACAAGTCCACTTGGCAAAACAAGACTAAAGCTCCCTATGGCTAATGCAGCAACTCTGGCTCCATTTCCCACGTGTAGGTCCATCTCCCCTTTTGCAAGTTTTCTACAATTCCTTAGTCCCTACACATAAGTACAGATATGAGAACCACAACCAGTATCTAATACCTAAGTGGATTCTTGCGGAAAAGTAGCAAAGTTTTCAATTATAAATATACCTGAAGTAGATGCCTCTGTAGGCTTCTTCTTCAAATGCTCAGAAGCAGGAGCTTTGCAATCCCTCTTCCAATGTCCCGGTTTCCCACATTGGAAGCAGACATACTTAGATGCCTTCTTTTCATTCTTCTTCTTACTGATTCTTTTCTTGGCACCCAGTGCCTGCTTCTTCTTCTTAGAAGCCTTGCCTTTTTCAACCAACAGTAGAGGTTTCTGATCTTTCTTGATCTGAGGTTCTACTGTTTTCAGCATGTTAATTAATTCAGGGATAGTTGAATTAATCCTGTTCATGTAATAGTTAGTTACGAAGCCTGAGTAACTATCTGTCAAGGACATCAACACAAGGTCAATGCTCAAGTCATGATTCATCTTGAATCCCAATCGATTCAACTTCTCAAGGTATCCCAAGAGTTTCAGTACATGCTGAGAGGCAGAGGTGCCAGCCTGCATCTTAGTCCCAAAAAGGAGCTTGGAGGTCTCATACCTCTCTGTCCTCTCCCTCTCCGAAAAGAGTTCTTCAAGATGGAGAACCAATCCTCCAAGGGCATGTTCTCATGTTATTTCTGAAGCTCAGGATTCATGGACCCCAACATAATACACATGGCAGTCTCATGATCTTTCCTGTGCTTCAACCAGGCATCATGTTCCACATGATCCTCAACATCAGGTTCTACAGGGAAAATTTCACTTAGGACATAGGCAATTCCCTCAGATCTGAGAACTATTCTCACTGCTCAGAACCAATCAGAAAAGTTCGAGCCATTCAATTTGGTGTCAAGTAATATACGGAGATTAAAATTGGAAGCCATTTTCAACCTAAGACATAAGAAAAGAAAAGTGTTTAGATATTAGTTAAGTACATGTATTTAATATGAGGACTTTTAATTAAAAACATTTTCCTACTATTTTCTTCGAAATTTACAATAGCCCATTCTATTGAATTCGTGAATTTTAGCCCAGCTAAATTTCCTAGTAGGTAGCATCTATAACTAGTCTATTACAACCCCCAATTTTATGAGTCAAGTCATAATAGTAAGTCATAGTTGGAATACCATTCCATTTGCATCGCATGCAATTGCTAATTCATTCAAGTTCCCTAATCCCAAGGGACGTGTGCTCTTATATTAGCATCTCCTTGAATATGTCTCAGATCTGGGCCTAGCCCCCAATTTTATGGTGGACTACCCCAGCTCTGTTAAGGCAGACCCTATCTCAAACTTTACAACCAATCAATGTGGACTAGAAGGAACGCTTTGCGTAGCACTTTGATAGCCAAAAAAGACCGTATTATAAATTTGAGTAAGGAAGACTATAACTTGCCTTAATATATTTACTTTGGGATTTTTTTGGTGTTAAACGTCTCACCCAATCTAGGATTTTATCAGATGGACAAAATTATAATTACTTGTATTAATTCAGGGAATTTTAGAATTAATTTATAAGGTCTAACCTTAGGTGGGTTCAGCTCTTTATTATAATTATTCCATCAACCTAGATTATATGCAAAATAATTAACGCTTCAATTTGTTATATTTATATTGCATTTCCTTTAAGCTTTTATTCAATAATTTTAATTTTTTTACTTTGTTATAGAAACACATATAAGCACCATCTTATATACTAGAAATAAATTAGTTCATATTAATCTCCCGATTGGTCAATTCAAATTGCACCGATATAGGTTCCCAGGTAGGAGAGGTGCCCTATGAGGAGTAGACACCAAGTCCAATCCTTAGCCAGAACAAATACGGGCACAAACTTGAAGACCAATGGATTCTCTGTATAATTTGAGTAAGTTGAGCAAGCTTATTCAAAATTATTATTAACCAATTTCTAACCTTGAAATGAAAGGCAGAAGTTTATATATATTGTTCCAAATAATTAAATAAACAAATCATTTCATTTAGAAAATAATATTTAGTTTGCTTCCAACTTAATTATGCACTAAATAGGCAGGCTCTGATACCACTGATGGGAACTGACAGTCAAATTGAACATGCATAAGAGGCATGACGAAAATTCAAAATTTTGTCCCTGTACCGGGAACTCCTATTAGTTGCATATAAATTAAATAAAGCCTTAACTAAATAATTCTCTACCTAGGTTAGCATGCTAAAGGACTAGGCATACCATAATTCCAAATTATATCCTAGCATATTTATTTTATACTAAGCATGTTATAACTCTGAGTTATAACCTAAGCATAAAATAAACTAAGCATGCAAAAATAACCTAAGCATAATTATTAAGTCTAAAAACACTTAAAGAAAAAGACTTAATAATTAAAAGAGAAAGAAAAAGAACTTACCAGTTGAAGCGTGCTTTTGCAGGACCTTCTTGCACAAGCCTCCAATCGTAGGATAGCCTCTATCAGTATCCACACGAACCCCACCAACCAAAACCTCCCCAGGAGGAAGAACTAAGAAGCCTCGAGTAGTTGCTAGACCACTCTAGAAGCCTCACCCAAAAATATAAACTAGCGGTGCCCGAATAAATTCAGGCTCCACAAAAATAACTTGCTCAAGTACCCGAGAGATTAATTATCTCGCTTAGGATTTATGCTTTGAGCTTCGTACAATTTGAAAGGAAAGGAAATAGCCTATATATAGGCTTGGGGGAGCAAAAATGCTCCCCCTTTCATCGATGTGGGATGGGAGCATTACTCCCATCCCATTAATTAACATATATGTTAATTCACATCACACACCGCCACTTTTCATGGGCTGCTTTGTGCTGCCCATGAATAAGGGTTGCGTATTTTTCGGCAACCGAACTTTGTACAAAATATTTTACACTTTTCGGTTCCAATTTACTAATGCAAAATTCCTTATAAATCCTTTCAAATAAATTTTTATTTTTGACTCTAATAAATTAGTTACCAGTCAAAATAAATAATTTGGTCCAACCAAAATGGATCTAATAAATTATAATTTATTTATGAATCTAATTAATTAGTTATCGGTCAAAATAAATTCCTTGGTCTATCCAAAATTGATCTAATCAATTTTAACCAATTAAACAATAATCCAATTATTATTCATGTTATATTTTTGTAATAGAATAAATCTATTAGTTCTTTACTTAGTCCGATGAAGGTCCAATGTGTGTGACCTTATAGGATCCCGAAGTATTGAGCTGTTAAGGCTTAACCAACCCGTGTTCTAATGGAACCATTGGCTCGATGTTCTAGACCGTGAATAGAACTTGATTACCTTAAACGACTGTAGTATGCCTCTAGCAAGGGTCTACCATCCCCCATTACTCGGAACGTCATTTATGCTTATGACTTAATCCCGGTTAATGCAATAGTTATCCAGTGCGATAAATTCCTTCCATTCTTTAATATTAGTACCATCTGGTTTATTGGGTTCGGTTAAAGTGTTAACCCACTAATAGCAAGGTTGCTCCAAGCTATCCCTGTTATTTACTTGTTACCGAAGTATATTGCCTTTTACCATAGTGTGTTTGACTAGAAACCATTTCTATCAAACACATACTCTGATCAGAGGTTTATGGCAATCATCACTTCAACAAGTGGCTAGGTACAACTCCTTAATATATCCGGAGCGATGGATTCTTTCCAACTACTCAGTCTACCAACGTGTTGTTATCACTATACCCGTAATCACCCGTAGCACCCTAAATTAATGAGTGCATAGCAATGACCCAAAGTATAGCAATACTATCACACAAGGCAACTAGCATCTTAAGTATGAGGACATTCGCAAAGCTTATTGCATGAAGATAAACACTAACACATTGATATTTATACCAAGTGTTTATCTTGCTGCGGTCTCCAATATATCTCCCAGATATATTCATGTGTCAAGCTTAAGGCACCACCTTCAGTATTTAGGAGATTAACTGCTTGGACCCTTTCCAAGAAAGTTGACCACATGCTAGTCTTTCCGTTTCATCAATATCCTTTCTTGATGACATTGTGACTAGGGATAGTTTAGACATAATCATAATTGCACATGAAGTATGTTCCACCAAATATAGTCCAACTATAATTTCTCTGACTTCATGCTATGATATGTCAAGGACTTTTGTATACATACATCAATGAATATATTTTAACCAGCTATAATATATATGTATAAAAACACATTGATATAAACAAAAGAACAAATGCCTTTATTGATTAAACAAATTATTCGTACTATTACATAATTAAGATATATCGCCCTAATTGCCTTAAGGGCATACATCATATCCAACAGCTTCGTCACCATGGGGTAATATGAATTCAATTTTGCACAAACTTTTTCTTCAAACTATTATTTTGAAATTGTATGTACGAAAGGGAGAAATACTTATAGTGGTTTATTGTTGACATTTTGAAGTTATGGGCTGAGCCGTCGAAGGCATTGCACTACTATAATCATATCAATGACATCCGGAGGAGAGTGGTTGGTCACTGGTTTGTAATGGAATGTCCCTTGTGCCAAGAGAGGTATTTTGGGGAGTAGATCCGCCGATGGAGGACCAGCATTACTCCTCGGATGAGAGTCCTTCAAGATGTGTCGATCGGTACTTTCTGGCCCCATCTGATACCCAGAGCAATTTAGCCATAGTTCATGGAAAGAGACCAAGTTAGGGTGGCCTTAATCAACTAGGATTATCTTGTTCACTTGGATTAACTCATCCCTATTTGCTCGAGGTTATACCCACTTGATATGGATAAGGATTCTGGGTATGATGATGTGGTGACTGATAGGAGTGACAAGTATGGTGGTAGTGATGTTGATGATGAGGATGAGCCTCCTTCTGGTGATGAAGGAGGAGACACAGCTGTGGACCATGACAGTATGCCCCCAAATGATATTGGTTTAGCGTCATTCTTTTTCCATCCTAGGAAGGTATGCCTTACAGCCCTTTGCAAATTCAAAATTTATTTTCAATTGATTGCCGCTATCTTGCTTAGTCTAATTTTCCATTTTATCATCCTATCTTAGACCTCTCGTAAGAAGAGGAGAGGAGTTATCGGTGCTAGCTTGAGCGGCCGGGAGAGACCTTACACAGGCGTCCAATTGAGCCCGAGACTGCTTCGATAGGGATTCCTCATACTCGAGGAATTCATCGATAGGGCATCATTGAGGGGTTTTAAGGGAATTCCATGGAGTGAGAGCTCCAAGTATTGAGTTAACCAAGAGTGTGTGAGGCTAGGACTACTAAGGGGACCACCATAACTATCTTCTTTACCCCATAGGACACCACTCACGTAAGCATTTTGAGCATTAACCATTTAGTTATTTTTGTTTTTTGCTATTGTTCGGTCGTGGTTATTGGTATGATTTTGCTTTTGATATGTAGGTACCTATTTCTGAGGTCGAGTATATAGCTTAGGGATACTTTTTGATGAGGGACATGGCCTTGTCCTAGGATCCAATACTTGGGGAAATTGCTTGCTTCCTTATTTCCTACAATAGTTAGCACAAACAATATATATATATATATATATTTATTTATTTATGAATGCAGGATTTGTTAGGCTAATCATCTTCTAATGATCGTTGGTATCTGCAGTTTTCATTGCATTAGAGGAGGATCGAGTTTGGGTAAGCGAGGAGGGTTGGCTTCGTGCCAAGAGAGAGCTGGTAGACTTTCAGGATCGAGAATCATTAGAGAGGGCTCAGTATGGCCGAGAGAGAGCACAGTTCATATAGGAGAGGGCGGCCCATACTCGAGATATAGAGCAACTTAATGAGTACACCCGGAGATCAAACTTGTAGAGATATTGGTTGGTGGCTTGGATTGCAGGACAAGGCAATGGTAGAGTTGGTGATAGTAGGAACATGGGAGTCTCGATCAATATAAGGGCACTAGGGCTTTGAAGCTGTATACCTGGGTTGATAAGTACTGAGAGGGTGAGCTTCATAAGGTCGGTTGTTTTGCCTGGACCACAAGTCGGGTGTACATCAGCACCTAGTATCATGGAGAAGGGTATTGAGGAGGATGATATAGAGGAGGAAGGTAGTAGCAGCGGAGCGGAGCCAAACTACCTCATATCTAAGATCGAGGGGGAGAACCATGATCACTTTGCTGTTACCGACTATTTTTTATGCTTTACTTTGATGTACACCTAATACATTGGTGACTTTATACTCTTATTTGCATTATTTAGGTGTGATTGATGTGACTCCTTGTTTGACTGCCTATTTGATTGCATTGCTTGCTCGCTAAATGAATGTTTGGCATGATAGATGCTTGATTAAGAAACCCTGATTGATCCTAGAATATGCTCAAAATTGAAATGATTAACAATCTTGCAAATTTATTTCACATGTGATTAGCAGGTAGAGATTATAGATGGCAACACATAACACCTAATTAAGGCACTTCTTGGTGCGTAGGAGAATTCTGACTGGGAGAAGCTGAAGAACTTCGGATTATGGGGGCTTCGGTACATTGCTAGCAAGCCGGTGAATGTGGCTTTCCTTTATGCTCGGTATTCACCTTTTGGGATCCAATAGACTACGTGTTTCGATTCTTGAATTTTGAGATGTGCCTCATGCTATCCTTTGGGTACCTTACCTCAGGAGATTTGGTTCACTATACTAGAGGTGATTTTTGGGGCTCAGGATCGATTGATCATGTTATGGAACTTGGATACTCTAGCACCATTCATTTCTCATATCCCTAGATCACGAGGATTTAATCTTAGCATGGTACTTGACTGGTGCATAGCTACCCCTAGATCGCACATTTCTTATCCTTTCATAGTGGCCCTATTAGAGATGGCTGAGTTTATCTGTGGAGTAGGTACTGTTGCCCCTTTTCAGTTGATCTCTATCATTGGGCCTATCTTGGAGGGTGCTTCACCTTTGTTCATAGGGTTAGTCGAGACCTTGATTGACTTGAATATTGCTACTGGTGACCTAGACTTCATTCGGGACCACTTCTCCATATTGCAAGTAAACTTCTCACTAAATCAAGATCTTAATTCTGAAAACCCAAACTAAATCTAAATCTGAAACCCAAATTGAATCTGAATCTAAACATCAAACTGGATCTAAATCTGAAACCCAAACTAAATCTAAACTGAATTTTGAAACTTCTGATCATGGGATTTTGCACTCCCTCTCTCAAGATGATGATGACTTTTATTTTTAATCCTCAATATAGAGATTCTTTTTGAATTTTTATTCCTGATAAAAAAATTCTTTATGAATTTTATTTTCAAAAAAATTCAGTTCGGCGTGTTCGATAACGAGTCGAGTGGGAGCTCGAATTGAGATTTACACCAAAAAATTAATTTAGTCATAAATACCCTAAAAAATTCAAAAATAACCCTAAATATATTAAAATCCTACTAAAATCACTTTTTGGGTGGATTTGACCACTAAACACCTTTTTAAGCTAGGCCATGCCTTACTTTTCAGACCTGGTAGAGCCTTGAAGCCCCTAGCTGCTTCAGTGACACCGCTGGCGGTATCATCCATGCAACTGGCGTTCTTACTTTTGTAGGCAGGGAACTTTTTGTCATACTTTGCTTGATACCCATGGGATAATCAAGAAAAGTCATCTCCTTCCAGATTTTAGCCTATATAAGGACCCTTTCCACACATTTTCAGGGGTTGGCAACTAAAAACTTGAATTTTAGAGAGTTTTAGTTAGATATGGTGAAGAAAGGAGGAATTACTCCATCTTTCTTGGTTTTTCTTTGTTGAACTCTATTAGAATTAACATAAAATCAGTAAAACTTATGCTTAAAACTAATCTTAATAGGATTTAGAGACTTAAATCTTTAGTTCACTACCCAAATAATAATTTCGAGCTCCTCGGAGGTTTCATTTGGATTACAAAGAGGTGAATTCATGGCCTTGAGGTAAAATTCAGAGTCTCATAGCTCTTTGGCATTTATTTTTGTTGTTTGTTGTGTTTATTTGTGGTTTTGTGCTTGGTTTTAGGTTTTTAGTCATTTTTTAACCGTTAATTGTTCCTACTACAAGAAGCTGAAACTGTCGGTGATAAGTGAAGCCACCGGCGGTATCATTCATGTCACCAGTGACATCAATGATACCGCTCGAGGCTTCCTTCACCACCAATGGTTTTATTTTCTCTGGGACCTTTTCTTTATGGTAACCAAAATATTATTTTGCAAGCCTGTGTAAGTGAAATCGCTAGCGGTAATGATGCCATTGGCGGCTTCACTCATACCGCCGGTGAGATGACATTCTGGACAACAGATTTATTTTCCTTTTCATTTCGAACTAGTTTAATTTTTGAAGCTAGGATGAACAGTGCAATAATGAGTATCCATATTACCCCCAAAAACAGTCCTTACCCCATAACATGTGGCATTTTAACTAATAAATCGGTTAAAATAACAATCGAGTCTAAATGAAAAATGAGATTTTTCACAAACTCCGTTCAAACACCATTTTTAACCATCCAACTGGGCTCTATAACTTATGCCATGATCAAGCTAACTAAAGTATTGGTTTGTCTACTAACTATGCATGCTAGATGTGATATATCTCGTATACATGTAGTATTTCTGCTAACCTCTCCATGCAGGTAGATTTAGGATAGATGTATCCTAGGCCTTCAAGTATTTTATTTATTGTTTAGACAAATGTATACGATTTGGAAAGCCTTGTAATTTTTATTTTAATTTCCTCATTTTTTTTGTTGGATGAATGTAATAATTTATCACTTTAAATGCTTGCTAAAACGCGCTAACAGATTTAAATCGAAAACACAAAAATAGGTTGGATTAAAACCAAATGAGAAAGAATGATACTTTTAAATTGGCCAATGTAGAATAGATAGCATCATCTGAACTTAGAATCTCTATTTAAGGTATAGTCTACCATCCGATGGGAAAATCGTACCAAAATTTCTCGATTGAGCTGCACCGGGTGGTGAATATGTCATAAATACAGGATTTGAATCTCGTGTCTTTTGAGCATGAAAATATGCGAAACCATTTGTTATCACATCATGCCTACCTATCATTATTTTTGATGGTTGGTCCTCCTGCCCACTTTGTAGCTGTCTAAAATGTCATCCACTCACAATGGCAACTTTGCTGGGGATCAATCTCTTTAAACTTGAAACTTAAGATTTTCTGTAAGATTAAAAGCTTTAGATGATGTATTGAAATCATTGGCCAAATTAAAACTTCAATCTTTCTTATAACATTTTATCCTACCCGTGTAGATTATATTATTAGGTTGAGGTACCCCATTTTACCCCTGAAGCTTACGGCGGTATCACTCATGCCCTAAGGAATTTGAGGATGCCTAGTAGGTGGATCACTTATTTCAACTAACACGTAAACTCCCATGATAGCACTCATTTGAGGAGTGGTTGAGTAATATGGAATCAAGGTAAATAAGAACCTTCTACATCAACAACCCAATACTAAGCCACGCTAGTAAAGCCATCATAGTTGTTTTCCCTTAGGAACCAAAACATGTAAATAAAATAATGGGGAACATTTCTTTACCGTTTGTTGGCATTGAAGTTAACCTTCATCCATTTTGAATTGCGTTGCGTGGGAGTCATAAGGTCGAAAAAGGGATGCTTCTGTGCGCTATGTGCTATGTGCTCATGCATTACCCATGCATCGACTTCAAGGGCTGTGAGCATTTGATTTTAATGGTCCTTCTCACAAAACAATGATGAGAGCCAGAGAATGCAATCTTTTACAGTTGTTATCCATCAAAGGTGTTCCTACTATTGCAGAGTTGAGTTCAGCCAAGTTTGGAGACCTAGTATGCCCTTAGTGACCCGTATAGGTTATGTTTGGTGCTACAGATCTACTAATGGACCCGTACGGGTCAAGTCCCCCATACACTGGATGAGGACCAATACAGGTCACCTCGGACCCGTAAGGGTCCCGTTCTTGCATATTTAGGTTTTATGGCACGTAATCTATGCTATTTTTGGGAGAAATCAGGTCATGAATGCGGTTTATTTCTTTCAAACCTAATTTCCCCAATAAATATGGGTCTTTGCTCTTCCTTTTTGAAGGGAGATAGAGATAGACACAACTAAATAATGATATACAAGAAATTAAAGAAAATAGTTTATGAAATCCTAGCATGTTTTCATAAGTATAGAAAGGGCATAGTTAAGGTATAGATGGTATAAAATAGGGAGAAAACCCAATCTTTGAGGTTTTGTCCACATTTTATTCATTTCTTGCTTTGTTTATAAAGATTTGGGGGAGTTTTTGTCCTCACAAATACCCACCTAAATAGTCCTAAAATCACCATTTCATCATCTACTTTGGCTAGAATCTCTTATACCAAAGGGATCGCCTCAAAGTGAATTCACGTCATAAAGATAATGCTCTTGAGTTTCAAAGAGACTCACATCTCAATTTTTTATTGGTCGCTCTCAATCTATTCAATTCTTTGCAGTCTTTTATTCTTATTTTGGGTCTGATCCTAATCCATGTGGGCCTTGTTCTTACCCTTTATACCCTTAGGGTATTAAATTGGTGTGCCATACCCATATGAAAGGAAATCCCATTTTATTCTGTTTCTTTAACATAAATCTACTCTTGCTAACTGAATTGAAGTTCTGCCCAGGACCAGACATGACCCGTACGGGTCCCCACTACTTTTATAGGTCCTCCCTAGTAGCCATATGGGTCCCACTCACCCGTATGGGTACTGGCCCCTAGAAAGAACCCAAAGTTAAAATGTGTTTTCATAACAAAATGCGCTGAAGACTCGTTATTTCTCTCTGATCCTAGAAACTGCCCGGGCACTATCGATCTCAAAACCGCCACACTAACATAATCACATTTTTCCTAACAAAATGCTAACTTATGATGGGCTATAAACTGTGCTAATCTTTGTTGATGCAAGGGAATTTATTTCATTTTGTTTCATAACTCAGAACAAATGTATAGGTTCTTTTGCAATCCCCCATTTTCCTCAGTTGTAATTTTACTTCCCCCATTTTTTATTGGACTAATGCATTAACAACATCCTCAAATTGGCCAATAATCATGTTGCCTCCCTGAACTTTGAAAGTGCTCCTATAGCTACCTAAACTTTCAAAAAGTGATCATTTTGCTCCCTAAATGCCACGCGTCATCTTTTGATTGGAGAGAGAAAATCTTTAAAAATGACATCTTTGAAAAGTCAAACCAACCAGAAGTTAATACGTGGCATTCATGGAGCAAAATGGTGCCCTTTTTGAAAGTTGAGGGAGTTGCGAGGATAATTTCATAGTTCAGGGAGGCAGCGGGATATTGGTGCCAAGTTAAGGATGTTGTTGATGCATTAAGCCTTTATCATTTATGCTTTATTATAATTTGTAAATGCATGAATCGAGTGTGGAAGAGTGTAGAAAAATGAGAAATAAGAAGGTTTTACACAGTGAATGTAATTTTGAATTAACTAAATGAGAAATAAGTGACTCATTGGATACCTGAATCTCTTATCCAAAAGGCATGAGTCTCCCATCCAATGGGACCGTACCAAAACTCTTTCCTATGTAGATAACTTAGGTGGCGACTCTATCATTTGTATCGAGATTTGGGTCTCGATTGATTTATTTAAAAATTAGCTAAAACGTGCAAACTTGAACTAAATAGTTTCATCGTGCCTAAATTAACAAACCACCCTAGTGGAGCCCATCGGTAGGCGCCAAGGGAGACCGACAAGATATTGACACCTCACAGTGGTGACTCTACTAGGGATTTAATATTTTAACTTGCAAAATTTTGGTTTTTTTTAAAAGCTTAAAAGATTAAGATGATCACCGAAGATCATTTACTTAATTCAACCCGTTTTCTTCTTCATTCTTTGGGAAAATTATTACACTCTATCTTCTCACCTCTTCTCTCTCTAGCCAGAAGCACTCTTCCTCTAGCGATAGGTTAAGGTACCTTATTTTATCATCATGCTTACGAAAGTGTCACCCAGGCCTGCTAGGAATTGGGGACACTCTAGTGAGTAGAGCACTCATTTCCATCTCCCTCCAATAGAGGCTTGATACGATAGGAACCTACTACATCAACTTCCAATATGTCCCTACACTATTCTTATCGAAAGCCTTAGAATTTTACCTTCTAGGTACCCCTTTTTCTTTGTGAGATTAGACTAAGGAAGAATACCCTCAGAATTTGCAGAATAAATACAGACGGAATCGATCGCTTCGCATGTGTTGTGTCACATTTACTTATAATTAACCCCACCATGCATTGATTGGGCATTGTTGTTGCATATCCCAGCCCATGCATGTATTGATCTTTTAGTTGTTTTCTCAGCCAAAGTTCAAAGAGTTAAAGCTTGGTAACAATCTCAAGTCTGTTTCTTTCAAATTCTTGTTCTACCGCAACCTCCTCCTTCGGTTCAGTTTAGGGTTACTCTGCCTCCATCTCCGAGTGATTCATCCAGCAGTTAGTTTGGTTTATTTGATTCTAATACTACCCATCATCTTAAGGAAATGTCTCATATTCTGACTCAGGATGGCCAGTTAGGTGTTGAGGTTAAGGATGTTGGTCTTAGTAAGGAGGCAAATGTGTCAAGGGCCAATACTAGGCTGGAGATAACAAATGCTGTCTCACAGTATTTGGGAAGTGATCAGTTCCTCGACCGAATGAATGATAAGATGCTAGCTTCCAATGGGGCAATCTTGGCTGAAGAAAGAATGGCTAATGTTTCTTAGAGTGGAGTTATCAAGGCTCCGGTAGTTCACGCAGTGGTTAGTGAGTAACCTCCCCTCTCAAAGGTTCTCACAATCCATTCAGAATCAGCTACCTACTCTTCAGATTCACGGAGAATATTCCAATTAGTTAGATCAGTTGGGTTCAGTTGGCCAATTTGGTTCAGTCAATCAGCCATTACAATGAGTAGGAATAGTGGTTTTGCTGGCTACTAGTCAGTTCGCTCAGCCTAGCCGGGGTTTGTACCACCAGTATTTCAGTTTGGGGCATCTGGTCCAACCCCTATTTTTGTTGTCACACCTAAGGCGACAATCTTTCCTTAATCAATAGTTTACCCTTGGGTATGATTACTCAGCCAGATGGGTCGTCCTTGTCCATGGAATTCTGTGATCTACTAAAAATGTTGCTTGCAGCCAATCCCAACATTCAGCCATCAGCACTATCTATTCAATCCACTAGGGAGGAGGATTGGGTCCCTAAAAACTTTAGTATACCTAGCATAGCAAAGTGTAAGGGAACTAGACCACCTTAGTCTCACATCACCACCTATTAGAGGGTTTTGAGGATAAGGAGGCGAACTGATGAGGTCCTCGCCGAGATGTTCCCTTGCACTTTGGAAGGTCCTGCTATTGGATGGTACAATGCTTTGTCAGATGAGGTGACCGAAAATCAAAAGGCTTTATCTAAGGCTTTGATCGAGTAGTATGATTTCAACACCACTATCAAAACTACCATAAAAATTTTGGAGGCTATAAATCAAGCCCCCAATGAGAAATTCAACCCCTATTTTGAAAGGTGGATGGCCACTCAAGTCTTGTTGAAAGATCGACTAGGTCTCCCCGAGATGATTGTAAAGTTGATGGACGATGCTTTGCCCACTTACCATAGGGTTCTTGGTATGGATAAGTTCCCTAACTATGTGGAGGTCTTTGAGAAAGCCAAGAAATAGGAAAGGATGGAGGAATTAGATAAGGCAGGTGTACCGACCCAACCATGGTTCAAGAAGAATGACCCATCAGCCCCAGCCCAGGCTTCTAAGCCGAGGTCCAGTTCAGATCCTAAAGCCGCCATAGCGCAAGAAGAAGTGGCTATGGTCCGTACCCTTGAGGATGGTATTTCTCCGTGGAAGGCACTATTGCCTGCCACCTTTAGTAAGTTAAGGGCGCTTGGCCTTCTCCAGAGTATCAAGCCCTATGTTCCACCCAAGTCTGAGGATAGGGACCAATTTTCTACTTATCATGTTAGCAAGGCTTATTACACCAGTGCCTGTAGAGATTTACTTGGGGCTATTTGTGGCCCGATCAGGGAGAAGCAGACCCGAGAACCCAAACTTAAACCAAGTACCATGAATAACCCCCTACCTATTTTTGAGAAACAAGTTATGACTATGGAATCAGGATTGCCCTCCTATCATGTCTTTAATATAATCACCAAGCTAATCTGGTGGTTCACTTAGTAGTGGCCTTACTCGATGAACCTGTCCTTATTGATATTGATGTGCACAAGTTAGAAGATGCTTATGATGAGGAAACTACGTTGGTTCAACCAGAACTAATGATATTGATGCCTATTTATTGGAGAATGATGACCTCAAAGGACCAACCTTATTGGTAGAAACCTCCGAGGAAAGAAGCTATATGAAGTATGGGGTGTTACATGTTACTCAAAGTGGAAGGGTTGGTCCTAGTTCCCTCCCAAAAAGAAGAAGAGGTAAAGATGTTGACATTCAAGTCATCTCGAGTGTCAGTCAGTGACTGACATTTATACTTGCTATTAAGACTCAAACTCCGCTAGGTACTGGGAAGGTAGATTTGAAATTCACTCCTCTTATCTACCATTTGCTAGTTGCCCCTGCTAAGTACAACATTGGGTAGCTTCTCATCGACTCTGAGGATCATCGTAGGAGTTTAACTGAAAAGTTATTAAGCATGGAGGCTACACCTTCCACTACCTTGGTTGAGGTGTTTTTAGTTATTGAAGGGTCTCCTTCTAATCAGGTTGAACCCATTATGTTTTATCCATCAGATCTCCCAGCTGAGGGAAATAAGCATAATAAGGCACTTTTCATCAAGGTGCAAATTTTTTATCATTCTATCCGATGTGGTATGGTGGGTGACGGTTCCGCCCTTAATCTCTGTCTTGCCAAGATCCTTCCTCACTTAGGGCTTGATGAATCCATGTTTGAAAAATCCAATACTATTATAAGGGTATATGATGATATGAAGAGGAGTGTCATTGGATTGTTCGGAGCAGAAGTTATAAATTAGGAAGTGAAGTCCAAAGTCTTGTTCACTGCCCTTGACATCCCTGTCACTTACTCATTATTGTTGGGTCGTCCTTGGCTCTATGCATTAGGGGCCATCCTTTCCAAGGTCCATCAAAAAGTTAAGCTCATCCATAATGGCAAGCTAGTGACTATTGAGGCTGATAAACCATTTGTTATAGCGGCTATGGAAGCCGAAGAAAAGGAATCTAGGGTGGGTGTTACTCATCGGGTGCGAAGTTTTCAGTTAAGGGGTACATATCTCTTAAAATAAAAAAGATCATGATGAAGCAAGGTTACATGAAAGGAAAAGGGCATGGGAAGAATCTTCAAGACAATCTGTGGCCCATTGTACGTCTGCTATGGCCATTTAGACTTGGTTTAGGAAATTGCCCAAGTGCTAAGAAATTCAAGCCCCGGTCCTGCCCTATGATAAGGGTTGAGGACAAGAAGAAGTTGTTCACAGGTAATGAAGAACTTGTCAAAATAGGAGGAAAGAAGGTCCCTAGTTTTGAAATCTTTAATGATGTGTACGACTTCAAGAATGGCTACGTGATTGAGACCTCAGTTTTTATGGAAGTATGTGGGAAGGCTGAAGGGGATAAGATGAGTGAAGCAATCGAAGCTATCACCATGGTCCTGGTCGTACTCATGAAGAAAATTTAGAAGGTGAATGAGAAGGCAACCCTATAATCAAGGGCATCAAGAGCTTAGCAACAGCAGTGGTTGAAGAAACTCATGTGAGCCTACGCACTGAGACTACCAATTTAGCTGATAGTATTACCAAGGCTGACCAACAAGGCCCTCTGCCTGTAGATGATGATTTAAATGATGTAATTTTTAATGTTGCAAACATTTTTTATGTGAATGCCGCTTACGAGGCATATCATGGTTAAATTGATGCATTTTCCATTCACATTTTTGTTTGATTATTTCACTTTATAGATATCATTCACTCATAACAACAACATTCTTAGAGTATCATCACATTTATTAAATGAAATTGATTTTGAGTACATCGCAATGGCATAACAATCTAATGGTTAAAACTTACCAACAAAAATAGAGACGATAAAAGTGCTTAGTAAACATGATAATAATGAGTCTTGGCCCATCTTTCTTCAGAAGGGGGAGAAGGGGGTCACATCATCAAGAAAGAAGGCCAAAAAGACTTATGAGAGCATCGATAGTAGGCTGGCTCTGGTTATAAAGAAAGGGAAGTATGTCTTAAGTCATATATCTAAAATAGCTCCTCATGAGAGCATCAATAGCAGGCTGACTCTGGTTATGAAGAAAGGGAAGTATGTCTTATGTTACATAACCAAAATAACTCCTCATGAGAGCAACAATAGTAGGCTGATTGTGGTTATAAAGAATGGAAAGTACACTTTAAAGTCTATACTCAAATCCAAGAGCTCTAATGGGAAGTTGATCATCAATAAGTCGATCAAGAGGACATTGTCCAAGATAGTCGCTACTTGCATAAATTGGGCTAATAAACTTCCTCTCACAAATTAGGGTTATAGAACTAGTGTAAGTGCACCCACTAATAATACACCTTTCTCCTTAGTATATGGGATGTAAGTCATGTTACCTATTGAAATATAAGTTAGATCTATACGAGTGGCACTCAAAGCTCAGCTAAACGAATCAGATTAACCAAGGGCTAGGTATGAATAGTTGAACGAAATAGATGAGAAGTGGCTCAAGGTGCTTGACCACTTCTAGATGTATCAGCAATGCATGGCTCGAGCTTACAACAACATGGTTAGATACCCAAAACAACATCTCATGGTAGGTAATCTAGTCCTCAAATAGCTGCACTAGGTCAATAGTGATGCTAGGGGCAAGTTTAGGCCTAATTGGGAAGGACCATTTGTAGTTAAGAAAGTCCTTGGTAAGGGAGGAATCAAGCTTATGTATATGGATGGAAATGAGTTCATGAAACCAGTGAATCAAGATAGGCTAAAGCATTATCATGTCTAGGTCAAAAGAATTAAATAAAAAAAGCAGCACAAAGAATAAAAGGAATAAAGAATAAATCACCGGACGAGTGGTCCTCTACTACTCAGGCAAAAATTAGGCTGTAACCCGCTGATTCGTATTCTGCAACATAGTTAGGAAAAAGTTAGGGTACTCTAATTGAAATAAAGCCCGATATATTGAAAACCCGAAAAGGGCGGTTTAGGCAAAAGTTAGTGCGTGAAGAGAAAAACATCAGTCGCTTTCTGTATAATTTGTAAAAGACTAGTAGGTAGCAGGGGTTAATTGTTGGAAATTATTACCATTGCCTACGTACTCAAATTAATCTCGTCAATGAACATGTTATGATTTGCTAAGAATTTTGGTCTCATGAATGCATGCATGTCATTAGGTGAAATGTTTGCAAGTATGTGAACATCATTTTCTCCTCTGCATTTTGTGCATCTTTGTTGGTATCTTTACTGCGCGTACATTATTAAATAAAAGATAAAATACCGATAGGCCATAAAATAAATCAGACCTATGAAAAATTCAAAAAAATGTCTATTGCATTGAAAACCCGAAAGGGAGGTCCATGCAAAAGTTAAGACGAAAGAAAAAGAAAGAAAAAGAGTCTGCTGGATTTAAAACCCAAAACGGCGATCCATGCAAAACTTAAGATGAAAGAAAAAGAAAGAAAAAAAGTTTGCTGGATAGAAAACCTAAAAGAGTGGTCCAGGCAAAAGTTAAGACAAAAGAAATAGAAAGAAAATGTCTACTTGATTGAAAACCCAAAGGGCAGTCTAGGCAAAAGTTAAGACAAAATAAAAAGAAAGAAAAATCTTGTTAGAAGTAAAACCCAAAGGGCAGTGTAGGAAAAAGTTAAAGCAAAGAAAAGAAGAAAAGAAAAGTTTGCTGAACTAAGCCATCAAGGAGAGTTAAGGAAAAAATCAGGGCAAAAAGAAATAAAGATAAATGTTTGATAGGTCGTCTCACACTGAGGGGTCTATTCAAAAGTTAGAACTCAATTCAAAAGCGCCAGTTTTATTATTTTTAATAATTAGAGCATCATTTACGATTACAATGTCTCTCGACTAGGATTCATTGAACTTAGTTGTCCTATTGTGAAATAACAGTATAAGCATGTATTCCTAGAAGTGCTAATTTCAACAAATCATCCTTGGTAATTCTTGTCAGTTACACTGGGTCAGTTCATTGCGATGAGGAACGTAGAGTGTTCAATAGTTAACTCACTTGTTTCTAGTACTTGCTATATGGTGTTCATTATTAGTTACGTCAAAGGGGAAACAAGGGTTTGCAGACAATGGTATTAAATGGTTTCAGGATAGAAAAAGAAAAGCTCAACATGCATAAAAATTCAAATGACAAAAGTATAAATCCAAGTTTACATCAAAATAAGCCACGTTGGGCCAAAAGTATCAAATATCCAAAAAGTAATAGCTATAGTATAATCTAAGCTATAGGGAATCATGTGCCTAGGGCGCACCCTGAGTCTCATCTTGGGTATCAGCCAATATGTCATCCATAAGGATCATCACTTGGTCCCCTCCTCCAGCTCCATCCTTAACCTAAATGCCAATCGCCTCAG
Source organism: Euphorbia pulcherrima (assembly GCA_947683365.1). Taxonomy (NCBI): domain Eukaryota; kingdom Viridiplantae; phylum Streptophyta; class Magnoliopsida; order Malpighiales; family Euphorbiaceae; genus Euphorbia; species Euphorbia pulcherrima. The sequence continues at coordinate 24,997,018 of CANTUS010000009.1, forward strand.
CTCGCTACTTCACCTCCTTCTCACCTCCAGCTGCCTGGGTCACCATCGGTGCCACTTGATATGTCGGGCTATCATCCTCAGATAAAGAATTGGACAGTTTAGGTGTCTACCTATCCTCGATCGTCTATGCCAGCTGACCCCGCAATACCTCAACCTTGACCCTCACCTAAGTAGTCTCCTCTCTCACCCTATTGGCCTCAGTAGTTGCTGCTCACCGGTGCTCCTTCAAAAACCTAGCCCACTCCTAAAAGGTATCCAAGTCCTAAGAGGACCTACTACGCTCTATAGCCAACATAGTCTACAATTGAAATCATTAGATCACTGCATATATACGAATGTCACAGCTTGCATCATACATAATTCGTTAAATTTTATAGGTAGCCGAAACTTACAGAGGCTAGTGCGTCCTGAGCTAGCAGTAGGTCTCGGATGGAGAAGAAACCCCTAGCGATCTTCTTTGCCTCAGTCGCAGTCACTTAAAAAGAAAATCACATCAAAATAAGAGCGTCCTAAATCATTTATTATGGGGACAAGATTAAAGTAGAAAATCCCTCATATGAGTGGAGGGAGATGGGGCAAAACGAATGGGATGAACCGACCCCTCGAGCTCCTTAATAGCTCGATTCCCTAAATGGTTGAGGAGCCAGAATAAACTATCCAACACTACCTAGAGGTCCCCCTCTCTTACACTCATTATAGTGTGGGATAACTTCATTGGTGGCTCTAGAATAGCAGGGGCAGCAGCAACAGAAATCTTTTGCATGGAGGCGAGAGGATTCAACAATAGATAATTACAGTCAAGATCACAATCAATTTCAAAAGGCAATAAGGTATTCACAAAAGCTAAGTCAAGAAAATACCTTAAAAGAGGGTGTAGCAGACCTATGTAAGCCCTCATTACTCTGAACCATGGAAGGACCACGACGTTCGCCCCTTGATCCACCCTCGTCATTATCATCATCATCATAGCCATCGCTATCACTCTAGTGGAACTCAAGAGGGATGTCCTTGAAGTGAATCCTCTCACAGGGAGGAAGGAGTGAAGAATCAGAGAATGCAGCATAGGAGCCCCCTATTGACAATACTCGGGCTCCCTCACCAAGCAGGTACAGCCCCTGGCCTATCCCCAGCATCAAATGCAGCCAAAAGACTTCTAAGGGACCAGGGGAGGAATTGATCTCTCCATAACAGTAACGGTCCCCAATCTCAAACCCTCTTACCAAAGTACCACTCTAGGGAGACCAGGGACTCCAACATAAAGCTGAGGTCATCCATGCCGCCTCATATCTGCTCATTGTCTCTGTGCATATTCATCCTCTCCCATAGATCTCGAATGACTCATATAAAGTGGATACACTGTAAGTATCATAACTCTGTAAATACGGTTTCTACTAATGGTTGTCAAAATGTGAAATACAGATTCAGCATGAAAGATGTTTACCCGATCAAAGCATAGCTGGCAAAGGAACTCCCTATAAGAACGTCCCCCGTATCTTGAAGGGTTAAGCCTTCGCATCATTGCTAACCAAGTTTACGTACAACCAAATGAGTAATCATGTCACACATTGATTATTAAAACTAAATTCATTCATACCATCTATGGCATTATACAATCCATGCATGATCTGATCTACTACCTACCATTTCAGCTAGGAGGAGGCAAAGTTATCATCACACCGCAATTTGGAGAATGCTTGAGCACCATTTGATATGTCATTCTCTCACCCTGGTAGTCACCACAGAGATTGAAGTGGTTCCAAATACCGATTCCAGTGGGGAGTCAAATTCAGAGCAGATTAAGTTAGGTCAAAATTCCTCTCACCCAGCCAAGTGTTTCCCAAACAACAAAGAGAACATCCCTCCGCCTGAGGATCAGTTAGGCCCCACTCCAAACTCGGGAGAAGGATCTCAACCACCCTCTAGTTTTGACTTTGCCAATGCTCTGGCCTCGTTTCTAAATTTAGATGCATTCCAGGATAGGCTTCAAGCCTCCATACAAGATACTATTCAAGCAATAGTTAGGCAAGCCCTAGAAGACAAGAATTCAGACTGGGTTTGTGAATCAGATATGCAGGCCTAGACTCATAACAGTTTAGCTCAGAATCTGTCCGGCCCAATGGGGACAAGACCAGTTCCACCTATTTTTCACCTAACACCATCAACTCATCCCATGACAAGCATATTCTAGCTTGGTCAAGCTTCTACTTTTCTGCAAACCTCAATAAATCCATCATTCATCCCTTATATTACAGAGAATCCGAGGACCTTACCTGAGAGCTCGGTTCTACCTGTGTTCACTTATCAATATTCAGCTTCCTCCAATATATTAGCCCAACCACCACCATCTTTCAGCCTCCCATAATTTGTTGTAACTCCTAGGGGAACAACCTACCCCTAGAATCATTTCATTAGCTAGTTGATAACCCATCATCGCTTTGACATACCTCCACCATCTCCCCCTGTTCTGAACTGAAATGAGGTCATGCAATCTCCGGGCATGACACCCAAAGTAGCTGCCTTTGTGTGTTAGATGATGGCCTCCCGAACTAATGACTAGGTCACACCATCTTCGGGCGTGACACCTAAGGCTAAAGCTCTTGCCCACCAGCAGATCAATGACCTGGTCATGCAACCTCTGGACATAACAACTGAGATTTAAGCCTACATTGACCGACTAATGGTTGCCAAGGAACTCGAGTGAGGCGAGAATTGGGCCCCTAATAATTTCACCATACCCAATACAGTGTACTATGATGGGTCAGGTGCCCTTACCTCCCACATCATTTTGTATGAGTGATAATGTGAGTAAAGAAGTTGAGTGATAAGATACTCACTAAGATGTTCATGTGTTCCCTTCTAGGCCCCGCTCTTGAATGGTATCACACTTTGCCCCACTACTTCATCACTAATTGGAAGCTTCTCTCTGAGGCTTGAAAAGTACATTACAGCTTCAATACCAAGATGGAAATAACCCTCCAACCCCTTGAGGGAATTCACCAGCTGCCTAGTGAAGCCTTTAAGCAGTATTTAAATCGATGGATGTCAAATCAAGTTCTGTTGAAGTGTAAGCTCAACATCGAGGAGATGATCATCAAACTCTTAGAAGGGGCACTTCCCATTTTCTAAAAGGAGATAGCAACTGAGTCCTTCCTATCCTATAAGGCTATTTATGAGAAGGCTGAGAAAATCAAGCGTGAAATTGTGCACAAGCGAGCCAAAAAGGAAAAAAACCCTGGTTAAGAAAGAATAATGATACTCAGACTGCAGCTCCTGCACCTGCTAAACCCAAAGCCCCGACTGCTGTTCAGGCAGTCTCTCAAACCCCTCCTGTAGTCACTCAAGCCCCACTGATAGTCATCACAGTCTAGCCTCCTCGTCCTCATTTTGTATTGGCTAACCCATATAAGTTGCCACTCAGGGTTATCTTTAATCTTCTAAGGGAAGTAGGTTATATCCACTCCCTTCATGAATCTAAATCGCCCAAACCCGAGGACAAGAACAATTTTTTGTAATTATAACATTCAAGTAGGCCATCAAACCAACAACTACAAAACCCTGCTTTCGCACATCCAGCGTTTGGTAAGTTAAGGGAAGATCACCTAACTAGAAAAGGCTCCTAGAACCATGACCAATCCCTTGCCGAATTTTGGGAATAAGGTGGGTGCGATCAATTCTTGCTGACCTGAAGCTGCAATTTTTGAGCTAATCACCCAAGGGCAAGGAAATGGTTTAATTCTAGTCATCAGTTCCAACAACCCATCCAACTCAGTCTTTGACCTAATTACCCAAGCCAACCTAGGAGTTAACTCAATTTAGAGTATGGAAGTAGACATAGCTCTACATCAGAAATAAAGCCACCGAGCTCAACCTATCATGGTTAAAAGAATAAAAACCCCAAATAAACCACTCTTTAGTTTCGATGACTTTGTTCCAAAGGGGGATTATTCTAATAGGGAGGATGTAATGATTGAGGAGGCCGACGCGGTGGATGCCGAGCTATTTGAGGTGGATGCACCTTTGGTTAAGAAGCTGTTTGAGCTATTTAAAGTCGATCAGGATGAGCCTTTTAGTGTGGACAAGTATGTACTACAAGTCATGGCTTCAGACTTTAAAGAACCTCCCTATCCTTTTAAGACGCATGCTACTTATAGTGTCCTACTCGATAATTTCATCAACATCACTAGGAGTGGCTGCACATGCTAACCTGAGCACCGTTATCTTCGCTTGAATAAGGACATGATCCTTAAGAGGGTAGGCACCTTTGTGAGGCCTTTCTCTCTCCCCCTCTACCTATTCTAACAAGCCTTGAGTTCAATCCCCTTATCACCTAAATCAAGAAAACACAAGCTCACTATAGCATATGGAAGTTGGTCATTCATTCGGATGGGTATTACTGGGGTCTAATTAAGCAGTTGCTTGACCTAGAAGCCACTTTGACTGCCTTGGTTGTTCAAATATGGGCCAGAGTAGGGGAGACTATCCCTTCAATGAAAGAACCGCAGATTTTATTCAATTCATTTGATCTTCTAGTCGATGGTAAGGGACAATAGGGCTCCATTTTATCTATATCCAGATTCTCGATAAGACTATACCCTATGTCATGGTGGATGATGGCTCTGCCTTGAATCTCTACTCCTTAAAAGTCCTTCCTCACTTAGGTCTATTAGAGGAAATGCTTGAAAAATCCAACACTATAATCCGTGCTTACGTTGACTCAAAGCATAGTGTGATTGGAGTCTTTAAAGTAGAAGTTATAGCCAGAGGGGTTACAAGTAAAGTGCACTTCACCATGCTTGATATTCCAGTCACCCACTCCTTATTTCTTGGTCGACCTTGGCTCCACTCCCTAAGGGTAGTACCCTCCACCCCAATTAAAAGGGTTAGGCTCGTACACGAGAATAATCTTGTAATAGTCGAGGCTTACGCCACTTCTATTATGGCTGTCAAGAAAGCCAATACTAAGCTAGATGAAGGCCTCCATGTCACTATGATTAGCAAAGCCCAAAACTCAACTCCCATTTGGCATGGTTATCTCCACCATGGTGCAGGAAAGTTGATGAAGCGTCCTAGGTTTAAGCTTGGAAGGGGCTATAGAATGTGTGAACAGGGGATTATAGAGGCCTTGGAAACAAAGAAGCTTGTCCTCCTCATAGGGTAAGGGTATAAGCCTAAAAAGGCCTACCATCGCATTCCCTTTGGCTATTGTTGCATGGTGACTATCTGCGAAAATCAAGGCAATTGGCCTTATTAAGGGGAACCTAAGCCTATCGAGCATAATATGAATGTGTGGCCTAGTTTTGAGATCTTCAAGGATGTCTATAATTTGAAAGTCAGCTGCATGGTCATTTCTACTGAACTAAAACCCACTAAACCCATTGCACCTATGAATGTCATTACTGATAAGGTTTAGGGAAAGGGGAATTGTAACCTAAGAATGAGGCTATAGAAAGTGATGAAGAACCCATAGGTCATGAGGTTAAAGACGATGTGGCTGCTCTGACTAAGGCTATAGAATTTTTCATGAAGAAGGGTTGGAAGGGTGAGACAACCAGGGAAGTGGACTCCATGATCGAGATCATGAAGAAGCTCACCAAGCCCCTTATCAAGAAAGCCAATCTATCAAAGGAACCACCATTCACTACCAAATAGAAGACACCTCTGGAATGTGACCTAGACGCCATTCTAATGAAGACTATAGAGGAAGCTCTGCCTATTGCTAACATTGCCACTGAAGGCCCTCAACCTGTGGAGGAGGAAAATATGGATGATGTAACTTTTAATATTTCTGATGTATTTAATGCAAACAATGTCACCTATAAGGCTTTCAATTCAATGAATGACTCTCATTTCACTTACTTGATTGAGGTTTTACCTGATTGATCATGCATTCACATAACCATACGCATAATTTTTTTGGTATTAACGATACTTCTTTAAATGAAATAAATCTAAGTACTGATGATAACCCAAAAATGGTAACCATTTCCAATAACTTGACTCCCGATGAAAAAAGTTAGATACTAAAAGTGCTTAAAAGACATGCTAACGCTTTCGCCTGGTGGTATAAAGACATGCTTGGGGTTAATCGTCACATTGCCAAGCATAGAATCCTAACCTATCCTAAGTTCAAACCCGTCAAACAGAAGCTATCGGTTAAGACCAAAATGGGTAAAGCAAGTGAAGGCAGAGGTTTTGAGGTTAATCAAGGCTCATTTTATGGAAGTTGTGGAGTACCCAACATGGTTGTCCAACATTATTCCAGTTCTAAAAAAGGATGGTAGGGTCTGAGTTTATGTTAACTTCCGGGATCTCAATAAAGCTTTGCCTAAGGGTGAATTACTATTTCCCCACATCGATGTCTTAATTAATAGTGCCACCAGGGCAGCCATGCACTCATTTATGGATGGGTTCTCGTGTTACATTCAGATCCTCATAAACATCATTGACAAGGTTAAGACAATGTTCATTACTAAATAGGAGTTTATTGCTACAAAGTAATGCTGTTTGGGTTGAAAAATGCTAGGGCCACTTACCAACATGCTGTGACTGCTCTCCAACATGACATGATCCATAAAGAGGTAGAGGTGTATGTAGATAATATGATCGTGAAGTCTATTTCCTAAGAAGAGCACCCCACTATTCTTGACAGATTCATGATTCGTATTGAGAAGTATAATCTTCGCTTGAACCTGAAGAAGTTTGTGTTGGAAGTTACTTCAGGAAAGTTACTAGGGCACGTGATCAGTCAGAAAGGAATTAAAAGGGATCCTGCTATTGCAAAGCCATCATGGATATGTCACTTCTAAAAATAGAGAAAGAAATTCATTAATTTCTAGGCTCCTTACATTATGTCATTCTTTTCATTGCCTGTCTCACTACTGTGTTCTAGCCTATCATCAAGCTATTAAGGAAGTAGCAACATATCGTATAGAATGATCAGTGCTAAGTAGCGTTTGACAGAATCAAAGCTTACCTTATCGACCCACCCATTCTAAAACTGCCGACCTAGGGAAACTTTTGATCCTATACTTGGCTATCAAAGAATCTTCTATAGGGGCAAAGCTTATACGAGAACATGATGATAAATGGGAACATGTGATCTACTACTTGAGCAAGAAGTTGTTGGATTATGAAACCCGATACTCGATCATGGAGAAAAATTACACCACCATGGTTTGGCTCACTAAGAAACTATGCCACTACTTTCAATCCTACTGAGTCCAAGCCGTGGCTAAGATTGATCCCCATGAAATATCTTTGTCAATCCTCCACTCTGGCTAGTAAACTCTCTCTATGGTTATTATTTCTCTCCAATTTTGACATTGAATATGTGATGAAGAAGGTTGTTAAGGGGAGGGTCATGGCAGAATTCTTGGCCAATTAACCTCATGAATGTAATTATGTTGAGAACTTGGAATTTCCCGATGAACAGCTCGCTACTATCACTATCCTCAAGCATGTATGCACTATGTACTTTGATGGTGCTGTGAATAAAAGGGGAACAGGGCTTGGAGTCATCATAGTCACACTAGATAATGAAATCATGCCATTGTCTAAACACTTAGAGTTAATTGTTACAAACAGTGGCACTGAATATGAAGCCTATCTATTCGGTCTTAAAGCTTCGCTATAGGTCGGGGCCTTGATGGTGTCTATCATCAGGGATTCAGCTCTTGTCATCTGTCAGGTTGTCGGGGATTAGGAAATCAAGGAGGAATCCTTTGCCCTTATGTTGAAGTGGTCCGAAGCTTATCTGAGAAGTTCAATTTTTGTTTACATCGCCATGTACCCTGGGATGAGAGCTAAATGGATGACTCTCTTGCCACCTCAGCTTCCTTATAGGAAGGACCCCAACAATAACCTATCTGCCTGTTGGTTCTGTTGTCGACTAAGATACCCTACCATGATCAGCAGGTTTACTACTTCACTATTTAACCGAGTCGAAAGCTCAATAGGTGATTAATCAGGTCCATGCTGGTGATTGTGGTGCTCATATGAATAGTCTCACTTTCGCAAAGAAAATACAATGGTTAGGGTATTTCTAGCTTACTTTAACGGTCGCTTGTATTGCCCAAGTCAAACTGTGCCACCAATGCCAGATTTATGGAGCTATGCAACATTTGCCACTTATCAAGCTCCATCACTTATCTACTCCTTGGCAATTCTCGACGTGGGGGATAGACATAATTGGTGAGATTCATCCTTCATCGATAAATGGGTACATGTTCCTTATGGTGGCTGTGGACTATTTCTCTAAGTGGGTAGAGACCGAATCCTACACCAATGTCACCGCCAAGAAGATGGCCATGTTCATAGAAAATCATATATTCGCTAGGTATTGACTTCTACACCATATAGTCTCAGATAATGGGGTATAGTTTCAAGGGGTAATCACTGAGTTGATTGAAAAGTATAGAATTATTGGTCTTCTCCGTACATGCGATAAGCTAACAGTGTTGTTGAGGCAGCTAACAAATCAGTGAAGAAGATCATCTCCAAGATGATAGCCAACTATAAGGATTGAGCATAAGTTGGATTTTGTTATTTCGGGTTATCACACAAGTATTTGAACCTCAATCGGTCAAACCCCGTTCTCCTTGGTCTATGGAATGGAAACAGTTATCAATGGACTAAGGTGAGGTATGAACAGTTGAACATAATGGATGAGCAAAGGCTAAAGCTCTAGATAATCTCTAAATGTATCAACAGTGTATGGCTCGAGCTTACAACAACAACATTAGACACCAGAAAATCCCACTAATGGCCAGAGATCAAGTCCTTAAATAGTTGAAACTTTCCACCACCGATGCAAGGGGCAAGTTTAAACCCAATTCTAAAGAACCATACGTGATTAAGAAGATGCTCAGTAAGGGGGCAGTCAAGCTTATGGATATGGATGGAAACGAGTTTGTGAATCCCATGAACCAAGATAGGCTTAAGCATTACCACATCTAACCAAAAGAAATAAATCAGAAAAAGTAGCACAAAAAAGGTGATAATAAATGACCCGCCTTTTGATCCTTTACCGATCGGGCAAAAATTAGGGTGACACTCGATGGTCGGTATTTTACAAATTAGTCAGGCAAAAGCTAGGGGATATGATAACCCGCCAGACTGAAAACCTGAAAAGGGTGATCTATGCAAAATTTAGGGTAAGTGAGAAAATAGAGGGTGCTTTCTAGAAAACTGATCTAGGCTAGTTAGCACCGGGTGTTAAATGAATGGGGAATGGTTACCAACATCATGTACTTTGTTTTCCTTCATGTAATGAAATTATCCTTTTACTAAATCCTCAATGGTTATGTTCATGCAAATGTTTATATTTATACGATTAAAACAACTCAAGTAAACAGAATGCCGAATTCACGTTATCTTGATCAATGCGTAATATAAAAAATAATGAATAAAAGATAAATAATTCCGATATACTGAAAAGGGCAAGGTCTATGCAAAATTTAGAATAAGTCAGCTAGATAAAAAAACCCGAAGTGGGTGGTTAAGGCCAAAGTTAAGACAAGGTTCAATAGACTAAAAACCCCAAGGGGCAGTTTATGTAAAAGTTAGAACAAAAAATATAATAAAATAAGTTCGATAGGTCTATTACCACGACTAGCCTATGCAAAAGATATAACTAATAAAAATGCATCTTAAGCCAAATCCTTGTACCATCATCATAGTACCTCACAATCCTCCACTAAGTGTTCATATGGAAAGTTCGAAACCCTGCTCAATTAGCTACCCCTCCAAGCGGGCCCATGATCGCTCAGCTTAAGTAGACAGGTGTTTGGTCTTAGAAATCCATCCCCTATAGTGCCCATCAGTCTCGATGGTCTCTACATGATCATAATCCAGAACCTCATAGATAGCCTTTCTGGCCCACTTCTCACGAATGTGAGTCACCCAATCAGCATTAAAGAAGTCATTGTGTTCCTCAGGTAGCTTGTATGGAATCCTCTATCGTCGACTATGAGCTGACAACCCCTGATGCCCCTACCCAAAAGGTAACCTTTAATGCTCTTCGGCTTAGGGCGGAGAAACAATGAGCTCTGTGAAGCATGCTAAGGGATGATCCTTATTTTAGTGTGATGAAAATGGATAATGGAAGCAATACTGAAGTTGAAATTTAGTACGATTAAAGGGTTAAGGGATACGAGACTTAGAATCCCGTATTTTAAGATAGAGTCGCCACCCGGTTAAGCTCCATCGGGAATTTGGGTATGATATTGCCACCGGGTGATTGGACCATACCTTATAACAGAGATTCTAGGTTTGGATGATGTTGCTTACTTTTCAATCTTTAAATCAAGCCGATTATATTTTAATAAATGTGACCTTAATTCTTATGCGATTTAATCTGATTATTGTTCGGTGTTTTTGGTTTATATGCCATACATCACATAAGAAGCGATAAATAAATAAAGCAAGAATATAAAATTATTACAAGGCTTTACAAATGCTTACACATTTTTCTAATGTTAGAAAACAAATAATGCGATAAATAAAAAAACAGGGCGAAACTGGGTTTTGATCGATCTTATCGACTTGGACCAGGCTCTAAACGAGGCAAGAAATATACGGGAATAATCACAAATAAGGCATGAACAAATAAATGCGGAAAATAAACACATAGCATGAAGGAAACATATTCGGGGAAAGTTTGACTTACTTGAAAAGGGAGGATACATGGAATTGCTTTACGGTACGAACAAGACAAGATTGCCCCTAGAGGAGGATTAGGGATGTTGCACAGATTAGGTGAGAATGTCCCTGGTGGAGAACTTGGGAAGCTGTGGCAAATTGACTGTGAATTAATTGTAGGATAAGGCATGATGGAGACAAGGGGGGTGCACAGAGCAAAGCTCAAGATTCAGGATAATGAATGGCTAGGTGTTATCACTACCAATGAATTCTACCAAGGATGGCTTCAGAAGATGAGGACATTAGAGACTCAAGAGGCTCAGTCACGGTCAAGATTGGAGCGAACACGGGCGGAGGACAAATTTGGGTTCTTCGAATCTATTAGAACGGTGAACATATTCTTGCATTTTGATGCTGATGGCGATGATGTAGATATCTCGATGTGATTGATGGCAATTGGTATTCTTTGTTCTAATTGTCTTAATTTTTGAATAGACCTAGACATTGTGTCAGGCCCATCAGAATTGCTTATTAGTTACTTTTATGTTCTAATTTTTGCCTGGACCGCCCTTTTCGGGTTTTCAATCTAGTGGAACATCCCTGCTTTTGCATAGACCTCAATTCTTTTCAGTCTATTAGGATTTTTGCCTTTTACCTTTGTTTTTCTTTTCTTTTGAGGGATTGAGTTAACTGCACAGAACCCTACGTTTAACTTACTTACAACATTTCACCTTTAGGGCCCAATATATATTCATTCAAGCACAAATATAAAGAATTTAGTAAAAGTGACATTTCTGTTAGTTGAATTAATTTTAGGTACATGATGATGATAATCATTTCTATTGACCCAAACTTTGAAGTTAACTAGCCTATGAAGGTTTTCTAGTCAACATACTCTCATGGCTCACTTTACCCTGACTTTTACGTAGGCCACCCTTTTCGGGCTTTCAGCCTAGCGGGTCATTGGCCTTTGACTGATACTCGATGCTTGACTCAGTTCCGGGGCACCTTAACCATGCCTTTGATACATACAAAGACTGCTTAAGCTGCTCAAGCTATGCCTTAGTCCATGGGGGTCTCTTTCACGCTGGGTTCAATATGACTCTGGGACTTCATCTGGTCTTAGTTGGTAGCATGGTTTCCATTTTGCAGGCGCTGGAACAAGGTGTGTGGAGAATTCGTACACTTGCACGGTACCCATAAAGAGTAATTGGTGGTTTAACGGCTCAAACTCTGACCCTTGTAGTGCTCTTGGATATAAACCCTTTGAGAAGCTGGTTTGTGGGTTTAGTTATCCCATTGGCTTGTGGTTGGATGGGTGAAGGTCTGCGGTGCTCGGACCCAAATTTCTTGATCGATCAGTGGTTGCTCTTTGGGATTGAAATCCATTGCTTGAAATGATGTGATAAGGAAGGTTATACTAAGGCAAGATGTTTTTCTTGATGAACTTGACCATCTTCTCGACGATAATGTCAGTGAAAAGGGTCGGTTTCCCCCTATGCTGATGAGGGTCGAATCTTGCCGATCATATGCATCCCCCTCACCGAGAACGGCCAAGGAGGAGAGAAACAGGGAAGGTTTGGAGAGGTGGATGAGCTGAGGTATTGGGAAAAGGCAATGTTGCATGGGGGTATGAAATTTGAGAATGGGTGGGCGAAGAAAAGATAAGCCACAACTCTATCGTAGACGATCCAACAATGCTCTTCCTCCATAATCGACTGACACTTCTTTGATAGTTTGCATATAGCTACAAGGCCAGAAATGGACTGATTGGCATATTGGATCTCTCCAAGGAAGGGCTAAGCTTCTTTTGCTATTGCAGGTATGGAGATGAGATGCTCGGGAATCCGATGATGAACCCTAGGTGTCTAGGTATGACTAGGCAACAACGTTATCATGATCTTTAAGCACTTGTTATCTCTCATTTTCTTTCAAAGGTTAGGTCATTAGAAAGTGGTTACCATTTTAGATATCATCTATACTCAAACTTATTACAGTTAAAGAAATGTCATGAATAATTAACACATTATCCTTGTGGCAAAAATGAATGCATTCACCCATTGGGTGAAACATCAAGCAGATAAGCAAAAGGAGACAGTCTTTCGTTAAATTAAAGTGCCTTAAAGGCACAATCATTCACATCAAAATACTAGAAACATAAAGAAAGAAAATTACATCATGGAAGAAAAAAACATCTTCCACGGGCGGAGGGTCTTGATTGGTAGAGCCAGTAGACTAATCATCCTTGGTAGCTTTCATTGGTGCCTCGTCGAGGACAAAGACCAAAACCTTTGCTTACTTGGCTAATAACTTGTCTCATTCATCCACTAGAGACCCTGCAGGATTCTTGTCAGATTTGGTGGCAGAGTTGGTTTGCATAGGGGTATTGGCTGAACTGGAGGAGACCATGACCAATACAGTATCTTCGGGGAGACCAAAATTCATCACTCTTACTTCATCATTAGAGCTCGGCAATGGCTTCTCCTTAGTGTCGGTCTTCCTTATAGGCACATCCATTTTTCTTTCTCTTACCAAGCTCCAAATAGCCATACCTAAATGTATTGATTAGTTGTGTGTCCCTTTTGAATGTCATAGCGACAAAAGTTCCCTTTCTCTTTAGGCTTAGGAGAACAGTACTCACAAAGAGGGCTAAGCAGGCCTTTCTCTCGCAATTTGGCAAATATGATATAAAAGGGGAGCTTCCATGGAGACACAAATGCCTTCCGACCAGGGCCCCGAGCAGGTGTGGTTTTCACTAGGAAAACACTCTCTTGATTGATAACTTGAACTGCAGGCGTCTTCTCCTTAGTTGGGGCCAGGGCAACCTCGAAGGATTGAGTGTTATTGCTCTTGAACCAGGGTTTGCCACTTGGCTTGCTAGCCCTTTCCTTCTCTTCCCAGCTCTTGATCCTCTCAGCCTTTTCAAAAATTGTTTGATAGGACTTAAAAGAATCGGTCTCTATCTCTTTCTGAAGGAGCGGGAGAGCCCCATGAAGCAATTTTGGGATCATTTCTTTAACGCTAAGCTTTTGGTTCAAGAGGACTTGAGTGGCCATCCATCAATTGAAATAAGATTTGAAAGCTTTACCGGGCTTTTGCTTGACTACCTAAAGATGTTGAATGGTAGTCTCCATTGTGGAATTAAATCCATAGTGGGCAACCAAAGCTTCAAATAGGAGTTTCCAATCTAGGATTGTGGACGCTGGAAGAGTATCATACCACTCCAGAGTGGAGCCTGAAAGGGTACACGGGAACAACTTGGCCAGCACCTTATCCCCAATCTTTTGGACATGCATGATTCGGTCATACATAACTATATGGGACTTAGGGGGGCCTTCGCCTGAATAAGCATCCGTTCAGGGCATTGAGAAATTTTTAGACACCTAATCATCACCTCTTACTTCTTCCCTATCCTCGCTCCTATTTAGAAATTGCCTGAAGAAAGCCGCCATTTTAGGTGTCACTACCGGAGGCTACATGACCTAGTCATAAGAAGATGACCCAAACTGGAAAGGTAGGGGAGCCGGGGTCTCAATCTAGGAGTTAGAGAAAGGTCTCTGATTGTGAGTGGCCTCACAGGGAGTGACCACAAAGCTAGGGGGTGTGAAAATAGCTGGCTGCATGCGAGGAATAATAAAGCCACTCGAGGGGACTGTCATCTAAGGAGTAAATCCCCCTAAGAAAGTGGGGAGAATAGGAGATTGGGGAATAAGTCTTGAGTGCACAGGGGAATAAAAAACGAAGGTTGGTGGAGCAGATGATAAGGGTAACTGAGAAGAGCTCTATCCAAACTAAAACTAGCTTTACTGGATAGGATGAACAGGAGGGTGCGGTGGTACCTGAAATTGATTCCAAATTGGTAGAGGCTGAACTATCTCTCCCAGAGCTTGAAAGAAGGCCCCACTAGCCTTTGAGACTCTCTTTCCTCCCCGAGAGCTGATCTAACTTGCTCTTGAATAGTGGCCCAAAACATATCATGATTAGAGGAACATAGCCATAGTAGATTCTGATACTGAACTTACTAGCCGACGGATTAAACAATGATCTAGACGCCACCAAAGAATACTGCAACGATAGGGACGTCCGGATCTCACTGAGAAATTAGAAGATGATCAGCCCGAATTGAACCATGAATGAAATGAATGATTGCATAATAAGTCAAGTGATGAACGCCATATATATTGAGGGCGGTTTAGAGTGGTAGAGAGTAGAAGAACTTATGATGCAAGGCTTAACCCCAAAATATGTGAGACGCGTGAATTCCTTGCTATGGCTAGTGAACTAGGTATAGGTCATCGGGGCTCAAACAATCTTGGGCATTTTGTTAAAATACCCCTTCAAGTGAGGGGAGAATAGGGGTAAGTGAAAATCAAAAATAAAGATCGGCCACAGGTGGCCTATGCATGAAGTGTGTATGCGTGAGCACAACACAAGTAGCACACGAAAGAAAATAAAATTCTTCCAACCTTGTGACTCCAGTATAATGCCAATTTGTAGTTTGGGGTTAACTCTAGCGCCAGAAAGTGGCAAGAGAGTATATGACCTAAATCTACATTGTTCCAGTGAGTGTAAGGGGAAGTTGCTATGGCTAGATTTATCATGGTTCGTAGTATCAAACTGATAGTCTTGTGAATGACACTATAGAAAGGTCTCGTTTACCTTGATTCCGTGTAACTCAACCACTCCTCAAATGAGTGCACCCGCGGGAATTACATGTTGGTTGAAATGAGGGTTCCGCCCACAAATATCCCCAATTCTTGGCTGGCATGAGGTATATAAGTGAGCTTTATGGGGGTGATAAAAATCCCACCATAAAACTTAGAATCTAACTAAGTGGTTGATCAAAAGGCGTAAGAAATAAAGCATTAATTTAAAAATGATTTAGGCACATCATCAAAATCCTTCAACCAAAGGTAAAAGCGAGGGCAATTTCAAGTTTTAAGTTAAAGGAAGGTCTCCAGCAGTGTCGCCACTATGAGCCGATGACCCCTGATCCCCCCGTCCGTAAGGTAAGCTTTAATGCTCTTCGGCGTGGGGCAGAGAAACAACGAGCGCTGTGAAACGTGCTAAGGTTAGCGTGATGAAAATGGATAATGGAAGCGAAGTTGAAGTCAAAATTTAGTCTGATTAATGGGTTAAGGGATACGAGACTTAGGATCCCATATTTTAAGATAGAGTGGCCATCCGATTAAGTTCCACCGAGAATTTGGGTATGATATTCCCACTGGGTGATTGGACCGTACCTTATAACAGAGATTCTAGGTTCGGATGATGTTGCTTACTTTTCAATCTTTAAATCAAGCCGATTATATTTTAATAAATGTGGCCTTAATTCTTACGAGATTTAATCCGATTATTGTTCGTTGTTTTCAGTTTATATGCCATACATCACACAAAAAGTGATAAATAAATAAGGCAAGAAAATAAAATTATTACAAGGCTTTATGAATGGCTATACATTTTTCTAATGTGAGAATATAAATAAAGCGATAAATAAATAAACGGGCGAAACCGGGTTTTAATTGATCTTACCGACTTGGACCGGGCTCTAAACGAGGCAAGGAATACACGGGAATAATCACAAATAAGGCATGAACAAATAAATGCGGAAAATAAACACATAGCATGAAGGAAACATATTTTTTGGTTTTTTCACGATAAAAATGTAATTTTCGGGAGTTAATTAATTATCTAAGCAACATAAAAAGGTGAAATAAATTAACTAGACATCCTAAAATTAGATTTAGCATATTCAGAATATTTTTGGAATTTTTAGTTGGTGAAAAATGATTTATTCAGATTTATTTAGTTAAAAACGTCATTTTTAAGCCATCAAATGCATATTAAATCAAATAAAACAAAAATAAAATCTAAAAATGGAATAAAATACTATAAAAATAGTTTCAGATTTTTTGGAAATTTTTCGGGTTGAAATAGGGGCTAAAAAACATTAAAATGACCGAAACCAGGTAAAAAATGACAAAAATGGGGCAAAAAACAATAGAATAAAGCAAACAGAGACCATTTAGACATTTTTATCAGTAGGCCAACTCAGTGAGGTGGTAGGCCGACACAGCGACTTGGTAGGCCGACTCAACGAGGTGGCCTAGATGATGCTCAATCGCCCTTCATCCCACTGAAGTGGCCTAACAGAAAAAAGTTTCAAGACAAGATGGAATTGACCTTTTTGCGCCTGAAAACCCAATATTACTAAAATTTCAAGTTGTTTCTTACACTGTTACAGTAGATTCGGACTTAAAATACTTAAATAACTTTGGATTTTCAGTCTGGGGGAAAAGAACCCAGAAAATCCGACAAAACAACGATTGGCCACTTTAGCGACCTGTGGGCCGACTGAACGAAGTGGTAGGCTAACTCAGTAAGGCAGCCTAGGTGACGTTCAGTCGGCCTAATGTTTAGGAACGATCAACCGGATTTTTGGCAGAAAATCACAAAAAGGACGAAGAAAAAGTGGCAAACGCCTGGAAAAATAACCAAAAAATGCAGCAATAGAAATAGATAACAAAAGAAATAGATTGGAACCCAGAAAGTTACCTAAAGGTTGTGAATCTACCCTCAAGACTCGAACCGGACGTTTGGCAAGCTTTGTGATGGATTTGAGATGAAAAACCGATGAAGAAACCGATTTAGCAAGGGATTTAGTGATTTGTGAGGAAAAAGTCCCTAAACCCTATTTAAACAAATTTTTACCTAAGATTTCTAATAGATTTTAATGATTTAACCTAACAGATTAAGTCTAATAAGATTTAGAGATCAAGAACCAAGTATATTGGTTTAGATTTTCCCAATATTATTAAACGTTTTCTCCCTAAAGCCTTAGAATTCTAAGAATTTGATTCTAATGAAAATCAACCAAAAAAAGAATCCCCAAAAACTGATTTTTGATGGGTATTTATAGACTTCCCAAGTGTAAAATCCCGGAATTAATCCCCCAAATGTCAATATTTGACTAAAAAAATCCCAAAACCTAACTTGTTGGCAAAAAAAACCCAAAAAAGACCAGTCTGCAGATTCCCTGCAAGAAGGTCACATCAGCGATGCGATGGGATGCGTCAGTGACGCGGTAGGCCGCTTTACGTGACGCGGGCTGGCCCAGGCCATGTCACATGACACGACCAGTTCTAGGTCGTGTCATGTGATGTGCCCTAGAAGGCCACATGAGCCATGCAAGCTACCATGTGGCTCACGCGGCCTGCCGTGTTGTCCACGCGGCCTTGCATCATAGCGGTGGTGCTGACCAGCATAGCCGGATCGGGGGGACCTAGGGGAAAGAAGTTCAAGCGGCCTGGCTCGCCAGGCCTAAAATGCAAACAACCTATACTACGGGAACCTAAAAAGGGCGATTCTTGACATTCCGGAAAGTTCGAAGAGCAAAATGACAAAAATGAGACTTGCTGAAAATGTTTGGATTTTAAGGAAAAATTGTGAAACAAATTACTATGCTCGAGAGGAAAGGAAGAAGTTAACATATTAAATGTGATCTAATTATTATATTTAATTGGGGTCAAATATCTTAAAATCGTCAACAAAGAACTTGCCAAACGTGATTTGATTCTAAAATAATGGAACAACTATACTGTAAAAGGTTAGAGCAAAAAGTCATCATCATTCTGAGGGTCACCGAAAAGCCTGCCCTCACATCGACCGTACTGATGGTGAAGCCGATAATGGGGGTATAGAAAGTAAACCTCTATTAGCCTAGTAGGTGAGCACAAGATCCCTAAGACTCATCAACCACGTCTCGGATCCTCCACCATAGACTAACCCACTATATCTATGAGTCAACATACCCCATGAGAATGGACACTGAATTCTCGGCCGTCAATCGGTGAAAATCTCCTCGAATTAGCCCTTTCTCACTAAGGTGCACGGGCAAGTACTTCTTTGGGCTAACTTGTGACGCTAAAGTTAGCTTGAATTTCTTCATAAGCCACACCTATAAAATGTCTTTGTATAAGAGTGGGAAATAACAATGGACCCAAAAAAGAAGGGACATACCTGTAGTATTAAGAAATGGTCGCCAATCAGGTTAGCATTGGAGAAGACCGCTTCTATGTTCAGTAGTGTCATAGCCAGTCCTAAAGCTATGAGGGAAACCCCCACCGACATAGGCTTGATGATGGAAACCAGCCAAAATGGGGTGATTGAGCCCACTCCACACATAAATTAGGACTTGATCAGCAATGCGACCAACTATGGCTAGGAAATATGAGTCCTAGGGGCACCCCTGCACCAATCTACTATCGCACTAAGCTAAAACCCTAGCTGACCAAGTGTCCGAGAAAGAAAATGATCCGCCAAATCCAAGCTCTACAAGCCTGTAAACTGGTCCTCTGCACCGAATATAAGCTCTGGAATTGCCAAAGGGTTGCATTTAGGGCATGGGATCCCTAGAATGGCAAGGAACTCCTAGAATAAGGGATACATCTCGAATGAGGAGAAGAGGAATATGTGGTCCATCTGATCCTAAAAAGCAAGCGCTCCTCGAATAAATGTCGGATTAACCCATCACAAGGCAACATATCGGAAACCCCATAGCCCAAATTTCTACAGCTTCTGCCAATCTGCATTTCCTAGGGTTTTTGAAAAGCTCCTTGAATGTTGGTTGTGGCTCTCAATGGCTGAATCTAGAAAATTGAAAAAATTTGTATTTTTGACAGTGATGCCGCAGACGATATCAGTGAAATTAGTGGCGGTATGAATTTTAAAACTGACAGCGATATAGGTTGTAGGCGATGTTATCTATATTATTTAGCAAATTATATTTTCATACAGATGGCGATATCAGTGAAGCCACTGGTATTATGATAGTATTTCTTGCAAATTTTAGCCTTATTCAAGCCAGTTCAGACCTGTTCATAACCTGTAAACATCCAGTAATCTATCTCTAAATACAATTCAAACCAAAAATCCATTGTATTCAAACTAAAAGCCCAGAGGCCCGAATGTACCAAATCCTAAACCTAAGGAATCAACAAATCAAAATGAAGCGAAATATTCCAAACCCTAATGTATCAAGGGTACAAATCAAAACCAAAACAAAGCTAGTATCAAGCAGTCAAAGCTAAAATGTAATAAAGGTAAAGTAGCCTAGAACCATCTGTCGGGTGAGATGTGAACTCCGTATCATCCATGAGGTAATGGCTGATGTCCTAATCCTTCTCCATCCCCTCAGCCATTGGGACACTACTCGAATCGGTAGGCTAAGCAGTAGGATGTCAGCCAGCTGCCGCCTTCTTTCCCGTACGACTGGTCCAAGCTTAAGGTGCGTGGTCTAGGTTGTGCTTACTCCTCTCATTCATGGTGGCATCCAATTTCTACTCCATCTTACCAACCCAATGCCTAAGCTCTTGATTTACGGCTAATTCCTCCTAGTATCTCGCCTTAGCCTGGTTGGCATCGAAAAGTCAATGCCATGAATTCCTATAAAAGCACCAATAACAGCCCACATCATTCATAACATTCATACATGCATTATTTAAATTACAACGTTATTCAAACATGTATGTACCTTGGCAAATAAAGTTTGAGAGACAACGGTGTCCTTGAGAGAAAAAGTATTCCCTACTAGCCACTCCACCTCCTTGTGTATAACATGAAAAATCCAAAAAAAGAAGGGCAGTCAAAAGGTGATCCCAAAAGATAAATTACATGCACAAAAGGAGCAGATTCGTGTTTTTGAAAAGCTTACATGTGTAGTGTGAGAGGCATGAAGTCCATCGAGTAAGCACTCAGATTTATTTCCCTTATCCGTAAGTCGCCGTTAGGGCCCACAAGTAGGAAGGATTCCTCAAAAGCTGTCGAGAGGCACCCCTTCACTATGTCGATATTCTCGGTCCTACTCCAGTCACGCATTCCACTAGTCTTATGCCTATTACTTTTCCTGGGAGGTACCTAGACAACACAAACACAACACAAGAGGTGAACATAAGCAAACCATATTGGACCAAATAAGATGAAATACGTGAAGAAACATGGTCTTACATTAGAGGAATATTACTCCTTATGGGCTATCGGCACCTCCTCGTGGGCCATCGCCACCTCCCTGACTACCTCGTCATCTCCATTGGGGTTACCCTCTTCTTCCTCCAGCCCATCACTACTTACATAGCCATCAGCTAGTCAGTTTAGTTCCTCCTTCTTTTTTGCATAAAATTCAATCATATCGTTAGCACTAATGCGCGGGCAGATAGGGAGCAAGAGTGACATATGGCCATCGTAAGGATCAGGGACACTCTCTGTAACACAGTCATTCCCATCCAAAAAATTGGCCTTATCAGCCTCAGCAGTAATGGTCAAGTAGGGCCACCAAAGACCCTTGGGTGATACTGGGACCACTAGTCTAGCAGGGGGTGCAACATCTCTCTAGTCGTGCACTGCCTCCCCCAAATACCACTCTAAAGACCAAGGGAACTCCATCATGAATCTCCAGTCAACCACATCCTTTCGGACCATAAGCACCTTGATGCAGTTGCACACCTTATCAAACGGGTCCCTGACAACTTGACAAAACAATTAGACATAAAATCAGTGTAAGCACAATTTAAATTCATGTATGCATTTGTGACTAATGTTTTGTTCAGTGTAAGGCAAGGATAAGAGCTAAGGTCAAATACCAAGCTGATCTGCAAGCTCCTTAGCATCACTTTGTAGCTGGTTGGATATCTACTAAATCCCTCGACACTCCCGCACCATCTAGCAAGAAAGTACAAACCTGCAGGCACTTTCCTCTTGAATTTTGCTGTGGAAAGAATCTGGTGCTCAAAGGCCCAAGCCTACATAATCAACAACTAATCAGTCCAAGACATCCAAAAAGAGAGAAACGGGTAAAAAGCAAGTAAAAGCAAAAAGGGGAGTAATTTAGTGCTCTTAAAAAAGCATACATGTAGGAGTAACTGGCTTAGCTAAAGAACCTTGCATTTTTTCCTAGCGCCCGAGTCCAATCCGCGGTATATTTAGGCAATAATGGCCTTGGGCCAGTTCTTTTCCTTAATCTTCTTTACATCCTCAATGGAAAAAATCAGCCCATAGTTGATCTTGTTGCAAGAGACTGGAAAGAGCAACATAAACACCAAAAAATCACAAAAGAGAGGCAACAGGCATCTGTTTGAGCCTATGGGACCACACCGACACCCATCCAACGATCTTGAAGCTCACCATAATATAACTACCCCACGGTGGGCTTCAAACAAAATAACTCCATCACTCTCCTTATCACTGGCTTCTGGAGTTAGTACTTCTCCATGTAGACATCAAAGTGGATAACTTGCTCTGTCCACGAAAACTCGGTCATTGACACTACATCTGAAGGAGTGATGGTTAACTCACTAACTATAAGGTGAAATGTATGTGTGGTCTCTGACCACTTTTCGATCAAGGTGGTCAAGGCCGAATGGGAGAGCTTCGACATCCTCTTGGGAAAAATCCTAGTCAAGTCTCCAAAAACTGTGGCATCTACGGCAGCTCAAAGCACGGGGTCTTTTGCATCAATATGTGTCAACCACTCACCGATGGTCCCTATGCCCCCGAAACAAGTAAGCACGTGCGGCTGCCAAAAGAAAGAAATCAATAGATAAGTCATTTGTTTTTCTTTTTACCAAGTTATTGAGCTACTAAAACCTTGCTGATATCACAGCTGAAGCAATGATGCCGCCGGCAGCATCAGCCATATTGCTGGCAATATGAATGATGCCACCGGTGACATTGTTGAAAGTGGCAGCGGCAAGGCAAGGCTTAGGCTACTTTTGGGAAAGCCTAAAGCCTAAAGCCATTGGCAACATGTATGATGCCACCAGCGGCATCACTTTCTACAAGTAGAATTGCCGATTTTGCCCGAGATTGAACCAAAATCACCAAAAACACAATAAATCAATTCTAAGGAACAAAATTAGGCAAAACAACCCTATAGCATGTAATTTTAGTTTATGTACTCTTAAATTTCATATTTTTAACCCTTTTGAGTCTAAGGCCAAAATCGAAATTGATGAAACGAAAATATTCGAGCTTTACAGGATTACCTAGACAAAGGAGATGTGTTTCTTCTTCTCGGGGGTTAGATTATGTATGGGAGCAGCAACCCATAGCCCTACATCTTGTTAGAATCTTACAAGCCATATGCAACATGAATCGGGTAGATTTTTAGCCCTTTGATGGAGGAATTGGGCAAATCATTAGTCTTCATACCAGTGGGTTTACATTTCAATACTTTCTTCAACATGGGAAATCAAAGAGGGGGAAATATATAAAGTTTGTAAAGGGAGGGAGAGATTTCCGGCTTCTGCCATTTGACATAGGGAAAGAAGGAGTTTAAATTCATATGAAACACCTGCGCGAAAATCAAGGAGTTTATTTAAATCTGAAATCGCCACTCCATACCTCTAGCGGTATCACCTCATATCGCTGGTGATATGATTCAAGCCGCCAGTTGTTTCACTCTAACCGGGGAGGAGTTTTTGAATTTCTTTGACCAGTTAAAGGTGTCACATGGTACCCTATATCGCCAACGGCTTTAACAAGCCACTAGTAGTATCAAATCTTCCAAGGCTATTTCAGAAGCTTTTTCAACAAATTCAATGGATCTTGGCATGAATCCTCGATATTCCAGGACTCCTAAGACCATTGTTTTTTTGCTTATTAGGTTTTTACTATTTATCAAAGGGGCAAAAATATTTTTGTTTTACAAAATCGATTGAGCAGTAAAAACATCATTTAAAAGCCTATCTAATCTTATTTTACTCGGATCTTATTGCAGGTGCAACCGAAAGTGGAAAACCAAATATCCTCATTCTTTGGGACATCGCCTACCATGAAATGCCAACTAAATGTCATGATATAGTTAGTGCACATGTCATCATTTGGGTTCTCCCGCATGGAATGTCAACTAAAGGTCATGATATAGTTAGTGTACATGTCATCCTCTAGGCTTTACTACATGGAATGTCAACTGAAGGTCATGATATAGTCAGAGTATATGTCATCCTTTGGGTTCTCCCCTACTGAATCCCAACTGGAGGTCATGATGCAGTCAGTGTACGTATCATTCTTTGGGTTCTCCCTTATGGAATGTCAACTGAAGGTTGTGATATAGTCAGTGTACATGTCATCCTTTGGGTTCTCCCTCACCAAATGCCAACTGAAGGTCATGATGCAGTTAGTTTACGCATCATCCTATAGGTTCTCCCATATGGAACATCAACTGAAGGTCATGGTATAGTCAGTGTACATGTTATCCTTTGTGTTTTCCCTCATCAAATGCTAACTGAAGGTCGTGATGCAGTCAATGTATGCATCATCCTTAGGGCTCTCCTTTATAGAACGTCAACTAAAGGCCATGGTGTAGTCAATGTACGCATCATCCTTTGGGTTCTCGCCTGCCAAACATCGATCGAGGGTCATGATGGAGTCAGTGTACCCATCATCCTTCAAGCCCGATGCAAAATCTATTAGGTACAATTTCTAAACCCTTGCTCTTTTTGTGAGATAATACTGACCTATGGCAGCCGTGATCTCCCAAGCGGTAACCTGTTAGCATGGGATTTCATAGTCCTTCTCGTGAGATAATGATGATGTATATTCATATTTTTTATCCTCAATATAAAAATTCTTTTTAAACTTTTATTCCAGATAAAAAAATTCTTTATGAATTTTATTTTTAGAACAATGGCTTGTTTGATAAAACGTCTGGTGGGAGCTTGAATCAATGATTTGCACCTAAAAATTTATTTAGTGCTAATTACCCTAAAAATTCAAAAATATCCCTAATTACGTTAAAACCTCGTTAAAATCACTTCTTGGGCAGATTTGACCACTGAACACCTTTATAGGCTAGGCCATGCCTTGCTTTTCAGATCTGGGAGAGCCTTGAAGCCACTAGCGGCTTCAGTCATGCTGCCGGCGATATCATTTATGCCGTCGGAGGTCTAACTTTTACAGGCAGATAGATTTTTTCCATGCTTTGCTTGATACCCGCCGAACAATCGAGAAAAGTCAACTCTTTCCAAATTTTAGCCTATAGAAAGATCCTTTTCAAGAAATTTTCACGGGTTGGAAACTTAAAACTTGAATTTTAGCTAGAGTTTTAGGGAGATTTTAGTGAGATAAGGTGAAGAAAAGGTAAGAAAAGAGGAATTACTCCATCTTTTCTTCGTTATTCGTTGTTGAACTCTCTTAGAATTAACTAAAAATTAGTAAAACTTAGGTTCAAAATCAATCTTAATAGGATATAGAGGCCTAAATCTTTAGTTCACTACCTAAATCATCATCTTGAGCTCCCCGGAGGTGTCATTTGGATCACGAAAAGGTGGATTCACAGCCTCAAGGTAAAATTCTAAGTCTTATAGCTCTCTAGCATTTATTTGGTTTATTTATTATGTTTATTTGCTGTTTGTTCTTGGTTTTGGGTTTTTGGTCATTGGTCTTTTTTTGACCGTTAACTACTATTAGTGCAAGAAGTTGAAATGACTAGTGAAGTGAAGCCATCGGCGGTATCACTAATGTCGCCAGCGACATGAATAAGTGGTACCTTTTCTTCATGGTACCCAAAATGTTATTTTGCAAGCCTGTGTAAGTGAAATTGCTAATGGCATCAATGATGTCACTGATGACTTCACTCATACCGCCCATAATATGACATTTTGGATAGCAGATTCATTTTCCTTTTCATTTCGACCTAGTTTAATTTCCGAAGCTAGGATGAACAATGCAATGACGAGTATCCAGATTACCTCAAAAATAGTCCACACCCCATAACATGTGGCATTTTCACTAATAAACCAGTTGAAATAACCATGGAGTCTAAATGAAAAATGATATATTCTCACAAAATCCGTTCAAATACCATTTTTGGCCATCCAATCGGGCTCCACAACTTATGCCATGATCATGCTAACTAAAGTCTTATTTTGTCTACTATCTATGTATGCTATATGTGATATATCTCATATATGTGTCGTATTTGTGCTAACCTCTTCATGTAGGTAGGTTTTGGATAGATGTATGTTAGGTCTTCGAGTATTTTATTTCTAGTTTAGGGAAATGTATAGGATTTGGAAAGCCTTGTAACTATTATTTTAATATTTGTATTTTATTTATTGAATGACTGTAATAATTTATCTCTTTTAATGCTTGCTAAAACACGTTAGCACATATAAATCGAAAACACAAAAATAAGTTGGAGTAAAACCAAATAAGAACGAATGATACTTTAAATTGGCCAATGTAGAATAGATAGCATCATCCAAACTCGGAATCTCTATTTAAGATATGGTATACCATCCGATAGGAAAATCGTACCAAAATTTCTTATATGAACTGAACCGAATGGTGACTCTATCTTGAATACGGGATTTCAATCTCGTTTCTTTTAAGCATTAAAATGTGCAAAACCATTTCTTATCATATCATGCCTACATATCATTATTTTTAGAGGTCAGTCCTCCAGCCCGCTTTGCAGCCATCTGAAATTTCATCCGCTCGTAAAACTAACAGAGCAAGTTTGGCTTTTGGAGAAGCTAACTTTGATTCAAGAACCTCAGGGTAACATAAGGAAATATTAGTCTCGAATCCATCATGGGAGGAGCTTAGTTACTGATGGCCATGACACCCTATCCTTCGAGGATTTGTTATGGGTCATGGAGGGGCGCATTAGTGTAGACATTCTATAGGTCTGTCACTGGTGGAGGATTACAAACGTGTTGGTAGATTCTGGTGGCAGTTGCATCCAGCTTTTGGAGCTATGGAAATTCATACATTATTTGCCCTATCACTTATGCCATTATTGGGGGCATCGATAGAGAGTCCCACTCCGTCTGAAGTGTTTAGCTTTATCAAGCATGCTAAAGAGGTGTGGGAGTGACGGGCAGATATAGGACTCTAGATTGCAGCATGCTGGGTGCCATCACTACTGATGATATCTATTGAGGATGGCTTCGTGATACATAGAGGTTGTGGATACAAGATGAGCGATGGAGATTGTCAAACGAGTGGAGGTATGAACATGAAGTACTTAAGCCCTACCCTTCCACTATGGTAAAGAGGATTTCCTGATTCTACGATTCCAATCATGGTGATGATGAGGGTGCAGGTCCATCTATGTGATTGATGAAGATCACATTATCTTCAAGCTTATTTGTCTTTACTTTTGCATAGACCCGAACAATGTGTTGGGCTCATCAGACTTTATGTATTTATGGTTTTTATGTCCTAATTTATGCCCGGATCGCCCTTTTTGGGTTTTCAATCCAGCGGACTCTTCTGGCTTTTGCATAGACCTTGATCTTTTCAGTCTAGCGGATGTTATGCCCTTTATTTTTGTTATTATTTTTATTTTTATTACAAGTTATTGATCGAGTTTAATGGAACCCTGAATTCAACTTATCTGCAACATTTTCCTTTTAGGGCCCAGTATATTCCTTTGCACATAAGCATAAGAACTTGGTAAAGTGACTTTTTCATTAATTGAAATAAGTTCGAGTACATAATTACGATAACCATTTATATTGACCCAAACCCTGGTGCTAACTAGCCTGAATAGGTTTTCTAGCTAACATGCTCTCTTAACTCACTTTTACCCTAATTTTTGCCTAGACCATCCTTTTTGGATTTTCAACCTAGCGGGTTATCCTTGCACCCTAACTTTTGCCTGAATGGTTTGGAGAATACTAGTAAGCGGGTTAGATCCTAATTTTTGCCCAAGCGTTAGAGGATTACTCGCCATATGATCTATTTTATTTCTTTTATTTCGTGTGCTGCTTTTCTGGATTTTATTCTTTTGATTAGATATGATAACACTTCAACCGATCATGATTGATAGGGATCATGAACTCATTACCATCCATGTCCATAATCTTCATGCCTTCTTTTCCAAGCACTTTCCTAATTACATAGGGTCCTTCCTGATTCGATCAGAACCTCCCCCTCGGGTCAGTATTGGTAGGTGTGACTTGCTTCAGATTGATGGCCTTTAATAGATACTTGTGATTTCTGACACGACTATTGTAAGCCCTGGCCATGCATTGCTGGTACATCTAGAGGTTATCCAATGCATTTAAGCATTGCTAATCCATAATGTTGAGTTGTTTGAACCTGGCCCTTATCCATTTGGTCTCCTCTAACTTTTATTCAAGTGTGACTCATAAAGATTTCATCTCAACTTCAACCAGAAAAACTATTTCCATCCCATAAACTAGAGAGAATCGCTTTTGGCTTGTTGGAGTTCTGATGCTTATTCAGTACCCGCAGAGAGCAAATGGGAGCTTATTGGGCCAATCTTGAAATCCTGCAATAGTCTTAGAGAGGATCTTTTTGATAGACTTATTTGCAGCTTCATCTGCACCGTTAGCCTAAGGACGGTAAGGCGAGGATCTGCGGTGCTCAATCCCATATTTCTTAATTAAATTAGCTATTTCCACTTGGAATTAAACCTCATTGTCTAATACAATTTGGTAAGGCAAACCATATCGAGCGAAGATGTGCTTTTTGATGAAATTGGCCATTTTCTTGGTGGTAATACTGTTGTATGATTCAGCTTCTACCCATTTTGAGAAATCATCTGCCGCTTCTATGATAAAATGGTGACCATTAGTCGATAATGGCCAAATTTCACGAATTATATCTATGCACCACACCGAGAACGGGCAAGGAGTAGATAAACTGTGAAGCTCGATGGGCAGAAGATGCTAGATGTCACCGTAGATACGACATTGATGGCACTTTTTAACCTTAGAAACAAAATCGGTAGTGAGAGCTAACCAGAAGTACCATAGTCTTTGAATTTTCTTAACTGGGGCCATTCCATTCATGTGTGGTCCATAATCACCCGCACAAACTTGGCGCACCACTCGATAAGCCTTGAACTCGGTCAAGTAACTAATTAATAAAAAATTAGAAGCTCTTTTATAGAGATCATTGTCAATAATCCCGAACTAAAAGGCTAACTCACATAGTGTAGTATGGTTGGAATCGGTAGAATTCTCTAGGTACTTACCATTTTAAAGAAATTGAACAATGTTAGAATACTGACCGGGTTTGTCACTGATGGTAAAGACTGGGGAAATGTCATGCAAATCGTAAGGAACCTTTGCTGAAACAAGAATCAAAGGGCAATTGGGCTGGAGCTGCGGTCCTTCCCACATTAAAGCCGACATGGCTAATGAATCGGCCATCTATTTCTCATCTCATGGCACATGCTCTAATAGAAACAGGCCTTGAATTTTGCTGACAAATCCCAAATTGCAATGACATAAGGTCTTAGCAATTCTTCTTTGATTTCCCAATCCCCAACAACCTGACAGATGACTAGAGCCCAATCTCTAATTACTAAAACATGTTTTGCCCCCACAAGTAGTAAGGCTCCAAACCAACTAGACAAGCTTCATATTATACAGCACTATTGGTTGTTGCAAACTCTAATTACTTAGACAGAGGAATGACTTTGTTGTCTAGTATGAAAATGCTAAATTGGAGGCCTGTTCTATTCTTGTTCACGCCATCAAAGTACATAGTCTATACCAATTTTACAACATCGATCATAGCTAATTGTTCATCTGAAAAGTCGAAGTTTTTGACATAGTTAGATTCGAGAGCTTGGTATGCCAAAAATTAAGTGACTACATGGCCTTTGATAACTTTCTTTGTGACATATTCAATATCAAACTCAGAGAGTAACAGTAACCATCAAGAAAGCTTACCGGCCAAAGTCAGCAGCTGACAGAGATAATTTGTCTGGTCAACCTTAGTGACAACTTGGATTTGGCATGACTGAAAGTAGTGGCTTAACTTCTTTATTAACCATACCATGGTAGTGCATGTCTTTTTTGCTATTGAATAACAGGTTTCATAATCCAATAGTTTCTTACTTTAGAAGTACATTGTGTGCTTGCACTTGCTATCATCCTCTTGGACTAATCCTCTATTACCAATTCATCTATTGCTAAGTACAGAATTAGTGGCTTACCGGGGGTGGAAGGTCGAAGAATGGGTGGGTTAATAAGGTAGGCCTTAATTTTGTTGAAGTAATTTGACCCGAGGAAGCAACAGGTAGTAAGGCAAGCAATGAACCGACTGAAATACTAAATGGACCCGAGGAAGGACTAAAATTCTTTCTCTATTTTCGGAGTAGGCATGTCTCTGATTACTTTAATCTCATCTAGATCCATCTAAATACGTCTTTGATTAACCATATAAACGAAGAGCTTCCTTAACATCACCCCAATTATGCACTTATTTGGGTTAAGGTGTAAGTTGTATTCCTCAATGCAAGTCATTAACTTGTCCAAAACCACGTGGTGTTCTTCTTTGGTAGAAGACTTAACCAACATGTTGTCCACATAAACTTCTACTTCTTTATAGATCATATAATGCAAAAGAGTGGTGATAGCTCATTGGTAGGTTACCCTGGCGTTCTTCGGATTAAACGACATAACTCAATAACGGAAGACCCTCCATTTTATGATTAAAAGCATTCTTGAACTTGTCGATTACGTCTAAGAGAATTTGATTGTACCCTAAGAACCCATCCATAAATGAGTACATCGCAGTTCTGGAGGCACTGTCGATTAGAATAATGATATGCGGCAGAGGAAAGTCATCTTTTAATGAAGCCTTGTTCAAATCTCAATATACCACATAAACCCTTACCCTTTCGTCTTTCTTCAAAATAGGGACATATTGGGTACTCACGTCAGATACTCAACAACTTCAACGTGCTTGGCTTTTATCATATTAGCAACCTCTACCCTAACCTTATTAGCCTATTCTAGTTTTAACTGATAGAATTTTGTTTTGACAGGTTTGAAGTTAGGATCAGTCTAAATACGATGCTCGGTGATATGAAGATCAACACTAGGCATGTCTATATGTGACCAAGCAAAAGAGTTAACATGATCTTTTAGTACTTTAATTATCTCTCCTTTTATTTTAGCGGTTAAGTCATTAGAAATGGTTACCATTTTCTAGTTACTATATGCACTCAATTTATTTCAGTTAAAGAAACATCATGAGCACATTATGCTTATGATTAAATGAATGCATGGGCCCATCGAGCGAAGCATCAAGCAACTAAGCAAAATCAGTATCTTTTATTAAAGTAAAAGCATTGTAAGCTATAGTGTTCGAATCAAAAACAATGGAAATATTAAAATTTACAACATCATTGATAGAGTCATCCTCTACATGTGGAGGGCCTTGAGTAGTGGTATCAGCAGAGTTGACATCCTTAGTAAATTCCATGGGCAAGTTGTCTAGGTGGAGACCCAGAGATTTTTGTTGTTCAGTGTTCAGCTTGTCTCCTTCCTTCGCTAGAGACTTTGTGATCTATTCATAGCTTCAGCGAGAGGATTGGATTCATCATTCCTTTGCCACTTTTTCTTCAACAGAACAGACATGGCCTTAGATATAGCAGCAATAACATCCTATATCTCTTTGTTATCAGACTTCTTCTCATCTTCAGGATAACGATACATATTCCCTTTAACTTTCTCCTCAGACTTGACGGCAAAATAGGCTCCTTGAGGCTTTTGAATAAAGGCTCCTCCTCCTCAATCAAACAGTTCTTCTCAAAGTCACACACATCATTAGAGATCTCAAAACTAAGTCATATCTGACCTCCATGCTTGATAGGTTCTGACTCCCCTTTCTAAGCTCTCTTTCCTTGGATTTCACAAACACTGACCATGTTATAGCATACTAGGTGAACATGCATGTAATCCTTGCTAGGCATATAGTCAATACCAGTAAGCATCAGGTACTTCTTAACTCCAATAGGATTAACGATGCCTTAGAGACACTTGGTTGATGATGGTTCCATTCTTAATCTTTATGAACAAGGCTCGATTATGGTCTTTCCTATCAGGTAGGAGATCCTAATGAGAGAGCATTATTGTCTCATCTCCCCTTAAAAGCAGTACTCCTTCCTTAACTACATTACACAATTTATCGATAGAAGTCATAGGCTTTGCTTCAAGTTCTAAAAGCCTTTGGATGAGAGCTCGGTGATGATGGTCGGAACCAACAACAAACTGCCAAATACTATAGCGAGCTTGAGTGTTCTTCAATTGGGTGATGAGAAGATCATTCTCATTCTCATCTCGACCTGAGGAGGCAGAGATGGAGGCCTGACAGTGGTACGAATAGATTTTCGAATAGGGTCATTCTCAAGATGAAGGCGATTATCCTTAGGTTGGTACACTCAGCCACTCCTGGTGACATTCGAAATTAAATCGATCTTCACACTTTTGTTAGCTGGAGTTTCAAACAAGTAGGATGGCTCCTTATAAGCTAGTACTATATCCTAAAGCTCATATTCCACAACATTGAAAGCCTCGGGCTCTTTATCAGAATATTCCCCCTTAAGAACATAACTATCAACATTGAATGGTGGTTCCTTAATCATCTCCATGCTTTAGTCTTAGTCTCAGTTCCTTGATCCAATCCCTCAATCCCCATGGAGCTTACCATATTATTGGACTATGAGATCATATCAAAGATAAAGTTTAATGGAAGACACGAGCCAATAACCATTACCAACTCTTCAGAGATCATTTTCAGGACACATTCTTCACTAAGACGAGAGTTGATCATAGTGACTTTGCTATCAAACATAGGATGACGATTTTCCATGGTACTTGGTTTTCTAGCTGGCTCTTCAATTTTTCCTTGTCTTACCAAATGAGCGATGGTAGAGGCCAAGACTCAGCATTAATCGATTTAATACCCTTTTAGAATGTGGAACCAGCATAAGTTTCCTTCCTCATCTGGCTTAGAGGCTCTATAATCACGTATGGGTTTGAT
The DNA here is from genome assembly GCA_947683365.1 of Euphorbia pulcherrima. Lineage (NCBI taxonomy): Eukaryota > Viridiplantae > Streptophyta > Magnoliopsida > Malpighiales > Euphorbiaceae > Euphorbia > Euphorbia pulcherrima. Next base: position 25,029,463 of record CANTUS010000009.1, read on the forward strand.
CTTTCCTACTTTTAGCATTCTAGCAAAGAAGATACCAAGGGGCAGTTTCCATGGAATGATGAATGCTTTAGGAGAAGGGGTTACTAGGATAGCTGATACCTCCTCTTGCGCTATAGCTTGAACTGTAGGCACCTTACCTTTGGTAGGATCAAGGGCAATCTCTATAGTGTCATTCTTCTTATACCAAGGCCAATTCCCACTTGGCTTATTCGCCTTCTCTTTCTCTTCTCGATGCTCAATCTTTTCAGCCTTTTTAAAAAGTTTCATGTAGGACTCATAGGAATTGGTCTCCATTTCTTTGTGAAATATTGGGAGAGACCCATCAAGTATCTTTAGAATCATCACCTTTAAATGGAGCTTTTGCTTTAATAGAGCGTGGGTGTCCATTGAAGTGGGACTTAAAGGTCTCACCTGGGTTCTGCTTAACTACCTCAAGATGTTGGATAGTGGTCTCTATGGTAGAGTTAAAACCATAATGACCGATTAGAGCCTCAAAGAGAAGCTTCCAATCGAGAACCACCCCGGGGAGAAGAGTATTGTACCATTCGAGAGCTGGACCACCCAAAATACTAGAGAACAACTTTGCCATAACCCTATAATCGATTTTGTAGACTCGCATAATTCATTTGTACATGACAACAAGAGACTTTAGGGGTCCTTCACCAGTGTAAGGCTCTATTCTCGGCATTGAAAAGTTCCTTGGAATCCATTCCTCATCTTTCTCTTCTTCTTTATTGTCATTCATAGCTATCAATAACCTCAAAAGTGCCTCCACTTCTGGCACCGCACCCGGAGATTGCATGGCCTGGTTGAGGAGTGTCACACCCAGAGATTGTGTGACCTGGACATTGAGAACTGAAGTGGATCTAAACTAAAAAGGTAGAGGAGGTGTTGGGATCTCAACCTATAGATAGGAAAAAGGATTTAGAGGGTAAGTGGTTCCTCTCAGAGTGACCACAAATTTAGGAGGAGATGGTGCAAAAGACATTAGCGGTGTCGGAGGAAGGATAAAACTACTGAAAGATACATTCATTTGAGGAGTAAAACCCCCTGAGAAATAAGGGAAAATAGGTTTGAGTTACAGGCCTTGAGCTCGGAGGAGGAACCCAAAGGTTGGTGGAGCTAAGGACGGGGATGGTTGAGCTGAAGTCTACCCAAAGTGAAACTGAGTTGGCTAAATATGCTAGATGGGCTAAATTGAGAGAACTAAAGTCAGAGTTTGAACTGGTGGAACTTGACTTAATCCATTTTGAGCAAACTCTGGCTTTCCCTAAGCTTAAACCATTGACCTTGATGGTCTCTAATCATTCATTTCTTCCCTCAAAATAGAACGGACTTGCTCTTGAATAGAAGTGTAGAATAAATCAGACTGAAGAAATATGGCCATAGCATTGGCAATCTCATTACCCAACTGAGACTGACCTTACTAGGCGGAGGAAGAGAAGGAGGAGAAGCACCCTCATACAGAACCCCATAAACTAGCGGTAGATTAGACATGGCTGAAAAGCAAATTCTGAAACTAAGCTAGAAGTCGTGGAACGACGAACCAAACGACAATCAAGCTTGGACCAGACTAGACCACGACGGTGAGGACGTCTAGACCTAGCTTTGAAAATTGGAAGTTAATCAATTGAATAATGAACCATGAATGAAATGAATGATTTTTAAATTATTTGAAGTGATGAATGTAATATATATGATGGGTGGTTTAGAGAGGGTGAAACAGAAAGGCTTTATGATGCGAAGCTTATCCCTAATATACATGAGATGTTTGAATCCTTCACAATTCTTAAGGAGCTAGTTATGGTTCATTGGGATCCAGATGATATTAGGCATATCGTTAAATTTCCCTCTCAAGCAAAGGGAGAGTAGAGGTAAGCGAAGGAATGGAATAAAGATTGGCCATTACCGGCCTATGCATGAATTTGGCATGAATGAGCGCAATACAAATAGCACACAAGAAACGATACCACTTCCAACCTTATAGTTCCCGTGCAACGCCGTTCAAAAAATCTGGACCTTAATTCTAATACAAATGAACGGCAAGAGAGTATGCGATCTAATTCTAAAACATGCATCTTTTGGTAATTCCTAAGGGATGTTGGAAATAGTGATCTAGAACAACAAATAATCTGGATTAGGTTTGAAGTACAAAACACCTAAGTAGCAAAAGACCTAAGTCACTTAATTCAGACGTATAACCAAGACATCCAAAGTCCAAGACAAGTGAAGACAATTGCCTAAGCATAAATGGAAGCATCTAGCTAAAATTTGGAAAGGAAACAAAGTTTGAACCGACCAAAATAGCATCCGAAAGAACTGATTCCACTAGCATCCGGAAGAAGACAAATCCGGAGATATTAAGTCTGAATACATCCGAAAGACTTAAATATCAAGACAAAGGGAGTAATTCAGAATATTAAATTCCCTCCATTCTTCTGATCTCTAAGTCAAAGATCCTTTTCCCATATGCAAGATAAAAGACAGCTAGCACACTTTTTCAAAAAGGACAAAAGGACTGACACATGAAAGAGAAAGAGGAAACAAACTCTTTCACATAGACCAATAAGAAGGGCGCGTGATACACACATTTCGGACTACTGGTGTAAAAGTTAGTGAGTCACTAAAATACAAGGAAAAGGATCACTGACAACTTTTCAGCTTCAATCCCAAGGATTCAAACTGGTCAAAATCTATGTCTAACGGATTGATAAATAGTTCCAGAAGCGCGACATATTACTTTTTCAATGGTGAAGATTAATTCAAGCTCAACAAGCCACAACAGCTACATTTATGATGGAAGCCTATAAAAGGGAAGCTTCACAAGTTGAGAAGGTGCTGGTTGATTTCAAGAAATAATACACAAGAGAACTCACTAGAAGGCAATTAGTTTCTTACTCCCTCCAAGAACCAAATCATTCAAAATCTGTTTGTAAGGATTCCCAAGTGAAGTTATAAACTTGATGAAGTCCAAAACCAAAACCTTTGAAAAAACTAAAGTGTAAAAGATCTCCTACATGGGTGAGTAGTGAGATTGGCATATAGCTTGAAGTAGGTGTTGTGAGTGGAATCTCCCTATAGGACACAACTTACATTTAGGTAGAAATCTAAGTGGTATATCCTGCAACAGACAAAAGGGTTCAGATAGGAGTTGGTGCTTCTAGTGTTATATCCTACATCCGGAAGGGGGTACCATCTAGAGAAAAATTGTAAGGCTTAATTCCTGCCAGTTGGAAAGGAATCAACTGGTGGAAAAACTTGGAGGAAAAAAACTTTTAAATTCTTTGTGTTTGATTTTCTTATTCTTTACTTATTTGCATCATACATTATATATGCATGATCCGGATCCATTAAATCTGAAACAAAATCAAACACACTACACAAAGAATTTTTAAAGTCTATTAATTCCACAAAAAAGGGTCATTCACCCCCTCTAACCTTATTTAGACCCTCACAGGGACCAACAAGGGAAGGTTCTATGGCTTATCTAACATTGTCATAGTCTCAAACTAGTATTAATTTAGAAGGCTCTCCTTTACCTTAATTCCACATCACTCAATTGCTCCGCAAATGATTGCTACCACGGGGGTTGACGTGTTGGTTGAAATGAGTGATCCACTCATAAAGTATCCATAATTCCTGGGGGGCATAAGCCATACATGTGAGCTTCACAGCTGAATAATGGGCACCTTAACTTAGTATTGTAACTACGCAATGGATAAAAAAGACATAAGAATAGAGTTTCAAATTTGAACCTAAAAGGACAATCCCCAGCAGAGTCGACACTATAAGCGGGCGAGCTTTTTCATAACGAGAAAAATAAGCATGGCGATGCGTACCGGGGATGATCTTATTTTAGGCATGAGGAAATATTTATGAAAGCGATGTTTAATTTGAATTTTAAGTCCAAATTAAATGTTAAAAGATAAAAGATTGAAATTCCATACTTTAAGATAGAGTACCCACCTGGTTAAGGTCTATCAAGAATTTGGGTACGATATTCCCACCAGATTGTTAGATTGTTGTGAGCTTCGACTTTTAATGTTCCTTCTCATGAAATGATGATGAGAGCTAGATAATGCAATCCTTTATAGGTGTTAAATATCATAGTTGTTCCTACTACAGCAGAGATGAGTTTTAGTCAAAGTTAGAGACCTAGTCTGCCCTTAAGGACCCATACGGGTCACACCTGGTGGTACAAGTCCATCGATTGACCCGTATAGGTCAAAACCCCTCACCAACTTAGGAGCGATCCGTACAGGTCCCACCCCACCCGTATGGGTCCCGTTTGTGTCCAAATAGTCAAAATGGTAGGTAGATCATGAATTTTTCGAAGAAAATCAGTCATGAATGCAATTTATTGTGTTTAGACCTGATTTTCTTCTATAAATAGAGGCTTTTTAGCCTCATTTTGGGGGAGAGAGAAAATTAGAAAAGAAAATAGTCAATACAGCTTATAATTTTTAGTCATTTTGTAAGTATTAGCATGGGTATAGTTGAGGTATATGAGGTACAAAATAGGGGGAAAACCCATTCCCTGAGGTTTTATCCTCATTTTATTAATTCCTAGCTTCGTTTATTAGTATTTGGGGGAGGTTCTATCTAGACAAAGACTCACCTAAACTGTCCTAAAATCATCATTTCATCATCTACATTGGTTAGACTTTCTCTCGGCATAGGGATCACTTCAAAGTGGATTCACAATGTACAGGTATGCTCCTGAGTTTCAAAGAGACTCACACCTCATTTATTCTATTATCATTTCATTTATTTTTCTTGATGTATCCTATGATCTTGTCTTTGGCCTGTTCTTGACCCATATGGGCCTTGTTGGTACCTTTTATGTCTAAAGGGATATTAAACTAGTGCGCCATACTCATATGCAGGGAAGTCCCATTTTATTCTGTTAATTTTTTCTGCAAATCTTCTCTATCCTAAACTAAAATGAGAATCTACTTGGGTCCATACATGACCCATACGGGTCCCACTAGTTGTCATATGGGTCCCACCCCACCCTTATGGGTACTGGCCCCCAAGGCAGGCTCTTGTTTTCCTTTTAATCTTGTAAAATGAACCAACCTTACCATTTGGCATGCAATCAGTTTCACTAGTAACCCGATAAATCAACCCACGAAAATTAAAATGTGCTTTTTATAACAAAATATGTTGAAGATTCGTTATTTCTCTCCGATCCTAGAAGCTGTCGGGGCACTATTGATTGCAAAACTGCCATGCTAACATAATCACATGTTTCTTAACAAAATGCTGACTTATGATGTGCCGGAAACTATGCTAATCTTTGTGGATGCAAGTGAATTTTTTTATTTTGCTTTGTAACTTAGAATAAATGTATAGGTTCTCTTGTAATTCCCTCATTTTCCTCGGTTGTAATTTTTATCCCCTATTTTTTTGCTTGTGCTTTGCTATAAACTGTTGAACGCATGAATTGAGTGTGAGAGTGTTGAAAAATAGGATTTCTATAATAATCCCCCAAATGATGAAAAGAAAACGGTTTTACGTGGTGAATGTAATTTTGAATCAACTAAATGAGAAATAGGTGACTCATCCGATACCCAAATCTCTAATCCAAAAGGTATGAGTCTCTTGCCCAATGGGAACCCTACCAAAACTCTTTCCCAAGTAGACAACTTGGGTGGTGACTCTATCATTTTAATCAAGATTTAGGTCTCAATTCTTTAATTCATTAAAATTGGTTAAAATATGCAAACATGAACTAAATGGTTTCATCATGCCTAAATTAACCAACACCACCAATGGACCCTGCCGTAAGGTGGTTAGGGAGATCTATATATCTTCGACCACCGAGAGTTCATAGCGGCGACTCCACTGGGAACTTAGTCTTTTAACTTGCAAAATTTTAGTTTGTTTTTTAGAAAAGCTTAAAAGATTAAGATGAGCACTGAAATTCATTTACTTAATTTAACCCATTTTCTTTTTTATCATTTGGGAGGATTATTACACTCTATCTTCTCACCTCCTTGTCTCTAGAATTAAATGCGCTCTTCTTCTAGCACTAGATTAGGGTGCCTTATTTTGCCGTAAAACTTACAAAAGTGTCACTCATGTTCGCCAAGAATTGGGGACACTCTAGTGGGTTGAGCACTTACTGCCATCTCCCTCTGAAAGAGCCTTGATACGATGGGAACCTACTACATTAACTTTTGATATATCCCTACACGATTCTTATTGAAAGCCATAGAATGTTATCCTCTAGGTACCTTTTTTTAGTGAGATTGGACTAAGTCACCCTTTGTTATCTTTGTGGTAATCAAAGGCAAATACCTTTAGAATCAACCGAAGGAATAAGGTTGGAGGACATGTTTTGCATGTGTTGTATTGTATTCCCTTGTAATTAACCTCATCATGCATTGTTATAAATTATGCTTGCATACCCAACCTATGCATGTACTGATCTTTTGGTTGCCACCTCCGTTCAAGTCAAGATTTGGCAATCTCCCTCACCAGTCACCACCCCAGACTACCTAATGGCTCAATTTGGTTAGTCAACCTGGCCAGTGAACCCAATGCTCCACTCTGCTAATAGTGGGTCTCATTTGCTCCACCAAGAGGCTATTTCACAAGCTCACCACAATAAAGACTCCAATATAGTTCCTGAATTCATGTTTATGCCAAATAGGACAATCCTTCCATATTTTAAAGGTCTACCCTATAGCATGAATCTTGGCCAGAAGATTCACCCTTAGACTCTTGATGACATCTCACCTTGGAACACCCCTCTTGCAAAGATCTTCAAGAAATTGAAGAAGTATGGATTGATCAAGCACCTCAAGCCCTATGTTCCTCCAAAACCAAAGGAGAGGGTTCATTTCTATGTGTACCAAGTTAGCTCAAATCATCCGACAAAAGTATGTGAAGATCTCCTTTAAGCCATCATCGACTTGATTAATGAGGGAAAAATATGCGAACTCAAGATGAGAGGAGAGAAGGTGGCTATGATCAACTCAAGTTTGAAAGAAGAAAAAGTATGGAAGCGCATATCCGAAATCAAAAGGCTTGGGGAGGAACCATCCATCTTTGACTTGATGGCCATTAGACAAAGGAGTGGAGAACCTGTTTATGACTATTTTTAAAGAAGGTTGACTACTTTGCTAACTCTCAAAAAGGCCGAATGAGAAGAAATTAGCTGACTAATTCATCTTTAGATTATGCCCTCATCTTTGTAAAAGGCATTTATAAAAGAATATAAGACTATTCTTGAATGTTATGAGGCAGCCATGGAAGCATAAAAGCGTCATAAGAATGCAAGGACCACCGACACGTAAAAAATTAATGTAGAAAAAGCCATTGATACCCTAACCATCGCTGTGTAAACCATATTGAGTTTGGGAAATGAGAAGAAGACACCCATCTAAGATGCTTTGAGAAACCATGACCAAGTCACAAGAGTTGCTACGGATGATGTGTTGATCGAAGTAGAGTTGCAATAACTAGATCGCGACCTAACCCATCTCTTGTTCAGTGACTACGAAGACCCTCCAAATGTGGAGGATGACAATGCAGTTATATGTAGTGAAAATGATGTAGCCTTTGGGCATCCTAATGATAATGATAATTATGTTGCTTACTGATATGATCTTTCACCATGCATTCATCTAACCATACACGTAACATTTTTAGCATTCATGATGTTTCATTACTTGAAATTAACTTGAGTACTAAGGAAAACCCAAAAATGGTAACCATATCTAATGAATTAACCCCTATCAAAAAAAGTGAGATGATAAAAGTGCTTACAATACATGTTAATGCTATTGCTTAGTCTTACAAAGACATACCCAGGGTGGATCATCAAATCATTGAACATCGTATCCCAATAGATCCCAAGTTCAAAATGATTAAGCAAAAGTTATGGAGAATGCGCCCCGAATGGGCAAACAAGATCAAAGCCAAAGTACCTAGGTTATTATATGGTAAGTTCATCGAGTTATTTGAATATCTGACATGGTTAGCAAATGTTGTCCCAATCCCTAAAAAGGATGGAAAGGTTAGGATGTATGTTAACTTCTGCAATTTGAATAGAGCATCTCCAAAAGATGATTTCCTATTGCCTTGTATTGATGTACTAATCGATATTGCCATTAGGGCAGCAATGTATTCATTCCTAGATGGTCTCCCTGGGTATAATAAGATCGTAATGGATATTATTGACAAAGTAAAGACCGCTTTCATTATAGAATGAGGAGTAAACTGTTATAAGGTAAAGCCTTTTAGGTTAAAGAACGCAGGAGCCACCTATCAAAGAGCTGTGACCATATTACTGCATGACATAAGGTTGAGGTTTTTGTAGATGACATGCTAGTGAAGTCTAACAAGAGAGAAGAACATCCTAAAATCTTAGACTGGTTCTTGACGAGAATTAAGAAATACTGCTTGTGACTGTATTAAAGAAGTGCGTGTTTGGGGTAACTTCTGGAAGACTCTTTGGTCACGTTATTAGTTAATGAGGAATTGAGGTTGACCCCGACAAAGTTAGAGCTATCCAAGAGATGCCTATTCCTAAAATCAAAAAGGAAGTTAGGTCGTTTCTTGGATCACTTCAATATTTAAGTCGATTAATTGCCAAGCTAACAATAGTTTGTGAACTAATCTTTAAATTCTTAAGGAAGAAACAATCGATAGAGTGGAATGAACAATGCCAGATAGCATTTGATAAGATAAAGTCATACCTCACGAATCCCCTAGTTTTGAAGCCTCTAATACCAAGCAGCCGTTGATTCTCTGTTTAGCCATAGAGGAGTCGTTAGTGGGTGCAATGTTAGTTCGAGAATAAGATGATAAGAGCAAGCATGATATCTACTACTTAAGTAAGAAGTTGCTGGAGTATGAGATATAATACACAATCATGGAAATAATGTGCACCACAATGGTATGGTTTACCAAAAAGTTGAGGCATTAACTCCAATCTTACATAATTCAAGTGGTTGCCAATGTAGACCCGATGAAGTATCTTTGTCAATTCCCCACTTTGGCAGGGATACTCTCTCATTGCCTTCTTTTGATATCCGAGTTTGATATCAAGTATGTTATGAAGAAGGTAATTAAGGGAAGAGTAGTGGTTAAATTCCTAGCAAGCCAGCCCATATAGTCGGATTATGTAGATAATCTAGATTTCCCATATGAGCAGTTAGCAATAGTGGAAGTAGAGAAGACTAAATGGATCACGTAGTTTGAAGGAGCTGTAAAGCGAAGGGGTGCCGGTCTTAGGGTGATCATCATTACAACTCAAGGCAAGGCTATCCCACTAAGCAAGCATCCAGAATTCCCAGTCACTAACAATGGAGCCGAATATGAAGCCTATCTTTTTGGTCTCAATGCCCTCTTAAAGGTCGGGGAAAAAGAATCAAAGGTAATTAGTGATTCCAGGCTAGTGGTTAAGCAGGTAGTCAGAGAATGGGAAATTAAAGAGGAGTCACTCAGACCATACATAGAAGCATTTTGTGATTTGTTAGTATAATTTAGTCAGTGCTTCTTTCAACATGTGCCGAGAGATGATAACCAAATGGCCGATTCCTTATCTACTTTAGCATCAATGTGGGAAGAAGAAGAGACCCAGCCTATCTGCCCATTGATAATGGAAATTTCTTATTTCCCATTATGCGAGAAAGTTCAAGTCATGACGGTGGAAAGTTCAAGTCATGACGGTGGACAAGTCATGAGGATCTCTTTAAGAGAATTATAGAGGGGTTATTGTTGAGATGTTTAACGAAGAAATAGGTAGAAAAGGTAAGGCATCAGGTAGATTCAGGAAAGTGTGGCCCACACATGAATGGAATGTCTTTGGCTAGGAAGATTTAAAGAATGGGGTGTTAGATATGATGTATGCCCTTAAGGCAATTAGGGCGATATATCTTAATTATATAATGGTGTGAATAATTTGTTTAATTAATAAGGCATTTAATCTTTTGTTTATATCGATGTGCTTGTAAATACATATAATGGCTGGTTAAAATATATTCATTGATATATGTATACAAAAGTCCTTCAAATATCATAGCATGAAGTCAGAGAAATTATAGTTAGACTTTGTTTAGTGAGATCTGCTTCACGTGCAATTATGATTATGTCTAAGCTATCCCTAGTCATAGTTTCATCAAGAAAGGATATTGATGACGCGAAAAGACTAGCATGTGCTCAACTTTATTGGAAAAGGGTCCAAGCAATCAATCTCCTAAGGACTGAAGGTGGTGCCTTAAGTTTGATACATGGATATATATGAGAGATGTATTGGAGACTGCAGTAAGGTAAACACTTGGTGTATATATCAATGTGTTAGTGTTTATCTTCACGCAATAAGCTTTGCGAATATCCTCATACTTGAGTTGCTAGTTACCTTGTACGGGTCCATTACTATACTTTGGGTCATTCCTATACACTCATTAATTTATGGTGTCATGGGTGATTACGGGTATAGTGATGACTGCTCGATGGTAAGCTATGTAGTCGGAAAGAATCTATCGCTCCAGATATATTAAGGAGTTGTACCTAGCCACTTATTGAAATGATGATGGCTATAAACCTCTAATCAGTGTATGTTTTTGATCGAAATAGTTTCTAGTCAAACAAACTATGGTAAAAGGCAATATAATTCGGTAACAAGTTAATAACTGGGATAGCTTAGAGTAACCTTGCTATTAGTGGGTTCACACTTTAACTGAACCCTATAAACTAGATGGTACTAATATTAAGGACTAGAAGGAGCTCATCGCATTGGATAACTATTGCATTAACCGGGATTAAGTCATAAGCACAAATGACATTCCGAGTAATGGGGGATTGTAGACCCCTGCTAGAGGCGTACTATAGCCAATTAAGGTAATCGAGTTCTATTCACGGTCTAGAGCCTCGAGCCAATGGTTCCAATATAACAAGGGATGGTTAAGCCTTAACAACTCAATACTTCGGGATCCTATAAGGTCACACACATTAGGCCTTCATCGGACTGAATAAAGAATTAATATATTTATTCTATTACAAAAATACGACATAATAATAATTTGATTATTATTTGGTTAGAACAACAATTTATTTTAACCGATAACTAATTTTATTTCGGTCATAAATAAATTAAGGTATTGGTTAAAATGATTAGATCATTATGGAAAAGCCAGATATTTACTTTGACCAATAACTAATTTTATTAGGGCCATAAAATAAATCAAAATGTTGCTTAAAATTATTAGATCATTTTTTTGGTTAAGCTAGGAATATATTTTGACCGGTAACTAATTTTATTAGGGTCATGTAGTAAAAGAGAGGAGAATTAATTAAATTGTGTATTTAAATTGAATATAATGCAACAATTAAATTATGTATTTAAATTAGATTTAATACATATGTTTAAATTGGATATAATGTAGCAATTAAATTATGTATTTAAATTAGATTTAATTCATATAGTTAAATTTGATATAGTGGAGCGGTTAAATTATATATTCAAATTGGATTTAATACATATATTTAAATTGGATATAATGCAGCAAATAATTATGTATTTAAATTGGATTTAATACATATATTTAAACTGGATTTAATTCAGTAGTTAAATCTTGCGTTTAAATTGGCATTTAACGACGCATTTAATCTTACATTAAATAAGCATTAATTCCGCATTAAATCTGGGGAGCCTTTGTTTCCCCTTTAAATAGAGCATCATTTCTCCTTTCTAAATTGCACCAAGTTCAAGAATAACTTGAACATCTCTAGTTTATATTTTTGGGTGGGGTTTTGAAGTGGTCTAGAAACTATTCAAGGCTCCTTAGTTCTTGAATACCGACCCGAAGGGGAGCCATAGCGTTCAGGACCGGGAAGTTGTGGATTTTGGTGAGTAGCCTTAATCTTTAATACCAACCAAAATGCTTACTCGGTTTAATGATCTTATCATTTTATTATCTTTGCATATGTGGGCATTCGAGCACTTGATAGTCCCTCATCCCGCGCTCGACACACTACCTCCACTAGGGTCACATGCTATTGCTCGTCGGATGTGCAGGTGGTCTGATACGGAGATAATGGATGCACGCGTATGGTATCGGGAGTATTTGAGGAAGCCTAGATGTCATCGGGTAACATTATTTCCTTCGCATTCTTACCCATTAGTTCAAAACTGTACAACAAATGGTGGGATACTTACAGTGATTAATTGTGGCATTTCTTTCAGCTTTTTGTTGAACCGCGGAGGAGATTGCCCCATTATTGCTAGGTCAAGCATATCTGACATACAATGCACAGATGTTGATTTGTTTTGGAGTGCCCCTTCTCCTAAGAGTGGTATTTTGGAGAACGAGTTTGTCGGTGTAAGATGAGCATTACAGCTTAGAGAAGGTTTCCCCCTAACATGCCAGTTGGTGTTTTCTGGACCCATATGATACTCGCCATTGCATGAGCCCAATTTATGGATAGTGAAAGCTTTAGGGAGCCGAGACTACACTACTCACATGAGGTGCTTCATTCTAGATTGTTTGAGGAAGACGAGGACCGATGTTCCTTGGGATTTCAAATTTGGCAATAATGAGAACGTGACCAAGGGTAGCAAGGGAGTTGAGAGTGGCGATGATGATGACGATGATCCCCATTCAGATGATGATGGTGTAGGAGCTGCTAGGGGACATGATGACACCGGTGGTCCTAATTTGAGCTTTGATCCGACCATCCTTTACCAGGATCGGTGTAGGAGGTATATTGTTAGGAATGGACAGTCAGATTGAATGTGCATAACATGCATGGCGGAAATTCAAAATTTTTTCCCTGTCCCCGGAATTCTTATTAGTTGCATATAAATTAAATAAAGCCTTAACGAAATAATTCTCTACCTAGGTTAGCATACAAAAGGGCTAGGCATACGATAATTTCAAATTTTATCCTAGCATGTATATTTTATGCTAAGCATGTTATAACTCTAAGCTATAACCTAAGCATGTTATAACTCTAAGCCATAACAAAAGCATAAAATAAACTAAGCGTGCAAAATAGCCTAAGCAAATTATTAAGTCTAAAAATGCTTAAAGAAAAAGACCTAATAATAAAAGAGAAAGAAAAGGAACTTACCTGTCAAAGCGTGCTTTAGCAGAACCTTCTTGCATAAGCCTCCAAGTACAGGATAGCCTCTATGAGTATCCACACGAACCCCACCAACCAAAACCTGCCCAGGAGGAAGAACTAAGAAGCCTTGAGTAGTTGCTAGACCACTCCAGAAGCCTCACCCAAAATATAAACTAGAGGTGCCCGAATAAATTCAAGCTCCTCAAAAATAACTTGCTTAATTACCCGAGAGATTGTTCTTTTTGAATCCCGCTAACGAATTATGTTCTTTTCGAATCCCATCCCTATACGGGTCATACAAGTAGATCCAAGGGATCCACGTAGCTGTAAGGCAAAGCCTTGCTGGGCCTTGCAGCCCATGCCGCGAGCCCATCTCGCGGTTCACCCATCATGGGTTACGCATGTGCAGCCCATTTTCATGGGCTACCGCGAGCAATGACCTTTTAGTGTACTCCCGCGCACTTGAGCCTGTACAAAATACTTTTGTACTCTCGGCCCAATTTAACTCGCCAATGCAAAATTCACCTTTTAATCCTTTTCAAATAAATATTTATTTTCCGGCCCTAACAAATTAGTTACCAGTCAAAATAAATTTCTTGGTCCAACAAAAATTGATGTAAAAATTTGTTATTTATTTACGACTCTAATTAATTAGTTATCGGTCAAAATAAATTCCTTAGTCTATCCAAAATTGATCTAATCAATTTTAACCAATCAAATAATAAATCAATTATTATTTATGTTATATTCTCATAATAGAATAAATCTATTAGATCTTTACATAGTGCGTTGAATGTCCAATGTGTGTGACCTTATAGGATCCCGAAGTATTGAGCTATTAAGGCTTAACCAACCCTTGTTCTAATGGAACCATTGGCTTGATGCTCTAGAGCGTGAATAGAACTCGATTACCGTAAATGACTGTACTACACCTCTAGCAAGGGTCTACCATCCCCCATTACTTGGAATGTCATTTATGCTTATGACTTAATCCCCGGTTCATGCAATAGCTATCTAGTGCGACAAATTCCTTCCATTCTTTAATACTAATACCATCTGTTTTATAGGGTTCGGTTAAAGTGTTAGCCCAATAATAGCGAGGTTGTTCCAAGCTATCCCAGTAGTTTACTTGTTACCGAAGTATAATGCCTTTTACCATAGTGTGTTTAACTAGAAACCATTTCTATCAAACACATACTCTGATCAGAGGTTTATGGCAATCATCACTTTAACAAGTGGCCAAGTACAACTCCTTAATATATCTGGAGTGACGAATTCTTTTCAAGTACTCAACTTACCAACGTATTGTCATCACTATACGTGTAATCACCCGTAACACCCTAAATTAATGAGTGCATAGTAATGACCCAAAGTATGGCAATAGTACCACACAGGGTAACTAGCATCTCAAGTATGAGGACATTCATAAAGCTTATTGCATTAAGATAAACACTAACACATTGATATATATACCAAGTGTTTATCTTACTGCGGTCTCTAATATATCTCCCAGATATATCCGTGTGTCAAACTTAAGGCACCACCTTTGCTATAGGAGATTAACTGCTTGGACCCTTTCCAAGAAAGTTTACCACATGCTAGTGTTTCTGCTTCATCAATATCCTTTCTTGTTGAAAATATAACTAGGGATAGTTTAGACATAATCATAATTGCACATGAAGCAGGTTCCACCAAATACAGTCCAACTATAATTTCTTTGACTTCATGCTATGATACGTCAAGGACTTTTGCATACATACATCAGTGAATTTATTTTAACCAGCTATAATAGATATGCAAACACATTGATATAAACAAAAGATTAAATTCCTTTATTGATTAAACAAATTATTCGTACTATTACATAATTAAGACATAGCGCCCTAATTGACTTACGGGCATATATCATATCCAATAAACTCCCACTTGCACTAAGGCCATTACCCATGTGTCTTAGTCCATATGCTTTAACATGCTGGTCATGCTTGACTTGAGTCAATGGCTTTGTCAGACCATCCGTGAGGTTCTGATCAGTGGGTACATATTCTAATCTTATTATCTTAGCATCAACAATCTCCCTAATTATATGATACTTTTTGGATGCATGCCTATTTTTTTTGATGTGATTGTGGTCCCTTTGCATGAGCTATGGGACCATTGTTATCATAACACAAAGTAATTGGATCAGCAGCCTTAGGCACCACACCGAGATCACCAATAAATCCCTTTAACAAGATAGCTTCTTTTGTTGCTTCACATGCAGTAATGTATTAAGATTCTGTGATTGAATCAGTAGTAGTTTCTTGCTTGGAACTCTTCCAGCATACCGCCCCTTGATTCAACACATACGCAAAACCTGACTAAGACTTAAAGTCATCCTTATCAGATTGAAAACTCACATTAGTGTAGCCTCTATTTTTGAGGTCACCTTCTCCGTAGATCAAGAACTCGTCCTTAGTCCTTCTCAAGTACTTAAGAATTACCTTAATGGACATCTAGTTCTTTTCACCTAGATCTAACTAATATCTACCCATAAAGCTCAATGCTTGAGAGACATCTAGCCTATTACATATCATAACATATATGATGGTTCCTATTGTGGATGCATACGGTATATCCTTCATGCGCATTCTCTCTTGAGTTATCTTCGAACACTCAGCCTTAAATAGGTTAATCCCCTTTATCATTGGGAGATAGCCTTTCTTAGAATGCACAAGGTTGAACATATTCAATACCTTGTCTATATATGTACTTTGAGAAAGACCTAACAGCCTCTTTGATCTATCTCTATAGATCTTTATACCTAGTATAAATGCTGCTTCACCAAGGTCTTTCATGGAGAACTTTCTTGACAACCACACTTTAACGTTTCAAAGAAGAGAAATGTCCTTTCCTATTAGCAGAATGTCATCAACATACAATACTAGAAAAATGGCTGCACTCCCACTAACCTTCTTGTAAACACAAGGCTCATTAGCATTTGCGCAGAAATCCAGTTCCCAGATTGTCTGATCAAACCATATATTCCAACTCCTTGATGCTTGCTTAAGTCCATAAATGGATCTTTGTAGCTTGCATACCTTCAAGCGTTTCAGAGATGTAAAACCCTTAGGTTGTGTCATATACTTATCCCAGTCTAAATCCCCATTCAGGAATGCTATTTTAACATCCATCTGCCAGATCTTATAATCGTAATGAGCAACAATGGCGTGGAGTATCCTTATGGATTTAAGCATGGCTACTAGTGAGAAAGTTTTATCATAGTCAATACCATCCCATTGACTATAACCTTTGGCAACTAACCTTGCTTTATAGGTAATTATATTACCGTCCATGTCTGTCTTCTTCTTTAAGACCCACTTGCACCCAGTCAATCTAACCTCTTGTGGTGCATCAACCAAATCCCAAACTTGGTTCTCGTACATAGAATCCATTTCTGATTTCATGGCTTTTAGCCATTTATCAGAATCTGAGCTTTTCATTGCCTCATCATATGTCCTTTGTTTATCATCCTCCATGAGATATAGTTCTTTATCATCCATAATGATAAAAACCATATCTATCGGGACCTTTATGAACATAACCTGATCTTCACAATGATTGTGTTTCGACAAGTTGTCCTTGGATCACACTTTCTTGTGTATGTAGAATGGGGTTAATTAGTTGATTGTCTGTTTCCTACTCTTGAACTTCTAGTTCAATATTGCTCCTACTGACTTTTGCAAGTAAGTGTTCCTTTTCCAAAAAGTGAGAACTCTGAGACACAAATACCTTTTGGGCTTCGAGTTGGTAAAATAGATATCCAATTATTTTCTTTGGATATCCAACAAATAGACATTTGCTAGCCTTAGCGTTCAGCTTAATTGACGCTACCCTTTTTACCATAGCAGGACAGCCCAATACTCTTAAGTGACTTAGAGATGGCTTATTATTAAGCCATCTTTCATAAGTTGTAAAATAACTAATTTAGAGGGCACTCTGTTTAATACATAAACCATGCTCTCCAGTGCATATCCCCAAAAGGATTTACTGAGATCTACATGGCTCATCATAGACCAAACCATATCTAATAAAGTCAAATCCCTCCTTTCTAACACTCCGTTGTGCTGGGGTGTATAATAAGGGATCCACTGGGGAATTATCCCATTTTCCTTTAGATAATCCTAAAAATCCTAACTTAAGTATTCTCCACCTTGATCTGATCGAAGCGCTTTAATACTTTTCTCAAGTTGTTTCTCTACTTCAGCTCTGAATAGTTTGAACTTTTCAAAACTTTCAGACTTGTGCTTCATCAAGTATAAATAACCGTATCATGAGTAGTCATCAATAAAGGTTATCAAGTAGGAGTATCCTCCTAGTGCTTAAACACTCATTGGACCACACACATCAGTATGTATAAGTTCCAATGTACTCATGGCCTGCTCACCCTTTCCTTGAAAGGGTAACTTTGCCATTTTTCCTTTTAAACAAGGTTCGCAATCACCATTACACTCCAAGTCTATTGGGCCCAATTCTCCAATCTTATGTACCTTGGTTAAGTGATCTTTATTTATATGGCCTACATGATAATGCCATAAGTAGAAGGAATTCTCATTATCTTGTTTTCTCTTAGCAATGTTTGTATTTAAGAATATGATTTTGTATTTACGAAATATCATTTGTCATGTCACAATGAAATATAATTCATAACTTTGATGATACCTTTTATTAAATTGGAATAAAAAATCCCTCTGCTGTGAAGCAGGAAACAATATTTTATAATGATAATTGAATTTCATTCTTTTACAAATTTTAGCAAAATGGAAATTTCAAGTTCCTCAATCAATAGCAGCCATCAAGCTCTAATGATTTTCTATAGCTACAACTCTCCTTTTTGCCAAACCTCTACTTCTCAATAATATCTATACCTTCGTATAGACATGTGATTCTCTTTAGGTATTCCATACCAATTTAGAATTCCCTTGAGATGTAGAATTTCTCAATATCAAACATCTTGAAGTGGAAGCTTCAGGCCTCCTCTTCTTATGCTATGAGACTTTAGCCATTTTGATCTTATTTCCAATATCCCATATTGAAATGAAGATCTTGTTTCCAATATTTCATCTTGAAAGCAATCATTTTGTCTCCCAGACAAAATTCTCTATATTCTTTTTACTTTTCTCTTTACCCTGCTCCATCCTGCTTCAAAAC
Source organism: Euphorbia pulcherrima (assembly GCA_947683365.1). NCBI lineage: Eukaryota > Viridiplantae > Streptophyta > Magnoliopsida > Malpighiales > Euphorbiaceae > Euphorbia > Euphorbia pulcherrima. Next base: position 25,047,733 of record CANTUS010000009.1, read on the forward strand.
CAGACACTATGTGTCCCTTTACTTCTTTGAGATATGAACCATTTGATTTTCTGACTAATTGGTCAACCAATTTTCCTTCAAAAATATTATGGTTCAAATTTTTCACCAAGGAAAATCCTTTCTCAAAGATGTAAAGACACAGACTTTCAAGTCCATGATTTTATAATGTCGTATAACTAAGGTAACATGGATCCTAACATCTGACTTAGTGTTTATCCTTGTCTCCTGCCAGCTACTCACATAAGGTAACAAGGATGTAAACAACCTCCAAGGTGTTGTATCCTAGTTTTTTTATGTATTTGATGCATATGTATTTCGAGCAGAATTGCTTGCAACATATTGTTTAGATTCAGGCATATACAAAGTACATGCCAAGCCCAAGGCTTTGAGGACTATCCCCACATTTCTAAACAAACCCTTTGAAGCTATAGCCAATCAAAATTAGTTATCAATGCGAACATTTGTATTTAAATAAAGATTTCAACCTAAGATATAAAAAAAGAAAATTGTTCAGATTTTAGTTTAAGTACATATATTTAATATAAGGTCTTTTAATTAAATACATTTGTCCTACTATTTTTTTTCGAAATTTACAATAGCCCATACTATTGGATTCGGGAATTTTAGCCTAGCTAAATTTTCTAGTAGGTAGCATCTATAACTAGTCTATTACAACCCCCAATTTTATGAGTCAAGTCATAATAGTAAGTCGTAGTTGGAATCCCATTCCATTTGCATCTCATGCAATTGCTAATTCATTCAAGTTCCCTAATCCTAAGGGACCTGCGCTCTTATATTAGCATCTCTTTGAATATGTCTCAGATTTGGGCCTAGCCCCTAATTTTATGGTGGACTACCCCAGCTCTGTTAAGGCAGACCCTATCCTTAACTTTACAGCCAATCAATGTTGACTAGAAGGAACACTTTGCGTAGCACTTTGATACACTAAAGAGACCGTATTATAAATTTAAGTAAGGAAGACTACAACTTGCCTTAATATATTTACTTTGGGATTTTATTGGTGTTATGTGTCTCCCCAATCTAGGATTTTATCAGATGGACAAAATTATAATACCTTGTATTAATTTAGGGATTTTTAGAATTAATTTATAAGGTCTAACCTTAGGTGGATTCAGCTCTTTACTATAATTATACCATCTACCTAGATTATATGCAAAATAATTAACACTTTTGTTTGTTACATTTATATCGCATTTCCTTTAAGCTTTTATTCAATAAATTTAATTTTTACTTTGTTATAGAAACATATATAAGCACCATCTCATATACTAGAAATAAATTAGTTCATATTAATCCCCAGTTGGTCAATTCAAATTGGACCGATATAGGTTCCCAGGTAGGAGAGCTGCCCTATGAGGTGTAGACACCAAGTCCAATCCTTAGCCAGAACAAATACGGGCACAAACCTGAAGACCAATGGATTCTCTTGGACTAATAAATTTCTTTCTTTCAACTCATGTAAATTGAAAACATCTATAACCCATGTAATTTAAATCAATTATTGAAACTTTTATTAGTTGAGTAAGTTGAGCAGGCTTATTAAAAATTATTCACAACCATTTTCTAACCTTGAAATGAAAGGCACAAGTTCATATATATTATTCCAAACAATTACATTAACAAATCATTTCATATAAAAAATAATATTTAGTTCACTTCTAACTTAATTATCCACTAAAAAGGCAAGCTCTAATACCACTGTTTGGAATTGACAGTCTGATTGAACATGTATAAAAGGCATGGCGAAAATTCAAAATTTTGTCCTTGTCCTCAGGAACTCCCACTAGTTGTATATAAATTAAATAAAGCCTTAACTAAATAATTCTCTACCTAGGTTAGCATACAAAAGGGCTAGGCATACCATAATTCCAAATTATATCCTAGCATGTATATTTTATGCTAAGCATGTTATAAGTCTAAACTATGACCTGAGCATGTTATAACTCTAAGCTATCACCTAAGCATAAAATAAACTAAGCATGCAAAACAACCAAAGCATATTAATAAGTCTAAAAATGCTTAAAGAAAAAGACTTAATAATAAAAGAGAAAGAAAAGGAACTTACCAATTGAAGTGTGCTTTAGTACTCTTGCACAAGCCTCCAAGTGTAGGATAGCCTCTATAAGTATCCACACGAACCCCACCAACCAAAACCTCCCCGGGAGGAAGAACTAGGAAGCCTCGAGTAGTTACTAGACCCCTCCAGAAGCCTCGCCCGAAAAGATAAACTAGAGTGCCCGAACAAAATTTAGGGTCCTAAAAAATAACTTGCTCAATTATACGAGAGATTATTCTTTTCAAATCTTACTTAGGATTTATGCTCTGAGATGTGGTACGCTTGCAACAAGAGAAGGGGAAGCCTACATATAGGCTTAGGGAGCAAAAAATTTCTGCCCAAAAGCAATGTGGGATGGGAGTAAAACTCCCATCCGATCCACGTGTTGACCCAGGCACACATCATGCTATACACTTTGTGTGGTACAACGTGAAGCCCTGCTTGGGAGTTAGGCCTCACGGACCATGCCGTGAGACCAGCTCTCAGCGGGCCCATCATAGGCTGCACATGTGCACACCATTTTCATGGGCTGCCGTGAGCAATGCCCAGCATTGCTTGCGCACCTTTCGGTGTACTCCCATGCACTTGAGCCTATACAAAACACTTTTGTACTCTCAGTCCAATTTAACTCACCAATGTAAAATTCCCCTTTTAATCCTTTTCAAATAAATATTTATTTTTCGACCCTAATGAATTAGTTACCAATCAAAATAAATTTCTTGGTCTAACCAAGATTGATCTAATCAATTATAATTTATTTACTACTCTAATTAACTAGTTACTGATCAAAATAAATTCCTTGGTCTATCCAAAAATTGATGTAATCTATTTTAACTAATCAAATAATAATCCAATTATTATTTTTATTATATTTTCATAATAGAATAAATCTATTAGTTCCTTACTTAGTGCAATGAAGGTCCAATGTGTGTGACCTTATAGGATCCCAAAGTATTGAGCTGTTAAGGCTTAATCAATCCTTGTTCTAATGCAACCATTTGCTCAATGCTCTAGACCCTAAATAGAACTCGATTACCTTAAATGACTATAGTTCGTCTCTAGCAAGTGTCTAACATCCCCCATTACTCAGAACGTCATTTATGCTTATGACTTAATCCCGATTAATGCAATAGTTATCCAGTGCGATAAATTCCTTCCATTCTTTAATAGTAGTACCATCTGGTTTGTAGGGTTTGGTTAAAGTGTTAACCCACTAATAGCAAGGTTGCTCTAAGCTATCCTAGTAGTTTACTTGTTACGGAAGTATATTGCCTTTTATCATAGTGTGTTTGACTAGAAACCATTTTATCAAACACATACTTTGATCAGAGCTTTATGGGAATCATCACTTCAACAAGTGGCCAGGTATAACTCCTTAATATATTTGGAGCGATGGATTCTTTCTAACTACTCAGATTACTAACGTGTTGTCATCACTATACCCGTAATCACCCGTAACACCTAAATTAATGAGTGTATAGTAATGACCCAAAGTATAGCAATAGTACCACACATGGTAACTAGGATCTCAAGTATGAGGACATTGGTAAAGCTTATTGCATGAAGACAAACACTAACACATTGATATATATACCAATTATTTATCTTACTGCGGTCTCCAATATATCTCCCAGTTATATCCATGTGTCAAACTTAAAGCACCACCTTCAGTCTTTAGAAGATTAACTGCTTGGACCCTTTCCAAGAAAGTTGACCACATGATAGTGTTTTTACTTCATCAATATCCTTTCTTGATGAAACTATAACTAGGGACAGTTTAGAGATAATCATAATTGCACATGAAGCAAGTTCCACCAAATATAGTCCAACTATAATTTCTCTGACTTCATGCTATGATATGTCAAAGACTTTTGCATTCATACATCAATGAAAATATTTTAACCAGCTATAATATATGTACAAATACGTTGATATAAACAAAAGATTAAATGCCTTTATTAATTAGACAAATTATTCATACTATTATATAATTAAGATATATCGCCCTAATTGCCTTAAGGGCATACATCCTATCCAACATATACTCCTTAGATCCTTTGCAAATTTAATTAATACTTTTTGGTGCTCTTGTGATTTATGGCCTCTTTATTTATCTGATGTCATATTTCCTTTTTATGATTTTAAGGGACTCGCAAGAAGAGAAGAGGTGGTCCTACTACGAGCACTGAGGGACTTGGAGAGTCTTCTCAGCAATGCACTACCAACCCATAAGACTATTTCTTTGGGCCTAATTCTTCCTACACAGGTGGCCTCCTCATAGGGTAGAGTCAACAGTATTATGATGAATAAACTAGAGACCTTATTTTCACTAATGTATCAATCGGGATTTCGAGAGGAGAGACCATCGAGGAGTTGAGGCTGCCCCTGTAATACACTCTGCTAGATACCACACATGTAGGAGGGCCAACCTTATACATTACTAGTCTTTATTTGTTGTTGCCCAACCATTGTGATCTATTGGTTCTGCCTTTGGGTTTGATCATATAGGTACCTATTTCTGAGATCGAGTGCATGGCTCAGGGTTATTATTGCGTAAGAGACATCCTTATTACTTGTGATTCCATGAGCTAGGTAATAACTTTATCTTTTTGCCTATAACAAATAGGAAATGAATATACAAAATGCTTGTTAGAGTTATGCATGTATGAATGGATGCATGATTTATCAAGCTAATTCTCCCCTGGTTATTCACATTTGCAGGCCTTCATCACGATGGAGCATGATAGATACTGCATTGAGCACGAGGAGTGAATGTGGGTTGAGTGCGAGCTAGTAAATTATCAAAGACAGATGGCTTGAGAGATAGTAGGCTATAAGAACTAGAGAGCTCAGGATGAGGTGTGATTCACGAACATGTCCTGAGACATGGAGAGCCTATGCGATTGCCTTCACGGGGTGGAGAGCCAGAGAGACCGACTCCAGACTTAGCTCTGAGATTATGACTATACTAGGAGTGGTGACACATACATGTCTGATGACATCCTTACTGATATGAGACCCTCCGAATCCTGTAGGCCTTCATTCGACATGTTGGATGTCTCTATGGCAAAGCTAGTAGGGTTAGTCCCTCCACTCATGCCAGATATCAAAAGGATGCCTATGCCTCTACATTGCAAGGAAACAGACGACAACATAAGCGCTTATCATAATGCCGAGTGTAGAGATTAGACTCGATGACTACTCCCTTATCTTGTTTTATGTTGTTGTATTTACTATACTTGGGGTTCACCGGATACATTAGTGACTTGATGCTTTGGTTGTTTTACTCTAGTGTGACTGATGTGTTTGCTTGCTTGATTGCATTGTTGATTATTTTGCTTGCTCACTAGATGAATGCTAGGCGTGGTAGAAGCTTGACTAGGAATAATCTGATTAAACTCTACATCCATCTGGGTTATCAATAGTGCAATCTTATCTAACAGGTGATTAGTAGGTAGAGATCACTGATGGTGGCACACAGTGCTCGATTAAGGAACTTTTTATGGACTTTAGAGATCTCTGACTGGGAGAAGTTGGAGGATTTTGGACTGCTGAGGCTTTGGTACGTTGCTAGCAAACCGATGGATGTAGCCTTTTTTCATGCGGTGTTCTCCTACTATGATACAATAGATCACAAGTTTCGCTTTTTAGATTTTGAGCTATGTCCAATGGTGGAGGAGTTTTATGCCATTCTTGGGGTGACTTGCTCTTATGGGATACAATTTGCCATGTCAAAGGTGATTTACGAGGTCGAGGATTGATTAACCGAGTTATGGAACTTGGATACCCCTGCTGCATTCCTTTCTTAGATTCCTAGATTAGTAGGGTTTTACCTTAGCACGGTACTTGACTGATGCATGATTATCCCTAGATCACAGATTTCTTATCCTTTTATGCTGGCTTTACTACTGATGGCTGAGTTTATTTATGGAGTAGGCATTGTTGCCCCATTTTGGTTTATTTCGATCATCAGACCTATCTGAGAGTGTATTTCTCCATTTTTTTATAGGTATTACTGAGATCCTGCTTCATCAAGATAGGGCTTTAGGTGATGTTGATATCATCAAGGATCATTTCACCATACTACAAGTATTCTTCTTACTGAATTCTAAATTTGAATCTGAAACCAACTCTGAAACCAAATCTGAAGCTGAAATCGAATCTGAAACTAACTCCAAATCTGAATCTAAAACTAAATCTAATCTAAATCTAAATATAAATCCAAAACTGGATCTGAATTTGAAATTGAATCTGAACTGCATCTAAAATATGATATGCAGGTTTCACTCTTGGAGAAGCTAGCTTTGATTCGGGAGCCTTGGGGGGTTCTGAGAAGATATCAGCCCAACAATTATCACGAGAGGACCTGTGTCATTCGTAACCATGACACCCTAACACCTGAGGCTTGGATAGGGATCATAGATGGGCAAGCTAACACAGACATTTGCTGGGTTTCTCACTGGTGGAGGATCACTGATGTGCTGGTGGATACTGGTGGTGATCGTGTTCAACTCGTAGGGCTTTGGTAGTTTCTGCATTAGTCGCCTTATTGCTTGTGCCAGCAGTAGGGAAGACGATTGAGACTCCCACTCTATTTGGATGACTTTATGTTTGGGCCATTCTCGGCTAACCTCCTTAATCATTTTAGAGAGGTTTGTGCATGCCAACCAAGATACGGCACTCTAGATTATGACCAATTAGGTGCTATCACTACCGATGGATTCTACCAAGGATGGCTTTGCAATGTTCGGAGGTTGTGGAGTCGGGCGGAGCACTAGCGTGTGTGGTTTGCATTGAGGCGTAAGCAAGAGGGACTTGAGCCTTACCCTTTGACATCAGAGGAGAGGATGGCTCAAACTTATGATTCTTACTATGATGATGATGATGAGGGCGCAGGCCCCTCGGGGTGATTTATGATGGTCACTGTATCTTTATTTTCATTTCTCTTTATTTTTGCATAGACCCAAACATTGTGTTGGGCCTATCAAACTCTTTATTTCTCTTTTGCTTCTATGTCCTAACTTTTTCCTAGACCATCCATTTTGGGTTTTTAATCCAGTGGACTTTCTGACTTTTGCATAGACGTAGATGTTTTCAGTCTATTAGAATTTATACCTTCTTTATTATTATATTTTTTACGCACAAGTATTTGAATTAAATGGCATCTAGAATTCAACTTATCTGCAACATTTTTCCTTTAGGGCCTAGTATATTCATTTGTACACAAACATAAGAGTCCAGTAAAAGTGACATTTCTATTAATTGAATTATACCTGAGTAATAATGATGATAACCATTTTTACCGACTCAAACTCTGGTGTTAACTAGCTTGGAAAGGTTTTCTAGCCAACAAACTCTCGAGGGTCACTTTTACCATAACTTTTGCCTAGACCATCCTTTTTAGATTTTCAGTCTAGCAGGTTATTTTGCACCCTAACTTCTGCCTGAATGGTTCGTTGAATACCAAATAGTGGGATACACCCTTATTTTTGCCCGAGAAGTAGAGGACTACTCGCAGGGTGATTTATTTTATTTATTTTTTATATGCCACTTGTCTAGATTGGATTCTTTTGGGTTAGATATGGTAATGCTTTAACCAATCCTGATTGATAAGGTTCATGAACTCATTACCATCCATATCCATAATCTTCATTCCGCCTTTATCAAGAACTTTCTTAATCACATAAGGTCCTTCCCAATTTGGCTAGAATTTCCCGCATGGGTCAATATTTGTAGGCTTCTCCTACTTCAAAACCAGGTAGTCGACCTTTAGTGGACATCTATGTTGCTTGAACTGGCTATTTTAAGCCCTTGCCATGCACTGCTGATACCTTTGGAGGCTGTCCAAGGCTTTTAGGCGCTGATCTTCCATAGCGTTCAGTTCTTCGAACCTCGCCCTTGTCCATTCAGTCTCTTCTAGTTTGGATTCGAGTTCCACTCGTAAAGATTTCATCTCAATTTCAACTGGTAAGACTGCTTCCATGCCATAAACAAAGGAGAAATGAGTCTAACTTGTAGGAGCCCTAATGCTGGTGCGGTACCCCCAAAGAGAAAATGCTAACTTATTAGCCCAATCTCGATAACCTACAATGGTCTTAGAAAGGATTTTCCTAATAGACTTATTAGCTGCTTCGACTGCACTGTTAGGTTGTGGATGGTAGGGCAAAGATCTATAATGCTCAATACTATACTTCTTGATCAAATCAACGGTTGCCCCTTGAAACTAAACCCCATTGTCTGACACAATGTGATGAGGTAGGCCATACTAAGCGAATATATGCTTTTGTATGAATTTGGCCGTTTTCTTTGATGTAATACTCGTGAACGATTTGGCTTCCACCCATTTTGAGAAATAATCCACCACCATAATGATGAAGCGGTGACCATAAGTTGAAGATGGCCGACTTTCACAATTATATCTATCCCCATGGCGAGAATGGCCAAGGAGTAGATAAATGGTGAAGCACGGTAGGCAGATGGTGTTGGATGTCACCATAAACCTTACACTGATGACACCTCTTGACTTCGAATACACAATCGATGATCAAAGTTGACCAAAAGTATCCCATTCACTGAATCTTCTTTGCTAATGCTAAGCCATTCATGTGTGGTCCATAATTACCCACATGAACCTGACTCACCAGTTGACGAGCCTCAGATTCGGTCAAGCAACGGAGTAGCAAATCATCGGAAGTTCTTTTAAAGTGATGATTGCCAATGCTTTGAAACTTAATGGCAAGCTTACAGAGGGTAGTTCAATCGGAATCTATAGGATTCTCAAGGTACTACGCATGATGGAGAAAGTGCACAATGTCTGAATACCAATAGGGTTCATCACTAATGGTGAAGACTTAGGCAATGTTGCGGGAATGGTAAGGAACCTTTGTAAAAACAAGCATCAGAGGGCAAAAGTGTTGGCATTGATGACCATCCGATATCAAAGCTAGTATGGCTAGCAAATTGGCCATCTGATTCGCATCTCAAGGAACATGCTGATAGAGACATGTCTCAGACTTAGCTGATAGATCCTAAATGGCATTGACATAAGGACAGAGCGATTCTTCTTTGATGTCCTAATCCCACACAACCTGATGGATTACAATAGTTGAATCCCCAATCACAGAAATGTATAATGCCCCTACGAGCAACAAGGCTTCAAGGCTAAATAGGCAAGCTTCATATTCAGCTTCATTGTTGGTAGTCAAAATTTCTATTGCTTAGACAAAGGGATGACTTCATTGTCAGGTGTGAAGATAATAATGTCGAGGCCTACTCCAAATTTGTTCACAGTGCCATCAAAATACTTAGTCCACACTGGCTTTACAATATTAATCATAGCTAATTGTTCATCAGGAAAGTCCAAGTTTTTGACATAGTCAGATTTGAGAGCTTCGTATACCAAAATTTCCATAGTTATGCGGCTTTTGATAACTTTCTTTGTGACATATTCAATATCAAACTCGAAAAGTAATAGTAGGCACCTTGAGAGCTTGCCGGCTAAAGTTGGCCACTGGTAGAGATATTTTATTAGGTCAACTTTAGTGTTAGCCTGAATTTTGAATGACTGGAATTAGCGGTACAACTTCTTAGTAAACCATACCATACAAGCACACGCCTTCTCAACAATCGAATAACGGGTTTTGTAATCCAAAAATTTCTTACTTAAGTAGTACATGACATTCTCACGCTCGCCTTCTTGGACAAATATTGCCCCTATGGTGGAATCATCAATTGCTAAGTACACAATCAAAGGCTTACCAGGGGTGGGAGGTCGAAGGATGGGCGGGTGAAGAAGATATGCCTTGATTTTGTCAAAGTCAATATGACAATGCACATCCCACAAAATTGGTTGATGCTTCCTTAGCAGCTTGAAAATTGGCTCACGGATGGTAGTGAGACGAGTAATAAATCCAACTGATATACTAAATAGATTCGAGGAAGGAACGAACTTCCTTTTCCATCTTCGGAGCGGGCATATCCTTGATCAGTTTAATCTTGTCTAGATCCTTTTTGATTCCTCTCTGACTGACCATGTGACCCAAAAGCTTTCCTAATGTAACCCCGAATGTACACTTCTTCGGGTTAAGGCATATGTTGTATTTCTAAAGGCGAGTCATAAACTTATCCAAAAACTATTGGGTGCTCCTCCCTGGTAATAGACTTAACCAACATATCATCCACATAGACTTCTACTTCTTTATGGATCATGTTATGCAATAGAGTGGTGACAACATGCTGATAGTTTGCCCCAGCATTCTTCAGACCAAATTGCATAACTCGATAGCAGAAGACTCCCTATTCTGTGATGAAAGCCATCTTGACCTTATCAATTATGTCTAATAGAATCCGATTGTACCCCAAGAACCCGTCCATAAATGAGTACATTGTGGCCCTAGTAGTGCTATCAATTAGTACATCGATGTGAGGTAAAGGAAAGTCATCTTTTGGTGAAACCTTATTCAGATCTCAATAATCCATACAAACCATTATCCTTCCATCTTTCTTTAAAATCGGGACGATGTTTGATAACCAGGTTGGATACTTAACGACTTCAACATGCTTAGCTTCAATCATATTACAAACCTCAAACCTAACCTTGTCAGCCCATTCTAGTCTCAATCAGCAGAACTTCTTCTTGATAGGGCAGAAGTTCAGATCGATTAGAATACGATGCTCGGCTATGTGGCAATCAACACTAGGCATGTCCATATGCGACCAAGCAAAAGCATTAAAATGTTCTTTTAGAACTTTAATTATCTCTCTTTTTATATTAGGAGTTAATTCATTTCAAATGGTTACCATTTTAAGGTTATCATCTATACTCAAGCTTATTTCAGTTAAAGAAATGTCATGAATGCTGAACATATTATGCTTATGATTAAATGAATGCATAGGCCTGTCGGGCAAAACATCAAGTAAATAAGCAAAATTAGAATCATTCATTGAATTAAAGGCCTTATAGGCTCCATTGTTCTCATAAAAAACACTGGAAATATTAAAAGTTACATCATCATAGATAGAGTCATCCTCCACATACGCAGGGCCTTAAGTAGTGGCATAAGTAGAGTTGACACCCTCAGTAGGTTCCATGAGTAGGTTGTCCAGGTCGAGACCTAGAGCTTTCTCATTTTTGGCATTCAACTTATCTTCTTCAGTCACTAGAGACCTCGTTATCCTTTTCAAAGCTTTAGCCATAGGATTTGCTTTATCATTCTTCTTCTATTGCTTCTTATGCAGGATAGACATGGCCCTCGATATAGCAGCCACGACAACTTTGATTTCTTGATCGGTAAGCTTCTCTTCATCTGAATCTGGATATAGCTTCCCCTTGGCTTTCTTATCCAATACAATAGCAGACACAGGCTTGACCAGGTTCTCCTCCTCCTCAATAATGCAACCTTTCTCAAAATCATACATATCTCAGAAAATCTTAAAACCTACCCAAGTCTGACCACCATGCTAGATGGGGTCGGGCTCTCCCTTATAAGCTCTTTTTCCTTGGACCTTATAAACATTAATCACGCTACAATACATGGGTGAACACACCTATAAATCTTTTTCGGGGCATATCCAAAACCAGCTCACTTCGGGTCTAGTACATTGGGTGAACACGCCTATAAATCTTTCTCAGGGTACATCCAAAACTAGCTGGCTTCGGGTACCTCTTAATTGGGATAGGATCAATCATTCCTCTATAGCCTTTGCCTAAGCACTTACCTGAAACATGGCTACTCCTCTTCATCATTTCCCTAACCGCCGATGAATAGCACTTATAGCAAGGGACCTTAGGCTTTTCATTACAAACGATAGCCACTCAGAATCCAAATTTCTCTTTGACCTCCATAACAGCCATCATAGATGCTTCACCGACCTCAATGACATGGACCTCCCCATCCTTCACCCTAAGCTTTATCTTCTGATGAAGTGTTAAACAAACTGCTCCCAATGCATGGATATAAGGTTAACCCAAGAGCGATGAATAAGAAATGGGAATATCTAAGACAGTGAACTATACTTTGCTACTGACATCCCCCATGGTCACCTTGGCTTCAAACACCCCAATCACACCTCTCTTCGAATCATCATATGAATGAATGATGGTGTTAGACTTTTCAAGCATGGCTTCAAACAAAACCTAGTGAGGAAGGATTTTGAACGAACAAAGGTTCAGAGTAGACCCATCATCGACCATAACGCAGGGAATGGTTTGATCTAGGATCTGGACAAGGATAAATAAAGCACAGTTGTGGTCAATCCCCTCAAGCAGGAGATCCTAGCAAGAAAATAAAATTCCATTCACATCCCTTAGAACCAAAAGTCCTGTTTCTATCATACTACACATCTCACCTGGAGAAGTAGTAGAGGTTGCTTTGATTTCCAAAAGCCTTTTAATAAGGGCTCTCTGGTAGGCATTGGAACTGAGGACAAGCTGCCTGATGCTAAACTGGGCTAGCGTAGTCTTCAATTGAGTAATGAGAGGATCAACGTCGGGGCTTGTCTCAACCTGAGAAGTTGGAGACGTTGGCTTAGGGATGGCTTTGACGATTTTCTAACGAGATAATTCTCAATATGGAGTCGGTTATTCTGAGGCTGGTATACCCGATCACTTCGAGTAATATTAAGAACTCCATCAATCTTAACACTCTTAGTGGCCAGGGTTTTGAACAAGTAAGTGCGCTCTAACGTAATGTATTGCAACTAATACTCATCTACGTTGAAAGCCTCAAGCTCCTCATTGGAACACTCCCCATTTAACACATTATTATCCACATTGAACGACGCTTCTTTAACCACTTCTACATCTTTAACCTTAGTCTCATTTTCTTGCCACATTTTTTCAATCTCCATAGAGCTTACAACAAGATTGGACTGTGAGATCATATCAAACATGAAGCCCGAAGGGAGACCAGAGCCGATAACCATCACGGACTCTTCAGAGATCGCTTTTATAATAAATTCTTTACTGAGACCAGAGTTGATCATAGTGACCATGGCCTTAAAGCTAGGCAGAGGGTTTTCCATGGTGCTTGGTCTCCTAGTAGCCTCCTCCCTTCCTTAACCACACGGGCGATGGTGGAGGCCAAAGCTTTACACGGATCTGTTTGATGCCCTTTGTGCATGTGGAACTTGAATAAGTTCCCTTTTTCGTCTGGTTGAGGAGCCCTATAATCACCCAGAGGCTTTAGCTTGCCTGCTTTATACATTCTAGAAAAAATAATACCAAGGGGCAGCTTCCACAGGGATACAAATGCTGGCTGAGAAGGGGTGACTCAAACTGCAGACACTTCTTCTTGGGCCACGGTTTGCACTGCACATAATTTACCCTTAGCTAGAGCAAGTGCAGCTTCATTAGACTCATTCTTCCTACCATCATCGGTTCTCACTCAACTTATTTGCCTTCTCTTTCTCTTCACAACACTCAATTTTCTCAGCTTTCTTAAAAACTTTTGTGTAAGATTCGAAAGAGTCAGTTTCCATTTCTTTATGGAGAATTGGGAGAGCCCCGTCGAGCAACTTTGAGGTCATCTCCTTCAAATTGAGCATTTGTTTCAATAGAACTTAAGTGGCTATCCACTGATTAAAGTGAGACTTGAAAGTCTCACATGGCTTTTGCTTAATGGCCTCGAGATGCTGAATTATGGTTTCCATGGTAGAATTGAAACCATAGTGACCGATCAAGGCTTTGGAAAGGAGCTTCCAATCTAGGATTATCGACTCAGGGAGGGTATTATACCATCAAGCGCTGACCCTGATAAAGTACATGGAAAAAACTTAGTAAGAGCTTTATCCTTGATCTTCTGGACATGCATAATATGCTAGTACATCATAATGTGGGATTTAAGAGGTCCCACACTGGAGTAGGCTTCCATTATAGGCATCAAAAAATTCTTCGAAACCTATTCTTCATCCTTTTCCTCCTCTTTCTCTTCATTCTTGGCCAAAAGATGCTTTACAAGCACCACCACCTCGGGTGTCATGCCTGGAGACTGCTTGACCTGGTCGATTGGTGTGACACCTAGAGGATGTATGACCTAGTCGCTGTGCAAGGAGGTGGCTCCAAACTGAAAGGGGGAAGAAGGGGCTAGGATATTAACTTAGGGCGAGCAAAAGGGTTTTAGGGGTAAGTAGTTCCATGTGGAGTAACTAAGAAATTGGGAGGAGACCATGCAAAGGATATCGATGGTGTCATGGGTAGGAAAAAACTGCAAGAGGGAACGACCATTTGGGGAGTAAAACCCATTGAGAAAGTGGGCAAGATGGGACCCTGAGGGCAAGGCCTCGAGAGTGAAGGAGGAGGAAAAGCGAATGTCGGTGGAGTAAAGGATGGGGGAGGCTAAACTGAGGTGTGACAAAATTGAAATTGAACTAGCCGGACAGGTGGGAGTGGTGGAGCCAAAAACTGATGCTAAATGGGTGGAGCCTGACTAGATCCATTTTGAGCGGCTTCTAACTGTCCCTGAGCTTGAAATACGAGCCCTGACGGCCTTAGCATCACTCTCATATCTTAGAGCTTCTCAGACTTGCTCTTGGATAGAAATATGAAACAAAACAGACTGTAAAAACATGGCCATAGCATCGGCTATCTCGGGACCTAACTGCGACTAATTCTGATCGGTACGAGGAGGAGTAATAGGAGGAGGAGTACCCTTAGATGAAATCCCACTAAGTAGAGGAATATCTGACATAGAAGATAAAGCAGATTCTGAGATTAAAACTGAAATCATTGACTGGCGAATAAGACAATGATCAAGTCAGAGCTAAAGAGGACTATGATGGCGAGGATGTCTCGACCTAACTGAGAAATCAAAAGATGATCAGCCTGAATTGAAACATGTATGAAATGAATGATTACATATTTATTCAAGTGATGAATGTCATATATACAAGGCTGGTTTAGAGAGGTAGAAAGCAAAAAAGCTTATAATGTGAAGCTTAACCCCAAAATACGTGAGACGTGCGAACCCCTCACTATGCCTAAAAAACTAGATACGGTTCCCCGGGACTCAAATGATCTCAGGCATTTTGTTAAATTCCCCCTTCAAGAGAGGGGGGAGTAGAGGTAAGCGAAAGAATAAAATAAAAGTCAGCCGCAGGTAGCCTATACAAGAGGTGTGTATGCATGAGCATAACAAATAGCATGCGAAAAGTGAACCTCTTCCAACCTTATAACACTTATTAGCATGGTCTGCTCGGCCCGATGAGGAATATTGCCTATTTCGTTCAGTGATTAGACAAATGAGCCAAAAAGGACCGAATTGTCATCCAAAATCCGAAATTCAAAAATCCACATTCTAGGAAAGTTCTGATTTAGCATTTCTACTGAAAAATCAAGAAGTCAAAATTTGGTAATCCTCCCGCCGGGTAGCTACCTATCTACAGTTAAAAAACTCAAATCTTAGCGAGATCTAGCAAGCTTTTATGGGATCTGATGTAAAATCTTGTCATATAGGTAATTAGCCCACTGGCTAATTACCTATGTAATTAGCCAATTAGTGCGCCAGCTAATTACCACCCTATTATAATTACGGGATCACCCTCCTCATTTCAGAGAAGACACAAATTTCAGAAATCCCAAAATTATCTTTGTATCCTTTTCCAGTTCCAGGAGTCCCAAAAGCCCCTAAACTCTATCAAAATAGTTCCAAATTTGAGCTCCATCACCGACATTTTGTATAAGCTCAGTTTTCGGTCTTTTTCGATCAAGATCCCACAGTTATCTTCTGTCTAAAAATGACTTAAACTTTATATTTCCTTCAGAAATAATCCAAGATTATAGTCATAACTTGGGTTAAATCTATTTTCCAACCAAATCACATTTTTCTCTTGATACCTTTGATCCCACACTAGCTCTTAATTCATCCTGGATAGACGAAAAGGTAAACTAAAGGTAATAGGCTCTAAGCTAAACTTTAAAATTCATTTTTATTACTTCTATTATCACATATTGCATTCCATTTCTTTGGTTAAGTGAGCCGTTGGTGCCACTTAAACTATAATATGTGTAAATAAGCTTGCAGGTACGGAGGAAACATCTAGAACAAGAGGAAATTCTATTCGAGATTCTGGGCCGAGACCCAAACCCTGCCGTTACTCTCCCCAAATTTCGGTAGCAAATTTCTAGATATTAAGCCGTTATAATGCCCGTTTTAGTTCTTGAATTTATTTCTTAAATAAAGCCGTTATAATGCCGAATTTAACACAAATTCCAAAATTCCAAAATTAATACATACAATTTGAACAATATGAGTACCTATTTTGACCGAATTCATAATCTCGTTTACTCTTCGATATAAAAATCCCATTTTGGATCAGTATACCAGAATTCCCGGTGGAGCAGAATCGGGTGGCGACTGTATTCTATTTTTAAATAAAATAAAAAAGCTTTATTTTAAAAATATCTTTCCTTAATAAAATGTGCAAATATAACCACATCGCTTATAAATCCACCACATTTAAGCAAAGTGGATTTTCTCAAACCAAACCAAACACCAAGGCTTCCTCAAACTGCACCAAATTCGATAATCCCGTGGGCATCCTGCTCAAAACCTTGCTCGCTCACAGGGGCGACTCTGCTAGGGAAAATTATTATTATAAAAACCCGATTTTTATAAAAAAAAAAACCTCTTTCTTTGACATAATAATTAATATATTATTCAAATTAAATTTTGGGATTATCGAATTTGTGATAATTTTTATGTTACATAAATTTCAGGGCTGTATAGCATCTGCATTCTTTTCCCCTAAACCAATTTAAGTGTCTTTTGGTGAAGCATCTCCAAGTTTGCTTAGGGCTTGTGGGGTATGGATCCAATCACACCTCTTGCGTAACGTACAAGGACCTTGCTTGCTTAAGGGCAAGACTACCTGGGTATATTACATGTGGAAAAGTTTCCTTTAGTTCGCTTAGGGCCACTGGGACTAGGTACATAAAGGCGCAGGGTACCCCAAATCTCACCCAATCCTGGGACTGAAACCCACATATAGATGAACCATAGACACTTTCTCATAGGTTTACCCAAAAACCTTGAGTGCACGTGAGAACACTTTCCTAACTCCCCTGTTGGCTTTAAAGCGAAGTAACCTAATGGAGTTAAGAGGGCTATAGGTACGATCTAAACGTTTGCTACATGTGTAGGTTTATTAACTATAAATAAACTAAAAACGAACATCATAAACATCATAATTGTGTGAAAACTAACCACATTTTGTGCAGCCATGTCATTGATGTATCCCATTCCATTTTGTTTCCTTAGTTATAGGAATTCAAAATTAACTGAGACTAGTGAGTCCACTTAGGCTCAGCCCATAAGCTGAAATCATCAAGACTAATAAGCCTAACTAGGCTCAACCTGCAAGCCGAAAGACACAAAAACTTTTATGTGACCCTAGAGTCAGCTCATCCCTTGGACAGATAAGTTAAAACCTTTCAAGTAACCCTAGAGTCAACTTGTCCCTCGGACCAACGAGTCAACCCTTTTCGAGTTACCAGCGAGTCAGCTCACCCTTAGACCAATGATTCAACCCCCTTCGAGTGACTAGCGAGTGAACTCACCTTTGACCATTGAGTCAACCTTTGAGTGACCAGTGAGTCAACTCACCATAAACCACCGAGTCAACCATTGAGTGACCAGCAAGTCAACTCAGCTTTGACTATAGAGTAACCCTTTGAGTGACAACATAGTCAAATCACCTTTGACTATAGAGTAAGCATTCAAGTGACTTGTGAGTCGACTCACCTTTGACCACCGAGTCAACCTTCGAGTGACCAGCTAGTCAACTCACCCTTGACCACCTAGTTAACCATCAAGTGACCAGTGAATCAACTCACCTTTGATCATGGAGTAACCCTTTGAGTGACCATCAAGTGAACTCACCTTTGACCATAGAGTTAGCATTCGAGTGACCATTGAGCTAACTCACCCTTAACCACCGAGTCAACCCTTTGAGTGACCAATGAGTCATCTAACCCTGACCAGTGAGTCATCTAATCCAAACCAGTGAGTGGTCTTAAACCCAACTACGAGGCCTAAACCTTTTAACATTCCCTAAATGACAAAGGCTTTTCCAAGAATTAAGGCAATATTGTGATTGCCAAATTAAAGTCCAATAAGACACAATAGCTAAGCCACTCCTGTAATGACTTGGACGAAATACCTAGGGGCATTCTACATGACCCTAACTTTTGTGCATTGCTAAAATTACACAATTTTGAATTATACTTTCCACAACAGAAAACTCCACCAAACCTTGACACGTAAAGTGATCGCTTGACCAAGCTTGATATTCAACTAGTATTAAAGACTTACCCCTTTGGTTATGTATTTCTCGAATACTTAACTTTCATCAAATATTTCACCAATATTTGACCCCTAGGGAATCCAGTGATTGCTGAAATGATACTCGTCGAGGTATAAACCTTTTTGGCATTCCTCAAATGACTAAATTGTACCCAAACCAAGGAAACATAGCAATCATTAAATCAATGTCCAGTGAGACACACCCTTTTTGGCATTCCCCGAATGACCAAAACTTTACTAACTCCAAGGCAACATAGCAATTGCCGAATCAATGACCAGTAAGACACAACCTTTTTGTCATTCCTTGATTGACCAAAACAAGTCCTACCCTAGGGGCATCCTAGATGATCCCAATCTTAGCGTATTCCTCAAAAGACACTTCCATGAGTTGCACTTTCCTCGAAAGACACTCAAATTTACACATTCCATGAATGTGGGAAATAACCTAATTAAAACCCATCACTATGTAAGACCCCCCGATATCATTTGATATTCCTTGAATATTGAGATTCATAACCCTATTTGGTGTCCTCGAATAACCGAACATTGTCAAATATTCCCTGAATATTTGACCAAAACCTATTTAGTGTTCCATGAATATTGAATTTCACACATACACATTCATTCATGTATGTATATATTATTCATACATTTGAAGCATCCATTCATTCAATCATTAAAAGAACCATTAGGATCCTTGTAACGCGGGAAGCCATAATTTTATTTATTATGAAAAGGTTGGAAACGAGAAAGAAGTAGTCCAAATGTATCTAAAGCACTCCAAAGGTTATGTCGCTGCACCAGTTGAGTCACTCACTGGATTTATCTCCAATTTTGAACCTGAGAAGAAGAAGGTAGATGATGATGCTATTATCTAATCCCTCAAGAGAATCTTGGATACTATAGCATTCCATAATATCTTGGAGAACTTGAACTCTCAAAATTTGCAAGAACAAGAGGCCAAATCGGCAGCATTAACGGCAAAGATCAGTGACCTAGAGAACTCTTCCCTGAAGACAGGGAAATCTACTACTTCCTCTATTGAACAATATATGGATATTAACAAGTTTACACCCAACAAGTTTGAAGCACTCCTAGCTAACTTCGTGATGCCATACATAGCTCCATATAGTGGCATAGGATCCCCATATACACATGTCAAGGGATATCTCTGAATCTAGACCAGCATGGCAATTCCTAAAGTTCACATCGTAAATCTATTCCAAGCCACTCTCCATGGTCTAGCTTCAGAATGGTACATGAGGATGCCGACAAATGTAAAGTCTGATTAGAAAAAGTTATGTTCTGCCTTTATAGAGAACTATGCCTTTAATCTAAAGATAAAGACCACACTATACAGGACACCGAAAGAGTAAAACAGTGTCGGAATGAGTCCTTTGAGGATTACTATTTGAGATGGATGGCAGTCCGAGTGCTAGTAAGTGGGGCACTTAACTAGGAAGCCTTGATTGTGAACTAGTGGAGGGTTCCAGTTAAAGGTACAAGGATTAAATGAAACCTTCTATGATGTAGTAGATTATTCCAAAAAGTTGGAGAAGTATGATGAAGAAAATATGCTAAAGGAAGACGAGCTCCATGAAATGATGCAAAATGAAAATGCAGATTATGAACAAATTGATCTTGAGGACCCAGAGTTTGAATACTATTCAGATGAAGAAACTCCAGGAGAACAAGATGAAAACTCAAATTGGGAAAATTTTGGCATTCAACATCATCTCAAAAGAAGTAGGAGCTACGTTAAATAATGAAGATTGCTCTTTTGTTTTTATCTCTAGTGCCTTCAAACTAAACAATGTAACAAATAAAATTATGAATAAATCTTCTTACATATCCAATGTTTCTACTAACGATTCCATGCATTCATTCCATCACACATTTGACATATTCAACATTCATTACGCTTCAGTCAAAGAAATAAATTAAGGCATATTTGACAAACCCATAAATTATATCTATTTGAAATAACTTGACCATTGAAAAAGAGAGAAAAAAGATTAAAAAAACTATGGCTGCCTTTACCTTGTTCAATCAAGCATGCCCAATCAATAAACTGTCCTTACTAATCATAGGGGAAAATGAGCAAAAGATCATCATAGAATCTGCTTAAGTCAATAGACAATTCACCAGATAAGTTACAAAGAGAAGAATCACTCGAACTATGCCTTAAAGCAACTAAGAAGACGTCTACTATGTGCCACATGAGAAAGAATTAAATGGCAGAGTCGTAAGAAACTCTAGCATGATGTAGAAAGGACCTCATCAATAATACAATCATAGTGAAAACCAAACCAGTAAACCTGACAAAGATTTATTACTTGACAAGAAGCATGAAATTTGATAAGGATGTTGTAGAGTCATGCAAAGATGCATTAACCAAAGATGACCAGGACAACCAAAAAATCTGACAAAGTCAAAATCAAGGGAATTGATCCTAAATCAAATGAAAGAAGTGCATATTGATGCTAGGGGCAAATTCCACCAAAGAGAACCAACATGGTGAGATAGATTCTCATCAAGGGAATGCTACACATTAAGGACATCAAAGGAACCAAGTTCATGAACCCCTTGAATAAGAATGGGCTAAGGTAATACCATAAAAACTAGAAAAATATGTCTGCTAAAAAGCTAGTGAGGACTTTTGGGCAAAAATAAAGACAAAAGAAATAGAGAAATCAATCAACAAAACCTGAAAAGGACTATTGATAATAGGAGAAGAATTTCTTTGGAATAGATACCAAACTTTTGTGCCTAAAAATATTTACAAATGTGTCATTTTGCTGAAATGTTAAATGTCTGCACTTACTGAATACACATAATTGTTAAAAGAAACATTCATGTAAGAGCTCTTATTCAAACAGTGCATGCACATAAAAAAATTCAAAAAAAGAACCCACTGGATTGAAAACCTAAAAGGGTGGTCTAGCAAAAGTTAAGGCAACCTGATAAATTAAAAACCTGGAAAGGCGGTATATGCAAAAATTAGAGCAAAAAAGAGAGAAAAATAAAAAGCCCACTGTGCTTCAGTTTACGCAAAAATTCGGACATAACCTCTATATGAAAGCACAATCAAAGTCATGTTAGATATGATGTATGTATATCTTAATTACATAATAGTACGAATAACTTATTTAATCAATAAAGGTGTTTGTTCTTTTGTTTATATCAATGTGTCTCTATGTATATATATTATAGCTAGTTAAATATATTCATTGATGTATGTATACAATAGTCCTTGACATATTGTAGCATGAAGTTTGAGAAATTATAGTTGGACTATATCTGGTGGAAACTGCTTCATGTGCAATTATGATTATGTCTAAACCATCCCTAGTCATAGTTTCATCAAGAAAGGATATTGATGAAGCGGAAAGACTAACATGTGGTCAACTTTCTTAGAAAGGGTCCAAGCAGTCAATCTCCTAAGGACCAAAGGTGGTGCCTTAAGTTTGACACATGGATATATCTGGTAGATATATTGGAGACCGTGGTAAGATAAACACTTGGTATATATATCAATGTGTTAGTGTTTATCTTTATGCAATAAGCTTTATGAATGTCCTCGTACTTGAGATGCTAGTTACTGTGTGTGGTACTATTGCTATAATTTGGGTCATTACTATATGCTCATCAATTTAGGATGCTACGGGTGATTACGGGTACAGTGATGACAATACATTGGCAAGCTGAGTAGTCGAAAAGAATCCGTCACTCAGGATATATTAAGGAGTTGTACCTGGCCACTTTTTGAATTGATGATTGCCATAAATCTCTAATCAGAGTATGTGTTTGATAGAAATGGTTTCTAGTCAAACACACTATGGTAAAAGGCAATATACTTTGGTAACAAGTAAACTACAGGGATAGCTTGGAGCAACCTACCTATTAGTGGTTAAACACTTTAACCGAACCCTATAAACTAGATGGTACTAATATTAAAGAATGGAAGGAATTTATCATACTGGATAACTATTGCATTAATCGAGATTAAGTGATAAGCATAAATGATGTTCCGAGTAATGGGGGATGACAAACCCTTGCCAGAGGCGTACTACCGTCATTTAAGGTAATTGAGTTCTATTCGCAGTCTAGATCATCAAGCCAATGGTTCCATTAGAACAAGGATTGGTTAAGCCTTAACAGCTCAATAGTTCGAGATGCTATAAGGTCACACACATTGGTCCTTCATCGGACTAAGTAAAGAACTAATAGATTTAATCTATTACAAAAATATAATATAAATAATATTTAGATTATTATTGAATTGGTTAAAATCCATTGGATCAATTTTGGATAGACCAAGGAATTTATTTTGACCCGTATTGTTTTCATAAGGTCGTAAAATAAATATTTGAATTAGAAAAGGAGCTAGAACTGCAAGAAAAATGAGGGTTGGACCCTTCGCAAAAAAGACCCTTAAGCCTAAAGTCTTTGTGGCCCCACGTGAGCCTGCACGATTGCATGGGCACTCATGGGCTGCAGGCAGCGCAAGGTAGGCTTGCGCTGGCCTGCAGCAAAGGCCACCTGCAAGCTAGGCTCGCGAGAAGTCCCGTGAGGCCCAGCCCATGGGACAAGGTAGGCTCGCAAGAGCCTACCTTGTACAGCCCTTGCCACCCATGAGCTGGCCTCATAGGAGTGCCTGTAAGGCCCAGCCTGTAGGACAAGACCCGACTTGTAGAGTGAGTCGGGTTGACATGGGTAGCATGTGGATCCTATGGGATCTGCATGTTGCCAAGGGCACGATGGGAATATTTCCCCATCTCGCATTAAATTCAGGGATCCCTAGCTCCCCCTATATATTGTTCCATTGTTTAGTGAACCATATTAAAGTGGATCTTGAATCTCTAGAATATATATTTTCGGGTGGGAATTTTGGAGCGATTCAGCCATTGCTCAAGGTTCTTCAGTTCTTCCTCATTGGGAGGTTTTGGTTGGTGGAGTTTGTGTGGATACTCATAGAGGCTATCCTACTTTGGAGGCTTGTGTAATGAAGTTCTGCTAAAGCACACTTCAACTAGTAAGTCTTCTAATTTCTCTTTTAATTATTAAGTCCTTTTCTTTAAGTGTTTTTAGACTTAATAATTATGCTTAAGTTGTTTTGCATGCTTAGTTTATTTTATGCTTAGGTTATAGCTTAGAGTTATAACATGCCTAGATTGTAGCTTAGTGTTATAACATGCTTAGTGTAAAATAAATGTGCTAGGATATAATTTGGAATTATGGTATTCTGAGTCCTTTTGCATGCTAACCTAGGTAGAGAATTATTTAGTTAAGGCTTTATTTAATTTATATGCAACTAATAGGAGTTCCTGGGGATAGGGACAAAAATTTGAATTTTCACCATGCATGTTATGCATGTTCAATCTGGCTGTCAGTTCCAAACAGTGGTATCAAAGCCTGCCTATTTGGTGCATAATTAAGTTAGAAGCGAACTGAATATTTTTTCTATATGAAATGATTTGTTTATTTAATTATTTGGAACAATATATATAAACTTGTCCCTTTCGTTTCAAGGATAGAAAATGGTTATGATTTTTTTTAATAAGCCTGCTCAACTTACTCAAATTATACAAGTGTTAATAATTTATTTAAATTACATGGGTTATAGATGCTTCCAATTTACATGAATTGGAAGAACAAAATTTATTAGATCGAGAGAATCCATTAGTCTTCAAGTTTGTGCTCTTATTTGTTCTAGCTAAGGATTGGACTTGGTGTGTAATCCTCATAGGGCACCTCTCCTACCTGGGAACCTATATCGGTGAAATTTGAATTGACCAACAAGGGATTAACATGAACTAATTTATATGTAGTATATAAGATGGCGCTTATATATGTTTCTGTAATATAGTAAAAAATTAAATTTATTGAATAAAAGCATAAAGGAAATGCAAAATAAATATAACAAATAAAAGTATTAATTATTTTGCATATAATCTAGGTTGATGGAATAATTACAATAAAGAGCTCAACCCACCAAAGGTTAGACCTTATAAATTAATTCTAAAATTCTCTGAATTAATACAAGTTTTTATAATTTTGTCCATCTGATAAAATCCTAGATTGGGTGAGACATTTAACACCAATAAAATCCCAAAGCAAATATATTAAGGCAAGTTGTAGTCTTCCTTACTCAAATTTAAAATACGGTCTCTTTGGGCTATCAAAGTCCTACGCAAAGCATTCCTTCTACTCCACATTGATTGGTTGTAAAGTTTGGGACAGGGTCTGCCTTAACAGAGCTAGGTTAGTCCACCATAAAATTGGGGGCTAGGCCCAGATCTGAGACATATTCAAGGAGATGTTAATATAAGAGCACACGTCCCTTTGGATTAGGGAACTTGAATGAATTAGCAATTGCATGTGATGCAAATGGAATGAGATTCCAACTATGACTTACTATTATGACTTGACTCATAAAATTGGGGGTTGTAATAGACTAGTTATAGATGCTACCTACTAGGAAATTTTGCTGGGCTAAAATTCCCGAATTCAATAGAATGGGCTATTGTAAATTTCGAAGAAAATAGTAGGAAAATGTATTTAATTAAAAGTCCTTATATTAAATGCATGTACTTAAACTAATATCTAAATACTTTTCTTTTCTTATATCTTAGGTTGAAAATGACTTCAAATGTTAATCTCCGTATGTTACTTGACACCAAATTGAATGGCTCGAACTTTTCTAATTGGTTCTGAACCATGAGAATAGTTCTCAGATCCGAGGGAATTGCCTATGTTCTAATTGAAATTTTCCCTTTAGAACATGATATTGAGGATCATGTGGAACATGATGCCTGGTTGGAGCACCGGAAAGATTATGAGATTGCCATGTGTATTATGTTGGGGTCCATGAATTCTAAGCTTCAGAAAAAACATGAGAACATTTCCTTGGAGGCCATGGTTCTCCATCTTGAAGAACTCTTTTTGGAGAGGGAAAGGACAGAGAGGTATGAGACCTCCAAGCTCCTTTTTGGGACCAAGAAGCAGGCTGACACCTCTGCATCTCAATATGTACTGAAACTCTTGGGATACCTTGAGAAACTGAATCGATTGGGATTCAAGATGAATCATGGCTTGAGCATTGACCTTGTGTTAATGTCGTTGACAGATAGTTACCATGCTTCATGACTAACTATTACATGAACAAGATTAATTCTACTACCCCTGAATTAATCAACATGTTAAAAATAGTAGAACCTCAGATCAAGAAGGATAAGAAACCTCTACTATTGGTTAAAAAAGGCAAGGCTTCTAAGAAGAAGAAGCCGGCACTGGGTGCTAAGAAAAGAATCAGTAAGAAGAAGAAATAAAAGAAGGAATCTAAGTATCTCTGTTTCTAATGTGGGAAACCGGGACATTGGAAGAGGGATTGCAAAGCTCCTGCTTTTGAGCACTTGAAGAAGAAGCTTACAGAGGCATCTACTTTAGGTATGTTTGTAATTGAAAACTTTGCAACTTTTCCGCGCGAATCTACTTAGGTATTAGATACTAGTTATGGTTCTCATATCTGTACTTTTGTGCAAGGACTAAGGAACTGTAGAAAACTTCCAAAAGGGGAGATAGACCTATGTATGGGAAATGGAGCCAGAGTTGCTGCATTAGCCGTAGGGAGCTTTAGTCTTATTTTGCCAAGTGGACTTGTTTTAGTTTTTAATAATTGTTACTACATTGTATGACTAAGAATACTATATCTATTGCGTGTTTAGCAGTGGAGGGATTTGAATTTAATTTTTGAATAATAATTGTTAGATTCGTTTGAATAATATTCTTTATAGTTATGGAATGTTAAAAGGTGGCATTTATGTTCTTAATACTAAAATAGAAGTTCTCAATATAAATAATGTGAAGAAAGTTAAATTAGATAAAGAAAATACCTTCTAGTTATGGCATTATTGTTTAGGCCACATAAACAAAGATCGCTTAACTAAGTTGCATAAGCATGGAGACTTGGACCCAATAGACTTAGAGTCTTATGGTGATTTTGAACCTTGTTTAAAAGGAAAAATGACAAAGTTACCCTTTCAAGGAAAGGGTGAGTGGGCCATGAGTACATTGGAACTTATACATATTGATGTGTGTGGTCCAATGAGTGTTCAGGCACTAGCAGGATACTCCTAGTTCATAACCTTTATTGATGATTACTCACGATATGATTATTTGTTCTTGATGAAGCACAACTCTGAAAGTTTTGAAAAGTCCAAACTATTTAGATCTAAAGTAGAGAAACAGCTTGAGAAAAGTATTAAAATACTTCAATCGGATCAAGGTGGAGAATACTGAAGTCAGGAGTTTCAAGATTATCTAAAGGAAAATGGGATAGTTCCCCAGTGGACCCTTCCTTAACAAAGTGCCCTCTAAATTAGTTGATTTTACACCTTATGAAAGATGGTGTAACAAGAAGCCATCTCTAAGTCACTTACGAGAATGGGGTTGCCCTGCTATGGTAAAGAGGATAGTGCCAGATAAGCTAAATGCCAAGGCTAACAAATGTCTGTTCATTGGATATCTGTTTTACCAACCTGAAGCACAAAAGGTATTTGTGTCTTAGAATGCTCACTTTTTGGAAAAGGAACACTTACTTGCAAAATTCAATGGGAGCAATATTGAACTGGAAGTTTGAGAGGAAGAAACAGACAATCAACTGATTGACCCCATTCTAGATACACAAGAGAGTGTGATCCACGAAAAACATGTCGAAACACAATCATTGCAAAGATCAGGTCATGTTTATAAGGGTCCCAATAGATATGGGTTTATCATCACTGATGATAAGGAACTATATCTTATGTAGGATGATGAACCAAAGACACATGATGAGGCAATAAAAAGCTCAGATTCTGATAAATGGCTAAAAGCCATGAAATCAGAAATGGATTCTATGTACGAGAACCAAGTTTGGAATTTGGTTGATGCACCGCAAAAGGTTAGACCAATTGGGTGGAAGTGGGTCTTCAAGAAGAAGAAAGACATGGATGGTAATGTAATTAGCTATAAAGGAAGTTTGGTTATGAAAGGTTATAGTCAATGGGAAGGTATTGACTATGATGAAACCCTCTCACTAGTAGCCATGCTTAAATCCATAAGGATACGCCTTGCCATTACTGTTCATTACGATTATGAGATCTGGCAGATGGATGTAAAAACAACATTCTTAAATGGGGATTTATAATTGGATGTGTATATGACACAACCTGAGGGTTTTACATCTCAGAATGGCTTGAAGGTATGCAAGCTACAAAGATCCATTTATGGACTTAAGTAGGCATCTAGGAGTTGGAATATAAGGTTTGATCAGACAATCCGAAAACTGGATTTCCGCCTAAATGCTAATGAGCCTTGTGTTTACAAGAAGGTTAGTAAGAGTACAGTCGGTTTTCTAGTATTGTTTGTTGATGACATCTTGCCAATAGGAAATGACATTTCTCTTCTTCAAAACGTTAAAGTATGCTTGTCAAGAAAGTTCTCCATGAAAGACCTTGGTGAAGTAGCATTTATACTAGGTATAAAGATCTACAAGGATAGATCTAAGAGGCTATTAGGTCTTTCTCAAAGTACATATATAGACAAGGTATTGAATAGGTTCAACCTTGAGTATTCTAAGAAAGGTTATCTCCCAATGACAAAGGGGATAAACCTATCTAAGGCCAAGTGTCTGAGGACATCTCAAGAGAGAATGAACATAAAGGATATACCCTATACATCCAGGATATGGTCCATCATGTATGCTATGATATGTACTAGGCTAGATGTCTCTCAGGCTTTAAGCTTTAAGAGTAGATATCAGTCAGATCCAAGTGAAAAGCATTGGATGGCTGTCAAGGCAATCCTTAAGTACTTGAGAAGAACTAAGGATGAGTTTTTGATTTATGGAGAAGGTGACCACAGAATTAGAGGTTACACTGATACGAGTTTTCAATCTAACAAGGATGACTTTAAGCCTCAGTCAGGTTTTGTGTATGTGTAAAATGGAAGGGCGGTATGCTGGAAGAGTCCCAGGCAAGAAACTACTGCTGATTCAACCACGGAATCTAAATACATTATTGCATGTGAAGCAGCAAAAGAAGCTGTCTAGTTAAAGGGATTTATTGGTGACCTCGGTGTGGTGCCTGAGGCTGTTGATCCAATTACTTTGTATTGTGATAACAATGGTGCCGTAGCTCCGATAAAGGAACCACAATCTTATCAGAAAAATAGACCTGTATCCAGAAAGTATCATATAATTAGGGAGATTCTTGATGCTAAGATAATAAGATTAGAATATGTACCCATTGATCAGAACCTTATGGATGGTCTGACAAAGCCACTGACTTAAGTAAAACATGACCAGCATGTTAAAGCATATGGATTAAGACATATGGCTAATAGGCCTTAGTGCAAGTGGGCGTTTGTTGGATATGATGTATGCCCTTAAGGCAATTAGGACGTTATATCTTAATTATGTAATAGTACGAATAATTTATTTAATCAATAAAGGCATTTGTTCTTTTCTTTATTTCAATGTGTTTCTATGTATATATATTATAGCTGGTTAAATATATTCATTGATGTATGCATACAAAAGTCTTTGACATATGATAGCAAGAAGTCAGAGAAATTATAGTTGGACTATATCTGCTGGAACCTGCTTCAGGTGCAATTATGATTATATCTAAACTATCCCTAGTCATAGTTTCATCAAGAAAGGATATTGATGAAGCGAAAAGGCTAGCATGTGGTCAACATTCTTGGAAAGGGTCCAAGCAGTCGATCTCCTAAGGACTGAAGGTGGTGCCTTAAGTTTGACACATGGATATATCTGGGAGATATATTGGAGACCGCAGTAAGATAAACATTGAACATATATCAATGTGTTAGTGTTTATCTTTATGCAATAAGCTTTGCAAATGTCCTCACGCTTGAGATGCTAGTTACCTTGTGTGGTACTATTGCTATACTTTGGGTCATTACTATACACTCATTAATTTAGGGTGCTACGGGTGATTACAGGTACAGTGATGACAGCACGTTGGTAAGCTGAGTAGTCTAAAAGAATCCATCAATCCAGATATATTAACGAGTTGCTCCTGGCCACTTGTTGAAGTGATGATGGCCATAAACCTCTGATCAGAGTATGTGTTTGATAGAAATGGTTTCTAGTTAAACATACTATGGTAAAAGGTAATATACTTCGGTAACAAGCAAACTACTGGGATAGCTTGGAGCAACCACGCTATTAGTGGGTTAACACTATAACCGAACCCTATAAACCAGATGGTACTAATATTAAAGAATGGAAGGACTTTATCGCATTAGATAACAATTGCATTAACCGGGATTAAGTCATAAGCGTAAATGATGTTCTGAGTAATGGGGGATGGTAGACCCTTGCTAGAGGCGTACTACAGTTGTTTAAGGTAATCGAGTTCTAATCACAGTCTAGAGCATCGAGCCAAAGGTTCCATCAGAAAAAGGGTTGGTTAAGCCTTAATAGCTTAATACTTTGGGATCCTATAAGGTCACTCACATTGGTACTTCATCGGACTAAGTAAAGAACTAATAGATTTAATCTATTAGGAAAATATAATATAAATATTAATTGGATTATTGTTTAATTGGTTAAAATTGATAGGATCAATCTTGGATAGACTAAGGAATTTATTTTCACCCGTAACTTTTTTAGTAAGGTCATAAAATAAAAATTTGAATTGGAGAAGGAGCTAGAACTGCAAAAAAAAGAGGGTTGGACCCTTCAAAAAAAGGACCCGCAAGCCCAAACACTTTATGGGCCCACGCGAGCCTGCACGAGTGCATGGGTGCTCGTGGGCTGTAGGCAGTACAAGCTGCGCTGGGCTCACGGGAAGTCCAGCAAGGCCTAGCCCATGGGACGAGGTAGGCTCACAAGAGCCTACCTTGTGCAGCCCTTGGCACCCGCGAGCTGGGCTCGCGAGAAAGCCCGCGAGGCCCAGCTGTGGGACAAGGCAGGCTCATAAGAGCTAGCCTTGTACGACAAGGTCCCGACTTGTAGAGCAAGTCTGGTCGGCGTGGGCAGCACGTAGATCCGATAGAGATTTTTCCCCATCCCACATTAAATGCAAGGAGCCCTAGATCCCCCTATATATTGTGGCCCCTTTTTCCATTGTTCAGTGCACTAAATTCAAGTGGATCTTGAATATCTAGGATATATATTTTTGGGTGGGAATTTTGGAGTGATCTAGCAATTGCTTGAGGTTCTGAGGTTCTTCCTCATTTAGAGGTTTCAGTTGGTGGGGTTCATGTGGATAGATGGGATTCGAAAAGAACATAATCCCTTAGCGGGATTCGAAAAGAACAGTCTCTCGGGTAATTAAGTA
This sequence comes from Euphorbia pulcherrima, assembly GCA_947683365.1. Classification (NCBI taxonomy): domain Eukaryota; kingdom Viridiplantae; phylum Streptophyta; class Magnoliopsida; order Malpighiales; family Euphorbiaceae; genus Euphorbia; species Euphorbia pulcherrima. The sequence goes on from CANTUS010000009.1 coordinate 25,078,458, forward strand.
AGTTATTTTTAAGGAGCTTGAATTTATTCAGGCACCTCTAGTTTATATTTCAGGTGAGGCTTCTGGAGTGGTCTAGCAACTATTCAATGCTTCTTAGTTCTTCCTCCTGGGGAGGTTTTGATTGGTGGGGTTCGTGTGGATACTCATAGAAGCTATCCTACACTTGGAGGCTTGTGCAAGAGAGTTCTACTAAAGCACGCTTCAACTAGTAAGTTCCTTTTCTTTCGCTTTTATTATTATGTCTTTTTGTTTAAGCATTTTTAGACTTAATAATATGCTTAGGTTGTTTTGCATGCATAGTTAATTTTATGCTTAGGTTATAGCTTAGAGTTATAACATGCCAAGGTTATTGCTTAGAGTTGTAACATGCTTAGTATAAAATAAATGTGCTAGGATAAAATTTGGAATTATGGTATGCTTAGTCCTTTTGCATGCTAACCTAGGTAGAGAATTATTTACTTAAGGCTTTATTTAATTTATATGCAACTAATAGTAGCTCCTAGGGTCAGGGACAAAATTTTGAATTTCTGCCATGCCTGTTATGCATGTTCAATATGACTGTCAGTTCGCAACAAGTCACTCATTGCAATGACTCACCAAATGACAATAAGCACTTCATCAAGCCAAAGCCTTCACAAAGGAGCAATATCATTCATCAAAAAGAGCGTATGAATCTCCCACACCTCCAAAGTGTGAGAAGACAATCTTCTTGCACTCAGCCACATAGAGATTAATGGAATTTATTGGAGTTGAGAAGGACTGGAAAGCTTACCGTATTCAAATAGTCAAGTGCATGGCCAGCCCAACAATCAGAGTGTAATCGATGCAAAACGCACACAACTACAATGAAAATTACAAAGCTGATCCCTTGAAGCTATAAAGCCTACATCTAGGGCTCCAACCCAAAATCAAATTTTCATCATCACTGAGAATGACCAAAACCAAGAAGCCAATAGTACAAGAGAATATTATTGAGAACCAAGCAAGTAGATGTCATCTGATAGATGCAGAATTTTATCTGGCAAGAGTAAACTACATTGCATAAATATAATACGCATTACACATTACATGCATATTACAGTTTTACAAGCGCAAAGGCAATAAGTCACCAAGTAGACATTGTTAGTTGCCAACAAATGAAACATAATGCAAAATCAGCTCAAACGCTTTCAAAATAATTCTTCTCCTTGTAGAAAGGACTGATCACCAAATTTGACAGTTCTCCTCCTAGTAGAGAGAATTGATCACCAAATTCTACAGTTCTCCTCCTAATAGAGAAAATCAATCACCCTATTTACAAGTATGTCCTCCCAGATGAGAAGGCTGATCACCACATTCGACATTCCTCAGCAGGGAAAAGCTACTAAGTGATGCATCCTCCCAATTTGAATAGGGGCAAATGCCAACTTAATGCATCATGCACTTGCACAACTCATCATACATTAGTAAATGTACTACAACACATGCATCATTAAACAAGAATGCATAAAACTCTTCTAAAAGCCTAGGCTTCATCATCTTGATCCAAAAATTAAACTATCGGCATATCATAGCTGAACCTTAGATCTAATGAGATCTTTACCCCGGTAAATCATAGCCGATCCTTAGATCCAATAAGATCTTTACCCCAACACATCATAGCAAAATCTTAGATCCAGGGAGATCTTTACCCCGACACATCATAGCCAAACCTTTGATCCATTGAGATCTTTACCCTGACATATCATAGTCGAACCTTGGATCTAGTGAGATTTTTACCCTGACACATGATAGTCGAACCTTAGATCCAGTGAGATCTTTACCTCGACAAATCATAGCCAAACCTTAGATCGAGTGAAATCTTCACAATTTACATCATAGCTAGACCTTAGATCCAGCGAGATCTTCATAGTTTACGTTAATGATATGTAGTGTCATTTTGATTTATTTCAAAAAAATGTATCGCCAGGTTGTGTCAAGTAGTATTAAGTTTTATAGTGTCATGTATTATGCTTGCAATATGAAGTGCCATGTTATCTTGTATTTTGCAGGAAATCTCTATAGCAAATCCATGGTGGCTGATTGTGCCACACTCCCTTGATGAGAAAAACTGGTCAATGGTGGCAGATAATGCCTAACTCGATGGTGAGACAAACTACTCAATAGTGGCAGATAGTGCCTAACTTGATTGTGAGACAAACAGGTCAATGGCGGCAGATAGTGCCCAACTCGATGTTGAGACAAATTGATTAATGGCGGCAAACAGGGCCCAACTCAATGGAGAGATAAACTACTTAATGGTGGCAGATAGTGCCCGATTCCCTAGTGAGATAAATTGCTCGATGGTCATAGACACTGCACAACTCAATGGTGAGATAAACTATTCAATGGCGATAGACAATGCCCAACTCGATGGTGAGACAAATTGCTCAATGGTGGGAGACAGTGATTGACTCCCTAGTCAGGCAAACAACTCAATAGTGGTAGACAGTGCTAGTGCCCAACTCGATGGTGAGACAAACTACTCAATAGTGGCAAATAGTTCCCAACTCGATTGTGAGACAAACTACTAACCAGCAGTAGATAGTGCCCAACTTGTTGGTGAGACAAACTGCTTAATGGTGGTAGACAGTGCCTAACTTAAACTTTAGATAAACTACTCAATGGTGGAAGATAGTCCCCAACTCGATGGTGAGACAAACTGCTCAATGGTGGCAGACAGTGCCCAACTTGATGGTGAGATAAACTGCTCAATGGTGGTAGGCAGTGCCCAACTCGATGGTGAGACAAACTACTCAACAGTGGTAGATAATGCCCAACTTGATGGTAAGACAAACTACTCAATGGTTGTAGATAGTGTCCAACTCGATGGTTAGAGAAACTGCTCAATGGTGGTAGATAGTGCCTAACTCGATGGTGAGATAAACTATTCAATAGCAGCAGAAAGTGCCTAACTTGATGGTGGGATAAACTGCTCAATGGTTGCAGACAGTGCCCAACTCAATGGTGAGACAAACTACACAACGGTGGCAAATAGTGCCAAACTCCTTGGTGAGAAAACTGGTCAATAGTGGCTGACAGTTCCCAACTCCCTAATGAGAAAAACTGCTCAATGATGGCTGACAGTACCACACTCCCTAGTGAAAAAACTACTCGATAGTTGTGGATAGTGCAATACACCCTAAGGAGAAAAATGCTTGATGATAGCCAATAATACTCCTCCTAGATGAGAGATAGATCACGATATTTGACATTTCCTCAGTAGAGAAATTGATCAATATGTGGCTGACAATGCCATCCTCCCTAATGATAAAAACTGATCAAGACATGGCTGACAGTGACATCCTCACTGGCGAGAAAACTGATCACCGGATGCAACAACACATGTAAGAATGACCCTTTACTTATCTTTTACATCATGTAAAACCATGTTTTAAAATGGGTGGACTAAAATTTTCTATGCACCATTAAGGACATGAAATTTTCCAACCTGTCGTTTCGGGAATCCCCTACATCTTTTAGTTTTACATTTACTCCACAACGGATTTTTGTTTAAAGATTTTCATCAACATTATTAATCAAAGGGGCAAAACTTTTTGTTTTTCAAAATTATCGATTCAGAGATGCTGATTCTTTCTAAAAGTCTTCATGTCCTTATCACATAAGAACACCGATTTTAGCAGTCGCTCTTTCATCTACATATGTGCAATTTTACCTCCACGATAAAAATTTTGTACGCGAGGGGAAAACTATTAGCACGGTCTGCTTAGCCTGATGAAGAATAATGCCTATTTCGTTCAGTGGTTAGACAAATGAGCCAAAAAGGACCGAATTATCATCAAAAATCCAAAATTCAAAAATGTACATTCCAGGGAAGCTCTGATTTAGCACTTTCAACTGAAAAATCAAAAAGTCAAAATTTGGTCAAACATAGGTAATCCTCCCGCATGGTAATTACCTATCTACAATAAAAAAATCAAATCTTATCGAGATCTTGAAAGATTTTTTGGGATCTGATGTAAAATCTTGTCAAATAGGCAATTAGCCTACCAGCTAATTACCTATGTAATTAGCTCACCAACTAATTACCTCCGGATCATAAATACGGGGTCACCTCTCCCATTTTAGAGAAGACGCAAATTTTAAGAAATCCTAAAATTACCTTTGTGTCCTTTTTCAGTTTCGGGAGTTCCAAAAGCCCCGAAACTCTGTCAAAATACTTCCAAATTTGAGCTCTATCACCGACATTTGGTATAAGCTCAGTTTCCGATCTTTTTAGATCAGGACCCCACAGTGATCTTCAATCTAAAAATGACTTAAATTTTCTATTTCCTTTAGAAATAATCCAAGATTAAAGCCATAACTTTGGTTAAATCTGTTTTTCAACAAACCACATTTTTCTCCGAACAACTTTGGTCCTACACTAGTTCTCAAGTCATCTTGGTCAGATGAAAAGGTAAACTGAGGGTAATAGGCTCTAAACCCAACTTTAAAATTCATTTTTGTTAATTTTATTATTACATATTGCATTCCATTTCTTTGGTTAAGTGAATCGCTGGTGCCACTTAAACTATAATATGTGTAAGCTCGCAGGTACAAATGAAACATCTAGAACAAGAGGAAATTCTATTCGAGTTTTCGAGCTGAGACCCAAATGCTACCGTTACTCTGCCAAAATTTCGGTAGCAAATTTCTATTTATTAAGCCATTATAATGCCCGTTTTATTTCTTGAATTTATTTTTTAAATAAAACCATTATAATGCAGAAATTACAACAGATTACAAAATTCCAAAATTAATACAAACAATTTGAAAAATATGAGTACCTATTATGTCCAAACTCAGAATCTCGTTTTCTATTCAGTATAAAAATTCCATTTTGGATCAGTATACCATAATTCCCGGTAGAGCTGAACCAGGTGGCGACTCTATTCTATTTTTAAATAAAGTAAAAATGCTTTATTTTAAAAATATTTTTCCTTAATAAAATGTGCAAATATAACAACTTTTTTAGTTTATACAGACAACACATTTAAGCAAAGTGGATTTTCTCAAACCAAACCAAACAGCATGGTTTCCTTATACTGGACCGAACTTAAATACACCAGTGTGCCGCACCCCGCACGCATCCTGCTTAATACCTGGCCCACTCGCAACTCCTGTGCAATGCCGTTCAAAAGATTTGGGGCTTAACTCAAATGCTAACAAACGGCATATGAGTATGCAACCTAAATCTAAAACATGTGTGTTTTGGTGATTTCCTAAGGCGAAGTTGCTTTTGCTTTTTCTAATGCGGTATATGGTCCCTAACTGCTTGTATTGTAGCACAATACTGTAGAATGGTCTCGTTTACCTTAATTCCACGTAAATCAACAACTCCTCAAATGAGTGCTATCGCAGGAATTATGCATTGGTTGAAATGAGTGATCCACCCACAAATATCCCCAATTCCTAGCAGGCATGAGGTATATAAGTGAGCTTCATGGAGGTGAGATAATGGAACCTTCACCTAGTATCTAACTACACAATGGATTCAAAAGGCATAAGAAATAAAGCTTTAATTTAAAAACAATTTTTGCACATCATCAAAATCCTTTAACAAAATTTTGAAAATAAGAGCAATTTTCATGTTTAAAGTTAAGAGGAAATCCCCAGCAAAGTCGCCACTATGAGCAGGCGACCTTTTCCCGACCCTAAAGGGGACGAGAAAAATAAGGGCGACGAAGTGAGCTGGCGAATTGATCCTTGCTTAGAGGCATGATGAAAAATAGACTGATAAAAGCAATGTTGAAGTTAAATTTTAGTTCAATTTATGTGTTAAAAGATACGAAACCTGAAATCCTGTATTTTAAGAAAGAGTCACCACACGGTTTAGCTCAACTGGGAATTTTTGTTTTCCCACCTGGTGGTTAGACCGTACCTTAAAACATAGATTCCGTGTTCAGATAATGTTGCCTACTTTTCATTTATGAAATCAAACCATTTACATTTTCATAAACGTGACTTTAGTTCTTACGTGATTCAAATCCTCCTAATTAGAGTTTTCGGCTATAATATCCTTACATCACACAACGTAACTTGCAAAAGCAGTAAATAAAGTAGATAAATAATTATTACATGGCTTTACAAATACCTATACATTTTTCTAGTGCGGGTAAATAAAATGGATAAATAAAAGGACCGAGATTGGGTCTCAATCAGGCTTACCAACCCCAAAATAGCTCCAAGAAATGATAAATCGCGCATAAATAGATAGAAAACAATGCACAAATAATAATAAGCCAGAAAATAAATCACACATGGAGGAAAACATATTTTTAGGATTTTTTGGGGTTAAAAAACACATCTTTTTGAACATTTATTAATTATCTAAGATACATAATAACTAATTATATATAATGAATAGCCTAAAATTAACTAAGGAAATTATAGAATATTTTTGGAATTTTAATTTATGGTAGAAATATTTATTAAGGATTTATTTAGTGAAAACATCATTTTTAAGCCATTAAATGGAGATTTAATCAATTAAATAATTAATGAATTATAAAAAATAGATTAAAAATTATAATATTTAATTCTAGATTATGTGAGATTTTCAGAAATTTTTCAGGTAAAAATTAGGTTAAAAAAGCAAGAAAACGACAAAACAAGGTGAAAAACACAAAACATGGACCCTTTGGCATTTTTGCCAGTCCAAAAGCTAGGACGGGCATCTAAAACAATGCCATGGCACACGAAACACTGCCGTTAGATTTGACACATCTCCAAAGCATTTGGATGCCCACCGGAGCATTTGGATTGAAAAAATGCCAAATGGACCAAAATCGGTATTTTGACACCCGAAAACTCAAGATTACCATAATTTTAAGCCAATTCCCATGATATTTCAGTAGATTTAGAATTAAAATGACAATATAACTTTGATTCTTCAGCTTTGGAACAAAAAGGAGCACAACGGGTAGAAGACCCCAACAACAACCAAGAGCAGCAAAATAATGAAGTAAATAATTAAAAGAGATTGGAACTCAGTTTAGTTACCTCTAGGCAATCAATCCATGTTTTAAGAATTGTACCGGACATTTTGCAAGCTTTTGTCATGAATTTGTGATGAAATATGACGTAATAGTGACAAAGAAGGCGACGAACTTAGTGACAGGTTTTAGTGATTTTGTGAGAAAGTCTCTAAAACCTATTTAAGCTCATTTTAACCTATTATTTCTACTTGATTTTAGAGATTAGACTAAAAGATTAAGCCTAATAATACTTAGAAACCTGAATTAATCAAGTTTCCTCAGTTTTATGAAGCTTTCTCTCTCTAAAAGCCTTAAGAACCCTAAATGTGAAATTGAAGCTTTTAAATTGGCAAAAGTCCCGAATTAGATGATTTAATCGATTTATATAGACAATTCTCACTCTAAATAACTCAATTAGTCAACGGAAAACTTAAATTTTTTGGAAAAATAAAGTTTATCCCGACTTAGAGAGAGAAAACAACAAACTGGCAACAAACCAGGGAGCCTGTGCAGCATTTGAAACTCAAACGTTGCCACGGTCGTGTTTCACTGCATGATGTCTCATCGATGTTGCACATGTCATACTCGAGTCTATGTCTAGCTCCCATTTTGCCAATGCATTAGGAAAAATCTTGTCCCCTTAACCATGAACTCCAATTTGGTCATGTCAAACCTACCATCTAGGTGTCTAACTTTTGTCAAATCTATAACCTAAGTCATGTCTTGCTTCTGGTCCACTCTTTGTCTCTCATAGGAATCTTGGGGGATACTTTTGCTTTGTTTCATCAAATTAACGGTTTCCTTTTGAAGCACACTGCACACACAAGTTTGTGTCAAGCCATGCATATTAACCACATCATTTGCAACCATATTCACATTCATACACCCAAATTTAAATCATATTGCTCACATCATCTCGCATTAATGGCTAAACCCTTACATGGATTAATCCGACCATGGTTCCATCTCAACTTGGAAGAGGGGTGACTATTGTCTAATCCGGACTATTGAGTTCTCTTATCAATGGGGTGAAATCAATGCAAGTTCCATTCCGAGTTTAGGGCGTGAGTTAAGTTCCGAGTAGTCTGTGTTTGATCCAAGTTCTCCCGAGATCACTAAAATGCCTTCTCCTTCCAATATCGAGGCCCTTTGTGTGAGAAATGAATGTTGTGTTTACCAACTATCTCCAATCTGATTAGTTCAAGAACACTATCAACGATCAGGTTCAGTTCATAGTTAAAGATGCCTTAAAAGAGGTTACCGATCGATAAAGGCTTGGGAAAGAATCCCAAGAAAGAGCTAGAGAAGGAAGTTGAAAAAGATGATCAAAGTGGTGGTCCTAAGTCTAATGGGGGTATTGTTGAAATCTATGATGTACTTAAGAAGTTACTTTCCATAGCAGGTGAGAAAACCAAAGCCTCAATTGTAGATGGAGTTGAGCTATTACTACCCGATTTTAGCATGCCTTCCCTTCCTCCTTATAAGGGAACTAGCCCGCCGTTGGTCCATATTAAGAATTATGAGAATGTTATTAGAATGAAGGGGTTTTCCAACAATCAGCTAGCCAACATGTTCTCATGCACCTTGACTTGGACAGCCAATGAATGGTTTGCTACCCAACCCGATGATGTCCGTTAAGATTGGGATAAGCTTTCCAAGTCCTTCAAAGAACAATACAAGTTCAATTCCAAATTGAAAACTACCATCCAGAACCTAGAACAAGTCAAGTAGAAAGAGGGGGAGAATTTTTGATCTTACTATGAGCATTGGATGTCCACTCAAGCCTTGTTGGGTAGTAAGCCCAGTTTACCCAAAATGATTGTGAAAATGATACATGGTGCACTGCCATGGTACCAAGATCAGGTGGCCTCAGCTGAGTACGAGAACTATATCAATGTTTGCATAAAGGACGAGAAGATAAAAAGACAAGCCGCTATAAAAAGCAAAGTGGCCCAATTGTAACCAACCTTCCCTTTTCAACTGGTTATAGGAAGCCCGCCAAAGTATCTGCACCTACTTTTGCTGCCTCCAAGTCCAAAAATTGGGTATATATTTCAAATGATTTGTTTCCCATTAAGAAAATTGAAATGATGGAAATTCTAGAAAAGCGCATTGTAGCATTCGCTTGGTCTTATGAAGATATGCCAGGAGTCGATCACGAGATAGTTGAAAACCGAATCTCGACCGATCCTAAGTTCAGGCCCGTCAAGAAAAAGCTCCATCATATGAGACCTGAATGGAATAAGCAAGTGAAAGCTGAGGTTTCTAGGTTGATTGAATCTAAATTTGTAGAAGTAGTTGAGTATCGATCTTGGTTAGCCAATATCATCCTAGTGCCAAAGAAGGATGGAAGGGTTCGAGTTTGTATTGATTACTGAGATATTAACAAAGCATCAACTAAAGATTACTTCCCAGTACCTCACATAAATGTTCTAGTCGACAGCATAGCTATGGCAGCCATGTACTCATTTATGGATGGGTTTTCAAGCTACAATCAGATCAGGATGAATGTTATCTCAAAGTTAAGACAGCCTTCACTACAGAATGGGGGGTTTACTGCTACAAAGTCATGCCTTTTGGGTTGAAGAATGCAAGTGCCACCTACCAAAGAGCAGTAACCACCTTGATACACGACATGATCAACAAGGAAGTCGAGGTTTATGTTGATGATATGCTGGTGAAATTGAAAACCCGAGAGGAGAACCATGCTCTCTTGGATAGTTTCCTTACCAAAATCCCAAAGTACTACTTAAGGTTGAATCCGAAGAAATGTGCATTTGGAGTTATGTGTCAGCATAGTTCGTCCCATGCCTGATGATGTCCAAGACCTTTTTCGAGAAGTGGCAAACTGATACTGACGAAGATTGCATTTCACCCTAAAATCTGGAAAACCTTCCATAGGAAAAAAATATGACACCATAAAAGGTTGCATTAATTAACACTTATTGGTCCCCAACTTGCATCGATCAACGGTCCCTATTGTGCTGATCGACGGGGACATGTGCCAATTCTCGTTAATGACTCATCATACCTACAATCATGACTCAGTAGGGCTTGCGATGATCAACATAACCCACATATGTCAATCGATGCTTATGGGGAATCTAGGCCTTGTGACAGTGCAAGCCTCTTCTGACACACTTGTGTTGATTGACTATTCTATGTGAGTCAATTAACACTCCTAAAATTCCTATAAAAGGAAATGATTCCCCAACCATTAAGGACAGGCAATCAGTCAAAATAAAAAGGCATAACAAATAATACCAATCCCCTCCTTAAAAATCCCTCGTAGTATCGAGCCTATACCAAAAATATCATACAACTATACCAAGGTATAGATATCCCTCTCCAAACTAGCTTTTAGCCAAGAAGCTATCCACAAGCTCCCAAACTCTCAAATAAGCCCACTATAAAATTCCACAAGGTTATCTCCACAGAATTCTTGAGGAAATCCAAAGCAAATGCAGTTCTAGTTAGTATTGGGACTTCCAGTCTCCCTGAAGTCAATAAAAGGTAACTGAGGGTCAAGTATCATTTCCAACCATGCATTTTTAATAACCACATGAGTCAATCAAATTACATTGGGCCCATGTACCAGGGGCTTGGCCCGTAAAGGTTATATCTCTTGAATTATCTCTTTTTCCTTATTAAGAAACAATTTTCAAAATGTAATTTATCCAAATTCAAATGATAAGTAACTATTTCATCTAGAATTATAATCTCTCTTGTATCGATGTAGGAATCCTATCCAGATCCGCTATACCACCAATTTCTCAGAAGAGATGATTCGGGTGGTGACTCTAATATTGTATAAAATAAGGACCATGCTCCTACATTAAAAAGGCTAATCCCCAAATGAGTCCTTGACCCTTTTGTCCAGTTGGAAATACCAAGTATGTTCACACGTACAATGAGCCCCACACTCTAGCGGCGATTCCCCACATTAAACTCAAGAGTCTCATATTGGTTGTGCCAATCCAATCGATAATCCAAACTGGAAAAGGATTCATGCTTTAAAAGTTTGCCCGCTCACAGAGGGGACTCTACTAGGGACTCACACTTGTTATAATTGGTTTTACCAAAATCAATTAAAGATGAAATAACGAAAGTCATTTGAATTTTGAATTATTAGGATCTACTGCATAGCATTTGCATATTTCCACACCCGAAACCATAGAGTTCTTAATGACATGTCCCTAAAACTTGACTTGAGTTCATATAGGGGCACAAAGTTGGGAGGCACCAGTCGTGCATTATACAACATAATCTAGCTAGCTTGACTAAGGTCACTGGGTTTGAGTACATTAAACGTGGAAAACAGGTTCTTGAATTCGATTAGTGTTGTTAAGCTGAAGTACATGATGCAAGGTTACCATCAGTTGTAACTCTATTAGACTTAACCCAATATATAGCAGTGCAACCATAGAAACTTGCCCTAGGAATACCCAATGATTTCCTTAAAATCACAAAACAGAGTTCGTCCTTGCCTACCCTAGGTTAGTACTAGAGGAAAGGCCCTCCACCTTGGAAAGAAACTCACTACGATTGAGTAATAAGGTTGGAAGGAAGAGTTAAAAAGTACATGTTTGCCTGCTCAAACATCGCATCACACATGCACCACTAGCCACTATTTGCGCGTAGCCATAACATTAAATGATCATGTTATACAAATGGACCATCGTGTATACCCCTATTATTAAGTAATATAACCCTAGAAAAGCCACTCCTAGAGTGCAGCATTGCCCATAACGCTAGTATTAAGCAATACGACCTTTTAAAAACCGCTCCTAAAGCGCACCATTGCTCATAATCCCAGTGTTAAGCGATATAACCCTAGAAAAGCTGGTCCTAGAGTGCTCCATTGCGCATACCCGTGGTATTAAGTGATACGACCTTTTAAATGCTGCTCCTAGAGTACACCATCGTATATACCCCCGGTATTAAGCAATATAACTAGACGTTTCAATGGGTTGCACGCAGGTGCGGCGCACGGGGTGCGATTCAGTTTGAGGAAACTGCGGTGTTTGGTTTGAGAAAATTCGATTAACTTAAATGTGTGTGCCTCTTTTGTAATAAAATACTAGATTTTATTAAAGAGAAAATGATTTTATTATTTTTCACATATACTTATTGTGTGGAAAACATGGTTTTTTATAAGCAAAAAATGTGATTATATTGAGAAATATATTTACACATTTTATTTAGAAAAGATATTTTTAAAATAAAGCATTTTTACTTTATTTAAAAATAAAATAGAGTCGCCTCGCGGTTCAGTACCAGCGGAAATTATGGTATACTGATCCAAAATGGGATTTTTATACCGAAATGAGAATGATATTATGAGTTCGGACATAATAGGTACTCATATTATTAAAATTGTTTGGATTAATTTTCGAATTTTGGAACTTATGGTAATTTTGGCATTACAGTGACTTTATTTAAGAATTAAATTCAAGAAATAAAACGGGCATTATAATAGCATAATAAATAGATATTTGCTACCAAAATTTTAGCAGACTAACGGCAGCATTTGGGTTTTGGCCCAGAAACTCAGATAGAGTTTCTTTACATTCTAGATGTTTATCTATACCTGGGAGCTTATTTGCACATATTATAGTTTAAGTGGGTCCAATGGCTCACTTAACCAGACAAATGGAAATGCAATATGCGATAATAATATAACAAAAATGGATTAAAATGAATTTTAAGTTGGGCTTAGAGCCAATTACCCTCAGTTACCTTTACATCTGTTCAGGATGACTTGGGAGCCAGTGCGGAATCAAAGTTGTCAAAGTGAAAAATGTGGTTTGGTTGGAAAATAGATTTAACCCAAGTTATGGCTATAATCTTGTGTTCTTCCTATAGAAAATACATGCTTTTTAGGGGATTGAGTCATTTTTATATCGAAGATCATTATGAGATCTAGATCTAAAAAGACTAGAAAATGAGTTTATACTGAATGTCGGTGATAAAGCTCGGATTTGGAAGTTTTTTGGTAAATTTTCGGGGCTTTTAGGACTCCCGAAATGATTTTGAGGTGTAAATGGGTTTTTGGTGAGTTTTAGATCCATGAAAATGAGAGGGTGAGCACCCTTATTTATAGATAGGTGGTAATTACCTATCTGACAAAATCTTGCTTGGGCTAATTACCTATCTGACAAAATCTAGCTTTAAATCCTATAAATCCTACAAAATCTCGGTCAGATACAATTTTTTTTGTTGTTCCTAGGTAATTACCCGCCCGGTTAATTACCTATTTGACCATATTTTGACTGTAACAGCCCAATGAGCAAAACTAGCGGCCTTTGACCTCTAGCCCCACCTTATTTTGGCCAAAGTCGACCATTCAAGCCCTCAAAATGGCATTTTTTGTGTTTTCAAGATAGTTTTATTGTTTGACAGTTTGACTATTTTGATTATTTGGAAATGGATTTCAAGTATTAAAAGAATTGATATAATGCAAAACATAGTGCCTCAATGCGATCAAGGCATCACAAAAAAATATATCTAAAACATGTTTACATGGCATGAAATATTAGAAAACATATTCCAAATAATTCTAAGAACAAAATACCCATTCAAACCTGCAAATAAACGAATTAGGACAAAATACGAGATTTCGGGTATTCTATCCAAAAAAGAATGACAACGTCGTTATAGGGATCACGGTACCGTGTTTTCTCGATCATGGTACCGTGATTGAAAAGGCCATAGATCATAGAAACAGATTAAATAGGCAATTTTCAAGTTTGATAAAATAAAACAAGAAGTTTTAGAAAGCATACTTGAGTGCCTGCTTTCCACTCACCACAAAATAGCTCTTACCCACTCAAAAATATAATGAATTGAAAAAATTGAATTTAAATAAGTTTTAATCTCAGGTTATTACCTTGTGGAGTAGAATTCTTATTTTTTTGGTTTAGGAGCAATCTTGAAGAAGAGAACCTCGAAGATCCGAGAAGAAAGAAGAGAGGACTCTTAAATGTCTGCAAATAATAAAAAGATAGATCGAGCAAGTTGATTTCTCTCGTTGTTATAAACTAGAATGAATAAAAGTAGAAAACTCGGCAGAACTTTACTAATTTGCCAAGGAATTTTGAGAAAGTATTTAGAATGTTAAGTTGTATATTTTTCGGATGTTTGGGGCTCTATTTATAGAATTCTCGTGACTAAGAATGGGTAAAAAATCAAATCTCAACTAAAGAGGAAAAGGGATTTAATTCAGAAAATGTTTTTCCTGATGAGTCAATCTCGGTATCATTATAGGGATCCAGTGCCGTGATTCATGGGTTTTAGAATAGGAAATTTGGATTTGGGACAGTGAACTAAATTGGGAAAGAATCGATCACGGTACCCCAATCATTGATCACAGTACCCCAATCGATTGGGGTAAAGTGAATAACTCACTTTTTGGCTCTTTAAATGGGATAGGATTTTCGTTCTTTGAGGATCATTTCTGTTGAATAACTCATGAACCTAAAATGTAAGAATATCCAAGGTAAAATAAAAACCTTTTGTCATCAACAAACAGGTCATCGAAATTCTGTGCTAACAATCGTCCTTAAATAAAAATTAATAAATGCCAAAAAATATTAAATCACAATAAAATCCAAATTTTCCATAGTTTTGCCCTCATCCCCGTGCTGGTACAGCCTCCTTTGGCCCGTGCTGGTCTTCTTCTTTTTTACCCATAGGTTTGGTTTTCCCCCCGAATCTTCACTCTAAGTCGGTGTATTTTTAGTGTGGCCTATTTAAACCAAGTTGAGAGAGAGAAATGGGGACTTTTGGCTTAATTTTCAATAGAAAAATTGGAATTTGAGAGAAAATTAAGAACAAGAGAGAGAAAGGTAAGAACTTGATAGAGAAAGCTCAAGAAAAGCTTGAATCTGATCCTAATCTTGATTCAAAGTTTTCGTAGACTCAATCTCTTAGATTAAACATAAAATCAAGTAGAAATCTTAGGTAAAAAACAGACTAAATAGGGTTAGAGACTATTTCTTTCAAATACTACCTAAATTCGTCATAGAAATTGTCACTAATTTTGTTCCGGTTTCGGCATAAATCATAAAAAAGGAGCTCGCCTTGAGTTGATTCGAGTCATAAAGAGTGGATTCACGGCCTAAAGGTAACACATCTGAGTTCTATTAATTATTTTCTTGCTTTCCTTGGTTTTTATTGTTGTCTTATGATGTTTTGGAGCCTTTTGCTCATTTTTTTTGGTATTTTCCGAAAATCAAGAAAAATTGCCTGAGCCTCTATAAGCATTGCCACCCCACTAATCAGCCACCGCCGCTATATAAGTAGTGGCGCCGCCACGTTAGTAGAGCCCTAGATTATTTCTTCCGATTTTTGGGTTTTTCTTCCCCCCAATCCAAAAAATCAACATTATTTCTTTGTTTTAACTCCGGATCTACAGAAATATTGTTGAAATCGATTTAAAATCTTAAAGGTTTTGATTTTTTTGGTGCAAAAATGGCATTTCTTTCCTTTTTCTTGAAATTTTTTGGGGCCTCCACATGGAGTGTCACCGCCCCTATAGGCTATGACGCCACCGCTACAATGCTATAGTTGTAGCAGCACCGCCACCCCCTATAAAATTGCAAGCTAGGCCCCTGTTTTGTGTTTTCTAGCATTTTTAGCCATATTTTATCGTTTTTCATGCTTTTTCAGTCCTTTCAAGTACCCGAGCATTTTCTAAATAATCTGAAATTTATTTTAATTATTTTAATATAGTAAACTAATTAATTAATTGGTTAAATAGCTCAACTTAGCTTAAAAATGGAGTTTGTCACCTAAAATTCATAATAAATCCTTTTTCATTGAATTAAAATTCTATCTTTCTTTGAAAATTATATGTCCCTTGTTTATTCGTGCTTTTGTGTGATATATCTCCTTTGGAGCTGAGTTTGTAATGGTAAGTTCAGTTTAAGCTTATTTCGGCCTCTCGGCATTTATTTTCCTGCATTAGAAAAATGTATAGGAATTTGTAAAGCCCTTGCAATAATTTTAATTTTACGCATTTTATTATTTGTCGGATGACTGTAATAATTTTATCGATTTTCTACTTGTTTCTCCTTGTTATGCATGGATATTACTAATTGAAAATTGTAATTAGGAGAATTTAAATCGCATAAGGATTAAGAATACTTTTATATAATAAATGACTTGATTTATTAAATGAAGAATAAACAACATCATCCAAGCTCAGAATCTCTATTTTAAGGTACAATTGCGAACTCTCGGTGGTCAAATATATGTGGATCTCCCTTGGCGCCTTGCGGTGGGGTGCATTAGGGATGTTGGTTAATTTATGCGTGATGACACCATTCAGTTCAATTTTTAACATTTTGGCAAACTTTAATGAATAAAAGAATCAATACTCAAATCTCGATACAAATGATACACCCAAGTTGTTTACTTGGGAAAGAGTTTTGGTACAATTCTCATTGGGCGGGAGACTCATATGTTCTAGATCAGAGATTCAGGTATCGGATGGGCCACTTACTTCTCATTCAACTTATTCAAAATTACATTCTCCATGTAAAACCGTTTTCTTTTCATCATTTGGTGAATTACTATAGAAATCCTTTTTTTCTACACTCTTTCACAATCGATTCATGCATTCAACAGTTTATAATAAAGTGCAAGCAATAAAATGGGGGATAAAATTACAACTGGAGAAAATAGGGGAATTGCAAAAGAACCTATACACTAGTTCTAAGTTTAAAACAAAATAAATAAATTCGCCTGTATCCACAAAGATTAGCATAGTTTATGGTACATTATAAGTCAGCATATTGTTACGAAAAACGTGATTACATTAGCATGGCGGTTTTGTGATCGATAGTGCCCGGGCGGCTTCTAGGATCAGAGAGAAATTACAGGTGTGAGGTGTCGATGTTGTGTGGGTCTCCCTTGGTGCCTATGTGAGAGGCAGAGCCCACTGGGGGTTTGGTTGGATTTAGGCGTGATAAAACATTTTTAGTTAAAGTTTGCACAATAAGCCAATTTTAATGAATAAAAGAATCGAGACCCAAATCCCGATACAATTGATAGAGTCACCACCCAAGTTGTCTACTTGGGAAAGAATTTTAGTATAGTTCGCTTTGGGTGGGAGACTCATACCTATTAGGTTAGAGATTTGGGTATCGAATGAGTCACTTATTTCTCATTCAATTGATTCAAAATTATATTCACTGTGTAAAATTGTTTTAGTTTTCATTATTTAGGGAATTATCACAGAAATCCTATTTCTACACTCTTTCACACTCATTACATGCGTTTACATATTACAACAAAGCAAAAGCAATAAATGGGGGAATAAAAATTAAAACGGGGGGAAAAATGGGGGAAATTGTAAAGAGAACCTGTACATTTGTTCTAAGTTATAAAACAAAATGAAAATAAATTTCCCTGCATCCACAAATGTTAGCACAACTTATAGCACACTATAAATCAGTACTTCAGCATATTTTTGTTGTCAAAATGTATCTTAACTCTTGTGGGTTGATTTACTAGATTATTAGTGAAAATGATCGCATGGCAAATGGTGAGTTGGTTTGATTTTTAATCAGCCAATTATAGGTTGGGGAATCTACCTGGAGCTGGTATGCGTACAGGTGGATGGGATCTGTATGGGTCCTAGGGAGCACCTGTACAGGTATGGTGTACCCATAATGGTCCTGTCTGGTCTAGATAGAAGCTCTGTTGAGTTTAGTTTATAGATTAACAGAGTAATGCATAGATGGCAGAAAAATAAAATACAAAGGGCTTTCCTTCCGTATGAGTATATCACACCAAAATGATGTCCTTGGGGATATGTAGTGCCAACAAGGCTCATATAGGTTAGGACCAGACCTGAAACAAGAAATGAAAGCAACAGATATAATAAGAGAAACAGAGGATAATAATGAAATAACTGAGATGTGAGTCTCTTTGAAACTCAAGAGCGTTACCTTTTCGACGTGAATCCACTTTGAGGTAATCCTTTTACTATTGAGAGAGCTCGACCAAAGTAGATGGAATGGGACTATTTAGGTGAGTATTTGTGTGGATAGAATCTCCCCTAAACCCTAATAAAAGAAGCTAGGAATGAAATAAATGTGGATAAAACCTCAATGGAAAGGTTTTCTCCCTATTATATACCTCCTATACCCCCACTATACCTTTTCTATACCTAAAGGAATTGCTAGAGTTTTAGTATATGTTTGATATCTAGAATGTGTGTGTAAAATGTGAAGGGAAGGGCCCTTTTTATAGGGAAGAGGAGGTCTGAATGCAATAAATCATGTTTAAGACCTACCTTTTTCCAAAATAGGAAAGGATTTCCTTCTAAAAAGGTAAGTTTAGGCAATAAGTGTACCCGTACGGGTAGGGCCCCACCCGTATGAGTAGCAGGGGACCCATACCGGTCCTTCCTAGGCGTACGAAAGGGATGACCCGTACGGGTCCCCTAGTGGATCCATACCACCAGGATGTACCCTTATTGGTCCCTAATGGCAGACTAGGTCTCTAAACTTTGGCCAAACACAACTCTGTAGTAGCAGAAACACCCCTGATGGACAACACCTGAAAGACAGTGCATCATTTAGCTCCTATCAAAGTTTCATGAGAAGGATCATCAAAATCTAGTACTCACAGACTACCCCTGGTGGGATCATCACAAGAAATATATCGAAGTGTTAGTGCCGGATTAGCCGAAAATTAAAATTTATCTAAAGCTTGGTCTAAAATTCCCAAAAAATTAACTTTTTATCGTTAGAAACGGATCTATATGATCTCACAATGTGAGCAAAGGTTTAGAAACTATACCTGAGGCAATATCATGGGTGAGTTCTTTTCTTGCGGCGAACTTCTTTCCTTTGCAGATGTGTATCCCTCATACCTCTACTGGGGAACATGTATGTCTTTCCTGAGGCGGATGACTTTCCTGGCTACTGTATCCCCTTCTTAAGGCAGATTGACTTTCTTGACTAGCTTATCCCTTTCCTAAGGCAGATGACTTTCCTTTTGCTACTACATATCCCTTTCTTGAGGCGGATGACTTTCCTTTTGCTACTACATATCCCTTTCCTAAAGTGGATGACTTTCCTTTTGCTACTGTGTATCCCTTTCCTAAGGCAGATGACTTTCCTTTTGCTACTACGTGTACCTTTCCTGAGGTGGATGACTTTCCTTTTGCTACTGGCGTATCCCTTTGCTAAGGCGAATGACTCTCCTGACTGCCATGTCCCTTTCCTAAGGTGGATGACTTTCCCATCTACTGTATCCCTTTCTTAAGGTGGATTGACTTTCCTGACTGGCATATCCCTTTCCTGAGGCAGATGACTTTCCTTCTGCTACTGTACATATCCCTCATGACTCTGCTTGAGGAAGGTGTGTATCCCTTTCTTGAGGCAGATCGACTTTCCTGACTGATGATGGTGTATTTCTTTCTTAGGGTGGATGACTTCTCCTCGCTGATGGTGCATCCCTTTCCTAAGGCGGTTGACACTCCTGACTGGTGGTGTATTCCTTTCCTAAGGCAAATATCTCTCCTGTTGGGGATTTTGAATGACATGAAAAGAGACAATAATCAAACACCGAGTTAGTATTTGTCTAAGCAAACACCTTTTTATTCTTAATTAACTTTTGTGAGAACAAAAATATTTTTGCCCCTTCAATTAAGAATAAATAAGTATGAATGTGATAAACTGAAAAATTTTATGCGGGAAATGTTGGGTTTGGCCTGATCGATGCTATACTTATTTTTACCGCTGGGGGAATGCTCCAAGGGTCTACCGATTCCACTACTCAGAAGTGGGGGGATGCCCCTGAATTTGATTTTTCTACTGGGAAGGGGTGGGATGCCTCTAGATCTGATTTTGCTACTAGGAAGTGGGGAGATGCCCCTAAATTGGGAGGGGGTTGGCCCTAGATTTGATTCCACTACTGGAGAGTGGGGGGATGCCCCTAGATTGGTGAGGGGTTGAACCTCTGATTTCGCTACTGGGAAGTATAGTAATGCTCTTTTGGTGACTTCTTTTCTACTGGGAAAATCTCTTTCTATAAGATTTGCTTGTTGGAGCAGATTCCTATACTCGAGTGAATCTGTACAAAAATTATCTCTGTTAGCAAATGTTTTCAAATTACTTACCTTGATTCTTGGTTGATTTTGTTGAAAACAAAAATATTTTTGCCCCTTCGATCAAGGATCAAGGTGAGTTAGAGGTTTTGCCCCTAGTTTAACTAAAAAAATGGGGTTTAGGAAAAGTAGGGTTTTCCCTAATCTGTAGCTGATGTTGGTGTCCCTTCCTAGAGGTGGACGACCTTCTTTTATGCTCTTTTCTTAAGGTGGGGATCCTTCCTTTGTATTCCTTTATCCAGGCAAACCGCTTTCCTTTGCTGTGCACGTCACTTTCTTAAAGCGGACGGCTTTCCTCTGCTTTGCGTATCTATGGTGACTTCTTAGGGGAAGACATATGTATCCCCTTCTTAAGGCGGATGACTCCTCCTCATATCCCTTTCTTAAGGCGGATTGACTTTCCTGACTAATTATATATCCCTTTCCTAAGGCAGATGACTTCTCCTCGTATCCCTTTCTTAAGGTGGATCGACTTTCCTGATGGTGATGTATCAATTAGTACAGGTCCGTTTCGGCCCGATGAGGAATAATGCCTATTTCATCCAGCAATCAGACAAATGAGTCAAAAGGGACCGAATTATCATCCAAAATCTGAAATTCAAAAATCCACATTCTAGGGAAGCTCCAATTTAGCATTTCTTACTAAAAAATCAAAAACTCAAAGTTTGGTCAATCATGGGTAATTATCCCACCGGCTATTTACCGATCCACAGTAAAAAAAAATCAAATCTTACTAAGATTTGGCTAGGATTTACGGGATCTTAAATCAAATCCTATCAGAAGTGTAACTAGCCCACCGGCTAATAACCAATCCATTATAAATACAGGGTCACTCCCTCATCTCAGAAGAGATGAAAACTTTAGAAAATTTCCAAAGTTACCTTTATATCCTTTTTTAGTTCTGAGAATCCCAAAAGCCCCTAAACTCTATCAAAATAATCCCATATCTTAGTTCTATCACCGACATTTGGTATAAACTCAGTTCACGATCTATTTGGATCAAGATCCTATAGTGATCTTCGGTCTAAAAACGACCAAATCTTACATTTCCTTTATAAATAACCCAAGATTATAGTCATAACTCGGGTTAAATCTATTTTCCAACCAAATCACAACCTCTGCCAACTTCGGCCCAGCACCGGCTCTCAAGTCACCCCAAACAGACAAAAAGATAAACTGGGGATAATCGGCTCTGTACCCAACTTTAAAATCCGTTTTATTACTTTGTTATTGCACATTGCATTTCATTTCTCTAGTTAAGTGAGCCACTGGTGCCACTTAAACTATAATATGTGTAAATAAGCTAGCAGGTAGGACAAACATCTAGAACACGGGGAAACTCTATCCGAGTTTTCGGACCCAGACCCAAGTGATGTCGTTACTCTGCCAAAAATTCGGTACAAAAAGTCTATTTATTAAGCCATTATAATGCCCGTTTTATTTCTTGAATTTGATTCTTAAATAAAGTCGTTGTAATGCAGAACTCACCACAAATTCCAAGATTCCAAAATTAATCCAAACAATTTGAGTAACTATTATGTCCGAACTCAGAATCTCACTTTCTTTTCGGTATAAAAATCCCATTTTGGATCAGTATACCCCAATTTCCGGTGGAGCTGAATTGGGTGGCGACTCTATTTTATTTTTAAATAAAGTAAAAATGCTTTATTTTAAAAATATCTTTTCTTATTAAAATGTGAAAAATATATTTCTCAATATAATCGCATTTTTTGCTTACAAAGCCACCACATTTAAGCAAACTAGATTTTCTTAAACCAGACCAAACACCGTGGTTTTCTCAAACTGCACCAAACTTGAAGCGTGCCCTGCATACCGTACCCTGCTTGAGAAGCCCGACAACCTATCCGCCCGCTAACAATGGTGACTCCGATGGGGATCTTTATTTTTGTAACAACCAAATTTTTATAAAAATTCTTTTTAACATAGTAATTCAAATACTGTTCAAATTAAATTTTGGAACTAAGGAAATTGTGGTAACATCTGCATTACATAAATTTTAGGACTGCATAGCATTTGCATTCTTTACCCCAAACCAGTTTAGGTGTCCTTTAGTGAAGTATCACTAAGTTCTCTTAGGGCTTGAGGGGTATGGATCCAATCACACCCCTTGCGTAACGTACAAGGAACTTATTCGCTTAAGGGCAAGACTACCTACATATATTATATGTGGGAAAGCTTCCTTTGGTTCGCTTAGGGCCACTCCGACTCGATACACAAAGGCGCAGGGTACCCCAAATCACACCCAATCTTGAGATCGAAGCCCACATATAGATGAACCATAGACACTTTCTCATAGGTTTACCCAAAAAACCTTAAGTTCACACGAGCAGACTTCTTTAAGTCTCCCATTGACTTTAAAGCGAAGTAACCTAATGGAGTTAAAAGGACGGTAGGTGCGATCTAACCATTTGCTCTCATTGCGGGTTTATTAAATATAAGTAAACTAAAAACGGACATCATAAACATTATGATTATGTGTAAGCTAACCATATCTTTATGCAGCCATAACATTTGTGTGCGAGATCCCGTTTATCTCCCAAGACTAGTGAGTCCACCTAGGCTCAACTCGCGAGCCAAAATCTCCCAAGACCAGTGAGTCCACCTAGGCCCAACTCATGAGCCAAAATCAACCAAGACTAGTGAGTCCACCTAGGCTCAACTCGCGAGCCAAAATCTCCCAAGACTAGTGAGCACCCCTAGGCTCAACTCACGAGTTAAAAACTCCCAAGACTAGTGAGTCCACCTAGGCTCAACTCATCAGCCGTAATCTCCCAAGACCAATGAGTCCCCCTAGGCTCAACTCATGAGCCAGAATCAACCAAGCCCAGTGAGTCCACTGAGGCTCAACTCGCAAGCCAAAATCTCCCAAGACCAATGAGTCTACCTAGGCTCAACTCGTGAGCTGAAATCTCCCAAGACCAGTGATTCCACCTAGGCTCAACTTGTTAGCCGAAATCAACCAATACGAGTGACTCCACCTAGCTATAACTCATGAGCTGAAATCAACTAAGACCAATGAGCCCACCTAGGCTCAACTTGCGAGCCAAAATCATCAAGACTAAAATGCACACCTAGGCTCAACCTGTGAGCCAAAAGACTTCCATACCCCTCTGAGTGACCAATCAGTCAGCTTACCCCTTGGACCAATGAGTCAAAGCTTTTGAGTGACCCCCATATCAGCTTAACCCTTGGACCAATGAGTCAAACCCTTTTGAGTGACCCCCACGTTAGCTCAACCATTGGACCAATGAGTCAAACCTTTTGAGTGACCCCGCATCAGCTCAACCCTTGGACCAATGAGTCTAAACCCTTTGAGTGACTAGCTAGTTAGTTCACCCCTTAGACCAATGAGTCAAACCTTTTGAGGGACCCCTGTATCAGTTCACCCCTTGGAATAATGAGTCAGAACCTTTCAAGTGGCCCTTGTATCAGCTCAACCCTTAGACTAATGAGTCAAAC
Organism: Euphorbia pulcherrima; assembly: GCA_947683365.1. Lineage (NCBI taxonomy): Eukaryota > Viridiplantae > Streptophyta > Magnoliopsida > Malpighiales > Euphorbiaceae > Euphorbia > Euphorbia pulcherrima. Next base: position 25,102,056 of record CANTUS010000009.1, read on the forward strand.
CTTTTAAGTGTCCCCCACATCAGCTCAACCCTTGGACTAATGTGTCAGAACCCTTTAAGTGACCATATAGTCAGCTCAGCCCTTGGACTAATGAGACAATCCACCTTTAACTAGCGAGTCAATTTGCCCTCAGGTTTTCGAGTCTGATCCGAGTTAGGCCCTTAGTCCTAGATCCGTGCGTTTGCAATATTCCATGAATATCGCTAGTTGTTAGTTACTCCTTGACCAATTGGCATATGCCCAAACCTTTTTTAATTTAATTATACATCTCTATCATTCATCCATGCATTTGATCACACATATAGTCATTCATCCACCTACGAACAAGAAGAGAAAGGCCTAGAGCCATGCCCGATGCACTTACTAACACTTGATCTCTTGCCCTTTTAGGTTGGAAGCGAGAGAGAAGTAGGTTGAGGTGCATTATGGCAGTCCAAAAGTCACACTCCCACAACCAGTCAAATCTCGGGTTGGATTCTTCTTTGATCCAAAACCCAAAACCGTGATAACAAATGATAATGCAGTTGGCTAGTCCCTTAAGAGGATTCTTGACACCCCAGAATTTTATGATATTTGGGAAAGGTTGAGCGCTGGTAATGCTCGTTAAACCCAAGAATAGGAAGCCGAAATAGCCACACTCAAAGCAAAGATGGTAGACATGGAGAAACTATCTCCGACAAAGGATAAATCTGTTGTCCCCTCTATAGAGCAGTACGTGGATATTGATCGATTCCTGCCTAAGGAGTCAGTAGCCCTTCCTGAGAACTTTGTGACGCCCTACATGGCTCCATATGCTAGCACCGGACCTTGCCACTCATACATGGAAAGTTATCTCCGAATTATGACTTCCATGAACATCCCTAAGGTTTATATAGTGAATCTATTTCAAGAATCTCTTTATGGACCTGCCTTTGAGTGGTGCATGAGAATGCCAACCGATGTAAAGTCTGATTGGAAGAAGTTGTGCTGAGCATTCCTTAAAAACTATGCCTTCAATCTAAAGGTCAAGACTACTCCACAAGACCTGAAAAGAATTAAGCAACAGACGTACGAGTCCTTCGAAGAATTTTATCTGAGGTGGATGGTTGTGCAGGTGCTTGTAATCGGGGCACCTTTCTAAGATGCCCTAATAGTGAAGGTTGTCGAAGGCTCTAGTCCAAAATATCGAGACAAAATGAAGATTAAAAGATTCGACACCTTCACTTGCATGGTAGACTATGCCAAGAGACTTAAAAAATATGAAGAAGAAGATCAAACAAAGAAGCAAGAACAGCAAGCTTACACTAAACCTCGATATTGGGAGAAGGATGGTTCTTACAAACAAAGAACCTCTGAATTCTCAAAAGCTGCTCCTAAAGTTGCAACAGTTACCCAAGTACAGACTCACTAGTCCATCTCTCCGTGGGTGGAATCACTATCCCAGATATTCACTTAGCTGAGAAAATCTGATCAGCTCCAGAGCATCAAGCCATTCACTCTGCCTGACATGGCAAACATAGACAACTTTTGTACTTATTATGTAACTAAAGGGCACCACACTAACAAATGTGCTCGGCTACTAAAAGATCTGTAGCTAATGATAGCTGATGGAAGGATGAAAGAGCCTGAGAAAAAGCCAAGCACTTAGACCAATCCACTGCCAAACTTCTAAACTACGGTGAACGCCATTGGGATTCATGTCGAGGCTAACGAATATGGTATCGATGTAATAGATAATTTTCAGCATGACCCGAGATGGAGGGACAATATGATCTTTGACAACACGGATATCATTTACATGGTCGATCAGTACATTATGAGAATGAGGAGAGAAGGGCTGGACCAATATGTTATACCGCCATATCTCATATATCGCGAAGATTTAGATCTAAAGGAACATTTGGATGAATTTCTCCAATTTATACACGAACAAGGAATAGCCATGATGGGTTAAGCACCGTGATTCCCCAGATTCTTAGAAGGCTCAGCCATGGACTGGCATGATGCAATGCCACTGGAAGGATGGTACTTTACTGAGAGATCTTTCCTCTACTACTTTAGGGCATATCAACCATACCCAGATGAGCTTTGCTAGTGGCTAGCACTATAGGTAGACTAGCATAATATCGGCTAGCAAGATATCCTTCCTCCACAACCTCCTATGTACACTCACGTTGATTACATGAGTTCCAATTACGTAAGAACAAGTCTTTTCGAATTTGAGAGCTCTTCTGGGACAACACATCTGGAAATCCAAGAACTATATAACCTTGAATAGGCATGGAGTAACCACACAGATCAATAGAGGTACCTTAGATTGAATCTAGAGGGAGGTGCACGAGACCCATTTAGAGAAATCTATATCGACATTATAGCATATGGTGCCCGTATGGAAGAAACATTCACTAGCATACAAACCATGGCATCCGAGTTGCATATCACCATAGAAGGAGTCGAAGTCAAGCCATATGTGGTAGCAAAAAACCCAGAAGAGTATCCCAAGGAAGATCCTGAGGAATATCCCAAGGAAGATCCCGAGGAGGATCCTAAGGAAGATCCTGAGGAATATCTCAAGGAAGATCTCGAGGAAGATCCAGAGGAGGACCCCGAAGAGGATTTAGAACAAAATTTTGATAATGATATCCCAGTTTAGCGCATGCCAAACAAGATCTTTGAGCCATAACCTTTCAAAGATTCGGATGAAGAAGTGGAAGAATTTGTAGACTCTAGTGAATTAGATCACAAAAATGACAATGAAGTGTATAACTTGGGGTATAAATCGGAGACTTTCTCAAATGATGAGCTAAATCACTTACCGGGAGATTTTGAGTATGAGGCTCCCTTCCCCAATAGCATGATAGTCGATTATAATGGTGCCGAGAGCTACGCCTTTTCTCTAGAGCATGACTCCCTGGACGCCTTGTGGTCTGCAGCAAGTGATGATTTTGGAGACATTACGGACTTTAACTCAGATAAGGAACATGTTGTTAACATGATCCAAGATGTGGGGCAAGAATCACCCCGCGAATACATTATGGAAAGAATTTATGCAGAGAATGAACTATCTCAAAATAGTTGTCGGTTTTGGAGCCTCAAGTTGAGGGAAGTTTACCCTATATTCTTTGATAGGAGCACAAGGTCGCGCCCTTACATCTGTGAATTTGTGTAAATGATGAATGATGGGTACATTCACTATGCCCATTGGCCCGAAAGGTTCCATTAGACTCTTCGAAAAAAGGCAGTCGTTTGGTATAAAGGGCTGACGGTTTACCAAAAGTCATTTAAGAATGTTTTGGCCAAGTAATTAATCGACTACTTCACATGGGTTGATCCACCAGAAGAAAAAACCCTTGAACTAAACTGGTATGGGAACCCCTTGCTATACTGGGAATGGGAAGCAATCAATGTCGCCTGCCTAACACCAACAGAATCGACTAAGGAATACCCCTTCTATACAAATAAATGTCACAATGCACCAGTCCTTTATGATGACATGATGGATCTGTTTGGTGGAAGTGAACCCACTGATGAAGGCTCCTTGTCCGTCCATATGATCAGGTAGGAATCTAATCCGGTCCCATGCTAAATCTTACAAGAGAACCCCATTGTTCTAGAAAAGTAGCCTAAAAAGGTTCCCTTGCCCTTTGCTATCAAGGCACCTGATTCTATGAACAAACTAATCGACTTAGGAGAGATACCCCTCGATGAGGATTTTGATGAGTTTGAGGTCTTCGAAATAATAAACTCGCTAATCCAAGTGGTCAGTCCTATCACCAGAGGAGGAAAAGTCACTAGATTAGTAGCCCCAACAGCACCAAGAATTGAGCCCCCAGTACCTCCTACTTTTGTTAAGTCCTCACAACAGGTAGAAAGCTCGATTATGGATCAACTAAAGGCCACTACGACTAAGATGAGTATCTGGGACCTACTCCTGGGCTCTCAAGATCACAGGCTCGCTATTATTAAAAAGCTAATGGAAATTTAAATATCTCCTTTAGCATCCCCAGAACAGGTCTGTGTGCTACTCAATAATGAGACAAGCACTGTTTTCCCCGACATCGACTTCTCGAGCTTAGATTTACCCAATGAAGGCATTCACCACAACAAGGTTCTCTACTTGAAGGCTAGTATTTTTGGGCGTATCATGCCCTGTATAATGGTCGATGATGGATCATCACTAAATGTCTATCCTAAGGATATCTTGCCAATCCAGGACTGACTGAGAGGGACTTAAACAAATCCATGACAATCATCAAAGCTTATGACAAATTCCAAAATGACCATCACGACACATTTAAGGCTGAAGTCACTATCGGTGAAATCTCATCTATAGAGCTCTTCATGGTTATAGATATCCCGGTGACTTTCTCTATGCTACATGGGAGACCATGGTTCCATGCTTAGGGAGGAGTCCTATCCACCCTACACCAAAAGATCAAGATCTTATTCTGTGAGAAGATTGTTAGCTTGGAAGCAGATGAAGCCTCAGTAGTAGTAGCACTGAAGATGGAAGAATACAATACAAAAGGGTTCACCATAGCCACGATGGCTAGGAAGTGAACAAGGAATCAAAGGTGTACTGGGGCCTAAGGATTCAGGGATACATACAAAAGCACCACACTCCTGGAAAAGGATTAGGTGCCTATGAACATGCAATGCCAACCTTCAATATAGGAATAATAGAATGAAAGCCCATGGGACTCAATTACGGAAGCTCTCAAAGAGTTGTCCATAAGACGACCTTTCAAAGGAAGTTGTAACAGCCCTACAAAGGAACCCCCGAGCCTATTACTCATTAGGAGAAGATCGTTTTAGGATTCTAGATTTTCTCAGACATAGTCAGCTACAGCAAAAATGGCAGAAGCTATATAACCTGCGTAAAAAAGGCAAATCACCAGCCAAATGTAGGGGCAGTCCCGGATCAGACTAAGAATGACGAATAAGTACACCGGAAGAAAGTCAAGAAGCTGAGTAAAGAGGAAGAAATCATCAATACCTGAATGAAGCACCTTCAGGCACAACTCAAGATAGTAGAGGAGGCGAGAAGCAATAGAGGTATCTTGAAACAACCCATCATGTACATGGTCACGACCATGAAAGGCAAAGTAAAGGTATAGGAGGAAGATAACAAGGACAACCTATTGAATCCAACTGCCATGGGAGAATCATCCGTAATAGAGCCAAACCCTATTGATTAGGATGAGTCTTTTGTTTCTATTTCTTGCATTTTTGAAATGAATAATGTACTTTATGATGATAATAAGATGAAGAACTTTGCCTATTTAGATTGTGTTTCTAATTACGATATTCATCTAGCATTTTTAACATCAATAATGATATAACAAAAGAAATTAACTTAAACACGGAAGACGCCCCTAAAATGGAATACATTTCCAATCAATTGTCCATCGAATAAGAGAGAGAATTGATAAAAGTTTTGAAAAACCACGTTTTATCCTTCGCTTGGTCTCGTGAGGACATGCCTGGACTTGATCGGCACATTACCTAGCATAAGATCCCCACGGATCCAAAAATTTGGTCGGTGAAGCGAAAGATAAGAAGAATATGCCTAGAGTGGGCTAAAAAGGTCAAAGCAGAGGTAGCAAAATAGATTAAGGCAAATTTTGTCGAAGTCATCTAGTATCCCACTTGGCTATCCAATGTAGTACCGTACCCAAGAAGAACGGCGATGTCCAAGTTTGCATCAACTTTAGGGACTTGAATTAGGTTACCCCTAAATACGATTTCCCACGACCACACATCGATGTTCTAGTACACAGCATAATAAGAGCAGTAATGTATTCCTTTTTGGATGGATTCTCACGATACCACAAGATCCTCATGAACGTAATAGACAAGTTCAAAACCACGTTCATCTCAGAGTGGAGAACTTATTGTTTCAGAGTAATGCCTTTCAGACTCAAGAATGCAGGGGCAACCAACCAACAAGCAGTCACAACCTTGCTACATGACTTGATCCACAAAGAAGTCAAGGTCCATGTGGATGATATGGTTGTGAAATCTGTTACACTAGAAGAACACCCCGATAGTGTTAGAATAATTCCTTACAAGGATTGGGAAGTACAACCTCCATTTGAACCCAAAAAAGTGCATATTCAGTGTCATATCAGGCAAATTATAGGGGCATATGGTGAGCCAGAGAGGTGTAAAAATTGACCCCGATAAGGCAAATGCTATCAGGGAAACAACTCGATCTCCTTGCTATATCTACACAATAAAAGGCACCATGGAAGAAGGACCCCCTGGTATTCTAACATTGTCATGTTCCTTGGAAATGGCAAATTCCCAGCTGAGGCCATGGATTTTGACTGAAATACACTGAAAGAGCTTGTTGTGTGATTCTGCCTGGTTAAAAGAGATCTATTCAAGAGGACCTCTAACGGCCTACTACTTAAATGCCTAATACAACAAGAAGCTGCAAGGGTAATGAAAGACGTACATTTGAGAGATTACGGTCCACACATGAATGGCATCATGATGGCAAAGAAAATTAAAAGAATGAGATACTTTTGGCTGACCATGCTAGCTGATTATGTTGAAGAAGCAAGGACTTGCCATACTTGTCAGATATACGAAGATATGAGCCACTTACCACCTACAACATTACAAAGCTTAATGATTCCTTGGCCATTCTCGGCCTGGGGCATTGACATCATTGGCAAAATAAGGCCCTCTTCGACCAACGATCATTGCTTCATTATAATAACGGTTGATTACTTTTCTAAGTGGGTTGAAGAGAAATCATCTACAAGTATCATAGCTAAGAAAATGGCTCGATTTATTCAATGACACATCTTTGCCAGGTGCGGCATACCTCATCATATGGTAAGTGACAATAGTGTGTAGTTCCAAGGAGAAATAGTTGATCTTATTGAAGAACATGGGATTGAGCATTATCGCTCTTTGCCTTATCGCCCTCAAGCAAATGGAGCTATGGAAGTAGCTAATAAGGCAATCAAGAAAATCCTCTCCAAGACAATTTCCAACTTTCGAGATTGGGCTAATCATTTGCCCTATACCTTGTGGGGGTATAGAACCAGTGTCAAGACTCCTACAGGTCAAACTCCTTTTTCCCTTATCTATGGGATGGAGGCAGTATTACTTGTTAAAATGGAAATCAAGTCTTTACGCATAGCCCTTGAAGCCAAACTTCTCGAACATAAATGGGCAAAACCAAGGCACAAAGAACTGACCTTGATCAATGAAAAGCGATCAGCTGCATTGGAAAATCTGTAGTTATACCAATAATGCATGGCTAGGGCTTACAACTGCAAAGTCAGAGGGTCGAGCCAAACTAGGAAGGATGGTATGTGGTAAAGAAGACTCTCAGTAAAGGGGCAGTAAAGATCTCAGATCTGGACGGCAATGAATTCGTGAATTCAATCAATCGTGACAAGCTGAAGCACTATCTTGTATAAAAAATGATATATCACCTTGTACCACTTATGAAAGTGGGTAATGCTAGCGCCGTCATGCTTGGAAACCTAAACAATACATATGCATATATCACACACTAGTTTTTGATATATCACACGTTTATTAAAAATTATAAATCATCACCCAATAATAAATTATTGCATTAAAATATATACATAAACAACAAAATGGATAGGTCTTTGCGCAAAATGAAAACAGTAGTAAGGCTTACCGAAATCCAAGAAAGATGATCTGAAGGCTTCAAAGTAAGCGGAATAATGCCTCCTAGAGCAATCCTATGATACGTCTAATTTGGCAGGAACCCATATAAAGCATTAGATGGAACCTCAAAAAGTTCCACTTGTTCTCCATCAATAAGCACGTTTCGAGTTGTCACTTGTATGGCTGGAAATCCAAGCGAACTTTTTAAAGCTTGAACCACATCAAAACACCACAAAATCTGAAAAGAAGGGGCAGAAAGGGAAAGAAGATGAAAGAAATCATCCTTAAAAATAGCTCGGAGGCAAAAAATTTCGAAAATTAGGAGTAGAAAACGCAAGGAGAAGAGAAAATTGTTGGTGTGAAGAAAATGGCTGCTGTTTTTATAGGCAATTGGTAATTAACCCGTCAGCTAATTACTTATCCAGTTATCATGAGTTTACGCATCTCACGTGTTTACACTTAAAAGCTATAAAATTTACCGTTACATAGGTAATTAGCCCGCTGGCTAATTACGTGTATTTTCAAAAAATTTGCAATTTTGCATCTTTCATCCATTATATGCATCGTTTTCAAAACGAGCAGACCTAAAAGCTATTTTCACACAGTCATACATGCATTAAGTGTCCAAAAATATTCATTTCGACCCCCGGTCAACTTTTTCATTAATGAATTTTTAATCAAAGGGGCAAAATATATTTAGTTTCCAAATTTATCGATTAAAAATATTTTAACTCATTGCATTGAACACACACTATTTTTGTTTGTTTTGCATACGACAAAATTTATAGCACAAAATTTATGTATGCGAGGGTCAAACTGTTAGTGCAGGTCCGTTCCGGCTTGATCAGGAATAATGCCTATTTCATCCAGCAATCAAACAAATGAGTCAAAAGGGACCGAATTGTCATCCATAATCTAAAATTCAAAAATCCACATTCCAGGGAAGCTCCGATTTAGCATTTCCTAATGAAAAATCAAAAAGTCAAAGTGTGCTCAAACATGGGTAATTCGCCTACTGGCTTTTTACCAATCCACAGTAAAAAAATCAAATCTTACTATGATTTGGCCAAGATTTACAGGATCTAAAATCAAATCCTGTTAGAGTGGTAATTAGCCCGCCGGCTAATTGCTAACCCATTATAAATACGGGTTCACACCCTCATTTCGGAAGTGACGAAAACTTTGGACAATTTCCAAAATTACGTTTATGTCCTTTTTCAGTTCCGGGAATCCCAAAAGCCCCAAAACTCTGTAAAAATAATCCCAAATCCAAGTTCTATCACCGACATTCGATAAAAACTCACTTCATGGTCTTTTTGGATCAAGATCCCGCAGTGATCTTCGATCTAAAAATGACGAAATCTCACATTTCCCTTTACAAATAACCCAAGATTATAGTCATAACTCGGGGTTAAATGTATTTTCCAACTAAATCACAACCTCTGCCAACTTTGGTCCTGCACTGGCTCTCAAGTCGCCCTAGACAAACAAAAGGTAAACTGAGGGTAATCAGCTTTGAGCCCAACTTTAAAATTCATTTTATTACTTTATTATTGCACATTGCATTTCATTTCTCTAGTTAAGTGAGCCACTAGTGCCACTTAAACTATAATATGTGTAAATAAGCTCGCAAGTATGAACAAACATCCAGAACGTGGGGTAACTCTATCTAAGTTTTCGGGCCCAGACCCAAGTGATGTCGTTACTCTATCAACAATTCGATAGAAAAAGTCTATTTATTAAGCCATTATAATGCTTGTTTTATTTCTTAAATTTGATTCTTAAATAAAGCCGTTGTAATGCAGAAATGACCATAAATTCCAAGATTCTAAAATTAATCCAAAAAATTTGAATAATATGAGTAACTATTATGTCCAAACTCAGAATCTCAGTTTTTTTGGTATAAAAATCCCATTTTGGATCAGTATACCATAATTTCCGGTGGAGTTGAACCAGGTGGCGACTCTATTTTAATTTTAAATAAAGTAAAAATGCTTTATTTAAAAAATATCTTTTCCTATTAAAATGTGAAAATATACTTCTCAATATAATCACATTTTTGGCCTACAAAGCCACTGCATTTAAGTTAACTGGATTTTCTCAAACCATACCTAACACCGCGATTTTCTCAAATTGCACCGAACCCAAAGCTCACCTAGTATGCCGCACCCCACATGTAAAGCCTGACAACCCATCCGCCCGCTCACAGTATCCCTTTCCTAAGGCAGATGACTTCTCCTCATATCCCTTTCTAAAGGCGGATCGACTTTCCTGACTAATGGTGATGTATCCCTTTTCTAAGGCAGATGACTTCTCCTTGTACCCCTTTCTTAAGGCGGATTGACTTTCCTAACTAATGATACATCCCTATCCTAAGGCAAATGACTTCTCCTTGTATCCCTTTCTTAAGGCGGATTGACTTTCCTGACTAATGATGATGTATCCCTTTCCTAAGGCGGATGACTACTCCTCATATCCCTTTCTTAAGGCGGATGACTTTCCTACTGGGGAATTTAAATAACCTGTTAAGAGGCAGTAAAAACGTTGGGTTAGTTACTGTCTGAATTGGAGATGTGTGGATGGGGGTTAGCCCCCAAATAAATTATAAATTATGTTTAGAAATGTTGGGTTTGGCCCAATTGTTTAAGCTAAAATGTTCTCCTGGGGGATCTGTCTATTTGAGGAGATAGCCTTTAAATGGCTAGTCCATTTGGATTGCTGGGGAGAAACTACTTGGGGGAAATTTCAATGGTTTAGAGGAAGGTGTTCCTTGGACATCCTAGCTAATAGGGAGTATCCTTAGAACCCATCTCGAGAAAGCTTGTCTAGTCGGGCGGTGCCCCTTGGATACTACTCTTACTGGTGGAATTATTCCTTTAACCATCCGATCATCGGGGATAGAGATTGGCTTCTCATGGGAATAGAGGGAATGCCCCTTGAATGTTCCATCTGTTAGGGAATGAACTATCCTGATGTGGATGCTTTATTGGAGAAACGGTGCCCCATTAGTTGGTATTCAGGTTTCGTCATGTCTGACCTGCATGGAAAAACAAGTTTTATCATAATATGACCTGAAATGGTACATCTTAATTCTTGATTGACTTTATGATGAACAAAATTTTTTTCCCTTTCAATCAAGTATTAAGACGTACTGGGATCCTACCCTTAATTAACTATAAAGAGTGAGTGGAGACTTATTAGGTTGGTCCCAATTTTGGTATGCCCGTGGAGTGGCCTGATTACTGGGGGAAAATAGCCTATGAACAGCTTAACTGCTTGGGATCAAGTCTCCTAGATGAGTTGGATTGCTATGGGTTGCCCCTTGGAAAGAGAAACTTAGTTGTTGAGGGGTTCCTCTAGAAATTACCTTGGGTGTCTTGACTGGTTGGGGGGGATGCCCCTCGAATGGTTCATTTACTGGGGAAATGATCCCCCTGACGGTCTAGTTTCTAGGAATGGTTCTTGGGAAGATTTCTCTCTATTGGTGCCCCTCGGATGGCACCTTTATTGGATATATCCTTATAATGATGCGCCATAGGTGGTAGTATGGCTGGGGGAATTCATTGTTTTCCTATAGATATCTCTCCTTAGGTTCCTGCGCATGATAAAAGAACTGGTCAATAAAACTATGATATATACGGGTCGGGACTTGCCCTAATTAAAAGAGAAGACTGAGTTTAGTGATGTTGGGTTGGTCCCAACTTGAATTGGGGTGCCCCTAGTATGCCTCTTCTACTAGCTGGCACTACTGGGGAGTGTCCCTTAGGGTGTACGATGATGGGGGGGATGCCCCTTGGTGGTGCCCCTAGGGTGTATAATGATGGGTGGATGCCCCTCGATGGTGTCCCTTTAGGGAGCGCCCCTAGGGTTGGTGTTCCTAGGGTGTATGATGATGGGGGGATGCCCCTCGACTGGTTCCACTGCTGGGGAATGGAGGGATGCCCCTCGATTGACTTCTTTACTAGGGAGGTGTCTTCCTGGATGATTCTTCTGCTAGGGATTTCTTCTACGATAACATTTCCTTGGTTCGGGCAAGAATCACTTGTCTTATGGGGATCCTTCCCTTGAATGGACCTGCACATGAAAAAGTGTTCACATTAGTAGTTGTTCTAAAATTGCTTACCTTGATTCTTGATTGACTTTGTGGAAACAAAAATTTTTGCCCCTTCAAACAAGGATCAAGGTGAGCTAGGGGTTTTTCCCCTCATATAATTGTCATAGAGGTTTGATAGAAGTGGGGTTGGCTGCAATTTGAATTGGATGTGCCCCTAATTTTTGAGGAAACATGCTCCCGCTTGAAAAATTGCCCCGATGTGTGATGATAAGTCTAGTAGGGGTGTTGTGGGACCCATACGGGTGGCGTTTTATCAAGGTGGGACCCATATGGGTGGCGATGGACCCATATGGGTCCTTTTTTCAGGGATAGAATGTTTGAATTGGGTTTTCTACAACCATTTTTTTTATGGATTGGGCCTTTGGTAGCGTTAGGCCTTGAATACAGTGGAGTACAGAGAGTTCTTTTGTCAGCTACGCTCCAATTAGGTAAATTTCTTCTATACTGAACCTGTATCTGACATTTCAACGAACCATTAGTAAAAACTATACTTATGAAGTTGTGATACTTACAATGCCTTTTTTGTATAGGTCATTCAAGACCCATGGAGACATCAAGGGGATAAGAGTAAGTGTGGATGATAGCTGCTTCGTGCTGGAGTCCCCACTTTCCCTAGACTGGTACTTTGGCGAGAGGGTCTGAGACTGGAGGACTAGTGCTATTTTGGAGAGACCGATCCTTCCCCATATCCTAGTGGGAGTCTTCTAACCGTAGCCAATGCCTAAGATGGATCGGGAGCTATACCTGTGGGTGAGGGGGCCCGAGTGATATCGGTGGGGGGCTCCTATGCTGAGCTCATTGTCTCTTTGCTACTTCCCCCCTGTGAGAGGATCCATTTTGAGGATATACCCCTTGAGTCCCACTAGAGTGATAGCTGAGGTAGAGAGGATCACTAGGGTTTCTTCTCCGTCCAGGACCTGCTGCTAGCTCAAGACATACTAGCCTTTGTAAGTTTCTTTTACCTGCAAAATATAACAAACTATGCATGCCATGAGATTTATATATGTGTTTATGATTTTTATTGCAGAATCTGTTGGCCATGGAGTGTGATAGGTCAACTTAGGACCTGAAGGCTACCGAGTAGAGGGCTAGATTCTTGGAGGAGTAGTTGCGGGCCGCTACTATTGAGGCTGATCAGGCTAGGGCTAAGACTGCTCGAGCAAGGCTCAGATTGAGATGTTGTAAGGTCGGTTCCCATAGATGACTAAGGATAGAAAAACACCGGAGCTGCCTAATCATATGTCCGAGGATGACCTTTCTACATAGCGAGTGGCGCCAACCTTGACCCAGAGGGGTGGAGCCGAGCACAACCTGTCAAAACATAATCATTGTGAAGATCAGGTTGTATTCATAAGGGTCCTAATAGATATGGGTTTATCATCATTGAGGACAATGAACTATATCTCATAGAGGATGATGAACCAAGGACATATGGTGAAGCAATGAAAAGCTTAGATTCTGATAAATGGCTAAAAACTATGAAATCAGAAATGGATTCCATGTATGAGAACCAAGTTTGGATTTTGGTGGATGCACCGCAAGAGGTTAGACTAATTGTGTGCAAATTGGTCTTTAAGAAGAAGACTAACATGGATGATAATGTAATTACCTATAAAGCGAGGTTAGTTGTGAAAGGTTATAGTCAACGCGGATGTATCGACTATGATGAAACTTTCTAACCGGCAGCCATGGTTAAACCCACAAGGATACTCATCACCATTACTGCTCATTACAATTATGAGATCTGGCAGATGGATGTTAAAATAGCATTCCTGAATAGAGATTTAGACCAGGATGTGTATATGACACGACCTTTGGGTTTTACATCTCAGAATAGCTCGAAGGTATACAAGCTACAAAGATCCATTTATGGACTTAAGCAGGCATTTAGGAGTTGGAATATAAGGTTTGATTAGACCATCCATGAACTAGATTTCTGTCTAAACGTTATTGAGCCTTGTGTTTACGAAAAGGTTAGTGGGAGTGCAGTCGTTTTCTTAGTATTGTATGTCGATGACATTCTACTAATAGGAAATGATATTTCTCTTCATCAAAATGTTAAAGTATGGTTGTCAAGAAAATTCTCCATGAAAGACCTTGTTAAAGTTGTATTTACACTAGGTATAAAGATCTATAGTGATAGATCAAAGAAGCTGTTAGGTCTTTCTCAAAGAACATATATGGAAAAGGTACTGAATAGGTTCAACCTTGAGCATTCTAAGAAAGGTTATCTCCCAATGACAAAGGGGATTAACCTATCTAAGGCTGAGTGTCTAAAGATGGCTCAGGAGAGAAAATGCATGAAGGATATACCCTATGCATCCACGATAGGATTCATCATGTATGCTATGATATATACTAGGCCAGATGTCTCTCAAGCTATGAGCTGTATGAGCAGATATCAGTCAGATCCAGGTGAAAAGCACTGGATGGCCATCAAGGCAATTCTTAAGTACTTGAGAAGGACTAAGGATGAGTTCTTGATATATGGAGAAGGTGACCTCACAATTAGAGGTTACACTGACACGAGTTTTCAATCTAACAAGGATTACTTTAAGTCTCAGTCAGGTTTCGTGTATGTGTTAAATGGAGGGGTGGTATGCTGGAAGAGTTCCAAGCAAGAAACTCCTGCTGATTCAACCACAAAATATAAATGCATTATTGCATGCAAAGAGGTAAAAGAAGCTATCTGGTTAAAGGGATTTATTGGTGATCTTAGTGTGGTCCTTGAGGCTGTTGATCCAATTACTTTGTATTGTGATAACAATGGTGCCATGGCTCAGGAAAAGGAACCACAGTCTCATCAGAAAAACAGACATGTATCCCGAAAGTATCATATAATCATGGAGATTATTGACACTAAGATAATAAGATTAGAATATATGCCCACTAATCAGAACCTCGTGGATGGTCTGACAAACCCATTGACTCAAGTCAAGCACGACCAGCATGTTAAAGCTTATGGATTAAGACATATGGCTAATAGGCCTTAGTGCAAGTGGTAGTTTGTTAGATATGATGTATGCCCTTAAGGCAATTAGGGCGATATATCTTAATTATGTAATAGTAAGAAAAATTTGTTTAATCAATAAAGGACTGTAATCTTTTGTTTATATCAATGTGTTTGTATATATATTATAGCTGGTCAAATATATTCATTGATGCATGTATGCAAAAGTCCTTGACATATCATAGCATGAAGTTAGAGAAATTATAATTAGACAATATTTAGTGGAACCTGCTTCATGTGCAATTATGATTATGTCTAAACTATCCCTCACCATAGTTTCATCAAGAAAGGATATTTATGAAGCGGAAAGACTAGCATGTGGTCAATTTTCTTGGAAAGGGTCCACGCAGTTAATCTCCTCAAGACTAAAGGTGGTGCCTTAAGTTTGACACATGGATATATCTAGGACATATATTGGAGACCATAGCAAGATAAACACTTGGTATATATATCAATGTGTTGTTGTTTATCTTCATGCAATAAGCTTTGTAAATGTCCTTATACTTGAGATACTAGTTACCTTGTGTGGTACTATTGCTATACTTTGGGTCATTACTATGCACTCATTAATTTAGGGTGTTACGGGTATAATGATGATAGCAGATTGGTAAGCTGAGTAGTCAGAAAGAATCCATCACTCCGGATATATTAAGGAGTTGTACCTGGCCACTTGTTGAAGTGATGATTACCATAAACCTCTGATCAGAGTATGTGTTTGATAAAAATGGTTTCTAGTCAAACACACTATGGTAAAAGGCACTATACTTCGGTAACAAGTAAACTACTAGGATAGCTTGGAGCAACCTCGCTATTAGTGGGTTAACACTTTAACCGAACCCTACAAACTAGATGGTACTAATATTAAAGAATGGAAGGAATTTATCGCACTGGATAACTATTGCATTAACTGGGATTAAGTCTTAAGCATAAATGACGTTCCCAGTAATGGGGGATGGTAGACCCTTCCTAGAGGCGTACTACAGTCGTTTGAGGTAATCGGGTTCTATTCACGGTATAGAACCCCAAGCCAATGGTTCCATTAGAACAAGGATTGGTTAAGCCTTAACAGCTCAATACTTCGGGATCCTATAAGGTCACACACTTTGGACCTTCATCGGACTAAGTAAAGAACTAATAGAATTATTCTATTATGAAAATATAACAGGATAATAATTAGATTACTCTTTGGTTGACCAAGGATTTATTTTTGACATGTGACTTAATTTAATTACGGTCATAAATAAATTGGCTAGATTGATTATATCAATTTTATAAGCCAAGGAATTTATCTTTGACCGGTAACTAATTTATTAGGGTCAATAAATAAATATTTATTTGAAAAGGATTAAAAGGTGAATTTTTCTAGAGCGAGTTAAATTGGATCGAGAGTACGAAAGCATTTTTTTTGTACAGTCTCAGGTGCAGGGGGTGCACCAAAAGGTGCTCGAGCAATGCTATAGCCCATCAGGCGCTGCAAGCTGGGCTCACGGCATGGGCCGCGAGGGCTAGTTTGCTACAAGGCAAAGCCCGTGCTACACACAGCCTGTATTGCACACTGTGTACAAGCAGACTGTGCCCGGCGGTCATGGTGAACTAGCCCGGCGGTTATAGGGGGAGCATTTTTGCTCCCCCAAAGCCTATATATAGGCTCTCCCATGCTCCTTTTCAAACTGCACCTTTTGCTCAAAGTATAAATCCTAAGTGAGATTTGCAAAGATAAATGTCTCACGTATTGAGCATAGTTGTTTTTAAGGAGCCTGAATTTATTTGGGTACCTCTAGTTTATATTTTCGGGTGAGGCTTCTAGAGTGGTCTAGCAACTTCTCGAGGCTACTTAGTTCCTCCTCCCGGGGAGGTTTTGGTTGGTAGGGTTCGTGTGGATACTCATAGAGGCTATCCTACGCTTGGAGGCTTCTGTAAGAGGGTTCTGCTAAAGCACGCTTCAATTGGCAAGTTTTCTTTCTTTCTCTTTTATTATTAGGTCTTTTTCTTTAAGCATTGTTAGACTTAATAATATGTTTAGGTTGTTTTGCATGCTTAGTTATAAAATGCTTAGGTTATAGCTTAGAGTTATAAAATGCTTAGGTTATATCTTAGAGTTATAATATGCTTAGCATAAAATATACATGCTAGGATATAATTCAGAATTATAGTATGCCTAGCCCTTTTGCATGTTAACCTATTTAGTTAAGGCTTTACTTAATTTATATGCAACTAATAGGAGTTCCTGGGGATACAGACAAAATTTTGAATTTCCACCATGCATGTTATTTATGTTCAATCTGACTGTCTGTTCCCAACAAATTATGGTAGAGGAACACTTGACAGAAAATGCACATTCGGAGGCTGTCACTGTCTTGGAGACTGCTTGGTTTCATGATATAGCAAGAACCAAACCTCAGTAGAATTATCAACCATAAAAGATGAATATATGGTAACAGCAAGTTGTGTTGCTAAAATCCTATGGATGAAGCAACAATTGGAAGATTATGGTGTTCAAGCAGGATGTGTTGAAGTCATGTGTAGTAATAAAAGTGCATTTGATGTGTCAAAGAATCATGTGCTGCATAGCAGGATGAAGCATGTTAATATTAGGCATCACTTTATTAGAGATCATGTCATGAAGAAGGATGTAACTTTGGTCTACATCCCCACAAATGAGCAAAGGGCAGATATCTTTACTAAGCCATTAAGTAAAGATCACTTCAACAAGCTAAGGGAAGCAATTGGAATGTCTAATCCAATTTGAAGAAGAATCCAAAAGACGAAGGAGTTATTTTGGTCTTCCTAAAATTATGGAATCAAGGAAGAAAATAAAAGTCGGTTAACTCTTGATTCAGAGGGAATATTGCCAGCTAAGCTGACAAGGAGTGATAAATTGTAGTAAAAGCATGAAAAAGAAACTTTACACGTTTTGAATTTCAAACATTTATTGGGGAGTCCACCAGCGGTAAAAAGTAACGACTGTTACAAAATTAAACTGTTCTAGTTCTCTGGTTTAAACGCCATTAAACTCTCTCCTTAATATTAACTGCCAAATCACTGACTCAGTTAGTTTTAACTACTTCTGGATTACCAAACTACCCTCACCTTGAAAACACTATAAAAACCCCAAATTCCTTCTTCCTCTTCACGTGAGTAGCTAATCTACTATTACTCTGCAATTTTTCTTTTAGAAACCCTATTCATTCTAAACCTCTAAAATTGCAAGCAATCAAGCAAAAACAACCCCTCCTCCAATGAACATCTTTAAGGTGGAAGATCTTCATGATACAGATTTCATTCTAGTAAAGAGAATTGCTTCAGACACCATTATCCCATCTAATTTTCTAGGGGATAACTTCTTATTCTCCACTAAACCCTATGCCCAACTCCTCAAACGCCAACAACTAGAAGATTTCCTCAAGATGCATAACCCAACTTACCCCATTCTCCTCAAACAATTCTATGAGAATAACAAAACCCACACCTATTATGACTCACTGTGAACTATTATAGAAGGCAAAGTAATAACTCTAGCTCCGGAATTCTTTGTGACCTATTTCAATATAAAGAATGAAGGAGTGATGGTAAGGATGGGCGGGGATGAACAAACTATGAAGTACAATTAGAATCTATGGCTTCCAAAGAGATTTTTTGGAGACAAGTGTTCAACTCTATGGCTAGAAACTCCAAGACTACTCCAATTTATCATGGCCAAGTTTGTGTTGATCTGGAGGGGATCCCTAAATACTGTATCCTCCTTCCAGCACTTTGTCCTCGAACACTAGGTGGAGAACAGAGTAATCAACATGCCAGTGCTCTTAACCCACTACATCTGGCAGCACAAATACTCCCATGGAGGCCTTATCACCAGAATCTTAATTAAAAATGGCATTGATCTATCCAGAGAGGAATTAGTAAAAGGTAAAGCTATTCGGGAGAAAAACTTCTGGAAGTTATCTTTTGGAGAAATATGGGATGAGGAGAAAGCTTTAAGGCAGAGAAAAGAAAAGCAAGAGAAGAGTACGGATGGCTAAAAGCTTAGTTAAGATGGCTCCGAAGGAAAAGAGAGCCAAAACCACCAAACCTAAGGCTCAGAGAAAAATAAAGTTCAAGCTAGAAGTTGAAGAAGTTGAGGAAGTTGATGAGGATACTATGATCCTCACTTAAATCATGAAGACTTAGACTCCGAATTAGCCTAGAAGAAGATTGATAAAAGTAGCAGTAAGAAAGGGCAAGAATGTAGAAACTCCGAAAGTTATGCTAGACGACCAAACTCTTGAAGTAGCAGAGGTTATTCTTTCTAGAAGAAAGAGGAGTGCTTCATAATATTTAGAAGATATTCTTAAAGTGGATGTGGCTGAAGAGAGTAGTGCTACAGAACAAGAGGACATTGTCCCAAGGAGAAAACAATTACTAAAGAGGGGGCCAACATTCAAGCAAGCTCCTCAGGCCAAAAGAGATAAGTTGGCACCTAAGAAGCCTACCTCAAGAATAACAATAAATGAACCTCCCCCAAGCCTACTAGAGCAGAAGAAATGGCTGAGGCCAAGAAATCAAAAGGGAAGAGTGTTGTGGTCACTACAAAGACTATTATTCCAAACAACATTCGTCTAGAGGATCCACAATTCAATAAAATGATGGAAGTGTTAAGGATAATTTAAAGGCAAATCAGCTTATCAAAGAAAGACCCAGAGGCTCATTCAGAGTTCCAAAGAATCCATCCCTCCGATGATCCCATCCAAACCAATACTAATCTCACCTGAAGACCTTCAACACCTCTAGGAAGGATATAGTGCAAAAGAGCCTACAATGTCTCTATTGTGTTACCAGATCAAAACCTCCTCTAGGAGCATTTATCACTTTAGAAGGGGCAAATATTGAAGTTGTAGAGGTGGAAAGACTAGAAAAGGCATTTGTAGTGGATGTTTCTGACACTTCAAACAATCTTGACCAAATAGAGGAAGTAATAACCATAAGTCCTGAAAACGCTAATGAAGGGGAGATTGAGGAAAATACCAATCTTCTAGAAACTAAAGTGGAAATAAGTGTTACTAATATAATAGAGCCTACAAAATAACAACATACAGAGGTAACTCTTAACTCTGACTCAAATATTGTTGTTGTTGAAAATGATAAGGTTATAGAAAAATAAGGCAACTTAGATGCAAATACCCAAAATGCATCTAAGATAGTTGAGCCTAACCTGGAGCTTCATGCAGCGGAGGAGGGAGAGGGTCGGAGACCTAATGAGAGCACTACTATAGTGGATTTAAAAGGCGAGGCCACTCCAGAGGATAGGTTAGAGGAAAAGAGAGAAGAGAAGAAAAATGATGAGGAAGAATCCTTTGGTTCAGAAACTCAAATCAAAAGCAGTTCCTAATATGAGGAAGAATCCTCAATAGATAGTGAGGAAAGGAAGAAAGTAACCAAGGAAAAGATCCCACCGAATTTTGCCACCACAAGATGAGAAAATACTCATGGCACTAAATTTACTATAGCAAGCCGTATTTAAGGAAAGCAAAATAATGAATTCAAACCAATGCTCTAGAGTATATGCAACAGATTAATTTCAGTCAAAAAGCTAATGAGGGACAAATCCATTAGTCCAGATTTGAAGGCAGAATTGGGAAAAGTACAGACAACTGTGGAAAACATTGAAAAGAGAGTGAATCTATTCCCAAATGCTGAAGAAGTAGCTAGAAACTCCATTTCAAAAATCACTTTGGCTCTGAATTAGCTTACTTCATAAATAACAGAGGCTAATCACTCTACAACTCAAGCTACAACCGAAGCTGATAATAATTGCACAACCAAAATGGGGCATATCACTTCAACCTCCACTAACCTCAAAGCTGAAATCAAAGTGTATGTAGATACCAAGTTTGAAAACTTGTTAAAATTCATCCTAAATGTTCTCTCTTAAACATCCAAAGACATCTCTTTTGGACTCACTTCCCTTATAGAAGAGAAAGCTGCATTCAAAGAGTGGCTCTCAAGATTCCTCAAGACTTTTCTACCCTAATTTCTAGCTAAAAGCATTAGAAGATATTGGCCATGATTGCAAAAATGGTCTAATTAACGTCAACACCAATATTGAGAATTTGAGAAGCACTTCTTACATTGAACTCTGGCATCTAAACAAAAGTATCCAAAATGCTAGGAAACGAATTGTTGAGGAAGTTCAAAAACTATGCTCTGGTATGTCTCAACTCACTCTTACTGCTCCTTTTTCTTCTTCCAGAGAGACGGTTGCTATTCTAGAAAGCCAACTCCTCCCCATTATGCAAGAACTGGTTCAAAACATAGGGGACACTGGTTTCTTTGGGTATAAGTGCTCCCTCACTCTTCTTAAAGCCTTGTTTCCATTCTTTGAGGAAGAGGATAGGCAACATGCTCTAACCATGTTCCCCAACCCCACAAAATTATATGTTCAGCTCCAGAAGACCTACAAACTCCTATATCTCATTCCTAAAACTATAGACAAGATCATTGCACATTGCATGGCAAGGAATGCAGAT
This sequence comes from Euphorbia pulcherrima, assembly GCA_947683365.1. Classification (NCBI taxonomy): domain Eukaryota; kingdom Viridiplantae; phylum Streptophyta; class Magnoliopsida; order Malpighiales; family Euphorbiaceae; genus Euphorbia; species Euphorbia pulcherrima. The sequence continues at coordinate 25,123,321 of CANTUS010000009.1, forward strand.
TACTCTATCTACTCTAGAGCCTGGGAAAAGAAATTGGATCAACTCTCCTATATGGTTATAGACCCTCTAGAAGATGCAAATAAAATGGGGGAGAAAAGTAAAGGGAATGAGGGAGAGGCATTAGGATCTGGAAGAGAAACGAAGTAGTATAGCAAGTATAAGTAGTATAGCTATCCCAATGTAAAAATCTGTAATAGCTAGTTCCAAAAAATTTTTTCTTAATATTCTTCTGTAATATGTAACCTATAACTTTATTGATGTTAACCATCGTTAACAACAGAAGTATATATAGTTAAAACATCTATTCAAAAATTGCTTCTAAGTACAATCGTTAATTATACTTCAAAAACTTAGAAGCTAGAATGCAAAAATCTTAGGGGAGTTAGGATGCTAGAATTATAGGGGAGTTTAAATTGTAAATGACTAAGTATTAAGAATCATACTTAGCTCATATTCGCTATTTTTATTATGCTTACTAAACTTAGGTTTTTATTTCTATAAAATTGGGGAGATTGTTAGGAAACAATGATCTGGAAGAATCATATCAAGAACAATCCGAATTAGGTTTGAAACAACAAAAACCGCCAAGTCTGAGAAGAAAATCTGGACAAACATTGAAGATAACAAAACCCTAAGTCCATATAAAAAGCATCTAGTTAGAGTTTGGAAAGGAAACAAACTTCTAACTCCTCAAAAATAGCATCTGAATAAAGACTGATTGAAGGCCATCAAATAAGTTAGAGTTTGAAGACATTCAGAAGATTCTATTTTTAAGTCAGTAAGGAAAAGTTTAAAATTGTCTTTTCCCTCCACATTGGTCTAAAGTCAAAGTTCTTTTTGCCTTAGGGAATGAAAAAGAAGACAACTTGCACACATTTCACAAAAGGACAAATGTCTGACTTGGAAAGAGAAAAAGACAACTACCTTTTTAACCTAGACCAATTGGAAGGCGCGTAGAGCTTACATAGCTAACAAAGCTTGCCTGGAATTTGGCAATACACAAAAAGCCAAACAAATGACTAATGACACCTTTTTACATCAATCCCAAAAATTCAAAAGCGTCAAATAATCTGTCTAATGGATAAATGAATGGCTCTGAAAGTGCCACCTCATACCTCATCAACAGTGAAGATTCAAGATCAACCTCAATGATACAAAATGGCTACATTTATGATCAAAACCTATAAAAGGGAAGCTTCACATGTTAAGAAGGTGCTGGTTCATTTTACTAGAAGATATTACATTGGGAACTCAAGCTAATTCAATCAGTAATCAAAATCCCTCAGAGAACTAAAGACTCCAATCTGTTTGTAATAATTCTCAAGTGAGTATATAAACTTGAGGAATTCAAAAACCAAATCCTTTGACAAAACTAATTGTAAAATCTCATACTTGGGTGAGTGTTGAGATTGGGACTTAGCTTGAACTAGGATAGTTTGAGTGATATATCTATATGGGACTCAGCTTAAATTTGGGTTGAATTTAAGTGGTATATCATTCTAAAGAGAAAGGACTCAGCCAAAAGTTGGTGCTTTTGGTGGTATATCCTACATCTAAAAGAGAGGTCATCATCCGAGGACAACACAAAAGGACTCAGTTGAAGATTGGTGACTTTGTTCGTATACCCTACATCTAGAGGAGAAAACATCTCTGGAGATAATTGTAAAGGCTTGATTCCTGCCCGTTGAAAGGAATCTCACTTGTGGACTTAAGCTCGGAGGAGGAAACTCCGAGGGCTAGACGTAGGTAGGGCCGAACTAGTATAAAATCATTGTGTTTGATTTTCTTTTACCTTTTACTTTATTGAATTACATTTGACATCTACATCATCTGGACTCATTAACACTAGACTAAAATCAAACACGCTATACAAGACTTTTTGAAAGTCTATAAATTTCACAAAAAGGGTCATTCACCCCCTCTGACCCTAAATACATAGGCACATGGACCAACATGCTCCAATTGGTGTAGTTCGTGTGGATACTCATAGAAGCTATCCTACACTTGGATGCTTGTGTAAGAAGGTTTAGCTAAAGGATGCTTCAACTGGTAAGTTTCTCTTTTAATTATTAGGTCTTTTTTCTTTAAGCGTTTTTAGACTTAATAATTGTGCTTAGGTTGTCTTGCATGCTTAGTTCATTTTATGCTTATGCTTAGGTTATAGCTTAGAGTTATAATATGCTAGATATAGAATATTTATGCTAAGATATAACTAAGAGTTACGCCTAGCCTATGCATGCTAACTTAGGTAGAGAATTTGTTTACTTAAGGCTTTAATTAATTATATGCAACTAATAAAAGTTCCTAGGGATAAGGGAAAAAAATTGAATTTCCACCATATGCCTGTTATGCATGTTCAAAGTCACTGTCAATTCTCAATAGGGTTAATGGGCCTTCGCAATTATATATCATTCACCTAACTCATTAACTTTCCATATGAGATATCCAACTCCACACTTGCCCCAACAATCTCCCCCTCAAGTGTGAGTTTATCACCCCATTCGGGCTAAAACCGTGCTCCCCCTTGAGCGCAATACCATGCTCAAACAAATCACACCATCTCTGATACCACTTGTTAGGATCTAGGGGCTTTTGGTTCTGGGGATCAACGATCATCCAAGTGAATGATATACTTCATGGGTTTGACACCATATCTAACCCAAAACCCTAAGGTAATGGGTTAATTGGCCCTTCCCGATTATATATCATTCACTTAACTCATCAACTTTCCATGTGGGATTCTCAAATCACACTTATCCCCAACAATCTCCCCCCTCAAGTGTGAGTTATCACCGCATTCGAGTTAAGACCGTGGTCCCCCTTGAGCACAACACTGCTCAAACAAGCCCACTAACTTTGATACCACTTGTTAGGATCCGAGAGCCTTCAGTCTTGGGAAACAATGAGCACACCCAAGTGAATGATATACTTCATGGGCTTGACACCATGTCTAACCCAAAACCCTAAGGTGATGATGGGTTAATTGGCCTTCCCATTTATATATCATTCACTTGACTCATTAACTTTCCATATGGGATATCCAACTCCACACTTGCCCCAACAATATAAAATTGAATTTATGAAGATAACTTCTTATTTTTTTAATACAATAAAATTGTATTAAATAGTACTAGAATAACAAATAAGATTTTATTCCTTCAAAAAAATAAAATGAATGAAATAGTACTAGAATAGGAAAAAGGAAAGCCCTAAAAAAAATTGTAAAGTATAAAGGGTCCATGAAAAAGATTAAGTAGACTAATATAAAAAATTTATGGCTAACTCTATCAACGTGTAATTCGTGAATGAACTCTACTAGTACTTTGTGTAAGGAGCATAACCTCCAACGCATTAGCAAACATATGTCATACAGCGACTACCGGAAAGGGGATTCATGGATATACTAAATAACGAATTTGAACGGAAAATATAGGCGAACAAAATGACAACCGACGAAGAATTGAGATTGTTATTTTCCAGAAGGTGGACAATCATACAAAGCAAGGAAATGAAAAGGGAAAATGAGAGAGGAGCCATTGTAAAGATTAGAACATGATACACAAGATTTGGGGTTAAAAAGGGTGATCAAAAAATATAATTTTTTTTCATTTAATTATGTGGTGATGATGTGTCGTGCATGTGTCCGGTGGCGGAGACAGGATTCCAACTATGGTGGGGCATAATTGCACTTATAAAAACCATCAATCCGCCTAGACATAAATTAAATAGTATGTATACACTTGTAATGAAGGTTAAAATATTTCCGAAGAAGTCACATATAATACAAAATGGATAAAATATTTATAAGGGATAAAATATTTATGAGGGATAAAATGCAGTACTAAGATATTTTTATAAAGTTATGTATAATACGAAAATGAATACAAGATTTTTTAAGTATAAAAAGAAAGCAACAACAAAGTAAAATTATAAAAAAATTGGAGTAGTTAGTAAGAGATGGTAACAAATAAAGATGAAAAGATATATTTCAAAAGTCTTACTAATTTAAACATAATATCATATCATAACATACAAAGAAAAGTTGAAACATGGGAAAGTCGGATTTGATCCCACACCCAGGAGGGGTAAAAAATGATCCATCCTACTTAGCTAGTGGGGCACAGATCATATATAGTCTAATGCTTATCACTTCTCGTATATATGTCTTACGTTGAACTCACCCTATATATATTTCGTGGTGATCGATGGGGCACATGCTCTATCGTACTCTCAGGACTGGTTCTGACATACCAAGGGGCCCAGGCAAAGTAGAAAATACGGGCCTCGTTGAAAACAATTTTAATATAAATTTCAAATATATTCCAAATAAGAAAGAATTTCATTAATAATTGTATCTATGAGAAAGAATTTCATTAATAATTGTATCTATTGCTCAATTATGCTTAACAATAGTTAAAATTCACAACAAAAATTATTTTACAAAGTCACAATTTTTTTCACAAAGTGATGAAGAAGGGAAACAATATGAACGCTAAAAGTGACTCTTAATATTTCTATTTTTATGAGATTTTAATTAAAAATGTTAGGGATAAAAAAAATAGGTAAATTTATAAGTTTCCTATTTTTATAAATAAGATTAAATTAGAAATATTAAAAATTAAACTTAGAAATAGGTAAGCTTTGAAAATAATAACTGATGCTCAAACGTTTAATGAATTTTTAAATTAAATGAATATTTATAAACGGAAAGAAATAAAGAAAAAAAATAAAGATGGAAACTTACCAACGGAAAATTATAAATTCAAATTTAAATATGAGTCTTACAAATTGATATTTAATGTAGATCTAATATTTTGATAATATAATCTATGTGTACACCATTTAATATAGTATTGAAATGTTCTATATTCAATATTTAACCTCTTCAAAGTTCATAATAATAAAAAATTTAATTTATTAATGACGGTTCTCTTATGTCATGCTATTAATTTAAATTCAAAAAAATTTAAATAAGATTCAAACCGTTTCATATATATATATATATATATATATATATATATATATATATATATATATATATATTGGCCCCTTCACTCTTGAATCCCAGGCCGTCGCATTCTTAACCTATGCTCATGATCGACCCTTTTTTACTCCATTCGCGTGTGCCGTCCTTATATAATACAACTAGTTGAGTGACTATGGAACAGTTGAGTAGTGCAGTTTAAATAAGTTTTTGAAGTTAAGTGAAATTTTAAAAGTTGAGGAACTCAAAATAATAAATTTATAGTACATTAAAATAAATATTATGGTTAAATAAAGGATAAAAGTGGGCAAATAATTAAAGGAGGACACTTTTAAAAAGGAAGATGATGATTTAGGGAACATATCTGATTTTAATTTCCAGCCAAATAGTACAACAAAATTGTAAGTGTTAATGGCCACGTAAGTGGCTTGATGTCCAAACCTCGAATATCTTAATCTCATTATCCTTGTAACGAGACAGATGTCCAAATTTGAGATTAGTATGATTAGGCTCAATACATCTTGATTGTTTTATAAAGTTACCAATTTATAAAAGGACCTTATGATCTCCTAAATTTATTAAAATGGACTTTATAATGCTGAACTTGTTAAAAGGATCTTATAACTCCTTTAACTTAGTAAAAGTAAACTTCAAAATCCCTTTATGCTGACATACCTAGCTTTGTTTTGGTCAATCAATATTCGATTCAATTTTTTGCGATCAGGTCCAAAATCATCATAAAGGAACGTCTCCATGCATGTTACGAACCAGAAAAATAGGACGATCGGTCCGTAAAAGGTTAGAGCGAATCCATCATCGTTCTGCCAGAACACCGAAAAGCCCATGCTCAGAGTTGTAGAAAATTTCATTTTTTTGGTAAATTTAGCATCTAAACTTAATTTTATGACATATATTACAAATTTAGTTATTGTTTATTTATAACAGTTATTTTTTTATTAAAAATATTTTAGTTTTATTTATAAAAAATATTTGGTAGCCTCGCGGGTTGGGTTTGAGTTTTGATTATTTTATAAAAACCCAGCTTGGCCCGGGCATGAATTTTATTTTTAAGGATTGGGCTGGGCTTGAGCTACTAATGTTTTAGTTAGGTTCAATTGGGCCTGACCTGAACCCGATCCAGCCCGACCCATGCCCGTATCTACTTCGAAACTAAGGCAGTGTACGATCATTCATAACAAGTAAATGTCAGAGCCTGAAACATCTAGGGTTAGGGTTAGGGTTGTAGCAACAACGCCGCCTATGTGGCGGTCGGAGTTGCGACCGCCACCACCACTCTTGTGGCGGCGACCGCTATAGTGGTGGCACCCCCGCTACATCATGTAGCGGCGGAGCTGGCACGACCTCCTCTGGCCTGTGTTGGTTTTCTTTTCTCTTTATTTTGCCCATTGGTTTGGATTTTTTCCCCGAACTTTCACTCCGAGTTGTTGTATTTTTGATTGTGGACCATTTAAACCAAATTCAGAGAGAGAAACAGGGACTTTTGGCTTAATTTAAGGAGAGAATTTCGAATTTGAGAGAAAATTGAAAACAAGAGAGAGAAAGGTAAGAACAAGAGAGAGAAAGCTCAAGAAAAGCTTGAATCTGATCCTAATCTTGATTCTAAGTTGTTCTTAGGCTTAATCTCTTAGATTAATCATAAAATCAAGTAGAAATCTTAAGTAAAAAATGGATTAAATAGGCTTAGAGACTATTTCTTTGAAATACTACCTAAACTCGGCACTAATTCTATCACTAATTTCCGTTGCAGTTTCGTAACAAATCATCAAAAAAGAGCTCGCCTGGGTTGATTCGAGTCACAAAGAGTGGATCCATGGCCTAAAGTTAACATATCTGAGTTCTATTAATTTTTTCCTCACCCTTCTTTGCTTTTTGCTGCTGTTTTGTGGTGTTTTAGGAGCCTTTTGCTCATTTTCTTTTAGTATTTTTGCAAAAATCACGTAAAATCGCCCAAGCCTCTGTAAACATCGCTGTCGCTGCAACTAATTAGCCATTGGTGCTACGTCTATAGCGGCACCACTACACTCGTAGTGGTGGCACCACGGTTAGTAGAGGTGGCGCCACAATTAGTCGAGGTTTGGGTCGTTTTTCTAAGTTTTGTGTTTTTCTTCCTCCCAATCCCTGAAATCAATATTATTTTGATGTTTTAAGTCCGTATGTACTGAAATATTGTTGAAATCAACTTAAAATCTTGATGTTTTTTATTTTTTGGGTGCAAAAATGCCATTTCTTCCCTTTTTTTAGAAATTTTCTCGGGGCTACTACAAGCGGGTGTCGCCGCCACTACAGGCTATGGCGCCACCTCTACAACCAGTAGCGCCACCGCTACAACCAGTAGCGCCGCCTCCATAGTAGTAGCAATGTCGCTACCCCCTTGTAGAGGCGCCAGGTAAAATTTTAAAATAGGTCCTATTTTGTGTTTTCTTGCATTTTTAGCCCCGTTTTGCCGTTTTCTTTCATTTTCAGTCCGTTTAATCACCTAAAATTTTTCTAAATATTCTAAAATTCATTCAACTTTTTTAACATGATAAACCAGTTATTTTATTAATTTTTCACCTTAAAAAATAAGAATTTTCCAAAGAGAGCTTTTGTTCGAACATAACCTAGCTCGACCCCTGGCACGGGCTACCGCCCCTTGGACCCCGCAGGGGCCGCCTTATATTTTGTTTTTGCCTGAAAATCATTCGTGCCTTAATTATGCATGTTAACGGGTGTTTTACCCTGGTTTTGTGCCATATCTGTGCTAATGGTTTCTTGCGCAAATGGATTTAGGTTAGATGTATATTAAGTCTTCAGGTATTGTTTATTTTCACGCATAGAAAAATGTATAGGATTTGTAAAGCCCTGTAATAATTATTTAATTTCATGCTTTTATTTATTTATCGCTTTTACATGTTATGCTGTGTGATGGATAATTATTAACCCAAAATTTTAAATTAGGGGATTTAAATCACATAAGAACGAAAGGATGCTTTTATTGAAACATAAATGATTTGATTTGGTTAGTAACGAAGAGTAGGTAACATCATCCAAACTCGGAATCTCTATTTTAAGGTAGGGTCTAACCACTCGGTGGGAATATCGTACCCATATTCCTAGTAGAGCTAAACTGGGCGGCAACTCTTTCTTAAAATACGGGATTCTGATCACATATCTTTTTAACCACTTAAATTGAACTTAAATTCAACTTCAACACCATTTCAATTAATTTTTATCACGCCCTCTAAAATGATGATCCCTCCGTCGGCTCGCTTGGCCGCGCTTATTTTTTCGCCTTTGCAAAAAAGGTTGCCTGCTCATAACAACTTTCATATTATAAATAATAAATACGTATATTTTTTAATATGATAATTATTAGTTCAGGCTAGGCGGGTTTGGGTTTCAGGACTAAAATCAAGCCCATCCTATACTTTATTTGGGCCTCTTCAGGTTCGGGCCAGGCCTAATCTCCAATTAGATTGTCTAAACCCGACCTACGAAAGGCGGGCCTCGCGGGCTGGCGGGTTTGTGCCTAGGTCTAATTTCAAAGTACGGGTTTTATATATAGTTACAAGCCTTTCTTTTGTTTATGGGTTACTGATTACAAATGTTACAACGATACAGGACTTCGTAGTCCCTCTCATGAGACAATGATGACATATATTCGTATTTTAATCCTCATTAAAATTTCTTTTTGAATTTTTATTTTCAGAAAAATTCAATTCAACATGTCCTACTACGCGTCCTATAGAAGCTTGAACCGATGATTTACACTAAAAATTAAAAATAGTCCTAAATATCCTAAAAATATCGAAAGTATCTCAAATAATTCAAAAAATCCCGCTTTGACCTTTTTAGGGCGGATTCGACCCCTAATCCACCTTTTAGGCAAGGCCACAGCCACTTTTCAGACCTAGTTAGGGTCGTGAAGCCGCCATCGGCTTCATAATACCGCCGATGGTGTCGCTCATGCCGCCGGCAGTATGACTTTGTGCAGGTAGCCAGCTTTTTACCATGCCTTTATGTTATATATGATGTATGCCCTTAAGGTAATTAGGGCAATATACCTTAATTATGTATTAGTATGAATAATTCATTTTATTAATAAAGGCGTTTAATATTTTGTTATATCGATGTCTTCATATATATTGTTAGTGGTTAAAATATATTCATTGATATCTTTGTTCAAAAGTCCTTGACATAAAAATAGCATGAAGTGAGAGACATCCTAGTGGGACAATGTTTAGTGAGACATGCTTCATGTACAATTATGATTATGTTCAAACTATCCCTAGTCATAGTTTCATTAAGAAAGGATATTAATGGACCAGAAAGACTAGATTGTGGTCAACTTTCCTTGAAAGGGTCTAAGCAGTTAACCTCTTAAAGACTGAATGTGGTGCCTTGAGTTTTACACATAGTTATATCTGGAAGATATATTGGAGACTGCAGTAAGATAAACACTTGGTATATATATCAATGTGTTAGTGTTTATCTTCATGCAGCAGCTTTGCAAATATCCTTATACTTTAGATCCTGATTACCTTGTGTGGTACTTTCGCTATACTTTGGGTCATCTCTATTCACTCATTAATTTAGGGTGCCACGAGTGATTATGGGTATAATGATGACAACATGTTGGTAAGCTACGTAGTAGGAAAGAATCCATGCTCAAGATATATTAAGGAGTTGTACCTGACCGCTTGTTGAAGTGATGATTGTTGTGAACCTCTGATCAGAGTATGTATTTGATAGAGATAGTTTTTAGCCTAACACATTATGGTAAAAAGCAATATTCTTCACTAACAAGTAAATAATTGGGATAGTGTGAGCACAAGATTTTACAGTCCCTCGCACGAGACGATGATGGAATATGCTCGATTTTATTCCTCATAATAAAAATTCTTTTTTGAAATTTCTATTACCGATATAAAATTCTCTACGAACTTTATTTTTGGAAAAATTCAGTTCGGCGTGTCTGGTAATGCATCTGGTGGTAGCTCAGACAGATGATTTGCACCTAACAAAATAATTTAGTTCAAAACAACATAAATAAAACCCTAAAAATTCAAATATTCCTGATGAAATCCACTTTGGCCTGATTTCCTCTCCCTTTCCCCAATTTCGGGATTAAATCGTGCTTAGCTTTTCAAACCTGTGAGGAGAACGAGGCCGTCGGTGGTCTTGTTGATACCACCGACAGCCTCACTGATATCGCTGGCGGTGTCATCCATGCCGCCGACGGCATGACCTTCAGTTGCAGAACATCTGTGTGCCTTTTTGCTCGATATCTTTCGAATAATTGATCCAAGGAAATTTCCAATGGATTTTAGCCTATATAAGCAGCATTTCTCAACTGATAGAGAGGTTGGCAAGTACACACTTGAATTTTTGGGAGATTTTGATTAGTTTTAGTGGGATAAGGTAAAGAAAAGGTAAGAAAAGAGGAATCGCCCCATCTTTTCTTGGTTTTTGTTCATTGAACTCTTTGATATTAACTTAAAATCAGTAGACTTTTGGATTAAAAATCAATTTAATAGGTTTTAGAGCCTTGAATACCCCATTCACTACCCAAATCGTCATTTGAGCTCCCTGGAGGTGTCATTCGGATCACAAAGAGGTGGATTCACGGACTTGAGGTATAAATTCTGAGTCTCATAGCTCTTTGGCTTTCATTTTAGTTGTTTTTTGTGTTTTAGTTACTGTTTGTTCTTAGTTTTGGGTTTTTGGTCACTTTCCGGCCAAAAATAGATGCTTCAAGAAACTCAAGCCATCAGAGGCATTGAAGCCGCCGACGGTATCGACTATGCCGCCAACAGCATCGTTGATACCGCTAGTGGCCTCATTTGCCCCCAATGGCCTTATTGTCTTTTAGGACCCTTTCTTTATGGTATCCAGAATGTCATATAGCCTGCCTGTGTAACTAAGATTGCTGGCAACATTAGTGATGCCACCGGCGGCCTAAGTCATACCACCGGCAGTATGGAGTTCTAGACAGCAGTTTTTTTTCGTTTATTTCCAACCTAGTTTAATTTCTGAAGCTAGGATGTATAGTATCACGACGGGAATTCAGGATTCCCTAAAAATGGTCCAAACCCCATAACCTGTGGCATTTTCACTAATAATTTGTTTAAAATAATAATCGTGTCCAAAATGGACTCTTCCCTAAAATTTATTCGAAAAAAGGACCCTAGCCCGGGGCTCTGCCCCCAGACTCCATCCAGGGTGCTAGCCCGGAAACTCACGAGGGGCTACTACCCCTCGACCCAATCCAGGGAGCTACCCCTCGACTAACCCCCCTGCCGAGGGCACCTCTATGTGTGATATAACTCATACAACGTGTTGTGTTTGTGCTAACCATTTTTGTGCAAGTAGAATAGGTTAGATGTATGTTAGGCCTTCGGGTATTTTATTTATTGCATAGAAAATGTATAGGATTTGGAAAACCATGCAATTATTATTTTATTTTGCTCATTTTTATTTGGGATGACTGTAATAATTTATTTATTTATCGCTTTGAATGCTTAGTGACGCGATAATGATGTATAAACTGGAAACACAATAAATAGGGTGGAATAAAACCAATTAAGAAAGAATGAAATCTCTTAACTTGGCCAATGTAAAATAGATAAGATCATCCGAACTCAGAATCTCTACTTAAGGTATGGTTTACCACGATGTGGAAAAATCGTACCTAAATTTCCCGATTGAGCTGAACTGAGTGGCGACTCTATTTTAAGTACGGGATTTCAATCTCGTATCTTTTGTACATTAAAATATGCCAAACCATTTTCACAATCACCATCACGCCTATTATTATTTTCATGGAGACTGGTCCACCGGCCCGGCTTCACAGCCCGTCCAAAATGTCATCCACTCACAATGGCGACTCTCCTGGGGATTAATCTCTTTAAAATTGAAATTTAAAATTTTCAATAAGTTTAAAGGGTTTTGATGATGTATTGAAATCATTGGCAAAATTAAAACTTCATTCTTTTTAATGACATTTTATCCTTAAGCATGTAGGTAGTTTTGTAATATTAGGTGCCCTATTTTACCTGAGAAGCTCACGAAAGTATCACTCATGCCCCGTTTGGAATTGAGGATGCCTAGTGGGTGGATCACTCGTTTTAACGAACATGTAAACTCTAATAGCACGTATTTGGGGAGTGGTTGAGTAACGTGGAATCAAGGTAAACGAGAACCTTCTACATCAGCAACCCTATAACCAAAGCTGCGTTAAAAAAAGCCTTAGCACTTTAATCCTTTAGGATTACCAAAACAAAGAAAATAATTGGGACGCACTTCCCTCGCTATATCTGGTTAAGAAGCTCACCTCCATCCTTCTAAAGAGGCATTACTCAGGAGTCATAAGGTTTGAAGAGGGACATTTTGTATGCTATATGCTATGTACTCATGCATCACCCATGCATCGGGTCTGAGAGACAAAAATCAATCAACTTACCCTTACCGATCTCCCTTCATGGAAGAGGTTTAGCAACATCCATAGGACTTCTTTTTGTACCCCCGTTGAGTCACGACATATCACTATGCATGACAAGGAGTATGAAAGTCCTACGAATGTTGGAGGGGTAAGCCGCCGCATCATCGCTAACCACATGTACATGCAACGATGCATACCACGCATCGATTATTAGAAAAAGGTCATTCACCCCATCCATGGAATCACATAAACCATGCATAATCTGATCCGCTACCTACCATTTTAGCTAGGAGGAGGTAAAGTTATCGTCATACCCTAGTTTGGAGAATGTTAGAAGACCACCTGATTCATCATTCTCTCACCCCGGTTGTCACCACAGGAAGTTGAAGGAGTGCCGTATACTGATTCCTTTAGGGAATCAGATTTAGAGAAGATTCAGTTAGGTAAGAATTCCTTTTAGCCAGTCATGTCTTTCTCGAACAATGAAGGACACCCTCCTCTACCTGAGGAGCAAGTAGGTCCTACTCTCACCTCGGGGGTAGGATCTCAACTGCCCCCTAGTTTTGACTTTGCTAGTGCCATGGCTCAGTTTCTAAACTCAGATGCATTTCAAGCCTCTATCCAAACCACTGTCCAAGCAGCCGTCAAGCAAGCCCTTATGGATAGGAATTTTGACCAAGTTTCTGAGTCTAATATATGAGCCCAGAATGGTTCAGTCCAGATGTTGGTCAATCTGGTAGGGATAAGACCTGTTGCACCTATTTTTCACCCATCATCCTCTACTCAACCTATGGCAAGCCCGTTTTAGTTTAGGTGAACCTTTGATTTTCTATAAACCTCGACAACCCCGCCGATTGTTCCTTACAATCCAAGGCTTTAGGTTAGAGCTCGGTTCCTCTTATGTTCACTCATCAGTATCTGCCTTTTTTCAGTGGACTAATCCAGCCTCTACCATCTTTTACTCCTTCTCAATTTGTGGGAACTCACAGGGGCACTACCTACCCCAAAACCCTTTCAGTAGCCAGCTAATCGCTCGTCCCCACTTAGACATTCCTCCACTATCCTTACCAGTTTTGAACCACCAGGTCACACAATATCCTGGCATGGCACCTGAGGCCATACCTTTCAGCCATTAGCCGATCGCTGACCAGGTCACACAGCCTCCAATCATGAGACCCGAGATTCAAGCCTATATCTGCCAACTCTTATCTGCCAAGGAACTTGAGTGCAATGAGGATTGGGTCCTCGATAACTTTACTATGCCCAATATGGCACACTATAATGGGTCTGGCACCCCTGTTTCTCACATCATTATGTATGAAAGCATCCGAGTGTGATGAAGTTAAGCAACAAGGTCCTTACTGAAATGTTTTCATGCTCTCTACGAGGCCCTACTCTTGAATGGTATCACACTCTACCTAAGCACATTGTCACTGATTGGAAGCTCATCTCCGAAGCTTTGAAAGTGCACTATAGTTTCAATACCATGATGGAAATGACTCTCTAGCACCTTGAAGGGGTTCGCCAGCTACCTAGTGAAACTTTTAAGCAATACTTTGACCGGTGGATATCAAATCAGGTCTTGATGAAATTTAAGTTGAGCCTTGAGGAGATGATTATGAAAATCCTCGAGGGGACTCTTCCCATTTTCTGCAAAGAGATGGCTACTGACTCGTTCTCCTCATATAAGGTAGTATTCGAAAAGGCCGAGAAAATTGAGCGTGAAGCAGAGCACGAAAAAGCTGAAAGGGCCAAGAAAACCATGGTATAGGAAGAACAATGATACCCCTGTCGTGAGGCCTACACCTACCAAGCCTAGGGCTCCTACTACAGTATACGCAGTCAGTTAGATGCCATCAGTAGTCACTGCAGTCGAACCTGGTGCCAACCCATTTATGTTAGTGAATCCCTATAAGCTACCACTCAGAACAATCTTCCCTAGGTTGCATGAGGCTAGTTTTCTCAAGTCCCTCTATGAGTATAAGCCACCTAAACCTAAGAATGAGAATAACTTTTGCGAGTATCACGTTCAAATAAGCCATCACACCAATAGTTGTAGAAACCTACTCAATGCCATAAAACGTCTAGTAAGGGATATGAAGATTTCTGAACCTGAGAAGGCACCCAACACCATGAACAATCCCCTACCAAAATTCAGTGGCAAGTAGGGATGCCGATTCCAACATGCCCGAAGGTGTGACCTTACGAGACCCTTTGCATGTGGAGGATAACTGTTTGAATATGTAACTTTCTTTAGAATTTTGAATAATTCCACTATTAAAACTTTTAATTCGGTGAACAATTTCATTTTGTTTACTTGTGTTTTGTTTTGCCTAGCTTGTCCTTGCACTCGTATGAACATACCTATAACATTTTTAGTATTCGAGATACTTCATAAGCATGAAATTAATTTGAGTACGAATGGAATCTCCCAAATGGTAACCATTTCCAATAATTTAACTCCTATTAAAACAAATATGAGATAATAAAAGTGCTGAAAGATAGCGATAACACATACACCTGATCACAGAAGGATACGCTCATAATAGGCTACCAAATTTCCAAGCATCCCATCCCCATGGGTATCGTGTGCAAGCCAATCAAATGGAAGCCTCACCATTTGCAACCACCACATGGACTATCTCAAAAACAAGATTCATCAGGTGTTTTATAACTTATGCAACCCAAATTGCAATTTCATCGCTAAGACGAAAAGGCCCCATCAACAACAGGTTCATAGGAATGTGTAACATCTTCCTCCTATCAAGCTTCACAGTCTCTCTACTCTTTGGCCATTTCTATCATAAAGGATAAATATGATCAACAAGATTCAACCATCACAAACTCATGGACATAAATTCACCAAAATGGTTATAGAGTACTCCTCAAGATAGCCGAAAGCCAAATCCTATGTCTGTCTAAACATCAAGAGGACAGCCAAATTCGTAAAGGAACATGTCTTGGCTCAGTCCGATGCATCTCATCACTCGGCCTCAGACAACGAAATCTAGCTTCAAGGGGTAGCTCCCAAATTAATGAAGAAATGTGTAATTGAACACTAGCCTCTCCATGTAAACCGTAGACTAAAAGCACAGTCAGAACGGCTAACAAGCCAATCTGGAAAGCACCTCATAAGCATCAAAACTCCCATGAACCAAATTCTCGTTGTATCGCCAATCAAAGTCGGAATGAAGCCCTCGTACGATCAAGAAAGTACTCAATAAATGAGACTGTGAAGATCATAAGCAGGGGCAAAAGCGAGTTCATCGATCTAATCAACCAGGATGGGCTTTAAGATTATCAGATCTAAAACAAAAAAAATAAATCAGAAAAGTCGCATAACAAAAAATATATAAATAATAAATCACCCGCCTTTCGGTCTTCTACTGATCAGGCAAAAATTAGGATGACACCCGATGTTGGTATTCTTCAAACTAGTCAAGCAAAAATTAGGGTATCTCTTCATAAAGTTGCCCGCTGAATTGAAAATACAAAAAGGGTGGTTTAGGCAAAAATGAGGGCCATGAGAGACAAAAGTAAGATGTTAAACTAAAAATCTGTAAAGAGTTGTTAATGCTAGGAGTTCGATTAATGGAAATGGTTACTAACATCTTGTACTCTGATCAAATTCATTCACTAAAAGTGTCTTTTGTACAGAAATTTTTATGCTTGTGATTGTATGAATGCCTGGTAGCCAACGGGTGAAAACATCGTGAGTAAACTTAATGAAGGGTACTCAGAGCTCATCCGTATAAGTGCACAATAATTCAACATGAAACAGACAAACAAATCTGGATAGACTGAAAACATCTAGGTCTATGCAAAAGTCAAAAATAAGTCTACTGGATTGAAAACCCAAAAAGGGCAATCCAGGCAAAAAAGAATGACTAAAAAAATAAATAATTAAAAAAGAAATAAAGGAAGAGAGAAGATAGGCAAAAAATCCGAAAAGGACGGACTATGCAAGAAATATGTCTGCTGGATTGAAAACCTGAAAGGGCGATCCAGGCAAAAGTTAAGACAAGGTTCGATAGATTGGAAACCCCTAGGCTCAGTCTATGCAAAATTTAGAACCAACATAAAAATAATCAAGAAAAGCAAAGGTACATCATCATTGAGAGAAAGACAAACATCATTCGCCCTCCCCACAAGAATGTCAAGCCTCAAATAAAACTCAAACTCAGGTCTAAGCCCTTCATCGTAATTTTCCTTCAGGAACTTCACTCCTATCAAATGGGCCTACCTAGTCAACAAGGGGCATTTGGAAGGGGCATAGTTTCCTTGAGCCTCTTAGGACCATCCATATATCAACAAGAAGCACCTGGAAGAGCCAAAGTTCTCTCCAACCCCTTTGGGTCATATAGCAATCAAAAATAAACATCAAGGGTCACGCTCAAGATGGTTCAGAAGACCCGTCAAACCTTCGCAATGACTCCTCCGGACCCCCCGAAAATTCCTAACTCAATTTACAGTTCATACTTCTATTTTTACTAGTTGATCAAAGGAGCAAAAATATTTTTTTCACAAAATTGATCAATCTGTAAAAACATCACTTGTACTTCAACTAACTCTTCTTTCTCTGATCCTTAATATAGGGGCACCTCACGTAAAACAAGTAATGCTTGCCACTCATATGACACTTGCTGCAAAACCAAAGGCGCTTACTACCAATTACTGGGGGCAACTCATGCACCAAAGTCCAACCTTGCTCTTCAGACCCTTTCGGCGGAAGACCAACTTGGCTCTTCAGACCCTTCTTGGTGAAAGACCAATCAGGCCTTTCAAACCCCCTTAGCAAACCCCCATGCACCAAAGTCTGACCTGGCTCGTAAGACCCTTTTGGCAAAAGACCAACCTGGCTCTTTGGACCCTTCTTGGTGAAAGACTAATCCGAATCTTCGGGCTCCCTTTGCAAACTCTCACCGTAAAAGTCCGACCTGGCTCGTAAGACCCTTTCGGCAAAAGACCAACCTGGCACTTTGGACCCTTCTTGGCAGAAGACCAATCCGGATCTTCGAACCCACTTGGCAAACTCTCTCCACAAAGGTCCAACCTGGCTCTTTGGACGCTTCTTGGCAAAAGACTAACCTGGCTCTTCGGATCCTTCTTGGATAAAGACCAATCCAGCTATTTGGACACCCTTGGCAAACTCTTTCCACTAAAGACCGACCTAGCTCATAAGATCCTTTCGGTGAAAGACCAACCTTGCTCTTTAGACATTTCTTGGCATAAGACTAATATGGCTCTTTGGACCCCTCTTAGCAATATCTCCTCAAAGCCCAAGCCCGACCAAGGGGCAAACCAATCTAAAAGCTTAAGCCCGACCAAGGGACAAGCCAATCAATAAAGCTCAAGCCTGACTATGAGCATGGGCTTTTCAGTGACCCTCAGAATGATGATGACTTTTTATTCTAACCTTTTACGGTCTAGTTGTTCCATTATTTTAGAATCAAATTGCATTTGGCAAGTTCTTTGTTGATGATTTTAAGATCTTTGACCCTGATTAAATATAATAATTGGATCGCTTTTAATATGTTAATCGCTTCCTTTCACCTCGCACTTAGTAATTTATTTTGCAATTTTTCCTTAAAATCTGAACATTCTCAGTGAGTCTCGTTTATGACATTGGGTTTTTCGATCTCCGAGCTTTCTAGAATGTCAAGAATTGCCCTTTTCCGGTTCTTATCCTGTAGGTTGTTCGCATCTCGGGCTCAGTAAGCTGAGCCCCTTGGCCTTTTTTTCCCTAAGTCCCCCTTGATCTGATGGCGGCAGCGGCCGGCACCGTCATCGGGGTGCTTAGCCGTATGGTCCACGGTCTGGCCTGCGTAGACCACGCGGTGGCCGAGTGGCTCATGAGTCCATGAGACATGGCCTAGATTTGGCCGTGTTATGTGATGCGACCTAGGCTGGGCCGCATCGCTAACATGGCCTTCATGCAAAGAATCTGTAGACTAATCTTTTCGGGTTTCCTTTGCCACCAAGTCAGGTTTTGGGATTTTTCCATCAAATATTGACATTTGGGGGACTAATTCCGAAATTTTACACTTGGGGAGTCTATAAATACCCATCAAAAATTAGTTTGATGGACTTTTTTTAGCTGATTAAGAAAAGAATCAAATTCTTAGAATTCTAAGGTTTTAAGGAGAAAAAGTTTAATAATATTGGGAAAATCTAAGCCAATATACTTGGTTCTTGATTCTTAAATCTTGTTAGACTTAATCTCTTAGGTTAAATCAGTAAAATCTATTAGAAATCTTAGGTAAAAATTGGTTTAAATAGGATTTAGGGACTTTTTTTCTTACAAATCACTAAATCCCTTGCTAAATTGTTGTTTTATCGGGTTTTCATCTCAAATCCGTCCCAAAGCTTGCCAAACATCCGGTTTGGGTCTCGAGAGTGGATTCACAGCTTTTAGGTAACTTTCTGAGTTCCAATCTATTTCTTTGTATTATTTATTTCTGTTGCTACATTTTTTGTTGTTTTTCCGGGCGTTTGCCCCTTTTCTTCATCCTTTTTATGATTTTCTACCAAAACTCCAGCTGATCGTTCCAGCGAATGTCAGGCCGATTGAACTTCACCTAGGGCACCTCACTGAGTCGGCCTAATGCTTCGTTCAGTCGGCCTAAGGGTCGCTCAAGCGGCCAATCATCATTTTATCAGATTTTCTAGGTTCCTTTCCCCCCCAAACTAAAAAACCAGAGTTATTTAAGCATTTTAAGTCCGAATCTATTGTAACAGCGTGGGAAATGACTTGAAATTTTAGTAATCTTGGGTTTTCAGGCACAAAAAGGTTGATTCTGGCTTGTTTAGACACTTTTTTCGGGCAGGCCACTTCAGTGGGACGAAGGCCGACTCTGTGTCATCTAGGCCACCTTGTTGAGTCGGCCTACCAAGTCGTTGAGCCGGCCTACCACCTAACTGAGTCGGGCTACTATAAAAATGTCCAAATGGTCCCTATTTACTTTATTCTGTTGTTTTGGCCCAGTTTTTGTCATTTTTGACCTGGTTTTGGTCATTTTAACGTGTTTTTAGCCCCGATTTCAACCCAAAATTTTTTCATAAAATTATGAATAATCTGAAACTGTTTCTATATTATTTTATTCTATTTTTAGATTTTATTTTTGCTTTATTTGATTTAATATGCATTTTAATAGCTTAAAAATAGCGTTTTTAACTAAATAAATCTAAATAAATCGTTTTCCACCAACTAAAATTTCAAAAAATATTCTGAATATGCTAAATCTGATTTTAGGATGTTTAGTTAATTTCTTTCACCTTTTTAGGTTGTTAGATAGTTAACTAATGTCCGAAAATTATGTTTTTATCCAAAAAAATCAAAAATTACCATTTTCTTCATGCTATGTGTTCATTTTCCGCATTTTATTTATTCATGCCTTATTTGTGATATGCCCGTATATTTCTTCCCTCGTTTGGACCCGGGTCCAAGTCGGTAAGCTCGGTTAAAACCTGGTTTCGCCCTTTTATTTATTTATCACTTTACTTTCTTGCATTAGAAAAATGTATAGGTATTCGTAAAGCCTTGTAATAATTTTATTTCCTTGCTTTGCTTATTTATCGCTTTTCATATGATGTATGGCATATAAACCGAAAACACCAAACAATAATCGGAGTAAATCGCATAAGAACTAATGTCAAATTTATTTAAATATAATCGGCTTCATTTAAAAATAGAAAAGTAAGCAACATCATCTGAACCTAGAATCTCTATCTTAAGGTATGCTCCAACCACCTGGTGGGAATATCATACCAAAATTCTCAGTGGAGCTTAACTGGGTGGTGACTCTATCTTAAAATACAGGATTCTAAGTCTCGTATCTCTTAACCCATTAATCGGACTAAATTTCAACTTCAACATCGCTTTCATTATCCATTTTCATCACGCTAAAATAAGGATCATCCCTTAGCACGCTTCACGGTGCTCGTTGTTTCTCCACCCCATGCCAAAGAGCATTAAAGCTTACCGTGCGGGCAGGGGAATCAGGGTTCGACGGCTTATAGTGGCGACTCTGCTAGGGGGGAAAAGAACCCAAAAAATTTGACAAAATGATGATTGGCAGCTTGAGTGACCCGTAGGTTGACTGAACAAAGTGGTAGGCCGACTCAGCAAGGGGGCCTAGGTGACGTTCAGTCGGCCTGACATTTGCCGGAACAGTCGGCCGGAGTTTTAGCAGAAAATCACAAAAAGGATGAAGAAAAGGGGCAAATGCCCAGAAAACAACCAAAAACACAGCAACTGAAATAAATAATAAAAAGAATTAGATTGGAATTCAGAAAGTTACCTAAAAGTTGTGGATCCACTCTTGAGACCTAAACCAGACGTTTGGCAAGCTTTATGACGGATTTGAGATGAAAACCTGATGAAACAACGATTTAGCAAGGGATTTAGTTATTTGTAAGGAAAAAAGTCCCTAAATCCTATTTAAACCAATTTTTACCCAAGATTTCTAATAGATTTTAATGATTTAACCTAAGAGATTAAGTCTAATAAGATTTAGAAATCAAGAACCAAGTATTTTGGCTTAGATTTTCCCAATATTCTTAAATTTTTTATCCCTAAAACCTTAGAATTCTAAGAATTTGATTCCTTTCCTAATCAGCCAAAAAAAAGTCCATAAAACTAATTTTTGATGGGTATTTATAGACTCACCAAGTGTAAAATTCCGAAATTAATCCCCTAAATGTCAATATTTGACGGAAAAATCCCAAAACCCGACTTGGTGGCCAAGAAAACCCGAAAAAGATCAGTCTGCAGATTCCCTCCGCGAAGGCAGCCTAGCCCAGGCTGCGTCACATGACGAGACTAGATCTGGGCAATGTCATGCGACGCGGCCTGCCGTATGGTCCATGCAGCCTAGAGCATGGACCACGCAGCATAGGACCCTGGCGGCGGTGCTTGCTACCACCATCAGATTGGGGGGACCCAGGAAAAAAAGGCCAAGGGCCCCGGCTCGCCGCGCCCGAGACAGGAATAACCTACATGATGGGAACCTGAAAAGGGTGATTCTTGATATTCCAAAAAGCTCGGAGAGCAAAGAACCCAATGACATAAACGAGTGAGGGGAAAGGAAGCGGTTAACATGTTAAAAGCGATCCAATTATTATATTTAATCGGGGTCAAAGATCTTAAAATCGTCAACAAAGAACTTGCCAAACGTGATTCAATTCTAAAATAATGGAACAACTAGACCGTAAAAGGTTAGAGCAAAAAGTCATCATCAATCCGAGGGTCATTGAAAATCCCATGCTCACACTTCATACCATATTTGCCAAATTGTAAGAGAAATGTCTGCTTATCCCTCTTCATGAATACCGTTCTCCTACGCCTGAAGAGAAGGGGAACTTTTTTCGCTATCACATTCAAAAGGTACCGGAAACTGATTCTGAATTGGAGGAGACTAAACTATCTCTCCACCTAGCTTTATGGTCACTCCCTGCGAGGCCACTTACCCTCGAAATCCTTTTTCTCGTCCCCAAGTTAAAATCTCGGTTCCTCCGCCCTTTCAGTTTGGGTCATCTTCATGCGACTAGGTCACACAGCCTCCGGGCCTTACACCTAAAATGGCGGTTTTCTTTAGGAAATTTTTGAACAGGAGCGAGGATAGGGAAGAAGTAAGAGGTGATGATTGGGTGCCTTTCTCAAAGCCCCAAATGGATGCTTATTCAAGCGATTGCCCCCCTAAGTCCCATATAGTTATGTATAAGCAAATCATGTATGTCCAAAAGATTGGGGATAAGGTGCTGGCCAAGTTGTTCCCGTGTACCCTTTTAGGCCCTACTCTCGAGTGGTACAATAGTCTTCCAAAGTCCACAATCCTAGATTGGAAGCTGCTATCTGAAGCTTTGAAAAGCCCGTGCTCACACTTCATATCATTTTCGCCAAATTACGAGAGAAAGGCCTGCTTAACCCTCTTTGAGAATGCCATTCTCCTACGCCTGAAGAGAAGGGGAACTTTTGTCAGTATCTTGTTTAAAAGGTACTAGAAACTGATTCTAAATTAGTGGAGACTGAACTATCTCTCCACCTAGCTTTGTGGTCACTGCCTACGAGGCCACTTACCCTTTAAATCCATTTTCTCGCCCCTAGATCGAAACCTCGACTCCTTCACCCTTTTAGTTTGAGTCATCTTCATACGACCAGGTCACGCAGCCTCTGGGCATGACGCCTGAAATGGCGGCTTTCTTCCGGCAATTTCTGAATAGGAGTGAGGATAGGGAAGAAGTAAGAGGTGATGATTGGGTGCTTGAAAATTTCTTAATGCACCAAATGGATGCTTATTCAGGTGAAGCCCCCCCTAAGTCCCATATATTTATGTATGAGCGAATCATGCATGTCTAAAAGATTGGGGATAAGGTACTGGCTAAGTTGTTGTCGTGTACCCTTTTAGGCCCTGCTCTCGAGTGGTACAATACTCTTCCAGAGTCCACAATCCTGGATTAGAAGCTCCTATCTGAAGCTTTGACTGCCCATTATGTATTTAATTCTACAATGGAGATGTAATTCAGCATCTTGAGGCAGTTAAGCAAAAGCCCATTGAAGCTTTCAAATCTGATTTCAATCGATGGATGGCCACTCAGGCCCTTTTAAAACAAAAGCTCATCCTTAAAGAAATGATCCAAAAAATGCTTGATGGGGCTCTCCCGCTCTTTTGAAAAGAGATGGAGACCAATTCTTTTGAGTCCTATCAAAAAGTTTTTGAAAAAGCTAAAAAGATCGAGCGTCGGGAGGAAAAGGAAATGGCTAGCAAGCCAAATGGCAAACCCATAATTCAGCATCTTGAGCCAGTCAAGCAAAAGCCTAGCGAAGCTTTCAAATCTTATTTCAATCGATGAAGGGCCACTCAAGTCCTCTTGAAACAAAAGCTCAGCCTTAAAGAAATGATCCCAAAATTGCTTGCTAGGGCTCTCCCACTCCTTCGAAAAGAGATGGAGACCGATTCTTTTGAGTCCTATCAAAAAGTTTTTAAAAAAGCTGAAAAGATTAAGCACCGAGAGGAAAAGGAAAGGGCTGGCAAGCCAAGTGGCAAACCCAGGTTCAAGAGCGGTAACTCTCAATCCTTCAAGGTTGCTCCGGACCTAACTGGGGAGAAGACACTTGCAGTTCAAGTTATCGATCAAGGAAGTGTTTTCGTAGTGCAAACCACACCCGCTCGGGCCCCTGGTCAAAAGGCATTCATGTCTCCATAGAAGCTCCCTCTTTATATCATATTCTCCAAATTGCGAGAGAAAGGCCTGCTTAACCCTCTTTGTGAATATCGTTCTCCTACGCCTGAAGAGAAGGGGAACTTTTATCGCTATCACATTCAAAAGGGACACACAACAAATCAATGTAAGCCTTTAGGTATGGCTATTTAGCTCTTGGTAAGAGAAAGAAAAATGGATGAGCATGCAAGGAAGACTGATGCTAAGGAGAAGCCATTGCCGAGGTTTGATGATGAAGTAAGTGTGATCAATTCTAGTCTCCCCAAAGATATTCTATTGGCCATGGTCTCCTCTAGTTCAGCCAATACCCCTAGAAAACCAGCTCTGCCACCAAATCTGACAAGAATCCTATGAGGTCTCTAGTAGATAAAGGATACAAATTATCAGCCAAGCAAGCAAAGGTTTTGGACTTCGTCCTGGATGATGCGCCAATGACAGCTACTAAGGGTGCTTAATCTACTAGCTCTGCAAATCAAGACCCTCCGCCTATGGAGGATGCTTTTTTTGTGATGTAATTTTCTTTCTTTATGGTTCTAGTATCTAGATGTGAACATTTACGCCCTTGAGGCACTTTAATTTAATGAAAGACTCTCTCTTTTTGCTTATCTGTTTGATGTTTTGCCCGATGGGTCCATGCATTCATTTTTGTCGCAAGCATAATAAGTTTAGTATTTACGACATTACGTTAACTGAAATAAGTTTGAGTATAGATGATAATCTAAAATGGTAACCACTTTCTAATGACCTAACCTTTGAAAGAAAATGAGAGTTAACAAGTGGTTAAAGATCATGATAATGCTTTCGTACCCAGGGGTCATCATCGGTTTCCTGAGCGTCTCATCTCCATGCCTGAAACAGCAAAAGAAGCTCAGACTTCCTAGGATAGATCAAATATGTCAATCAATCCATTGCTGGCCTTATAGCAATATGCAAACTACCAAAGAAGTGTTAGCCGATTATTGATGAAGAGCATCACCGGATCATCTTTGATAGAGTTATGGCTTATCTTTTCTTCGCTCACCCATTCTCAAATCTCCCACCTCCATGCAACATTGCCTTTTCCCCCTATCCATTCCCTTACACCCTTAAACCTTCCCTGTTTCTCTCCTCCTTGGCCATTCTCAGAGAGGGGGGCACATATGATCGGTAAGATTTGTCCCTCATCAATAGAGGGGGAAGCCGGCCCTTTTCACCGACATTACCGCCGAGAAGATGGTCCAGTTCATCAAGAAACACATCTTGCCTCGGTACAGCCTACCTCATCACATCATTTCAAGCAATGGGTTTTAATCTTGAGGGGCACCTTCTGATCGATCAGAAATTTAGGTTCGAGCCAACAAATCTTCGCCGCACTGCCGATGAGCTAGTGGGACAACCAAAATCGAGAGCCTTATTGAACCCAGCTTCAAAGAGACCCCTATGGACTAAGGCGCAACCTGAGCAAATTAAACTGTCTTTAGATATATCAAAAGCATGGTGAATTTGCCCCACAACCGAGTCAAGCATCAGGTATCCGTCAAAGGCTAAAGATCTGATTCTAAAGTAAGCAAAGCCTACAAACACCGACCCAATGGGGGAAATCCTATCCAGATTGGATAAGGCTTCGCATATCCAGAAAAGCACTCGATCCATGGGGCATGATTATCAATGATAATGAATTCGTAAACCCTATCAATCAAAATATGTCGAAGCATTATCATATCTAACCAAAAGAACCAAATCCAGAAAAGTGGTACATAAAAAGCATATATCAATCACCCGACGAGTGGTCCTTTACTGCTCGGGCAAAAATTAGGATGTATCCCATTGATCGATATTCTGCAAACTAGTTAGGCAAAAGTTAGGGTGAAAGAATAACCTGCTAGACTGAAAACCCGAAAAGGGCGGTCTAGGCAAAAGTCAGGGTAAAGTGTGCTAAGAGAGTATGTTGGCTAGAAAACCTTCATAGGCTAGTTAACTCCAGAGTTACGGTCAATAGAAACGAGTATCATCATCATGTACTCAAACTTACTTCATTTAATGGAAATGTCATTTTTCTAAATCCTTTATGTTTGTGCTTGAGTGAATATAATGGGCCCTAAAGGCAAAATGTTGCAAGTAAGTCAAACATGGGGTTCTGTGTAGTCCACTCAATTCCTCAAAAGAAACAAAAAAAGATGAAAAGCAAAAATCCTGATAGACTAAAAAGAATCTAGGTCTATGCAAAAGCTGGGATGTTTTGCTGGATTGAAAGCCCGAAAAGGGCGGTCCAGGCAAAATTTACAACATAAAAGCAAAAAAATAAGCAAGTCTGATGGGCCTGACATAATGTTTGGGTCTATGAAAAAATTAAGACAATTAGAATAAAGATTATCAACTGCCATCGATCACATCGAGATATCTGCATCATTGCCATCACCTTCAAAATGCAATAATCTATTCACCGGTCTAATAGATTCGAAGGACCCAAATTCGTCCTCCGCCCGTGTCTGCTCCAATCTCGACCATGACCGAGCATCACGAGTCTGCAATATCCTAATCTTATGAAGCCATCCTTGGTAGAATTCATTGGTAGTGATAATGCCCGATTGTTCGTTATCCAGAATCTTGAGCTCGGCTTCGTGAACCTCCTTTGTCTCCATCATGCCTAATCGAGCAATCAATTCGCAGTCAAATAGCTGTGGCTTCCCTAGTTCTCCACTAGGGGCATTCTCACCTAATCTGCGCAACATCCCTAATCCTCCTACAGGGGCACTGTTTTCTTATCCGAATCACAAAGCAATTCCATGTATCCTCCCTTTTAAAGCAAGTCAATCTTTCCCCGAATTGAGCAAAGTCGATCAAGTAAGTTAATCAATCAGCTTGAAGATGACCAGTCCGAGTATCTCATGTATTCATACATTCATGCATAATGTTCATGTCTATTATTCTATGCTAAATTCCACAGGAAACAAAGTAAGGAAAAATATCCTCGGGTTATGCGCTTGACCTCCAAGCAAGAGCCTATATCAAGGAGCATCTCAAAATTGTCTTCTATCCTACATTTGAAGATAGAATTTCTCCCAGGGGCATACCGGCTAGTCTCAATCCTCAACATTGGCAGTTTTTCTGGCCTCCCGAAAATCTCAACTCTTATTTCTTTTTCTTCCATTTTTATTGCTTAATTGAAGGGGCAAAAATATTTTTGTTCCACAAACTCAATTAAGCAATAAAAACACGATTTATATGGCTTACTAATGCTTTAAAGCCTTCTTGACAAGCACACCATAGGGCAATTCAGAAGGACGACTAACTCGATGGATCCTAAAATCAGAACTTAAAGTATCTCCCAGGGGCACCTCGATGTGAATGCCTAGGAGCACCTCGATATCATCAGTGAGGACATCCCAACATATTTTCGAAACAGCTATCAAAGATAGAGAATCCAATGAGCATATCAGCTAGACCCGATGGACAACTCAGAATGTCGTACGACAATTTTGATAGAATTCACAAAATCCTTTTGGGGTACCTTTAAGCAGCTTTCAACCTGCCAGGGGCACCGCAATGCAGCTTTCATCCTCAAGGGGTGTTCCGATACAACTATCGCAAAATCAACCTAGCGATGGATTTCCCGAATTTCTTTAAAAACTTTATTTCTCAGCATTCCATTTTCATTGGTTAATTGAAGGGGCAAAATTTTTTGTCTTGACAAAATCAGTTAAGCAATTAAAAATTGCAATTGCCAACAACTACTAACTTCTCAAGTTTCAACCTCACCTCTGATAGGTCCATTGATGGTGCATTCCCAAACCACCCGTAGACAACCGATTCAGCCTCACCTCCTCGATAGGTTCGTTGATGGTGCATTCCCAGACCACCTATAGACAACCGATTAAGCCTCCCCTATTCCAATAGGTCCGTTAATGATGCATTCCCGGACCACCCGTAGACAACCGATTCAGCCTCACCTCCTCTATTAGGTCCGTTGATGGTGCATTCCCAGACCACCTATAGACAACCGGTTCAGCCTCACCTCCTCTGATAGGTCCGTTGATGGTTCGTTCCTAGACCACCCGCAGACAACCGATTCAACTCCTCCTCCTCAATAGGTCCGTTGATGGTGCATTCCTAGACCACTTGTAGACAACCAATTCAGTCTCACCTCCTCAATAGGTCCATTGATGGTGCATTCCCAAACCACCCATAGACAACAGATTCAGCCTTACCTCTTCGATAGGTCCATTGATGGTGCGTTCCTAAACCACCCATAGACAACTAATTCAGCCTTACCTCCTCTAATAGGTCCGTCGATGGTGCATTGCCAGACCACCTGTAGACAACTGATTCAGCTCCTCCTCCTCGATAGATCCATTAATGGTGCATTCCTAGACCACTCATAGATAACTGATTCAACTTCTACCTCCGATAGGTCAATTGATGATGCATCCCATGACCATCTATAGACAACCATCTTAAAAAATCCCTATTCCTCTTTTTCCTGAAGTAACTAGCGATCTATCCTAAAACCGCTTGGGGCAACGAAGGCAATACCGAATCAACATCCAAGTTAGAATTTTATTCTTGATAGGTTTGTTCATGGTAATCCCAGAAGACAACCGGTTCAAGAATTCGCGTGTCAGGTATATCCTCCTATCCTTCGCTCTTTCGTGAGATCATGCTTCGCTTGCCAAGTGGCAATCTCCCGAGGGGCAGCCTCTGAGCACGGGCTTTTTGGTGACCCTCAGAATGATGATGAATTTTTGCTCTAACCTTTTACGGTCTAGTTGTTCCATTATTTTAGAAGCGAATAACGTTTGGCAAGTTCTTTGTTGATGATTTTAAGATCTTAGACCCCAATTAAATTTAATAATTAGATCGCTTTTAATATGTTAACCGCTTCCTTACCCCTGGCACGTAGTAATTTGTTTCACAATTTTTCCTTAAAATCTAAACATTTTCAGGAAGTCTCATTTTATATCATTAGGTTCTTTGCTCTCCGAGCTTTCTGGAATGTCAAGAATCGCCCTTTTCGGGTTCCCTTCATATAGGTTGTTCGCATCTCAGGCTCGGCAAGCCGGGCCCCATGGCCTTTTTTCCCTTGGGTCCCCTCTAATCCAGAGGCAGCGGAGGCGGCCGGGGCCGCCTTTGGGGTGCTATATTGCGCGGTCCACGCTCCAGGCTATGTGGACCACACGGCAAGCCGGGTCAGCCACGCGGTGGCTGCATGGCTCTCGCGGCCTAGATCGGGCCGCATCATGTGACGCAGCCTAGGCTAGGCCGCATCACGTGACGTGGCCTAGGCTAGGCCGCATCACGTGACGTGGCCTACCGCGTCACTGATGCGACCTTCATGCGGGGAATCTACAGACTGATATTTTTTGGGTTTTCTTGGCCACCAAGTCGGGTTTTAGGATTATTCCATCAAATAGTGACATTTGGGGGATTAATTCTAGAATTTTACATTTGCGGAGTCTATAAATACCCATCAAAAATCAGTTGGATGGACTTTTTTTTGGCTGATTAAGAAAGGAATCAAATTCTTAGAATTCTGAGGTTTTAGGGAGAAAAAGTTTAATAATATGGGGAAAATCTAAGCCAATGTACTTGGTTCTTGATTTCTAAATCTTATTAGACTTAATCTCTTAGGTTAAATCATTAAAATCTATTAGAAATCTTAGGTAAAATTGATTTAAATAGGATTTAGGGACTTTTTTCCTTACAAATCACCAAATCCCTTGCTAAATCGTTGTTTCATCGGGTTTTCATCTCGAGAGTGCATTCACGGCTTTACGGTAACTTTCTGAGTTCCAATCTATTTCTTTCTATTATTTATTTCTGTTGCTGTGTTTTTAGTTGTTTTTTCGGGCATTTGCCCCTTTTCTTCATCCTTTTTGTGATTTTTTTCCAAAACTCTGGCTGACCATTTCGTTGAATGTTAGGCCGACTGAACGTCACCTTGGCTACCTCGCTGAGTTGGCCTACCACTTCATTCAGTCGGCCTACGGGTCGCTCAAGCCGCCAATCGTCGTTTTATCGGATTTTCTAGGTTCTTCGCCCCCCCAAACTAAAAAACCAGAGTTATTTAAGGATTTTAAGTCCGAATATACTGTAACAGTGTAGGTAATGACTTGAAATTTTAGTAATCTTGGGTTTTCAGGCACAACAAGGTCGATTCTGGCTCATTTATAGACTTTTTTCAGGCAGGCCACTTCAGTGGGACGAAGACCGACTTTGTGTCATCTAGTCCACCTCGTTGAGACGGGCTACCAAGTCGCCGAGTCGACCTACCACCTCACTGCGTCAGCCTAATGTAAAAATGTCCAAATGGTCCCTGTTTGCTTTATTCTATTGTTTTTTGCCCCGTTTTCGTCATTTTTGACCCAGTTTTGGTCATTTTAATATGTTTTTAGCCCTAATTTCAACCGAAAAAATTTCCAAAAAATTATGAATAATTTAAAACTATTTCTATATTATTGTATTCTAGTTTTAGATTTTATTTGATTTAATATGCAATTTAATAGCTTAAAAATAGCGTTTTTAACTAAAAAATCTAAATGAATCGTTTTCCACTAACTAAAAATTTCAAAAATATTTAGAATATAATAAATCTGATTTTAGGATATTTAGTTAATTTATTTCACCTTTTTAGGTTGTTAGATAATTAGTTAATGCCCAAAAATTACATTTTTATCCCGAAAAATCCAAAAATACCGCCTTTCTTCATGCTGTGTTTATTTTCCGCATTTTATTTATTCATGCCATATTTGTGATATTCTCGTATATTTCTTAGAGCCGGGTCCGAGTCGGTAAGCTCGGTTAAAACTTGGTTTCGTTCGTTTATTTATTTATCGCTTTACTTTCTTGCATTAGAAAAATGTATAGGTATTCGTAAAGCCTTGTAATAATTTTATTTCCTTGCTTTGCTTATTTATCGCTTTTCGTGTGATGTATGACATATAAACCGAAAACACCAGACAATAATTGGATTAAATCGCATAAGAACTAAGGTCACGTTTATTAAAATATAATGGGCTTGATTTAAAAATTGAAAAGTAAGCAAGATCATCCGAACCTAGAATCTTTGTTTTAAGGTACAGTCCAACCACCCAGTGGGAATATTGTACCCAAATTCTCGATGGAGCTTAACCGAGTGGAGACTCTATATTAAAATATAGGATTCTAAGTATCGTATCTCTAAACCCATTTATCGAACTAAATTTCAACTTCAACATCGCCTTCATTATCCATTTTCATCACGCTAAAATAAGGATCATCCCTTAGCAGGCTTCACAACGCTCGTTGTTTCTCTGCCCTACACTGAAGAGAATTAAAGCTTACCATACGGGCAGGGGGATCAGGGGTTGTGGGCTCACACTGACGAAGGGGCAAACCAACCACAAAGCCCAAGCCTGCTTGGCAAATCAACAAAGCTCCAGCTCAACCAAATGGAGGCACTAGTAGAATCAAATACTTGTCATCCATCAGGTACAATTCCTATCCCTTATTCTTTCGTGTGATCATCCTAACCTGTGGCTGTAGTGATCCCCAAAGGGGCAGCCTGGGAGCACGAATGTTACAATTCCTCTCACGAGACAATGATGATGTATGCCTGATTTTATTCCTCATAATAACAATATTTTTTTGGAATTTTTATTACCGATATAAAATTCTCTACAAATTTTATTTTTAGAAAATTTCAGTTTGGCATGTCTGGTAACGCGTCTGGTGGTAGTTCAGACCGATGATTTGCACCCTAAAAAATAATTTACTCCAAAATACCCATAAAAAGTTAAATAACACCCTAAAAATTCAAATCTTCCCGTTGAAATGCCCTTTGGCTGGGTTTCCTCTCCCTTTCCTCGATGAAGCTTTTTAGACCTATCAAGAGAGCGAGGCTGCCGGCGGCCTCGCTGATACCGCTGGCAGTATCATCCACACTGCTAGCGGCATGGCCTATATAAGTAGCATTTCTCATCTGATAGAGAGGCAATTACACACTTGAATTTTAGTGAGATTTTGATTAGTTTTAGTGGGCTAAGGTTAATAAAAGGTAAGAAAAGAGGAATCACTCCATCTTTTCTTGGTTTTTGTTCATTGAACTCTCTGATATTAACTTAAAATCAGTAGACTTTAGGATTAAAAATCAATTTAATAGGTTTCAGAGCCTTGAATACCCCATTCACTACCTGAATCATCTTTTGAGCTCCTCAGAGTTGTCATTCAGATCAGAAAGAGGTGGATTCATGCCCTCGGGGTACAAATTCTGAGTCTCATAGCTATTTGGCTTTAATTTTACTTGTTTATTGAGTTTTAGCTACTTTTTTGTGCTTTGTTTTGAGTTTTTGTTCACTTTCTAGCCAAAAACAGTTGCTGCAAGAAACTGAAGCTACTGAAGGCATTTGAAGCCGCCGGCGATATCAACCATGCTGCCAGTGGCATCGTTGATACCGCCGGAGGCTTCAAATAGCCCCAATGACCTCATTTTCTTGCAGGACCCTTTCTTTATGGTATCCAAAACGTCATACAACCTGCCTATATAACTGAGATCACTGACAACATCAATGATGTCGCTGGCTGCCTCAGTCATACCGCTAGCGGTATGGAGTTCTAGATAGTAGCATATTTTTTGTTTATTTCTGACCTAATTTAATTTCCAAAGTTAGGATGTATAGTATCACGATGGGAATCCAAAATTCCCTGAAAACGGTCCAAACCCCCATAACATGTGGCATTTTCACTAATAATTTGGTTAAAATAATAATCGTATCCAAAATGGACTCTTCCCTAAAATTCGATTAGAAAATAATTTGGTTAGGATGTACAGTAGCTCAACCCCATCTTGGGACTCTACCCCTGAACCCCATTCAGGGTGCTGCCCCAGAACTCCATGAGGGGCTACCGCCCCTCGACCCTGCCAAGGCGCTGCCCCTTGGATCACGCGAGGGGCTGCCGCCCGACGACCCTGCTACCAGGGGTGGCTCTATGTGTGATAAATCTCACACAATGTGCTATGTTTGTGCTAGCAATTTTTGTGTAGGTATATTTAGGTTAGATGTATGTCAGGCCTTCGGGTTTTATTTAGTGCATAGACAAATGTATAGGATTTGGAAAGCCATGTAATTATTGTTTTATTTTTTGCATTTTATTTGGGATGACTGTAATAATTTAATTATTTACCATTTTGAATGCTTGATGATGCAATAATGATATATAAACTGAAAAAAATGAATAGGGTGTTTTAAAACCGATTAAGAAAGAATTAAATTTGTTAACTTGGCCAATGTAAAATAGTTTACATCAATCGAACCCGGAATCTCTAGTTAAGGTATGGTCTACCACCTAGTGGGAAAATTGTACCTAAATTTCCCGGTTGAGCTGAACCGGGTGGCGACACTATTTTAAGTATGGGATTTCGATCTCATATCTTTTAGACATTAAAATATGCCAAACAATTTTCACAATCACCATCACGCCTATTATTATTTTCATGGACACCAGTCCACTGGCTTGGCTTTAGAGCCCGTCCGAAATGTCATCCGCTCACAGATAGCTTGGAGTTACCTCACTGTTAGTAGGTTAACACTTTAACCAAGCCTAACAGGCTAGATGGTACTAATATTAAGGAATGGAAGGAGTTCATCGCATTGGAAAAGTATTGCATTAACTGAGATTAAGTCATAATTACATATGTCATTTCGTGTAATGGGGGATGGTGGACCCTTGCTAGAGGCGTACAGTCATTTAAGGTAATCGAGTTCTATTCATGGTCTAGAACCTCAAGCCAATAGTTCATATTGAACAAGGGTTGGTTAAGCCTTAATAGCTCAATACTTCGGGATCTTATAATTTCATATACATTGGACCTTCATTGGACTGAGTAAAGAATTAATAGATTCATTCTATTATGAAAATATAACATAATAATGATTGGATTATTATATTGTTAGACCAAGAATTTATTTTGATGATAACTAATTTTGTTAGGGTCACCAATGAATTAAAGTGTTGATTAAAATGGTTACATAATTTTTCGGTTAAGCTAGGAGTTTATTTTGACCTGTAACTAATTTTATTAGGGTCATTAATATATAAATATATATATATATATATTTATATATATATATATTATTTTCCCTATCCCACGTTGGAAGCCTATGAATAGGCTTTCCATGCTCCTTTTCAATTCGCACCACAAGCTCCTTTGTAAGTCTTGACTTGAGATTCTAGCGTGCTATCTCTCGAGTTGACGTTTTAAGCAAGTTATTTTTGAATTTTTGAGGAGCCTCAAATATTTTGAGGCACCTCTAGTTTATATTTTCGAGTGGGTTTTGGAGTGGTCTAATAACTACTCAAAGCTCTACGGTTCTTCCTTATTGGGAGGTTTCGGTTGGTGGGGTTCGTGTGGATACTCATAAAGGTTATCCTAAACTTGGTGGCTTGTGCAAGGAGGACTTGCTAAAACACGCTTCAACTGGTAAGTTTCCTTTCTTTCTCTTTTAATTATTAGGTCTTTTTCTTTAAGCATTTTTAGACTTAATAATTATGCTTAGGTTGTTTTGCATCCTCAGTTTATTTTATTCTTAGGTTATAGCTTAGAGTTATTATATGCTTAGTATAAAATATTTGTGCTAGGATATAATTTAGAATTATGGTATGGCTAGCCTATGCATGCTAACCGAGGTAGAGAATTTATTTAGTTGAGGCTTTATTTAATTTATATGTATCTAATAGGTGTTCCTAGGGACAAGGGACAAAATTTGAATTTTTGCCATGCCTATCATGCATATTCAAAGTGGCTATCAGTTCCTAACACTTTACTCGATACCCATTGGGTAATCGAAAATAGTCAGCTCTTTCACTTTTTCGTCCATACAAAGGCCACAATCATATGAAAGAGGGGTTAGCAACTTGAATTTGGAATTTGGGAGAAAATTCTAGTGAGACAGAGTAAATTTTACTGAGATAAGTGTAGAAAAAGTAAGAAAAGAGGAATTACTCCATCTTTTCATGGTTTTTCTTTGTTGATTCTCTTAGAGTTTACCTTAAAATAAGTAGAACTTTGGTTTAAAATAAATCAAATAAGATTTAGAGACTTAAACCTTTAGTTCACTACCCAAATCATCATTTTGAGCTTCCCCGAGGTGTCATTGGATCACGAAAAGGTGGATTCACGGCCCTAAGGTAAAATCCTTAGTCTCATAAGCTCTTTGGCTATTATTCTTACTGTTTATTCTATTTACTTGGTGTTTTATGGTTATTTCGGGTTTTTGGCCGTTATTCGACCATTAACTAATGCTGTTACAAGAATGTGAAACTATCGGCACCATACAAAGTCTCCGGCGGTATCATTCATATCGCCACCGACATGAATGATACCGCTAGTGGCCTCACTTGTCACCAACGACTTTATAATTCTTATTGGACCCTTTCTTTATTGTATCCAGGATTTAACTCATGTGGCTGAGTGAATGAGGCCAAAGACGATGTCAGTTATACCTCCAATGATGTTAGTGATACCGCCGATGACATGATGTTCTGGACAACAAGTTTATTTTCATTTCTCTCGACTTAGTTTAATTTCCAAAGCTAGGTAGTACAGAACGATGATGGAAATCCAGAATTCCCCGAAAACGGTCCCAACCCTATAAAATGTGGCATTTTCACTAATAATTTGGTTAAAATAATGATGAAGGGTAAAATAGAATTTTCCCAACAATTCATTCGAAAAATGAATTTTTCAAAGAGAACCTTTGTTCAAGAAATATTTTCATTCGACCCCAGCCTAGGGCTCTACCCCCGAACCTCGCCCTAGGCGCTGCCCTCGCACCTCGCGAGGGGCTGCCGCCCCTCAACCCCAACCGATCCCCTTGAATCTTGCGAGGGACTACCAACCCTCAGACCCTGCTATCGAGGGCGCCGCTATATATGTATGTGTGTGTATATATATATATATATATATATATATATATATATATATATTCTACATGGGATATAAAGAATTATCTATTAAAAGAATATTCTATGCTATAGATTCTTTGGTATATAGAAATACTATATAGAAACTCTATAGCAATAATCTATTCTATATAATATATTAATAGAAATTAATAGAGAAATACTTTAATTTTTAGATTATTTGTATTTTTTAGATTTTATATTATTTATACTAATATTTCTGTTAATAATAAATATTATTCTAATTAATAAACGATTATTAAATTAATAATTAATAAATTTTTATTAATATGAAATATTATTCTATAATTGAGTTTCTAATATTTAGTTAGGATTTAGTATTTCAGTATTTTGTTTTGTATTAATATCCTTTATTAATAAGTTGAATATGAAAATGATTTTCTTAATATAAATATTTAAGAATATCAAATTAATATCAAAAAATAGAAAAAAAGTAATTTCAATGAATTTTAGTTAAATTAATATATTTATTATTAGATTAAATTGGTATTATTATTTATTTTAGACATTTCAAAATAAACCATTTTTTAGTAACATTATTATTAATAATGTTAGAATAATATAGATTCTATCCACTAGATATTTCTATTTTTAAAATAATAAGTTAGTTGAACTTAAAAATTCATTTTGAACAACTTTCAAAACAAAATAAGTAAATAATTGAATTGGATTTGTTAAATGGTATAAAATCAAGGAAATTGAGTACTAACTTCCCTTTTATATTTTACAGAATTAATTGATCAACTTACTAATTGGGCTAACCTTTTTGGATGCACGTAGATTAAGGTTAGATGTATGTTTAGGCCTTCGGGTATTTTATTTTTCGTGTTTAGAAAAATGTATAGGATTTGAAAGCCTTGTAGGAATTTTAATTTCCTCATTTTATTCGTTGGATGACTGTAATAATTTATTTATTTATCGCTTTCGAATGCTTGCTAAAATGTGCGAACATAACACATAAACTGAATAATGATAAATAGGGTGGATTAAAATTGAATAAGAAAGATTGATACTTTTATCACGATAAATGATTTATTTGGCTAATGTAGAATACATAACATCATCCAAACTCGGAATCTCTACTTAAGGTATGGTCTACCACCCGGTGGTAAATCGTACCTAAATTTCTCAGTTCAGCTGAACTAGGTGGTAACTCTATCTTAAACATGGGATTTCAAAAGTGAAAAACCATTTTCCATCACTCATCACCATATATTTCGAGGTTGGTCCTTCGACCCGCTTCGTCGCATCCCTTACGCAAAAAATTTCATCCTCTCACAGTGGCCACTCTGCTGGGGACCAATCTCTTTAAACTTGAAACTTTAAATTTTCAATAAAGTTTAAAAGATTCAGATGATGGATTGAAATCATTGGCCAAATTAAAACTACATTCTTTCTTATAATGTTTCATCCTTATGTGTCTAGATTAGATTATAAGGTTAGGATGCCCCATTTAACCGAGAAGCTCGCAAAAGTATCACTCATGCTCTACTAGAATTGAGGTTTCCTAGTGGGTGGATCACTCATTGCCACCAACATATAACTCCCTTGGTAGCACTCATTTGAGCAGAGGTTGAGTAAAACTTTACCAAGGTAAACGGGAACCTTCTATATCAATAACCCTATACAAAGCCACGCTAGTAAAGCCTTAGTACTTTTCCCTTTAGGACTACCAAAACACGTAAATAAAAATAAAGGGATGCACTTTGTAAGATGTTGGTGACGTATGGGTCTCCCTTGGCCCTTGTAATAGGGCCCACTAGGGTTTAGTTAGATTTAAGCATGATAGAACCAGTTTAGTTCAAGGTTGCACAATTAACAAATTTTTAACGAATAAAAGAATCGAGACCCAAATCTCAATACAAATTATAGAGTTGCCACCCAAGTGGTCTACTTGGGAAAGAGTTTTGGTATGGTTCCCATTGGGTAGGAGACTCATACCTTTTGGATCAGAGATTCGGGTATTGGATGGGTCACTTATTTATCATTTAGTTAATTCAAAATTAAATTCACCGTGTAAAACCATTTATTTTTCATCTTTTAGGGAATTATTTCGAAAATTATATTTTTCTACACTCTGTCACACTCGATTCATGGGTTTAACAAATTACAATAACGCACAAATAATAAATGGGGGAATAAAAGTTACAACTGGGGAAAATGGGGGAATTGCAAGTGAACCTATACATTAATTCTAAGTTATAAAGCAAAAATAAATTCGCCTGCATGGAAACGTTAGCACAAATATGGCACATTTCAATTCAGAATTTTATTAGGAAAATTATGATTATGTTAGCATGGTGTTTCTGCAATTGATAGTGCCTAGGCGGCTTCAAGGATCGGAAAGAAATAATGGGTCTTCAACGCATTTTGTTACGAAAACACATTTTGACTTTTCGTGGGTTGATTTACCAGATTATTAGTGAAACTGATTGCATGGAAAATGGTGAAGTCAGATTAATTGTTATAAATTAAAAGAAAAGGGGAACGTGGGTTTGTCCTGGGGCACAGTACCCACACGGGTGGGGTGGGACCCATACGGGTGTGGGAGGACCCATACGGGTCTTGTTAGATCCCGAGAAGAACCCCAATTTGAGCTTTAAAGATGGAGGATGATAAAAAATAAAAAAGGATAGTAAAATAAATAGAGTGTGAGTGTCCTTGAAACTCAAGAGCATACCTTTACACTCTAAATCCATTTTGAAGTGATCCCTATGCTGAGAGAGAGAGAGTCTAGCCAAAGTAGATGATGAAATGATGGATTTAGGATTATTTAGGTGAGTATTTGTTTGGACAGAACCTCCCCCTAATCCTAATAAACAAAGCTAGGAATTAATAAAATATGGGCAAAACCTCAAGGAATAGGTTTTCCGCCTATTTTATACCTTCTATACCTCAACTATACCCTTGATATACCTGTGAAAAACTACTAGAAAAGCTGATTCTATAGTGTACTATCACTTTTTAAGCTGGCCCCTTGAAAATGAGGCAAAAAGCCTTTATTTATAGGAGAAATCGGGTCTGAGAGTAAAAAATTTTATTCATGGCTAATTTTCTCCATAAATTGTATGATTAACCTGCCATATAGACTGCTTAGGCAAGTGTGGGATCTGTACGAGTGGGGTGGGATAGGACCCATACAGGTCTAGGTGGGACCCATATGGGTCCCTCCCAATTGCCTTAGGATGTTTTACCTGTACAGGTCTCCTAGTAGATCTGTACCACTAGGTGGCACCTATATGGGTCCCTAAGGGTAGACTAGGTCTCCAACTTTGGCTAAAACTCGACCTTGCTATGATAGGAACACCTCTGATGGATAACGCATGTAAAGGATTGCATTATCTAACTCTCATCATCATTTCATAAGAAGGACCATAAAAATCCAGTGCTCATAGCTACACCTCATGGGATCACTACAGATACAAATCTGTATGATCTCATGATATGAGTAAGGGTTTAGAAATTATACCTGAGGTGATGACATATATGGGTTCCTTTCTTGAGGCAAATTCATTTCCTTTGCCGAATGTATCCTTTTCCTAAGGCGGATGACTTTCCTATTACCGGTGTATCCCTTCCCAAGGTTGATGACTTTCCTATTGTTGCTGCTGGCGACATCACTAAGGAAGGTGTGTGTGTCCTTTTCTTAAGGTGGATTGACTTTCCTACTATTAGCATATTCCTTTCCTAAATTGGATGATTTCTCCTCGTATCCCTTTCTTAAGGTGAATCTACTTTCCTACTTTTGGGGTATCCCTTTCCCAAGGCGGATGACTTCCCCTCGTATCCCTTTCTTAAGGTGGATCGACTTTCTTGCTTCTGGTGTATCCCTATCCTAAGGTGAATGACTTCTCCTTGTACCCCTTTCTTAAGGTGGATGACTCTCTTACTAGTAATGATGTATCCCTTTCTTAAGGCGGATGACTCTCCTGCTGATTTATCCATTTCCTAAGGTAGATGACTTTCCTCGTATCCCTTTCCTAAGGTGGATGACTTCTCCTCATATCCCTTTCTTAAGGCGGATGACTTCTCCTTGTATCCCTTGCTTAAGGTGAATGACTTTCCTCATAGGGATTTTTAATAAACTATTAACATACAATAAAAAACCGTTAAGTTAGTTACTGCCTGAGATGACACGTCTTGATTCTTAATTGACTTTGCGGCAAACAAAAACTTTTGCCCCTTCAATCAAGAACAAAGATATGTAGTTAGGGATATTCCCTAAATGAATTGAGTTTGAGAAATGTTGGGTTTGGCCCAAGTGCTTTGGAATGGAATGTCCTTGGGTGGGTGTCTTCTAGGGGAATGCCCCTAGGGTACAAGATAATGGGGGGATATCGCTTGATTGGTTCCGCTACTAGGGAATTCCCTTTGGCTGGGTGCCCCTAGGGTACTTCATGATGGAGGGATGCCCCTTGA
The DNA here is from genome assembly GCA_947683365.1 of Euphorbia pulcherrima. Lineage (NCBI taxonomy): Eukaryota > Viridiplantae > Streptophyta > Magnoliopsida > Malpighiales > Euphorbiaceae > Euphorbia > Euphorbia pulcherrima. The sequence continues at coordinate 25,163,322 of CANTUS010000009.1, forward strand.
CTTTTTCTCACTGGGGAGGTGTCCTCCTAGATGATTTTTTCTACCGGGGATTTCTTTTAGGACAACATTTCCTTGGTTTAAGCAAGAATCACTTTGTCCGGTAGGGATTGTTGCCCCTTGATGTTTGGACCGCTTGGGGATCCTTCCCTTGACTGAATCTACAGATGAAAATTATTCATGTTAGTAAACATTCTAAAGTGGTTTACCTTGATTCTTGATAGATTTTTTGAACGAACAAAAATTTTTGCCCCTTCAATCAAGGATCAAGGTGAGCTAGGGTTTTTGCCCCTGGTTTAACTGAAATAAGGACTTTGAGAGGAGTGGGGTTAGCTCAAAATTTTGAGTCTGAGGTGCCCTTTGCTACTTTATGACGTTCTGGTCCAAAAATTACCACTTAGTGGCAAAAGGGAATCCGTACGGGTGGTGGCCGGACCCATTCAGGTGGTGGCTTGCAAATAAGGGACCGTAAGAGTGGGGTGGGACTCGTACGGGTCCTAGTCAGGGGGTTTAAATGGGAACCGACCCTTTGACATCCTGCCTCACACCAAATTCTCCAATACTAAAATTCCAATGATTCTTGCACAAAAACTTGATCAAAAATGTACAAGAAGGTTCCTAAGGCTGGCCATTTCTCCCTTAGATACGAGGATTTGCCCCAAGAAAGTGATTCGGAGTTTTGGGAAGGCCCAGTCATGGTAAGGTATGCTTTTTGGGAGAGCGATACTTTTCTTGGTCTTACTTCTACTTCTGTAGTGCCATTGATCCCATCTCCTACCACCAATGCCTCGAAAATCCAAGTAAAAGCTCGATTCTCCATTTTTCTGATTTTGAGATTTTTGAGTTTCTTCAATTTTGGCATGATTTCGGGAGTTTTAGATCTTGAAGTAGAGCCTCATGCACGCAACTTTAGCCTAAAATTCTTTTAGGATAGGTTTATATGAGCTTTGGATGGAATATGTCAATTTTTGGATAGTTCGGGAAGTTACAAGTGAGGGACTGCTTCTTAGGGACCCATAAGGGTGGGATGGGACCTATACGGGTCCTATTTTGGTACAAGAGGCACTATAGGACTCATATGGGTAGGACTGGACCCATACGGGTCCGTTCTTTAAGGAAAGAATGTCCAAATCTTTCTCTCTTGCAACTTTTCCCAATTTTTGACTTATCCACTGTATTCTAACCCTGTTGACCTATTTTTTTGCCCTTGCAGTTCAGTATAAGACTATAGCAGCCCTAAGCTTTTATAGAAAATGGTATGAGGCTATTCAGACTGTAGGGGACACAACTCTTGGCTCGTATCAATTCCTTCGGGTTCATTGACAATGTCTAAGCTATTCCAAAGGGACTAAAGACACTTGCCCCAAGTGCTATCTTGGCTCTACCAAAGAGATGGTTTGGGATAACCCATACTTTTCACCTGCCAATCGAGGAGATTATCATGACTCCCCCTATTGTATGTACACTCATCAGACTGTGCTGGAGAGGAGAGGTCATTCATTTTGCTGTCTATGCTGACCGCTAGCATTCTAGGAATCAGATGAAGAGCTATGTGGATAGACTACTGGGGCTTTACCCTAGAAGGAAGGATAAGCACAAGTATGGGAACTTACATGATTACTATGTCGGGTAGCCGAGCCCTATTGCTAAGGAGAGGAGGGATCAGTATGCCTGATCCTTCTTAATGACCTTCCTTTCCACCGTATTCTTTCCAGTCTACTCTAGTAGTCTAAATTATGGGCTATTATCCACTGCAGAGGATCTTGCTACTGTGCCAGGTAAGAACTAGTGCTGGGCTATCCTGGCACAGTTATACTATAGACTAGATGTTGGTGTTCGAGGCTAGTAGTTTGAGCTTAAGATCTACCACCTTATCCTGCTGGTAATTCTTAAACCTTATCCTTTATGCTCTATCCTTTAATTGAGCCTTTTTGCGACTGACTTTGATATACCTTATAGATTTGGGCCTTTGAGCATCGATTCATTCCTAGGCTAGGCTTGCTTGGGCAGCCTGAGATGCCTTATATCATCTCAAAGTAGATGGAGCTCTAGCAGCAGAAGGCCGGGACCACAGTTGAGTACGGGGAGTTCATTCACTAGCTACGCTCCGATTGGGTAAACTTTTGAACTTGAACTTGTACTTTCAATTCAATAAATCATTAGTAGCAAACTGTACTTGCCAATTTAGGATAGTTATAGTGCATTTTATTTGTCCAGGTTATTCGAGCCCCATGGGAGGGGATGGCTATCTATGAGGATATTAAGCGTATGCAGGCAGGCATAGATGGTTGCGAGTTTGTGCTAGAGTCTCTACTTTCTCTAGAGCAGTATCTCGACGAGAGGGTCCGCAATTAAAGGATTAGTGCTATGATGGAGAGATGGGTCCCGCCTCTTGTTCCTGTAGGGGTTTATTAGTTGCATTTAATGCCTAATACAGACCATGGACTATGTCTTCTCGGCAAGGGAGCTCAAGTGATGTCTTTGGAGGGCTCATATGTTATGTTTGTGACTCTTCACTCCTCCATCCTTTCGAGAGGATCCATCATGATGATCTCCCCCTCGAGTTCCACTAGGTAGACAGTGACAGTGATGGTGATGATGATGATGATGAGGGTGGATCGAGAGGTGACTGTGGGAGCCCTTTTGTGGTCTGGGACACTAAGGGTTCAACTAGGTCTGCCACTCCTTCTTCTTAGGTATCTTTCTAACTTAGATCTCGTAAATTGCTTTTTAAAATTGGTTGTGAACCTGAGTGCAAACTTCTTATGATGTAGCCTCACGCCACCACGCGGAAGAGACCTAGTTCTGCTACTACCCCTGCGGACCCAGAGCTACCGACGAAATGGTCTCATGCTATTGTGAGTGTGAGAGAAGGTGTCCTTTGGGTAGAGTTAGACAATTTTTTCTGATTCCTCAATCATTCGGGGAAGAGGGATGTCAAGGAGCTTGAGAAGTTAGTCCAGCCTATCCATTTTACTCCATCTAGCTCTACCCATGTAAGGAACTTTTAGCCTTGCAGTCTGCTTTTGTGATTGCTACCTAAAACATCTTGATGCTTACATGATTTCCTTTTTAGGTGGCTGTGTCTGAGGCAGAGAGGATTGCAAGAGGCTTCTTCTCTATTTAAGACCTGCTGTTAGCTAAGGAGACTCTAGCCTTAGTAAGCTTTATTTACCTGCAAAGTTTTAATAAACTATGCATGTTGCATGCTATGATATTCATATATGTGTACTAATCTCTTGATTTTTACCCATACTTTGCTAGCTATGGAGTGTGACAGGTCTGATCAGGACTTGGATGCTTTAGAGGAGCGAGTTAGGTTCTTAGAGGAGCAGTTACAGGAGGCCACTACTAAGGCTGATTAGGTCTGGGTGTTGGAGTAGGAGCTAGAGGGGGCCAGGGCAAAGGTTGCATGCCCGAGGGCTGAGGCTGAGATGCTGCGGGGACAACTAGCTTATTTAACTTAGAATAGGCGGACTCCTAATCTGTATGATTCTATGTTTGAGGATAATCACTCTACCTACTAGGTGGCATTGATAGTGATAAAAGGGGGGATCTGAGTTAGAGGTAGAGTAGCGAGCTGAGGCGACTGGTACTAATACTGACCATGTGATGTTTGATATGGATGATCTATTGGCTGATACGCAGGATGAGGCTCCATATAGGGCTCAGTGATAGGATCCCCCTCTAGCTTAGATTATGACTTTATTTTTCGATATTTGATGTTTTTGGCCCTGCATGGCTTTTCTTTGATGTAAACATGGATGTTATTTACACACTGCTTTTACTTTATATATGCTAAGTCTTCCCTTCTTCTGAACTAAAACCACTGAATATTATTGCTTATTGACTTATGCTACCCCTTGGCATAACTTACAAAAAAACTGACACCATAAAACCAAAGTACTCATGACTGACTTAGAGCATACTATGAGCAAGTGAGCTAACCTCTGAATATTTGAGATTCCTGATCACGATGAACTAAACCAATCTAGACTGACAAGCATTACTAATGCTGGTTGAGTGAAATTAGCAAATTTGGGGATGCGTGCTATTGTGTGACTTCATAGTGGGAGAACTGGGTTTAATGGATCCCAGATATGAAACATTGCAATTACAAATGATGTTTTAACAAATAAGAGCAAGTGCAATAATAAACTGGCATTTTAGAATTGAGTTCCAATTTTTGCATAGGCCATTCGATGTGAGATGACCTATCGAACATTTATTCATATTTCTTTTACTTTCTGTCCTAATTTTTGCCTGAATTGTCCTTGGTAGTTCAACTCAGCAAAATTGTCTTTTTTTTATTTGCTTTGCCTTAACTTTTGCCCGGACCGCCCTTTCGGGTTTTCAATCCAGAATTCTTTTTCTTGTCTTAATTTTTGCCTGGATCGCCTTTTTGGGTTTTCAATCCAGCAAATGCTTTAAACTTTTGTATAAACTTTATTTCTTTCGTGGCTTATTTGTATTTTTGTCTTTTGTTAAATGGTACTCACACAAAGTTAGCTACGATGACAATTGTTAGCAACGATGACATCAACAAAGATGCACAGAATGTAGAAAAAAATTGATGTTCACATACTTACGACTATTTCACCCAAAGACGTGTAAGCATTCATAAGACCAAGATTCTTAGCAAATCATAACATGTTCAATTCTGAAATTAATTTGATTACTTAGGGAATGGTAGCAATTTCCAGTGGTTAACTCCTACTGCCTAATGGTCCATTTACATACTTTCTAGAAATCAACTGACATTTTTCTCTTGATGCCTAACTTTTTCCTAAGTCACCCTTTTCAAGTTTTCAACTTAGCGGGCTTTATTTGCACTGGAGTATCCTAACTTTTGCCTGACTTATTAGTGGAATATCAATCAGCGGGCTGCACCCTAGTTTTTGCCCGAGTAGTAGATGACCACTCGTTGGGTGATTTATTCTTTATTTCTTTTATTTAGTGTGTTACTTTTCTATGATTTATTTATTATAACCTATACATGATAATGCTTAAGCCTGTCCTGATTCACTGGATTCATGAATTAATTCCCATCCATGTCCATAAGTTTGATTCCTCCCTTGCCAAGCACTATCTTGATCACAAATGGTGCTTCCTAATTAGGCTTGAACTTGCCCCTAGTATCCGTGTTGACTTGGCCCAGTTGCTTGAGAAACAGGTCACCCACCTTAAGGGGCTTATGAATGGATGACCTTTTGCCCACCTGCGACGACCGCGTGAGATGTGTAACACGGGGGGCGGAAAATAACAAGGCATTATGAACCAAGCCAAAGGATTTGATCCTAATTTTAGCGTGATAAAAGAGTTGATGCTGATGTTAAATTTAAGTCCAATTTGCATGTTAAAGGATACGAGACATGAAATCCCATATTTTAAAATAGAGTTACCACCCGGTGAAGTTCCATCGGGAATTTGGGTACGATATTCCCACTAGGTGGTTGGACCGTACCTTAAAATAGAGATTCCAAGTTTGGATGATGTTATCTATTTTACATTAGGCCAAGCTAAAAGGTTCACTTCTTTCTTAATCGGTTTTTATCCACCCTATTTATTGTGTTTTTGGTTTATAAATTTGTTAGCGTGTCATCAAGCATTCAAAGCAATAAATCAATTATTACAGTCATCCTAAAATAAATGCAGAAATTAAAATTTGTCTATACAATAAATAAAATAGCCAAAGGCATAGCAAACATCTAACCTAAATCTACCTGCAGAAATTGGTTAGCACAGATATGGCATGTTGTACGAGGTATATCACACAAAGTAGCATCCCTAGCGGTGGGGTTGAGGGATGATAGTGCCCCCGATGGCGGGGTCTAAGGGGTAGCGCCTCTTGAGGGGAGGGGTGGTAGCCCTAGCGGGGTCCAAAGGGAAACGCCCCTGGCGAGGTCTGGTTTTGGAATGAATATTTGATTCTTGAATATAAGTTCCCTTTGAAAATATCATTTTCTAAATGAATTTTAGGGAAAAGTCCATTTCGGACATTATTATTTTAACCAAATTATTAGTGAAAATGCCACATGTTATGGGGTTTGGACCATTTTTGAGGAATTCTGGATTCCTGTCGTGATATTGCACATGTAAAATACGAAAAAAGAGAAACTAGGTCAAAAGGGCAACAACGGGGCTGATACCCAGAAACTATTATCAGTGGCGGCATGGGTGATGTTGATGGCAGCCTGGGTGAGGAGGCCGGCGGCTTCACATGCCGACAATTACAGTGGAGCTGCCGGCGGCATGGGTGATACCGCCGGTGATTTTGAAATCTGCAAAAATGGATTCAAAAGGTCTGAAAAGACTAAAAACTCCAAAAATGAACCAAAAACACCAAAAAGCACTAGAAACAGCCAGAAAACCTACGAAAGAGATCCAGAGACTCAAGAATTTACCTTGGGGCCGAGAATCCACCTGCTTATGATCCAAATGACACCTCCGAAAAGCTCGAATGATAATTTGGGAAGTGATTTAAAGATTGAACAACGTTTGTCTCTAAAAATCCTTCTAGGTTGATTTTAACGTAGGATTTCTATAGATTTTAAGTTAATGCTACAAGATTAGATGAAGAAAAACCAGGAAAACCTAAATTTAATCCATTTTCTTACCTTTTTTGCACTTTCTCTCTCTAAAATTGCCCTCCCTTACTCTAAAACTCTCTTAAGTTCCTACTGATGTTCCCCCCTTTTCTAACCCTAAATTAGGTCTTTTATAGAGCTGGAAACGAATCTGGGTGAGCTGGATGAAGTTTTCACCGAAATGGCAAAAATCACAGTCAACAAGGAAAAAGTGCATACGGCCAGTAGGGGCTCATACCATCGGTGGCATGGCTCAGGCCACCGGCGGCCTAAGTGAAGTCGCCAGTGGCATGGTGATGCCACCAGTGGCTTTAGGTCCCTGCTAGCAGACTGCATAGCCTAAAAAAGCTAAAAAAATGGGGAAACGGGTTAAAAGAAGATTTTTTGAATTTTTAAAGCCACTTTAATGTATTTTGAGATATTTTAGGGTATTTTGGGTGAGAATCATCGGTTCGAGCCTTCACCAAACGCGTAGTCGGACACACCAAATCGAATACAAATGTTAATAAAAATTCAAAATGAATTTTTAATTAGGATTAAAATTCAAATATACGTCATTATCATCTCGTGAGAGGGACTATAAAATCCCGTGCTCACAAGGCTACTTCGGGTATCTGACTCTATTATTTTAGGCTCGAGCCATGTGTTGTATGTACATCTGTATGTGGTCGAGTGTCTTAAGTTGCTTCTTTTTTATAGTGACAGAGGCTTTGTTCTTTTCTTCTTGAAAGATGGGGTTTTGAGTGAGGTTCTTCCCTTGGTAAAAGAAGGAGATCATGTTATTATGGGGTTTAGGATTGCTCAGGGGTCAAGGGTCTCCTTTCTGTTTAACAAATGGAGAAAGCATTTTTGGAGGGATATTTTGATGGAAAATGTAGGTCTGAGCAGGATTGAAGGAACCTATATTGCTGAGAAATGCCCTTTCATTGTAGGTTTGGGAAGAGCATTGGGTGCTTTTTCTTGAAGGTTCTGTAAGAGCATTGGTTCTTTGTTTCGAAAGAGCACTGGATTGGGTTCTTAAGATTGCATTAATTTTAGATCGTTATGGATCCCAATCATCTTTTTCAATGGTGCTTTTAGTGCAAGACATGTTGCTCCTCAGGTTTCTTAGTCCTCTTTCCTGATGACATGCCTGTGAGCGGGCGAGGTTTTATAGGAGCACATGGGGTGTAGTGAGCGAGGCGCAATTCAGTTTGGTGCAGTTTGAGGAAACTGCGGCATTGCATTTAATATGCGTGTGCCTCTTTCCTAATAAAATGTTGGATTTTATTAAAGAGAAAATGGTTTTATTATTCTTCACATAAACTTATTGAGTGTGAAAAATATGGCTTTTTGTAAGCCAAAAAATGTGATTATATTTAGAAATATATGTACACATTTTTATTGGGAAAAGATATTTTTAAAATAAAGCACTTTTCCTTTATTTAAAAACAAAATAGAGTCGCCATCCGGTTCAGCTCCACTGGGAATTATGGTATACTGATCCAAAATGGAATTTTTATACCGAAGAGAAAACTAGATTCTGAGTTTGGACATAATAGTCATTCATATTTTTCAAATTGTTTGGATTCATTTTGGAATTATGTTTTATGAGGTAATTTCAACATTACAAACAGCTTTATTTAAGAAATAAATTCAAGAAATAAAATGGGCATTATAACGGCGTAATAAATTGATATTTTCTATTGAAATTTTGGCAGAGTGACGGCAGCGCTTGGGTTTTGGCTTAGAAACTCGGACATAGTTTCCTCAAATTCTAGATGTTTGTCCATACCTACGAGTTTATTTACACATATCATAGTTTAAGTGGCTCTAATGGCCCACTTAACCAGATAAATGAAAATGCAATATGCAATAATAAAAATAATTGAAATGAATTTTAATGGACTTAAAGGTGGGCTGAGAGCCAATTACCCTCAGTTACCTTTTCATCTGTTCAGGATGACTTGAGAGCCGGTGGGTGACCGAAGTTGTCAAGAGAAAAATGTGGTTTGGTTGCAAAAGAGATTTAACCCAAGTTACGACTATAATCCTGGATTATATCTACAGAAAATACTGGACTTTTTGAGAGATTGATTCATTTTTAGACCAAAGATCACTGTAAGATCTAGATCCAAAAAGACCATAATATGAGTTTATACCAAATGTTGGTGATAAAGCTAAAATTTGGAAGTGTTTTGGCAGAGTTTTGGGGCTTTTAGGACTCTCGGAACACAAAAATAGCGTAAATGGGTTTTGCTTGTGCTTTGGATCCGTGAAAAATGAGAGGGGAAGTCCCTTATTTTTAGAAGGTAGGTAATTAGCCGGTGGGCTAATTACCTATTTGACAAATTCTTATCAAAATCTCCGCAAATCCTGGCGAATCTGGGTAAGATTTGATTTTTTTACTGTTCATAGGTAATTAGCGGGCCGGCTAATTACCTATATGACTTTTTTTTATTAAAACGACCCAATGACCAAAACTAATGGCCTTTGGCCTTTGGCCTCTAGCCCTACCTTATTTTGCCCAAATCCAATCATTTAAGCCCTCAAAATGGCATTTTTTGTGTTTTCAAGATAATTTTACTATTTGATAGTTTGACTGTTTTGATTATCCGAAAATGTATTTCAAGCATTTCAAAGATGCAACTAGGAATATTATGACGAATGAGAATTTTTGGGAATTTTGGATTTTTTTATAACAATTCGGTCCTTCTTGGCTGCCTTGTCTAATCACTAATTGAAATAGGTATAAATCCTTATTGGGGCGAGCAGACCGTGCTAACAATGCCCTCTCCCCCCTTCGTAAAGAAAGATGGGTTAAGGCCTGAGGCTATCATGTTTGCTCAGCACGTTTTGTCTCTCTTTAGGTGGTAGGTTTTAACGATTGGAACTTTATACCATTGTGAGACACTCAGATTCAACCTTCGTTAATAAATATGATGCTTTTTAAGGATGTTGTTGTTATGAGTGTGTCATGTTTTTTAGAATGAAATACTGAAGCAAGATGTGAAAGAAAAATACATCAATTTATGCATGATATGCCCTATAAGCGGCATTATTTGCATAAAGAATGTTTGTAATATTAAAAATTACATCCTTTGAATCTTCCTCCATAGGCGGAGGGTCTTCTTAGTCAAACTTGGCAATATTGGTAGTCGAATCGGTAGTCTCATCTTGACTCTTTAGATTCCCATAAGCTTCTTCGGCCACTGCTCTTGCTAAGTTCCTTATAGCCTTGCTAATAGGATTGTCTTCCTCATTCCCTTTCCAATTCTTCATCATAAGCATAGCTAGGGCTTTAGTGATAGAGTCAACTGCCTCACTCATCTCCTTTCTTTCTATATTCCCGCACACTTCCATAGAAACAAATGACTCAATCATACAACCATTCTTGAAGTGGTAGACATCATTGAAGATCTCAAAACCAGGGACTTTCCTTCCCCCTATCTATATATGTTCCTCCTCCACAATGAATACCTTTTTCTCAACCTCATCCCCTATCATCAGACATGAATTGGGTTTGGATTTCCTAGCACGTGGGCAATTTCCTAGACCAAGTATGAATAGCCATGGCACTGGTATGATGGGTTCCACAATCCCTTGGAGATTCTTCCCAAGATTTTTCCCCTTCATGTAACCCTGCTTCATAATAATATTCTCAATCTTAAGGGATACATACCCCCTAATAGTCCATTTTGAATCTTGGTGAGGTACAACCACCCTTAACTCTTTCTCTTTGGCTTTCATAGCCACTACAACTGATGGCTCATCTGCCTCAATGGTCACAAGCTTTCCATTGTGGATGAGCTTGACTTTCTGATGGACTGTGGAAGGAATGGCCCCTTATGTGTGAAGCCAAGGATGGCCGAGCAATAAGGATTAAGTGATGGGAATATCAAGGACAATGAACAAAATTTTAGACTTCACCTCCCCAATCGTAACCTTAGCCTTGAAACTCCAATCACACATCTCTTTGGGTCATCATATGCCCTTATGACAGTGTTTGAATTCTCTAGCATGGATTCATCTAGCCCCAAGTAAGGAAGGATCTTGGAGGCACAGAGATTAAGAGTGGAACAATCATCTACCATAACACATGGTATATAGCAATAAAAGATGTGCACGTTGATAAAAAGTGCCTTATTATACATATTTCCTTCAGCTGAAAGATCAGACGGACAGAATGAAATAGCTTGAACATAATCGATGAGAGGATCCCCTAATGACTTAAAACACATCAACCAAAGCTACATGGTGTTGCCTCTATACTTGTTAATTTCTCGATCAGACCCCTGCGATGATCTTTAGAATAAATCAGAAGTTGCCATATACTATACTTGGTCTAGGTAGCTTTTAGCTGCTAGATAACAGGGTTAACCTTTGAAATCGTCTTCTTACTTCTAAGTAGGATCAGAGTTTTAACAGCAGGTGTAAAGGTTGGGCCCTGATTGGTGCTTATAATGACCTGGATATCGACATCTCTGTCCCTTCTTCTTCTCAAAATGGGGGGTGGGGCTACTCTCCCACTGCAAGTGATGTGCAACACCCCATCTTTCATGTAACTCCTCAACTTGGAGGTTTCCACCAATAAAGTCGGTTCCTTGATGTCATCTTCTTCTAACACAAAAGCATCAATGTCAATTAGCTTGGGCTAATCCAGCATAACTTCCTTATGATAGGTTTCCTCTAACTCAAATGCATTAATGTCAATAGGAGTTGGCTTGTCAGGTAAAGCCACTACTGAATTGACTACTTTATTGGCTTGCATGATCATGACAAAAACATTATGAGAGGGTAGCCCTGATTCAATAATTATGAACTGCTTTTCAAAATTCGGCAAGGGATTGCTCATGGTTCTTGGGTTGAGATCTGGTCCACGAATATTTCTCTCTCTAATAAGGCCACGAATAGCCTCCAATACATCTCTACAAGCACCTGTATGATGCCCTTTACTAACATAGTAGGCACAGAACTACTCCTTATCTTTGGGGCTTAGGGTGAACATAGGGCTTCACACTTTGGAGAAAAGAGCCCCCAAATTGCATAAAATTGTGGGTAAAGGTGCCCTACAAGGAGAAATACCATCCTTAGAGGGGTGGATGGCAGCTACTTCCTCTTCAGTTGTAGCGGTTATAGGGGTTGAGCCAGGCCATGGTTTGGAAGCTAGAGCTAGAGCGACAGGTCATTATTTTTCAACCAAGGTTTGGCTGGCACGCTCGCCTTCTCCAATTACTCTATCCTTTCCTACTTTTTGACCTTTTCAAAGACCTCCATATAGTAAGAGAAATTATCCATACCGATAACTTTGTGATAGGTGGGTAAGGCACCATCCATTAACTTCGTAATCATCTCAGGGAGACTAAGACGATCCTTCAATAAGATTTGGGTGGCCATCCACCTTTTGAAATAGGGTTTGAAATTTTCATTAAGGGCTTGCTTAATAGCCTCTTGGTTCTGCATAGTGGTCTTAATAGTGGCATTAAAACCATGCTACTCGATGAAAGCCTCGGATAAGGCCTCCTAAGTCCCAGTCACCTCATCAGATAAAGTGTTGTACTAGTCGATAGCACGACCCTCCAATGTGCAAGGGAACATCTTAGAAAGGACTTTATCACTTAGCTTCCTTACTCCCATGACCCTCTAGTAAGTAGTGATGTGTGACTGAGACAGACCAGTTCCCTTATACCTCTCTATACTAGGCATACTAAAGTTTTCAGGGACACAATCCTCCTCCGTGGGGGATTGATTGGACGATGTTAGTGATTGAATGACTAGAATGGTGGCAAGTAACTTATATAATAGATAACATAATTCCACATACAAAGATAGCCCATTCAACTGAGCAATCACACCTAAGGGTAGACCCATTGATAGAGGAAATGTTGTCCCTATTGGAAACAATGATCTGGAAGAATTAATTCTAGAACAATCCGAATCTAGTTTGAAGCAAACAAAAACTAGAATCAAAAGATTAAGGAACAAACCTTGTAATCTCCTTAATCCAAAATGGAAGCTTCTGGCCCAAAATAATTCATCAGGACATTCATTAAAGACTATAAGTACCTTAGCATATAATGGAAGCAACTAGTTAAAGTTTGGAAAGGAAACAAACTTTGAACCGACCAAAACAGCATACATAAGAACTGATTGTATTAGCATACAGAAGAAGACAAATTCGGAGATATTAAGTCTGAAGACATCCAGAAGACTTAAATATCTAGACAAAGGGAATAATTCAAAAATTACATTCCCTCCATTCTTTTGGTGGGAAAGTCAAAGACCCTTTCCCTTTAAGCAAGACAAAAGACAACTGGTGCACTTTCCAGAAAAGGAAAGAAGGACTAACATAGGAAAGAGAAAAGGCAACAAACTTTTCTACCCTGACCATTAAAATTGGCACGAGGAGGGCACACTAAAAAGCAAATGGCATAAAAGTTGGTGTGTCACTAAAATACAAAGAAAATGATCACAGACAACTTTTCAACCTTAATCCTAAGGATTTATAGGGGTCAAAATCTAAGTCTAACGGATTGATCAACAGCTCTAGAAGGGCTACATAATACCTGATCAACGGTAAAGATAAAATTAAGTTTCAATAACTCACAATGACTACATTTGTGATAGAAGCCTATAAAAGGAAAGCTCCACAAGTTGAGAAGGTGTTGGTTGTTTTAAGAAAGATATATAAGAGAATTTGCTACTACAATCAGTGATATAATCCCTCCAAGAATCAAACAATTCCAAATCAGTTTGTAAGGATTCCCAAGTGAGTTATAAACTTTAGGAGATCCAAAACCAAAATCTTTGAGAAAAACAAAGTGCAAAATCTGATATTTGGGTGAGTAGTGAGATTTGGATATAGCTTGAAGTTGGTGCTTTGAGCGGGATCTCCTTATAGGACTCAACTTAGGTTTGGGTAGAAATCTAAGTGGTATATCCTGCTAAAGACAAGAGGAGTCAGCTAGGAGTTGGTGCTTCTAGTGGTATATCCTACATCCGGAAGGGGTTACCATCCGGAGACAAATTGTATGACTTGATTCTTGCCAGTTGGAAAGGAATCCACTAGTGGAAAAGCTTGGAGGAAGGAAACTCTAGGAATTGGAGTATGTCGGGCTAAACCAGGATATAACTCTGTGTTTGATTTTCTTACTCTTTACTTATTTGCATTCTAATTCATATTTTCATCATCTGTATACATTATATCTGGAAGATAATCAAACAAGCAACACTAAGACTTTTTAAAGTCTATTAATTCTATGAAAAGGGTCATTCACCCCCCTCTGAACTTATTTAGACCCTCATAGGGACCAAAAAGTGATATCAAAGTAAGTGCTGAAAACTAGAGATCTAACAATCTTGAGCTAAAGGTCCAAATTTTGATCCAAGAATCAAAATGAGTTTCCAAAACTCGCAACTCCTTCCCAAGGGTATGTCTAGTACCCGTTGTCCACTCTTCACTGGTGAACACTACACATTCTGGAAGAACCAGATGAAGAACTCCATTCAAGTACAAAGCATGTTGGCATGGATGGCCATTAAAGATGGCCTATATGAGCCTACTCATAAAGTAGAGGGTATAACTACCCAGAAGCCCTCAAGTTTGTGGGATGCAAATGATTGTAAAAATTTCGTAAAAAAGCAAATGCTATTAATATGCTTCATTGTGCACTTGGTGCAGCTGAATTCAACAGAATATCCGAATGCGAGACTGTACAAGAAATCTTGCAAAAGCTGGAAGTAACCTATGAAGGAGCAAATGAGGTGAAAGAAGCTAAAATTGATCTGCTACAACAAAAGCTAGAATCCTTCAAGATGGAGGCTAAAGAATCCATCAGCAGCATGAATACTAGATACACCAATCTAGTAAACAAGTTAAAGAGGCTTGGGAAGGAGATTTAAGAAGTAGATATGGTCAAGAATATACTCCGGAGTCTCACCAAGGAATGGGACAACAAAGAGACTGCTATTGAGAAAGCTCATGACTTAAACTTCTATAGTTATAATGAACTCATTGGTAATCTCCTAACTTAAGAGTTATCCTTGGAAAGATATAGCCAATAGGAGAAAGAGCCTAAGGAAAGAAAGAAGGCTATTGCACTTAAGGCAGATTCAGACGGATGAGCCTTCTCTGGACTAGATAAATTACTAAAGGAATCTAATTACAGCAAAGAAGATATGGCTATGTTTCCCAAGTATTTTGATAGATTCCTAAAGAAGAAGGATAGGAGCCGATCTAGGAGGTATGAATCAAAAAGATCAAAAGAAGGCACTTCAAGAAGGGACAAGCCAAGAAAGGCTCCGGAAGAGAAGAAAGATCTAGAGAAAGATGTTGCCTACTTTGAATGTGGAGAAAAAGGGCACTTTAGAACCAAATGGCCCAAGCTCAAAATATAATAGAAATATAAGAAGAAAGCCATGGTGGCCATAAGGAGTAACAATGAAGAAAGTAGCAGCTCATCTTCTATAGAGGAAGAAGAAACAGCCAATTGTGAATTCACGGCAATGATAAATCTAGAACAAGATCAATCTTGAAGAAATCCATCTAAGCAAGATACTAAGCAAATTGAGGATTCAGAATCAGAGACAACCAACACTGAGGTAAACTCTCACTCTAATTCTGTTTCTAACCTTGATCTTGTTAGAGCTTTACGGGTGGTGATCCATAATGTATGGAAGAACACCAAAGCCATAAAATCCCTACAAAGACAAGTCCTGGAGCTAGCTGAAGCAATGTCACAAGACAACAATCTGATGAGAACCACCAAGCATATAGAACTGGTGGAAGAGAATTTCCTAAGAAGTCAAGTGCAGATCTTAAGTGCTAACTAGATAGGCTAGATAGAGAGTCAACCCTGATGAAGGAGGCATTCAAAAGGAAATCAGATCCGCCATAAAGAAGGAGAAATCAAAGGCAACCAGCACTAAGAAATTCAAATCAAAAGAATCCAGTGCCCCCAAATCTAAAGCAAAGGAAAGTTAGCAGGCAACCACAAGCATAGAGATTCAAAGTTGCTTAAAAGGGAAAAGCTAAGGTTGTATCAAATGAGCAACCTGCCAAGCAAAGAAAAAATCATAGAGAAGAAATTGCACCTCTAACTAGCTACCGGATACACACAGCACATATAAGTGTATAAGAAGTTGGATATGCTGGAAACTATGGAAAGGAGGATCTTAAGAAGATCCAAAAGAAGCATGTGTAGAGCAGACCTGTCTTAGTGTGTAGGTTTTTGGGAAAAACAATCGTATTACTAGATTATGTAGATTAAAAATGGTTATTATTATGTTTATCCTTGGCCTGAAACGGTTGATAACCCGAGAGGACCCAAATCTGATTGGGTATCCAAACCTACTTGATCTATTTTGTAGGTATTCCTTATATCCACGGTAAATCAAAACACATGGTACATTGATAGTGGGTGCTTAAGGCTCATGACTGGTGATGAGAAATCGTTCATTACATTAATCAGGAAGAAAGGTGGAAAAGTAAGCTTTGGAGACAACCAAAAGGGACAGATCATTGGATATGGAACCATTGTATCAGAAATAAAGATAGTAGATGTCTCATTAGTTAATGGGCTAAAGTTCAACTTGCTAAGTGTAGCACAACTCTGTGATGAAGGAAGAAAAGTCATCTTTGACTCTGGAGGTTGCTCAATCGATGATAGTAAGTCAAATCAACTCATTCTTCATGCACCTAGAGTAAATAATGTTTATTGTGTTAACATTAAAAATGAGAAAAAGAATATATGCTTTGTGTCTAAAGAAGAAGAATCATGGCTATGGCATCGAAGGTTAGGACATGTAAGCATGAACCTCTTGTCTAAATTAGGCAAAAAGGAATTAGTTTTGGGTTTGCCTATGGTAACTTTTGATAAGGATCATATATGCACTGCATGTTAATTAGGTAAACAACATAGAAAAAGCTTCCCTTCCATCTTGTACATTCCCTCCAAAAGAATGATTGAACTCTTACATATTGATCTCTTGGGTCCAATCAAACCAATGAGCTTAGGTAGAAGAGAATACACCATAATCATAGCAGATGATTATTCTTGCTATACTTGGGTTGCATCATTAGCTACCAAAGATGAAGCCTTTGACTAGCACTCAAATATATTCATCCGGATAAAAGTAGAACAGAACATAAGCATTGCACAATTCTGGAGTGATAATGGAGATGAGTTCAAAATGAAGCACTTTGTTGAATTTTGTGACTCCAAGGGCATTAAGCATAACTAGTCTACTCCTAATACACCTTAACAAAATGGAGTTGTTGAAAGGAAAAGTAGAACCATAGTTGAGCTGGCCCGAAAATTATTAAGTGAGAATAATCTGCCAAGATATTTTTAGGGTGAGGCCGTAATCACAACATGCTACATCATAAATAGAGCTCTCATTAGAAAGACCACAGAAAAGACTCCATATGAAATCTAGAAGGGAAGGAAACCTAAAATTGGGTATTTCAAAGCCTTTGGATGTAAATGCTACATCTTGAATGATAGAGAGCAATTAGGAAAATTTGATCCTAAGTCTGATGAAGCAATTTTATTGGCTACTCAACACTTAGCAAAGCTTACAAAGTCTATAACAAACAAACCTAAACTATGGTAGATTTAATACATGTAGATTTCAATAAGACTAACCATGTAGGAAGAAGAAATTTAAATCCAAAAGATTTAACTATGGAAGCTGAAAACACTGGAGAAAAAGAATAAGTGCAGATTCTAGATTCCTTCTAGATCAAGAAGTAGAAGGAGGAAGATTAAGGAATTACTTTCAACTTAGAATTTCCACAAGGATATCTTAATCACCATGAGATAAACTTCGTGGATAATCAAGAAGAAGTTGAAGTAGTTGAGGAACAAGCTCAAGACCAGCATGTGGATCTTCAAAGAGAAATTTAGACTCATAAAAATCATCTTATAGAAGCCATTTTGGATGATGTCCAAAATAATGTTAGAACTAAAGGACAACTCACTCGGATGATGAGCCAAGCTACTTTTGTCTCTCTCATCGAACTAAAGAAATTTCAAGATGCTGAAGGAGATAAAAGTTGGATGTTGGCAATACAAGAAGAACTAGATCAGTTCACCAGAAATGATGTTTGGGATCTAGTGTCACCACCAAAGGGGAAGTCAATTATTGGTACCAAATGTGTATTCTAGAATAAGCATGATGAATCTAGAGTTATGGTAAGAAACAAGGCAAGATTAGTTGCTTAAGGCTACAATCAGCAGGAAGGCATTAATTTTGAAGAAACCTTTTCTCTAGTAGCAAGATTGGAAGTAATCCGGATTCTATGTGCTTTTGCATCATTCATTTGATTCACATTGTTCCAAATGGATGTCAAAAGTGCATTCGTAAATGGAGTTAACAAGGAATAAGTATATGTAAAGCAACCACTTACATTTGAAGACTCAAAGCATCCGAATCATGTATATAAGCTGAAGAAATCCCTTTATGGATTAAACCAACCACCACGAGCTTGGTATCAGAGACTCACTACATTTCTCATATCCAAGGGGTATATCCAGGGCAAATCAGAAACAACTCTTTTCATCAAGAAGAAGGAGGATGTGATTCTTGCCCAGATTTATATTGATGACATCATCTTTGGAGCAACAGATGAAAAGATGTGTGAAGAATTTAACACTCAAATGTAGAAGGAGTATAAGATGTCAATGATGGGAGATCATTGGTTTGCAAATTAAGTAAAGTCAAGAAGAGATTGTCATCAATGAATCCAAGTATACCAAGGAGGTTCTAAAGAAGTACGAAATGGACATAAGCAAGCCAATGTCTACTCCAACGAGATTAGACACAATCCTATCAAAGGATTGTGAAGGAGAAGAAGTAGATCATAATCTGTATAGAGGAATGATTGGATCACTATTATACTTGACAGCTAGCAGACCTGGCATACATTATGCAGTTTGCTATTATGGAAGATACCAATCCAATTCTGAGGATTCACATCTCAAAAAAGTAGAGAGAATCCTTAGATATCTCCTAGGAACCACTGAAGTTGGATTATGGTGCCCTAGTAATGGGAATTTCACACTGTAAGGCTTCGCTGATTTAGATTATGGCAGAGACACTCTTGAGAGAAAGAGTACATCCAGAGGCTGTCACTTACTGGGAGATCACTACTCATGGTACAACAAGAACCAAATTCCAGTTGCATTATCAACCACAAAAATAGAATATATGGCAGCAGGAAGTTATCTAGCTCAACTCCTATAGATCAAGCAACAGTTAGAAGATTATGGAGTTCAATCTAGATGTGTGGATGTAATGTGTGACAACAAAAGTGCCATTGATGGGTCAAAGAATCCATTGCTCCATAGCAAGATGAGGCATGTAAACATCAGGCATCATTTTATCCGAGATCATATGATGAAGAAGGATGTTGCATTGGTCTACATTCCAACCAATGAGCAAAGAGCAGACATCTTTACTAAACCATTAAGTAAAGATCAATTCAACAAGCCTAGGGAATCAAATGGAATGGCCAATTAACTTTAAAGGGAAATTAGGAAGAAAATCAGGGGGTAGTTTGGACTTTTATAAGTCAAAAACTCAAAAAGAAAAGAAGAAGTAAAATTGAGGATGGATCTGGAAGGAATATTGCTAGCTCAGCAGACAGACATGAAAAATGGCAGTAGAAGCACAAAAAAGTAAATATACACAGTTTCAATTTCAAACGCTTATTGGGCATCCCATGCGCAGTAAAAGCATCAATTATTTTGGAAAATAAACTATCCCAATTCTCTAGTTAAATGGTATTTACCTATCTTATCAATTTTTACCTGCCACGTCATCAATCCATCCAAAGTTAACGATGTCTAGATTATGATTATACCCTCACTTTGGGAATTCTATAAGAACCCCCTAAAATCCCTCTTCTTCTTCTTCTCGCAAGTAATTTTCTACTATTACTTTGCTAAATTCAATTCTCAGAACACCAAAATTCCTAAATCCAGTTCTATAAAGCTACAACAATGGCAAGAACCGTAGATAAAGCCGTTGTCTTACAAAAACACCTACCTCCTACAGATTCACTCAAAGATGAAGATTTCATTCCATTGAATCTCAAAGACTCAGACTCTATTCCTCCAACAGATTATCTATATGATGAGTATCTTTTTTCCACCGAACCCTACATACAACTACTCTTAAAAGACCAACAACTAGAGATCTTTCTCCGGGTGAAAAACCCAACCTACACCACTTTGGTAAAAGAATTTTACAAAAATATAAAAATCTAAAAGTACTACGATTCCCTCAGAACCATAGTAAAAAGGAAGGAAATCAGAATTACTCCAGAGGTCTTTATCACCCACTATGAGATGAAAAATAGTGGAGTTAAACTAAAAAGCAATGGGGATGAGCTCAAAGTCAAATATGAAAAAGAATGTTGCTTCCTGAAAGATTCTTTAGAGATAAAACAGCTACTCAATGGCCTCAAACTCCTAGAACTCTCCGTTTTGTGATGGCTAGATTAATCCTGATTCGGAGGGGATCTCTTAATACTACCTCTTCATTCCAGCATTGTATCATTCAACATTTGTTTGAAAGCAAAGAGGTTAACATGCCGGTTCTACTAATCCACCACCTAAAGCAACATCAACATTCTCATGGTGCGCTTACCACAAAAATCTTACCTCAGAATCAAGTGGACTTTAATGGAGAAGAACCTATTGAAGGCAAAGCCATTTTGAAGAAGAACTTTTTAAAGCTTACCTTTAATGAGAAATAGGATGAAGGAAATGAAATTAGGCAAAGGGAAGAAAGAAAGGAAAAGAGCAAAGGTAGGAAGGCCAGAGTTGAAATTGCTCTGAAAGTAATGAGAGCTAGAACAACAAAGACAAAGACTCAAAGAAACGTCAATTCAAAGCCTATTGTAGAGGATGATTGTGATGAGGATAGAGTTCCACTTACACAATTGATGAAAACCACACTGGAACAGCCTAAGAAGCTAAGAAGAAGCCTCATAAAAGTAGTTGATAAAAGAAAAAGGCCTATTTATGACCTAAAAGAGAATGAGGGAATTGAGGAAGAAGAGACTATACCTAAGAAGAGGCAACTCTGAAAGAGAGGATTAACCTTCTGTGAGGCTTTGAAGGTAGAAAGAGAATCTTCCCATCAAAAAGCCTAATACTGGAATTACAATCTGTGAACCAACTCCTAAAGTAGCCACACCATCAAACTTGAGCAAAGGAAAGGAACTGGTAGTGTTCACTAAAAAGCTAGTTCTTCCAGATAATATCTCTTTGGAGGATCCACAATATGAGGAGATGATGTCAGCAGTCCTGGATTATCTTAAGATAAATAAGTTGAGCAAGGAAGGTCCCGGAGGCTCATTCGGTGTAGCAGGCTAAAATAGCCCACCTATCCTATTAGCTCCAAAAGATCTGGCACTTCTCAAAGAAGCTAAATATCCGAATGATAATCTATTTAACTTCCACACAGATTAGGGCCTCTTTTGGATAACTTATTGAATCTGGATCCAGAAGTTATGGAAATGGATAGCCTTGAAAAGGAAACTGGAGGGGATGGTGAGGAAAATTCCACCATTTTGAGAAATGAGATTATCGTAGTTGTAAGTCCTATACAGGCAATTTGAGGGAAGACTAAGGATAGTTCCAGTCTTAAGGATGATGGGTTAGTTAAGCAAAATGAAGAAGAACAAACAAAGCCTTAACTTATTAATTAGGTAATCAATGTCCCATCTATCTTTGATGATAATGTAATTCCAGCTTGTGATGTCACTGAAATAGAGGACAACTTAGGTGCAGATACCCAAACTGCATATAACAATAACTAGACCATCCTGAAACACAATGTTCTGGAGGAGGGAAATGCTCTTGGATCTAATGACCACCCTTCTGAAGCGGACTCAAAGGATGGGTCATTCTAAAGGTTAGGTTGGAGGCGCAAGTAAATGAAAAATCTGCTAATAAAGAATCAAATAATGAAGAATCATCCAAATATGATGAATCAAGTAGCATCTCTGAATCAGATGAATCCTCCTCAACCGAAGAGAGAAAGAAGCCAAAGCAAAAATCAGTTATCGACTATAATATCTCCCGCAATGAGAAAATCTGGATGGAATTAACACTGCTTGAACAAGCTACTCTACAAGGATAGAAAGATGATGACTTTAAACCTTTTCTCAAGAACTTATGTGCCCAACTCAGATCAGTTGAGAGCCTAATGAAAAACAGAACTATGACTCTAGATCTTAAAACTGAATTAGGGGAGATCAAGAGCAGTGTTCAGAACATTAAGAATAAGGTAGAGGATTTCCCAACTACTGAAATTATGGCTGACACATCTCTCTCCAAAATTACTCCAGTGCTGGAAAAAATAAGTACAAGTATTGTAGGAGCAAATCGCTTCGCAGATCAAGCACTCACCGGAGGCGACAACAACTGTGCTACCTTGATGGATAAAATCACCTCTGCCTCCATAGATATCACCATTGAGCTTAAGGAGTACCTCAATCAGAAGTTTGAAAACTTAGAAAAATTCATATCTAGTACAATCACAGAAGTAGGGAAAGAAATTACCTCAGGCACTTACCCTGCTTAAGGAGGAACATCAAGCTGCAAAAGAGAAGCTAACAAATTTTCTTGATGAAGGATTGCCCAAACTCCTCACCAAATACATGGAAACAGTTGGAACTGAATTTGCTAGATAAATTAATGGGACAGATACCTTGATTAATGATTTTAAGGAGGAATTTCACAAGGATTTTACCACTCTCAACTACAGTATCCATAAAATCTGGAGAGATATCTACCAAGATATTGATATTCTAAAGTCAGGTATGGATAATCTATCCATCTCCTCCTCGGAATCCTCATCTTATACTCTAGATAGTCTTCCCATACCAGTGGTCGACGACTTAGTCAAGCATATAGGCAACACTAGTTTCTTTGGGTATAAGTGCGATCTAACTCTCCTCAAGTCCATTTTTCCATATTTTGGCAAGGATGACCAAGCTCATGCCTTAAAGATGATCCCTGCCTTGACCAAATCCTATAAGGAGCTCTGGAATTCTCCAAGGCCAATCCATCTTCTTATAGCAATGGTTGAGACTATCATTGAGAAATGCTTACAAGGAAATGTGGACTACTCAGTCTACTCAGAAGCATGGTAGAAGAGCTTTATAGAAAATCCTACTTGGTGATTGACCCCCAAACCGATGAAAACCAAAAGAGGAAGAGAAAGCACAAAAAAGAGGAAAGAGGGAGAATCATCAAGATCAGGCAGCAAATAAAGAATTCATCCTTTAGAATAGCTATTTTTTTTCAAATGTAAAAATTTGTAATAGCTAATTCTATTTTTACTTATATTTTTTTGTGATTGTAATTCCAGAACTTCATGAGGTTAACTATTGTTAACAACAGAAGTATATATAGTGAAAAACTTATACTCAAATTGCTTCTAAGTACAATCTATAATTGTACTTCAAAAACTTAGAAGATTGAATTCAAAAATATTGGGGGAGTAGGATGCTTAGATTATGGGGGAGTAGAAGTTGTAAATGACTAAGTATCAAGAATCATACTTAGCTCATAAATACCCTTTTCTTGTGCTTAGTTTTTGTTTCCATCAAATAGGGGAGACTATTGGAAACAATGATCTAGAAGAATTAATTCTAGAACAATTTGGATAAAGTTTGAAGAAAACAAAAACTAGAAACAAAAGAATAAGGAACAAATCTTGTAATCTCCTTAATCTAAAATGGAAGCATCTGGTCCAAAATAATACATCAGGACATCCATTAAAGACTACAAGTACCTTAGCACATAATGGAAGCATCCAGTTAAAGTTTGGAAAGGAAACAAACTTTGAACCGACCAAAATGGCATCCAAAAGAACTGATTGTATTAGCATCCGGAAGAAGACAGATCTGGAGATATTAAGTCTAAAGACATCCAGAAGACTTAAATATCGAGAGAAAGAGAATAATTCAAAAATTACATTCCCTTCATTCTTTTGGTTAGAAAGTCAAAGATCCTTTCCCTTTAAGCAAGACAAAAGACAATTGGTGCACTTTTCTGAAAAGGACAGAAGGACTGGCACAAGAAAGAGAAAAGGCAACAACCTTTTCTACCTTGACCAATAAAATTGGCACATGGAGGTCACACTAAAAAGGAAATAGCATAAAAGTTTATATGTCACTAAAATGAAAAGAAAACGATCACTGACAACTTTTCATCCCCAATCCCAAGGATTCAAACGGGTCAAAATCCGAGTCTAACGGATTGATCAACGGTGAAGATTAAATTAAGTTTCAACAACTCCCAATGGCTACATTTATGATAGCAGCCTATAAAAGGAAAGCTTCACAAGTTGAGAAGGCTTTGGTTGTTTTAAGAAAGCATACGCAAGAGAATTCGCTACTACAATCAGTGATATAGTCCCTCCAAGAATCAAAAAATTCTAACTTAGTTTGTAAGGATTCCCAAGTGAGTTATAAACTTGAGGAGATCCAAAACCAATATCTTTGATAAAAATAAAGTGCAAAATCTCATACTTGGGTGAGTAGTGAGATTGGGATAGAGCTTTAAGTTTGTGCTTTGAGTGGGATCTCCTTGTAGGAGTCAACTTAGGTTTGGGTAGAAATCTAAGTGGTATAGCCTACTAAAGATTAGAGGACTCAGCTAGGAGTTGGTGCTTCTAGTGGTATATCCTACATCTGGAAGGGGTTACCATCCAGAGATAAATTGTAAGGTTTGATTCTTACCAATTGAAAAGCAATACACTAGTGGAAAAGCTCGGAGGAAGGAAACTCTGGGGACTGGAGTAGGTAGGGCTGAACTAGGATAAAACTCTGTGTTTGATTTTCTTATTCTTTACTTGTTTGCATTACAATTCATATTTGCATCATCAGGATACATTATATCTGTAACAAAATCAAACACGCTACATTAAGACTTTTTAAAGTCTATTAATTTTGCCAAAAGGGTCATTCACCCCCTATGACCTAATTAGACCCTCATAGGGACCTATAGTCCCTATAGGTGTGACCATAAAATTAGGGGCTGAACCAGATGCCTGAAATTAAAATGATTGTGAAACAAACCCCTAGCTAGGTGGAGAAAATTGACTGACGGTTGATGGAACTGTGGTGCCTACTGATTGAAGTGGCTGATTGAGTGAACTAAATGGACCCACTAACAACTAGCAAAACTAACTAGAAGATTCTCCCCTAAGCTGAAGAGGTGATGACTAAGACTGAGTGAATGGATTGTTAGCAGCCATTGAGAGGGGAGGTTGTTCACTTACCACTGCATTGACTGTTGGTGCCCTGATAGGTGCACCCTAAGAGTCATTGGCCATCCTCTCAGTAGTCAAGATTGCCCTAATAGAAGTCATCATCTTATCATTCATTCAGTCAAGGAACTGATCGCTTCCTAGGTATTATGAGACAGTATTTGCAATATCCAGCCTAATATCGGCCCTTGATGCATTTACCTCCTCATCAAGGTTAACATCCTCAATTTTAACATTTAGTTGGCCGTTGTGAGTGAAAATGTGAGACATCAACTCAAAATGGTGGTTATTTTGATGACCAAAGGGACTAAACTGACTACTTGATGAACTACGCGAAGTCAGAAGTGGAGCTTTAACCTTTAACTGAGTTAGAGAAGGTGAAGGTAGAATTAGAATGCGAACCAAATGGACTAGAGGTCATTGCCAAGTTTTGACTTGAGATGTGGTAGTAACTAAAAGATCATTACATGCATGGGATGAGTTATGCATGAAGCATTTATAGCAATGCATGGCGAGGTTAGTTGCAAGGGATACAACATAACACATGCTTAGCATTTGGTTTCATCCTTATTTCTCTCACTGATTCTGAGGTTATTCTTGCTTAGTGTAATCTTACACAAAAAAGGTACCTCAAAGGTAAAATTCTAAGGCTTTAGATAAGAATGGTATAGGGATATATCAGAAGTTAATGTAGTAGGTTCCCATCACACCAAGCCTCTTTTGGAGGGAGATGACAATGAGTGGTCCACCCACTAGAGTGTCCCCAATTCCTAGCGGGCATGAGTGACACTTTCGTGAGTTTCATGGAAAGGTAGATCACCCTAACCTATCATTAGAAGAAGAGCACGTTTAATTCTAGAGAGAAGGAGGTGAGAAGATAGAGTGTAATAATTTTCCCAAATGATAAAAAAACTGGTTGAATTAAGTAAATTATTTTCGATGCTCGTATCAATCTTTTAAGCTTTTAAAACAAAAACAAAAATTTTGCAAGTTACAAGATTATGTCCATAGCAGAGTTGCCACTGTGAGGTGTTGATAACATGTGGTTATCCCTTTATGCCTTATGGCTAGGCCCACTCGGCGTTTGATTACATTTAAGCATGATGGAACCAGTTTTGTTCAAGTTTGCACAATTACCCAATTTTTAATGAACAAAAGAATTGAGAACCAAATCTTGATGCAAATGATAGAGTCACCACCCAAGTTGTCTACTTGGGAAAGAGTTTTGGTATGGTTCCCATTGGGTGGTAGACTCATACCTTTTGGATGAAAGATTCGGGTATCGATGAGTCACTTATTTCTCATTTAGTTAATTCAAAATTACATTCGCCACGTGAAATTGTTTGTTTTTCATCATTTGGGGAAATATTATGGAAATTTTATTTTTCTACACTCTTTTAGACTCGATTCGTGCGCCCAACAAATTACAATAAAGCACAAATAATAACTGGGGGAATAAAAGTTACAACGGGGGAAAATGGGTGAATTACAAGTGAACCTGTACATTTATTCTAAGTTATAAAACAAAAATAAATTTGCCTACATGGAGATGTTAGCACAGATATGTCACATCATAAGTCAGCATTTTATTAGGAAAAATGTGATTATGTTAGCATGGTGGTTTTGGGATCGATAGTGCCTGGGTATCTTCTAAGATCCGAAAGAAATAATGAGTCTTCAATGCATTTTGTTATGAAAACAAATTTTAACTTTTCGTGGGTTGATTTACCGGATTATTAATGAAACTGATTGCATGGCAAATGTTGAAGTCAAATTAATTTTTACAGATTAAAAGAAAGGGGAACAAGGGTTTGTCCTAGGGGCCAGTACCCGTATCGGTGGGGTGGGACCTGTACGGGTGTGTGTGGACCCATACATGTCCTATCTGGTCTCGAGTAGCACCTCAGTTTGAGCTTTAAAGATGGAGGATGATAGAAAATAAAAAGGGACAATAAAAGAATAGAGTGTGAGTCTCTTTGAAACTCAAGGGCGTACCTTTACGCTGTGAATCCACTTTGAAGTGATCCCTATACCGAGAGAAACTCTAGCCGAAGCCGATGATGAAATGATGGATTCAGGATTACTTAGGTGAGTATTTGTATGGATGGAACCTCCCTCAAATCCTAATAAACGAAGCTAGGAATGAGTAAAATGTGAGCAAAACCTCAAGGAATGGGTTTTCCCCTATTGTATACCTCCTATACCTTAACTATACCTATGCTATACCCATGAAAAACTGCTAGAAATGTTGATTCTATAGTATACTATGACTTCTTAATTTGGCTTCCTTAAAAATGAGGTGAAAATCCCTATTTATAGGAGAAAATTTGGTCTAAACATAATAAATTGCATTCATGGATGATTTTCTCCGGAAATGGTATGATTAACTTGCCATATGAACTGTTTGGGAAAGCATGGGACCCATACAGGTAGGGTCGGACTCATACGGGTGGGATGGGAACCGTATGGGTCCAGGTGGGACATGTATGTGTCCCACCCAAGCACCCTAGGGGTCTGACTCATACGGGTCATGTAGTAGATTTGTACCACTAGGTGCCACCCGTATGGATCCCTAAGGGAAGACTAGGTCTCTAATTTGGCTAAAACTGGACTATGTTATAATAGGAACACCTCTGGTGGATAACACCTGTAAAGGATTGCATTATTTAACTGTCATCATCGTTTCGTGAGAAGGACCATAAAAATTTAGTGCTCACACACTTCTTTGTCCTTTGTTGGCATTGAAACCTCCAACCATTTTTTAATGGTGTTACACGGGAGTCATAAGGTTGGGAGAGGGACGTTTTCATGTGCTATGTGCTACGTACTGATCCATTAAGATATCCATGCATTGGCTTCAAGCGCCAGCAATTTTTTATCAACTTACCCTTTACAATTTCCACTCACTAAGGAGGTTTAGTAACATCCGTTGGACGTCCATTGTATCTCAAGGAATCATTCCAATTTTCCATGCATGATAAGACATGCACTCGTCCCACGTATGTTAATGAGATAAACTTTCGCATCACCACTAACCACATTTTCGTGCAGCCATACGAATAAGCATATCATGGATTAGTTATTTGAAAAGAATACACACATACCATCCATATCATCCATGACCCATGCATAGACTAATTAGCCACTCATGGTTTCAGCTAGGAGGAGGTGAAATTATCATCAGACCCTAGTTTGGTGGAGACTTGAGTGTCGTTTGATCCGTCATTCTCTCACGCCGGTAGTCACTATGAAGATCGAAGGGGTTTCTTATACCGATTCCTATAGGGAGTTAGATTCAGATGAAGATCAGTTAAGTTAGAATTCCTCTCATCCAGCCATATCTTTCCTGAACAATGAAGAAAACATCCCTTCACTTGAAGAGCAAACCGGCCCCTTTCCCACTTTGGGAGCTGGATCTCAGCCCCCTAGTTTTGATTGTGGCAATGCTATGGCTCAATTCCTTCGATCAGATTTATTTTACAACACTATCCAAGAGTAGGTTCAAGCTTTTGTAAGGCAAGCCCTTGAGTATAATAATTTGGACTGTGTTTCCAAATCAAATATGCAAGATCAGACCTAGAACAATTTAGCTCAGATTTTACCTAGCCCAATGGGGGTAAGGACGGTACAACCTGTTTTTCACACAAGTCCATCAACTATCACTCTACCTCTGTCAAGCCCATTCTAGTTTGGCCAGGCTTTTGCTTTTCTACAAACTTCAGAAACCCTGCCATTTCTCCCTTACATGGCTCCAAATCCGAGGCCCTTAGCTCAAGGCTCAGTTCCACTTACGCTTTCTCATCAATACTCTGCTTCCTCCAGTGGATTGGCCCAACCTTCACCATCTTTTAGTCTCACCCAATTTATTGTAACACCCATGGGAACGAACTACCACCAAAATCCTTTCAGCCTTCAATTGATCCCTCACCCTCGCTTGGAAATGCCTCTATAGTCTCATTCTATCCAGCCAGGAGTCACTATCCAGAACTGTGACCAGGTCATACAATCTTTAGGCGTGACACCCAAAGTTGAGCCTTTTGTGTGCCAAATGGTGGCTTTCCATGTTGGGAACTAACAGTCAATTTTAACATGCATAATAGGCACATCGGAAATTCAAAACTTTGTCCCTGTCCCTAGGAACTCTTATTAGTTGCATATAAACTAAACAAAGCCTGAACCAAATAATTCTCTACCTAGGTTACCATGCATAGGCTAGGCATACCATAATTCTAAATTGTATCATAGCAAATATATTTTATACTAAGCATGTTATAACTCTAAGCTATAACCTAAGCATGAAATAAACTAAGCGTGCAAAACAACGTAAGCATAATTATTAAGTCTAAAAATGCTTAAATAAAGAGACCTAATAATGAAAAGAGAAAGAAAGAAAACTTACCAGTCAAAGCGTGCTTTACCAGAACCTCCTTGCACAAGTCTCTAAGCATAGGATACCGTCTTTGAGAATCCACACGAACCCTAGAGATTTATCTTTGTGAATCTCAACTTGGGATTTATGTTTGAGCTTGGTGCAAATTGAAAGGGGAAATGTGAAAGCCTATTTATAGGCATAGGGGACCAAAATTGCGCCCCCTTTTTCCAATGTGAGATTAGGCAAAAATGCCTGATCCCCATATGGGTCAATAGGCAGACCCTCATGGGTCCGCGGGTTAACCCACGTACAGTGTGCTTAGCATGCTACACGACAGCCATTTGCAAGGCAGGCATAATGGACTGCCTGGCACCCACAAGTCGGGCTTGTGGGCTTTTTCCCACAAGCCCTACTTGCAGGTTGGACCACGTTGGGCACACCCAGCAATGCCTAGTAGCGCAGGTGTGACCTAGCTTGTGGGCTCACGCATTTACCAAGCCCAAAGCCCTTTAGCTACCATATGCAATCCCAAAATGTGGGCCCCATCTCCGTCGGGTCTGACCCCTTTACTCTAACTAGAAAATTCCCTTTTAATCCTTCTTTAAAAATTAATTTATTTTATGACCCTAATAAATTAGTTATCGGTCAAAATAAATCCCTTGGTTTATCCAAAAATGATCTAATCATTTCAAACCAATTAAATAATAATCCATTTATTATTATACTATATTTTTGTAATAGAATAAATCTATTAGTTCTTTACTTAGTCCGATGAAGGTCCAATGTGTGTGACCTTATAGGATCCCGAAGTATTGAGCTGTTAAGGCTTAAGCAACCCTTGTTCTAATGGAACCATTGGATCGAGGTTCTAGACCATGAATAGAACTAGATTTCCTTAAACGACTGTAGTATGCCTCTAGCAAGGGTCTACCATCCTCCATTACTCAGAACATCATTTGTGCTTATGACTTAATCCCATTTAATTTACTAGTTATTCAATGCGATGATATCCTTCCATTCTTTAATATTAGTACCATCTGGTTTATAGGGCTCGGTTAAAGTCTGAACCCACTAATAGCAAGGTTGATCCAAGCTATCCCACTTATTAACTTCTTACTAAAGTATAATGCCTTTTACTAGAGTGTGTTCGACTAGAAACTATTTCGATCAAGCACATACTCTAATCAGAGGTTTATAGCAATCATCACTTCAACAAGTGGCCAGGTACAACTCCTTAATATATCAGGAGCAATGGATTCTTTTCGACTACATAGCTTACCAACGAGCAGTCAGCACTATACCTATAATCACCCATGGCACTCTAAATTAAAGAGTGTATAGGAATGACCCAAAGTACAACAATGGACCCACACAAGAAAACTAGCATTTGAAGTATGAGGATAATCGCAAAGCTTATTGTATGAAGATAAGCACTAACACATTGAAATAGACACCAAGTGTTTACCTTACTGCAGTCTCCAATGTATCTCCTAGATATATCCATGTGTCAAATTAAGGTACCACCTTTAGTCCTTAGGAGATTGACTACTTGGACCCTTTCTAAGAAAGTTGACCACATGCTAGTCTTTTCGCTTCATCAATATCCTTTCTTTATGAAACTATTACTAGGGATAGTTTAGAATAATTGCACATGAAGCAGGTCTCTCTAAATTTTAGTCCAACTATAATTTCTCTAACTTCACGCTATGATATGTTAAGGATTTTTGTATACATACTTTAATGAATATATTTTAACTAGCTATAATATATTTATAAGCACATCAATATAAACAAAAGATTAAATGCCTTTATTGATTAAACAAAATATTCATACTATTACATAATTAAAATATATTGCCCTAATTGCCTAAGGGCATACATCATAACCAACAAACTCCCACTTGCACTAAGGCCAATTAGCCATATGTCTTAATCCATATGCTTTAACATAATGGTCATGTTTGACTTGAGTCAATGGCTTCGTCAAACCATCCACGAGGTTCTGATAAGTGGGCACATATTCTAGTCTTATTATCTTAGCATCAACAATCTCCCCAATTATATGATACTTTCTGGATACATCTCTATTTTTCTGTTAAGACCGTGGTTCCTTTGCCTAAGCTATGGCTCCATTGTTATCACAATACAAAGTAATTGGATCAACATTCTAAGGCACCACACAGAGATCACCAATAAATCCCTATAAGCAGACATTTTCTTTTGTTACATTTTATGCAGCAATGTATTCAGATTCCGTGGTTGAATCAGCGGTAGTTTCTTGCTTGGAACTCTTCCAGCATATCGCCCCTCCATTTTACACATACGCAAAACCCAACTGAGACTTAAAGTCATCCTTATCAGATTGAAAACTCGAGTTAGTATAACCTCAAATTTTGAGGTCACCTTTATTGGATATGATGTATGCACTTAAGGCAATTAGGGAGATTATCTTAATTATATAATAGTACAAATAATTTATTTAATCAATAAAGGCATTTAATCTTTTGTTTATATCAATGTCTTTGTATATATATATATATTATAGCTGGTTAAATATATTCATTGATGTATGTATGCAAAAGTCCTTGACGTATCATAGCATGAAGTCAGCGAAATTATAGTTGGACTATATTTAGTGGAACCTGATTCATGTGTAATTACGATTATGTTGAACTATCCCTAGTCATAGTTTCATCAAGAAAGGATATTGATGAAGTGGAAAGACTAGCATATGGTCAACTTTCTTGGAAAAGGTCCAAGCAGTCAATCTCCTAAGGACTGAAGGTGGTGCGTTAAGTTTGACACATGGATATATCTGGGAGATATATTGGAGATCGCAGTAAGATAAACACTTGGTATATATATCAATGTGTTAGTGTTTATCTTTATGCAATAAGCTTTGCGAATGTCCTCATACTTGAGATACTAGTTACCTTGTGTGGTATTATTGCTATACTTTGGGTCATTACTATGCACTCATTAATTTAGGGTGTTATGGGTGATTACGGGTATAGTGATGATAACACATTGGTAAGCTGAGCATTCGGAAAGAATCCATCACTCCGGATATATTAAGGAGTTGTACCTGGCCACTTGTTGAAGTGTTGATTGCCATAAACCTCTAATTAGAGTATGTGATTGATAGAAATGGTTTATAGTCAAACACACTATAGTAAAAGGCAATATACTTTGGAAACAAGTAAACTATTGGGATAGCTTGGAGCAACCTCGCTATAAGTGGTTGACACTTTAACTGAAACATACAAACTAGATGGTACTAATATTCAAGATTGGAAGCAATTTATTGCACTGGATAACTATTGTATTAACCGGGATTATAAATGACGTTCCGAGTAATGGGGGATGGTAGACCCTTGCTAGAGGCGTACTATAGTCGTTTAAGGTAATCGAGTTCTATTCATGGTCTAGAACCTTTAGCCAATGGTTCCATTAGAACAAGGATTAGTTAAGCCTTAATAGCTCAATACTTCGGGATCCTATAAGGTCACACATATTGGACCTTCATTGGACTAAGTAAAGAACTAATAGAATTATTCTATTACAAAAATACAAGATGATAATAATTAGATTGTTATTTGGTTGCAGCCAAGATTTATTTTTGACATGTGACTAATTTAATTAGGTTTATAAATAAATTGGCTAGATTGATTATATCAATTTTATAAGCAAAGGAATTTATCTTTGACCGGTAACTAATTTATATGGGTAAAAATAAATATTTATTTGAAAAGGATTAAAAAGGGAATTTTGCCAGGGCAAGTTGAATTGGATCGAGAGTACAAAATTATTTTGTACAAGATCGGGTGCATGGGAGTGTACCTAAAGGTGCATGAGCAATGATAGGCATTGCTCGCAGCAGCGCATGAAAATAGACCACACATGCGCATCCCATCAGGGTGCGCCGCTAGCTGGGCTCGCAGCATGGGCTGCGAGGCTTAGCTCTCTGAAACGCATAGTCCGCAAGGGCTTTGACTTACTACATGTAGCATTCATTGCATGCTATGTCCAAGCAAGCTGTGCCCGCAGGTCATGGTGACCCGTGGGCATAGCCTGCGTGGGATGTGCTTTTAGCACATCCCAAATCGGTTATAGGGGGAGCATTTTTGCTCCGTCAAGCCTATATATTGGCTCTCCCATGCTCCTTTTCAAATTGCACCTTCTGGTTGAAGTATAAATCCTAAGTGAGATTCATAAAGATAAATCTCTCGGGAATGGAGCATAGTTCTTTTTTAGGAGCCTGAATGTATTCGGGTACCTCTAGTTTATATTTTCGGGTGAGGCTTCTAGAGTGGTCTAGCAACTACTCGAGGCTTCTCAGTTCTTCCTCCTGGGGAGGTTTTGGTTGTTTTGGTTCGTGTGGATACTCATAAAGGCTATCCTACGCGTGGAGGCTTGTGCAAGAGGGTTCGGCTAAAGCACGCTTCAACTGGTAAGTTTTCTTCCTTTCTCCTTTATTATCAGGTCCTTTTGTTTAAGCATTTTTAGACTTAATAATATGCTCAGGTTGTTTTGTATGCTTAGTTTATTTTATGCTTAGGTTGTAGCTTAGAGTTATAACATGCTTAGGATAAAATATACATGCTAGGATATAATTCATAATTATGGAATGCCTAGCCCATTTGCGTGTTGACCTATATAGAGAATTATTTAGTTAAGGCTTTATTTAATTTATATGCAACTAATTGGAGTTCCTGGGGATAGGGACAAAATTTTGAATTTCTACCATTCTTGTTATGCATGTTTAATTTTTGACTGTCAGTTCCCAACAGTAGTATCAGAGCTAGCCTATTTAGTGCATAATTAAGTTAGAAGATAACTGAATATTATTTTCTACTTGAAATGATCTGTTTATTTAATTGTTTGGAATAATACATATGAACTTGTGCCTTTCATTTCAAGGCTAGAAAATGGTTATGAATAATTTTGTTTAAGCCTACTCAACTTAAATTATACAAGTTTCAATAATTTATTTAAATTACATGGGTTATAGATGCTTCCAATTTTCATGAATTGGAAGAAGGAAATTATTAATCCAGGAGAATCCATTGATCTTCAAGTTTGTGCCCGTATTTGTTCTGGCTAAGGATTAGAGTTGGTGTCTTATCACTTCAAGGGCACCTCTCCTACCTGGTAACCTATATCGGTGCAACTTGAATTCACCAACCGGGGGATTAATATGGACTAATTTATTTCTAGTATATAAGATGGTGCTTATATATATTTATATTAAAAAGTAAAAAATTAAATTTATTGAATAAAAGCTTAAAGGAAATGCAATATAAATTTAACAAATAAAAGTGTTAATTATTTTGCATATAATCTAGGTTAATAGAATAATTATAATAAAGAGCTTGAACCCCATAAGGTTGGACCTTATAAATTAATTCTAAAATTCCCTAAATTAATATAAGTTATTATAAATATATCTATATAATAAAATCTTAGATTAGGTGAGATGTTTAAGGCCAATAAAATACTAAAGTAAATATATTAAGGCAAGTTATAGTCTTCCTTACTCAAAATTATAATACAGCCTCTTTGGGCTATCAAAGTGCTATGCCATGCATTCCTTCTAGTCCATATTAATTGGTTGTAAATTTGGGGATATGGTCGGCCTTAACAGAACTGGGGTAGTCCACCATAAAATTGGTGGCTAGGCCCAGATCTTAGACATATTTAAGGAATTGTTAATATAAGAACACACATCCCTTGGGATAAGGAACTTGAATGTTTTAACAGTTACATGCGATGCAAATGGAATGGGATTCCAATTATAACTTACTAATACGACTTGACTCATAAAATTGGGGGTTGTAATAGACTAGTTACATATGCTACCTAATAGGAAATTTAGCTGGGTTAAAATTCCCGAATTCTATAGAATGGGCTATTGTAAATTTTGAAGAAAATAGTAGGACAAATGTATTTAATTAAAAGACCCTATATTAAATGCATGTACTTAAACTAACATCTAAACTCTTTTTCTTTTCTTATATCTTAGGTTGAAAGTGACTTCCAATGTTAATCTTTGTATGTTACTTAACACCAAATTGAACGACTTGAACTTTTCTGATTGGTTTCAAGCTGTAAGAATAGTTCTCAGATCTGAGGGAATTACCTATATTCTAATTAAAATTTTCCCTATTAAACCTGATGTTGAGGATCACGTGGAGTATGAGGCCAGTTTGAAGCACATGAAAGATCGTGAGATAGCCATGTATATCGTGTTGGGGTCCATGAATCATGAGCTTTAGAAACAACATGAGAACATGCCCTTAGTGGGCATGGTTCTCCATCTTGAAGAGCTCTTTTCGAAGCGGGAAAGGACAGAGAGGTATGAGACCTCCAAGCTCTTTTTCGAAACCAAGATACAGGCTGGCACCTCTGCTCACAGCATGTACTGAAACTTTTAGGATACCTAGAGAAGCTGAATCAATTGGGATTCGAGATGAATCATGACTTAAGCATTGACCTAATGTTGATGTCCTTGATAGATAGTTACTCTGGCTTCCTGGCTAAATATTGTATGAACAAGATTGATTCTACTATCCCAAAATTAATCAACATGCTGAAAATAGTAGAACCTCATATCAAGAAAGATCAGAAACCCCTACTATTGGTTGAGAAAGGCAAGACTTCTCAAAAGAAGAAGCTAGCACTGGGTGCCAAGAAAAGAACTAGTAAGAAGAAGAAAGAGAAGAAGACATCTAAGTATGTCTACTTCCAATGTGGGAAACCGAAACATTGGAAGAGGGATTGTAAAGCTCCTACTTCTAAGCATTTGAATAAGAAGACTGTAGGGGCATCTACTTCAGGTATGTTTGTCATTGAAAATTTTGCTACTTTTCTGCGTGAATCCACTTAGGTATTACATACTGGTTGTGGGTCTCATATCTGTACTTTTGTGTGGGGACTAATGCATAGTAGAAGACTTGCAAAAGGGGAGATGGACCTAAGCATGGGAAATGGAGCCAGACTTGCTGCATTAGCCATAGGAAGCTGTAGTCTTATTTTGCCAAGTGGACTTGTTTTAGTTTTGAATAATTGTTACTACATTCCAAGTGTTACAAAAATATTGTATCTGATGCGTGTTTAAAAGCAGAAGGATTTGAGATCTTATTTTTGAATAATAATTGTTAGATTCATTTGAATAATGTTCTTTATGATTATGGAATGTTGAAAGGTGGCATTTATGTTCTTGATACTAAAACAAAAGTTTTCAGTATAAACAACGTGAAGATACTTAAATTAGATAATAAGAATTCCTTCAACTTATAGCACTGTTTTTTAGGCCACAAAACAAAATCGCTTAACCAAGTTGCA
Organism: Euphorbia pulcherrima; assembly: GCA_947683365.1. NCBI lineage: Eukaryota > Viridiplantae > Streptophyta > Magnoliopsida > Malpighiales > Euphorbiaceae > Euphorbia > Euphorbia pulcherrima. The sequence continues at coordinate 25,199,892 of CANTUS010000009.1, forward strand.
TAAGCGTGGAGACTTGGGCCCAATAGACTTGGAGTCTTATGGTTATTGCGAACCTTGTTTAAGAGGAAAAATGATAAAGTTACCCTTTCAAGGAAAGGGTCAATAGGCTACGAGTACATTAGAACCTATACATACTAATGTGTACGGTCCAATGAGTGTTTAGGCACTAGGAGGATACTCCTACTTCACAACCTTTATTGATGATTATTCACGATACGGTTATTTGTACTTAATAAAGCACAAGTTTGAAAGTTTTGAAAAGTTCAAACTATTCAGAGCTGAAGTAGAGAAATAGCTTAGGAAAAGTATTAAAACACTTCAATCAAATCAAGGTGGAGAATACTCAAGTCAAGAGTTTTAGGATTATCGAAAGGAAAATAGGATAGTTCCCTAGTACACCCCTACTTATGCGCCCTAACACAATGGAGTGTCAGAAAGGAGGAATCGGACTTTATTAGATATGGTCTGGTCCATGATGGGCCATGTAGACTTCAGTAAATCCTTTTGGTGATATCCATTGGAGAGCGTTGTATATGTATTAAATAGAGTGCCCTCTAAATCAATTGATTATGCCTTGAAGAAAAATGGTGTAATAAGAAGCCATCTCTAAGTCATTTAAGAGTATGGGGCTGTCCTTGTTCATTGGATATCCAAAGGAAAGTATTGGATATCTATTTTACCAACCCGAAGCACAAAAGGTATTTGTGTCTCAGAATACTCACTTTTTGGAAAAGGAACACTTACTTGCAAAAGTCAGTGGGAGCAATATTAAACTAGAGGTTCAAGAGAAAGAAACAGACAATCAACTAATTGACCCCGTTCTAGATACACAAGAAAGTGTGATCCAAGAACAAGCTGTCAAAACACAATCATTGAGAAGATCACGTCATGTTCATAAGGGTCCCGATAGATATAGGTTTATCATCACTAATGATAAGGAACTATATCTCATGGAGGATGATGAACGAAGGACATATTATGAGGCAATGGAAAGCTCAGATTCTGATTAATGGCTGAAAGCCATGAAATCAGAAATGACTTCAATGTATGAGAACCAAGTTTGGAATTTTGTTGATGCACCGCAAGAGGTTAGACCAATTGGGTGCAAATGGATCTTTAAGAAGAAGACGGACTTGGACAGTAATGTAATTACCTATAATGCAAGGTTGGTTGTGAAAGGTTATAGTCAACGTGAAGGTATCAACTATGATGAAATTTTCTCCCGGTAGCCATGCTTAAATCCATAAGGATACTCATTGCTATTACTGCTCATTACAATTATGAGATCTGGCAAATGGATGTTAAAACAACATTTTTGAATGGGGATTTAGACCAGGATGTGTATATGACACAACCTGAGGGTTTTACATCTCAGAATGGCTCGAAGGTATGCAAGCTATAAAGATCCATTTATGGACTTAAGGAGGCAACCAGGAGTTGGAATATAAGGTTTGATCAAACAATCCATTAACTGTATTTCTTCCTAAATGTTAACGAGCCTTGTGTTTACAAGAAGGTTAGTAGGAGTGCGGTTGTTTTCTTAGTATTATATGTCGATGACATTCTACTAATAGGAAACAATATTTCTCTTCTTCAAAATGTTAAAGTATGGTTGTCAAGAAAATTCTCCATGAAAGACCATGGTGAAGCAGCATTTATGCTAGGGATAAAGATCTATAGGGATAGATCAAAGAAGCTATTAGGACTTTCTCAAAGTACATATATAGAGAAGGTATTAAATAGGTTCAACCTTGATCATTCTAAGAAAGGTTATCTCCCAATGATAAAGGGGATTAACCTATCTAGGGCTGAGTGTCCGAAGATAGCTCATGAGAGAATGCACGTCAAGTATACACCCTATGCATCCGCGATAGGATCCATCATGTATGCTATGATATGTACTAGGCCAGATGTCTCTCTGGCTTTGAGCTTCACGAGCAGATATTAGTCAGATCCAGGTGAGAAGCACTGGATGGCCATCAAGGAAATTCTTAAGTACTTGAGAAGGACTAAGGATGAGTTCTTGATATATGGAGAAGGTGTCCTCACAATTAGAGGTTACACTAACGTAAGTTTTCAATCTGACGAGGATGACTTTAAGTCTCAGTCAGGTTTTATGTATTTGTTAAATAGAGGGGCGGTATGCTGGGTGATCTCAGGGTGATATATCTTAATTATGTAATAGTATGAATAATTTGTTTAATCAATAAAGGCATTTAATCTTTTGTTTTTGTCAATGTGTTTGTATATACATTATAGCTAGTTATATATATATATTCATTGATGTATGTATGCAAAAGTCCTTAATGTATCATAGCACGAAGTCAGAGAAATTTTAGTTGGACTATATTTAGTGGAACCTGCTTCATGTGCAATTATGATTATATGTAAACTATCCCTAGTCATAGTTTCATCAAGAAAGGATATTGATGACGCAGAAAGACTAGCATGTAGTCAACCTTCTTGGAAAGGATCCAAGCAATTAATCTCCTAAGGACTAAAGGTGGTTCCTTAAGTTTGACACATGGATATATCTAGAAGATATATTGGAGACCGCAGTAAGATAAACACTTGGTATATATATCAATGTGTTAATGTTTATATTCATGCAAAAAGCTTTGTTAATGTCCTCATACTTGAGATACTAGTTACCTTGTGTGGTACTATTGTCATACTTTGGGTCATTACTATACACTCATTAATTTAGGGTGGTATGGGTGATTACGGGTATAGTGATGATACCACATTGGTAAGCTGAGTAGTCTGAAAGAATCCATCGCTTTGGATATATTAAGGAGTTGTACCTGGCTACTTGTTGAAGTAATGATTAGCAAAAACCTTTGATCAGAGTATGTATTTGATAGAAATGGATTCTAGTCAAACACACTATGGTAAAAGGCAATATACGTTGGTTATAAGTACACTACTGGGATAGCTTGGAGCAACATCGCTATTAGTTAGTTAACACTTTGTCCGAACCCTACAAACCATATGGTACTAATATTAGAGAATGGAAGGAACTTATCGTACTGGATAACTGTTGCATTAACCGGTGTTAAGTCATAAGCAAAAATGACATTCTGAGGAACGGGGGATGGTAGACCTTTGCTCGAGGTGTACTACAAACATTTAAGGTAATCGTGTTCTATTCATGGTCTAGAACGTCGAGCCAATGGTTCCATTAGAACAAGGAATTATTAAGCCTTAACAGCTCAATACTTCGGGATCCTATAAGGTCACACACATTGAACCTTCATCGGACTAAGTAAAGAGCTGATACAATTATTCTATTACGAAAATACAACATGATAATAATTAGATTATTATTTGGTTGGACCATGGATATATTTTTGACATGTGACTAATTTAATTAAGGTTATAAATAAATTGGCTATATTGGTAATATCAATTTTATAAGCTAAAGAATTTATCTTTGACCGGTAACTAATTTATTAGGGTCGAAAAATAAATATTTATTTGAAAAGGATTGAAAAGGGAATTTTGCTAGGGCGAGTGAAATTGGACCGAGAGTACAAAAGTATTTTGTATTGGCTCGGGTATGCAGGAGTGCACCGAAAGATGCGCGAGTTTTGCTAGGCATTGCTCGCGGCAGCCCATGAAAATGGGGTGCACATGCGCAGCCCATCAGGGTGCGCCACGAGCTGGACTCGCGAAATGGGTCGCGAGGCCTATCTCATTGCAAGGCAAAACCCACTATAATACATACATCAATGAATATATTTGAACCAACTATAATATATTTATAAGCACATCGATATAAACAAAAGATTGAATGCTTTTATCGATTAAACAAAATATTCGTACTATTATATAATTAAGATATATCGCCCTAATTGCATTAAGGGCATACATCGTATCCAACATCCTGAACCAATGATTAGGTCATGCAATCTCCAGCCGTGACACCCAAAGCCAAAACGTTCATGGACCAGCTGATAGTTCATTAGTCCAATGACTAGGTCATGCAACCTCTGGGCGTGACACCTAAAATTGAAGCTTATATCCATCAAGTGGTGTATTCCAACTCAAGCCAAGGCAAGGAACCTGAATGAGATAAGAATTGGGTCCTCGACAACTTCACCATGCCCAACATAGCACATTTTGATGGGTCAGGTGCCCTTGCCTCTCACATCATTATGTATGAGCAATTGATATAGGTAAAGAAATTGAGCAACAAAGTCCTTGTCAAAATGTTTCCTTACTCCCTCAGAGGCCTCGCTCTAGAATGGTATCACACCTTGCCTCACCACATCGTCACCAATTGGAAGATTATTTCCAAAGCCCTAATCGAACATTATGGTTTTAGTACCATGATGGAAACAATGCTCCAACATCTCAAAGGGGTCTACTAATTGGCTAGCAAGACTTTCAAACAGTATTTCAATCAGTGGATGGCAACACAAGTTTCGATGAAGTCTAAGCTTAGCCTTGAGGAGACGATTGTCAAACCCCTAGAGCGAGCCCTTCCCATTTTTTGAAAGGAGATATCAACCTGCTCATTGCTATCTTATAAGGCCATTTAGGAGAAGGCTGAAAAGATCGAGTGCGAGGTTGAGGGCGATCAAGCTGAAAAGGCTAGTAAACCCTAGTTTACGAAGAATAATGATGCTTCTGCTGGGGCTCCAACACCTTCCAAACCCAAGGCTTCCACTATAGTACAAGTAGTCACCCTAGCCCCACCAGCAGCCGTGTAGTCTAACCTAATTGCACTCCATTTTTTTTGGCAAACGCTTACAAACGACCACTTAGGATCATCTTCAACTGTCTGAGGGAGGCCAGCTATATCCAGTCCCTCCATGAATACAAACCACCCAAACCCGAGGATAAGAACAATTTTTGTACATATCATATTCACATACGCCATTGCACTAATAATTGTAGAACCCTGCTTTTGGATATTTAGCGTTTGGTAAGTGAGGGGAAATTTGCTGAACCGGATAAGGCACCTATCACGATGAATAATCCCCTACCAAATTTTGACAACACAGTAGGCATGATTGATTCTAATATGACTGAAGATGAAATTCTTGAACGAATCGCCTAGGGGTAAAGGGGGAAACAATTTCATTCTGGTAACTGATCCTGGTCTCCCATCCAATTTTGTATTTGATCTAATTACCCGGGCTAATCCAGGGGTTAACTCAGTCCATGGTATGGAAGTGGATTCAGTTCCACCTGAGAAAAAGAGTTGTTGATCCCAACCTATCATGGTTAAGAGAGTGAGAGCCTTGAAAGAATCACTCTTTATTGTTGACGCCTATATCCCATAGAGAAGTTATTTTGATAAAGATGAGGATATGGTTAAGGAGGCCAAGGTAGTGACCAACGAACTATTTAAGGTTGATACTTATGCACCTTTTGTCAGTGAGTCAAGTGGGCTGTGTAAAGATGATTTTGATGAGCCCTTTACCATAGATGGATATGAATTACAGGACCCAAATTCAGAGTTTGATGAGTCTCTTTGTCCTTCTGAAACACGGGCCACCCATAGTGTCCTACTCGATAGTGTTGTCATCATCACTAAGAGTGGCCACGTCTATCAATCTGAAGATCGTTAGCTTTGTCTTGATAAGTACCCAACCCCCAAAAGGGTGGTGTGAGCATAGGATTTTTCGGTCCCTCTTGTGAGACGATGATGACGTGTACTCGATTTTAATGCCTCAAAATTAAGAGTTCTCTTTGGAATTTTTATTACCAAAATAATATTCCTCGTGAATTTTTATTTGGTAGAATATAGTTTGGCATGGCCGATAACGCGTCCGGTGGGAGATTGAACCGATGATTGGCACCTAAATAATAAATACCGTTTAAAATATTGTTAAAAGTAAAAAAGATGTCTTTTCACCCACTATTAAACCACTTTTCCTAACTTTTTTGGCTTTTTGGCCCATTAGCTTTCGGTTTGCTGGAAGCTGATGCCACCAGAGGTATCATCCATGCTGCCGGCTGCATCACCATACCACCGGCGGCATGACCCGAAACGGATCCCGTCACAGACAGCCTTTTGGCCACTTTCGGCAGAATTATTAAAAAAGGCCTCAAAAAGCACCCCATTTCACCTATAAAAGCACACCTTAAGCTGCATTTTAGGGAGGGGGAATTGAATGTTAAGATTTTAATGTGAGAATAGATTCTGGTGAGATAAGAATTAGATAAAATAGAAAAAAAGGGATTCCGATCCATTTTTTCCTGGTTTTTCTTCTTTGAATTCTCTGATTGTGAGTGGAAATTAATAAGTCTTTAAGTTAAAATCAACTTAACTGGATTTAGAAATCAAAAAGCTCTTAAATTTATTGTTAAATCATCATAACAAGCTCTCCAAAAGTGTTTCTTTCGGTTCATAAAGAGGTTGATTCACGACCTCGAGGTAAAAAATCCTGAGTCTCATAGCTCTTTGGCATTAATACTACTGATTTGTGTTAATTTTTGTCAATTTATATTCATTTTCGGGTTTTTTGTCATTCTTACTGCCACCACTGCTACCTACAAGCTGATACCGCCGGTGACGTAATTGATGTCGCCGGCGAGATCAGGCATGGCGCTGGTGGCATCAGGCATGTCGCTAGCGGCATCAGTTATATCATCGGCGATATGACTTTCTGGATAGCAGTTTTATTTTTATTTATAATCCGGTTAAAATAATGATTGAGCCTAAAAATTACTTTAAAATGGAATTTCCTCGAAAACACCGTTCAAATCCCATTTTAGCCATCCGACCGGACTTTATAATACTATAAATAAAGTATGCTATACATGTGCTAACAATCTTCTGCAGGCGGACGTATATTAGATATTCAGGTACTTTATTTATTGCATAGAAAAATGTATAGGACTTGAAAACCTTGTAATAATTTTATTTTCCGTAGTTGTTTTTTCATGGCTGTAAATATCTTATTCATTGCTTCAATTGCTTGATAATCACAAAAATAACAAAATAACTAAAAATACAAATGACTAGGATGGATTAAACCGATTCAAAAAGAATGAAGTATCTTAACTTGGCCTAACGAAAAATAGATAACATCATCCGAACTCGGAATCTCTACTTAAGGTATGGTCTAATCACCCGGTGGGAAAATCGTACCAAAAATTTCCCTGTTGAGCTGAACCGGGTGGCAAATCTATTTTAAGTATGAGATTTCGATCTTGTATCCTTTGAGCATTAAAATATGCAAAGTCATTTTTCAAATATATCACACTCATGTCCCCGTCACTCAAATGGGCCGGCCTGATAGGACATGGCCCCATTGCCGTCGCGCGAAACGTCGTCCACTCACAGTGGCAACTCTACTGGGGACTGCTTTAAACTTGAACTTTCTTTTATAAAGTTTAAAAGATTTTGATGATGTATTGAAATCATTGGCCAAATTAAAACTTCATTGTTTTTTATAATGTTTTATCCTCACGCGTGTAGATAGCTCGGTAATTTTAGGTGCCCTATTTTTGCCTGAGAAGCTCACGAAGTATCACTCATGGCCTGTTGGAATTGAGGATGCCCAGTGGGTGGATCACTCCTTTTAACTAACACGTAAACTCCTATGATCGCACCTATTCAGGTAGTGGTTGAGTAACGTGGAATCAAGGTAAACGAGAACCTTCTACATCAACAACCCTATATCAAAGTTGCGCTAGAAGAAGCCTTAGCACATCATTCCCCTTAGGATTACCCAAAACAAACAAAATAATTGGCACGCGCTTCTTTCGCCATTACCGGTGAAGAGGCCAAACTCCATCATTCTAAAGAGGCGTTACATGGGAGTTATATGGTTGGAAGAGGGACAATTCGCGTGCTATGTACTCTGCGATCATACACCCCCATGGATTGGCTTTAAGAGCCAAAAATGAATCAGCTTACCCTTACCACTTCCACCCGTGGAAGAGGTTTAGCAACATATGTAGGACTTCTTTTGTACCTTTGTTGCATCACCAAATATCGCTATAAATGACGTGAAGTACAAATGTCCCACGTATGTTGGAGGGATAAGCCATTGCGTCGTCTCTAACCACATCTACGTGCAGCCATGCACAACACAAGTTATTCCCTAGGAACAAAAGGCATGCATACCATGCATACCATTCACTTATCCATTCATGGTCTGATCCACTACCTACCATTTCAGCTAGGACGAGGCGCACTGACCGTCGTATTCCAGCTTGGAAAAGGGTAGAGCATTGCCTGATATGTCATCCTCTCACCCCGCTTGTCACCACAAAAGTTAAAGGAATTCCCCACACTGATTCCAATGAGGAATCAGATTCAAAACAAGTTCAGTTGAGCCAAAGTCCCTCTTGACCAGCCATGTCTTTCTCAATAAATGAAGGGACCCCTCCTCCAGAAGAACCCTTTGGCCCCACTTCCAGCTCGGGAACAAGATCCCAACAACCACCTAGTTTCGACTTTATAAGTTCTATAATGTAATTCCTAAACTCAAACGCTTTCCAAGCTTCTATTCAAACTATGGTTCATGCAGCCATTAATCGAGCTCTCGAAGATAGGAATTCTAATCGAGTATCGACATCTGACATTCAGGCCCCGAATGGCTTGGCATAGATATTGACTAGTATGGTAGAGCCGAGACCCATCGCACCGATGTTTCAATCAACTCAACCCACGGCGAGTCCATTCTAGTTTGGGCAGGCTTCAACTTTCTTGTCGACTTCGACCATTCCATCGATTGTACCTTCCAATCCAAGACCCTTTGCCCAAAGCCCCACTCCTCCGATATTCACTCACCAAAGCCTATTCTCTCAGCCACTACCCTCCTTTATGCCTCCGTAGTTCATTATGACTCCTAAAGGCACCACCTACCCCCAAAACCCATTTGCCAGCCATCTGACCATTCGTCCTCCGCTACCTCCGACACTCAATGACCAGGTCGCGCAACCTTCGGGTGTGACACCTGAGGTAGCCACCTTTGTTTGGCAAATGATAGCTTCTCAAACCATCAATGACCAGGTCGTACATTCTTCGGGCGTGACACCTGAAGCCCAGACTATCTCTCATAAACCGGTCAGCGACTAGGTCACGCAGCCTTTGGGCGTTACACCCGAGATCCAAGCTTACATCAACCGCCTCATGACTGATGAAAAACCTAAGAGGGATGAGGATTAGGTCCCTGACAATTTTACTATACCAAACATGGCTCATTATGATGGCTCAGGAGCACCTGCCTCTCACATCATAATGTACAAAAGAGTGATATGCTTAAAGAAGCTGATTTATAAGGTGCTAGCTAAAATGTTTCCCTGTTCCCTACAGGGTCCTGCACTCGATTGGTATCACACTTTGTCGTAACATATTATTGCCAACTGGACTCTCTTTTCTTAAGCATTGAAAGTGCATTATGGTTTCAATAATGGAGACGACCCTCCAACATCTTGAGAAGGTCCGTCAAATGCCCAATGAAACCTTTTAAGCAATACTTGAATAGGTGGATGTCGACTCAGGTCTTGATGAAGTCCAAGCTTAGCCTTAAGGAAATGATTGTCAAACTCCTTGAAGGGTCTCTCCCCCAGTTCCGCAAGGAAATGGCTATAGATTCCTTTCTTTCTTACAAGGCTGTGTTTGAGAAAGTTGAGAAAATTGAGCGTGAGGCAGAGCATGAGAAGGCCGAGAGAGTGGGGAAACCATGGTTCAGGAAGAATGAAGCTCAACACTCAGCCCTGGCACCGGCTAAGCTAAAAACACTGGCTGCAATTCATGCCATTTCTCACACCCTCGCTATGCCACTTACAGCCAATCCAGCACCATCAATGATTGCCATAATCCAACCCCCTCTTCCCCCTTTTGTTTTGACCAACCCCTATAAATTACCCCTGCGGGTCATCTTCCAGCGCTTGAGGGAAGCAGGTTTTATACAGTCCCTTCAGGAATACAAGCCACCTAGACCTAAAATAAGAATAACTTCTATAATTATCACGTTCAGGTGGGCACCAAACCAACAATTGTAAGGCCCTACTCTCAGCTATTCAGTAGTTGGTTAGCAAGGCAAAGATTGCTGAACCAGACAAGGCCCCGAGCACTATGAATAACCCTTTATCGAACTTCAAAAGTAAGGTCAGAATGGTCCAATCTGGTTTACCCGAAGCCATAGTCTTTGATCTCCTTGCTCAGGGGCCGGACAGTAGTAACTCTATCCTAGTCATCGGTTCGGGACTACCATCTTACCCAGTTTTAGACCTTATCAATCAAGCCAACCTAGGAGTCAACTCCATTCACGGAATGGAAATTGATCCAAACCAACCAAAGCAAGAGAGTCGCAGGTCTAAACCATTTATGGCAAAATGAAAGAAAGATGAGCGGAAAGCACTGTTCAGTGTAGATTCCTTTGTTTCAAAGGAGAACTATTCTGATGAGGATGGGGAAATGGCTCGAGAGTCCAAGGCTATAGGCACCAACTTCTTCAAGGTTAATCACCATGACCTTTTTAGTGTGGACATATATGAGCTACAAGACCCGGGTTCGGACTCCGAAGAGCAACAGTACCTATTTGAAACGTGAGCCACTAAGAGTGTCTTGCTCGATAATGTCCTCAATATTACCCGGAGTGGTCGCGTATATCAGCCAGAGGACCGATATCTTCGTCTAAACAAAGACCCAATTCCTGGCAGAGTTGGAACTACTGCAAGACCCCCTTCTCCACCTCTGCCTGTCCCTACCAGTCTTGATGTTGGCCCCCTTATTACCTAGCTAAAAAACACCCAAGCCTGATATAGCATCTGGCAACTAGTAATTGATTCTGAAAGGCATCGCAAGGGTTTAATCAAACGGTTATTTGATCTGGAAGCTAATCCAACCACCTCGGTCATTGAGATATGCAGCACAATAGGACAAGGCATTCCTCCGAGAAAAGGGCCTCAGATTATGTTTAACAGTTTTGATCTTATGCTCGAGGGAAGGGATCACAATAGAGCCTTATTCATCTGGATCCAAATTCTTGATAAAGTCATCTCATGCGTCATGGTGGATGATGGCTCCACTCTAAACCAGTGCCCTCTAAAAATCCTTCCTCATCTAGGGCTGTCAGAGGACATGCTTGAAAGGTCCAGCACGATTATTTGAGGCAGAAGTCACTATCGAAGGTGTGGCAACCAATGTATGTTTCACCATGCTTGACATTCCTATTACCTATTCTCTGTTGCTTGGCCAACCATGGCTCCATGCTTTGGGAGCAATACCCTCCACACTGCACCAAAAAATCAAGCTAATTCATTATGATAGAGTGGTGACTATAGAGGCCGATCCGGCTTCCGTTATGGAAGCCGAAGCTAATCTAGAAAAGGTCCTTCAGATTACCATGATTAGTAAAGCTCAAAAGCCTCCTCCCCTTTAGCATAGCTACCTTCACGCGGGCATAGACAAACTAGTAAAGAAGTCTGGTTATAGGCCTGACAGAGGTGGAGGAATACACGAATAGGGAATTATTGAGGCGTTGGAGCCAAAAATCCTTATTGATGGAGCTGGACTGGGATATAAGCCTAGAAAAGCCTATCGACGTGTCCCTTCTTACTATTGCCGCATGGTCACTATTTGTGAAATCTAAGGCAAGAGGCCTTATAAAGGGGAGCTTGAACCAATCGAGTATGGCGGGAAAATATGGCCCGGCTTTGAGGTCGGTAAAGATATCTATGACTTTAAGACTGGTCACATGATAGTTTCAGCTGAACCCAAGCCTACTGAGCCTGATGCGCTTGTCAATGTGATTTCTAATAAGGCTAAAGGCAAAGATAAGATGTATCCTGAGGATGAGCCTATCGATCCAGAAAATGAGAATGTTGTGGCAACCGTGACAAAAGCTATGGCACTACTGATGAAGAAAGGCCGAAAGGGTAACGGGGAAGAAGATGTTGTGACAGCCTAGTAGAAAAGCTTGCCAGGGCTCTAACCGAAAAGACCGACCTATCTGAAGAGCCATCGCTCACCATTACCCAAAAGACCATTCTAGAGCACGACCTAACCACCACCCTGACAGACGATACAGAGGACACCTCTCCCATTCACGTTACCACTGAAGCCCCTCCGCCTGTGGATGAGGATATGGACGATGTAATTTTTAATATTTCTGATGTTTTTGATGCAAACAATGCGGCTTATGAGGCTTTTAATGCAATGAATAACTCTTGTTCCGATTACTTGTTTGATGTCTTTCCTGATGGGTCCATGCATTCACATAACAATACACATAATGTTTTTGGCATTAGTGATACATTATTAAGCGAAATAAACCTAAGTATAGATGACAATCCCAAAATGGTAACCATTTCCAAAGATTTAACTCCCGAGGAAAGAAGTGAGATCATAAAAGTGCCTAAAAATCATGTTAACGCTTTTTCCTGGTTGTACGAAGACATGCCTGGGGTTGACCGACAAATCGCCGAACGCAGAATCCCAACTGATCCTAAATTCTGACCTGTCAAACAGAAGCTCCGGTGATTGAGACCTGAATGGGCAAAATAGGTTAAGACAGAGGTTTCAAGGTTGATCAAAGCTCGATTCATAGAAGTGGTAGAATACCCGACTTGGTTGTCAAACATCGTCCCAGTACCAAAGAAGAATGGTAGGGTCCTAGTCTGTGTGGATTTTCGAGACCTCAATAAAGCCTCGCCGAAAGACGACTTCCCTCTCCCACACATTGATGTCCTAATTGACAGTGCCGCCAGGGTGGCTATGTATTCATTGATGGATGGGTTCTCAGGGTATAATCAGATTCTGGTTAATATTGTCAACAAAGTAAAACAGCGTTCATCACTAAATGAGGGGTGTATTGCTACAAGGTAATGCCATTCAGGTTGAAAAATGCCGGGTCCACTTATCTACAAGCTGTAACTGCCCTCCAATATGACATGATCCATAAAGAAGTGGAAGTGTATGTGGACAACATGATTGTGAAGTCCACAACTCGAGAGGAACACCCTGCTGTTCTTAACAAGTTCATGACTTGCATTGAAAAGTATAATCTTTGTCTAAATCCAAAGAAATGCATATTTGGAGTTACCTCTGGCAAGCTGTTAGGACACGTGGTTAGCCAGAAAGGGATTGAAATGGATGCAGACAAAGCTAAAGCCATCAGGGACATGCCTCCCCCTAAGACAGAGAAGGAGGTCTGATTATTTTTAGGGTCCTTGCAATACGTTAGTCGGTTCATTGCTTGCCTCACTACTGTTTGTGAACCCATCTTTAAACTATTAAAGAAAAAGCAACCCGTGGTATGGAACGATCACTGCCAAGTAGCTTTCGATATAATCAAGGCATATCTTGTCAATCCACCCGTTTTGACACCCCCCATCCTAGGGGAACCACTCATCCTTTATCTGGCCATTGAAGAAACTTCCATCGGAGCCATGCTTATCCAGGAACATGATTATAAGCACGAACGTGCCATCTACTACCTGAGTAAGAAGCCATTAGACTATGAAACCCGGTATTCGATTACAGAGAAGACCTGTACTACCATGGTTTGGCTCACAAAGAAGTTGCGACATTATTTCCAATCTTATCGCGTCCAAGCCATAGCCAAGATTGATCCAATGAAGTTTCTTTGTCAATCCCCTACTCTGGCTGGCAAATTGTCATGATGGCTACTTGTCTTATATGAGTTTGACATTGCATATGTAACCCAAAAGGTCATTAAGGGGTGGGCCATAGCTGAATTCCTGGCTAATCAAACCCTCAGCTCCGACTATAAGGAAAATTTGGAGTTCCATGATGAACAGCTCACCTCTGTTACAACCCTTGATGATAATTGGACATTGTACTTTGACGGCACTGTGAACCACCGGGGAGCAGGTCTTGGGGTCATCATTGTCACACCAGATAATGAGATAATCCCATTGTCCAAACGTTTAGAATTTGACGTCACTAACAATGGCGCTAAATATGAAGCTTACCTGTTCGGCCTTGAGACTCTTCTTCAAGTTCAGGCACACCATACATCTGTCATTAGAGATTCAGCTCTAGTTGTTCGATAGGTCACTAGAGATTGGGAAGTTAAAGAATAATCCCTCCATCCTTATGTTGAGGCTGTCCGCGAATTGTCTGAGAAATTTACGTCGTACTTCTACCACCATGTCCCTTGAGATAAGAATCAAATGGCAGATGCTCTCGCCACTCTCGCGTCCATGTGGGAAGGACCCCAACAGCAACCTATCTGCCCTTTGGTTTTGCTATCCACAAAGATCCCATATCATGTTCAATCGACTCCTCTAGTTCTTACCATTTCGTCCGAACATTGTCGGTATTCTGACATCGTCCTATTTCTTCAGAGTGGCCAATACCCCATAGATTCTTCCGACTCAGACTGTACCACCCTACGGGGACCCACTAACCAGTTTTGTATTATGGATAATGACCTATTCAAGCGCACTAGCGATGACATACTTCTCTGTTGCCTCACTAATTCTAAGGCTCAGAACTTAATGACCCAGGTCCATGCCGGTGACTATGGCCCTCATATGAACAGTCTTCCCCTCGTAAAGAAAATCTAACGACTAGGGTATTTTTGGCTCACTCTCATAGCCGATTGTATCACCTAGGTCAAATGATGCCACCAATGCCAGGTTTATAGAGATATACGGCATCTGCCACCAACCAAACTCCATCACTTATCCACCCCTTGGCCATTCTCGGCATACGATATAGATATAATTGGTGAAATCTGTCCTTCCTCAACAAATGGCCACAAATTCATTGTGGTGGCAGTAGATTACTTTTCAAAATGGGTGGAAGCTGAATCCTTCACCAACGTCACCGCCAGGCAGATGGCCAAGTTCATAGAAAAGCACATCTTTGCTCGATATGGGCTCCCGCACCATATAGTCTCAAACAATTGAGTACAGTTTCAAGGGGCAACTGCTTCACCGATTGAGAAGTTTGGGATCGAGCACTTTAGGTCTTCTCTATACATACCACAAGCTAATAGAGTTGTTAAGGCAGCCAATGAATTAGTGAAGACAATTCTTTCTAAGATGATAGCCGGTTACAGATATTGGGTAGATAAGCTGCATTTCGCTATCTAGGGATATCACACTAGTATACGCACCTTGACGGGCCAAATTCCGTTTTCCCTAGTCTACGAGATGGAAGCAGTCTTGCCAGTTGAAACTCAGGTGACCTCATTAAGAGTTGCTCTAGAGGCTAAGTTAGAAGAATCTTAATGGACTTGGGCAAGATTTGAATAGTTGAACATGATGGATGAGCAGAGGCTGAAGGCCCTCGACAGCCTCTAAATGTACCAACAACATATGGCTCTGGCATATAACAGTCGGGTAAGACATCAAAAGTTCCACCTAAAGGCCGGGGATTAGGTCCTCAAACAGTTAAAACACTCTACCACTGATGCGAGGGATAAATTCAGGCCAAAATGGGAAGGACCATATGTAATAAAGAAGCTACTTAGCAAAGAGGCAGCAAAACTTATGGACCTAGATGGGAACGAGTTCATAAATCCCATAAACCAAGATAGGCTTAAGCATTATCATGTTTAAATCAAAAGAAACAAATAAGAAAAGTAGCATACTAAAAAATATATACATGATAATTACCCGCCTTTCAGTCTTTTACTGATCAGGAAAAAATTAGGGTGATACTTGATGATTGGTATTCTGCGAACCAACCGTGCAAAAATTAGGGGATGAGACAAACCTGCTAGATCGAAAACACAAAAAGGGCAATCTAGGCAAAAGTTAGGGTAGGTGAGCAAAGAGCTAGTGCCTTCTACAAAACCAATCTCGGCTAGTTGGCACCGGGAGTTAAATCAATGGGAATGCCAACCAAACATCATGTACTTTATTTTATCTTAATTAATCTCTTTTGTTAAAATCTAAATGCTTATACTTATGTGGATCCTATATTCATAAGATTAAGACAACTTTGACAAGCCTTGAATAGAGTTCATTTTGTTTCATTTTAGATTATTCAAAAAAAAGAGACTTGATCGTTCTGACGAAAGCAAGACTCAAAACGAATGTCCAGCGTCATCATTACAGTACCTAGAGATCTGCCTCAATGTGCTAGTAGAAGAGGAGTCTTCTCCCCGCTCTGTGCTTTACCCTCAAAATGGGCCCATTACCGGTTCCGAAGCCTCGGAAAGTTTCTCGTCTTAGCAAGCCATCCCCTATAGTGTGTGTCGATTTCAATGGTTTCCATGTGATCGTAATCCAGGATCTCAAATATAGCCTCCCTGGACCTCTTCTCTCGAATATGGTTGACCACCTAGCTTTATAAACTTCGATCTAATTGTGGGGCAGTTTGATGGGGACTCTTTGCCTCTTGCCATACTGACGACACAACTGGTAAGGGGTATAAAATGAAGATTTCTCCAGACCTAACAGTTGAACACACGCACTCCAAGATTCTATAACCAAATCCTGAATTCTCCACCATGGACTAACCCACTGAACCTGCGCGTCAGTATACCCCCTCAAAATAGACACCCAATCATCATATGTCAACTTGTCAAAATCAGCCCGTATAAGCCCTCTCCCACTCAGATGGACGGTAAGATACTTTTTCGGTTCCCTCATGGCACCTATCTTAACTTCAACTTCTCCATCAGCCATACCTACAATTCAAAACTCAGGTAAGGATGGGGGAAGGAAATGTGTGAGATCAGAAAGAACAAAAGATACCTGTAATAATATGAGTTAATCTCCGATGAGTGACGAGTCAACAGAAGCAGCATCCACGTTCAACAAAACATTGGCCAACCCGACAGCCATGGGGAAAGCCCCTGTCTACATATGACTAATGAGTGAAATCAGCCTGAGCGGATAATCGGCCTCACTCCACACATAAACTCCACCATGAGTAGTAATGCCACCATGAATGGCCAAGCAGGATGGGATTGGGGCACTCCATGGTACCACTATAGAATGGCTCTAAGCTGAAACCCAAGTTTATCAGGCAACTGAGATAGAAATGGGTCTACAGAATCCAAATTCCATAGCCCTCGTAGAATTCCATCTATGCCAAAATAAAAGTTTGGCAATGCTAATGAAACACGTTTAGGACACGATGTCCCTAAAATAGCGTGGAATTCGTCAAGCAAGGGCCAAAGCTTGAATGATGAAAATCGGAAAATGTGGTCCATTGGATCCCAGAAAGATAGTGCTGCTCGAAGGAATTAGCGGCTTACGGGCCATGTTGTGATATATCAAAACCCCCAAAGCCTGAATTTTTCAAGCCTCTTCCAGTTTGCATTCCCTAGGCTCTGCAGAAAACCCCGTAGCTTTTGATTGTGGGTTACCATATTAGTGACTCTCGGCCTGTGACAATAGGAATGGACAAAATAGTTGAAATCAGGTTACTGGAAAACTGATGCTGTTGACGATTTGGTGATGCTACCTGCGATGTAATTGATGCCGTCGGCGATATGGACCAATTTGGGCGATATCAGACGATGCCACCGGTGATATGGACTTTCAGACAACCATTTATATATTATTTAGGCTGGATGAGTTTGGGCGATATGGGTCATGCTGCCGGTGACATGGAATGAAGTTATTGCCAGCATGAGAAGCATTTCATCCATTTCAAACCTGTACAAAACCTATAAACAATCCTATACTATGATTCCAATGCCTTATTAAACAGCAGTTCATTTTTACTCAAAATAAAAAGCCCGGAGGCGCAAACCACTCAAAATATTCCAAAACATCTAGCCTACGACAAAACCAAATTATCCGAACCCCAATGTATCGAGGGTGCAAACAAAGAACTCAAAAGCAAAATAAAAAAAAACTAGGCATGCCTGCCACTAATGGTTGGGCGAGATGAAATGTCATTAGGGCTTATAAGCCAATCTCCAACATCGTCCTCATCTTCCTCCCTTGCCTTTGTCATGGGCACACTGCTAGACTCCTTGGCCATGGTAGGCGGGCGTCGGTCGGCGGACATCTTGATCCCCCTACGACTGGAGCTGCCAGGTGCGCACGGTCCAGGTTTTGTTTACTTCTCCGTTCCTGAGTGGTGGCTGCCAGCTGACCCTCGAGATCACTCAAGCGACACCGAAGGTCCGTAGTCTCCTCCTTGTATCGTCGCCGGGCTACAATAACATCTGACAAGGAAAGGGCCAAGAAATCCTGCAAACTGGAGATAATATCAGCAGTGTATATCATTCATAACATCCACACATGCATCCCATCTTAACATGTGCATAAAATACCTGAGCAAGGAGCAACTGTCCAATGAGTGTATCCCGGAGAACAAAATTATTCTCTATGAGTTGCTCCACATGGCTCCACGCCACCTGGAAAATCCAAAAGGCAAGTCCTTAGACAGCCGCATCCATGGCTAAATAATATAGTTATTACTAGGACTTACGTAAGTAGTGTTTTCAGGCATGAAAATAAGAGCTTGCCGGCTCGAGCCAATATTCCTAGCCAGGAATTCGCCTCGAGAGTTCATCAGCAGGAATGTGGTTTCCAATGGATTGACCAGATACCTCTCCATAAAGTTTATGCCCTCCGACACACCATAGTGTCGGGTCCCACTTTGGTTATCCCGACCCCTCTTTCTTGTGGGTTCCTGAAAAATATGAAAGCCACACGTCCACAACGTTCCTAAATGACTTCAAAATCATACACATAAGCACAATCATACCTCAAAAGAACATTGCTCCCCTTGGGACATTGGCGGGCTCCTGCCAGCTACATCTGTGCCCACCTTATCCTCCCCCTCGGGGCCGATCGCAACATCCCCTTCAAGTGCCTCATCCTCATCATCATCTTCCTCATCAACGTCCACAATGCCTTTAAGGTGCCTCTTCTCATCCTCCAACCGTTGCTCATTTTGATACTCAATCGTATCATTTCCGTGGATGCGAGGACACACAGGGAGTAGATGCTATAGAAGCTGCTCGTAGAGGCCAGGGATGCTAGGGATCACTCGGCCATTCCCCTTGATGTAATCAGCCTTGTCAGCCTCAGAGGTGATCACCAAATAGGGCCACCATAAGCCTCTAGGACGATCAGCAGGCACCGATCTAGCAGCCACCGAGATGGACCTCCAACCCTGGACGTGCTCGCCTAAGTACCACTGTTAGGATAGAGGGCACTTGATCACAAACCAACCGTCATCTACCCCCCTTCAGACCCTTACGACCTCGGCTAGATTCTCCACCCTATCAAATGGATCCAAGAGGAGCTACATCAAAATAACCAATATAAGTCCATAAGCAATTTTTTTGTTTTGTCTAAATGTAAAAATAAAGACTAAATCCAAAATTGCATACCAATCTCAACCGCACGCTCCTCAGAACGTCCCTATATTTTGTGGGGTACTTGGCCTTCCTACCGACGCCCCCGCACCAGCAAGCGAGGAAGTGAGAGCCCGACAGTACAATCTTCTTAAACTCCACCGGCGGGAGGATCTGATGCTCGAAGGCCCAGGCCTGCACAAATAATAGCCAATCAATTCAGAAAACGTTATACAATAAAGATGTACCTATCAAGTAAAATACTTTCAAAAAGATGTACCTATAGTAATAGGTGGCAAAGGCGAACGGCTTTCTCCTTCTTCTGGGCTCCCATGTCCAGCCCACTATATAGTTGAGCCAAGATGGCCCTCGGCCAATTCTTCCTCCTAATACTCGCTACGTCCTCTAGAGCAGTTATGAGCACAGAATTGATCTTACTCCCCGAGATTGGGAAGAACAGCACTATAAGCAAAGAAATTATGAAGGACCGGACGCAAGCCTCCCTCTCATCCTCGGGCACTACATCCACCCGGGTCTAGTTATGGTACAACTCTCCATGAGACAGCCGCCCAGAAATGGGCTTCAGACCAAACAGCTCCTTCACCTGCCTCACCACGGGCCTCTCTAAATGGTATATATCCATGTAAGCATCAAAATGTATGACCTCGTCCATCCAAGGGAGGCTGGTCATAGCTACTATGTCAGAAGGGGTAATCGTGGCTTCCTCGAAAGAGAAGTGGAAAGTATCGGTGGTCTCGGACCACCTCTCGGTTAGGACCATTACTGCTGAATGAGATAGCTTATGCATCAGCATTGGCATTATCCATGCCAAGTCCCCAAACCCTATCTCATTGATGGCAACCGCAAGCTTGGGGTCATTCTTCTAGATATGGTGCCATCATTCACCGATGGTGCCCATTCCCCTTGTATAAGTCAGTTCATACGGCTATAAAATTAAAAATAAAATGGATCAGCCCTGCTTATTTTTTTATCAGAAAAAACTACTGATGTCGACTCTATTGAAAGTGATGTCGCTGGCCGTATCACTCCATACCGCCAGCGGCATGGTTCATGTCACAGACGACATCACCTTAAATAAAAGTGACATCAGACTCCCATAAGCCTTTTCGTAAGAATAGATGCCACCAGTGACATCACTCATATCGCCGGCAAAATCACTCATGTCGTGCGGCAGAACCTGTTTCTCCCCCAAAAAGTTGCACCCATCGTGCCAAAATCGCAAAAAATTGCATAATATAACCAATATAACCAATCTAACGGTAAAAATTGATCCTAAAGCATGCAATATAACCAATCTATTTCACACTTAAACTCCTATCATGGCACGATTTCAAATCTAATGCCAAATCAAATCGAACCCAAGGAAGAAGAGATTCGGGTTTTGTGGGATTACCTGGACATAGTAGAGGTGCTTCTCCTTCTCTGGGGTCAGATCGGTGATGGGAGAATTAATGCCATAGCCATACATTTTCGTCGTCTTTCTTCAAGCCATATGCAGTAGGAAAGGAGAGGATTTTCAATCCCTAAATGGGAGAATCGGGCAGGCTCTCCCTAGCCTTGGTTGATTTGCCCTTGAAAGCCTTGGTGATTCTCTTCATAATATGAAAGATAAAGAAAAAAATCGAAAAAAAACTTTAAGAGAAGAAGAGGAGAGTACGGTTTTCGAATAGTGAGGAAGAAGGGAGTTTCAATCCCTTTTAAATGGTCATACGGAATTCGAGGAGTTTTAATTTATATCAAATTGTTTGTTCATACCACTGGCGGCATCACTCCATGTCGCCAGCGACATCACTCATAGCACCAGCAACATCGCCTTTTTCAGTTCAAATTTTGAAATTATCTGACCAGTCAAAGCTGCCATGTGGCACTCATGTCGCCGGCGACATAGATTCATACCGCCGGCGATATCATCCATGCCGCCGGCGACATCACTCCTCTAATTCAGCTTTTTGATTAAGTCTGACCAAAGGGCAACCAATCTACAAAACACAAAACCCGACTAAGGGATAATTTCTCTGCGATGCATAAGTCCAACCAAAGGGCAACAAATCTATAAAACACGAAACCCAACCAAGGGATAATTTCTCCGCAAAGCATAAGACCGACCAAAGGGCAACCAATCTGCAAAACACAAAACCTGACCAAGGGATAATTTCTCCGCGAACCATAAGTCCAACCAAAGGGCAACCAATCTACAAAACACAAAACCCGACCAAGGGATAATTTCTCCGCGAAGCATTAGTCCGACCAAAGGGCAACAAATCTGCAGAACACGAAACCCGACCAAGGCACAATTTCTCCTCAAAGTGTAAGTCCGACCAAAGGGCAATACAAAACCTGAGCAAGGGACAATTTCTCCGCAAAGCATAAGTCCGACCAAAGGGCAATCAATCTATAAAACACAAAACCCGACCAAGGGACAATTTCTTCACAAAGTGTAAGTCTGACCAAAGGGCAACACAAAATCTGACCAAGGGACAATTTCTCGGCAAAGCATAAGTCCAACCAAAGGGCAACCAAAAACCAGACCAAGGGACAATTTCTTTGTGAAGCATAAGTCCGACCAAAGGGCAACAAATCTACAAAACATGAAAACTGACCTAGGGACAGTTTCTCCGTGAAGCATAAGTCCGACCAAAGGGCAACCAATCTACAAAACACAAAACCCGATGAAGGGACAATTCCTTCGCAAAGCATAAGTCCGACCAAAGGGTGTCCTTTACATGAAACTCAAGCTTGACCAAGGGGCAATTCCTCCATAAAGCTTAAGCCTGACCAAGGGGTAACCGCTCTACAAAGCACAAGGTCCGAGCAGGGGTCAAACCGGTCATCCATCAGGTATCATTCCTATCCCTTGCTCTTTTATGTGGTCATACTGACCTGTGGCAGTAGTGATCCCCCGAGGGGTAGCCTATGAGCACGGGATTTTGCGGTCCCTCTCGCGAGATGATGATGATGTGTACCTGATTTTAATGCCTCAAAATTAAGAAACACTAAACTCTCTCTCTCTCTCTCTCTCTCTCTCTCTTACTTGCCTCCTCGTTATCACCGTTGTTGACTCAAGCATCAGAGAGGCTATACGGTCACACGGATAGTCACTTTCATGCCTTTTCTATCTTGTCAACACTATCTCAGGTGAAGGCAGACCCCATCTCTCTTCTGTGAAGGTTATTTTGAGAAACCCTTTCTTTGACCAATATTTTAGTGGTGCGGTAAGTATGGATTGATTTACTTGCTCTGACAATAATTCTATCTTTTGACAAACACAAAACTTCAATCAGATGGATGATAATAAGAACTAATAAAACCTTGACCAAGTGACCAACATCAACACCGATGACTCTAGGACAACAATCAACTCCCAATCAATGGTGACAACATCCCTCAGCACAACTATCACAGCCAAAGACTCCATCTTAACACCACCGACTTACTCTAGCTCTAGGAGGGCGTTCTTCAAAAGCTTTGCTCAATGCTATCAAATATCCCCCAAGATGAAAACTAGTTGCGTAGAAACTTAGTTGGAGTGATGAAAGAAGGGATGGCTGGACACACATTGAGTGGATTGCTCTACTATATGGATAACCCTATCCGCCCTATTATGCACTTGGTCGAGCCTTACAATGCCTGTCTGGAGGGATCTTCCAATGTCTACCAGGGTGAGCCATTCAACACTCATTCAGGTGGGCCACAGAATGCTCATAAATATAGGTCTCTCAACACCCACTCTATAAGGCCACACAACGCCTATCCAATTATAATGGTATAGAAGTCGGTACTTAACTAGCACAAAATAATACTAACCTAGACGCATCTTAGGTAGATAGGAGTGTGGAGGTTCCTTCATGGAGGCATCTGATTGGTATGTCAAAAGTAAGACAAGCCAAATGGGTCATGCTGAACGAGCCCGTATATGGGACATACCACCTGTGTAGACCTACCGCTTTAAGCTATTTTCACCCAGGTGGTATGCATCTAGGTCTCGGTCATTGCACTCATCTTCCCCTCCACCACTTCTTGGATCATAGTCGAAACCTAAGAAATTTAGATACTAGGAGGATCTTCAGTTTGAGAAGATGTTCAAAGAGGGGCTCAATGGCTATGCTATTTCCTTGCAAGAGCCTCTGCTGGAAACATCTGATTCACCATTCACTGCAGAGACACTTGCAGAATAACTCAATTCCCGCGTTAAGCTACCATTCATCGATAACTATAGTAAGGATAGAGACCTCCGAACCCACGTTCGGACTTACAAAAACAAGATAGACTTGGCCTATGCCTTAGAACACACAGCTGCAGGAACTTGCCACATACATTGATCGGTCTAGCCACTTATTGGTTCGACTCGTTACCAGCTGAGTCCATAGATTCATAGGATGACCTAAGGCAGAAGTTTTTCATGCAGTTTATCTGCTCTATTCTAGTAGGTACTACCACTTGTACCTTTAACAAGGTTATGTAGAGACCGAATGAGTCACTCCGCTCTTACATTGAGCAATTCAACAAAGCTTGCCTGTAGGTACGAGACCTAGACTATAGCACCCACCGCTAGGGAAGCCATGATTAGAGGCATAAGGAATGAAAGACTTTGCATAGAGCTGATCCAAAGGTAACCCAAGAAGCTGGATCAAATGATCACCATTGTGAAGAACCTGATCAAAGTAGATGAAGTCAGCATGCTGCATAAGTCATCTGAAAAACCTCGGTTTGAAGATCGTAAGGTAAAGAGGAAGGGGGGCCACATCGTGAGCAACCCTATGTGTAGAGTAGATACAAACTAAAGTTAAATGCTCCATTACATGACATCTTGCAAGAAGTACAAAAGAAGTTAGATAGAAGATCCATCAAGTATCTAAGGTTGACACTCGATCAGTTCATGGGAAAAGAAGCAAACAAAAACTATGAGTTCCACAAATCCAAAGGCCACAACACGAATGAATGCCGTGTCCTAGAAGATGAGATCCATATCCTAATCAAGCAAGGAAAGCTCTCACAGTTTATGAAAGGGATCACTAAGGAAAACAGTTCCAGGCTAAAGAAGGATAGTGAACATAAGCCCTCATAGAAGTCAAAATAACTCGTTATGTTGATCACCAGTGGACTAGGCTTTGAAGGGTCTTCCTTGATAGGGAAGAATCCTAGGCCCAAAAGATCAAACACCGATGATAACTCCAAACTCAATAGGCCTTTCCAGAACACAAAGCTTAGTGAAGAGCTCGCATGATTACCCTTTTGTGTTAGAAGCTTCACTAGAAGGATATACTGTCAGAGAGATCATCATTGACACTAGCAGGTCCATCAATTTGATCCGAAAAGAGGTAATAGACAAGCTAGAAGTTCACTATAGATGAATTTTACCAGCCCATTCACCACTTGTGGGCCTCAGTGGCCATATGATTCTAGCACTTAGCCAAGCCACATTGGAGGTTGAGCTGGGTGATCATGAAACTAAATGGAGAGCAAAGCTAGACTTCATAACTGCAGATGTACCAATCGGCTACAACATCATCCTGGGAAGACCTTTCTTAACCAAATTAGATGCATTAATCTCAATCAAACACCTGGCCATGCAGATTCCTACTACAATGGGAATTGTATTTATTACGGGCAACGCTATAGTGGCTCAAGAGACTTACTTAGCATCGTTGAAGACGGATGAAGCAGCCATGGAACAAGAAGAGACAGAAAGTGCTAAACCAGTTGGCCTCATAGTGACACTCATAGTGGGACCAAATTGACAGGTTCACATAGCTATTGACCTTCTAGAACTAGTGACATCAAACATAAGCTGAGTATTGGTAAAAGAGCAACACACCTTCTCCTAGACGAACAAAGAATTGACCGGGGTACCACCTGAGATAATCCAACATAGCTTGAGCCTTGACCTAGAGGCACCACCGGTGAAATAAAAGAAGTGCAATCATGTACCAGATAGGTGGAAAGCAATCAAAGTTGAGATCCTAAAACTATTGAAAGCCAACCACATTCGGGCTGTACGCTATCCCAAGTTGGTTGCAAATGTAGTCTTAGTGAAAAGGCCAATAGAGCTTGGTGAATGTGTGTAGACTTTATGGACCTCAATAAAGCAACACTAAAGGATAGTTATCTGCTTCCAATCATCGATCTTCTGGTAGACTCAACAGCCGGCTACACCATATACTCACTGCTAAATGCAAAGGTAGGTATCACCAAATTCCCATGAACCCAGATGAAGAAAAAACATCCTTCTTAACATGTGAAATGGCATATTGCTATAGAGTTATGGCATTTGGCCTAAAAAATGCTGGAGCTACCCATCAATATCTTGTGGATGATATGTTCAAAGGCCAAATAAGAGAGATAATAGAAGCTTATGTCGATGGCATGATAGTCAAGTGTAGAAGCTTAGAGGAACAACCAGAAGACCTTAGAGCTGTATTCAAGACTCTACAGTAATATCAGCTCAAGTTGAATCAGGAGAAGAGTACCTTTGGAGTGAAAGGTGGGAAATTCCTTGGTTTCCTAATTTTGTTAAGAGGAATTAAGGCAAACCTGGAGAAGATAGAAGCTATTATGAATATCCAAGACATTAAATGAGGTTGAAAAGCTAAATGGAAGGGTGAATACTCTAGGTCGATTCGTATCATTTTCAACCAAGAGGTGTCTCCTATTCTACAAAGCTATCAAGAAAGACAAATCATTTACCTGGGATGACCACTGCTAGGAAGCCTTTCAGAATATCAAAGAATTCCAAAGTACACCACCCCTCTTGAGTTGGCTAGAGAAGGATGAAGAACTGATCATGTACTTAGCAGCTACAAATGACGCAGTAGGATCAATGTTAGTCAGAGAGGTAAATGGGAACCAGCTCCCGGTCTACTGCACTAGTAAAGTGCTGAAGAATGCAGAATTCAGATACCAAAAAATTGATAAGTTGGCTTTAGCCTTAGTCTTAGCAGTAAAAAGGCTTAGACCATACTTCCAAGCTCATATGCTCACTGTCAAAACCAATTTCCCCTTAAAAAAGGTACTGCAGAGACTAGAAACTTTTGAAAGGTTAGCCATTTGGGCGGTTCAACAGGGAGAACACGACATACGATTTGAAGTGAGAACGGCCTTAAGGGCATAAGTTTTGGCAGACTTTGTCACTGAGTTTGTAGGACTTGAGCATGCTCCCAGCCTCAAGACCGAGTCATTGAATATGTACGTGGATGGGGCACCTTCCAATGAGGGGGCTGGAATTGTTATTTGGATAGAAGGCCTAGAAAGAATTTGAACGGGCTACACAGCAAAACTATCTTTCCTAGTCACCAACAACACCGTGGAGTATGAAGCAATGATCAAAGGCTTGGAACTGGCTAAGGAGATTGCCCTAGATAGAATAGTATTCAGGAGTGATTTAAAGTTGGCCTTTAACCTGTTCAAGAAGAATTACGCAACAAATGAAGTAGGGATAGCAAAGTACCTAGCTAAAGTAGAAACCTTTTTAAAAAAGCTTGAGTCAAAAGGCACCACATAAAAATGCAAACAAATCCCCATAGAGGAAAATGAGAAGGTAGATAGGTTGGCTAAAGACACAGGAAGTATAGACAGGTGGAAAACCCTCAATTTCCCATTTGAAGTTATTCACACCCCGACACTAAATGAATAGAGCCTAATGTTGAAAGAATAGAAGGAACCTGAGTGGATGCAATAGTTGATCGACTACTTGAACAAAGATGTCCTTCTAGAAGACAAGATTGAGGCATCTAGGATCGTGAAAAAGTCATCAAGATACTTGGTCCTTAACTAAACACTATACAAGTGCTCCTACTTGGATGCTTTGCTTAAATGCATCACTCCGAAAGAAGGGAAGTACATCATTCAAGAGATACATGAGGGAAATTGTGGGTCTAACCAAGCAGTCTCCACCATCACCCAAAGAGCCAAACTCTTAGGGTACTACTAGCCAACTATAGAATTAAATTCAACCTAGTATATATTGTCCTGTCATCAATGTCAGATCCATGCAGATAAGTCATATGTTCTATATACCGCATAAAAGCCCTTGATAACCAGGCGGCCATTCGCCACTTGAGGGATTGATATCACTGGGCCAATGCCAGAAGCTATTAGACATAAGAAGTTTGTTACCATTGCAATTGACCACTTCTAAAAGCGGGTGGAGGTGGTGGCCGTAAATACCGTCACTCCAAAGAAAGTGATTGATTTTGTTTGGGATCACATCATTGTATGTTTCGGTTTCTCGAATGAGATCATTTCATATAATGGGTCGTAGTTCATCTCCAAGAAGTTTCAAAATTTTTGCGAAGGTTTGAAGATTCAAAACCATTTTCATTTGTAGCACACCCACAGATGAAAGGACAGACATAAAGAACTAATAAGATGCTTGAGCAAGGATTGACAAAGCAGCTGGAAGGGAAGAAAGGTGCATGGCCCGAAGAATTGAACAATGTCCTCTGGTCGTACTAAATGACTCCATGCTGGCTGATTGGAGAAACACCTTTCTCTTTAGTTTATGAAGTTAAAGCTATCATACCAGTAGAGATTGGCGCCCCTTCTGATCGGGTGGTCTATTAGACGAAAGAAGAAAATGACATCAACCTCAGGCACCACTTAGACAGTTTAGAAGAGCGTAGAGATAGAGCCTACAACCTGATGGTAGCATACAAGTCCAGAATTAACAAGTACCGTAATAAGAAGGTCGAGGAAGTGAGGTTTAAAGAAGGCGACTTAGTGCTCAGAGTCACTGCAGCTTCATAGAGTTGAGAAGGCAAAGGCAAACTAGGAGTCAACTAGGAAGGACCTTACAAAGTCACTCAGTTCATAGGACCTACTACCTACTAACTCAACAAAATGGATGGAAAAGAGCTCCCTAGGACATGGAACATTATTAGCCTTAGAAAGTACTGTGTAGCAAGGAACCCTTAGGGGCCAAGTGTCCGCACTCTTTTTCCTTTGCTATGGATTTTCTCCCACTAGGTTTTTCCATGGCAAGGTTTTTAACGAGCCAGCTCTCACCAAGCGGACTCTCATCTGGCGTCATACTATAAGCATGGATATTGTAATCTTTCTATTTTTCTAATAAAATAAAGATTTGACTTTTCTTACATACTTGTGCACCTTAGAAATTCTTATCAAACTCTCTTAGCACATCACCCGACCATAGAGTCAGTGTTAGATCGGCCATGTGCACCTGGCTCTACGTAAAGTCCTAGGCCACTTAAAGCCCTCAGGCATGATAAAAATCCTAGATAATACTTGAGCTCTCAGGCATATTAAAACTCATAGGCTAAACTTATGAGATTGCTGGCGAGTAAAAAGTCCTAGGCCATTCATAAGCCCACATGCATATTTAGTAATACCTAGGCCACACTTGAGCCCTTATGCATATTAAAAGACCTAAGCAAAAAATAAGACTCATGGCACTACACGAAATCATTTAAGACATGTTATTCGTCACCAAAAATGAATGAATGAAGGAAAGATATAATACATATAAGGAAAAATCTTAAATCAGAACAATCGTCTTCGAGACTAAGTATAGTATACTTCAGAAAATCTCAAAATGTAATCTCTCACCCTGTAGACTGAATTCAAACCAGTTAAAGAAAAAACTATAAACCGAATGTAAACAGTCATTCATCCTAACGGATCGGGGCGGGGGGGGGGGGGGGGGGTAAGCAAGCATAGAATTAACATTCAAACAAAAACTCGAGTAATATAATTCGACAAACATACGGATGAAGAAGAAAAAGAAAAGATGCTATGAAGAAAAACCACACATGCCAATTGTGAGGACGGGTTGTTCGGTGACTCATAGAATGATGAAGATGTTTTGCTCTGACCTAATATTTGGCCTGTTATTCTGTTATTTTGGAGTCAAGCTGTGTTTGGCAAGTATTCTCATGACGAAGTTATGATTTTAAGCGCGTCGCTCCCCTTAACCGATTAATTTAAATAGGTACTTTAAATATTATAAAATAATATAAAAAATAAAACAAAAAATAGAGGTTTTTTTCTTTCCTACCCTCATCGGCGCAGCCGTCCGTGGTGCCACCCCCGTCGGAGCACCGAGATGCTCTAGCGGGTGGTGAGACGTAGGGAGGCGACGCGTCTCACGCCGCGCTCTCGCATCTCAGTGTACGCTGCCACAGAATGGCCACATCGTTGAGATGTAGTGGTCTGCTATGAGATACTACAATCATAGCGTCATGTGGCAGTGCTCGACGTCTCACCTTAGCGGAGCGCGGAGAGACGCTGCCGCTGCAGCGTCTAAGCCTGAGACATTGCGCGGGCTTGGGCCTTCTATCACCAATCCATCTTTCTCTCTCATAATTTGAATTTAATTGATTTTTTTCGAATCTTTGGATTTCTAGGGACTAATTGAGTTATTTAGAGTGAGTTAGGCCCATACAAACCACTTTAATGACCTGATTCAGGACTTTCGGCCAAATTTAACATTTAAATTCTCATTTAGAATATTTTAGGTTTTAGGGAGAGAAAGCCATATGAAACTTGAGAAATCTGATTAATCCGGATTCTTAAGGGTTATTTAGCTTAATCTTTTAGCTTAATCATTAAAATCAATTAGAAATCATAAGTTAAAATGAGCTTAGATAGGATTTTGAGACTTTTTTGTCACAAAATCATTAAATTCCGTCACTAAGTTCGTCGCTATTTTCGTCATTATTTCATCAGGTTTTATCACCAATTCTTCACAAAGCTTGCCAAACGACCGGTTTGAGTCTCAAAAAGTGGATTCATGGACTCTAGGTAAGAAAACCAAGTTCTAATCTACTTTTTATTCAATATTGTTCTTTATTCGGCTATTCTTGGTTATTATTTTGGACCTTTTGACGTTTTTCCTAGCTAGATGCTCCAGTGAGTCTTGAGATGCTCCAATGTAGCTTGATATGTTGCAACGGCGGCATCTCAGGCTGCCACTATAGCATCTCAAGTCTCACTACAACATCGGGACTAAAAAAAGGCCAAAAAGCCCATGTTTTGTGTTTTTGGTCTTTTTTCATCGTTTTCTTGTGTGTTTTTTACCATGATTTCTACCCCAAAAATACTTTTTAAAATTTTTATATAACCTGTAATTAATTTTAATTAATTTTTAACCTATTTTCAAAATTTTATTAACTATTAAATTTGTTTAATCTTCATTTAACGGCTTAAAAATTGATTTTTCGCCAAATAAATCTAAATAGATCTTTTTATAATAACTAAAGATCCCAAAATATTTTATGTTATTTTCATTATTATTTTAGCTTGTTTAGTTCATTTTATTGATTTTTAAGTTATTTAGATGCTCATTTAAATACCCAAAAATTGTGTTTTAGTCCCCAAAAAATTCAAAAATACGTTTTCTCCATGTTATGTGTTTATTTTCATCCTTTTATTTATTCATGCATTATTTATGATTATGCTTGTATATATTTCGCCCTGTTTGGAGCCGGGTCCGAGTTGGTAAGTTCAGTTAAGACCCGATTTTGCCCTCTTATTTATTTATCTACTTTATTTATTTTTTCGAGTTAGAAAAATGTATTGTATTTGTAAAGCCCTCTAATAATTATTTATTTATTTGCTTGATTTGCCGCTTTTGTGTGATGTATGGCTATATAAAATGAAAACTCTAAAAATTAACTTGATTTAAATCGCATAAGAACTAAAGTGGCACTTATTAAAATGTAAACGTTTTTTATTTTTTAAATGAAAAGTAAGCAACATCAACCGAATTTGGAATCTCTATTTTAAGGTACGATCCAACCACCCAGTGGGAATATCGTACCCAATTTCCCAGTGGAGCTTAATTGGGCGGTGACTCTTTCTTAAAATATGGGATTTCAAGTCTCGTGTCCCTTAACATGCAAATATGACTAAAATTCAACATCAACATCGATTTCATCAGTCTATCTTTATCACGCTAAATGAGGATCAATCCTTTCGGCTCGTTTCACAGCACTCATTATTTCCTCCTGAAAGGTTGTCCTCTTATAGTGGCGACTCCGCTGGAGATTTCCTCTTAACTTAATATTTGAAAAATCACTTTCATTTTCGAAATTTGGTTAAAGGATTTTGATGCTGAGCTAAAATCAATTTTAAATCAACAATTTCTTTCTTATTTCTTTTGAGTCCACCACTTTATTTCACCCCCATGAAGCTCACTTGTATACCTCATGCCCGCTAGGAATTGGAGATATTTATGGATGGATCACTCGTTTCAACAAACGTGTAATTCCCGCAATAGCACTCATTTGAGGAGTGGTTTAGTTGCACAGAATCAAGGTAATCGAGACCCTTCTATAGTACAGTTTCATAGTACTAGTAGTTTGAGACTACGAATGGTGATAAATATAGCCACAACAACTTCCCCTTAGGTTCACCAAAATAGTTTTGAACTAGGTTACATACTCTCTTGCCATTTCCTAGCGTTAAGAGTTAACCCTAGATTCCAAATTGGTGTTGCGTGGGAGTCATAAGGTTGGATGTGACTTATTCGCTTTTGTGTGCTACTTATGTTGTGCTCATGCATATGCACTTCATTAATAGGCCACCTGGCCACCCTTTTAATTTTAGTTTTCGCTTGCCCATACTCTCCCCTCGCTTGAAGGGGGGAATTTAACAAAATGCCTAACATCATTTGAGTCTGGAGTCCTATACCTAGTTCGCTAGGCATGGTAAGGAATTCATGTGTCTCACGTATTTTGGGGTTAAGCTTTACATCATAAGCTCTTCTACTCTCTACCTCTCTAAACAACCCCCGTATATATGGGATTCATCACTTGAATTATTATGTAATCATTAACTTTATCCATGGTTTGATTTAGGCTGATCATCTTCCGATTTCTAAAATTAGGTCGAGACGTCCTCATCACTATAGTCCTCTTTGGCTATGACTTGATCGCTGTTTTATTCGCCGGTAAGTGAGTTCAGTGTTAGAATCTTCTCTTTCCATCATGTCTAATCCGTGTTTGAGTGATGCAGCTCATGAGAGTACTCCTTCCCCTTCCCCATCCCCACCTCACCAGAGTCAAGGTCGGGGTCAGTCTTAGATGGGTGTAGAGTTAGCCAATGCTATGGCTCAGTTTCTTCAATCTGATCTCTTCATAAATACTATCCAAGATTAGGTTCGATCGACTCTTAGAGAAGAAAGGAGTGTCCAGGGACCATTAAGGTCATCCTCTCAAGCTTAAGGATAGTCTGGGATTATTCAGAATGGGGTAGTTCAAGATGGTTTAGGTCAAAATAGTTTGAGTTAGATTTCATTAGTTCAAGCTCCTCTTAACTTTCACCTGATACCGCCTGTTTGACCTATCCAACCGAGCCAGGTTTAGTTTGGTTAGAGTTTCTCTCAGCCACCCACATCCTTTATTCCACCAACCTTTGGCCTTCCGCCTTCAAACCCTAGGCCTTCCCCTCTAGCTCCTACTTTCCCCGCATTCTCAGGGAAGTTTACTCCGCAGATGATTGTACATTCAATTGGTTTTACCCTTCCTCCGGCACCCCCGATGTTGTTTTCACCCTCTCTTCCTAGTTTCATGATCTCCCTAAGGGGGACTGTTTATCCCCCAAATCCTTTCACTCCTAACTTACAAATTCATCCCCAAGCAAATATTCCAACTCCTCCTTCGTCATTTCAATTTAGGGCCTCTTCTGTGCACATTGACTAGGTCACATAGCCTTCAGGTGTGACACCAATTGACCAGGTCACGCAGCCTCTAGGTAGGACACCCAAAATGGCGGCTTTCTTTAACCAGCTTATGGGTAAGAATAAAGAACGAAGAAGTGAGGGATGAAGATTGGCTCCCTAAGAACGTTTTGATGCCCAGAATGAAAGCCTACTCCGGTGAGGGACCTCCTAAATCCCTCATCATGATGTGCAAGTGGATCATGCATGTTTAGAAAATCGAGGACAAAGTTCTTGCTAAGTTGTTTTCGTGTACTCTATCAAGGCCATCTCTCAATTGGTATAATACTCTCCCGAAGTTAATAATCCTAGAATGGAAACTCCTTTCCGAAGCCTTGATTGGTCACTATAGGTTCTATTCCACCATGGAAACCACCATCTAGCACCTTGAAGCCATTAAGCAAAAGCAAGGAGAGCCCTTTAATTTGTACTTCAGTAGGTGGATGGCTACCCAAGTCCTGCTGAAAATGAAGATCAGTTTGATGAAATGATTCTGAAGTTAGTCGATGGGGCTCTCTCGGTTCTTTGTAATGAAATGGAAACCGACTTATTCGAATCTTATTAAAAGGTCTTTGAAAAAGTCGAGGAAATCGAGCGTCATGAAGAGAAACCCTAGTTTAACAAGAGCAACAATTCTCAGTCTTTGAAAGTTACTCCGGTCCAGACCGAAGAAAAGACAACTATAGTTCAAGTCATCGCTCAGGAGAATGTTTCTGTAGTTCGTGCCACTCCTGCTCGGATGCCTACTAAGAAAGTGTTTGTGTCTCCATGGAAGCTCCCTCTCGGTGTTCTATTTGCCAAGTTATTAGAGAAAGGCAAACTTTACTCTCTTCATGAATATTGTGCTCCTATGCCCGAAGAAAGAGGAAACTTTTGTCGCTATCATGTTTAGGTAGGGCACACAACATAACAATGCGGGCCTTTAGTAATGGCCATTTGGCGCTTAGTGAGAGAGGGAAAAATGGCTCAACCAGCTAGAAAGACCGATACTGAGGAGAAACCATCACTAAGCTCTGATGGTGAGGTAAGTGTGATCAATTCTGGTCTACCCGAAGAATTTGTATTGTCTATGGTCTTTCCCAATTCAGCCGACACCACTATGGGGGTCAATTATACTTCCAAATATGAAAAGACTCTCGCGAGGTCTCTAGCAAATGAAGGAGACAAGTCATCAGCCAAACAAGTGAAAGTTCTAGAGCTCGTCCTGGAAGACATGCTAATGAAAGCTACTGAGGATGCTTAATCTACCAGCTCTACCAATCAAGATCCTTCGCCTGTGGAGGATGGGTATTTATTTATGTAATTTTCTTTTTCAAGCATTTAGATGTGAACAGTCTTGCCTTTAAAGCACTTTATTTCAGTGAAGACTCTCTTTTTGCTTATCTGCTTGAAGTTTTGTCTGATGGGTTCATGCATTCATTTTATCATAAGCATAATGTGTTCAATATTCATAACATTTCCTTAACTAAAATAAATTTGAGTACATGTGACAACTTAAAATGGTAGCCATTTTCTAATGTCCTAACCTTTAAAAGAAAAAGAGAGATAAAAGTGCCAAAAGATCATGATAATGCTTTCGCCTAGTTATACCTAGGCACACCTAAGCTTCTTTGCCATAAAATCGAGCATCTCATCTTCAGACCTTGAATATGAAAAGAAGCTCAGTCCTGCATTGGATAGATAAAATATGTCAATCAGTTCATTGCCGGCCTCATGACTATGTGCAAACCTATCTTCAAGATACCAAAGTAGCCTCAGTCGATTATGGAGAAGGAGCATCGCCAGATTACCTCCAACAAAATCAAGGCTAACCATTTTCTTAGCCCACCCATTCTCAAATTTCCCACCCCGATACACCATTATTCCTCACTAATATCCACTACCTTCTATATCCACAACCCTTTATGATTTCTCTCCTCCTTGGCCATTCTAGCCGAGGGGGACACATATGATCGACAAGATTCGACCCTCATCAACAAAAGAACACTACTTCATCGTCGTAGGGGCAGGTTACTTCTCAAAATAGGGGGAACCCAGTCTTTCACCAACATCATCACCAAGAGGATCTCAGAAAAGCAGTTTCGATTTTGAGGAGATTGATCAAAAAATATAGGTTCAGACATCGTAGATTCTCTCCGCGCAAACCACAAGCTAATAGGGCAACCAAAGCTGCAAACCAACTTATCAAGAAGTGATCTCTCTAAGGCTACTACCACAAGGATTAGAGATTGAGTCGATGAGCTCCCATTGACCCTTTGAAGATGTAAAATAAATGTCAGAATTCTCATAAACCGAACACCTTTCTCCTTTGCCTATGAAATGGAAGCTGTGCTACCAATCAATGCCAAGATGAAATCCTTGAGTGCATCACTGAATCCAAGAAAAAGGGACCCCCATGGACCAAAGCATAGTTCAGACAACTTAAATAATCTTAAAATGCACGCCGAGCCAAGCATCAAGAGTATCCATCAAAAGCTGGCAATCTAATTCTAAAGCAAGTATGCCTACCAACACTGCCCTAAGGGAAATTTCAGACCCAAGGAGGAAGTTCCAACCAGATTGGGGAAAACTTAGTGTAATTAGAAAGGTGCTCGATACAAGGGGCATGATTATCAATGGTAATGAGTTGGTAAACCCTACCAATCAAGACAGGTCAAAGTGTTATCATATCTAACCAAAAGAATGAAATCTAAAAAAGTGGCACATAAAAAAATAAAATTAATCACCCGATGAGTGGTCTTCTATGGCTCCAACAAAAATTAGGGCGAATCTAGCTGACCAATATTCTACAAACCGGTTAGGCAAAAGTTAGGGTGCAAAGATAGCCCGCTAGACTAAAAACCCTAAAAGGGCGGTGTAGGCAAAACTTTAGGGTAAAAGGGAGCTACGGGATTGTGTTGGCTATAAAACCTTTATAGGCTAGTTAACACCAGAGTTTGGGTCAATAGAAATGGTTATCATCATTATGTACTCAAACTTAATTCATTTAATGGAAATGTCATTTTACTGAATCCTTTCTGTTGATGCTTGAATGAGTATATTGGGTCCAAAAGGCGGAATGTTGCAAGTAAGTTGAACATAGGGTTCCATGTAGTCAACCCAATTCCGCAAAAGAAAAAGAAAGATAATTAAAGGCAAATAAGATCCTAGTAGGCTGAAAATATCTAGGTCTATGCAAAAGCCTGGAAAAGTTTGTTGGATTAAAAAATTGAAAAAGGCAGTCTAGGCAAAAATTAGCACATAAAAGAAAAATGATAAAAGTCTGATAGGCCCATCTCAATGTTTGGGTCTACGCAAAAATTAATACAATTAAAATTTAAATGATTGCCATCGATCACATCAAAATGCCCGCATTGTCATCGTCGTCATCATAGTACCTAAGTATCTTCTACAATTTGATGGACTCAATGGGCTCAAATCCATCCTCTACACAGGTCTAGTCCAATCTCGACTGCGACAGAGCTTCTCGACTCCACAATGGCCTAATCTTCCAAACCATCCTTGGTAGAATTCATTGGTAGTGATGGCACCAAGTCAATCCTTATCCAGAATCTTGAACTTTGCTTCATGCACCCCCTTTGTCTTCAACATGCTCGATCCTACAATCGATTTGTGGTCGACTAGCCACTTTAAATAGCTCGTGAGGAGCCCTCTGTCATTTGTCATACTAGCGACACAGAATTTTTAGGACAATCCTCGACACTAATATCCGGCTACACAAGCCTAGTGTGTGCATTACAGCTTCCCTAAATATTCACCGACGGCATCCCCACCTAATCTATGTAACAACCCTAATCCTTCGCCAGGGGCATTCTTGCCTTGTCCATACCACAATACAATTCTATGTGTTCTCTCTTCAAGCGAGTCAATCTCTCTCCGAGTAAAGTTGATCAAGCAAGTCAATCAGTCATCTGGAAGATGATCAGTCCAACCACCTCATGCATTGATACATTCATGCATAAATGTCATGTATACTATTCTATACTATATTCTATAGGGGTCGGAGCACAAAAAAGTCACCTCGAGCCATACACTCAACCTCTGTTGCTTCTTCGGACTCCCAGAAATCTCAACTAAAAATATGTTTCGTTCTTCCATTTTTATTGCTTAATTAGAGAGGCAAAAACATTTTTGTTCCACAAAATCAATTATGTAATAAAAATACAATTTGAATCATTTACTGATGCCTCAAAACTATCAGATACACCATACGGCAATCCCTATGGATGACAAAATGGATCCTAAAATCAGAACTCAGATTTTCCTCTAGGGGCACCTTGATGCAATTTTCTAGGAGCACCTTGATATAATCGCTAGGGGCATCTCAATACATTTCCTTAATTGCGGTCAAAGATAGAGACTCAAAGGGGCATATTAACTAGGCCCGATGGACACCTCGACAATTTCTCCAGACTCCTGAAAATCCTAACTTAACTTTCATTCTTTCGTTTCAATTTCTTAATTGAAGGGGCAAAAATTTTTGTACCATAAAATGAATTAAGCAATTAAAATACAACTCATGTCAATTACTAATGTCTTAAAACTTCCTTGACAGGAACGTTGTATGACAATTCCGACGGATTATCGATATGAAGATCCAGAATCCATAATTCAGAAAATCCTTTTAGGGCACCTCTATGCAGCTTTCAACCATCCAGGGGCACCGAGATGTAGGTTTCAAACCTTCAGGGACACCGTAATGCAGCTTTTGGCCCTCAACGAATGCCTCGATCCAACTTTCATAAAATCAACCTAACAATGGCTTTCCAAGTATTCCATTTTTATTGCTTAACTGAAGGGCCAAAAATTTTTATCTTGACAAAATCAATTAAGTAATTAAAAATGTAATTTACAATAAATACTAACTTCTCAAATTTTTATTCTCAATAGGTCCGTTGATGGTGCGTTCCCAAAACACTAGTAGACAAC
Source organism: Euphorbia pulcherrima (assembly GCA_947683365.1). NCBI lineage: Eukaryota > Viridiplantae > Streptophyta > Magnoliopsida > Malpighiales > Euphorbiaceae > Euphorbia > Euphorbia pulcherrima. The sequence goes on from CANTUS010000009.1 coordinate 25,237,728, forward strand.
CGATTCAGCCTTGCCTTCTCTACAGGTCCATTGATGGTGAGTTTCCAGACCACCAGTACACAATTGATTTAGTCTTGCCTTCTCGATAGGTCCATTGATGGTGCATCCTCAAACCTTTAGTAGACATCCGATTCAGCCTTGCCTTCTTAATAGGTCCTTTAGTGGTGCATCCTCAAACCACTAGTAGATAACCGATTCAAATATGCGTTCTACCTCCGATAGGTTCATTGATGGTGTGTTATCAAACCACTAGTAGACAACTGATTCAACTTCTACCTCTGATAGGTCCGTTGATGATGTGTCCCATGATCGTCCATAGACAACCGACTCGAAGTTCCATTTTCTCAGGTATAACCTCCTATCCCTTGCTCCTTCATGAAATCACATTCGACCTGACAAATGGCAATCTTACGAGGGGCAGACAATGAGCACGGGCTTTTTAGTGACCCGTGGAATGATGATGATGTTTTGCTCTGACATAATATTTGGCATGTTATTCTATTATTTTGGAGTCAAGTTGCATTTAGCAAGTATTCTCATGATGAAGCTGGGATTTTAACTGCGTCGCTCACCTTAACCGATTAATTTAAATAGGTTCTTTAAATATTATAAAGTAATATAAAAAATAAAAAGGAGAGGTTTTTTGCTTTCCTTGCCTCATCGGAGCGCCAAGACGCTCCAGCGGCCGGCGAGATGCTCCCCCGTGCTTGTCTTGCACCGCGCTTCTACATCATGAACTGTGTGCCATGGAGTGGCCATATCAGTGAGATGAAGTGGTCTACCATGAGATGCTACAATCACAGCGTCTCGCGGCGGTGCATGGCATCTCACAGTGTTAGAGCTCAGTGAGACGCTACCGCTTCAGCATCTCGGCCTGAGACGTTATGTGGGCTCTGGCCTTTCGTAGCTAATCCATCTTTCTCTCTCTAGATTTGAATTTACTTGATTTTTCGGGAATCTTTGGATTTCTAGCGACTAATTGAGTTATTTAGAGTGAGTTAGGTCTATATAAACTCCTTTAATGACCTAATTCAGAACTTTTGGCGAAATTTAACATTTAATTCTCATTTAGAGTATTTTAGGTTTTAGAGGGAGAAAGCCATATAAAACTTGAGAAACCTGATTAATCCGGATTCTTAAGGGTTATTTAGCTTTATCTTTTAGCTTAATCATTAAAATCAAATTAGAAATCATAAGTTAAAACGAGCTTAGATAGGATTTAGAGACTTTTTCTCACAAAATCACTAAATTCCTTCACTAAGTTCGTCGTTATTTTCACCACAGTTTCGTCGGATTTTATCACAAATTCATCATAGAGCTTGCTAAATGACCAGTTTGAGTCTCAAAACATGGATTCACGGCCTCTAGGTAACAAAATTGAGTTCTAATCTACTTTTTATTCAATATTGTTCGTTTGGGCTGTTCTTGGTTATTATTTCAAACCTTTTGACATTTTTCCAAGGCAGATGCTCCGGTTAGTCTTCAGATACTCCGACGTAGCTTGAGATGATGCAACGGCGGTATCATAGGCTACCATTGTAGCATCTCGAGTCTCACTATGACATTTGGACTGGCAAAAATGCCAAAAGCCTATGTTTTATGTCTGTGGTCCTTTTTCATCATTTTCTTGCGTTTTTTTACCCTGATTTCTACCCGGAAAAATTTCTACAAAATTTCATATGACCGGTAATTAATTTTTAACCTATTTTCGAATTTTAATTAATTATTAAATTGGTTTAATCTTCATTTAATGGCTTAAAAATGGATTTTTACCAAATAAATCTAAATAAATCTTTTCATAATGACTACAAATCCCAAAATATTTTCTGTAATTTTCATTATTATTTTAGGTTGTTTAGTTCATTTTATTGATTATTAGGTTGTTTAGATGCTCATTTACATACCCAAAAATTGTGTTTTAGCCCAGAAAAATCCAAAAATACATGTTCTCCATGTTATGTGTTTATTTTCTCCCTTTTTGCCTTATTTGGAGCTAGGTCTGAGTTGGTAAGTTTGTTTAAGACTCGATTTTGGCCTCTTATTTGTTTATCTACTTTATTTAGTTTTCTGCGTTAGAAAAATGTATAGGTATTTGTAAAGCCCTGTAATAATTATTTATTTGTTTGCTTTATTTACCACTTTTGTGTGATGTATGTCCATATAAACCAAAAACTCTAAAAATTAACTTGATTTAAATAGCATAAGAACTAAAGTCGCTCTCATTAAAATGTAAACATTTTTTATTTATTAAATGAATGTAAGCAACATCATCCGAACTTGGAATCTCTATTTTAAGGTACAATCCAACCACCTAGTGGGAATATCTTACCCAAATTAGCAGTGGAGCTTAACCGGGTGGCAACTCTATCTTAAAATATAGGATTTCAAGTCTTGTATCCCTTAACATGCAAATTGGACTAAAATTCAACATCAACATCAATTTCATTAGTCTGTCTTTATCATGCTAAATGAGGATCAATCCTTTTGGCTTGCTTCATAGCGCTTATCATTTTCCCCCTTCCCCGCATCTCAAGCGAGCCAGGTCGGAAAAAGGTTGTCTGCTCATAGCAATTGTACAAACATTATAAAACCAAGACCCGGAGGTCTAAATAGGTACAAAATATAAAATATCATTCGAATGGTGGAATAAAATCCTTCAACAGTGTATCTGGGCCTTCTCCGGGAACCATCCGAGCCTCCTTGTTAGCATCCTCCCCCACCGCCTCGACTTCCTCGGCTCCATCAACACCCGGATCTTCCTGGTCCAAGGTCTCTTCACCTTCTTTCTCTGCCTCCGCCTGAGCAGCCTTATGAGCTGCCAAGTCATTATATAATGGGAAGTCCACCTCAGCAATGTCCAATCGAGAAAGATCTGAATAGATGCTTTAGCATTCCTGGAAAATTAGCTCACTGTAGAGTAAGTTGCAATCACCAAGTTGGTTAGCTATCATGGACACAGTCCTTTTAGCTTTACCTGCCTCCTCTCAAATGGCTACCAATTCCTTCTCCAAAGAAACCACCTTGGCCTCTGCTTTGCCCTTCACTCGGTCACTCTTTGCTTGGAGTTTCCCGGCCTCATTCCTCACATCCTCTTACTTGAGGATGCTCTTCTAGGCTAGTGTGAGCTTCTGCCTAGTATCTATAAGCCCTTTCTCCTTCAACTTTAGCTTCATCTCGCTCTTATCCTGGGCCCTCTGGATAAGCTCTAATCCTTGGGACATGGCCTGAGTATGAATGAAAATACATAGCGCAAAATTCATATAACCAAGAAATAATAAAAAGATTGGAAGAAGTACTCGAGTGAGATCCTAAAAAAAGAGGGAAGAGAGCAAGGCGATAGGTTCTCCTTCATAGCCCTCCGCATTAACATGAATGGGTAAGGCACCTCTCTAACCACCCTGCATGGTCACATCCATGTAGGAAAGGTTAGGAAAATACTGGTAAAGAAACTCATCCAGTATAGGATAAGGAAGAGGACGAGAGGAGACAGATCCGTTATCCGTCCTCAGACTAAATGGGGTAACCTATGCAAAATAAAGTGAAATCATCAGATAAAATCAGAATAAGTAGCGTTTTAAGTAAAAATTGAAATATAACTCAGGACGAAGGGTGCACACATTTGGCAGAAGGTGTGTAGAGAAGCATCACAATAACTCTTTTGCTGAACCCGTGAAACTCGGTAGACTTCCTCTTGCCTCCACTCACAGCCACCACGTGAGCATGGTTATTCTTTTGATATGACTTCTTTACTGCTAGATTATCCTAGTTGGTCCCTGAGCTATAAGATAATATCCAAAGATGAAAACCTAGGAGGCCGAATTGAAGCTCCACTTCTCCTGCTCCAAGGAATGAAACACGTACAGCCTGGGAACCGAATCATTAGCTTTGACCGTCCTCTAAAGGGGAGTCACGATCGACCAAGTAGTTAGGAAGGAGGGGTACTCATCATTATATAGACGTGGAACCAAAATTCCTTATATTGATACACCGAGGGGGGTCGATTGGAGAAGTGTTACATACCATTCTTCCATATGAACTGGGAATGATCGTCATCTTTGTTCCGCTTGACGAAGCAACTCTTGCGGAAGAAGGTCGCATCAAAATCCAGACCTAAATTGAGACACAACTGATGATGGCCCATCATCACCACCCATGTATTTGGATTCAACTCGGTTGGACATAGCCCCCACACCTCCAATAAATCGACATTGGATGAAGGGAGCGGATACCTAAAACTGACTCTAATGGCGTACAGATACATGCTAAAGAAGTCGGCTGGTGGAGCATTCACCTGTTGGTCCACGCTTGGTAGCAAAATGTGGCCATCCTTAAGGCACAGATACATCATGGCTTCCTTCTATACATGGTCCTCACGGATGCACGAAACCATGTCATACACCCTGGGAGCCACGTTCCTCTCCTCCTCTCCCTCTTCTCCCTCAGGGGAATCCTCTTCCATTTAGCTGCTTATGATAACCTCTTCGTTTGGATGGACATTCTCCTCATCCCTATTGTTCTTTACATCTTCCAAGGCCTTAGAGGAGTCTGCTACAAGACTTACATGGCTCATATGCTCAACACTCTCATTATCCACCAAACGAACCTGACTGGATGCATCAAAATTGCTCATCTTTCTCCTAGCAGTTCGCTTAACCTTAGGGGAGGGAGGGTAATTAGATTTACCAATTTCCAAAGGGGGCACAATCTAGATAGTAGTTTAGCCTCTTCGAAATTCATTTTATGAGACTCCTCACTATCATAAGTAATATTGGATGAAGAAGCAACACACCTTTCCCTTATTCTTAGCAAATCTAAATGATCTAAGGGCACTAAAATGAAGAATAGTAAACATTCAAGCTTTCTAGAAAAACTAAATCAAGCGAAGAACAAGGCACAAGTTTTAAATAAACATAGATAACAAAACAAGGCACAAAGTATTAGCTCAGACATTTTGAAGCATATGAAACGCGAAAGGATATGAACATGGCAAAAAGAAGCAGAGTCAATAAGGCACATTTTACAAAAGACAAAAATAAAATTGAAGAAATTGGAGACTCACTGAAGTTGAAGAAGAAATGACGACAAGAAGAATTGCTCGAGACCATCACTAGAAATCCTTGAGTTGCTGAAAAAAAAGAAGTAAGAAAGCTCATGGAAGAAGATGAAGTGTAGAAATGTGGAAACAAGTAGGAATACGTTATTTAAAGCAGTTGTAAAAAGACACCTCTTTAAATCAAGTCGTTGATCATATCCACGTGTTATTCCATCCATGATTTACACACCGCTAAAGAAAGAGTTAATGATGGGATGGCTGTCACAAACTGACTATAGGCAAATATGAAGAGTTAGGACCGAAGGCTCACTCGGCATATGGATCGAAAGTAGAAAGTGAAAGGGCTGACCGAGTACCCACATGGATGAAACAAATCCTAAAGAATTTGAGAAAGCTTTTTAGGGGGGACTTCTATTGACTCGGTATTTTATAGATGCCGCATGGAAGCTCTACAAGATGTCGCATCATTAGTCAGTCCTGTAGCTGGTTCACCATCTAGCCAGAACAGTGAATAATTAGGGTCACACCAGCATAATTAAGAGATAGAATCTAGTCATAACTCTACTTCCTAAATAGATAAAATGGAAGAATATCCTTTTCTAAATGGATAAATAAGAAGAAACCTCCTTTAGAGGAAATCCCGCCTAAATAGGAATTCTAACTTGATAAGGATTCTTCATCACCAATAGAGGAAATTCACTCCTACCAAACAAGGTAATGAACTACTATAAATAGATGATCATTCCCCATCTCAAGTATCACATTCAAAAACACTAAACTCTCTCTCTCACACACACACTTGCCTACTCTTTATCACTATCGCAGACTTAAGCATCGAAGAGGCTACACCGGTTACACGGCTAAGCACACTGATGCCTTTTATTTCTTGCAGCCACCATCTAGGGCAAAGGCAAACCCCCTCTCTCTTTCGTGAAGGTAAGTCCAAGAAACCCTTCATTTGACCAATCTTTCAGGAACTAAAATGACGGGAACAACATAAGGACTCATACTTTCGCCTATCAAACCCTTTGACACCAGATCCTCAACTTGCCTTCGGAGTTCCTTCATCTCCTTAGGATTACTTCTATAGGTTGTTCGATTTGGCATAGATCTTTCGAGTACAAAGTTAATCTGATGTTCAATTCCTCAAATAGGTGGTAATCCACTAAGAATCTCTCTGGGAAATAAATCATCTAATTCATGCAAAAGAGAGGGAAACACACTAGGAAGAGGATTGTCAGTTTTATTTACGGACAAGATAAAACCTTTAAAGTAAAAAAGAAAGATTGTCTAATTGTTGTTTTCAGCTTGCTTTAAATCCCTCATTTTGGCGTATAATGTATGATTATTAGCTTTTACAACGCCCTTAATTTCTTCTCTGATCACATTTCTCTCGCTCAACTCTCTAGCCTTTTCCTCACCTCTTCTTTTTTCTCACCCTTACTAATTTTATCGCTCTTGTTTTCTCTCTCCTTAACCAACACCCCTTCCTTTGACATTGAGTTCTGAATATGAAGTTGATCTTCATAATTTTGTGCTGGTGTCAAGGGTAACAAGGTGTAACATTTTCCTTCCTTAGTTAGAGTGCTTTTATTCAACTTACTATTATGAATGGCTCATGATCAAACCACCACAGACAACCCAAAAGTAAATGGCACGCTTGCATAGGTATCACATCATATAAAACATGGTCATGAAATCTACCAATTGTAAAATTGATCAAGACTTGTTGAGTTACTTTCACCTAGTTGCTATCATTGAGCCATTGAAGTCTATAAGGCTTTGGATGCCTAGTTATGGGCAGACTTAATTTCTCAACCAGGTAGTACTAGAAACATTACAACAACTACCACTATCCACAATCATACTACATATTTTATCTTGCACATGACAACGGGCATGGAAGATATTATCTCTTTGTTCATTAGACTCATTATTTTGAACACTTAGAACATGTCTAGCAACAAGATTAATAGTGTTAAATTCACCATCACATTCAACGTCACTACAAACTTCAAATGGAGGCAATTCATTATCAGAATTAGTGTCACTTTTAGTCATGTATTGTCCATTTTTAAGTATCATAGTATGTTTATTAGGACAATCACGCCTCACATGACCACAACCTTGACATTTAAAGCATTGAATGTCCTGATTTCTACTTTGAGTTTCAATAGTCTTACCCTTGCCAAGTGCATGCTCCTCTCCCTTCAAATTAGATTTTGGCTTAGTAATAGATGCACTAACCTTTCCCTCACATTTTTAACTTAGCTTCCATGATGATGAAATAGAAGTACTATCTTTCTTACCCTTTCGAAGGAGCTACTTCTCAATTCCAGTCACTTTATATTAATTTATGGCTCACCATCCCTATTCTAGTACGTTTAACCTAATCCCAGTATACTATTGCATAATCGATTAGTTTGGAAATAACCAATTTAATCTTTTTCTCCTCAGAATAGCCATGGATATAAAAAATTGAATCAACTTTCATTACCCATTCCAAATACACATCAGGATTACTATTACCTTTAAACGAAGGAATTTTGAATTTAATGGGATTAAGATTACCATCTTGGCATGGGCACCTACAAAAGCTCCTTCAAGAGCATGAATCAGATTGCTCTTCCTTGTAATCGTCATCGACGTGATTACTTCTCTTAGGATGTTTAGACTTCTCTTTGAGCCTTCAAATTCTAACTACTTCATTTGTTCCGCTGTATCAAACATTTTTTCCTGCATTCTTTTTATTTCTCCTACAATAGCAGCCCTTAAAGCTTTTGGATCATCCTCACAAGAGGAGTCCCCTTCCTTACCGGACGTAGTTAGACAGGCAAAAATAGAAAAAATTAATGTAAAAGAAAGAAAAGAACAAAATTAGAATAGTCACAAGTGATCCACGCTCTTTGGTTTTATGCTGATTGATCTCAATAAATCATGCCAAACAGTATCGAATAACTAGAGGTAAAAAGTCATAAGAAAATAAAGGACAGTATAAGCTAAGAATTCCATGAGACAAGAAAATAATGAGACAAAACACAAAAATGTAAGTACGACAATAGATTGGTTAGACAATATTCAATAAAAAAGACAAGGGTATCAAGAAAATTGGTTAAGTTGTATGAATTATAAATGTGAGTTTCTTGCCAATAAATATTTCATATCCCGAATGCTTTTTTTAATGCTTTCTTCTCTCTCTTTTTTATATTTTTTTTGTTTATTCTCCTTGATGATTTATAGAACAAACTTGCTTTTCTCTTTTTTTCTTTTTTTTTGTTTATGAATTCAAATAAACGAACACTACAAATTCAGAATTAAAATGGCAAGTCACCAATCACATAAACAAAGAATTAATTTAAGGCTTTTTATGATAGGAGAAAAATATGTAACTTCAACGAACCTGTTTAATCTGGAGGCAGATTGATGCGGAACTCGATGAACAAAACATAAAAAAAGAAGTTAAAAGATTCCAGATTTAGAATTTTTGAAATCATTTTTCAATATGTTTTAGAACGGATTTCAATGTGAAGTCTGCTTGAGAAATTCAAATCGTTCTCTTAACAATCCAATTGATTTAGAATCGTAAGAATCTGATTTATATAGAGAAAGTTATGTCAAAAAGAAGAAATCTATAAAGAATCAAACCTCAATTCAAGCTGTGCTCTGATACCAACTGATGTGAATTCGGCTACAAGAAATGCAATCCAAACTCAAGAATGAAGTGAGATTTAAAGACACAAAGAAGATCATATTTTGTGAATTAGAAAAATAAATAATGATACAGGAAATAGCAATAGCTAAACCAATTCTAGCAAATCAAATGAACAATCACACTAGCATTTAGTTAACGCAACCTTTCGAATTGGAGCAAAGAACTTGTTATGGGGTTGACTCTCAATTGCCTAGCCAAAACAATTGATCATAATCAAAATAATACTTCAAGAATAAGATCCTGATCACTCGCACTTAAAGAAAGATAAACTTTCACAAAGGAAAAGTCTTGGTTTTCATTAATATCTCATATCTATGTCTATACATAAGAGAAAAGTCTCTATTTATAGTACTCCTAACCATAGACCATGGAAATGATCTGATTATCCTAAAAGGCAAATAATGAAGACACATTTAGCTTTAGGAAAGAATTCCAAAAGCATAAGGAAAGATATTCTACTAAATGAGAAACAAAATATGTTAAATAAAAGAAAATAAATGACCCTAATTAAATAAAATAAATTCCTATTCATATAGGCAGCCCGTGTATGGTCTTCCATAATTGGCCCAATAAAAACTAACTAAGATCCCAATTGGCTTAATAAAAACTAAAGGTGATGATTCTTCATCCTCGCTCAAGCCCAAATTAGTAGATTACATTATGAAAATCTCATTGACAAGTCCATTTAGAGTGTCTTGAGTTCTCTTTGACATAGACCTTGTAATTAGAATATGTAAAGGATCCTTCCCTTAAGCTCCGTACCTTTATTTCTTCCATGCTCTACACTCGTTCCTTGATTTTCATCAACTTACCAATCGTCCCCATCACTCAGGTAAAAGTGACGGAGTGTGACTGGAAAAATCACAAAATCAAGAAATCAGATCAGATAAGCCAATTGCATTGTATAATAATGAAACCTAAACCTACTTGAACCTTACTGATGTCACTATCGAAGAACTAATATCACCGCCGACTTCAACCATACCGCTAGCTATATGGGTGAGGCCATTCGCAATATCACTGATATTGCTAATGGCTTGGCAAGGCCTGAATCTGCAGTCGGCATGGGTAATATCGCCCATGACATCCCCAGGTCACCGCCAGCATCATTTTCTACGGGCAGAATCACATAATAAAAAAATCATGCAAAAATCAATCGAAATGCAATAAACCAAGCCTAAGGCAAGAAATCAAATGAAAATAACCATATGGCATGCATTATATGACCCTTTTCCTATCAATTTCATAATATTATCCATTGTGTTGGTAAAATTTTGAGTTTAGCCCGAAATCTTAAAAACTAAAATGGAAAGTTTTTGTTTTTTAGAATTACCCGGGTACGAGAAAGATGCTCCTCCTTCTTCAGAGTTAGATTATCTATAGGAGCCGCAATTATATACTCGAACACAATCTCGGATTCCTTCAGGCTATAACCAACATGGACCGGGCAGAGCTAAACCTAGGAAAGAGGAATTAGGCAACTCCCTCGCAGCCATGGCAACTGATTTGCATGTAGGGATTTTCTTCAACATGGTGAATTAAAGAGAAAGAAAGAGAGGAGCTTTGGTAAAGAAGAATGGGTTTTCAACCACTTCCATTCAATATAGGAGGAAGGGGAGTTTTAATTCATATTAAACACCTGTGCGAAAGTCAAGGAATTTAATTACACACAAAACTGCCACTCCATACCACCGGTGGTATCATCCATATAGTCGGTGGCATCACCAAATCACCAGCGGTTTCAATATCACTGGAGCAATTTTTTAAACTTCTTTGACTTTTCAAAGATCCATGTGGCACCCCATATCATCGGTTGCTTCATCCTAGACAATGGTGACATGAAGACTTCTTGAGCGATTTCAAAAGCCTTTTCATGCCATTTCAACAATCCAATGGGACTTCACTATGAACCCTCAACAACCCAAGATTTCCAAAACTTTTACACCTTTAATTATTACATTTTTACTATTGATTGAAGGGGAAGAAATTTTTTTATTTCACAAAATCGATCAAGCATTTAAGACGTTACTTAAAAATCTATTTAATCTTGTTTTACTCATCACTCGTTATAGGTACAACCTCTTGGAACCACAAGGGGCAATTAAAATATCATCATTCCTGGGTCAGTACCACTAAATATCGATTAGAGGTACTGAAGGAAGCAATTTCCTATCATCCTTAGGGAGCAAACCCACCAAATATCAAAAGGTACTAGAAGAAGCAATTTCTTTCATCCTTATAGAGAAAATCCACTGACTCTCAAAAGGTACTGAAGAAAGCAATTTCCTACCATCCTAATGGAGCAAATCCACTGACTGTCAAAAAGTACTCGAGGAAGCAATTTCCTGTCATCCTTATAGAGCAAATCCATAGACTGAAAAAGTACTGAATGACGCAATTTCTTATCTTCCTTATGGAGCAAATCCACCGACTATGAAAAGGTACTAGCAAAAGCAATTTTATGTCATCTCGAGGGTCCAAACCCACTATATATTAAATGGAATTACTACCAGAATTAGGTATGATTTCCAAACCCTTGCTCTTTTTGTGAGACCATACTGACTTGAACCAGCTGTGGTCTCTAAAGGGGCAGCTCGTGAGCACATGATTTTGCAGTCCCTCTCACGAAAAAGTGATGACTTACATCCATAATTTAATCCTCATTATAAATTCTTTTTAAATTTTATTTTTTGGAAAAATTCAGCTCAACATGTCCAGCTACGGGTCTTGTTAAAGATCAAACCGATGATTTACACCCAAAAATAAAAATAGTCCTAAATATCCTAAAAATATAAAAAAAAACTCAAATCATTCAAAAAATCCCGCTTTGACCTTTTTAGGGTAGATTTGACCCTTAATCCACTTTTTAGGCTAGGCCATACGCACTTTTCAGACTGATTTAAGGTCATGAAGCTAGCTGGCAGTTTGACTTTGTATATGCAGCTAGCTTTTTGCCATGCCTTTGCCCGATACCCATTGGGCAATTGAAAAAAGTCACCTCTTTCACTTTTTCGTCCACAAAAAGGCCACAATCATATGAAAGAGAGGATTAGCAACTTGAATTTGGAATTTCAGAGAAAATTCTAGTGAGAGAGAGTAAATTTTAGTGAGATAAGTGTGGAAAAGGTAAGAAAAGAGGAATTACTCCATCTTTTATTAGTTTTTGTTTGTTGATTCTCTTAGAGTTTAACTTAAATTCAGTAGAACTTAAGTTTAAAATCAATCTAATAGAGACTTAAATCTTTAGTTCACTACCCAAATTGTCATTTTGCGCTTTCCGGAGGTGTCATTGGATCATGAAGAGGTGGATTCACGGCCCTGAGGTAAAATCTTGAGTCTCATAAGCTTTTTGGCTCTTATTCTTGTTGTTTATTATGTTTGCTTTGTGTTTTGTTCGTATTCCGACTTTTCAATCATTATTCGATCATTAACTGCTACTGGTGCAAGAAAGTGAAACTTTTCAGAACCGACATCATGTTGGTCCCTGTGCTTGTATAATTAGGGTCAGAGGGTGTGAATGAACCTTTTTTAGGAACACTAGACTTTTCAAAAGTCTTGTGTAGCGCGTTTGATTTACTCTGGAGTTAGTGGATCCAGATGACACAAATATGAGATAAAATGCACTAAAAGTAAAAGCTTAAAGTATAAAATCAAATACATCGATTTTATACTAGTTCAATCCTGCCTACGTCTAGTCCCCAGAGATCCCTCCTCCGAGCTTAAGTCCACTAGTGATATTTCTTTCACAGGTAGAAATCAAGCCTTTACAACTATCTCCAGAAATTTTTTCTCCTCCGAATGTAGGATATACCACCAAATGAATCCTAAGCCTTGCTGAATCATTTATATCTCGTCTCTATAGAATCAGTCTTCCTCTGAAAGTAGGATATACCACCAAACTAACTCCAATCTTGGCTGAGTCCTTTTCTCTAAGGGATTTACCACTCAAACTCTACCCAATTTCCAGCTAAGCCACATAGGGATATACCACTTACACTATGCCTAGTTCAAGCTAAGTCCCAATCTCAATACTCACCTAAGTATGAGATTTTACAACTTCTGTTTTAACAAAGGTTGGATGTTGAATTCTTCAAGTTTATAATTTCACTTGAGAATTCTTACAAACTAATTTGATTGTTTAGTTCTTGGAGGGATTAAATCACTGATTGTGTAGCAAATTTTTTAGGGAAATAGCTTTAAAAAATCAACCAGTATCTTCTCAACTTGTCAAGCTTCCCTTTTATAGGCTTGGATCATAAATGTAGTCATTGCTAGATCTTGAATCTTCACCGTTGATAAGATATGAGATGGCACATTTGGAGCTGTTGATCTTTCCATTAGTCCCAATAAATGTCCCATTTGAATTTGTTAGGATTGGAGCAACAAGGCTGTTAGTCGTCGTTTAGTTGGCTTTTATGCTCTACCAAAATTTATGCAACTTTGTCTTTTGAGTGGACTCCGCGCGCCTTGCTATTAGTCTAGGTTAAAAAGGTTGTTAACTTTTTCTCTTTCCATGTCAACCTTTTTCTCCTTTACTGAATTCGTGTAAGCTATTGCTTTTTCATTCTATAAGGAAACAAGCATGTTTGACTTTAGACCAATTCTGGAGGGAAATTAAATATTTGAATATTCCCTATATCTTGAGAGTTATATCTTTCGGTTGTCTTCAGACAATAATAAAATAGGATGTTATTCCTATAGTGATCTCATCTAGATGATGTTTTCTTGGGATTTAGGGAATGTTTTTTTCTGTCTTGAACCAGATGAGGTCTTCTTAGACTTATGGATTTTGTTTTCTTTAAAACATTGAATTAGATGCTTGTCTTGAGGTTTTTGCTAAGTCTTCCGGATGATTGATTTCCAACAATCTCCCCCATTCTGATGGAAACATAAACCTAAGAACAGAAGCATATATGATAGGAACTATGAGGTAAGTATGTTTTTTGATACTTAGTCATTTACAAGTTTCTCCCCCATAATCTAGTACCTTAGCTCCTTATGAGCACGACTTTTGGGTCACCTCTGCGGAACGATGATGGATTTACTCTAACCTTTTACGGACTGATCGTCTTATTTTTCTGCATGGATACATTCCTTTTAAATGATTTTGGACCTAATGATTATGAGCGAGTGAGGCTTTTCGAGTCAGGTCGATTGGGTCGAGGCTATTTGTCGGTCATAAATCGAGGCATTACGATCTGCTGGGGTTTTTTTTAATGATTTTATGAAAATAATTTGAAAATATCCAGGAATCGATCTCTTTGGATTATCACTCAGATTCGCAACCTGGATCAGCTCTTTCTAAGAATTTGGAATAGCATCGTCTCCAAGAAAACAACACTAAACCATAATATATAGATTCGGGTCTGGATGAACCATCTATTCATTACTTATCCAATTAAACACATGTTCCACTACTAACTTTAATTTATTTAATAATGATTATTGCCTATGATTGAATTAAAGAAAGGGGATGAGAAAGAGAATTGATTTAATGCAAAACATACTACCTCAATGTGATCATGGCATTGCAAAAAATATAACTAAAACATGTTTACTTGGCATGAAATATTACAAAACATGTTATAAACAATTCTGGGAATAGAATACCTATTCAAACCTGCAGATAAATGAATTAGGAAAAATATAAGATTTCTGGTATTCTGTCCAGAAAAGAATCATGACACCATTATACGGATTACGGTACTGTGATCGAAAGCACATAGATCATAAAAACAATATAAATAAGAAATTTTCAAGTTTGGAATTAGAAGTTTTAGAAAGCATACTAGAGTGCCTGCTTTCCAATCACCACAAAAAGAGCTCTTACCCGCTAAAAAATATAATGAATTGACAAAAATTGAATTTAAATAAGTTTTAGTCTCAAGTTATTACCTTGTGGAGTAGTATTCTTGTTTTTTGATTTAGGAGCAATCTTAAAAAAGAGAACCGAGAAGAACCGAGAAGAATGAAGAGAGGACTCTTAAACGTCTGTAAACCAGAAAAAGATAAATCGAGCAAGTCGATTCCTTTAGTTATTATAAACTAGAACAAATAAAAGTAGAAAACGTGGCAAAACTCTACTAATTCACCAATGAATTTTGAGAAAGTATTTAGAATATTAAGTTGTACATTTTTCTTGTATTTGGGGCTCTATTTATAGAGTTCTTGCCACTAAAAACAAGTAAAAAATCAAATCCCAACTAAAGAGGAAAAGGGATTTAGTTCAGAAAATATTTTTCCTGATGATTTGATCATGGTACTAATGTAGGGATCACAATGACATGATTCATGGGTTTTAGAACTAGAAATTTGGATTGGAGGTAGTGAACTAAATTGGGAAATAATCAATCACGGTACCCCAATCATTAATCATGGTACCCCAATCATTGATCACAGTACCGTGATCTATCGATCACGGTCCCCCAATCGATTGGGGTGAAGTGAAAAACCCACTTTTTGGCTCTTTAAATTAGATACGATTTTCATTCATCAAGGCTCATTTCCTTAGACTAAGTCATGGACCTAAAATGTAAGAATATCAAAGGTAAAATATAAACCTTTCCTCATCGACTAACGGGTCATCAAAATGTCATGCTAGCAGACTAACCCTTATTGGATATATAGACTGGGGTCTTATATGTTCATATGACCAGAATGCACAGAATAGAGATAAGGAATACTTACCTATTGATTTGAAACATAATCATTTCATAATTGACTTTTGTTAGAAATAAAAAAATTTTCCCCCTCAATTAAAAATGATTATGTGAAGAATAACTGTTAGCTGCTCGAACTTCTTTGACTTGCGGGGATGGTTGAAACATTTACTCATCTTGGGGTGATCTAAGCCACTTCATCACGATAAATAAGTCTATTCAATGACTCTACTAGAGATAGCAAGGCCACTTAAGTTAATTTTGACTTCTAAGAGTGATATCCGCTTCACCGCAAAGAAATCCGGTGCCTAAGATTATTTAATCTTAAACTGGTCTTGATGCTCAAGATTATTTCATCTCAAACCCGTCTTGATGTTTAAGATTATTTCATCTTGAACCGGTCTTGATGCTCAAGTTTATTTCATTTCAAACTGCTCTTGATGCTTAAGATTATTTCATCTCAAACTGGTTTGGGTTATGGGATTATTGCATCTTGAAATATCTTTGATTTGCTTGCCAGTAGTGATGTTTGCTTCATTGCGAAGGAATGAGAAGCTTAGGATTATTCATCTTAAATTGGCTTAGTTTCCAAAGAGTGATGTCTGCCCCACTATGAAGGAATGAGAAGGTCAGGATTATTTCATCTCAAATTGGTTTTGGCCAAGAGTGATGTCTGCTCCACTGCGAAGGAATAAGAAGCTGGGAATTATTTCAACTCGAATTAGTTTTGGTTTTCTAGGAGTGTTGTTTGCTCCACTGTAAAGGAATGAGAAGCTCGAGATTATTTCATCTCAAATTGGTTTTGGTTTTCCAAGAGTTATGTCTGCTCCACTCCGAAGGAATAAGAAGCTTGGAAATTTTTTCATCTCGAATTGGTTTTAGTGCTCAAGATTATTGCATCCTGAAGAGGTTTAGGTTTTTCGCTGGAGGTAAAGTTATTTTTAGGGGAAGTTGGATTATCTGCTGGGGAAATATCTATTGGGGATAAAACAATTGTCGAAATATCCTGTTGAGGAATCTTTTGGTCAAGATAAGTGAGTTTTGTTGTTTTGCCCCTTTGAATAAAGGGCAGGAAATTATCTTGGTAAAATAAATCATGGTACCGTTATTTAGATAATGACACTAGTTTCAATGATCATGGTACTGTGATAAATGAATTTACAAAACCTATGAAAGGCCTTCTTTTATGATTCAAATGCAGACTTTTTCAAAATCGCAAATTAGAGCTCTTTTCCCTCTTTTTTCAATTTTTATCGATTTTTGACCTATATTTTAGCATGTTTCACAAAGCTGGGCGTGAAAACACACGGTCCATCATTCAGGCCGAGTTGACTCTAATTTTGCACTCATCAATTCTGATTGGATGTTGAAAAATCTTATTGTTTGGATTCAGATGAGAGGCACTCAGAGCTTGAGAGGGGCCGGGAGCCGAGTCGTAGCCGCCGCCACCTACATCATGCTTCTCAAAGACCGATTAGTGTTTTAGATTGCCTTATTTTTTATCTTGATTTTGATTTTAAATGATTTATTACCTAGAATTTTTAATTGAAATTAAAAATGCTTGATTTGTTAGATTTTAGGGTTCTTGAAGGTTCCCGATTAGTTGAAACTACCTAGATAACATGTATTAGATTTGGGATCCTAGTTTTTAGGTTGTATTTTGAATTTTAGGGAGAACTGGAATTCAAACTATCCTTTTAGCATTATATCACAAATAATCATAGTACTATGAACATGATTACGGTATCGCGGTCCTAATTGGGGTACCATGATCCATTGATCACAATACTACAATGTAGATGGTAGAAATGCCATTTCGTGTATTTTTAGGCTTCTTAACATTTTTCATGATTTCTAGGTACAGTAACATGATTCTAAACTATATTTTAATAAATTTAATTCCTATATATACATAAACATAATAAATTAAGATACTTATCATGGTTTTTTGTTGATTTTCTTCTTGTAGGAGCTCTTGAGGATGACTTTAGGATCTCTTTCCATTAGTTTAACCTGGTGGGATGCCATTACTAATGCTAGTGTCCATCGACGGATCCATGATGCTGGATTCGAGGATCTGGTGCTAAGCTTGAGGGCCAAGGGCCCTAAGACTTCCTTTGAGGCTCTCACCATGCTAGTTGAGTGGTGGTTCGATATGACACATACTTTCTGCCTCCTAGTAGTTGAGATGATGATCACTTTGTCAGACATGGTGGCTATGACGGGGTTACCTTTCACTGGGACTACAATACAATTTTATTTGTATGTGGACCCCTTTCACTCTAACATCCATGTTCGAGGTTATGTGGAGTGATTGGTAGGCGTGAGGTCAGATGCTACCCGCCCCAAATATGAGAAGTTGAAGAAGTTTTGGCTGGCCTAGAGGGATTTGATTAAAGATCAGCACTATTAGCATGCCCAAACTTTTATTCTCACACTTTTGACTACTATCCTCTTCCCATAGGGATCTAGTGGCATACATTATAGCATGCTTCTCGAGGACTTGGCTCAGGTCCTAAAGTTGAACTGGTGCAGAGCCGCTCTTGGTCAGCTATGTTTTGGGCTGGATGTCTGCTTTCGAGGAAAAAAAAGGGAGGTGAAGGTTGCTCAGCTCTTCATTTAGGTACATTCATTGCTTCATTCCTTTTGTGTTTAAATTTCTGATTCCTTTCTTTCTTCTCCAAATCATCTTTGACTAATGGTTTATTTTCTTTTGTGTTTGTCATACTTCGATGTAGATTTGGACCTATGACCACAACGTTCTTCCTACGCCTATGAAGATGGGGGAGGCTGCTAAGGATGCTCCTGTACTTAGCAAGTGGACACAAAGTTAGTTTGTGGTGACCAGGAGATCTTCTAACTTAAGGCAGATCTTGAGGAGCCTCACCTTTGAGTATGTATGTACTTTTCACCTACACCTTGAACACAATCATTAGTAAAAGCTATATTTACACAAGTTAAGTGGATTACCTTAATCATGACTATGTTTCAGCTTTGCCATAACCTCTGGGAGGGTACTACTCATTAGGATGCAGTCTAGACTGCCCGAACTACTTATGATGATAGGCGTTTCCTCTTATAGTGTCTCTCCTTTATCAAGTGGTATCTAGGAAAGAGGGTGTGAGGATTTCGGACCATGGCTACACTAGCTTTTAGGTTGGTTCTCCCTGCTCCTCCGGTGGATCCTTTCTATCCACATCTCTTGCCGACTGCTGAGCGGCCTATTATTGCTGATGGGATAAGATATGTAGCTGATTTAGTCTAGGGCTCATAGCTCTAGTTCATGGGCCCACTGATCCCCTATCCTGCTCCTCCGATCAGTCTAGCTAGGCTTTTTCAGGTATTCTTCAGGCTTTTACCTTCTAATTTATAATGATTCCCATACTTAGTTCTAATATTTTAGTTTTGAATTTTAGGACCTCTTTCGCAAGAGGAGATGGCAGGCCTCAAGTGGCAGTGTAGGTGGCATAGAGAAGGCCCCAGTGGCTCCAACGTAGGTATCGGCTCAGCTAGTAGGCTTTAGGGAGGGTCATCTACAAACTGCTCTTGATACCACTTTTGTCATTATAATGGGAGTTGGTAGGTGAGTGACTCAGCACTTGACCCCTTATGTCCATCAACTGGACTTTATCCCAGCTGACGCTACTCATGTGAGTTTTCTTTTCTAATTTCTTTTGCATTTTCTCTTTTGAATGCTTCAGATTGTTGTTTTTTGAATGAAGCTTTTAATTTGCAGATACCACAAGCTGAGGTAGAGAATATTGCTAGGGGATATCAGTCTCTCAGTCATTTTCTAAGGACTCAGACAATTCTCACAGAGGTATGTACCTGTCTCATAGGATTATACATATATAATACATGTAATATGAGTATCCCGAGTTGAAAATTGAGAACTAATGCACGATGTATGCTTACGCAGATTGCTTTATATGAGCTCAAGGAGCAACAAGTAGCTGCTGGGGATCGGGCCAGGGCAGCTACTATGAGGGCTACATTGGTAGAGGCAGAGGCGCATGATGCCCTTGTTTGAGCTAAGAGGACTGAGGTTGAGGTGATGAGGCTGAGGGTGTTATGCTCTAAGTAAGGAAATGAGCAGGGACTTCCAGAGGTGTCAGAGTGGACTTTGAGTAGCTTGGGGACAAACGATGAGGTGAAGGGTGACGATGATCTCCTTGATTCCGATTAGGGTTTTACTTTTTTCTATTTTTGAACATTCAGATAGATGTTGCTATATATCATAGATGTGCCTATGATTTATTGCTTTAATGTTGATGAATTTACTGATTTTCTACTCAAAATCAACTGACCTTCAAACTGATCACGGTACTGTGATCCTCTTTAGTTTGCGCTTTTTCCTTTCATTTCTCTTCTATTTTATGAAGTATGGCTTGGTTCAGTGATAGGCTTTAAGATTTTCTAATTCATTTGAGGAAGTATGATTAAGACAAGCTAAAACCATTCAAAATATGGAACTTGAGATTTTACATCAATCGCCCGATAAACATCCCACTGGTTTGATCTACTTGCACTTTAGGGGATCTTGTCAATCAAGTGTTTTGCTTTGGGAATATGGAGTTATGCCCACTGAGCACCGAGTTTAGAGCCATCCTACGAGTGAAATCCATGAGGTGCATGGAGATAATTATTCCTACTTCTAATTTTGGGACTACCGCAGATTTGATAGGTCTTTTTGGCTTGGATTTGGTTGATGGATTTCTGTCCCATACCCTTAGGGCATTTGGATTTCATCTGGAGAGAGTGTTGGGGTGGTGTATAAGTGTTCCTAGGACTCACCTAGCCTGGCCTTCGATTGTAGCTGTACTACTGCTGAGCCAGTATATATGTGGGGTGGAGCACGGTGTTGCATCTTTTCTTTTGCTCTCGGTTTGTTGATAACTTAGCTTGGGGATCATCACCAACTGCCATTATACTAGTAGAAACTCCCTCTCACTTAGATGCTTCTTCTCTAGATATGGACTTAATTAGAGATCCTTTCACACTTCTTCTGGTAATGGACTTACCTATCATTTCTTTATTCTAATTAAACAAAGTATACTGAAATGTTGATTCAAGTGTGGATTCTAGAGAAGTGGGCATTGATTGATCGTCCTACCAATATTAGCAAGCACAACCCTTCTCACTTCACTGGTCATGCCACTACTACTTCTGGTCATTGAGATCTCAGTTTTGCTAAGTGGACTAGGATTTTGTAGGCATATTCTAAGAGGTAGATCTATTCGATTTGCTCCTAGTGGAGGATCACTTATGTGATGACTGAGCTCTGGTCTGGCGGAGTGCAATTACTCAGATTATGAATGGTGACTTCTTATTCGCCTTCCAGATTATGTAGGCAATATGGGGATACCCAGTACATTCCTACTTTTTTCTGTATTACTAAGCCTGCTGTGTATCCATCTGATTGGCCATCCATTATTACAGAGAAATGGGCCACGACTACTCATTTTGGGATTCTAAGGTATGATTGCCCGAGGATTGTCGAGACTGATGAGTTCTACAGGGGATGGAGTTTTGCTATATGAGTTTTGCCTATTCATGGAGAGAGACACATTGCTATACAAGTTCCTATTGGATAAGAGGAGACACTTGTCCTGATAATGTGATGATGTGTGTCAAATTGAGCTTTTGAGATCTTCTTTTTGCATAGGCAGTTACATTTGGGTGTTTCTTGACCTATTAAACTTTTATGTCTTAATTTTTTCCTACATTGCCCTTTTTGGGTTTTCAATCTAGCATACCTTCTTTTTTATTTTTAGCTTTTGTATAGACCTATATGTTTTCAATCTATCATAATATTTTGCCTTTATCTTGCTTAATGAATTTTTTGGATTTCATTGAATTGATTGCACATGGATAAAATATAGGAAACAAATGCTTTTTACCTACTTATATGTCTATCACGCATTCAGGAGACATAAATTCATAAGACATATAACACAAGATTTAGCAACAATGCTTTTATTGATCAATTTTTTAATTTGATACAACGATTGGTATATGTACTGCAATTGAAAAATCTTTCATTGCTAGCTACCCTATGAAAGTTTTATAGCTAACGACCCTAATTTATTTTATGTCTTAACTTTTTCCCAAACCCCTCACATAGGTTTGACAAACTTTATTTATGCCTTCACTTTTTCTCAACCCGGCATTTTTGGGTTTTCGAATCCATAGATGCCCTAATTTTTCCCCAATCCGCCCTTTTTGGGTTTTCGAATTGGCGGGCTTTATTCTTTATTTTCCTACACACACACACACACACACACACACACACACACGCATACACACACATACACACACACACATACACACACACACACACACACACACACACACACACACACATATATATATATATATATATATATATATATATATATATATATATATATATTTACACAGGGTAGCACTTGTGCTTATCCTGATCGATGAGGTTTACAAACTCGTTGCCATCCATATCCATGATCTTTACTACTCCTTTTCCTAGGATCTTTGTGATTACATACGGACCTTCCTAATTCAGACGAAACTTGCCCCTAGCGTTGGTGTTGACTTGTCTCAACTATTCAAGGACTAAATCCCCTGCTTTGAGTGGTTCATTTGGCTATGTAAGTCGATTATTATAAGCTCTAGCCATACGCTATTGGTATATCTGTAGATCATCCAAGGATCTCAATCGGTGTTTGTCTATTGTGTTCAATTGCTCGAATTTGGCTTAGACTATCTCTTTCAATTGTGGTTCTAAAGTAACTCTTAGAGACTTGATTTCAATTTCAAATGGAAGAACTGCCTCCATCCTACATACTAGAGAGAACGGAGTTTGATCGGTTTGAATACGGACACTGGTTTGGTAACCCCAAATTGCACACGGAAGTTTGTCGGCCAAATCTTTATAAGTGACAGCCATCTTAGAAAGGATCCTTTTGACTGCTTCACTGGCTTCTTCAACTGTACCGTTAGCCTGCAGTCGATATAGAGATGATCTATGATGCTCAATGCCATATTTTTCAATCAAATCTACCCTTTTTGTTTAGAATTGCATAGTGCACCATTTTTGCTTAGATATGATGTGATGAGGAATCCCATATCGAGCAAAAATTTGGTGCTCAATGAACTTGGCAATTTTCTTGGCGGTAATATTGGTGAAGGATTCAGCCTCAATCCACTTAGAGAAGTATTCTACTGCCATGATGATGTATCTATGCCCGTTTGTTGAGGATAGTCAGATCTTGCTAATTATGTCTATCCCCTACGCCAAGAATGGCCAAGGAGTTGACAAGATTCAAATCTTAGTTGTTGGTAAATGCAAGATTTATGCACATTTCTGGCATTCATGACACTTCTTTACTTCTTTGATGCAGTCGGCTGTCATTGTAGTCTAAAAGTATCTTTGTCGTTGAATCTTCTTCACTAAGGCTATTCCATCCATATACAGTCCACACTCCCCTAATTGAAGTTTCCTCATTACTTGCGTAGCTTCTTCCTGACTTAGGCATTACAGAAGTAGAACATTGCTACCTCTTTCGAACAAGTCGTCCTCTACCAATCTAAACTAAGTAGATAATCTCCCCAATGTCGCGCAATCTGACTGAGATGCCCCTTGTGGAGACTGACCACTTTTCAAGAACTGAACTGGATCTTTTGATATTTTCCCACTACCATAATCTCTTTATTGAGGAAAGGAGTCCGTGAGGATTGCATGATTAATGGTTTCATTGGTCTCTCTTGAGGATTTTCCCACATAGATGCCAGTGTTGTGAAGGAGTTAATAATTTGGTTCTCTTCTCTAGGTACATGCTAAAATAGGCATTGTTGAAACTTTATTGAACCAAATTGCTTCGAGATAAGGACAAAGTGATTCTACTTTGATCTCTCAATCTCCCACTACTTGGCGGATCATTAGAGCTGAATCCCCCACTACCGATACATCAATTGCCCTTATCGTGAGAAGAGCTTCCAATCCGAATAAACAAGCTTCATATCTACACCATTATGGATGACTAAGAACTTTAGGCATTTGGACATCGGTATTATCTCATTTTGAGGAGTGACGATGATAACACTAAGGCTAGCTCCTAGTCGATTGACTGCACCATCAAAATACATGAATAACGAGGGCTTTGCTTCTTCTACCATGGCTAACTGCTCATCAAGAAATGTCAAGTCTTCTACGTAATCTAATTCTAGGGGATAGACGATGAGGAATTCGGCCACTGCTCTTCAATTTATCACCTTATAGGTAATGTACTCTATGTTAAACTCATAGAGAAAGAGAAACCACCTTGATAGCTTTCCTGCTAGAGTAGATGACTCACATAGGTATTTCATTGGATTGATTTTTGAAACTACTTAGATTCTATACGACTGAAAGAAGTGTCTGAACTTCTTTGTCAGCCATAACATAGTGGCACAGGTTTTCTCTAGAATGGTGTATCGACTTTCATAATTGTGAGCGAATGACATTTTTTACGGATCCAAAGCAAGCTGGAGGACCGACCTCTTAAAAATAATGAGCGTAATGTAATAGTAGAAAATGGTTTTGCATATTTTAATGCTCAAAAGACATGAGATTGAAGTCCTGTAAAGACATAGTCGCAACCTGGTTCAGGTGAACCAAGAAATACAAGTATGATTTTCCCATCGAGTGGTAGACCATTCCTTAATTAGAGATTCTGAGTTTTGATGATGCTATCTATTCTACATTGGCCAATTTAAAAGTACCAATCTTTATTTTTTGGTTTTAATCCACCCCGTTTAGTATTTTGGATTTGTATGTTGTGTTTGCGCATTTTATTAAGTATTCAGAAATGTTAAATAAATTATTACAATCGTCCAACGAAAAAAAATGTGGAAATTAAAATTATTACAAGGCTTTCAAATCATATACACTAGTCTCAAATGAAAAATAAAATACCCGAAGCCCTAACATACATCTAACCTAAATCTACCTGCATCGGCAAAGGTTAGCATAGATATGGCACATATACAAGATATATCACACATAGCGACACCCCCGATAGTAGGGTTTGAGGGGTGGCAGCCTTTCACTGGGTCAATGGGCAGTGCCCAGGCCGGGTCGAAGGGCGGTAGCCCCTCACAGGTTTCAAGGGCAGGTCCTCTAATGGGGTCCAAGGGCAAAGCCCCTGGCTAGGGTTGAGCTACTAGGTTGGCTTAAATTTTTTTATTTTCAAATATGTATTCCCTTTGAAAAATTCATTTTCCGAAAGAATTTCAAGGAAAAGTCCATTTTGAACACGATTGTTATTTTAAGAAAATTATTAATGAAAATGCCACATGTTATGGGCTTTGGACCTTTTTTAGGGAATTATGGATTATGGTCATGGCACTGTGGATTAAAAATACAAAAAACAAGAAACTAGGTCAAAGGGGCCATAAACGCGGTTGCTTCCTGAAACTCCAAGCTGTTGGCGGCTAGACTAGTTGGCGGGTTCGGTGAACTGATCGGAGATTTGTTGAAATTGCTGGCGGTTTCAGAATCTATAAAAACAACAGGAAATTGAGTGAAAAAGTCTGAAAAGTCAAACAACGAACCCGAAAAACCAAAAAACACAATAAACAGCTAGAAACAATGCCAAGAGCTCTTGAGACTCAGGAATTCATGTTGGGGCCGTGAATCCACCTATTTGTGATCCAAATGACACCTCCGGGAAGCTCGAACGATGATTTTGGGTAGTGATATGAAGATTAAATAATGTTTGTCTCTAAAAATCCTATTAGATTGATTTAACCTAGGATTTCTATTGATTTTAAGTTTATCCTAAGGGATTAGATGAAGAAAAACCAAGAAAACCTCTCTCTCTAAAAACCCACTTTCTCACTCCTAAAACTCTCTTAATATTTTCCAGATAGTCTTCTCCCTTTTCCCAAGTTTCTGATGTTTTAAGGGCAAAAATCATACAAAAATCAACTTTTGGCGACGGTTATCAAAGAAAAAAGCAAAAGCTGGTAGACTACTGGGGCCCACTAGCGGCCTGAGTGAAGTCGCTGGCAGCTTCAGGCCCCTAGTGGCGGTTTGCTAGCTGGGGCCCACTAGCACAAAACTATGAAAAGGGGTCAAAAGTAGATTTTTTAAATTTTAAGATGTTTTATGATATTTTAAGATATTGGGGATATTTTGGGCAAGAATCATCGGTTTGAGCTTACACCGAACGCGTAATTGGACATGCTGAACTGAATTAAAATGCTGATAAAAATTCCAAATAAATTTTTTAATGAGGATCAAAATTCTAATATAGGTCATCATCGTCTTGCAAAAGGGACTGCAAAATCACGTGCTCACAGGCTGCCCTTTTGGAGACACTGCTGCGACAAGGCAGTATGATCTCATGAAAAGAGCAAGGGTTTAGAAATCATGCCTGATAGATGGTGTGTTAGGCTCAAAGTATGAGAGATACATTGACTCCATCATAGACTTCGATCGATCTCTGAAAGGGGAGACCTAAAGGATGATGGGTAGTTGATTCTGAATGGTCATTGACCCACAGGATGATGTGTACATATACTACATCATGACCTTCTGGTTGATTTTGAATGGGTGTGAAACTAAAGGATGACACACTGACTATATCATGACCTTTTGTGTTTTTTAGTGGGTATGGACCTAAAGGATGATGTGTACACTGACTACATCATGACCTTATATGATTATGAGTAGGTGTGGACCCAAAGGATGATATGTACACTGACTACATCATGATCTTCTGTGATTCTAAGTAGGTGCGGAACCAAAGGCTGACTTGTACGCTAACTACATCATAGCCTTCTGTGATTTTAAGCGGGTGTGGTCCCAAAGGATGATGTGTACATTGATTACATCATAACCTTATATAATTTTAAGCAGTTGTGGACCAAAGGATGATGTGTACACTGACTATGTCATGACCCTCTATGATTTTGAGTGGGTGTAGACCCAAAGGTTGACATGTACACTAAATACATCAGGACCTTCTATGATTTTAAGCGGGTGTGGACCCAAAGGATGACATGTACACTAATTGCATCATGACCTTCTGTGATTCTGAGCAGCTGTGGACCTAAAGGATGATGTGCATACTGACTACATCATGACCTTTTGTGATTTTGAGCACCTGTAGACCCAAAGGATGACATGTAAACTGACTATATCATGACCTTTTATGATTCTAGATGGGGGTGGAACCAAAGGTCGACATGTACATTGACTACATCATGACCGTCTATTGCTTTTCAATTAGGGAGAACCTGAAGGATGACGGGTACACTGACTCCATTACGGCCTTTAGTTGACTTTTAATAGGTGATAATGACAATATCTTTGATTGTGCCTTGCAGCTCTAGTACCTGTAATGAGTGGTGAGTGAAACGAGATTAGATAGGCTTTTGAATAACGTTTTTACTGATTGATTAATTTTGTAGGAACATTTTTGCCCCTTTGATCAATAGTAAAAACATGATAGTTAAAGATGTCAGGGTCTTAGTAGTCCTTGGTTGTTGAGGGTTTGTGTTAGAGTCTCAGCAGATTGTTATTGTGAGGAACAAAAGGGGTAAAGGCCTTTGAAGCCATTCTTAATATGCTTGATGTCTCCACCGATTTGGCTAAATCCACCGGTGGTATGAGGTTCCATATGGCATTTTCATGAGCCAGCTGAAATAAAAAAAGGGGTGTTTAATGAAGCTGAAGCTGCTGACAGTATGGAAAATGGTGGGTATTTTGCTTCTAGCTAAAATGGGAACGTTGTCCGTAACAAATTTGGGAATGATGCCCCTTGTAAAGATGGGAGCGATGTCCCTATAGGTGGGAATGATGTCCCGAGTGAAGGTGGAATTAATTCCCCTGGTGATGATGGGAGTGATATCCTGATCGAAGGTGGGATTAATGCCCCTAGCAGTGATGGAAGTGATATCCTGAGTGCAGGTGGGATCAATGCCCCTAGCGATGATTAGAGTGATATCCCTAGCAAAGATGGGAGCGATGTCCTAGAAAAGGTGGGAATGTTGTCCTAAATGAAGGTGGGATCAATGCCCCTAGCGATGATGGGAGTGATATACCTAGCGAAGATGAGAAGGTAGGAACGTTGTCCCAAGTGAAGGTGGGAGTAATGCCCCTAGTGATGATGGGAGTGATATCACTAGCAACGATGGGAGCGATTTCCCTAGAGAAGGTTAAAACGATGCCCTAAGTAATGTCCATCATTCCCTCCTTTGCTTGGGACATCATTCCCACCTTCTCTAGGGACATCGCTCCCACCTTCATAAGGGATATCACTCCCATCATCACTAGGGGCATTGATCCCACCTTCACTCAGGATATCACACTCATCATCACTAGGGGTATTGATCCCACCTTCGCTCGGGGACATCATTCCCATCATCACTAGGGGCATTGATCCCACCTTTGCTTAGGACATCACTCCCATCATCGCTATGAGCACCAATCCCATCTTTGCTAAGGAATTCCCTCCCATCATTGCTAAGGGCAATGATGCCACCTTTGCTCGGGACATCATTCCCACCTTCTCTAGGGACATCACTCCCATCTTTGCTAGGGATATCACTCCCATCATCGCTAGGATCATTGATCCCACCTTCACTTGGGATATCATTCCCATCATTGCTAGGGGAATTGATTCCACCTTCGCTCAGGACATCAATCCCATCATCTCGGGGGGCATGAATCCCACCTTTGCTCCGAGCATTGTTCCCACCATCTCTAAAGATATCACTCCCATCTTTGTTAGGGATATCATTCCAATCTTCCTTAGGGACATCGCTCCCATCTTCGTAAGGGGCATCGCTTTTGCCTTCATTCCAGACATTGTTCCCAAATTTGTTAGGGACATCGTTCCCATCTTCTCAAGAAGCATCATACCCACCATCGACCATGCTGCCATTAGCTTTAGCTTCACTAAACACCCCTTGTTTTTTATTTTAGTTGGCTTGTGAAAAAGCCAAGTAGCACCTCATATCGTTGGCGGCTTCATCCAAATTGGTGGAAACATCAAGCATATTAAGGGCCGCTTCAAATGCCTTTACCCCTTTTATTCCTCACATTAACAATTCGACGAGACTCTAATACAAACCCTCAATAACCCAGGACTTCTAAAACCCTTACATCTTTAATTATCATGTTTTTCTATTGATCGAAGGGGCAAAAATTTTTGTTCCCAAAAAATTGATCAAGTAGTAAAAACATTATTCAAAAGCCTATCTAATCTCATTTTACTCACCATTCATTGTAGGTACTAGAGCCGCAATGGGCAATCAAAGATATCGTTGTTCTCACCTATTAAAAGTCAATTGAAGGCCATGATGGAGTCAGTGTACCTATCATCCTTTGGGTTCTCCCCCATTGAAAATTAATAGAAGGTCATGAGTTAGTTAGTGCACACGTCATCCTTTGGGTCCACACTAGTCTAGAATCATAGAAGGCCATGATGTAGTCGTTGTACACATTATCCATTGGCTCCACACCTGCTTAAAATTGTAAAAGGTCTTGATGTAGTCAGTGTACACATCATCCTTTAGGTCGACACAGGCTTAAAATTGTAGAAGGTCATGATGTAATTAGTGTACACGTCATCCTTTAGGCCTACACACGCTCAGAATCACAGAAGGTCATGATGTAGTAAGTGTACACGTCATGCTTTGGGTTCACACCCGCTCAAAATCATAGAAGGTCATGATGTAGTCAATGTACATATCATCCTCTGGGCCCACACTAGCTCAAAATGAAAGAAGGTCACGATGTAGTTAGTATACATGCTATACTTTAGGTCCACACCCGCTCAAAATCACAGAAGGTCATGATGTAGTCAATGTACACATCATCTTTTGGGTCTGCACCCTCTCAAAATCCCAGAAGGTCAGGATATAGTCAGTGTACATGTCACACTTTGGGTCCATACCTACTCAAAATTATAGATGATCATGATGTAGTAAGTATACATGTCATCCTTTAGGTCCACACCCGCTCAGAATCATTAAAGGTCACGATGTAGTTAGTGTACACATCATCCTTTGGGTCCACACCCACTCAAAATCATAGAAGGTTGCAATGTAGTCTGTGTATACATCATCCTTTGGATCCATACCCATTCAAAAGTAACCGAAAGGTCATGATGTAGTCTATGTACGCATCATCCTTTTGTTCAACGACCATTAAAAATCAACGACCCTTCATCCCTTGGGTCCCCGCCTATCATACATCGATCGAAGTCTATGACCAAGCCAATGTACCGGCCATCCTTTAATCCTGACACACCATCTATCATGTTTGATTTCTAAACCCTTGCCCTTTTCATGAGATCATACTGGCTTGTTGCAGCAGTGATCTCCTAAGAAGCAGCTTGTGAGCATGGGATTTTGCAGGGCCTCTCGTGAGATGATGATGACACATATTAGAATTTTTATCATCATTATAAAATTCATTTTGAATTTTTATAAGCATTTGAATTCAGTTCAACGTGTTCGACTACGCATCTGGTGGAAGCTCAAACCGATGATTCTCGTCGAAAATATCCCTAATATCTTAATATATCTCAAAGTATCCTAAAACACCTTAAAATATCATTAAAATTCAAAAAATCTGATTTTGACCCCTTCTCAGCTTTTTAGGCTAGCGAGACCCAGCTGGCAGACTGCTTGAAGGGGCTTGAAGCTGTTGCCTCCTTCACTCAGGCCGCCAGCAGCCTGACCTATGCCCTCAGCGGTATAAGCCCCTACGGTAGTCTGCCAGCTTTTGCTTTTTTCTTCGATAACTATCGGTTAATCGCCAAAAGTTGATTTTTGTCTGATTTTTTCCCTTAAAACATTAGAAACAAGGGGAACACTAGAGAAGAACACCTGGGAAATATTAAGAGAGTTTTAGTAATGAGAAAGTGGATTTTTACAGAGAGAAAGGGAAGAAAAGGTAAGAAAATGGATTTAATTCATGTTTTCTTGGTTTTTCTTCATCTATTTCTTGGTTTTTCTTCAACTAATCTCTTACGATAAACTTAAAATTAGTAGAAATCCTAGGTTATAATAAATCTAATAGGATTTTTAGAGACAAACATTGTTTAATCTTAAAATTACTACCCAAAATTGTCATTCGAGCTTCCCAGGGATGTCATTTGAATCACGAAGAGGTGGATTCACTGCCCTGAGGTAAATTCCTAAGTCTCAAGAGCTCTTTGGCATTGTTTCTTACTATTTGTTGTGTTTTTTGGTGTTTTCGGTCCTTTGTTTGAGTTTTCGGAATTTTTCGCTCAATTTTACTTATTTCTACATATTCTAAAACTACTGGCAATTTCATGAAATCGCCGACAACTTCACCATGCCACCGGTGGTGCAGAGTTTCACGTAGCAGGCCCTTTTATTGGCCCTCTGACCTTGTTTCTTGTTTTTCATATTTTTAATGCATAGTACCACGACAGGAATCCAAAATTCCCTGAAAATAGTTAAAACCCCATTAGATGTGGCACTTTCACTAATAATTTGGTTAAAATAATAATCGTGTCCAAATATGACTTCTCCCTGAAATTCATTAGGAAAATGAATTATTCAGATGGAACTTATATTCAAAAATAAACGACCACAGCCAAGGGCTCTTCCCCCGAACCCCATATATTGCGCTGCCCTTGAACCTCGTGAGGGGCTACAACCCCTTGACCCCAAGAAAGGCTTCCGCCCATTAGATCGAGCTGTCGGGGGCACCGCTATGTTTGATTTATCTCATATACGTGTCGTATCTATGCTAACCTTTGACAATGAAGTTAGTTTTAGGTTAGATGTATGTTAGGCCTTCGAGTATTTTATTTTTCATTTTAGACAAATGTATAGGATTTGAAAGCCTTGTAATAATTATAATTTTAAGGTTTTTATTCATTGGATGACTGTAATAATTTATTTGTCGCTTTTGACCGCTTGTTAAAATGCGTGAACACAGCAAACAAATTGAAAACACTAAATATGGTGGATTAAAACTGAATAAGAAAGATTGATACTTCTAAATTGGCCAATATAGAATAGATAGCATCATCCCAACTCAGAATCTCTATTTAAGGTATGGTCTACCACCCGATGGGAAAATCGTACTTAAATTTCCCGATTGAGCTAAAGTGGGTTGTGACTCTATCTTAAATACAAGATTTCAATCTCGTATCTTTTGAGCATTCGAATATGCAAAATCATTTTCTACCATTACATCACGCTCATTATTTTAAAGAGGTCAGTCCTTTGACCTGCTTTGTAAATGTTCGAAATAACTTCTGTTCACTATTATGAAATTCGGTACACGATAGTAGAGAAAACCAATGCCTCTATGATATCGCTGACAAAGGAGTTGAGACACTACTTCAGCCATATAGAATCTAAGAAGTTTAAAAAATCATTCCTATGAAATACCTATGTTAGTTGCCTACTCTAGCAGGAAAGTTATCAAGGTGGTTGCTCTTGCTCTCTGAGTTTAATAGAGTACATTACCCCGTAAGGTGATAAAGGGAAGAGCAGTAGCCAAGTTCCTTGCTGGCCATCCCCTATATTCAAATTACATGGAAGCCTTGACATTTCATGATGAGCATTTAGTTGTGGTAGAAGAAGTGAAGCCCTAGTTGTTTATGTATTTCGATGGTGCGATCAATTGATAAGGTACTGGGCTTGGTGTTATCATCATCACTCCTTAAAATAAGATAATAGTGATGTCCAAATGCCTAAAGTTCTTAGTCACCCATAATGTGGCAAAATATGAAGCCTATCTATTTGGATCAGAAGCATTTCACATGATTGGGGCAACCGATGTATCAGTAGCGGGGGATTCAGCTCTAGTGATCTACCAAGTAGTGGGAGATTGGGAGATTAAAGAAGAATCACTTTATCCTTATCTCAAAGCAGTTTGGGTTCAGTCAGCAAAGTTTTGACAATGCCTGTTTTAGTATGTACCTAGAGAAGAGAACCAAATGGCCGACTCCTTAGCAATGTTGGCATCTATATAGGAAAATCCTTAAGTGAGACCCATGAAACCGTTAATCATGCAATTCTCGTGCACTCCTTTCTACAACATAGAGATTATGGTGGTGGGAAAATATCAGAAGATCAATGGTATATGGACATTGTTCAGTTCTTGAAAAGTGGTCAATCTCCACAGGGGGTATCTCAGTCAGATCGCGCAACATTGAGGAGATTGGCTGCTCAATTTCGATTGGTAGAGGATGACTTGTTTAAAAGACCTAGAAATGATCTACTTCTTAAATGCCTAACTAAGGAAGAAGCTACCCAAGTTATAAGGAAACTTCATTTAGGAGAGTATGGTCCGCATATGACTGTTATAGCCTTAGCCAAGAAGATTCAATGATAGGCATATTTTTGGACTATGATGATAGCTGACTGCATCAAAGAAGTAAAGAAGTGTCATTAATGCTAGATATATGGACAAATCTTGCATTTAGCATCAATCAAGCTTCAAAGCTTGTCAACTCCTTGGCCATTCTTGGCATGGAGGACAGACATAATTAGTGAGATCTAACCATCCTCAACAAATAGGCACAGAAACATCATTGTGGCAGTAGATTACTTCTCTTAGTGGGTTGACGTTGAATCCTTCAGCAATATTATCACCAAGAAAATGGCCAAGTTCATTGTGTGCCAAA
This sequence comes from Euphorbia pulcherrima, assembly GCA_947683365.1. Classification (NCBI taxonomy): domain Eukaryota; kingdom Viridiplantae; phylum Streptophyta; class Magnoliopsida; order Malpighiales; family Euphorbiaceae; genus Euphorbia; species Euphorbia pulcherrima. Next base: position 25,270,794 of record CANTUS010000009.1, read on the forward strand.
TTTTTGCTCGATCTGAGATTCCTCATCATATTGTATCTAACAATGGAGTTCAATTCTAATAAAAAATGGCAGATTATTGAGCATCGTAGATCATCTCCATATCGACTATAGGCTAGCGGTGCAGTCGAAGCAGCCAACAAAGCAATCGAAAAGATCCTTTCCAAGATGGTTATCACCTACAGCGATTGGGCTGACAAACTTCCTTTTGCAATTTGGGGTTACAGAACTAGTGTGTGTACTCCAACTGATCAGACTTCATTCTCGCTCGTATATGGGATGGAGGCAGTTCTTCTAATTGAAATCAAAATTAAGTCTCTAAGAGTTGCTTTAGAACCACAATTGAAAGAGACGAATTTGAGTACTTGAATACAATAGACTAAGCCCAATTGAGATCCCTGGATCATCTGCAAATGTACCAATATCGTATGGCTCGAGCTTATAATATCAGAGTCAGACAGCCAAAAGAACCACTCAAAGCAGGGGATTCAGTCCTTAAACAGCTGAGAGAAGTCAGCACTAATGCTAGGGGCAAGTTCCTTCCGAATTGGGAAGGTACCTATGTAATCCAAAAGATCCAAGGTAAAGGAGCAGTAAAGATCATGGATATGGATGGCAACGAGTTTGTAAACCTTTTCAACCAGGACAAGCTCAAGCAATGCCATGTGTAAAAAAATATATATATATAAGAAAATAAAGAATGAAGCCCGCCAATAACAAACCCAAAAAAGGCGGATTCGGCAAAAAATAAGGCATCCTGTCGATTTGAAACACGAAAAGGGAGGGTTGAGCAAAATTTAAGGCACGAATAAATTCTGTCGAACCTTTGTGAGGCATTTGGGCAAAAGTTAAGACTTAAAACAAATGAAGGTCGTTAGCTATAAAGCCTTTATAGGGTAGCTAGCATTGAGAGATATTTCAATCGCAGTATATACCAATAGTTGTACCAATTTAAAATCAATCAATAAAACCATTGTTCTTGCCAAATCTTATGTTGTATATATTATGAATGTATGTTTCCTGAATGTATGATAGACATACAAGTAGGAAAAAAGCATTTGTTTGCCATCTTTTATCCATGTGCAATCAATTCGATGAAATTCAGAAAAATTCATCAAGCAAGAAAAAGGCAAAATATTTCGATAGACTGAAAACATATAGGTCTATGCAAAAGCCAAAAATAAAAAATAAGGTCCACTAGATTGAAAACCTGAAATGGGAGGTCCGGGTAAAAATTAAGACATAAAAGTTTGATAGGTTGAGAAACGACCAAATGTAACTCCCTGTGCAAAAATAAGAACTCAAAAGCTCAATCTGACATACATCATCACAACATCAGGACAAGCGTCTCCTCTTCTCGAACAGGAACTGATCTAGCTAGTCCCGAATAAAAACTCCAATCTATTCTAGCAGTTTGTCTCTCTCCATGAATAGGCAAAACTCGTATAGGAGTAATCAATCCCCTGTAGAACTCATCAGTCTTGACAATATAAAGGCGATCATACATCAGAATCCTAAAATGAATATTGATGGCCCATTCCTTAGTAATAATAGAAGGCCAATAAGCTGGATACACAGCAGGCTTAGTAACACAGAAAGAAACAGGAATGTACTTGGTATCCCCATATTGTCTGCAAAATCTAGAAGGCGAATAAGAAGTCACCATCTATAATCCAAGTAACTACACTCCACCAGACTATAGGTCAGTCATCAAATCAAAGATCCTCCACCAAGGGCAAATCCAACAGATCTGGCTCTCAGAATATGCTTACAAAATCCTAGTCCACTCAGTCAAATAGAGATCTCTATGACTAGAAGTAGTAGTGGCACAAACAACAAAGGGAGAAGGGTTGTACTTTATAATATTGGTAGGAGGATCAATCAATACCCACTTCTCCAGAATCCACACCTGAATCAACATGTCTGTAGAATTTGTCTAATCAGACCAAAGAAATGACAGGTTAGTCCATTACCTGAAGAAGTGTAAAATGATCTCCAATCAAGTCCATATCCAAAGAAGTAGCACTTAAGAGAATGAGAGTCTCTTCTAGCACAATGATAGCTAGTGATGATCCCCTAGCTAACTTATCAATAACCGAGAGCAGATGAAAAGATACAACATAGTGTTCCACCCTGCATAAATACTGGCTCATCAGTAGTATAACTACCATCGAAGGCCAGGCTAAGGGAGTCTAAAGGGCACTCATACACCACCCCAACTCTCTCTCCAGATCTAAAGGGCACTCATACACCACCCCAACACTCTCTCCAGATGAAATTTGAGTGCCGTAGGGGCATGGGTCAAAAATCCATCAATCGAATCCTAGACGAAAAGACCTCTCAAATCCGTGGTAAATCCAAAAATGAAAGTAGGAATAGCTATCTTCATGTGCCTCGTGGATGTCACTACCAAGATGGTGCTAAACTACTTGAACAATGAGCATAACTCAATATTCCCTAAACAAAACACTCGATCGACAGGATCCCATAAACTGCAAGTAGCACGAACTAGTGGGATATTTATCGGGTGATTGATGTGAAATCTCAAGTTCCATAATCCGAAAGGTTTCAGGTTGTCCCAATCCTACTTCCTCAAATGAATTAGAAAATCTCAAATCTTATCACTAAATGAAGCCACAATAAGCAAAATAGGAGAGAAATGGAAGCAAAAAGCTGCAAACTGAAGGGGATCACGGTACTGTGATGCAAAAAGAGGAACCGTGATTAGTTCACAAGTCAGTTGATTTTGAGTAGAAAATCAGTAAATTCATCAACAATAAAGCAGAAAATCAAAGGCACAATTTGTAATATATAGATAAAATGTATATTTACAAGTTAAAATCTATCCGAATGTTCAAAAAGAGGAAAAAGTAAAATCCTAATCCAAATCAAGGCGATCATCGTCACCCTCCACCTCATCTTCTATCCCTGAGCTACTCGAACATAGCTCTGACACCTCAAGAAGTCCCCACTCATTTCTCCACTTAGAGCATGACTCCCTCAGCCTCATCAACTCGGCCTTAGCCCTCTCGCCTCGAACATGGGCATCTTGTGCCTCTGCCTCTACCAATATAGCCCTCATAATAGCCGCCTTGGCCCGATCCTCAGCCGCTACCAGTTGTTCCTCGAGCTCATGCAGAGTAGTCTACATAAACATACATAGTGCATTGGTTCTCAATTTTTAACTAGAGACATTCACATCACACGTATTATATATGTGCAATAACATAAGACAAGTACATACCTCCGTGAGAATTGTTTGAGTCATCAGAAGATAGCTGAGAGACTAATATCCCCTAGCAATATGCTCTACCTGAGCTCATAGGATCTGCAATTGCAAAGCTTCATTCAAAAAACAACAATCTAAAGCATTCAAAAGAGAAAATGAAAAAGAAATCAGAAAAGAAAACTCACATGAGTAGCGTCAGTTGGGGCAAAGTCCAGCTGATAGACTAAGAGCATGGGATTTTACAGTCTCTCTCGCAAGATGATGATGACAAATGCTCAATTTATTGGAATTTTTATTACCGATATAAAATTCTCTACGAATTTTATTTTCAGAAAAATTTAGTTCGGCGTGTCTCATAACGTGTTCGGTGGTATAATTTAGACTAAAATACCCATTAAAATCAAAAAGTAAGCCTAATATCTGATTTTTTCCATCCAAATCACATTTTGTTGGATTTCCTCTCCTCTTCCCCAATTTTGGGCACATATCGTGTAACTTTTTAGACCTATCAGGAAGGGGAGGCCACTGTACTATCATCCATGCCGCCGGCGGCATCACTTCCATCTGCAGAATAGCTATCTTCCTTTTTTACTGATATCTGCAGGATAAATGGACCAAAGGCAATTTCCTATAGATTTTAGCCTATATAAAGGCCATTTCTCAGCCATTTCAAGGGTGCCACTCTCCCGCAACTCAATATTTAGAGTAAATTTTTAGCATTCTAGCTAGTTTTAGTGGGATAAAGTTTAGAAAAGGTAAGAAAAGAAGATTCAATTCATCTTTTCTTGGTTTTTGTACTGAACTCTCTAATATCTAAGTGTATTTTAAGTCTAGAATTCACTAAAATTAGGATTTAGAGACTAAATCACCCCTTACTTCCTAAAATCATCATTTTAGCTCATCAGAGGTGTCATACGGATCACGAAGAGGTGGATTCACGACCCCGAGGTAAAATTTTTGAGTCTCATAGCTCTTTGTCTTTCATTTTACTTGTTTGTTGTGTTTTAGTCATTGTTTGTGCTTAGTTTTGGGTTTTTGGTCGCTTTTCGGCCAAAAAAGCTGTTGCAAGAAACTGAAGCTGCTAGAGGCATTTGAAGCCGCCAACAGCATCATTGTTACCGCCAGTGGCCTCACTTGTCCTGAGTGGCCCAATTTTCTTGCAGGACCCTTTGTTTATGGTATTAAGAAAATCATATAACCTGCTTACGTAGTTGAGATCGCTAGCAGCATCATCCATGCTACCAGCAGCCTCAGTCATGCTGCCGGTGGCATGGCTTTCTAGATAGTAGTCCTGTTTTAATTTATTTTTCGACCTAGTTTAAATTTCTGAAGCTAGGATGTACAGTATAACAATGAAGGTCTAGAACCTTCTAAAAATAGACCCTACCCCATACCATGTGGCACCTTCACTAATAATCCGGTTAAAATAAAATCTAGTCTAAAATATGCATATAACAAAATTTTCCCGCAAACGCCGTTTAAATCTCACTTTTAGCCATCCAACCGAGCTCCATAAATTGTAAACAAAATATGCCATGTTCACAATAACTAGGGTCTTGTTTTGTTTACTAACTATACATGTTATGTGATATACCTTGTATAACCTGCCGTATTTGTGCTAACCGTTTTGTGCAGGTAGATTAGGTTAGATGAATGATAGGCCTTCGGGTATTTTATTTATTGTATCAAAAAATGTGTAGGATTTGGAAAGCCATGTAACTATTATTTTATTTTCCGCATTTATTTTTGGATAACTATAGTAATTTATTTATTTACCCCTTTGAATGCTTGGTAAACACAAAAATAACATTTAAACCAAAACCACAATAAACAAGGTGGATTAAAACTGATTAAGAAAGACTGAAATCTTCTAAGACGGCCTGATGTAAAATAGATAACATCATCCGAACTTGGAATGTCTGTTTTAAGGTATAATCCAACCACCCGGTAGGAATATTGTACCCAAATTCTCGTTGGAGCTTAACCATGTGGCAACTCTATTTTAAAAATATAGGATTTCAAGTCCCATATCCCTCAACATGCAAATTGGACTTAAACTCAACGTTAACATCAATTTCATCAATCAATCTTTTTATCACGCTAAAAAAAGGATCAATCCCTTGGCTTGCTTCACAAAGCTTGTTATTTTCCCTTCGTGCTATTCATCTCACGCAGTCCTTGCGGGAAAAAGGTCGTCTGCTCATAGTGGTGACTCTGCTGGGGATTTGATCTCTTTAAACTTAAACTTAAAATTTTCAACAACTTTAAAGGATTTTGATGATGCATTGAAATCATTGGCCAAGTTAAAATTTCTTTCTTTTTCATGACATTTTATCCTTGCAAGTGTAGATAGTTGGGTAATTTTTAGGAGCCCCATTTCACCCGAGAAGCTCGTAAAAGTATCACTCATGCCCTATTTCAAACTGAGGATGCCTAGTGGGCGGATCACTCATTTTAAGCAACATATAAACTCCTGCGATCGCCCCTATTTTGGGAGTAGTTGAGTAACATGGAATCAAGGTAAACGATAACCTTCTACATCAATAACCCTATACCAAAGCCACGCTAGAAAAAAGCCTTAGCACTTCATCCCTTTAGGAGTACCAAAAAATTAGGACACACTTCTATCGCCGTTACTGTTGAAGAGGCCAAACTCCATCCCTACAAAGAGGTGTTATGTGGGAGTCATAAGGTTAGAAGAGGGATGCTTTGTTTGCTATGTGCTATGTGCTCATGCATTCCCCATGCATCGACTTAAAGAGCCAAAACCAACTTACCCTTACCGATCTCCATTCTTGGAAGAGGTTTAGCAACATCCATAGGACTTCTTTTATACCTCATTGAGTCAAGACAGATCACTATACATGACGACATGGTTCAAACATCCCATAAATGGTTGAGGGACAAGCAGCTGCATCATTGCTAACCACGTCTACGTGCAACCATACATACCACGCTTCAGTTATTAAATAAAGACCATTCATCCCATCCATCGCATCATATGACCCTTGCATGATCCGACTCGCTACCTACCGTTTAAGCTAGGAGGTGGGAGAATTATTATCGCACCCCAATTTGGAAAGGCCAGAAAATTGTCTGATTCATCATTCTCTCACCCCTGAGAAGTAGGTCGGCCCTACTCCCACTTCAGGAGTACTATCTCAGCCCCCTCATAGTTTTGATTTCACCACTGCTATAGCTCAGTTCCTAAATTTGAATGCATTCTAAGCCTCCATCCAAACCACTGTCCAGGGAACTATTAAGTAAGCCCTCAAGGATAGGAATTTCGACTGGGTCTCGGAGTCCTATATGTAAGCCTAGAATAGTTTGAGGCAAATGTTGACTGTTCGTATAGGGACAAGACCCATAGCACCAGTATTTCAGTCAACTCATCCCATGTCAAGCCCATTTCAGTTCGAGCAAACTTAAACTTTCTTGCCAACCTCGACAATTCTGTCGATAGTTCCTTTCAATCAGAGACCCTATGCTCAGAGCTCGGTTCCTCCAGTATTCGCTCCTCAGTTTTCAGCTTCTTCCAGTGGGTTAGTCAAACCTTTGCCATCTTTTACTCCTCCTCAGTTTGTAGTAACTCCCAAAGATGTTGCCTACCACCAGAACCCTTTCAGTAACCAGGTGGTCCCTCCTCCTCCACCATCTCCACCAGTCAATGACCATGTCACGTAGCCTCTAGGTGTGACACCTGAAGTAGCTGCTTTTGTTTGCTAGATGATGGCCTCTCAAATCAATGACCAACTCATGCATTCTCTGGGTGAGAAACCTGAGGCTGCAGCTCTCTCTCAACCAATCAATGACCAGGTCAAGCAGCCTCTGGGCGTGACACTAGAAATTCAAGCCTACATCAACCGTCTTATAGCTGCCAAGGAACCCAAGGGGGATGAAGATTGGGTCCCTGATAATTTTACTATACCGAATATGGCTCATTATGATAGTTTGGGTGCATTTGCTCCCTATATTATTATATATGAAAGAGTTATGCATGTAAAGAAATTAAGTGATAAAATGCTTCCTAAAATGTTTCGTTGTTCCCTTCAGGACCCTGCTCTTGAATGGTATCATACTTTGCCCCAGCATATTTTCACTGACTGGAAACTTCTTTTCTAAGGCTCTGAAAGTTCATTATGGTTTCAATACTATGATGGAAACAACCCGCCAGTACCTTAAGGGAGTTCGCTAAATGCCCAATGAAACCTTTAAGTAGTATTTTAACCGGTGGATGTTGACCCAGGTTTCGATTAAATGCAAGCTAAGTCTGGAGGTGTTGATTGTGAAACTCCTAGAGGGATCTCTTCCCTTGTTCCGTAAAGAAATGGCTACTAATTCATTCCTTTCTTATAAGGCTGTATTTGAAAAAAGTCGAGAAAATTTAGGGTGAGGCAGATCTCAAAAAGGCTAAAAAGGTAGGGAAACCCTGGTTTAGAAAGAATAATGATGCTCCATCCTCAGCTCTGGCACCTACTAAGCCTAAAGCCTCGGCTGCAGTTCATGTAGTTTCTCAAACCCTTGCTGCACCCCTAGCAATCACTCAAGCTCCACCGGCAGTGGCTGCAGTCCAGCCTCCTAGCCCTCCTTTTATTTTAGTTAATCCGTACAAGTTGCCTCTTCGGGTTATCTTTCAGCATTTAAGGGAAGTAGGTTTCAGCCAGTCCTTTTAAGAGTACAAATCACCCAAATTTGAAGACAAGAAGGATTTATGCAACTACCATGTTCAGGTGGGAAACTAAACCAACAATTGAAAGGCCCTGCTCTTGGCTATTCAGCATATAGTTAGTGAAGGAAAGATTGCTAAACCTGATAAGACCCCGAGCAACATTAACAACCCTCTGCCGAATTTTGGAAGCAAGGTAGGAATGATCCAATCTTGCTTGCTTGAAGCCACAATCTTTGATCTCCTTTCTCGAGAGCCGGGAAGTAGTAACTGTGTTCTAGTTATTAGTTTTGGTCTCCCATCAAACTTGTTTTTGATCTGATCAACCAAGCCAATACACGAGTTAATTTAGTCTAGGGAATGGACATTGACCCAAATCTGCCCAAGAAAGAGAGCCGCAGGACTCAACCATTTGTAGCTAAGAGGATGAAAGTTGAGAAAAAGTTGCTATTCAGCATAGATTCTTTTCTTTCAAAGGATGATTATTTCGATGAAGAAGAGAGGGTAGTTGAAGAGGCCAAGGCCATAAGCATCGATCAGTTCAGGGTTGATTCACCTACTAATGAGAAGCCAAATAGATTCTTCAGGGTTGATCAGAATGAGCCTTTCTATGTGGATGAGTATGAGTTAAAGACCTAAATTCAGACTCTGACGAACCACCATATCTGCTCAAAACACGAGCCACTCAAAGTGTCTTGATCAATAATGTTCTCAAAGTTACTCGAAGCGATCATGTGTACCAACCTGAGGATCATCGTCTCCATCTCGATAAGGAATCAATACCTAAGAGTGTGGGTACCACTGCGAGGCCTCCTTCTATACCTCCAACTATTCCTACCAGCCTTATGGTTGACCCTCTCATTACTCAGCTGAAAAACACTCAAGCCTGTTGTAGTATCTGACAGGCATCACAAGGGATCAATTAAGCAATTGGTCAATCTGGAAGCTACTCCAACCACATCGGTTGTAGAGATGTGTACCAGGGTTGGAGATGGAATTCCTCCAAGGAATGGACCTTAGATTGTATTTGATCCTTTCAATCTTCCGCTTAAGGGTAGGGACCACAACAGGGCCTTGTTCATCCATATTCAGATCCTCGACAAGGTTATCCCCTGTATCATGGTGGAAAATGGCTCCACCCTAAATCTATGCCCTCTAAAAGTCCTTCCACACCTGGGACTATCAGAGGAAATGCTTAAGAAATTTAGTACTATTATTAGAGCTTATGATTATCAGAAACACAGTTTAATTAGGGCCTTTTTTGCAAAAGTTATGGTGGAAGGTGTTAAGAGCAATATAAGCTTCACTGTTCTTGACATTCCTATTACTTATTCTCCATTACTCAACCGACCGTGGCTCCATGCTATGGGCACAGTTTCCTCTACTCTCCACCAAAAAATCAAGCTCATTTACGAGGATAAATTGGTAACCATTAAAGTCGACCTCACTTCCGATGTCGCCAGTATAGAAGTCGAGGCTAAATTGAAAGAAGGTATTTGCGTTGCTATCATTAGTAAGACCAAAAAGCTACCATCCATTTGGCACAGCTATCCCAACTCCGGTATGGAAAACTAATGAAGATATTTGGGTATAAGCCTGGCAGAGGCAGCGAGATGTACGAGCAGGGAATTATCAAGGCCTTAGAGTCAAAGGTGTTAGTCTGCCAGGTTAGGTTGGGGTACAAGCCTAGAAAAGCTATCTCAGTGTTCCTTCCTGCTACAGCTGCATGGTGACTATATATAAGATTCAAAGCAAAAGGCCTTATAAGGGAGAGTATGAACCTATTGAGTCTGATGGTAAAATGTGGCCCAATTTTGAGATATTCAAAGATGTCTATGACTTTGAAGCCGGCTTCATGGTTGTCTCCACTACACCCAAACCCATTGATCCTATTGCACCTATCAAAATTATTCCTGATAAGGCTAATGGGAAGGCTAAGATGTATCTGGAGAATGAGTTTGAGGGAAGCAATGATGATTCTATTGACCCTGAGATTGAAGATGTTATGGCTATGATGACCAAAGCTATGGCACTACTAATGAGGAAAGGTTAGAGGGGTGAGAGAACCGTGGAAGAAGATCATTTCTAGGATGATAGCCGGTTACAAGGATTGGGCAGATAAGCTACCCATTGCTATTTAAGGATATCACACAAGCATCTGTACCCCGACCAGTCAAACTCTATTCACCCAGGTCTACGAAACGGAAGCGGTTTTTCTAGTTAAAAGTAACCTCACTAAGAGTCACATTAGAGGCTAAGCTAAAAGAATCTAAATGGACTTAGGCAAGGTTCAAACAATTGAATATGATGGATGAATAGAGAAATGGCCCTAGATAATCTCCAGCTGTGCCAGTAGCACATGGCTTGAAATAATCGGGTAAGGCACCGGAAGTTCCCACAGAAAGCTAGTGAATTGGTCCTTAAGCAGCTGAAGCCTTCTACTACTTATACAAGGGGAAAATTCGGACCAAACTGGGAAGGACCGTACGTGATAAACAAGATGCTCAGTAAAGGGGTGGTTAAGCTTATGGATATGGACGGGAATGAATTTGTGAACCCCATAAACCAGGATAGGCTTAAGCGTTATCGCAACTAATTTAAAAGAAATAAATCAAAAAAAAGCAGCACACAAAACAAAAAAATAGATCAAATAAATAACCCGCCTTTCGGTCTTTTAATAATCGGGCAAAAATTAGGCTGACACCTGATGGTCGGTATTCTGCAAATTGGCCATGCAAAAATTAGGGGATAAGTCAAACCCGCTAGATCAAAAACCCAAAAAGGGTGACCTAGGCAAAAGTTAGGGTAACTAAGCAAAGAGAGAGTGCCTTCTAGAAAATCGATCTAGGCTAGTTGGTACTGGAAGTTAAATCAATGGAATTATTAATCAAACATCATGTGCTTTGTTTTATTTTAATTAATTAAAGTATCTCTTTTGTTAAATTCTGAATGCTTATGTTTATATGAATTTTGTATCCATACGGTCTAGACAGCTCAAGTAAGCCTAATACAGAGTTCATGTTATTCTAAAGTAAGTGCACAATAAATAAATTTTTTTTTATTTCTAATAGACTAAAAAGAGCAAGATCTATGCAAAAGTCAGAATAAGTCTACTCGATTGTAAACCCAAAAATGGCGGTCTAGGCAAAAATTAAGATAGGGTTCGATAGATTGAAAACCCCAAGGAGCAGCCTATGCAAAAATTAGAACCAAATAAAAGACATATAATAAATAAAGTTCGATAGGTCTGTCACCCTAACTAGCCTATGAAAAAGATAGAACTAAAAGAAAGCATGTCTCATGCCTAACTCCCCACATCCTTGTCATAATATCAAGAAATCCTCCTCAAGGTGGTAGTGGAAAAGGGCTCATGTCCCTGCTCTGCTCGCTCTCCCTTAAAGCGGGCCTATGATCGTCCAAATTGAGTCATCACATGTCTGATCTTAGCAAGCCATCCTCTATAGTGTATGTTAGTCTCAGTGGTCTCCACATGAGCATAATCCAGAGTATCGAATATGGCCTCCCTACCCACTTCTCCCGGATATGATTCACCTACCTAGCCTTGTAAAATCTGATCTTGTTCTCAGGTAATTTGATCAGAACTCTCTGTCACTTGTTGTACTGATGGCACATCTGGTAAGGGGTATAGAATGAAGATCTCTCCAAACCTATCAGCTGAACACATGATCCTCAGGACTCCCTAACCACATCTCGGATCCTCTACCTTGGGCTAGCCCATTGAATCTGTGAATCTGTATACCCCCTCAAAATAGGCATCTAATTATCGAATGTCAACTGATTGAAATTGACTCGCATGAGCCCCCTTCTCACTCAGATGAACGGGTAGGTACTTCTTCGGGTTCCCCTTTGATGCCTTCTTCAGCTTCAGTTTCTCCATCAGCCAAACCTATAAGTCAATTTCAGATAAGGGTAGAAAGAGGCGAATAATTTGTAAAATCGGGAAATGAATACTTGCAATAGTATAAGATGGTCACCGATAGTTGCATCAGTGGAAGCAAAGTTTGTATTGAGCAGAATCTCGGCTAGTCCCACAAATATGGGAGAAGCCCCGGTCAACATAGGACTAATAAGCAAAATTAGCTTGAGCGGAGCTACTGGGCCCACTTCGCACATAAGCTCTGCCATAAGTAATAAAGCAACCATTGATAGCCAAGCAAGATGAGATCCAGGCACCCATCGGCACCACTCTAAAACTACACTGAGCTGAAATCTGAGTTTGTCAGGCAGTTGAGACAGAACTAGGTTTGTAGAATCCAAATTCCATAGCCCTTGTGGAATGCCATTCATACCAAAATGAAACTCTGGGAGTGTTAAGGGGACGCACTTGGGGCACGGGACCCCTAATATAGCATGGAACTCTTTAACTAAGGGGCATAGCTAAAATGAAGAGAACCAGAATACATGGTCCATCCGATCCCAAAAAGCTAATGCTACGCGAAGGAATTTAAGATTGACAGGCAACGCCGTGACATATCAAAAGTCCTATAGCCCAAATTTTTCTAGCTTCTTCCAGTTTGCGTTTCCTAAGCCTTGCAGAAAGCCCCATAGCTGTTGGTTATGGTTTGCCATAGTTGAATTGGAGAAAATGGCCAAATCTAGATTTCGAGCAAAGTGATGTTGCCGGTGGTATGGATCAGGTCGCCAGTGGTATGGACCAGGTTACCGGCAGTATGGATTTTCGAGCAGTTTTATCTATATTATTTAGCATGTCAGAATTTCATGTAGAGAGCAATATCAGTGATGCCACCGGCAGCATGGCCATATTTTCTGCAAATTTTATATCTATTTTGATCAATTAAAACTTGTAAATAACTTGTAAAAACCCTGTAATCTGTTCCTAGAAGATATGCAAATGCAAAATTCAAATCTTATTCAAACCAAAGGCCGGAAGGCTCAAACCATCCAAATATCCAAACATAAGCCTAAATAAAATTTAAATCATCCGAAATCCAAAATCAATCATCCGAGCCTAATGTTTCAGAGGCATACAAAACCAAAACTAATAGAAATGAAGGCAAAAAGCAAAAGAAATCAGATCAGTAGGTGGGTCTAAGACTAGTTGCCACCGTCAGGCAGGTGAGATGAGTGAGAAGGTAAGTATCGACGACATCCTCTTCAGTCCCTGCTATGCTCCATATACTCGCAGGCCCAACTCCATAACGATGTCTGGCTACCACCTTCTTCCCTCTAGGACTCTGCTCACCCGAGGTACCACATTCTGTATTGTGTTTGTTCCTTGGCTCATGCAAAGTAGTATCCATTTGGTTCTCTAGCTCGCTCACGTGGTGTTAGAGTACAACATTCTCTTCCTTGTACTTCTACCGTGTTACAGCAGCATCCGACAGTGAAAGGGCCAGGATATCGTATGGTCAAAAGAGGCAACAATAAACTATAACATCCATACATGCATTTCATTTTTATACCATTACAGGAAATATACCTGAACAAGTAAGGACTTCCAACAAGGGTGTCCCTAAGAGCAAAGGTGTTCCCCGCCAACCACTCCGCCTTAGCATGAAAAACTTGAAAAATCCAAAAGATAATTAAAAGGCATTTATGGAACGCTTATCATATGATTTGTTCACATTTGCACAAGACTTACGTAAGTGTTGTTTTCCGACGCGAAGCTCAACGAATGGTTGCTCGAGTGTATCCCCCTAAGCTAAAAATCGCGCCTCAAATTCATCAACAGGAATTGGGTCTCCAAAGCAGTTGAAAGGCACCCCTCGGCAAAGTCGACACCCTCAAGCACACCATGATAGCATCCTTTGCTCTCATCAGCCCGGCCTCTCTTCCTGAAGGGTACCTGAAAAATCCATAAAAAGCAAGGCATAATCATCCATTGTGATCAAAGCATGTAACATATATATAAGCATAAAAAGAGGAAAGGGTGTGATCTCATATTGGAAGAATGATGCCCCTCGAAAGCCATCGGTATGTCCTGGCCGACCTCGGCCTACAAATTGGGATGGTCCTCACCGCTCCCGCTCCCTTCTCCATTATCAACCTCAGCGACAATACCGCACCTTTACCTTTTTAGCTCCTCCTCCTTTTTCTTCCTATGGAAGGATATCATTCTTGTGAATGCAAGGGTACATGGGGAGCAAGTTAGACATGTGGACATTCTAAAGGCCAAGGGCACTTCGCACCATCCGGTCGTTCCCCTCTAAATAATCAGCCTTATCGGCCTCCTCGGTGATAGTCAAATAAGGCCACCAGAGGCCTGTAGAGGGATCTATAAGTAAGGGCCTAGCAGCCAGCATAAGCTCTCTCTAGCCTTGAACTCTCTCCCCTAGGTACCAGGGTAAGGCTAAGGGGCACCCCATGGAAAATCGGCGGTCATCCACCTCCTTCCGAACCTTAGCCACCTCCACAAGGTTTGACACCTCTTCAAAAGGATCCTGACAACTTGGGCAATCAATCAAGTAGGAAATCAGTGTGAGTAATTCAAATTCATAATATGTTTTTATTGACTAATGGTTTGTTAAATGTGAGACACAGCTAAAGTCACAGTAGCATACCGACCTGATCTGTAGGCACCGCAACACCTCCCTATAAGCAGAGGAGTACTTACCGAGTCTCCCTAACGCTCCCACACCACTGGGCGAGAAAGTGAGAGCCTGGCTATATTGTAGTACCAAATTGGACAAGAGGGAGAATCTGGTGTTCAAAAGCCCGTACTTGCACAATTAACAACCAATCAGTCCAAAAACTTCAACATGCCAAAAAGAAAAATAGACAGTTAACTGTAATAATAAAGCACAATTTAAAAGGGTAAACCTGAAGTAGGAAGTGACTCAGGCAAAGGGCCATTTCCATCTTTCGGGCGCCTATATCTAGTACATAATACATCTGTGCTAAAATGGCCCTAGGCCGATTCTTCACTTTGATGGTTTTGACATCGTCAACTACCGAAATTAGCCGATAATTAACCTTGATGCCCCAAATTAGGAAGAACATGATAGTCAATAAGGAAATAATGAAGGACCAGAATGTGAACATGATCCAGCCATGCCTGATGATGTCCAAGACCTTTTTTAGGTGATGGCAACCCAGTACTGAGAAAAGACCGCATTTTGTTCAAACTACAAAACCCTCTGAATAAATGAAATCCTAACACCCTAAAGATATGTGTTGATCAACACATGTCATGCCTAGTATTGCATCAATCGACGTAGTCATATAGTGATGATCGACGCTACCACAAGTCAGTATCTCTGATGACTCGTCAAACCTATGAACATGACTCAGCAAGGCTATCACCGCCCTGATTGAGTCGATCAACACTCCTAGTTACGTCGATCGATGCTCATAGGGGAATCTAGACCTGATGACTCAGCGAAGCTATCCTGATAGCCATTGCATCAATTGACACTGCCAATTGTGTCGATTGACTCTCTCAAAATTTTTATAAAAGGAAAGAACCCCGGACATTTCCAACAATAATCAAGATTCAAATCACGAACCATTAAGCTTCTAATTCCGAAATTAGAAATCTCTCAAACCCTTTTCATCCTCTAAGGATATCAAGCCTTTACCAAAACTATACCAAGGTATAGACACCCCTCCTTGAAATAGTTTTAAGCTAAAGAGCAGTCCACACATTCCCAAAACACCCAAAAGGTCTTCCTACACAATTTCCTAAGGATACCCCCGAAGGAACCCGAAGAAATTCCCAACAACAAGATCGGTTCTAGTTAGTACCGGGCCTTTCAGTCATCCTAAAGTATGCAAAAGGTAACTGAGGGTCAAAATATCACTTTTTATCCATCGTGTATTAGTCTAGTCATGTTGGGCCCATGCTCTAAGGCTAGGCCTGCAAAGGTCGTATCTCCCCAACTCATATCTTTGCTTATTAAAATAACAAGATTTTTCAAAATATGATTTGTCCAAATTCAAACGATAAGTAACTATTTCATCCGGAACCAGAATCTATCTTTTATTGGTATAGGAATCCAACCCCGATCATCTATACAACTAATTTCTCGGAAGATATGATCCGGGTGGCAACTCTTATATTATATAAAATAGGGACCCTACTCTTGCATCTAACAAGGGCTAATCCCCAAGGGAGTCCTTGATCCCTTTTCCTAGTTGGTAATGCCAAGTATGCTCATACATACAACGAGCCCCATACTCTAGCAGCGACTCCCTGCATGAACACCCAGGAGTCCCATGTTGGTCACTCCAATTGGACCGGTGACCCAAAGTGGTCCAGCCATTGAAAAGTCTGCCCGCTCACAGTTGCGACTCTGCTGGGGATGATGTTCTTCTTAAAAAGATGAAATAATGAAAATCATTTAAATTTGGAATTATTAGGGTTTACTACATAACATCTACATATACCCTAAAACCCTGGTGGCCTCAATAGCATGTCTTTAGAACTTAATCAAGTTCGTATAGGGGCCTGAGGTTGGGATACACCAACTGTGTGTAGTACAATATAATCTAGCCGTCTTGATTAAGGTCACTAGATTTCAGTATATTAAACATGGAAAATGGGCTCTTGAACTCGATTAAGGTTCCTGGGCCTAAGTACATAATGTATAGTTACCATCTAAGTACATAATGCACGGGTACCATCAACCAAAGCCCAGCTTATAGTAATGCAACCCTAGAAACTTCCCCTAGGAACACCCAATGATTTTCTTAAAATCATAAAAGAGAGTACATCCTCGCCTACCTTAGGTTGGTAATAGAGGAAGGAACCCCCTAGCTAGGAAAGATACTCACCACGATGGAGTAATAAGGTCGGAAGGGAGAGATAAAAAAGGTACATATTCTAACTGTGTCCCTTTTCAAACATCCCATGCATCACTAACCACAATTTACGTACAGCTATAACATAAAATAGCCATATCAAATTATTGGACCATCGCATATACCCCTGGTATTAAGCGATACAAAGCTCATAAAAGGCGCTCATAGAATGCACCTTCACTCATACGCATGGTATAAAGCAATACAAACTTAGGAAAAGTTGCTCCTAGAGCGCACCATCGCACATACCCTTGGTATTAAGTGATACCACCTCAGAAAAGCCGCTCCTAGAGCGTATCATCACACATACTCACAGTATTAAGCGATACCACCTTAGAAAAGTCGCCCCTAGAGTGCACTATCGCACATACCCTCGGTATTGAGCGATACCACCTTAGAAAAGCCGCTCCTAGAGTGCACCATCATACATACCCTTGGTATTAAGCGATACGAACTCAGAAAAGCCGCTTCTAGAGCACACAATCATACATACCCCTGCTAAAAAATGAAAAGTAAAGCTTGCCCTAGAAGCGCAGCATCGCACGCAAAGTCAATACTAAACAAAAACCCTACAATCACCACTCCTACGGCATACCATGCACCACCATTCAGCATTCGCACATCATATACTTCATGAAACATAATAAAAACCTATAGGTTCATGCATCATACATAAAGGCATGAGCGAATCCATGCTCATTTTGACTTGCAAAGCCAAAATCACCTGGGGCAATTCCACTGGCAACCAAAAAGAAGTAACCTCAGAGAAGAGTTCCTGAGGAATCAGATTTCGACAATCCCACGCTCATAGAACGAAGCAACAAAATGGTTGACAATCGTAAGGTGACACTCAAAGTAGTACATGACATGATCCTTTCTGAGGATTTTATGAGGAAATTCAAAATCATTATCAACAATATAAGAGGTACCAAAATTTCGGGTTCCGACTCCATCGACAAAGTGGTAGAAATTGAGAAGAAATTCTCAGATTTTGAGGGAATTCTCCCAAAACTGAAACACATTGCGAGGCCTTCTAGTGCCAAGTATATAGATCTGGAGAAGTTTGAACTCATAATACCAGAACCGCTACCCCTAAACTTCATCATGCCTAATGTCCTGCCATTTGACTGCACAGGGTCCCTTGAAGCATACATCGAAGGATACCTGCGCATCATGATGAGCATGGGCATTCCCAAAGTCCATCGGGTAAATCTATTCCAAACCACATTACATGGCCCCGCCACCGATTATTACATGAGAATGTCCAGTCAAGTAAAATTGAACTGAAAGTTACTTAACACGGCCTTTATTGAAAACTATGCCTTCAATATCAGGGTGGAAACAACCTTGCAGGATCTAGAGAAAGTGCGCTAGGGCATCAATAAACGTTTTGAGGCTTATTACTGCAGATAGGTTGCAGTCTAATCACTGGCTAATGGAGCACAAAAATGGATGCTCTTATCATCCAACTAGTGGAGGGATATAACCCCAAATTTTGGGAAGAAATGAAGATGAAAAAATTCCACACTTTCGGAGATGTCGTGGAATATGCTAAGAGAATTGATAAATATGATGAGGAGGAATGCATCCGATAAGAGAAATCAGCCTATTATGCAAAAAAACAAGGCGTATAATAGGGTGGCTCCTCTAAGGTCTCACCAGCCAAAGCTCTCTTACACTAAAAGGGAGGAAAAGAAAACAAAAGCCATCACTGCCACGATCACTCTAACTCCGCCTCAACCGATATCACCATGGACGGAATCCTTGTCCCAAATCTTTACCAAACTAAGGAAGACTAGGGCCATGCAGAGCTTAAAACCATTCATACCACCATCGCCGGCCGATAGAGATAATTTTTGCGCATACCATGTGATGAAAGGACATAGGACAAATAAACGTGTCTAATTACTATATGACCTGCAAAAGTTAATCCAGGGAGGAAATGTAGAAGAGTCGGATTAAAAGCCGAGTACTCCAAATAACCCGCTTCCAACCTTTAAGTCCCCAGTTATTGCTATCCTCCTTCATGAGAATGATAACAGAGAAAGAGATAATACCCAATTTGGCCCAAGATTTGGAGAAAATGATATAGGATGGGCACTCATAGAAATAGATCAGGTGGATGTCTGCGTAAGAGAATTGTGGAGGTCTAGAAAACTCTCAACTTTAGCCATGGAAGAACTCTAGTATAGAGGGGATACAGATGTAGTCACATTCTTGGACCTCTTCTATGATCTCCTGGTAAAATACGATATACCACCTCATGGCATAGTCACTGCATTCCCCATACTTCTCGGAGAAGATGCGACGGATTGGTATTATACCCTATCACCTCGACAATAATAGGATTGGGTAGAACTGGAGCATCAATTCTTGGAGGCTTTCCTTAGCGATAGGGTTAGGATCTTCCAAGAATCCGTTGATGTGACCAATCAGACAATATACCTTATTGAGCACGAAGAAGCTCCATCCCCCGAATGGTGGCAATCAAACAATATTCCAATCCGCCTAACTAACCTAAGGACAATGGGCCCTATAGACATCAAAGATGATGGGATTGAGGTATGGCCTAACTTGGTTGTCCTCCCCAATTCATTCAGGCAAGTCAGTAATTCTATGGCCCCCATTTTGCTAGCTACTTTCCTTGATGACTGAGTCCCTAATTGGTACTATAGGTTGCCAATTGAATGATATTGGGATCTTTCCAACGTAAATGCTAGCCTAGCATGTACCTTCGCAAGATGTAATTCTTGGAACATGGGATGGAACCATGAATCAACCATTTAGAGCACGGTGACATCCTGACCTCAAGAGGATGAGGCTAAATCAAAATTTTATAACACATTGTTCATCAATGTTATATCACTTGGTGAGGACGAAGAAGAATGGGGTTGGATGATCAAGATAAGGACCCCTGCTTCGATGACAACCCCATATTTGATGAAATGCACATGATCGAGAGGGTATCAGCTTATGAGGAGGAGGTCAGAGTATGTAGACTCATTAACATAGCCAATTTGGAAGGAAATGGAGCTAGATTTTCAGGAGATGTCGATCCCATCAGATTCCTAGAATGGTTCATCCAAACCTTAGAACTATACGATATTAGTATCTTGGGAGCTCCAACTATGTTTCTGACATTCTTGATTGATCGAGCCCAAGTTTGGTACTCCCAGATTTTACCTCACCGATGATGGGATTGGCCTCTGATGTGCCAAAAATTCATTCGGGCATTTGCCCTACACATGCCGTTCTTCAGAAATGATAATAGGTCATATTCTTGGATCCTCCCACTAGCTCCTGAAAGCATACACTTTGGACCTATTTATGAAAGATACATAAACAGGCTAGGAGACGGGATGACCTATATAATCTGTTGCACCACAATCACCACATGTGAAGAGATACATGATCCACGAGAATTTGTAGGGCATGTGCCTTACTAGAACCCTCACTTTGAGATAGGAGAAACCAGTCAATCCAATGGGGCAGGCCGGCCAAGTGTTGGCCCATTAAATGAAAGAACCACACCACCTTATGCTACTGGACTTGCTCATCTGCTATCGTAAAATCTTCCCGAAAGCACCACCTACCCTGGCATAATACCAAGTAGGCCAGCACCATACCCTGTACCTACTAAGGAGCCAATGCTAACCAGTTATGTTAGAATGATCCCTGCAAACCCTTAATTGGGGGACCAAAAACCGATACACTACTGGGATTCCTCGCTAGAAGGGATTGAAAAAACACTTAACGGAAAGACTAGTCTTCGAAAGGATACTATAAGAAAACAGGGGATCCTCATAGCAAAGGAGGCGTCAATCCAATGCCCTTATGAGCCCAATGGCATTCGCAGGTATATAAGATGATTAAAGGTTTTATAGGCAGCTTAACTCGGCATATGAATCAGCCATTGCTTAGGATACCACTCATGGGACCATGCTCCTCCCCGAATTGCCTCCGGAACTCAGGTATGATGGGAGTGAGCACCCTCAAATCTACCACACCATGTTCACCAAGGTAATGAACTCGAGGGATGAACACTACCATCGTTGGCTTGAAATCTTTAACATCACTCTTGAAGGGAGGGCACTACAGTGGCACAACCAGACTTGGAATAATCCAGCCATACACCGCTACTGCTACATTTTGGGCATCTTGAGCCAAGCCTTCTTGTATCACTTTACTATGGAAGAGCCAGATGTAGGACCAAGGGGCGATCTGCCCAGAATGGAATCATACCGGAGGGATAGAACGACAACTTGGGCCTATCCTTTTGTCACAACGGTACCTCACCCATAAATACTAGAAATACTAGATGAACTGGTCCTAGATCGCTCTAATGTCATCAACATGATCAGCGGAAATGAACCATAGGCCCATGTAATTGATGAAATCCTTCGAGCAAACCCCACCATAGCTTTGCTGACCCAGGTGCATTGTGAGCCAAAGAACACAAAGCTTTCGGTCTCTCATGCTTCCAGGCCCACACAATTGTAAGACATTCCCCTAGAAGAAAACTTTGATGGATTTGTGGTTTTCAAACCTGAAAATGCCAACAAAGGTTCCCTCAAACCCGTCAACCTTGTTACTAGGAGTGGGAGGATTTACCAACCCTAAATCTGGGTCAAGCCTAGCTCTATTGGTACCCTACCAACAGATAGCCTAAC
Source organism: Euphorbia pulcherrima (assembly GCA_947683365.1). NCBI lineage: Eukaryota > Viridiplantae > Streptophyta > Magnoliopsida > Malpighiales > Euphorbiaceae > Euphorbia > Euphorbia pulcherrima. The sequence goes on from CANTUS010000009.1 coordinate 25,292,137, forward strand.
AAAAGGAGTTGGTATCTCTATAATTGAACAACTAACAAATACAACTGTCAAAATGAACATTTAAGATCTCCTATAAGGGTCTGAGGCACATAAAAGGGCTATTATGTAGAAATTAATGGAAATGGAAGCACCCTCGCTGGTAGAAGTGTGTGCTTTAATCAATCATGGAATCTCTACCGGATTTCCAGACATTGTCTTCTCCAATGTAGATATGCCAAATGATGGGCTGCGACACAACCGCGCCCTATACCTGAAGATTAAAGTACTGGATAGAGAAATGCCATGTGTCATGGTAGATGACGGCTCTGAACTCAACATTTTCCCTCAAAAGATCTTGCCTATCTAGGGAATAAATGAAGGGATGCTCAAGAAATCTGGAACGGCCATTAAAGCTTATGATAACTCCAAAAGGTCCATCCTAGGGACCTTCAAAGCAACAGTAGAAGCAGGAGAGATAGAATCCCTCACAACCTTCACCGTTATAGACATTCCTATCACGTTTTCCCTCTTGGTCGGCCAACCATGGTTCCATGCACTGGGATGCATCCCTTCCACTCTACACCAGAAGGTGAAGATACTATATAAAGGGAAGATTGTGACCCTTGAGGCAGATGAGGAGTTAACTATGGCTTCTATATGCGCCACTCCAGAACAAGTAGGCGGACTTCTCATGCCCACCATAAGAAAAGACAAAAACTTACCTCAGTGGTATAAATGGGTGAAGACCTACATGGGCCAATGCCTTACCCTGGGAGCCGGCCTAGGGGCACGAGAGGAAGGCCCCCCAGAATTCAAGTTTGCAATGGGAAATTATAACCCCTCTGGACTTAGCTATCAGGGCAGGAACCGACTAAAGACATGTCAAGAAGATGTCAAATGTTAGAAGTATTTGTTCGACTTTATTAGGGCAAGCCAAAACCAATCAAAACCAAAGAGGGAGAAGTGCATGGCTATAAAATATTCTCTAATATTGCAAACTTCAGAGACACTGCTGCCCCGACTAGTCACGAAAGGCAGATGGAAAAGAGAAAAACCCCACCTAAAGAGTAGACTGCCAAGAGATAAAAGATGATGAACCAGTCAAACATAGAAGAATTGACCATGAGATTGGGTAAGCTAATGGAAGCCCATCTCAAAGATAGGAATGTTGAAGCAAAGGTGCGAGGAGAAGAACCTTCATAAGAAGGAATGGATAAGATAATCTTCGAGTTAGCCTAGCTTATGATTGAGGGAAAATTTAGGGTGGGAGACACCATCACCAGTAGCAGCACAGAAAGTCCAGACAAGGAGACCCCGGAGCCTAATGAAGACATTTCAATCTCTGATATTTAGTGATAATGATAATAGCAATAAAGTAAACGACTTTTCTTACTTGTGTGATGCTTTCGATTATATGCATTCATCTCATCATACATCAAACATTTTTAGTATTCATGATAATCTTACGAAAGAAACAAATATAGGACAAGGAAATGATCCTAAAATGGTAATGATCTCCGCTGACCTTGATCCCAACTAGAGGCAAAATTGGTAGAAATACTCAAATCCCATGTGAAAGTATTCACTTGGTCCTACGACAACATACCCACAGTCGACAGAACTATTGTAGAGCATAGGATCCCCACTGACCCGTAGATACGATCGGTCAAGCAAAAGTTGTGAAGACTAAGACCCGAATAGGTTGAAAAAGTCAAAGAAGAAATAGCGAAACAAATTAAAGCCAAATTCCTGGAAGTCATGGAATACCCAGAATGGTTGGCGAATGTCATACAAGTGGTTAAGAAAGATGGCATGGTCTGGGTCTGTGTTGATTTTCGAGATCTCAACAAAGCCTCACCTAAGGATGACTTTCCTTTGCCTTATATAGATGTGCTAATCGACAGTGCAGCCAGAGTAGCCATGTATTCATTCATGGACCGTTTCTTAGGATATAATCAAATATTGATGAATGTCATCAACAAATTCAAGACATCCTTCATTAAAAATGAGGAGTACACTGTTACAAAATGATACCATTCGGACTGGAAAACGCTGGGGTGACCTATCAAAGGGTTGTTACCACTTTGCTTCATGACGTGATACATAAAGAAGTAGAGGTATATATGGATGACATGTTGGTAAAATCACCCACTCCTGAGGAGCATCTACCTGTGCTTGATCGCTTCCTTACCAGAGTAGAGAGGTACAACCTACGACTTAACCCAAAAAAGTGTGTCTTTGGAGTAACCTCAGGGAAGTTACTAGGCCACATTGTTAGCCAACTAGGCATAGAAATTGGCCCTGATAAGGTAAAGGCGATCCTTGACATGCCCCACCAAAACTGAAAAGGAAGTCCAAAGCTTCCTTGGATTAGTATAGTACGTCAGCTGATTTATCGCCAAACTAACCATAATTTGTGAGCCTATATTTAAGCTTCTCAGGAAGTAACAACCCTTCAAATGGAACTTGCAATGTCAAGAAGCTTTCAATAAGATCAAGGCTTACTTATCCAGCCCACCAGTGTCAAAACCGCCAGCACCAAGAAAGCCTCTCACCTTATACGTAGCCATTGAAGAATCCTCCGTAGGGGCAATGTTGGTACAAGAGCACAAAGACAAGAAAGAACACGCTATTTACTACCTCAGCAAGAAACTCTTGGAATATTAAACTCGATACACTATAGTAAAAAAGACCTATGCCTCTATGGTCTGGTTAATGAAGAAGCTTTGGCATTACTTCCATTCCTACAAAATCCAAGCTGTTGCAAAGGTAGATCCCATGAAGTACCTTTACCAAGCGCCCTCCGTGGCCGGGAAACTATCTAGCTGGTTGTTGCGCCTATTGGAATTTAACATCGAGTACGTCACCAGAAAAGTGATCAAAGGACGAGCCGCGACAGAATTTCTGGCCAACCAACCCTTAGAATCCAACTATGCCAAAAACCTTGAATTCCCAGATGAACAATTGGCCACGATATCAAAGGAACCCCAGAAGTGGACCATGTACTTTGATAGGGTGGTGAACCGTAAGGGAGCCAGTTTAGGAGTTGTAATTGTATCCCCGAGGGAGGGCTAATCCTACTCTCTAAAAGGTTAGAATTCTCAGTAACCAACAATGGTGCTGAATATGAAGCATGTCTATTTGGCTTAAACTCACTACTTATATTAGGAGAAAAAGAAGTGGCAGTCATCGGGGACTCCGCTCTAGTCATCAGACAAGTAGCAGGAGATTGGGAAGTGAAGGAGGAATCACTTTGCCATATTTAGAGTCCGTATGGGCCAGAGCATCTCTCTTAGAAAAATGTGAATTCCATCACGTATTGGGAGAAGAAAATTAGATGGCAGACTCATTAGCCACTCTAGCCTCAATGTGGAAAAACCCAGAACAATAACCCATGAGGCCAATAGTAGTGGAAGTAGTGAACACTCCATACTACCTTACCTCAGTTGCATAGATCTCTGCTGAACCAACACCTTAGTACAACGATATACATCAATACCTCAAAAATGAGACGTTCCCCATAGAAACTACCGATGCTAATAGAATAACCTTACAGAATCTGTCAGTTAACTTTAGACTCATGAGCATGTGATATTTTTGGATATCTTCTAATGGAATCCTCCTTAAATGCCTTAAACAAGCAGAAGCTGACAAAGTCATGCAAGAGATACATGCAGGGGCATATGGTCCCCATATGCATGGAATAATGTTAGCTTAAAAAGTACAACAAATGGGGTACTTTTGGCTAGCCATGATAGCTGATTGTACGAACCTAGTCAAGAATTGTCTTGAATGCTAGATTCATGGTAATATTAGTCACCTACCGCCAATCAAACTCTAGCACCTGGCTACGCCAGGGCCCATCTCGGCCTGGGGCATCGATATCATAGGAGAAATCAGACCATCCTCGACCAATGGGCATAAGTTCATCATAGTTTCGATATACTACTTTTCAAAATGGGTCAAAGCTGAATCTACATGGGAATCGCCACTAGGAAGATGGAAAAGTTCATTCAGAGGCATATCTTTGTATGATAAGGTGTACCATACCACGTGGTATCTGACAATAGAGTACAATTCCAGGGAGAGACCACCCACCTACTAGAACGGTACAACGTCAAACATCATCACTCATCACCATATCGCTCTCAAGCCAATGGGACAGTGGAGGCAGCCAATAAGGCCATAAAGAAATTTTTTTCCAAAACGGTGGTTACCCATCTAGACTGGGCTGATCATCGACCTTACGCGCTTTGGGGCTATAGCACCAACGTCAAGACCTCAACAAGTCGAACGCCTTTCTCTTTGCTATATGGAATGAAGGAGGTTCTCCTTATTGAAATTGAAGTCCAATCGCTTCATCTGGTGCTCGAGCTAAAGCTACACAAAGATGAATGGGCTAAGTCCAGCTATGACACACTTAACACCATAGACGAAAGACATGTAGAAGCCCTTGATAGTTTGAGGATGTATCAATAGGGAATGGCCCAAGCCCACAATAATCGAGTAAGGAAGGTTGAGACGCCTCCTAAATTAGGCAACCTTATGCAAAAGCAAGCAAAGCCACCCATACAGACCCTAGGGGGAAATTTCGCCCCAATTAGGAAGGTCTATACGTGCTAAAATGAATCCTTAGCAAAGGAGGTGTAAAAATCATTGTTATGGATGGGAACGAGTTCACTAACCCAATTAATCAGGACAAGTTAAAGTTGTATTATGTTTGAAGGTTAGTGCAGAACATAAGAAAATCCCATTGAAAAGTCATCACCAATGTCAATTTCATCCCACGATTTGTGTCTTTAGAAGATCATGAATATTAAAAGTGAATGTAGTAAGATTAAATGGAATGCATTAAAAGGAAGCACACATATATTACATTAACGCCCGAAATAAAGTCGAGGCTTTATTTCACAAATTTATAAAAACATGAACTAATGGCTAGGACCTACCATATGATGACTGTAGCAGCGAGTGAGTGCCAGCCTTTCTATTCTAGAAGGCGCTACCTTGATGGAAGAGAGCCACTCCACATACACTTCATCAGGGAATATGTTAAATGGTAACTTGTAATTCATGATGGTCAGCGTACGGTTATCCTGTTTGGTTCAAACATGGACCTGCCACAAAGGTCCCCAAGGTCTCGTGGACGAAGCATGAACATACTTCGGCACGTACTGAGAACGGCCATATTATCACCTTATGTGTTTCGGGAAATAAAATGATATTCACTCTAGGCCCAACAGTTGAACGCCTTGAGCCACTGTATAGGTAATCACCTCATCAATCTTCCACAAGGGGCAGGTCTACCTACTATCCCTCTCAGTTAACCTCTGTAGAAAATATAGCCATTTGCACAAGGACTGATCTCCATGGTACCCAGGTTGCATTCCCTACCCCTAAAAGTCTTTTGGGGCATAGGCATCTAGTGGTCCTATTAGTGCCCTAATCATCTGCAAATGCTCCATTAGCCACACCGGCAATAAGACAACCTCTTCAATAGGCTATTACTGAAGAAATATCACGATAAACGATGAGAAAACAATTAGCATACCCAAAGAAGTAGCCTGCTTCCTCCCACCATCGCATCATCACCCGAGTGAATTGAGTCCATGTAAATAAAAGTTTCTGCTAAGACCATAGCCATGGGAGACAATCTCTCTAAATTTTTGTGGACCACGGAGATCAACCTAGTGCTACATATCCAATTGTCTGATTCACACTGAAAACCCCCCATCAACAGCACAACCATAAGAGGAACCCAACTTTATTGACTAATAGTGATGGAGGAATAAATCTCCAAAGCCACGCCTATAACTAGCCCGGGCTAATCGGGATTGGTGGTCACGATTCTACCCCTTTTATAGTCAGAAAGTCTAAGGAAACTAAGTCTTTCTGCTCCATGGCGGCTCCATAGTCAGGCACCGTGATATAATGACTACAGGGGATGTCCATTATGGTATAGAACTCTTCGTAGAGAGGAAACAACTCTTGATTATTGAAGCAAAATACATGGTCTAGTGGATCCGACAGACTTATTGGACTCTAAAGAAGTGCGTCATCCAAGATGATGTTGTAGTAATATCGCATGTTGAAAAGGTGCTCAACCTGAAGTTGATCCTAATCAGTCAGGCTTAGAGTCCGAAGGTAGCCTACCATTTATGTTTTAAATCTATCCATGCCGACTTAATCATCGCTTAATAAAGGCAAGAAGGGACCGCAAGATCAATACCAACTGCATGAAAAGAAATTCGTTCTCAAGAAGGAACAACAAAAATGGATTTAGCACGTTAGAGCAACAAAAAGTAGTCATCCGTCAAGAAAATAAACAGGGCCTCAAAGGACCCACCAATCCATAAAAAGAAAAAGAAAAATATAAAGGGGCAAAGACACGCCCAATCTAACCTTCGAATATACTGGATAAAATTGCCAAGTAGGGCCCACAAAAAATATATGTATTTTGCACTGGGCTAAAATCTAAGAATCATATCTGCCTGAGTGGAGAGGGGTGTCAAAATTCAGTTGCGGTACCTCGGCACTCTCTCCTGCCCCTTCTTGCTCCCCCTGGCTTGGATGAACTTGAAGAGGTGGAACAATGAACGGAGGAGTCGATGGAAACTGGGAACTCGCCCTTGCAAATCCAGGCTGGCTCGGATAGCCGAGCATTGGGGAGAGCAAGAAACCTAAAGAACCAAACCGTACCTAAGAACCGAATCGAACTAAACCTAACCGGACCGGACCTAACTTATTAGGTTCGGTACTTGGTTCTAATATTTTTCTTATTTGGTATTAGATTCGGTTCTCGGTTCTAAGGAAAAAAACTAAAAGAACGAGAACCAAACCTAATTAATATAATATATAAATATATGAAAAAAATGCAAGGAACTTCATACTAGAAGCCTAACTAATAGTGAACATCAGAATATTTTATTTATATTTTTTCAAGTATTAATATTATAAGTATTATATGAAAAAAAACATAGAGGATTCCATATTAAAATTCAATAATTAGCGAACATTGGAATGTTATTAGTAATTTTGATTGATTTTTATTATTTGTTATATTTTATAAAATATAAATAAACTCATTAATTGAATCTTGATTGAATTAGTTTTTTTTACTATATTTTACTATTAATATAATAATTTTGAGTTTAGCAAGCTATCAAATTTCATAATAAGTAATTCAAATAATAATTACATCTTTAACATGAAAAGAAAATTTTGGTTCTGTACCAAACCGAACCAAAATATTTAGGTTTGGTCCGGACCGAACCGAATTTAATTAGGTTCGGTATTAGGGTCCTAATTTTCTTATTATTCGGTTTTTGGTTTATTTGGTTCGGTTCGATTCTTGGACCGAACTGACCAATGCTCTCCCCTAGCCAGGCATATGACTCTGCGCTCCATAACCAGATGGGTGCGGTGCATACTCCGAAGGTTGAGCCTGCCCATACTGACTATAGCCTGAGGATCTCATTGGGGGAGGCACCCTATAACCGGCTCTGAGTTGGTCCAACTCTGCGTTCTGTGCCCGAATTCTTCCCTGCAAACATTTCATGCATAAGCACTCATCCATGAATATTCATTGGAAAAGAAAGGAACAAGATTACTAGGCCTTACCACCATCTCTCTCACTATCCTCTCTCGGCACTTGTCAGACAAACCACATTTAGCACAAAAAACAAAGATAATTTGCATAACCAAATGTCAAAACTTACATAAGTCGTATCAGAAGGTGTGAAGGTCATGTCTACCCTGGTCGAGTCATCCGCACCAAAAGGGGGAAAGTATACCGATAAATCAGGTTGATAGATATGCAACCCTATGGGAACTTGATAATTTTGATGGCCTATGACATGGGAAGTAGCCTCACATGACATGTGTGGACCCCTTGACCTTTTGCCCTACAAAACAAAATGGGGGCAGAACTCGAAGAAATAACACAGTTGGACATTAAGAGATTATAGCGCGACCTGATCCTCCGGGGGCCAACCAAGTAAGCACTCAGTCACAAAATCTGGATAATAGCCGGCCTCGCCATACAACTCCACCATCTCACCCTCTCCCTTCAAGATGTTGAGAGTCTCCTCTACCAATTTTGGCTAGAATAACCACCTCGTGAGCTCGAGTGGCACCAGTCTCTCCCTTGGATACTTATCACATTGCACCACCCATTCTCCTAAATACCACTCGAGGGAAGAAGGACTCTTGAAAATTAGCCGCTTTGGCACCATCTCACCAGTAGCAGTCATAACCCTACTCCAACTAGAAGGGTTCCCCCACAGAGCATGATTGATCCGCAAACAAGCATTATCAATACATGCTGAAAGTGAAGCAATAAAAACATACACGTGAAGCTCACATCATTAAAAGACAGATTCTTGATTCACCTTTCGGCCTCAATAAAATCCAGGTTTCGCTAGGCAACCAACTACGAAGGGAGCTGAGGAAAGTAGGCAATGTCTTTATGAATCTTGGCCTTCATTGGCCAAGAAAGAATTCCCTTCTCAAAAGCCCAAATCTACAAAGGGGGAAAATGTTAGTCAATCCATGATATAAGTACATATGTATATAATAGATTTCCTGACAAGCTACCTCAAGAACTAGCTTGAATGACTTCAGCTGCAAAGTGTGCTTCCACGAAAACTAGTCTAGAGCTAAATATAGTTGTCCTAGTGCAGCTCTACCCCAAGCCAACTCCTTAAACTTCCTCAAAGTCACCAGGGAACCCAAAAGGTTCAGGTTGAGTGCCGAGTTACCAACAAGGAATAGGGTATTGGTCAAAGCATATAGCATGAAAGAATGAGGAATCTGCTCTTGGGTCGCATCATCAGTAGGGCCCTATTTCCTGGAGCCAACCAAAAGTCATATATATCATTGGCAGGAATTTCTTTGATCATACTAGAAAATCCCAACAGTTTCTATATGAGTATGGGGTCATAGTTACCCATATTCATAGCACAGTTAAAATGGATAATCTCCCCGTTAAATTGTAAACCATGAATGGCGGCAAAATCCAACAATGTGATGGTATACTCCCCGCACGGCAATTGAAAGGTGAAGGTCGACTCTAACTGTCTCCTCAAAATCGATGGCAAGACTGCATGGGAGTACCGAACCAGTTTCACTGGAATAAATCTCTCGATAGAAGCACTAAAACCCACATCCTCAAGGATCATCTTCACTTCAGGAGAAAGCACTCCGCACTAGGTGACAAAGTCATGGAAGTTATTGGCACCACGATGCTCGAGCCTCTGCAAGGACACAACACCATATGAAGGGACCGCTTATAGTAATTAAGCACCCAAAGATCCACGAAGCTTATAGCCACTAAGCACGAACATCCAAAACAAGCTAAGTCTGGGAATTTCTAAGGCATCATAAGGCTTATAGTCATAAAGTCCCTGAATTTTGCAAAACAGCAGCAATATATACAAAATAAAACATCACATATTGTTTCATGGACTATAAAAAAATTCGAAACACTCAAAATCGCGAAAAAAATTCTAACACAAGGTACTTATTAGATCGAAAAAGTACATTAGATCTAACCAACATTCAATTTTGAAACATTAGCCAATCAAAGAAATAAGCTTTCGAAGACAACAGTGTTGATTGACACAAGGAGCGTCGATCGATGCATCCTGAAGGATCAGAAGCATCAATCAAAGCTAAAGCTAAAATCTTGGATTTACAAAACGTCAAATAGGTAGTGCTCAGCAAAATAAAATATTCAACACCTTCAACAAGGCATGTACCATCAAAAAAGACTCCTAAAAGCGTGCCAATTCTAAAGAAAAGAGTTAGGAACTTACTGGAACACGGGAAAGATGGCACTCAGGTTTGAGAACAACCAGAATGGCCTTACCTCTATCCATGCCATGAAAATTCTTCCTCGTAGGAAGCCCGTAGTTGTCTTCCTTGGCAAGGAATGGGATGTGAACTATCTCCCCATGAATGCTTGCCTCTAGCACCGAGGTAGGGGCATGATTTCGATCATGGGAGGTCATGATCTTCGTCCACATCGTAATAGATGAAAGCCGTATGAGAATTAGAAGAAAGGAGAGTGTGAAAAACTCCAACATAGTTTATGTTGATGGAATAAATGCAAGAAGATAGGGTTTCTATATGGGATGTGTTTTGTTTGCAGAAAGACTATGAAATTTATAGGGTTTTTGATTTTGTCGATCGACATAATGCATATGTGTCGATCGATGCAAGTCTTGACATGACTTTTAATGCTTGTAACCGCTAGAATTCAAACGGTTGAAATCTAAATGTTTGCATTGACAAATAAAAGCCCTATGCGTCCATCGACGCATATTAAAAAATGGCCTTTTCTGCCTTTTTTGGGAACAAATTGCAGTGCCAATTAAAACCTGAGGATTTTTTAAAATTGCATTTTCTATGAAAATTGTTTTCTAAAATACTAGCGGACCCAAAAATTTTCAAATAAACAAACTCTGTGAGAATCTTAAAAAGGGTTTTATTTTTCAAAACTAGTCAAACATTAATTGATCGAAGGGGCAAAAATATTTTTTCAAAATTTAGTCGATCAAATAATGTTGACTATATTCTCGTAAAAGCACGCACATTTCTTTAACTCACCATGCTCACTTCGCGTATGCAAAAACTTTACCTCTACGGTATAAGTTCTTGTATGTGAGGGGCATCCTGTGAGCACGGTCCATCCATGGCTGATGATGTCCAAGAACTTTTTCAAGAGATGGCAAGCCATTATTGGCAAAAGATAGCATTTTGTCCAAACTGCAAACCCCTCCGAATAAATAAGATCCTGACACCTTGAAGATTAGTGCCGATCGACACATGTCATGCAAAGCATTGCATAGATCAATGAAATTTTATAATGACGATCGATGTTGCCACATGTCAGTTTCTCTGATGACTCATCAAACCTACAAACATGACTCAGCAAGGCTATCACTACCCTGATTACATTGATCGACGCTCCCAGTTGCGTCGATTGATGCTCATAGGGGAATCTAGACCTGATGACTCAGTGAAGCTATTCTGACAGCCATTGCATCGATCGACACTGCCAATTGTGTCGATCAACGCTCTCAAAATTTCTATAAAAGGAAAGTGCCCTTGGACATTTCCAATAATAATCGAGATTCAAATCACCAACCACCAAGCTTCTAATTCCAAAATTAGAAATCTCTCAAACCCTTTTCGTCCTCTAAGGATATCGAGCCTATGCTAAAACTATACCAAGGTATAGACACTCCTCCTTGATATAGTTTTTAGCTAAAGAGATAACCACACATTCCCAAAAGGACTTCCTACACAATTTGTTGAGGTTACCCCCGCAGGAACCTTGAGAAATTCCCAGCAATAAGATCGGTTCTAGTCGGTACCAGGCCTTCTAGTCATCCTGAAGCACACAAAAGGTAACTGAGGGTTAAAATATTGCTTTTTCTCCATCGAGTATTAGTCTTGTCATGCTGGGCCCATGCTTCAAGGGCTAGGCCCTGCAAAGGTTGTATCTCCCTAACTCGTATCTTGGCTTATTAACATAACAAGATTTTTAAAAATATGATTTGTTCAAATTCAAATGATAAGTAACTTTTCTTCTGGGACTAGAATCTCTCTTTTATCGGTATTGGAATCCAACTCGGATTAGCTATACCACTAATTTCCTGAAAGAGTTGATTCGGGTGGCAACTATTATATTATATAAAATAGGGACCCTGATCTCGCATCTAACAAGGGCCAATCCCCAAGGGAGACCTCGAGCCCTTTGCCCAGTTGGTAATGCCATTTATGTTCACACACACAACGAGCCCTATGCTCTAGCGACAACTCCTAACATAAACACCCGGGAGTCTTGTATTTGCCACGCCAATCCGATTGGTGACCCAAAAGGGTCCAGCCATCAAAAAGTCTGCCCACTCATATGGATGCAGGCATCCCTATCAGCCTCGGGGACCACTCCGACCCCCTTCTAGTACTCATATAGCTGCCCATAGCACAATCGCCCTACCTTGGGCTTCGACCCAAATAGCTCGGTCACCCTCTTCACCACCGGTCCGTTAAGGTGGTTTCTCTCCATGTATATATCAAAGTGAATCACTTTCTTTATCCATGGCAACCCAATCATCACCACTATATTGGAGAAAGTAATCGTAACCTCCCTAATTTAAAAGTGAAATGTGTGAGTGGTCTCAGACCACTTCTCAACCAAGGTGGTCAAGGCTGAATGAGAAAGCTTTGGCATCAAGAGGGGCATGGTTCGGGCTAGATCCCCAAACCCCATATCATCAATCATAGCCACAAGCATAGAATCTTTCTTGTTTATGTATTGCCACCACTCGCCTATGGTTCCCATACCTCTAGTGCAAGTATGGGTATGTGGCTATAAAATCAGAAAGGAATGAATCAGTTAAGTCACTCAAATTCTATGTTGCAATTTTTTCTTGAAAGCTATTAAAGCCGCTGTTGGGGCAATGATGCCACCGGCGACATCACCCATATCTCTGATGGTGTGGATGATGTTACCAGTGACATTGCTGAATCCAGTACTGACATGGCATGATTTCCCCCCTTTTAATGGCCTAAAACTGCTAGCAACAATAGCGATGTCATCGGCGGCATGGTTTCTATGGGTAAAATATAGATTTCTTCCCAAAATTGCACAAAATACCCAAAATCACAATCAATCAATTCCAAGGCATAAAAACGACATAAATAAAGTAAAACTGAACCTATAACATGCATTCTAACATGTATCGATTATTTTCAACCCTTGATATTCAAGTTTTTGAGTCTAAGAACTGAAATCTTCAAATTGAAACAAAAAGGATTTGAGTTTTGTAGGATTACTTGAATGTTAGAGATGTGATCATTCTTGTTTGGAATGAGATTATCGATTGGAGCGGCTGTCCCATATTCAAAAATAATGTCAGATTCCTTGAAGCTGTATCCCACATGAACTGACAGAGTTTCAGCCCCTCAATGGAAGAATCGGGCAATTCCTCAAACTTAGAGCTGCTAGAATTTTGGCCAAAAATCTTTTTCATGGTTGAAAATCAAAAGGAAAGAGAAAGGCTTGCGTTTGTTTGAAGTAGAATAGAGAGAAAAATAGGCTTTCGGCTTCTATAAGGGCTACAATAGGCAAAATAGAGTTTAATCCTATATTAAACACCCCTGTGGAATTCAAGGAGTTTAAATCAATCTGAAACTGCCCATGCATGCCGCCGACGACATCAGTTCAAATCGCTAGTGACATCGCCCATGCCGCCGGCAGCTTCAACTTTCCCAATTTGAATTTTGAATTATTTTGACTGGTAAAAGATTCCATGTGGCACTCATATTGTTGGCGGTATCGATCTAGATCACCGGTGGCATCAGCTAGGCCACCAATGATATCAAGACTACCCCCTGCTTTTTTCAACAAATCTGATGGAATCCTGGCTCAAGCCCCGACATCCCAAGAATTCTGAAACCCTTGTACTTTTAATTACAACGCTTTTACTATTGATTGAAAGGGAAAAAATATTTTTGTTTCATAAAATTGATGAAGCAGTAAAAACATTATCTAAAAAGCAGCCAAATCTTGTTTATTAGTTAATTGTTATAGGAATGACACTTCACAATCCTCAAAGCCCAAGCCCGACCAAGGGGCAACCAATCTCAAACCTCAAGCCCAACCAAGGGGGCCAATAAATGTGAAAGCCCAAGCCCGACCAAGGGGCAACCAATCTCAAAGCTCAAGGTTGACCAAGCGGCAAACCTCTCTATAAAGCATAAGTCTGACCGAGGGGAAATAAAATATGCAAACCTTAAGCCTAACTAAGGAGCAACCAATCCACAAAGCCCAAGCCCAACCAAGGGACAAACCTTGTCATCCATCACATACAATTCCTAACCCTTGCTCTTTTGTATGATCATACTGACATGTGGCAGAAGTGATCCCTCGAGGGGCAGCCCGTAAGCATAGGATTTTATGGTCCCTCTCGTGAGAAGATGATGACATATGCCCGATTTCATTCCTCAAAATAAAAATTATTTTTTGGAATTTTTATTATCGATATAAAATTCTCTATGAATTTTATATTTGGAAAAATTCAGTTTGGCGTGTCCGATAACGCGTCTGATGGTAGCTCAGACCGATGATTTACACCCAAAAAATAATTTAGTCCAAAATACCCATTAAAAATGAAAAAATAATCTTAATATCTAAGTTTTTCCTTCAAAATCACCTTTTGCCGGATTTCCTCTCCTTTTCCCCAAGGTAAAAATTCTAAGTCACATAGCTCTTTGGATTTTATTTTACTTATTTGTTGTGTTTTAGTCACTATTGGAGCTTAGTTTTGGGTTTTTGGTTGCTCTTTGGCCAAAAATAGCTACTACAAGAAGCTGAAGCCGCTGGAGGGATTTAAGGTCGCTAGCGGTATCAACCATGCCGCTAGTGGCATCATTGATACCTCTAGTGGCCTTTCCACTAGTGGCCCCATTTTCTTATAGGACCATTTCTTTATGGTATCCAGAAAATTATGTAACCTGCCTGCGTAGTTGAGATCATCAGCGACATCATCCATCCACTAGCGGCCTCAGTCATGCTACCAACAGCATGGCTTTCTGGACAGCAATGCCATTTTCATTTATTTTCCAACCTAGTTTAAATTTCTGAAGCTAGGATGTATAGTGCAACAATAAAGATCCAAAACCTTTTGAAAATAGCCCCCACCCCATACCATGTGACATCTTCACTAATAATCCGATTAAAATAAAATCAAGTCTGAAATATGGATATAACGGAATTTCCCCGCAAACGCCGTTTAAATCTTATTTTAGCCATCTAACTGGGCTCCATAAATTGTAAATAAAATATGCCTTATTCAAACTAGCTTGGGTCTTGTTTTGTTTACTAACTATGCATGTTATGTGATATATCTTGTACAATGTGCCGTACTTGATGTAGGTGGGACACTTCAAGAGGAAGCGCCTATCATTACAAGTAGTCCAGGTAGTCTAAACCGCAACCCATTAAGTAGTACCCTCCCAGGGGTCACGACGAAGCTGAAACATAGTCATGATTAAGGTAAGCCACTTAACTACTCATAATTGTGTTCAAGGTGTAGGTCAAAAGAACGTACTTGCTCAAAGGTGAGGCTCCTCAAGATCTGCCTCAAGTCAAAAGAACTCCTGGTCACCACAGACCAACCTTGAGTCCACTTGCTGAGTACAGGAGCATCCTCAGTAGCATCCCCCATCTTCATAGGCATAAGAAGAAGGCTGTGCTCATATTCCCATATCTTCATTGAAGTACAGCAAAGACAAAAGAAAATAAACCATTAGTTAAAGACGATTTCAAGAAGAAAGAAAGGAAAAAGAAATTTAAACACAAAAGCAATGAAGCATTGAATGTACCTAAATGAAGAGGTGACCAGCCTTCACCTCCCTCTTATCTCCTCGGGCGCAAACATCCAGCCCAAAATATAGCTGACCAAGAGCGGCTCTACACCAGTTCGACCTTAGGACCTAAGCCAAGCCCTCGGGAGCTTAAAGCAGGCCATAATGTAGTTAGGAGTGTGAGAATAAAAGCCCGGGCATGCTAATCACATTGATCATCAGTCAAATCCCTTTGGGTCAGCCAAAACATCTTCAGCTTCTTGTATTTAAAGCGAGTAGCATCAGGCCTCACCCCTAGCTATTGCTCTACGGAAGCTCAAATGTGGATGTCAAAGTGGAAGTGGTCCGCATACACATCAAAGTGTATGGTAGTCCCAGTGATAGGTAACCCTGTCATAGGCACCATGTCTGACGAAGTGATCATCATCTCGTCCACCAGGAGGTGGAAACTATGTGTCACATTGGACCACCACTCAACTAGCATGGTGAGAGCCCTAACAGAAGTGTTAGGGCCCTTGGCCCTCAAGCTTGGCGCCAGATCTTCAAATCTAGCATCATAGATCCACTGACGGACGCTAGCGTTAGTAATGGCATCCCACTAGGTCCAACTAATGGAAAGAGATCCTAAATTCATCCTCAAGAGCTCCTATAAGAAGAAAAAAAACCACGATAAGTATCTCAATTTCTAGTGTTCATGCATATATAGGAATTATATTGATTAAAATACAATTTAGAATCATGTTATAGTACCTAGAAATCATGAAAATGACTGAAAGCCTGAAAATGCATGAAATGGGATTTCTATCATCTGCATTGCAGTACTGTGATTAATGGATCATGGTACCCTAGTCAGGACACGGTACTATATTCATGATCACTATACGGTGATTGATTGTGATACAGTGCTAAAAGGCAGTCTAAATTTTGATTCTCCTAAAAATCCAAAATACGGCCTAAAATCTAGGATCCTAAACCTAATACAAGTTATCTAGGTAATTTCAACTAATTGGGAGCCTTCTAGAACCCTAAAATCTAACCAATCATGCATTTTTTTATTTCAATTCAAAATTCTAGGTTGTAAATCCTTTCAATTCAAAATTGAGATCCAAAATAAAGAGATCTAAAACACTAACTAGTATGTAAGAAGCATGATGCAGGTGGCAGTGGCTAAGACTAAACTCTTGGCACCTTTTGAGCTCTAAGTGCCTCCCATCCGAATCCAAACAATAAGCCTTTCTGACATTCAATCGAAATCAATAAGTCCGTGGAATCAAAGTCAACTCAGCCTGAATGATGGGTCGTGCGTTCTCATGCCCAGCTAAATGAAACATGATGAAATCTAGGTCAAAAATTGAGAGAAATAAAAAAAAGAGGGAAAAGTGCTCTGATTTGCGATTTTGAAAAAGTGTGCCTTTGAATCAGAAAAGAAGGCATTTTATAGGTTTAGGAAATTTATTGATCATGGTACCATGATCATTGAAATTGGTGCCATTATCTAAATCACAGTACCATGATTTATTTTACCAAGACAATTTTTTGCCCTTTATTCAAAGGGGCAACACAACAAAGCTCACTTTTCTTGTCTAGAAGATTCCTCGATAGGATATTTCAACAAAGTGTTTCGATAATTGTTTTAGCCCTAAAAGATAATCTAACCCTTTCCGTCAAAAGAAACCAATCAAGCAAAAATCTTAATTAATCCCCAATAGATGATCAAATTCCACCGAAGACCCGGTCTCTCCGGCAAATACTTTATCCCCAACGGGTGTCTTCAAGCTCTATTGACTTTGAAATTCCCTAGCAGACAATCCAACTTCCCTTGAACAATCACTTTATCCCTAAAAAAAACCTAAACCCATTCAAGATGCAATAATCTTGAGTACCAAAACCAATTCGAGATGAAATAATCCCGAGCTTCTCATTCGTTCGCAGTGGAGTAGACATCACTCTTAGAAAACTAAAACCCATTCGAGATGAAATAATCCTAAGCTTCCCATTCCTTCATAGTGGAGCAGACATCACTCTTGGAAAACCAAAACCAATTCAATGAATTAATCCCGAGCTTCTCATTCCTTCACATAGGAGGAGACATCACTCTTGGGAAATTAAAACTGATTCGAGATGAAATAATCCTGAGCTTCTCATTCCTTTGCAGTAGAGTAGACGTCACTCTTTTGAACCAAAACCTAATTGAGATGAAATAATCCTGAGCTTCTGATTCCTTCACAGTGAAGTAGACATCACCATTGGGAAGCAAATCAAAGATATTTCAGGATGCAATAATCCCGTAACTAAAACGATTTCGAGATGAAATAATTTTGAGCATCAAGACTAGTTTGAGATGAAATAATCTTGAGCATCAAGATTAGTTCAACATGAAATAATCTTGAGCATCAAGACCTGTTTAAGATGAAATAATCTTGAGCATCAAGACCGGTTTAAGATGAAATAATCTTAAGCACCTGATTTCTTTGTAGTGAAGCAGATATCACTCCTAGAAGTCAAAATTAGATTTAGTGGCCTTGCTATCTCCAGTACAGCCATTGAACAGCCTTATTAATCATGATGAAGTGGCTCAGATCAGTTAGAGATGAATAAATGTTTTAACCATCCAGCATGTCATAGAAGTTCGAGCAACTAGCAGTTATTCTTCACATAATCATTCTTAATTGAAAGGGCAAAATTTTTTGTTTCTGACAAAAATCAATTAAGAAATGATTATGTTTTAGATCAACAAGTAAATATTCCTTATCTCTATTCTATGCATTCTGGTCGCACAAACATTTAAGACCCCGGTCTTTATGTCTTATGAGGGGCAGTCTGTTAGCACAAAATTTTGATGACCCCTTAGTCGATGATGAAAAGTTTATAGTTTACCTTCGATATTCTTACATTTTAGGTTCATGAGTTAGTGTACGGAAATGAGCCTCGAAAAATGAAAATCCTATCTCATTTAAGGAGCCAAATGAGGTTTTTGCTTTACCCCAATCGATTGGGGTTCCATGACCGATTCTTTCCCAATTCAGTTCACTACCTCAAATCCAAATTTCCTGTTCTAAAACCCATGAATCACGGCATCGTGATCCCTATAATAGTATCATGATCGACTAATAATCAAAAATATTTTCTAAATAAAATCCCTTTTCCACTTTAGTTGAGGTTTGATTTTTTGCCCGTTTTTAGAGGCAAGAAATATGTAAGTAGAGCCCCAAACAAAAGAAAAATATACAACTTAATATTCTAAATACTTTCTATAAATTCCTTGGTGAATTAGCAAAGTTCTGTAGGGTTTTCTACTTTTATTCGTTCTAGTTTATAACAACGAGAGGAATTGACTTGCTCGATTTATCTTTTTGTTATTTACAAACATTTAAAAGTCCTCTCTTCATTCTTTTTAGTTCTTTGAGGTTCTCATCTTCAAGATTGCTCCTAAACTTAAAAAAAAGAGTCCAACTCCAATAGGTAATCACCTCAGACTAAAACTTAATTCATTCGAAAGAAGCTCAAAATGACAATTTGGGTAGTGAACTAAAGATTGAAGTCTCTAAATCCTATTAGATTGATTTCAAACCTAAGTTCTACTATTTTTAAATTGAACTCTAAGAGAATCAACAAAGAAAAACCAAGAAAAGATGGAGTGATTCCACTTTTCTTACCTTTTCTTCACTTATCTGATTAGAATTTACTGTCTCTCACTAGAATTTTCTCTTAAATTCTAAATTCAAGTTGCTAACCCCCTCTTTCATATGATTGTGGGCTTTTTATGGATGTAAAATTGAAAGAGCTGAATTTTTTCAATCCCCAATGGGTATAAATCAAAGGAATGGCAAAAAGTTGGTTGCCTGCATAAAGTCAAACTACCAGCGGTATGAGCAATACCGCCGACGGTATCATTAAGCCGGTGGTGGCTTCATGACCCTAAACAAGTTTGAAAAGTGGGTATGGCCTAGTATAAAAACTGGATTAAGGGTCAAATCCACCCTAAAAATGTTGAAGCGGGATTTTTTGAATTATTTGAGATATTTTTTATATTTTTAGGATATTTAGGACTATTTTTATTTTTGGGCATAGATCATCGGTTTGTCTTCTACAGGACGTGTAGCTGGACACGATGAATTGAATTTTTCCAAAAATAAAAATTTGAAAAGAATTTTTAACGAGGATTAAAATATGAATGTACATCAATATTGTTTCATGAGACGAACTACAAAATCTTGTGCTCACAAGCTGCCCCTCGAGGGACCACAGCTGACACAAGTCAGTATGGTGTCGCAAAAAGAGCAAGTGTTTGGAAATCATACTTTATTCTGGTAGTAACTCCATTTAATATTTAGTTGGTTTGGACCCTTAGGATGACATGAAATTGCTTCTGCCAGTATCTCTTGACAGTTAGTGGATTCACTCCATAAGGAAGACAAGAAATTGCTTCCTTTAGTACTTTTTGATAGTCGGTGGATTTGTTCTATAAGGATAATAGGAAATTGCTTCCTTAAGTACCTTTTGACAATCAATGGATTTGCTCCATAAGGATGACAGGAAATTGCTTCCTCTAGTACTTTTTGATAGTCAGTGGATTTGCTCTGTAAGGATGGTAGGAAATTGCTTCCTGTAGTACCTTTTGACAGTCAGTGGATTTGCTCTATAAGGATGACAAGAAATTGCTTCCTCTAGTACCTCTAATCGAGATTTGGTGGGTTTGCTCTATAAGGATGATAAGAAATTGCTTCCTCTAGTACCTCTAATCGAGATTTGGTGGGACTAACCCAAGAATGATGATATGTTGATTGCCCCTTGTGGTTCCAAGGGGTCGTACCTGTTAGAAGTGATGAGTAAAACAAGACTAAACAGATTTTTAAGTAACATTTTTATTGCTTGATCGATTTTGTAAAATATAAAAAAATTTTGCCCCTTCCATCAATAGTAAAAAAGTAGTAATAAAAGGTGTAAAAGTTTTAGAAATCTTGGGTTAGGGTTCATATTGAAGTCCCATTGGATTAATGAAAAGGCTTGAAAAGGATTCTTAAATCACTTAAGAAGCCTTCATGTGATCATCTACTAGGATGAAGCCACCGATGGTATGGAGTGCCACATGGATCATTGACCAGTCAAAGAAGTTAAAAAAATTGCCTCAGTGATATTGAAACTGCTGGTGGTTTGGGTGACACTACTGGCAAAAAGGACGATACCACCGGCGGTATGGAGTAGTAGTTTTGTGCTTAACTAAATTCCTTGACTTTCGAGTAGTTGTTTAATATGAATTAAAACTCCCCTTCCTCCTATTTTGAATGAATGTAGTCAAAATACCATTCTTCTTCACTAAAGTTCCTCTCTTTTCTTTCTCTTTGATTCACCATGGTGAAGAAAATCCCCAAACGCATACCGGTTGCCAAGGCTGCAGGGAGTTGCCCGATTCTTCTATCTTAAGGCTGAAGCTCTACCCGGTCCTCATTGGTTATAGCTTGAAAGAATCCAAGGTCGTGTTTGGGTATAGAATTGCGGCTCCTATCAATAATCAAACTCCGAAGAAGGAGGAGCAACTTTCTCATACCCAGGTAATTATATGAAACAAAAAATTTTTTGTTTTAGTTTTTAAGATTTTGGCCTGAACCCAAAATTATGCCAAGATAATGGACATAATATGAAATTAATAGGAAAAGGGTCATATAATGCATGCCATATGGTTATTTTCTTTTTATTTCATGCCTTAGGCTTGGTTTATTCGTTTTGATTGACTTTAGTTCAATTTTTTTATTCTATGATTCTGCCTATAGAAAATGATGTCACCAGGAGCTTGGGGATACCATAGGTGATATCAATGATATCGCCTGCAGCTTCAAGCCTTTGAAAGGCCTGAAGGGCCTTGTTAAGCCACTAGCGATATTAGTGATATCGCTAGTTGCCTCACTCATATCACTGGCGCTATGGCTGAAGTCGCCGGCAATACCACTACTTCGGCAGTGAAATTAGTTAGGTTCCAACAGGTTTAGGTTTTGTTATTATGCAATGCAATTGGCTTATTTGATCTAATTTCCTGATTTTGTGATTTTTGTAGCCACACTCCGTCACTAGTACCGGAGGGATGGGGACAATTGGTAAGTTGATGCAAATCAAGGAATTAGTCTAGAGCATAGAAATAATAAAGGTACGGAGATCAAGGGTAAGGATCCCTTATATATTCCAATTATAAGGTCTATGTTAAAGAGAACTCAAGACACTCTAAATGGACTTGTCAAAGAGATTTTCATGATGTAATCTACTTATTTGGGCCTGAGCAAGGATGAAGAATCAATAACTTTGATTCAAGTAATTGAAGAGTGATTCAAGAGTTGGTATAATTTTAATTAGCTTAAGTGAGCTTTGGACACGCATTTGTATAACACATGTTAACCCATTGGGATCTTAGTTAGTTTTTATTGGGCCAATTATGGAAGACCATATATGCGCTGCATATATGAATATGAATATGAATTTTATTTTATTTAATTAGGGTCATTTATTTTCTTTTATTTAAGATATTTTGTTTCTCATTTAGTAAAATCTCTTTTCTTTTTCTTTTTAGGATATTTTATTTCTCATATAGTTTCAGATTCCAATTTAGTAGAATTTCTTTCCTTATGCTTTTGGACTTCTTTCCTAAAGCTAAATGGGTCTTTATTATTTGCCTTTTTGGATAATAATACCATTTTCATGGTCTATGGTTAGGAGTACTATAAATAGAGACTTTTCTACTATGTATGGACATAGATATGAGATATTAATAAAAACCAAGATTTTTCCTTTGTGAAAATTCAGCTTTCTTTGAGTGTGGGTAAACAGGATCTTGTTCTTGAAGAATTATTTTGATTATGATCAATCTTTATGGCTAGGTAATTGAGGTTCAACCCCATAACTGATTCTTTCATCCAATTCAAAAGGTTGCATTAACTAAATGCTAGCGTGCTTATTCATTTTATTTGCTAGGATTGGTTGAGCTATTGCTATTTATTCTATCACTATTCATTTTTGCAATTCATAAAATTTAATCTTCTTTGTGTCTTTGAATCTCAATTCATGGTCGTGGAAATTCTTGAGTTCGGATTGCATTTCTCATAGCTGGATTCGCATCAGTTGGTATCAGAGAACAACTTAAATTGAGGTATGATTCTTTCCAGATTTCTTCTTTTTGTCATCACTTTCTTTACATAAATTGGATTCTAGCAATTTCAAATCCATTGGATTGTTAAGAGAATGATTTAAATTCCTCAAGAAGACTTCACATCAAAATTCATTCTAAAACATATTGAAAAAGGAATTCAAAAATTCTAAAAGTGGAATCTTTTAATTTCTTTATTTCTGCTTTGTTCATCGAGTTCTGCATCTATTTGCCTCTAGATTAAATAGGTTCGTTGAAGTTGTGTTTTATTTCTCATATCTTAAAAAGCCTTAAATTCGTTCTTCGTTTGTTTGATTGGTGACTTGCCGTTTTAATTATGAATTTGTAGTGTTCGTTTATTTGAATTCATAAACAAAAAAAAGGAAAAAAAAGAATCAAGTTTGTTCAATAAATCCGCAAGGAGAATAAACAAAATAAAAAATAAAAAAAAGAGATAAGAAAGCATTGAAAAAAGAATTCGGGATATGAAATATTTATTGGCAAGAAAATTACATTTATAATTCATACAAACTTAGACAAATTTCTGGATACCCTTGTCGTTTTTATTGAATATTGTCTACACAATCTTTTGTTGTACTTACATTTTTGTGTTTTGTCTCATTATTTTCTTATCTCATAGAATTCGTAGTTTCTATTATCCTTTTTTTTCCTTTTTGCCTCTGATGATTGATATTGTTTGGCTTGATTTATTGAGATCAATCAGCATAATAGAAAAGAGCGTGGATCACTATTGAGTATTCTGATTTTGTTATTTTCTTGCTTTTACATTAAATTTTTCTAATTATATCTGTCTAACTATGTCTGACAAGGAAGGGGACTCCTCTTATAAGGATGATCCAAAATATTTAAGGGCTACTATTGTAGTGGAAATGAAAAGAATGCAGGAAAGAAAGTTTGATATGGCGGAACTAATGAAGCAGTTAGAAGTTGAAGGCTCAAAGAGAAAGTCACATAACTTTTGAGGAATTACTCCATAAAGCGTCCAAAATTATGACATAGCTAATGCAATATATCTCCAACATTATGTAACTTTTGAGGAATTACTCCATAAAGCTGCCAAAATTGAGAAGCAGCTCTTTTAAAAAGGTAAGGCACGTAGTACTTCTACTTCTTCATTGTGGCAGTCAAGTTACAAATGTGAGGAAAAGGTTAGTCCATCTATTACTAAGCATAAATCTAATTTGTAGGGATAGGAGCATGCACTTGGCAAGGGTAAGACTACTTAAACTTAAAATAGAAACTGGGACATTCAAATCTTTAAATGTCAAGGTCGTGGTCATGTGATGCATGATTGTCCTAATAATCATACTATAATACTTAAACATGGAGAATACATGATTGAAAGTGAAACTGATTCTGATAATGAAATGTCTCCATTGGAAGATTGTAGTGATGTTGAATGTGGCCATGAATTCAACTCTATTAATCTTACTATTAAACATGTTCTAAGTGTCAAAAATAAAGAGTCTAATGAACAAAGAGATAATATCTTTCATGCTCATTGTCATGTTCAAGGCAAAATATGTGGTATCAAATTGGATAGTGGTCGTTGTTGTAATGTTACTAGTACTAACATGGTAGAGAAATTGAGTCTGCCCACAACTAGGCATCCAAAGCCTTATAGACTTCAATGGCTCAATGACAGAAATGAGGTGAAAGTAACTCAAGAAGTCTTGATCAATTTTGCAATTCATAGATTTTGTGACCTTGTTTTATGTGATGTGGTACCCATGCAAGCGTGCTATATACTTTTGGGTCATCTGTGGTAGTTTGATCGTGAGGCCATTCGTAATTGCAAGTTAAATAAAATCACTCTAATTAAGGAAGGAACACATTACACCTTGTTACCCTTGACACCGATACAAATTTATGAAGATCAACTTCATATTCAGAATTCAAT
Source organism: Euphorbia pulcherrima (assembly GCA_947683365.1). Lineage (NCBI taxonomy): Eukaryota > Viridiplantae > Streptophyta > Magnoliopsida > Malpighiales > Euphorbiaceae > Euphorbia > Euphorbia pulcherrima. The sequence goes on from CANTUS010000009.1 coordinate 25,316,544, forward strand.
GTCAAAGGAAGGGGTGTTGGTTAAGGAGAGAGAAAACAAGAGTGATAAACTTACTGAGGGTGAGAAAAGATAATAGGTGAGAGAAAAGGCTAGTGAATTGAGCTAGAGAGATGTGAGGAGAGAATAAAGTAAGGGCATTATAAAAGCAAATAATCATACATTATACGCCAAACGAAGGGATTTAAAGAAAGCTGAAAGTAAAAATTTGACAATGTTTCTTTTTCATTGCAAAGGGTTTTGGTTTTCCATAAATAAAAATGGCAATCCTCTTCCTAGTGTAGTTTCCTCTCTTTTATAGGAATTTGATGATTTATTTCTTGAAGAGATTCTGAGTGGATTACCCCTTTATTCGAGGAATTGAACATCAGATTGACTTTGTGCCCGAAGCATCTATACTGAATCAACCAACCTACAGAAGTAATCCCATAGAGACAAAGGAACTACAAAGGCAAGTTGAGGAGCTCATGTCAAAGGGTTTGTTACACAAAAGTATGAGTCCTTATAATGTTCCCGTCATTTTAGTTCCTAGAAAGGATGGGACATGGAGGATGTGCATGGATTGTAGAGCTGTGAACAAAATAATGGTAAAATATCGACATCCTATTCCTAGACTTGATGACATGTTAGATGAGCTCAGTGGGGTTATCTATTTCACTAAAATTGACTTAAAAGGTGGTTACCATAAAATTAGGATGAAAATTGGTGATGAATGGAAAATTGCTTTTAAAATAAAACATGGTTTATATGAGTGGTTAGTTATGCCATTTGGTTTAACTAATGCACCTAGTACTTTTATGTAGGGGAGAGCATTGGTCTGTTCGGTCCAAGAACCGAATTGAACCAAATAAACCAAAAACCGAATAATAAGAAAATTAGGAACCTAATACCGAACCTAATTAAATTCGATTCGGTCCGGACCAAACCTAAATATTTTGGTTCGGTTTGGTTCAGAACCAAAATTTTCTTTTCATGTTAAAGATGTAATTATTATTTGAATTACTTATTGTGAAATTTGATAGCTTGCTATACTCAAAATTAATATATTAATAGTAAAATATAGTAAAAAAACTAATTTAATAAAGATTCAATTAACGAGTTTATTTATATTTTATAAAATATAACAAATAATAAAAATCAATCAAAATTACTAACAACATTCCAATGTTCGCTAATTATTGAATTTTAATATGGAATCCTCTATTTTTTTTTCATATAATACTTATAATATTAATACTTGAAAAAATATAAATAAAATATTCTAATGTTCACTATTAGTTAGGCTTCTAGTATGAAATTCCCTACATTTTTTCATATATTTATATATTATATTAATTAGGTTCGGTTCTCCGTTTTTTTGGTTTTTTTCCTTAGAACCGAGAACCGAACCTAATACCAAATAAGAAAAATATTAGAACCAAGTACCGAACCTAATAAGTTAGGTCTAGTCCGGTTAGGTTCGGTTCGATTCGGTTCTTAGGTTCGGTTCGGTTCTTTAGGTTTCTTGCTCTCCCCTACTTTTATGCAATTAATGAATCATGTTTTACGGGAATTCATTGGTAAGTTCATAATTGTTTATTTTGATGACATTCTTATCTACTCTGATTCTCTATCTAAGCACCTTAACCATATTCAATATGTTTTGAGGCACGTTGGAAAGCACAACTATATGCTAACTTCTCCATGTGCACATTTTGTATGGAAAATGTTGTGTTTTTGGGTTTTATAGTTTTCGCGCTATGAACTCTCGGTGGTTGTTGATATGTGGATCTCCCTTAGAGCCTTATGGTGGGGTCCACTAGGGTTGGTTGATATAGGCATGATGAAACTATTTATTTTATGTTTGCACATTTTAACAAATTTTAATGACTAAAAGAATAGAGGCCCGAATCTCGATACAAATGATAGAGTCACAACCTAAGTTGTCCACTTGGGTGGGAGACTCATACCTTTTGCATCAGAGATTCAGGTATCGGATGAGTCACTTATTTCTCATTTAGTTAATTCAAAATTACATTCATCGCGTAAAATTGTTTTATTTTCATCATTCAGGGAATTATTACAGAAATACTATTTTTCTACACTGTTTTACACTCAATTTATACATTCAACAATTCATAATAAATCATAAGTAATAAATGGGGGATAAAAATTACAACCGGGGGAAATGGGGGAATTGCAAGGGAACCTATTCATTTGTTCTAAGTCATAAAACAAAATAAATGAATTTGTCTCCATCCACAAAGATTAGCATAGTTTACGACACATTAAAAGTTAGCATTTTGTTATGAAAAATTTGATTATTTTAGCTTGGCGCATGAGCGGGCGGCTTCTAGGATCAATAAGAAATAACACATCTTCAACGCATTTTGTTACGAAAACACATTTTAACTTTTTGTGGGTAGATTTACTAGATTATTAGTGAAATTGATCGCAAGGAAAATAGTGATGTTGATTGATTTTAAAGGTTAAAAAGGGAACTTTGGATTCTGCCCAGGGGCCAGTACCCGTACGGGTGGGGTGGGACCCATATGGCTACTGGGTAGGACCCGTACGGGTGTGGGGAACCCATATGGGTCCTGTCTAGTCCTGGGCGGAACCTCAGTCAATAACATAGATATGGCATGCCGATTTAATACTCCTAAGGATATAACGGTACCAACAAGGCCCATATGGGTTAGGACCAGATCCAAAACAAAATTAAAAGAATAAATGGAGAAGAAGAAATGAAAAATGAACGTAAAATAAATAAGATGTGAGTCTCTTTGAAACTCAGGAGTGTACATTTGTGGAGTGAATCCACTATAGAGTGATCCCAATACCGAATGGACTCATTTGTCAAAGTAGAAAGATGAATGAAGGATTTAGAACTATTTTAGGTGAGTATTTGTGTGGATAAAACCTACTCTCAATCCTAAAATGAAGCTGGAGAAAAATAAAATGTGGACAAAATCCTTATTGAAAGGTTTTCTCAATATACCTCTACTTTAACCTTAAAAACTTGTTGGAAATCATTTTCCTATATGATATTTCTTTCTAATATTTTCCTCTTGAATTGTTATCCCCTTCAAATGAAGCAAAATTCTACTTTAAATATGTAAAAATTGTCAATGAACTCATTAAATGACATTTATTATTGATTTTATGCATTTATGGCTAATTTTATGCACCTAATGAGACTATTTGGGAGTACTGAGGACCCCTACAGGTGGCCTGGACCCGTACGAGTCCCAGTAGGACCAGTATGGGCCATTTTGGGTCATACCAGACTGGTACAGACCTGTTTGACTTGTACGGGTCACGAGGACCCTTATGGGTCTGGTTGACCCATACCTGGTCAACTCGTATGGATTCGAGTTGACCCGTACGGACTGGGCCAACATATTTTCACCCAAAATGCTTGAAAATGCCTGAAAATAACATGTTTTGATTGGTTTTGACTAGTTTTGACTAAAATTGACCTAAATTGATGTTTTAGGGACTTAAGGACTAGTTTTCTAAGGTTTAGGTCTGACAAAGCTTGACCAATCAACATTAAAACCATTTTAAGTAGATAACACATGTAGATAAATGCGTCATTTAGCTCTCATCATCGTTTCTTGAGAAGGACCGTTAAAATCTAGTGCTCATAAACTGCCCCTCGTTGGATCATTATAGATATATATTTGTATGATCTCACGATGTGAGCGAGGGTTTAGAAATCATTCTTGATTTGATGATATGGGTGAGTTCTTTTCTTGAGGTGAACTCCTTTTCTTGGTGTCCATTTCTTAAGGCAGACAACCTTCCTTCGCTTATGCTTATCCCTTTCTTGAGGTGGATGATTTTCCTTTGCTAATGTGTATCCCTTTCCTAAGGAGGATGACTTTCCTTTGCCAATGTGTATCCCTTTCCTGAGGCAGATGACATTCCTTTACCAATGCTTATCCCCTTCTTAAGGCAGATGACTTTCCTTTACTAATGTATATCCCTTTCTTGAGGCAGATTACTTTCCTTTGCTAATGTGTATCCCTTTCCTGAGGCAGATTACTTTCCTTTGCTAATTTGTATACCTTTCCTAAGGCGGATGACTTTCCTTTACCAATACGTATCCCTTTCTTGAGGCGGATGATTTTCCTTTGCTAATGTGTATCCCTGTCTTGAGGTGGATGACTTTCCTTCGCTAATGTGTATCCCTTTCTTAAGGCAGATGACTTTCCTTTGCTAATGTGTATCCTTTTCCTAAGGCAGATGACTTTCCTTTGCTAATACATATCCCTTTCTTGAGATGGATGACTTTCCTTTACCAATGTGTATCCCTTTCTTGAGATGGATGGCCTTCCTTTGCTATGCACTTCCCCAGCAACTTCACTAGGGAAGGTGAGTGTATTCCTTTCGTAAGACGGATCAACTTTTAAGACCAATGATGGCGTATCCCTTTCCTAAGGTGGATGACTTTCCTCGTACCCCTTTCTTCAAGCAAATGACTTTCCTGCTGGGGATTTCGAATAACCTTTTAAGAGACAATAAAAAAATGTGGAGTTAGTTATTGCCTAAGATGACACGTCTTGATTCTTTATTGACTTTGTGGAAAACAAAAATCTTTTCCCTTACAATTAAGAATAAAAATGTGTGGATGGGGGTTGACCCTTAGTAAGCTGTAAATTGAGTGTGAGAAATGTTAGGAATGGCCTGATTGCTTTAGGGATGGAATGCCCCTTAGAGGGTGCCTCTCAGGGGAATGACCCCTGATTAGTTCTACTGCTGGGGATGCTTCTAGGGTAAGTGCCCCTAGGTTATTCGATGATAGGGAGATGCCCCTCGACTTTTTCCACTGCTAGGGAATGCCCTTAGGGTGGGTGCCCCTATAGTTTCTTATGATAGGGGGTATGGTCCTTGACTGATTCCACTGTTGGGGAATGGGGGGATGCCCCTCAGTTAACTTCTTTTGAGTGGCTCAACTGGAGGGGGGATGCCATTTGAAATTTCCCTTAAGTGGCTTGAATTGTAGGGGGATGCCCCTTAAAATTGCTCTTGAGATGCTTGACTGGTAGGGGGATGCTCCTTGGATGATTTGACTATTGGGGAAAATCTTCCTTTGTTCGATTAGGCTTCTAGGGATACTTCTCAAAGTAATGCCCCTAGAATGGTATTGTTACCACGTACACTCTCCTTCTTGATAAGCCTACACATGTTAAATAGTTTGTGTTAATTAACTGTCTAAAAGTGGAATACTTTAATTCTTAATTGACTTATGGTGAACCAAAATTTTTTCACCTTCAATTAAGGATTAACATATGCATGTGGAGGTTCGTCCCTTAATTAACTAAAAATATCGAGTGATGAGAAGTTGGGTTAGTCCCAACTTAACTTGGTGTGCCCTTATCGTGCCCCTTCTATTGGTTGGCACACCCTCTTGGCAAGTAATCCAGCTTAAAAATGGAAGTGAGGGCCCGTATGCTCGCTGGGGATGGGCTTGTGCCTGAGTCTAACTAGTTTTCCTTTGTAAAGGCCTTTATAATGTTATAATATAGGTGGGTTCCTTTCTTGAGGCAAACTTCTTTCCTTGGTGTTCTTTTCTTAAGGTGAACGTATCTCAATTATTATGCATATCCTATTCTTAAGGTAGATGACTTTCCTTTAATTGATGCTGGTGTATCCCTTTCTTAAGGAGGATGATTCTCTTGCTGATGGTGTATCCTTTTCTTAAGGGGAATGACTCTCGTGCTACTAGTTTTGAGCTACTTACCAAAAAGATAATAAAAATGTTGCGTTGGTTACTGTTTGGAATGATTCATCTTAATTCTTGATTGACTTTATGGTAAGCAAAAAATTTTGCCGTTCAATCAAGAATGAAGATGCGTGGATGGGAGCTAACCCCTAAATAAACTGTAAACTGTCCTTAGAAATGTTGGGCATGGCCCAACACAAATTGAGGTGCCCTTAGGGAGCTTACTTCTGAGGAGATGGCTCTTGAATGGCTAGTCCATTTGGACTACCGTGGAGAAAGTGCTTGGGGCATTTTCAATTATTTGGAGGAAGGTGTTCTTAGGACATTATAGCTGCTGGGGAATATCCTTGGAATCTATCTCGAGAAATCTTGACTACTTGGGGGTGAACTTAGAAATTTGCCCTTAGAAGGCTTTGGGGTAGTTGACCGTTGGGTATTCTTCCAACTGGGGGAATGGTTTCTCTAACCGCTTAGGCATCGGGGATAGGGATTGATTCTTCATGGGGATAGGGGGAATGCCCTTGAATGTATCATTTACTGAGGAATGAACTATTTTGATATGGTTGCTCTACTGGAGAAAAGTGACCCTTTGGTTGGCATTCAAGTTTTGTCTTGTCTAACCTATAGGGGAAAAAAAGTTTTATCAGAATATGACCTACAATGGTACATCTTAATTCTTCATTGACTTTGTGATGAACAAAAATTTTTGCCCTTTCAATCGAGCATTAAGATGTATCGAGGTTTTTCCCCTTAATTAACTATAAAGATTGAACAAAGAAATGTTGGGTTGGTCCCAATTCTTCTTTGGTATGCCCCTGGAGTGGCCTAACTTTTGGGGGAAAATAGCCTATGAGTGGCTTAACTGCTTGGGAGCAAGTTTCCTAGATGACTTGGATTGCTAGGGGTTGCCCTTTAGAAACAGAAACTTAGATGTAAGGGGGCCCTAGAAATTGCCTTAGTTGGCTTGATCGGTTGGAGGGATGCCCCTTGGATGGTTTGCTTGATGGGGAAATGATCCCTCTAATGATGTAGTTGCTAGGAATGCTTCTTGGGAAGATGACCCTCGACTGGTGCCCCTTGGATGGCACCATTATTGGGTATGCCATTTAAATGATGCCCCTTGGGTGGTAGTATGGCCTAGGGAATTCCTTCTTTTCCAATAAATACCTCTCCTAGGGTTCCTACACATGATAAAGAAATTGGTCAGTTAAACTTTGAGATATGTGGGTCGAGACTTACCCCGATTAAAAGATAAGACTAAGTTTAGTGATGTTGGATTGGTCCCAACTTAAATCGGGGTGCCCCTAGTATGCCCCTTCTATTAGCTGGCACTGTTGGGGAGTTCCCCTAGGGTGTTTGATGATGGGGAGATTCCCCTAGATGGTGCCCCTTTGGGGAGTGCTCCTAGGGTGGGTGCCCTTAGGGAGTTTGATGATGGGGGGATGGCCCTTGATGGTGCAACTGTTAGGAGTGTCCCTACGGTGGGTGCTCCTAGGGTGTTTGATGACTGGGGATGCCCCTTGATTGTACGACTTTAGGGAGTTGCCCTATGGTGGGTGTTCCTATGTTATTTGATGATGGGGGTGCCCCTCGATGGTGCCACTTTGGGGAGTGCCTCTAGGGTGGGTACTCCTAGGGTGTTTGATGATGGGGGGTGCCCCTCGATGGTACCACTTTGGGGAGTGCCCCTATGGTGGGTGGTTCTAGGGTGGGTGGTGATGGGGGGGATGCCCCATGATTGGTTCCACTATAGGATAACATTTCCTTAGTTCGGGCAAGAATGTCATGTCTTGTAGGGATTGTTGCCCCTTGATGTTTTGATCGCTAAGGAATCCTCCCCTTGATTGAACCTGCACATGAATAGTATTCACTCTAGTAATTCTTTTGACATGGCTTACCTTGATGCTTGATTGACTTTTTGTAAACAAAAATTTTTTTCCCCTTTAATCAAGGATCAAGCTGTGCTAGGGGCTTAGCCCTTAATTAGCTGAAAGAATGGGGTTTGAGAAGTGGGGTTCGTCCCAATTTGGATTTGATTTGCCCTTGATATTAAGGAGTTCTAGTTTTGCTTAGAAAATTGTTCTGAAATAGGAGGGAGGATGCGTATGCCTAGGTAGGACTTATATGCCTGATGTTGACCTATAGGGCTAAGGAAGCTGTTGGATAGGATGCATATGCTTGCTGGCAACATATATGGATGAGGATGGGTTTAAGTGGAACCCAACTTTCACTAGTGTGCCCTCATAAGATTGTTGTGTTTCACCCATATGAGAACCTCGTCTTGAATCTGAAAAGAGGATGTGTATGCCTTTCGCGGACTTGTACAAGCATTGATGGACAATGTACGCCCAAGTCAGACTTATGCTTCTTCATAGTGTTAGATCTGATGTTGGTGCAGGATATCCTCGTGGTAAGTTTAAACATACAAAACTCAAAACTAAACTATGCATGATGCATGATGTATGAACATTTAGTGTTTTTACTAATCTTTGGTCCAATTCCCGGAATCTATTTGCTATTGAGCGTGAGTGATCAGATTATGATTTAGATTTATTCCTAAAGAAGAAACTCCATTTCTTAAGGATGTTTCCTTGTGTTAGAATGTTGTTGACACCTTGAACTTTCTTATATAGAAACAGTTCCTTGAAGACATGTCTTATTGCTAAGGTTCATTTGTATTGAGCTACTAGACCTGTATTGTCTCTCCAGACTCGTATGGCTCTCCTTTGACTTATGCTCCACATTCAAAGGATTCCTTAGTCTACTTGGTACCCATTGCCTCAAGAACATTCACATTGGTGCCTTGTCCATCTGTAGATTGTATAAAGACTTGAATTGCTAGTAGATTGACTAGTAACCAAACTTTCAAAGCACTAGATTACTGAAAGATTTGTTAGCTGAGATTCATACTTTGCACACTAGGTGAGTGCATCTTTGAGTTGTCCAAACTGTAACATGGTGTAAGCTAGATGATGCTAGTGGAAGCACTTTACGGTTTTAACTTGAGTTCTAATTTTTGCATAAACCGCTTGGTGTGGTGCGATCTATTGAACTAAGTTTTGCATTTCCTTTCTTTCTTCTTCTCTTTTTTTGTCTTTACTTTTTCCTGAACTATCCTTGGCAGCTCAGTTCAGCAGAATTTCTTTCTTTTGTCTCAATTTTTGCGTGAACTGCCCTTGGCAGCTCAATTCAATAGACTTTCTTTCTTTTCTTTTGTCTTAATTTTTGCTTGAACTGTCTTTGGTGGCTCAATTCAACATACTTTCCTTCTTTTCTTTTGTCTCAATTTTTGCCTGGATTACCTTTTAGGGTTTTCAACCCAATAAACTTTTTTCGACATTTGGGTAAACCTCCTTTCTTTTCTTCTTATCGGTGCTTTTTGTCTTTTGTTGAATAATACATGCATAGTAAAGATAACAACAAAGAGCACAAAATGTAGAAAGAACTGATGTTCACATACTTGTGATCATTTCATCTAAAGGGATGCATGCATTCATAAGACAAGGTTTATTGGAAAATCATAACATGTTCATCTATGAAATTAAATTTGGGTGCATAGTCAATGGTAATAGTTTCCAATGGTTAACCCTTACCTGCTTTTTAGTCCTTTTACAAATTTTTCAGAAAGCAACTGACGTTTTTCTCTTGATGCCCTAACTTTTGCCTAAGCCGCCCTTTTCGGGTTTTTAACTTAGCGGGCTTTAATTTTGCATTGGGATGCCCTAATTTTTGTCCGATCGATTTGTAGAACATCAATCAGTGGGACGGACCAGAATTTTTGCCCGAGTAGTAGAAGACCATTCGTTAGGTGATTTATTTTTTATTTCTTTTTATGGCGTGCTGCTTTTTCGTGGTTTATTTCTTTTAACATAGACATGATAGTGCTTAAGTTTGTCTTGATTCACTGGATTCACGAACTAGTTTCCATCCATGTCCAAGAGCTTAATTCCTCCCTTGCTAAAGACTTTCTTAACCATGAATGGTTATTCCTAATTAGGCCCAAACTTGCCCCTAGTATTAGTGTTGGCTTGGCGTAGCTGTTTGAGAACCAGATCACCTGCCTTGAGGGGTTGCTTTGGGTGAGCTTGAGCCATTTAGTGTTGGAATGAACATGTTCTTCTGTTTTGCGAAAGAAACAGGTCATGTTATTGTGGGGAAGGTTCTCCTTCTTATGAAAGAAGGAGATCGCGTTATTATGGATGCTTGGGATCATTATGTAAGGTGAGAGGTCTTCTTTCCTTTGAACAAATGAAGAAAGCATTTTTTGGACAGATATTTTAATAGGAATATAGGTCCAAGGGAGGTACCTACATTGCTGAGAAATGCCCATTTGTTGGATTTGATGGTTTACCCTTTTGATGGTTTTGGAAGAACATTGGATTTGAGCTTGCATTGACTTTGGATTTGTGTTGTAAGATTTTTTCCCTCAACGGTGCTTTTGATGTATAGTATATCTTCCTTGTTTTTCTCTTAGGTTCTTGGTTTTGGTTCTTAGTGATGTGTATTTTCCTCCCCCCACAGGGAAAAAGATGAACAAAGACCTAAGGCTATCATGTTTGCTAAGCACTTTTCATCTCTCTCTCTCTCTGTCTCTCTCTCTCCCTCTCTCTTTATTTTGGTGGTAAGTTTTAACCATTAGAACATTATGCCATTGCAATGCACTCAAATTCAATATCTTTAACAAACATGATGAAATTTTTAAGAATGTTCATTTTATGAGTGCATGATACCTTTAAGAATTAAATACTCAAACATGATGTGAATGCATCAATTTATTCGTGATATCCTTTATAAGTCACATTGTTTCTATCAAAACACTAGCAATGTTAAAAGGTTACCTCATTCTCAAAACCATCCTCCACATTGGGAGTATCTTCATCTTCAATCTCAGTAGGATCCATCGGTGAATCGATAGTCTCCCAATCCTGAGCTTTTACTTGTATTGACACTAGTCCTCTTCGTGCTTCATCAAGGTCTTTCAATTCCAACTTTTTAGCCCTTTGATAAGTGGTATATATGATTGAGGAGGATCAGTTCCTTATACTTCTCTATGCTAGGCATACTAAAGTCATTGGGGATCCAAACCACTTCATTTAAATGAGATGGGAAGGCTATTGAGCAATTATGATGGCAGCAAAGAACTTTGGAAGCAACTCTTGTAGTTCTAAGGAAAAAGATGACGCTTCTTGGTTGGTAGCCATATCGAAGGGTAAACCTATTCATTGAGGAAAGGTCATCCCCTTAGGAGTGGCTACGAAGTTAGGACCCTTGGTAGATCCACCAAATTGAAATACTGGGGGCACAAATCCTTGTCCAGGCTTACCAAACCGATCATCGGCTGGTGGAATAGTTGGAGCTACTGATTGAAACAAATGGTCGAACTGGCCAAATGGACCAACTGAACTGAACTGACCAAACTAACTGAATGATCCTCCTTGAACTTGTATAGGAGGTAAGTGACACTGAGTGAACTGAGCTTGGAATAATGGGTTGTGAGCAACTCTAGATGGGGTAGGCTGCCCACTAACCACTACTTGAACTAATGGAACCAGAGTAGTCACCACTTGATAAGTATTGGCCACCCACTCTTCAGTAAATATTGTCCTTATCTAAGCCAACATCTTATCGTTCACGAGGTCAAGAAACTAATCACTTCCCAAGAAGTGTGAGAAAGCATTTGCGATCTCCAGCCTAATATCGGCCCTCAATGCATTGCCTCCTTCTCAATACTAGCATCCTTAAGCTCGGCTCCCACTAGTCTATCACAAGTCAAAATATGAGACATATCCTTAAGCTGATGAGTAGTATCGGGATCAAACTGACCAAACTAACTACTAGCTGAACCACTCAGAGATGAGACCTCAACCCTTAACTGAACCACAGAAGGTGCAGGGAGCACTGGAATGTGGACCAAATGGACTTGAGAATGTTTCCAAGCTTTGACTCTCTCTCTCATCGGAGTAGGAACCCAAATATCAGTACATGCATGGGTTTTGTTATGCATGAGCAATATACAACATAACACATGCGAAGCATGTCTTCCAACCTTATCCCTCCCACTGATTCTGAAGGTATTTTCCTTTGATTACCACTAGGATAACAAAGGGCGACCTAGTCTAATCTCACAGGAAAAGGTACTTAGAGGGTAAAATTTTAAGGCTTTCGATAAGAAGGGTGTAGGGACGTAACGGAAGTTGATGTAGTAGGTTTCCACCGCATGAAGCCTCTTTTGGAGGGAGATGATAATGAGTGCTCTACCCACTAGGATGTCCCCAATTTTATGGAGAGCATGGGTGACATCTTCATCATTTTAGCAAAAAAATAAGGCACCCTAACCTAGCACTAGAAGAAGAGCGCATTCAATTCGAGAGAGAATGAGCTGAGAAGATACAATGTAATAATTTTCCCAAATGATGAAAAAAATGGGTTGAATTAACTAAATTATTTTCAGTGCTCATCTTAATCTTTTAAGCTTATAAAAAACCAAAATTTTCCAAGTTAAAAGATTATATCCCCAGCAGACTCGCCACTGTGAACTCTCAGTGGTCAAAGATATATGGATCTCGCTTGGCGTCTTGTGGCGGGGTCAACTGGGGGTAGGTTGATTTAGGATTGATGGAACCATTTAGTTCAAGTTTGCACATTTTCACCAATTTTAATGAATGAAAGAATCGAGACCCAAATCTCAATACAAATGATAGAGTCGCCATCCAAGTTTTCTACTTGGGAAAGAGTTTTGGTATGGTTCCAATTGGGCAAGAGACTCATACCTTATAGATAAGAGATTCGGGTATTAGATGAGTCACTTATTTCTCATTTAGTTAATTCAAAATTACATTCATCGTGTAAAACCATTTTATTTTTATCATTTGTCCAATTAATACAGAAATCCTTATTTTTTGCTCTCTTTCACACTCGATTCATGCATTCAACATTTCATAATAAAGCACAAGTAATAAATGGGGGATAAAAATTACAGCAGGGGGAAAATAGGGGAATTGCAAGGGAACCTATATATTTGTTCTAAGTTATAAAGCAAAATAAATAAATTTGCCTGCAGCTACAAAGATTAGCACAGTTTATGGTACATCAGAAGTCAGTATTTTGTTAGGAAAAATGTGATTATGTTAGCATGGCGGTTTTGCCATCGATAGTGCCCGAGCGGCTTCTATGATCGAGAAGAAATAATGGGTCTTTAATGCATTTTGTTATGAAAACACATTTTAACATTTCATGGGTTGATTTACCAAATTATTAGTGAAACTGATCGCATGGGAAACAATGATGTTGATTGATTTTACAGGTTAAAAAGGGAACTTTGGATTCTGCTTGGGGCCAGTACCCACACGGGTCCCTCACACCCCGATGGGTCTTTTCTGGTCCAAGGAAGAACCTCAGTTTAATAACATAGATTTTATTGAGGAAGAACAGAATAAAAATGAGGGTTTCTTCCATATGGGTATGGCATACCGATTTAATATCTCTAAGGACATAACAGTACATATAAGGCCCATATGGTTTAGGACCAGAACCAAAACAAAATTAAAAGAACAGATGGAGAAGAAAAAATGGAAAATGACAGTAAAATAAATAAAATGTGAGTCTCTTTGAAACTCAGGAGCGTACCTTTATGCAATGCATCCACTATGGAGTGAGCCCAATACTGAATGGAATCTTTGTCAAAGTAGAAAGATGAATGAAGGATTTATGACTGTTTTAGATGAGTCTTTGGGTGGACAGAACCTCCCCTCAATCCTAAAATGAAGCTAGAGAGAAATAAAATGTGGACAAAATACTTGTAGAAAGGTTTTCTCCCTATTTTATTACTTTCATACCATAACTATACCCTTACTATAACCTCAAAAACTTGTTTGAAATAATTTTCCTATATGATATTTCTTTCTGATATTTTTCTCTTCCATTGTTCTCCCTTTCAAATGAAGCAAAATGCTCCTTTATATAAGTAAAAATCGTGTGTGAACGAATTAAATGACATTTATTGATTTTACGCATTTATGGCTAATTTTATGCACCTAAATAGACTGTTTGGGCGTCAGGAGGACATTTACAAGTGGCTTAAACCCGTATGAGTCTTGGTAGGACTGGTATGGGCCATTTTAGGTCATACCAAATTGGTATGAATCGGTTGGTCCTGTACGGGTCAGGAGGACCTATACCGAGTTGATCCATACGGATCCATATGGATCGATCCGACCGTTTTGATCAAAAATGCCTGAAAATGCCCGAAAATACCCAAAATTCAACTATTTTGACTGGTTTTGACCGATTTTGACTAAAACTAAAAGCAATTGACCTTTTAGGGACTTAGTCACTAGTTTTTTGAGGTTTAGGTTTGACAAAGCTTGACGAATCAACATTGAAATCATTCTAAGTAGATGACATCTGTAGATAAATGCATTATATAGCTCTTATCATCATTTTGTGAGAAGGACTATTAAAATCTAGTGCTCACACACACAAGGAGTGCAAGTGGATGAAGAGAAAGTGAAGGCAATTCAAGATTGAACTACGCCTAAGTCAGTTACTAAGGTAAGTAGTTTTCCGAGGTTAGCAAGCTTGTATCACAGGTTTGTCAAATATTTCAGTTCTATTGCTGCTCTTTAAACTGAAGTAGTTAAAAAGAAAGTTGGTTTTAAGTGGGTGTGAACTCTCAGTGGTCGAAGATATGTGGATCTCCCTTGGCTCCTTGCAATGGGGTCCACTGGGGGTTGGTTGATTTAGGCCCGATAGAACCATTTAGTTCAAGTTTGCACATTTTAACAAATTTTATTGAATAAAAGAATAGAGACCCAAATCTCGATACAAATGATAGAGTCGCCATCCAAGTTGTCTATATGGGAAAGAGTTTTAGTACGGTTCCCATTGGGAGAGACTCATTCCTTTTGGATCAGAGATTTGGATATCGGATGAGTCACTTATTTCTCATTTAGTTAATTCGAAATTACATTCACCTCGTAAAACCGTTTCTTTTCATCACTTTAGGAATTATGGCAGAAATCCTATTTTTCTACACTCTTTCACACTCGATACATGCATTTACAATTTACAATAAAGCACAAGCAATAAAATGGGGAATAAGAATTACAATCGGGGGAAAATGTGGGAATTACTAGGGAACCTATACATTTGTTCTATGTTATAAAACAAAATAAATAAATTTTCCTGCATCCACATTGATTAGCATAGTTTACGGAACATCATAAGTTAACACTTTGTTGGGAAAAATGTGATTATGTTAGCGTGGCAGTTTTGCGATCGATATTGCCCAGGCGGCTTCTAGGATTGAGAGGAAATAACGAGTCTTCAACGTATTTAGTTATGAAAATGCATTCTAACTTTTTGTGGGTTGATTTACCAGATTATTAGTGAAAATGATTGCAAGGCAAATGGTGATGTTGATTGATTTTACAGGTTACAAGAGAAATAGGGATTCTACCTGGAAGCCAGTACCCGTATGGGTGGGGGCTCTCATACGGCTATTGGTGGAACCTGTACTACTGTGGGGCAATTGTACAGGTCCTGTTTGGACCTAAACAGAGTCTCATTTCTATTTAGAATAGATAAGAATTGTAGAAAAGTAGAAATGAAGGATAAAACTAACAAGATGTGAGTCTCTTCGAAACTCAAGAGCGCACCTTTATGTCGTGAATCCACTTTGAAGTGATCCCTATGTTGAGAGAGAGTCTAACCAAAGTAGATGATGAAATGGTGATTTTAGGACTATTTAGGCTAGTATTACATGGATAGAACCTCGCCCAAATCCTAACAAAAGAATTCAAGAATGAATAAAATGTGGACAAAATCTCAGGGAATGGGTTTTCTCCCTATTTTATGCCTCCTATACCTCAACTATATGCTTGATATTACTTGAAATATTGCTGGAATTTCATAAACTATATGATATAATTTCTTTTCTTATTTCCTCCCCATTGAAATGAGGAAAAAAGCCCCTATTTATAGGGGAAATCGAGTCTGAATGCAATAAATTGCGTTTATGACTGATTTCTCCCAAATAAGGTATAATTTACCTACCATTTTGCCTATTTGGGAAAGAATGGCACTCGTACAGGTGAGGAGGACCCGTATGGGTCCTAGTGGGACTCGTATGGGTTCCCCCCTACCCGTATAGGGCCATGGAGCTATATGGGTCAACCCATGGACCCATACCCCTAAGGTGTGACCCGTACGGGTCCCTAAAGGCAGTCTAGGTCTCTTGAGCTTAGTCAAACTCAACTATGCAGTAGTAGGAGCACCTCTAAAGGATAACACCTATAAGGAATTGCATTATCTAGCTCTCATCATCATTTTGTAAGGACCGTTGAAATCCAGTGCTCATAGACTACCCCTCATAGGATCACTACAGATACGGATCTGTGTGATCTTACAACATGAGCAAGGTTTTAGGAATCATACCTAAGGTGATGATATGGGTGGGCCCCTTTCCTTAAGGTGAACTCCTTTCCTAGGTGTCTCTTTCTTGAGGTGGACAACTTTCCTTTGCTAATGTGTATCCCTTTCTTAAGGCGGATGACTTTCCTTTACCAATGCGCATCCCTTTCTTAAGTCGGATGACTTTCCTTTGCCAATGCCAATCCCTTTCTTGAGGTAGATGACTTTCCTTTGCCAATGTGTATCCCTTTCTTGAGGCGAATGACTTTTTGCTTGATACAAAATTTAACACCCAGTGGTTTTTGACAACGGGCTATAGTTTCAAGGAGCTACGACTGAGTTGTTAGAAAAGTTCAATATTGAGCACCATAGATCCTCTCCATACAGACCGCATGCCAATGGGGTAGTTAAAGCTACCAATAAGTTGATAAAGAGAATCCTATCTAAGATGGTATCTACCTATAAGGCTTGGGCTGATAAACTTCCATTCTCAATTTGGGGTTATAGAACTAGTGTATGGAGTCCCAGTAATCAAAAGCCATTCTCCTTGGTATATGGAATGGAAGCTATGTTACCCATTGAAACCGAAGTAAGATCTCTGTGAGTGGGGCTTGAAGCACAATTGAAAGAGTTAGATTAGGCAAGGGCTAGGTATGAATAGTTAAATACGATAGATAGAAAGCAACTCATAGCACTTGACCACCTATAAATGTACTAGCAATGCATGGCCTGAGCTTACAATAATAGGGTCAGATACCCAAACCAACCTCTTAAGGCGGGTGATCTAGTTCTCAAACAGCTATGCTAAGTCAATACAAATGCTAGGGGCAAATTTAGACCTAATTAGGAAGGACCATTTATGGTTAGGAAAGTCCTTGGCAAGGGAGAAATCAAGCTCATGGACATGAAAGGAAATGAATTCGTGAATCCTGTGAATCAAGATAGGCTTAAGCGTTATCATGTCTAGTTTAAAAGAAATAAATCACAAAAAAGCAGCATAGTGAATAAAAGAAATAGAAATAAATCACCCGACGAGTGGTCCTCTACTGCTCGGGCAAAAATTAAGGTGCAACCCACTGACCGGTATTCTTCAAACCTCTCCAGCAAAAGTAAGGGTACTCCAATGCAAATAACGCCTGCTAAGTTGAAAACCCAAAAAGGGCAGCTTAAGTAAAAGTTAGGGCTTTAAGAGAAAAATGTCAATTTCTTTCTGGAAAATCTGTAAAAAGACCAATAGACTGAAGGGGTTAAGCATTGGAAATTTTTACCATTCCCTATGTACTTAAATTTAGCTCATCAATGAACATGTTGTGATTTGCTTAGAATCTTGGTCTTATGAATGTGTGCATGTCTTTAGGTGAAATAATCTTTAAGTATGAGAACATCAATTTTTTCTCTACATATTGTGCTCTTTGTTGTTATCTTTACTACGCGTATATTATCTAACAAAAGACAAAAATACCGATAAGCCACAAAAGAAATAAGGTTTATGCAAAAGTCGGAAAATGTATGCTGGATTGAAAACCCAAAAGGGCAATCCAGCCAAAAGTTAAGACAAGAGAAAAAGAAGAAAAAAAGCTTGCTGGATTGAAAACCCGAAAGGGCAATCTAGGCAAAAGAAAAGAAAGAAAAAGTCTGCTTGGCTGAGCCGCCAAGGAAAATTCAGGAAAAGTTAGGATAAAAAGAAATTAAGGAAAAAAATGTTCGATAGGTCATTTCGCAATGAATGGCCTATGCAAAAATTAGAAATTAAATTCAAAAACTCCAGTTTATTACTGCACTTATTCTTGTTTGTCAAAAATGATTTGTAATTGCAATGTCTCAAAGCTGGGATCGCTTTAACTTAGTTCTCCCACTACAAAATAGCATGATAGCATGTGTCCTCACAAGTGCTAATTCTAACCAGCTAGCCTTGGTAATTCTTATCAGTATTAATTGGGTCAGTTCATCGTGATTAGGAACTTTAAGTGTTCAATGGTTAACTCACTTGCTCATAGTGTGCTCTAAGTAATTCACATTGGTTAATCATCCTTAAGATCATTTGGTTTCATGATGTCAGTTTTTCAATAAGTCATGCCATGGGGCAGCATGAATCTACAAGCAGCAGCATTTAGTGGTTTTAGTACAAAAAAGAAAAGTTTAGCATGCATAATGCAAAGAAATGAAAAAGTGTGTAAAAAGCATCCAAGTTTACATCAAAACAAGACATGCAGGGCCAAAAATGTCAAATATCTAGAAAGAAAGCAAAAGAAATCTTGGTTTAAGCTGTAGGGGTATCCTGTCCTTGAGATCTGTTTTGCATCTGGTCCTGTGTATCTACCAGCAGGTCCTCCATATTGATCATGACATGATCTGCAGCTCTAACACCCCCTATAGCACTTGCCACCTCAACATGCTGATCTGCATCTTGCACAGCTCCATCCCTCTGGGTCACTGCCGGCACCATCAGGTAGGCAGAGTGGTCATCCTCAGATATGGAATCGAACGAATCAGATGTCCACCTACCCTCAATCATCCGTATTAGCTTCCCCCGCTGAATAGCAGCCTCAACTCTCGACCGCATAGTCTCTACCCTGGCTCTCTCCAGCTCCTCCTCCAGTGCGCTAACCTAGTCAACCTCGGTAGTGGCTACCCACTGCTGCCCCTCTAGGAATCTAACCTACTCCTCAGAAGCATCCAAGTCCTAGGTAGCCTTGTCATGCTCTATAGCCAACAAAGTCTGAAAAAGAAAATCATAAGATCAGTACACTTCTATAAATGTCCTAATATGCATCATGCATAGTTTGTTAAATTTTGTAGGTAATGGAAACTCACCAAGGCTAATGCGTTTTGAGCTAGCAGTAGGTCTCGGACAGAGAAAAAACCCTGGAGATCTTCTCTTCCTCAGCTACAGTCACCTAAAAAGGAAAATCACATTAGAACAAAGCATCCCAAGAAATTACCATGAAAATGAATCTAAAGGCTAGGAATTCCTTACATGAGTGGAGCTGGATGGAGTGAAGTGGGATGGACTAACTCATCGAGCACCTTGATAGCTGTAGTCCCCGAATGATCAAAGAGTTGGACTAAAGTGTCCAACTTTGAATGGAGGACCCCCTCTATCATACCCTAAAGCATGAGACTGCTTCCTCGGCGTCGCAGGATCAGCGGGGGTAGCAGCAGTAGGCCTTTTTTGTGTGGAGGCGGGAGCCTATAATGATAAAACATGTACACTCAGGTTCATGGTAATTTTATGAAATGATGAAGGAATTCATAGAGACAAAGTTAAGAAATTATGTGAGAGGAACGAGTAGTAGACCTAACTGGGCCATCGATGCTCCTCAACACTAAGGGACCCCACAATTGCCCCTTAGTCCCTCTTTGACATCATCATCATCACCATCACTGTCGTCATCACCCCAATGGAAATTGAGGGGGCGGTCATCATATTGGATCCTGTTACAGGGAAGGAGGAGCAAAGAATAAAGGAACTCAGTATAGGAACCCTCCACTGGCATCACACAGGCTCCCTCACCCAGCAGATACAGTCCTAAGTCCATCCCTAGCATCAAGTGTGGCCAATTCACCCTCATTGGAATCGAGGGAGGGATCAGCCTCCCCACCATCATGCTCATCCACCAGCCATAGATCCTCTCATTGAAGTACCACTCAAAGGAGAGTGGCAACTCTAGGAAAATTTAAGGTCATCCACACCCACTCGCATCTGCTCTATGTCATCAGGATGACCATCACCTCCCATGGGTCCTGAATGACCTATATAGAATAAATGCATTATAAGTATCTTAGCTTTGCAAATACAATTTCCACTAATGGTTTATTGAAATGTAAAGTACAAATTTGATGCAAGAGGAGTTTAACAAATTAGAGTGCAACTGACAGAGGATTTATCTGTACTCCGCTATAGTCTCGGCATTTCACTACAGGATCCCATCCACCTCAAGATAATGTGAGGCATCTCAGACTGTCCAAATAAGTTGAACCTAGGGATGAACCGATGCTCAAAAGCCTAAATCTACAAGATGTATTAAAGTTAGTTGCGAAGCAATTCAAATGAAGAGTTAGAGCATAAAGGATAAGGTTCAAGAATTACTAGAAGGATCATGTGGCAGATCTTGAGCTCGAACTGCTAACCTCGAATGCCAACTTCTAACCTATAGTGCACCTGCGCCAGGATGGCCTGATACCAGTTCCTGCCTGGCATAACGATAAGGTCCTAGACAACAAACAAAAGCCCATAGTTGAGGCAGCTGGAGTAGACAGTGAAGAAAATGGTGGTGAGAAAGGGTAGCAAGAAGGACCGACCATATTAATCCCTCCTCCCCTCAGCAACAAGGCTCGATTGCTCGATCCAGTAGTCATGCAGCTCTCTGTACTTGAGCTTATTCATCCCTCTGGGATAGTGCCTAATCAATCTCTCCACATGGGCTTTCACCTTGGCCCAAGAATGCCAACGGTTGGCATAAGCATCAAAATGGATGATATCCCTGTAGTAGCCCAATCTAGTTAGCGCACACACATCCGAGGGAGTCACTGTAACCTCCCCAATAGGTAGATGGAAATTATGAGTCATCTTCGACCATCTCTCTGCCAAAACCGAGATAGCACCCGGGGCTAGCATCTTCAGAGCCTTGGGGATGGCCCTAATAATGTCAGTAAACCCGAATGAGTCGATGTGAGCTATCAGCTCAGTGTCCCCCATAGGACGGATCTCCTCATACCACTACCTACAGAAGCTCAAGCCTCCCACAAACATTTACTGGAACTATAAAGATAAAAACACTTATTAACGTTAGAATATAGTGGACAAGTCAGAAATTAGAAAAAGGTCGTAGAAGACAAGCTTTAGGACTTTCTATCCCAGCAGAAGGGACCCGTACGGGTCCACTATCACCCATAAGGGTCCCAAACCCCCACCTGTACCAAAATCGGGACCCGTACGGGTCCCCTGCGAATAGTGGCCTTGCCTAAATCACCCGAATAATCAAAAAATCATCCAAACTCAGCCAAAGCTCATAAAAACCAATCCTTAAAGCATACTAGGCTAAAGTTACATGCATTAGGCTCTAATCCAAGTTCTAAAATGCCTTAAATCATGCCCAAATCAAAGAAATTCAAA
Organism: Euphorbia pulcherrima; assembly: GCA_947683365.1. Taxonomy (NCBI): domain Eukaryota; kingdom Viridiplantae; phylum Streptophyta; class Magnoliopsida; order Malpighiales; family Euphorbiaceae; genus Euphorbia; species Euphorbia pulcherrima. The sequence continues at coordinate 25,337,777 of CANTUS010000009.1, forward strand.
ACTCACAAAAATGGAAAAATGGAGAGTTAAGTGAAATACCTAAAGTTTTGAGGCATGACTCAAGGGAAAAGGAATCAAAGGCACATCAGAAGAGGGTGCGAGTCAAAGGAATGGGTCTTCCTATCGAAAAGCATATCCAACTGATACAGGACATTCCCAAAACTCAGAACCACCCACCCATGGAAAATCCTCACACCTAAGAGAGAAACAGTCGGCCTTGGGAACCTTGTTGTACCTATTTGAAATGCGAGGCACTAAGAGCGTCTTGCTCGATAATGTCCTCAATGTTACCCAGAGTGGTCGCGTGCATCAGTTGGAAGACCGATATCTTCGTCTAAACAAAGACCTGATTCCTGGCAGAGTTGGAACTACTACAAGACCCCCTTCTCTACCTTCGCTTATCCCTACCAGTCTTGAGGTTGACCCCCTTATTATCCAGCTGAAAAACACCCAACCCCGATATAGCATCTGGCATCTGGTATCTGAGAGGCATTGCAAGGGTTTGATCAAACGACTCCCTAATCTAGAAACTAATCCGACCACCTCGGTCATTGAGATGTGAGCCAGAATAGGAGAAGGCATTCCCTCGAGAAAAGGGCCTCAGATTGTGTTTGATAGTTTTGATCTAATACTCGAGGGAAGGGATCACAATAGAGCCTTATTCATCCGGATCCAAATTCTTTATAAAGTCATCCCGTGCGTCATGGTGGATGATGGCTCCGCTCTGAACCTATGCCCTCTAAAAATCCTTCCTCATCTAGGGCTATCAGAGGACATGATTGAAAGGTCTAGCATGGTTATTAGAGCTTACGATGATTCAAAGTGCAATGTAATTAGGACTTTTGAGGCAGAAGTCACTGTCAAAGGTGTGGCAAGCAATGTACATTTCACTATACTTGACATTCCTGTTACCTATTCTCTGTTGCTTGGCCAACCATGGCTCCATGCTTTGGGTGCAATACCCTCCACACTACACCAAAAAATCATGCTAATTCATGATGACAAAATGGTGATTATAGAGGCCGATCCTACTTCTGTTATGGCCGTTATGGAAGCCGAAGCTAATCTAGAAAAGGGCCTTCAGATTGCCATGATTAGTAAAGCTCAAAAGCCTCCTCCCCTATGGCACAACTACCTTTATGCGGGGTGTGGATAAACTAATGAAGAAGTATAGTCACAAGCCTAATAGAGGTGGAAGAATACACAAACAGGGAATTATTGAGGCGTTAGAGTCGAAAATCCTTATTCACAGAGCTAGACTGGGATATAAGCCTAGAAAAGCCTATTGCCCCATCCCTTCTTGCTATTGTCGCATAGTCACTATTTATGAAATCCAAGGTAAGAGGCCTTATAAAGGGGAGGCTGAACCAATCGTGTCTGGTGGGAAAATGTGGCCCAGCTATGAGGTCTTTAAAGATGTCTATGACTTTGAGAGTGGTCACATGATAGTTTCAGCTAAACCCGAGCCTACTGATCCTGATGCGCCTGTCAATATGATTTCTAATAAGGCTAAGGGGAAAGATAATATGTATCCTGAGGATTAGCCTAACAATCCAAAAATTGAGAATGTTGTGGCAACCGTGACAAAAGCTATGGCACTACTGATGAAGAAAGGCCAGAAGGGTAACGGGGAAGAAGATGTTATGACGGCCATAGTAGAAAAGCTCGCCAGGGCTCTAATCGAAAAGGTCAACCTATCTGAAGAGCCATCGCTTACCATTACCCAAATGACCACTCTAAAGCACGACCTAAGCACCACCCTGACGGACAATACAGAGGACACCTCTCCCATCGACGTTGCCACTAAAGCCCCTCCACTTGTGGAGGAGGACATGGATGATGTAATTTTTAATATTTCTGATGTTTTTTATGCAAACAATGCCGCTTATGAGGCTTTTAATGCAATGAATAACTCCTATTTTGCTTACTTGTTTGATGTCTTTCCTGATGGGTCCATGCATTCACATAACAATACGCATAATGTTTTTGGTATTAGTGATACTTTATTAAGTGAAATAAACCTAAGTACAGATGAGAATCCCAAAATGGTAACCATTTCCAAAGATTTAACTCCCGAGGAAAGAAGTGAGATCATAAAAGTGCTTAAAAATCATGTTAACACTTTTGCCTGGCCGTATGAAGACATGCCTGGGGTTGACCGATAAATCGTCGAACACAAAATCCCAACTGATCCTAAATTCTGACCTATCAAATAGAAGCTTCGTAGGTTGAGACCTGAATGGGCAGAACAGGTTAAGACAGAGGTTTAAAGGTTGATCAAAGCTCGATTCATAAAAGTGGTAGAATACTCGACTTGGTTGTCCAACATCGTCCAGTACCAAAGAAGGATGGTAGGGTCCGAGTCTGCGTGGATTTCAGAGACCTCAATAAAGCCTCGCCAAAGGATGACTTCCCTCTCCCACACATTGATGTCCTAATTAACAGCACCGCCAGGATAGTTATGTATTCATTCATGGATGGGTTCTCAGGGTATAATCAGATTCTGGTTAATATTGTCGATAAAGTCAAAACAACATTCATCACTAAATGGGGGGTGTGTTGCTACAAGGTAATGCCATTCGGGTTGAAAAATGCCAGGGCCACTTATTAGTGAGCTGTAACTACCCTCCTACATGACATGATCTATAAAGAAGTGGAAGTGTATATGGACGACATGATTGTGAAGTCTGCCACTCAAGAGGAGCACCCTGCTGTTCTTGACAAGTTCATGAATCGCATTAAAAAGTACAATCTTTGTCTAAATCCAAAGAAATGCATATTTGGAGTTACCTCCGGCAAGCTATTAGGACACGTGGTTAGCCAGAATGGGATTGAAATGGATCCAAATAAAGCCAAACCCATCAGGGACATACCTCCCCCTAAGTCAGAGAAGGAGGTCTGATCGTTTTTAGGGTCCTTGTAGTATGTTAGTCGGTTCATTGCTCACCTCACTACTGTCTACGAACCCATCTTTAAACTATTAAAGAAATAGCAACCCATGTTATGGAATGATCACTGCCAAGTAGCATTCGACAGAATCAAGGCATATCTTGTCGATCCACCCATCTTGACACCCCCGATCCCAGGGAAACCACTCATCCTTTATCTGGCCATTGAAGAAACTTCCGTCAGAGCCATGCTTGTCCAGGAACATAATGATAAGCGTGAACATGCCATCTATTACCTGAGTAAGAAGCTGTTAGATCATAAAACTCGGTATTCAATTGTAGAGAAGACCTGTACTACCATGGTTTGGTTCACTAAGAAGTTGTGACATTATTTCCAATCTTATCACATCCAAGCCGTAGCCAAGATTGATCCAATGAAGTTTCTTTATCAATCCCCTACTCTGGCCGGCAAATTGTCCTGATGGCTACTTCTCCTATCTAAGTTTGACATTGAATATGTAACCCGAAAGGTCATTAAGGGGCGGGCCATAGCCGAATTCCTGGCTAATCAACCCCTCAGCTCCGACTATAAGTGAAATTTGGAGTTCCCTGATGAACAACTTACCTCTATTACAACCCTTGATGATAATTGGACAATATACTTTGACGGCACTATGAACCACTAGGGAGCAGGTCTCGGGGTCATCATTGTTACACCAGGTAACGAGATAATCCCATTGTCCAAATGTTTAGAATTCGACATCACTAACAACGGCGCTAAATACGAAGCTTGCCTATTCAGCCTTGAGGCTCTTCTTTAAGTTCAGGCATGCCATATATCTGTCATCGGAGATTCAGCTCTAGTTGTTCGACAGGTCACAGGAGATTGGGAAGTTAAAGAAGAATCCCTTCGTCCTTATGTTGAGGCTATCCATGAATTGTCTGAGAAATTTACCTCATGCTTGTACTGCCATATCCCTCGAGATGAGAATCAAATGGCAGATGCTCTCGCCACTCTCGCAGCCATATGGGAAGGATCCCAACAGTAACCTATTTGCCCTTTGGTTTTGCTGTCCACCAAGATCCTATATCATGTTCAATCAACTCCTTCAATTCTTGCCATTTCATCCGAATCTTGTTGGTATTCTGACATTGTCCCATTTCTTCAGACTGGCCAATACACCATAGATTCTTCCGACTCAGACCGTACCACCCTGCGGCGGCTCGCTACCTAGTTTCGTATTGTGGATGATGACCTATTCAAGTGCACCAGCGATGGCCCACTTCTCTGTTGCCTCACTGATTCCGAGGCTCAAAACGTAATGACCCAGGTCCATGCTAGTGACTGTGGGCCTCATATGAATGGTCTTGCCCTTGCAAAGAAAATCTAGCGACTAGGGTATTTTTGGCTCACTCTCACAGCCGATTGTATCACCCAGGTCAAACAATGCCACCAATGCCAGGTTTACAGAGATATGCGACATCTGCCACCGACCAAGCTCCATCACTTATCCACTCCTTGGCCATTCTGGGCATGGGGTATAGATATAATTGGTGAAATCTGTCCTTCCTCAACAAATGGCCATAAATTCATTATGATGGCAGTAGATTACTTTTCGAAATGTGTGAAAGCCGAATCCTTTACCAATGTCACCGCCAGGCAGATGGCCAAGTTCATAGAAAAGCATATCTTTGCTGGGTATGGGCTCCCACACCATATAGTCTCAGACAATAGAGTACAGTTTCAAGGGGCAACTGCTTCACTGATTGAGAAGTATGGGATCGAGCACCATAGGTCTTCTCCATACAGACCACAAGCCAATAGAGCTGTTGAGGCAGCCAATAAATTGGTAAAGACGATTCTTTCTAAGATGATAGCTGGTTACAGAGATTGGGTGGATAAGCTGCATTCGCTATCTTGGGATATCGTACCAACATACATACCCCAATGGGCCAAACTCCATTTTCCCTAGTCTACGGGATGGAAGCAGTCTTGCTAGTTGAAACTCAGGTGACCTCATTAAGAGTTCCTCTAGAGGCTAAGTTAGAAGAACCTGAATGGACTCGGGCAAGATTTTAATAGTTGAACATGATGGATGAGCAGAGGCTGAAGGCCTTCGACAGCCTCCAAATGTACTAATAACATATGGCTCAGGCATATAACAGTGGGGTATGACATCAAAAGTTCCCCCTGAAGGCCAGGGATCTGGTCCTCAAACAGTTGAAACACTCTACCACTGATGCAAGGTGTAAATTCAGGCCAAATTGGGAAGGACCATATATAATAAAGAAGCTGCTTAGCAAAGGGGTAGCAAAACTTATGGACCTAGATGGGAACAAGTTCGTAAATCCCATAAACCAAGACAGGCTTAAGCGTTATCATGTTTAAATCAAAAGAAACAATTAAGAAAAGTAGCACACCAAAAAATATATACGTGATAATTACCCACCTTTTAGTCTTTTACTGATCGGGCAAAAATTAGGGTGATGCCCGACAATTGGTATTCTGGGAACCAACCGTGCAAAAATTAGGGGATGAGACAAATCCACTAGATTGAAAACCCGAAAAGGGCAATCTAGGCAAAAGTTAGGGTAGGTGATCAAAGAGCGAGTGCCTTCTAGAAAACCGATCTCGGCTACTTCGCACCGGGAGTTAAATAAATGGGAATGCCAACCAAACATCATGTACTACATTTTATCTCAATTAATAAAAGTTCTCTTTTGTTAAAATCTAAATGCTTATACTTATGTGGATCCTGTATTCATAAGATTAAGATAACTTCGGCAAGCCTTGAACAGAGTTCATTTTGTTTCATTTTAGATTATTCCAAAAAAAGAGACCTGATGGTTCTGACAAAAGCAAGACTCAAAACGAACGTCCAGCATCATCGTCATAGTACCTAGAGATCTGCCTTGATGTGCTAGTAGAAGAGGAGTCTTCTCCCTGCTCCGTACATTCCCCCTCAAAATGGGCCCATGACCACTTCCGAACGGTCGGTAAGTTTCTCATCTCAGCAAGCCATCCCCTGTAGTGTGTGTTGATTTCAATGGTTTCTATGTGATTGTAATCCAGGATCTCAAATAAAGCCTCCCTGGACCACTTCTCCCGAATATGGTTGACCCAACTAGCTTTATAAACTCTGATCTGATTGTGGGGCAGTTTGATGGGGACTCTTTGCCTTTTGCCATATTGATGACACAGCCGGTAAGGGGTATAAAATGAAGATTCTCCAGACCTATCAGTTGAACACACGCCCCCTAAGATTCTACAACCACATCCTGAATTCTCCACCATGGACTAACCCACTGAATCTGTGCGTTAGTATACTCCCTCAAAATAGACAACCAATCATCATATGTTAACTCATCCAAATCAGCCCGCATTAGCCCTCTCTCCCTTAGATAGACGGGAAGATACTTTTTCGGGTTCCCTCGTGGCGCCTCCCTCAAGTTCAACTTCTCCATCAGCCACACCTATAATTCAAAACTCAGGTAAGGATAGGGGAAGTAAATGTGTGAGATCAGAAAGAACAAAACATACCTATAATAATATGAGTTGATCTCTGATGAGTGACGAGTCAACAGAAGCAGCATCCACATTCAACAAAACATCGGCCAACCCCACAGCCATGGGGGAATCCCCTATCAACATAGGGCTGATGAGCGAAATTAGCCTGAGCGAAGCAATCGGGCTCACCCCACATATAAACTCTACCATGAGTAGTAATGCCACCATCAATGGCCAAGCAGGATGGGATCGGGGCACTCCTCAGCACCACTCTAGAATTGCTCCGAGCTGAAACCCAGGTTTATCAAGCAACTGAGACAGAAATGGGTCCACAGAATCCAAATTCCATAGCCCTCTTAGAATTCCATCTATGCCAAAATAAAAGTCTAGCAACGCCAGTAAAATACATTTAGGACACGGTGTCCCTAAAATAGCGTGGAATTCTTTGAGCAAGGGGTAAAGCTCGAACGATGAAAATTGGAAAACGTGGTCCATTGGATGCCAGAAAGACAGTGTCACTCGAAGGAATTTATGCCTTACAGGCCACACTGCGAGATATTGAAACCCCCAAAGCCTAAATTTTTCAACCCTCTTCCAATCTGCATTCCCCAGGCTTTGCAGAAAACCCTGTAGCTTTTGATTAAAGGTTACTATGATAGAGTCTCTCGGCCCGTGACAACAGGAATGGACAAAATAGTCGAAATCAGGTTGCTAGAAAACTGATGCCACCAGCGATATAGGTGATGCCGCCGACGATGTAATTGATGCTGCTGGCGATATGGACAAATTTGGGCGATATCAGATGATGCCGCCGGTGATAAGGACTTTCAGATAGCCCTATATATATTATTTAGGCTGGATGAGTTTGGGCGATATGGGTCATGCCATCAGTGACATGGAGTGAATTTTCTGGCGGCATCAGAAGCATTTCTTCCATTTTAGGCCTGTACAAAACCAGTAAACAATCCTATACTACGTTTCCCATGCCTTATTAAACAGCAATTCATTTTTATTCAAAATAAAAAGCCCGGAGGCGCAAATCACTCAAAATATCCCAAAACATCTAGCCTACAACAAAACCAAATTATCCAAACCCCAATGTATCGAGGGTGGAAACAAAGAACTAAAAAGCAAAATTAAAAAAAACACTGGGCATGCCCGCCACTACCGCCTGGACTAGATGAAATGTCATCAGGGCTTACAAGCCAATCTCCAACATCATCCTCATCTTCCTCCCTTCCGTTTATCATGGACACACTGATAGACTCCTCACCCATGGCAGGCAGGCGTCGGCCGGCGGACATCTTGATCCCCCTATGACTGGAGCTGTTGGGGTGCGCACGGTCCAGGTTTTGCTTACTTCTCCGTTCCTGAGAGATGGCTGCTAGCTGACCCTCGAGATCACTCACGTAATGCCGTAGGTCTGCAGTCTCCTCCTAGTACCGCTGTTAGGCTGCATTTGCATCTGATAAGGAAAGGGCTAAGAAATCCTGCAAACCGGAGAAAACATCAGCAATGCATATCATTCATAACATCCATACATGCATCCCATCTTAACATGTGCATAAAATATCTGAGCAAGGAGCGACTGTCCAATTAGTGTATCCTGGAGAACAAAATTGTTCTCTGCGAGCAGGTCCACAATGCTCCGCACCACCTGGAAAATCAAAAAGGCAAGTCCTTAGACACCCGCATCCAAGGCTAAACAAGAAAATAATTACTAAGACTTACGTAAGTAGTTTTTTCAGGCATGAAAATAGGAGCTTGCCGGCTCGAGCCAATATTCCTAGTGAGGAATTTGCCTTGGGAGTTCATTAGCAGGAATGTGATTCCAACGGATTGGCCAGACGCCCCTCCACAAAGTTTATGCCCTCCGGCACACCATAGTATCGGGTCGCACTTTGGTTATCCCAGCCCCTCTTTCTCGCGGTTTCCTGAAAAATATGAAAGCCACACATCAACAATGTTCCTAAACGACTTCAAAATCATACACACAAGCACAATCATACCTCAAAAGAACGTTGCCCCCTTGAGACATTAGCGCGCTCCCGCCAGTTACGTCCGTGCCCACCTCATCCTCCCCCTCAGGGTTGATCGCAACATCCCCTTCAAGCGCTTCATCCTCATCATCATCTTCCTCATCAACGTCGATAATGCCTTTGAGGCACCTCTTCTCTTCCTCCAACCGTTGCTCATTGTGATACTCAATTGTAACATTTCTATGGATGCGAGGACTCACAGGGAGTAGATGCTGTAGAAGCTACTCATAGAGGCCAGGGATGCTAGGGATCACTCGGTCGTTCCGCTCGATGTAATTAGCCTTGTCAGCCTCGGAGGTGATCACCAAATGGGGCCACCATAAGCCTCTAAGACGATCAGCAGGCACCAGTCTAGCAGCCACCGAGATGGACCTCCAGCCCCGGACACACTTGCCTAGGTAGCACTACTGGGATAGAGGGCACTCGATCACGAACTGGCGGTCATCTACCTCGCTCCGGACCCTTACGACCTCGGCTAGATTCTTTACCCCATTGAATGGATATAAGACGAGCTACATCAAAACAACCAATATAAGTCCATAAGCGATTTTTTTTGTTTTTTCTAAATGTAAAAATAAAGACTAAATTGAAAATTGCATACCGAGCTCAATCGCACGCTCCTCAGAACCTCCCTATATTTTGTGGGGTACTTGGCCTTTCCACCGATGCCCTCGCACCAGTGAGCGAGCAAGTGAGAGCCCAGTGGTACAATCTTCTTAAACTCCACCAACAGGAGGATCTGATGCTCGAGGGCCCAGGCCTGCATAAATAACAGCCAATCAATTCAGAAAATGTGATACAATAAATGAGAACATGTACTATCAAGTAAAATACTTCTAAAAAGATGTACCTAGAGTAACAGGTGGCAAAGGCAAAGGGCTTTCTCCTTCTTCCGTGCTCCCACGTCCAGCCCATGGTACAGCTGAGCCAAGATGGCCCTCGGCCAATTCTTCCTCCTAATACTCGCCACGTCCTCCACAGCAGTTATGAGCGCATAATTGATCTTACTCCCTGAGATTGGGAAGAATAGCACTATAAGCAGAGAAATTACGAAGGACCGGACGTAAGCCTCCCTCCGCTCCTCGGTCACTACATCCACCCGGGTCTAGTGATGGTGCAACTCTCCATAAGATAGCTGCCCAGAAATGGGCTTCAGACCAAATAGCTCCTTCATCCGCCTCACCACGGGCCTCTCTACATGGTACTTGTCCATGTAAGCATCAAAATGTATAACGTCATCCGTCCAAGGGAGGCCGGTCATGGCTACTATGTCAGAGGGGGTAATCGTGGCTTCCCCGAAAGAGAAGTGGAAAGTATGGGTGGTCTAGGACCACCTCTTGGTTAGGGCCGTTACTACTGAATGAGAAAGCTTAGGCATCAGCATTGGCATTATCTGCGCCAAGTACCTAAACCCTGTCTCATTGATGGCAAGCGCGAGCTCGGGGTAGTTCTCCGAGATATGGTGCCACTATTCACCGATGTTGCCCATTCCCCCTGTGTAAGTCAGTTCATATAGCTATAAAATTAAAAACAAAATGGATCAGTCCTGCTTATTTTTTATCAAAAAAAACTGCTGATGTCGCCTTTGTTGAAAATGATGTCGCCGGCGGCATCACTCCATACAGCCAGCAGCATGGTTCATGTCACTGACGGCATCACCTTAAATAGAAGCGACATCAGAGTCCCATAAGCCTTTTCCCAAGGATTGATGCCGCCAGTGACATCACTCATGTCGTTGGCGACATCACTCATGTCGCCGGCAAAACTGGTTTATCCCTAAAAAATCACACCCATCATGCTAAAATCGTAAAAAATCGCACAGTAAGCCTGAAAACGGTAAAAATCAATCCTAAAGCATGCAATATAACCAATCTATTTCACACTTAAATACCTATCATGGCATGATTTAAAATCTAAAGCCAAATCAAATCGAACTAAAGAATGAAGAGATTCGGGTTCTGTGGGATTACCTGGATATAGCAGAGGTGCTTCTCCTTCTCCGGGGTCAGATTGGTGATGGGAGAATTAATGCCATAGCCATACATTTTTGCTATCTCCTTCAGGCCATATATAGTAGGAACGGAGAGGATTTTCAATCCCTCAATGGAGGAATCGGGCAGGCACTCCCTAGCCTTGGTTGATTTTCCCCTAAAAGCCTTGGTGATTCTCTTCATGATGTGAAAGACAAAGAAAAAAATCAAAAAAACTTTGAGAGAAGAAGAGGGGAGTATGGTTTCTGAATAGTAAGGAAGAAGGGAGTTATAATCCTTTTTAAACTACCACGTGGAATTCGAGGAGTTTTAATTTATCTAAAACTGTCTGTTCATGCCGCCGCTGGCATCACTTTATATTGCCAGCGACATCACTCATGTCGCCGGCGACATCACCTCTTTCAGTTCAAATTTTAAAATTATCTGACCAGTCAAAGCTGCCACGTGGCACTCATGTTGCTGGCGATATAGATTCATACCGTCGACGATATCATCCATGTCGGCGGCAAACATCACACCTCCAATTCAGATTTTTGCGTAAGTCTGACCAAAGGGCAACCAATCTACAAAACACAGAACCCGACCAAGGGAAAATTTCTCTGCAAAGCATAAGTCCGACCAAAGGGCAACACAAAACTCGACCAAGGGACAATTTCTCCGCGAAGCATAAGTCCGACCAATGGGCAACCAATCTACAAAACACAAAACCCGACCAAGGGACAATTTCTCCGCAAAGCATAAGTCCGAACAATGGGCAACCAATCTACAAAACACAAAACCCGACCAAGGGACAATTTCTCCGCGAAGCATAAGTCCAACTATAGGGCAATAAAACTTCAAAACACGAAACCCGACCAAGGGACAATTTCTCTACGAAGCATAAGTCCAACCAAAGGGCAACCAATCTATAAAACACAAAACCTGATCAAGGGACAATTCCTCTGCAAAGCATAAGTCCGACCAAAGGGAATCCTTTACAAAAAGCTCAAGCCCAACCAAGGGGCGATTCCTCCACAAAGCTCAAGCCCGACCAAGGGGCAACTACTCTACGAAACACAAGGTCCAACCAAGGGTCAAACTGGTCACCCATCACGTATCATTCCTATCCCTTGCTCTTTTGTGTGATCATACTGACCTGTGGCAGTAGTGATCCCCCGAGGGGCAGCCTGTGAGCACGGGATTTTGCGGTTCCTCTTACGAGACGATGATGACGTGTACCCGATTTTAATGCCTCAAAATTAAGAGTTCTCTTTGGAATTTTTATTACCAAAATAATATTCCTCGCAAATTTTTATTTGGTAGAATATAGTTCGGCGTGGCCGATAACGCGTCTAGTGGGAGCTTGAACCGATGATTGGCACCTAAATAATAAATACCCTTTAAAATATTGTTAAAAGTCAAAAAGATGCCTTTTCACCCACTATTAAACCACTTTTCCCGACTTTTTGGCTTTTTGGCCCATTAGCTGTCGGTATGCTGGAAGCTGATGCCGCCAGAGGCATCATCCATACCGCCAGCGGCATCACCATACCGCTGACGACATCAACCATACTGCCGGCGGCATGACCCGAAACGGTTCCCTTCATAGAGCCTTTCAGCCACTTTCGGTAGAATTATAAAAAGGCCTCAAAAAGCACCCCATTTCACCTATAAAAGCACACCTTTAGCTGCATTTTAGGGAGGGGAATTGAATTTTAAGATTTTAATGTGAGAATAGATTCTAGTGAGATAAGAATTAGATAAAATAGAAAAAAAAGGGATTTTCATCCATTTTTTCCAGGTTTTTCTACTTTGAATTCTCTGATTGTGAGTGGAAATCAATAAGTCTTTAAGTTAAAATCAACTTAACTGGATTTAGAAACCAAAAAGCACTTAAATTTATTGTTAAATCGTTGTAACAAACTCCCCGAAAGTGTTTCTTTCGGTTCACGAAGAGGTGGATTCATGCCCTCGAGGTAAAAAATCCTGAGTCTCATAGCTCTTTGGCATTAATACTACTGATTTGTGTTAATTTTTTGTAAATTGACATTCATTTTTGGGTTTTCGGTCATTCTTACAGCCACCACTGCTGCCTATAAGCTGATACTACCGGTAACATAATTGATGTCGCCGGCATCAGGCATGTCGTTGGCGACATCAGGCGTGTCGCCGGCGGTATCAGTTATATCGTCAGCGATATGACTTTCTGGACAGCTGTTTTATTTTTATTTATAATTAGATTAAAATAATGATTGCGCCTAAAAATTACTTAAAATGGAATTTCCTCGAAAACGCCATTCACATCCCATTTTAGCCATTCGATCGGGCTTTATAATACTGTAAATAAAGTATGCTATACCTGTGCTAATAATCTTCTGCAGGCGGACATATATTGGATATTCAGGTACTTTTTTTATTACATAGAAAAATGTATAGGACTTGAAAACCTTGTAATAATTTTATTTTCCGCACTTATTTTTTATGGCTATAAATATCTTATTCATTGCTTCAGTTGCTTGATAAATACAAAAATAACAAAATAACTAAAAATACAAATAAATAGGATGGATTAAACTGATTAAGAAAGAATGAAGTATCTTAACTTGGCCTAATGAAAAATATATAACGTCATCCGAACTCGGAATCTCTACTTAAGGTATGGTCCAACTAGAAAATCGTACCAAAAATTTCCCGGTTGAGCTGAACTAGATGGCGACTCTATTTTAAGTACGACATTTTGATCTCGTATCTGTTGAGCACTAAAATATGTAAAGTCATTTTTCAAATATATTATACTCATCTCCTCGTCACTCAAATGGGCCGGCCCGATAGGACACGGCCCTGCTGCCGCCGCGTGAAACATCATCCGCACACAACACACATCTCAGTTATTTTGTTATTATCCTCTATTTCTCTTATTATATCCGTTGCATTCATTTCTTGTTATGGGGTACCATAGATCCCCAAGGACATCATTTTGGTGCACCATACTCATACGGGAGGAAATCCCTTTTCATTTTATTTTTCTGCCATCGATCCATTAATCTATTAATATATAAACCAAACTGAAGAGAGCTTCTGTCCGTAGTAGATAGGACCCGTATGGCTTCACTATACCCGTACGGGTCCCACCCACCTGTATAGGAACCAGCCCTAGGCAGATTACCAAACCTATGATTGGCTGATTAAAAATCAACCCAACTCACCATTTGCCATGCGATCATTTTCACTAATAATCTCGTAAATCAAACCACAAGAGTTAAGATGCATTTTCATAACAAAATACGTTGAAGTGCTGATTTATGTTGTGCTATAAGCTGTGCTCACATATGTTGATGTAGAGGAATTTATTTTCATTTTGTTTTATAACTTAGAACAAATGTATAGGTTCTCTTTTCAATTTTCCCCATTTTTCCCCTGTTTGAAATTTTTATTCTCCCATTTATTGCTTGTGCTTTATTGTAATATGTAAACCCATGTAATGAGTGTGAAAGAGTGTAGAAATAGGATTTCTGTGATAATTCCCTAAATAATGAAAACTAAAATGGTTTTACGCGGTGAATGTAATTTTGAATCAATTAAATGAGAAATAAGTGAATCATCCGATACCCGAATCTCTGACCCCATAGGTATAAGTCTCCCACCCCAGAGGGAACCGTACCAAAACTCTTTCCCAAGTAGACAACTTGGGTGGCGACTCTATCAATTCTTTTATTCATTAAAATTGGCTTATTATGCAAACTTTAACTAAAAATGTTTTATCACGCATAAATCAACCAAACCACCAGTGGGCCCTGCCTCTCATACAGGCGCCAAGGGAGACCCACAGGTCATCGACACCTCACAGTGATGACTCTGTTGGGGATATAATCTTTGAACTTGCAAAATGTTGTCTGTTTTAAAAGCTTAAAAGATTAAGATGAGCACTAAAAATCATTTACTTGATTCAACCCTTTTTTGTTTTCATCATTTGGGTAAATTATCACACTCTATCTTCTTACCTCCTACTCTCTAGCTATATGCACTCTTCTTCTAGTGCTAGGATAGGGTGCCCTATTATTTCTGTGACACTCACAACAGTGATTCCTATGGCTACTAGGGATATTGGGTACACCTTAGAGGGAGGAGCACTCATTGTCGTCTCCTTCCAAAATAGGCGTGATGCGATGGGAACCTTCTACATCAAACTTTGAGCAGCTGCTAAACCACTCCAAAACCCACCCAAAAATATTAACTAGTGGTACCTCCAAATATTTGAGGCTCCTAAAAAATTAGCTCTTAAAGTCAACTCATGAAAGAACATTGGTATCTCAAGTGAAGACTTAAAAGGAGCTGTGTTGCATTTGGAAAGGAAGGGGTGCACTCCTTATATAGGAGAAGAGGAGTAAAAGAGCTCCCCTTATAACAATGTGGGATATGGAAAATCCCTGTCCCACATGCGCATCAACCCATAGATCCCATGCGATCCGCCTATTGCCCTATCCATATAGTGTGCAGCACATGCCATATGTGCCTCGCAATAGGCCTCGTGGCCCATGCTATAAGCCCAGCTCGCAGTGCACCCCATGGGCTACACATGTGCAGTGCATTTTCATGGGCTTCCAAGAGCACTGCCTATCAGTGCTCATGCACCTTTTGGTGCACTCTCGCCCACTCGAGCCTGTAAAAAATATGTTTTGTACTCTTGGTCCAATTTAACTCTCCAAGGTAAAATTCTCCTTTTAACCCTTTTCAGATAAATATTTTGTTTTTTGACCTAATAAATTAATTATCGATCAATAAATAAAAATCTTTGGTCTAACTAGGTAATGGTCTAACCTTATCACATTTAATATTCTCATAATAGATTAAGTCTATTTAATTCATTACTCAGTCTAATGTAAGTCCAATGTGTGTGACCTTATAGGATCCTGAAGTATTGAGCTTTTAAGTTTTGACCTATCCTTGTTCTATAGGAACTATTGGCTCGAGGTTTTACACCGTGAATAGAACTTGATTACCTTAAATGTCTGTAGTACGCCTCTAGTAAGGGTCCACCATCCCCCATTACTCAGAATCTCATTTTTGCTCATGACTTAGTCCAGGTTAATGCAATAGTTTCCCAATGCGATGAACTCCTTTCATTCTTTAATATTAGTACCATCTGGTTTATTGGGTTCAATTAAAGTGTTAACCCACTAATAATAAGGTTGCTCCAAGCTATCTCAATTTATTTACTTCTTAATGAAGTATATTGCTTTTTACCATAATGTGTTTGAATAGAAACTATTTCTATCAAACACGTACTCTGATCAAAGATTTATAGCAATCATCACTTCAACAAGTGGCCAGGTACAACTCCTTAATATATCCGAAGCGATGGATTCATTATGGCTACATTGCTCACCAATGTGCTGTCATCACTATACCCGTAATCACTCGTGGAACCCTAAATTAATGAGTGTATAGGTATGACCCAAAGTATAGTAATAGTACCACATAAGGTAACTAGTATCTCAAGTGTTAGGATATTCACAAAGCTACTAGATAAAGATAAACACTATCACTTTGATATATTTACCAAGTGTTTATTTTATTTTGGTCTCCAATATATCTTTTAGATATATCCATGTGTCCAACTTAAGGCACCACATTCAGTCTTAGGAGGTTAACTGCTTGGACCCATTCTAAGAAAGTTGACCACATGCTAGTCTAACTATTTCATCGATATTCTTTCTTGATGAAACTATGACTAGGGATAGTTTAGACATAATCATAATTGTACATGAAGTAGGTCTTACTAAACATAGTCCCACTATGATATCTCTCTCTTCATGCTATGTTATGTCAAGGACTTTTGTACATAGATATCAATGGATATATTTTAACTAGTCATAATATATATGAACACATCAATATAAATAAAAGATTAAATGGCTTTTTTAATTAAAGAAATTATTTGCACTAGTATAGAATTAAGATATATCGCCTTAATTGCCTTAGGTGTATACATCATACCTAACAATCTCCCACTTGCACTAAGGTCAATTAGCCATATGTCTTAATCCATATGCTTTAACATGTTGGTCATGTTTGACTTATGTCAATGGCTTCATCAAACTATCCGCGAGGTTTTGATTAGTGGGCACGTATTCTAATCTTATCATCTTAGCCTCAACAATCTCCCTGATTGTATGATACTTTCTAAGTACATGTTTGTTTTTCTAGTAAGACTGTGGTTCTTTTGCCTGAAGAATAGCACCATTGTTATCATAATACAAAGTAATTGGATTAATAATCTTAAGCACCACACCAAGATCACCAATAAATCCCTTGAAAAATAGCTTCTTTTGTTGCTTTACAGGCAGCAATGTACACAGATTCCGTGGTTGAATTAGTAGTAGTTTCTTGCTTGGAACTTTTCCATCATACTACCCCTCCATTAAATACATACACAAAACCTGACTGAGATTAAAGTCATCCTTGTTTGATTGGAAACTTGCATCGGTGTAACCTCTAATTATGAGATTATCATCTCCATATATCAAGAACTCATCTTTAGTCCTTCTCAAGTACTTAAGAATCGCCTTGACGACCATCCAATGTTTTTCACCTAGAGCTGATTGATATCTACTCGTAAAGCTCAAAACTTGAAAGACATCTTGCCTAGTACATATCATAGCATACAAGATAGATCCTATTGCGGATGCATAGGGTATATCCTCCATGCGCATTCTTTCTCGAGTTGTCTTCAGACACTCAACTTTAGATAGGTTAATCCCCTTTTTCATTGGGAGATAACCTTTCTTTGAATGCTCAAGGCTGAACCTATTTAGTACCTTGTCTATATATGTACTTTGAGAAACACCTAACAACCTCTTAGATCTATCTCTACAGATCTTTATTCCTAGTATAAATGTTTCTTCTCCAAGGACTTTCATGGAGAATTTTCTTGATAACCATACTTCAAAATTTTGAAGAAGAGAAATGTCGTTTCCTATTAGTAGAATGTCATTGACATATAATACTAACAAAATGACTGCACTCCTACTAACCATCTTGTAAACTCAAGGCTCATTAATGTTTGAAGAAAAATCCTATTCATCGAACCTAATATTCCAACTCTTGAATACTTGCTTGAGTCTAAAGACTTTTACAATTTGCATAACTTTTAGCCATTCTAAGACGTAAAACCCTCAAGTTGTGCCATATATGCATTTTGGTCCAAATTCCATTTAGGAATGTTGTTTTAACATTCGTCTACCAGATCTCATAATCATAATGAGCAGCAATGGCAGATAGTATTCTTATGGATTTAAGCATGGCTACAGGTGAGAAAGTTTCATTATAGTCAATACATTTGCATTGACTATAACCTTTAGCTACCAACCTTGCCTTATAGGTAATTATATTACTGCCCATACCAGTCTTCTTCTTGAAGACCTATTAGCACCCGATAGGTCTAACTTCTTCTAGTGCATCGACCAAGTTTCAAACTTCGTTTTTATACATGGAATCCATTTCTAATTTCATAGCTTTAAGCCATTAATCAGAATCTAATCTCTTTATTACTTCATCATAGGTCCTTGGTTCATCATCCTCCATAAGGTATAGTTCCGTATCATCAGTGATGATGAAACCATATCTCTTGAGACCTTTATAGACACGACCTAATCTTCATAATGATTTTGTTTCAACGGGTTATCATTGGATCACACCTTCTAGTGTGTCTAGAACAGGGTCAACTAGTTGATTGTTTGTTTCTTCCTCTTGAATTTTTAGTTCAAGATTGCTCCAACTAACTTTTACAAGTAAGTGTTCCTTTTCAAGAATGTGAGCACTCTGAGATAAAAAATACTTTCTATGCCTCGGGTTAGTAAAATAAATATCCAATAGTTTCCTTTGGATACCCAATGAACAGACATTTATAAGATTTAGCATCTAGCTTATCCTATACTATTCCCTTTACCATAGCAGGACAACCCCATACTCTCAGGTGACTCAAAGATGGCCTTTTATTACACCATCTATCATAATGTGTAAAATCAACTAATTTAGAGGGACTTTATTTAATACATAAACTGTGCTCTCTAGTGCATATCCCCAAAAGGATTTATTGAGATTTGCTTGGCTCATCATAGACCAAACCATATCTAATAAAGTCTGATTCCTCCTTTCACCATTGTGTTGGGGTGTGTAAGGAGGGGTTTACTGGGGAACTATCCCATTTTCTTTTACATGATCCTGAAACTCTTGACTTAAGTATTCTCCACCTCGATCAGATTGAAGTACTTTAATACTTTTATCAAGTTGCTTTTCTGCTTCATTTTTGAATATTTTGAACTTTTCAAAACTTTTAAACTTGTGATTCATTAAGTACGGATAACCATATCGTGAATAATCATCGATAACGGTTATAAAGTAGGATTATCCCCTTAGTGCCTGAACACTCATTAGACCACATACATCTGTACGTATAAGATCCAATGTACTCATGGCTCGTTCACCCTTTCATGAAAAGGTAACTTCATCATTTTTTCTTTTAAACAAGGTTCGCAATCACCATAAGACTCTATGTCTATTGGGCCCAAGTCTTTACGCTTATATAACTTGGTTAAGCGGTCTTTGTTTATATGGCCTAAACAATAATGCCATAAGTAGAAAGATTTATCATTATCTAATTTAACTTTCTTCACATTATTCATATTAAAAACTTATGTTTTAGTATTAAGAACATAAATGCCACCATTCAACATTCCATAGCCATAAATAACATTATTTAAACGAATCTAACAATTTTTATTTAAAAATAAAATTTCAAATCCCACTGCTGCTAAATGTGCAATAGAGATAATATTCTTAGTAATATTTGGAATATAGTAACAATTATTCAGAACTAAAACTAAGCCAATGGGCAAAACAAGATTAAAGCTCCATGCGGGTAATACAGAAACCTACGCTCCATTTCCCACATGTAGGTCTATCTCCCCTTTTTCTAGCCTCCTACTGTTCCTTAGCCCTAGCACAGAAGTATAGATGTGAGAACCACAACCAATATCTAATACCCAAGTTGACTCACAAGGAAAAGTAGCATAGTTTTTAATTACAAACATACCTGAAGTAGATGCCTCTGCAGGCTTCTCCTTCAAATGTTCAGAAGTGGGAGCTTTGGAATCCCTCTTCCAGTATCTCGGTTTCTTGTACTGGAAGTAGACATACTTAGTTGTCTTCCTTCCTTTCTTCTTCTTACTGATTCTTTTCTTGGCTTCCAATGCCTTCTTCTTTTTATTAGAAGTTTTGCCCTTCTCGAGCAATAGTACTATCTTCTGATCTTTCTTGATCTGAGGTGCTATTTTCTTCAACATGTTTATTAATTCTGGAATCATAGAATCAATCTTATTCATGAATAGTTAGTAAAAAAATTGGAGCAACTATCTATTAGGGACATCAACACAAGGTCAATGCATAACGCATGATTCATTTCTAATCCCAATTGATTCAGCTTCTCATGGTATCCTAAGAGTTTTAGTACATGCTGAGAGGCAAAGGCAACAACCTACATCTTGGTTCTAAAAAGGAGTCTGGAGGTTTCATACCTCTCTATCCTTTCTCGCTCAGGAAAGAGCTCCTTAAGATGGAGAACCACATTCTCAAGATTCATGTTCTTATGTTATTTTTGAAATTTAGGGTTCATGACCCCCAACACTATACATGTTGTAGACTCATGATCTTTCCTGTGCTTCAACCAGGCATCATGTACCACTTGATCCTCAACATCAGGCTCAATAGGGAATATTTAATCAAGAACATAAATGATATTCTTAAATCTGAGAACTATTCTCAGAGCTAGGAACCAATCAGAAAAGTTTGAGCCATTCAATTTGGTGTCAAGTAACGGATGGAGATTAATATTAGAAGTCATTTTCAACCTAAGATGTAAGAAAAGAAAAAATGTTTAGACTTTAGTATATAGTACCTGTATTTAATATAATGACTTTTAATTAAATACATTTGTACTACCATTTCTTGAAATTTACAATAGCTCATTTTATTAAATTTAGGAAATCTAGCGTAGCCGAATTTCCAAGAAGGTAGCATCTATAACTATTATAATATAGCCTCCAATTTTATGAGTCAAGCCACATTAGTAAGTTGTAGTTGGAATTCCATTCCATCTGCATCGCATGCAATTGCTAATTTATTCAAGTTCCCTTAAACTTAAGGGACATGTGCTCTTATTTTAGCATATCCTTGAATATGTCTTAGTCCTGCTGCTAGTCCCCAATTTTATGTTGAACCACCCAAGTCCTGTTAAGGCAGAATATTTATAACCAATCGATGTAGACCAAAGGAATGCTTTGTACAACACTTTATGGCCAAAAAAGATCGTATTATTGGTTCGAGTAAGGAAGACTATAACTTGCCTTAATATATTTACTTTGAGATTTTGTATTGGTGTTAAATGTCTCACCCAATCTAGGATTTATTAGATGGACATATTTGCAATAATTTATATTAATTCAGGAAATTTTACAATTAATTAAAATGTCTAACCTTTAATGGATTCAATCGCTTTATTAAAATTATTACATCAACCTAGATTATATGAAAAATTATTAACATTCTATATTTGTTATATTTTGCATTTCCATTAAGCTTTCATTCAATAATTTAATATTTACTTTGTTATAGAAACATATATAAGAATCACCTTATTTACTACAAATACATCAATCTATTATTAATCCCCTCTTAGTCAATTTAAGTTGCACCGATTTAGGTTCCCATGTAGGTGAGATGCCCTATGAGAAGTACACACCAAGTCCAATCCTTGCCAGAACAAACACAGGCACAAACTCGAAGACCATGGATCCTCTTAAAATAATAAATTTTGTTCTTTCAATTCATGTAAATTGAATGCATCTATAACCCTTGTAACTTATATAATTTATTGAGTCTTTGATAATTTTAAGTAAGTTAAGCAGGCTTATTTGAAATTATTTATATCCATTTTCTAACCTCGAAAGGAAAGTATAAGTTCATCTATTGTTCCAAACAATTAATAAACTTTAAATCACTTCATATAGAAAATAAAATTTAGTTTGCTTCTAAATTAATTATGCATTAAATAGGCGGGCTCCGATACCGCTATTGGGAACTGACAGTCACTTTGAACATGCATAATAGGCAAGGAAGAAATTCAAAATTTTGTCCCTTGTCCCTAGGAACTCCATTTAGTTGTGTATAATTAATTAAAGCCTTAACTAAACAAATTCTCTACCTAGGTTAGCATGCATAGGCTAGGCATACCACAGCTCTAAGGGCTCATTTGGTTCACGAAAATGCTATTCCGTGGAATAGAAATAGAAATCTATGGAAAGATGTCAAGTATGGTACATTGTTCATCTAGAATCCATCGATGTACGAAAAAGTTTTTCCTAGTTTTTATACATCTCACGGAAAAGCTATTCCTATGTTTAAACTAGGAAAAGCTTTTCCGTGAGATGTATATAAACTAGGAAAAACTCTTCTATGCATTGACGGATTCTAGACATATACTCTACTATATTTTACATTTTCATTCATCTCTATTTCTATTCCATTGAATAGGATTTCCGCAAACCAAATGCCACCTAAGTTATATCCTAGCATAAATGTTCTAGCATGTTATAACTATAAGCTAATCTAAGCATAAGCATAAAATAAACTAAGCATGCAAAACTGTTAAGAAATAATAAGCTGGAAGAATCATATGAAGAACATATATGGATCAAGTTTGAAGCGAACAAAATCCTCTTAAGTCTAAGAAGAGCATCCGTATACATATTGAAGACAACAAATCACTAATTCCATGAAGAAAGCATCCAATTAGAATTTGGAAAGGAACAAACTTCTAACTCCTCAAAAATAGAATCTATACAAAGACTGATTGAAGAGCATCCAAATAATTTAAAATCTAAAGACATCTGGAAGACTCAACTTACAAGATAAAAGGGAAAAGTTCAAAATTACCTTTTCCCTCCATATTGATCTGAAGTCAAAGTTTGTTTTGCCTTGGAGAATGAAAAAGTGCACCTTGCACGCATTTCTGAAAAAGGACAAAAGGTATTAATTGGGAAGAGAAAAAGGTAACAACCTTTTTAACCAAGACCAATTGGAAGGAGCGTGGATCTCACTCATCTGAAAAAGTGTGCCTAGAATTTGGCAGTATATAAAAAGCCAAACAAACGACTACTGACACATTTTTGTATCAATCCCGGTCAAATAATGTGTCTAACAAATTGATCAATAGCTCTGGAAGCACCACCTTATAACTTATCAATGGTGAAGATTGAAGATTAACCCAATGATGCACAAAGGCTACATTTATAATCAAAGCCTATAAAAGGAAAGCTTCACATGCTGAGAAGGTGCTGGTTGATTTCACAAAAAGCTATTACATTGAGAGTTCAAGCTAGTTCAATCAGAGAAATTAATCCCCCCTAAGAACCTTTAACTCAAATCAGTTTGTAAGAATTCACAAGTAAAAACTATAAACTTGTATAATGTAGATCCCTCATTTATAGAAAACCAATTGTAAAATCTCATACTTGGGTGAGTATTGAGATTGGGACACAACTTGAACTATTATAGTTTGAGTGGTATATCCCTGTGGTTCTTAGCTTAAATTTGGGTAGAATTTAAGTGGTATGTCCTCCAAAAGAGATGACTAAGGTAGAAGTTGGTGCTTTGGTGATATATCCTACATCTGGAAGAGAAGTCATCATCCGAAGACATCGCGAAAGGACTTAGCTGAACCTTGGTGTTTTTGGTGGTATATCCTACATCCCAAGGAGGAAATATCTCTGAAGACAATTGTAAAGATTTGATTCCTACCCGTTGAAAGGATTCTCACTAGTGGACAAATCACAAAGGAGAAAACTCAGGGGACTGGACATAGGCAGGGTCGAACCAGTATAAAATCCTTGTGTTTGATTTTCTTTAACCTTTACTTTATTGTATTACATTTGACATCTTCATCATCCAAATGCATTAACTCCAGACTAAAATCAGACATGCTACATAAGACTTTTTATAAGTCTATAAATTGCCCAAAATGGGTAATTCATCCCCCTCTGACCCTGAATACATATGCACATGGACCAACAAGTGGTATCAAAGCAAGTGCTCACAACTAGAGATCTAACAATCTCAAGCTAAAGGTCCAAATTTTGATTCAAGAATCAAATTGAGTTTTAATAACTCATAGCTTCTTCCGGAGGGTATGTCCATTACCAGACCTCCGCTCTTCACTGGTGAACACTGCACATTCTTGAAAAATCGGATGAAGAATTTCATTTAGGTCTAAATCATGCTAGCATGGATGGCCATTAAAGATGGGATGAAATTATTACAAGAAATTACATGAAAATGTAAATGCTATCAATATGCCTCATTGTGCTCTTAGTGCAGCAAAATTTAACAGAATTTTAGGATGTTAAACTGTACAAGAAATCTGGTAAAAGCTTGAATTAACCTATGAAGGAACCAATAAGGTCAATGAAGCTAGATCGATCTCCTATAACAAAATGTTGAAGCTGTCAAGATGGAACCAAAGGAATCAACTAGCAGCATGAAAACCAAATACACCAATCTAGTTAATGAAATGAAAAGGCTTGGAAAGGAGATCACTAAGGTGGAAATGGTAAAGAAAGTTCTCCGGAGTCTCACCAAAGAATGGGACAACAAAAAGATGTCCATTAAGGAAGCTCATGACTTAAATTTTTTTAGTTATGATGAACTCATTGGTAATCTTTTAACTCAAGAGTTATCCTAGGAGAGATACAACCAACAAGTGAAGAAGCTTGAGGAAAAGAAGAAAGGCATTGCCCTCAAAGCAGAATCATCCAGAATAGAATCATCTGGAAGTGAAAAGAAGGCAAGGGAATCCCAATACAATAAAGAAGAGATGGCTATGCTAGCTAGACAATTCAATAGATTCCTGAGAAAGAAAGATAGAAGAAACTCTAGAAAATTTAATTCTAGAAGAAGAAAAGAGAGCTCCTCTAGAAGAGACAAATTCAGAAAGGCACCGGAAGAAAAGAATGCTCCAGGGAAAGAAATAGCCTGCTTTGAATATGGAGAGAAAGGACATTTCAAGTTAAAATGTCGAAGCTCAAAAAGGATAAGAAATACAAGAAGAAAGCAATGGCGGCCACATAGAGTAATAGTGAAGAAAGCAGTAGCTCATCTTCCATAGAAGAAGAAGAAATTGCAAATTGCACATTCATGGCACTAACTAAGCCAGAAGAAGAACAGTCCAGAAGAAAACCATCAAAGCAAGTCACTGAGAAAATTGAAGGACCAGAATCTAAGACAGCCAGTACTGTGGTAAATTCTCACTCTAACTCTGTATCTAACCTTGATCTTGCTAAAGCTTAAGGGATTGTGATCAACAATGTGAGGAAGAACACAAAAGCCATCAAATCCCTTCAAAGATAAGTGATAGAGCTTACTAAGGATGGTAAGGCAATGGCATAAGATATTAATCTAATAAGAGCCGCAAAGCACATTGATGTTGTTGAAGAAAACTTTCCTAAGAAATCAAGTGTAGATATTGAGTGCAAATGTGATTAGGCTAGATAGGGAACTAGCTCTGATAAAGGAAGCTATTGCAAGAAATCCAAGGCTAAAACCTGGAAGAAAACTAAGATCCTCAAATCTACAAAAGAATCCGGAATCTTCAAAACCAAGGAAAGTTTGGAAGTAACCTCAAGCTCAAAAATACAATGCTACACCTGGTGGGAAAATTCAATGATACACAGCTACTCAAAATGGAAAAGCTGTAATAGTCTATGATGATCAACCTACCAAGCAAAAGAAAAACTAAAAGCAGAAATTGCTCCTCCAGTTAATGACCGGATCCAAACCAAACAATCAAGTCCAGATCTATCCAAAGTAGGATACTCTAAAGACTATAGGAAGAAGGATCTTCTAAAGCTTGAGGAGAAGCTCAAGCAGAATAAACCAATTATTGGGTGCAGGTTTTGTGGAGAAAATAACCATATGACTAAACTATATAGATTTAATAATGGTTATTATGATATTTATCCTTGGCCTGAAATGATTGATAAACCAAGTGGACCCAAATCTGATTGGGTACCCAAACCCACTTGATCTATTTTGCAGGTATGCCTTAAATCCACTGAAGATCAATAAACATGGTACCTTGATAGTGGATGCTCAAGGCACAAAATTGGTGTTGAGAAAGCCTTCATCACTTTAATCCCATAGAAAGGTGGAAAAGTAAGCTTTAGAGACGATCAAAATGGCCAGATAATTGGTCATGGAACCATTGGATCTAAACTAAAGATAGAAGATGTCTCACTAGTTGATGGACTGAAGTTTAACCTGCTAAGTGTTGCACAACTCTATGACAAAGGGAGAAAAGTTATCTTTGACTCCGGAGGCTACTCAATCATTGATAGTAAGTCAAATCAACCCATTCTTTATGCACCTACAGTAAACAATGTCTATTCTATTAATATTAAAAAAGATAAAAATAATATATGCTTGGTGTCTAAAGAAGAAGAATCATGGCTATGGCACCAGAGGTTGGGACGTGTTAGCATGAACCTCTAATCCAAACTAGCTAAATAGGAATTGATTACGGGTTTGCCTAAGGTTGCTTTTGATAAGGATCATATCTGCACTATATGTGAATTAGGCAAACAAATTAGAAAAATTTTCCCTTCCATCTCATACATACCTTTCCAGAGAGTTCTTGAACTCTTGCAGATTGATCTTTTTAGTATAATTAAGCCAATGAGTTTAGGTTGAAAAGAATACACTATGGTCATAGTGGATGATTATTCTCGCTATACCTGGGTTGCTTTTCTAGCTAGCAAAGAAGAAGCCTTTAACCCTTTCTTAAAAATATTTATCCGGATAGAAGTAGAACAGGGCATAAGTATTACATGCACCCGGAGTGATAATTGATGAGAATTCAAAAATAAACATTTTACTGAAGTTTATGAATCCAAGGGCATTAAGCACAATTTTTTGACTCCTCATGCACCTCAACAAAATGGGTTTATTAAAAGGAAAAATAGAATAATAGTTGAAATGGATTGAACAATGCTAAATCAGAATAGATTGCCTAAGTACTTTCAGGGTGAGGCCATAAACACTACATGTTACATCTTAAATAGAGCGCTCATTAGAAAGACAATAGACCAAACGCCATACGAAATCTAGAAGGGAAGAGAACCCAAAATTTGGGTACTTCAAAGCCTTTGGATGTAAATGCTACATCCTAAATGATAGAGAGCAACTAGGAAAATTTGATCTTAAATCTGATGAAGCAATGTTCTGTCGCTACTCCGTACATAGCAAAGCTTGTAAAGTATACAACAAAAGAACTCAAACTATGGTAGAGTCAATACATGTAGATTTCAATGAGACTAACCACGTAGGAAAGAAAAGTCAAGATCCGGATGACATAGATCTAGATGAAGCAGTATCAGAAATGTTTCAGATCCATTCCAAATAAAGAAGTACAAAGAAGAGGATGATCAAATCAATTTCAATAGTGAGAAATCTCTAGAGAACCTTCATGAAATCAACTTCAATAATGAACAAGGACCAGAAGAAGAATTTGAAATGAAAGAAGAGCAAGCACCACAACAGCGAGGATTTTCAAAGGGAAACTAAGACTCAAGAAAATCATCAGGTGGAAGTTATTTTAGACAATTTCCAAAATCCAGTTAGGATGAGAGGACAACTCAATAAGATAATGAGTCATGATGCTTTTGTCTCACTCATAGAAATAAAGAAGTTTCAAGATGCAGAAGGAGGAGAAGGCTAGATGACGGCTATGCAAGAAGAGCTTGATCAATTCACTAGAAATGATGAATGGGATCTTGCACAACCTCTAGAGGGAAAGTCAATTATTGGCACCGAATGGTATTCCGAAACAAGCTAGATGAATTTTGAGTTATTGTGAGAAATAAAGCAAGATTGGTTACTCAAGGCTATAATTAACAAAATGGCATTGATTTTGAAGAAAGATTTGCACCAGTAGCAAGATTGGAGCCAATCAGGATCCTTTGTGCTTTTGCATCATTTATGAGATTCACCTTGTTCCAAATAGATGTCAAAAGTGCTTTTCTGAATGGAGTCATTCAAGAGGAAGTCTATGTCAAGCAACCACCTGGATTTGAAGATTCAAAGCATCTGGAGCATGTTTACAAGCTTAAGAAAGCACTCTATGGATTGAAGCAAGCACCAAAGGCTTGGTATAAGAGACTCACTTCCTTTTTCATATCCCATGGATACATCCGAGGTAAAGTAGACACAACCCTCTTTATCAAGAAGAAGAAGGGCGATGTCATTTTTGTCCAAATATATGTGGATGATATCATCTTTAGTGAAATAGATGAAAAGATGTGTGAAGAGTTCATCACTCAAATGTAGAAAGAATTTGAGATGTCAATGATGGGAGAATTAAACTTCTTCCTTAGTCTACAAATTAAGTAGAGTCCGGATGGAATTTTCATAAACCAGTCTAAGTATACTAAGGAGATTTTAAAGAAGTTTTAAATGGAAAAGAGCAAGCAATGTCCACCCCTATGGGATCAGATACAGTCATTTCAAAAGATTGTGATGGAGAAGATGTAGACCCGAACCTTTATAGAGGGATGATTGGATCACTTCTATACTTAATAGCTAGCAGACCTAACATGCATTATGCAGTTTGCTACTATGCAAGTTATTAAGCAAATCCAAAGGATTCACATCTTAAAGCTGCAAAAAGGGTTCTTGGATATCTTCTAGGAACTACTTAACTTAGTCTATGGTATCCCAGTAATGGCAATTTCACATTGTAAAGGTACACTGATGTAGATTATGGTAGGGATATGCTTGAGAGTAAATGCACATCTGGAGGCTACCACTTCCTTAAAAATTGCTTGGTGTCAGGGTATAGCAAGAAGCAAACCTCAATTGCATTATCAACCACAAAAGTTGAATATATTGTTAGATATGATGTATTCCCTTAAGGCAATTAGGGCGATATATCTTAATTATGTATTGGTATAGACAATTTGTTTCATTAATAAAGGCATTCAATCTTTTGTTTATATCAATGTGTTCATATATATTATGACTGGTTAAAATATATTCATTGAGGTCTTTGTACAAAGGTCCTTGAGATAATACATAGCTTGAAGTGAGAGATATTATAGTGGGGCTATATGTAGTGAGACCTGCTTTATTTGCAATTATGATTATGTCTAAACTATCCCTAGTCATAGTTTTATCAAGAAAGGATATTGATGAAGCAGTAAGACTAGCATGTGGTCAACTCTCTTGGAAAGGGTCCAAGGAGTTAACCTCCTAAGACTGAAGGTGGTGCCTTGAGTTTGATACATAGATATATCTGGAAGATATATTGGAGACTATAGTAAGATAAACACTTGGTTTGTATACATATCAACGTGTTAGTGTTTATCTTCATGCAATAGCTTAGCGAATATCCTCATACTTGAGATATTAGTTACCTTGTGTGGTACTATTGCTATACTTTGGGTCATACCAATTCACTCATTAATTTAGGGTGCCGTGGGTGATTATAGGTATAGTGATGGTACCACGTTGGTAAGCTGTATTGTCTGAAAGAATCCATCGCTCCGGATATACTAAGGAGTTTTTACCTGGCCGCTTGTTCAAGTGATGATTACTATAAACCTATGATCAGAGTATGTGATTGATAGAAATAGTTTCTAGTCAAACACATTATGTAAAAAGTAATTTACTTTAGTAACAAGCAAATAACTGGGATAGCTTAGAGCAATCTCGCTATTGCTGGGTTAACACTTTAATCAAACCCAACAAACCTGATGGTGCTAAGATTGAAGAATGGAAGGAGCTCCTCGCATTGGACAACTATTGCATAAACCAGGATTAAGTCATAAGCACAAATGATGTTCTAAGTAATGGGGGATGGTAGACCCTTGTTAGAGGCATACTATAGTCGTTTAAGGTAATCGAGTTCTATTCATGGTCTAGAAACTTGAGCCAATAGTTCCTATAGAATAAAGATTGGTCAAACCTTAACAGCTCAATACTACGGGATCCTATAAGGTCCCACACATTGAACATTCATCGGACTGAGTAAAGAATTAATAGACTTGATCTATTACAAAAATATTAAATGGATGGTTGAACTATTACATGATTAAATCATAGATTTTATTTATTGACCAGTAACTAATTTTATTAGGGTCATAAATAAAATAAAGTATTGTTTAAAATGATTAGATCATTTTATGGTTAAGCCAGGAATTTATTTTTACCAATAACTAATTTTATTAGGGTTATAAATAAATTAAAGTGTTGATTAAAATGATTAAATCATTTTATGGTTAAACCAAGAGTTTATTTTGAATGGTAACTAACTTTATTGGGGTCATAAAATAAATTAAAACAAAGGAGGATTAATTTTAATCTCATATTAAATTCGCACTTAATTCACATTTAATCCCGCATTTAATTTCGTATTTAATCACGCATTTAATCTGCATTTAATCCCGCATTAAATCCGCATAAAATTCAGAGTGTCTTTGCTTCCGCTATATAAAGCTAGCCCCTCTTCTTCATTTCTTGCACCACATCTTTCTCCGAGCACTATGTGAGCACTGGATTTTAATGGTCCTTCTCATGAAATGATGATGAGAGTTAGATAATGCAATCTCTTATAGGTGTTATCTATTAGAGGTGTTCCTAGTACTACAAAATTGAATTTTAGCCAAGTTTGGAGACCTAATATGCCCTTAGGGACTCGTACGGGTGCTGCCTAGTGGTATGAATCCAGCGGCAGACTCATATGGGTCATTTCCCCCATACGCCTGTTGCTGCCTGTTCAGGCTCTTTTGGAAGGTGATCCTTTCCTATTTCAGGAAAAGTTAGGTCATGAATGCGATTTATTGCATGCAGACCTAATTTTCCCCTATAAATAGGAGCCTTTCCTCACCTCTCTTCATAACACACAACATCAAAAATATATTATACACAAATTCTAATAGTTTTTATAGGTATAGAAAAGGTATAGTTGAGGTATAGCAAGTATAAAAATAGGTACAAAACCCATCGCTTGAGGTTTTGTCCACATTTTATTCATTCTTAGCTTCATTTATTAGGATTTGGGGGAGGTTCTGTCGACACAAATACTCGCCTAAATAGCCCTAAAATCTCCATTTCATCATCTATTTTGGCTTGACTCTCTCACAACAAAGGGATCGCCTTAAAGTGGATTTATGCCATAAAGGTAACACTCCTGAGTTTCAAAGAGACTCACATCTCAGTTATTTTATCATTATTCTCTGCCTCGACTATTTTATCTACCCTTTTTATTCCTATTTTGGGTCTGATCCTAACCCGTATGAGCCTTGTTGGCACCCTATGTCCTTAAGGATATTAAACTGGTGCGCCATACTCATACGAAAGGAAATCCCATTTTTATTTTGTCTCTCCTCCATTAATCTTCCTGATAAGTTAAACTAAGTTTCTACACGGGGTTAGATAGGACCCGTACCGGTCCCCTATGCCCGTATCAATCCCCCTAGTAGTCGTATGGGTCCTAACCCACCCGTATGGGTACTGGCCCCTAGACAGATTCCAAAATTCTCTTTTGACTGGACAAAATCAATCAACTCAGCATTTGCCATGCAATCATTTTCACTAATAATCCGGTAAACAACCCACAAAAGCTAAAATATGTTTTCATAACAAAATACGCTAAAGACTCCTTATTTATGTTCGATCCTAGGAGCCATCCAGGCACTATCAATAGCAAAACCACCACATTCTTACTAATAAAATGCTGACTTTTGAGATGTTATAACTTGTGCTAATCTTTGTGGATGCAGGGGAATTTATTTTTATTTTGTTTTATAACTTAGAACAAATGTATAGGTTCTCTTGCAATTTCCCCATTTTGCCCAGGTTGTAATTTTTATTCCCCCCATTTACTGCTTGTGCCTTATTGTAATCTGTAAATGCATGTAACGAGTGTGAAAGAGTGTAGAAAAATGGGATTTCTATGATAATTCCCCAAATGATGAAAATAAAATAGTTTTACTCGGTGAATGTAATTTTGAATTAACTAAACGAGAAAAAAGTGACTCATACGATACCCAAATCTCTGATCCAAAAGGTATGAGTCTCCCTCCCAATGGGAACCGTACCAAAACTCTTTCTCAAATAGACAACTTAGGTGGTGACTCTATCATTTTTATCGAGATTTGGGTCTTGGTTCTTTTATTCAATAAAATTTGCTAATTGTGCAAACTTCAGCTAAACAGGTTTCATCACGCCTAAATCCAACCAACCCCCGGTGGGCTCTGCCTCTCACCTAGGCACCTAGGGAGACCCCCAAATCATTAACAACTCATAGTGGTGACTCTGCTGGGGATATAATCTTTTAACTTGCAAAATTTTGGTTTGTTTTATAAGCTTAAAAGATTAAGATGAGCACCGAAAATTATTTATATAATTCAACCCATTTTCTTTTTCATCATTTGGGAAAATTATTACACTATATTTTCTCATCTCCTTCTCTCTTTAGTTAGACGCGCTCTTCTTTTATCACTAGGTTAAGGTGCCCTATTTTTTCTGTGAAACTTATAAAAGTGTCACCCAAGCTCACCAGGGATTATAGACACTCTAGTGGGTGGAGCACTTATTTCCATCTCCCTTTAAAAGAGGATTGATGTGATGGGAACCATCTACATTAACTTTTGATATGTCCCTATGCCATTCTTATCGAAAGCCTTAGAATTTTACCTTTTAGGTACCCATTTCTGTGTGAGATTAGACTAAGGAAGAACACCCTCAGAACTGGTGGGAGAAATAAGGGCGGAATCGATCGCTTTGCATGTGTTATGCTACATCCGCCATGCATAGTTGTAATTTGCACATTCAAACCGCATCCCATGCAAGTACTGACCTTTTGGTTACCACCTCAGCCAAAGCTCAAAAGATTAAAAATTGGCGATGTTCTCCGGTCCATTTTACTAGAATTTTAGCTCCACCAGCACCTCCTCCTCCTCCTCCATCTTAGTCAAGGGTTGCTTCACCTCTATCTACAGGTATATCATCCAACAGTCAGTTTGGTCCATTTTATCTTGGTACTACTTATCAACCCGAATAGATGTCTCTTATCCTAACTTCGGAGGGCTAGATTGATGTTGAGGTTGAGAATGTTGTTACTATTGATGAGGCAAATGCATCAAGGGCCGAGGTTAGGTCGGAGATTATAAATGTCGTCTTATAGTACTTGGGCAGTAATTAGTTTCCTGGACCGAATGAATGGTAAGATGCTAGCTTCCATCAGGGCAATCTTGGTAGAAAAGAGACTGGTCAATACTTCTCACAGCGCACCTGTCAATGCTCCAGCAGTGAATGCAGTGGTTAGTGAGCCGCTGCCCCTCTCGAGAGTTACTCAAAATCCATTCACTCATTTTTAGTTACCACCTGTTCGGATTCGCGGAGAGTCCTCCATCCAGTTTGGTCAGTTGAGTTTAGTTGGTCCATTTAGTTTAGTTAGCCAGCCATTACAGTCTGTGGGTACAGTGGTTCCACCATCTGTTAGTCAGTTCACTCAGCCTAGCTAGGGGTTTGTACCACCAGCATTTCAATTTGGGGCATCTGGCCCAACCCTAATTTTATGGTCACACCTAAGGGGACGACCTTTCCTTAATCAATAGGTTTACCCTTAGCGGCGATCTACTACAGAAATTGTTTGCTACCAATCCCAGCATTCAGCCATCATCACTGGCACTTTAAATGACTAAGGAGGAGGATTGGGTCCCTAAAAACTTTATTAGGCCTAGCATAGTAAAGTATAAGGGAACTGGTCCACCTCAATCTCACATCACCACCTATCAGAGGGTTATGAGAATAAGGAAGCTTAGTGATAAAGTCCTCACTGAGATGTTCCCTTGCACCCTGGAAGGTCGTGCTATCGAATGGTACACTACTTTGTTAGATGAGGTGACCGAAAGTTGGAAAGCTTTCTCTGAGGCTTTCATTGAGCAGTATGGTTTCAACGCCACCATTAAGACTACCATAAAGAATTTGGAGGCAATCAACCAAGCCCCTAATGAGAAATTAAAGCCCTATTTTGAAAGGTGGATGACCATCTAAGTATTATTGAACGATAGACTAAGTCTCTCCGAGATGATCGTAAAATTGATCAATGGTGTCCTACCTGCTTATCATAAGGTTCTCGATATGGATAAACTATCTACATATGTGGAGGTCTTTGAAAAGGCCTAGAAATGGGAAAGGATCAAGGAATTGGAGATGGTGAGTGTGCCGGCCAAACCTTGGTTCAAGAAGAATGACCCTTCATCCCCGGGCTAGGCTTCTAAACTGAGGTCTAGCTCTGATTCCAAAGTAGAAGTGGTGAAAAAAGAAGTGGCCGTAGTCCGCACAATCAAGGATGGAATTTGCCCATGGAAGGCACTATTGCCTGCTATCTTTAGTGAGTTGAGAGTTATTGGTCTCCTTCAAAGTATTAAGCCCTATGTCCCACCCAAACCTGAAGATGGCGACCAGTTTTGTGCTTATCACGTTACAAGGGTCATCATACCAGTGCCTGTAGGGATTTGCTTGAGGCTATAAATGGCCTGATTAAGGAAAAGAAGATTCAAGAACCTGAACTTAAACCAAGCACCATGAATATAACCCTCTATTAAATTTCGAGGAAGGGGTTGCGGCTATTGAGTCAAGGTTGTCATCCTACCATGTCTTCAACATGATCTCATAATCTAATCTTATGGATCACTTAGTAGTGGCTTTACCTAATGAACCAGCCCCCATTGACATCGATGCATACTAGTTACAAGGTACTTATAATGAGGAGGCTATATTGGCTCAACAAGAACCAATTGATATCAATGATTATGTATTGGAGAATGATGACCTCAAAGGGCCAGCCTTGTTAGTTGAGACCCCTAAGGGGAGGAGTTATATGAAAGATGGGTGTTGCATGTAACCCAAAGTGGAAGGGTTCCTTCCAATACCCCCTCAAAATGAAGAAGATGTAGAGTTGTAGACATCCAGGTCATTCCAAATGTCAGTCAGGGACCAACCTTTTCACCTGATCAGGCTCCCCCTAGTAGTTTAGATTCAAAGGTCACTCCTCTTATTCAATAGCTGCAAGTTACTCCCACCAAGTATAGTATTTGGTAGCTTCTTATTGACTCTGAAGATCATCATAGGGGTTTGGTAGAAAAGTTATTAAGCATAGAGGTCACACCCTCTACCACCTTGGTTGAGGTGTTTTCAGTCATTAGAGGCTCTCCTTCCAATTAGGCTGAACCCATTATGTTTTATCTGTCAGATCTCCCAGCTGAAGGAAATAAGCATAATAAGACCCTTTTCATCAAGGTGCAAATCTTTGATCGTTCTATCCTATGTGTTATAGTGGATGATGGTTTCACCCTTAATCTCTGCCCTGCTAAGATCCTTCCTCACTTGGGATTAGATGAATCCATGTTGGAGAAATCCAATACTGTCATAAGGGCATATGGTGATACAAAGAGGAGTGTCATTGGAGTGTTCGAAGCTGAAGTTACAATTGGGGAAGTAAATTCCAAAGTCTTATTCACCATCCTTGACATCCCTATCACTTACTCATTATTGTTAGGTCATCCTTGGCTCTATGCATTAGGGGTCATCCCTCTCATAGTCGACCAGAAAGTCAAGCTCATCCACAATGGCAAGCTAGTGACCATTAAAGCCGACGGATCATCTGTTATGGCAACTATAGAAGCCGAGGAAAAGGAATCTAGGGTGGCTGTAGCTTACCAAGGTATGAAGTTTTCAGTTAAGGGATACATATCTCTTAAGATCGAAGGGATTATGATGAAATAAGGTTATGTGAAAGGAAAGGGGCTCGAAATGAATCTTCAAGGAATTCTAGAACCTATTTTGCCTCTTCCGTAGCCATTCAGACTTAGTTTGGGGTATCGCCCAGGTGCTAAGAAGTCCGAGCCCCAGTCCTACCTTATGATAAAGGCTGAGGTCAAGAAAAAAATATTCACGGGTGAACAAGAACCTGTCGAGGTAAGGGGCAAGAAGGTCCCTAGTTTTGAGATCTTCAATGATGTATATGATTTCAGGAAAGGCTGCATAATTGAAACCTCCGTTTTTATGAAAGTGTTTGGGAATGCTAAAGAAGATGAAATGAATGAAGCAATTGAGTCCATCACTAAGGCCTTAGCCGTGCTTATGAGGAAGAATTGGAAGGGAAGTGAGAAAGGAAATCCATCAGCAAGACTGTCAAAAACTTACTAAGAGCAGTGGCCGAGGAAATGCATACAAACCATTGCACCGGAACCACCAGTTTAGCTGTCAATATTGCCAAGGTTGATCAACAAGGCCCGCCGCCTGTGAAAGATGGTTCAAAAGACGTAATTTTTAACCTTGCAAACATTTTTTATGCAAACAATGTTGGTTGTGAGGCATATCATGTATAAGTTATAACATCAGTGCCCTTTATTTAAAACATGTCATGAATAAATTGATGCATATCTTATTCACATTCTGCTAGAATATTTCATTCTAATGACATCCTTCACTCATAACAACGGCATTCTTAAAAACATCATCATATTTATTAATGAAGTTGACTTTGAATATATTGCAATGGTATAAATATCCAATGATTAAAACTTATCACCAAATAAAAGAGAGATAATAAAAGTGCTTCGTAAACATGATAACAATAAGTCTTAGTCAATCTTTCTTCACGAAGGGAGAGAAAGGTATGAGGGTACACGTCGTCAAGAAAGCATCAATAGTAGGCCGGCTCTGGAAAGAGCATCTTGGTTTATAAGACGATACCTAAACCCCTTAGAAACTCTAAAGGGAAGCTGATCATTAATGCCAATAAGTCAATCAAGAAAATATTTTCCAAAGTAGTGGCTACCTACAGGGATTGGGCTGGTAAACTTCCATTTGCAATTTGGGGGTACAGAACTAGTATAAGAATCCCCACTGATCAAATACCTTTATCCTTGGCATATGGAATGGAAGTTGTGTTACCGGTCGAAATAGAAGTAAGATCCCTAAGAGTGGCACTCAAAGCCTAGCTAAAAGAGTCAGATTGGGCAAAGGCTAGGTATGATTAGTTGAATGCAATAGATGAAAAGCGACTCAACAAACTTGACCTCCTACAGATGTACCAGCAGTGTGTGGCTTGAGCTTACAATAATAGAGTTAGATACCCGATAAAAACTCTCAAAGTGGGTGATCTGATTCTCAAATAGCTATGTCAGGTCAGCACTGATGCTAGGGGCAAACTCAGGCCTAATTGGGAAGGACCATTTGTAGTTAAGAAAGTCCTTGGCAAAGGAGGAATCAAGCTTATGGATATGGACGAAAATGAGTTCGTAAATCCAATGAATCAAGATAGTCTTAAGCATTATCATGTCTAGGTCTAAAGAATTAAATCACAAAAAAGCAGCATAAAGAATAAAAAGAAATAAAGAATAAATCACTCGACGAGTGGTCCTCTACTGCTCGGACAAAAATTAAGGTTCAACCTCTTGAATGGTATTCCGTAAATTGGTT
This sequence comes from Euphorbia pulcherrima, assembly GCA_947683365.1. NCBI lineage: Eukaryota > Viridiplantae > Streptophyta > Magnoliopsida > Malpighiales > Euphorbiaceae > Euphorbia > Euphorbia pulcherrima. Next base: position 25,374,780 of record CANTUS010000009.1, read on the forward strand.
AGGCAAAAATTAGGGTACTCTAACGCAAATACAGCCTGATAAGTTGAGAACCCAAAAAGGGTGACTTAGGCAAAAGTTAGGGCATTGAGAGAAAAATGTCAGTTGCTTTCTAGAAAATCTATAAAAGTCTAGTAGGCAATAGGAGTTAACCATTGGAAATTGTTACCATTGCCTATATACTCAAATTAATTTAATCAGTGGATATGCTATGGTATTACTGAGAATCTTGGTCTTATAAATGCATGCATGTCTTTAGGTGAAATAATCGCAGGTGTGAAAATCAATTTTTCTCTACGTGTTACACATCTTTGTTACTCTCTGCAGTACACATATGTAATCTAACAAAAGATAAAAGTATAGATAGGTCATAAAAGAAATCATACCTATGCAAAATTCAGAAATTGTCTGCTGGATCCAAAACCCGAAAGGGCGGTCCAGTCAAAAGTTAAGACGAAAGAAAAAGAAAAAAGTCTGCTGAATTAAGATGCCAAGGATAATTCAGGCAAAAATTATGATAGTCTGCTAGATTGAAAACCCGAAAGGTCGATCCAGGCAAAAGTTAAGACAAAGAATGAAAAAGTCTGCTGGATTGAAAACCCAAAAGGGCGATTCAAGCAAAAGTTAAGGCAAAAATAAGAGAAGTCTGCTAGAGTGAAAACTCAAAAGGGCGGTCCAGGAAAAAAATTAGGATAAAAGAAAAGGCTTGCTAGATTGAAATCCCGAAAGGGCGGTCTAGGCTAAAATTAAAGCAAAGAAAAGATGAAAAGAAAAAGTCCACTAGACTAAGCCATCCAGGACAGTTCAGGCAAAAATTAGGATGAAAAGAAGTGAAAAAAATGTTCGATAGGTCATCTCACATCAAATGGCCAATGCAAAAGTTATAACATCACTTAGTCCCCTCACTATGAAATCACTTGATGGCACGTATCCCTAAGAGTGTTAATTTCAAACCAGCCAGACTTAGTCTCATTGTTAGTTATGCTAAGAAGTAATACAGGTCTACGAGCAATAATGTTCAAATAATCTCAGTTCAAGAAAAAGAAAAATCAGCATGCATAAAAAGTTTAATGTCAAAAGTATCAATCTAAGTTTGTACCGAAGTAAGCCACCCGGGGCCCAAAAGTATCAAATGTTCAGAAAATAAAAGTGCATATCAATCTAAGCTACTGGGGGATCCTATCCCTGGCAATCCTCTAGAGCCTGGTCTTGTGTATCTATCAACAGGTCATCCATGTTAATCATCACATGGTCCTCAGTCCCTGCGACACCCTCGGTAGTAGCATCGGCTACCCCAGCAAGTTAATTCACCTCCTGCTCAGCTTCGCCCCTCTGAGTCACCATCAGCATGACTCAGTAGGCAGAAAGATCATCCTCGGACACAAAATTAGATGGATCCGGCATCTATCTATCCTTGGTCATCCTCACCTACTGGCCCTACAACATCTCTATCTTGGCCCTCACCCTAGCGGTCTCTGCCCTAGCCTGGTCAGCCTCATCAGTGGTTACCTGCAGCTGCCCTTCCAAGAACCTGGCTCTCTCTTCATAAGCATACAAGTCCTGAGCAAACTTACTGCACTCCATGGCCAATAGTGTCTGCAATAAAAAACCATAAGATCAATACACATACATAAATGTCAAGGCATGCATCATGCATAGTTTGTTAAATTTTATAGGTAAAAAGAAACTTACTGAGGCTAGGGTATCCTGAGCCAACAACAGATCTCGAATAGAGATTTAACCCATAGCAATCCTCTCAGCCTCCAAAAGGGTCACCTAAAAGAGAAAGTCACGTCATAATGCAACATTCTAAGGAGCCACTTTGAAGGATAAGATTGAAGTGGGAAATTCCTTTCATGGGTAGAGTTGGAAGGGATAAAATCGAGGGGTTGGACCGACTCCTCAAGCTCCTTGATGACTCACTTCACCAAATGATCAAGGAGTCAAAAGAAGGTATCTAACTCTACTCGGAGGACTCCCTCTCTCACGGTCACCAAAGTGCGAGACCACTTTGTCGGCGACTCAGGATCAACATGGGCAGCAGTTGCAGACCTCTTCTACGTGGAGGTGGGAGCCTGTAATAATAAAAGATTACACTCAGGATCATAATCAATTTCAAGAAATAAGAAGGTATTCATAAAGGCTAAGTTAGGGAGGTACCTCAGAAGAAGGGGTAGCGGACCTAACTGGGCCCTCAATACTCCAGACTATGGAGGGACCCCTGCAGTCGCCCCTCGGTCCACCCTCATCATCATCATTAGCAATGTCATTCAAATGGAACTTGAGGGGGATGTCCTTATAGCGGATCCTCTCACAAAGGCAAAGGAGTGAGGAATCAATGAACTCACCATAGGAACCCTCTACTGATAGCACTCAAGCCCCCTTGCCCAACAGGTACAACCCCTTGTCAGTCCATGGCATCAATTGAGGCTAGAAGACTCTAACTAGGATTAGGGGAGGGATTGATCTCTCTAATACAACACTGGTCCTCCACCCTTGAACCCACTCACCGAAATACCTCTCAAAGGAGAATGGTGACTCCAAGACAAAGCGGCGATCATCCACACTAGCCTGCATCTGCTCAATGATCCCATAGGTATCCAACCTATCCTATGGGTCTCAGATGACCTACACAAAGTAAATGCACTGTAAGTATTACAACCTCATAAATACAGTTTCTGCTAATGGTTTGTTGAAATGTAAGATGCAGGTTTAGCATGGAAGAAGTTTACCCAATCAAAATGCAGCTCGCGAAGGAACCCTATGTACTGCGTTATAGCCAATGCCTAAACCTACCAAGGCCCCATCCACCTCAATATGATGTGCGGTGTCTCAAGTTGGATGGGTAAGCCTGGCCTAGGGATAAACCAGCGCTCAAAGGCCCAAGTCTATAAGACAAAGTAAAATTACTTCTTCTTAGTTTGAACAAAAGGTTAAAGCATAAAGATTAGTTTAGGAATTACCAGCAGAATCAGATGGCAAATCTCGAGCTTAGACTGATGGCCTCGAACTCTAACATCTAGCCTATAATGTAACTATACCAAGATGGCTCGGCACCAATTCTTGCCTGGCATAGCGGCAAGATCCTTGACAGCAAAGAGCAAACCATAGTTGAGGTTGCTTGAGTAGACTGGGCAAAAGAAAGTGGTAAGGAATGTCAGCTGTAAAGACCGGCATACTGATCACTCTTATCTACAGAAATAGGGCGTGGCTGCCCGATCCAGTAATCATGTAGGTCCCCATACTTGAGCTTGTCTGTCCCTCCAGAATGGAGCCTAAGTAATCTCTCTATATAGGCCTTCACCTCAAGCCAAAAATGCCATCTATTGGCGTATACATCAAAGTGGATGACATCTCCACTCCAGTCCAATCTCATCAAAGCGCACATATCCGAGGGAGTAATGTTGACCTCCCTAATTGGTAAATGAAATGTATGGGTTATCTCTAACCACCTCCCCATAAGAGCTGAAATAGCACTCGGGGCCAATTTCTTTGGAGCCTGAGGGATGGCCCTGATGATGTCGTTAAACCTAATAGAATCTATGCAGGTTAATAGCTCGGTGTCCCCCGCGGTACAGATCTCATCATACCATTTCTTGTAGAAGCTCAAGGCTCCTATAGTCTTCTATTGGACCTGTAAAGGTAAAAGCGTAGTTCAATAGGGTTAGAATGCAGTGGATAAATCAGAAATCAGAAAAGAATTGTGAGAAAAAGAGAATTCAACATTCTATCCCTAAGGACAAGACTTGTACGAGTCTGCCCCGCCCATATGGGTCCGCCCCACCCATACGGGTCCATAGCAGGCTCCCATACAAAAAAATAGGACCCATATAGGTCACTCCTAAACCCGTACGGGTCCCCTACAAATAGTCCCTATCACAAAAAAATTCCCAAAAATCAAAAACCATCCAAACTCAGTCAAAGCTCAATCAAAACTACCCTAAAAGCATCCCAGACTAAAGTTACATGCATCATGCTCTATTTCGAGGTCTAAAACACCCTAAATCATTCCAAAAATTGAGAAATTCCAGAAAAACTTGAAAATGGAAAAATAGAGAATTAAGAGAAATACCTAGAGTTTAGAGGCATGAGTGTCAGGGGAAGGAACGAGAGGCACTTCAGAAGTGGGAGTGAGTCCCAGAAATTAGCCCCCCACACCAAAAGCGTACCCGACTAAAATTAGGCATTTTCAAAGCTCTAAATTGCCCACCTGGGGTAAATCCTAGCGCCTAACGGAGAAATGAATAGTCTTTGGGATCTTTTGATACATTTTGATTAGTTTTAGGGAAGAAATCACTGGAGATTGCAATGTGGGAAAATTTTATGCAACGCGGGATATGAGTAGTGTAATCAATTTTTGAACCCCCCCCCCCGACAAGGCCCTGTACGGGTCCCACTCCACCCTTACCGGTCCCATTCTTCAAGCTTCCCACCCACATGGGTCCTAGCTCACCCGTATGGGTCCCCTTTTGGCCATCCAGGGGCAAATTTTGAGCCACTACTTCATGAAAGAAGCAGAGATATATCCAGTCCAAATACAGGGCCAACCCCACCTCTCCTAAACTCAGTATTTTAGTTAAATCAGGGTTAGAACCCCTCTAACTTACCTTGATCCTTAATTGAAGGGGCAAAAATTTTTGTAATCATAAATTCAATCAAGAATCAAGGTAAGCCATTTTTTGAATTGATCACTAACAGGGATAATTTTTGTATACAGTTCCACTCGGGTATAGGGAATTTTCCCCAACAAGTGAGTCTTGCAAGGAAACAATCCCCTAATAAAAAGAGTTCACCCGAGAACATTACTCTACTCCCCAGCAGCGGAGATAACCTAGGGGCGTCCCCCCCTCCAATCCATGGGCATCCCCCCATTCCTCAACAGCAGAATCAGCTGATCCAGGGGCATGCCCCCATTATCAAGCACTCCAAGGGGCGTTCTTCGAGTGGCACCCTTTTATGGGGCATTCCATTCCAAAATGAACGAGACAAACCCAACATTTCTTGCACTTAGTTTACAATTTATTCAGTGGCTAACCCCTATCCACACATCTTTATTCTTAATTGAAGGGGCAAAAATTTTTGTTCATCACAAAGTCAATCAAAAATAAAGATGTGTCTACTCAGACAATGACTAACTCGGTGTTTGATTGTTATCTCTTTACAGGTCATTTAAAATCCATAGTAGGAGAGTCATTCGCCTTACGAAAGGGATACATTGGCCAGGAAAGTTGATCCGCCTTAGGAAAGGGATACACGAGCCAGGAGAGTCATCTGCCTTAGGAAAGGGATACATTAGCCATGAGAGTCGATCTGCCTTAAGAAAGGGATACACACACCTTACCCAGTAGAATAACTAGGGATGCACAGTAGCAAAGGAGATTCATCCGCCCCAAGAAAGGGATACGCATTGGCAAGGAAATTCATCCGCCTCAAGAAAGGGATACGCATTGGTAAGGAAAGTCATCCACCTCAAGAAAGGGATACACATTGGTAAGGAAAGTCATCCACCTCAAGAAACAGATACGCATCGGTAAGGAAAGTCATCCGGCTCAAGAATGGGATGCCCAGGAAAGAAGTTTGGCTCAAGAAAGGAACTCACCCATGTCATCCTATCAGGTATGATTTCTGAACCCTCGTTTACATCATGAGATCGTACAGATCTGTATCTATAGTGATCCCATGAGGGGCAGTCTATAAGCACTGGATTTTAATGATCCTTCTCATGGAACGATGATGAGAGTTAGATAATGCAATCTCTTACAAGAGTTATCCATCAGAGGTATTCCTACTACTATAGAACTGAGTTTTAGCCAAGTTTGGAGACCTAATATGCTCTTAGAGACCTGTATAGGTGCTGCCTAGTGGTACGGATCCACCAGCATACCCGTACGGGTCCTTTCCCCCATAGGTCCAGAAAGGACCCGTACGGGTCCCCCTGACCTGTATGGGTGGGGCCGCACCAATATGGATCCTGTTGTTACCTATTCATGCTCTTTTGGAAGTTGATCCTTTCCCATTTCAGGAAAAGTCAGGTCATGAATGGAATTTATTGCATTCAGACCCTAATTTTCCTCGACAAATAGGACCTTTTCCTCACCTCCTTTCATATCACACAACACAAAAAATATATTATACACAAATTCTAGCAGTTTCTATAGGTATAGAAAGGGTATAGTTGACGTATAGGAAGTACAAAATAGGGAGAAAACCCATCCTTTTAGGTTTTGTCCATATTTTATTCATTTCTAGCTTCATTTATTAGGATTTAGGGGAGGTTTTGTCTACATAAATACTCTCCTAAATAGTCCTAAAATATCCATTTCATCTACTTTGGCTAGACTCTCTCGCAACAAAGGGATTGCCTCAAAGTGGATTCACGTCGTAAAGGTAACATTCCTGAGTCTCAAAAAGATTCACATCTTAGTTATTTTATCATTAGTCTCTGCCTCATCTATTTTATCTGCCCATTCTTACTCCTGTATTGGGTCTAGTCCTAACATGTATGAGCCTTGTTGGCACCCTATGTCCTTAAGGATATCAAATTGGTGCGCCATACTGATACGGAAGGGAATCCTATTTTTATTTCGTGTCTCCTCTATTAATCTGCTTCGTAAGTTAAACTGAGTTTCTACCTAGGACTAGACAGGACCTGTATGGTGTCCCCTTTACTCATACCAATCCTCCCTAGTAGTCGTACAGGTCCTACCCTACCCATACGGGTACTAGCCCCCAGACAGAACCCAGAATTCTCTTTTAACTGGTTAAAATCAATCAACTCACCATTTTTCATACGATCATTTTCATTTATAATCCAGTAAATCTACCCACAAAAATTAAAATGTGTTTTTATAACAAAATACGTCAAAGATTCATTATTTCTCTCTGATCCGAGGAGCCATCTGGGCATTATCAATCGCAAAACTGCCATGCTAACATAATCACATTTTTCTTAATAAAATGCTAACTTATGAGATGCTATAAACTATGCTAATCTTTTTGGATGTAGGGGAATTTATTTTTATTTTGTTTTATAACTTAGAACAAATGTATAGGTTCTCTTGCAATTTCCCCATTTTTCCCTGGTTGTAATTTTTATTCCCCCCATTTATTGCTTGTGCTTTATTGTAATCTGTAAATGCATGTAACGAGTGTGAAAGAGTGTAGAAAAATAGGATTTCTATGATAATTCCCCAGATGATGAAAACAAAATGGTTTTACCCGGCGAATGTAATTTTCCATTAACTAAACGAGAAATAAGTGACTCATCTGATACCAAAATCTCTGATCTAAAAGGTATGAGTCTCCCACCCATTGGGAACTGTACCAAAAATCTTTCCCAAGTACATAACTCGGGTGGCCACTCTATCATTTATATCAAGATTTGGAGAAATTCGGGCTTCATCATGACTCTAACGTTTGCATAGACTACCCTTCTAGGTTTTCAACCTAGTAGACTTATTCCGACTTTTGCATAGACCTAGATGTTTTCAATCTATCCAAATTTTTTTTACTCTAATTGCCTTGGAGCATCTTTGATTAAGCTTACTTGCGATGTTTCCATCACTCAGTCGCCAGACATTCATACAATCACAAACATAGAGGTTCCAGTATAAAGGACACTTTTATCAAGTGAATCTAATTTAAGTACAAGATGTTGGCAATTATTTCCATTAATGAAGCCCTAGGTGTTAACCAGCCTTTACAGATTTTCAAGTTAACATCTCACTGTTTTTCTCTCATGCCCTAATTTTTGTCTGAGCCTCCCTTTTTGGGTTTTTAGTTTAGCGGGCTATATTGACTTATCCCCTAATTTTCGTATAGCTTATTTATAGGATACCGACTGTCGGGTGTCACCCTAATTTTTGTCTGGTCAGTAAAAGACCGAAAAGTAGGTGATTATCATATTTTTTGTGTGGTTTTTTGATTTATTTCTTTTGTTTGGACCAAGTAATGCTTAAGCGTGTCCTAGTTGACTAGGTCAATGAACTAGCTCTTGTCTTGGTTATGACTTTTCTGTGCTCATGACTTTGATAGCCCTGCTCATTCGGTATCATCTTTGGCCACATGACAACCTTCTCAATTTGATCTAAACTTTTTATTAACGACGGTGACCGAAGGTTCCAGATGCTTCAATGTCAGGTCTACGATTCTTGGCAGGGGCATTAGGTATCTCACTTGCTATTGTCCATTCGGTCGTGCCTTTGTAGATTCTCCAAGGCTTTTGGTGCTCATTCGGTTTCCACTTGGATCACCCGATTCATTCTAACCTTCAAAGTTACATTGGGCAAACTTGTTTTGACCTTGCAAGGAGTTTCATTCGTGGGAGTTTTAGTGCTTACATGGGGCGTTCTGGGTTGGTTTGATTACTATTCTGATCGCTCCTATAGTCTATGGTTTGTATAGCCCTTCCTGTTTAGGCTTGAATTTTCCCCTTATACCGGTGGTGGAGGGTTTTGACCAAGTGATATTTGGTTTAGGGGCCTTTTACTTGGTGCCTTTGAAAGGTGAAATGGTAGCTTGTTTTGCTAGTTTACTTGGCAAGCTGATTGAGACTTTAGTTATGTGCTTATCTTTATGGGGTAAAGGTGCTTGCCCTCATACTTTATGCTCTTTACAGCGGTTGCCCCCTGATCTTTATTATCCAAGGGGTTTAATACAGGTTAATTTGTGCTAGGTGATAACGTGTTTCTCTACGAGTTTGGTCATTTCCTTAGCGATGACATTGGTTTGAGATTCGGTTATGGTGTTTATTTGATAGAGGTTGGGTTCCATCAGTCGTTGGTGGGTGGGTATGTGCTGTGATTTTCCATTTTAAGGGACCAGTTGATACTTCTTTGGTAGCTTTGAAGGTGTACCATTGCAGGGTTGTTGAGTTAATTTTGGAAGAGACCCGTGGTGTTCAACAATCTGACTATTGATCTGGGAACTAAGCAAAAGCATTAGTTCGGTCTTTAAGCACTTTATTATCTCACATATGTTTGATAGAAGTTAAATTATTAGGTTTGATTACCATATAAGAGCCTTCATTTGTACTCAAATTAATTTCATACAGTAAAATATCCTAAATACTGGAAGCATCATGCGTATGCTCATATGAATGCGTGGGTCAAATGGTATTGACATGACATAAGTAAGAAAAAAATAGAAGTTGCTCGTAGAGCTCAATGTTACACATATGAAAAATCATCAACCTCCACAGGCAGAGGGCTTTGCAAGATCATGATTTTAGGAGAGAATTGATCGGGAGTGAAGTGTTGGGGGCCTTCTCTAGGGTAAAAGGAGGGCGGTTAGACTGGACTATAGCCAATGTCAGAAAAGCTTTGGTGGCTATTGCCTGGACATCATCATTTTTTCTAACCAAACATTTTCAATTCTCCCAACTCGCTTAAATCTGACCCTCTTAGCCTTGTTGTCAACGTACATTTTCCTCTTTCTATCGGCCTTATCCTTGGAACCAATAACCCAAGTGAGCATATATGGCCCATTTGCTCGTTTAGGTGTACCAAAAATGGGCATACTGGTCTGGTCGATAAGCTTTGTGACCCTAGGCATTCTATCCGGCTTGGCTATCTTTCCTTCTTTCACCAGATGATTTATAGATTGGGCCAGGGTTCAGCATTCCTTCGTACGATGTCCCCACTGGACATGATACCCATAAAAGTTTCCTTTCTCATCTTTCATTGGGTTCGATAAGACCATCTCTTCTTAATCTGGGGAAAATCATATTGAGGAGTAAAACCTAGGGGTTTACAATATCAGCTAGGATAGGTTCCCGAGAGCCTTTTTAGCTCCCCTCGACCTGAGATGGTAACACTCCTAACCCATTATAGCCTTCTGCCTGGCGTGTATTAGAACCCTTGGAGATTCTACCGCTATTTCATTGGGGTTCCCTTTCCTTTTGACATGCCGGCACTAGTTGATGTAAGAAAGCTTCCACTTCATGTGTCATGCCCTGAGGTTGTATGAGTTGGCTGTTGGATATTTGATGCATTACTTCAGGTGTCATGCCAGAGATCGCATGACCTAGTCGTGGCTTTCGAACTGATTATAGGGATAAGGATTCGATTGTCAGGTCGGGCACTAGCCATCAGATCATTGCCAAAAAGTTTTGGCTAGTAGTTCATGTCCTGAGGTGTCGTGTTAAAAGACGGTGGTGGCATTACTGGTTTGGTTAGTCCTCTAGGGAGAGCTATGATTTGCTGGGTGAGCTCGTCGGGGAACTATAGGAGGATTGAATTTTGGTCCATATGCTTGGGCTTAAAGGTAATAGAGAGAAAGTTATGGAAGTTTGATTGCATTAGAATAGACTGGGTTGGGGCCGAGTCTGGACTGACTGGACGGGAAGTTGAGTATACTGCATTGGTTGCGCTCTTGTTGGATGGAACAGAACATGATCTGAACCATTTTGAATAAAGTCATTCTGATACTGGGGCTGACAGTCTGATTTTGAAGTACAACCGACGTTCTCACTTACAAGGTTTGCCTGATAAATAACCATACTGTTGTTTGGATTTGTTCCCGAATAGTGTTGTGGAAGAGATCTGAATAGATAAATTGGGTCATGGTGGTGATGATTTCTGACTTAATAGACCGAGGGTGAGCTGCTGCTTCTATGATGGGGGGAAGACTAGTCTGTTCGCTAGGCGAGGTAGAGTTATCATTGCAACGAAGAGACATGGCTGGTTGTGAAGGCCTTGATTCAAGAGGAAGACTGTTTAGGATCATAAACTGTGGGTCAGGCCATGAATGGGTTGTAAATGGTATGGATGGTATGCATGCTTTTTGTTTTTGGAAGCGGTGCGTGATATGTATGGATGCATGTAGATATGGTTAGAGATGACGCGATGGCTAATCCCTCTAATATACATGGGATGTTTATATCTCTCGTCATACATAGTGATATGTGATGACACAAAGGAGGCACAAGAGAAGTCCAACGTATGTTGCTAAACTTCTTCCACGGGCAGAAGTAGTAAGGGTAAGTTGATTCACTTTTCGGCCTTTGAAGCTGATGCATGGTGGATTCATGTCCATAGAGTACATAGCATGCAAATCGTCCCTCTTCCAACCTTATGACTCCCGTATAACACCTTTTTGGAAGGATGGAGTTTGGCTCCTTCACCAGTAATAGCGAAAGAAGCGCGTCCCAAATGTTTTATTTGTTTTGGTGATCCTAAAGGAATGATGTGCTAAGGCTTTTTTCTTGTTGATGTAGAAGATTCTCGTTTACCTTGATACCACGTTACTCAACCACTCCTGAAATAGGTGTGATTGCAGGAGTTTACGTTTTGGTTAAAATGATTGATCCACCTATAAGGCATCCTCAATTCCAACAGGGCATGAGTATACTTTCGTGAGCTTCTCAGGTAAAATGGGGCACCTAAAAATTACCAAACTATCTACACACGTAAGGATTAAACGTTATAAAAAACAGACTTTTAATTTGGCTAATGATTTCAATACATCAGCAAAATACTTTAAACTTTATGAAAAGATAAGTTCAAGAGATTAGTGCCTAGCAGAGTCGCCACTATGAGCGGACAATGTTTTATGCGACGGCTGCGAGGCCGGGCCGGTGGGTCAGCCTCAGGAAATAATTGGGGGTGACTAATGTGATTGGAAAATGGTTTTGCATATTTTAATGCTCAAAACATACGAGATCAAAATCTCGTACTTAAAATAGAGTCGCCACCCGATTCAGCTCAATCGGGAAATTTTGGTATGATTTTCCCACCGGGTGGTTGGACCATACCTTAAGTAGAGATTCCGAGTTCGAATGATGCTATCTAATTTTCATTAGGCCAAGTTAAGATATTTCATTCTTTCTTAATTGGTTTAATCCATCCTATTTATTTGTGTTTTCGGTTATTATGTTGTTTTTGCATTTATCAAGCAATCAAAATGATAAAAATTATTACAGTCATCCAAAAATATGTGTGGAAAGTAAAATCATTACAAGGCTTCCCAATCCTGTACATTTTTCTATGCGATAAATAAAATACCCGAAGGCCTAATATACATCTACCTGCAGAAGATGGTTAGCACAGATACGGCACATCGTACGAGATATATCACAAAACATGCTTATATTTTCCATTATTATGTTGTTTTCACGTTTATCAAGAAATCAAAATGATAAAAATTATTACATTCATCCAAAAATAAGTGTGGAAAGTAAAATCATTTCAAGGCTCCCCAATACTATACATTTTTCTTATGCGATAAATGAAATACCGGAAGGCTAACATATATCCACCTGCAGAAGATGGTTAGCACAGATACGATATGTTCATACTAGATATATCACGAATCATGTATAGTTAGCAAACCAAACAAGACCCAAGTTAGTGTGGATGTGGCATATTTCATTTACAATATTATAAAGCTCAATTGGATGGCTAAAATGAGGTTTGTGCGGCATTTGCGGGAAAGTTCCATTTTTAACAAAATTTTAGACTCGATCGTTGTTTTATCCAAATTATTAGTGAAAATGCCTCATGATATGGGGTGAGGTCTGTTTTCAGGAGGTTTTCGACCTCCATCATTGCACTGTGTATCCTAGCTTCAAAAAATAAACTAGGTCAGAAATGAACGAAATAAAATTGCTATCTAGAAGCTCATGCCACCAGCGACATCAGTGATGTCACAAGAGGCATTAGTTTTGTAGGTAAATTACATGGCTTTCTAAGTGCTATAAAGAAAGGGTCCTACAAGGAAGTGTGGTCCCTGGGGAATGTAATGTTGCTAGCGGTATCAGTGATGTCTCTAGTGACATGAGTGATATCGCCGGTGATATCACATGTCTCCGATGACTTCAATTTCTTGCAGCAGCAGCAGCAGGCAACAGTCAAAAATGACCAAAAACCCAAAAATGAACACAAATCAAAAAGAATTAGCACAAACCAGCAATATTAATGCCAAAGAGCTATGAGACTCAGAATTTTTACCTTAGGGTCGTGAATCCACCTCTTCGTGAAGCAATGAACCCCTTCGGGGAGCTTCTAACGATGATTTAGTAGTAAATTTAAGAGGTTTTTAAGTCTCTAAATCCTATCAAGTAGATTATAACTTAAAGATCTACTGATTTTAGGCTCACAATCAAAGAGTTCAAAGAAGAAAAACCAGGAAAAATGGATTGGCATCCTTTTTCCTATCTTCTCTAATTCTTATTTCACTAAAAATCTATCATCTCACTCTAGAATTAAGTTTCCCTTTCTTCCCCTCTTTCTCAAAGCCTAAGGTGTGTTTTTATAGGCAAATTGGGGTGGTCTTTGAGACCTTTTTGACCAGTTCCACCGAAAGTGGCAAAAAGGCTGGTCAAAGAAAGAAAAAGATATTGTCTGTGTAGAAGCCCGTTTAAGGCCATGCCGCCGGCGACATGGTGATACCACCGGCGACATGGCCGCTGCCGCCAGCGGCATTAACTTCCTGCAAGCCGATAGCTAGCGGGCCTACAAGCCCTAAAAGCTGCCAAAAGTGGTCAAAAAGTGGGATTTTTGAATTTTAATAATATTTTTAGAGATTTGATTAATTTAGGTGTAAATCATCGGGTTAAGCTCCTATCGAATGCATTATCGGTCACACCGTACTAGATTCTACCAAGTATAAAGTTCACGAGGAACGTTATATTGGTACTAAAAATTATAAAGAGAACTTTTATTTTGAGGTATTAAAATTGGGTACACGTCATCATCGTCTCGCGAGAGGGACTGAAAAATCCCATGCTCACACTGATTATCTGTTCCTTCTTTTTGAACTTCCAGTTCAATATTGTTCCCACTAACTTTTGCAAGTAAGTGTTCCTTTTCCCAAAAGTGAGTGTTCCGAGACACAAATACCTTCTGTGCTTCGGGGTTGGTAAAATAGATATCAAATAGTTTCCTTTGTATATCCAATGAATAGACACTTGTCAGATTTGTCATTTAGCTTATCTAACGCTATCCTCTTTACCATAGCAGGATAGTCCCATACTCTTAAGTCACTTAGAGATGGATTTTTAATAAACCATCTTTCGTAAGGTGTAAAATCAACTAATTTAGAGGGTACTCTGTTTAATACATAAACCGCGCTCTCTAGTTCATATCCCCAAAAGGATTTACTGAGATCTGCATGGCTCATCGTGGACCAAACCATATCTAATAAAGTTTGATTACTCCTTTTTAACACTCTATTGTGTTGGGGTGTATAAGGAGGGGTCCACTGGGGAACTATCCCATTTTCCTTTAGATAATCTTGAAACTCCTGACTTAAGTATTCTCTACCTCAATCCGATCGAAGTGCTTTAATACTTTTCTTAAGCTATTTCTGTACTTCAGTTCTGAATATTTTGAACTTTTCATAACTTTCAGACTTGTGCTTCATTAAGTACAAATAATTGTATTGTGAATAATCATCAATAAAGGTTATAAAGTAGGAGTATCCTCCTAGTGCCTGAACACTCATTGGACCACACACATTAGAATGTATAAGTTCTAATGTACTCATGGCCCGTTCACCCTTTCCATAAAAGGGTAAGTTTGTCATTTTTCCTCTTAAACAAGGATCGCAATCACCATAAGACTCCAAGTCTATTAGGCCCAAGTCTCCAGGCTTATGCAACTTGGTTAAGCGATCTTTATTTATGTGGCCTAAACAACAATGCCATAAGTAGAAGGAATTCTCATTATCTATTTTTAACTTTCTTCACATTGTTTACATTAAAAACTTTTGTTTTAGTATCAAGAACATAAATGCCACCTTTCAACATCCCATAACCATGAAGAACATTATTCAAATGAATCTAACAATTATTATTCGAAAATAAAATTTCAAATCTTTCTGCTGCTAAACACGCAACATATACAATATTCTTAGTAAAACTCAGAATGAAGTAACAATTATTCAAAACTAAAACAAGTCCACTTGGCAAAATAAGATTAAAGCATCCTACAGCTAATCCAGTGACTCTGGCTCCATTTCCCACACGCAGGTCTATCTCCCCTTTTGCAAGTCTTCTACTATTCTTTAGTCCCTGTATAGAAGTACAGATGTGAGAACCACAACCAGTATCTAATACCCAAGTGGAATCACAAGGAAAAGTAGCAAAGTTTTCAATTACGAACAAACCTAAAGTAGATGCCTTTGCAGGCTTCTTCTTCAAATGCTCAGAAATAGGAGCTTTGCAATCCCTCTTCTAATGTCCCAGTTTCCCACACTGGAAGTAGACATACTTAGATGTCTTCTTTTCTTTCTTCTTTTTACTATTTCTTTTCTTGTCACCTAGTGTGTGCTTCTTCTTCTTAGAAGCCTTGCCTTTCTCAACGAACAGTAGAGGTTTCTGATCTTTCTTGATCTAAGGTTCTACTATTTTTAGCATGTTGATTAATTTAGGGATAGTAGAATTAATCTTGTTCATGTAATAGTTAGTCACAAGGCCTAAGCAACTATCTGTCAAGGACATCAACACAAGGTCAATGCTCAAGTCATGATTCATCTCGAATCCCAATTGATTCAGCTTCTCAAGGTATCCTAAGAGTTTCAGTACATACTAAGAGGTAGAGGTACCAGCCTGCTTCTTGGTTTCGAAAAGAGCTTGGAGGTCTCATACCTCTCTGTCCTTTCCTGCTATAAAAAGAGCTCTTCAATATGGAGAACCATGTCCTCTAAGGGAATATTCTAATGCTATTTCTGAAGCTCGGGATTCATGGACCCCAACATGATACACATGGCAGTCCTATGATCTTTCCTATTCTTCATCCAGGCATCATGTTCCACTTGATCCTCAACATCAGGTTCAATAGGAAAAATTTCACTTAGAACATGGGCAATTCCCTCGGATCTGAGAATTATTCTCATAGCTCGGAACCAATCAAAAAAATTATAGCCATACGGAGATTAACATTGGAAGTCATTTTCAACCTATGATATAAGAAAAGAAAAGGAGTTTAGATATTAGTTTAAGTACATGTATTTTAATTAAGGACTTTTAATTAAATACGTTAGTCCTACTATTTTCTTCAAAATTTACAATAGCCCATTCTGTTAAATTTAGGAATCTTAGCCAAGCTAAATTTCCTAGTAGGTAGCATCTATAACAAGTCTATTACAACCCCCAATTTTATGAGTCAAGTTATAAAAGTAAGTCGTAGTTGGAATCTCATTCCATTTGCATCGTATGCAATTGCTAATTCATTCAAGTTCCTAATACCAAGGGACGTGTGCTCTTATATTAGCATCTCCTTGAATATGTCTCAGATCTGGGCCTAGCCCCCAATTTTATGGCGGACTTCCCCAGTTCTGTTAAGGCAGACCCTATCCCAAACTTTAAAACCAATCAATGTGGACTAGAACGAACACTTTGTGCAACACTTTGATAGCCCAAAGAGACCATATTATAAATTTAAGTAAGGAAGACTATAACTTGCCTTAATATTTTTGCTTTAGGATTTTGTTGGTGTTAAAAGTCTCACCCAATACAGGATTTTATCAGATGGATATATTTGTAATAACTTATATTAATTTAGAGAATTTTAGAATTAATTTATAAGGTCCAACCTTTGGTGGGTTCAAGCTCTTTATTATAATTATTCCATCAACGTAGATTATATGCAAAATAATTAACACTTTTATTTGTTATATTGATATTACATTTCCTTTAAGCTTTTATTCAATAAATTTAATTCTTACTTTGTTATAGAAACATATATAAGCACCATCTTATTTACTAGAAATAAATTAGTCCATATTTAATCCCCTCGTTGGTCAATTCAAGTTGCACTGATACAGTTTCCCATTTAGGAGAGGTGCCCTGTGAGGAGTAGACACCAACTCCAATCCTTAGCCAAAATAAATACGGGCACAAACTCGAAGACCAATGGATACTCTTGAACTAATAAATTTTGTTCTTTCGATTCTTGTAAATTGAAAGCATCTATAACCCATGTAATTTAAAGAAATTGTTGAAACTTGTATAATTTGAGTAAGTTGAGTAGGCTTATTCAAAATTATTCACAAACATTTTCTAACATTGAAATGAAAGCACAAGTTCAAATACATTGTTCTAAACAATTATATAAACAATTATCATTTCATATAGAAAATAATATTCAGTTTCCTTCCAACTTAATTATGCACTAAATAGGTAGGCTCTGATACCACTATTGGGAACTGACAGTCAAAATGAACATGCATAATAGGCATGGCAGTAATTCAAAATTTTGTCTCTATCCCCAGGAACTCCTACTTGATGCATATAAATTAAATGAAGTCTTAACTAAATAATTCTCTACATAGTTTAGCATGCAAAGGGATATGCAAACCATAATTCTAAATTATATCCTAGCACATTTATTTTATACTAAGCATGTTATAACTCAAAGCTGTAACCTAAGCATGCTATAACTCTATGCTATAACCTAAGCATGTTACAACTCTAAGCTATAACTTAAGCATCAAAACAACCTAAGCATAATTATTAAGTCTAAAAAGGCCTAAAGAAAAAGACCTAATAATTAAAAGAGAAAGAAAGAAAACTTACCAATTGAAGCATGCTTAGTAGATCCTCCTTGCACTAGCCTCCAAGCATAGGATATCCTCTATGAGTATCCACACAAACCCCACCAACCAAAATCTCCCGAGAGGAAGAACTAAGGAGCCTTGAGTAGTTGCCAGACCACTTCAAAAGCCCCACTCAAAAATATAGACTAGAGGTGCCCGAATAAATTCAGGCTTCTAAAAAAAGAACTTACTGAAATACCCGAGAGATCAATCTTTGCGAATCTCAATTGAAGATTTAGCTTTTAATCTTGGTGCAATTTAAAAAGAGGGGATTAAGAGCCTATTTATAGGCTGGGGGAGCAAAATATTGCTCCCATAAAACCAATGTTGCACATCCCACACGGGTTTGACCCGCGGATCCATATAGATCCATAGCGTGCTAAATGCGCTACATATGGCTGCTGCAATGCAGGCTCTTATGAGCCTGCCTTACATGCGAAACCCTGCATATGGCTGTCGCAAGGCTGAATCTTGCGAGCCTACCTTGCATGCAAGCTGGGCCTCATGGTCCATGCCATAAGCCCTGCTCGCGGTGGGCCACTAGGCTGCGCTTGGGCAGCCTATTTTCATTGGCTACCATGAGCAATGTCTAACATTGCTTGCACACCTTTTGGTATACTCTCGCGCACCTGAGCCTGTACAAAATACTTTTGTACTCTCGGTCCAATTTAACTCGCCAATGCAGAATTTCCCTTTTAATCCTTTTCAAATAAATATTTATTTTTCAAACCTAATAAATTAGCTATCGGTCAAAATAAATTCCTTGGTCTATCCAAAATAATCTAATCATTTTTAACCAACTAAATAATAACCCAATTATTATTATATTATATTTTCATAACAGAATAAATCTATTAGTTCTTTACTTAGTCCAATGAAGGTCCAAAGTGTGTGACCTTATAGGATCCCAAAATATTAAGCTGTTAAGGCTTAACCAACCCTTGTTCTAATGGAACCATTGGCTCGAGATTCAAGACTGTGAATAGAACTTGATTACCTTAAACGACTGCAGTATGCCTCTATCAAGGGTCTACCATCTCCCATTACTCGGAATATCATTTATGGTTATGACTTAATCCCCGATTAAAGCAATAGCTGTCCAATGCGATGAACTCCTTCCATTCTTTAATATTAGTACCATCTGGTTTATAGGGTGTGGCTAAAGTGTTAACCCACTAATAGCAAGGTTGTTCCAAGCTATCCCCTTTATTAACTTATTACTAAAGTATATTGCCTTTTACCATAGTGTGTTTGACTAGACTAGAAACAATTTCTATCAAACGCATACTCTGATCGAAGGTTTATAGCAATCATCACTTCAACCAATGGCTAGGTACAACTCCATAATATATCCGGAGGGATGGATTCTTTTCGATTACTTAGCTTACCAATGTGTTATCATCACTATACCCATAATCACCCGCAACACCCTAAATTAATTAGTGTATAGGAATGACCCAAAATATAGCAATAGTACCACACAAGGTAACTAGTATCTCAAATATGAGGATATTCACAAAGCTTATTGCATGAAGATAAACACCAACACATTGATATACACACCAAGTGTTTATCTTACTGCGGCCTCCAATATATATCCCAGATATATCCATGTGTCAAACTTAAGGCACCACCTTTAGTCCTTAGGATGTTGACTGCTTGGGCCCTTTCTAAGAAAGTTGACCACATTCTACTCTTTCTACTCCATCAATATCTTTTTTTGATGAAACTATGACTAGGGATAGTTTAGACATAATCATAATTACACGTGAAGCAGGTTCCACCAAATCATGTCCAAATATAATTTCTCTAACTTCATCCTATGATATGTTGAGGACTTTTGCATACATACATCAATGAATATATTTTAACCAGCTATAATATATAAACAAGCATATCGATATAAACAAAAGATTAAATGTCTTTATTGACTAAACAAAATATTCGTACTATTACATAATTAAGATATATCACCCTAATTGCCTTAAGGGCATACATCATATCCTACATCTTCTTCACGCAAGTAATTTCTACTGTTACTCTGCAAATTTCCAAACTCAAAACCCTAAAATTCCTAAATCTAGTTCTTCAAAATAATAACAATGGCAAGAACCAAAGATCAAGCTGTTGTCTTACCAAAACACCTAGCTCCTATAGATTCACTCAAAAATGAGGATTAAATTCCTTTGAATCTCAAAGATTTAGATTCTATTCATCCCTTAGATTGTCTAGATGATGAATATCTCTTCACCATAGAACCATATATTTAACTCCTTTTAAATGACCAATATTTTGAGATCTTTCCCTGGATGAAAAACCCAACCTATCCCACTCTAGTGAAGGAATTTTACAAAAACCTGAAAAACTAAAAATACTATGATGCCCTAAGAACCACAAGGATCCTAACTGAGAATCAAGTGGACTTCACTAGAGAAGAACCCATTGAAGGAAAAGCCATTCTGAAGAAAAAATTCTTGAAGCTTACCTTCAATGAGAAATGGGATGAAGCAAAGGCTATTAGGTAGAGGGAAGAAAAAAAGGAGAAGAGCAAGGGCAGGAAGGCTGGAGTTGAAATTGCTCTGGAAGCTAAGAAGGAAAGAACTACAAAGCCCAAGGCTCAAAGGAAGATAAATATCAAGCCTGTTACAGAAGAAGATGATGAGGATAGAATTCCTCTCACCCAATTAATGCAAACTACTCCTGAGAAGCCTAAGACAAGGAGAAGGCTCATTAAAGTCGCCGATAAAGTGAAAAGACCAGTTTGTGAACTGGAAGCAAGAGAAAGCATTGTAGTAGCTGCTGCTGTAATTAGAGAGGGTTATAAAAAGGGATAGAAAAGAAGTATAGAAGATATCCTAATAGAGGAAAATGGGTCTCACAGTGAAGAGACCAGATATGGGGAACGGGCACCCGAAAGGCAACTCCGAAAGAGGGGATTAACATTTCGAGAAGCATTAAAAGCTAAAAAAGCAAGAGCAAAGCTCATCATCAAGAAGCCTGCTGTCAAAATAACCATTAGGGAACCAACTCCTAAAGCATCCACTCCGATTGATTTAAGCAAGGGTAAAGAGCTGGTGGTATTCACTGAGAGGGTATTCCTCAAGATAATATCTTCCTAGAAGACCCCTAATTTGCCGAATTAAGGACAGGTTAATTGCTCAAGAAAATATCTTTCTAGAAGACCCCTAATGAAATGATTATAGTAGCAAGTCCTCTATAGGAAATTTAAGGGGAGATTAAGGACAGTTCTAGTCTTTTGGAAGTTGGTTCTAAGGAACAATATAAAGAAGATACACAGCAAATTAGTGAGGTAATTATTCTTTCAACTATTCCTACTACTGATGAGATTCTGATTGTTGATGTCATTGAGATAGAAGAATTTGGGTGCAGACCCTTAAACTGCATCTAAGGATGTCTAGTCTAACCCGGAACAAAGAGTTCCAAAGGAGGGAGTCAGTCTGAGACCCATAGGGCACACTTTTAAAGTGGACTCTAAGGGCAAGGCTACTCCAGAGGCTAGGTTGGAAGAGAAGAAAGAAGAAGAAAAGTCAGCCTCTAAGGAATCCAGTGCTGAGGATGCATCAGGCTTAGAGGAAACAGATACAAGCTCTGGCTCAAAGGAAACACCATCCTCTGAAGAACCACCCAAAAAACCTACTCCCAAGCAAAATCCTGCAATAGTTGACAAGCTGACCACTACCATTAAAATGATCCAAGAAGTGGCAGTAGAAAAACGTGAGGAGAGTTATGTTAAAAGGACCCTTCAAAGCATCTGCTCTCAATTTAAGTTCATAGAGAGCATCGTTAATGAAAAATCACTTGCTCTGGACTTGAAATCTAAACTGGGAGAAATTAAAGGGCTTGTGTAGAGTATTGAAAGAAGAATACAAGGGTATCCATCAATAGAGTAGATTGTAGAAGCTTCACTGTCCAAAATCACTCCGATGCTCAATCAAATTAATACCAATATTGCAGGAGCATATTACTCTGCATATCAGGCTATCACTGGAGAAGATAATAATAGTGCAACTCTAATGGACAAAATCACCTTTGTCTCTATAGAAATTACAAATGAGCTCAAAAAATATTTTGACAGAAAGTTTGAAAACTTGGAAAAATTCATTCCTAGAGCAATTGCAGAGGGAGGGAAAGAAATTACCTCCGGACTTACTTTACTAAATGAGGAGCATCAAGCTGCATAGGAAATGCTCACAAACTTCCTTGTTGAAGCCCTCCCCAAACTCCTAAAGAAGGAAGTGGATGAGATAGTGATGATAGTGGTAGCCATGTATCCAGAACTAATGACCTAATAAAAACTCTTCAAAAGGCTTTTCACAAGGATCTCACTATGTTCAACACAACCATCGTCAACGTTAGGAGAGATATCTGCAGGATATAGATGCCCTAAAGTCAGGTATGGCTAATCTATCCATGTTCTCCTCCAGACCTTCATCCTGTGCTTCAGACAATCTTCTCATTCTAGTGGTTCACAATTTAATCTAGCACATAGGAGATATTGGGTTCTTTGGGTATAAGTTTGGTCTAACTCTCTTTAAGTGTATGTTCCCATATTTTGATAACGAGGACCAAGCTCATGCCTTGAAAATGATCCCTTCAATGACCAAATCTTACAAGGAACTCCAGAACTCCATAAGGCCACTGAATCTTCTTCCGGTAATGGTTGATACCATAATTGAAAAGCACCTCCAAGGTAATATAGACTATTCTATCTACTCAGATGCTTGGTAAAAGAGTTGGGATGGAAAATCGTATATGATCATTGACCCCCAATTTGATGTAAACCAAAAGGGGGAGAAGAGCCAAGGAAGCCAAGGAAAAGGGAAAGAGGGGGAAAGAGGCAGAGGTAGTAAATCCTTAGAATATCTATTTTTCTATAATTTAAAAATCTGTAATAGCTAGTTCTGATTTCACTTATATATATTTCTGTAATTGTAACCTCAAACTTCATGAGGTTAACTATTGTTAACAATAGAATTATATATAGTGAAAATCTTACACTCAAAATTGGTTCTAAGTACAATTTGTAATTGTACTTTAAAAACTTAAAAGCTAGAATTTAAAAATATTGGGGGAGCTAGGAGGCTTAGATTATGGGGGAGTAAAACTTGTAAATGACTAAGTATACTTAGTTCATAAAACTCCTTTTCCATGTGCCTAGTTTTTGTTTCCATCAAATGGGGGAGATTGTTAGGAAATAATGATCCAGAAAAATAGACAAGTAATAATTTGGGATCATGTTTGAAGAAAACAAAAACTTGTAAAAACTTAAACATTTAATCTCTTAAATCCAAATGGAAGCATCAGATCAAGACCAAGCCATAAGGACATCCATCGAAGATCATAAGTGCCTAACCACATAATGAAAGCATCTGGTTAAAGTTTGGAAAGGAAACAAACTTTGAACCACTCAAAGTAAGCATCAGCAAGAACTAATTATAAAAGCATCCGGAAGAAGACAGATCTGGACACATTAAGTCTGAAGACATCTGAAAGACTTAAATATCTAGACAAAGGGAATAATTCAAAAATTTACATGCCCTCCACAAATTTGGTCAGAAATTCAAAGAATCTTTCCCCTTCTGAAAGATAAAAATGATAGCTTGCACTTTTTAGAAAAGGATAGAAGGACTAACATGGGAAAGAGAAAAAGGTAACAACCTTTTTCCCTTCGACCAATAGGAATGGCGCATGAAGGTCATGACTCTGAACCTCTGGCATAAAAGTAGGTAAAACACCAAAATCTAAGGAAAACGATCATTGAAAATGTTTTAACCCCAATCTTAAGGATTCAAATGGGTCAAAATCTGAGTCTAATGGATTGATCAACAGCTCTTGTAGGGCCACATTTTACCCGATCGACGGTGAAGATTAAATTTTGTTTCAACAACCCACAATGGCTACATTTGTGATAGAAGCCTATAAAAGGGAAGCTTCACAAGTTGAGAAGGTGCTGGTGGCTTTAAGAAAGTATACATTAGAGAATTCACTATAGCAATCAGTTACAGAATCAAACAACTTCAAATCTCTTTGTAAGGATTTCTAAGTAGGTTATAAACTTAAGGAACTCCAAAACCAAAACCTTTGAGAATTAAAGCGTAAAAGTCTGACACTTGGGTGAGTGGTGAGATTGGGATATAGCTCAGAGTTGGTGCTTTAAGTGGGATCTCCCTGCAGGACTCGGCTTAGATTTGGGGTAGAAATCTAAGTGGTATATCCTGCTAAAGACAAGAGGACTCAACTTGGAGTTAGTGCTTCTAGTGGTATATTCTACATCCAGAAGGGGTTACCATCTGGAGACAAATTGTAAGGCTTGATTCCTACCAATTCGAAAGGAATCCACTTGTGGAAAAGCTCCAAGGAAGGAAACTTTAATGTCTAAAGTATGCGGGGCTAAACCAGGATAAAACTCTGTGGTGGATTTTCTTACTCTTTACTTATTTGCATTTTCATGCATACTTGCATCATCCGGATCTATCACATCCAGAACATTATCAAACACATTACACTAAGACTTTTCAAAGTCTATTAATTCTGCAAAAAAGGGTCATTCACCCCCTCTGACCTCATTCGAACCCTCATAGGGACCAACATTTTTACCTGGCCGCTTGTTGAAGTGATGATTACTATAAACATCTTATCAAAGTATGTGGTTGATAGAAATATTTTCTAGTCAAACACATTATGGTTAAAATTAATATACTTCGGTAACAAGAAAAGAACTGGCATAGCTTGGAGCAACCTTGTTATTTGTGGGTTAGCACTTTTATCAAACCCAATAAACTAGATGGTACTAAGATTAAAGAATGGAAGGACTTCATTGCATTGGACAACTATTTTATAAACTAGGATTAAGTCATAAGCACAAATGAAGTTCCGAGTAATGGGGGATTGTAGACCCTTGCTAGAGGCGTACTATAGTCGTTTAAGGTAATCGAGTTCTATTCATGGTCTAGATACTCGAGTCAATAGTTCCTATAGAACAAAGATTTCCCAAACCTTAATAGCTCAATACTACAGGAGCCTATAAGGCCATACACATTGAACTTTCATCGAACTGAGTAAAGAACTAATAGACTTGATCTATTACGAAAATATTAAAGGGATCTTATTTATTGACCAGTAACTAATTTTATTATGGTCATAAATAAATTAAAGTGTTGATCAAAATGATTAGATCATTTTATGGTTAAGCCAGGAATTTATTTTGACTAGTAACTAATTTTATTAGAGTCATAAATAAATTAAATTGTTGATTAAAATGATTAGATCATTTTATGGTTAAGCCAGGAGTTTATTTTGACTGGTAACTAATTTTATTAGGGTCATAGAATAAATTAAAAGAAAAGAGGATTAAATTTAATCTCATAATAAATTCGCATTTATTCCCACATTTAATCTAGCATTTAATCCCGCACTAAATTCGGCGAGCCTTTGCTTCCCCTATATAAAGCTAGCCTCTCCTCTTCATGTCTTACACCATATCTTTCTATTAGCTCTGACTCGAGATTCGAACATGTTTTCTCAATGTCAACTTACAAGATAAAATTAAGGTGTCCCTTTGGTTAATATTTCGGGTGGGTTTTGGAGTCGTCTAGCAGCTACTTAAAACTCTACGGTTCTTCCTCATTGGGAGGTTTCGGTTGGTGGCGTTCATGTGGATACTCATAAAGGATATCCTATACTTGGAGGCATGTGTAAGAAAGTTCTGCTAAAGCATGCTTCAACTGGTAAGTCCTCTAATTCTCTTTTAATTATTACGTCCTTTTATTAAGCGTTTTAAGACTTAATAATTATTATGCTTAGGTTATTTTGCTTGCTTAGTTTATTATATACATTGACTATAACTTAGAGTTATAACATGTTTAAAATAATATATTTTTATGCCAATATATAATTTAGAATTATGGTACGCCTAGCCTATGCATGCTAACTTAAGTAGAGAATTAATTTAGTTAAGGCTTTAATTAATTTATATGCAACTAATAAGAATTCTTGGGACTAGGGACAAAATTTTGAATTTCTGTCATGCTTGTTATACATGTTCAAAGTAACTCTTAGTTCCCAACATATATGGCAGCTAGAAGCTATGTTACTCAACTCCTATAGATCAAATAGCAATTGGAAGATTATGGTGTTCAAGCAAGATGTGTTGATGTTATGTGTGGCAATAAAAGTTCAATTGATGTGTCAAAGAATCCAATGCTATATAGCAGGATGAAGCATGTTAATATCAGGCACCATTTCATCAGAGATCCGGGTCGACCCTTACGGATCTGTATAGACTAGTCCGGCCATTTTTGCCTGAAACTGCCTGGAATTGATCGGTTTTGACCGGTTTTAACCATTTTAGACCTTTTAGGGCTTAAGCTCTAGTTTTTTGAAGTTTAGATTTGATAAAGCTTTACCAAACATCACTGAATCTGCTC
This sequence comes from Euphorbia pulcherrima, assembly GCA_947683365.1. NCBI lineage: Eukaryota > Viridiplantae > Streptophyta > Magnoliopsida > Malpighiales > Euphorbiaceae > Euphorbia > Euphorbia pulcherrima. The sequence goes on from CANTUS010000009.1 coordinate 25,400,759, forward strand.
CAAGCGGATAACACCGATCAGTAAATGCATCATATAGCTCTCATCATCATATCGTGAGAAGGATCATTAAAATCCAGTGCTCACAGAGTGCCACTCATGGGATCATGGTAGATACGGATTTGTATGATCTCACGATATGAGCAAGCGTATAGGAATTATACCTGAGGTGATGGTATAGGTGAGTTCTTTCCTTACGGTGAACTCCTTCCCTTGGTGTACCTTTGTTGTGGCAGATCACTTTCCCTCGCCGATGCGTATCCCTTTCTTAAGGTGGATGACTTTCCTTTGCTGATGCATATCCCTTTCTTGAGCCGGATATCTTTCCTTTATGTTCCTTTCTTGAGGCGAACTCCTTTCCTTGATGTCCCTTTCTTGAGGCGGACATCGTTCCTTCACGTTCCTTTCTTGAGGCGAATAGCTTTCCTTTGATCGATGCTAGTGTATCCCTTTCCTAGGATGGATGACACTCCTAGTTGATGTATCCCTTTCCTAAGGTGGATGACTCTCCTAGCTGATGTATCCCTTTCCTAAGGTGGATGACTCTCCTAGCTGTTGTATCCCTTTCCTAAGGCAGATGACTCTCCTGGGCGATGTATCCCTTTCCCAAGGTGGATGACTCTCCTGGATGATGTATCCCTTTCCTAAGGTAGATGACTCTCTTAGATGATGTATCCCTTTCCTAAGGTGGATGACTCTCCTGGATGATGTATTCCTTTCCTAAGGCGGATGACTCTCCTGGCTAGTGATTTTGAATAACCTGTCAAAAGACAATAAAAACACTGTGTTAGTTACTGCTTTAAATGACACATCTTAATTCTTGATTGACTTTGTTGGTAAATAAAAATATTTTGTCCCTTAAATCAAGAATGAAGATGTGTGGGTGGGGAATGATCCCTGAACAAACTAAAAACTAAGTTTAAGAAATGTCGAGTTTTGTCCAAATCATTTTGACTAAAAGTGATTGCATAGAACGCCCCTAAGGTGATGGATGATGGAGGATTTCCCCTTGATTGATTCCAGTGCTGGGGAAATGTCCCTTAACTTAGTGATCCTAGGGTGCTAGGTAAGGGGGATGCCCCTGGGATGGTTCTTGTTGGGGGGAATGCCCCTATAGTGACTCCGCTACTATGGAGTGGGGCAATGTCCCTTGTTAGATTCCCTTTCTACTAGGGGAAGTGTCTCCTTGTAAGACTTTCTTGTTGGGGGAGAATCCCAAACTTGTGCGAACTTGCACAAAAATTTATTCTTGTTAGTAAATGTTTTAAGCTGGGTCACCTTGATTCTTTATTGATTTTATGAAAAACAAATATATTTTGCCCCTTCAATCAAGGATCGAGGTGGGCTAGGCGTTTTGCCCCTAATTTAACTGAAATAAAGAGTATGAGAGAAGTGGGGTTGGCCCCAAATTTTGAGTCTGATGTTAGTGTCCCTTCCTTGAGGCAGACTTTCCTTTGCTTTGTGTATCCCTTTTTTAAGGCGGATCGACATTCCTATATCCCTTTCTTGAGGCGAATAGCTCTCCAATAACTAGCAACTTTATTGGGGAAGAGGTGTGTATCCCTTTCCTAAGGCAGATTGACTTTCCTATGTGTTCCTTTCTTGAGGCAAAAAACTCTCCTGTAACTAGCGACTTCACTGGGGAAGAGGCATGTATCCCTTTCCTAAGGTGGATTGACTTTCCTGTGCATTCCTTTCTTAAGGCGAACAGCTCTTCTGTAACTAGCAACTGCGCTGGGGAAGAAGCATGTATCCCTTTCCTAAGGTTGATTGACTTTCCTATGTGTTCCTTTCCTAAGGCGAACAGCTTTTCTATAACTAGCAACTTCAGTGGGCAAGAAACATGTATCCCTTTCCTAAGGCAGGTCGACTTTCCTATACGTTCCTTTCCTGATGTGAACAACTCTTCTATAACTAGCAACTCCACTAGGGAAGAAGCGTGTATCCCTTTCCTAAGGCTGATCAACTTTCCTATGCATTCCTTTCCTGAGGAGAACAGCTCTCCTGTAACTATCAACTTCACTAGGGAAGAAGCGTTTATCCCTTTCCTAAGGCAGATCGACTTTCCTGGCAGATGATTTTGAATAACCTGTTTAAGAGACAATAAAAACATTAAGTTAGTTACTACCTGAGATGTCATATCTTGATTTTTGATTGACTTTTTGGTAAATAAAACATATTTTTGCCCCTTCAATCAAGAATGAAGATATGTGAGTAGGGATTGGTCCCTGAATAAACTAAAAACTGAGTTTAGATATGTTGGGTTTGGCCTAACTATTTCAGGGCTAAAATGCCCCTTAGGGATTTCCCCTAGGACGGGTGCCCCTAGGGTTTTGAAAGATGGGTGGACAACCCTTAATCAATTCTGCTACTAGGGAATTCTTGGCCTTTTGCGTGCTGGGGATATTTTCCAAGACATTACTCCTTGAATGGACTTGGGGATGGGAGGATGCCCCTTAATTGGTTTCTCTGCTTGGGAAAAGGTTCCCCTCAGTGATTTTACCATTGGGGATATCCTTTAGGATGATGCCCCTCATATGTTGCCCTTTGGATGGCACTATTGTCTTACGTGGAATGTACCTGCGCATAAAAAGTACTAGTGTTAGTGCATAGCTCGATACAGCTTACCTTAATTCTTGATTGGCTTTTGGGTAAACAAAAAATATTTTTGCCCCTTTGATCAAATATCAAGGTAATCTTAGGGGTTTTGCCCCTAATAAATTGAAAAGATGAGTTTAAGAGGTGTTGGGTTGGTCCCTAACAAGAATCGGGGTGCCCTTAGGGAGCTGATTGCCGAGGAGATGGCTTTTCAATAGCTAGTCTATTTGGACTGCTAGGGAGAAACCACTCGTGGGCAATTTTAATTACTTAGAGGAAGGTGTTCCTAGGACATTCAAGCTGCTGGGGAGTATCCTTGGAAACCATTTTGAGAATGCTTGACTAGTTGAGGGGTGCCCCTAGAAACTTGCCCTAGGGAGGCCCTGGGGTTGATGCCCCCTGGGTATTCATTTGACTGAGGGAATGGTTTCCCTAACTGCCCAGGCATCGAGGATAGGGATTGACTCCTTGTGGGGATAGGGGGAATGCCCCTTGAATGTTCCAAACTATCCTAGTGTGGATGCTCTGCTGGAGAAAAGGTGCCCCATTAGTTGGCATTAAGGTTTTGTCTTGCCTGACCTGGAGGGGGAAAAATAAGTTTTATCAGAATATGACTTAAGACATATTGGGGTTCTGCCCTTAATTAATTGTAAAGATTGAGTGAAGGGTTGTTGGGTTGGTCCCAATTTTGGTATGCCCCTAGAGCGGCCTAACTACTGAGGGAAATAGCCTATGAGTGGCTTAACTACTTAGGAGCAAGTCTCTTGGATGACTTAGATTACTAGGGGGTGCCCCTTGAAAGTGAAACTTAGTTGTTAGGGGGGCCTAGAAATCGCCTTAGATGGCTTGACCGGTTGGAGGTGATGCCCCTTAAATGGTTCGCTTGCTAGGGAAATGATCCCTCTAACAGTCTAGTCTCTGGGAATGATTCTTAGGAATATGCCCCTCGGATGACATCTTTACTCTGTATGTTCTTTGGATGGTGCCCCTTAGGTGGCACTATGGCTGGGGAATGCCTTATCTTCCTACGAATACCTTTCCTTGGGTCCCTGCACATGATAAAGAAACTGGTCAGTATCACTTTGAGATATGCGGGTCAGGACTTGCCCCAATTAAAAGAAAAGACTGAGTTTAGTAATGTTGGGTTGGTCACAACTTGAACCAAGGTGATCCTAGTATGCCCCTTCTACCGGCTGGCACTACTTGGGAGTGCCCCTGGGGTGTTTGATGATGGGGGGATGCCCCATGACTGGATCTATTACTAAGGAATGGAGGTATGCCCCTCGATTGACTTCTTTACTGGGGCGTTGTCTACCTAGATGATTTTTCTGCTAGGGATTTCTCATAGGACAACATTTCCTTGGTTCAGGCAAGGACTTCTTATCTTGTGGGGATTGTTTCCCCTTGATGTTTTGATCTCTTGGGGATCCTCCCCTTGAATGGACCTTTACATGAAAAGTATCCATGTTAGCAATCATTATGATAAGGTAAGCTAGGGGATTTGCCCCTAATTAACTAAAAGAAATGAGTTGAAGAGATGTGGGGTTGGCCACAACCTCGGATGTCCCCTTGCAACTGAGGAGGGCTCCTTATACTTGAAAACTTGTTTGCCTCTAAAGTTGGGACCTATACGGCAGGGGATCTACTGGGGAGGACCTGTACATCTGCTAGGGACCTGTGCGAGTGGTGAACTAGATGGGAAGGGACCTGTACACTTGATATTGGTCCGTACAGCTGAGAAAGCTATTGGATAGGATATATGTGCCTGATGGGGACCCCGTACGGTTAAGGATGGGTCTTAGGTGGAACAAGAGTTTAACTGGCGCGCCCTTGTAATGGTATTTGTGACATTGTTGTTCTTCACCCTTATGAGAACCTTATCTTGAATCTGAAAAGATGATATGTATGCCTTTCGTGGACTTATACAAGTATGAATGGACATGTATGCCCTAATGAGACTTATGCTCCTACCTGGTGCTGGATTTGACGTTGGTGCTTGAGGCCATCAGTCTAAGCTCAAGATATGCCACTTGATCCTATTGGTAATTCTGAAATCTCATCTTTTAGTGCTTTAACCTTTTATTTGAATTGCTTTGCAATTGACTTTGCCTTGTTTTGTAGATTTAGGCCTTTGAGCATGGATTTATCCCCCAGGCAGGCTTATCTGGTTAGTCTGAGATGCTTCATATCATATCCAGGCAGATGGGTCCCTAGCAGTAGCAGCCTAAGACCATAGCAGAATATCAGGAGTATATCTGCCAGCTGCACTCCTATCAGGTAAACCTTTTAAACTTGAACCTGTATTTTCAATTCAACAAACTTGTTAGTGGTAAACAAAATTTACAAAGTTGGGGTTCTTACAGTGCACTTTGATTATATGCAGATTATCTACAATTCCTAGGTACACATAATCATCCACGATGAGATTGAGAATATGCGGCAGGGGGTGGATGACCGCTGGATTGTTCTGGAGTCACCAGGCCATATTTGCCTGGGTAGCCTAAGATACATCACATTATCTCGAGGTGTGTGGGACCCTGGTAGTAGGAAGTTGGGACTGTAGAGGAGTATAGGGAGTTCCTCTGCCAGCTGTGTTCTGATCGAGTAAGCTTTCCCTGTGTTTATCCTACATTTTACAATTACACAAACCATTAGCAGAAACTGTATTCATAAAGTTAGGATACTTACAGCCAATTACTTTATACAGATTGTCTAGGACCCGTGGAGAGGATGGTCATCCATGAGAATATCGAGCATATGCGGGCCAGCATGGATGATCAATACTTTGTACTGGAGTCTCCTCTCTCTTCTGAGCGGTACCTTGGTAAGAGGATCCGCGGCTGGAGGACAGGTGCGTTGGTAGAGAGGCCAATCTTTCCCCTAGTGCCTATAGGGGTCTATTGGCCACATCTTATGGTTGGGATGGATTAGGGGCTGTAACTATTGGGCGAAGGGGCCCGAGTGATGTCGGTGGGGGGCTTTTGTGTCGAGTTTATCAAATCCTTGCTTCTTCCATCCTACAAGAGGATCTATTTTGAGGACATCCCTCTCGAGTTCCACTAGAATGATAGCTGAGGCAGAGAGCATCATTAGGGGTTTCTTCTCCATCTAGGACCTGCTACTAGCTTAGGGCATACTAGCCTCGGTAAGTTTCTTTTACTTGCAAGATTTAACAAACTATGCATGCCATGACATTTATACATGTGTTCTAATATTATGATTTTTACTATAGACCCTATTGGCTATGGAGAGTGACAAGTCTGCCCAGGATCTAGATGCTTCTAAGGAGTGAGCTAGGTTCTTATAGGAGTGGTTGTGAGTAGTCATTACTGAGGCTGACCTGATTACTCCACTAGAGGAGGAGTTGGAGAGGGCTAGAGCGGAGACTGCTCGGGCGAGGGTCGAGAACAAGGTGTTGTGGGGCTAGCTGGCCCGAATGACCAAGGGTGAGCAGATACTAGAGCCATCTGATTCTTCTTCTGAGGATGACCGTTTTATGTATCGGGTAGCACCGGCTGCCACTCAGGTGGTAGGGGCTGAGTAAAAGGTAGAATAGTGAGTAGAGAAGATTAGTATTGTCGTTGTAGGAGCTTCAGGGGCCAGGGTTCCTGATCTGCCTGCAGTGGTTATTGGTGGGGTAGAGGACCATATGATGATAGACATGGATGACCTGCTGACATATGCACAGGACCAGACTCAGGATGAGCACCAGGGATAGGACCCCCCAGTGGCTCAGATTATGTTGTGCTTTTCTTACTTGTCTAGGTCCTTAATTGACCCTTTGCCTAAAGGATATTGTTGTCTTCTCCTTCTTTGATAAAGGCTTAGATTGCTAGTGAATTTACTAGTAACCAAACTTTTGAAGCTCTAGATTACTGGAAGACTGGCCTGACTCAGACCAATGAGTACTACCAAGATTTGTTGACTGAGAATCACACTTTTCACACTAGAGGAGTATGTCTTCGAGGTGTCCACACTGTAACATGGTGTAACTTGGATGATGCTAGTGGAAGTTCTTGGCACTGACACCTTTACATCGAGTTTTAATTTTTGCATAGATTGCTTTGATGCGAAGCGATCTATCAAACTGATTTTTATAACATGGCACAAGTTGGATGATGCTAGTGGAGGCCTTGGTACTTTAGATGATGTGTGCTACCAAATAGCTTTACAGTGGGAAAACTAAACTAGAGGGATCCCAAATGTGAAACATTGCTATTACAAATGATGCTTTGAAGAACAAAAGCGAGTGCAAAATATTGGCATTTTTACTTTAAGTTCTAACTTTTGCATATATCGCTTGACGTGATGCAATCTATCGAACTGATTTTGTATTTTTCTTTCTTTTATCTTATCTTTACCTAGACCACCCTTTCAGGTTTTCAATCCAGCAGACAGTCTTAACTTTTGCCTGAATTGTCCTTGACGGCTCAATCCAGCAGACTTTTTCCAACTTTTGCCTAAGCCTTATTTTTTTTAGCTTATCGGTATTTTGCCTTTTATTGAATGATATGCTTAGTACAGATAACAACAAAGAGCAAAAAATGAAGAGAAGAAAAACTGATGTTTCACATACTTGTGATTATTTCACCTAAAGACATGCACACATTCATAAGACCAAGATTCTTAGCAAATAACATGTTTATCGATGAGATTAAATTTGAGTGCATTGGCAATGGTAATAGTTTTTAATGGTCAACCTTTTCCTGCTTTCTGGTTACAGATTCTCTAAAAAGCAACTGACGTTTTTCTCTCAATGCCCTAAATTTTGCCTAAGCCGCCCTTTTTGGGTTTTCAACTTAGTGGGCTTTATTATGGAGTGCCCTAATTTTTGCCTGACTAGTTTATGGAATACTAATCAGTGACTGCACCCTAATTTTTGCCCGAGCAATAGATGACCACTTGACGGGTGATTTATTTTATTTCTTTTATTTAGTGTGTTGATTTTTGTGATTTATTTGTTTTACCTAAACACAATAACGCTTAAGCCTGTCTTGATTTACTGGATTTACGAACTCATTTCCATCCATGTCTCTGAGCTTAATTCTTCCCTTGCCAAGGACTTTCTTAACCACGAATGCTCCTTCCCTAATTAAGCCTGAACTTGCCCCTAGTCATCAGTGTTGACTTGGTATAGCTATTCGAGAACCTGATCACCTGCCTTGAGGGGTTGCTTTGGGCATCTGGCTCTATTGTTTGTAAGCTTGGGCCATTTAATGTTGGAATGAATAAGTTCTTCTCTTTTGTGAAAGAAGGAGGTCATGTCATTATGGGGAAGGTTCTCCTTCTTGTGAAACAAGGAGATCATGTTATTGTGGAGGCTTGGGATCTTTATGTAGGGTGAGGGATCTTCTTTCTTTTGAACAAACAAAGAAAACATTTTTGGAGGGATTCTTTTGATAGGAATATATATAGGTCCAAGAGAGGTACCTACATTGATAAGAAATTCCCATTTGCTGGATGTGATGTTTTTCCCTTTTGAAGCTTTTGGAAGAGTATTAGATTTAAAGCTTGCATTGATTTTAAATTTGTGTTGTAAGATCTTTTTCTTCAACGACACTTTTGATGTAAAGCACGTCTTCCTTGATTGTCTCTTGAATTCTTAGTTTGCTATCTTAGTGATGTGTATCTTCCTCCCCTCTTATGGTAAAAGATGAACAAAGACCCAAGGCTGTCATGTTTTCTAAGCACTTTTATTATCTCTCTTTTTTTAGGTAAGTTTTAAGCATTAGAACCTTATGCCATTACAATGTACTCAAATTCAATTTCTTTAATAAACATGATGAAATTCTTAAGACTGTTGATTTTATAAGTGCATGATATCTTTAAGAATGAAATACTTAAATAAGATATGAATGCATCAATTTATTCGTGATGTGCTATATAAGTGGGATTTTTTTGCATCAAAATACTAGCAACATTAAAAGGTTACCTCATCCTTGAAACTATCCTCTAAATATGGAGGGTCTTCATCTTCAATCTCGGTAAGATCCATCGGTGAATCGGTAGTCTCCCAATCCTGAGCTTCTACTTGTATTGGCACTAGTCCTCTTTGTGCTTCATCAAGTTCCTCTAATTCCTTAATTCTTTCTCTTTTTTTTTCTTTTTCTTTTTTTAATTTTTTCCTTTTTTTCTTTTTTTCTTTTTTTTTGAATAATACTTACATGTAGTTTGTTGGATGAGGGAAAGTTATCCCCAGGGTGCGGCTACGAAGTTGGGACCTTGGCTAGATTCCCCAAACTAAAACAATAGCGGCACAAATCCTTGGCTAGGCTGAATAAACCAACTAATGGCTGGCAGAACTGTCATACCCCCTGAATCTTACTAACCAACTGAACCTGACTGTCCGAACTAACTCAACGATCATCCTTGAATTTGAACAGGCGGTAAGTGAGACTGAGCTAACTGAGCTTGGAACAATGGGTTGTGAGCAACCCTAGATGGGGTAGGCTACCCACTAACCACTGCTTAGACTAGCTGAACCATTTGGAAATGGGATATCAACCTTTAACTAAGCCAGATAAGGAGGAGGGAGTGCTTTAATGTGGACCAAACGGATTTGAGAATGTTGCCAAGCTTTGACTCTCTTGCTCAGGTGGGGACCAAATGATCACTACATGCATGTGTTTGGTTATTCGTGAAACATGCTCATTAATGCATGGTGAGGTTAATATACAAAGATAGAGCGCATCTAAGATAGAGTGTAATAATTTACCGAATGATGAAAAAGAAAGCAGGTTGAATTAACTAAATGATTTTTGGTTCCCATCTTAATCTATTAAACTTTTCAAAAATAAACCAAAATTTTGCAAGTTAAAAGATTATTATCCCTAGCAGAGTCACCACTGTGCGGGAACAAAAATTCCCGCTCACTAGGGGTTATTTTCATGTTTAAGCATGATAGAACCATTTTAGTTCAATTTTGCACAATAAGCCAATTTTAATGAATAAAAGAATCGAGACCCAAATCTCGATACAAATGATAGAGTCGCCACCAAAGTTGTCTACTTGGGAAAGAGTTTTGGTACGGTTCTCATTGGGCAGGAGACTCATACCTTTTAGATCAGAGATTCAGGCATCGGATGAGTCACTTATTTCTGATTTAATTAATTCAAAATTACATTCGCCACATAAAACCATATTATTTTCATCATTTGGGGAATTATCACATTAATCTTATTTCTACGCTCTTCCATTTTCAATTCATGCATATATCAGTTTATAATAAAGCCCAAATAATAAATGGGCGAATAAAATTACAACCAGGGGAAAATGGGGGAATTGCAAGGGAACTTATACATTTGTTCTAAGTTATAAAATAAAATAAATAAATTCGCCTCCATCCACAAAGGTAGCACAGATATGACAATTTATAAACCATCATTTTATTGGAGAAAACTTGATTTATTCATGTGAGTTGATTTATAGGATTATTAGTGAAATGACCGTATGGCAAATGGTGATTTCAGGTTCATTTTTATGGACGAAAGAAGAAAGCAGGGAAAACAAACATTTTGTTTCTAGAGCTTGTACCCGTATGGGTATGGGGGGATCCGCACGGATATAGAGGGACCCTTACGGGTCTAGAGGAATCGAGGCAGCAGCCAACCCCAGACAAGTCCAATAAAAGAACTAAATAAGATAAAATGGGATTTCCCTTTAAACAAGTATAGCATACTAAAATAACCACTAAAGTAGCATATTAAGTACAAACAAGGCTTGTATTAATTGGGACTGGACCCAAAAGAATGATAAGATGAATATACAAAATAATAAAATAGATAATAAAAAGATCAATGTGGCAAAGTGGGATTTCCCCCTTATGAGTACGGTGCACCGATATGATATCCTTTAAGGATATATGGTGCCAACAAGGCTCATATGGGTTAGGGCCAGACCCAAAATAATAACAAAAATATATATAATAGCAGAGGTAGATAATAATAATGAAATAAACAATGTGTGAGTCTATTTGAAACTCAGGAGCGTACCTTTACATGGAGTGAGGGGGCGGACTTTTTTGATGGCTAGACCTTCTGAGTCACCGGTCGGATTGGCGTGGCCAATGCAAGACTCTCGGGTGTTTATGTGGGGAGTCACTGCTAGAGTGCGAGGTTTGTTGTATGTGTAAACATACTTGGCATTACCAACTGGACAAAGGGGTCAGGGACACCTTTGGGGATTAGCCCTTTTTAAAGTACGGGAGCAGGGTCCCTATTTTACACAATATTAGAGTCGCCACCCAGATCAGCTCTTTCGGGAAATTAGTGGCATAGTTGATCCGGGTAGGATTCCTATATCGATAAAAGAGAGATTCTGGTTTCAAATGAAATAGTTACTTATCATTTGAATTTGGATAAATCATATTTTGAAAAATCTACTTATTTTAATAAGCAAAGATATGAGTTGGAGAGATACGACCTCTGCGGGCCTAGCCCTTGCAGCATGGGCCTAGCGTGACTGGACTAATACATGATGGAAAGTAATATTCTTGACCCTCAGTTACCTTTTGTTTGCTTCAGGATGACTGGAAGGCCCAATACTGACTAGAACAGAGTTTCTATGGGGAATTCCTCAAGATTTCTGCAGGGATAACCTTGAGAAATTAGGCAAGAGCACTTTCTGAGTGTTTTTGATATGTGCGGGTAGCTTTTTGACTTAAAGCTGTTTTGAGGAGGGGTGTCTATACCTTGGTATAGTTTTGGTATAGGCTTGATATCCTTATAGGACAAAAAGGGTTTGAGAGATTTCTAATTTCAGAATTAGAAGCTTGATGGTTGGTGATTTTAACCTTGATTGTTGTTGGAAATGGTCGGGGGCACTTTCCTTTTATAGAAATTTTGAGAGCATTGATCAACACAATTGGCAATGTCGATCGATGAAATGGCTGTCAGAATAGCTTTGCTGAGTCATCAGGTCTAAATTCCCCTATGAACGTCGATCGATGCAACTTGGAGTGTCGATCGATGCAACTGGGAGTGTCGATCAATGCAATCAGGGCATTGATAGCCTTGCTGAGTTATGTTCGTATGTTTGATGAGTCATCAGGAAAATCAACACATGGTAGCATCAATCATTGCTATGGGATAGCATCGATCGATGCAATTAGGGATATGGCCAGTGTCAATCGGTGCTGATTTTCAGGATGTTAGAATCCTATTTCCTTGGAGGGGTTCATAGTTTAGAACGAAACACGGTCTTTGTTAGTATCGTTCTGCCATCTCCTAAAAAAGGTCTCGGACATCATTGGGCCTGGATGGACCATGCTCACAGGTTGCCCCTCACACACAACAACTTATACCGTAGAGGTAAAGTTTTTGCATAGGCGAAGTGAGTGCAGTGAGTAAAATAAAGTGCGTGTGCTTTTGCAAGAATATTGTCAACATTATTTGATTGACTACATTTTGAAAAAATATTTTTGCCCCTTCTATCAATTAATGTTTGACTAGTTTTGAAAAATAAAACCAATTTTAAGATTCTCACAGTGTTTGTTTATTTGAAAATTTTTGGGTCCGCCAGTATTTTAGAAAATGATTTTCGTGGAAAATGCAATTTTTAAAAATCTTCTGGTTTTAATTAGCACTCCAATTTTTTCCCGAAAAAGGCAGAAAAAAGCCATTTTTTAATATGCATCAATCGACGTATGAGGCTTGTATTGATCGATGAAAACGTTCAGATTTTGACCGTTTGAATTATAGCGGTTGCAGGCATTAAAAGTCGTGTCGAGACTTGCATCGATTGATACATATGCATTGTGTCGATCGACACAATCGAAAACCCTATAAATTTTGCACAAACAAAACACATCTCATACAGAAACCCTATCTTCCTGCATTTGATTCTATCAACAGAAACTGTGTTCGAGTTTTTTGCACTCTCCTTTCTTCTAATTCTCATTCAGTTTTCGTGACCTCTCGGGATCGAAATCATGCCCTTTCCACGGTGCTGGTGGTAAGCATTCATGGGGAGATAGTTCACATCCTATTCCTTGCCATGGCGGACAACTACGGGCTTCCTATAAGGAAGATTTTTTATGGCGTGGATAGAGGTAATGCCATTCCGCTCATTCTCAAACCTGAGTGCCATCTTTCCCGTGTTCTGGTAAGTTTCTAACTCTTTTCTTTAGAACTATCATGCATTTAGGAGTATTTTTTATGACACATGCCTTGTTAAATGTGCTATCTATTTTATTTTGTTGTGTACTCCCGGTTTGACATTCTATAAATTCAGGATTTTAGCTTTAGCATCGATCAATGCTTCGGATCCTTCTGGATGAGTCGATTGATGCTCCTTTGTGTCGATCAACACTATTGTCTTTGAAAGCTTTTTTTTATAATTTTTGAGTGTTTTGGAGTTTTCTGTAGTCCATCAAACAATCTGTGATGTTTTATTATGCATATGCTGCTGTTGTTTTGCAAAATTTGGGGACTTTCAGGTTAACTTTGTGACTATAAGCCTTGTGATGCCTTAGAAATTCCCGTACTTAGCTTATTTTGGATGTTCGTGCTCAATGGCTACAAGCTTCGTGGATCTTTGGGCGCTTAATTTCAATAATCAATCCCTTGATTGGTGTTGTGTCCTTACAGAGGCTCGAGCATCGCAGTGCCGGTAACTTCCATGACCTTGTCACGTGGTGGGGAGTGCTTTCTCCTGAAGTGAAGAGGATCCTCGAGGATGTGAGTTTTAGTGCTTTTATCAAGAGATTTCTTCCAATGAAGCTGGTTCGATACTCTCGTGCAATCTTGCCATCGATTTTGAGGAGATGGTCAGACTCAACCCACTCCTTTCACTTGCCGTGCGGGGAGTATACCATCTCACCATTGGATTTTACCGCCATTACCGGTTTGTGATTTGATGGGGATTATCCATTTTAACTATGCCATGAATATGGGCAACTATGACCCCATAAGCATACAAAACCTGTTGGGATTTTCTAGTGTGAACAAAAAAATTATTGCCAATGATCTATATGACTTTTGGTCAGCTATGGGAAATAGGGCCCCTACTAATGATGAGGCCCGAGAGTAGTGTGCTTGTCTTTTATGTTATATGCTTTGACCAATTCCCTATTCCATATTGGTAACTCAGCACTCAACCTAAACCTTTTGGGTTCCCTAGTGACTTTGAGGAAGTTTAAGGAGTTGGCTTAGGGTAGAGCTGCACTGGGACAGCTATATTTAGCTTTGGACCATTGTGCAAGGAAGCACACTTTGGAGATAAAGTCATCCAAGCTAGTTCTCGAGGTAACTTGTCTGGAAATCTATTATTTATATATGTGCTCGTGTCGTGGATTGACTAACAATTTCCTTTTTTGCAGATTTGGGGTTTTAAGAAGGGAATTCTTCCTTGGCCGACGAAGGCCAAGATTCGTAAAGACATTGCCTACTTTCCTTGGTTCCCTTCCTAGTTGGTTGTTAGGGGAACCTGGATCCGGCCGAAGTTGAAAGACGAATCAAGAATCTTTCTTTTAATGAGCTGAGCTTCATGTGTATGTTTTTATTGTTTCACTTTCGGCATGTACTGATAACACTTGTTTACAGATCAATCATGCTCCGTGGGGGAACCTTTCTAGCTGGAGTAGGGTTATGACTGCTGCTGGCGAGATGGTGCCAAAGTGGCTAATTTTGAAGAGTCCTTCTTCCCTCGAGTGGTATTTAGGGGAACGGGTGGTGCAATGTGACAAGTCTCTAGGGGAGAGACTTGTGCCACTCGAGCTCCTGAGGTGGTTGTTCTGGCCAGAGTTAGCAGAGGAGACTCTCGACATCTTGAAGGGAGAGGGAGTGATAATGGAGTCGTATGTCGAGGCCGGCTATTACCTATTTTTATGACTGAGTGCTTACTTGGTTGGCCCTCGGAGGATCAGGTCACTCCACAAGGGGTACATTTTTGTCTTTTAATATCCATCTGTGCTATTTCTTTGAGTACTAACCCCATTTTGTTTTACAGGGAAAAAGGTCAAGGGGTCCATACATGTCAGGCGAGGCTACTTCCCATGTCACTGGGCATCAAAACTATCAAGTTCCTGCTGGGTTGCACATCTATCGACCTAATTTGTCAGTATACTTCCCCCTTTTGGCGCAGACGACTCGACCAGGGTAGACATGACCTTCGCACCTCCTTATGTGACTCACGTAAGTTTTGACATTTGGTGATGTGAATTGCCTTTGTTTTTGTGCTAAATGTGGTTTGTCTGATAGGTGCTGAGAGAGGATAGCGAGAGAGATAGACGCTTGCTATTTTGATTTTCTGAACATCATGTTGGGGAACAACTTTGAGATGGTGGTAAGGCTCAGTAATCTTGTTCCTTTCTTTTCCAATGAATATGCATGGATGAGTACTTATGCATGAAATGTTTACAGGGAAGAATTCGAGCGTAGAACGTGGAGTTGGACCAGCTCAGAGCCGGTTATAGGGTGCCTCCACCAATGAGATCCTCAGGCTATTATTAGTACAAGCAGGCTCATCCTTTGGCTTATGCACCGTACCCATCTGGTTATGGAGTACAGAGTCATATGCCCAGCTATCCGAGCTAGGCTGGTTTCATAGGGGCGAGTTCCCAGTTTCTACTAACTCCTCCATTCATTGTTCTGCCCTCTTCAGGTTCTGCCAAGCTAGGGGGAGCAAAAAGGGGCAGGAGAGAGTTCCAAGGTACCGCAGTCAAATTTTGACACCCCTCTCTACTCAGACGGTTATAATTCTTAGATTTTAGCTTAGTGCAGAATACATATATTTTTTTATGGGCGTTGCGTGGTAATTTTATCCAGTACATTCAATGGTTGGATTGGACGTGTCTTTTCCCCTTTATATTTTTCTTTTTCTTTGTATGGATTGGTGGGTCCTTTGAGGCCCTATTTATTTTCTAGATGGATGACTTCTTTTTGTTGCCCTAACGAGCTAAATCCAGTTTTGTTGTTCTTTCCTGAGAATCAATTTCTTTTCGTGCAGTTGGTATTGATATTGCGGTCCATTCTTGCCTTTATTGAGAGATGATTAAGTCAGAATGGATAGATTCAAAACACAACTAGTAGGCTACCTTCGGACTATAAGCCCCACTGATTGGGATCAGCTTTAAGTTGAGCACCTTTTCAACATGTGATATTACTATAACATCATCTTGGATCACGCACTTCTCCAAAGTGCAATAAGTCTGTGGGATCCACTGGACCATGTATTTCGCTTCAATAATCAAGAGTTGTGTCCCCTCGACATAGAATTCTATGCCATAATGGACATCCTCTATTGTCGAGATATTATAGTGCCTGACTATAGGGCTGCCATAGAGCAGCAAGACATGAGTTTCCTTAGATTTTCTAACCATCGAAGGGTAGAATCGTGTCAACCAATACCGAGCAGGCCGGGATAATTCTAGGCGTAGCCTTAGAGATTTGTTCCTCCATCACTACTAGTCACCAAAGTTGGGTTCCTCTTACGTTTGTGCTGTTGATGGGGTGTTTTCTATGTGAATCAGATAATGTGATATATAGCCCCAGGTTGATCTCCGTGGTCCGTAAAACTTTAGAGGGATTGTCTCCCATGGCTGTGGTCTTACTTGAAACTTTTATTTACGTGGACTCAATTCAGTCGGGTGATGATATGATGGTGGGAGGAAGTAAGTTGCTTCTTCAGGTATGCTAATTGTTTTCTCATTGGTCACTTATCATGGTCTTTCATCGATAATAGCCTATTGACGAGGTTGTCTTATTGCAGGTGTGGCTGATGGAGCATTTGCAGATGATTAGGGCACCAATGGGACCACTGGACTTTTATGCCCTGAAAGACTTTTGGGGTCGGGGAATGCAACTTGGGTACCATAGAGGTCAGTCCTTGCATGAATGGATGTATTTTCTATAGAGGTTAACTGAGAGGGATATCAGATGGACCTACCCCTGGTGGAAGATTAATGAGGTGATTACCCACACAGTGGCTCAAGGCGTTCAACTGTTAGGCCTAGAGAAAATATCATTTTATTTCCCGGAACGTGTAAGGCGACAATATGGCCATTCTTAATACTTGCCCGAGTATGTTCATGTGTCACCCGCAAGACCTTGGGGACCTTTATGGCCAGCCCATGTCCGAACCAAATAGGAGAACCATATGCTGACCGTCATAAATTATGAGTTATAGTTTAACATATTCCATGATGAAGCTTATATGGAGTGGTTCTCTGCCATCAAGGTAGCACCTTCTAGAATAGAAAGGCTGGTGATCACCTGCCGCTACTGTCATTATATGGCAGGTCCTAACCACTAGATTATGTTTTTACAAACTTGTATAATAAAGCCTCGACTTTGTTTCAGGCATAAATGTAATGTATGTGTACTTCTTTTTAATGCATTTTGTTTCATCTTACAACATACACTTTTAATATTCATGATCTTACAAAGACACAAATCATGGGATGATATTGACATTGGTGACGACTTTTCAACGTGATTTTCTTCTGTTTTGCACTGAACTTCAAACGTAATATAACTTTAGCTTGTCCTAATTAATTGGGTTTGTAAACTCATTCCCATCTATATCCATGATTTTTACAGCTCCTTTGCTAAGGATTTATTTTATCACATACGGACCTTCCTAATTGGTGCGGAATTTCCCCCTAGGGTCGATATGGGTGGCTTTGACTTGTTTTAGCATAAGGCCGCCTACTTTAAGAGGCGTGTCAACTTTCCTTACTCGATTATTATAGGCTCGAGCCAATCACTATTGATACATCCTTAACCTATCAAGGGCTTCCAGACGTCTTTTGTCGATGGCATTAAGTGTGTCGTAAGCGGACTTAGCCCATTCATCTTCATGTAGGTTTGGCTTGAGTGCCACACGAAGCAATTGGACTTCGATTTCCATAAGGAGAACCGCCTCCATTCTATACACCAAGGAGAATGGCATTTGGCCTGTCAGGGTCTTGACACTAGTGCGATAGCCCCAAAGCACGTAAGGTAAATGATCGGCCCAGTCTCGATGAGTAACCACCAGTTTGGACAAAATTTTCTTTATAGCTTTATTGGCCGCCTCCGATGCCCTATTAGCTTGAGGGAGATATGGTGACGAGCGATGATGTTCGACGTTGTGTCATTCTAGTAGGTGGGTGGTCTCTCCTTGTAATTGCACTCCATTATTAGATACCACATGGTGGGGTACACCGTATCTTGCAAAGATATGCCTCTGAATGAACTTTGCCATCTTCTTGGCGGTGATTCCTATGTAGGATTCAGCTTTGACCCATTTTGAAAAGTAGTTTGCCGCTACTATAATGAACTTATGTCCATTGGTCGAGGATGATCTGATTTCTCCTATAATATTGATGCCCCAGGCCGAGAAGGGCCAGGGCGTAGCCAGGTGCTGGAGTTCGATTGGCGGTAGGTGACTGATATTACCATAAATCTGGCATTCATGGCACTTCTTGACTAGGTTCGTACAATTGGCTATCATGGTTTGCCAAAAGTACCCCATTTGTTGTACCTTTTTAGCCAACATTATTCCATTCATATGGGGACCACATGCCCTACATCTATCTCTTGCATGACTTTGTCAGCTTCTGCTTGTCCAAGCCATTTAAGGAGGATTCCATCGATGAGTCTAAAGTTAACTAACATCTTTTGTAAGGTTATTCTGTCGATATCAGTAGTTTCTACGGGGAACGTCTTGTTTTCAAGGTATTGGAGTATATTGTTGTACCAAGGTGTTAGTTCAATAGAGATATGTGCGACTGAGGCAAGGTAGTATGGAGTGTCCGCTACTTCCACTACTATCGATCTCATGGATTGTTGTTCTGGGTTTTCCCACATTGAGGCCAGAGTGGCTAACGATTCTACCATCTGATTTTCTTCTCTCAATACATGATAGAATTTGCATTTTTCAAAGAGAGACGCTCTGGCCCATATAGACTCTAAATATGGGCGAAGTGATTCCTCCTTTATTTCCCAATCTCCTACTACTTGTCTGATGACGAGAGCGGAGTTCCCGATGACTTCCACTTCTTTTACTCCTAATGTAAGTAGTGAGTTTGAACCAAACAGACATGCTTCATATTCAGCACCATTGTTGGTTATTGAGAATTCTAACCTTTTAGAGAGTGGGATTAGCCCTCCCTTGGGGGATACAATTATGACTCCTAAACTAGCTCCCTTGTAGTTCACTGCCCCATCGAAGTACATGGTCCACTTTCGGGGTCCCTTCGATATCGCGGACAATTGTTCATCTGGGAATTCAAAGTTTTTTACGTAGTTGGATTCTAAGGGTTGGTTAGCCAAAAATTCTGCCACGGCTCATCCTTTGATCACTTTTTGGGTGACGTACTCAATGTCGAATTCCGAAAGGAGCAACAACCAGCAGGATGGTTCCCGGCCAAGGAGGGTGCTTGGTAAAGGTATTTCATAAGATCTACCTTCGCAACAGCCTGGATTTTGTAGGACTGGAAGTAATGCCGAAGCTTCTTCGTTAACCAGACCATAGCGACACAGGTTTTTTTGACTATAGTGTATCGAGTTTCATATTCCAAGAGTTTCTTACTGAGGTAGTAAATGGCATGTTCTTTCTTGTCTTTGTTCTCTTGTACCAACATTGCCCCTATGGAGGTTTCTTTAATGGCTAAGTATAAGGTGAGAGGCTTTCCTAGTGTGGGCGGTTTTAACACTGGCGGGCTAGATAAGTAAGCCTTGATCCTATCGAAGGCTTCTTGACATTGTGGGTTCCATTTGACGGGCTGTTGCTTCCTGAGAAGCTTGAATATAGGCTCACAAATTATGGTCAATTTGGCGATAAATCTGCTAATGTACTGTAATGACCCAAGAAAGCTTCGAACTTCCTTCTCGATTTTTGGTAGAGGCATGTCGAGGATTGCCTTTACCTTATCATGGTCGATTTCTATGCCTCGTTGGCTAACAATGTGGCCTAGTAACTTCCCTAAGGTTACTCCAAAGATAAACTTTTTTAGGTTGAGTCGTAGGTTGTACCTCTCTACTCGGGTAAGAAAGCTATCAAGCACAGCTGGATGCTCCTCAGGAGTGGGTGATTTTACCAACATGTCATCCATATATACCTCAACTTCTTTATGTATCATGTCATGAAGTAAAGTGGTGACTGCCCTTTGATAGGTCGCCCCAACATTTTTCAATCCGAATGGCATCACTTTGTAATAGTATACTCCCCATTCTGTAATGAAGGATGTCTTGAATTTGTCGATGACATTCATAAATATTTGTTTATATCCTAAGAAACCATCCATGAAAGAACACATGGCTGCTCTGGCTGCACTGTCGATTAGCACATCTATATGGGGCAAAGGGAAGTCATCTTTAGGCAAGGCTTTATTGAGATCTCAAAAATCAACACAGACTTGGACCCTACCATCTTTCTTTGCCACTGGTACTACATTCGCCAACCATTCTGGGTATTCCAAGACTTCCAGGAATGTGGCTTTAATTTGTTTAGCTATTTCTTCTTTGACTTTTTCAGCCCATTCGGGTCTTAGTCTTTGCAATTTTTGCTTGACTGGTCGTATCTTTGGGTTGATGGGGATCCTATGCTCTGCAATAGTTCTATCAACTCCGGGCATGTCATTATAGGACAAACCGACTGCCTTCATATATGATTTGAGTATTTCTACCAATTTTGCCTCTAGCTCGGGATCAAGGTCAGCGGAGATCTTTACCAATTTAGGATCATTTCCTTGTCCCAAATTTGTTTCTTTTGTAAGATTATAATGAATTCTAAAAATGACTGATGTATGATGAGATGAATGCATGTAATCGAAAGCATCACACAAGTAAGCAAAGTGGTTCACTCTATTGTTATTATCATCTCACGGTACAAGTCCTTAAGTTCAAAAATATCAGAGATTGAAATGTCTTCATCAGGCTCGGGGGTCTCCTTGTCTGGACTTTCTGTACTGCTACTGGCAACGGTGTCTCCTACCTTGGATTTTGCCTTAATCATAAGCTGGGCTAACTCAGAGATTATCTTGTCCATTCCTTCTTGTGAAGGTTCTTCTCCTCACGCCTTTGCTTTGACCTTCCTATTTTCAAGATGGGCTTCCATTAGCTTACCCAATCTCATGGTCAATTCTTCTATGTTCGACCGGTTCATCATCTTCTGTCTCTTGGCAGTCTCCTCTTCAGGTGGCGTTTTTCTCTTCTCCATCTGCCTTTCGTGACAGGTTGGGGCAACGGTGTCTCCAAAGTTCACAACATCGGAGAATATTTCAAAGCTAGGCACTTCTCCCTCTTTGGTTTTGATTGGTTCTGGCTCACCCTAATGAAGAATTTCCCCGAGTCGACCAAATACTTATGACATTTGACGTCTTCTAGACACATCTTTTATCGGTTCCTACCCCGATAGCCGAGTCTGGAGGGGTTATAAGTTCCTATTGCAAACTTGAATACTAGGGGGCCTTGCTCTCGTGCCCCTAGGCAGGCTCTCGGGGTAAGGCATTGGCCCATATAGCTCTTCACCCATTCGGACCACTAAGGCGGTTTTTCATCTTTTCTTATGGTGGCCGTGAGAAATCCACCTACTCGTTCTGGAATGGTGCCTATAGCAGCCACAATTGACTCCCCATCCACCTCAAGGGTCACAATCTTCCCTTTATAGGGTATCTTCACCTTCTAGTGCAAAGTGGAACGGACGTCTCCTAGTGCATGGAACCATGGATGGCCGAGTAAGGGGAAAATGTGACAGGAATGTTTATATCGGTGAAGGTTGTGAGGGATTCTATCCCTTCTACTTTTACTATTGCTTTAAAAGTCCCTAGGATGAAATTTTGGAGTTATCATACACTTTAATGACCATTCCAGATTTCTTGAGCATCCCTTCATTTAGTCCAGAGATAGGCAAGATCTTTCGAGGGCAGACGTTGAGTGCAGAGCCGTCATCTACCATGACACATGTCATTACTTGGTCTAGTACTTTAATCTTTAGGTATAGGGCTCGATTGTGTCGTAGCCCATCATCTGGCAGATCTGCACTAGAGAAGACAATGTCTGAAAATTCGACAGAGATTCTATGATTGATTAAACCACACACTTCTGATGGCAAGGCCAGTAAAGGTGCTTCCATTTCCATTAATTTCTGCATGATAGCCCTTGTGTGTACTTGAGACCCTCATAGGAGATCCCAAATGCTAATTTTGATGAGTGTATTTGTTAGTTGTTTGACCATAGGGATACCAACTGCTTTTGTTGGGCTGTCTGTTAGTAGGGTACCAACGGAGCTATGCTTGACTTGGTTTTGGGGTTGGTAAATCCTCCCACTTTTGGTAACATGGTTGACGGGTTTGAGGGAACCTTTGAAGGCGTTTTAGGGTTTGAACACCATAAATTTATCGAAGTTTTCTTCTAGGGGAATGTCTTGCAACCGTATGGGCCTGGAAGCATGAGAGGCCGAAAGCATTGTGTTCTTTGGCTCGCAATGTACGTCGGTCAGCAAAGCTATGGCGGGGTTTGCTCGAAGGATTTCATCTATTATATGGGCTTATGGTTCATTCCCCTAATCATATTGATGATGTCAGAGCGAGTTAGGACCAGTTCATCTAGTATTTCTATTATTTCTGGGCGAGGTACCGTTGTGAAGAAAGGATAGGCCCAAGCTGTCGGTCCATCCCTCAGGTATGGTTCCATTCTGGGCGGATCGCCACTTGGTCCTTCATTTGGCTCTTCCATAGTAAAGTGATACAGAAAGGCTTCGCTCAAGATGCCCCAAAAGTAGCAGTAGCGGTGTGTGGCTAGATTATTCCAAGTCCGGTTGTACCACTATAGTGCCTTTCCTTCAAGAGTGGTGCCAAAGATTTCAGGCCAACGGTGGTAATGTTCATCCCTCGAGTTCATCACCTTGGTGAATATGGCGAGGTAGATTCGAGGGTCTCCACTCCCATCGTATCCAAGTTCTGGAGGTAACTCGGGGAAAAGCATGGTCCTATAGGTATCTTCCCAACCAATTGCAGATTCATAGGCCGCACGGAGCCTTCTTGAGAATCTCTAGTCGTCTTGAATACTTGCGAATGATGTTGGGCTAATCATAGCGTTAGACTAATGTCTTCTCCATCACGGGAGTCTCATGTTCTCCTATTGGATTCTTTGGAGAACTAGTCTCTCAGTGAGGCATCCCGCCCCTACCTTATTGATATCTATAAGCGGTCTATCCATGATTCCCCATAACTCCTCTCTTATTAATCTGGAGCGAGGGTACTGATTTTGAGGCTCCCAATTGAGGGTTTGCAGGGATCATTCTGACATAACTGGTTAGCATTGGTTCCTCAGTAAGTGTGGGGTATGGTGTTGGCCTACTTGACATTATGCTAGGGTAGGCGGTGCTTCGGAGAATATTCTTTGGTAGCAAGTAAGCAAATTCAATAGCATAAGGTGGTGCGATTCTTTTATTTGATGGGCCAATGCTTGAAGGGCCTGCCCCATTGGATTGACTGCTTTCTCCTATCTCAAAGTGAGGGTTCTCGTAAGGCATATGCCCCCTAAATTAATGTGGATCATGTATCTCTTCACATATGGTGATTGTGGTGTAATGGATTACATGGGTTGTCTCGGCTCCTGGCTTGTTTATGTATCTTTCATAAACGGGTCCGAAGTGTATGCTTTCAGGAGTGGGTGGAGGGATCCAAGGGTAAGACTTATCATCATTTCTGAAGAATGGCAAATGTGGGGCAAACACATGAATGAACTTTTAGCACATCAAGGGCCAATCCCATCATCGGTGGGGTAAAATTAGCGAGTACCAAACTTGAGCTCGATCGATCAAGAATGTCAGAAATAGAGTTGGCGCTCCTAAGACACTAATATCGTATAGTTCTAAGGTTTGGAGGAGCCATTCCAGGAATCTGATGGGATCGGCATCTCCTAAAAATCTAGCTCCATTTCCTTCCCAATTTGCTATGTTAAGGAGTCTACGTGCTCTGAGCTCCTCCTCATAAGCTAATACCCTCTCGATCATGTGCATTTCATCAAATATGGGGTTATCATCAAAGCAAGGATCCTTATCTTGATTATCCAACCCTAATTCTTCTTCATCCTCACCAAGTGATATAACATTGATGAATAATGCATCATAAAATTTTGACTCGGCCTCATCCTCCTGAGGTCGGGATGTCATCATGCTCATAATGGTTGATTCATGGCTCTGTGCCATGTTCCAAGAGTTGCAACTTGCAAAGGTATGTGCTAGGCTAGCATTTACATTAGAAAGGTCCCAATATCGTTCAATAGGCCACCCATAGTACTAATTGCAGACTCAGTCATCTAGGAAAGTAGCTAGCGGAATGGGGGCCGCAGAATTACTGACTTGCCTGAACAAATTAAGGAGGCCAGTGGTCCTTAGGTTAGTCAGGTGGACTGGAACATCATTCGATTGCCACCATTCGAGGGATGGAGCTTCTTCGTGCTTGATAAGGTATATTGTCTTACTGGTCGCATCAAGGGATTCTTGGAAGATCCTAATCCTATCACTAGGGAAAGCCTCTAAGAATTGGTGCTCCAGTTCTACCCAATCCCATAATTATTGAGGTGATAGATTATGGTACCAATCCATCGCATCTTCTCTGAGAAGTATGGGGAACACGGTTACTATACCGTGAGGCGGTATATCACATTTTACTAAGAGATCGTAGAAGTAGTCCAAGAATGTGACTGCATCTCTATCCCCTCTGTACCGGAGTTCTCCCATGGCTAAAGCTGAGAGTTTTCCTAACCTCCACAATTCTCTTGCGCAGGCATCCACCTGATCTATTTCTGTGAGTGCCCATCCCATATCACTTTCTCCAAATCCTGGGTTGAATTGGGTATTATCTCTTTCTCCGTTATAATTCTCGTGAAGGAGGATAGCATTTATGGGGGCTCAAAGGTCGAAAGCGGGTTATTTTGAGTACTCGATTTTCAATCTGGCTCTTCTACATTTCCTTCTTGGATCATCTTTTGTAGGTCACATACTAATCGGACACATTTGTTTTTTATGTGTCCTTTCATCACATGGTATGCGCAAAAATTATCTCTATCGGTTAGCAATGGAGGTACGAATGGTTTTAGGCTTTGCATGGCCCAAGTCTTCCTTAGTTTGGTAAAGATTTGGGACAAGGATTCTATCCACAATGATATCAGCTGAGGTAGAGTTGGAGTGATCGCGGCAGTGATGGCTTTTGTTTTCTTTTCCTCCTTTTTAGTGTAGAAGGGCCTTGGCTAGTAAGACCTCGGAGGAGCCACCCTATTATACGGCTTGTTTTTTACATAATAGGTTGCTTCCTCTTGTCGGATGTGTTCCTCCTCATCATATATTTCAATTCTCTTGGCATATTCCATGACATATCTGAAAGTGTGGAATTTTTTCATCTTCATTTGTTCCCAAAATTTGGGGTTACATCCCTCCACTAGTTTGATGATAAGAGCATCCATTTTTGGGGATCCATCAACCAGTGATTGGACTACAACCCATCTACGGTGGTAGGTCTCAAAGGGCCCATTGATGCCCTGGCGAACTCTCTCTAGATGCTGCAAGGTTGTCTCCACCCTGACATTATAGGCATAGTTTTCAATAAATGCCGTACTGAGTAATTTCCAGTTCGATTTTACTTGACTAGACATTCTCATGTACTAATCGGTGGTAGGGCCATACAACGTGGTTTGGAACAGATTTACCTGATGGGCTTCGAGAATGCCCATGCTCATCATGATACGCGGGTATACCTCGATGTGTGCTTCAGGGGACCCTGTGCCATTAAATGGTGGGATATAAGGCATGATGAAGTTTGCAGGTAGCAGTTCTAGTATTATAAGTTTGAACTTCTCTAGATTTGTATACTTGGCACTAGAAGGCCCCACAATGCGTTTCAGTTTTGGGAACATTTCCTCAAAATCTAAGAATTTTTTCTCAATTTTTGCCACTTTGGAGTGAAAACCTGAAATTTTGGTAGCTCTTATGTTTTTGATAACGGTTTCAAATTTCCTGATAAAATCCTCAGAAACAATCATGTCATGTCCTGCTTCGAGAGTCACCTTATGATTGTCAGCCATTTCGTTGCTTTGTTCTATAAGCGTGGGATCGTTGGAATCTGATTCCTCAGGAACTCTTCTCTGAGGTTGCTTTTTCTTAGGTGCCGGTGGAATTGCCCTGGGTGATTTTGGCTTTGCAAGCTAAAATGAGCATGGATTAGCTCATGCCTTTGTGTATGATGCATGGACCTACAGGTTTTTATTATGTTTTATAAAGCGTATGATGTGCGAATGCTGAATGATGGTGCATGGTGTGCCGTAGGAGTGGTGACTCTAGGGTTTTCATTTAGTATTAGGATTTCACGTGATGGTGTGCTTCTAGGGATGGCTTTTCTTTTCACTTTGTACCAGGGGTACGAGCGATGGTGTGCTCTAGGATCACTTTTCTGAGGTCATATTGCTTAATACTAGGGTATGCGCGATTGTGCACTTTAGGAACTGCTTTTTAAGGCGGTATCGCTTAATATCGAGGGTATGTATGATGGCATGCTCTAGGAGCGAATTTTCTAGGGTAGTATCACTTAATACCGAGGTATGTATGATGGTGTGCTCTAGGAGTGCCTTTTCTGAGGTCGTATCGCTTAATACTGAGGGTATGCCCGATGGTGTGATCTAGGAACGGCTTTTTTGAGGTTGTATCACTTAATACCAGGGGTATACGTAATGGTACGCTCTAGGAACAGCTTTTCTAAGGTCGTATTGCTTAATACCAAAGGTATGGATGATGATGCGCTCTAGGAGTGGCTTTTCTGAGGTTGTATTGCTTAATATCGAGGGTATGCGCGATGGTGCGCTCTATGCACGACTTTTCTAAGGTTGCGTCCCTCAATACCGAGGTTATGTTCAATGGTGCACTCTAGGAGCGGCTTATCTAAGGTTGTATAGCTTAAGACTGAGCGTATGCATGATGGTATGCTCTAGGAGTAGCTTTTCTAAGGTTGTATCACTTAATACCAGGGGTATGCGCGATGTTGCACTCTAGGAGCTGCTTTTCTATGATCGTTTTGCTTTGTATCGGGGGTACGTGTGATGTTGCATTTGTATGATATGGTTATTTCATGTTATGGTTGTACGCAAATTGTGGTTAGTAGAGTATGGGATGTTTGAGCAGGCAAGTTGTTAGAACATGTACTTTTTTATCTCTCCCTTCCGACCTTATTATTACATTGTAATGAGTATCTTTCCAAAGTAGGGGGTTCTTTCCTCTATTACCAACCTGAGGTAGGCAAGGATGTACTCTCTTTTGTGATTTTAAGAAAATCATTGTCCCTAGGAGAAGTTTCTAGGGGTTGCATTGCTATATGCTAGGCTGAGTTTGACAGGGTTATGGTTGATGGTAACCGTGCATTATGTACTTAGGCCAGGAACCTTAATCGAGTTCAAGAGCCCATTTTCCACGTTTAATATACTCAAATCTAGTGACCTTAATCAAGCCAACTAGATTATATTGTACTACACATGGCTGGAGTATCCCAACCTCGTGCCCCTATACAAACTTGAGTAAGTTCTAGAGGCACGCTATTGGGGCCACTGGGTTTTTGGGGTATATGCAGATGTTATGTAGTAAACCCTAATAATTCTAAATTTAAATGATTTTCATTATTTCATCTTTTCAAGAAGAACAAATTCCCCAACAGAGTCACCACTATGAGCGAGCGGACTTTTTTGATGGTTGGACCCTTTCGAGTCGTTGGTCAAACTAGCGTGGTCAACTCGGGACTCCCGGGTGTTTATGAGGGCAGTTGCCGCTAGAGCACGGGGCTCGTTGTATGTGTGAACATACTTGGCATTACCATTTAGACAAAGGGGTCGGGGAATCCTTTGGGGATTAGCCCTTTTTAAAGTTCGGGAGCAGGGTCCCTATTTTATACAATATTAGAGTCGCCATCCGAATTAGCTCTTTCGGGAAATTAGTGGCATAGCTGATCCAAGCAGGATTCCTATACCGATAAAAGAGAGATTTTGGTCCCGAATGAAATAGTTACTTATCATTTGAATTTGGATTAATCATATTTTGAAAAATCTTGTTATTTTAATAAGCAAAGATATGAGTTGGAGAGATACGACCTTTATGGGCCTAGCCCTTGGAGCATGGACCCAGTGTGACTGGACTAATACATGATGGAAAGTAATATTCTTGACCCTCAGTTACCTTTTGTTTGCTTCAGGATGACTGGAAGGCCTGGTACTGACTAGAACTGTGTTTCTACGGGGAATTCATCAAGATTTCTGTAGGGATAACCTTGAGAAATTAGGCAGGAGGACTTTCTAAGTGGTTTTGATACGTGCGGATAGCTTTTTGACTAAAATCTATTTTGAGGAGGGGTGTCTATACCTTGGTATAGTTTCGGTATAGGCTTGATATCCTTAGAGGACGAAAAGGGTTTGAGAGATTTCTAATTTCGGAATTAGAAGCTTGATGGTTGGTGATTTTAATCTCGATCATTATTGGAAATGGCCGGGGGCGCTTTCCTTTTATAGAAATTTTAAGAGCATCGATCGACATAACTAGCAGTATCGATCGACGTAATGGCTGTCAGAATAGCTTCATTGAGTCATCAGGTCTAGATTCCCCTATGAGCATCAATCGACGCAATTGGGAGTGTTGATCGAAGCAATTAGGGCGGTGATAGCCTTATTGAGTCATGTTCGTAGGTTTGATGAGTCATCAGGAAAATCAACACATGGTAGCGTCGATCGTCGCTTTGGGATAGCATCGATCGACGTAATTAGGGTTATGGCCAGTGTCGATCGGCGTAGATTTTTAGGATGTTAGAATCCTATTTCCTCGGAGGGATTTGTAGTTTGGAACGAAACATGGTCTTTGTCAGTACCGGTCTGCCATCTCCTGAAAAAGGTCTCGGACATCATCGGGCCTAGATGGACAGTGCTCACACGTGGTGAGTTTACTTTAGAGAAATTCCAATGCTGAATGGAAGCTTTGCCAAACTATAACCTCAAAGAACTTATTGAATATGATTTGTCTATATCATATTTCTAATATCTCTCTTATGTATTGTGTATTGTCTATGTGTTGTGTGTTCCTGATATGAGGAAAATAGCCTCTATTTATAGGGGAAAAATTGGTCTGAACGCAATGGCTGATTTATGCGTTTATGGTAAATTATCTTCTTTTATATCAGAATATATTCGCTTATGGCAAATTATATTTGCTATATGGCAAATTATATTTACTATATCGAATTATATTCTTTTATGGTCCAATATATTCGCTTATGGCAAATTATATTTGCATATGGCAAATATATTCGCATATGGCAAAGTATATTTGCATATGGCAAATATATTCGCATATGGCAAAGTATATTTGCATATGGCAAATATATTCGCATATGGCAAATTATATTCGCATATGGCAAAGTATATTCGTATATGGCAAAGTATATTTGCATCTGGCAAATTGTATTTACTAATTGGGTAATTCGAGAAGTTTTCGGATTGGTACAGATGGGATGGACCCATACGGATTTAGGGGGCCTGTAAGGGTCCAACCGGTCCACACATATGGATTTGGGTTAAACCATATGGATCTGTACGGATCTAGGTCGAACCGTACAAATCTGTATGAACCGATACAGACCGGTCCAATTGGTTTTGCCTAAAACTTCCCTGAATTGCCCGAAACTACCCTAAATTGATCATTTTTTACTGCTTTTGACTGGTTTTGACCATTTTAGACCTTTTAGGGCTTAGGCACTAGTTTTCTAAGGTTTAGATTTGACAAAGCTTGACCAAACAACACTGAAGCTGCTCCAAGTAGATAACACCTGTAGGTAAATGTATCATATAGCTCTCATCATCATTTCGTAAGAAGGAACATTAAAATCTAGTGCTCACAACAGTAGTGGAAGAAGTGGAGGAAATTGATGAGGATGCCATGACCCTAACTCAAATCATGAGAAAGAAGAGTCTAAAAGGCCAAGAAGGAGGTTCGTGAAAATAGCATAAGAAATGGGAGAAATGTGGAACTCCGGAGGTAATGGTAGAAGACCAAACTTTAGAAGTAGCAGAGGTTATCCTCACTGGAAGGAAGAGAGGAGCTGATCAAACCTTAGAAGAGATAATTAGGGAAGGGGATGCTATTAAAAGCAGTGGCACTAAGGAGGAAAAAATTTTGCCAAAGAGAAAGGAAATATTGAAGAAAGGGTCTACATTTAATGAAGCCTTTAAGGCAAAAAGAGCTAAACTTACACCGAGGAAGCCTGCTCCAAGAATTACAATCAATGAGCTTTCCCCCAAGCTTACTAGAGCAGAGGAAATGGCTGAGGCCAAGAAGTCAAAGGGAAAGAATATGACACTCACATCTGAAAACATCATTCTGGAGGATCCACAATTCAGCAAAATGATGGTTGTCATTAAGGACAACTTCAAGGCAAATCAACTTTCTAAAGAACAACCCAGAGGCTCTTTCGAAGATACTACACATGTCACTCCTTCGGATTCTCTAACTCCACCTATTGCCATCTCTCCTAGAGATCTAGATCTTCTTAGAGAGGGATATAATGAGGAAGAATATACGTATTCAAGGTAAGAACAAAACCTCTCCCTGATTCACTTCTACCGATTGAAGTAGTTGTGGCCAAAAGTCCTGAAAAGGCATTTGAAGAGGATGTTAAGGACACTACCAACAATCCTGAGTAGATAGAAGAGGTTAGAACCAAAAGTCCTGAAAAGGCATTTGAAGGGGAAATTGAGGAAAATACCAATCTTCCGGAAGTTAAGGAGTAGGAAACTGAAGAAGCAAAAGAGCCTACAAAATAACTAAACAATGAGGTAACTCTTGATCTTAACTCAAATATTGTTGCTGTTGTGATCAATGAAGCTGATGAAAATCAAGGCAACTTGGATACCACTACTTCTCAAAGTGCATCCTAGGTAGTTGAGCCTAACTCGGAGCAAATTGCTCCAAAGGAGGGAGTTGGTCAGAGACCCACTGAACACACTACTATAGTGGATTCAAAGGGCGAGGCCACTCTAAAGGATTGGTTGGAGGAAAAGAGAGAAGAAAAGAAGGATAATGAGGAAGAAGAATCCTTCAGCTTTAAGGAAACCGGAAGCAACTTCGAATCAGAAGAAGAATTCTCCTTATATAATGAGGCAAGGAAGAAAATAACAAAAGAAAAAATCCCACCAAAGTTCTCCACCACCAGAGTTGAAAAGGTGTGCATGGCACTAAATTTACTGGAGCAAGCTACACTCAAAGGTCAGAAAAAAGATGAGTTCACGCCCTTGCTTAGATATTCCAGAAAGTGAGATCTCTAGAAAATCTAGTAAGAAATCAGTCCATGGCTCTGGATCTGAAAGTAGAATTGGGGGAAATAAAGACAACAGTTGGGAACATTGAAAAGAAGGTGCATCAACTCCCAAGTGTCGACCAAGTTGCAGAGACTTCACATTCAAAAGTCACTCCGGTTCTGAATCAGCTAACATCAAATATCTCAAAGGCAAATTGAGTTGCAACTCAAGCAACAACCAGAGCTGATAATAATTGTGCAACCATCATGGGGCATATCACTTAAACCACCACTGACCTCAAAGCTGAAATCAAAGAGTATGTAGATAACAAGTTCGAAAACTTGGAAAAATTCATTCCCTCTGCTCTCACTGAATCCTCTGAGGACATCACGTCCGGACTCTCTAATCTCAAGGTAGAATAGCAAGTTTCTCAAGATTTTCTCAAACAATCTCTCAAGATTGATCTACCCAAATTACTAGAAAAAGCATCAGAAGATATTGGCCATAAGTGCAAGAATGGTTTAGTTGAAGTCAACACCAATATTGGCAACTAGAGGAGCACTTTTGACATTATGCTCCGGCATCTAAACAAAAGCATTCATAATTCCAAGAAAGGAGTTGTTGAGGACGTCCAAAAAATATCCTCTAGTATCACTCAACTATCCCTTACTACTTCTTCTTCTTCCAGAACTCAACCTGCCATTCTAGAGAGCCTGCTACTTCCACTTTTCCAAGATCTGGTTCAGCATATAGGAGATACAAGCTTCTTTGGATACAAATGTCAACTCACCCTCCTCAGTGCCCTATTCCCCTTCTTTGAAGAAGAAGACAGATAATATGCTCTAACCATGCACCCAAATCACACCAAGTCATATGTACAGCTCCGGTAGTTAATGGAGCCACTCTATCTCATCCCTGCAATAGTAGATAAAGTTAATGAGAAACGTATGGCAGGAGATAAAGATTACTCTATCTACTCTAGAGCTTGGGAAAATAAATGGGATGAGTGATCCTACATGGTCATAGACTCCTCCATAAATTCCCCAACAGATGCAAACAAAAAGGGGGGGAAAGGCAAAGGCAAGGAACGTGAAGCTTCTGGAAAAGATCAGGAGTAGTAATAGTTGATTAGAATAGCTATTTTCAATTTTAAAAAAAAATTGTAATAGCTAGTTCTAACAGTTTTCACTTATATTCTTCTATAATCTGTAATCCAAAACTTCATTGATGTTAACCATTGTTAACAGTAGAAGTATTTATAGTGAAAATATCTATTAAAAAATTTGCTTCTAAGTACAACCATTAATTGTACTTCAAAAACTTAGAAGCTAGAATGGAAAAAGATTGGGGGAGTTAGGGTGCTAGAATTATGAGGGAGTTAAATTTGCAAATGACTAAGTATCAAGAATCATACTTAGCTCATATTCCCTAGTTCTTATGCTCACTATACTTAGGTTTTTGTTTACATCAAATGGGGGAGATTTTTAGGATACAATAATCTGGAAGAATCATATCAAGCACATATCCGAATCAAGTTTAAAGCAAACAAAATCTCTTAAGTCCAAGAAGAGCATCTGGATACATAATGAAGACAAGAAATCACTAAGTCCATGAAGAAAGCATTCGATTAGAATTTGGAAAGGAAACAAACTTCTAACTCCTTAAAAATAGCATCCGGAGAAAGACTGATTGAAGAGCATCCGGATAATTTAAAATTTGAACACATCCGGAAGACTCAGCTTACGAGATAAAAGGGAAAAGTTCAAAATTACCTTTTCCCTTCATATTGGTCTGAAGTCAAAGTTCCTTTTGCCTTGGAGAATGAAAAAGTGACAGCTTGCACGCATTTTAGAAAAGGATAAAAGGTCTGACTTAGAAATAGAAAAAGGTAACGACCTTTTTAACCTAGACCAACTGGAAGGCGGGCGGAGCTCACTCATCTGACAAAGTGTGCCTAGAATTTGGCATACACAAAAAGCCAAACAAACAACTACTAACGCCTTTTAGCAGCAATCCCAACAATTCAAACGGGTCAAATAATGTGTCTAATGGATTGATCAATGGCTCTGGAAGTGCAACCTCATACCTTATCAATGGTGAAGATTGAAGATTAACCCAACTGTAGACAACAGCTACATTTATAATCAAAGACTATAAAAGGAAAGCTTCACATGTTGACTAGGTGTTGGTTGATTTCACAAAAAGCTATTACAATGAGAGTTCAAGCTAGTTCAATCAGAGAAATTAATCCCTCAAATCAGTTTTTAAGAATTCACAAGTGAAAACTATAAACTTGTAGAATTCAGACCCCTCTTTTATAGAAAATCAATTGAAAAATCTCATACTTGGGTGAGTATTCAGATTGGGACTTAGCTTGAACTAGGATACACTACAAGAAATTTGGCATTTTATGACGGTTTCTTAGGCTACGCATATGATTTTGTCACATTAAATAGCTTTATTGTGACATAATTAATAATTCATTATTATTTTTATTTTGTTATGACAAATTTAATGTTTGTCTCCATTAATATAAACTTTTATCACTAGTTATATAATTTTATGACGATACAAAAATTATCGCCACTATTTGATTTGGAGGCAAAAAATTATAGGAAACTTTTGGAGGGAAAAATCTACCATGACAATTTAAAGTTAATTAATGACAACTTAAACATCATGATAAAAAGAATTTTATGATATTTTATATTCGTCATTATTTGATAGGCAAGAATATGATAAATTATATATTGTCATATAATTTATTTTTTTAATGACATTATTAGTTTTTTTCGTCATATATTATAATGTGTTATTATGACGATATATATCAACTGTCATTTATGATTATTATAACTAGCAACGATTATATATTGTCAATGAATATAATATTTTATGATGAACTTTGTATGTCATTATTAAACAGATGACAATTTTGATTTGTCATATACTTCTTTTATTTTAAAGTGACGATATTAAATTTTGTCATGTATAATTTTGTGTATATTATGATGATATATAAAATATATGTTACCATAATTTTAATTAATCACAAATATATTGTCGTTATTTATAGTATTTTTTGACGGTATCTATATGATAACAACAATCATGACACTTTTTTTGTCATACATTTGTAAACTTCTTCTTGATCCTAGGAAATTAGCTAGTACAAAATTCCTCTCTCAATTCACCCGGCCAACTTTGCACCTCTCATCGAACTCAAGTATTTTAAATTGATGAAATGTAGATATTGTCAGGTTATTTTACACTTCATGGACATATATATATATCACTATTATGTTTTAAAAAATATTTGTGCTTTCTAAAAATTCTTGAATTTAGCAACTAAAATTCATTAGATTTTAACAACCAACATTTAAAATTCCCCACAATTAATGTCAGCAATGTGATAATTTTTTGGAGTGTGTATTAGAAGCTATACTAACTATATCTTTGTTAACAATACAAAACCATGTATATATTTTACAAGCTCATGTCCATTTGAAAAAACATGCCACAAATCCTAAGGGTGTGGTCTAGTGGTAGGGACTAGTCTATCCTTAAGCATCCACTAGGGATTGAACCCTAAGATGTGCATGGAGCAATTAAATCTTGGGGCCAGCCATCTTGCCCTTCGAGGCACCCGCAAATTGGCGATCGGGGATTAGTCTGGATGTGGACATGGCTTAAAGGTGTCTCCCACAGTTAGGACCCATCCAGGACCACTTCGTGGTGAAAACTAAAAAAAAATGCCACTAATTTTTTTGCCTATATATTTTACCAGAATTGTTTTTTATATGTTTTAGTTATAGTTTTTAAATTTCTTAGAATAATAAAGTTAAGAGAAATGTTTTGAAAAGATAATAACATGGTAGTCATTCAAAAGTTATAAAATACATTTGAAAAGGTAAGTTTTAAAATTTTTAGTGCAGTAATTAGAATAATTAAAAATTTCTATTATTTTGATACTCGGTTAAAAAACTCCAATAAAAAATACTAAACCATAGCCCATATATATATATATATATATATATATTATAAAACTAAATAAGAAACAATATCACAGGAGGAATATATAACTAATTAGGAAGAATGGCAAAACAAGATAAATCAACAGTTAGAAGAGAATATATTTGTACCCAAAGATCCTAATTAGTGTAGACTTACTTAAAAAAATCTTAATTTAATTAACAACTAATTCAATAAATTTTTTTATATATAATAGAAAGTAATTGAGAAATTAAATTATATCTTTCACCGGTAATTTGTTTCTATAAATAGATAACGTTAAATTAATCAATTGATATTCATAAAGTCAAAAAAATATATACCTATACAAAGACTCCACTCTTTCTTTGCTATTTTGAGAACGTGTAAGAGTTGAATTCTCCATTAGAAATTGATATTGATTTGCTCCATGTCGCTACTCAACTTTAATTTTCTCTTTAGCAATCTCATTCGATTCAAACTAAAACTACATTAGGTACATTTATGCATCTTGTGTTGTAAAATTTGCTCTTTAAAACATAGTTTCGGAGTTGCTTCCGAACAGAGGCAACACTTTTCTTCAATAACTGTTGCAGAAGCTCAAAACTGGATCAAAGGCAACACTTTATTATTCCAAATCTTTCGCAATAGATCCGGAGGCAACACTTTCGGATGAAAACTGATCCGGACTGATCCGGATTTTAATCCGGAGGCAAACTAATCAAGATTTTGATCCGGATGCAAACTAGCTAAAAGGTAACACTTTTTCTAAAACTATTGTAGTAGGGATCTGGATGCACAGCTTAGGCAACTGTTCACTCAGATAAGGCAACACTTTCTGCTGAAATTGAAAGTAACCTTCAAAAGCTGTAAATAATGATCTTAACCACTTGGAACATCACTGAAACAATAAGAACAAACTTTTAAGTGTTAGAATGAGTTGAGTCGAGTAGGAGACTCTGTCCTTAAATGATACTTCATTGTTCCTTCCAGGATTAAACAACTCCTTCAAACTCGATTTGAGTTTAGATACAAGAACCAGAAATACGTATATATATCCAGAAAAATAGAGGAAGAAGTGAGTATATAAAAATTGGATTATCTTCTCATCCTTAAAATGAAAAACCCGCTAACCTATTTATAGGTAATAAATAGTTGTTATAAAACAATAAGTATGGTGCCTTTAAAACAATAATTGACGGGGGTTACAAACATTTAAGAAATATAACCATTGGAGAATTAAACTCACTTTTATGAAGTAAATAAAGTTTGTAACTTCCACCATAAACAATTTTTACCACAAGATATTATTCTCATTAAAAATATCACAAAACTTATTCTTTTGAAAGTAACATAAACTCTCATTTTCCAACATCTTGGTCATTATTTTTCTTATATACCTCGTTGTAATTACTATAATTCAGATGGGTTCTTGTTAATGGAGTTCTTAGTTATGCTTGGGTTTGAAAAGCATTTGATATGTGCAGTATATCTTGATAGCAATATTATGTAGTGAAAAATAGTTTTTTTCTCCTTTTAAAGTTGTTGTTAATTGATTTATAACGAACCATTTTTCATTTTCTAATTTGTTCCTTTTGTGAAATAATTATATTTTCTTTTGCATGCTCATGAAACTTGATTTGATTGTAAGAGGGTATGTTAGAAATTTCACAAGTGAATAAACTTTCTCCTTGAGAGGGATTTTAATTGAATAAGTAATTAAGCAAGTGACAAAAACACACTTCCTCATTCAAATCGTTTATGCAGATGAGTTTTGATAAATTTTACTTGTTTCCTAATTAATGAATAAAATATAGGGTAAACTTAAAAAAAGTACATTGTGGTTTCACTCATTTGCAAAATGGGTCTGAGAAATTTCTTTTTGCAAAACAAGGTCTGTGGTTTCAAAAAATTTGCAAAATAGGGCCTACTGATTAAAAATAATGGTGTTACATCGAATATTTTTAACAATTCAACATTCTAATAATTCAACCTTATCATTTAAAAAATATACGTCATATTTGAGTAATTTTTGGAGATTTTGTTTTATTTTTTATGATTTTTTTAAGTTTGTTATTATAATTTAATAAAAAAAGATATTTGCACTATTCAAAAAAATTTTAAAAAATTCACCGATGTGTATTGTATTTTTAATAACCATCCTGCAAAAATTCAGATAAAAAAGAACAAGATTACCTATTTTCGTGACATAATTTAATATTGAAAATCCTTTATTTGCAAATTTTTTTAAACCACAGACCCTGTTTTGCAAAAAAAATTCCTCAGACCCCATATTGCAAATGAGTGAAACCACATGGTACTTTTTAAAAATTTACCCTAAAATATATATTTGTAAGAAATAAACTTGTTTTGATTATATATCTTATAATAAAACTAAATCATTATTGATTTTCATGCAGGTTATTCGATTACAAGCTGCAAGTTGATGCATATGATGAAGTATAACGAAGATTATCTTGACTTTTAGTTTAGGAATACATTATTTTCTTTTGTAATTTCATTATTGATATATGATCATTTCCCATATAGGATTGTAAGAAATATATTTTATATTAATATATATAAATTAATTATTTGTCACCAATCATATGTTATCATTGTATGACAATATTATTGCTTCAATGACAAATTAATTTTTTGTCACAATTGTAAAACTATTTTATTAGGTATAAAATAATTTATGTCACATTTATTCTTAATGACAATAAAAGTTTATCATTTAAGTTAAAAACCATGATGATGAAAAACAACAATAAAGAAGAACAAAAATGTCACAATATTTAGTAAGTGATCATTTAATTATGTCACAAATTATTACTTTATTGTGACAATTTACATTTTATTGTTACAAATTTAACCATTATCTATGACAAATGTAAGGTCATTAAAAGTTTATATATTTAATATTAACTTGGAATTTGTCACAATAGATGAAATTTTAGATGACAAAATACATGATTTGCCATTTAAATCTTAAACTTTAGTGATGAAAGGTATTATAAAGTGACAAAAACATTTCATAAAATGACGAAATAAGCGTCATATAAACAAAATAATATAGTGGCACATGCAATATTTTGTCACATTAGAACAAAATTTTGATGACAAATTAGAAAATTGTCACAAACAGAAAATACAATAGACATATTATAACGAAGCTTGTGACGATGATTTTTCGTCACCAATCATCTATAGTGACGAAAAAATGTATTTTTATGACAATTTTAGTGCGTCATAAAATGCTAGATTTCTTGTAGTGATAGTTTGAGTGGTATATCCCTGTGGGACTCAGCTTAAATTTGGGTAGAATTTAAGTGGTATATCCTGCTAAAGAGAAAGGACTCAGCCAGAAGTTGGTGCTTTTGGTGGTATATCCTACATCCAAAAGAGAAGTCATCATCTGGAGACAACGCGAAAGGACTTAGCGGAAGATTGGTGTCTTTGGAGGTATATCCTACATCCGAAGGAGAAAACATCTCCAGAGATAATTGTAAAGGCTTTGATTCCTGCCTGTTGAAAGGAATCTCACTATGGGACAAAGCTCAAAGGAGGAAACTCCAGGGACTAGACGTAGGTAGGGTCGAACCAGTATAAAATCCTTGTGTTTGATTTCCTTTAAACTTTTACTTTATTGCATCCAATTTTATATCTGCATCATCCGGATCCAATAAATTCGGACTTAAATCAAACACGCTATACAAGACTTTTTAAAGTCTAAATATTCCGCAAAAAGGGTCATTCACCGCCCTCGGACCCTAAAGACATATGCACAGGGACTAATAAAAACAACCTAAGCATAATTATTAAGTCTAAAAACACTTAAGGAAAAAGACCTAATAATTAAAATAGAAACTTACCAGTTGAAGCATGCTTTAGCAGAACCTTCTTGCACAAGCCTCCAAGTGCACAATAGCCTCCAAGTGTATCCACACAAATCCCACCAACCGAAACCTCCCAATGAGGAAGAACTACAGAGCTTTGAGTAGCTGCTAGATCACTCCAAAATCCACCCGAAAATATTAACTAGGGGTGCCTCAAAATATTTAAGGCTCCTTAAAAATTAGCTCTCAAAGTCAACTCGAGAAAGCACATTGGAATCTCAAGTCAAGACTCAGAAGGAGCTATGTTGCATTTGAAAGAAGAGGGGGAGCACTCCTTATATATGAGGAGGGGAGTAAAAGAGCTCCCCATTTAACAATATAGGATAGGGAAAATCCTTATCCCACACGCGGGTCATCCCGTGGATCCCATGGAATCCGCGTGTTGCCCTACCCATACGGCATGCCGCACATGCCGTGAGCTAGGCCTCGTGGCCCATGCCGCGAGCCCAGTATGTGGCGCGCCCCAAGGGCTACCATGAGCACTGCCTAGCAGTGCTCGTGCACCTGAGCCTATACAAAATATATTTTATACTCTCGGTCCAATTTAACTCACCAAAGCACATTTCCCCTTTTAACCCTTTTTCAAAATAAATATTTTATTTTATAACCCTAATAAATTCTCTGGTATAACCAAGTAATTGTCTAACCATTCTACATTTAATATTCTCATAATAGACTAAGTCTATTTAATTCTTCACTCAGTCTGATGTAACTCCAATGTGTGTGACCATATAGGATCCCGAAGTATTGAGCTGTCAAGGTTTGACCAATCCTTGTTCAATAGGAACTATTGGCTCGAGGTTCTAGACTGTGAATAGAATTCGATTACCTTAAATGACTATAGTATTCCTCTAACAAGGGCCCACCATCCCCCATTACTCGGAACGTCATTTATGCTTATGACTTAATCCTGGTTAATGCAATTGTATTAGTACCATCTAGTTTATTGGGTTCAGTTTTAGTGTTAACCCACTAATAGCAAGGTTGCTCCAAGCTATCTCAATTTATTTACTTGTTACCAAAGTATATTGCTTTTTACCATAATGTGTTTGACTAGAAACTATTTCTATCAAACACATACTCTGATCAAAGGTTTATAGCAATCATTAGTTCAACAAGTAGCCAGGTATAACTCCTTAATATATCTGGAGCGATAGATTCTCTCCGACTACATAGCTTACCAATATGTTGTTATCACTATACCCGTAATCACCCGTGGCACCTTAAATTAATGAGTGAATATGAACTACCCAAAGTATAGTGATAGTACCACACAGGGTAACTAGTATCTCAAGTATGAGGATATTCGCAAAGCTACTACATAAAGATAAACACTAACACTTTGATATATTTACCAAGTGTTTTATTGGGAACTGACAGTCACTTTGAACATGTATAACAAGCATGGTGGAAATTCAAAATTTTGTCCATTGTCTCAAAAACTCCTATTCGTTGCATATAAATTAATTAAAGCCTTAACTAAAAAAATTCTCAACTTAAATTAGCATTCATAGGCTAGGCGTACCATAATTAAAAATTATATCCTAGCATAAATATTTTATATTAAGCATGTTATAACTCTAAGTTATAACTTAAATATAAAATAAATAAAGCATTCATAACAACCTAAGCATAATAATTATTAAGTCTAAAACGCTTAAAGAAAAAGATCTAATAATTAAAAGACAAATAAAACATACCACTTGAAGCGTGCTTTAATAGATACTCCTTGCACAAGCCTTCAAGTGTAGGATAGCCTCTATGAGTATCCACACAAACCCCAACAACCAAAAAATGAGAAAGAATCGCGGAGTTTTGAGTAGCTGCTAGACCACTCCAAAACCCACCCGAAATATTAACCAAATGGACTCCTTAATTTTATCTTCTAATTTGACATTATCTCATAGGAAGATATATGGTGCAAAGAATAGAGGCTTCGTTTATATAGTGGGAGCAAAGGCTCCCTGAATTTAAGGTGGATTAAATGTTGATTTAATGTGAGATCAAATGCGTGATTATATGCCAATTTAAACACAAGATTAATTACGGGATTAAATGCCAATTTGAATACACGATTTAACTGCTGCATTAAATCCCAATTTAAATACAAGATTTAATTGTTGGATTAAATGTCAATTTAAATACATGATTTAATTGTTGGATTAAATCCCAATTTAAATACAAGATTTAATTTCTGAATTAAATACCAATTTAAATACATGATTTATTTGCAGGATTAAATCCCAATTTAAATACAAGATTTAATTGTTGGATTAAATACTAATTTAAATATATGATTTAATTGCTGGATTAAATCCCAATATCATATTTTCATAATAGATCAAGTCTATTAATTC
The DNA here is from genome assembly GCA_947683365.1 of Euphorbia pulcherrima. Classification (NCBI taxonomy): domain Eukaryota; kingdom Viridiplantae; phylum Streptophyta; class Magnoliopsida; order Malpighiales; family Euphorbiaceae; genus Euphorbia; species Euphorbia pulcherrima. The sequence goes on from CANTUS010000009.1 coordinate 25,441,847, forward strand.
TTTACTCAGTTCAATGAAAGTTCAATGTGTGTGACCTTATAGGATCCCGTAGTATTGAGCTGTTAAGGTTTGACCAATCTTTGTTCTATAGGAACTATTGGTTCGAGGTTCTAGACCGTGAATAGAACTCGATTACCTTCAACGACTGTAGTATGCCTCCAGCAAGGGTCCACCATCCCCCATTACTCGGAATGTCATTTATGTTTATAACTTAATCCTGGTTAATGCAATAGTTGCCCAATACGATGAACTCCTTCCATTCTTTAATATTAGTACCATCTGGTTTGTTGGGTTCGTTAAAGTGTTAACCCACTAATAGCAAGGTTGCTCCAAGCTATCCCAGTTATTTACTTATTACTGAAGTATATTGCTTTTTACCATAATGTGTTTGACAAGAAACTATTTCTATCAAACACATACTCTGATCAGAGGTTTATAGCAATCATCACTTCAACAAGTGGCTAGGTACAACTCCTTAATATATCTGAAGCGATGGATTCTTTCCGACTATATAGCTTACCAACTTGTTGTCATCACCATCCCCATAATCACCCGTGACACCCTAAATTAATGAGTGCATAGGTATGACCCAAAACATAGTGACAGTACCACATAAGGTAACTAGTATCTCAAGTATGAGGATATTTGCAAAGCTACTGCATAAAGATAAATAGTAACACTATGATATATCTACCAAGTTTTTATCTTATTACGGTCTCCAATATATCTTCTAGATATATCCATGTGTCAAACTTAAGGCACCACCTTCAGTCATAGGAGGTTGACTGCTTGGACTCATTCCAAGAAAGTTGACCACATGCTAGTCTTGCTGTCTCATCAATATCCTTTCTTGATGAAACTATGACTAGGGATAGTTTAGACATAATCATAATTACACATGAAGCAGGTCTCACTAAGTATAATGCCATTATAATTCCTCTCACTTTATACTATGATATGTCAAGGACTTTTGTACATAGATATCAATGAATATATTTTAACCAGTCATAATATAGATTAACACTTTGATGTAAACAAAAGATTAAATGCTTATATTAATTAAACAAATTATTCGTACTAATACATAATTAAGATACATCGCCCTAATTACCTTAAGGGAATACATCATATCTAACAAACTTCCACTTGCACTAAGGCTAATTACCATTTGTCTTAATCTATATGCTTTAACATGCTAGTCATGTTTGACTTGAGTCAGTAGCTTAGTCCGACCATTCGCAAGGTTCTGATCAGTGGGAACATATTCTAGTCTTATCACCTTAGCATCAATAATCTACTTTATTATATGGTACTTTCTGGATACATATCTATTTTTCTTGTGAGACCGTGGTTCTTTTATCTGAGCTATAGCACCATTGTTATAGCAACACAACGCAATTGGATTAACAATCTCATACACCACACTGAGATCACCAATGAATCCCTTTAACCAGATAACTTCCTTTGTTGCTTCACATGCAGCAATGTATTCAGATTCCATGGTTGAATCAGCAGTGGTTTCTTGCTTGGAACTTTTCCAACATACTGCCCTTCCATTTAACACATACACAAAACCCGACTAAGACTTAAAGTCATCCTTGTCAAATTAAAAACTTTCATTAGTGTAATGTCTAATTATGACATCACCATCTCCGTATATCAAGAATTCATCTTTAGTCCTTCTCAAGTACTTAAGAATTGCTTTGACGGCCATCTAGTGCTTTTAACATGTATCCGCTTGATATCTACTCGTAAAGGTTAAAGCTTGAGAGACATCTAGCCTAGTACATATCATAGCATACATGATGGATCCTATCGCGGATGCATAAGGTATATGTTCAATATGATGTATACCGTTAAGGCAATTAGGGCGATATATCTTAATAATATAATAGTACTAATAATTTATTTAATCAATAAAGGCATTTGTTCTTTTATTTATATCAATTTATTTCTATATATATATATATATATATATATATATATATATATATATTATAGTTGGTTAAATATGTTCATTGATGTATGTATACAAAATTCCTTGACATATCATAGCATGAAGTCAGAGAAATTATAGTTGGACTATATCTGGTGGAACCTACTTCATGTGCAATTATGATTATGTCTAAACTATCCCCAGTCATAGTTTCATCAAGAAAGGATATTGATGAAGCTGAAAGACTAGCATGTGGTCAACTTTCTTAGAAATCAAGTAGTCAATCTCCTAAGGACTGAAGGTGGTGCCTTAAGTTTGACATATGGATATAACTGGAGATATATTGGAGACCACAGTAAGATAAACACTTGGAATATATATCAATGTGTTAGTGTTTCTCTTTATGCGATAAGCTTTATGAATGTCCTCGTACTTAAGATGCTAGTTACCTTATGTGGTACTATTGCTATACTTTGGGTCATTACTATACACTCATTAATTTAGGGTGCTACGGGTGATTATGGGTACAGTGATGATAGCACGTTGGTAAGCTAAGTAGTTGGAAAGAATCCATCGCTCCAGATACATTAAGGAGTTGTACCTGGCCACTTGTTGAAGTGATGATTGCCATAAACCTCTGATCAGAGTATATGTTTGATAGAAATGGTTTCTAGTCAAACACACTATGGTAAAAGGCAACGTACTTCGGTAACAAGTAAACTACTAGGATAGCTTAGAGCAACCTCGCTATTAGTGGGTTAACACTTTAATAAAACCCTATAAACCAAATGGTACTAGTATTAAAGAATGGAAGGAATTTATCGCATTGGATAACTATTGCATTAACCAAGATTAAGTCATAAGCATAAATGACATTCCGAGTAATGGGGGAGGGTATACTCTTGCTAGAGGAGTACTATAGTCGTTTAAGGTAACCGAGTTTTATTCACGGTCTAGAGCATCAAGCTAATGGGTCCATTAGAACAAGGGCTGGTTAAGCCTTAACAGCTCAATACTTTGGCATCCTATAAGGTCACACACACTAGACCTTCATAGGAATAAGTAAAGAACTAATAGATTTAATCTATTATAAAAACATAATACAAATAATAATTGGATTATTGTTTAATTGGTTAAAATTGAATGGATCAATTTTGGATAGACCAAGGAATTTATTTTGACCCGTAACTATTTTAGTAAGGTCGTAAAATAAATTTTTGAATTGGAGAAGGAGCTAGAATTGCAAGAAAAATTAGGGTTGGACCCTTCACAAAAAGGACCCATAAGCTCGAACGCTTTGTGGACCTACGCGAACTCGCATGAGTGCATGGGCACTTGTGGGCTACAGTTAGCGCAAGCTAGGCTTGCGCTGGCCTGTAGCAAAGGCCACCTACAAGCTGAGCTCACGGGGAAGTCCCATTAGGCCCAGCCTAAGAGCCTGCCTTATGCAGCCCTTGCCACCAGCGAGTTAGGGTCGCGGGAGAGCCCGCGAGGCCCAGCCCTCGGGATAAGGCAGGCTCACAAGAGTCTGCCTTGTGCGGCGAAGACCCCACTTATAGAGCAATTCGGGTTGGCGTGGCCAGCACGCGGATCCTATGGGATCCACGTGTTGCTAAGGGCTGGATGGGGATTTTTCCCCACCCCACATGAAATGCAGGGAGCCCTAGCTCCCTCTATATATTGTGCCCCCTTTCTCCATTGTTCAGTGCACCAAATTCAAGTGAATATTGAATCTCTAGAATATATATTTTCGGTTGGGAATTTTAGAGCGATCTAGCAATTGCTCAAGGTTCTTCGGTTCTTCCTCATTGGGAGGTTTCGATTGGTGGGGTTCGTGTGGATACTCATAGAGGCTATCCTACTTTGGAGGCTTCTGTAACGAAGTTCTGCTAAAGCATGCTTCAACTAGTAAGTCTTCTAATTTCTCTTTCAATTATTAAGTCCTTTTCTTTAAGTGTTTTTAGACTTAATAATTATGCTTAGGTTGTTTTGCATGCTTAGTTTATTTTATGCTTAGGTTATAGCTTAAAATTATAACATGCCTAGGTTATAGCTTAGAGTTATAATATGCTTAGTATAAAATAAATGTGCTATGATATAATTTGGAATTATGGTATGTCTAGTCCTTTTGCATGCTAACCTAGGCAGAGAATTATTTAGTTAAGGCTTTATTTAATTTATATGCAACTAATAGGAGTTCATGGGGACAGGGACAAAATTTTGAATTTTCGCCATGCCTGTTATGCATGTTCAATCTGACTGTTACTTCTCAACAGTGGTATCAGAGCCTGCCTATTTAGTGCATAATTAAGTTAGAAGCGAACTGAATATTGTTTTCTATATGAAATGATTTGTTTATTTAATTGTTTGGAACAATATGTATAAACTTCTGCCTTTCATTTTAAGGTTAGAAAATGGTTATGATTTTTTTTTGAATAAGTCTCCTCAACTTACACAAATTATACAAGTGTAAATAATTTATTTAAATTACATGGGTTATAGATGCTTCCAATTTACATGAATAGGAAGAACGAAATTTATTAGTTCGAGAGAATCCATTGGTCTTCAAGTTTGTGCCATATTTGTTCTGGATAAGGATTGGACTTGGTGTCTACTCCTCATAGGTCACCTCTCCTACCTGAGAACCTATATCGGTGAAATTTGAATTAACCAACAGGGGATTAACATGAACTAATTTATTTCTAGTATATAAGATGGTGCTTATATATGTTTCTGTAACACAGTAAAAAATTAAATTTATTGAATAAAAGCTTAAAGGAAATGCAATATAAATATGACAAATAAAAGTGTTAATTATTTTGCATATAATCTAGGTTGATGGAATAATTGTAATAAAGAGGTGAACCCACCTAAGGTTAGACCTTATAAATTAATTCTAAAATTCCCTGAATTAATACAAGTTTTTATAATTTTGTCCATCTGATATAATCCTAGATTGGGTGAGATGTTTAACACTAATAAAATCCCAAAGTAAATATATTAAGGCAAGTTGTAGTCTTCCATACTCAAATTTATAATACGATCTCTTTGGGCTATCAAAGTGCTACGCAAAGCATTCCTTCTAGTCCACATTGATTAGTTGTAAAGTTTAGGATAAGGTCTGCCTTAACAGAGCTGGGGTAGTCCACTATAAAATTGGGGGCTAGGCCCAGATCTGAGATATATTCATGGAGATACTAATATAAGAGCACACGTCCCTTGGGATTACGGAACTTGAATGAATTAGCAATTGCATGCGATCCAAATGGAATGGGATTCCAACTATAACTTACTATTGTTACTTGGCTCATAAAATTAGGGGTTATGATAGACTAGTTATAGATGCTACCTACTAAGAAATTTAGCTAGGCTAAAATTCCCGACTTCAATAGAATGGGCTATTGTAAATTTCGAAGAAAATAGTAGGAAAATGTATTTAATTAAAGTCCTTATATTAAATGCATGTACTTAAATTAATATCTAAACTCTTTTCTTTTCTTATATCTTAGGTTGAATTTGAACTCCATTTTAAAAATCCTTTTTAAATACATCCAAACTTTAACAGCAATTAACTACCATGAATGGATCAAAGACGTAAGGGATATCCTTAAGGATTATGAATTAGCATACATTCTTGAGAATCCATTTGTAGGAATTCCTAGCATTGATGCACTGACTATTATTAAGGATTCAGTTTATTGATGCATGGTTGAAATATTTTAAGGATTCGGTTTATGTCTTACACTTGCTGTTAGATACTATGAATCCTGAGATACGTTCATAGTGTGATCACATGAGTCTGCAAAACATGTTGATCCGTCTAAAGAGTTTCCCTGAAAAGGCAAGGTATGAAAGGTTCAAATTAACCAGTGAACTTTCAAACTCTAAGATAAAGGAAGGGACAAGTGTTGTAGCACACATCAACAAGATTAGAGATTTCTTGTAGAAATTGGAATCGTTGGGATCTTCAGTCGGTCAATCCTTAGGATTAGATATCCTGTTGGATTCTTTACCCATCAGCTATGCTAATATTTTAAAAGAACAATGCTTCAAAGTTCATGACTATACTTTCCCAAAAATTGTTGATGCGTTATGTAAATTCGATGACAAAAGCAAAGAAGTTTCAACAAAGTCTACAAATAAACATTCTCTAGAAAATGGCCCGAAGGACCAAAGGAGTAGTTAAACGGTTTAAAAGGAAGAAGAGGACATGTCAGTATGTCTATGACCAATGTAACGTATCGTTGGAACAAGAATTGCAAAGCTCCTACTTCTGAGCATTTAAAGAAGAAGCCTACAGAGGCATCTACTTTAGGTATGTTCGTAATTGAAAACTTTGCTACTTTTCCGCATGAATCCACTTAGGTATTAAATACTGGTTGTGGTTCTCATATCTATACTTTTGTGCAGGGTCTAAGGAACTGTAGAAAACTTGCAAAAGAGGAGATGGACCTACGCGTAGGAAATGGAGCCAGAGTTGTTTTATTAGCCATAGGGAGCTTCAGTCTTGTTTTACCAAGTGGACTTGTTTTAGTTTTGAATAATTGTTACTACATTCAAAGTGTGACTAAGAATTTTGTATCTGTTGCGTGTTTAGCAGCAGAGGGATTTGAAGTTTTTTTCGAATAATAATTGTCAGATTTGTTTGAATAATATTCTTTATAGTTATGGAATGTTAAATGGTGGCATTTGTGTTCTTGATACAAAAACAGAAGTTTTCAATATAAACAATGTGAATAAAGTTAAATTAGATAAAGAGAATACCTTCTACTTATGGCATTGTCGTTTAGGTCACATAAACAAAGATCACTTAACCAAGTTGCATAAGTGTCGAGACTTGGGCCCAATAGATTTGGAGTCTTATAGTGATTGTGAACCTTGTTTAAAGGGAAAATGACAAAGTTACCCTTTCAAGGAAAGGGTGAGCAGGCCATGAGTGCATTGGAACTTATACATGCTGATGTGTGTGGTCCAATCAGTGTTTAAGCACTAGGAGGATACTCCTACTTCATAACCTTTACTGATGATTGCTCACGATACAGTTATTTGTACTTGTTGAAACACAAGTCTAAAAGTTTTGAAAAGTTCAAACTATTCAGAGCTGAAGTAGAGAAATAGCTTGAGAAAAGTATTAAAACACTTCGATCAGATCGAGGTGGAGAATACTTAAGCCAGGAGTTTCAGGATTATCTAAAGGAAAATGGGATAGTTCCCCAGTGGACCCCTCCTCTTACACCCCAATATAATGGAGTGTCAGAAAGAAGTAATCCGACTTTATTAGATATGGTCAGGTCCATGATGAGCCATGCAGATCTTAGTAAATACTTTTAGGGATATGCACTAGAGAGCACAGTTTATATCTTAAATAGAGTGCCCTCTAAATCAGTTGATTTTACACCTTATAAAAGATGGTGTAACAAGAAGCCATCTCATTGTCACTTATGAGTATGGGGCTGTCCTGCTATGGTAAAGAGGATAGCATCAGATAAGCTAAATGCCAAAGTTGACAAATGTCTATTCATTGGATATTCGAAGGAAACAATTTGATATTTGTTTTACCAACCCGAAGCACGAAAGGTATTTGTGTCTCGGAATGATCACTTTTTGGAAAAGGAACACTTACTTGCAAAAGTCAGTGGGAGCAATATTGAACTGGAAGTTTAAAAGGAAGAAACAGACAATCAACCGATTAACCCTGTTCTAGATACACAAGAGAGTGTGATCCAAGAACAACCCGTCGAAATATAATCATTGCAAAGATCAGGTCATGTTTGTAAGGGTCCCGATAGATATAGGTTTATCGTCACTGATGATAAGGAACTATATCTTTGGAGGATGATGAACCAAGGATATATGATGAGCCAATAAAAAGCTCAGATTCTGATAAATGGCTAAAAGCCATGAAATCAGAAATGGATTCCATATATGAGAACCAAGTTTGGAATTTGGTTGATGCACCGCAAGAGGTTAGACCAATTGGGTGCAAGTGGGTCTTCAAGAATAAGACAAACATGGATGGTAATGTAAGTACCTATAAAGCAAGGTTGGTTGCGAAGGTTATAGTCAACGGGAAGTTATTGACTATGATGGAACCTTCTCAGCAATAGCCATGCTTAAATCCATAAGGGTACTCCTTTCCATTGCTGCTCATTACGATTATGTGATCTGGCAAATGGATGTAAAAATAGCATTCCTAAATGGAGATTTAGACTGGGATGTATATATGACACAACCTCAGGGTTTTACATCTTAGAATGTCTCGAAGGTATGCAAGCTACAAAGATCCATTTATGGACTTAAGCAGGCATCCAGGAGTTGGAATATAAGGTTTGATCAGACAATCTGAGAACTGAATTTCTGCCCAAATGCTAATGAGCCTTGTGTTTACAAGAAGGTTAGTGGGAGTGCAGTCATTTTTCTAGTATTGTATGTTAATGACATCTTGCTAATAGGAAATGACATTTCTCTTCTTTAAAATGTTAAAGTATGGTTGTCAAGAAAGTTCTCCATGAAAGACCTTGGTGAAGCAGCATTTCTACTAGGTATAAAGATCTATAGGGATTGAATAGGTTCAACCTTTAGCATTTCTACTAGGTATAAAGACCAAGATGCTATTAGGTCTTTCTCAAAGTACATATATAGACAAGGTATTGAATAGGTTCAACCTTTAGCATTCTAAGAAAAGTTATCTCCCAATGACAAAGGAGATAAACCTATCTAAGGCTGAGTGTCCGAAGACAGCTTAGGAGAGAATGCACATGAAGGATATACCCTATGCATCTGCAATAGGATCCATCATGTATGCTATGATATGTACTAGGCTGATTGTCTCTCAGGATTTGAGCTTTATGAGTAAATATCAGTTAGATCCAAGTGAAAAGCATTGGATGGCCATCAAGGCAATCCTTAAGTACTTGAGAAGGACTAAGGATGAGTTCTTGATTTATGGAGAAGGTGACCTCTCAATTAGAGGTTACACTGATGCGAGTTTTCAATCTGACAAGGATGACTTTCAGTCTCAGTCAGGTTTTGTGTATGTGTTAAATGGATGGGCAGTATGCTAGAAGAGTTCCAAGCAAGAAACTACTGCTGATTCAACCATGAAATTTGAATACATTGCTACATACAAAGCAGCAAAAGAAGCTATCTGGTTAAATTGATTTATTGGTGATCTCGGTGTGGTGCCTGAGGCTGTTGAACTAGTTTATATTGTGATAACAATGGTGCCATATCTCAAGCAAAGGAACCACGGCCTCATCCGAAAAATAGACATGTATCCAGAAAGTATCATACAATCAGGGAGATTATTGATACTAAGATAATAAGATTAGAATATGTACACACTGATCAGAACCTCGCGGAAGGTCTAACAAAGCCATTGACTCAAGTCAAGCATGACCAGCATGTTAGAGCATATGGATTAAGACATATGGCTAATTAGCCTTAGTGCAAGTGGGAGTTTGTTGGATATGATATATGCCCTTAAGGCAATTAGGGCGATATATCTTAATTATGTAATAGTATGAATAATTTATTTAATCAATAAAGGCATTTGTTCTTTTGTTTAAAATTTGTTTCTATGTATATCTATTATAGCTGGTTAAATATATTCATTGATGTATGTATACAAAAGTCCCTGACAAATCATACCATGAAGTCAGAGAAATTATAGTTGGACTATATCTGGTGGAACCTGCTTCATGTTCTATTATGATTATGTCTAAACTATCCATAGTCATAGTTTCATCAAGAAAGGATATTGATGACACAGAAAGACTAGCACGTGGTCAACTTTCTTGGAAAGGGTCCAAGCAGTCAATCTCTTAAGGACTGAAGGTGGTACCTTAAGTTTGACACATGGATATATCTGGGAGATATATTGGAGACTGCAGTAAGATAAACACTTGGTATATATATCAATGTGTTAGTGTTTATCTTTATGCAATAAGCTTTCTCGTACTAGAGATGCTAGTTACCTTGTGTGGTACTATTGCGATACTTTGGGTCATTACTATACACATTAATTTAGGGTGCCACGGTTGATTATGGGTACAGTGATGATAGCACATTGGTAAGCTGAGTCGTCAAAAAGAATCCATCGCTCCGGATATATTTAGGTGTTGTACCTGGTCACTTGTTGAAGTGATGATTGCCATAAACCTCTGATCAGAGTATGTGTTTGATAGAAATGGTTTCAAGTCAAACACACTATGGTAAAAGGCAATATACTTCGATAATAAGTAAACTACTGGGATAGCTTGGAGCAACCTGGCTATTAGTGGGTTAACACTTTAACCTAACCCTATAAGCCAGATGGTACTAATATTAAAGAATGGAAGGAATTTATTGCACTGGATAACTATTGCATTAACTGGGATTAAGTCATAAGCATAAATTATGTTTCGAGTAATGTGGAATGGTAGACCCGTGCTAGAGGCATAATCGAGTTCTATTCACGGTATAGAGCATTGAGCCAATGGTTCTATTAGAATAAGGGCTAGTTAAGCCTTAACAGCTCAATACATTGGGATCCTATAAGGTCACACACACTGGACCTTCATCGGACTAAGTAAAGAACTAATAGATTTAATCTATTACAAAAATATAATATAAATAATAATTGGATTATTGTTTAATCGGTAAAATTGATTGTATCAATTTTGAATAGACCAAGGAATTTATCTTGACCCGTAACTATTTTAGTTAGGTCATAAAATAAATATTTGAATTAGAGAAGGAGCTAGAACTGCAAGAAAAATGAGGGTTGGACCCTTCGCGAAAAGGACCCGCAAGCCATAAGGCTTTGTGGGCCCACGTAAGCCTGCACGAGTACATAGGCACTCATAGGCTACAGGCATCGCAAGTTAGGCTTACGTTAGCCTACAGCAGAGGCCACCCGCGGGACAAGGCTGGCTCGCAAGAGCCTACCTTGTGCATCCCTTGCCACCAGCGAGTTGGGCTCGCCGGAGAGCCTGCGAGGCCCAGCCCATGGGACAAGGCAGGTGTGCGGCAAGGACCCGACTTGCAGAGCAATTTAGGTTGGCATGGGCATAGGATCCGTGTGTTGCCAAGGGCGGGATATGGAATTTTGTTCATCCCACATTAAATGCGGGGAACCCTAGCTCCCCCTATATATTATGCCCCTTTTCTCCATTATTCAGTGCACCAAATTCAAGTGGATATTGAATCTCTAGAATATATATTTTTGGGTGGGAATTTTGATTGCTCAAGGTTCTTTGGTTCTTCCTCATTGGGAGGTTTCGGTTGGTGGGGTTCGTGTGGATACTCATAGAGGCTATCCTACTTTGGAGGCTTCTGTAACAAAGTTCTGCTAAAGCACGCTTCAACTAGTAAGTCTTCTAATTTCTCTTTTAATTATTAAGTCCTTTTCTTTAAGTATTTTTAGACTTAATAATTATGCTTCGGATGTTTTGCTTGCTTAGTTTATTTTATGCTTAGGTTATAGCTTAGAGTTATAACATGCTAGGTTATAGCTTAGAGTTATAATATGCTTAGTATAAAATAAATGTGCTAGGATATAATTTGGAATTATGGTATGCCTAGTCCTTTTGCATGTTAACCTAGGTAAGGATTTATTTAGTTAAGGCTGTATTTAATTTATATGCAACTAATAGGAGTTCCTGAGGACAGGGACAAAATTTTGAATTTCCGCCATGCCTGTTATGTATGTTCAATCTAACTGTTAGTCCTCAATAGTGGTATCAGAGCCTGCCTATTTAGTGCATAAGTAAGTTAGAAGCGAACTAAATATTGTTTTCTATATAAATTGATTTGTTTATTTAATTGTTTGGAACAATATATATAAACTTATGCCTTTCATTTCAAGGTTAGAAAATGGTTATGATTTTTTTTTTGAATAAGTATGCTCAACTTACTCAAATTAAACAAGTGTCTATAATTTATTTAAATTACATGGGATATAGATGCTTCAAATTTATACGAATTGGAAGAACAAAATTTATTAGTTCAAGAGAATCCATTGGTCTTCAAGTTTGTGCCCGTATTTGTTCTGGCTAAGGATTGGACTTGGTGTCTACCCCTCATAGGGCACCTCTCCTACCTGGGAACCTATATCGGTGAAATTTGAATTGACCAACAGGGGATTAACATGAACTAATTTATTTCTAGTATATAAGATGATGCTTATATATGTTTCTGTATCATAGTAAAAAAATAAATTTATTCAATAAAAGCTTAAAGGAAATGCAATATAAATATAACAAATAAAAGTGTTAATTATTTTGCATATAATCTAGGTTGATGGAATAATTATAATAAAAAGTTGAACCCACCTAAGGTTAGACCTTATAAATTTATTCTAAAATTCCCTGAATTAATACAAGTTTTTATAATTTTATTCATCGATAAAATACTAGATTGGGTGTGATGTTTAACACTAATAAAATCCCAAAGTAAATATATTAAGGCAAGTTGTAGTCTTCCTTACTCAAATTTATAATACGGTCTCTTTGGGCTATCAAAGTGCTACGCAAAGCGTTCCTTCTAGTCCACATTGATTGGTTGAAAAGTTTGGGATAGGGTCTGCCTTAATAAAGCTGGGGTAGTCCACCATAAAATTGGGGGCTAGGCCCAGATCTGAGACATATTCAGGGAGATGCTAATATAAGAGCACACGTCCCTTGGGATTAGGGAACTTGAATGAATTAGCAATTGCATACGATGCAAATGGAATGGGATTCCAACTATAACTTACTATTGTGACTTGGCTCATAAAATTGGGGGTTATGATAGACTAGTTATAGAATCTACCTACTAAGAAATTTAATTGGGCTAAAATTCCCGACTTTAATAGAATAGGCTATTGTAAAAATCAAAGAAAATAGTAGGAAAATGTATTTAATTAAAGTCCTTATATTAAATTCATGTACTTAAACTATTATCTAAACTCTTTTCTTTTCTTATATCTTAGGTTGAATATGAACTCCATTTTAAAAATCCATTTTAAATACATTCAAACTTTAACAGCAATTAACTACCATGAATGGATCAAAGACATAAGGGATATCCTTAAGGATTATGAATTAGCATACATTCTTGAGAATCCATTCGCAGGAATTCCTAACACTGATGCACCGGCTCTTATTAAGGATGCATGGTTGAAATATATTAAGGATTCGGTTAATGTCTTACACTTATTGTTAGATATTATAAATCCTGAGATACATTCACAGTGTGATCACATCAGTCTGCAAACCATGTTGATCCATCTAAAGAGTTTGCCTGAAAAGGCAAGGTATGAAAGGTTCAAATTAACCAGTGAACTTTCAAACTCTAAGATGAAGGAAGGGACAAGTGTTGTAGCACACATCAACAAGATTAGATATTTCTTAAAGAAATTGGAACCGTTGGGATCTTCAGTCGGTCAATCCATAGGACTGGATATCCTATTAGATTCTTTACCCATCAATTATGCTGATTTTGTAAACGAACAATGCTTTAATGTTCATGACTGTACTGTCCCGAAAATTGTTGATGCATTAAGGAAATTCGATGCCAAAAGCAAAGAAGTTTCATGAAAGTCTACAAACAACATTCTCTAGAAAATGGCCCGGAGGATTCTGTCACCAAATGAGTAGCTAAAGGGCTTAAAAGGAAGAAGAGGAAATGTAAGTATGTCTATGACCAATGTAACGTATCATTGGAACAAGAATTGCAAAGCTCCTACTTCTGACCATTTAAAGAAGAAGCCTACAGAGGCATCTACTTCAGGTATGTTTGTAATTGAAAACTTTGCTACTTTTCCGCGTGAATCCACTTGGGTATTAGATACTGGTTGTGGTTCTCATATTTGTACTTCTATGTAGGGTCTAAGGAACTGTAGAAAACTTGCAAAAGGGGAGATGAACCTATGCATGGAAAATGGAGCCAGAGTTGCTGCATTAGCTGTAGGGAGCTTTAACCTTGTTTTGCCAAGTAGATTTGTTTTAGTTTTGAATAATTGTTACTATATTCCAAGAGTGACTAAGAATATTGTATCTGTTGCGTGTTTAGCAGCAGAGGGATTTGAAGTTTTATTTTCGAATAGTATTTGTCAAATTTGTTTGAATTATATTCTTTACAGTTATGGAATGTTAAAAGGTGGCATTTATGTTCTTGAAACTAAAACAAAAGTTTTCAATATAAACAATGTGAAGAAAGTTAAATTAGATAAAGAGAATACCTTCTACTTATGGCATTGTCGTTTAGGCCACATAAATAAAGATCGCTTAACCAAGTTGCATAAGCGTGGAGACTTGGGCCTAATAGACTTGGAGTCTTCTGGTGATTGCAAATCTTGTTTAAAAGGAAAAATGACAAAGTTACCCTTTCACGAAAAGGGTGAGCGGGGCCATGAGTACATTGGAACTTATATATACTGATGTGTGTGGTCCAATGAGTGTTCAAGCACTAGGAGGATACTCCTACTTCATAACCTTTATTGATGATTACTCACGATACGGTTATTCGTACTTGATGAAGCATAAGTCTAAAAGTTTTGAAAAGTTCAAGCTATTCAGAGCTGAAGTAGAGAAACAGCTTGAGAAAAGTATTAAAAAACTTCGATTGAATCGAGGTGGAGAATACTTAAGTCAGGAGTTTCAGGATTATCTATAGGAAAATGTGATAGTTCCCCAGCGGACCCTTCCTTATACACCCTACACAATAGAGTGTCAGAAAGGAGGAATCGGACTTCATTAGATATGGTTAGGTCCATGATGAGCCATGCAGATCTTAGTAAATCCTTTTGGGGATATGCACTGGAGAGCGCAATTTCTATCTTAAACAGAGTGCCCTCTAAATTAGTTGATTTTACACCTTATGAAAGATGGTGTAATAAGAAGCCATCTCTAAGTCACTTACGAGTATGGCGCTATCCTGCTATGGTAAAGAGGATAGTGTCAGATAAGCTGAATGCCAAGGCTGACAAATGTTTGTTCCTTACAGTGACGAAACCTCCATCGATTGATACCTGTCTTACAGAGCGTCAGAACTTTACTCTCTGACTGCTCTGATACCATTAAGTCCACATATTCAAGCAGTAGCGCTACTGCTTGCTTCCTCTCTAAAGGTACTAAGACCCCATTCATCAGCAGTCATAATATTTTCGATAACTGCTTTACTAAAACTATAAGTTTTAGATGTTTTACTGCCTACTGAAAAATGGGTTATTTCCCATGAATTTGTCACTTTTAAGATATTCTCAAAGTGGGACCTGGCCTTGTATAAACCAGCTGTGAATGAGGCTCCGGTTAAAAAGTCAGGCAAACTATTTTCTACTCCCTTTTTATATTCAATAATAAAATCAAAAGGAGCTAATTGGGCTTGCCATCTAGCAAACATTTGTTTACTAACATCATGTTTAAAATCTTTATCAAACATATATTTGGCTGCTTGACGATCAGTTTTTATTAAAAACTTTTAATTATATAAATCATCTTGAAATATCCTTATTAATTTTGAAAAACAAAGACTTTTAGATAATATTCCAAGGTCCAGATCTTCAAGATCAAGTTCAAGTTATTTTCATATATCTCCATTTGATAACTCGAGGCACTCAAATATTGAAAGTATTCATAATACAAATAATTCTATGTTAGGTATTAAATATAATAGCAGATTAGGTTAGAATCTTAAAACAGTCAGAACTTTATAATTAAGCTCTTGTCGCATTTAGCCATTTAGCCGTGGATTAGGCGTTGAGGCGTTTCATGTTGACTATGCTGAAAATTGCTTGCTTCCTCTCTAGTAATATTTATAGAATTGTTATGAACAATATTTTTAATTCATGGATTTGGGAAATTATTTTTTCCACTCTATTATGAATATCCATTAATTTTTCTCCTAATATTATTAGATAAATATTAGTGAAATTTTTCTGTTTAACCAAAGCATTAATATGTTGCGTGGTTGATTGAATAATTTCATTTTCAAAAATTTTTTGGAAAGCATTATAATGCCTTATTTCTTATCTCTTTCAATAGAGAAAGGATATACAGGGGGAAAAACTTGTTTAATAATTTCTCCTGTTGGATTTTTTAAATCCCTTTCAATAACAGAAATAAATTTTTCTACATGATTGGCTATAAACCAATAAACAAAAGATACTTTAATATTCTTATGAGTTAATTCCTCATAAAATTCTTGTTGAAAGTTATTTCTTTCATCTTTAGTAAAATTACTAAAAAACCATGTCCTAAATGGTTTCCAATGATCTTTCTGGAAATCCATTTGGATTTCTTTTCTGGCCTGTGTACCAGGACTGAAATCAATTTTTGGTTTTACCATCATATAGTAAAATTCATCTCACTGGCAGTCATTTCTACCGGAATTTCATAAACTCCTGAAGCTATGTTGTTATTATCAATATGGATTTTATTAACCCTTTCAGTTATGAGTTCAGATTCTCTATCTGACTCTTTAGATGAATTATCAGAATTATTAATTCTGTTAACATCTAACATTGAATGTCGTAAATTATTATTTCTAGAATTATGAATTCTGTTAATATCTGACATTGAATGTCTTGAATTATTTGTATTATGAATACTTTCAATATTTGAGTGCCTCGAGTTATCAACTGGAGATATATGAAAATAACTTGAACTTGATCTTGAAGATCTGGACCTTGGAATATTATCTAAAAGTCTTTGTTTTTCAAAATTAATAAGGATATCACCTTCTGGGGTTTGAATAATCCTAGTAGGATTATTTTGAGTAATTGGTACAGCTGGAACTGCTTTTTCTATTATCCAGTTATTAGGAAATATTTCCTCCCATTTAATGGGTCTACGAGTAGTAATTTCTGATAGATGAAAATTTGATTCTATTAGAATCGTTTCATTTAAAGGTTTGTCTATTATCTAACAATGTGGATTTAAAGTCATTAATGGTTTGAAATATATTCTGTAACAGACACAAATGACTTCTGATCCTGGGGCATAATTATACCCATTGGTCTTAACATTTAATGTTAAAGCATCTAAAATATTAACATCTGACAATGATAATTGAAGATTTGGGTATACATTAAAGTATACTGGGCCTTGGGCCAAACTGGACTGTATTAAGCCCATTAGAGATTGTTTCCAATCTAAATTTCTAGCATCCCTTAAGGCAACTATAAAACTTTCTGGTAAACCTTCTAATGTTAAAGGTTTAAAAGCAACTTGTACTAATCCTATATGTAGGAATTTATAAATTCTGCGATATTTATTAATATCAGAATTATTTAACTTGATTATCATTTCATCTTTATTTAGTGAAATGGTTTCTTCAGTAGTTTTAACTACTTGTTTTAATCCTATTCTTTCAAAAGTACCATATTTATAAATGGTTTTAGGATTGATTTTAGGAATAGTCCACTTATTAAGTAGATCTAGGTTTTGTGGAATATCATATTCCTCTTCTAAGCTGTTTTTAACAGCATCTCTATTTGTCCTAATGATATTCATTAGACTAAAATGTGTTAAATAATACCAGAATACGTAGAAAACAACAGGCTCTGATACCATTAAGTCCACATAGTCCGAGGACCGTGACAACCTAAGATATCTCAGAGGCAGCCTTTTACGTGTGCCTCTCGACAACACAACCCAGTTCAGGCCCTAGCCGTTGGGATTTCCTGGAGGTAAGAGCCTGTGTTTCATCACTGTGTCACACAATGAGAACCCTCCATGGATTGATACCTGTCTTACAGGGCGACAGGACTTTACTCTCTGATGGCTCTGATACCATACATGCAGGACCGGACCATACATAATGGAATACTATGCTTATTATACATACTTATGCTGGTAGGATAACTAGATGAAAATATAATTTAATAACAGCTTATTAGAACAATTAATATGTTAGGCAAATAAATATAAATAAGCAGAACATAGGAATAGATTTTACAAGAATATTAAAACTGTCAAGAAACATTATTTTCAGCATAGTCAACATGAAACGCCTCAACGCCTAATCCACAGCTAAATGGCTAAATGCGACAAGAGCTTAATTATAAAGTTCTGACTGTTTTAAGATTCTAACCTAATCTGCTATTATATTTAATACCTAACATAGAATTATTTTAGAAAGCTGTTGCTAAATTAAATCTCAAATAATGATCCTATCATCTTAGTATATGAAATAAGCTAAGTATTCCATTTTGTATATTAAGTCTTACAAAACAGCATAAAACATATTATAATCTAGAGGCATTCATGGTATTATTTAACACAAGGGATTAGCCCTCCATATGAGGGGAACTAAATAAAATTATTATTAATAATAACAAACTTTACAAAAGAAAGTAATTGTACCTATAGAGCACATGGTGGAGAGAATTTCTTGGAATGGTCACTTTTTGGAAAAGGAACACTTACTTGCAAAAGTCAGTGGGAGCAATATTAAACTGGAAGTTCAAGAGGAAGAAACAGACAATCAACCGATTGACCCCGTTCTAGATACACAAGAGAGTTTGATCCAAGAACACCTGTCAAAATATAACCATTGATAAGATCTGGTCATGTTCATAAGGGTCCTAATAGATATGGGTTTATCATCACTGATGATAAGGAACTATATCTTATGGAGGATGATGAACCAAGGACATATGATGAGGCAATAAAATGCTCATATTCTGATAAATGGCTAAAAGCCATGAAATCAGAAATGGATTCCATGTATAAGAACCAAGTTTTGAATTTGGTTGATGCACTGCAAGAGGTTAGACCAATTGGGTGCAAGTGGGTCTTCAAGAAGAAGACAAACATGGATGGTAATGTAATTACCTATAAAGCATGGTTGGTTGCAAAAGGTTATAGTCAATATGAAGGTATTGACTATGATGAAACCTTCTCACCGGTAGCCATGCTTAAATCCATAAGGATACTCCTTGCCTTTGCTGCTTATTATAATTATGAGATCTGGCAGATGGATGTAAAAATAGCATTCCTAAATGGGGATTTAGATCGAGATGTATACATGATACAACTTGAGGGTTTTACATCTTAGAATGGCTTGAAGGTATGCAAGATACAAAGATGCATTTATGGACTTAAGCAGGCATCCAGGAGTTGGAATATAAGTTTGATCAGACAATTCGGGAACTGGATTTCTACCCAAATGCTAATGAGCCTTGTGTTTACAAGATGCTTAGTGGGAGTACAGTCATTTTTCTAATATTGTATATTGATGACAT
Source organism: Euphorbia pulcherrima (assembly GCA_947683365.1). Lineage (NCBI taxonomy): Eukaryota > Viridiplantae > Streptophyta > Magnoliopsida > Malpighiales > Euphorbiaceae > Euphorbia > Euphorbia pulcherrima. Next base: position 25,460,989 of record CANTUS010000009.1, read on the forward strand.
CTTGCTAATAGGAAACGACATATCTCTTCTTTAAAATGTTAAAGTATGGTTGTCAAGAAAGTTCTCCATGAAAGACCTTGGTGAAGCAGCATTTATACTAGGTAGAAAGATCTACAGAGATAGATCCAAGAGGCTATTAGGTCTTTCTCAAAGTACGTACATAGACAAGGTATTGAACAGCATTTATACCTTGTGCGGCAAGGACCCGACTTGCAGAGCAAATCGGGTCAACATGGGCAGTATGCAGATCCTATAGAATCCGTGTGTTGCCAAGGGCAGGATGGGGATTTTTCCCCCTACCTCATTAAATGTGGGGAACCCTAGCTCTCCCTATATATAATGCTCTTTTCTCCAATGTTCAGTGCAACAAATTCAAGTGGATGTTGAATCTCTAGAATATATATTTTCAGGTGGGAATTTTTGAGCTATCTAGCAATTGCCCAAGGTTCTTCAATTCTTCCTCATTGGGAGGCTTCGATTGGTGGGGTTCGTGTGGATACTCATAGAGGCTATCCTACTTTGGAGGCTTGTGTAACGATGCTAAAGCACACTTCAACTAGTAAGTCTTCTAATTTCTCTTTTAATTATTAAGTCCTTTTCTTTATGTATTTTTAGACTTAATAATTATGCTTAGGTTGTTTGCATGCTTAGTTTATTTTATGCTTAGGTTATAGCTTAGAGTTATAAAATGCCTAGGTTATAGCTTAGAGTTATAATATGCTTAGTATAAAATAAATGTGCTAGGATATAATTTGAAATTATGGTATGCCTAGTCCTTTTTCATGCTAACCTAGGTAGAGAATTATTTAGTTAAGGCTTTATTTAATTTATATACAACTAAAAGGAGTTCCTGGGGACAGTGATAAAATTTTGAATTTCCGCCATGCTTGTTATGCATGTTCAATTTGACTGTCAGTTCCCAACAATATATCCTTTATGTGCATTCTTACATGAGCTATCTTCGGACACTCAGCCTTAGATAGGTTAATCCCCTTTATCATCAGGAGATAACCTTTCCTCGAATGCTCAAGGTTGAACCTATTAAGTACCTTGTCTATATATGTACTTTGAGAAAGGCCTAACAGCCTCTTGTATCTATCTCTTTAGATCTTTATACCTAGTATAAATGCTGCTTCACCAAGGTCTTTCATGGAGAACTTTCTTCACAACCATATTTTGATATTTTGAAGAGAAATTTATTTCCTATTAATAGAATGTCATCGATATATAATACTAAAAAAATGACTGCACTCCCACTAACCTTCTTGTAAACATAAGGCTCATTAATGTTTGGATAGAAATCTAGTTCACGGATTGTCTGATCAAACCTGATATTCCAACTCTTGGATGCTTGCTTAAGTCCATAAATAGATTTTTATAGTTTGCATACCTTCGAGCCATTCTGAGATGAAAAACCCTCAAGTTGTGTCATATACACATCTCGGTCCAAATCCCCATTAAGGAATATTGTTTTAACATCCATCTACTAGATCTCATAATTATAATGAGTAGCAATAGCGAGGAGTATCCTTATCAATTTAAGCATGGCTACCAGTTAGAAAGTTTCATCATAGTCAATACCTTCACGTTGACTATAACCTTTCGTAACCAACCTTGGCTTATAGGTAATTACATTACCATCCATATCAGTCTTCTTCTTGAAGACCCATTTGCACCAGATTGGTCTAACTTCCTCTAGTGCATCGACCAAATTCCAAACTTGGTTTTCATACATGGAGTCCATTTCTGATTTCATGGCCTTGAGCCATTTATTAGAATCTAAGCTTTTCATTGCTTCATCATAGGTTCTTGGTTCATCATCCTCCATGAGATATAGTTCCCTATCATCAGTGATGATAAAACCATGTCTTTTGGGACCTTTATGAACATGATTTGATCTTTGCAATGATTGTGTTTTGACGGGTTATTCTTGGATCACACCTTCTTGTGTATCTAGAATGGGGTCAATCAACTGATTCTCTATTTCTTCATCTTGAACTTCCAATTCAAAATTGCTCCCATTGACTTTTGTAAGTAAGTGTTCTTTCAAGAAAGTGAGCACTCCGAGATAGAAATACCTTTTGTGCTCGAGTTGGTAAAATAAATATCCAATAGTTTCCTTTGGATATCTAATGAATAGATACTTGTCAGACTTAGCGCTGAGCTTATCTGATGCTATCCTCTTTACCACAGCAGGACAACCCCATACTCTTAGGTGACTTAGAGATGGCCTTTTATTACACTATCTTTTGTAAGGTGAAAACTCAACTAATTTAGAGGGCACTCTATTTAATACATAAACCACACACTCTAGTGCATATTCCTAAAAGGATTTACTGAAATATGCTTGGCTCATCATGGACCAAACCATATCTAATAAAGTCTAATTCCTCCTTTTAGACACTTCATTGTGTTGGGGTGTATAAGAAGGGGTCCACTAGAGAACTAACTCGTTTTCCTTTAGATAATCCTGAAACTCATGACTCAAGTATTCTCCACCTCGATCAGATTGGAGTGCTTTAATACTTTTCTCAAGTTGTTTCTCTAATTCATTTCTGAATATTTTGAATTTATCAAAACTTTCAAACTTATGCTTCATTAAGTACAGATAACCATATCATGAGTAATCATTGATAAAAGTTATGAAGTAGGAGTATCCTCCTATTCCCTAAACACTCATTGGACCACACACATCAATATGTATAAGTTCCAATGTACTCGTGGTTCGTTCACCCTTTCCTTTAAAGGGCAACTTCATCCATTTTCCTTTTAAACAAAGTTCGCAATCACCATAAGACTCTACGTCTATTGGGCCCAAGTCTCCCCGCTTATGCAACTTGGTTAAGCGATCTTTATTTATATGGCCTAAATGACAATGCCATAAGTAGAAATATTTCTCATTATCTATTTTTTTCTCTTAGCAATGTTTGTCTTTGAGAATATGATTTTGTAATTACAAAATATCATTTGTCATATTATGATAAAATATCATTCATAACTTTGATAATACCTTTAATCCAATTGGAATAAAATTCCATCTGTTATGAAGCATGAAACAATATTTTACAACGACAATCGAATTTCATCCTTTTACAAATTTTAGCAAAATTGAAATTTCAAATTCCTACATCAATACCAGCCATCAAGCTCTAATGATTTTCTGTAGGTACAACTCTCCTTTTTGCCAAAACTCTACTTCTCAACAATATCTATACTTTCCTATAGATATAAGATTCTAATTAGGTATTCCATACCAATTTTAGAATTTCCTTGAGATATAAAAATTCTCAATATTAAACATCTTGAAGTGGAAGCTCCAAGCCTCCTCTTCTCATACTATGATACTTTAGCCATTTTGATCTTATTTCCAATAACCCACATTGAAATGAAGATCTTGTTTCCAATATTTCATATTGAAAACAATCATTTTGGCTTCTAGACAAAATTCTCAGTATTCTTTTTACTTTTCTCTTCACTCTACTCTATCCTGTTTCAAAACTAGACACCATGTGTCCCTTTACTTCTTTGAGACACGAACCATTTAAATTTCTGACTAATTGGATCTACCAATTTCTATCAAAATATTTTGATACAAATTTTCCACAATGGAAAATCCTTTCTCAAAGATGTAAAGACATAGACTTTCAAGTCTATGATTTTATGATGCCCTTGTAGCTTAGGTAACATGGATCCTAACATCTGATTTGATGTTTATCCTTGTCTCCTGCCAGCTACTTACATAAGGTAACAAGGATGTTAACAACCTCCAAGGTGTTGTATCCTAGTTTCCTTTATGTATTTAATGCATATATGTTTCAAGCAGAATTGCTAGCATCATGTTGTTTAGATTCGGGCTTATACAATGTACATGTCAATCCCAAGGCTTTGAGGACTATCGTCACATTTCTAAACAAACCCTTTGAAGCTAGAGCTAATTAAAATTAGTTATTAATGTGAATGTATGTATTAAAATAAAGATTTCAACCAAGATGTAAGAAAGAAAAATTGTTTAGACGTTAGTATATAGTACATGTATCTAATATAAGGACTTTTAATTAAATACATTTGTCCTACCATTTTTTTGAAATTTACAATAGCTCATTCTATTGAATTCGGGTAGTCTAGCCTAGTTAAATTTCCAAGTAGGCAGCCTCTACAAATAGTCTAATATGACCCCCAATTTTATGAGTCAAGCCATATTAGTTAGCTGTAGTAAGAATCCCATTCCATTTGCATCATATACAATTGCTAGTTATTCAAGTTCCCTTATTTCATGGGACGTGTGCTCTTCTATTAGCATCTCCTTGAATATGTCTTAGTCCTACGACTAGCCCCCAATTTTATGGTGGACTGCCTCAAACCTTTTAAGGCAGACTCTATCTCAACATTTACAACCAATTGATGTAGACTAAAAGACATGCTTTGCGCAACACTTTTATAGTCGAAAAAGATCATATTATAGATTCGAGAAAGGAAGACTATAACTTGCCTTAATATATTTACTTTGGGACTTTGTATTAGTGTTTAGACGTCTCACTCAATCTAAGATTTATTAGATGGACATATTTATAATAATTTATATTAATTTAGGGAATTTTATAATTAATTTATAAGGTGTAACCTTAGATGGGTTCAAACTCTTTATTATAATTATTCCATCAACCTAGATTATATGAAAAATTATGAACATTTTTTTTTGTTATATATATTGCATTTCCTTTAAGCTTTTATTCAATAATTTAATTTCTTTACTTTGTTATAGAAACATATATAATCACCATATTATATACTAGAAATAAATTAGTCCATTTTAATCCCCTTTTGGTTAATTCAAGTTGCACCGATATAGGTTCCCAGGTAGGAGAGGTTCCCTATGAGAAGTAGACACCATGTCCAATCCTTAGCCAGAACAAACACGGGCACAAACTCAAAGACCATGGATCCTCTTGAACTAGTAAACTTCGTTCTTTCAATTCATCTAAATTGAAATCATCTATAACCCTTGTAACTTATATAATTTATTGAATCTTTGATAATTTTTTAGTAAATTGAGCAAGCTTATTCGAAATTATCTATAACTATTTTCTAACCTTGAAATGAAAATCTAAGTTCATGTATTGTTCAAACAATTTGATAAACTATAAATCATTTCATATAGAAAATAAAATTCAGTTTGCTTTCAACTTAATTATGCACTAAATAGGCACGCTCATGATACCACTGCTGGGAACTGACAGTCACTTTGAACATGTATAACAAGCATGGCGGAAATTCAAAATTTTGTCTCTTATCCCAGGAACTCCTATTAGTTGCATATAAATTAATTAAAGCCTTAACTAAAACAATTCTCAACTTAGATTAGCATGCATAGTCTAAGCGTACCATAATTCTAAATTACATCTTAGCATAAATATTTTATATTAAGCATGCTATAACTCTAAGCTATAACTCAAATATAAAATAAATTAAGCATGTATAACAACCTAAGCATAATAATTATTAAGTCTAAAATACTTAAAGAAAAAGACCTAATAATTAAAAGAGAAAAATAAAACATACCAGTTGAAGTGTGCTTTAGCAGAACCTCCTTGCACAAGTCTCCAAGTATAAGATAGCCTCTATGAGTATCCACTCGAACCCCACCAACCAAAACCTCCCAATGAGGAAGAATCGCAGAGTTTTGAGTAGCTGCTAGACCAGTCCAAAATCCACCCTAAATATTAATCAAAGGGACTCCTTAATTTTATCTTCTAATTTGACATTAGCTTATAGGAAGATATATGGTGCAAAGAATGAAGAAGAGAGGCTTGGTTCATATAGTGGGAGAAAAAGCTCCCAGAATTTAATGTGGATTTAATGCAGATTTAATGTGAGATTAAATGCGGGATTAAAAGCCAATTTAAACATAAGATTAATTGCGGGACTAAATGTCAATTTAAATACCCAATTTAATTGTTGGATTAAATGCTAATTTATATACATGATTTAATTCCTGGATTAAATCTCAATTTAAATACAAGATTTAATTGCTGGATTAAATCCCAATATAATATTTTTGTAATAGATCAAGTCTATTAATTCTTACTCATTCCAATGAAAGTTCAATGTGTGTGACCTTATAGGATCTCGTAGTATTGAGTTGTTAAGGTTTGACCAATCTTTGTTTTATAGGAACTATTGGTTCGAGGTTCTAGACCGTGAATAGAACTCGACTACCTTAAATGACTGTAGTACGCCTCTAGCAAGGGTCCACCATCCCTCATTACTTGGAACGTCATTTGTGCTTATGACTTAATCCTGGTTAATGCAATAGTTGCCCAATGCGATGAACTCCTTCCATTCTTTAATATTAGTACCATCTGGTTTGTTAGGTTCAGTTAAAGTGTTAACCCACTAACAGCGAGGTTGCTCCAAGCTATCCCAATTATTTACTTATTACTGAAGTATATTGCTTGTTACCATAATGTGCTTGACTAGAAACTATTTCTATCAAATACATACTCTGATCAGAGGTTTATAGAATCATCACTTCAACAAGTGGCCAGGTACAACTCCTTAATATATCCGGGGCGATGGATTCTTTCCGACTACATAGCTTACCAATGTATTGTCATCACCATACTCGTAATCACCCTTGACACCCTAAATTAATGATTGCATAGGTGTAACCCAAAACACAGTGACAGTACCACACAAGGCAACTAGTATCTCAAGTATGATGATATTCGTAAAGCTACTGCATAAAGTAAATACTAACACTATGATATATTTACCAAGTATTTATCTTATTGCGGTCTCTAATATATCTCCCAGATATATCCATATGTCAAACTTAAGGCACCACCTTCAGTCATAGGAGCTTGACTGCTTGGACCCATTCCAAGAAAGATGACCACACGCTAGTCTTACTATCTCATCAATATCCTTTCTTAATGAAACTATGACTATGGATAGTTTAGACATAATCATAATTACACATGAAGGTGGTCTCACTAAGTATAATACCATTATAATTTCTCTCACTTCACGTTATGATATGTCAAGGACTCTTGCACATAGATATCAATAAATATATTTTAACCAGTCATAATATATATACTAACACATCGATATAAACAAAAGATTAAATGCCTTTATTAATTAAACAAATTATTTGTACTAATACATAATTAAGATACATCGCCCTAATTTCCTTAAGGGCATACATCATATCTAACATGTTTATCTTATTGCGGTCTCCAATATATCTTTCAGATATATCCATGTGTCAAACTTAAGGCACCACCTTCAGTCTTAGGAGGTTAACTGCTTGGACCCATTCCAAGAAAGTTGACCACATGCTAGTCTTAATGTTTCATCAATATCCTTTCTTGATGAAACTTTGACTAGGGATAGTTTAGACATAATCATAATTGCACATGAAGTAGGTCGCACTATGATATCTCTCTCTTCATGCTATATTATGTCAAGGACTTTTGTATATAGATATCATCAATGAATATATTTTAACCAGTCATAATATATATGAACACATCGATATCAACAAAAGATTAAATGCCTTGATTAATTAAAAAAATTATTCGTACTAGTACATAATTAAGATATATTGTTAATTGCCTTAAGGGCATACATCATATCTAACAAACTCATTACCTTAGGGTTTTGGGTTAGATATGATATCAAGCCCATGAAGTATATCATTCATTTGGATGTGCTCATTATTCCCCCGGACAGAAGACTCTCGGATCTTGACAAGTGGTATCAGAGCCATGCTCCGATGTTCGTCATATGGATGGATCCCCGGAAAGTCAAACTATGTGGTTCGCCCAGTTGATCACCAGTGATCCATGAAACCACTAGTACTTTATATAAGACGTCTCCTCCAACGCATTAGAGTTGAAGATGCGTGTCTGTAGATGGATGGTTGATCGGTCGAAGGGAGGCTCGATGGATATTTGTGCGAGGGGAGGAATGTAAGGCAAACAAATATCCCACATTGCTAATAGAGATGAAGATGATTTATAAGTGTGGACAATATCCCCAATTATATTAGGCCTTTTGGGTTTAAAGCCCAAGAGCAAAATCATGAGGGGTAAGGCCCAAAGTAGACAATATCATACCATGTGTGGGGATAAGTCGTGTCCAAGCGCTTCCACGAGACGCAACAATTGTGGAGTTAGATATCCCACATGGAAAGTTAATGATTCAAGTGAGTGATATACTTCATGGACTTGAAACCATATCTAACCCAAAACCCTAAGGTGATGGGTTAATGAGTCTTCCCAATTATATATCATTTACTTAACTCATTAACTTTCCATATGGGATATTCAACTCCACACTTGCCCCAACAATCTCCCCCTCAAGTGTGAGTTTATCACGGCATTCGGGCTAAGACCGTGCTCCCCCTTGAGCGCAACACCATGCTCAAACAAGCCACACCGGCTCTAATACCACTTGTCAGGATCCAGGAGCATTCGGTCCGAGGGAACAATGAGCATCCAAGTGAATCATATACCTCATGGGCTTGACACCATATCTAACCCAAAGTTAATGAGTAAAGTGAATGATATATAATTAGGAATGCCCATTAACCCATCATCTTAGGGTTTTGGGTTAAATATGGAGTCAAGCCCATGAGGTATATCATTCACTTAGATGTACTCATTATTTCTCCGGACTGAAGGCTCCCATATCCTGACATATATTATAAATGTGATTATCAAAAGTTTAAAATTATAAGTTGTCTCATCGTAGATCCGTGAAAATATTAAATTTATTTTATCAAATAAAAATCTTCTACTATTGAATGATTTTTTTTCGTCACTGGCTAAAGGTAAACATGTAAATCTTATATTTTTGACAATAAAAAAATATTACATCATATTTATAACATACATAGTACTTAGTAATATGAAATAATTTTTATATTAATAGCTAAATTAAAAAAACAATTGTTATATTTGTTAAGGGGTAGGAAAATAGTATTAAAAAGTAATACAAATTACTTTCCAATATTATTAATTTATTATGCATGTGAATTAGTTACTAAAAATAAGAAAGAAAATGACAAATAAGTGAATAACCCTACCGAGAAACAGATATTTGCTTGATCACGTGATATGTGTAGCCATTTGAGTGGTGTTTGCACGTGATTTCTCCTTTTATTTTTTTTATTTTTTAACATATCTTTTATTTCGATCTTTTGTTTTTTTGTTTATTTAATTTTATTTCTCGATCGAAGCACATTCTTTCGCTTGTGCTATGTATTTTGAATTAGTAATAGGGTTTGGTTCTGAACACTATCTGATTGTATTCAATATTTGATTAATTGATATGCAATAACCTTTTATTCATAAAAAATCTATTGTTACCTAACCTGTAATTTGATTTTACTTTTTTTTATAAAAAAGTTTTTCTCATTAAGCTTATAATAATAATAATAATAAAGAAAAATTTATCACACACCACCTAAATGTGGATTCAAATTTATAACTTAATGGGTCACAATTTTAAACTCAATCATTAAACTGAGACATTTGTCACTTATAATTTAATTTTACTATTTGGCCGAAAATAAAGATTAGGATATGATTCCTAAATCATTACCCCCATCGTCATCTTCCTTTTGAAAAGTCTTCTACTTCCTTTAATATTGGCCTCACTTCTATCATTTATATAATCATAGTATTTTTTTTTTGCCTAATGTATTAGGCTCCTTATGATCCCTAACCTCCCTTCATTTACTGAACTTTAAAAGTTCTACTTAACCCCTTAACATATTTTAAGTGCATCACTTAACTCCTTCATAGTTACTCAACAAATTGTGTCATATAGGGATGACACACGTACGACACGTCAGCGCCACATTTTTTAAAAAAATTTATGCACCCTTTTCAACTCCGAACCACGTGTATTACTTTTTTTCATTACAGTGGCTTCTCCCTCATTTTCCCTTTTCATTTCCCTTTTTTGTATGATTGTTCACCATTTGCAAAATGATGTCATATCTCCGTCACTTGTCGCCAGTTCTTTTTTGGGCCGAAGGTTATAGTTGTTGTTGGTCTTGGAGAGAACAATCAAAAGAAAAATGGTTGTGGTGGTCATCGAATTGGACGAAGCGGAGAGATAATGAAATTGAAAGAGGGATCCCGGTGATAAATTAGGGATTTAGTGAAAAAATAACTCATTAAGCAGATGACAGATCTTATTAACATTTATATTTTTTTTAATTTTGTTTTATTTAAAACAATAACTCGCACGATCAAATTTTCAACGTCCACTTTATTTTAGATATGTGTAACATGTCATTATTACAGTGCTATCTTTAAGCAAGTTTAGGGAGTCAAGTTAAACTTTTGAAAATTAAGGAGGCGGGGCGTTTAGGGACAATTTTAGAGGTCCCAATGCCTCATGCCTATTTTTTTTAGTTGAGTGAAATATTCAACTTATAGAATAAAGTAACTTCGTTACATCCTAAATAAAATTAGTTTAGTAAATTATATGTGTAATGAGCCTTTCAATACCATATATTCACAATGGTATGATATTATCATTTTAGGCCTAAATTCTTATGAATTTTCTCTTAAGCTTTACCCAAATTTTGTTTGCTAATTTGTTGGAGGACACAATTCTAGAGTACTAGTGGAGCTCATTCACGAATTACTTGGGGATCAACTTGGCTTACGATCATTGTTGGACATTCAAATTATTCATCATCCACATGGCTAATTCATGAGCATAGCTTTGATATCATTTGTTGCGGGCGAGAGGATACTACATTCCCTCACAATGGTATGATATATTATCCACTTTAGACTAAGCTCTCATGGATTTGCTATTGGGCTTCACCAAAAAGGCCTCATACCAATAGCGATTTGATTTGTACTTATATACTGGTGGATCTCCTTTATTCTAGCTAATGTGGTAAATTTGCTCGAAATATATTGAAGAGTGAATTGCTCTACTTTATTATATAATTGTTTTGTAGATTTATAGATACAAAAAATGAGTCATAAAGTATAAGCTATGCAACGATAATTTTGTAAAACCAATCTTAGAAGAGACATTACATCGCTATAAATACTCAAACGATTGTCAAGAAACAAAGCATCCTTTCACAATAATCCTCTAAAAATGTGTTTGTTTAAACCAACTCAACGCCCCATATCTATGTTGCAACATTGCTAATCGAGTTCATGTCAGCACAACCATGCCCCCAATCACTCCCATTCCTAAAAGAGACTCGCATCGATACCTTCTCAGTTATAATTGGTCCAACTTTTGCTCAATGATTTTTCTTTAGCGGTAAGTTTCTTGATCATAATCACTTCATCTTTTTCCTCTAAATTATGTGGATAGTTTATAAATAATTGGTGGTTTCTCGTAATGATTTGGATTGTGAAGGCAGTGTTGAAAGTTTTAACCTAAAAATCAACAAAGAAAATATTCGCAAGCCGCACTTGCCAAAAATTTAGGTTTTCTTAAGCTAAACTTGAAAGTTTAAGAGAAAAATCTCCATTAAATATTATTTGATGTTGAAAGTATAAAGTTATAGGTACATATCCATTGTTCCCGATTGTGTGTCCCCTTCCATGTCCCCCATTCAAATTCTGACATGTGTTAAACACATAGGAAAGACAAATAAAAAAAATAGGGAAGAAAAATTGAAATTAAAAAATTAAGTAAGAAAAAATAACACATGACAAAATCTAAATGGAGGACATGAAAGGGGACACACAATTGGGGACAACAGATTTGAATCCGTAAGTTACAAAGTTATCTATACATATCAAAATAAATAAAATATTAAATATTAATTAATCATAATTTGACAAGGAAAAAATACGAATAAATAAATAAAATAATAAAAGACATTTATATAATTTATGTCTCAATCATTCTCCCCTTCTCCGAAAAGAGTTGAAACCCAACGATCATGTAAGAAATGAAAGTTGATGACGAATTAAGTCTTTGCACCTTTAATCAGTTTGTTTGATGAATTTGAAAAGAAACGTACTTATTAAAATGGATGTGTTTCTTTTGATCAAGTCTTCCAATATATTGCCTTCATCCTTAGCTAAGATCTTGTAAATTCCTTTCTTCCCCCTTCTCTCTTGCTTGTTTTGTTGTTTCCATCGCACCAATGTCGGTACGCTACTAATTTCACTGTCTTGTAAAGTTGGCACTAACCATCCTTGGCCATCCATATAACACTTGTTGTTGATGTGGCAATTGATGTCACAATATCTGAATTTTAAAAGGAGTTAGGGATTTTGACCAAAAAATATATTTTTAGCACTAAAAAATCTCTCTCTCGTCTCTCTCTCTCTCTCTCTGCTGGTATGCGTCTTCTCTCTCTACTGGTGCGTCTTCTTCATCTCATTTAACATAAATTAAAAGCCTCATCAATTTTCCAACTTTTATAGCCTCATCAAATACTCATCAATTTTCACACCTTTTTACAATAGGGATTGTGGCTTTTCTTGCCTTTCAAAATAATAATTGACTTAATCGAGGGTTTCATTTTGTTTATTTGGTTTGAATTTTATTATTTGTTCTAAGGCTTTGCTAAATATGTTTTTAACTTTTTTTAGTTTCAATCTAATTAGGGCTTAAAATAAATCAAACTCCTAGACAACAAAAAATGTTCCACCAAAAAGCCAATTCAAAAGGAAAATGGTACAAGTAGATGATATTTTAGTAAGTTCTGAGGTTGGTTCAGAAGAAAATTGGATTCCATGGATTTTACGAAAAAGGGAGGAAAGGGGCAGAAGTAGAAGATGGCCTTTTGCAAAAAAATATGTTAGTAGGGACTTAAATGAAATTTTTTAGGGATTTTTGTGAAACTTTTGTAGTTTACGCCACGTGTTAAATTTCTGTTGGTTTGACTTTTCCATTTTTTCAGCATTTTTGCCACATGAGCGCGAGTGAACTCCACTCTCCAGCATAAGACTAGGCAAGTCCGCTTCAACGGGGTTATGATATATAGATTTGCCAACTTCAAATTCACACTTGAAAGTTTGGGTGACCAAGGGTGGTTAAATCCAACTTTAGGGGATTCGTATGTATTAGGCCTATATATATCTACTCTTTCTTCCATTGTTTTGTTTTAAACCATGGTGTCAAGAGTGTTTCCAAAGGAAACTTCGAGATATTAGCAAACCGCACTTGTAGAAAAATAAGGTTTCCCTAAAAAATTCTCAATCTAAACTTGAAGGTTTTTTAAAAAAAAAATTGACTCATTGGGTTTACAATAATAACAAAGAAAAACCTCATCTCACTCCGCCCTTATATGGACTCTAACTCATGGCCTCTAGGCTCACAGCTTCAAGGCTCAGCCACTAGACCAAGCCTTTTGCCACTAAACTTGAAGGTTAACAAACCCAAATTGAGAGAAAAAATTTCCATTGAATTTTTTTTTTTTTTGTAAGAAAGAAAAGAATAAGAACAAGTTATGAAGCAATAAGCCTTGGGAATATCACTCCCACAATGTCTTGACGAAGGATATCACGAACACTAGGAATAGGAGCATCGAAAAAGAAGCATCCAATAGGAAGAGTTGCACCATGAGCCGCTAAATGATCTGCATAACGATTTCCCTCCTGTTACACATGTTGAAGCCTAACCGTCCAATCTCGTTGAATTAGCCTCCTTATCTCGACAATGATTGCAAAATTCGCATTGACCCCATTATCTTCCCTAGTTATCATATCAACCACATACCTACTATCAACCTCAACCACCAACTTCCTCACCCCTAAGTCCCACTCAAGCAATAAACCATCAAGCACCCCCCATAGCTCCGTGCTAGCAACAGAACACCGCCCTATATTCCTAGCATAACCCCCTAACCATCGGCCATTAAGGTCTCGTAATATCCCCTCCCCCCCCCCTCGCGACGAAGCCCTATAGTTCGCTCCTACAAACGAGCAATCACTATTAAGTTTGATCCAATCTTCTAGCGGTGCTGACCACCAAATTTGACTCCACGCGCAATCTATCTTATCATTCCCTCCACACCTCTCGGCCTTGATGAAAGCTTCCCCCATCCCCGCCGCTTACGCCACTAGAGAAGAGATCATTTGCTCAATATCTTCAAAAACGAATAGGTTCCTCCTCCTCCAAAGCAACCAATAAGAGATGCCAAAAAATAATCCCCAATTATGAAAGCCAAATTTATGCTTTTCCCATAAGTTACTACTCATCCATATGAACAAATCAATGCTCAAAAACCCAGTGACTTCATCCTCCCCAACAATACCACCCCACATTTCCCTAGCCGTTGGGCACACTCGTAGAAAATGCGAGAGACTCTCAGATGAGTCATGGCACCTACTACAAGTCGTGTTAGTAGTCAGATGCCTCCTCCCCCACTCCTCATTAGTCAAAAGACGGTTTAAAACACAGCCATAGGAAAGTCTTAACTCTTTCCGACCCACGCCAATTCCACACCACTCTCCATTCATCACTCGAACCCCCCTCCCACACTCCTCAATAAGCTGAAAATAGGCTAATTTTACTGAAAAGGAGCCCGACGAGGTACCATTCCAATAACATTTATCAACACTGTCACCCTCTAAAGGAACCCGACAAGCAGCTATAGTAAACAAGACCAAACATGGCAGCTTTTCCTTGAATAGATCCCAATCCCAATCCCAATCCCAATCCCAATCCCAATCCCTATTATCCTTCCTCATATCATGAACACTAACATTGAGCTCATCAGGAGAGAGAACAAAAGTAGATAACAAGCACAACGGACCGAGGTCCCCCACCCAAGCGTTAGACCAAAATCGAATACCCACACCCGATGACACGCTCCACTTCACCCCAAGCATAACGTCATCCCTTACTTGCACCAAAGCACGCCATATCTTTGAAACGTATTGACCTAGACGGATCTGAGTGGTCAGGAAATTACCACAACGATACTTTCCCAATACCACTCTAGCCCATAATGACAAGGAGTCAAATAAAAGAGCAAGCCCAAGCTTCATAAGGAAAGCAGAATTCATTAACTTTGGTTTTTTAATCCCGAGACCACCCTCATAGAGTGGCTTACGAACATCTTTCCAATTCACCAAGTGGATCTTCCTACTCTCACTCGACCCTCTCCACAAAAATCTTCTCACAATTTCCTCAATGTGATAACACACTGACTCGGGTAACCTTACCGTTTGCATCGTATAGTAGAAAAGGACCTCTTTTACTAGCGTAAGCCGACCTGCAAAGGACAAGGAGTGAGCATTATAATCATTGAGGCGAGCCGAAACTTTCTCTATCAATCCTGAAAATTTCCCTACTTCTGCTCGACCCTCTAAAAACGGAATACCCAAATAGGAGCCTAAACACCTCGAAACTCGAAACCCAATATGATGTTGAAATGTATAAAGTTATAAATTATCTTTACGCATCAACATAAAGACACCATTTATAGACTTTTTACTAATCTTAATACTAATATAATAAGGAAAGATAAATAATAAAATAATAATAAATAAATCCTAATACTAATCTAATAAGCAATAATGTAAATAAAATGTTTAAATTAATCCATATTTGACATGGACTAAAATACTAATAAACAAATAAAATAATAAAGGGTTATTTTGTGGTGACTTTGTTTTTTCCTTACTTTACCTCTATCACCATGAGATTGAATTTCATCTCACTGATCCAATGGTGATGAATAGCAAAGTTACTTTAACTTTGTTAAAAAAAATTAACATATATGTACACCAAATAATAAATATATATATCTAATTTGTGTCCTTGTTATAGAGCAATGATTAGAGATTTTATTTAACTTACAATAATTATAGAGAAATAATAACAGATTATATTTTTCACAACCCGATAGCATATTATAAATAAGAGTAAGAAGAAAATAGAGCAAAGCAAACATTCACCATATTCTTCTTCTTCTATAACCTACACGAAAATGGGTACCCCAGCTGACCGATTGAAAGAAATGAAAGCTTTCCATGAAACAAAAGCAGGTTGTAAAGGCCTTCTGGATGCTGGAATTACTCAACTCCCTCGCATTTTCCACTGTCCACCATCTGAAATACACAAGTATCCAATTGCTGGACCCGAAGTTTGTTCACAGTTTCCTATCATTGATCTTAAAGCTCCGCGAGGAGAAATTGTCCAGAAAGTAGGAAAGGCTTTACACGATTGGGGATTTTTCCAAGTGATAAACCATGGAATTCATATGAATATAATGAATGAGACATTGGAGGGTGTCAGGAGATTTCACGAGCAAAAGCCTGAAATGAGGAAGGAATTTTATACTCTTGATGTGTCCCAAAACGTTGCTATTTTTCCAACAACTTTAATATGTTTAATTTTCCTCATGCTTTCTGGAGGGATGATTTAAATATTAAATTAACTCCTAATGGTGCTACTCCGGAAGATATTCCAGCACCCTGCAGGTAGCAGACATAACTATTATTTCATGCTTCATAAAATAGCTTATAGGAATTTATAAAATGACAAAAAAAATGTTGGTGTATGATGCTAAAGGAAGGTGTGTTATATGTCTTTTTACTTGGTCAACAATTAAGGGTCAATTTCGCATTATTTTCCCATTGCTAAAACATGTTGTATCAGGAAAAGTTTGGCGCAGCTGTTATGGTTACAAAAAGCAAAGCCAAACTGACGCTAAGTGCTTATGAGATGCTTAAAATTAATAACTAACCTATTACAAGTTACTATAAATACTTAACATGTTCTCGAGTCAAGGTGCCCGCCCGAGCCCGCTACGGCTTGCACACTCATTTTATTAAAAAAAAGCTCGTCCAAAGTCCGAGTATGTTAATCCAAAATTTTATTGGTCGGACTTGGTTTTTATATAAATACTCAAGTTCAGTCTAACGAATAATAATTTTATTAATTATATATTTATATGTTATATTTAATAAATGTTTTACATTTTTATATTTTAGATTGAACTTTAAAACAAAACTATAATTAGCCTTATTTTTTATTAAATAATTCAATTAAAGAATAATTTATAGTGTGCTTTTGACATTGGTATAAAATTTGTCTTTTTCTTTCTATTTCATTCACCTAAAAAGTTAAAAGAAAAACTATTTATGAGTCGTGGCCCGAGTTTGAGAATGACATCGTAAGCCTAGTCCGGGCTCAAAATTTTAAGGTATGGGCCTGGTCGGACTTGAGTTAAAGTTTTTAATCAAAAGTCCGGCAAGGCTTGGAGGTTAATACAATACTTAAAACTTCTTATAAGTTTAAAAATGTTTATAAGTTATTTTGGTGAGGTTATATGCCGTGAGAAACATCCTCTGAAAATGAACGCTGTAACTGGATAACAAAATTTGTATAATACACAAATTTAGCAAATTATGGTTGAAGTTATACAGGTTAGTATCCAAATGAGTTGATATCTTTATCCAATTAATAGATAGTGTTAGTGTTGATCTCGTAACGTGACAATAAGGTACCCAACAAATAACAATCCATTTTTATACCTTTAATGGTTTATATTCTTGAATTGTATACACAACAAACAACCGTTGATTTGATTATGCAGAGAAATTCTATTCGAATACGCAAAATACATGGAGAAATTTGGAATAACCTTGATGGAGTTGATGTCGGAAGCACTGGGTTTGAACAAAAACTACTTGAAAGAAATGGGCATTGGCGATAGTTTAAGCTATTTGATCCAATACTTCCCATCGTGTCCACAGCCAGAAAAAACATTAGGTGTAGGCCATCACCAAGACAAGATCTTTTTCAATGCTCTCCTTCAAGACGACTACAACGGTCTTCAAGTTTTTCATAACAAACAATGGGTTGGTGTTCCCAAAACTCCCGGTGCTCTCACCATTAACCTCGGTGATCCTATGCAGGTATATACCTTTTTGGATCTGACATGTTGAAATTGCATATCTCCTATCTGACGTATTCAGTTTTTGTATAGCTGATATCAAATGATAAGTTCAAAAGCTCGGACCATAGAGTGAAGGTAAGCCATCACGCAAGGAACTATTGTCTGAAGAGAATCCTGCTAAATACAGAGAAACTACGGTTAAGGAATACTATTCTGTCTACTATGCTGAAGGCCTTAATGAAAACTCTGCTCTGCGGCATTTTAGGGTTTGAATAAATAGCTTGTTTGTGTTTTTTTTTCTTTTTTGTGGGAGCTCTAAGAAATTAAATAAACAAATAATGTTGATTGAGTGAAATGGTGAGTCAACTGTGTGTTAAACAAATTAGTTTATCATTTTAATGAACTTTCTGTGTGAACGTTTGAGTGTTTAGTTTGATAAAAAAAATATAATTATTGTGTTTTTTATTTCGATATTATAACCGTTTATCAACGTAGACTCTGGTGTTGGATTTGGCATATTTTACCGATATATTACAATTTTAAATGGAATAAGATTGCAGAGCATGATTTTTTCTATATTTGTTTTATCATTCTAGCACTGAATTTATTTAGATTTTAGAGGTTACTAGTTCAAACTACGACCGAAGTGCGTGGGAATTTTTATTTCTATTTAAGGTAAGTGGACAGTTTATTTTAAAGAAAAGTGATGCAAAACAGCAAAGTAATTATTAATTTATTATTTGTAAAAAGATATAAATAATTTGTTTGTTGGTGTTGTTATAATTATTAAGAGATTGGGAAAATCAAGAGAAAGCCCAAAGCACCATTCAATAGATAAGAAACTGAGACCCGGGCTTGTCCTATAGATCTTTTGGGCCATTGAATTAACCAAAATGCCTATTCTCTATCCCGAATCTTTTTTGATTACTTTTTGCCATTTGCGTATGGGACTTGTTTGTCATCCTTATTTTGGAAAAAATTCTATTTAATTTATTTATTTTTTATCCAAAAATTTATAAATAAATATATTTTTTACTGAAGAATATAGTCTATTATATAAATCAGAGACAATAACAGCTCCAATTAAATGTGGACATAATCCCCCTACATGTTAAAGAATCAGCTGCTTTAGCTAAAAACTTTACAGCATAATTCACAGACCGAAAAACATAGACAATTTAAAAAGAGTAAAAGCAAGCCAACAACTACCAGAGTTAAAACACCTGACAAAACAAAACAAACACCAACATACTAAACTTGCTTATACATCAAGACAAGCATGCCCTTGGGCAAGACTTAGTAAGAAAACAAAAGATAAACGTTGCATCCTATATTTTCTTAACCTCCAACTAACGATTTTGAAAATCCACAACCATAAGAATATTTGCTTGCGCCATAACATTAACCAGGATTGCAGATCTGAAACGATCTTGCTGAAGGGAGATAAACCTGGGTGTCTAATGTGAAAGATCAACAAGTATCTTGTCTTAAGGCGGATGGTGTCCAACCTAGTTGTAAATCAAGATTGAGTTATGCAGCAACAAATCCGTGATTGAAGAAGACGACCGTGTGTGAAAAATAAAAAAATATTTGGATGCAGGTTATTCCCACACCTAAATAAGAAAAAGAAAATAAAAGACAAGAAAACAAAGAATGGGGAGAAAAAATCTTGTTTAGACTTTTTCTCCCTCCCTAATAAACAAACTTACAAGCGGAGGAGATGAGAGCTCTTAGACGACTAGGGTTTTTCTGTTAGTATAAATAAATATAATTTAAAACTTCAAATTCATATTTATTTTTATGAAATCTGCAGGATGCCAGGTGCTATGAAACAATACATAGCGTATTATCTAATTTTAAATCTCAAAATAATTATACATGTTCAAGCCGTGAACAAATCAACATCGCCAATCCTATGATGCGCCACAGTTAGATTCGAAAAAGGCAACCACAATATTGTCATACACAACAAAGTCGTGTGTGTCATTTCGTTACTCGTATATTCCAACAATTGATTACCATTTACTTGTCATAGTTTAATAAGTGACCATATTTCTTTTATCGTTAAAAAGATTTTATAGTAAGTGACAAAAGTATATTGATAGAGACACTCTAAAATTTAAATTTGTCAATAAAAAAATAAATTAATGATGAATTGTTAATTTGTCCCAATTTAGCTACTAATAATGTTGAAATCATGTGCATAGCGGAAAAAGCGCACAAATGCATATTTCTGTAGTAATAGTTCTTGAATCTTTAGGCCTGAAATTGAAATTTTCGTTCCGTGATCTTGAGTGTCATCAACTATGACAACTAATAAAGTGCTCTTCTTCACCAGTACGATGACAAACCTCTATTCACTTAGGCAGCTATCTTCCGCAAAATATTTTTTTTGCGTGTTTAGTTTTCTGGTACATTATGTTACTGGATTACAGGTTATATGCTTTACAAAATTCTAAGCTAAATTAAAAATGAAGCATGATATTTTTGGGTATGGCTGGCAGCTTCACGTGACCACCTTCTGTTGTCTCTTGTGTGTTCATGATTGCAAATATGTATGCTCCCTTTATTTTTTTTCTTTAACGAGAATGTGATCTTTAGTTAAATATCTTTAGCTTAATGTGATCTTTAATTAAAAGCTCAAAGCAAATCTTTTCCATGTGACTTCTCTTTATCTTTCTTCTTTAAACTCTTTTTTCATCATTTTACACATCTAATTATTCATCAATTGCAGCATGCAATTAATTTTTTTATTACCGATAAAAAAAACATGTATAAAATTTTATTTTTTCAATAATGAAAAAATAAGGGCAAACTTAAAAAAAAAGTACCATGTGGTTTTACTAATTTGTAAAATGTGGTCTAAGAAATTCCTTCTGCAAAATGGGGTCTGTTGTTTTAAAAAACTAGCAAAAAGAAGATTCTCGATATTAAACTATCTCACGACAATGAGTAATCTTGTTCGTTTTTATCTGAAATTTTATAGATTGTTTAATAAAAATGCAATACACATCAGTGATAATTTTTGAAACTTTTTTAATGGTGCAAATATTATTTTAATTACTATATAATGATAAACTTTAAAAATCATAAAAAAAAATGGAGAAATCTTCGAAACGTTCTCAAATCGTGACGAATTATTTTTAAATAATATTGTTAAATTATGAAAATATTGAATTGATTAAAATATCTTCTGTAACATGACTATTCTTTAAAAAATATTTTTTATTCTCCTTTTACTAATTTTTTGAAATCACATACCTTATTTTGCAAAAAAAAATTCTCATACCTCATTTTACGAATAAGTGAAACCACATGGTACTTTTTTAAAGTTTGCTCTAAAAATAATTTATGGTTAACTCAGGACAACGTTAATTCGAACAAAAATAGAGAACATGTTAATACAAAAATGCACAAGTACAAATTAGTTCTATCAAATTAAATTTAAATGTTAAGGTCAAAATCAAAAAGTACAAATCAATAAATTGATTTTATGTATTTATATGAATAATTAACCGTATTTCTCAGGCATTAATTAGTCTACACCCATTATTAATCTCTTTATTAATTATTTCTAATAAAAAATTTATGTGTCATTAAAATCTTCAATATGTGGTTGATATATATAGGTGTCACGCTTTTGTGCCCTACACACTCCATATATCCTTCCAGCCTTTTGTGATATTGAAGTTTCTCAATTATTTGAACTGTTTTCTCCTTTTTAGAAAAGAAAGCTGACGAAATTAAGAACACTGATTTCGTCATTATTCAACTTTCATTGATCGATAGTCAATTAGAAAATTAAGACATGTTATCTGCTAATTGGAATTATGTCGATAGATCCAACTTTGATTTGATTAATCAACTGATTTTAAAATGATGCATGAAGACAAATTTATTCCTTATAAGGAACGAATAGCCCGTCGTCACTCTTCTAATTCTAATTTCTTGCATTTTATTTTTTTCTGCATTAAAAGAGACAGGCAACCTTTGTTCGAATGATTAGGGCACGTAAACTAATGTTCATTGTTATTGCAGTTGTTATGTTTGTTGTTGGAGTTATTTTACCATGACTTTGTTTTTTTTTCTTACTTTGCCACTTTTGTCATTGAATTAAGTTTCATCTCATTAATTTAATAGTGATAAAGTATAAAGTAATTTTTACTTTATAAAAATAAAGTCACTGTAGCTTTCACCTTGTTATTGATGATAATGTTTTTTAAAAGAACTAAAAACGCATTGTAACTAAACACATGAAATTAATGTCTTAACAACCGTGGGTATATAAATATATATACACACACTCAATGTAAGTGGTGGGAGGTCCTAGGTTCAATACCTAACATCTTCAAAATTTCTAATTATTCAAAAAAAATATATATACACAATTAATTGTGTTTAGATTATATATTTAAATTCTCCACTAAACTTCTAAACTTCTATTGGGAGTTTGATGATTTGGAGATATTTCATATATTGTTATTTTTATCTATTGAGAAATTACAGCTTAAATTGTTTATTTAAACATACAATAGAACCATCTAGAACATTTAAATGAAAACCAAATTACAATTCCCTTAAATATCTCTTCAAGTGTGAATTATTTTAAATGGTGTTCTTCTTCCTTCCTTTCTCTTGGGATGACTCTTCCGTTACAATAGTGAAAAAAGATATGACATCGGTTATTTTCCTGAATTGATATCGATTTCTAAACTAGCACCAATACTGTAATGGCAAAGGCGTAAATTGTAACTAAAAGAGGATGTCAATGCAGTCCAAACAATTTTTTTAAAAATAAAAGAAGGAAAATTAGCATCGGTACTTAGTGAGAGCAGACTCTAATGTAATTAAGAAATAACAAAAGAAAAATTAAGAAAATGATGATTGGCATCGTTACTTATTGAAAACTGTCTCCAATGTAATTAAAAAATAACAAATGTGCCCACTAAAATCATGAACGAATGCATTAGAGAAATGAATTCATTCTCACTTTGGCAATGACATGTGAATCGCCAACATATTCACCTGCTTGCAAATTTATTCTTAATGTCGCACATTTGAATCGGAAATGACTTAACCAGTCTATAAACTTAAGAAATCAAATTCAAACGATTAAGTGTGTGATTAATCACCATTAGACACACTTAATTAGTAATAGCATTTGATAGTGGTGTAGGTACGTACGTAGCAAGACCAATTAATGATGATTAGGTAGTTCAAATGTTGACTGTAGATGGATCAAGTAAAATACTAATATGAAAGCAAACGAAATCTTCAGAAAGCCAAAAACAATGCAATTAAATTGACAGAGAGAGAGGACAAGGATTTAATTATGCAAAATATTTTGTAGGTTACGAAGATGATATCCTTCCTACTTGATTTGATTGCTAATCTCTATATTACTTTTAGAATTTCTGCTAATTAGATACAATTAGTAAAGGAAATATATCATTATGACCCTAATATCCACGTGTGTTGATAGATTAATTACAGCACTGAAAAGGTATTTTCCCAGTAATTTGATCGTACCAATTAAGCTTACTCACATTATATGGATTCCAATCTGGTGTGCTATGTATTATATTTTCTTATTTAAGTTTTTGTTTTCAGATTTTTTTTTTCAATGTATTTTTTTTTTTATATGTCTAATACATAGTAAAATTTGAATAGGGAATAAAAGGGAACACAGTTGAGGACAACATATTTAAATCCATATATATAAACATATATTTTTTCTCTTTGATTGCAATTTTTGTGGGTGGAAGTAATGATTCATTCAATATTGGACTTTTGGTTTTAAGAAATATACATGGCGTAATTGAAATTAAGTAGGAAAATTTAACACATATTAAAATTTGAATGAAAGATATGGAAATGGACACATAATTGGGGATGACACATTTGAATCCTTTGTAATTGCATTTGTCTTAAAATAAAATATAAAGGAACTAAATTTATAGATTTTTCTAATACATATTGAAATATATGATAATGTATTAAAACTAATTATCCATGCAACTGAATTTCTAAGTCTAGAAAAGCAATTAATGAGAATATAGATTAAGGATACAAATTCAAAAAATATATGTAGTGGTCTTGGATTCACTTATAGCCAGTTAATTAACAACAATGTATACCATATATGCATTTGGAAAAGTATAACTATAATGCAGTTGATAGCAATTTTTTACTGATTGAAGTTAGAATTTAGTTATAAAAATAATTTGACAATATTTTTAAACCGTCCATCTCCCTAACACATGCATATATACACACGAATTGCATTCACACAAGTGATAAAAAAAATGATACATTATTTTAATATAGACTTTTTTTAGTAGTGGAAATTGAAGTTGTAAGCTCGTGATCTAAGGACCGAGATGAACAATCACCACGTTGAATTCAATTTAACTATTATTTGCTTAACTTTTTTAATATCTAAGTTATTTACAGGTTTAA
This sequence comes from Euphorbia pulcherrima, assembly GCA_947683365.1. Classification (NCBI taxonomy): domain Eukaryota; kingdom Viridiplantae; phylum Streptophyta; class Magnoliopsida; order Malpighiales; family Euphorbiaceae; genus Euphorbia; species Euphorbia pulcherrima. The sequence continues at coordinate 25,485,305 of CANTUS010000009.1, forward strand.
ATCAATGATGCAGAACGAAGAAATCAAACGAATAAGGATGAGGTTTTGTTGCGCTGCTTGGCTAGATGCTCCGATTTGGACCATTCAGGTGTCTATTTTGGGTGGAAACAAGCTTCTAAGAAGAATTCATGGTTACACCATAAGCTCGATGCTGTTTTGGTCAAATTCAAACTCTAAGAGCTTCGAATTTTGGATTTATTGTAAAATCCAAAAATTATTAGTATTTTAATTATTTTATTTTATTTAGGAAGTTTAATTTTATTAGGATCCATTATTTTGTTAGGATTAGAATTTCTTGTTCTTTTAGGATTTAGAGTTTCTTGATTTCTTATTCTTTTAGGATTAGAATAAATAGCCTATATAAAGGGCTATGATGTAAAAAATTATTCAGTTTAAGTTTTTGTTTTCTTGATTACCCATCAATAAAAAGTGTATTCTTATTAAAATTTTCTAAAATTCTTAGAGAGTATCTAGGTTTTTTAGAAGGTCTAATCATCTTAGAGAATATCTAAGATTGTTAGAAGAATTGACTTCCCGCGACTTGCGAGATCAAAGGAATTCAGTTATTTATTTGATGTATTCTTTCCGCTGCATCAGTTGGTATCAGAGCCTAATTCACACTAAGGCACCGACGAAGGTATAGTGACAGCCGAGGAAGAGGAATTGACCACCACACTATTTGCGTCAGCGAGAATCATATTTATCCTTTAAAAAAATTTTAGTACGAGAGATAGGTTCGGACTATGGTTCCGCAGATAAGGGAGTGTAGTGTTGCTAAGATAGCTAAGCAAGAGGATCGTTTTCGTCGAAGAATGAAAGCGACGTTTGACAATTTCGCTAAGGAGGTGAAGGATATCATTATCGAAGAGTTTCGCAAGTTCGGTACTGACTTACTACGTGAGTTGAGGAACACACAAAAAGAAAAGAATTCAAATTCTTACTACAATAAAGTCAAAGTTAGGGAACATGACTATTATGAACAATTCTCCCAAGACAATGTTAATGATTCTACAATACCATCTATTGTAGATGAAATCCCTATTTTGTATGAATATGGTGATACAGGGGATAGCATTGATTATATTAAGGAATCAATTGTTGATCCGACGCTTACTCCAGAGATTGAAAAAATAAACAAGGTCCCTATAATATTTTTAAACTTACAAAATCAGCTAAATACTTTTTAAGTTCCAACTCTCAATTCGTAAGTTTCGAATAATATATATACATTCATTTTTTTGACAATTCAATATTTTTAAATAATGATTTGTTCAATAAATTGTTTGTTGTGGCTAACATTGAGAAGATAATGCCTCGGATGACGAAAATTCAAGGACGAATTTTATTCAACTTGGGGAGAATGATGCATAATGAAGAAATAAAACGAATAAGGATGAGGTTGTGTTGCGCTGTTTGGCTGGATGCTCCGATTTGGACAATTTAGGTGTCTATTTCGGGTGGAAACAGGCTTCTAAGAAGAGCTCATGGTTATAGCATGAGCCCGATGTTGTTTTGGCCAAATTCAAACTCTAAGAGCTTCGAAATTTGGATTTATTATAAAAATTCAAAAATTATTAGTATTTTCGTTATTTTATTTTATTTAGGAAGTTTAATTTTATTATGATTCATTATTTTGTTAGGATTAGAATTTCTTCTTCTTTTAGGATTTAGAGTTTCTTAATTTCTTGTTCTTTTAGAATTAGAATAAATAACATATATAAAGGGCTATGATGTAAAGAATTATTCAGTTTAAGTTCTTGTTTTCTTGATTACTCATCAATTAAAAGAGTATTCTTATTAAAATTTTCTAAAATTCTTAGAGAGTATCTAGTTTTTTAGAAGTCCTAATTATCTTAGAGAGTATCTAAGATTGTTAGAAGAATTGACTTCCCGTGACTTGCAAGATAAAAGGAATTCAGATATTTATCTTGTGTCTTCTTTCCACTGCATCAATCAATATGTGATTGAAAATAATATTTAGGCTACCATAAGGTTGTGCATATAAATACATGTCAAATTTAAATTTAGTGCATTAGCATACATACTTATTGATTTATGATACTATGTGCTATTCTTTTTAATATAAATAGTATTTTCGGTGGTAAAGGTTTGGTTTAGTGGTTGAGTCTTGAAGTTGTGATTCTAGAGGTCGTAGGTTCGAGTTTACACTCGGGTGGGGTAGAATAAGGTTTTCTTTTGATATTATTGTAAGCCCATATGAGGCAAATTTTTTTAAAAAATTTATAAATAACAGGGCCAGCCCTGAGCATAGGCCAATGGTGCGACGACCTAGGGCTCAAGAGTGAAGGGGGCCCAAAATTACACACACCTATATGCCGGAAAAAGTCACCGAAAAAAGTTCGGTGATCGGAAAATAACCGCCGGAGAGTGGTGGTCGTCAGAGAGTGGTCGAAGATTGATGGCCGGAGAATGGTGGTCGGAGGCAGGATTGGTGGCCGGAGGCAGAGCGTCTCTCTCTTCTTTCTCTCTCTAGGCTTTGCTTATTTTTTGCTTCTGCCCTTCATTAAGCAGCATCACGCCTTATAAAGGCCTCAAGCCGGTTTAACCGGTAAAAGTGACCGGTTGAAGCGGTCATTTGGTAGCCCGTCTTTTGAAGACCGAATGAAGCGGTGTCTGGTAGCTAAAGCTTTTATTTTGGCTTTAGTGACTCTAGAAAATCCCCAATGGAGTTTTCGTTTATGCTGATCGTATCATCGGGACTTTGAGCATCTTCATATAGCCAGTCAAAGGGGTTGGTAGAAAAGTTTATCTTCTCTTTTCCTTTGCTGGAGGAGGCTTCAATCTTGTCCTTTTTGCCTGGAGATGTGTCCATCGGAGAGGATTCATTGTTTTTCCTTTTAGGAGAGTCGTGTATAATAATCACTTTAGATTGGGGAGCAGAATGAGGTGTTTTAACCTTTGAATTTAAAAAATTTGTCATCTGAGCTTTAAGCTCTTCTTCAGTCATTTTCTCTAGAAGGCTTTCAAAAAGATTTGGCAAAGGGATAGAGGGATCTGCTTTGTCAAGATCTGAGGGTCTTCTAAAGATTATTAATTTCTCAAAAGAATACACTGAGGGTTTTTCGAAGAATTCAAACTTATCCCACCATTTAATGGCGATTTTTCTAACTAACCAGGGTAGCTCACTTTCATTGGGTGGAATTTGAGATAGTTGCTCTCGTTGTTTATGAATGACATCATAGTCTCATTTGAGAATCCATGGGACTTTATAAAATACAGTGAAGAGCAACCTAGTGAAGTTACAAGATCCGTTTTGAACACAGAACTGGTTAAAAATTTCCCTCACCCTTTTAGGGAGGCAGATGGGAAATAATCCCCACTGCTGGAACCAATGATGGAACCAATTTGGAAAAGTTTTAGTTGGTTTAACCAACTGGAATTGTATGAATCAACTAAATTTCCGAAAGCTGTTGTTCTACAACAAAGCTTGGGACCAGGCTTGAATATAATCAAAATAACTATAAGTTATTTGACTGCTCCTATGCATGAAGAACAAATCATTTTCCCATTCTTCGGGAGCTATAATCTTTAAGATCGTGAATTTGGCAAAAGCCCATTCATTTCCGTTTCTTTTCATTGGTTCGAATTTAATTGAACATGTGTCCTCTAAAACTGTTAAATAGAAACCATAATCTTTGGGAAGGAAAGGAACAGTTGAGTGGTTTCTAGTATAGAACGTGGCTATTTCGTAGGGTTCAAGCCGATTGTACCTGTTTTCAACAGGACAGATGTAAATAAAGTTTGTGGGTATGAATGGCCACTTTTCTTCCTTTAAGGATTCTGGTTCTAATGATATTTGATATGAATCATCATTGTACGAATCATCTCTACTTTCAGCAGAAAGATTTTCTATCGGTTGTGTCCTTTGCGGAGTCCTACGTTGAGGTCTATGTTGAGATATGCTCCTTTGAGGAGCTCTTTGAGAGCCTTGCGAGGACTGTCCTTCAAACCTTTTTAGGTTGAGGTTATTTTTCTTTGAATTCATTTCCTGCAAGAAATTCTCTAGTCAAAAAATCTGGTAAGGAGTTTTCAACTCCATTAATAAATTCAATGTCAAAATCGAACACAAACAAGATAGCTTGCCATTTAGCAAAAATCTGTTTAGAAGCTATGTTTTTAATATCTTTAGTTAACACATCTTTTGCACTTTTACAGTCAATCCTTAAAAGGAATTTCTGGTTTATTAAATCAGATTCGAATTTCTAAATACATAGAACAATAGAAAGAATTTCTTTCTTAATAGTGGAATAGTTAGCTCTAGCTCCTACCCAAATTCCACTAGTAAATCTAACTAAAGATTCAATTTCATTGATTCTTTGCTCAAGAATACCCCCGTAATCGAGGTCTGATGCATCGGTTTCAACGATTTTAAAAGTATCAGGGTGTGGTATAGCTAAACAAGGAAGAGATTTAACTGTTAACTTAATTCTTTGAACTGCCAAAGTATGACTTTTAGTCCACTCAGGAGGATTTTTTCTTAGCCGTTCAAATAACGGTTTTGCATCTAAAGCATAATCTTTATAAAAGTCAGCTACGTAGTTTAGACTACCAAGAAAGTGTTGAAGCTGATTTTTGTCTCTGATTTCATCAGGGAATTTGCTACCAAATTCGATAGCCCTATCAATTGGAATACACGTACCATTTTCAATGGTATGACCTAAAAATCTGATATTAGTTTGGAAAAGTTTAACTTTTCTCGCAGAAATGACTAATCCATTTCTTTTAACTAAATCAATAAACAGCTTTAAGTGTTTGAAGTATTGTTCAATATCCTTTGAGAATATAAGAACATCATTAATGTAAATGATGGAAAAAGATGAATAACAGTTAAAAATGTCATTCATAATTTTCTGATATTCAGAATGGGCATTTTTAAGCTCAAAAGGCATGACATTCCATTCAAAGTGACCAAAAGGGACGGTAAAAGCAGTTTTATACCTATCCTTTTCATCAATCTGAATTTGCCAAAAACCAGATTTCATATCAAATTTAGAGAAGATTTTAGCTTCGTAGAGTCTGTTTAGCAAATCCTTTTTATTTGAAAGTGGGTACCTAATCCATCTTAAAACCTTGTTTAAAGGTTTATAATTAATGACAAGTCTAGGAACACCACGTTCAAGTTCAGCTGCGTTTTCAACGTAGAAAGTATGACAGCTCCAAGGGCTATGACTATTTCTAATAAGTCCTTTTTGCAAAAGATCATTAATTTCTGTTTACAGATTTCTAAATGTCTTGGAGACATAGCAATAGGTCTAGCTTTTGTAGGAATAAACCGTTCATTAAAATCTGGCTCATAAGGAAGCATCATAATATGCTTCTTTCTTTCCCAAAAAGCAGAGGGAAGATCTGAGCAGATTTCAGAAATAATTAATTGCTACAAATTTTCAATCCTTTTCTTTAAGATAGGATTTTCAAGCTTAGTTTTTAAGACTTTAAAATCTACTTCATTTTTAAGAGAAGCAACAAATTTTTCTTTATGTAATATTTTTTGTTTTAAAACATTTAGAGTTTTACTCTTGGGCTGAGAAATAAATTCAAACATAATCTCCTTACTAACGATTTCAGTTGAAATTCTCCCTTTTGAAATCTTGAAAGGAAATAAACTATGTAAATACGGATTTCCCAAAATAACGGTTTGATTTAAATTTTTTACCATTATAAATGGTATTTCAAGACAAAGACCTTTATTACAAATGACATCATTGTTTAATTTGAAATTAACAGAAAGTTTTTCGCCATTAGCAGTATGTAATTGTTCAAGGGTCTTAGTAAAATATTTTGAAGGAATTAATCCTTCTAGAGAAAATGACTGAAGAAGAGCTTAAAGCTCAGATGACAAATTTTTTAAATTCAAAGGTTAAAACACCTCATTCTGCTCCCCAATCTAAAGGGATTATTATACACGACTCTCCTAAAAGGAAAAACAATGAATCCTTAAGATTGTTATCTAAAGACAGAGATTTAATCTACTGTTTAACTCTACATTTATAACAAATAATATTTGGAAGAATTTCATTCTTTCGGGGTTTCTTAGAAGATAAAGCATTTTTAAAATGCCTTCTTTTATTAAATTTTGGTTTTAATGTTTTAGAAGACCTTTGATCCTTCTGTTCATTAAAAAAACTTTTTTCTTTATGGACTGATTTTTTAGACCTTTTCTTAATAGGATTGGATCCTAACTGTTCGCAAAAAGACCCCAAAATTTTCTCTCCAGAGAACCTTTCGCTTTGAGCTTGCCTATAAATTTTTAATTCATTGCAGAGAAGTAAACCTTCAGCTACTATTTCAGCTGAGATTTCAACGTAGGTAAGAGAAGCATAAGGAATAGTAACATTGTACTTATTCTTTATTCTGTCTCTTACTCTATCTGCAAAAAGTCTAGGAAGTCCGAAAATGAATTTCTCTTTCCAGAAATCCTGAGTACAATCGTCTCGAGTATAAACTGCACTCAAGAAAACATCCTTGTACCATTTAAATTCAGATAAATCTCTACAGCGCAAGTTCATTAACTGCTCTGTAGTTTGTTCAAAGAACGAGGATGTAGATCCTAAAAAGTGAAGGATCAGAGTATAGATGAGAACATTGACAGCATCAGGGGCTTGTCTGTTCCCTTCAATTTTAACTGCATTAAGAATATTATTCTTAGATTCATTCGAAACGTAAAAATCCCACCAACCTTTAAGTTGGCCAGTAAAGCCAGCAATTATTGCTTCAGCAATACTTCTATCGTTATTATTGTGTATCCTAGAGGCAGAGGCATACATCAAGATATACTGAATAATATTTTTTATCTGATATTCAGACAATCTATCAATATTCCATTCTTCTATGGCTCTTCCATCAAAAGATACCATAGATGGCATGAACTCTTCATACTGTAAATTAACAGGTGAAGGTCTAGGATAGTAAGGTTTATCAGAAGAACCTTTAGAGTGGTAAATTTTATTTACCTGATTACTATTATCAATTTTTAAGTTTTGAAATAAAGCTTGAAGTTTATCAACTTCAGAATCATTGAAACTTTCAGTTTCAGAAGGACTATCAGAAAAAGTAAAATCTTCTTTAACCCTTTTAGTTAAAGGGGCAATTTCTTTAGGTTCAAATTGAACTCCCTTTTGTTTTTTTATCAACAGGAATTAAAGCAAGACGTTTAGTGATTTCATCAACTAATTCGTTTTGAAATTTATCAAATTTAAAGTCTAATTTTTCATTAGAAGTTGGTTTAAGTAAAATTTATAGCTATTAATATATACATAGATTACATTATCAAAATATTAGATATATATTAAATATTATAATATAATAAATAAGGGTCATATTTAAATTTGATTTGTAATTTTTCTTTGATTAGATTCTATCTTTAATCTATTTTCTTTAATTCTTTTCTTTCATTAATACCCATTTGTTTTAAAATTTTCACTAAATTATTGTGTTTCATTTATTATTTTCAAAATTTACATATTTCTTTGCTTAATCCCTAAATATATGAATATTTGTAAAACTTACCTATTTTTTTATCTTATTCCCTAATATTTTTAATTTAATCTCATTTTTAAATAGGAATGTTTTTTAAAATTACCTATTTTTTTTAATTTAATCTCATTTATTATCTTTTTTTCTATTCGACGATCAAGCTTTTCATTGTTTTCTTTGTTCTTTGAAGTTCAAACTTCACCATCTATTCTTTTTCTCTAACTCTAAATTTAATAAATTTAATTATTTTTTTTTGGATTTTAACGATTGCTAAGCATAATTATGCAACAAATACAGTCGTTAATGAAATTCCTTTTTATTAAGAATATATTTTAAATTTACGTAATTTCTTTTCAAAGGGGCCTATATTTTTCATTTCGTCTAAGCCCCCTGATAGATAGTGTTTTCAGAATATGTATACTCAACCTAGCTAATAGTTAAATATCCCATATTATATCAAAATAACATTCAATCTACAAACGAAGCTAATTGGTAAGTCACATAAATACTTTATATTCCAAAGTATAAAAGTAGGTGAATTAGTTTGAGAAATTCAATTTTATTCTATGAATGAAAAAAACAAATATAAGTAGTCCTAGAAAAGAAGAGTACACTCTTACCTTAAAATATGGAGGCTATTTGTAGTAACCAATAAATTGCAGAAAAGTAAATATGGGGGACACCTATATAAATGAAAGAGAGGGAAGTCATTATTGGTCCAATACTTGTAATAATAATGAAACATTGAGCAGAATTGGGATTGGCAGGCCCTCTCCATTAATGCCATTTGATGAGTTTCATTTTTGTATGTGTTTGACTATGACTTGTCTTCACTTAATTTCTTAATTCTCCCCAACTCATGATTCTGCACCGCATGCCAGTAAGAGTTGGTTTAAGTTATAAATGACTTGATATCGCTTAAATAAGATTTCGGATTTGAGTTTTAGTGAATGCAAAAAATCCTTATTGGGAGACTCACCCACCATAACCAGATGCGCAACCCAGATCGAATCTAGACATAATCATAGTAAAGTTCCGATCAACCAGTTATCAACCAAAAAAAATATTCTGCTACACATGCCCTTGCAAATTCCTCTAAATTAAGGTTTTAACTTTCAACCATGCACATATTTTTTGCCATGTTTCTAATAGCAGTGGGAACATAAATGAAATTCATATTAAAACTAAAATATAGAACTCATGTTTTCTAATTTAATTTTAGTTCCAAGTCTCTTTTAGTTAGTTAACATAGTTACATATTACTTTGAAATTTGTTCAAAAGTCTAACTATGAATGTTCTGATTGATAGATTGATTTATGTGTTCATAATTTAATATTTTAAGGCCAAACACATCATTACTTGTACTTGGCTCAGAAAGCTTTCTGCCCCCTCTAACTTTCAAAAGTATATATTACTCGCTTCAACTTGGCAATTATGCACCAAATAACCCCTTTATGCTTACATGGCAGCTGAGGTGTCATTGAGAAAAATTTTGGGCGTATTGGTAACCCAAATGAGACCTAATTTCCATCTTCAACCATTGCAAAAATTTACACGGTACCTCATTTGTACCCCTCCTCCTCTTTCTCTTATCCTCCGGCCGCCACAACTACCTCAAAAAAAACCCATTCGAAATGCACCTCCACCATAGACCGTTGTTGTCCACAAATCCGACGGTGAAACCATTGAATGGCTATTACAACAAGCTAAACGTTCCGTCATCACCGCCATTGGTCCAAATTCAATTACTTTCAGTTTTCCTCGAAACTAACTTTCCTACCAACTAAACAAAACTCAACAAGAAGTTTTCTTTCTCTGTAGCTTTCAAGGCAATTTTTGGATTAGAAAAACCTTTAAATATAGAGGTATTTAAGACGATTACCTGAGCGATTAGTTTCCCGAGTGAGTAGAGAGCTAACGCCGACACCTCTCCAAGAGCAGAAAAGGACGAGTTGAGAAGGCGATAACTTTTCCAACTTGCCGTGAACAATTTGATTTAGGAGAATGTTTTTAATTATGAGAGTGTTGGTTGTAATTAATTTAAGATTTCTGTTATCGGTAATTTGGGTTGTTTTGCAATTTCAGATTTGTGATCATTAGACATTCAATCTTGTGAATGTGATTTGAAGTTGTCAATTACAAATTGCATTTTTCATATGCAATTTTGGACTTTGAAAAACTTGTATGGTTGGCAAAATACAACATGTATTTGGCCTCCTTTGCTCACATTATTTTGTCTTTCATTTCTCATTACTTTATTGGCCTATATATACCCTTCCAAGTTTATTTTGCAAATTCATTCCAGCAAAAATCATTTGGGAGTTTAGTGTAATATATATACTTATTGTATATATATTTGTATGTGAGGTTTGGGTGTATTTTGGTTAAGGGTTTGAGTGTTTTATTTTTCAATTTCTTTTGCACCACTTTTCGTATTATTAGTGGATTATTTATTTTCTCCTTTCGCTAATTATTTCTCCTATTTTGTTGTTGCCATATTCACCCAAAATAAATATCTTCGTTCTGCTGCGGGTCAATAATCTCCTAACAAATTGGTATCAGAGCCAATTAATATTTATTTTGGAATTTTGAAATTTACTATGGCGACAACAAAATTTGATATTAAGAAATTTGATCGCAATATGAGCTTTGCCTTATGGCAAGTTAAGATGAAAGCGATTTTGACACAAAACGGATTGTACAAGGCGATGATGGAAGAGTTACCTGAAACGGTGACAAAGGAGAAGAAACAAAATTTGGAGGATAAAGCTCTAGCTGCCATTCAGTTATACTTGTCATACGAGGTCCTGCGAGAAGTCATCCACGAGAAGACTGCCAAAGGCTTATGGCAGAAATTGGAGTCTCTCTATATGTCTAAAAACCTCACCAGCAAGCTTGTAGTGAAGCATCGTCTCCATATGCTTCATATGGCAGAAGGCACATCCCTTAAGGCTCACCTTGATGATTTCAGTTCCATTCTTTTGGATCTGGAAAATTTGGATATCAAATACGAAGAAGATAAAGCTCTTATGTTGTTGAGGTCTCTTCCTCCTTCATTCAAAAATTTCCGCGAGACCCTGATCTATAGTAAAACCACTTTAACCGTGGAGGAGGTTAAAGAATGTTTGTTCTCTAAAGATCTTATTGATAAAGAGCTTTTTGTGACAGAAATAGTCCTAGAGAAGGTCTATTCGTTCGAGGGAGATCTTGTACAAGAGATCCCAGTAGCAGCAGCAGTAGCAGCAATAACCGATCCAGATCTAAATCAAGATCTCGTTACAGTAATTTGATGTGCAATTACTGTAAGAAGAAAGGGCACATTAAAGCTGAATGTTACAAGCTTCAGCGAAAGAATAAAGAAAAGAGTCACAGAGATGATGGTCCCGCCGAAGCCAGTGTCAGAAGATGAGGAAGACTATGAAGTTTATACCGTGTCCGACGATGGTGCAAGATCAGGACAAGGTTGAATCTTGGACTCTGCTTGCTCATTCCATATTTATCTCCACAAAGAGTGGTTCTCCTCTTATGAACCAGTAGAAAAAGGAGTTGTATTGATGGGCAACAATCATTCTTATAAAGTTATTGGAATCGGTACTATCAAAATCAAGATGCATGATGGTATTGTCAGAACACTGACCGATGTGCGGCATATTCCAGACATGAAGAAGAACCTGATCTCATTATCTGCTTTAGAAGATAACAATTGCAGATTTTCTGGTGGAGGTAGAGTTTTCAAGGTTTTGAAAGGTGCCCTCGTCGTGATGAAAGCTATAAAAGTTGGGAGATTGTACGTGTTGCAAGAATCAACTACAACAGGTGTTGCTGTAGTTTCGTCTTCCATGTCAGAATCTGACGTTACAAAATTATGGCATATGAGGCTTGGCCACATGAGTGAAAAAGGCTTGGCCATGCTTAGTAAAAGGGGTCTACTTTGTGGCTAGAGTATTTCCAAGTTAGAGTTTTGTGAGCACTGCATTTTTGGTAAGCACAAAAGAGTCAGCTTAAGTGGTGGTGTTCACAGAATAAAAGGTACTTTGGATTATATCCATTCTGACCTTTGGGGCTTTGCTCGTGTTCCTTCAAAAGGTGGCGCTCGTTACATGCTCACCTTTATTTACGACTACTCAAGGAAGGTCTAGACTTATTTTTTTGAAACACAAGAATGATGTCTTTGTCACTTTCAAGCAGTGGAAAGCCTTGGTTGAAAATCAAACTGGCAGGAAGATCAAATGTCTCCGAACAGATAATGGTTTGGACTTTTGTAATGCAGAATTTGATACATTCTATAAAGATATGGGCATCTTGAGACATCTCACAGTTCCGGGTACACCACAACAGAATGGTGTAGCTGAGAGGATGAACAGAACTCTGTTGGAGAAAGTTTGATGCATGTTGTCAAATTCTGGTTTATCTCAAGCATTTTGGGCAGAAGCAGCTATAACTGCTGATCATTTGGTGAATCGTTCCCCTTGTGCTTCTATTAACTGCAAGACACCTGAAGAGTTGTGGTCTGGGAAACTTGCTAATTATTCTAATTTGAGGATTTTTAGGTGTCCTATTTATGTCCATGTGAACGATGGAAAATTGGAGCCTAGAGCTAAAAAGGGCATTTTTCTTGGCTATCCAGATGGTGTAAAGGGATACAAAGTTTGGCTTCTTGATCCCAAGTAACCGAAGTCTGTAATAAGCAGAAATGTTGTGTTTGATAAGTCTGCTATACTTTATCCAAGAAAAGAGTCCCTAGTTGTAGTTGACACCAAAATACAGAATTCTGATAAGCAGGTGGAGGTTCCATTCGAGGTGGAGGAATCATTTGCTCCGTCCGAAGCCACAGAGCAGCAAATTTTAGAACAGTTGTCCGAGCTAATAGAAGTTGAAAAAACTACTACCGTAGATCAGATGGAGCAGCCTGTTGTTAAAAGTAGGCCATATAGAGAAAGAAGAATGCCTGTAAAGTTTGTAGATTATGTTACTTATGCCTTTGTAGCTACACAAGAAATAGAAGGAGTTGGCGAACCTTCCACATGTTCAGAGGCAATTTCTCGTAATGATTCAGGGAAATGGCTTATCCCTATGCAAGAAGAGATTGAATCTCTACACAAGCACCGCACGTGGGAGTTGGTGAAACCGCCTAAGGACAAGAAGATTGTTGGTTGCAAATGGGTCTTTAAAAAGAAAGATGGCATTCCGGGCGTAAAGGATGCCAGATACAAAGCACGATTGGTTGCTAAGGGCTATAGTCAGGTACAAGGAGTTGATTTCAACGATGTGTTTTCTCCTATTGTTAAACATAGCTCTATTCGTGTTTTGCTTGCCTTGGTTGTTATACATGATTTGGAGTTAGAAAAACTTGATGTCAAGACTGCTTTCTTGCATGGAGAATTAAAGGAGCAGATCTTTATAAAACAACCAGATGGTTTTGAAGTTGAAGGCAAAGAGGACTATGTTTGCTTGTTGCGAAAATCACTGTACGGATTAAAGCAGTCGCCTCGATAGTGGTATAAGCGGTTTGATTCCTTTATGGTTGGACATGGCTATTCAAGGAGCCAATATGATAGCTGTGTGTATTTTAGAAAACTTGCTAATGGCTCATTTGTATATTTGTTACTTTATGTTGATGATATGCTTATTGCTGCCAAGGATATGTCTGATATCAACAGATTGAAAGCAGAGCTTAGCAGTGAATTTAAGATGAAAGATTTAGGAGCTGCTAAAAAGATTCTCGGCATGGAGATCCAAAGGGATAGAGCTGTAAGAAAGCTTTATTTGACTCAGAGAAGTTTTGTTGAGAAAGTGTTGGAGCTTTTTGGCATGAAAAATGCCAAACCTGTAAGTACTTCACTCGCTGCTCATTTTCAACTTTCTGCTGCTCTATGTCCTCAATCTGAAAAGGATATTGAGTATATGTCAGATGTTCCTTACTCTAGTGTTGTTGGTAGTATCATGTATGCTATGGTTTGCACTCGTCCTGACATTTCTCATGCAGTCAGTGTTGTTAGTAGATATATGTCTAATCCGGGCAAAGAACATTGGCATGCTGTGAAACGGATTTTGAGATACTTAAGGGGTACTACTAGTGCTTGTTTGGAATTTGGAAAAAGTAAGAACATGGTGGTTGGCTATGTCGATTCAGATTATGCAGGTGATATTGACAAGCGAAGATCGATCACAGGTTATGAGTTTACTCTTGGTAGTAGCACTATCAGTTGGAAAGCTACTTTACAGCACACAGTTGCATTATCCACTACCGAAGCAGAATACATGGCGGTAGTCGAAGCTGTAAAAGAAGTTATTTGGCTAAGAGGTTTGGTCGGTGAACTCAGTTCAAATTTGTAGAAAATTATTGTTCATTGTGATAGTGAAAGTGCGATTTGTCTAACTAAAGATCAGACGTTTCATGAAAGAACGAAGCACATTGACGTGAAATACCATTTTATTCGAGACATTATTTTCGAGGGAAATATTGGTATTACTAAAATTGGTATAGCGGACAGTCCAGCCGACATGATGAAGAAGCCTCTTCTAACCAGTAAGTTTAAGCATTGCTTAAACTTGATTGGTGTTTGCGAGTCAACATTCAAATCAAGGTGGAGATTTATGAATGTGATTTGAAGTTGTCAATTACAAATTGCATTTTTCATATGCAATTTTGGACTTTGAAAAACTTGTATGGTTGGCAAAATACAACATGTATTTGGCCTCCTTTGTTCATATTATTTTTGTCTTTCATTTCCCATTACTTTATAGGCTTATATATACCCTTTCAAGTTCATTTTGCAAATTCATTCCAGCAAAAATCATTTGGGAGTTTAGTGTAATATATATACTTATTGTATATATATTTGTATGTGAGGTTTGAGTGTATTTGGGTTAAGGGTTTGAATATTTTATTTTTCTATTTCTTTTGTACCACTTTTCATATTATTAGTGAATTATTTATTTTCTCCTTTCGCTAATTATTACTCTTATTTTGTTATTGGCATATTCACCCAAAATAAATATCTTCATTCCGCTCGAAGTTAATAATCTCCTTACAAATCCTCTTATTTAAGATGATAGAAATGGCAAGTAATTTAATTTCAATTTATCAATCATTCTTTCCTTTCAACAAATTTTGTTTAATTTGAGTTTTAAATTTAATTTCATTGGTTATGTGAAGATTTCATGAAAATAGAAGATGAATACTTTTAAAGGATGGTGTTTTTATAAGATGTTAAGTGATAAGTATTGAAATGTAATTTTAACAAGGATTTTTTTGAAAAAATTTACATCACATGTCACGTGTCAGTAATTTGTTGTTTTGACTTTTCAATCATTGACATGTGGAGGCAAGTGATGTCCACTCTCCAAAGTGTGAGTGGTTTAATTGTGTTGAAGTGATAAATTAGTGCATAATTGCCAAAGTGAGACAGGAAATAGATGTTTTTGAAAGTTGTAGGAGGCAGAAGACTTTTAGAACCATCAACAGATAATGATGTGTTTGGCCATATTTTAATAATAAATATATTTTTGGAGAGTCGAGTACTTAATCGGTACCCGTACCTATAAGAATATATACTTCAAATTAAACAGATAATAGATATATGGAGTGGAGTGGAGTGGAGTGGAGTGGAGTGGATAGAGTGTATTTCAGTCATAAAGTTAATTTTCTTGTTCCGATTCTCCAGCTCGTGGATGAAATTAAAAAGGGTACAGGAGATGGGCACATAACATAAGTTAATTATTTCCGTCAATTTTTTTTAGGAGAAATGGGCAATAGGACCTTCAAACCTGAAAGTTAGATAATCAAAAGCAAAAAGGCAATTCAAGTGGCAGTTATATATACTATTACTATATATATATACTCTTACTGATTATAGCGCTCGTGACAACATGGCATGGGACCCCGTTTAACACTTAGTTATTTTAGCCTCCCCATTTATTTTTAATTATCCATTTCACCCAATTATTAAAATTAATAAAAATATTTATTAAATTATTAAAATAATTAATTTATCTCTTATACTTTTATATTAATATCTTATTTCTTCTTAAGTACCTATTTATAATTTTTAGTAATATATAATCTCTCTCCTCATTAATACAAGGGTACATTATGAAAAAGTTGATAAAAAATGAATTGATAATCTAAATTGAAAACTAAAAAGAAAACTTATAAAAGAGATAAATGGAATATAAAAACTAGATGAAGGGAGTAGTAGAAAAATCGTAAAAAATGACTAGTTGAACCCCATAGATCGAAAGTTCGATCCTTAAAAAAAGTAATTTTAGAAAATCTTTCGCCTTAATCATATCTGAATTGGAATTGTGAGAACAATTTATCCCACAATTTTTTATTAAAAAAATAGTAGAAAAATATGATGTCTTTCTTTCGGATTTTCCATTTTAAAATTTGACATGAGTAAAATTTTATTTTTTATTTTTCTTCTCTAATGTTTTTCGGTTTCTCTCTTTTTAAACTAGTCCAATGTCAAAATGTGAATGAAAATGCATAATGTACATTCAAACAAGGACATGAGGTTTAAATCTATTTTAGTATATAATATCCTATTTTAGTTACAATGAGTTTTTGTACAAAAACTTTGTTTTTGACAAATTATTCATACTTTGCCACTTACAACTAATGAATTAGTAGTGTGAAATTTGTACCAATGTTTGTACGGAGCAAAATAATGTCAGCTCTGTCAAAAACAAAGTCTCCCTAAAATAAATGAATAATACTTTTTACTTTGCCTCGGTTATGTTTTATTCATATTTTATAGTGTGTATATAAATATGGCATATTTTATGGTTATTTTGTTTAATTATTATTTTGTCTTTTTCATTATTAGATTAAAATAATCATCATTCATGTTATAATGGAAAAGTGTAAAGTAATGGGTACTTTGTAAAAAATAAAGTGTTGGATATACAATGACAAAATATAAAATAAAGAAATAAATTTTCGATCTCGGATTTTCTCTATCAAGTGTAGGGATGCCAAACTCAATGAGATGTCCGCCCCATCAAGTTTTTTAGTCCTTACCTTCAACCAAAACATAAATATAATTAGTATAAATCATATAGAAATATAATGAAAATTATAAAAAAAAGTTTAAGGTAACGGAAACACTGATAAGCTGAGTCATGTCGAACAATACTGTCCTTAAAAGATACTTGTAATTACTTCCAGAATTAAATAGCTTCTTCAACTAGTTGGTTGAATTAGGAACAAAAAAACACAAAAAAATATCCAAAATATACTAGAGAGAACAAAAGAATTAAAAAATGATTAAGAGAAGCCCAAGGAAAGTTTTGGTCTGTGTATGAAATGTAAATGTGCAAAAGTAATTTTTTTATATGATCATAAAAGGGGAACGATTCAGATTTTATATAGGCTTCAATCTTTCCATTGTCCAACGCCAATAAAATCATTTAGGCCGAAAAAATATGTTACGATCAAGAAGAAAAATCAGGCCGTTCGATTGATATAATCATGTAGCAGTTAGTGTAATTTGACCAAATCAATTGCTATAAATATGCCAATTGATTAATTAACTAAAATGAGGTTTTATTTTGATAAATAAAATAACAGCTATGAAAGTATTTGTTCCACTTATAAAATGGAATAATTAGATATCAAGACACAAAATTTTTCTTTTGAAATAACTATTATTTTCCGTAACCATAGAATGTACCTATAAGTATATATACCCCATTCAATACTGAAGGCAAATTTAGTGAATTGAATTCAACTAGAAAAGAAAGAAAAGCCAATTTATCATTTTAATTTTATTTGTAATTATTGAATCCTTGTCTTGAGGACTCTAAATAAAATTATTAATACACTTATTTTAAAAGTTTCACAAGAGTGTTAATCCAGTTAATATATTTTGTTTCTCTTTCGATTTTTTATAATTATGTCATAAAATATAGAATCATAGATGTAAATTGATACAACAATCTTTCTTAAAAAAAATTGATACAACAATGTACCACATTATATGTATGTTATATTAAATTTCATGTTAGTTACATAAAGTTTATTTTCGAAATAAGTATAAATTTTATTTTAAATTTTGTAAAAAAATGTGTGCGATTATATTATATACAAATAAAAGTAGTCACTTCACTCTTCGTATAAATGTAAATATATAACTTTTCCAACCGTAAAAAAAGAATTTCAATCACTATACTTAAACTTCTTCGAATTTTGATGTCTACATTCCAATATTTCCTTTCTTAGTCTCTATATAAAATTAATATATGGCAATTTTCCTGAAATATAGGTGGAAAATATAAGGGAAAGAAAAATGAAAAAAATAAAATATAATATCACCTATCAATATTGAAACACCCTAATGAAAAAACACTTTTTAATCTGTCAAAGAGTATATATGGCGGGTGGCAGACGCACGCTTTGAGTCACGTGAGAGAGAGAGTGAGAGGCGCTCCCTCACGCCCAAACTATGACCACCTTTAAAGCCAAGTTTTTCTCATTTCAATTTGTTCTTTTTTTACCTTCTTTTCTATTTTTTTTTCATTATTCAAATATATGTTTGTTACTCTACCTTACTTCTTTCTTTCTGTTTTATTTCCTTGCTTTTTAATTCCGCTTACGTACTTTAACAGAAATTATAAATTAATCCCACCATTTATGTCATATATTATATTGTTGGATATATATATATATATATATATATATATATATATATATATATATTATGATATTAATTTTGTTTAGACCATCACTTATATAATAAGTAAATTACCTACATTTTCTTTATAATTTTAATATCACGACACATAAACAACAAAATGTCCTAAATATACTATAAAATTTCTCACAATTTACTAATTTCAATTAAGTCATTTTTTCTCCACAGATATTCAATGAATTTAATAGGTGAAACTAATTAAATTTATACAAAAGAAATAAGAAAAGCATCCCTTTTCGCTACCATATATTATTAGTTAGTCTACCTTACTAAAATAGTTTAATTAATGTGTATCATGCCTTTGAAGTTTTAAATTTTGAATGGTGCTTTTTGTTACATTTGTATCCATCTTTGTAGCAATTTCTTGCATTTGCCGTTTTGAAAAATATGTGGTATGAATTTTTTCCACCCAACTTACTATACCAAATGGCTGGTATGTATAAATGCACTAATAATTGTAATATATTCTTTATAGAAAGAGGTATTAAGAACTTGATTTCAATAATTAAATAAAATATGTTCTACATGTAATAAAAAATAACTAATATGTTATTTCTAATTACTTATAAGTTATTTTTTTTGAAGAATTAATTACTTATAAGTTAGGTTAGCTAGACTATAATAAGTAATATTTAACTTACAAACATTTTTTTATCAATGCATTCTTGGATCTTATAATTTCAGAGGTCTTATGATATATGTCAACCTAGTTGGGATGTTTCGTTTTACTTCCGGCTATTGGCTCTTCTCTCATAAGAAAAACTTACAAACATATTTTCTAAGAGTTTTTTATGACATATATTTCAATTTATGCATATATATAATTTTAAATTTTAAATTGGTTTTTAGCTTAATTTTAAATGTTTTAAATAGTTTAAGTTTTACCAGGTAAAATATAAATATATACCCTATTTTAATTTACACACCAAAATTCTATTTTCCATACATATTTTTTAATAATCTAATTCTTTTTACAACTTATAAGTTGGTTATAAGCAATTTACACAAAACATATATCTGAACTAATTACAAGTCTGGTTTAAGAAGCACTTCACCCACTTTCGAAGCTGTTTATAAATTAAAAATAATTTACAAACAATAAATTAAAAACCTTAATAGATACCAATAAGGGTTTATCTAAGTGGTAAGCGGCTTGGTATCGCTTAAGGAAGGTTTGGAGTTCGAGTCCTAGTGAATGCAGAAAATCCTTATTGGAAGACTCACCCACCACAGTCAGATGCGCGACCCAGATCGGATCTGGATGTAGTCAGAGTAAATATCCGGTGAATAAATGAAAAAAAAGAGTAATAGATCCAGCATGAGCCATCTTAAAATTGCAAAATATGTTTACATTGAACTAAACATTTGAATCCTTTTAGATATTTTCGTATAATCACAGATTTAAATGAAATCATAGTCTAAAAACTTAAAAAGCAATCGATGATTGCATTATGGTTAATATGTCACTTTCTCAGCGAAAATTAAATTATTGAAAAGTCAAAGATGACCGTTGGATTTTGCTTCTCTCGTCTTTTTTTTCTTTTTAAGGGTTCATCCCCTGCCGGTGGCCGGCATGTCTAATTTCATGTACTACAAATGACCTTAGTACCCTTTTTGAAATCCACTCGTATTTTATCTAATGTTTTAAAAAGCGCTAGGTGGTAGGTGTCAGGCGGGCGATTAGGCCCATTGGGGTTTTGACGAAGATTAATCGAGGCTCAGGTAGATTTGTATTTTTTTAATTCATTAATATTTATCAATATAATTAATTCAGCTAAAAATTTGTAGTGTTCGAAAAAATCCCGCTTGGGCAGTCACCTAGGCCGATTTGGAAACATAGAACCCCGCCTCGACCGCATAGCCACAATCAAACTAAGCCCAAAAGCACCCGACTACCTAAAATTATGGCAGAGTTATGAAAAATCAGGCCTAACTCGATTTTTAAAACATTGGTTTTGTGTAATTTAGTTACTATCATTTAAAAATGCAAATAAAGGTTAATTACCTAATTTGTAGATAATAACTGAAAACATACCAATTGAATTTATCTTAATTAGTACATCACTTAATACAGTAATAAAAAGTTATAGGCTGAATACCTAGACTCTTCAAAATTTCATAATTCTTAAAAAAAAATGGAAAACATGCAAACTACTGAATACCACAAAAATTACAAATTCTAGCAAAAGATATACAAATACTAGAAAAATGTCTAATGAGTTTCTTACCATCTTGTGAGATAAAATTACTCTAAGCTAAAAAAAATTGAATTGTGTTAAGAATGAATTTCACATCGCTCTCGGATGATTCATTGAAGGCCTTAACTTGTATGACGCGTTTTAAAGCCGTGAGGTTGGCCTTAAACGGCTCCAAAGCAGACAATATCGTTCAAGCTGTTTATAACACGTTATCAGCACGATCGAGATGAGGGGGTGTGTTAGGAATGAATCTCACATCGCTCTAGGAGGATCCACTGAGCTTGTATATAAACGGAGCCCTGAAGGCCTTAACTTGTACAACGCATTTTAAAGCCGTGTGGTTGACTGTAAACGGCGCCAAAACAAACAATATCATTCAAATTATTTATAACAAATTATAATTTAAAGTATTTATTACGTTCAACGCATCCATCTCTAAAATAATACCGGCATGCTTCACTAATTTACTTAAATTTGAGTTAATTAAATAAAAGGGTTAAGTATTAAATGATAAAATTAGTACGTTGAACACTCTCTGAGTAGAGAGCAACACATCAACTTGCACCACTTTATGGAAAAAATAAGAATTATAGTGTAAACCTATATACATAAATTCGTCCTTTTTCTTCATTTAAGATAACATATTTTTTTTTTAACTTTCGTGATATATGTCTGATTTATTGGCTGACTAATTCAAACTCGTGAATTGCAAATGCCACATTACGAGCTATCCTTCTAATCTAATATGCTCCATATGTTTGAATTCATCATAGGGGCGGAGGGAGGGTGGGGTACGGCGAGTCACGTGGCTCATCGGTCGCCGGAGAAATGTATGGAGTAGATGTATTATAGTATATATATTAAATTTGATGAAGAAGCATAATCTGAACTTGTGCTCCAGCGGTGCAATGGTGGTTGCGTTTTGCTGTCAAAAGATAATCTTTGACACCAGCTAAATTTTCTTATAATTTTTCTTCTTTTTCCCTTTGATCTTGTTACCCCAATCTCCGTTTCTTTCATTTTGTTTATAATTTCTAATAACCTCATTCACTGTCAATTATTTCCCCACTCTCTTTTTAACCTTGGTTCTTTTTCCTTTTATTATGTTTATATTTTTTTCAATATAAATTGATTTTTTCATTTTGTTTATAACTTCTGATAGAAATTCATTCAATGCAAGTTCTTTACACAAACTCTTTTCTTTTATCTCTAATTTTTTTTATGCTCACTTTATTTTTCTAAAAAGTAAAATTAACTACTCGCTATTTGATAAAATATCGCACCATTAATAAAATGATAATAAAAGGGTAACTTTATTTTTCTTGTTACTCCTTTCATTTTTAGCGTGTTTTCTTTCATTTTTGGTAATTTTAACACAATTTTCTATCGCATGAACCTTTTTTACCGATTTATGGTAGAGTTGTACTAATTAACAATTAAGATGGGGTGATAACAGTCTTTTCACTACTATTGCAATTGCTGGTTTATGGTCATCTATCATTCATCTGAAATTGTGCCCCGGTACTTATCCTGGCTCCACCAGTGTTCATCATCCAACTCAATCATCATCTACTTGGTTAAATGCATATTTTAAAATTTAAATGCATATAGGCAATTTATTAATTTTCTTATATGGCTTTATTCGGAAATTGTTCAATTAATTGGTCCCTAAATCTAGTTGAATGGCATTCAGGCCAACAAAATATTGTGGATTTTATTTAAATTATATTTTCTATATTATATATATATATATATATAATATTTCAATTACAAGCTTTTTAAGATAAAAAATAACACACATGTTTTTATTATTTTCATGAAATACCTTTTTTTAGACGAGTGAAATTTATTATTATTATCTAATATAAGCCTAATTAACAATTTAAAAAAATAATATATAAAAATATATAGAATAATTTAACATTAGGATTCTATTTTTTTTCCATCTGATTCACCGGAGCTTTGCTCCGACTACATCTAAATCTGACTTGAATCGCACACCTAATTATGACAGACAAGTCTCCCAATAAAAATTTTCTACATTCACAAGTAGTCTACTTACTATAGTATTAGGACTCTATAACTACAAAGAAACAGTGTCTTGGAAGTAAAAGGGTATCTATGTTAAAATAGCAAAATATAATTAAGATAATACTAATAAGGTGTAACTCAGTTGACTAAATAAGCTATGCAAGTTAAAGAAAAATAAGATTCGAATCGAATTAAATATACTTATTAAAAAGGTGAAAATCTTTAACTATTATTAACCTCCAAATAAAATTATTTAACGAAGATATTATTAAATATTAAATAAAATTACATACTGTTCCCGGGTCAAAGCAAAGCTCTACCTACTATAATACTTTAGTAATTAAAATATTAGAACTTTTCTGAATAATTAAAATTTAAAATTGATAAAAAAAGGTTAAGTTTAATTAATAATAAATTGAATTTCATATTTTTTTATATTATTCTTGATTATAATATACTACTATATATCAAAATGCGTCATGAGTCGTACTGTTACAAAGAGACAGAGAAACAAAAGGAGCTTCTCATCATCATCACCATCATCATCAGATCTGCTCTTCTTTGTCATTTCTCACTCGCTTCCTAACTCGCTCTTTCGGCTCACATTCCTTTTCCGATTCGCCTCGTTTTCCTACTTTCTTTGGCATTCCTTTTGGTTCTATTTTCGCGTAGAGTCTGTCTATGCATTCTCAGATGGATTCCGGAGGTTGATTTTATCGCATTGGATGTACCTCCGGTGAATAGCTGGATTTTCCGGCAAATTCACCGTCGGTGAAGATGTTTAAGTCAGCGAGATGGAGGAGCGAGAAGAACAAAATCAAGTCTGTATTCAAGCTGCAGTTCCATGCAACTCAGGTACTATTTCGCAGTCTCACTTTCTGATACAAGCTAAAAAAAACTTAGCATTTATATTTGCCAGGTCCTGTTTGGATGCTAAGAAAAATGCGAGAATTCAGGATTTTAAGTTTTGAATTGTTAATTTAATTGCTTAATGGCATAGCCAGAACTTTCATTAACTAAGAGCAGTAAATGGACATTCGGTAAATTTCATTCTTCTTTAATTGGGGAAAAAATTTGCTTGCGAAATTAGAGGAGATTTGGTTTGGGTACAGGTACCAGAGCTGAATGTGGATGCATTGATGGTATCAGTGGTCCCTGGGGATTTGGGAAAGCCATCGGCAAAGCTAGAGAAGGGTACAATCGGAGAAGGGAACTGCCGATGGGAATCTCCAATCTTCGAAACCGTGAAATTCAGTCAGGACGCAAAAACAGGGAAGATCATGGAGCGGATATACCATTTTATTGTTTCAACTGTAAGAAATCCTTGATTTGAATTCTGCTACAGCTTGTTAAGTATCTCATGGCCTAATTGGATCCCATCGGCTACTTTTAGGGTTCATCGAAAAACAGTATGATTGGGGAGGTTTCAATTGATCTTGCTAATTATGCTGAGGCTACAAAAGCTTCCATTGTTTCACTTCCCCTGAAGAATTCAAAGTCAAATGCGGTTTTGCATGTGAGCCAACCCTCTCTCTCTAGCCTTTATACTGGTCATAGATTTAAATCTTAGAATTTATTGATGAAGATGCAAATTTAGTTCAATTTTGGAATTTAATTAACTCTAGGTTTTGTTTTTTTTACAGATTTCGATTCAGAGACTGCAAGGAAATAACAACCAAAGGTAACAGTAATGTCATTTTGTTCCAATAGCTTCTTTTGTTTTTCGAAGTTTTTGCATTGATAATAACATTGCTTTTAGCCTTTTTTTTGATGGATTTGCAGAGATATGGAGGAAACTGAAGATGCAACGATTAAAACCCTGAATACAACCCTAAATACCCTTTTAACAAATTATGATGGAGATGAAGGCATTCGGATAAAATCCAGTGAGGTAATTTTTCAACCTAGTACTAGAATCTCTTTTTCCATGATTAAGGAAATTATAAAGCAAGACAAAATTTACTATAAACAGATAATTCTCATAATTCAGCATACCTTATATGTTGCAGGTTCAATGCATTAATGATGCCAACAACAATGCCGGACTAAATGGTCACCCTGGAATATCCAGTGGATCTGACATTACAATGTCAAGTTCTCGTAGCAGTTCTGCCCTCAATACCCCACGCGATATCAGATTTACAAACAATATCCTCCAAGCCTCAGCTCCTCATAAAGCAACTGCAAATGGCTCTAAAATGATCTATGAAGGGCATCATCAAGCACAATGGGAGTGGTCAGCTAATTCTGATCATAGAATAAGTACCGACGAATCGGTACACGGTTCTCAAGGAAGTCTTACTAGTGAAAGGTCGCAAGGGACTTCTGATGAGATAGAAAAACTCAAGGCTGAAAATGCTGCTTTGGCCAGACAAGCAGATTTGTCAGACTTGGAACTGCAGACTCTCAGAAAGCAAATTGTGAAAGAGAGCAAACGGGTACAGGATCTCCTAAGAGAAAATACAGGATTAAGAGAAGAGAGAGATTCATTCAAGGCGAAAAGCAAAAGCAATCCGCAATATGAAGGCGGGGATCCATGGATTTTTATTGATGAAATCAGACAAGAACTTGCTCATGAGAAGGACATGAATGCTAATCTTCGATTGCAACTGCAAAAGACACAAGAATCAAATGCTGAGCTCCTACTAGCTGTACAAGACCTTGAAGAAATGTTGCAGCAGAAAAATGGCGAAGTATATGATCCTTGCAAAAAATCTGGATTCTCTGACATTTACAAAAGCGATACTGATGATGGTGGGCAAAAGGCACTGGAAGAGCTAGTTAAGGAGCACAGGGGTGCTGAAGAAACTTATGTGCTAGAGCAAAAGGTCATTGACCTCAGCAGTGAGATAGAGATGTATAGGAGAGAGAAAGATGAGTTAGAGATGCAAATGGAACAGCTAGCCCTTGATTATGAGATACTAAAACAGGAAAACCATGACATGACATATAAATTAGAGCAAAGTCAGCTGCAAGAACAGCTGAAGATGCAGTATGAATGCTCGTCGTCCTTTGCCAACATAAATGAACTAGAAGCCCAAATCGATAGCTTGGAAAATGAGCTCAAGAAGCAGAGCGAAGAACAGTCTGATTCTTTGGTGATTATAGGTGAACTCGAAAACCATATTAAGAGCTTGGAGGATGAATTGGAGAAACAAGCTCAAAGATTTGAAACTGATCTAGAAGCTGTAACTAATGCAAAGATTGAGCAGGAGCGAAAAGCTATACAAGCCGAGGAAGCTCTACGAAAGACAAGATGGAAAATTACTGATACAGCTGAAAAGCTGCAAGAGGAAGTTAAAAGCCTGTCTTCCCAAATGGCATCTACTTTTGAAGCAAATTCAAAGGTGGCTATGAAAGCAGCAGAAGCTGATGAATTACGTATTCTGAAAAATCAACTCGAACAAATGCTTCAAAAAGCTAATGAAGAACTCCGATCAGCCAGGGACAATTATGGGAGAAAACTGAATGAGCTTACCGACCAATTAAATTTGAAAGTAGGGCAAATTCAACAGCTCTTGGAGGAAATCGATGACAAATCAAAGCAGCTGCAGCGTCAAAAGAAGCATAACGAAGAACTTGCTGAAGAAACCCTCCGGCTTAAAGATGAGCTTCAAAATCTTACAACCGAAAACAAAAATATGAGAGCTGAAATGCAACAGCTGAAGGTATCACTTGAACACAAGGAAGAGCTGGAGCGAAAAGGGAGCACAGAGAGGAATGAAGTGGTCAGTGCACTTGCTTTAGCGAAGAAGGAAGCAGAGAAGTTGATGGAGGAGTTAAGAAGAATGACATCTCTCAAGGATGAGAAGGAGATAGCCATGGATGCCTTACAGACAGAGGTGAATGCATTCAAAGCTCAGTGTGAGGACTTGAAACATTCTCTGTGTGAGGGTGAGATGGACAAAGAAAAGCTTAAAAAGCAAGTGTTCCAGTTGAAGGGTGACCTTAAGAGGAAGGATGATACTATCTCCACCATTGAGAAGAAGCTCAAAGAAAGCAACAGACGCACGCCACTTTCTGATAGCACAAGAACGAGTCCTAGAAATAACAAGTCTGCTCCAGTTCCTCATAAAGAGGCTGCAAATCTCAGGGAGAAAATAAAATTGCTCGAGGTAAATCCAAAACTGCAAGTTAACTAAGTAGGGTGAATGTTAGCATATCTATATAGAAGTATGTTTTCATTAATACCGCTGATTTAGCAGTAGACTAAACTCTTTGCTGTGTTTATACGAGATTCATAGTTTCTCCATTCATGTTGACCATGTTTGGTGTTTTTCAGTTACGCAGAATTGGATTGGATTCCTGAAATGCATTTGTAGCAAACATTATGATTACTTTCTCATTATGCTATTCTTATATTGAACAGGGACAGATAAAACTGAAGGAAACAGCTTTGGAAAGCTCAGCAAATTCATTTTTGGAGAAGGAAAGGAATCTTTTGGACATAATTGATGCTCTGGAAAAACAAGTGGAAGAACTCAATCAGAAAAGTACAACTTTCAGTGTCTCTCCATGCCAAAAGGTTGCTATGATTATTAAATTTCAAATCAATCAAGTGCTGCTTGATGGGACTTATAGTGCTTCTGTATACAATTTTTCATAGTATTACCACTCTCTGATTGATTAATCTTGCGTTGCAGTTACACGAGGGCTCTTGCATTGGCATTGCATCAAATGGTTGTTCAGCTGAAGATACAATAAGCACAGATAAAAATTTAAGCAGAACAGCAAATGTGAAAGCATTAGCCAATAGGTATTGTTTTTCTGAGGAACATCGAGTTATCTGAATTAGTCTTTCTCTATATACCATCATTTATATCTGAATATCATTGAGCACACGACGTTTGCAGTTTATTTAACTTTGTTTCATTTTTCTTGTTAGAAAACAAATCAAAATTGGAATTTCTTGCTACTTGCTAGCTAGCAGTTGGTCAAATTTCTTGCTTGTTTGATACAGTTAACTGAATATTATCAAGTTTGAGTACAAAACTCGTTCTCTTTATTTTAATTGCTGCTAAAAATCCTACATTTCTTGGCTCTTAGCAGTGATCTAGTTGTACGAGAGCAAGAAGCAATGAACGGTGTCAATGGCAATAGAGAATGCAACAACAAAGAACTATTGAGTGAAGTAGAATCACTGAAAGAAAAAAATAGATTGATGGGAAATGAACTAAAGGAAATGCAAGAGAGATATTCCGAAATAAGTCTCAAGTTTGCAGAGGTAGAAGGCGAAAGACAACAGCTTGTTATGACCTTAAGAAACATTAAGAATTCGAAGAAGAGATAATAAATTATCTTCCAACGAAGAATTTGTACAAAATCAATACATCAGTTGCTAGGAATCCAAATGTAGGTAAGGGTTCTTCGATTCATGTCCTTGTTGTGATTCTTTTATTGCTTTTTATGTATTGTATAATTTTTCCTTAGAATATATGTAAATTTTCTTAGCACTTGTATTCTGTCATCTAAAACACTAGAAAGCAGCACTTATATGTTTGCAAACAAGATCTCGGTGGCTGTACAACATATATGAACATCAATACGAAATTTCTTGTCTACATGAAACAATAATGAAAATTTTCTCTTTCATGTTGAAATTGGATTCATGGGTTTGTTTGGTTGATCATGTATGAAAATTGGAAGGCTTTTCTGTTTGTTTGATTTTTTATGATCAGTTGTTTGCCTCATGTGAATGTATTTAAAATTGCTGGGATATTTTGTTTGTTGTTTTTTAATTACTCTATTGCAGTCTTTTGTCATGCTGAAATAAACTTCTGACCGGTTTTGCTCATCTTGTTTACATAATTAATAGAAGTTGTTAACAGAACAAGTTTTGAACGTCCAGTTGCATACAGTTTCAAAATTAATAAATTACCAATGTCATTTTTAGTTGAAAAATATTCATATTAGAAGTATTGATAAGTGCTAGTCATATACGTATTGAAAGTTTTAGAAGTTATAATTGGTGATCTTTCTATCTGGAACAACTAACAATTCTGAACTGGAAAAATAATTGGACTTAAAAGAATATACTGAATTGGCTGGACATGAAATTATTGATGTCTCATTTTCCCAACAATTTTTTCTTGGTCTGGTGACCATTAGCATGTGGTCCTGCATTTCATTATTATATTTTTAATATTTTATCAAGTCTGTAATATTTGGTTTGAACATAATATGATATCATAATGAAGTAGAATCAGATGACATTTTATATTTGAATGAAATCCATATTATATAGCATCATATATTTATAATGCAGCCCGTGTTGATCAATGAATATGAAATGAAAAATTTAAGTGATTGTTTCTGCAGCTTCTTTTTCATTCACATTTTGCAAGTCCAAAAATGGTGTCGACCGGAATCTAAGAGCTTCTTTAGTAGATTGTGCGTTCTAAGATTATGTGGCATATTTTTTTTGGTTGAAGAGTAATAGTCATATAAATGAAATTAGTGACCAATAACAACCCTAATCAACGGTGGGCAAGAATGAAGCAATGTCCCCCTACATGTCGAAGAACCAACCACTCTAGCTAACAATTGTGCGGCTTGATTCGCAAACCTATGAACGTAAACAATCTGAATATTAGAAAAACAAAGCATGAGTCTTTTGCAATCTTGGAAAATAAGACCTATAGGCAAAGCAAAAATAGAGTCATTATTTAAAGCATGCACGACGTTGATTGCATCTAGCTCAAGAATAATGTTATCAAAACGGTTATCCTTGAACCAACTGAAAGCCTCCCTGCAACGCATGGCCTCCGCTAAGAAAGCATAACCGCCTCGGGGTAAAAATTCAGCTCTAGCAGCAACAAATCTTCCCTGTGAATTGTGCACAACACACCCAAATCCTAGCTTGATACCTTCCTGAAACACACTGGCATCGATGTTGCATTTATACCAATTGTTCGATGGACGCTTCCAGGCCTGAGACTGATCTAACGAAGGCACAGTAACAGCTGGTTTCGGCTGAGAAGCTTTCCACTCGGTCAAGAATCCAATGCCACGTCTAATCACTTGTGATGCCACCCTAAACTTGCGGTTCCAAACCTTGTTGTTTCTTCTTTGCCATATCGCCCAACAAATACTTGCAGCCTTTTCAATACAAGAATCTTGCTTAGTAGACAACCATTCCCACCAAGCTGTAACCGTAGTAATAGTGTTGGGCCAGCCTTCACTAAAGATTTCATCCCAAATTGGAAAAACAAATGAGCAACCGAGCAATGCATGGAATGAGTCTTTGGCACTATCTCCACACATAGGGCAAAATAAATCCACATCGACGTACTTATTTAGCAATCTGATCAGAGTAGGCAAAGTAATTGTCGCTACCTTCCACAAAAACATCAACATTCTAGGCGGTAAATTGAAGGACCATATACTGCTCCAAGTATGAGCGAGATAATTATACTGCAAGGAGGGAAATTGGGACTGATTTAGGATAGCATGATAGCAAGATTTAACTGAAAATATACCATTTTGCTCTAGGTTCCAATAAACTCCGTCATTCATATTAGACCATTGGTGTGGGATTCGCCTAATTAATCTTTGCTCCTCCGTCGAGAAAAAAGCCTGAAGTAGACTCTCATTCCAAGTGCCGTCATTGTTGAGTAACAAGCTTACTGTCTCATTTTTAGTACCTGATGAAGGAGCTGACCGAATATAAGGGTGAGTTAATGATGGTAGCCATTTGTCCCTCCAAATAGATATGCTCGAGCCGTTACCTACTCTCCACACGATAACATAGTGGATAATACTTCTAGTTGCCATAATGCCTCTCCAAACAAAACTCGAGTTCGATTTAACCTCAGCCTCAAGAAAAGTAGAATTAGGAAAATACTTGCACTTGAAAATTCTACTTACTAGAGAATTAGGCTCAGAGATGATTCTCTATGCTTGTTTAGCTAGTAACGCAAGATTAAACTCACGCAAACTACGGAAATTAAGGCCACCCTTATCCTTTGATTGGCCCAACCTTTCCCACCTCATCCAATGGATTGACGATCCCCACCAGAAATTACAAAAGATTTTTTCGATACTAGCAATAACATGAGAGGGCAATTTAAATACTTGCATAGCATACATGGGAAGAGCTTGAGCTACAGATTTTAGAAGTACCTCTTTGCTGCCTTGAGAAATTCCTTTCCTCCTCCATTCAAGGACTTTTTTATGAGCCCTTTCAATTATGTAGTCAAAGACGGCTTTTTTCGATCTTCCAATGAAAGACGGGAGTCCCAAATAAGTACCATGGCTACTCACTTCAACAACCTGGAGGCAATTCACAATTTCCTGCCTAGTGAACTCATTAACGCAAGAACTACAAGCAATAGAAGACTTATTAAAATTAACTTGCTGGAGCATAAACTGCGAAAATATTTTTAAGCACCATAGACTCATTAAGATTAGCATTAAAGAAAAATAAGCTATCATCGGCAAACAAGAGGTGAGAAACAACTGGGGAAGCTGGAGTTAGCTTACACCCATGTAGCGATTCCAACTGGATATGATGACGGATCAAGGCCGTAAGGCCTTCAACACAGATGATAAATAAATAAGGTGAAAGCGGGTCTCCTTGCCGAAGACCTTTTTGAGGAAAAAATTCCTGAAAAGTCCCATCTCTTTGTGTGATAGTGTAAGATAAGTGATTGCAGCCATGATCAATTCAACAATAGAAGTAGGAAAGCCCATATTTAAAAGCATAGCATGAATAAATGACCATTCCACTCTATCTTAGGCTTTCGACACGTCTACTTTCAAAGAGCCCATACCATTACGACCCAACCTCTTCCTGTTCATGTAATGACCAATTTCAAAACCAATCAAAATATTATCCGTTATGAGCCGCCCAGGAATAAATGCACTCTGAGCTTCAGAAATCACAAGATTCACACTTGATTGAATCCTATTTGCAATAGCTTTTGACATTATTTTGAAAAGTACATTACAAAGAGAAATAGGTCTAAGATCACCGACAGTTTCAGGTACCTTTTTCTTAGGTATCGAGATAATATTAGTGGCGTTAAGCCCAGGTGGAAAGAATTTATTATGCAAGCATTGGATACAAAAATTGGTTACCTCATCACCAACGATATCCCAAAAGTGTTGAAAAAATCCCGGATTAAATCTATCAAGGCCTGGTGCCTTATCAGGTTGCATACTAAATAAAGCTTGCTTAATATCATCACATGTAAAGGGTCGTTGCAGGTCACTTCTAATCTCAGCTGTGATTCTGGGTTCAATAAGGAGTGAAACAGACTCTGAATTTGAACTGCTAGATTGAAACAATTTCGAGTAGAATTCTTGGATCTCATCTTCAATACGGCCCCCTACGAAACCCAGTTGCCGTCAGCTTTCCTCAGCCTTTTAAAATCATTCTTTCTTTGTCTAGAAGAAGCAGCTTTGTGAAAATAGTTGGTGTTCTGGTCTCCATGGCTTAGCCAATTTACTTTGGATCGTTGCTTTCAATAATTGGCCTGTTGTTTAAGCAAACAGCCTAGTTCCGTTTTCTTTTCAAAAAATTCAGCAGCATTGTAGATACCTGGCTGTGTTTCCAAAGCAGAAAGTTCAATTCTACGCCATTTCAACTTTTGCTTAAAATTGCCATGTTGAACTCGACCCCATGTTGACAATTCAATTGCACACTGCCTTAGCTTCTCAAGAACCGAAGCTATTGGTCTTTCTTTCCAACACCTTTCTACAAGTGCTTTGCAACCCTCCAAGTGCACCCAACTGTTTTCGAATCTAAACGGAGGAATATATCTAGCTTGGTGAGTATTGACATGTAAAAGGACTGCGGAGTGATCAGATTCAGATGTGATTATATTCTCAACCCAAGCTTCATTAAAATTCTCCATCCGTTCTAAGTTTGCAACTGCTATGTCTAACCTTTCAGCAATCCAATTTTCTGTTCCTCTGCTATGCTCCCAAGTATACCGGTATCCTGGCATCCCGAGATCAGATAAGCCATAAACAGTCAATGTATCGCTGAACCCCTATAGCCATGCCATCGGTCTAGGTCGACCTCCAACCTTTTCATCCCTAGAAATCATGTCATTAAAATCCCCAATTATGCACCATGGTAGGTCACTCAACCTTTTGAGGGCTTTCAAACAATCCCAAAACTCATTCCTACGCCTCCAATTATTCTCCGGAAAGCCATAGAACCTGGTAGGCCTTCACCTGTATGACTCATCTAAGATGATGACATCAATAAATTTTTTTGCAAATCTATTAAGTTGAACCAGCTTGTTAACCTTCCACAACATTGGCAATCCACCCCCATGGATTATATGGTCCACAAAAAACAACCCCTCAAAAAGAATTCGCCTTCTAACTGTTTCAACCACATTCCTACCAACTTTTACTTCCACTAAAAACACCACATCGGGCATAAAAGAAGACACTAAGTCTTCCACTTCCTGAACTGTCTGCTCCATGCCCATTCCCCGACAGTTCCAGCTCAAAACTTTCATTTGGCTTGGCGAGTTTCCAAATTCGAGCTCGCCTTTACATTAGAAACATATTCCATATGAGAGTCAATTATCATATTATTACATTCACCATCAGTGCGCTTTCTTTTTGGGTCGTTAACGTACACCTCTTTCTCTATCTCATTATTCTGTATAATAGCACCTTGGACTTGCTTGCCCAATGATACACCCCCATCTTCTACTACCAAATGTTCCATTGAGCCCGTAGGAATTAAGCTCCTTCCATTCTCACCCCTCAGCCATCGATCAGCCTCCGTAATCATATTTCTCCTAACCGTAGCACGGATAGAATGATCATATATTCTCGTAGGTGTAATATCGTTCATGTAAGTTATGTTGGAATTAAAACACTCAAATGAACAACTTTTATTAAACTCAAAGATATTTCAAAAACACTCTCACTCAAAATACAAAACTACAACTCACTCTTTACTTCGTTTCTCTCTAAAGAAGTTCTTATTTTTGTTGATGATAAACAACTAAATAATTCACCTATTTATAGGTGAATTATACAACTCTCAACTAACACAATTACTCACCACCACCTCCAACTAATACAATTAATAGCCAACTTATTTAGTTAATTTAATGGCCTCCAAATTAGTTGTAGTTAATAGCCTCCAACACACAAAAATCTACATACTTAAAATACTTAAATAAATTTACTACATTTTGGATTTGTGGGCTTGGACTCCAATTGATTGGATTTGGATTTTGGGTTTCCATTGATATGAATCAAGTTTATAATCCAACACCCCCCCCTTAAACTTGATCTTGTCATCCCAAGTAAGCTTCTCAATCTGATGTAGTTTTTGCTTGTGAGCGGCTTGGTGAAGATATCCGCAATTTGATCTTGTGTCTTCACTTATTCAACTTGTACTTCCTTTGATGCAACACTCTCTCTTATGTAATGGTAGCAGATGTCGATGTATTTGCTTCGATCATGGAATACAGGAGTCTTTGCTAAGGCAATGGCTGACTTGTTGTCAACACGAATCTCAGTCGGCTTCTCTTGCATTAACTCAATCTCGTTCAATAAATTTCTAAGCCAAATTGCATGACAGATGCATGAGGTTGCTGCAACATATTCTGCTTCACATGTAGACAAAGTTACAATCGGTTGTTTCTTTGACATCCATGTGAAAGCAGTGTCTCCTATGAAAAACACGAATCCCCTAGTACTCCTTCGGTTAACTACGTCTCCACCCCAATTGCTATCCCTATAGCCAACAAGCTTGTAATCATTAGATACCGAATAAAACAAGCCAAAGTCGGTTGTACCTTTCAAATAGCGAAGAATTCTCTTAGTAGCTTTGAAATGGGTGGTTGTCGGTGACTCCATATAGCAGCTTACTAATCCGACTGCATGAAGGATATCTGGCCTCGTGCATGTAAGATAGCGTAGACTTCCAACCAAACTTTTGAAAAATGTTGGATCTACGCTTTCCCCTTCTTCATATTTGGACATCTTGATCCCGTACTCCACCGGTGTGCTTATCAGCTTGCAGTTATCCATCTTGAACTTTTTTAAGATCTCCTTCGCATAGCTTTCTTGTGAAATGAAAATTCTATCCTTTTGTTGCTTTAATTCTATGCCGAGTTAATACGCCATGAGCCCCATGTTTGTCATCTTGAACTCCTTCGTCATCACTTTTTTGAATTCATTGAACATTCTTTGATTACTTCCAGTGAAGATCAAATCATCCACGTAGAGGCACACAGTCAAAATATCTCCATCTTTGATCTTGATGTACAAAGCGTGCTCTTAGAGACATTTGTTTAAGCCATTTTCTCGGAAGTACTTGTCGATTCTACTATTTCAAGCCCTTGGTGCTTGTTTTAGCCCACAAAGAGCCTTCTTCAACTTCAACACCTTGCCTTCATGGCCTTTTGCTTCGTAGCCTGGTGGTTGTTGAATGTAGACTTCCTATTCAAGAACTCCATTTAGGAAGGTCAATTTTACATCCATTTGATGAATCCTTCATTTGTTTTGAGCCGCCAAAGATATGATTAATCTAATAGTTTCCAATCGAGCAACTGGAGCGAAAACATCATCGTAGTCGATTCCAGCCTTTTGACAGTAGCCTTTTGCAACAAGCCTTGCCTTATGTCTTTCGATCTCTCCCTTGGCATTTTGCTTTGTTTTGTACACCCATTTCATATCTATCGCCTTGTATCCTTTGGAAAGCGAAGTGAGTTCCCATGTGTCGTTCTTCTCAATGGCCTTGATTTCTTCGTCCATTGCAGCTCTCCATTGTTTCTCTTATACAGCTTCTTGAAATGTCACTGGCTCGCAATCAATAAATAGACAAAATAATTTAAGATTGTCTAATTGTTCAGTCACCTCATAGAGTTCTCAAAGACTTCTCGTATGATGCACTTCTCTTTCATCTTTAGTCCCGCTTGAGGATAGAGATGATGATGATGATGATGATGATGATGATGACCCGTCTCTATGAGTAGGAGAAGTTGGTGGAGTTGTGAGGCTTTGTTGTAGTTGTCTTGGTTGCTCAGGTGTTGTTTGCTCATCTTCCTCTAATGGGGAAAAGTTGTAGTCTTCCATTTGAGAATCAAAGCTCTATTCTCCTTCTTCATCAAATATCACATCTCGGCTTATCATAACCTTTTTGTTAGTTGGATTGTATAGCTTATAGCCTTTTGAGCTTGAGTCATAACCAACGAAAATGAAACTCTTACTTTTATCATCGAGTTTGGTTCGATTCTCATCTGGTACATGAACATGAGCTATGCTGCCAAAGACTTACAAGGGGGAGATTCTGGGCTTTCTTCTGCTCCATGCCTCTTGTAGTGTCTTTCCCCATACACTTCTTATAGGAGAACGATTTGACAGGTAGACTGCACATGCCACTGCTTCTGCCCAAAACTCCTTGGGTAGTTTCTTGCTTTTGAGCATACTTCGTGCCATGTCGAGGAGTGTTTTGTTCTTCCTTTCTGCCATACCATTTTGTTGGGGGGATCTAGGGACTGTTAGGGGGTGACGGATTCCATGTGCTTCACAGAACTCATTGAATGCCTTGGACATGAATTCTCCTCTTCGATCTGATCTCATGGCTTTGATTTTATGACCACTCTCCTTTTCGACGGCTACTTTGAACTTCTTGAATACTTCAAACTTCTTGAATACTTCGAAGACTTTTGATTTTTGTTGCAAGAAGTACACCCATGTTTTTCTTAAAAAATCCTCAATGAAGAGGAGGAAGTAATTTTTATTACCGAAAGAACTTGGCTTCAAAGGACCACACAGGTCTGTGTGGATGAGCTCGAGCGGCTTCTTGGCTCTAGAATCTGAATCCTTTGGAAAGCTTCTCCTGAATTGCTTCCCTTGTAAACATCCTTGCACAATTGATCAGGATTGTTGATACATGGTAAGCCTCTGACCATTCCTTTCTTTGATAGTAGCTCCAATCCTCCGAAGTTGAGATGACCAAATCGAAGATGCCATAGCCACGATGCGTCTTTATAACACACCTTCAAACACTTTGCAACATCATTCTGAATGTTTAAAGGTAACATTCTATTCTTTGACATTTGCACTTTGGCAATTAGATCTCTTTTGCCATCTCTTATGAAAAGACTACAATTTTTCATGTGAATATCATAGCCTTTTTCTAAGAGCTTGCCCAGACTTAGAATGTTGCATTTCATATTAGGCATATAGTAGACATTTGAGATTAACTGGTGGCTACCATCTTTTGCTCGGAAAAGTATG
This sequence comes from Euphorbia pulcherrima, assembly GCA_947683365.1. Taxonomy (NCBI): domain Eukaryota; kingdom Viridiplantae; phylum Streptophyta; class Magnoliopsida; order Malpighiales; family Euphorbiaceae; genus Euphorbia; species Euphorbia pulcherrima. The sequence goes on from CANTUS010000009.1 coordinate 25,521,949, forward strand.
TTACATTTTCTTTTCACCGATATTTTGCTGTCATCTCCAAAAGAGACGTCGCCACTTACTTCTTCAGTGAGCTCCACGAATAAACTTCTTTTTCCACACATGTGATTGCTCCAACAGTGTCGAGATACCATGTGTTCTCTTGATGATCATTGCTATTGTTGTATGCTAGTAACAATGTTTCTTTCTCTTCGGTTTTCTCTTCCACGAAGTTGGCCTTCTCCTCGACCTTACTGCTAGGGGATCTACATTCTGAAGCGTAATGTCCGAGCTTTTGACAATTATAGCATTGGACTTGAGATTTTTCATACCATGAGTTTGAGTTGCCTCTTCCATGACCTTGTATGGAGCTTTCTCCCTTCTTGTAGTTATTGTTGAAATTGTTGTTGTTGTGATTCCAACTTCGTCCACGTCCACGACTACCACCTCGTCCGCAGCCTTGACCTCGGCCTCTGCCTCTGCCTCTGCCATGTTGGTCTCTACTATTGCCATGGCTTTCACTCGTATCCTTGAGTTGTAGTTTGAGGAGTTGCTCAGTGATCCCTTGCTTCTTCTTGTGCTTTTCTTCATAAGCTTGTAGTGATCCTTGGAGTTCCTCGATCTTCATCTCTTCCAAGTCTTTTGTTTCTTCAATCGTCACTACGATGTGCTCAAATTTGGGATCTAACAAGCGGAGTATCTTCTCTATTATTCTTACATCTTCTAACTTCTCAAGTTTCTTTTCAATTGATTGGAAACGGCTGCTACTTTAGAAAAGTATTCGGAGATAGACTCGGATGGTTTCATGTGCAAGGATTCAAACTCACCTCTTAGTGTTTGGAGACGGGCCTTCTTCACCTTTTCAACTCCTTTGTAAGAGGTTTGTAGCTTCTCCCATGCTTGCTTGGAGAAAGTTACACTTGAAATCTTTTCAAAACCATCATCATCTAATGCTTGATAGATGAGGAAGAGAGCTTTCTTGTCTCTCTTTCGGGAATCCTTCAAAGTTGTAGCTTGATCTGGCGTGAGAGAGGCTTCATTTTCGGGCTCCTTGAAACCTTTCTCTACGATATCCCAAACATCATGCGCACCCAAAAGAGCCTTCATCTTGATACTCTAATTGTCATAGTTGTTATTGTTGAGTGTTGGAACTTGAAACGATGCCACGCTGTTCGCCATCTTACTCAAATAGCTTTTCTAGACGTACAAGGGCTGTTGCGACACTTTCTGGAATCTTTTGCAACACACTGGACGTATTGCAACACTTCTGGCAGTCTACTGCAACACTTTTTGGGCTTTTTAGCTACTGCAACGCCTGAGCAGTTTCAACTCGATTTTTCCGCACTCGGAAAAAAAATTCTTTTCGGGAGGAGGACCCGAGCTCTTAACCTAGCTCTGGTACCACTTTGTTGGAATTAAAACACTCAAATGAACAACTTTTATTAAACTCAAAGATATTTCAAGAACACTCTCACTCAAAATACAAAACTACAACTCACTCTTTACTTCTTTTCTCTCTAAAGAAGTTCTTATTTTTGTTGATGATAAACAACTAAACAACTCACCTATTTATAGGTGAATTATACAACTCTCAACTAACACAATTACTCACCACCACCACCTCCAACTAATACAATTAATAGCCAACTTATTTAGTTAATTTAATGGCCTCCAAATTGGTTATAGTTAATAGCCTCCAATTTGGTTATCACACACAAAAATCTACATACTTAAAATACTTAAATAAATTTACTACATTTTGGATTTGTGGGCTTGGACTCCAATTGATTGGATTTGAATTTTAAGTTTCCATTGATATGGATCAAGTTTATAATCCAACAAGTTAGAAGGCAAAGTTGCTCATGCCACATATGAAGTACATCGAGGGTAAGCGCTAGTATTGAAATTGAGCTGTAAAACTGATCCCCTCATTAATACAGATTTTCATTCTCCTCTTCAATGGCTTTGTGATGTCGATAAGTACCCGAACCCTCAAATATAAGGGATTAGAGACATTGAAGTTATTCTCATCAATTTCCAATAATTTCCCCGCAAAACGACCAACTGTTTCACATATATTTGCCGAGATGTACCCAACCGAAACTCCAAACACCTGTATCCAAAAAGGCACAAACTGAATTACTACAGACTCCGGATTCTCATTCGCCTGTCTTGGGGCTAGGGCTAGAAGCTTCATTTTAAAAGACCACGGGGATCCATTCCACACCCGATCATTATCATTCTTATGGAAAAACTTGATCAGAAACTTATTATCTTTACCCAGCCTCTTAAAGTGAACACCACCACCCTTAGGCCGCCATAGGTTAGACAGGGTTCTCTTCATTGACAGTTCATCCATATCTCGCTCAGAAAAAGTTGTGCCACATAATAAAATTCCTGCTGATGAGTTTGAGCCGCCTGTACTCCCACCACCAAATCATTCTCATCGTCTAAGGCCAGTGCTTCATATCTGAGGCGTAATTCTTCGTTGGAACTATTAGGGTTCATATTGAGACTTTCTTGTGATATAAGAAAAAGAAATGAACCGGAGAAACTATTCAAATATTAGAGATTCTTGAATAATAGACGGGGAAACGAATCAAACACCAATCAAATAATAATTAAAAGTGGCGAAACAATCAAAAACAATCATAACAAGAACATGCTAGCGTAGCCGCCTCAAGACCCCAAGCCCTATGGCAAGACCGAACTGATTATGCGGCATATAGAATAGAAGATCACATTGATGATGTGGTAAAATAGACAACACATTTTAAAAAGTGGTAACAGTAGATTGTCTATTTGATCTTGTAATTTTTCTAAAATAAAATAATAACAAAAAATTAAATACTTTGCTAAATAATCTCTCTAATCAATAAAATAATATAAAACTAATTATGCAAGCCTTCCATTTGATTGTCTATATGTAAAAGATCAAGTAGACATTGTGCAACATTTATTGTGCCATATCATATTGGAAAGAGTAAATAGAAGATCTAGTGTAGAGTAATTTTTTAATTGATTGTCTATTTTTACTTCTATGTCAAGAGAGTTGATAGAATGGAAATGGAATTCAATCTTATGATCCTTTTGCTACATTTTGATTGGTCAAATTAGATCACCCTTAATTACATTCAGTTTACAATCCTTACATCGGTCAACAATAATATATAGATTATGATTCATAACTCCAACAGAAAAAAATTAACTTTTGATGCATTGAAAGCTTCTGCTGAAAAATTTGAAGTTTACTTCTACGTGTAAAGAAGCTCAATGAAAGAATAGAATAGGAGCAATTTTCCCCAAATTTGTGGGTTTCAAGCATTTTCTAAATGGTTTAGAGTAAATGATGGTTTAAGCAATTGTCTAGTGGGACTCAGACTTAGTATACCTCATTAGTGATTTACTTGGGGGGAAAAATGTATGTCATTTAAAATATTTTATTTTTCCATTTGTTTGTTATTTTAGAATTTTAATTCATTATTTAATATTTTTTTTGAATTTATTCTTGTATTAATTAGGAAAGAGATTAAGTATAAATGAAGTTATAAGGTACTACTCCCTTCGGTTCTGAAAACTAGTCGCTCTAAAGAAATTCATAAATTTTAAGAAGTAATTAATTGAGTGTATAAAATTACTTGTTTACCCTTAAATTAGCATTAATTAAGTAATATGTGTATTGAGATTGAGCTAAAATTAATAAGGGTATAATAGGCAGAAAGGAGTAAAGTTTACATTGGAAAAAGAGAATGAAAAGTAAAATGAGCGGAGGAAAAATACATAGAACGACTAGTTTTCGGAATCGAAGGGAGTAATAACTAAGAAAAAAGAAAATTTTATAATAAAGTTAAAAAATAAATTAATCATTTTAATTATATAATAAATATTTTATTAATCCGAATAAAAATTCTAAAATAACAGAGATAGTAATACTTAGTTTGTGAATTATAATAATGATATAAGCGAAGAAAATTTGTAATTATGTAAAGTGAGAATAAAAAGAAAAATTCAACAGATTGAGTATGTTATTTATAAAAAAATTCAATCCAATCCAAACCTTTACAAATTTAGTTTTTTTATTATGCTTTATTCTTTCCATTTTTTTAAAGGCCTACTACATAGATTACTCCCTTAATTTAATATGAATTTTTAATTATTCCCTCACCTTTTAAGTGCTCTAACTTATTCTTTAAATTTGATAAAAATGCACTTATCAACCCTTTCTTACTGACATGGCGATAGAGGTGACATTTATTAAAAAGTCAAAAACATTTAAATATTTTATAACAATAAAAAAATTAAATTAATTAAAACTACCTTCTTCTTTTCTACTTTTGGGGTTTTGTTTAAAAGATTCTTATCAATAACAAAATTAGGAAAAATTTTCTCCATCAATAAAATCAATTCAAACAATGAAACAAATCAAGAAATATCAATTGCTAGATTACCATTCTTTCCTCCTCCTAATTTCAAACCATACTATTGGTGGAATTTAATTTTATTTACTGAAATTCCCGAAGAAATTCATGAAGAAGAGCTCGACAAATCAGCTTTACTCCATTGCAATAACTATAGTTCAACCACCATTAAATCCCCAAACCTCATCAAATTTTTGGGTCTTAGAAAAATCATGGATTTATAATCAATCCATAATTTCACTTACCCATATGAAATACAAGACCTAATTAGAAGATCTAGACAAAAAAGAGTCTATTGTCGGACTAGGTGATCGTTTTGGCGTCTTCAAGCGAGGCCATGACCATTGAAAACTTCGGGACTCTTTCATGAAAATGCTCTACCATGAACTCGATAAGCGGTGTGGTTGCTAATTGATTAACCAATTTCATTTTTCCCAATTGATTTGATTTGGATTTAAATGTTTGAGGTTTGAGGATTTTTTTTCAACTTGAAAGTGCAAATTGACTAGGAGAAAGAAGGTAAAATATATGCCTTGGTCCTTGTAATTTAGTGATTCTTTAAAAAGAATTTCAAGTCATGCCACATGTCAAATTTTGATTGGTTTGAGTTTTCAAAATTTGATATATGACGAGAGTGGTATACACTCTCTGAAAGTGAGAGTGGTTTTGTTGCATTTAGGGGGTAAATTAATTCATTTTAGCCAAATCAAAGGGATAGTTAAAAATTCTTACCAAATTGAGGGAGAAATCTATATATTAGGCTTTTTTTTTTTTTAATTTCACAATAGTTTTACATTAAATAAAAAATACAATCCTATATGTGGCTTGAATCCATTATATTATCTAATTACAACAACAATTTCGGCCACTAGAATAAAATTTGGGAAATGGGAAAAAACACACGTGGCCCACTAATAAAATTAATTATTAAATTAAATTAATTATATATTTATAGTCTCATTATAAATAATTTATAAATTAATAAAATAATAAAAAATAATCACGTGAATACTGTCTGGTATTTATTTGATAAATATTTAGTATTTATTTAGTAATTGTCTAGTATCTATCTAGTAAATATTGTTATGAAATTATCATATACACATTTATTATATATCTATTATGTATATGTTATGTGTCATTGGATCAATAAAAAATATCGAAATTAAGACATATTAGATAATAACTAGATATCTAACAATGATCTATTAGATAAATACTAGATAAATACTATATGTCATATGTTATATATATTTTAGAAATTTATGTGAAGTTATAATTTACTAGATAACTACTAAATCATTACTAAACGACTACCAAATAAATACTATATCATATTTATGTAATTATTTTTCCCTATTTTTATAAACTTATAAATTATTTTATTTTTTTTTTGAGATTTTTTAACAGCCCCATAAAATTTACGCCACAAACTTTTTTCCAACTTAATTTGAGTTGAGCTATAATTTATATAAAACATTTATATATGAAGCCCAATAAATCCTATTCAAACAGCGGGATGAACATGGGTTGGTGCAAATGAAATGCTTGATGTCAGTTACAAGAAGATAACTTTCCTTCATATTATTATTATTATTTTTTAACAACCTTCAAATGCATCCTTGTCCCCTTATTGTCCCTCTTAATTTTTAAAAATTTCTCTCAAGCCCCTAAACTTAGTATAAGTGTATCAATTTATCTTTTAAGTTTGGTAAAAGTTTATCATTTTATCCTTTGAATACCACTTGTCAGCTTTTGATTGAAAAAAGAAAAAAACATCTTTAAAAAGTCAAACCAATCAGAATACGACACATTGTATTCATGGACAAACTGATATACTTTTGCTAAGTTCAGGGGGCAAACTAACACACTTCTACTAAGTTTAAGAGGTTGAAAGCAACTTTTAAAATTTCAGAAGAGCAGTAGACTTTTTATATCAATTTTAAGGGGTATAAATACATTTACCTGTAATCTAATCATAATCTAATCTGAGAATTATACATGGAAATAGACATCACAGTATCGCCAAAGCACCAACCCACAATGGCGGAGCCAAAATTCTGTTAGAGAGGGGGCGAAATTTCAGAGAAAAAAATTCCAATGAAATTTTTCAATACATGAACCAATACAAATTCATCTTCAAATATGATTTACCAAGACTAAGCTACTATCAAATTAAGGAATTATAAGAATTAAGTTTTGAAACCGGGCCCCCCTAAAGTTTTACATTAATAAGTATATAGATATTATAAAGAAGTTGAGTGGTAGAGTCGGTTAGGCAATGCAGCCATTACTTTAATGGCCTAAGATCAAGCCATTGTACTTGCAATTTTTTTATTCTATACTTTCTTCTACTCTTTTTCCTTTCTCAAGTTAGCAAATATTGCTTCACCTATTTCTTAAATCTCCAATAACTAGTCAATTATCTTCATTACTTATACTACTATGTCCGTTAAATTAGTGTATTTTTTGTTATTTTGAATTGATTGAATCTTAATTAAAATTTGAATTAAAATTAAATTAGTGTCACCAATAAATAACTAGTCTATAATTATCTTTAATACTTTTAAATTATGCACCATCAATGAAATAGTGTTACTTTATTGCATACGATTGATTATTATTTATGTACTAACTTTTAATTGATGGAAAAAAACTCCCATGAGTGAATGTGATTGTGTTATTTATTACCAAAAATGTTTTTGCATATTCACTTGTAGTGAAATTTCACCACTTAAAAAAACGAATTTCTCTAATAGGTATACTATTGTTGATATATTGATTTTTTTGTTGCAATATAAGAATTATTATTACTCTACCACAATTTTTTTAAATATGTCCGTCATTTGTTGCCCCCCCCATTCAACTCTAAGTCCGCTCCTGATTGGAAATAAAAAAAAAACATCGAACGATCACATAGTGTTAAGGGATTTTAAAGTACAAAATATATTTCGGGTGTATCTGGAATTTTACCTCGTCAATCATACACTAATATTCAAGATGATATTATAATGAAAAACTATATAATTGGAAAAAATTGAATATGAAAAGCATACAATTACACAGTAGCATACAAACAAGAAATTCCTTTATTATAGCTTGCATTTCTATTGCTAAGTAGTTTAGTTGTACAGCAAGCAAGAAAGCTCTATTGTAAACTAGCTCAACAGTCTTTTAATCTGTGAGGTATATAGAGAATCAGACTGCAGTAGCAGGTTCTATAAGGTAGAAGTCTCGGTGAAAGCAAAAAGAATATTGCCTCAGTTTTTAAGTTTATAGCAAAAAAATATATTGAGAGAAAGATGCCAAAATTAGAGCCACAAATTAAATAATTAAGAACAGTCGGCATATTGTTTCAATTCGGTATAGGGAAAGTAATGAAAATTGAGACAATATGATAATACAATTAAGAACAACAATCGCCAACTTCGTACATGTAAGATTTACTCAATCAGTCAATGAAAGATTTCTTGAAACATTTGGTTGAGATGTCAATATTCCATATCAGTTGCTCAATTGATAGCATACGAAGTGCTATCTCTATTAGAGATAAAGAAAAAATTCTAACCTAGAGTTCAAACTAGGGAGAGCGGGAGGGAGGAGCCAAAAAGAAACGATTCCCTAAATACAGAATTCTTCGGTGGCAAAGAGGAGTGGCGGGCATGGGATGAGATGGCCAGCAGCGAATTTGGAAAACCTAATTAAAATTGATTAGAAACAATTTAAAGTAAAAACCAAAACGCTGCTGTTTTGATATTTGATTAGGCTCTGTTTGGCTCATGATTTTTTCATGATTCATTATAATATGGTATGGTTCTAATTAAAAATCTCTTGTTTAGTTGCATGGTTCTTTTTTTAAGTATGGTTCTCCATGGTTCAAATAACCATGAAAATTTGGTGGTTCATCATGGTTATCCTTCAAATTAAACTAAAAACTTTAGAAAACCATACAATACCATACCATCTATCCAAACAAGAACTTCTGAGAAACTATACCATACTATACCGTACCACATACCATACTTTAATGAACCATGAGCCAAACAAAGCCTAAATGAGAACAAAATAGGTAAGATCGGTAGAGCAGAAAACAGGAAGGAGAACTAGAGAGGGCGGTGCCATTGTTTCCGGCCACAACAGACACAATAAGCAGAAGTGTGCGACCATTTTCTGGTGGAGAGGGGGGCGGCCGCCATGGTCCGCCACCCCCCGGCTCCGCAACTGCCAACCCACATGGATCATGTTTTTTTTTCCTTAATATGCACTAAATTACTTAAGTTTTAGAACGAATCGTCCAAATTTGCATTATTTATATAAACAGCGTGTGCATAATCAGAATTCAGATCAATGGAGAATAAAATCAAATATTCGGCAAGTACCAATTAATATTGAAGTATCAAGTTCAAGTAGCTCATTATGACAATTTTGGTATCCATACTTTTATGGGTCAAATACAGACACCCTTTTCCATTTTCTTCATATTACCAAATCAAATTGATGAGAATTTCTTAATCAACTTGATGAACATCAATAAAAAGAAAAGCAACATATAACTAATATATTACGAAAACTGTTATGCATAATTCAAATCTTAAGTTTGTTTGTATTGAAACTATAAATTAAATACATATAGTATAAGAGAAAGGTGATGTCATGGAGGAACTACGTGTAACATGCTTTTACATTTGTTTTAGTGTTTTTTATGTATACAAATATTGTCTTAAGTTATGTATGCGAGCTCAGCTACCTAGTATATTATAATTATGCTTATCAAGAAACTTAATTAATTAATTATGTAAACTTACTAATTGATTAATACATGTTATAAAAAAATCTGTACTGTTGGTTAATTAAGAGAAATCAAAGTTATGTTACTAATGGTAGAAAAATGTTTTTTAATTTAAATCTGACTTTCCTTAAAAAAAAATTTAAATCTGACTAATACAAATACAAAAAAAATATATGGACTAGTTGATTATTGATTATTCAATTATGTCTGGAGTATATACTAGATATTTTCGCAAAAGTTTCGATTAACAAAATTTTGAAGGAGCTTAAGGGGGATTAAAGAGCTAATAGAGTTAATAAAAAAACGAGCTAATATAGTTGCTTTGAATAGTTACAGTATATTGGGTTATTTGTAAGTCACCTAAGTTTCATCTATGTATAAAACTTACATGTCTAAAGGGCGTTGTTTTCTACTTATATTCAGTCTAGTTCAATTCAGCTCATAATTTATTAGTACTGCATACATATAAATTTACAATGAAATAAGTTCGATTTAGTTTAGTACTACTACTTATAAATTGAAAAAAAAATAGCCTAATATGTTAGAAAAATATTAGAAATTATTTCAAAAGAATAATACTATATTAATATTCTTTTGTCTTTAATAACATATATGTAAGTTACATATACGTTTTCAATTTTATATAACAACTTTTTTGTATTAAATTAGTAAAATACATTTAATTATCTTATTAGCTGCCATATTTATAAAGAATTTTATTTTGGAAAAACTAATAGCCATTTTGTCCAAATTAATGGATATTGACGAGTTTTAATATTTGACTAATTCAAAGATAGTGGGCCTCAAATTTCGGTTCTGATTGGTTAGAATAAACCGTCTGTTTTTATAGCTTTTGATCGGGTCTTTTTATACCCTTGTATAATGAGGTGCTAAGAGACAATTTTATTGGTAGCCTTTTATCTCCATTTTTCTTTTCCTATTCTCTTCATTGTTTTAATAAGTTTTTGTTTCTTTATTTTTGATATAATATTATATTTATGTTTATGATCTAACCTATTAATTGAAGAAGCTGTTTAATTTTGGGAGGAATTACAAGTATCCTTTAAGGACAATGTCGTTTGACATAACTCATTTTATCGGTGTTTCGTTATTTTGAACATTTTTTATAATTTTCATTATATTTCTATATAACTTCTACTAATTATATTTATATTTTTATTCAAGATAAGAACTAAAAAACAAAAAAAAAAGTGAATAATCCAATTAAAATACCACCTCCATATATTCTTTATCCTATACTTATCAAACTATAATCTAATAAAAGTATTATTTATTTGTTTGTTTTAAATATTATCTAGACAATGCTAGTGACATAATGTAGAGACAGGGACAATTATAGATTAATAATATAGAAGATATGTTACATCACATAACTAGTTCCAAAAGATTACTAATTTATTATTATTGGGTTGCATGGTCGAGAGTTCCAAGTTTACAGCTCTTCAGTTTAATTTATATAAGCAAAATCATTTTTTCATTTAAAGGCTGGGATCGGAGAACCGGATTCAATTTTATTAAATGAAAGAAAAGAAATAAAAAAGTAAAAAGTTGAAAACAATAATACTTAAACAACCATTAAGAAAAGAAAAAAACACTATCAGCTAATATTGATTAAATAAATACCACAATATTGGGGTTTGAAGTTGTCACTTGTTACAAACTAAAGTACTTTATTTAATAATGAACTACCTGATAGCAGGATACATAAAGCCCCAATATTCACAGGGCTTATGAAGGAATTTGCCCACCAAGTCAAAAGGATTGGGGGCACATATTAATCATCTAGACATTCCTTAAACCCCAAGACATGACACGTGACAATCATCCAAGGGACACTGCCCTCTTATATAAGGAATAAGGGCACACGTCCCCAGGTAAGACAACACACTCTACCTACCTCTTTTAGTAATAACTACATCATACCCCCATGCCACACTAACTTGAGCTTCTGAGAGGCCACGTCGGATACCCGACCTGGCCCTCTAACGAGTTGTTACTTGTGCAGGACCTAACCCGAGACGGACCGAGCTGATCCTGTGTCCTGAGTCCCACGACATCAAATTGGTGGGGTGAGCGTGGATCGAACACAGTGACCGGATTTGTTCAGTTTAGGAAGCATGCGTTTCACGTTTTCCCAATAGCGATGGAGGATTCTACGAAGAAAAAACCCGCCCTAAACCAAACATCGGTCAAGAACGACGGAAAGAAAGTCCAAGGGTCGGCAAGCGAGTTCGCAACACCCTTGAAACCAGTTGACGTTTCGGGTAACAAAATTGAGAATATTATAATAGGGGCGGAGTTCGATGCTCAGATAGAAGCAATGGTAGCCAAACCCGACGCCTCAGACGATCCTAAAATGCTGGCAACAATGACAAAGAAAGTAATATACAAGATAAGCCACATGGAGCATTCGGTGAACACCCTAAACGCTCAATGCATGGCCACTGAGGGTAAGGTCGTTAACCTAGAAAGACGAGCAGTGACATCGGCCTAGTCCGGGTCAACCTCGAAAAGATTAAAGAGTCTCAAGAGGCGTCTAACTTATGAGCGGAGCCACGAAGACGGTGCTCTCTCCACCCCTACAGCCTTAGATCGCCAGAATGAGTCGAGCATGCGAATGTCAGGAAGCCATCTATCAGATCGTGGGCTAGTGAAATCGTGACTCGAGCCACGACTTGGAGCGACCGAGCCGACGAAGGATTACACCAATTTCAATTGTCCCCGTGAGCGCGGGACCGGTAGGAAAAAAGAAGAACCGAGGAAGAAGGCCCGATGCAGTTCGCCAAATAATTCTGTAAACTCATCACTGAAAGAGCCCAGAAGATCGACGGCTAGGTCCGATCAAACCATAGCCTCTAAGCAAGCGATTGAGGAAATTGCGAAGAATTTAGCCCCCAAATGGGCAGGTGATGTGATGAAAAATGTGAAGGCACTCCTCATTGACATGGGAATGGAGCCGACCATTCCCGAAATTGAAGATGCAAAATCGTCGTTCTCCTCGGAAATTTCAAGGGCGAAATTCCCCGAAAGTTTCAATGGCCGAAGTTACGGGACTACAACGGCACTGGCGACTTGACCCTTCATGTCAAGAATTTTCAGCAGAAAATGGCAACCACTAGGGCAACCGATGTGATGTTATGTAAGATCTTTCCAACGACCTCGAGGGACCTGCCACTTTCTGGTTTGAGAATCAAAAGCCAGGATCGATCACTAACTTCAAAGCTATGATAAAAGACTTCCTCCTGTACTTTGTAACATCAATCCTGCCTTATAAGACCATCCAAGATTCACTGCTTATAAGGCAGGGTCGAAACAAAACACTGGGAGATTTTGTGGAACGATTCCAAAGGGAGAGCCTCAAAGTAAAGAGGTGTAGTGACGATGATGCCACCGATATACTGGTAAGCAATTGTAGAAATGCCGACCTCAAAAAGGACTTACTCACAAGAAGGCCAAAAAGCTTGGCACTAATGATGCAAAAGGCGACGGAGTGGGTAACTTATAAGGCCCACGAGAAAGGAACCCCGGTCCACGAATATACTGGTCGGCAATCGAGCTAACCCCAGTCTAATAAGTTACTCTCGAGGCTACCTCGATACGAGTACAAACGTCATGATCTCCCTAAGGGCTTGATTCCTTTGAGAGCAGATCGGAAGGAAGTGTTGTACTGGATAGAGAAAAACCAACAGTACATCGAATATCCCCCAAAGATAAAGCGGCCGGGAAAGCCAAGCACTTTTTGTGACTTCCATAAGTCTGAGGGCTATGACACCGAGGATTATCGACATTTGGCCATCGAACTTAACAAAAGGGCAGCTGAGGGTAAACTCGATCACTTTTTGACAGGGCCACAACCGCATCGACAATAAGAGGAGCGGTCGGAGAGACATCGAGCTACTTCCACTGAGAGAGCAATCGACCCACCGCAGCCTTGGTGAGGGGTTATTAACATCATTTGGGGTGGGCCAACATCAAAGAAGCTTAAAGCATCACCGGTCAATAACACCGGTCGAGATTGGGGCGTGTACTACTCCTTCGCCCATATACCCAAACCTGCTCCACATTAGGATGCACTAGTAATCGAAATGTTTATTGTTAAAAGGGTATTGATAAACACCGATAGTTCTATTAACCTGATGACCCGTTCCACATATGGTGCCCTCGGACTGGACCTAAATAAGCTCAAAGTCGGTCATGACCCAATCTTAGGCTTGGGAGGCCACGCGATTGAAGTAATAGGATCAACCATGCTACAGTTCACCATTGTAGATGATTCGATCGAGTGGAAGGCACATGCCAAGTTTCTAGTTGTGGATATACCCTTGGCATACAACATAATTCTTGGAAGACTGATCCTCATTAAGTCCGAAAGCAGTGATAAATCTATGTTACCTAACAATGCAAATCCCGACTAGGCAAGGGATGGCTGTTGTCAGGGGTAGTCAAAAGATGGCCCGAGAGACCTATCTGGCTTCTATACGGGCCGACCCGACCCTCCAGGCTGAAGAAAGTCTGTCAAAAAAGACCGAACCCCATGGTAAGCTGGAAACATTGCTCCTAAGCCAAGAGAGGGAAGTGTTTATCTCGGAAGACATGAAACCTCGGGAAAAGGCCGCCCTGATCGAGGTTCTCAAGAGGAATGAAAACTCATTCGCCTGGACAAAGGCTGATGTCACAGGGGTCGACCTTAGGGTAATGGAGCATAAGCTGAATGTCGACCCAAAAGCCAACCCTGTCAACCAAAGGCGCAGGAACTACGGTCCAGAGATGCAGCGAGCCATCAAAGAAGAGGTGGCAAAACTATTGAAGGTGGGTCACATCAGGGAAGTCCATTACCCCGACTGGATGGTGAATGTGGTATTGGTCAAAAAGCCTAGTGGGGCATACCGAATGTGCGTAGACTTCACCGACCTCAATAAAGCTTGCCCAAAGTATAGTTACCCCTTGCCCAACATTGACTCCCTCATGGACGCCACTATAGGTTATGAGTCCTACTCTACCATGGATATGAAGGAGGAGTACAATGGCCGTAGGCGATGTGGAAAAGACGTCGTTCATAACCCATGAAGGGACATATTATTACAAGGTCATGCTATTAGGGTTAAAAAACGCAGGTGCAACCTACCAGCTCTTGGTCAATAAGGTATTTGAGGGAAAGATTGGCGATATGGTCGAATTGTAAGTCGACGACATGATCATCAAAAGTAAAATGACCGATGCACATCCAGCTGACCTCGAGGAGGCGTTGCACATTTTGAATCAATACCAACTAAAGTTGAACCCGGAGAAGTGTGTTTTCGGCATAGCTGTAGGGAAATTTCTGGGATTCTTAATTTTGCACAAAGGAATAGAGGCAAACCCAGACAAGATTAAGGCAATAATGGAATTACAGCCGCCCAAGGCAATGAATGTTGTGCAAAGGTTGAACGGTAAGGTTAACGCCTTAGGCCGATTCATATCATGCTCAGCCAGACATTGTATGCCTTTTTACAAAACCCAGAAAGGTGTGAAGAACTTCACACGGACTGATGAGTGCACCAAGGCTTTCAACGATTTAAAGCAATTACTCTCCTCGCCCCCATTGCTAAGCTGACCTACCCCCAGGAAGTGTCTGTTCCTTTTCATCAGCACCTCTAAAGAGGCTTTAGGGATGGCCTTGGTTAGGAAGGAAAAAGTAGAGTAATACCCTATGTATTATTGTAGCAAAGTCCTTAGAGATGCCGAGTTAAGATACCCTAGTCTCAACAAAGTTGCCTAAGCTATCATTATTGCATCTCAAAGGCTAAGGCATTACTTCCAATCTCACACGATTGTGGTACAAACTGACCTGGGTCTAAAAAGAGTTTTCCAAAGACCAAAAATGTCTGGCAGATTAATGGAATGGGCGGTGAAGCTGTCAGAGTTCGATGTCAGGTTTGAACCAAGAAAAGCAATGAAGGTGTAAGCGTTAGCACATTTTAAACAAAAGGCCCCGTCGCCAGAATCGACCACTTTGATGGAGGAAACGTGGAAAGTTTTCATTGACGGAAGTTTGACCCAAGACCAGGGGGGCATAGGCGTGCATATACAAGGTCCAAATGGAATAGTCATTAATCAGGCTGCTAGACTCTCCTTCAAGCCAACGAACAATGTGGCCGAATACGAAGCGTTTATCTTCGCCCTACCGTTGATCAAAGTAATATAGCCATACCGAGCTCACATTTATAATGATTTGAAGCTCATTGTTAGTCAGCTAGGGGAAGGATATGTGATAAAAGATGCGACAATGCAACAATACCTCGCTCTGGTTGTAATGCTTATAGGCAGGATAAAATAGGCGGGGACCAAAATAGAAATTTAGCACATATCACGAACTCAGAACTCCGAAGCTGATAAACTTACAAAAGTAGCAGTGGATCCTAGCGGGGATAATCTCATCCATTGTACTATTGGAAGCATTGACTGACCTAGCACTAGGGGGAACAAGGTCCTGGTCATCCTGGGTGAAGTTTAACCGACGGAGGAATGGTACTCACCAATATGGAGATACCTAAAAGATTCCACCCTCCCAGAGGATGAGGTCAAAGCATAGAAAATCGTAAGAAAATCGTTCTGATATTCGATCCTCGGCGATCACTTATACCGACAATCATTCAGCCACCCATGGAAAAAATGCCTCGAAAAGAGAGACGCCGATTATGTCCTACAAGAAATCTATGAAGGAATCTGTGGAGGCCAAGAAAAGAAGGATACCGTAGTCAGAAAGGCCAAGCTAGGGTTACTACCGGCCGACGATGGAGCTAGATGCCAAGGAAATGATAGAAAAATGCGAGCCGTGCCAAGCATATGCCAAGAACATTAGAGCACTGCCTATGGAGATGATCACTATCTGACCGGCCTGGACTTTCTCCACATGGGGAATGGATATAGTCGAACCTCTACCTATGGTGCAATACCAGAAAAAATGGATCATCGTCTCAGTCAATCACTTCTCAATGTGGGTCGAGGCCGAAGCCATATCCACAATCTCCCCTAATTAGGTCATATAGTTCTTCAACAAGGGCATTATCACCCCGTTTGGCATACCGCATACCCTGATAACGGACAACGGTATGCAGTTCAACTGTGAAGCATTCAAAGCTTACTGCAGTGGGCTTAGAATCAAGCTCCGATTTTCCTCTGTATTGTACCTCCAGTGTAACAGCATGATCGAAGTTATGAACAGAACGATCATAGAAGGAATCAAAACAAGGGTTATCAAGAACGGGTCGATTTTGGGTCGATGAATTGCCAAATGTCATTTGGTCGTATTGAACCACGCCAAGAATGGCAATAGGACAAACGCCCTTCACCTTCGTATACGGAATTGAGGATGTGGTACTAGTTGACATAGGCACTCTCAGCGAGATAGTGACACACTACATCAGCCCTACCAGCAATAGTGAAAAGCTAAGGTCAAACCTAGATGACCTAGAAGGGCGCAGAGATCGAGCATATGCCAAAATGGCCACCTATAAGCATAGGGTTGCCTCGCCCTTTAACAAAAAGGTCAAACCCTGAAGTTTCTAGCTAGGAGAGCTTGTGCTCTGATCGACCAAAGCATTAAGAGTAAGGGCGGGCCAAGGCAAGCTCGTCATCAATTGGGAAGGCCCATTCAAGGTCAACCAAAAGATCAAACTCAATACCTAGAAACTTCAAGATATGGAAGGGAAGATTGTGCCACAGACATGGAATGCCACTGCTCTGAGGAAATTTTTTGCCGGGGAGCAAACCATCCAGCAGTCGCGGTATTTTTATTTTCAATAAGTGTTAGTGTCGGTCCTATATGGGTCGGTCCTGCCAGTCTTTGCTTTGTTTAAGTCAGTCCTATGTGAGTGTTAGTCTTATGGTCGATCATTTGTAGTTTTTAGCGTTGGTTTGAGTGTTATCATGTTTTTATTTTTGGATGTACTCCTCGGCGTATTTTAATGAAAGATTTAGAGTTTATTCAGTTCATCTTCAGATGTTGCATAAATCTGACATATAATGAACAAGGCAACCCCAGACAGGGTTCCCCCTTACAGTAAGAGAATAAATGCAAAAATATAACATGTAATGAGTGAGGCGACCCTAAGCAGGGTCCCCCCTTACAAAAAATAAGCAAGCAACAAATCAGGGATTAATAAGATTGTTCATAAAATTAAAGTAAATGAAAATTACATATTCTTAGAGGACCAAGACAAAGCATCATCCTCGGCTTCACCCATCTCGCTAAGGTCTGAGGTAGCATACGAGTGATAGGAAATAACATCATCCTCATCTTCCAAATCCTCATCCTCGCCTTGCTCCCCATTGTCCTCAACTTCCTCTTCAGGTTGAATAAGCGAATATCCTTAGACCAGGGCACCATCCTAGCATCGACCTCTGGCTTAGGAAGGAGAGCCAAGTCCTTTAGCTTCATAGCAGGACACTTGAACTTCTCTTGAACTTTGCGAAGAAAGTTGGAACGATAGTTGACCTTAAAGAACTGTGACCTATCCTGCGCTATCATCTCCTTCTTTTAAAAATGATGCTTCAGAGCCTTGGTATGCTTCCAGTAAAAGTCATGGCTCTTCCTCATGCCATTCAGGTCCTTTGCGATCATACCAACTTTGTCCTTTAGCTTTTGCACAGCGGCTTCAAGAGCAGACTTGTCCTTTTTTAGGGCCTCCAGCTTGCCCGCATACTTCTGCTCAATCTCTTTGGCTTTATCGGTCATCGACACTTGAAGAGCCTTCAACTCCTGCTCTGTCTTAAGGGCCTTTAACTGACAATCATTGAACCCCCTTAAAATTGAAGTGACCTTGATGTCGAGATGCCTCCTCGAACCTTCAAGGCCATCAATCTCCATATCCTTCTCCATCAAGGACTCGGTTAGGAAAACGGCATCGGGCAGCGCCTACACCAGGATAACTTAACTTCAGAACCAGGAAAACTAGGTAAAAAACAATTGCCAATAATCGTAGCACTTATGGAGATAAGATTGGCCTGGTGGCATAAGGCCTGTTGTCCGACCTTCACCTTCTGCTGCCTCTCCACCTTCATTGGAAGACGGGTAAAGATAGCAAAATCTCAAACGACCAGATCATTCCCCAGCTTCACATCCAAACCATAGTTAACATCCATAGCTGAAGAACAAGGAAATAAAGACATAAGTCAATGAAAAAGAAAAAGTAAAAACTAAGAATCATCTTACATCGGGCGATGACACAAATAAGCCTTGGTTAGACCGAGCTCAGTGTCTCCGGTTCCAGTCACCTCTTTCCCCTTATGACTAGCACTTAGCCTCGCCCTCTTAGACCTCGAGAGCTTACCAGCCGCCTCATAGTCGGAGTCAAGGCAGATAGCACCGGCCGGACTCTCGCTAATGGCCCCACCACAATTCTATCAACGACCTCATCCTGGCTAGGTGGTGGAATCAACTCCAAGACAATTGGCGTTGCGACATTCATAGAACCCCATTAAGGGGTGAACCGATAAGGAGTAGATTGGGTAGTCCCCATCATGTTACCCTCTACGATAACTATATTATCCAAAACTTTGGTCTTCTTCACCTTCCTCTTCCTAGGCCTCACCGCGGCTGCGAGAACATGAAAGTAGTTGCCTTGGTTAGACATACCTGCACATAAAAAAAATAACAAATCAATTTTGAAAAGTAAAGAAAGGCGGCAATTGTTATCTTGTAGAATGGCAGGCTTGGCATCTTCGCCGCCCTCGACACTCAGGATAAGTTCGACCACCCTGTCCTCTACCTCGGCATACTTGCTATGATTAGTGGTCAGCAAATGAGTAGCCTTGATCCACGACAGCTTGGGGACCCTAACCCACGATAAATAACTCACAGTAGAAACTTATTGTCTTGTCAGTCGGCTATCGGGCCTCCACTTAGAAGGATTCCCCTATTGAGTATTCCATGTTAGGGGAAAGGGCTAGTAATCGCGCCTGTAAAGAGCGTTCCTCAGATATATTATTTTGGTGTCGGTGTCCAAGTTAACCTAGAACCACTTGTCCTTGAAACCTTTCACAGAGTCCTTCTACTGAACAAGCTTATTCATCTTAAGCCGATCGCGGCACCAATATAGATAGTTGCCCACCCTCTTCTGTGCTGGATGATAAAACCATCAAAAGATAGCACCATTGAGCCACAAATTTAACTCCTGACATAGTTTCGCAATCAGCGCTAACTCCATCAAAGCATTGGGCGACACATGTGAGGGGCAAATGTTAAACTCCCTCAAAATGGAACAGACCGGCCTACATAAGGGAAGCCTGAATGCCCACTTGATATGCCATACAAAAATGGCAAATGCATCGTAGAGTGGCACGTCCATCGTATCTTTCGGAGTCGGAATGGTCCCATAAATATCGGGACAACCATCAAGCATAACACCGGTATAGTGGTCGACCAAGTCCTGACTGATCGATGCAGGAGTCCACGCCACTGCTTTTGAGGTCATCGTAGTGGATTTTAGCACGTTGGTGCTTGGTTCAGGATTTACTATTTTCAAGCTAACATACGACGGAGTTAAAAAGGTCTCCTTGGTGTACGCTTCCGCATTCCTCTCTTCCGATTGAAAGCTGTACGACCTATCTGAATCTGTGGATGAACGGCCATTAATCGAATGAGGAAGATGTCAGTCATAGACAACCTAGAGTGGAGGTGTAGGAATTGCATCAGTGTAGAGACTGAGGCGGAGGTCAAAGTGGAGGACGTGGATCTCGAACCAGACGAAGAAGCATCAGACATATCCATGGAATAAAAGCGCAGACTTACCGATGCTGTATAAAGCCGATGTAAGAGAAATTGTGCAAGAAGAGCAAGATATAGAAAGGGGAGCTAACTCCGATATTTATAAAGAAAATGAGCGGCAAAATTTGAAACATTGCCTCGAAAAATGAATCGACATGCAATTATGACCCAGAGAAGCCCAAGCAATTGTGTGCTCAGCACACCGAAGTTGAAAAGGCGTGCGTGGACCCCACGCACAAGCAAACAAGCCAGTTGGAGCATAAGCAAAAGAAGCTACGGATCGACCATCTGCAAATGAAAGAGCCGACCCACAAAATTAAAGCAAGCAACTAAAGACAGCCGATGCAACTAAAACAACAACTTTATTCATAGAACATAAAATCGAGCTCACAAAGGCTGAGCCCGTAGCCTTGGTAGGACCGACGACTACATTCATAGGGTGTAAAACCAAGCTCACAACGACCGAGCTCATGGCCAACAAAAAGAAAATGAAATACCACCGGAACCCCCAGGAGAAGATTCCGAGTGGTAAAAAATGGAAAATAGAAGGAGGACAACAAACTGAAGCGCCGGTTGTAGGGGAACCCTGGGAAAGGTAAGCAAGCAAAATAAGTACCTTTCGCCAAGGTGTGCAACGAGGGAGGTTTCAACGACACCGCCGACGCCCGAATACTTCGTCCTCCCTTGGGCAAAGCCCAACACGCTACGTCCGGCCTTGGGCAAAGAAAAGTCTTTAAGATGACCCTCTGATCCGATGTGCAAATCGTCTGGAGGTCGACGCCCAATCACCCAAGCATCGCGACCCATGATTGGTCTACCAAAAAGGAAGGGCTAATAAAATCACCAGTGAGTGAATAATGAGAAACAACAGTTTACCCCCACCCCTATTTATAGGAGTAGAGGGAGTAAATGTCTGCAATTAATGACAATAAGTTCCAAGGCTTTGGGAACACGCAAACACAGTTGGCAGCTGACGGTCAAAATTCCATCTCGAAAAATTTGACCATTTCTTCCCGCCCAAAACCTCAGTCGATATGGGCGACCACTACCAACGTAAGTTTGAGGAACAGTCATCGTACTCTCCGACGAGCCACATTAATGCCCCACCATATAAAATTTAAAGCTTCTCAAACCCTAAAGAGTTCTTCTCATAATTGAAATACTGACTTTCTTCTCATAATTGATGGATTTACAGTCTTCATGAAAAAAAGATATCTTATACAAAATAGAAGATATATTAAGGTGTTTTTATACCAAAATTAATTCTATTTTTTTAAAATAAATAAGATGATATATAAATTAAATTAATGATCGAATACAATTAGGAGGATCATTAGTCCAATCTCTAGAAATTGAATCTAGAGCAAGAACACATACAAAAAAATAAACAACAAAATAATCCTTTTTAAAAATAAAATTAAATAAATAAGAAATAAAAGAATTAGCTAAAGATTGGCATTCTTGGTTTTCAAAAAATTGGCATTCTTTCACAGAAGAGAAACAAGATAATTAGTTAAGTAATTCTTGAAATAAGAACTAGCTACAGATTTTTTCAAGTTTGTGTGTATACTAAACAAGTATATTAAACTCAACTCCTTAATTACTTAAATGGGTATATAACCGTTATCATTGAACCCAATTCTCATTATTAGTAATCAATTAACTTATGGCTAGGGCTATTACTAATAATTATATGACAGAGTGTTTCTTTAATTATATATATTGATCATTATTAATTAGTGGACTACAAAAATCTTAGATTGATCAATTGGTTAAAAGGGTAACTTGATAGCCGGACATACAATCATGTATTTCAAGTGAAGAAGAATATATGAGTGGCTTCAAAATGGTTATGATTGAAGATTGAAGACAACTTCCATCATCATCTTACAATGAAAAATATTCTTTAATTTTGATGACATCTTTGTAACAATTCATACTAAATAGTAAAATCGAACCTTAAACTTGGCTTCAAAAATCTTAGTTCATACTGTTTTTTTTTTGGTTATATTGGTACAAAAACAATACATACTAAACACCGGATTGGTGGGTGTTTTTACCCGTGCTAATTTTTATTGCTAACAGTATAATTTTAGACTACTTTGATAGAAGAAAAAAAAGAGTCAATAAAATATCGATAATTAGCAAAAAAAAAAAAAGTAGTGCGTTATATGAGTGTGAGGACATGATGCGACTGGATGCCCAATAACAAGCTCACATAAAAATTTAGAATAGTGCTAATTAAGGTGCGGTGGGCATCTCCAAGCCGCACCACCTCAACTCTACTACAAATTTTATTATACTCTATTAATTAGAGTACCTAATGTGTAGCATTTTTCAATCATCAATTTCAAATTCACACTAAACTTTAAAATTATAATTATAATTAATAATGATAATTTAAAAAAAATTAAAAATTTTTGTTATTTAATAGAAGAATAATAAATTTTTTGAAAAATTATTTAAAATAAAAAATAATAAGAAAAATTTGGAGTAGAATCGTTAGCACAACAAAATAATGGAGTGGAAATTTGGAGCTCCGTTGGAGCCGCAAATCAACTTCAACCCCGCTTTGTAGAATTTGAGATACTTTTGTACTTCGTCAACAAATTTTCGAACCATGTAGAGATAATATTCCAAATCTCTAAATTAAGAGCTGACTTTGCTCTCTTAATAAGCCGACGGAAGAGTAAAATTGTTCGTACTGATGTGATTAACGCAAGAAAGGGCAGTGTCAAGGGAGGGTAGGGTGACAATAGCTTTACCACCACAATCGATCTTTGTCCCCTCATATTCTAAGGCTCGCTTCGCCTCACTTATGAGTTTGGCTTCGTCACTAGCTAAACACAAGGCTTGACCTCAACATATGCGAAGAGCAGAGGCAGACTCACAACCACTGCTACAGTGGCCCGGCCCCCGATAGGTAATATATAAGTAAAATTAATGCGTGGTAGAGTTGTTTGGTGAAATGTTAATACTTAGGGACCAAGGATCAATCCCTCACCCAATTTTTGTTTTTACTTCTTTTTTTTTTAAAACCATTTTCCCCTTTCCTTAATTTTTGCCCAAATTTCAGGCCCCCTTATATTCGTTTCTGGGTGTCCCTTGGCGAAGAGATAAACCAAGTTGGTAAAATGTGATCAATTTATCTAAAAGAAATAAGGTCATTCCAAGATTCCTTTCTCAAACCCCAAATTTGTTAAACCACAAAATTTTCATATTTTTCTTGGAACCACAATATTTAAAATAGAGACATCAATTTCAAATTCGCCCTTCAAATAAAATGTCCATGTGGATGTTCAAAACCCCAAGGATAGCGGAATACTGTGTAGAAACAATTTAATTTTCTCTATTACTTGTAGGAATAATAATGAATTGTATTGAATATTATAGATATATAGCAACAAACATAATGAATTATATTGGATTTCAGCTCTGTATACAACAAAATTTTGTATATAATATTTACCCTAAAAAGAATCTCTCTGTATAATATTTACAGTACCAGAACCCCACTCTATGTATATGTAAAATGGAAGAAATAATGAAGAAGACGAAGGTCCATATCATAATCTGTGAAGCATCAATCCATAAACCGTAACAATAGCCATTATGAATGCTTTATCAACTTCTCCTTCAATCTCCATGCTCAATACATCATCTCCTAATACTACTCCTCTTGTTGTTTGCTTTCTCGTTGCCTGCACATATTCAATTATTCCGTTTAGTTCACTAATCCCAAATTAGTTAGTTCTAATTCTAAAATTGAAAATTGCTGTAAAGATAGCTCACCTTAGCAACTATTTCTCCATTGCTATCTGTAATCTTGAAAGCCGATTTCCCTTGTGAAGCTTCCAATTTATAGCACTGATTATCAGATCTAACTAGTATTTCGCAACCCAAATTCCCTTTCAAAAATTTCCAACTTTTTCTCACTTCAAAATATGGTTTTGATTTCACCAATCCATCACTTCTGTATCCCTTCCATTTCTCTACAACCCATTGTTTCTGCAAATAAATCATCAACCAATCAATTCTGCAACTAAGTAACTAATAACTTAATTGTTGAATAATATAGGAGTATTAATTAATTACCTTGATAGTGAATAAAACGGTGCCGTGGAGATCCATGAGGAAAACCTCAGAGCAGCCTCTGGAGTCATAATTGTCAACCCTGAAAACAATTTGGCCATTTTGGTTGTAAACAGTGCAGCCATTGGTTTGCATAACTAGGGATTTCATCCATATTGTGAAGCTTTCTGATTTTGAGGAAGAGGAAGAAGGGAGAATTGGATGGATTTTGGACATTGATGAACTTAGTAGAAGATGCGAGAGAAAGAGGGAGTTTTGTGGCTAAGAAATGAAGTCTGCTACGCAATTGATGACACTGTGATGTGTTTTCGCTCATCTCATCGGTTTATATATGTGGTGATGCTTTCTAATTTTATTCATTTCTTTTTAATTAGTTGATTGTTTACTTTATTTAATCATGATTAGTTGCAATAATCACGTTTATGATTTGTATTTCGAGTTGTTTCTTTGGACTATCTTCAGATTCTGATCCACATCCTTTTTTTAATTCAGCTGGGGACAAAAAAGCTGTGCTTTAACCGATCTATTTGTCTAGTTCTCTTTTTCTTAAAAATTAATTTAATATTTTCAATTTACATTTAATTCGAGCCAAATGATAACAAGCATTTTTCATATTCAAATGCCTAAACTCAACACTCTTCAACTCCGGAATTTATATTGGGAGTTTCCTCCTACAATTCAACGGTTGAAAATTAATTAATATTTAATTAAATTTTTTTTTATTTTAATTAAATATCTCTTATAAATACTTAACTGTTGGATGAGAGGAGGGTGCAAAATACCCAGCTCATAATGTAAATTCCCAACTCGATATAACTCCAACAAACAATTGGTTTTTAGGATTTTGTGGGAAAGGCTTGATCCAGTGGTTGAACCTTGAAGTTGTGATTCTAGTTGTCGCAGGTTCGAGTCCAAACTCGGGCAGGAAGGAATAAAATTTTCCTTTATTATTATTGTAAGCCCATACAAGACAAAAATATTTTTAAAATATTTTTAATAATTTTAAGTGGTGTGATTTATTTTGTTTTTGAATTATTATTTGTTCCAAAATAGAATTTGAAGCATATGGCCTTTCAATATCAGTTTAAATTATATATATAATTAAGGATTTTTTTTAGAGGCTGGAAATTGAATTCATGACCTCCTAAATCTACTTAAAAAGGTGTAACAATTATACTACGTTTAATTAATAATTTAAATTATATATACTTATGTCGAATAGTATCAAAATTGGAGCAAACAAGAACGTTGAACCTTTTTTTTATCATAATCCAATAATAAATTTAGTTTGATTCATGGTTGAACTAATAATATGGCCAATTAGAGTGAAAGTCGAACCATATTTTTAATGTATTTCAATTAAATGCTGCTTTTAAAAAAGTAAATATCTAAACCAGCTATTTAAATGATCAAATTATGCACCGATTACATCAATTGGTGAACTGGATGGTTTGATTTTAATAACATCATGTATTAGTTACTTTTGTGAATCCTTTTGTTCATATAGACTCAAAATGGATATATGTATAAATTGAGATATTATTAGTGTTCATTTCTGATAACATATATTTATTTTATGTTTTTCATTATAAAACCATATATATATATATATATATATATATATATATATTACCTACAATTTAAAAATTAAAAAATAAAAGAAACTTTACCAAACAATACAAACATGATTGCATGATAAATAAAAAATGGAATTTTGAAGAATAAACATGAACCTTTTAAAGTAATTTTGAAAATTCAAAACGAAGATGAAAAGCATTAGAGAATTAAAATAAAAAATTTTGAACAACTTTTAGAAGAGTTGGGTGCAAATATTTGTCAGTGCTTACTTATTAGTTTCAATGACAGCCACATGGCTGACTACTTTCTGACTAGATTCTTGACACTTCTTTTTACTTCTTTTTCTAGTTTTACTTTTATTCACATACCATTTCTTACCATTTTAAGAAGTAATGGCTGAAAATGGGCACTAAATATTTTTAATTGGACAAAAATGCACTTATTCATCTCTTATTGTTGATGCGTCACCTTTTAATTTGCTATGTATTATGTAAAACGAGAATAATTATATGAGTTAATTCATCCAAGATAGAATAATATGGTCTTATCAGTTATTTAAATAACAAAATAACTATTTTTATTATGTTTGAAGTGATAATTTAATTTATAGAAGGTTATGGTGCTTTGTGTGGAATAATTCTTTTATTGTGATTACATCATGTCAAACTCTCAACTTTATAAACTAAATTATTAACTAAAATAAGCAAAGAATTATTTGCTACATATTTACCTAAGTGTTTTATTATCATAGTTACATTTTTGAATTTTCATTTGACATATAAATTGAATGTCTCAAGATGGTTGGTTTCATAAATCATAACAAGTTGTAATAGGTGACAAAGGCTTGATCTAGTGGTTGAGCTTTGAAACTGTGATCCTATAGGTTGCAGGTTCGAGTCCACACCCGAGCAGAGTGGAATAAAGTTTTTCTTTATTATTATTGTAAAAAAAAGTTGTAATAAAATTTGTTTGATTCCTAACAAAGTTATTTATAGTTGTTGATATTCTTTATTAAAATATTTTTGTTGTATTAATAATTATGAGTAGAACTTGTTAAAAGGCCGGCTAGTTGTTGAGAAAAAGGCTCATGTCATGTGTGAGCAAAAGAAGATAAGTTCTTACCTTCTTTAAAGTTAAAACATTAGCACAACTTCAACTCATGTTTTATTCTTTTTTTAATATTTAATTAAACAATTCAATTATGATATAGATTGTCCTGCAAATTGATAAAACTAATTACTAATCAGTTCTAAATGCTGAAACATGTATATATAACTCTGAGAAATACACCCTAAAATAGTTTGGCATTAAATATTCGACAAGTTGCAACAAAGAAATCGGCAAAGCATCTCAAATAATTATATGTACTAACCAAAATAAAATAAAATATTAGTTTGTTCATTATTAATTATATTAATAATATAAGATAACACGATTATGTGGTTTTAATTTTTTATATGTTAGGCTGAAAGTGTGCTTCAATATGTTCTAGTATTTATTTTCAATTATATAAATAGTGCACACGTTTAGATTTAGAGTATGTATATATGCCATTGTATGTATTTCTGACTTCTATTTTAAATAGACCAAATTAAATGTATTCCTTCCTTTTACAATTTTTTTTTGAGTAAAAGTATCGTATTAAAAATTAAAATAGATGAGCAGGTGACATTAATTCTACACCCCATTACTTCTTCCAAATAAACCGAGCAATGATACATTCACAGTGCTTAGTTAAACTAAAAATGCATGAGGGGGGCCTTTGCAGATTAATTAGTTTTTTTGCTAAAGAAATATCGAGCAATGAACATAAATCTAAAATGTATATTATTTATTGTGTAATTTATTACCTTTAATTTTATATGGATTTGAATTCTCTGCAGTTGAGAACATTTTAAAATTATGGCTATTTATTTTAAAATAAATGGCCATAATTTTTTTAAAAGTAATTTTTTATTTTTTATTTTCACAGTCATCCATTATGAAATACTCCTTCCATCTTTTTAAAATAGGCATTCTACCCTTTTTTTCAAATATTTTTTTACTTGTCATTTTCAAATATTTAGGCACTTTTTGAATTATTTTTATTATATCCTCATTTGTCCCATTATCATTAATTATAATGAAGTGGAAAACTAAATATTAATTAAAAGATAAAATAATATTTTTCTGCCTTAATTAATTGATTCATTAAAAAGTATAAAATATGTTAAAAGACAAATAAAAAAAAATAAAAAAAATAAATAATTATAATATACAAAATATACCCTATAACTAAAATTTCCATTTCATATATTTGGAAGTAATCATTACAATTACATTTTCTTTGAAATGCTATATTTAAATTACTTTGGACCATTTCCTTCCTACTGTATATTTGTTGGAGGGCATCCTTCCTTATTATACAAATTTTTTATATATTTACGACAATCAAATAATTTTATTCGTAATTTAGTTATAATTAATAATTCTTACCTTTTTAATAAATATATTTAGTTAAAATTAAAATTATATTCTCCTTTTACTTAATAAATTTACGTTATTAACTAAGTTATATCTCATTCCTACCATATATAAATATATGTGAAGATCATGTTCCTAACTAGTAATTGTTATCGGCCATCTATTGAAAACAACTTTAATTTGATTTATATATTTAGTTTATTTATAATAACAGCGTTGAAATTTTTTTATAATTAACATAGGTGCCATTTTTTGAATTGAAGTTACAATATTAATTATACAGGTGAAAATATTGATAGAATCTAGTTAGAAAGTGTCATGATTCGGGAGCTTTTGGTCCATGGGAATAATGATCATACAAGTGAATGATATACTTCATGAGCTTGACACCATATTTAACCCAAAACCCTAAGGTGATTAATGGGCACTTCCCAATTATATATCATTCACTTAACTCATTAAGTTTCCATGTGGGATACTCAACTCCACACTTGCCCCAACAATCTCCCCCTAAAGTGTGAGTTTATCACCACATGCGGGCTAAAAACCGTAGCTCCTCTTTGAGCACAACACTGCTCAAACAAGCCACACCGGCTCTGATACAACTTGTCAGGATCCGGGAGCTTTCGGTCCAGGGGAACAATGATCACACAAGTGAATGATATACTTCATGGGCTTGACACCATATCTAATCCAAAACCCTAAGGTGATGGATTAATGAGCCCTTTCCAATTATATATCATTCACTTAACTCATTAAGTTTCCATGTGGGATACTCAACTCCACACTTCCCCCAATAGAAAGATAAACAATAATAAATGGAGAATCTAAGTTGATCGAGTTTGTGATTTCAGATTCTATAATTAATAAAATTGATAAAAATGTCTCATATTACTAAAAAAAAATGGAATACATGTGTTGGTGTTCTTGATCATACAACATAGTTTTGTTTGTATAAACGAGAAGCTTGTAAAAACAATAAAAGTAGGAAACAAAGGGTATGCACATTTGGATCAAAATTGAGATAAATTGGTAGATAGTTGAAATTGCATGTTGACAAAGAGGGCAACAACTAACATGTAATAATATAAAAAAACTAACATGTAATGTCCCTACTATTCCACACCAAAAGTTAAGCCATAATTTGTTGGAAAAAATCTCCTTCTTGAATTTTTGTTTTTATTTATTTTTTTTTTAAACATTGCTTAAAAGTGAACTCAACATGTCGAATTCATCCTAAAATAAATTTTGCATAGAAATAATAATTAAAAAAAAAATATAATGTGAAACGTTAGATATCTAATTTAATGTGATGTTTTTCCACAAATTATGAAAGTAGTTTTCAATGGGAAATGCTGTTGCATTTTTTGGCAACAACATAAATGGGTTGTCATATGTTATGTTCCTATGTTGTGGCACTATTTATACGAACATGAATTGCATTTATTTGGTATTATTGACCAAAGCAAACACAACTAATCATATCCAACTTCGTGTCTCTTTTGTTTTTTTGTAGTGATAGATGTGGCTTTATTTACACGGCATGAAATGGTGGGTCTTCATGTTTCAACTTCCTTTTCTTATTTCTGTAATTTCCACATCAAAATATTGAATAATTTGGTTATAATTTATAACTGCCCCATAGATTTTGTGTGTTTAGGTGTTACACATGTCTTGCCTTTTTGCAAGTGCTTCAAATCAAACTATCCAAATGCATTGGATTTAGGTGAAATTATTTGAAGAACGTTTGAGTATAACGATAAGACTATCTTTTATTTGATTTTGAGATTAACTCTGGAAATAATTTATAGTGGAATTTGATTTATATTGTGATTGTGGTGCAGACAGTTTTTCGTTGGTAAATATTTGGACAAAACTTTTTTTGGTGATAACGACATTGGTTCCAATTCATAGTTCTAAAATTTTGGACATGTAAATATTTCCAAAAAAAAATAAAAATTTTGGACATGTGCAACCTTAATTGCACTACTGATCTCGTAACGGTTTTTTTTTTTTGAGACGGATTAGAAGAAATACGCATAATAAGTAAACAACAGTTTTGTGAAACTTTTGATTACATTTTTCTTCTATTTCGCATTAATTTAGCTTTGTGTTTGATTTCACACTATTTTGGATTATGAATTCTTTTAAAATTTGCACATTGCATTTATATTAAATGGTACGGAATATGTCTCCAAAACCCGTATACCTGTGCAGTGGCAGAGCCAGTATACGCACATTGGGGGGGCAAAATTTCGCACAAACAATAGGTGGCGGTAGATCAACAACTATAATGCTAGAATATTTTAGACAAATGAGGGAAGTGCAAATGGTTTGCAACAATTTCAATTTCTCATATGGTAAATAAAAATGAAATAAAGCTTAACCTATCATAAAAATTAATTTTGTGGATAAAACTTAACCAATTGAAGAAATAAAATGAAATAATCCACAATGTGTAAATCTAAACATTTTATTACATAATCAATACGAAGAAAATGAAGAAGACTAATATTTTCGGAAACCATTTAATGTTTATGTCGTAAAAAATTAAAAGAAATTACACAGTTTTATCTTAAAAGATATAATATATATACAGGGATGGTGCCAAATAGGGTACACTACTAAGCCACATTCGTTTGTAAATTAAATTTTCAAGTATTAAACCAAATCAATGCAACGAATACAAAAATGCCATATTTACAATTTAATTTGAATTAATATGATTTGAAGAGTAAATTTGGAGTTAATTAAAAAATATCGTTATATATTTTGATTTGGAAAGTAATTTTAAATAAATTATGGAACATATTTGTTATTTAATATGTTTTGAAAAAGATAAATACTAATCAATAATAATAATTGTTTTTTTAGTCTATTTGCAAAGGTGTTATTAGTGCATTTTTATCTTTTGGTAGGCGTCATGACTCAATTAAAACAATAAAAAGAGTAATCGAAGGTTTTCTAAAATGGGTCCCAATAAAAAAACTCTTCCTTTATCTTCGTCCCCTGCCTTTCTTCTGTTTCAGTTCTCCTAGCAGTTTCCACCATTTTTTTGCCGGCAAATACAATGAGTGAGACATTGTCTGGAGGTTCTTATATTTTCCGACGGATGGAATTTAACAGTACATCATTTTCGTCTTCAACCCCTGCAGGGGCAGCCAAAGCAGCCCTGTAAAGACAAAACCTCGAAATTTTTTTGCCACTGAATGGGCGGCTGCCTCTGCAAGCTGCCTCCTAAGTCAGTACAATTAGAGAGTAAAGATCTATTGTTTAGGGAAGGTAAGTGTTATGTTGTTTCTACTTACCTGAAGTAAGGATGGTCACCTTTTATAGCGATCTGATAGTGGGCTTAGTGGGATTTTTCCCCATCTGTATATGGGCTTGGTCTTTGCTTATGTTGGCCTTGTACCAGATAGTAATATGACTGACTTCTTCAAAACAATCATTTACTAATCACTATCTTACTATGACTTTATTAACAACTAAATTATATATAAAAAAAGATTTTCTACAATCATACAACAACATTCAAGGCTTGTAGTAATGTTATAAGTTTATAACACATGCACAGTAGTAATTTATTTTTTCATAAAAAAAGTAAAATATTTCAACGGTTCACAGACTGAGAACTACGGACTTATGGTATCCTTCATGAAGCTCTAACCTTGGTGTTTATGGAAGTTTTATGCTAAGAAGAGTAAAACAGGAGTTTAAAATACGTTGATTTTATACAAATTTTTGCATAAGAGTAGCCCTGAATCAAAACATGACTATCGATACAAGAACATGAAGGACGTCTTGTCAATCAACAACTTGTAAAATTATGAACACAAAATAAACAGTTCAGTACATTGAAATAATTAAGTTGATAGAGTTAGAGCCTGTTTAATTGGCCATGCCTTTATCGAAAACTTTTTTTAAAAGCTCCATCTTCAAGCTTGAACTAGAAGCAACAGATTTTATTTTTGAAAAAACAAATCAAACCGTTCCTAATTTATTAGTACGAAGGATTAAAATTTGTTATTCAAAGCCAAAACATGTCGTTGTTCTATTAAAATTTTATGAGAGCAACTTATTTTGAGAGTAACTTAAAAAGCTATAGCAAGCTGACCTTTACTAGATAGAAAATTTGAATCAACTTTTACAAAATTTGCTTGTAAAACAAATAAGAAAAACTCACATACATTAGGGTGTTGATCCTGCTTTTTCTCAGACTCGAAATATACAAGTTGAACAATCTGTTCCTATGCACTTTTGAAGCTCTCCGACCAAACCTTGTAATACTCTCTTCCCATTTAGTCAAAATACAATTATGTGAGCAGAAAATCTAACAACCTCCCCACTTCCTCAATTCAACACTCAATCAAGAAAAAGTGCACATGTCCTTGCGCGAGTAAACAATGTCCGAACTGCAAGTTCACTTTCTCCAACGTATTTGCTCAGAATTTCAGGGCCCTGGTCACTCACAAGGTTCGGGTTTTCAAACTATCAAATTAAGCAAACAGAAAAACAAGAAGAAATGAAGATCTATAGACCAATACCAGCATTTGCGAAATATTGAGTTACCTTGATGTGAATGAAATTAGCTCCTGCCTCAATAGCAACAGCCTTGGCAATCTGCGTTTAACCACAGCCTTAAGGGCCATAAAGCTAAATTCCTGCCTCTAAGTTGCCCCCAAATTTCTGAGACAACAAAAGTTCAAGAAAATAGTTAACTGCATATCTAGAAATTAATTCAACAAATGTGAAGTTCTAGTTGATATTTACAATAAGGAATACATAGAATCTAGGGTAAACTTCAAAAAAATACCTTGTGGTTTCACTCATTTGCAAACAGGGGTCTGAGGAATTTTTTTTTGCAAAACGGGGTTCGTGGTTTAAAAAAATTTACAAATAAAGGATCCTCAATATTAAATTATGTCACAAAAATGGGTAATCTTGTTCGTTTTTATCTGAATTTTTGCGGGATGGTTATTAAAAGTACAATACACATCATTAAAAAATTTTGAAATTTTTTGACAAGTACAAATATTTTTTTAATTAAATTATGATAACAAACTATAAAAAATCATAAAAAATAAAAAAAATCGAAAATTACTCAAACTCTGACGTATAATTTTTAAATAATAAAGTTAAACTATTAGTGTTAAATTGTTTAAAATATTCAATGTAACACCACTATTTCGAAGCCAAATGCCCCCTTTTGCAAAGTTTTTAAGACCACAGACCCCATTTTGCAAAAAAAAATTCCTCAAACCCCGTTTTGCAAATGAGTGAAACCACAAGGTGCTTTTTTGAAGTTTACCCTAGAATATAACACACATTCTCTCTTGGAATACAATCCAACAATGTAAGCTATAGAGGAATTGAGACCTAGATCAGCATTTACAATATGAAAACATAAACGGCAGTGCAGAATCGTGATGCGGAATAATCAAAAGCAGGATACTGATGAAAGGTACCAATGAGGGGAATATGAATATATAATCTTCAGGATATTTTATATGCCTTACTATATGAAGATTGAATTCATTCCTGATATCATCAAGCCCACCAACATCTTCCCATTTAACATTTGGAACACTAGAAAACCTTCTCTTCTTGAAGCGGGTTGAACTACCTTAGCTGCTTGCTGAATATATTACAAATAAAATTTTTAAATGGGAAGGAAAAACCTACCTTTTCAATATAAAGATAGACTTAATTATCCACTATTTTTTATGAAGGCAAATTAAATAAGTGGAGTGGATATACAAAGTCAATAGTTCACTACAAAGTAATGAACAGATATATCCTTCTGCATTCTCTATCATATGCCACATCATGGTGAGGCAAACCCTCAGATTTAAAAGATTTGCCTGTTCAAAGCTCAAACTACTTTCATCCTATTGTCATACTGATCATTTCATGTTCCAAAAATAAATCCAGTCTAGCACATTTTTCAATGATTTAATGTATTTGATTCTATGCAAATTGAATTCCAATGCTGCCATTCTGGCAGTTAGACCTGATTATAGGCTCAGAGACCCTCATATAGTTACCAAAAATGTTTTACCATAACAGACCATAAATACTGGGCATGATAAACAATATAGCCTGAAACTACAAGCAAACTTTGTTTAGACCCAGAACTCAAAAGTATATCTAGTTATTTCTGGTTTGACCCGGTAGATGAGATGTTGATCTAAAGAAAAGCACCCAAAGAATTGGACATCTAAAGCATGAGAGAATTAGAACTCCAGGATTTCAAAGGTAAAACAAAAGCTATAATATGGAAGGATGTGAATGAAAAACAAAGACCGAAATACAAAGGTCCAAATTATATAACTAGTAGTTAAAAATCAAAATAGTGAGGTAAGTGGTTAATCGACACAAAAC
This sequence comes from Euphorbia pulcherrima, assembly GCA_947683365.1. Classification (NCBI taxonomy): domain Eukaryota; kingdom Viridiplantae; phylum Streptophyta; class Magnoliopsida; order Malpighiales; family Euphorbiaceae; genus Euphorbia; species Euphorbia pulcherrima. The sequence continues at coordinate 25,556,414 of CANTUS010000009.1, forward strand.
AAAACCATGAGTTAAGTAGTAGGGTGTGGCCCCTGAAGACGACCAGGAGCTCCAACCTTGTCTTAAGGAAAAAAATGAGGGGAAAATTGGTAATAGTGTTGAACCGACAACCACTCTCAAGCTACACGAGGACTGAAAATATTAAGGACGAACAATATGTTTTGTCAAAGTATTACCTGGAAATCTGCCATTGTAATAGCAAGTTTTTCAATCTCTCAGGCTGCCATGGTACCTTCCACCATTCTTCATTGTTTTCCTTGTCTGTATATTTTCTAGTTAGGTCAGACTTCCTATGGGTAAGGATTCTCCTCAAGGCAAGATTACCCGCTTTGTCAACCAAATCATTCCAATCAGCACCAACAAAACCTGGTGTAGACCTAGCTATCTGTAAAAGATCAAGATCAAGAGAGCCCTCAAGAGTACATTTTTCAGTGAGCACTCTAAGAATCTCAACCCTAGCAATCTCATCTGGCACACCTAACCTAATCTCACGATCAAATCTCCCAGGTCTCCTAAGTGCAGGCTCTATAGCATCAGGTCGATTGGTGGCCCCAATCACAAGAACATAACCAGGATGCCCATCATTGCTTTCAGGAATGGAATTTGGATCAGCTGGTTGTACAAGTTTGTTATATTCATCCATGCAGGTCATCAACTGTGTCGCGATCCTTCGTTCCATTTTCCCTTTGAAGACTTTCTCTCTTTGAAGAAATTGGATCAATTTCGTCAACAAAAATAACTGATGGACCAGTTCTGCATGCTTTAGTGAAAAGTTCACGGATATTCTCTTCTGATGCACCTGAATTTGGATGCATAGGAAAGAAAATAGAAACAAGAACTTTCAGACTTTGACAACTGTGGTGGGATATCGTAGATAACACAACAGATGGCTTCAGTAAAACCAAATGATGGCCAATAATAAGCCTGCATAGGTTAAATTATGCATTATATCATATGAAACAATTCAATCCTCACCAGGAAAAAGATGTTGAATACTTAGATATTGAAACCAAGCTCTGATACAGGGTATATATCTAAGAGGATTATGAAAACGATTAATAAAACTCCATACCCTAACTCCTCAAACTTCAAAGATAAGTTAAAGACAATTATTCACTACAGACACTAACTTTAGAATCTTGGGAAACATACTGTAAGTAAGACCTGTTGATATTTCAATCAATACCAGCAAAATTTCTAGAGATCAAATCTAAACAACATAAAAATCAGTAAAAATAATTGCCGAGATCAAATAATTTAGAGAATTAGAGTCATAGCATTATGCCTAAGTTCGTCTTACTAAGTCCACAACATCCCTTCAAGTACAACAACAACAAGCAGGTAGTGTAGTTTATCCAAATGAATCGGAAGCTAAGATTCTATTCTATCACCATATCAAGAATATAAAAGAGCTTTTGAAAAGCATATCTGGCATACCAGAGACGACCTCAGTAGCTGAAATCTTGTAAAAAGGAACTCCAGTTTCATTGGCAATTGCGTGAGCCAGTTTGGTCTTACAGCAGCCAGGATGCCCGTGCAGTAAAATGCCACTAATTGGGTTCACTCCAAGGCGCTGTGGGACATGAGGATGGTACCAAGGCAAAAACACTTCCATCTCCAATTCCTCCAATACTGATCGCATTCCCCCTAAGTCTCTAAACCTAGGCCCGCCGCTTGCAGCAGCATTAGATGCTTTCCCTTTCCCCTCCTTACACGAACTAACAACATCAATTTTATCACTGCTTTTATCCGAGGCAATCTCTACTTCAATATTCTCCTCTTTATGCTCGTAACTGTCCCGATTGCATTAAATCAAACTCCGGCTTCAAGTCGAAACAGTGGAAGAAGAAGCCGGTGACTCCGATGCCTTGTTTAGCTCTTCCTTCGTTAAAGTATGGTATGATAAGGCACAGTATGATGCGGTATAATATGATATAGTTTCTTAAAAGTTTTTGTTTGGATAGATGGTATAGAATTGTATGATTTTCTAAAAATTTTTAGTTTAATTTGAAGGAGAATCATGGCGAACCACCAAATTAGTGGTTCTATTTTCATAGTTATTTGAATCATGAAATAACCATGGAGAACCATACTTAAAAAAAGAATCATACAACCATAAAAAGAGATTTTTAATTAGAACCATACTATACTATAATGAACCATTAAAAAACCATGTGCCAAACAAAGCCCGAGTCTGAATCAGATGAGGAACATGACAACCGTTTGCATTTGTGCGTTTGGCGAGGCGATGATGGTGAAGTAGTAGAAGAAGTATATAATATCTGATTGACGAGTCCAATGAGGCTTTGTAGTTTTAAGCAGCTGTAGTAAGGGTAATGCTGTCGCAGGTGGTGGACGATATAATCGGAGTTAAGAATTTCCTCTTGCAGGAATCAACATGTTGTTTTAGCATTCCTCCTAGCCGCCGCCTCCTACATTCGAATTATGAACCAAATTTTAGGTGTTCGTTTCCCTCTGAGGAAACTAGAGGGTTCCCCTTTTTTATACTTGTCCTTAACAATAAGAAAATTACATAATGGTCCTACTTACCATGTCAATTGGGCGTGTTAACATGAAATTTTATGAGTAGAACACCTAATTGGATAAGATTTGTAAAATAATTATTTTTTTTTCAAAAAATCGCGTGTAATCAATATTGAATTTCCCTACTAACCTTTATACGCTATACATAAACCCATTGCGATCTACGTATTGTTTCTCTTCTTCTCTTCTCAATTCTCTCTTGTTACATGTTGCGTATTGTTTATGCATTCTTCAATCTCGATTTTATCTTTCTTTTTTATTTCATCAAGCGACCTGCGTTCTTCGATTTCAATTTCTTTGTGTTTCAAATCGAGGAATTCTGATTCAATTTGATATTCGTTCACGATTTTAAAGTTGCAGTCCCGATTTCATTTTCCTTTTCGATTTCAAATCTGTGTTCTTCTTCCTCAGTTTCAGATTTGATTTATGATTCAAATTTGTTCTTCATTTGCAAATTCTTTGCCCTGCCGCGATCCAGGTTACGAATCGAATTTTGGAATTCAAATATGAAAACCACTCCTGCTTTGCTTCATGTAAACGGATCATGGACTTATGATCATTGGATTCAATGTAGACAGTGTTTGGCAAACTGATTTGCATGTTATTTCTACCTGTTACGCATATAATATAGACCTACTACATGTATGTTACATATGTATTATATATCTGCTGCAAATAACATTCTCATAACAGTATTGTATCAGATATGAAATATGAATGAAGTGTTTCTTTGAATCTGTTACATATCTAATACAAACCTACTACATATCTGTTACATATCTACTACAAGTCTAATACAAGTGTTTGATGAATATAATACATGAATATAACAATATTGAATTAGATGGAATTACTAATGAAGTGTTTGACATAATCTTTACGACTTTTATCTGTTATCTACTATAAATCTGATACAAAGTCTTTTACAAGGCTGTTATAAATCTGTTACTAGTGTTTGATGAATAAAATAGTAGATTTTCATTAGTTTTGATTTACATTGGATTATTATTGAAGTGTGTGACATTATTTATCAATCATTGATCTGTTACAAGTCTATTATGTATATGTTACAAACTTATTACTAGTCTAATACAGGTCTGTTACAAAGCTGTTATATATCTGTTATAAATCTATTACAAAACTAATACGAATCTGGTGTTCTGCAATAGTGTAAGAAAGTTATGAAGAGCGTGTGAAAGATATGGACGATGTATGAAGGAAAAAACATGTAAGGGGGTTTAGGTAATTAAGCTAAACTTGGGTTGAAATTATTTTATGGAATCTGACAAATTTCCAAATTTTTGTATGCCAGGGCAGTACTATTTAGGTCCTATTTTTAGAGAGTAGGTATGTTACCCGTCCAAGCTCTACTTTTAGAGGGTAGGGATGGTCAAACACATCAAAACCCATTTGGCTCGGCCCAGTACTCTAATGTATCTGTAATATATGCGTTAACTTTGCTCTAAAATTGAACCACTTAAAATTGGTTGGCATAAACATGAAAGAAAGTTGCAAGCATGAAGTTTGAAGTAAGATGGATATTGAGAGAGTTAATTAATGTGAATTAAGATCAGTAGACCATGTGATTGATCTACCATGTGAATTTATTTGGGTGGATTGGGATCATCGATAGAGTGTAAATACTTGAGTGGTTTTGTAAATCTCCAGTTATTTTTAGTAAAATTTCTTTGATCGTCAGTCGTGGAATAGGCAGTCTGGCCAAACCACGTTAAATCCTTGTGTCTAATTATTGTTATTTTTGTGCCTAATTTTGTTCTCTATTTGACAATTAAATTATTTCGAGAGAGGAACTGTAGTTAATGTGAGCACGAGATTTTGCTGTCCCTCTCGCAAGACAATGATGACGTATATTCGAATTTTAATCCTCATTAAAAATTCATTTTGAATTTTTATTAATGTTTAAATTCAGTTCAGCATGTCAGATAGCGCGTCCGATGGAAGCTTGAACCGGTAATTCTCACCTAAAATATCCCAAAATATCTTAAAATATCCTAAAACACCTTAAAATATCTTTAAAAAAAATTCAAAAATCTGCTTTTGACCCGCTTTAGCCCTTTTTTTTTAACCTTTTTAGGTTGTGGGCCCTAAATGGCAATCTGCCAGCAGGGGCCTGAAGTCGCCGGCGGCATCACCATGCCGCCGGCGACCTGGGCCACCTGCAGGCAGACTGCACTTTTTGCTTTTTCTTGAAATCTGTTGGATAATTGGAATAGTCAATTTTTAGCTTGTTTTTGGCCCTTAAAACATCAAAAACAAGGGGAAAAGATGGGGGGGGGAAGATTTAAGAAAAATTGGAGAGCACTTAGGAGTGATAAAGAGCAATTCTAGTGAGAGAAAGTGGGGAAAAGGTAAGAAAAGGGACTCTAGTTCATCTTTTCTTGGTTTTTCTTTGCCAAATCTATTAGATTAAACTTGAAATCAGTAGAAATCCTATATTTAATCTTCAAATCACTACCCAAATCATCATTTTGAGCTTCCCGAAGATGTCATTGGATCACGAAGAGTTGAATTTACGGCCCCGAGGTAAATTCCTGAGTCTCAAGAGCTCTTTGGCATTATTTCTTGCTATTTGTTGTGTTATTTGGTGTTTCAGTTTCATTTTTTGAGTTTTCGGGCATCTTTGCTCGATTTCTGTTGCTTCTATAGATTCTGAAACCGTTGGCGATATTACCACATCGTCAGCGGCTTCACTAAAACCGCCGGGCATGTAAGCCGCTGGTGGGCCTCACTCAGGCCGCCGACGACATCACCATGTCGTCGGCGGCATGAGCTTCTGGGCAACAGCCTTGCTGCTCCTGTGACCTAGTTTTACGTTTTTTGCATTTTTAATGTACGTTACCATGACGGGAATCTAAAATTCCCCGAAAATGGTCCAAACCCCATAACATGTGGCATTTTCATTAATAATTTGTTTAAAATAATAATTGAGTCCAAAATGGACTTTTCCTGGATATTCATTCGAAAAATAAATTTTTTAAAGGAAACCCTTATTCGACCCCAGCCTAGGGCGCTGCCCTCGGACCCGATCGGGGGCGCTCCCCCTGAACCCTGCGAGGGGCTATCCCCCTCAACCCCGCTGGGGGCGCTGCCCCTTAGACCACGTGAGGGATTGTCGCCCTAACATTTGCCGCTGCAGATAGATTTAGGTTAGATATATGTTTAGGCCTTCGGGTATTTTATTTTTCATTTTTAGACAAATATATAGCATTTGAAAGCCTTGTAATAATTTTAATTTCTGCATTGTTATTCATTGGATGACTGTAATAATTTATTTATTTACCGCTTTTGAATGCTTGCTAAAACGGGCAAACATAACATGTAAATCGAAAACACTAAATAGGGTGGATTAAAACTGAATAAGAAAAATTGATACTTTTATCACGATAATTGATTTAATTTGGATAATGTAGAATTGATAGCATCATCAGAGCTCGGAATCTCTACTTAAGGTATGGTCTATAACCCGGTGGGAAAATCATACCTAAATTTCCCGATTGAGCTGAACTAGGTGGTGATCTGTCTTAAATAAGGGATTTCGGTCTCGTATATTTTGAGCACTAAAATATGCAAAACCATTTTCTACCATCACTTGCACCAATTATTTTTTGAGGTTGGTCCTCCAGCCCACTTAATCGCATCCATGGGTAAAATGCCGTCCGTTCATAATGGAGACTCTACTGAGGATCAATCTCTTTAAACTTGAAACTCAAGATTTTCAGTAAGTTTAAAAGATTTAGATGATGTATTAAAATCATAGGCCAAATTAAAACTTCATTCTTTCTTATAACGTTTTATCCTTACGCATGTAGATTACATTTGTAGGGATAGGATACCCCATTTAGCCGAGAAGCTAACAAAAGTATCACTCATACCCTACTGGAATTGAGGATGCCTAGTGGGTGGATCACGCGTTTCAACCAACACATAAACTCCGATGATAGCACTAATTTGAGGAGTGGTTGAGTAACGTAGACTCAAGGTAAACAAGAACCTTTTACATCAACAACCCTATACCAAGCCGCGTTAGTAAAACCTTAGCCCTTCATTCCCTTAGGACTACCAAAACAAATAAAAATAAAGGGATGCACCTCTTTGCCATTAGTTGGCGTTGAAGTAACCTCCATCCATTTTTGAATGGGGTTGCGCGGGAGTCATAAGGTTGGAAGAGGGACGTTTTGTGTGCTATATGCTACATGCTCATTCATCACAACACCCATGTATCGGCATCAAGGGCTAATCATTTTGATCAACTTACCCTTACCGATTTCCACTTGTGGAAGAGGTTTAGCAACATCTGTAGGAAGTCTATTGTATCTCCATAGAGTCATGCCAAATTACCATGTGTGACAAGAGGTGCAAACGTCCCCCATATGTTGGAGGGATAAGACTTCGCACCATGACATCGATCCTTTGTATCCCAACCATCCTTGCGAGCATATCATACATCGCTTCAGGAAAAAAGGCATGCAACCCATCCATACCATTTACAACCCACTCATGGTCTGACCTTTGATTCATGATCCGAGCAATCTTTCTTCCAATCCGATTCTTCGCATCAAACCATGTCTCTTCCTCACAATAATGATGACATTGCACCACCCAAGGAGCAAACAGATCCTACCCCTACCTCGGGGGTGGCTCCTCCACCATATTTTAACTCCTAAATTACCGCTGCCAAGGCCCAGTTTATCAGTTCAGATCTCTTATTTAGGAATAGATTCAAGCAACTATTCAAGCATCTATTCATGCATTTGTCAGGCAAGCCTTGGAAGATAAGAAATCTGACCGGGTTTCAGAGTTAGATATCCAGACTCAGAATAAAAATGGGTTTGTTCATAATGGTTTAGCTTGGGTTCTATCCGGCCCATTAAGGGTGCGACCAATTTAGTTTGCTCAGCTTCTATTTCAGTCAGCTCCGACCTGACCTCAGTCCAGCTTATTCTAATTTGGTCAAAACTCAACCTATCTTTAAACCTCAATGGCCTAACTGGTTTTCTCTTTCTAACCTAAAACCCGAGGCCTATAGCCAAAAGCTCAATTCTCTCCCCATTTTCTAATGATTTTACTCACCGATTCTCAGCTTCCTCTAGTGGATTGGCCTAGCCTACAATGCCTCTACCACTTTTCACTCCCAGTCCTCCTCAGTTTATCGTAACACCTCGAGGAACAACTTACCCTTAAAACCCTTTCAATACCCAACTGGTATCTAGTCCTTGACTTGGTTTGCCACCTCCTTATCCATCTGGCTAGTTTGGAATTCACAACCAGGTCACGCAATCTCCAAGTGTGTCACCTAAAATTGAGGCACTCTCCCACTGGCCAAGAGTCCCCCCAATCTAGCGACCAAGTCATGCAATCTCCGGGCATGACACCTTAGGTGGAAGCTCTCTTGTAATCGTCTTTATCTACTAACTCTAATTAGAGGTAAGAAGCACAAGATTCAGTTCTTCCCTTATTTTCCCATGGCTTATACCAGACATTAGTCATTCCATTATAACTCGCGCTACTAGTACGCACAATGCCTCCTCATTTTAGTGTTGCACCCAAAGGGGCTACCTAGCCCAAAAATAGTTCATTTCCCAGCCGAACCTTTGTGAGGGAGGTAAACAATCTCAGCCACTTGGAGCGTAAGGAAACATTCCCTCCTCATACTACCAGGTCATGCAACCTCCGAGCATGACACCCAAATTTAAAACCTTCTTGCGTCATTTGGTGGCAGCTAATTATGATCAGAAAGAGGGGATACTCCGAAGAAATGAAGGTTGGGTTTCCCAAAACTCCAGCATGTATCAATCGACATGCTATGATAGATCAAGCATGTCTCCATATCAGGTCGGGATGAACAAAAGGGCCTCTTAGAAATCAACCCCAATTACCATTATCCAGCTAAGCAGCAGTCCTACGGGTAGCATAAGCCCATAGATTTTACAACTCAATGTAATCTTCACTAGATTAAGAGAGGCCGGCCTTCTTAAATCCCTTCATAAGTACAGACTCCCCACGAGAGATGAGAGGAAGAGGTTTTGCGGATATCATGTCTTGTGGGGTCACCGCACCAATGAATGTAAGACTCTAGTTCGCACCATCCACCATTTGGTGAGGGAAAAGAAATTTGCCAAACCCAAAAAAGTGCATAACGCTATGAATTTCCCCTTATCCGAGTTTGGCAACTGACAGGATGACCAATTATGGCTTACCTAAATACGAAAATGGGCTACATGAACTCATCAAGGTCATCAACTCTAAAGGCAAGGTCAAAAGAAAGGGAAACTTGTGCTCTGACGATGAGGTTGAAGACGAGAAATCGAGCGATGAAGAAGTCAAAGAGGCTATCGCTGCAATAACTAAGGCCATGACAATTTTAACGTAGAAAGGGTGGAAACATGAAAATGGTGAAATGAATAACCCATTAACTGAAACCATATAACAGCTTGCAAAGGTCATGAACTAGGGGGCAAGTCAAATAGAGGACATCTGGCCAACCACCGAGTAGAATAGGACTCTAGATTTCAATCGGGACTACACATTTATGGAACCTATCGAGGATGGTCTCACAGCCGATATGAATAATGAAGACCCTCTACCAGTGGAGGATGAGAAACTTTGATGTGTAATCTTTATAATTTTCTGTGTTTTCAATTTAAACAATTCTACCTTTAAAACTTTTAGCTCAATAACCAACTTTTGTTTTGTTTACTTATTTCATGTTTTTCCCAATTGATCCACGCATTCATATAAACATATGTATGGCATTTTCAGTATTAGAAACACTTCATTGCATGAAATTAATTCGAGTACAAATGGAATTTCTCAAGTGGTAATCATTTCCAATAATTCAACTCCCGTTAAAAACAAATGTGAGATAATAAAAGTGCTTAAAGATCGTGATAACGCTTACGCCTAGTCATACAAAGATACACTCAAAATAGGCTACCGAATTTCCAAGCATCCCCGAGGGTATCAAGTGCAAGATAATCAAATATAAGCTTCATCATTCGTGACCACCACACGGATAATATCAGAAAGAAGATTTAGTGGGTGGTCTATAGCTTGCAAAACCCAAATTGCCAATCGCATTGCTAAGGCGAAAAGGCGCCATCAATACCAGATTCACAAGAATGTATAGCACCTTCCTCCTATTAGGCTTCGCAGTTTCCCTACTCTTTGGCCATTCCTATCATAAAAGATAAATATGATCGATGAGATTAAACCATCATCAGTTCTTGGGCATAATTTCAACGAAATGATCGTGGGATACTTCTCAAAACAACCAAAACCTGAATCCTATGCCAGTCTAGGCATCGAGAAGATGGCCAAATTCGTGAAGGAATATGTCTTGGCTTAGTACGATGTATCTCATTATATTTCCTTAGATAATGAAACTCAGTTCCAAGGTGTAGTTTCCAAATTATTTGAGGGATGAAGAATTATCCTCTCCACACAGACCACAGGGTGAAGAAGCAATCAAAGCAGCAGGCAAGCTAATAAAAAAGATGCTCTCCAAGAAAATGATAGCCTATAGAGATTGAGTTGAAACATTGCCATTCACTGCTTAAAATGCCACATAAGCATCAGAGCTCCTCGGAACAACTCCTTACCATGTGGCCAATGGAAATTGAAGTGAGATGGCCCAATGTCGCTCCAAAGGTCAAAATAGATTGAACAATTCAATGTAAAAGTCAAATAGACACTAAGAGCCTTAGACAATCTACAAAGGCGCGACCGAGTGCACAACAATAAGGCAAATGTCTAAAATTGGAGACTGGGCATTGAGGCAACTAGAACTTTTGAAGACCGAGTTAAAAAGAATTTTAGATCAAAATTGGAGTGAAGCCTCCGCGCGATCAAGATGGTATTCAATAAGCGAGGCAGTGATCATGAGCATGGACAAGAGCAAGTTCATCGGCCTAATCAACTAAGACAGGCTTAGGCATTACCATATCTAAACAAAAGAAATAAATAAAAAAAGCGACACATAATAAAAAAACATATGTAATAAATCACCCTCCTTTTGGTCTTCTACCGATCAGTCAAAAATTAGGGTAATGCCCAACGGTTAGTAATCTGCAAACAAGCAGAGCAAAAATTAGGGTATGTCTTCACAAAATCACTTGCTGAACTGAAAACCCAAAAGGGTAATTCAAGCAAAAATCAGGGAGCAAGAGAAAAATAGTGAGATGTTAACTTGAAAATATATAAAGACTAGTTAACAGCGGGAGTTTTACTAATGGAAATGGTTACCAACATCTTGTACTCTAGTTAAGTTTATCTAATAGAAGTATCTTTCGTACCGAAATCTTTATGCTTGTGATTGTATGAATGTCTGACATACAAATGGTGGAAACATCCCAAGTAAATCTAATGGAGGGTTCTCAAAGCTCATCCATGATGAGTGCACAATAATTCAACATCTAAAAGATGAAAAATATAGATTAACTGGAAACACCCATGTCCATGCAAAAGTCAGGAACAAGTCTGCTGGATTGAAAACCTCGAAAAGGGTTGTCCAGGCAAAAATAAAGACAAAAAAATATATAATAAAAAACGAGACAAGCTAAAAATCCGAAAAGGATGGTCTATTTAAGAAACATGTCTGTTAGATTGAAAACCTAAAAGGGCAGTCCAGGCAAAAGTTAAGACAAGGTTCGTTAGCCCATCACACCAATCGGGTCAATGCAAAAATTAGAACCAACAAATATAAGAAAGACGAATACACATGACACACCAAATTCTATCACCATCATGCGAATGCACATCAAGAAGATTTTGAGACTATCCTCATTGGATTACCACACCAGCCTTGCTTGTGAAAGCTTCTTGCAAGCAAACGAGGGCCCAACTTCTACTGATCATCCTTAGTAGGATCCATCAGTTGATGGCGTCCTTTTTATCATAATCTAGGGTTGCGAATGAAGTACCCTATCTCTCCTTGATTTGGTTTGTCCAGCAAATGTCGAGCATTAGAATTTAACAACTCAGTCAACTCAGAGCCAGACACCAATCGTGAGCTAAATTTTGATCCAGCCTTGAATTAAACTCAGACTTGGACCCAAGTCCTTCATAGCAGTCATCTTTGAGGAGTTTTGCTTCCATTATGTGAACCATCCTAGCCACTATAGAGGCATCACTTACCCAACCAACATGATTCAAAAGGAATACACATAGTCATGCATCTTTAATACATACATCACATGCATGCACTCTTAGAACTTCTATTTCCCAAAATATCCAAAGGAAGATTATTGAGGCATGAAAGCCAGGGGCATAACCCCAAGAATGTCGAACAAGCTCAACCTCCCAATAATCCAACAACCACAGATGAACAAGAGGCACTTGGAAGGGGCATAGTTCTCTCCAAATGCTTGCGGTCATCCACTGATCAACAAGAAGCACTCATAAGGGGCATATTTCTCTCCAACTTCTTGGAGCCATCTACCGATAAAAAATGAGCATCAAGGGGCACCTCATGTGATTTATAAGCGGTACTTGATGCAAAAAAAATTGCATCATCTACCTATCAACAAGATGGACAAGGGCACGTACCCAAATATAAAGGATGAGTAGCTTATTAAACGTCTATCAAGCTTTGTAAACTAATGATCCAATGATTATTGGCGACATTCACTCTTACTCAATGTAAAAGGTAGTCAGGGACATTGCTCCCATCTTTGCAAGGAGTATCATTCCCTCCTTCGCTTGGGGCATCGTTCCCACCCTCTCTAGGGACATCACTCTCATCTTCACTAGGTACATCACTCCCATCATTACTAAGGGCATTGATCCCACCTTCACTCGGGACATCACTCCCATCATCGCTAGGGGCATTAATCTCACCTTCACTCGGGACATCATTCCCAACTTCTCTAAGGACATCACCCCCATCTTTGTAAGGGGCATCATTCCCTCCTTTGGCAGGGACATCGTTCCTATCTTCTCAAGGAGCATCGCCCCCATCTTTGCTCGGGATATCATTCCCACCCTTGCTAGGGACATCACTCCCATCTTTGTTAGGGATATCACTCCTATCGTCGCTAGAGGCATTGATCCTACCTTAGCTCAGGATATCACTCCCATCATTGCTAGGGAAATTGATCCCTCATTCGCTCGGGACATCGTTCCCACCTTCTCTAGGGACATCACCCCCATCTTCTCAAGGGGAAATATTCCCACCTTTGGTAGGGATATCGCTCCCATCTTCCTAAGGAGCATCATTCCCTAATTCGCTCGGGGCATCGTTCCAACACTCGCTAGGGACATCACTCCTATCTTGGCTAAGGATATCACTCCCATTATCACTAGGGGCATTAGTACCACCTTCTCTTAGGGATATCACCCCCATCATTGCTAGGGATATTGAACCCACCTTTGCTCGGGACATCGTTCCCACATTCTCTAGGGACGTCACCCCTATCTTCGTAAGGGGCATCGTTTCCACCTTCGCTAGGGACATCTCTCCCATCTTTGCAAGGAGTATCATTCCCTCCTTTGCCAGGGGCATCGTTCCCACCTTCGCCAGGGACACCTCCCACCTTCGCGAGGGGCATCATTCCCACTATTGGCCATATCATCGACAACTTTAGAATGTGGTTAACTGGTCAAAAGTACCATATGGCATTCCATACCGATGGTGGCTTTATCGTCATCGGTGATGGCATGAGATCTTCATTAGTGGCTTCAAAATGTCCTTTCACCCCTTTCCTCATTCTAACGATCCAACGGAACTTCGTCACTAATCCCCAATGACCCGGGACTCTTGAACCTTTTGTATTTTCAACATCATGTTTTTACTGTTGATTGAAGGGGCAAAAGTTTTTGTTTCCACAAAATTGATCTAGCAGTAAAAACATAGCTTGTACATCAACTAACTCCATTTTATCTTGTTTCTCACACAGGAATGATGCTCCATAATTTCAAAACCTTAAAAGGCCAACCTGGCTCTTCGGACCCTTCTTGGCGCAAGTCCAACCTAGCTATTCAGACCCTTCTTGGCGTAAGACAAACCTGGCGCTTCAAACCATTCTTGGCATAAGACTAACCTGGCTCTTCAGACCCTTCTTGGAAAAAGACCAACCTGGCTCTTTGGAACCTTCTTAGCAAGAGGCCAATCTAGCTCTTTGGATCCTTATTGGCAAACTCTTTCCACCAAAAACTCAAAAGATCGAACCGGCTCTATAGGACCCTTCTTAGTGAAAGACCAACCTAGCTCTTCAGACCCTTCATGATGGAAGACTAACCCGGCTCCTCGAACCCTTCTTGGCACAAGAACAACCCACGACTTCTACGTTTGTACTGTTGATCGAAGGGGCAAAAATATTTTTGTTTCACAAAATTGCTTAAGCATTAAAAACTTTATTTAAAAACTTGTCTAATCTTGTTTCACTTATCACTCATTGCAGGTAAAACCTCTTAGAACCACAAGGGGCAACATCTTGTCATCCTTAGGGTCCCGACCCACCAAAATGTCGATTATAGGTCATGATAGAATCCTCATTCTGTTATCCTTCAAGCCCGGCCCACCAAATCTCAAATTGCATGTCATGATAGAATCCTTATTCTATTATCCTTCGGGTCCAGTCCACCAAATTTGAAATTGTAGGTCATGACAGAATCCTCATTCTATTATCCTTCGAGTCCAGCCCACCAAATTTCAAATCATAGGTCATGACGGGATCCTCATTCTATTATCCTTCGGGTTCAACCCACTATATCTCAAATTGTAGGTCATGACAAAATCCTCATTCTGTTATCCTTTGGGTCCAGCCCACTAAATCTTAAATTATAGGTCATGATAGAATCCTCATTCTGTTATCCTTCGGGTCCAGCCCACCAAATTTACTGAATCCTTATTCTGTTATCCTTTGAGTCCAGCCCACCAAATCTTAAATTGTAGGTCATAATGGAATCCTCATTCTGTTATCCTTCAGGTCCAGCCCACCAAATCTCAAATTATAGGTCATGACAGAATTGTCATTCTATTATCCTTCGAATCCAGCCCACCAAATTTCAAATTATAGGTTATGACAGAATCCTCATTCTATTATCCTTCGGGTCTAGCCCACCAAATTTTAAATTGTAGGTCATGACGGAATCCTCATTTGTTATCCTTTAGGTCCAACCCACCAAATCTCAAATTGTAAGTCATGGCAGAATCGTCATTATGTTATCCATCGGGGTCCAGCGCACCAAACCTCAAATTGAAGGTCATGGTAGAATCCTCATTCTGTTATCCTTTGGGTCCAGCCCACTAAATTTTGAATTGAAGGTCATGATGGAATCTTTATTCTATTATCCTTTGGGTCCAACCCACCAAATACCAATCGGAGGTCACAATGAGAGCCAACATTTATCGTCCTTTGGGTCCAGTCCGCTAAACAATTAACCAATTAGGTACGATTTTTAAACCTTGCTCTTTTCATGGGGCTATACTGACTTGTGTTAGATGTGACCCCCCGAGGGGCAGCTCGTAAGCATGGGATTTTACAGTCCCTCTCGTGAGACGATGATGACGTATATACAAATTTTAATCCTCATTAAAAATTCATTTTGAATTTTTATTAACATTTAAATTTAGTTGAGCATGTCCAACAATGCATTTAGTGGAAGCTCAAATCGATAATTCTCACCCAAAATATCCCCAAATATCTCAAAAGATCCTAAAACACCTTAAAATATCTTTTAAATATTCAAAAATCTACTTTTGACCCGCTTTAACCCCTTTTTTGCACCTTTTTAGGCTGTGGGCCCAAAACTGTAGTCTGCCACCAGAGGCTTGAAGCCACTGACGACATCACCATGCCATTGGCGACTTCACTCAGGACGCCAGTGACCTGGGCCACCTGCAGGCAGACTGCACTTTTTACTTTTTCTTGAAATCTGTTGGATAATCGAAAAAAGTCAGTTTTTAGCTCATTTTTTGCCATTTAAACATCAGAAACAAGGGGGAAAGAAGGGGGAGGGGAGATCTGAGAAAAATTGGAAAGCATGTAGGAGTGAGAAAGAGCAATTCTAGTGAGAGAAAGTGGAGAAAATGTAAGAAAAGGGACTCTAGTTCATCTTTTCTTGGTTTTTCTTTGCTAAATCTCTTAATTAAGCTTAAAATCAGTAGATAGGTTAAAATCAATCTAATAGAATTTTTAGAGACAAACATTATTTAATCTTCAAATCACTACCCAAATCGTCATTTTGAGCTTGCTGGAGGTGTCATTGGATCACGGAGTGGTGGATTCACGGCCCCGAGGTAAATTCCTAAGTCTCAAGAGCTCTTTGGAATTATTTCTTGTTGTTTGTTGTGTTATCTAGTGTTTTGGTTTCATTTTCTGAGTTTTGGGGCATCTTTGCCTGATTTTTTACTGCTTCTGCAGATTCCAAAACCACCGGTAATTTCACTAAAACCACCGAGCATGTGAGGCCGCCGTGGACTTACTCAGGTCACCGGCGATATCACCTTACCAGTGTTAGCATCACCCATGCTGGTGTCGACATGGGCTTCTAGGTAGCAGCCCCGCTTGCTACCCCTTTGACCTAGTTTTACATTTTTTTTGTTTTTAATGTACGTTACCGACGGGAATCTAGAATTCCCTGAAAATGGTCCAAACCCCATAACATGTGGCATTTTCATTAATAATTTGGTTAAAATAATAATAGTCCCAAATGGACTTTTCCCTGAAATTCATTCAAAAAATGAAATTTTCAAAGGGAACCCTTATTCGACCCCAGCTTGGGGCACTGCCCCCAGATCCCGTGAGGGCTAACACCCCTCGACCTCGCTAGGGGTACTGCCCCTTGGACCCTGCCACTGTCGGGGGTGCTACTATGTGTGATATATTTCATATATGTGTCATATCTGTGCTAACCTTTGCCGATGCAGGTAGATTTAGGTTAGATGTATGTTTAAGCCTTCGGGGTATTTTATTTTTCATTTTTAGACCAATGTATAGGATTTAAAAGCCTTACAATAATTTTAATTTCCGCATTTTTATTCGTTGGATGAATGTAATAATTTGTTTATTTATAGCTTTTGAATGCTTGCTAAAATGCTCGAACACAACATATAAATCGAAAATAATAAATAGGGTGGATTAAAACCGAATAAGAATTATTGATACTCTTATCACGATAAATGATTTAATTTGGCTAATGTAGAATAGATAGCATCATTCGAGCTCAGAATCTGTACTTAAGGTGTGGTCTATCACCCGGTGGGGAAAATCGTACCTAAATTCCCCGATTGAGCTAAACCGGTTGGCGATTTATCTTAAATACGAGATTTTGGCCTCGTATCTTTTGAGCATTAAAATATGCAAAACCATTTTCTACCATCACTCACACCAATAATTTTTTGAGGTTGGTCCTCCAGCCCGCTTCATTGCGTCCACGTGTAAAATGTTGTCCGCTCATAGTTAAGTAGTAAATAATTCCTATTTTTCAATGTGGACTAAGACATGGCGGAGCTAGGATTCCAACTCCGTAGGGCACAATTGTGCCTTCAAATAATTCAGTCCAATGAAGTCTTTGTATATTACGAAAAGGAATAGAAGTTTTTCAAGGTGTAAAAAGGAAGCAAAATCAAGATAAAATTACAAAAATCTCAGTAGACAAATTTACTAAGAGATGAAGCAATAAATTATGATTAAGGTCAAAAATGAAAATTTTAGATTTAGACTAAAAGTTTTGCCACTATAGCTGTATGCTCTTGAACTAACGTAGTTATAAACTGAATAGAACTTGTTTCAGTGTAAATTTCTAACTATACAAAGTTTAGCTGAACTTATGTGATCATAAATTGAATAGAAACTGAAAAACATTGAATAAATTTTATTATTTTTAAAATATATTATATCCAAAAATTAAAAATAAAAAAAATACAAATGAAAGAAGAAACAAATAATGTTAAGATATGAGTGTGAGTGGACAACCTCTTTTTTAAACAAGCGTACGCGGTGAAGCGTGCTAAGGAAACATCCTCTTCGGTTTAGAGGTGATGAAAATATTTAAAGTGATGTTGAAGTTGATATTTAAGTCCAATTTAATTGTTAAAAAGATACGAAATCGGAATCCCATATTTTAAGATAGAGTCACCACCCAGTTTAGCTCTACCGGGAATTTGGGTACGATATTCCCATCGAGTGGTTAGACTGAACCTTAAAACAGAGATTTCGAGCCCGGATGATGTTACCTACTCTTCATTACTAATCGAATCAAATCATTTATATTTTAATAAAAGTATCGATCCATTCTTATGCGATTTAAATCCCCTAATAAGAATTTTCGGTTAATAATCCATACATCACACAACGAATCATGCATAAAGCGGTAAGTAAAGCAAATAAATAATTATTACAGTCATCTCAAATACATAAATAGATGCGAGAAATTAAAATTATTATATAGCTATACAAATCCTATACATTTTTCTAATGCGGAAAAATAAATATCGAGAGACTGAAATCGGGCCACGACCGAACTTACTAATGTTGATTTAGCTCCAAACATGATAAATCACCCAAACTCGATCACAAATAATGCACAAATAATATGCGAATATTTTCAGGCACCAATAAAATTTTATTAAGGAGAAAAATGATTTAATTTGAATCTTTTTATGTGAAAAACACATTTTTACGCATTAAATAGTCAATTAACCAATTAATAAACTAAACTAAACAAAAATTAATTAATAATATTCTAGATTATTTACAATTTTTAGATAAAATTTTAGGTGATTAACGGGGCTAAAAACACAAAATAAAACTAAACAGGGACCTTTTGGGCATCTTTTACCGGCAAGCCACTAGGATGGACACCAGGCCGCTTGAGTGACACATTGGGTACCCCAGTTGGCTTGGCCAGCGTGTCACCGGAGTGGCCTGCTGTCCATAGGAGTGGCCTGCCTGAAAAAAGGGGGGAAAATTGACATTTTTGCTCCTGAAAGCTCAAGATTATTGACATTGTAAACTGTTTCTCACATTATTTCAGTGGATTAGGGCTTAAAACATTAAAACAATGTTGATTTTTTAAGCCGAGGGGAAAAAGTCCCGAAAATGCCAGCAAAAATCGATTGACCGCTACGGCAATGTTTAGGCTAATCAAGTGGCCGCACCAGTTGCGCGACAAGCATTCTGCTCTTGTGGCCAGCCAATCTCCGAAGTGGCCAGGTGAATTTTGGCTAGAAAAATGAAAAAAGGTAGAAACAAAAGGGCCAAATGCCCCAAAACCAAGCAAAACGACAAGAAAAAGCAAGGAAATAATGGAATAGAAAGATTGGAACTCAGAATTTATACCTTTAGGCCTAAATCCACTCTCGAGACTCAAATCAACCTTTGGCGAGTTGTTATTGACGATTTTGTGATGGAAAGCGACGAATAGTGACAATATTAGCGCCCAAAATAGTGACAGATTTAGGTGGTTATTTGAGAAAAGTCTCTAGATCCTAGTTAAATTCAATTTTATCTCGAATTTAATTCGATTTTTAGTTATTATAAACTAAGAGATTAAGCCTGAGAATGATTAGGAACTAAGATTAATGTATATTAATCATGAATTCCACCTTTTCCTCTTAGTTTTTCTCTCTAAAAGTCTAAAAACCTAAAAATGAGTTTTCTTAATTCAAAATGGCAAAAGTCCTCAATCAGATCATTTTGGGGGGTTTTTATAGACCCAATTGAGTGTAAATAACCCAATTAGTCCCTCAAAATCATGAATTTCGTGGAAAAAACCGAGCAAAAAATGAATTTTTTAGAGAGAGAAAGAGCCCGAACACGCAGACTCAGACCTCGAAGCCAGGCTGCGCCATATGGCGAGGCCGAGGCCAGGGCGTGCCACTTGGCGCGGTCAGCCACGATAGTGGCTGTTGGTCCCTTAGGAGTTTTTACTAGGGTTAGAGGGGGTTGAATGACTCTTTTTACGGAATTATAGACTTTTCAAAAAGTCTTTGTGTAGCGTGTAATATATGATCCTGAATTATGGTATCTGAATGATGCAGATATTAAATAAAATGCACTTAAAGTAAAAGCTTAGAGTAAATTAAATCAAACACAATGATTTTT
The DNA here is from genome assembly GCA_947683365.1 of Euphorbia pulcherrima. Classification (NCBI taxonomy): domain Eukaryota; kingdom Viridiplantae; phylum Streptophyta; class Magnoliopsida; order Malpighiales; family Euphorbiaceae; genus Euphorbia; species Euphorbia pulcherrima. The sequence continues at coordinate 25,576,024 of CANTUS010000009.1, forward strand.
ATACTGGTTCGGCCCCGCCTACATCCAGTCCCCGAAGTTTCCTCCTTTGAGCTTAAATCCACTAGTGAGATTTCTTTCAAGGGCAGAAATCAAGCCTTTACAGTTGTCTTCGGAGATTTCTTCTCCTGCTGATGTAGGATATACCACCACAGCTAATACCTAGCTTGGCTAAGTCCTTTGCATGTTGTCTCCGTAGATTCTCTCTTCCAGATGTAGCATATACCGCCAAAACTAACACTTAACTTGGCTGAGTCCTTTTCTCTAACGGATATACCACTCAGGGCCGGTATTAACACTCCGGGGGCCCTAGGTGAAATAAAAAATATGGGCCCCTTTGAAAAAGTTGTACGAAAATTTAAAATATATAATAAATAAAAAGAAATTTCATTAACAATTGTATTTGTTGCGTAATTATAAGTAGCAATCGTTGAAATTCAAAAACAACAAATGTTTCACAGGTCACAAGTTTTTTAAAAAAAATGTTACATCTCTTTTTTTTACTGAAGAATGTGACATCTCTTTAATTCTATGTCCTTATCATTGTCTTCATCAAAATCGCTTCAAGAAACAATATAACTCTTAATATTTTTATTTTTATAACCGAGGTTAGATTACAAATATTACAGATTAGATGAAAAAATAGGTAACATTTAAAGATCTTATTTTTATAAATGAGATTATTTATATTAAGAATATAAGGGATTAAGTAAGAATTAGGTAAGTTTTGAAAATAAGAAATGATGACAAAAATTTAATGAAATTTTATACCAAATGGATTTTACTAAAGGAAAGAAATAAAGAAAACAGATTAAAGATGAAACCTAATCAAAGGATATTAACTTTACCAATCTATTGCTTCCTCTGGTTTAAAAAAGTGACCTGTTGGAATTCTCATCAAAACAAATAAAATATTAATTAAGTAATTAAAAAGACTAAATGAAATTTATGTATAATATTTTTTTTGATAAATCTATGTATAATATTTAATGTATATATAAATTTCTGGTAATAAAATCCATGTATATACATTAATGTCTAAGAATTTATTAAATTTTTTTATTAACTACAATTAATTTTTTTTTGCTCATTTGGTTCACCGGAGCTTTACTCTGACTACATCCAGATCTAGTTCGGGTCGTGCACCTGACTATGGTGGGTGAGTCTCCCAATAAGGATTTTCTGCATTTACTAGAACTTGAACTCGAGACAATTACAATTCTCTTTAAAGACATGCTATTAATTTAAATATAAAAAATCTAAATGAGATAGAAGAATACACACACACACACATAAGGGGCCTCCTTCACTCTTGGGCCGTAGGCCGTCGCACCCTTTGCCTATGCTCAAGGCTAGCCCTGATACCACTCAAACTCTTTTTAGTTCAAGCTAAGTCCCCAATCTCAATACTTACCCAAGTATGAGATATTACAACAATTATCTTTGAAAAGATGGGTTTTGTGAATTCTTCAAGTTTATAACTTAACTTGAGAATTCTTACAAATAGGTTTTCAGGGTTGAGTTCTTGGAAGAATTTTGATCACTAGTTGAATAGAAAATTTCTCAAGGTAATAGCTTTCTCAAATCAACCAGCATCTTCTCAATTTATGAAGCTTCCCTTTTACAGGCTTGGATCATAAATGTAGCCGTTGAATAATCTTGAATCTTCACCGTTGATCAGATAAGTGTTGGCGCAACCAGAGCCATTGATCTTTTTGTTAGACTCAATAACTGTCCCATTTGAATTTTTTGGGATTGGAGCAACAAAGTTGTCAAACGTCATTTCTTTGACTTTTTGTGCTCTGCGAAATTCTATGCAAAATTTGTCTTCATTTGGACTCCACGCACCTTGCTATTGGTCTAGGTTAAAAAGGTAGGTACCTTTTTCTCTTCATGTATCAGCCTTTTTGTCCTTTACTGAATTCGTGCAAGCTGTCATTTTTTTCATTCTCCTAATAAAAAAGGTAACTTTGACTTCAGACTAATTGGAGGTAAAATTAATACTTTGAATATTTCCATTTCTCTTGTGAAATATGTCTTCCGGATTTCTTCAGAGTTTGGATTTCCGGATGCTCTTCCAGTGATCTTTTCCGGATGCTGCTTACTTATACTTGGGACTTTGTTCTCTTTAATGCTTTGTTTGGATGCTCTTCGAGTGATCTTTTTTGGATGTTGTTTTCTTGGACTTGGGATTTTGTTTTCTTTAATGCCTTGTCCGAATGCATTCTTCATAGCCTTCGGATTTTGTTTTCTTCAAAATTTCTATCTGGATGCATTCTTCTTGGACTTAAGAATTTTCTTTTGAATCATTGTTTTCCAACAATCTACCCCATTTTGATGGAAATAAAAACCTAACGACAGATTTGAGCGGGTGAACTTTTTTGAAATAAGCGTACACGGTGAAGTGCGCTGAGGGAAAATCCTCCTTTGTTTAGAGGGCATGATAAAAATTTATTAAGTGATATTGAAGTTGATATTTAAGTCCAATTTATGTGTTAAAAGAGACAAGATCAGAGCCACCCAGTTCAGCTCGATTGGGAAATTTTGGGTACGATTTTCCCACTGGGTGATAGAACGCACCCCAATTAGAGATTTTGAGCTCGGATGATGTTGTCTATTCTTCATTTTATAAATCAAATCATTTATTTTTCAGCAAAAGTTTCTTTCTTTCTTACGCGATTTAAGTCTTCTTATTTTAGAATTTTTGGTTTATATATCCATTCATCATGCGGCGTATCATGCAAAAGCAATAAATAAAAGAGCAAGAAATTAAAATTATTACATGGCTTTATCAAACTCTATACATTTTTCTATGTGAAAAATGAAAAATACCCGAAGGCCTAATATTCATTTAACCTAAATCTACCTGCACTGAATATCGGTTAGCACAGATACGACACATAGCATGATAAAGCACCCATTAACATGCATATCGAAGCATAAATAAATGCCAATTAATTCATAATTTTTTATTTGGCGCGAAGTAATTTAATATGAATTTTTAGGTCATAAAACTCAATTTTAAAGCCAAGTTGGGTCATTTAATCAATTAATTAAGTAACTAATCAAAATAAAATTGATTACAACATAATCATTTAATTTAGGAAATTTTTTGGGTGATCAAACAAACTGAAAATGCAAGAAAAACCATAAAACGGGATCTGTTTTGAAATTTTGCCTGACACCACTACAAGGGGTGGCACCGCCGCTACTGGTTGTAGCGGCGGCGCCATAGGTTGTAGCGACATCTACACCACTTGTAGAGACCCCGAGAAAATTTCAAAAAACAAGGCAGAAATGACATTTTTTGCACCAAAAAATAGAAACCATTAAGATTTCAAGTCAATTTCAAAAATATCTTGGTAGATCTGGACTTAAAACATCAAAATAATCTTGATTTTATGGATTGGGGGGAAGGAAATCCAAAAATTGGAAAAAATAACTTAAGCCTCTACATACGCGGCGCCGTTGCTACTACTCGCGGTGGAGCCACTACTAGGAGTAGCGACGCCGCTGCATCGTGTAGCGGCGGTGGCCGGTTAATAGCGATGGAGACACTAGTCATAGAGACTCAGGCAATTTTTACCGATTTCACGAAAATACCATAGGAAAATGAGCAAAAGGCTCCAAAAATGGCACAAAACACTAGCAAAGTGAGGAAATTGCGAGCAAATAATTAATAGAACTCAGATTAGTTACCTTTAGGCCATGAATCCACTCTATGTGACTCGAATCAACCCAATGTGAGCTCCTTTTTGATGATTTATGATGAAATAGTGGCGAAATCCGATGACAAAATCAGTCTCGGAATTTAGGTCATATTTGGAAAATAAGTCTATAAAATTATTTAATCTAGTTTTAACCTATGATTTTGAACCGATTTTAGTGTTTAAGCTACGAGATTAGGCCTAAGAATAACTAAGAATCGAGATTAGAGAAGAATAAACTCGGATTCTATGCTTTTCTTAAGCTTTCTCTCTCTTGTTCTTAATTTTCTCTGAAAATCCAAATTCTCTGCTAAAAATTAAGCCCAAAAGTCCTTTAATCCTCTCTCTCTTCTTGGTTCAAATAGTCCACACTCAAAAATACATCAACTTAGGGTGAAAATTCAGGGAAAAATTTGAACTAATGGGAAAAGAGAGAGAAAAAAGAAATGAACATAGAGTAGGAAGCACCGTGCCTGCGCCGCAGCTACTCGATGTAGCGGCAGTGCCACCGCTATAGAGGCCACTGCTATAAGAGTAGTGGTGGAGCCATAGTTGGCAGTGGTGGCACTACAAAGGCACTCGCCACAGCGTGTGGTAGCACCGCTACAATATGTAGTGCTGCCGCCGATGGCTGCTTCGGACAGGCGCAGGCGAGGATGGAAAAACAACAAGATTTAGATTTTAGGGAGGTTTAATTTTTTTTGGTATTTTTTAATTATTGTACTATATAATTATTTTTTATTTAACCGTAGTTAGGTCCAAAATCATTAAAAAGGAACATCTCCATGCATGTTTCGAACCAAAAAAATAGGATAATTGGTCCGTAAAAAGGTTAGAGCAAATTCATCATCGTTCTAAGGCGACCGAAAAGCCCGTGCTCACAATAAGAGCATCTATAATTGGGATATGGGCTAAGTATGATTTTTGATACTTAGTCATTTACAATTTTCTCCCCCATAATCTGAGCATCCTAACTCCCCAAAGACTTTTGTATATTAGCTTCTAAGATTTTTTAGTACAATTGGTGGTTGTACTTAGAAGCAATTTTGAGCAACATTGTTTTCACTATATATTCATTCTGCTGTTAACATAGTTAACATCAGTGAAGTTCAGTTACAAAATTACAGAAGGATAAAAAGTGAAAAATTATTATGAGGCAAAAAAATAGCTATATACTACTAGCTATTCTTTCTACTACTTCTTCTCTTTGCCCTTCATAGCTTTAGCTTCCTTCTTGTCCTTCTTCTCCCTCTTTTGGTTTTCATCAAATGGAGGGTCTATGACCATGTATTTCTGCTTATCCCATTTTTTCTCCTGGGCTCCAGAGAGAATTGTGTAATCTTCATTTCCTACGAGCCGCTGCTCAATAAGGTTATCCACTATAGTAGGTAGAAGATGGATTGGCTTAATTAGCTTCCTGAGTTGAGAATAGGATTTGGTTGGATTAGGATTCATATGTAGGGCATACTCCTGATCTTCCTCCTCAAAATTAGGAAACATCCCAACAAATGAGAGCCAGTAAGCACTTGTAGCCTCCGAACCCAGTATCACCAATGTGCTGGATTAACTGTAAGAGATAGGGAAGGAGCATACTTTTTGGGATAGATGAGGTTGAGGTTGAAGTTAAAGGAGTAGTGAGGCTTAGGTTAGATATGCCAAGGTTGAGCTACTTGATTTCCTCTGAAATTGCTTTGGTGCTGTTCTGAATGCTTTCGATTATGTACCGAAGCTTAATGTTAAAGATATCTTGCCAATTGCCAATGGTTTTGTCCACAGAATGGAGAATGGTTTGAAAATCCCCAATCATATCTTCAACAGTCTTAGAAAAGATAGTTGGCAAATCATCCTTGAGGAAGGTTGTGAGCTACTCTTTCTTGGCTATTTTCTCAGTGGTTAGAGTATTGATTCCGCATGATATGGCACTTGAGCCTTAAGTAACAGCATTGGGAATGGATTTCAACATATCTTCAAATTTTTACTCAATGAATTATTTCAATTCTATTTTCAGCTCATTGGAAGTAGAAGTAACATGCCCAAGTCTAATGGCACTACTGGACTCAATTCCAGTCTCAGTTTTGGTAGCAACCCTTTTTGCTTCACTGACATCTATAGATATCTGCTCCATGACCAGAGTGACCTAAAAAAGAGCAGCTACTACAACCTACTCATCACTAGGAAGATTATTCACTTTCTTCTAAGGCAGTTAGCCTGTTCTGAATCTCCTCCAACTCAGTTTTCACTTCTTGGGGAATTGACAACTTTTGAGTTAAGGATTCTATTATTTTTAATCTAGCATAGATATCCTTCAGAATAGGCTTAAGATCAGAGTGATTGTAAGGCTTTTCTACTAAAGCAGCTTCTTCCAGCAATTTAAAAGCCATTTTCAATTTCTCCTCCTTTGTAGAGGGTTTGATTAGAGAGCGCTTGGTTTCAGTTCATATGAGCTTACTACGGAATAGGTGGGAGTTGATGTACTCTCATCATCATTATCTGCTTTATCACCATCTTCTGAAGAAATCTCCACCTCATCCCTCTTTTCTTCTAATTCCTTTATGTCTTCCTCCTTATCCTCTAGAGTGAACTCGCCCTTTGAGTTTGCCAGTGTAGCATTCTCATTGGAACCCAGATCAACTCCTTGTACTTGTGCTTCTACTCTACCAGAACCAAGAGTTTGTTCTAGTGTTGGCACTTGGTTTGGCTCATCTCTCTTAGATGCAATTGGTAATTCGGTTGCATCTAAGTTGCCTTGGTTTTCAACCAATAAAGCTTCCTCAAAAGGATTATCTATATTGAGATCAATTTGTACTTGTTCATTTGCCTTTTCAGGACTTTTAGCTTCCTCTTCCTTATCATCATCACTAGCCTTCTTTGGAATAAGAAGTGACTCTAGGATAGCAGTTTAGAGGGGCTGAAGATTCAATCGGGCAACTTTTTCATCACCATATTCTTCTCTGACAAGATCAATGTTAATTTGGGGCATAAGAATTGGTGGAGTAGGTGGGACTTGAGGAGCTGCTTGACTAGTTCCGGAAGAGCCTCTAAGTCCTTCGATAGTGTGAGCAAGCTGATTTGTCTTTTTATTTTCCTTTATAGCAGTCATCATGTCTTCATATTTTGGATCCTCCGAATTCATTATAGCTGCATTAATTTCTACTTTCTTCCCCTTATCTCTCGGAGCCTCGACCATCATCTCTACTTTTGAAGGTTTAAGAGCTGGATCCTTGAGCTTAATCCCAGCCTTCGACTATTTTGAGGCAGTTTCCACCTTGGTTTTAGTCTAGCCCTCTTGGTTTTCAAGGCCTGAGTGAGGGTTGGTCCCTTCTTGACCAGCCTTTTCTTAGGCACATGTTCTTCCTCTTTAGTACTACTCTCCGAAGTAGTATCCCCTTTTGTTATCTCCTCTAGTGTTTTTCAGCCCCTCTCTTTCTTCTAGCCTCAATGGCGGGATGCACCACTTCTAGCACTACTTTCTTTCCTCCTTTAGCAGCAGCTTTTACAAGTCTTCTCTTAGGCTTCAGAGGAGTTCACTTGAGGATCTGAGTGAGGGTGAGAGAATCCTCATTAACCTGCTCTACTTCTTCCTCCACTACTTCCAGCTCAATCTTATTTTAAGCTTTAGGCCTTGTAGTTCTTGCCCTCTTCACTCCTCTCTTTCTTTGCTTCCTTAAGTGCCAAACCCTTAGCCTCATCCTAAACTTCATCAAAAGTTAGCTTCTTGAAAGTTCTCTCATAAATATGCTTTCCTTAAACCTGATCTGCTACGATTAGATCAATTTGATTCTTAAGGAGAATTTTGGTGATCAACCCTTCTTGCGAGTATTTGTGCTGCTTTATATAGTGGATGAGAAGCACAACATTATTGAGCTCCCCGCTCTCCACCTAGTGTTTTAGAACACAGTGTTGATGGATCCCTTCCATATCAAGATTAGTTTGGCCATTATAAACTACAGCAGCCTTGGGACCTCTAGCCAGTGGGTTGAGAATTTATAGCAAAAGAACCTTTTTAGAAGCCACATCTTTGTTTCATATTTTACTGTTTTCTCATCCCCATCATTTCTTAGTATTAACCCACTATTCTTCATGTTAAAGTGGGTAGGAAAGAAGTGAGAGATATCGTGATTACCTTCCCTTGTACAGTAGTCTAGAGAGCTTCTGCATAGTTATGAACCCTCAAGTTTTCATAGAACTCCTTCACTAGTAGGGGATAGGTTAGGTTCTTCATCCGAAGGAACACCTCTATATCTTGATCTTTGGCGATTAGTTGAATATAAGGTTCTATTGTAAATAAGTACTCATCACCTAGAAAATTAGATGGCATGATGGTGTCTGCTTGCTTGAACTTGACTACTATAAAATCTTCATGTTTAAAAGATGGTTCTAGTTGTTGGTGTCTAGGGTAGACCATAGCTTGGTCTATGGTTCTAGCCATTTAAGAGTGTTTGAGTGAAAAGTTTAAGGAATTTAGGGTTTCTGAAGGTATTTTTACAGAGCAACAGTAATAAGTTGCTCGCGTGAAGAAGATGAGGGAATTTAGGGGTTTTTATAGAGTTTTGGAAGTGAGGGTAGTTTAGTAATCTGAAAGCGGTTAATTTTAACTAGATTGATAAGGTGGCCATTAACTTTGAAGAAAGAAGTTAATGGCAAGTAAACCGGAAAATGGGAATAGTTTTATTCTCTTCACAACTGTTGTGGTTTACCGCACGTCTGCTGTACTATAAATGTTTGAAATTCAAAATGTGTATAGTTACTTTTTTGTACTTTTATTGCCATTTATCACTTTCGTCTGCTTAGCTGATAATTTTCTTCTTTCGGAATCATGAAATAATTCAATTTGATTTTCTTCCTTATTTCTTCTACTTTTAAATTGGATTTAACATTCTAATCAGCTCTCAAAGCTTATGGAATGGATGTTTACTTAGTGGTTTAGTAAAAATAATAGCCCCTTGCTCATTTATAGGAATATAGCTAGAACCCCTTCCTTTTTCATCAAATAATCACTAATGAAATGATGCTTGATGTTGACATGCATCATCTTGCTATGTAGCATTGGATTTTTGGACACATCAATTGCATTCTTATTGTCACACATCACATCAACACATCCTACTTGAACTCCATAATCTTCCAATTGCTATTTGATCCATAGGAGTTGAACAACATAGCTTCCGGCAGCCATATTTTAGCTTCTATAGTTGATAGTGTTGGTCTAGATTCACAGGTTTGAACATGCAAAGCAGGCGTGGCGGAATTTCAAAATTTAATCTAAAGTCCAAGGATCACTTTAGCATGGAATGATTGACAATATTACTAGTCTAAAATTATTTTAGCTCATAAACACTTATTATAATGAGCTAATAATAATTTAATCCCTAACCAGTTGAAGCGTGAATCCCGTAGTCGATAGAAAGACCCCTTAGCTATGTGCACAGACTCCAAAGTAGAAGCCCTCTATAAATAGTTCACATGAGTATCACCGACCAAAACCTTCTAGAAAGGGAGTACCAATAAATAAGCGGAAGATAGATAGATCTTCCCTACTAATTTATTCTAGAAGAAATTCCCGTAGTTTTCTATTCAAAGTAAATACGTCTTTTGACGGATTACTTATGAGAACCAGAACAACTAAGCGAATAAGAGAGCAAGAGAAGGAGTTATGAAATTATGGACAAAAAAATAAGGAAAGAGGAGGCTTCTATTTGTAGTGGTGAGGAATAAATCAAAAGACAATAAAGTCCCTAACCTCAACCAATCAGAATTAAAATAAAAAGGGTAAAAAGGCTAATTAGTAACCTAATAGAGTTAGCACCTAACTCAAACACTGGAAGCTTGATTAAGGAGTAAACTCCCAGTTGGATTGGGAGACTACTGGCCATTCTAGCAATCCTTGTGGGCCTATGCAAGAGCACAAGCCCACAAGCCTGTGCATGGTGCACAAGCTCGCGTGTAGTGCAACTCATTATGGACTATGCTACATGCTGTACAATTCCATAAGGGCTGCGAGCCTGTGCAGCGTACATTACAGGCTGCATCTTGTATCCCCCTTACGCATGCCCTATAGGCCACACACAACACTGTTCCAAATAGTGTTGCCATGTGGCCCATGCACAAGCCTATATAGGTACTATCTCACAATACATTTATAGGCCCACTCGCTCAGATATATTTAATATCTAATATTAATAAATCTCGCTAAGTTCCAGTTCCAAATTCCCTTTATTTATTTTAACCTCATTATTTAACATGTTCACTGATCCAACCAGTGAATATGGTCCTAACCAATAATATGGTCTAACCATATATTTTGCTTTTCAAGATTAGAGCTATTATAATAGTTCTTTACATGGCTCGGTCGTAACTCAAAGTGTGTGAAATTATAGGATCCCATAATATCGAGCCGTCAAAAGTTTAACCTAGTTCAATTCCTTTTAGGAATTGACTGGCTTGGAGCTCCAGACCATTGTGGACTCTGATGACTTTGTTCGGTCATAGTGGCTCTCTAGCATAGCGCATATGACCCCTCAACATTTGGAATGTCACGTGCATTATGACTTAATCCCAGTTCTACAATAGTATCAATACGCTGCACTCCTTCTATCAGTGGTTAAGTACTATCTAGTTTCTAGGACTCGGTTTAATTGTTAGTCTACTAGTAGCCATAATAGCTACCCTAGTATTTAGTCTTGCTACAAAAGTACACCACTCAACCATATTAATGTGTTGATCATGATCTAATCCTATCAACCCCCATACTTTGATAAGAGATTTACAAGTGTGTCACTTCCAATAAGTGGCCAAGGTACATCTCCTTTATATTGCTATAATGGAGTGATAGATTCCATCTTGACTACTCAGCTTACCAACAGACAGACATCAAATACACCCGTAACTAACCATATCATCTAGTCTATAGGATGCTTAGGTATGACCCAAAGTATAGCAACATCTGAACAAGGTAACCAATATCTCAAGTCTAAGGATATTCATATTGCTATTGCAATGAGACGATAAAACACAAACACATAATATAGATTACTGAGTTTTGTCTCATAGCAGTCTCTAATTAATTTACTTGAATACATCCATGTGTTAACCCAAGGTACCACCCTCTAGCAATGGAGATACGCTACTCTGAATCAAATTCAAGAGGTATGACGACACATGCTAGTCTATTCGTATACATCAATGTCCAGTCTTGATGATACTATGACTAGGCATATTTAGACAAATCATAATTGCACACGAACTAGTTATCACCAACACAGTCCCACTATGATTATATCATGGACTTTTGGAAACATATCAATGAATATATTCTAAACCACTCATAATATATTTTCATAGTCATTGATATTACAAAACAATGCCTTTATTAATATAACTTTGTTCATACAAATAAAACTAACTAAGATATATCGTCCGACATACATCATATCTAACAGATAGTGCCGCTGATGTTTGCTTCTTGCTGTACCATGACAATAAGCAATCTCCAAGAAAATTATAGCCTTTGGATGGGCTCTTTCTTTAAAGCACATCTCTACTGTAATCAACATCTATGTGAGCACTTGATTTTGACGATCCTTCATATGAAACAATGATGAAAGCTAGATAATACAATCTTTTATGGGTGTTATCCATCAGAGGCGTTCCTATTGCAACCGAGATGAGTTTAGCAAGAATTTGGACACCTAGACTTCCTTTAAGGACCTGTAAAGGTCACACCTAAGGGTATGGGTCCATAGGTTGACCCGTATGGCCACAATCCCCCAACACACCCCAAAGGGACCTATATGGGTCCCATCGGGACCCGTACGTGTCCTCCCCACCCGTACGGGTGGTGATAGCTGCCAATCAAGCTAGGCTGATTGCAATCATACCATATATGGTTGCAATCAGCTATAAATCGAATTTATTATGTTCAGACACACAATTTTCCTATTAATAGAGGCATTTTGACTAACTTACAGGAGGAGCCGAGTTATAACAATTCTAGATAATGTCTACTTTATTTTTCCAGCAATTTTGATAGTTATAGAAAGGGTATAGAAGGGGTATTAAAGTTATAATATAGGGAGGAAACCATTCCACATTGGTTTTGTCCACATTTTATTTCTCTCTAGCTTTGTATTAGGATTGGAGGAGCTTTTTTCCACACAAATGCTCACCTAAATAGTGTTAAATCCATCATCTCTACATCTACTTTAGCTAGACTCTCTCTCGACATAGGGATCACTTTAAAGTGGATTCACGGTGTAAAGGTACGCTCCTGAGTTTCAAAGAGACTCACTTTCTATTTATTTTATTATCATTTTCATTTATTTGGTTTAATCTGTCCTTCGATCTGTTTTGGGTCTGCTAACCCATATAGGCCTTGTTGGCACTTATACACCCCGGAGCAGCTATACGGATGCACCATACCCATATGGAAGGAAATCCCATTTTATTTAGTTCTTTTTCCATAAATCTATTGTGTTTAAATCTAAAATGAGTTTCTGCTTGGGTCTAAAAAGGACCCGTACGGGTACCCCTTACCCATACAGGTCCCCCCAGTAGCCGTAGGGGTGTCCCCCATACATACAGGTATGGGACCCCAAGGAAGAATGCCATTTTCTCTTTAATCTATAAAATGAACCTAACATCACCATTTGCCATGCGATCAGTTACACTAATAATCCAGTAAATCAACCCACGAAAAGTTAAAAGGTGTTTTCATAACAAAATGCGTTGAAGATCCGTTATTACTTTTTGATCCTACAAGCTGCCCGAGCACTATCGATCACAAAATTGCTACCTAACATAATCACATTTTTCCTACCAAATTGCTGACTTATGATGTGCTAGTTAGCACAGGTCCATTCCGGCCCGATGAGGAATCATGCCCATTTCGTTCAATGATCAGACAAAAGAGCCAAAAAGGACTGAATTATCATCCAAAATCCGAACTTCAAAAATCCACATTCCAGGGAAGCTCCTATTTAGCATTTTCTATTAAAAATAGAAAGTCAAAGTTTGGTCAAACGTAGATAAAAAAATCAAATCTTACTGAGAACTGGCAAGATTTTACGGGATCTGATGTAAAATCTTGTCAGATAGGTAATTAGCCCACCGGCTAATTACCTATGTAATTAGCCCGCCGGCTAATTACCTCCCCATAATAAATAGGGGACTCGCCCCCTCATTTTGAAAAGCAGACGAAATTTTGGAAAATCCTAAAATTACCATTGTGTCCTTTTTCAATTTTGGGAGTCCCAAAAACCCCGAAACTCTGTCAAAATACTTTCAAATCTGAGCTTTATCACCTACACTAGGTATAAACCCGGATTACTGTCTTTTTAGATCAAGATCTCACAGTCATCTTTGGTCTAAAAATGACTCAATCTCTCAAAAATCTAGCATTTCTCTTACGGAATAATCCAAGATTATAGTCATAACTTGGGCTAAACCTGTTTTCCAACCAAATCACAATCTCTCCTCACAACTTCGGTCCCACACCAACTCTCAAGTCATCCGAGACAGACGAAAAGGTAACTGAGGGTAATTGGCTCTAAGCCCAACTTTAAAATCCATTTTTATTACTTTTATTATTGCACATTGCATTTCATTTCTCTAGTTAAGTGAGCCACTGGAGCCACTTAAACTATAATATGTATAAATAAGCTCGCAGGTATAGGCAAAACATCCAGAATGTGAGGAAACTCTATCCGAGTTTCCAGGCCAAAACCCAAGTGCTGCCATTACTCTGCAAAAATTTTGGTAGAAAATATCTATTTATTAGGCCGTTATAATGCCTGTTTTATTTCTTCAATTTATTTCTTAAATAAAGCCATTGTAATGCAAAAATTACCACATATCCCAAAATTCAAAAATTATTTCAAACAATTTGAACAATATGAGTACGGATTATGTCCAAACTCAGAATCTCACTTTCTTTTTAGAATAAAAATTCCATTTTGGATCAGTATGCCACAATTCCCTATCGAGCTGAACTGGGTGGCGACTCTATTTTCTTTTTAAATAAAGGAAAAATGCTTTATTTTATTAATATCTTTTCCTAAAAAAATGTGCAAATATATTTCTCAATATAATTACATTTTTGGCTTATATAAAGTCACTGCGTTTAACCAAACCAAACGCCGTAGTTTCCTCGAACTCCACTGAATCGCGCCCTGTGCACCGTACCCCCTGTATCATCCCTCCATTTTTAAAACCTCGCTTGCTCACAGTGGCAATCCTGCTGGGGATGTAAATTATTTTTATAAAAACCCGATTTTTTTTAAAAATTCTTTTTTGACATAATAATTAAGATATTATTCAAATTAAATTTTGGAACTATGGAATATGTGGTAATTTCAACATTACACGAATTTTAGGATTGCATAGCTTCTGCATTCTTTACCCCTAAACTAATTTAGGTGTCTTTTGGTGAAGTATCTCCAAGTTCGCTTAGGGCTTGAGGGGTATGGATCTGATCACACCCCTTGCGTAACGTATGAGGGCCTTGCTCGCTTAAGGGCAAGACTACCCAAGTATATTATATATGGAAAAGCTTCCTTTGGTTCACTTAGGGCCACTGGGATTGGTACACAAAGGTACAAGGTGCCAAAATCGCACCCAATTCCGAGACCGAAACCTATATATAGATGAACCGTAGACACTTCCTCATAGGTCTACACTAAAAACAACATTGAGTGGACGTGAGCATACTTTGCTATGTCCACCATAGACTTTAAAGCAACGTAACCCAAATGGAGTTAAAAGGGTAGTAGGCACAGTCTAACCATTTGCTACATGTGCAGGTTTATTAAATATAAATAAACTAAAACAGACATCATAAACATCATGATTGCGTGAAAACCAACCACATCTCTGTGCAGCCATGACATTGATGTATGCCACACCATTTTATTTCCTTAGTTATAGAAACCTAAAACAAACGAAGACTAGTGAGTCTACCTAGGCTCAACCCATGAGCCGAAATAACCGAGACTAGCGAGTCCACCTAGGCTCAACCCATGAGTCGAAATAACTAAGACTAGTGAGTCCACCTAGGCTCAACTCATGAGCTAAAATAACCAAGACTAGTGAGCCTTCCAAGGCTTAACCTATAAGCTAAAATATATAAATCTTTGAGTGACCAATGAGTCAGCTCACCTTTGATCATAGAGTCAACCCCCGAGTTACTAGCGAGTTAGCTTCCCTTGGACTATAGAGTTAACCTTAGAGCGACCAGCGAGTCAGCTCCATTTGGACCATAGAGTCAACCTTCGAGTGACTAGCGAGTAAGCTCACCTTTGATCATAAAGTCAACCTTCGAGTGACCAGCATGTCAACTTCCCTTGGACCATAGAGTCAACCTTTGAGTGAATAGTGAATCAGCTCACCTTTGACCATAGAGTCAACCCTCGAGTGACCAGCGAGTCAGTTCCCCTTGGACCATAGAGTCAACTTTCGAGTGTCCAGTGAGTCAGCACCCCTTGGACCATAGAGTCAACCCTCGAGTGACCAGCGAGTTAGCTCACCCTTGATTATCAAGTTGAATCAAATTTAGATTCACCCCATAGTCTTCAAACCTTGTGTTTGTGATGTTCCGCAAATATTAAAGACTATCCTCACCGATTGCTCCATGAACAACTGCATGCACTATACCCCTTATTATTCGTACATGTCCATCCATTCATTCATTTGTTCATTCACTTATTCATCCAATCATGCATCTCGACAGGCCAAGGTAAGCTGGGCTTAGAGATGCACTCGATAGACTTACTAACACTTGAACTCTTGAATTTTCAGGTTGGAAGCAAGAGAAAAGGAGGTTAAGACATATTACAGGAAGCTTGAAAGTCACACCCCCACCACTAGTTGAATCTTTGGCCAAATTTTTCTTCAATCTAGAACCTAAAACTGTAATGGTAGAGGATGATGCAGTTGGATAGTTCCTCAGGAGGATTCTTAATCCTCTAGAATTTTGTGATGTTTAGGAAAGGCTAAGCCCTTCTAATGCTCAGAGAGCCCAAGAGTAAAAGGCCGAGATAGCGGCATTAAAGGCAAAGATGACAGATGTGGAGAAGCTGTCTCCCATAAAAGATAAATTTATTGCTCCATCCATCGAGCAGTATGTAGACGTCAACCAATCCTTGCCAAAGGAATCAGAAGCCCTTCTGGCTAACTTTGTAATGCCTTATATAGCTCCACATGCTGGTATTGGGCCTCCTCACATGCATGTGGAAGGTTATCTTTGAATTATGACTAGCATGAACATCTTTAAGGTTCATCTAGTCAATCTATTTCAAGCTACTCAACGAGGACCCACCTCTGAGTGGTACATGAGGATGCCAACGGATGTGAAATCTAATTAGAAGAAGCTATGCTCAGCATTTCTAGAAAATTATGCCTTTAATCTAAAGGTCAAAACTATTTTGAAAGACCTTGGGTGGCTGTCTATGTACTTGTAACTGGGGCACCCGACCAAGATGCCCTAATAGTGAAGGTTGTCGAAGGATCTAGCCCAAAATACCAGAACTAGATAAAGATGAAAAGATTTGACACCTTTAAAGATGTGGTGGACTATGCCATGAGGCTGGAAAAGTACGAGGAAGAAGATCGAGCAATGAAACAAGAGCAGCAAGCTTATACTAAACCTCGATACTGGGAAAAGGGTAGATCCTCCAAATAGGATAGTTTTGAATCCTCAAAGACTTCAGCCAAAGTTGTAGCAGCCACTTAAGTGCAGGCTCACCAATCTATCTCCCATGGGTAGAATCATTGTCATAAATATTCACTAAACTAAGGAAGTTTGACCAACTCCAGAGCATCAAACTATTTGTTCCACCTACTGTGACAGATATAGACAACTTTTGTGCCTATCATATCACCAAGGGGCATTGCACCAATGAATGCACCTGGCTATGGAAAGATCTATAACAGATGATAGCCAACGGGTTATGAAAGAGCCTGAGAAGAAACCAAGCACGTAGACTAATCCCTTGCCAAACTTTGTGGCCACAGTAAATGTCATCAATGTTCAGGTGGAGGCCGACAAATACGGTATTGATGTGATGGATAACTTCTGACATGCCAAGGATGGAGGGACAACATGATTTTTGACAATATGGACATTATCTACATGGTCAATTAGTATGTCTAAAGGATGAGAAGAGAAGGGCTGGATCAAAACCAAGTGCCACCTCACCTCATATACTAAGGAGACTCTGACTCAAATGAGCATGTTGAAGAATTCGTCTGATTTATGCATGAACAAGGGATAGCCATGATGGGTTTTGCACCTCAGTTCCCTAGGTTCTTAGAAGGACTGGCCATGGACTGGTATGACACAATACCAATGAAGGGTCGATGGAACTGGTACTTTATGGAGAGGTCTTTCCTCCACTACTTCAAGGCTTCTCAACTATACCCATACATGCTTTGCTAGTGGTTGGCACCATAAGTAGACCATCATAATGTTGGTTGGCAGGATATTCCTCCTCCACAACCCCCCATATATACGCTCTTAAATTATATAAGTCCGAATTATGTCAAAACAAGTTTGTTTGAATTTGGGAGCTTTTCCAGAGCAACATGTCCAAAAAATCCAGAGTTATATGATCCCAAACAAGCTTGGAGTGATCACAGGAACCAGAAAAGGTACCTCAGCATTAACCAGAATGAGGCAACACCGGACCCACTTACCAAACTTTGTACAGGTGTAGCATTAGAAATGAGCTACAGAAACTAAGTGAGCATCGAATTATGAGACCTATTTAAAGGGATCTGTGTTGATATTACAACATATGGTGCCAGTGTAGAGGAAACATTCTCCAATATACAAGGCATGGTCTTTGACTTTCACATGGCTATCACAGGTGTTGAGGCTGAAATAAATGAAGAAGATCTCGAGGAAGATCCTGAGGAAGATCCTGAGGAGGATCCAGAAGAAGATTCTGTTGACGATATCCCAGTTCAGTATGCACCAAATTAGGTCTTTGAACCATAGGATGAGTAACAACCTTTTAAGGATTTGGATGAGGAAGTAGAAGAATTTGCGGACTCCAGTGAATCAGATCACGAAGATGAAAGTGAGGTAGATAACTTGGGGTACGAATCAGAGACCTTCTCAGTCGATAAGCTAAACCACTTATTGGGCAATTTCGAGTATGAGGCTCCCTTCCCTAATGGTATGATGGTCGATTATGATGGTGTTGAGAGATATGCCTCATCTTTGGAGCATGACTCCCTAGGCGCCTTATGGTCTGTAAAAATTGACAACTTAGGAGATTTTATGGACTTTGACTCAATTAGTGAGCACATCATTAATATGATTCGAGAAGAGGGGCAGAGCCTTCTTAGGAGTACATCATGGAGAGGATCCGTGCAGAAATCCAATTAGCTCATGCCAGTTATCAGATCTGAAGCCCAGACTTGAGGGAAGTTTATCCCATATTCTATGATGGAAACACAAGGCCACGCCCCCACATCCATAAATTTGTTCAAAATATGAACGATGGGTACATTCACTATGCACATTGGCCAAAGAGGTTCCGTCTGACTCTTTAAGAAAAAGCAGTTGTCCGGTGTGAAGGGCTAACATTCTACCAGAGGTCATTCTGGAACACTTTAGCTAGTTGATTCATCGGTTACTTCACATGGGTAGACCCATTGGAGGGCACAACTCCTGAGCTGGATAAGCACGAAAACCCATTATTGTATTAGGAATGGAAGGCGACTAATACTATATGCCTAACATTGATGGAATCCACCAGGGAATATCCATGGTATATGAACAAGTATGATGATGAACCAGAAGAGGCTGTCATGTGTGATAATGAACTAGATGCAAGTGGGAGGGCCTCCTCCTCCATCCACATGATCAAGCAAGACTCCAATCCTATCTTGTGTCAGATCCTACAAGAGAACCCCATCATCCCAGAAAGGTAGTCTGGAAAGGTTCCCTACAGGCAATGGCCCTTTGCCACCAAAACTTCATCTTCTGTAAACAAGCCAATTGACTTGGGAGAGATACCACTCGATGAAGATTTTGATGAATTCAAAGTCTTTGAAGCAACAAACTCGCCAACCCAAGTTGTCAGTCCTATCACTAGAGGAGGGAAAATCACTAGATCAGTAGTCCTAGGTTTGCCAAGAGTTGAGCCCCCAACACCTCCTATTTTTGTTAAATCCTTAGAACAGATAGAAAGTCCAATTGTGGAGTAGTTAAAAGCTACCACTACCAAGATGAGCATTTGGGACATCCTCCTTAGTTGTCAAGATTATAGGCTTGCTATTGTTAAAAAGCTAATGGATATTGAAACATCTCCCCAAGCATCACTAAAACAAGTCTGTGCACTGCTTAACAATGAGACTAGCACTGTCATCCCTGACAATATCTTCTCGTGCTTGGATCTACCCGATGAAGGCATTCACCATAATAAGGCTCTCTACTTAAAGGCAAGTGTTTTTGGGTGTATTATTTCGTGTATAATGGTTGATGAAGGTTCATCACTGAATGTCTGTCCTAAGGATATTCTAGCAATCCTAGGACTAATCGAGAAAGACCTAAAGAGATCCACAACGTTCATTAAGGCCTATGACAATTCCAAGAGGACCGTCATTGGCATGTTTGAGGCCAAAGTTACCATCAACGAAATCTCATCCATAGTACTCTTCATGGTCATAAACATCCTGGTGACCTTCTCTTTGTTGCTCGGACGACCATGGTTCCATGCATTGGGAGGAGTTCCATCCACCCTTCACTATAAAATCAAAATCCTGTTCCATGGAAAGATCATTACTCTGGACACTGATGAAGCCTCAATGGTCGCAACATTAAAAATGGAAGAAAGCCACATGAAAGGGTTTATGATGGCCACGATCGACCAAGAATAAAAAAAGCAGCTAGAGGTACACTTTGGCCCTTGGATTAAGGTTTATATATAGAAGCACCACACTCTTGGAAAAGGACTATATGCCTATGAATAGGGAATGCCAACCTTCAATATAGGGGTAGGAGAATGGAAGCCCATAGGACTCAGTTATATAGGATCCAAGAGAAACATCCATAAGAAAGTCTCTCAGAAGAAGTCATAGCAACCATACAATGGAACCCCTAAACCTGTCACTCACCAGGGAAGGACAGTGCCGGGATTTAAGATTTTCTCGAATATAGTCGACTATGGCAAGCACGGTAAAAGCTATGTGACCTGTGTAATAAGGGAACCAGGCCACCAACCAGATGCTGGGGCAATTCTAGATTAGACTAAGCTCAATGAACAAGTACACCCAAAGAAGATCAAGAGGCCAAGACAAGAGGAGGAAATCCTTGACACCCTAACCAAGCACCTTCAAGCATATCTCAAGATAGTGGAAGAAGCAAAGAGCAAGGGAGGTAGCTTAAGCCAAGCCGTCATAGACATGGTCAAGACCATGAAAGGCAAGGTAAAGGTAGAATAGGAAGATAATAAGGACATCTTGTTGAAGCCAACTGCCATAGAAGAATCATCTGCTGCAAAGCCAGTCCCCACTGATCAGGATGAGTCTTTTATTTCCATTTCTAGTATGTTTGAAATGAATAATGTACTTTAGGTTGATAATAACATGAAGAACTTGCTTAATTGAATTGTGTTTCTGATTATGATTCCATGCATCCATTCCAGCATTCATCTAGCATCTTTAACATCAATAATGATATTACAAAAGAAATTAACATTAACATGAAAGATGATCCAAAAATGGTATACATTTCCAATCAATTGCCCATCGAACAAGAGAGAGAGAGAGAGTTAATAAAAGTACTAAAAAATCACGTTTTAGCCTTCACTTAGTCTCATGAAGACATGCCAGGACTTGATCAGCACATCACCGAGCACAAGACCCCCACGGACCTAAAAATTTGACCAGTAAAGCAAACGATGAGAAGAATGCGTCCAAAATGGGCAGAAAAGGTCAAAGCAGAAGTGGCTAAATAGATCAAGGCTAATTTTGTTTAGGTTGTTGAGTATCCCACCTGGCTATCCAATGTAGTTCTTGTACCCAAGAAAAATGGCGGAGTCCAAGTTTGTGTCGACTTCAGGGACTTGAATAAAGCCACCTCTAAGGATGATTTCCCGCTACCACGCATTGATGTTCTAGTAGACAGCGTGGTAAGAGCAGCCATGTATTCCTTTATGGATGGGTTCTCGGGATATGACTAGATCCTTATGAATGTAATAGACAAGTTCAAAATCGCATTCATCTTAGAGTTGGGAACTTATTATTTTAGAGTGATGCCTTTTGGACTAAAAAACATAAGGGCAACCAACCAACGAGCAGTCACAACATTGTTACATGACTTGGTCTATAAAGAAGTTGAGGTCTACATGGATGACATGCTTGTAAAGTCCTCAACACCAGAAGAACACCCAATAACATTAGAGCAATTCCTCACAAGAATAGAGAAATACAATCTCCGTCTCAACCCAAAAAAGCTTATATTCGGTGTCACATCGGGGAAGCTATTGGGGCATATAGTTAGCAAGAGAGGCATAGAGATGGATCCTAATAAAGCTAACACCATTAGGGAAAAGCCCATACCAAAGACCACGAAAGTAGTAAGAAGTTTCTTGGGGTCGATACAGTACATTAGCTGCTTTATAGCATGGTTAACTACCACGTGCGAGCTTATCTTTAAGCTCTTGAGGAAACAACAACCAATAGAATGGAATAACCAATGCCAAGAAGCCTTCGATAGGATCAAGGCTTATCTGATGAACCCTTCGGTATTAAAGCCGCTGATTCTCCGGAAGCCACTCATTCTTTATTTAGTAATAGAGGAAACATCTGTAAGGGCTATATTGGTTCAGGAGCACGATGATAAGAAGGAACAGACGATTTATTACCTCAGTAAGAAATTGTTAGAGTACGAGACTAGATACACCATCGATGAGAAAACTTGTGCCGCCATAATCTGGCTCACCAAGAAAGTCATGCATTACTTCCAACCTTATAGAATTCAAGTGATTACAAAAGTAGATCCAATGAATTATTTATGATAGGCCCCCTCGCTAACCGGGAAATTAGCAAAGTGGCTCTTGTTACTGTTGGAATTCAATATCAAGTACGTCACTAAGAAGATCGTCAAGGGAAGGGTAGTGGCTGAATTCCTAGCAAATCAACCGCTCAACGAAGGAGAATAACAAAACCTAGAATTTCCTTGATGAATACTTTGCAATGGCTACACAAAGTTCTAAAAAGTGGACCATGTTATTCGATGGCGCCGTTAACAAGCGAGGAGCTAGGGCATTCTTTTTCATCATTTGGGAAAATTATTGCACTCTATCTTCTCACCTCCTTCTATTTAGAATTAAATGCGCTCTTCTTCGAGCACTAGGTTGGGGTGTCCTACTTTATCTGCGAAACTTATGAAGGTGTCACTCATGCCCGCCAGGAATAGGGGACACCCTAGAGGGTGGATCACTCATTGTCACCTCCCTCCAAAGAGGCTTGGTGCGATGGAAACCTACTACATCAACTTCTATAACGTTCCTACACCCTTCTTATCAAAAGCCTTAGAATTTTATCCTCTAGGTACCCTTTTCTTGTGAGATTAGATTAGGTCGCCCTTTGTTATCCTCATGGTAATCAAAGGAAAATACCCTCATAATCGGCGAGAGGAATAAGGTTAGAAGAATATGCTTTGCATGTCTTGTGTTATATTCCCTTATATTTTGACCTCACCATGCATTGTTGTATATCACTCATGCATAACCAAACCCATGCATGTACTGATCTTTTAGTTACTACCTCAGCTCAAGTAATAGCTTGGCAATAATCTCAAGTCTATTTAGTTTGCATTCCAATTCTACCTCCACCTCCTCTAGTTTAGTTAAGGGTTAAAACTCCACCTCCGTCTCTGAGTAGTTCACTGAGCACTTTGTTTGGTTCGTTTAATCCCATAGCTAATCGCCAACATGAAGAGATGCCTTACATTCTAACTCATGATGGCCAAATAGATGTTGAGGTTGAGGATGCTAGTCTTGATGAGGAGGTAAATACGTCGAGGGCCGATATTAGGCCAGAGATTGCAAATGCCGTCTTATAGTATTTGGGGAGTGCGTAGTTCCTCGACTGTGTGAATGATAAGATGATGGCTTCCATTAGGGCAATCTTGGCCAAGGAGAGGATGCCCAACATTTCTTGAGATACACCTCTCAAAGCTCCAACTGTTTGAGCAGTGGTTAGTGAGCACCCTACCCCCTCAAGGGTTGCTCATGACCCATTATTAAATGATTAGTCTTAGGTTCCCCCCTTTCAAGCTCAAGGAGGATCTTCTAGTTAGTTTGGTAAGTTGGGTTCAGTTGGTCTATTTGGTTTAGTCAATCAGCCATTTTAGTTAGTGGGTACAATAGTTCCGTTAGTCGTCAGGGGGTACATATCCCTCAAGATTGAGAAGATCATGATGAAGCAGGATTATATGAAGGGGAAATGTCTTAGGAAGAACCTATAAGGGATTCTGGAACCCATTATACCCGTACCATGGCCATATAGACTTTGTTTGGGAAGCCATCCAGGTCCTAAGAAATCCAAACCCCATTTGAGCTTGATAATAGGGGGCGAAGTCAAGAAGAAGGCTTATACGGGGGAAGAGGAACCAATCGAGGTAGGAGGAAAGAAAGTTCATGGTTTTTGAGATCTTCAATGATGTGTACGACTTTAAGAGTGGTTGTTTGATCGAGTCCTCAATTTCTATAGAAGTATGTGGGAATGCTGAAGATGATGAGATGAGTAAGGCAGTTGACTCTATCATAGAAGACCTCACTATACTTATGAAGAAGAATTAGAAGGGAGATGAGAAATGCAATCCTGTCAGTAAGGCCATAAAGAGCTTAGCAAGGGCAGTGGTCGAAGAAGCTCGTGGGAACCTATAAGCCGAGACTACTAGTTCTACTACTAGTGTTACTGTGAGCACTAGATTTTAATGATCCTTCTCAAGAAATAATGATGAGAGCTGTTTAATGCAATCTTTCATAGGTGTTATCCATCAGAGGTGTTCCTACTACTCCATAGTTGAGTTTGGCCAAGTTTGGAGACCTAATCTGCCCTTAGGGATCCGTAAGGGTTCTTTCTTGGTGGTACAGATCCACCGGTGGAACCGTATAGGTTCTTGCTTGAGTTTGGTCAGGTTTTATGGCAAGTAATCTCTGCAATTTTTAGGAGAAATTAGGTCATGAATGTAATTTATTGTGTTCAGACCTAATTTCCCACTATAAATAGAAGCCTTTGCACCTCATTTAAACACACACAGACACCCACAAAGAATGATATACAAGAAATTATAGAAAAATAATGCATGAAATTCTAGTAGATTTTATAGGTATAGAAAGGGTATAGTTGAGGTATAAAAGGTATAAAATAGGGAGAAAACCCATTCCTTGAGGTTTTGTCCACATTTTATTCATTTTTAGCTTCATTTATTAGGATTTGGGGGAGGTTTCGTCCACATAAATACTCACCTAAATAGTCTTAAAATCACCATTTCATCATGTACTTTGGCTAGACTCTCTCACAGCAAAGGGATCGACTCAAAGTGGATTCACATTGTAAAGTTACGCTCCTGAGTTTCAAAGAGACTCACATCTTAGTCATTTTATTGTTATTTTCTACCTATTCAATTCCATCTGTTCTTTTATTCCTATTTTGGGTCTAGTCCTATCCCTATAAGCCTTGTTGGCACCTTATATCCTTAGGGATATTAAAATGGTGTGCCATACTCGTATGGAAGGAAATCCCATTTTTATTTCATTTCTCCTCCATAAATCTGCTTGTTAACTAAACTGAGTTTCTGTCTGGGACTAGAAAGGACCCATACGGGTCCTCTATACCCCTACCGGTCCTCCCTAGTAGCTGTATAGGTACTGGCCCTCAAGCAGGACCCTAAGTTCCCTTTTTAATCGATAAAATAAATTAACATCACCATTTTCCATGCGATCAGTTTCACTAATAATCCGGTAAATCAACCCACTAAAGGTAAAATTTGTTATCATATTAAAAAATGCGCTGAAGACTCGTTATTACTCTCCGATCCTAGAAGTCGTTCAGGCACTATCGAACCCAAAACCGTCACGCTAACATAATCACATTTTTCCTCACAAAATGCTGACATATGATGTGCCATAAACTGTGCTAATCTTTGTGGATGCAGGGGAATTTATTTCAATTTTTTATAACTTAGAACAAATGTATAGGTTCTTTTGCAATTCCCCCATTTTCCCCCGGTTGTAAGTATTGTTCCCCCATTTATTATTTGTGCTTTATTATAATTTGTAAACTCATGTAATGAGTGTGAAAGAGTGTAGAAATATGGGATTTTTGTAATAATTCCCCAACTGATGAAAACAAATTGGTTTTACGCGGTGAATGTAATTTTGAATTAACTAAATGAGAAATAAGTGACTCATCTAATACCCAAATCTCTGATCTAAAAGGTATGAGTATCTCGCCCAATGGGAACTATACCAAAACTCTTTCTCAAGTAGAGAACTTGGGTGGCGACTCTATCATTTGTATTGAGATTTGGGTCTCGTTTCTTTAATTCATGAAATTGGCTAAAATGTGCAAACTTGAACTAAATGGTTTCATCATTCCTAAATTAATCAACCACCCCAGTGGGCCCTGCCTACCATAAGGTGCCAAGGGAGACCCACGCGTCATTGATACCTCACAGTGGCGACTCTGCTGGGGATATAATCTTTTAACTTGAAAAATTTATTTTTGTTTTAAGAGCTTAAAAGATTAAGATGAGCACCGAAAATTATTTACTTAATTCAACTCATTTTCCTCTTCATCATTTGGGATAATTAATACACTCTATCTTCTTATCTCCTTCGCTCTCTACCTAGATGCGCTCTTCTTCTAGCACTAGGTTAAGGTGCCTTATTTTTCTGCAAAACTTGTGAAAGTTTCACCCATTCTGGCTAGGAATTTGGGACACTCTAGTAGGTGGAGCACTCATTGCCATCTCCCTCCAAAAGAGGCTTAATGCGATGGGAACCTTCTACGTCAACTTTCGATATGTCCCTACACCATTCTTATCGAAAGCTTTAGAATTTTACCTTCTAGGTACCCTTATTTCTATGTGAGATTAGACTAAGGAAGAATACCTCAGAACTGGTGGGAATACCTCAGAACTGGTGGGAGAAATAAGGACAGAATTGATTGCTTTGCATGTGTTATGTTACATTCCCCTGTAATTAACCCAACCATGCATTGTTATGCATCATTCATGCATATCCCATCCCATGCATGTACTGATCTTTTGGTTACTACCTTAACCAAAGTTTGAAGAGTTAAAGCTTGGCAACAATCTTAAGTCCATTTGATTTGAATTCATGTTCTACTACCACCACCACCTCAAGTTCAGTAAAGGGTTACTCCGCCTCCATCTCCGAGGGATTCATCTAGTAGTCAGTTTGGTCCATTTGATTTTAATACTACCCATCTGCTTGAGGAGATGTCTCGCATTTTGACTCATGATGGCCAGTTAGACATTGAGGTTGAGGATGTTGGTCTTGGTTAGGAGGCAAATGCGTCAGTGGCCGATATAAGGCCGGAGATAGTAAATGTCGTCTCACAGTATCTTGGAAGTGATTAGTTCCTCGACCGAATGAATGATAAGATGCTAGCTTCCATCAGGTTGATCTTGGCCAAAGAAAGAATCATTAATGTTTTTTAGAGTGGGGGTCATCAGGGCTCCGACAAGTCATACAGTGGTTAGTGAGCAGCCTCCCCTTTTAAAGTTTGCTCACAATCCATTCGCTCAGACTCAGTTACCACCTCTTCGGATTCATGGAGAATCTTTCAGTCAATTGGATCAGTTGGGTTCAGCCAGTAAACCATTTCAATCAATGAGTATAGTGGTTCTGTAAGCCATTAGTCAATTCGCTCAGCCTAGCTAAGGGTTCGTACCACCAGCATTTCAGTTTGGGGCATCTAGTCCAACCCCTAATTTTATGGTCACACCTAAGGGGACAACCTTTCCTCAATCAATAGGTTTACCCTTGTTAGGAACTTACAGTCACTTTGAACATGTATAACAGGCATGGTGGAAATTTGAAATTTTATCTCATGTCCCTATGAACTCCTATTAGTTGTATATTGAATAAAGCCTTAACTAAATAATTCACTACCTAGGTTAGCATGCATAGGCTAGGCATACCATAGTTCTGAATTATATCCTAGTGTAAATATTTTATACTAAGCATGTTATAACTCTAAGCTACAACCTAAGCACAAAATAAACTAAGCATACAAAACAACCTAAGCATAATTATTAAGTCTAAAAATGCTTAAAGAAAAAGACCTAATAATTAAAAGAGAAAGAAAGAAAACTTACCAATTGAAGCATGCTTTAACAGAACCTCCTTGCACAAGCCTCTAAGCGTAGGATAGCCTCTATGAGTATCCACACGAACCCCATCAACTGAAACCTCCCCGAGAGGCAGAACAACGGAGCTTTGAGTAGCTGCTAGACCACTCCAAAAGCCCACCCGAAAATATAACCTAGAGGTCCCTAAATTAAAATATAATTTAGGATCCTCAAATTATGATCCGTGAGAATCAAAAGGTTCTTCTTTGACGGCTCGAGAATTCTCACTAAAGACTCTTGAAAAATGCCACAAAGATGTGAACTTAAAGTGTGAATAGGAAGGAGGAAGGAGAAACCTATTTATAGGCTTGGGAAAGCAGAATGCTTCTCCATTTTTCCAATGTGGGATAGGGAAAATCCCTTTATATATATGTATGTATATATATATATATATATATATATATATATATATATATATATATATATGTTAATTCTCCTCTCTTTTAATTTATTCATGACCCTAATAAATTTAGTTACCGGTCAAAATAAATTCCTGGCTTAACAAAAAATGATCTAATCATTTTAATCAACATTTTAATTTATTTTATGACCCTAATAAAATTAGTTACTGGTCAAAATAAATTCCTGGCTTAACAGAAAAATGATCTAATCATTCTAATCAACACTTTAATTTATTTGTGACCCTAATAAAATTAGTTATAAGTCAAAATAAATTATTGGTCTAACCAAATAATAATCCAATTATTATTATATTTTATTTTCGTAATAGAATAAATCTATTAATTCTTTACTCAGTCCGATGAAGGTCTAATGTGTGTGACCTTATAGGATCCAGAAGTATTGAGCTGTTAAGGCTTAACCAATCCTTGTTCTATAGGAACAATTAGCTCGAGGTTCTAGACCACGAATAGAACTCCATTACCTTAAACGGTTATAGTATGCCTCTAGCAAGGGTCTACCATCCCCCATTACTCGGAACGTCATTCGTGCCTATGACTAAATCCCAGTTAATGAAATAGTTTCCCAATGCAATGAACTCCTTCCATTTTTCAATATTAGTACCATCTGGTTTATAGGGTTCGGTTAAAGTGTTAACCCACTAATAGTGAGGTTGCTCCAAGCTATGCCAGTTATTTACTTGTTTACCAAAGTATATTGCTTTTTACCATAATGTGTTTGACTAGAAACTATTTCTATCAAACACATACTCTGATAAGAGGTTTATAGAAATCATTAATTCAATAAGTGGCTAGGTAAAACTCCTTAATATATCCAGAGCGATGGATTCTTTCCGACTACATAGCTTACCAACGTGTTATCATCACTATACCCGTAATCATCCGTGACACCCTAAATTAATGAGTGCATAAGAATGACCCAAAGTATAGCAATATTACCACACAAGGTAACTAGCATCTCAAGTATGAGGATATTCACAAAGCTAATGCATAAAGATAAACACTAACACCTTGATATTATACCAAGTGTTTATCTTATTGCGGTCTCTAATATATCCACCAGATATATCTATGTGTCAATCTTAAGGCACCACCTTCAATTATAGGAGATTAACTGCTTGGACCCATTCTAAGAAAGTAGACCACATGATAGTCGTATTGCTTTATCAATATCCTTTCTTGATGAAACTATGACTAGGGATAGTTTAGACATAATCATAATTACACATGAAGCAAATCTCTCTAAGCATAGTCCAACTATGATCTATCACTTCATGCTATGATATATGTCAAGGACTTTTGTATATAGATATCAATGAATATATTTTAACCAGTCATAATATATATGAACACATCGATATAAACAAAAGAATAAATGGCTTTATTAATTAAACAAGTTATTTGTACCAATATATAATTTAGATTTATCGCCCTAATTGCCTTAAGGGCACACATCATTTCTAACAACCCTTGGGTGCGATTACTTAACCAGATAGATCATCCTTGTCCATGGAATTGCGTGATTTGCTACAGAAGTTGCTTGCTACCAATCCCAGCATTCAACCATTATCACTGTTAGTTTAAGCCACTAGGGAGGAGGATTAGGTCCCCAAAAAATTTAGTATGCCTAGCATAGCAAAGTATAAGGGAATTGGTCTGCCTCAATCTCACATCACCACCTATCAGAGGGTTATGAGAATAAGGAAGCTATATGATAAGGTCCTCGCTGAGATGTTCCCTTGCACCCTGGAAGGTCTTGCTATCGAATGGTATAATACTTTGTTAGATGAGGTAACTGGAAGGCTTTTTCTGAGGCTTTCATCGAGTAGTATGGTTTCAGCACCACTATTAAGACTACCATCCAGAACTTGGAGGCTATCAAGCAAGCCCCTAATGAGAAGTTCAAGCCCTATTTTGAAAGATGGATGACCACCTAAGTTTTGTTGAAAGATAGACTGAGACTCCCAGAGATGATAATAAACTTGATGGATGGTGCCCTGCCAGCTTATCGTAAGGTTTATGGTATGGATAAATTCTCTAGCTATGTAGAGGTCTATGAAAAGGTAGAGAAATAGAAAAGGATCGAGGAATTATAGAAGGCAAGTGTGCCAGCCAAACCTTGGTTTTAGAAGAATGACCCTTCAGCCCCAGCCCAGGCTTCTTAGCTGAGGTCTAGTTCCAATCCCAAAACTGTGGCAGTGCAAGAATAAGTGGATGCAGTCCGTACCATTGGTATTGGTATTTCTCCATGGAAGGCACCATTTCCTACTATCTTTAGTAAAGTGAGGGTGCTTGGTCTTCTTCAGAGTATTAAGCCCTATGCCCCGGCCAAGCCTGAGGATAAGGATCAATTTTATGCTTACCATATTAGCAAGGGTCATTGCACTAGTGCTTGTAGAGATTTACTTGAGGCCATTCGTGGCCTAATTAGGAAAAAGAAGATCCGAGAACCCGAGCTTAAACCCAGTACCATGAATAACCACCTGCCAAATTTTGAGAAATAGGTTACGGCTGTTGAGTTAGGACTTACCCTCCTACCATGTCTTCAATATGATTACGCAATCTAATCCTATAGTTCACTCAGTAGTGGCTTTACCTGATGAACCGGTCCCCATTGACAATGATGCGTACGAGTTAGAAGGTACTTATGTTCAGGAAGCTATGTTGGTTCAACCTAAACCAATTAACATTGATGCCTACATATTGGAGAATGATGACCTTGAGGGGCCAACCTTATTAGTGGAAACCTCCAAGGTGAGGAGTTATATGAAACATGAAGTGTTGTATGTTACTCAAAGTGGGAGAGTCGCCCCTAATATCCCCCCAAAAAGAAGAAGAGGTAGAGATGTCAACATCCAGGTCATCCAGAGTGTCAATCAAGGTCTGACGTTTACACCTATTATTGAGACTCAGACTCTACCTAGTAGTGGAAAGGTAGATTCAAAGGTCACTTCTCTTATATAGCAGCTGTAAGTTACCCCCACCAAGCATAACATTTCGCAGTTTTTCATCAACATTGAGGACCATCACAGTGGTTTGATAGAAAAGTTATTAAGCATGGAGGCCACACCTTTCACTACCTTAGTTGAGGTGTTTTTAGTCATTTGAGGGTCTCCTTCCAGTCAAGTTGAACCCATTATGTTTTATCCATTGAATCTACCAGCTGAAGGGAACAAGCATAACAAGGCACTTTTCATCAAGGTGCAAATTTTTCATCGTTCTATCCCATGTGTTATGGTAGATGATGGTTGCGCCCTTAATCTCTGCCATGTAAAAATCCTACTCACTTGGGGTTAGATGAATCCATGTTGGAGAAATCCAATACTATAATAATGGCATATGATGATATGAAAGGGAATGTCTTTGGAGTGTTTGAAGTTGAAGTTACAATTAGAGAAGTTAAGTCCAAAGTCTTGTTCATCATCCTTGACATCCTTGTCACTTAATCATTATTGTTGGGTTATCCTTGTCTCCATGCATTAGGGATTATCCCTTCCACAGTCCACCAGAAAGTCAACCTCATCTATAATGGCAAGCTAGTGACCATCGAGGCTGATGAACTGTTAGTTATAGCGGCTATGGAAGCCAAGGAAAAGGAATCTAGGGTGGCTGTTGCTCACTAGGATGTGAAGTTTTTAATCTGTGGATACACGTCCCTTAAGATTGAAAAGATTATGATAAATCAAGGTTATGTAAAAGTAAAGGGCTTGGGAAGAATCTTTGAGGCATGATGGAGCCCATTTTACCTCTATTGTGGCAATCCAGACTTGGTTTAGGGAATTTTCTAGGTGCTAAGAAATCGAAGCCCTAGTCCTGCCTTATGATAGGGTCTGAGGTCAAGAAGAAGGTGTTCATAGGTGAGGATGAACCTGTCAATACAGGAGGAAAAAAGGTCCCTAGTTTTGAAATCTTCAATGATGTGTATGACTTTAAGCATGGCTGTGTGATTGAGACCTCACTTCTTGTGGAAGTGTGTGGGAAGACTGAAGGGGAAGAGGTAAGTAAAGTAGTCGAAGCTATCACCAAAGCCCTAGTAATACTCATAAAGAATAATTGGAAGGGAAGTGAGAAGGGCAACCCTATAAGCAAAGCCATCAAGAACTTAGCAAGAGCAGTGGTCGAAGAAACTCATGGAAACCTGCGCTCCAAGACTACTAGTTCAGCTACAAGTATTGCTAAGGCTAACCAACAAGGCCCTCGGCCTATGGAGTATGATTTAAATGATGTAGTTTTTAATGTTGCAAACATTTTTGATGCCGCTTATGAGGCATATCATGGTTAAATTGATGCATTGTCCATTCACATGTTTTACTTGAGCATTTTCACTTTGTAGACATCATACACTCATAACAATAATATTCTTATAGTATCCCCATATTTATTAATGAAGTTGACTTTAAGTGTATCTCAATGGCATAAAAATCCAATGGTTAAAACTTACTAGCAAAAAGAGAGATGATAAAAGTGCTTAGTAAACATGATAACAATTAATCGTGGCCTATCTTTCTTCATGAGGGGGAGAAGGGGAGGTCACATCATCAAGAATGAAGGCCAAAAAGACTCATGAGAGCATCAACAATAGGCCGGCTCTAGTTATAAAGAAAGGGAAGTGTGTCTTGAGTTACGTGACCAAAGCAACCCCTCATGAGAGCATCAATAGCAGGTTGGCTCTAGTTATGAAGAGTGGAAAATACACCTTAGGTTAAAAGTCCATACTCAAATCCCTCAGGAGCTCTAAGGGGAAGCTGATCATTAATACCAATAAGCCGATCAAAAATATTTTGTCTAAGATAGTGGCTACCTACAGGGATTGGGCTAATAAACTTCCATTTGCAGTTTAGGGGGTATAGAACTAGTGTAAGAACACCCACTGATCAGACACCTTTCTCCTCGGTATATGGGATGGAAGTCGTGTTACCTGTTGAAATAGAAGTAAGATCTCCACAAGTGGCACTCAAAGCCCGGCTAAAAAAGTTAGATTAGGTAAGGGCTAGGTATGAATAATTGAACACAATAGATGAGGAACAGCTCAAAGCACTTGCCCACCTACAGATGTACCAGCAGTGCATGGCTTGAGCTTACAATAACAGAGTTAGATACCTAAAGTAATCTCTCAAAGCATGGAATCTGGTTCCTAAATAGCTAGACCAAGTCAATACTGATGCTAGGGGAAAGTTCAGGCCTAATTGGGAGGGGCCACTCGTTGTTAAGAAAGTCCTTGGGAAAGGAGGAATCAAGCTTATAGATATGGATGGAAATGAGTTCATGAATCAAGTGGATCAAGATAGGATTAAGCGTTATCATCATGTCTAGGTCAAAAGAATTAAATCACAAAAAAGTAGTACAAAGAATAAAAAGAAATAAAGAATAAATCCCCTGACGAGTGGTCCTCTACTGCTCGGGGCAAAAAGTAGGGTGCCACCCGCTAATTGGTATCCCAAAAACTAGTCAGGCAAAAGTTAGGATAATCCAACGCAAATAAAGCTTGCTAAGTTGAAAACTCAAAAAGGGTGACTTAGGCAAAAGTTAGGGCATTGAGAGAAAAATGTCTGTTGCTCTCTGGAAAATCTGTAAAAGACTAGTAGGCAGTATGGGTTAACCATTGGAAATCGTTGTCATTGCCTATGTACTCAAATTAATCTCACCGATGAATATGTTATGATTCGCTAAGAATTTTAGTCTTATAAATGCATCCATGTCTTTAGGTGAAATAATCGCAAGTGTGTGAACATCAATTTTTTCTCTGCCTTTTGTGCATCTTTGCTGTTATCTTTACTCTGCGTACATTATTAAATAGAAGATAAAATATCGATAGGTCACAAAAGAAATTGAACCTATGCAAAATTCAGAAAAATGTCTACTAGATTTAAAACCCGAAAGGACGGTCCAGGAAAAAGTTAAGATGAAAAGAAAAGAAAGAAAAAGCCTACTGGATTGAAAACCTGAAAGGGCGGTCGAGGCAAAAGTTAAGGTAAAGAAAAGAAAAGAAAAGAAAGAAAAAGCCTACTGGATTGAAAACCCAAAAAGGCGATCAAGGGAAAAGTTAAGGTAAAGAAAAAAAGAGAAAAAGCTTGCTGAATTAAAAACCTAAAAGGGCAGTCCAGGCAAAAGTTAAAGCAAAGAAAAGAAGAAAAGAAAAGTCCGCTGAACTAAGCCGTCAAGGATAGTTCAAGAAAAAATTAGGACAAAAAGAAATGAAGATAAATGTTCGATAGGTCATCTCACATCGAGGGGCCTATGCAA
Source organism: Euphorbia pulcherrima (assembly GCA_947683365.1). Taxonomy (NCBI): domain Eukaryota; kingdom Viridiplantae; phylum Streptophyta; class Magnoliopsida; order Malpighiales; family Euphorbiaceae; genus Euphorbia; species Euphorbia pulcherrima. The sequence goes on from CANTUS010000009.1 coordinate 25,609,782, forward strand.
AAATTATAACTTGATTCAAAAGCGCTAGCTTTACTATTAGTAATGATTCCAGCATCATTTGTAATTGCTATGTCTCACGACTAGGATTCCTTGAACTTAGTTCTCCTATTGTGAAATAACAGGATAGCACGTATCCCCAGAGGTGCTAATTTAAACCATATAGCCTTGTACTCACTAAAAGACCTTCATTGTTAGTTACGTCAAAGCCCAACAAGAGTTTGCAGACAACAATATTCAATGGTTTCAGGTCAGAAAAAGAAAAGTTCAGCATGCGCAAAAGTGAAAATGGCAAAAGTATAAATCCAGGTCTACATCAAAATAAGCCACGCAAGGCCAAAAGTATCAAATGTCCAGAAAGTAATAGCTACAGTATAGTCTAAGATGCATTGGAAACTGATAGTTAGATTAAACATGCACAACAGGCATGGCGGAAATTCAAAATTTTTTCCCTGTCCCTAGGAACTCCTATTAGTTGCCTATAAATTATATAAAGCCTTAACTAAATAATTCTCTACTTAGGTTAGCATGCAAAAGGACTAGGCATACCATAATTCCAAATTATATCCTTGCATATTTATTTTATACTAAGCATGTTATAACACTAAGCTATAACCTAAGCATGTTAAAACTCTAAGCTATAACCTAAGCATAAAATAAACTAAGCATGCAAAATAACCTAAGCATAATTATTAAGTCTAAAAATGCTTAAAGAAGAAGACCTAATAATTAAAAGAGAAAGAAAAAGAACTTATCAGTTGAAGCATGCAATTACAGAACCTTCTTGCACAAACCGCCAAGCGTAGGATAGCCTCTATCAATATCCACACGAACCCATGAACAATAACCTCCCCAGGAGGAAGAGCTAAGAAGCCTCGAGTAGTTGCTAAAGTACTCCAAAAGCCTCACTCGAAAATATATACCAGAGGTGCTTAATTAAATTTAAGCTCCTCAAAAATAACTTGCTTGATTACTGGAGAGATTAATCTTTGTGAATCTTAACTTGGAATTTATACTTGAGCTTGGTGCACTGTGTGCATTTAAAGGAGAGGGGCCAACCTATATATAGGCTTGGGGAGCGAAATTTGCTGCCCATTAGCATTGTGGGATAGGAGTTTACTCCCATCCCACGTGGGTTGCACATGCGGATCCAAAGGATTTGAGCGTGACCTGTACACATACAGCGTGCTATTCACACTGCATGTGGCAAGGCAAGCCCTTGCGGCCTTGCCTTGCACATGACTCTAATTGCACATGAACATAGGCTACCGTAAACACTGCCTAGCAGCATTTGCACACCTTTCGGTGTACTCCATGCAACCTAACTTTGTACAAAATATTTCAAACTTTTCGGTTTTAACTCGAGAATGCAAAATTCCCTTTTAATCCTTTCAAATAAATATTTATTTTTTACTCTAATAAATTAGTTACCAGTCAAAATAAATTTCTTGGTCCAACCAAAATTGATCTAATCAATTATAATTTATTTATGACTCTAATTAATTAGTTGCCGATCAAAATAAATTCCTTGGTTTATCCAAAATTGATCTAATCAATTTTAACCAATCAAATAATAATCCGATTATTATTTAAGTTATATTTTCACAATAGAATAAATCTATTAGTTCTTTACTTAGTCCGATGAAGGTCCAATGTGTGTGACCTTATAGGATCCCGAAGTATTGAGCTGTTAAGGGTTAACCAACCCTTCTTCTAATGGAACCATTGGCTTGATGCTCTAGACCATGAATAGAACTCGATTACCTTAAATGACTGTAGTATGCCTCTAGCAAGGGTCTACCTTCCCCCATTACTTGGAACGTCATTTATGCTTACGACTTAATCCCGGTTAATGCAATAGTCATCCAGTGCGATAAATTCCTTCCATTCTTTAACATTAGTACCATCTGGTTTACAGGGTTCGTTTAAAGTATTAACCCACTAATAGCGAGGTTGCTCCAAGCTATCCCGGTAGTTTACTTGTTACCGAAGTATATTGCCTTTTACCGTAGTGTGATTGACTAGAAACCATTTCTATCAAACACATACTCTGATCAGAGGTTTATGGCAATCATCACTTTAACAAGTGGCCAGGTACAACTTCTTAATATATCCGGAGCAATGGAATCTTCCCGAGTACTCAGCTTACCAACGTGTTGTCATCACTATACCCCGTAATCACCCATAGCACCATAAATTAATGAGTGTATAGTAATGACCCCAAGTATAGCAATAGTACCACACAAGGTAACTAGCATCTCAAGTACGAGGACATTCGCAAAGCTTATTGCATGAAGATAAACACTAACACATTGATATATGTATATATATATATACCAAGTGTTTATCTTACTGCAGTCTCCAATATATCTCCCAGATATATCCATGTGTCAAACTTAAGGCACCACCTCCAGTCCTTAGGAGATTGACTGTTGGACCTTTTCCAAGAAAGTTGACCACATGCTAGTCTTTCTGCTTCATCAATATCCTTTCTTGATGAAACTATGACTAGGGATAGTTTAGATATAATTATAATTGAACATGAAGCAGGTTCCACTAGATATAGTCCAACTATAATTTCTCTGACTTCATGCTATGATGTGTCAAGGACTTTTGTATACATACAACAATGAATATATTTAACCAGCTCTAATATATATACACAGAAACACATTGATATAAACAAAAGAACAAATGCCGTTATTAATTAAATAAATTATTAGTACTATTGCATAATTAAGATATATCGCCTTAATTACCTATACATCATATCCAACAAACTCCCACTTGCACTAAGGCCAATTACCCATATGTCTTAATCCGTATGCTTTAACATGCTGGTCATGTTTGACTAGAGTCAATGGCTTTGTCAGACCATCCGCGAGGTTCTGATTAGTGGGTACATATTCTAATCTTATTATCTTAGCATCAACAATCTCCCTGATTATATGATACTTTGTGGATACATGTCTGTTTTTTTGATGAGATCGTGGTTCCTTTACCTGAGCTATGGCACCATTGTTATCATAATGCAAAGTAATTGGATCAACAACCTCAGGCACCACACCGAGATCACTAATAAATCCCTTTAACCAGACAGCTTCTTTTGCTGCTTCGCATAAAGTAATGTATTCAGATTCTGTGGTTAAATCAGCAGTAGTTTCTTACTTGGAACTCTTCTAGCATACCTCCCCTCAATTTAACACAAACATAAAACCTGACTAAGGCTTAAAGTCATCCTTGTCATATTGAAAACTCGCGATACTGTAACCTCTAATTGTGAGGTCACCTTCTCCATAATTAAAGAACTCATCCTTAGTCCTTCTTAAGTACTTAAGGATTGCCTTGATGGTCATCCAGTGCTTTTCACCTAAATCTGACTGATATCTACTCGTAAAACTTAAAGCCTGAGAGACATCCGGCCTAATACATATCAGAGCATACATGATGGATCCTATTACGGATGCATAGGGTATATCCTTCATGTGCATTCTCTCCTGAGCTATCTTTGGACACTCAGCCTTAGATAGGTTTATCCCCTTTGTCATCGGGAGAAAACCTTTCTTAGAATGCTCAAGGTTGAACCTATTCAATACCTTGTCTATATATATACTTTGAGAAAGACCTAACAGCCTCTTGGATCTATCCCTATAGATCTTTATACCTAGTATAAATTCTACTTTACCAAGGTCTTTCATGGAGAACTTTCTTGACAACTGCACTTTAACATTTTGAAGAAGAGAAATGTCATTCCCTATTAGCAAAATGTCCTCAACATACAATACTAGAAAAACGACTGCACTCCCACCAACCTTCTTGTGAGCATAAGGCTCGTTTGCATTTGGGCAGAAATCCAGCTCCCAAATTATCTGATCAAACCATATATTCCAACTCCTGGATACCTGCTTAAGTCCATAAATGGATCTTTGTAGCTTGCATACCTTCGAGCCATTCTGAGATGTAAAACCCTCAGGTTGTGTCATATACACATCTCAGTCTAAATCCCCATTTAGGAATGCTGTTTTTACATCCATATGCCAGATCTCATAATCATAATGAGCAGCAATAGCGAGGAGTATCCTTATGGATTTAAGCATGGCCACCAGTGAGAAGGTTTCATCATAGTCAATACCTTCTTATTGACTATAACCTTTCGCAACCAACCTTGCTTTATAGGTAATTACATTACCATTCATGCCTATCTTCTTCTTGAAGACCCACTTGCACCTGATTGGTCTAACCTCATACGGTGTATCAACCAAATTCTAAACTTGGTTCTCATACATGGAATCCATTTCTGATTTCATGGCTTTTAGCCATTTATCAGAATTTGAGCTTTTCATTGCCTCATCATATGTCCTTGGTTCATCATCCTCCATAAGATATAGTTCCTTATCATCAGTGATGATAAACCCATATCCATCGGGACCCTTATAAACATGACCTGATCTTTGCAATGATTGTTTTTCAATAGGTTGTCCTTGGATCACATTCTCTTGGGTATCTAGAACGGGGTCAATTAGTTGATTATCTGTTTCTTCCTTATAAACTTCCAGTTAAATATTGCTCCCACTGACTTTTGCAAGTAAGTGTTTATTTTCCAAAAAGTGAGCATTCCGAGACATAAATACCTTTTGTGCTTCGGGTTATTAAAATAGATATCCAATTGTTTCCTTTGGATATCCAATGAATAGACATTTGTCAGCCTTGGCATTTAGCTTATCTGACGTTATCCTCTTTACCATAGCAGGATAGCCCCATATTCTTAAGTGACTTAGAGATGGCTTCTTGTTACACCATCTTTCATAAGGTGTAAAATAAACTCATTTAGAGGGCACTCTGTTTAAAACATAAACTGTGCTCTCTAATGCATATCCCCAAAAGGATTTACTAAGATCTGCATGGCTCATCATGGACCTGACCATATGTAATAACATTCAATTCCTCCATTCTGACACTCCATTGTATTGTGGTTTAAAAGGAGGGGTCCACTAGGGAACTATCCCGTTTTGCTTTAGATAATCCTGAAACTCCTGACTTAAGTATTCTCCACCTTGGTCCGATCGAAGTGTTTTAATACTTTTCTCAAGCTGTTTCTCTACTTCAGCTCTGAATAGTTTGAACTTTTCAAAACTTTCAAACTTGTGCTTCATCAAGTACAAATAACCGTATCATGAGTAATCATAAATAAAGGTTATGAAGTCAGAGTATCCTCCTAGTGCCTGAACACTCATTGGACCCTACACATCAGTATGTATAAGTTCCAATGTACTCGTGGCCTGCACATGCTTTCCTTGAAAGGATAACTTTGTCATTTTTCCTTTTAAACAAAGTTCGCAATCACTATAAGACTCTAAGTCTATTGGGCCCAAGTATCCACGCTTATGCAACTTGGTTAAGCGATCTTTGTTTATGTGGTTAAACGACAATGCCATAAGTAGAAGGAATTCTCATTATCTAATTTAACTTTCTTCACATTATTTATATTAAAAACCTCTATTTTAGTATCAAGAACATAAATGCCACCTTTCAACATTCCATAACCATAAAGAATATTATTCAAATGAATCTAACAATTATTATTCAAAAATAAAATTTCAAATCCCTCTGCTACTAAACACGCAACAAATACAATATTCTTAGTAACACTTGGAATGTAGGAACAATTATTCAAAACTAAAACAAGTCCACTTGGAAAAACAAGACTAAAGCTCCCTACAGTTAATGCAGCAACTCTAGCTCCAATTCCCATGCGTAGGTCCATCTCCCCTTTCTTAAGTTTTCTACATTTCCTTAGTCACTGCACGGAAGTATAGATATGAGGACCACAACCAGTATCTAATACCCAAGTGGGTTCATGCAGAAAAGTAGCAAAATTTTTAATTACCAATATACCTGAAGTAGATGCCTCTATAGGCTTCTTCTTTAAATGCTCATAAGCAGGAGCTTTGCAATCCCTCTTCCTATATCTCGGTTTCCCACATTGGAAGCAAACATACTTTGATGTCTTCTTTTCTTTCTTCTTCTTACTGATTCTTTTCTTAGCACCCAGTGCCTGCTTCTTCTTCTTAGAAGCCTTGCCTTTTTCAACCAACAGTAGATGTTTCTGATCCTTCTTGATTTGAGGTTCTACTGTTTTTAGCATGTTGATTAATTCAGGTATAGTAGAATTAATCTTGTTCATGTAATAGTTAGTCATGAAGGCTGAGTAACTATCTATCGACATCAACACAAGGTCAATGCTTAAGTCATGATTCATCTCGAATCCCAATCGATTCATCTTCTTAAGTTATCCCAAGAGTTTCAGCACATGCTGAGAGGCTGAGGTGCCAGCTTGCATCTTAGTCCTGAAAAAGGAGCTTAGAGGTCTCATACCTCTCTATCCTTTCCCTCTCTGAAATGAGTTCTTCAAGATGGAGAACCATGTCCTCTAAGGGCATGTTCTCATGTTATTTCTGAAGCTCAGGATTTATGGACCCCAACATAATACATATGACAGTCTCACGATCTTTCCTGTGCTTCAACCAGGCATCATGTTCCACATGATCCTCAACATCAGGTTCTATAGGGAAAATTTCACTTAGAACATAGGCAATTCCCTTGGATCTGAGAACTATTCTCACAGCTCGGAACCAATCAGAAAAGTTTAAGCCATTTAATTTGGTGTCAAGTAACATTCGGAGATTAACATTGGAAGTCATTTTCAACCTAAGATATAAGAAAAGAAAAGAGTTTAGATATTAGTTTAAGTACATGCATTTAATATAAGGACTTTTAATTAGATACATTTTCCAACTATTTTCTTTAAAATTTACAATAGCCCATTATATTGAATTCGGGAATTTTAGCCCAGCTAAATTTCCTAGTAGGTAGCATCTATAACCAGTCTATTACAACCCCCAATTTTATGAGTCAAGTCATAATAGTAAGTCATAGTTGGAATCCCATTCCACTTGCATCGCATGCAATTGCTAATTCATTCAAGTTCCCCAATCCCAAGGGACGTGTGCTCTTATATTAGCATCTCCTTGAATATGTCTCAGATCTGGGCCTAGCCCCCAATTTTATGGTGGACTATCCCAGCTCTGTTAAGGCAGACCCTATCCCAAACTTTACAACCAATCAATGTGGACTAGAAGGAATGCTTTGCATAACACTTTGATAGCCCAAAGAGACCATATTATAAATTTGAGTAAGGAATACTACAACTTGCCTTAATATATTTACTTTAGGATTTTATCGGTGTTAAACGTCTCACCCAATCTAGGATTTTATCAGATGGACAAAATCATAACAACTTATATTAATTCAGAGAATTTTAGAATTAATTTATAAGGTCTAACCTTAGGTGGGTTCAGCTCTTTATTATAATTATTCCATCAACCTAAATTATATGCAAAATAATTAACACTTTTATTTGTTATATTTATATTGCATTTCCTTTAAGCTTTTATTCAATAAATTTAATTTTTTTACTTTGTTATAGAAACATATATAAGCACCATCTTCTATACTAGAAATAAATTAGTTCATATTAATCCCCCCCATTGGTCAATTCAAATTTCACCGATATAGGTTCCCAAGTAGGAGAGGTGCCCTGTGAGGAGTAGACACCAAGTCCAATCCTTAGCCAGAACAAATATGGGCACAAACCAGAATACTAATGGATTCTCTCGAACTAATAAATTTCGTTCTTCTAATTCATGTTAAATGGAAGCATCTATGACCCATGTAATTTAAATAAATTATTGTCACTTGTATAATTTGAGTAAGTTGAGCAGGCTTATTCAAAATTATTCATAACCATTTTCTAACGTTGAAATGAAAGGCACACGTTCATATATATTGTTCCAAACAATTAAATAAACAAATCATTTCATATAGAAAATAATATTTAGTTCGCTTCTAACTTAATTATGTACTAAATAGGCAGGCTCTGATACCACTATTGGGAACTGACAGTCAGATTGAACATGCATAATAGGCATGGAAGAAATTCAAAATTTTATCCATGTCCCTAGGAACTCCTATTAGTTGCATATAAATTAAATAAATCCTTAACTAAATAATTCTCTACCTAGGTTAGCATGCAAAAGAACTAGACATACCATAATTCCAAATTATATCCTTGCATATTTATTTTATACTAAGCATGTTATAACTCTAAGGTATAACCTAAGCATGTTATAACTCTAAGCTATAACCTAAGCATGTTATAAGTCTAAGCTATAACCAAGCATAAAATAAATAAAGCATGCAAAACAACCTAAGCATAATTATAAATTCTAAAAACGCTTAAAGAAAAAGACCTAATAATTAAAAGAGAAAGAAAAAGACCTTACCAGTTGAAGCGTGCTTTTGCAGAACCTTCTTGCACAACCCTCGAAGCGTAGGATAGCCTCTATCAGTATCCATATGAACCCACGAACCAAAACCTCCCCGGGAGGAAGAACTAAGAAGCCTTGAGTAGTTGCCAGACCACTCCAGAAGCCTCACCCGAAAATATATAGTAGTGGTGCTTAAATAAATTTAAGCTCATAAAAAATAACTTGCTTGATTACCCGAGAGATTAATCTTTATGAATCTCAACTTGGGATTTATAGTTGAGCTTTGTGCACCATGTGCATTGAAAGGAGAGGGGACAACCTATATATAGGCTTGGGGAGCAAAATTTTGCTCCCCATTAGCAATGTGACTCCCATCCCACATAGGTTGAACACGCGGATCCAAAAGATCCGCATGTGACCCGCTCACATGCAGCGTGCTATGCACGCTGCATGTGGCAAGGAAACCCCTTGCAGGCTTTCCTTGCACGCGAGCTGGGCCTCATGGCCCATGGCACGAACCTAACTCGCGGTGCCCTTTCATGGGCTGCCTTTGTGCAGCCCATTAACATGGGCTGCGGCAAACACTGCCTAGCAGTGTTCGCGCACCTTTTATTGTACTCCGTGCAACCGAACTTTGTACAAAATATTTCATACTTTTTGGTTTAAACTTGCCAATGCAAAATTCCCTTTTAATCCTTTCAAATAAATTTTTATTTTTTACTCTAATAAATTAGTTACCAGTCAAAATAAATTTCTTTGTCCAACCCAAATTGATCTAATCAATTATAATTTATTTATGACTCTAATTAATTAGTTACTGATCAAAATAAATTCCTTGATTTATCCAAAATTGATCTAATCAATTTTCACAAATCAAATAATAATCCAATTATTATATAAGTTATATTTTCATAATAGAATAAATCTATTAGTTCTTCACTTAGTCCGATGAAGGTCCAATGTGTGTGACCTTATAGGATCCTGAAGTATTGAGCTGTTAAGGCTTAACCAACCCTTGTTCTAATGGAACCATTGGCTCGATGCTATAGACCGTGAATAGAATTTGATTACCTTAAATGAGTATATTACTCGGAACATCATTTATGCTTATGACTTAATCCCAGTTAATGCAATAGTTATCCAGTGCGATAAATTCCTTCCATTCTTTAATATTAGTACAATCTGGTTTATAGGGTTCAGTTAAAGTGTTAACCCATTAATAGCGAGGTTGCTCCAAACTATCCCAGTAGTTTACTTGTTACCAAAGTATATTGCCTTTTACCATAGTGTGTTTGACTAGAAACCATTTCTATCAAACACATACTCTAATCAGAGGTATATGGCAATCATCACTTCTATAAGTGGCCAGGTATAACTCCTTAATATATCCAGACCGATTGATTCTTTCTGACTACTCAGCTTACCAACGTGCTGTCATCACTATACCCGTAATCACCTGTAGCACCCTAAATTAATGAGTGTATAGTAATGACCCAAAGTATAGCAATAGTACCACACAAGGTAACTAGCATCTCAAGTACGAGGACACTCGCAAAGCTTATTGCATGAAGATAAACACTAACACATTGATATATATACCAAGTGTTTATCTTACTGCGATCTTCAATATATCTCCCAGATATATCCATGTGTCAAACTTAAGGCACCACCTTCAGTCCTTAGGAGATTGACTGATTGGACCCTGTCCAAGAAAGTTGACCACATGCTAGTCTTTCCGCTTCATCAATATGCTTTCTTGATGAAACTATGACTAGGGATAGTTTAGACAAAATCATAATTGCATATGAAGTAGGTTGCACCAGACATAGTCCAACTACAATTTCTCTGACTTCATGCTATGATGTGTCAAGGACTTTTGTGTACATACATCAATGAATATATTTAACCAGCTATAATATATATATATATATATATATATATATATATATATATATATATATATATATATATATATATATATATATATATATATATAGAAATACATTGATATAAACAAAAGAACAAATGCCTTTATTGATTAAACAAATTATTCATACTATTACATAATTAAGATATATCGCCCTAATTGCCTTAAGGGCATGCATCATATCCAACAGTCCCTGGGTCGCGCCCTGAGTCTTATCTTAGGTATCTGCTAGTATGTCATCCATATGAATCATCACCTGGTCTCCTCCTCCATCACCATCCTCAACCGAAGTGCTAACCGCCTCAGCTTGCTGCTCTACCACATGCTCTTCTCAACCTGCCTAGGTTACCACCAGTGCCACTCTATATGCCGAGCTATCATCATCAGATATCAAATCTGATGGCTCATGTGTATGTCTGTTCTCGGTCATTTATGCCAGCTGACCTTGCAATACCTCAACCTCAGCCCTCGCTCGCGTAGTCTCCTCTCTTGCCCTAGCAGCCTCAGTAGTGGCTGCTCGCAGCTGCTCCTCCAAGAACCTTACTCGCTCCTCTAAAGCATCCAAGTCCTAATCAGACCAGCAACACTCCATAGCCAATAGAGTCTACAGTGGAAATCATAAGATCAATTTGCATATATAAATATCATAGCATGCATCATGTATAATTTGTTAAATTTTACAGGTAAAAGAAACTTGCCGAGGCTAGGGCGTCCTAAGCTAGTAGTAGGTCCTAGATGGAGAAGAAACCCCTGGCAATCCTCTCCACCTCAGTCACAGTCACCTAAAATGAAAATCACATCAGAACAAGAGCATCCTAAATCAGTTATTATGAGGACAAGATTGAAGTAGAGAATTTCTCACATGAGTGGACCCAGATGGGGTAAAGCGAATAAGCTAGACCGAATCCTTGAGCTCCTTAATAGCTCACTTCCTTGAATGATAGAGGAGCCAAAAGAAAGTGTCCAACTCTGCTCAGAGAACCCCCTTTTTAACAGTCACCGAAGCACATGATCGGTTCATAGGAGGCTTTAGGTTATCAGGGGCAGCAACAACTGACCTCTTCTGCATGGAGGCGGGAGGCTACGACAATAGACATTTACACTCAAGATCACAATCCAATTCAAAAAGCAATAAGGTATTCATAGAGGCTAGGTTAAGAAAAATACCTAGGAAGAAGGCATAGTAGACCTAACTAAGACCTCAGTACTCCGAACCACTGAAGGACCCCCGCGGTTGCCCCTTGGTCCACCCTTATCATCATCATTGTCGTCATTACCATTGCTATCACTATAGTGGAACTCGAGGGGGACATCCTTGAAATGGATCCTCTTGTAGGGAGGAAAGAGCAAGGAGTCAATGAACTCAAGCCCCCTTACCCAGCTGGTATAGCCCCAGATCCGTCCTAGGCATCAGATACGACCAGACGACTTCCATTAGGATTGGGGGAGGGATTGGTCTCTCCACCGTAACACTGGTCCTCCAATCTCAGACCATCTAACCAAAATACCACTCTAAGGAGAACGAAGACTCAAAAACAAAGCGATGATCATCCACGATAGCTCGCATCCACTCAATGTCCCCATGTATATCCAACTGCTCCCATGGGTCTCAAATGACCTACAAAAAGTAAATGCACTATAAGTATCATAACTTTGTAAATACAGTTTCTACTAATGGTTGTCAAAATATGAAATATAGATTCAGCATGAAAGAAGTTTACTCAATTTAAGCGCAGCTGGCGAAGGAACTCCCTTTACACTGCTGTGGTCAAAGCCTAACTTTGCTAAAGCCTTAATCACATAGAGATGATTTGAGGCATCTCAGGTTGCATAGGTAAACCTGGCCTGGGGATCAGTCAATGCTCAAAGGCCTAAATCTGCAAGATAAAGTGAAGATTAGCTACAACATAGTTTGAATAAAAGGTTAAAGCATAAGAGATCAGTTCAGGACTTACTAGTAAGATCAGATAACAGATCTTGAGCTCAGAGTACTAGCCTTGAACTCCAACATCCAACCCATTGTACAACTATGCTAGGATGGCTAGGCACCAATTCTCGCCTCGCATAATGGCAAGATCGTCGATGAATAAGAGAAAAACATAGTTGAGGTTGCTTAAGTAGATCGCGAAGAAGACAGTGGAAAGGAATGTTAGTACGAAAGACCAGGCATACTTATCCCTCCTCTCCATAGCAACGGGGTGCGACTACCTGATCTAGTAATCATACAAATCCCTATACTTGAGCTTGTTTGGCCCTCCAAGATGGAGCCAAAGTAACCTCTCTATATAGGCCTTCACCTCAGGCCAAGAATGCCACTGATCGATGTAGACATTTAAATGAATAATATCCCCCATTCGATCTAGTCCTTTCAGTGAACACATGTCTGAAGGAGAGACGGTGACCTCCTTGATCGGTAGATGGAAAGTATAGGTCATCTCTGACCACCTCTCTACTAAAGCTGAAATGGCACCTGAGGCCAATGTCTTCGAAGCCTGAGGGATGGACCTGATAATGTCACTAAACCCGAATGAATCTATGCAGGCTAGTAGCTCCATATCCCCGAGGTACTAATCTCCTGATACTACTTTTTATAGAAGCTCAAGGCTCCCACAATCTTGTACTAGAACTTCAAAGATAAAAAGATAGTTTAATAAGGTTAGAATACAGCGGATAAGTTAAAAATCAGAAAAGAATTGCAGGAAACCATATTTAGGCATTCTATCCCTGAGGACAGGACCCGTATGGATCTGCCTCACCTGTATGGGTCCCATTGTGGCACTCATACCAAAATCGAGACCCGTACGGGCCTCACCCCACCTGTATGGGTACCATACGAATAGTCCCTATAGGAGAAAAATCCCAAAAATCCAAATCTAACTAAATTCAAACAAGGCTCATTCAAATCAGTCCCAAAAGCATCCTAGACTAAAGTTACATGCATCAAGATCTATTTCAAGACCTAAAACACCCTTAATCATGCCAAAATTGAGAAATTCCAAAAACTTAAAAAATGGAGAATCAAGTGAAATACCTAGAGTTTAGAGGTATAAGTGTCAAGAGAGGTAATTAGAGGCACTTCAGAAGTAAGAGTAAGGCTAAGAAATGAGCCCCCTCGCGAAAAGCATACCCGACTAAAACTAGGCATTCTCGAAGCTCTAGATTGCCTACTTGGGGTAAATCCTCACACCTAATAGAGAAACGACCAGTCTTTGGGATCTTTTTATACATCTTAATCAGTTTTAGGAGAAAATCACTAGAAAATTACAATATGGGAGAATTTGGTGTAAGGTGGGATGTGAGGAGTCTATTTCCTTTCTAAATTCCCCCGATTAGGACCCGTATAGGTCCTATCCCATTTATACGGGTCCCTCTCTTCAAATTGCCACCCAAACGGGTCCTAGCACACCCATAGGGTCCCGCTTTGTGATCAAAGAATAGTTTTGAGCCAAAACTTCATAGAAATACCAGGGGTACATCCAGTCCAAATTCGGGGCCAACCCCACTTCTTTTAAACTCCAAATTTTAGTTAAATATGGGGAAAAACCCCTAGCTCACCTTGATCCTTGATTGAAGGGGAAAAAGTTTTTGTCTTCACAAAAGTCAATCAAGAATCAAGGTAAGCCATTTTTGAATTGATCACTAACAAGGATAATTTTTGTGTACAAGTCTACCCCAAATATGGAAAATTTTCCCCAACAAATGAGTCTAGCAAGCTGACACTTCCCCAGTGGAAAAGAATTTACCAAAGATCAATACTCTTTTCCCCAGTAGTGGAATCAGCCAAGGGGCATTCCCCCACCTTCCGACATCCTAGGATCATTCATCCCAGGGGCATTCTTCGAGAGGCACCCTCCAAGGGGCACTCCATTCTAAAGCAATCGGGCCAAACCCGACATTTCTTGCACTTAATTTACAACTTATTCAGGGGCCAACCCCCATCCACACATCTTTATTCTTGATTGAAGGGGCAAAATTTTTTGTTCATCATAAAGTCAATCAAGAATTACGATGTGTCTGCTTAGAAAATAACTAACTCAGTGTTTGATTGTTATCTCTTTATAGGTGATTCAAAATCCCTAGCAGGAGAGTCATCTGCCTTAGGAAAGAAATACAATAGCTAGGAGAGTCATCCGCCTTAGGAAAAGGATACATTAGCTAAGAGAGTCATCCACCTTAGGCGATACATTACCCAAGAAAGTCGATCAGCGTTAGGAAAGGGATACATCAGCCAAGAAAGTCGATCCACCTTAGGAAAGGGATACATCAGCCAGGAAAGTCGATCCACTTTAGGAAAATGATACATCAGCCAGGAAAGTCGATCTGCCTTAAGAAAGGTATACATCAAACAGGAAAGTTGATCCGCCATAAGAAAGGAATACACACACTTTCCCGAGTAGAGTCACTAGGGATATGCGTTAGCAAAGGAAAGTCATATGCCTTAAGAAAAGGATATGCTGCAAAGAAGAGTCATCCGAGTCAAGAAAGGGATACACATTGGCAAGGAGAGTCATCAGCCTCAAGAAAGGGACACCTAGGAAAGGAGTTTGCCTCAAGAAAGGAACTCGCTCATGTCATCACCTTCGGTATGATTTCCAAACTCTCGCTCATATCGTGAGATCATACAGATCCATATCTAAAGTCATCCCTCGAGGGGCAGTCTGTGACCACTATATTTTAATGCTCCTTCTCATGAAAAAATGATGAGATCTAGATAATGCAATCTTTTATAGGTGTTATCCATCAGAGGTGTTCCTAGTGTTGTAGAGTTGAGTTTGGCCAAGTTTGGAGACCTAAGCTGCCCTTTAGGGCCCGTACTGATTCCTGATTGGAAGTACAAATCCATTGATGGACCTATACGGGTCAATTCCCCCATACGCCTCAAGGGGGACCCATTCAAGTTTTAGGGCAAGTAATCTCTGCTATTTTTAGGAGAAATTAGGTCTTGAATGTGATTTATTGCATTCAAACCTAATTTCCCCTATAAATAGAGGCCTTTGCACCTCATTTCAACACAAACAGACACCTACAAAGATGACATATCAGAAATTTTAGAAAAATAATGTATGAAACTCCAGCAGATTTTATAGGTATAGAAAGGGTATAATTGAGGTATAGAAGGTATGAAATTGGGAGAAAACCCATTCCTTGAGGTATTGTCCATATTTTATTCGTTTTTACCTTCATTTATTAGGATTTAGATAAGGTTCTTTTGACACAAATACTCTTCTAAATTGTCCTAAAATCACCATTTCATCATCTACTTTGACTAGACTCTCTCACAGCAAAGGAATTGACTCAAAGTGGATTTACATCATAAAGGTACGCTCCTAAGTTTCAAGGAGACTCACATCTCAGTCATTTTATTGTTATTCTCTGCCTATTCAATTCCATCTTTTCTTTTATTCCTATTTTGGGTCTAGTCCTAACCCATATGAGCCTTGTTGGCACCTTATATCATTAGGGATATTAAACTGGTGTACCATGCTGATATGAAAGGGAATCCCATTTTTATTTCATTTCTCCTCCATAAATTTGCTTGTTAACTGAACTGAGTTTCTGCCCAAGATCTAACAAGACCCGTATGGGTCCCCTATACCCATAATGGTCCTCCCTAGTAGTCGTACGAGTCCCATCCCACTCGTACTGGTATTGGCCCTCAGGTAGGACCCAAATTTCCCCTTATAATCGGTAAAATCAATCAGCATCACTAATTCCCATGCAATCAATTTCACTAATAATCGGGTAAATTAACCCACTAAAGGTAAAATGTGTTTTCATAATAAAAAATGCGTTGAAGACCCATTATTTCTTTCTGATCCTAGAAGCCATCCGGGCACTATCGATTGCAAAACCGCCATGCTAACATAATCACATTTCCCTAACAAATTGCTGACTTATGATGTGCCATAAACTGTACTAATCTTTGTGGATGTAGGGGAATTTATTTCATTTTGTTTTGTAACTTAGAACAAATGTACAGGTTCTTTTGCAATTCCCCCATTTTCCCCCCAGTTGTAATTTTATTCCCCCATTTATTATTTGTGCTTTATTGTAATTTGTATACGCATGTAACGGATGTGAAAGAGTGTAGAAAAATAGGATTTCCATAATAATTCCCTAAATGATGAAAACAAAACGATTTTACGCGACGAATCTAATTTTGAATTAATTAAATGAGAAATAAGTGACTCATCCGATACCCGAATCTCTGATCCAAAAGGTATGAGTCTCCCGCCCAATGGGAACCATACCAAAACTTTTTCTCAAGTAGACAACTAGGCTGGCGACTTTATCATTTGTATTGAGATTTGGGTCTCGATTCTTTTATTCATAAAATTGGCTAAAATGTGCAAACTTGAACTAAATGGTTTCATCACGCCTAAATTAATCAACCACCCTAGTAGGCCCTACCTTTGAAGAGGCTCAAGGGAGACCCACACATTATTGACACCTCACAGTTGCCAAGGTTGACTAAGAAGACCCTCCGCTTATGGAGGAATATTCAAATGATGTAATTTTTCTGTTACAAACATTTTTAATGCAAAAAATGCCTCTTATAAGGCATATCATTGATAAATTGATGCATTTTTCATCTTGTTTGAGTATTACATTCTTAAAGGTACCATGCACTCATAAAATCAAAATTCTTAAAAATATAATCATATTTTCTGAAGAAATTAAATTTGAGTACATCGCAATGGCATAGAAATCCAATGGTTAGAACTTACCACCAAAAAGAGAGATAAAAAAAAGGCTTAGAAGACATGATAGCCATAGGTCTTGGCCCTTCTTTCTTCATGATGGAGGGGGGGGGGGGGGGGGGGGAGGGTGCACATCATCAAGAAAGAAGACCAAGAGTCCTAAAGAGAAACAATGAAGACATGCTCTATAAAGAGAAGGATCCTACAACATCATTCACCAATCTAAAATTAAGATCCCAATCCAATGCACTTCCAAAACCATCAAAAGAGGAAACTATCCCATCCAATGGGCATTTCTTATCAATGTAGGTACCTGCAATCCCTCCTTTGGACCTATATTTCCATCAAAATATCCCTCCTAAAATGCTTTCTCCGTTTGTTCCAAGGAAAGAAGACACTTTGCCCTACACAATGTTCCTAAGCCTTCCCCATAATAACATGATCTCCTTCTTTCATAAAGAGAAGAACTTTCTCTAAAATAACATGATCTCCTTCTTTCATAAAAAAGAACCTGCTCCTTTTACACCAACATTAAGAGAAGTGGCTCAAAGCACTTGACCACCTACAGAAGTACCAGTAATGCATGGCCTAAACCTACGATAATAGAGTAAGATACCCAAAGCAACCTCTTAAGGTGGTTGATCTAGTTCTCAAACAGCTATGCCAGGTTAACACCGATGTTAGAGGAAAGTTCATAACTAATTAGGAAGGACCATTCATGATTAAGAAAGTTATTGGCAAAGGAGGAATCAAGCTCATGGACATGGATGGAAATCAGTTTATGAATCCAATGAATCAAGATATGCTTAAGCATTGTCATGTCTAGGTTAAAAGAAATAAATCACGGAAAAGCAGCACACCATAAAAAAAATAAAATACCCTTCGATTGGCAATCCTTGTATCAGCAGGGCAAAAATTAGGGTACCCTAATGCAAAAATAAAGCCCGCAAAGTTAAAAACTCAAAAAGGGTGGCTTAGGCAAAAGTTAGGGCATCAAGAGAAAAATGTCAGTTGCCTTCTAGAAAATTTGTAAAAGGACCAGTAGGCCATAGGGGTTAACCATTGGAAATTGTTACCATTGCCTATGTACTCAAGTTAATTTCATCTATGAAAATGTTATGATTTGCTAAGAATCTTGGTCTTATGAATGCATGCATGTCTTTAGGTGAAATAATCGCTAGTATATGAACAGAAGTTTTTCTCTACATTTTCTGCTCTTTGTTGTTATCTTTACTGCGTGTGTATTATTCAACAAAAGATGAAAATACCAATAAGCCACAAAAGAAATAAGGTTTATGTAAAAGTCAGAAAAGTCTGTTGGATTGAAAATCTAAAAGGGCGATTCATGGAAAGTTAAGACAAAAAGAAAAAAAAAGAGAAAGAAAAATAAAAATAATAGTTTGATAGATCATCTCAAACTAAGTGGTCTATGCAGAAATTAGAACTCAATTAAAAAATGCTAGTATTTTGCGCTTATTTTATTTTCAAGCATCATTTGTCTTACACACTTAATAGGCCGGACCCCTTAAACTCTGTTCCTCCAATGTGAAGCCACACAATAGCACACATCTACCAAAGTGCTAATCTTAGCCAACCAGCCTTGGTAGTACTTGTCAGTCTAAATTGGGTCAGCTTATCGTGATCAGGAACTCCGAGTGTTCACCGATTAACTCACTTGCCAGTGACGTGCTCTTAGGCATTTCTTTTTAGTCAGTCATGAAGTTCATCTGTTCACCATTCCTAATCACTGATAGGGTTCTATGATTTTAGCATTTCAGAAATATGTGCCAAGGGGAAACATGAGTCAACAAGCAGTAGTATTCGGTAATTTTAATGCAGAAAAGGAAAATTCAGCATACATAAAGTAAAGCAGTAGTATTTGTGTAAATAGCATCCATGTTTGCACAGAAATAAGCCACATGGGGCCGAAAAATACAATATCCAAATAGAAAGTCAAAATAATCCTAATCTAAGCTGCTGGAGGATCCTAGCCTTTGGGCAAGTCTTGGGTTTGGTCTTGAGCATCCGAGAATAGGTCAGCAACATGGAACATCACCTGATCCTCTACCCTGGTAGCATCTAAGGTAGGAGAGTCTTGCACCCCAATCTCTAAACCTCGTGCATCACCCTCAGTAGTAGCACCAGTCACCTTAGTCTACTCCCTAGCCTGCTCCTCCACCTGTTGCTCGACATCATCTGCTCCAGCTACTTGGGCCCAAGCTGGCGCCCTATGATACGCTAGATGATCTTCCCCGGATAAAGAATTAGATGGCTCTAGGGTCACCCTACTCTTTGTAAGCTGAGTTAACTATGCCTATAGCACCTCAGTCTTAGCCCTTACCTAAGCAGTGTCTACTCTAGCTCTTTCCAGATCCTTCTCTAGTTGCCCGACCCTCTCAACCTCAGTAGTGGCGCTCACAGCTACTCCTCCAGGAACCCAGCTTGCTCCTTAAAAGCATCCAAGTACTGGGTAGACTTGTCGTGCTCCATGGCCAATAGAGTCTACAATGAAAACCAGAAGATCAATACACAAATGTAAATGTCATACCATGCATCATGCACAGTTTGTTAAATTTTATAGGACAATAAAAATCACTGAGGTTAGAGCATCGTTCGCAAGCAACAAGTCCCAGATGGAGAAGAAACCCTTAGCAATTCTCTCTGCCTTGACCACGGTCACTTGAAAAGAAAATCGCATTAGTTCAAACCAGGACATTTCAGGCTGCTATCATAAAAACAAATCTAAGAGCTAGGAACTCCTTATATAAGGGGAGCCGAAAGGAGTGAAATAGATGGGATGAACCGATTCCTCGAGCCCCCTAACAGCTCTCTTCCTCGAATGATCAAGGAGTCAGAAGGAAGTGTACAGGTCCACCCAGACGACCCCCTTTCTCACCTCCCTAGAAGTGAGAGACTGCTTCACTAGTGGTATGAGTGGGCGACCTTTTCCTGACCCTTAAGGGCATAAAAAAAGCCCGATGAAGCAGGCTAGAGGATTGATCCTCGATTAAGAGGCGTGATGAAAAATAGACTGATAAAATCGATGTTGAAGTTGAATTTTAGTCCAATTCAAGTGTTAAAAGATATGGGACCTGATATCCTGTATTTTAAAATAGAGACGCCACTCGGTTTAGCTCTATCGGGAATCTGGGTTTAATATTCCCATCTGGAGGTTAGACCATACCTTAAATTAGAGATTCCGAGTTTGGATGATGTTGCTTACTTTTCATTTATTAAATCAAACCATTTACATTTTAATAAAGGCAACTTTAGTTCTTATGCAATTTAAATTCTCCTAATTAGAGTTTTCAGTTATAATATTCATACATCACATAGTGCGGCATGTAGAAAGTAGATAAATTAATTATTACATGGCTTTTCAAATACCTGTACATTTTTCTAATGCGGGAAAAATAAAAAATGGATAAATAGAGCGAATAAAGAGAGACCGAAATCAGGTCTCAACCGGGCTTACGAACCCCGAAATATATCCAAAGATAGAAAATCACGAATAAATAGTCAAAAATAAGGCATAAACAAAATAAGGTAGAAAATTAAATCAAAAAAAGGAGAAAACCATTTTTTAGGATTTTCGGGATTAAAAACGTGTTATTAAGACATTAAATAATTGTCTAAGCAACCTATTAATCAGATAAATAAACTAAATACCCTAAAATTAATTAAAATATTTTTAGATTTTTACTTTGGATAAAAAGATTTATAAAGCATTTATTTGGTGAAAAAGCAAATTTTAAGCCATTAAATAGATATTTAACCAATTAAATAATTAATAAAATAATTTCAGCAAATTAAAAATCATTTTAAGTAATTCCAAATTATTTATGATTTTTTGGAAATTTTTCGGGTGAAAAATCGGGGTGTAAAATGCAAGAAAATGATAAAACAAAGCCAAAAACACAAAATATAGGGACCTTCTGGCATGTCTGCCAATTTGACCGCTACAGTGGCCATCTAACCACTGCCATGGAAGTTCAACCACTGCCGTTGCAGTGGATGGATGACCATTGGAGCGATCATGCCAGAAAAATGCTAAACGGACCAAAATCGGTATTCTTACACCCGGAAAATTCAAGGTTATTGAAATTTTAAGCCGATTCCTATGATATTGTAGTAGATCTAGACTTAAAATGATGAGATAACTTTGATTTTTTGGCTTTCGGACAAATAGGAACCCAAAAACACCGGGGAGGATGTTTGCAAAAAAACCCCGAAAGACAACGATTAGAAGACCCCAAGAATAACCAAGAGCAGCAAAACAATCAAATAAATGAATTAAAAGAGATTGGAACTCAGTTTTGTTACCTCTAAGCCATGACTCCACGTTTTGAGACTCTAACCGGACGTTTGGCAAGCTTTTGTGATGAATTTATGACAAAAATCTGATGAAACAGTGATAGAATTAGCGACGAACTAAGTGACAGATTTTAGTGATTTTGTGATAAAGAGTCCCTAAATCCTATGTAAGCCTGTTTTAACCTATGATTTCTACTTGATTTTAGTGTTTAGACTAATAGATCAAGCCTAATAACGCTTAGGATTCCAACTTAATCAGATTTCCATCGGCTCTATGAAGCTTTTTCTCTCTAGGATGCTAAGAACCCTGAAATGGGATTTCACCTCTAAATATGCAAAAAGTCCAAAATCATGTGATTTAATGGGTTTATATAGACTTTACTTAATCCAAAAAACCCAATTAGTCCTTAGAAATGTTAAATTTTTTGGAAAAAATTGAGTTTATCTGATTTAGAGAGTGAAAAGACAAACATGCAACGAACCTAGAGACCCGTGCTGCGATTGAATCTCAACTACTTTCACTGGCACGGTGAACTGCCTTAGCGGGCGGTGAACCACCCAACCACATGGTGAACTACCCCAGAGTGCATTGAACTGCACCAGGGGGGTAGTTCAGCTACACGGCCACATTGTGGCCATGAGCGCCGAGGGGCGTGGTTCACCCCAGCGCAAGGGCAATTCACCACGCATCAGGGTGACAAACTACCCGGCGGCCACTCCGGTAAGGAGGGGACCAAGCATTTTTTTTTATTTTTTTTCTTCTATATTTATTTATATTTTGAATCTTTTGAATTTTTATTAATGTTATATTTCAAACAGTGATGGAAAATGACGCGATTAAAGTCCTGAATCGTCAAAAGAGTACTTTTCAAATGTGATTCGACTCTAAAAGAATAGAACAACTGGCCCACAAAAGGTTAGAGAAAAAAGTCATCATATTTCCGCTTGATACCAAAAAGCCCATGGTCACAGACTACCCCTTGTGAGATTACCATTTGACGATTCAAATGTGATCACACGAAAGAGCGAGGGATAGGTGGTCGTACCTGAAACAATGGGACCTTAAGTCGGTTGTCTATGAACGGTCAGGGGACGCATCATCAACGAACCTATCAAAGTCAAAGACCTGGGTTCGTTGTCTACTGGCGGTTCTAGGAAGCACCATCAACAGACCGATTAGGGTCAAGTTTTAAATCGGGAAATCCTGTACTGGTTGCTTTTTAGGATCGCCGTCAACAAGCCTATCAAGAATGAATTTTTAAGTAGTTAGAATATGTCAGACATATCCATTTTTTTATTGTTTAATTGATTTTGTCGAGAAAAATTTTTTTGCCCCTTCAATTTACAATAAAAAATGCTAAAAATTAAATAAACTCAGTTTAGAATTATCCGGGAGTCAGAAAGAATTGTGAATCAGTAGGTTTTGCCCCTTGGAGAATTTTGGAAATGCGTGCTAAGGATAATAAAAATTATACACCATTTCTTATTTCTATATATTAATTTCTTTTCTCTTTCCCTTCCATTTCTTTTGCATCTTAAAAAAATGTATGCTAAGAGAGGAGAGAGAAAGCCTTATGTGATTACTCATGATTCACTACCGGAGGGGCGACATGGATTATGGATGTGCGCAGTTCCTTAGGCATACGGTCTTCGGGATTTCAACACCTATATGGGTTACACACCAATTTCTCGAGTCCATATGTTCACACATCGAGAAGATCATATTTATATTCGCTAGGTAAACTAACAAAACCCGAATCTTGTTTTGTTTTACTTGGAAAATCTGTTCATTATGCCATGAACCCGAACTTAATTTCTTGCAGAGTTTTAGGTTTGAATTTGGATGAAATAGGATAGTTAAATGCATGTAGGATAGATTTAGGGGTGTTTTGGAACTAATTCGGTTGGATTTTGGGTTCAATTTGAACCGAAAAGGGGGGAACATGGATTTTTTGGATTTTTGGGGGAGAACCAATCGCTGTTGTCGGCAAAGCGGTTGAATTGCTCAGGCAATAGGTCAACTACTATGGTGACAGTTCAACCACTGCTTCTGACGGCGGTGCCGGTGACTAGCAGTGGCTGCCACGGTGGCCGGCCTCCGAGGTAGCCCGGAAAATTTTTTGAAGGACACATTTCTGCTTTATTTTTTGTGTTGAGTCTGATTTTAGGGTCAAAATTTAAAAATGAGATGATCTTGATGTTGAAATTTGACCTTTTCTCTGATTTTGCAAACTTTGACTCACAATATCTTATTTTTTGGATTTTGTTTTGCAGCTAGCAAAAAGTAAACCCCTAGGATCACTTCAATAGTGAGCAGATTGGTGGAGTGACATTAAAACCTGAGCTGAGTCATCATAAAATGGCTCATTAGTTCAAGCTATCTGGGATATAGGGTTTGACCGAATATTGGAGGCACTGCCGCTAAACAGCCGACCAGTGAGTCTGACTATTATGGCTTACTTGGTTGGCTGATGGAGCGAGACTACGAATACATTCCATTTATTGGTGGGAGAGATGAACATTACCCCTCAGACATAGTAGCCATGAAAGATGCCTTAGGAAGGTAGAGTTATCCATTTTGACGTCTATTTGGAGTGATTTTGCACTGAGCCGGCTGCTCTTGCTCAGATAGAAAGATTATTAGGTGTTTTGGTATCAGCCGATGATATAGAGAGATACAGTCGGCTACATGATTATTGGACATAGGAGAGCATTATCAGAGGGGAATGCCTCTATCAGCATCTGCGGTCGCTTGTTCTGACATTACTGACGTGACTTTTCTTTCCTTCCTCTTCGAGTAGAGTCACTCTGGGGTTGCTATGTGTCTTGGAGGATCTGACCGAGGTCAAGAAATGGAATTGGCCGATGGCCATCCTAGGGCATATTTATTATGCACTTAACTGCTCGACTTGAGGGAGAGTCATCAAGTTCAAGTTCGGGCAGCTGTGGGTTTTAGGGAGAAACCTTATTTCCCTAATATTGGCTATGATTCCTATTCGACTTACTGATCTTATCATTTTTCTATCTTTGTAGGTGTGGGCATTAGAGCATTTGATAGTCTCTCGGAATGTGCTCAAGACACGACCACCGCCCAGTTCACACACTATTGCTCGCTAGATGTGCAGGTGGTTAGAGCTAGAGATTGATGATGGACGCGTCCGATACCGGGAGTATTTGAGGCAGCTTAGATGCCATTAGGTAACATTATTTCCTGCACATTTTATAAACCATTAGTTTGAAATGGTATGGATAAATGGGAGGATACTTACAGTAATTTATTATGGTGTTCCTTTTAGCTTGTTGTCGATCTATGGAGGAGATTGCCCCATTACCGCTAGATCAAGAATATTTGGTGCACAGTGGATGGATGTCGATTTATTATAGAGTGGCCTTTCTCCCAGGAGTGGTATTTTGGAGAGCGGGTTCATTAGGGGAGGATAAGCATTTTGACCCAGAGGAGGGTTCCCCCTGACGTGACAGTCGATCTTTTCTAGCCTCATCTCATACCTGCCGATGCACTAGCCCAGTTTATTGAGGCTGACTACTGCAGGGTACCTTCGATTGGCCTAGACTACTCTACTCATATGAGGCACTTCATCCTGGATTTTCTGAGGAAGACAAGGGCTAATGTACCTTGGGATTTCAAATTGGTGATAGAGATGTCATGACCGAGGGTAGTTAAGGAGTGGAGGGTGGCGATGATGATGACGATGAGCCTCCTTGAGAGGATGATGGTAGAGGAGCCGCTATGGAGCTTGGTGACACTAGTGATGCCGACTCAAGCTTCTATCTGACCATCCTTCATCAGGGTCTATGTAGGAGGGTATATTCCTCAGACCTTTCTCAAATTTAATGAATGCTTTTTGCTGCTCTTGTTGCTTTTGACTTACCTTGCTTATCTGATACCACTTTCTTTTTATGGTTTCAGGGGATTCATAAGAAGAGGAGAGGAGGTTCTACTGTCAGCACTAAGGTACCCAAAGAGCCCTCTCATCAATATGCTACCGATCTTGACACTACTTTAATGGGGCCGACTTTGCCTACTCGAGTAACCTCTTCAAAGGGTAGAGTCGATGGGATTATGATGAATCAGCTGGAGACCTCATTCTCACTGATATGCGGATTAGGAGTTCGAGAGGAGAGGACCATTGGAGAATTAAGGGCGCTTCTATATTACATTCTATCAGAGACTACGCACGTAAGAGTACCAACCTTATTAACTTTTTTAATATTTATTTGCTGTTGTTCAAACTTGGTGATTGGTTGGTTATATCTTTTTGATTGATCATATAGGTATGTATTTCTGAGATTGAGAACATGGCTCAATGATATTACAGTGTAAGAGACCTATTGATTTCCCAGGATTCCATGAGTTTGGTAACAACTTTATCTTTTTGCCTGCAATAAATAGAAATAGGATATGCAAAATATTTGCTAGAATTATGCATGTATGCCTGAATGAATGCATGATTTATTGGGCTAATTCTTCCTTGATTGCTCACACTGGTAGGCTTTCATCTTAATGGAGCGAGATAGATACCATGCTATACACGAAGAGTAGATGTGGGTCAAGCATGAGATAACGGAGTGTCAGAGCCATGTAGCACGAGAGATAGGAGGCTATCAGAGCCAGATAGCTCAGGATGGGGCATAATACATGGATCAATCCCAAGACATGGAGGGCCTACGCGATTGCCTCTTAGGGGTGGAGAGTCAGAGAGATAAACTGTAGACTCAACTTCAGGAGTATGACCATGCGGTGAGTGGCTACACACATGGGTCTGAGGACATCCTTTTTGATATGAGAGTCCCTGGGTCTTATAGGCCTTCATTCGACATGAAGGCTATCTCTATGGTGTAGCTTGTGGGGGCAGTTCCTCCACTTGGACCAGATATCAAAAGGATGCCTATGCCTTAGTTCTGGGAAGAATAGGATGACAACGTCAGTGCTTATCTCACTGCCGAGTATGGAGAGTAGACTTGATGACCACTCCATTGTCTTGCTTTATCTTGTTCATTTACTGCATTTGGTGCTCACCTGATATGTTGGTTACTAGATATCTTGGTTATTTTATTCTGGTGTGACTACTGTGATTGCTTGTTGATTGCATTGTTTAATGCTTTGCTTGCTCGCTAGATGAATGCTAGGCATGGTAGATGCTTGACTAGGAATAATCTGGCTGATCTCTACACCTATCTGAATTTGCAAGAATTAACATTAGTGCAATCTTATTTGATAGGTGATTAGAAGATAGAGATTACTGATTACAGCACACAATGCTCAGCTGAGGCTTTTCTTGAGGACTTTAGAAAGCTCTGACTGGGTAAGCTAGAGGATTTTAGACTGGTGGGGCTTCGGTACATTGCTAGCAGGCCAGTGGATGTGACCTTCCTTCACATGGCATGTTCCTTTTAGGACACAAAAGATGACAGGTTCCGCTTTTTGGATTTTGAGCTATGTCCAATGGTGGAGGAGTTCCATGCCATCTTTGTGATGACATGCCTTCATAGGGTACAATTTGTTATGGCGTGGGTGATTTTTAGGGTCGAGGATTGATTGACCAAGTTGTGGAACATGGACTCCCCTGCAAAATTACTTTCTCAAATTCCCGGATCCTTGGGATTTGATCTTAGCAGGGTGCTCGACTGGTTCTTAGCTAGCCTTAGATCACACATTTTTTTTATCTTTTCATAGTGGCCTTGCTGCTAATGGCTAAGTTCATTTTTGGAGTAGGCCCTCATTTCAATCGATTTCGATCATCAGAACTATCTCAAAGGGGATTTCTTCATTGTTCATAAGGCTAGCTGAGGCCCTACTTCATCTGGATAGGGCTACTGTTAATCCTGAAATCATCTGGGATTATTTCTCTATACTACAGGTATTCTTCTAACTGAATTATGAATTTGAAGCTAAAATCAAAATTGACTGAATCTAAATCTGAGACTGAATCTAAATCTGAAATTGAATCTAACCGAATCTAAATCTGAATCTGAAACTGAAACTGAATCTGAATCTAAAACTAAATTTGTAACTAAATCTAAAACTTAATTTGAATCTGAAACTAAATCTGAAACTGAATCTGACATGTAGGTATGGCTCTTGGAGAATTTAGCTTTGATTCGGGAGCCTTAAGTGATCTAAAATAATATCAGTCCAAGAATTATCATGAGAGGACCCGTGTCATTACTAATCATGGCACCTTCACATATGTGGCCTGGACGGGGGTCATAGATGGGCTAGTAGAATAGACATTTGTTGGATCTATTGTTAGTGAAGGATCATTAATGTATTGGTGGATACTAGAGGCAGTTGTGTTTAGCTTATAGGGTTGTGGAAGTTTGCACATTATGTGCCTTATCGCTTGTACCGGTAGGGACGTCGATAGAGAATCCCACTCTATTTGGATGACTTCATGTCCTGGCAATTCATGAGCAAATTCCTTGATTATGCTAGAGAGGTGTGAGGACACTGAGTGAGATATGATACTCTAGATTATGATCGGTTGGGCGCTATCACTACTGATGGTACCTACCAATGATGGCTTCACGATATCCATAGGTTGTAGAGTTGAGGGGAGTGTCAGCATGCATGGCATGTGTGGAGATGCAAGCAGGAGGGACTTCAGACTTATCCTTTCATGGCAAGGGAGAGGATGGGTTGATATTATGATTCCGGCTATGATGATGATAATGATGATGATAATGATGATGAGGGCACATGCCCCTTGGGATGATCATTGATGATGATCATACTACTTTACATTCATTTGTGTTTACTTTTTCATAGACCTAAACATTATGTTGGGCACATCAGACTTATTTATATTTTTCTTTTATGTCCTAACTTTTGTCTGGACCGCCCTTTCAGGTTTTCAATCTAGTGGACTTTTTCGGCTTTTGCATAGACCTTGATATTTTTAGTCTATAGGAATTTATGCCTCTTTATCATTATTATTATTATTATTACGCAAATATTTAAATTGAATGGCATCCCGAATTCAATTTATCTACAAAATTTTTCCTTTAGGGCCTAGTATATTCATTTGCACACGAACATAAGAGCTCAGTAAAAGTGACATTTCAATTGATTGAATTAAGCCTGAGTACATGATGATGATAACAATTTCTATCAACTCAAACTCCTGAGTTAACTATCCTGGAAAGGTTTTCTAGCCAACGCACTCTTGTGGCTCACTTTTACCCTAAATTTTGCCTAGACTGTCCTTTTCAGATTTTTAGTTTAGCAGGCTATTCTTGTACCCTAACTTTTGCCT
Source organism: Euphorbia pulcherrima (assembly GCA_947683365.1). Lineage (NCBI taxonomy): Eukaryota > Viridiplantae > Streptophyta > Magnoliopsida > Malpighiales > Euphorbiaceae > Euphorbia > Euphorbia pulcherrima. The sequence continues at coordinate 25,638,322 of CANTUS010000009.1, forward strand.
GATCGATTTGTATGATACCGATTAGTGAGATACACCCTAATTTTTTCCCAAGTAGTAAAGGACCACTTATCGGGTGATTTTTTTTATTCTTTGTATGTGTCACTTTTCTAGATTTGATTCTTTTCAATTAGATATGATAATGCTTCAACCGATCTAGATTGATAGGGGTTGTGAGTTCATTGCCATCCATATCCATAATCTTCATTTCGCCTTTACCGAGAACTTTATTAAGATTGTAAGGTCCTTCAACTTCCCCCTTGGATCAGTGTTGGTAGGCTTCACTTGCTTCAGAACTAAGTAGTCAGCCTCTAATGGATATCTATGATGCTTGACCCGGCTATGGTAAGCTCTTGCCATGTGCTGTTGATACATTTAGAGACTGTCCAAGGCTTTTGGGTATTGCTCGTCCATAGTGTTTAGTTGTTTGAGCCTCGCCCTTATCCATTCTAGTGTGGGACCTCCCAAATCCCAAATCATGATATACGAGCGGATTATGCGTGTTTTGAAAATCGGGGACAAAGTTCTTGCTAAGTTATTTCCATGTACTCTATCAGGGCTAGCTCTTGAATGGTATAATACTCTCTGGGAGTCGACAATCCTAGATTGGAAACTCCTTTTTAAAGCCTTGATTGCTCACTATGGTTTCAATTCCACCATGGAACCGACTATCCAGCATCTTGAAGCCATTAAGCACAAGCAAGGTGAGCCATTTAAGTCCTACTTTAATAGGTGGATGGCCACTCAAGTTTTGTTGAAATAGAAGCTCAATTTGAAGGAGATGATCCCGAAGCTGCTCAAAGGGGCTCTCTCGATTCTCCGTATAGAAATGGAAACCAACTCTTTTGAATCCTATCAAAAGGTCTTTAAAAAAGTAGTGAAAATCGAGCATCATAAGGAGAAAGAGAAGGTAAACAAGTCGAGTGGGAACCATACATGGTATAAGAAGAATGAGTTTAATGAAATCATAATAGCTCCTACTAAAGGTAAATCGCCCACGGTGCAAACCCTATCTCAAGAGGAAGTGTCCGAAATTTAAGTCACCCCCTCTTAGCAACCATTTGTATCTCTGTGGAACCTTCCCCTTGGTGTAATATTTGCTAAAATGTATGAAGCAGGCCAGTTGAAACCTCTGCGTGATTACAAGCACCTTAACCAGATGAAAAAGGAAACTTTTGCAAGTTCCATGTTCAGAAGGGGCATCAAACTGATCAATGCAGAACTCTAGCTTCCACTATCGCTCGTACAATTAAAGAGGAGAAGATGGATGAGCTAGCTAGGAAGCCAAGCACTATAGAAAGCCCTCTACCTAGCTTCGAGGGTAAGGTCTCTATGGTCAACTCTGGTCTTAAGGAAGAATCCGACTTGAAGATGATCTCCAAGGAGTTCGTAATGGTTATCGGCTTTGGTCTCACTTCGAGCTTTGTATTTGACATGATCTTATAGTCTAACCTTATGGTAAGCTCTATGGAAATCAAGGAAATAGGGCAAGAAGATGAGACCAAGACCAAAAGTGTGGAAATTATTAAAAAGGCACCATTTAATATTGACGATTATGTTCTGAAAGGGGAGTTTTCTGATGAGGAGTTTCAAGCTTTCAATGTGGATGAGTATGAGCTTCATGACTCATCGTTGGTTTATAATAAGCCACCCTATCCATTTGAAACTCTGACCACCTAGAGCGTGTTAGTTGATGGAATTCTAAATGTCACTGGCAACGGTTGAGTGTACCAGCCTAAGGACAATCGTCTCCATCTCGAGGATGATCCCATCTAGATAGACTATAGCTAGGCTGGTGATGCCACCTCATCAGGTTGAAACAAGCCCCAACAATGATCCATTTATCACTTAGTTGAAGACTATAAAAGCCCACTTTAGTATCTAGCAGCTAGTCTTTGGTTTCGATGAATAACGTCGAGCTCTTATCAAAAGGCTTTTGGAGATTAAAGCAAAGCCTACTACTTCAGCAGTCAAATTTTGCAGTATGATAGGAGAAGGGCTCCCAATTCTAAGAAGTGAGGAGGGTGTTGTGTTTTTGTGGAGGGATCTCCCACTTGAAGGAATTGACTATAACAGTGCTCTTTTAATCTATGTTCAGATCTTGGACCAAACCATTCCATGTATCATGGTCGATGATGGATCTGCCTTGATTCTCTGTCCATTGAAAGTTCTACCTCACTTGGGTTCATTCGAAGACATGCTTACAAAATCTAACACCATCACCTGTGCTTATGATGATTCGAAAAGAGGTGTGATTGGTGTATTCGAAGATGAGGTGACCGCGGGGGAGGTTAGTAAGGTGCAACTCACTGTCTTTGACATTTCTGTTACTTATTCATTGCTCTTAGGTTGTCCCTGGATCCATGCTTTAGGAGCGGTTTCTTGGATGCACCACTAGAAAATTAAGCTAAGAAAGAATGATGGAAGGCTCTTTGTCATTGAAGCTGACCAAGCATCTGTGATAGCCATTATGGAGGCCAAAAAGAAGTTTGGATACTAGGTGGCTATTGTCCGTAATGATAAGCCTAAAGCCCATTGCTATAAGCGCTATTCATTTGCTATTAGAAAAATGATGAAAAAGAATGGCCATGTACCAGGTAAAGGGTTAGGCAAAGGCCATGGAGGAATGGTTGATCCTATCCTAATCAAGAAGCATCCAAAGCGATCTGGTTTTAGATACACCCCAAAGAAGGTTTACAGGCGTCTTCACCCCATGTACTATAGTGATCAATGTTTATGAGGTTCAAGGAAAGCGAGCCTACAAGGGGGAACCTAAACCCGTCGAGCCTGGTGGTCAGATTTGGCAAGGTTTCGAGATCTTCAAAGATGTGTATGACTTTGAGAAGGGCTACTTTATTGAGGAGGAGGAAAACTCGATCAAGCATACATTTATTGTTGCATCTAATAAGAAAGAGAAGGGTAAGCTATATCCCAAATTAGATGAAGAGAAGCCTGTTGATCAAGAGGTTAAAGATGTCGTGGCTGCTATGTCTAAAGCCATGTCTGTTCTACTTAAGAAGAAGTGGAAGAAGAGTGACAAAGCCAATCCTCTAGCCAAAGCCATGAAAAACCTAGCTCAATCTCTTGCTACTAAAGGAGACAAGTTGAATGCCGAATAGGAGAAAGATCTGGGTCTCGATCGGGAGGACCTACTCATGGGAACTACCAAGGGTGTCAACTCTGCCGATGCCATTGCTCAAGACCTTTCGCATGTGGAGGATGACTATGATGATATAACTTTTAATATTTGCAGTGTTTTTTACGAGAATAATGAAGCCTATAAGGCCTTTAATTCAATGAAAGATTCTGATTTTGCTTATTTGCTTGATGTTTTGCCCGACAGGCCCATGCATTTATTTAATCGTAAGCATAATGTGTTCAATATCCATGACATTTTTTAATTGTAATAAACTTGAGTACTGATGATAACCCAAAAATGGTAACCATTTCTAATGACTTGACCCCTAAAATAAAAAGAGAGATAATCAAAGTGCTAAAAGATCATGTTAATGCTTTTGCTTGGTCACATATGGGCATGCCTGGTGTCGATCGCCATATCGCCAAGTATCGCATTCCAACCGATCCTATATTCCCTCCTGTCAAATAGAAATTCTGAAGAATGAGACCAAGGAGGGCTGGCAAATTTAGAGCCGAGGTTGCTAATATGATTGAAGCTAAGTATGTTGAAGTAGTTGAGTATCGGACCTGGTTATCAAACATCATCCCGGTTCTGAAGAAAGATGGAAGGGTAAGTGTGAGCACGGGCTTTTCGGTGACCCTTGGAATGATGATGAATTGTTGCTCTGACCTCGTATGGTCTATTTATTCTATTCTTTAAAGGTTGAATCGCATTTGGCAAGTACCTTTTTGATGATTTGGCAGCACTTAAATACCATTCACATGCATTTAGAATTAGCTGTTTCCTTTCACTCAGGTGCAGTAATAGGTTTTGCGATTTTCTATAAGATCCAAAAAATTTTAGCAATCTCATTTATATCGTTCGATTCTTGACTCTGCAAGCTTTCCGGAATGTTAAGAATCGCCTTAATCGGATAACCGTAGTGAAAGATATAGGCGTCAGAAGTAGAAACCCTAATCTACCCTAATTGCCCTAGAAACCCTAGGCTTAATCAACCTAAACCCTAATGAAACCCTAATCAACCAAAACCCTACTAGAAACCCTAATTACCAAACCTAAACCCTAAGTAATAACTCTAACCCTAATTACCTAAAGCCGTAGTATCCAACCCTAGCTCCCCTTTTAATGCCACCACTGGCGGTGGCGGCAACTTACCCTCCGACGATTGTGGCCGCCACTGTTGTGGCAGCCACCGCCACTCTTTGTGGCGGTGAACGCCACTAGGGTGGCCACCCCCACCATTATGGCAGTAACCACTGCCACCATAGTGGTGGTGGATGTTGCTGTCATGGTGATGGTGGAGTTGGGTGTGGCACGGCCTGTTATAGGCCTTGCCACTTCGTTCTCTCTCTCCTCTTGCGATTTGGCCATGTATTTGTCCCAAAAATTTGCCCAAGTCGGTGGATTTTTGTGTGTGAAAGTATTTAAACCAATCAAAGAGAGAGATTAAAGGACTTTTCTCTAGATTTAGAATTTAGAAATCAGTTTTTGAGAGAAAATCAAGAAAAAGAGAGAGAAAGGGAAGAACTAGAGAGAGAAAGCTTAAGAAAAGCATAGAATCTGGGTTTAATCCTCTCTAATCTCGATTCTTAGTTGTTCTTAGGCTTGATCTCATAGCTTAAAAACTAAAATCGATTAGAAATCACAGGTTAAAACGGATTAAATAGGGTTTTAGAGACTTTTCCTCCAATACCACCCAAGGCTATAGTGACGGTAATCAAAGCTGCCGCCACAGCTTTGACCGCCGAAATTTGGTTTTAAGTCCTTTTTTGTTCGTTTTAATGCGTTTTCAGTCTCGATTTTTACTCAAAAATTTTTTAAAAATCACAAATAATCTAAAATTAATTAAATTAATTTTTATAGCTGGTGGAAATTATTTTATCTATTATTTAATGGGTTAAATGACTATTTAATGGCTTAAAATTGACCTTTTTACTAAATAAATGCCTAATAAACCTTTTCGCCATGATTAAAAATTCTAAAAATTCCAAAAATAGTCTGAATATATTAAATCTGATTTTAAGATGTTTAGTTAATTTGTTTTACTTTTTTTAGGTTGTTAGATTATTAGCTAACGCCCAAAAATTGTGTTTTTAGTCCCGAAAAGATCCAAAAAAATGTTTTCTTCATGCTATGTATTGATTTTACGCATTTATTTATTTATGATTTATTTATGATTATTCACGTATATCTTTTGCCTCGTTTGGAGTCAGGTCCGAGTCGGTAAGCTCGGTTAAAACTCGATTTCACCCGTTTATTTATTTATCACTTTATTTATTTTCTCGTATTAGAAAAATGTAAAAGTATTCGTAAAGCCTCATAATAATTATTTTACTTGCTGTATTTATTTATTGCTTATCGTGTGATGTATGGCATATAAATCAAATACTCCAAACTATAATCGGATTTAAATCGCATAAGAGCTGAAGTCGCATTTATTAATATAAATGGCTTGATTTAAAAATTAAAAACTAAGCAACATCATCCGGACTTAGAATCTCTGTTTTAAGGTACGATCCAACCATCTGGTGGGAATATCGTACCCAAATTCCCAGTAGAGCTTAACCAGGTGGCAGCTCTATCTTAAAATACGGGATTTTAAGTCTCGTATCCCTTAACACCTAAATTGGACTTAAATTGAACATCAACATCATTTACCATTATCGTTTTCATCACGCTAAAATAAGGATCATCCCTTACCACGCTTCACAGTGCTCGTTGTTTCTCCGCCCCACGCCGAAGAGCGTTAAAGCTTACCTTGCGGGCGGGGGATTCAGGTCGTCAGCTCACAGTGGCGACTTTGCTGGGGACTTCCTTTTAACTTAAAATTAGGGAACTCACTCTCATTTTTCAACTTTGGTTAAAGGATTTTGATGATGTGTCTAAATCATTTTTAAATCAACGCTTTATTTCTTATGCCTTTTTTATCCACCACTTAGTTAGATTCTAAGTCTTAAGGTGCCATTATTTCACCGCCGTGAAGCTCAGTTGTATACCTCATGCCCATATGGAATTGGGGATATTTGTGGGTGGAACACTCATTTTAACCAACATATAATTCCCAAGGTCGCACTCGTTTGAGGAGTAGTTCAGATACACGAAATCAAGGTATACGAGACCCTTCTATAGTGTCGTTCAGCGACACCAGCAGTTTAAGACTATGAACCGCGATAAAACTAGCCATAGCAACTTCCCCTTAGGCTTATTGGAACAATCTAGATTTAGGTCGCATACTCTCTTATCGTTTCCTGGTGCTAGAGTTAACGCCAGAATCCAAATTGGCATTACGTGGGAGTCATAAGGTTGGAAGAAGTTTATTTGCTTTCGTGTGCTATTTGTGTTGTGCTCATGCGTACGCACTTCATCCATAGGCCGCATGTGGCCGACCTTTATTTTCCAGTCTTTGTTTACCTCTACTCTCCCCTCGTTTGAAGGGGGAATTTCACAAAATGCCTGAGATCATTTGAGTCCCGATGACCCGTACCTAGTTCACTAGGTATAGCAAGGAATTCATACGTCTCACGTATTTTGGGGTTAAGCTTTGCATCATAAGCTCTTCTGCTCTCTACCTCTCTAAACCACCCCCGATATATATGGCATTCATCACTTGAATTATTATGTAATCATCCATCTCATTCATGGTTTAATTTAGGTTGATCATCTTCCGGTTTCTTTAGTTAGACCCAGATGTCCCAGTCGCCGCAGTCCTCTTTGGTTGCACCTCGACCTCTGTTTAGTTCACCGTTCAATGTCAGAATTAGTTATTCCTACCATGTCTGATATTCCTCCGTCTAGCGGCTTTACGACCAAGGGCACTCCTCTTCCTGTCTCTTCTCCGTTGACTGATCAGGGGCAATCTCAGTTGGGTTCAGTATTGGCTAATGCTATGGTTATGTTCCTCCAATCACGTATGTTTCTGGCCACTATTCAAGAGCAAGTTAGATCAGCTCTCAGGGAGGAAAGAGAGTCTTAGAGGCCAGTGGGGCCTATATTTCAAGCTTTAGGAGAGATAGTTCAGTCTCTACCAGTTCAAAATCAGCTTTCGGTACCACCGCTTCCCCATGTTCGTCCTATCCAGCAAAGTCAATTTAAGTTTGGTCAGAGTTCTTCTCAGCCACCCTTGGCATTTGCTGCACCGACCTTTGGTTTTCCTCCCCTTGTGCACTCAAGGCCTGCTCTCTAGTCTCCTATTCTCCCTGCTTTCTTATGAGGATTTACTCCTCAGATAACAGTACCCTCAAGTCGCTTTGTTGTTCCTCCTGTGTAGCCAACTATTTTCACACCCTCTCCTCCTAGCTTCATGGTCACTCCCCACGAGACCACTTAACCTTAAAATCCTTTTCCTTGCACCTAGATCAAAATCCCAGCTCCTCCGCATTGTTAGTTTGGGTCACCTCCATTCGACCATGTCATGCAGCCTCTGGGCGTGATGCCCGAAATGGCGGCTTTCTTCAGGCAATTTATGAATAGAGGCGAGGATAAGGAAGAAGTAAGAGATGATGATTGGGTGCCTAAAAATTTCTCAATGCCCCGAATGGAAGCTTATTCAGGCGAAGGACCCCCCAAGTCCTATATAGTGATGTATGAGCGAATCATGCGTATTAAAAGATTGGGGATAAAGTGATGGCCAAGTTATTCCTGTGTACTCTTTTAGGCACTGCTCTTGAGTGGTACACTACTCTTTCAGAGTCCACAATCCTAGATTGGAAACTCCTATCTGAAGCTTGATTGCCCATTATAGATTTAATTCTACAAAGGAGACTACAATTCAGCAACCTAAGGGAGTCAAACAGAAGCTCGGCGAAGCTTTCAAATCTTATTTCAATAGATGGATGGCCACTCAGGTTCTCTTAAAGCAAAAGCTCAGCCTTAAAGAAATGATCTTGAAGTTGCTTGATGGGGCTTTCCCGCTCCTTCAAAAAGAGATTGAGACTGACTCTTTCGAGTCCTATCAAAAAGTTTTCAAAAAACCTAAGAAGATCGAATGCCAGAAGAAGAAGGAAAGGGATAGCAAGCCGAGTGGTGGCTAGCCCTGGTTCAACAAGAGAAACAATTCTTAATCTTTTGAGGTTGCTCCGACCCCAACTGAGGAGAAGACACCGGTAGTTCAAGTTGTCGATCAAGAGAGTATTTTCGCAGTTGAAACCACACCCGCTTGGGCTCCTAGTCAGAAGGCATTCGTGTCTCTGTGGAAGCTCCCTCTTTATATCCTATTTACCACATTGAGAGAGAAAGGCATGCTTAGCCCTCTTTGTGAATACCGTTCTCCTAAGCCTGAAGAGGAAGGGAATTTTTTTGACTATCATGTTCAAAAGGGACACACAACAGATCAGTGTAAACCTCTAGGCATTTCATTTGGCGCTTGCTAAAAGAAGGAAAATGGATAAACTAGTAGGAAAACCAATACTGAGGAGAAACTATCACTGAGCTCTAATGATGGAGTGAGCGCCATCAATTCCAGTCTCCCCAAAGATGTTGTGTTGGCAATGGTCTTCTCTAATTCAGCCAACTCCATTAAGGAATACAATTCTATCTGGAACTCTAGCAAGAATCTCGTGAGGTCTCTAGTAAATGAAGGAGACAAGTCATCAGCCAAATAAGGGAAAGTTCCGGATCTCTTCCGGGACGATATGCCAATGGAAGCTACCGAGGATAATTAATCTACCAGCTCTACCAATCAAGACCATTTGCCTATGGAGGATGATTTTTATGTAATGTAATTTTCTTTCTTTATGTTTCTAGTATATTGATGTGAACAATTCTATCTTTAAGGCATTTTTAATTCAATCAAAGATTTTGTGTTTGCTTATCTGTTTGATGTTTCGCCCGCTGGGTCCATGCATTCATTTTATCATAAACATAATGTATTTAGTATTCATGACATTTCTTTACCTAAAATAAATTTGAGTATAGATGATAACCTAAAATGATAACCACTTTTTAATGACCTAACCTCTGAGAGAAAATGAGAGATAACCCATGCTTAAAGATCATCATAACGCTTTTGCCAAATCGTACCTGGCCCTGCCCAAGGTTCATTGTTAGAACGCCGAGCGTCCTATTTTCACACCCAAAATAAATGAAGCTCAGTCCTTCCTTGGACAAATCCAATATGTCAGTTGGTTCATCGCAGGGCACTATATGCAAACCTACTTTCGAACCACCAAAGAAGCATCAATCAATTATGGAGAAAGAGTATCGCCAGGTCATCTTCGACAGAATTATGGCTTTTCTTTTGATCGCCTACCCATTCTCAAAATTCCAACCCCCAATAATACATTGCCTTGTCCCAATATATATTCCCTTACACCCTTAAACCTTCCCTATTTCTCTCCTCATTGGCCATTCTCGGTGAGGGGGACACATATGATCAGCGAGATTTGACCGTCATCAACAAATGAACACTACTTCATCAAGAGAGGGCAGGTTACTTATAAAAATAGGGGTAGCCGAGTCTTTCACCAACATCATTGTTGAGAAGATGGCCAAGTTCATTGAGAAACACATCTTCCCTCGGTACAGCCTACCTCATCATATCATTTCGGATTATGGATTTCAATCCCAAGAGGCAACCACTGATCGATCAAGAAATTCAGGTCCGAGCACCGCAGATCTTCACCCAACCAACCACGACCTAATAGGAAAACTAAAGCAACAAACTAGCTTCTTAAAAGGTTTACTTTCGAGACTACCACAAAAATCAAAGATTGAGCCAATGAGCTCGCATTCACCCTTCATAGATTTCAAACAAATGGCAAAACTCTCACAAACTGAGCACCTTTCTCCTTTGTCTATGGCATGGAAGCCATGCTACCCACCAATATTAAGATGAAGTCCTTAAGAGTCATAGTCAAAAGGAACCCCGTGGACTAAAGTGCGATTCAAACAGCGTGAACAGTCTTTAGATGCATCAAAAGTGCATAGCAAGGCCGAATAACAACCGTGTTAAGCATCAAAAGTACCATCAAAGGCCAATGATCTAATTCCAAAACAAGCAAAGCCTGCCAACACCGATCCAAGGGGAAAGTTCCAACCAGATTGGGTAAGACTTCGCGAATTCAAAAGAGCGCTCCATGCAAGGCATGATTATCAATGGTAATGAGCTCGTAAACCCTACCACTCAAAGCAGGTTGAAGCATTATCATATTTGACCCAAAAGAATCAAATCCAAAAAAGCGACACATAAAAAAAATAAATGAAATCAATCACCAGATGAGTGCTCCTCTACTGCTCGACCAAAAATAAGGGTGTATCCCGCTGATCGGTATTCTACAAATTGGTCAGGCAAAGTTAGGGTGCAAGAATAACCCACTAGACTGAAAACCCGAAAAGGGCAGTCTAGGCAAAAGTTAGGGTAAAGTGAGCTACGAGAGTGTGTTAGCTAGAAAACCTTCATAGGGTAGTTAACACCAAAGTTTGGGTCAATAGAAATGGTTATCATCATGATGTACTCAAACTTAATTCAATTGATAGAAATGTCATTTTACTGAATCTGTTATGTTTGTGCTTAAATGAATATATTGGGCCCTAAAGGCAAAATGTTGCAAGTAAGTCAAATGTAGGGTTCCCTGCAGTCAACGCAATCCATCAAAAGAAAGATAATAAAAGAAAGATTACAAAAGGCAAAACTCCTGATAGACTAAAAAGAAGTGAGGTCTATGCAAAAGCCAGGAAAAGTCCGCTGGATTGAAAACCCAAAAAGGGCAGTCCAGGCAAAAATTAGGACATAAAAGCAAAAATAAACAAGTCTGATAAGCCCAACACAATGTTCAGGTCTATGCAAAAATTAAGAGAACCAAAGCAAAGCAATGATGGTTGTTGATCACATCAAGATACACGCACTATCATCTTCATCATCATAGTACCTGAATATCTTCTGCAATTTGGTGGACTCGTAGGGCTCAAATCCGTCCTCTACATGTGTCCACTCCAATTACGACTGCGGCCAAGCATTTTGGATCCGCAATCTCCTAAAACCATCCTTGGTAGAGTTTGTTGGTAGTGATAGCGTCCAGTCATTCATTATCCAGAATCTTGAACTTTACTTTGTGTACCCCCCTTGTCTTCGGTATGCTCGATCTAGCAATCAATTTACAGTAAACTCACCGCAGCTTCCCTAATTCTCCACCAGGGGCATTTCCACCGGATCTGTGCAATACCTCCAATCCTCCGCCAGGGGCATTCTTATCTTGTTCATGCCATAAAGCAGTTCCATATATTCTCTCTCTGAGCAAGCAACTGAGCTAAGCAAAATCGATTAGGTGAGTAGTTGTGTAGCCCGTTTGTGGAAGGTGATCAGTCTAAGCAGCTTATGCATTCATGCATTCATGCATAATATCTATAAATGTCATATCCTGTCTATTTTTCTACGATGAATTCTACAGGAAACAAGGTAAGGAAAAATATCCTCGAGCTATATGCTCAACCTCCAAGCAAGAGCTTGCATCAAGGGGCATCTCAGAATTGTCTTCAGTCCTACATTCGAAGACAAAATTTCTCCCAGGGGCACATCAGCTAGTCTTAGTGCTCAACATTGGCAGTTTCTCCGACCTCTCGGAAATCTCAACTCTTATTTCTTTTTCTTCCGTTTTATTGCTTAATTGAAGGGGTAAAAATATTTTTGTTCCACAAAATCTATTAAGCAATAAAAATGCAATTTACATCACTTACTAATGCTTTAAAGCCTTCTTGACAGGTACACCGTGGGGCAATCCAGAAGGACAACCATCCCGATGGATCCTAAAATCAGAACTCAAATCTTCCCCCCAGGGGCACCTTGCCGTATATGCCCAGGGGCACCTCAATTTAATCATTAGGGGCACCTCAACACATTTCCTGAACAGATGTCAAAAAATAGAGAATCCAAGGGGCACACCAGCTAGACCCAATGTACACCTCAGCAATTCTTCGGACTCCCGGAAACCCTAACTCAATTTATATTTCATTCTTCCATTTTTATTGCTTAATTGAAGGGGCAAAATTTTGTTCCACAAAATCAATTAAGCAATAAAAATACAATTTATATGGTTTACTAATGCTTCAAGACTACCTTTACAGATACGCTGTACGACAATTCTGATGGATGATCGGTCAGAAGATCCAGAATCTAGAATTTAGAAAATCCTTTCAGGGCACCTCACCGCAACCTTCTGAATCTCTAGGGGCACCTCGATGCAACCCACCAATCTGAGAATCCAAAGCCTCAAAATCCTAAGCCTGTGCTTGGCAAACCCTTAAAAGCCCAAGCCCGTACTGGGCAAACCCTCAAAATCCCAAGCCCGTGCTTGGCAAACACTCAAAAGCCCAAGCCCGTGCTTGGCAATCCTTTAAAAGCCCAAGCTTGTGCTTGGCAAAACCTCAAAAGCCCAAGCCTGTGCTTGCTAAACCCTTTAAAGCCCAAGCACGTGCTTGGCAAAACCTCAAAAGCCCAAGCCCGTGCTTGGCAAACCCTCAAAAGCCCAAGCCCATACTTGGCAAACCCTTAAAAGCCCAAGCTTGTGCTTGGCAAACCCTTAAAAGCCTAAGCCCGTGCTTGGTAAACCCTTAAAAGCCTAAGCCTATGCTTAGCAAACCCTAAAAAGCCCAATCCTATGCTTGGCAAACCCTTAAAAGCCCAAGCCCGTGCTTGGCAAACCCTCAAAAGCCTAAGCTCGTGCTTAGCAAACCCTCAAAAGCCCAAGCCCGTGCTTGGCAAACCCTTAAAAGCCCAAGCTCGTGCTTGGCAAACCCTTAAAGCCCAAGCCCATGCTTGGCAAACCCTTAAAAGCCTATGCCCGTGTTTGGCAAAACCTCAAAAGCCCAAGCCCATTTTTGTCAAACCCTTAAAAGCCCAAGCCCATGCTTGGGAAACCCGCAAAAGCCCAAACTAATGCTTGGCAAACCTCAAAAGCCTAAGCCCGTGCTTGGAAAACCTCAAAAGCCTAAGCCCACGCTTGGCAAACTGTAAAAGCCTAAGCCCGTGCTTGGCAAACCTCAATAGCCCAAGCCCGTGCTTGGCAAAACCTCAAAAACCCAAGCCCATGCTTGGCAAATCCTCAAAAGCCCAGGCCCATGCTTGGCAAAACCTCAAAAGCCCAAGCCTATGCTTGGAAAAACCTCAAAAGCCCAAGCCCGCACTTGGCGACCCTTAAAAGCCTATGCCCGCGCTTGGCGAACCTCAAGTCTCTCTAAGCAGGTGTACCGAATCAAAATATCCAAGTCAGAATCTTGTTTTTGATAAGTCTGTTGATGGCAACCCCAGAAGACAACTGGTTCAAGAATCCGTGCCTCAGGTATAACCCTTTATCCCTTACTCTTTTGTGTGATCACACTTGGCTGGCCAAATGGTAATCTCCTGAGGGGCAGGTTGTGAGCATGGGCTTTTCGATAACCCTTGGAACAATGATGACTTGTTGCTCTGACCTCGTATGGTCTAGTTGTTCTATTATTTTAAGGTCTAATTGCATTTGGCAAGTAACTTTTTGATGATTTCAGAACTTTGGCAGCACTTAAATACCATTCACATGCATTTAGAATTAGTTATTTTTGCTTGCACGGAGTAATTTGTTTTGCAATTTTCTAAAATATCTAAACATTTTCAGCAAGTCTCATACATATTTTTTAATTCTTAACTCTTCGAGCTTTTCGAAATGTTGAGAATCACCTTAATCGGATAACCATAGTGAAAGATATAGGCATCGGAAGTAGAGACCATAATCTGCCCTAATTGCCCTAGAAACATTAGCCTTAATCAACCTAAACCCTAATGAAACCCTAATCAACCAAAACCCTACCAAAAACCCTAATTACCATACCTAAACCCTAATTAATATCCCTAACCCTAATTACCTAAAGCCCTAGTATCCAACCCTAGCTCCCCTTTTGCTGCCACAACCGCCGCCGCTGGCAGCGGTGGCAGCTTGCCAACTGAAAAAGTAGCCGCCACTGTTGTGGCAGCCATAGCCACCGTAGTGGCGATCACCGCCACTCTTCAAGGCAATGAACACCAACAAGGTGGCCACCCCTATTATGGCAACCCCCGTCATTATGGTAGCAACCACCGCAACTATAGTGGCGGGGGATACTGCTGTCATGGCGGTGACAGCCACCCCTATGCCGGTCACTGTCATGACGATGGTGTTGGGCATGGCACAGCCTGTTACAGGATGTACCACTTTATTCTCTCTCTCCTCTTGCGACTTGGCCACATATTTTTTCTAAAAATTCGCCTAAGTCGGTGGACTTTTGTGTATGAGAGTATTTAAACCAATCCATGAGACAGATTAAAGGACTTTTCTCTAGATTTAGAATTTAGAAATCAGTTTTTGAGAGAAAATCAAGAATAAGAGAGAGAAAGGGAAGAACTAGAGAGAGAAAGTATAAGAAAAGCATAGAATCTAGGTTTAATCCTCTCTAATCTCGATTCTTAGTTGTTCTTAGGCTAGATCTCATAGCTTAAACACTAAAATCAATTAGAAATCATCGGTTAAAACTGATTAAATAGGGTTTTAGAGACTTTTCCTCAAATACCACCCAAATAATCTGTCACTATTTTCGTCGCTATTTCCATCGCCATTCCGTCAGAAAATCATCAAAAGCTTGCCAAACGTCTGATTCGAGTTCCCTGAGTTAGATTCACGGCCTAGAGGTAACAAAACTAAGTTCCCTTAATCTTTTACTTCATTTTATTGTTTATTGTTGCTGTTCTCGTTGCTTTTGGTGTTGTTTCTTGGTTTTTTCCTTTGTGTTTTTTGGAAAACCGTCGGAAAATAATCCGACTTCTATAGGGATAGCCTTCACCTCTATCCCTATAGCCTTAGGTGCTACTATTATAGCGATGAAGGCTATAGCTATGGAGGTGAACTCCACCCATATAGAGGACCTATTATTTCTCTTAATTTTTTGGTATTTTCTTACCTAAATCCATAAAATGATTATTATTAGAGTGTTTTAAGTCCAGATCTGATGAAATATAGTTCATTACAACTTAAAACTTCAATGGTTTCGAGTTTATGGATGCAAAAACACTAATCTCCCCCTTAAAAACAAACCTCAATGGCCAAGGCTTTAGCGACAGCCTTGACCGTCGCCACTATAGCCTCCACCGCTGCCACTATAGCGGTCAAGGCTATAGTGATGGCGGTCAAAGTTGTCGCCATAGCTTTGACCGCTAAAATTTGGTTTTAAGTCCTTTTTTGTTCGTTTTAATGTGTTCTTAGTCCCGATTTTTACCCGAAAAATTTCTAAAAATCACAAATAATCTGAAATTAATTAAAGTAATTTTTATAGAGGCTGGAAATTATTTTATCTATTATTTAATGGGTTAAATGACTATTTAATTGCTTAAAATGACCTCTTTACTAAATAAATGCCTAATAAACCTTTTTGCCATGATTAAAAATTCTAAAAATTTCGAAAATAGTCTGAATATATTAAATCTGATTTTAGGATGTTTAGTTGATTTATTCCACTTTTTTTAGGTTAGATTATTAATTAAAGCCCAAAAATTGTGTTTTTAGTCCCGAAAAGATTCAAAAATATGTTTTCTTCATGCTATGAGTTGATTTTCCACAATTTTTTATTTATTCTTTATTTATGGTTATTCCCATATATGTTTTGCCTCGTTTGGAGCCAGGTCCGAGTTGGTAAGCTCGGTTAAAACCCAATTTCGCCCGTTTATTTATTTATTTTCTCGTATTAGAAAAATGTATAGGTATTTGTAAAGTCTATTAATAATTATTTTACTTGCTTTATTTATTTATTGCTTATCATGTGATGTATGGCATATAAATCGGAAACCCCAAACTATAATTGGATTTAAATCGCATAACAACCAAAGTCGCATTTATTAATATAAATGACTTGATTTAAAAATTGAAAAGTAAGCAACATCATCCGGACTTAGAATCTATATTTTAAAGTACCGTCCAACCATCCGGTGGGAATGTCTTACCCAAATTCCCAGTGGAGCTTAACTGGGTGGCGACTCTATCTTAAAATACTGGATTTTCAGTCTCGTATCCCTTAACACCTAAATTGGACTTAAATTCAAAATCAACATCATTTTCCATTATCTTTTTCATGACACTAAAATAAGGATCATCCCTTACCACGCTTTACAGCACTCATTGTTTCTCCATCCCACACTAAAGAGCATTAAAGCTTACCTTATGGGCGGGGAATTTGGGTCGTCAGCTTATACTATGGGTTTATGTGGATTATCAAGATCTGAACAAGGCATCACCGATAGATGACTTTCCTCTGCCTCACATCGATGTGCTAATTGATAGCATCGCCAGGGCCGCAATGTACTCGTTCATGGATGGATTCTCGAGGAACAATCAGATTTTGTTGGACATAATCGACAAAGTGAAGATCACTTTCATCATAGAATGGGGAGTCTTCTGCTATTGAGTTATGCCATTTGGTCTGAAGAACGCTGGGGCAACCTACAAATGTGTTGGCACCACTCTCTTACATGACGTGATCCACAAAGAAGTAGAAGTTTACGTGGATGACATGTTAGTTAAGTCTGCTACCAAAGAAGAGCACCCCGCGATTTTGGATAAGTTTATGAATCACATCGAGAAATATAACTTACACCTTAACCTAAAGAAATGCATATTTGGAGTTACATCAGGAAAGCTTTTGGGTCATGTGGTCAGTTAGAGAGGGATTGAAATGGATCCAGACAAGATTAAAGCGATCAGGGATATGCCTGCTCTAAAGACGAAAAAAGAGGTTCAATCCTTCCTCAGTTCTATTTAGTATGTTAGTTGGTTCATTTCTCGCAACACTACCATTTGTGAGCATATTTTTAAACTACTAAGGAAGCATCAGCTGATTGTGTGGGATGAACATTGTCAGGTCACCTTTGACAAAATCAAGGCCTATGTTCTTCACCCACCCTTCCTTCGACCTCCCACCCCCTGTAAGTCGTTGATCTTGTACTTAGCAATTGATGATTTCACCATTGGGGCAATGTTGGTTCAAGAAGATGACAGTAAGAGGGAGCACGTAGTGTACTACTTAAGTAAGAAACTTTTGGATTATGAAAATCATTATTCGATTGTTGAAAAAACATGTGGTGCTATGGTTTGGTTAACTAAGAAGTTGCGCCACTACTTCTAGTCATACAAAGTTCATGCCATTGCTAAGGTCGACCCAATAAAATATCTTTATCAGTTGCCAACTTTAGCCAGAAAGTTGTTAAGATGGTTACTATTGCTTTTCGAATTTGATATTGAGTAGTCACCAAGAAGGTTATCAAGGGTAGAGTAGTTGCAAAATTTTCGGTAAACCAAGCTCTCGAATACAATTATGTCGAGAACTTGGACTTTCTCGACGATGAGTTGGCAATGATTGATATAGATACGGAGCGTGGCTCGGACTTTCCCCGTGTGGACTATGTATTTTAATGGTGCCATGATAGATTCGGAGCGGGGCTCAAAGTTATCTTATTCACACCCGACAACAAAGTCATCTCTCTGTCTAAGCAGTTGGAAATTCCCACTACTAATAATGAGGCTGAGTATGAAGCTTGCCTATCTAGTCTTGAAGCCCTTCACTCGTAGGGGCAAAGCATGTTTCTATAGTTAGGGATTCTGCTTTGGTCATCCATCAGGTTATAGGGGATTAGGATACCAAGGAAGAATCTCTCCATCCTTATGTCAAGTTCGTGTGGGATTTATCAGCTAAGTTTGAGACATGTCTCCATCAATAAGTTCCTCGAGATGAAAATTAGATGGCCAATTTGTTAGCCATGCTAGCTTCAATGTGGAAAGGTCCTCAGTGCCAACCCATTTGCCCTTTGATCTTCATTTTTATGAAGGTTCCTTACCATTTGCGTGATATTGCCCAAGTCTTCGGCATCAGTGATGAACCCTACTAGTACTCTGACATTGTGCAATTTCTTTGTCATGGTCAGTATCCCAAGAATGCTATTGATTCCAATCGAACTACTCTATGAAAGTTAGCCTTTCAATTTAGAATCGTCGACAATGATTTCTTCAAGTAAACTTCAGACGATTTATTACTCCGATGCTTGATCAAATATGAGGCCTATCGGGTTGTGAGTGAGGTTCATGCGGGTGATTTTGGACCACACATGAATAGTATGGCTTTGGCCAAGAAAATTCAGTGAATGGGGTACTTTTGGTTAATCAATGTCAAATTTACGGAGATATCCAGCATCTTCCACCTACTGAGCTTCACAAATTATCTACTCTTGGCCATTCTCGGTGTGGGGGATAGATATAATTGGTAAAATTCGGCCATCATTGACTAACGGTCATTGTTTCATGATTATAGCGGTGGATTATTTCTCAAAATGGGTGGGAGCCAAATCATTCACTAGTATTACCTCCAAGAAAATGGCTAAGTTCATTGAGAAGCACATCTTCGCTCGGTATGGTCTTCCTCATCATATCGTGCCAGATAACGGGTTTCAATTCTATCGAGCAACCGTCGATTTGATTGAGAAATATGGTATTGAGCATCATAGATCTTCACCCTACCATCCTCAGGCCAACGGTGTGGTGGAAGCAGCTAACAAGTCTATTAAGAAAATACTTTCCAAGACCATCGCTGGTTATCATGATTGGGCTGATAAGTTACCATTCGCACTGTGGGGGTACCAAACAAGCATCAGGACTCCTACAAGTCAAACCCCTTTCTCTTTGGTTTATGCCATGGAAGCAGTCCTACAAGTTGAAATTGAGATGAAGTCTCTTCGGGTTTCACTCGAGTCCGAACTAGAAGAGACCGAGTGGACAAGAGCAAGGTTTGAATAATTGAATACCAAGGACGAGCAATGCCTAAAAGCCTTAGACAACCTCTAAATGTATTAGTACAGCATGGCAAGGGCTTATAATAGCTGGGTCAAGCGTTATAAATATCTCTTGAAAGCCGGTGACTTGGTTTTAAAGCAAGTTAAGCCTACCAACACTGATTCAAAGGGGAAGTTTCAGCCAAATTAGGAAGGACCTTATATGATTAAGAAAGTTCTCGGTAAAGGTAGAATGAATATCATGGATATGGATGGTAATGAGTTCACGAACCCCATCAATTAGGAATGTTTTAAGCATTACCATTTCTAAATCAAAAGAATCAAATCCAGAAAAGTGGCACATAAAATAAAAAAATCACCCGGCGAGTGGTCCTCTACTGCTCGGGCAAAAATTAGGGTGTATCTCACTCTTTAGTATTCTACAAACCATTCAGGGAAAAGTTAGGGTGCAAGAATAGCTCGTTAGACTAAAAATCTGAAAAGGATGGTCTAGGAAAAAATTAGGGTAAAAGTGAGCCACGAGAGTTTATTGGCTAGAAAATCTTCATAGGCTAGTTAACATCATAGTTTGAGTTGGTAGAAATGGTTATCATCATTATGTACTCAGGCTTAATTCACTTAGTGGAAATGTCACTTTTACTGAGCTCTTATGTTTGTCTACAAATGAAGATATTGGGCTCTAATGGCAATATGTTGCAGATATGTTGAATTTGGGATGACATTAAATTTAAGTACTTACACCACCAAATAAATAATAATAATAATAAAATATATAATGACAAAGATCCATAAATTCTGATAGGCTAAAAACATCCACGTCTATGCAAAAGCCAGAATGTCCGCTGGATTGAAAATCCAGAAAGGGCGGTTTGGGCAAAAGTTAGGACATAAAAGCAAAAGATAAATAAAAGTTTGATGGGCCCAACACAATGTTTGGGTCTACGCAAAAGTAAAGACAAATGAAAATAAAGATAGTGATCATCATTAACCACTCAGAGGGGCCTGCGCCCTCATCATCATCATCATCATCATCATCATAGTTGAAATCATAAGCTTAGGCCATCTTCTCCTCTGCTGTTAAAGGATAAGGCTCAAGTCCTTCCTGCCTGTCCCTCCACTCAAACCATAAATACTGGCGCTACGGACTGTTCCACACCCTTCGAACTTGGCAAAGCCATCCTTAGTAGAATCCATTAGTAGTGATGCCACCCAATCGATCATAATCCAGAGTGTCATATCTCACTCGGCATGCCCAAACTTCTCTAGCATGATAAAGAAGATTGGCCGAGAATGGCCTAGGTGCGAATTCATCCATATAAAGTGGGACTCCCTGTCATCGTCCTCACTGCCGATAGAGGCGATAAGGTGATTAATGCACAAACTGCCATAACCCTGTAAACCAAACTTTGTCACCTCTAGTATCCACTAGAAGATCAGTGATCCCCCACCAACGGCAAACCCAATGAATGTTTGTATCAGTGTATCCCTCTCTGATCTCCATCCAAGCATCAAATGTTAGGGTCTCATGATTAGTAAAGACACGAGTCCTCCTAAGGTAATTCCTAGGCTGATACCTTCTTGAATTGCCTCGAGGATCCTAAATGAAGGCTAGCTTCTCCAAGAGCCAAACCTGCACATCAGATTATGTTTCAGATTCATATTCAAATTCAGTTTCAGTTTTAGATTCTGTTTCAAATTCAGATCAGTTTTAGATTCAATTTTAGTTTTAGTTTCAGATTCAGTTTTAGTTTTAGTTTTAGATTCAGATTCAGTTTCAGATTTAGATTTAGTTTCAATTTTAGTTTTAGATTCAGTTTCAAATTTAGTTTCAGTTTCAGATTCAGTTTTGGATTTAGATTCAGATACGGGTTCCATTTCCAATTCAGAATTTAGTTAGAGGAATACCTATAGTATGGAGAAGTGATCCTCGATGATGTTAGGATTGCTGTTAGCCCTATCCGGATGAAGTAGGGTTTTAGCTAACCCTATGAACAATGGAGAAATACCCTTTGAGGTAGGTCTAATGATTGAAACCAGTCAAAATGGCGCAGTAGTGCTGACTCCACAAATGAACTTAGCCATGAGTACCAAAGCCACCATAAAGGGAAAAGAAATGTGCAATCTAGGGGCAGCTATGCACCTATTGAGCACCCTGCTAAGATCAAACCCCGATGATCTAGGAATCTATGAAAGGAATATAGTAGGGGCATCTAGCCTGCATAACCCGATCAATCGTTCCTCGGCCCGAAATGCATATCCAACATAGCAAATCGCTTCTTGTGAGAGCAAGTCACTACAAGAATAGCATGAAACTCCTCCACCATCAGACATAGCTCAAAATTCAAGAAGCAGAACATGTGATCCATCGACTCCTTATAAGAGAATGACGCATGAAGGAAGGCCATATTCACTAGCCTGCTAGCAATGTATCGGAGCCCCGCCAGTCCAAAGACCTCCAGCCTATCCCAATCAGAGCTCTCAAAAGTGTGCAAGAAGTGCCTCAACCAAGCATTGTATGTCGCCAATAATGATCTCTATCTACTAATTGCCTGACAAATAACATCTCACTATTGTTAATTTGAATGGTTGTAGAAGATTAATCGGTTTGTTCCTAGTCAAGCATCTACCGTACCTAGCATCCGTCTAGCTACTAAGCAAAACAATCAACAGCTCAATCAAGTAAGCAATCAATCAACACACCAAAATAAGCGACCAAAGCATCAGGTCATCAATGTATCAGATAAGCACCAAATGCGGTAAAAGTATTAAAATAAAGCAAGATAAGTGAGTAGTCATCAAGTCTGATCTCTTCACTCGACCCAAAAATAAGCGCTGATGTCATTGTCCACCTCCTTATGGGAAGGAGACATAGGCATCCATACGATATCTGGCACTGGTGGAAGGACCACCCCCGTAAGCTGCACTATAGAAGCATCCAGCATGTCGAATGAATATCTAATGGGCCCAATGGACCTCATATCAACAAATATGTCCGCTCCTTGCATACTCATAGTCTTGAAACTGGGCTTGAAGTTGGTCTCTCTGGCTCTCCACCCCATGAAGGCAATCTTGTAGGCTCTCCATATCTCGGGACATGCTGGTGAATTGTGCCTCATTCTGTGCTCTCTAGTTCTGGTAGCCGACTATCTGACTCTGATAATCTGCTAGCTCGTGCTCGACCCTCATTCGCTTCTCATGCTCTACACCGTATCTATCTTACTCCATGGTAACAAAAGCCTGCAAGGGTGGACAATCGAGGAAAAATTAGCCTGATAAGTCATGCATTCATTCATTCATTCATGCATAACTCTAACAAATGTTTTGTATATCCTTTCTCTACTTATTGCAGGTAAGAAGATAAAGACATTACCCAGCTTATAGAATCCTGAGCAAGTAGCAGGTCTCTCATGCCATAATATCCTGAAGCCATACGCTCGATCTAAAAATGGGTACTTATATGATCAAACATAGAAGCAGAACCAACCGATCAACACAGTCGGACATCAGCTAGCAAAGACTAGTAAAGTGTATGGGTTTGGCATTCTTACATGTGTAGTGTCCTATAGAGCATGGTACAGGGGCACTCTTGACTCCCTAATAGGTTTCTCCTCTTGAAATCTCGATCGACACATTAGTGAGAATGAAGTCTCCAACTGGTTCATCATGACCTTGTTGACTTTCCCTAGTGTGGGGCCACCTGAGTAGGCAAAACTAGCTCTATGGAAAATGTCTCAAGGTTCGTAGTGTATCACTGAGAAGGCTCTCCAGGTCCCTCAGTGTTGGCAGCGGGTCCACCTCTATTCTTCTTGCGACTACCCTGAAATCATAAAAAGGAAACATGGCACTAGATAAGCAAGGTGGGTCAGAAATCACAAAAAAATATATGAAGTAAGTTTGTGAAGTATTTAAGGAATATACCCTCCTCTGTTGCCCCTATTAAAGGACGGTCGGATCAAAGCTCGAGTTGACATCTCTAGTGTTGTCGTGCCTCGCAGCGTCTCCTACTCCATCATTCTATAAGGGAGGCTCATCATCATCATCATCACCACTGTCGAACCCCTTGCTACCCTCAGTCATAACATCATCATCACCAAATTTGAAATTCTAAGGAATGTCAGCCCTTATCTTCCTCAGGTAGTCTAGAATGAGGTGCCTATAATGATCAGTGTAATCTCGGATAACCAAAGGCACCCTATAGCTGTCACCATCCAAAAACTGATCTCATGAGCCAGTAGGCATAAGATGAGGCCAGAAAGCCCCAACCGGCATGTTAGGGGGAACCCTCCTCTGAGCTATAGTACTTGTCCTCCACGGGCAAACCCGCTCCCCAAAATGCCACTCTTGGGAGAAGGGGCACTCCAGAACAAACTGACATCCATCCACCGTGCACCAGACATTCTTGACTTGACTATAATAGGCTAATTTCTTTCATGGTTTGGTAATAAATGGAAAGAAACGTTACAATAAATCACTATAAGTATCTTATCGTTTGTCCATACAGTTTTGAACTAGTGGGTAAAAGTGCACAGGAATTAATGTTACCCAATGGCATCTAAGCTACCGCAAATACTACTAATACTATAAGTGCACATCCATTATCTCCATATCAGTCCACCCGCACATCCAGCAAGCGATAGCATATAATCCCGGTGGCGGTCGTGTGTCAAGCTCAAGATAGGGGACTATCAGGTGCTTGAATGCCCATATCTGCAAAAGCATGAAAATGATATAAGATCAATAAGCTCAATAAGCATTTTAGTAAATATCAAGGATAGAGCTGCTCACCAAAATTCATAGCTGTGAAGGCTTGATTGCATTGGCCCCCCCTCGAGCCAAGCAATCAAGCACACAGTATATCTGCCCAAGGATGGCTCTTGGCTAGT
Source organism: Euphorbia pulcherrima (assembly GCA_947683365.1). Classification (NCBI taxonomy): domain Eukaryota; kingdom Viridiplantae; phylum Streptophyta; class Magnoliopsida; order Malpighiales; family Euphorbiaceae; genus Euphorbia; species Euphorbia pulcherrima. Next base: position 25,662,107 of record CANTUS010000009.1, read on the forward strand.
TCCATCTCTTGAAGTCAGTCAGGTTCACTAGGATACATAGCAACCCAAGAGTAACTCAGCTTGAAGAGGAGGGAAAGAAGAGGCATGTCAGCAATGTCAAGAGGAATGACTGCAAGTACTGATGAAAGCGATCCCCACTGATGTTAGTATACTTAATCCAATATTTATGTAGCTGACTGTATCTCACCACACCATCACCTAATACTGTAATCCTAGGCAAGCTTGCTATCCGAGCAAGGACAGCCTGCTCTGTGCTAAACCACTCTAAATAAAAGTCAAATTGTATGACTCAGCCCTCCCAAGGAAACTCGATCGTAGCAACTATATTTGATATGGTAATCATCATCTCCCCCACCGGCAAATGAAAAGTGTGTGGTCTCACTCTAGCGCTTGACACAAAAAGCTAAGATGGTAGGGCTCATTGGCCGACTATTCGTCGGCAATGCATCCAACATCCGGTCTAATCCCAAGTTCCAAATAGCCTAAACAAGTAATTCGTCATGCAGCACCATAGCTTGAGTCTTGATGTCACTCCACTAATCTGCACACCATTGAAGCGACACCCATGGTTTGACTTTAGTCGGCTACAAAATAAAATCTAATGACAAATTTTTATTGGTTAAAGTTTGTAAAATCGAAAAAAGTTCAAATTTCAGCATTAAGATAGCCTCAAATGCAAAATTCAACCCCAAAATTGGAATCAGCATAAAAAATGGAGCAGGAATGCATTATCTAAAAATTTTTTTGGGCTTCCCTGGTGGGTGGCTCCTGTCACCGGCCATCGGAGCTGTCGTCAGCAGCTAGACGCCCCGATGGCAGGTGGGACACCGCAACGACCTTGTCTGGGGTGTCGGCGTAGCTTCTCACTGGCCATTGTAGCATCTCACCACTCTGGCCGACGCTAGTGACCGGATTTTTTCCTAAAATCCAAAAAATCCCATTTTGCCCCTTTCGACTCATTCAACCCAAAATCTGACAAAATCAGTTCCAAGACCACCGATTTATCTATCCTACATGCATTGTTGGGTTCATAGGATAAAAATGGTTTTTTCCAAGTAAAATTACGTAAGACTCGAGTTTTGTTAGTTTACCTAGCGTACATAAGCGTGTTCCCATTGTTGGGCAAACATTCGGATTTGAGAGGTTGGTGTATAACCCATGTAAGTATCGGTATCTCGAAGGTCACACGCCCAAGGGACCGGGCACACCCATAGTCCGTGTCGCCCTTCCGGAAGTGCATTGTGAAGAATCGCATAAGGCTTCCTATCTCCTCTCTTGGCATACATTTTTGTCTAGGATGTGGAAGTGTGAATTGAGAAAGAAGAAGAAGTAATGGATATATAATGGAAAAGGAGAAAGTAATATATTCCTTTTTATCACTTAATACTTTGGCATATTCTTTGGAATATTCTTTGGAATATTCTTTTTAGTACAAGGGGCAAAACTCTCTGATCGATTATTTCTTTCTGACTCCCAGATATCACTAATCTCAGTTACTTAATATTCCACATTTTTATTTTTAGTTGAAGGGGCAAAAATTTTTGTCTCGACAAAATCAATTAAGCAATAAAAAGTGGACATATTTATCACATGCTAACTTCTCAAATTTTATTCTTGACTGGTCTATTGATGGCAACCCTAGTAAATAATCGATTCGAGAATGTAAAAATCAAAATTTCTATAATGGAGCAGTGTAATGCAATTCGACTGGGTGTTCAATCCTCAGTTATTTTATAGTGATGTAAGGCAAACAGTAGTCAGTATCAAAATTTCTGTAATGGAGCGACACACTGCCATTCGACTGGGCATTCAATCCTCAGTTATGTTATGGTGATATAAGGCAACTAGCAGTTCGCATCAAAATTTCTAAGTCAGAGTTTTCTACCTCTGATAGGTCCGTTGATGATGCGTCCCCCGACCATCCGTAGAAAATCGACTTGAGGCTCCTTTATCTCAAGTATAACCTCCTGGCCCTCGCTCTTTCATGAAATCACATTTGTCCCGTCAAATGACAATTTAACGAGGGGTAGCCTGTGAGAACGGGCTTTTTGGTGACCCACGGAATGATCAGGATGCTTTGCTCTGACCTAATTTTAGGCCTGTTGTTCTATTATTTTAGAATTGAATTGCGTTTGGCAAATATTCTCGTGACGAGATAAGGTCTTTAGTCCCATCGTTTCCCCTGGCAGGTTAATTAAGTTCTTAAATTAAAAATGTTAAAAAATAATAATAAATAAATAAATAAATAAACTAATAATAATAAAATTACCTTCATGCCCTCAGCGCCGCCGCCGCTGGAGTGCCGAGATGCTCCGGGGGGTGGCTATGAGCGGGCGTCCTTTTTCTGCCATAACTTGGGTGAGAGGCGGGGAGGGAGGAAACAAAGTGCGCTATGAAGCAAACCGAAGGATTGATCCTCATTTTTAGCGTGATGAAAAGATAGACTGATAAAATCGATGTTGTTGTTGAATTTTAGTTCAATTTAGATGTTAAGAGATATGAGACTTGAAATCCCGCATTTTAAGACAGAATTGCCACCCGGTTTAGCTCTATCGGGAATTTGGGTACGATATTCCCATCAGGTGGTTGGATCGTACCTTAAAACATAGATTCCAAGTTTAGATGATGTTGCTTACTTTTCATTTATTAAATCAAAACGTTTACATTTTAATAAGCGCGACTTTAGTTCTTATGCGATTTAAATCCAATTAATCTTTAGAGTTTTTGGTTTATATAGCCATACATCACACAAAATCAATAAATAAAGCAAATAATTTAATCATTACATGGCTTTACAAATACCTATACATTTTTTCTAATGAGGGAAAATAAATAAGGCGGATAAATAAATATAAGGGCAAAACCGGGTCCTAATCGAACTTACCAAAATGAACCCGACTCCAAACGAGACAAAATATTCACGAATAGCGACAAATAATTTATAAATAAATAAATGCAGAAATAAAGCAAACATGGGAGAAAAACATATTTTTGGATTTTTCAGAACTAAAAACATAATATTTTGGGTATTTATTAATTATCTAAACAAACTAATAATTAAATAAATAAGCTAAAAAACTTTAAATTAATTAAGGTATATTACAAAATATTTTTGGGATTTTATATTAGGATAAAAAGATTTATTAAGGATTTATTTGGTGAAAAAACCATTTTAAGCCATTTAAATAATCATTTAACCAATTAAATAATTAATAAAATCAAACAAACAGAGTAAAAATTATTTTTTTTAGATCTAGATTATTTATGATTTTTAATGAATTTTTTTGGGTGTTAAACAGGGTTAAAAATGCATTAAAATGATAAAACAGGGCAAGAAACGCAAAATAAAACATTCAGGGACCATTTGGGCATTTTTTGCCAGTAGGCCGACTCAGTGAGGTGGTAGGCTGACTCACTAAGTCGACCTAGGCGCTACTCAAGCGGCCTGCTGCCCACTAAAGTGGCCAATTGGAAAAAATGCCTAAACGGACGAAAATCGGCGTTTTTACACTCGAAAACTCAAGATTATTGACGTTTTAAATCATTTCCCACATTATTTCAGTAGATTTGGACTTAAAACAACGAGATAACTTTGATTTTTTGAATCAAGGGGAAGAAACCCAAAAGTACTAGTGAAAAGGTGGTTGGCGGCTTGAGCGACGAGTAGGCCGACTGAGCGACATGGCAGGCTGAATCACTGAGTCGGCCAGCCGTGTCACTTAGGCAGCCTACCGATCGCCGAAGTGGTTAGCCAAAATCTCACTAGAAAATGACAAAAATGCCAAAAACAAAGGCTAAATGCCCAAAAATCAGGCAACAACACAACAAAAAGCAAGAAATAACTTAAGAAAATAGATTGGAACTCAGCAATTACCTTTAAGCTATGAATCCACCCTCAAGACTTGGATCAACCTTTGGCGAGCTTTTTTGACGATTTTGGTGACGGACACCGACGAACAGTGACGAATTTAGCGACATAAATAGAAAGGGATTCAGTGATTTTGAGAAAAGTCTCTAAATCCTAGTTAAAATCGATTTTATCTTGAGTTTAAATCGATTTTTAGTTGTTTAAAACTAAAAGATCTAGCCCAATAATATTTAGAAACCTAAAATAATGTATATTAATTTGGATTTCACCATATTATTAAGCTTTCTCTCTCTAGAAACTAAGAACCCTAAAAATGTTGATTTTAATTTTCAAAATGGCAAAAGTCCCTAAATCTTGTGATTTTGGGGGTTTACATAGACTTGAATCAGGGAAAATAATGCATTTGGTCCCTTAAAATCATGGATTTGTGGAAAAAACCAATAAAAATTCGAATTTTTGACAGAAAAAATCCCAGAATGTGCAAGGTCAGTCCACGAAACAAGGCTGCAACAGTGACACGGCAGACCGCATCACTGGCGCAGCTGGCAGCGTCAGATGACATGGCCAGATCTAGTTCAAATAGATTTTTTAATTAAAAAAGGGAAACTTTGAAAATTCATAACTTTCACCACAATTATTTGATTCAAGCGATTGTTGACATTTAGGAAACCTCAAAGAGTGTAGAATCTAGGAAAAATAATGGGACTTTCTAAAAATGCTCGAAATTTATTGAAAATTGCAAAACAAATTACTGCACTCGAGAGAAAGATAAATGTTCATTTTTAAATTCAATTTTAATTATTTTTAATGACTTTAATTGGGGTTAAAGGTCTAAAATCGTCAAAAGGAACTTTCCAAATGTGATTCAAACCCAAAGGATAGAACAACTGGTCCTATAAAAGGTCAGAGCAAAACATCATCATCATTCTGCGGGTCACCAAAAAGCCTGTGCTCATAGGCTGCCCCTCATGAGATTATCGGTTGATGGGTCAAATGTTATCTTACAAAATAGCAAGGGATAGAAGGTTATACCTGAGATGTGGATTCTTGAATCGGTTGTCTACTGCGGTTGCTATCAGTAGACCTATTAAGAACAAAATTCTGACTTGGAAATTATTGGATTAGTATCACCTTCGTTGCCTCTTTAACAGATTTAAGATGGATTGTTGGTCGCTTTAAAAAATAAAAAGGAGAAGGGAATCCTTGAGTCGGTTGTCTACGAACAGTTTAGGGATGCACCATCAACGGACCTATCAAGAAATTTTGAAATATTTAGCAGTCATTGTGAGTTATGTTTTTGTTGCTTAATTGATTTTATTGAAATAAAAAATTTTGCCCCTTCAATTAAGCAATAGATTAGAAGTAAGAAATATAAATTGAGTTAGAAATTCTCGGGTATCCAAAGAAGTTTGTTGCTTAATCGGTCTTTGAAATTACAAAGAGGTGACCCTAAAGGATCAAAGGCTGCATTGAGGTGCCCCTGAAGGATTGAAAACTGCATCAAGGTGCCCCTGAATGATTGAAAGCTACATCATGGTGCCCGAAAGGATTGAAATTTGCATAGTGGTGCCCTTAGATGATTGAAAGCTGCATAGTGGTGCCCCGACAGGATTGAAATTTGGATAGCAGTTCCCCTAGATGATTGAAAGCTGCATAGAGGTTCCCTAAAAGGATTGAAATTTGCATAGCGGTGCCCTAAAGGGATTGAAATTTGCATAGTAGTGCCCCTAGATGATTGAAAGTTGCATAATTGTGCCCCTGAATGATTGAAAGCTATATAGCGGTGCCCCTAGATGATTGAAATTTACATAGCGGTGCCCCCAGATGATTGAAAGCTATATAACGGTACCCCTAGATGATTGAAAGCTATATAGCGGTGCCCTTAGATGATTAAAAGCTGCATACCAGTGCCCTTAGATGATTGAAAGCTGCATAGTGGTGCCCCTAGATGATTACATCGAGGTTCCCCTAGGCATTTGTACAAAGGTGCCCCTGGGAGAAAATCTGAGTTCTGATTTTAGGATATATCAGGTTGGTTGTCTACCAAGATTTCCACATAGTGTACCTGTCAAGAAAGTTTTAAAGCATTAGTTAATGAGAAAAGTTGCATTTTTATTTCTTAATTGATTTTGTGAAACAAAAATATTTTTGCCCTTCAATTAAGTAATAAAAATGAAAGAATGAAACATAAATTGAGTTGAGATTTTTGGGAGTCTAGAGAAGCTGCCATGGCTGAACTCTGAGACTAGCTATTGTACCCCTGGGAGAAACTTTGTCTTTGAATGTAGGATAGAAAAAATTTTTGAGATGCCCTTTGATACGGGTGCTTGCTTCAGGGTCAAGCTTATAGCTCACGAATACTTTTCTTTGCCTTATGTCATGTAGAATTCAATATAGAATAATAGAAAGGACATTTATGAATATTATGCATGGATGTGTGAGCGTATAAGATGCTTGGACTGATCATCTTTGAGGTGAGTGGTCGGTTTTGCTTAGTTCTGTTGCTTGCTAGGAGATAGAACATATGGAATCGCATTAACATACAAATCAGATGAGTATATCCCTGGTAGATTGCGTGCAGATTAGGTGGGTATATCCCTGGTGGAGGACTAGGGATTTGCGGCCTATACGCGAGGCCTGTGGCCAGATATTGAGGTAGAGAATTGTCATTTTCTACACACACTTTCACTTGGTGCCCAAAGGGGGTGAGACAGTTGTATAAACCATTATTGAATTGAGCGTATCAGAGACAAGTAGGAGCATGAAGTGAAGTTTGAGATTCTGGATGACGAACGGCTGGATGCTATCACTACTGATAAATTCTACCAAGGATGACTTTAGAAGATTCAGACTTTATAGACTTGAGACGCTCGACCACGGTCTAGATTAGAGTAGACATGCATAGAGGATGGAACTGAGCCTTTTGAGTCTATCAGATTGTAGAAGATATTCACTATGGTGATGATGATAAAAATGCCGGTATCTCGATGTGATTGATGGTTGTCATTTACCTTCATTATTTGTCTTAATTTTTGAATAGACCTGAACATTGAGAAGGGCCTATCAGACTTTGATCATTTCCCTTTTATGTCCAAATTTTTGCCTAGACAGCCCTTTTTGGGTTTTCAATCCAACGAACTTTCCGGCTTTTGCATAGACCTAGATGTTTTCAATCTATCAAAATTTTTGCCATTTAACTTTTGTTTTTTTTGTATTTTGAGGAATTGGGTTGACTGCACGAAACCCCAAGTTTGACTTACTAGCCACATTTTGCCTTTTGGGCCCATAAATTCATTCAAGAACAAACATAAAGGATTCGGTAAAATGCGATTTTCCATTAAATGAAGTAAGTTTGAGTATATAACGACGATAACCATTTCTATTGACCCAAACTCTGGTGTTAACTAGCCTATGAAGGTTTTCTAGCCAACACACTCTCTTAGCTCACTTTAACTTGAATTTTTCTTAGACCACCATTTTAGGGTTTTCAGTCTAACGGGTTATCTTGCACCCTGACTTTTGCCTGATCGACTTGTAGAATACTGATCAGCAAGACATACCCTAATTTTTGTCCAAACAGTAGAAGACTACAAGCCGGGTGATTGATTCATATATATTTTTTATGTGCCACTTTTCTGGATTTGATTCTTTTTAGTTAGATAAGATAATGCTTCAGCCTGCTTTGTTAGGTAGGGTTTATAGATTTGTTACTGTCTACAATCATGCTCCTAGTACTGAGTACATTTTTTATTACATAAGATCTTTCACAATTCAGACTAAAATTCCCCCTTGGGTCAATGGGGGAAAGCTTCGCTTGCTTTGGAATTAAATCTTTGGCCTTTGATGGGAACTTTTTAATGCTTGGTAGGGTTATTGTATGCTCTTACTATGCATTGCTAGTGCATCTGAGTGATTGTTTAAGCTATTTGAGCTACACCTGAGTCCATGGTGGTCCCTTTGAGCTGGGTTCAATGTGACTCTCAAGGATTTCATCTTGGCATTGGTTGGTAGCATGACATCTAATTCATAGACAAAGGAGAGAGGTGTTCAGTTTGCGAGAATTCTGACATTTGATTGACATCTTCGAAGGGTGAATGGCGGCCCATCATCTCAATCTTTAATCTTTGTGGTAGTCTTGGAAATGAACTTCTTGATAAGCTGGCTTGCGGCTTCAATTGCCCCATTACCTCATGGCCTACACCATAAGGACCTGGGGTGCTCAAACCCAAATTTATCGATCAATCAGGGGTTCCCCCTTAGACTAAAACCCCAGTAACCAAGATGATATGATTAGGTAGGGTACGCCGAGTAAAGATACATTTCTCGATGAAATTGGCCATCTTCTTGGCAGTGATGTTGGAGAAAGACTCAGGTTTCCCCTATTTTGAGAAGTAACCTGCCCCTACGATGATGAAGCAATGTTCATTTATTGATGAGGATCTAATCTCCCTGATCATATGTGTCCCCCTCACTGAGAATGGTCAGTGAGGAGAGGAATGGGGAAGGTTAGGAATTGGAAGGTATAGGATATGAGTAAGAATCAATGGTGTATTGGGGGTGGGAAATTTGAGAATAGGTGGGCAAAGAAAAGGTAAGCCTTAATTTTGTCAGAGGTAATTTGGCGAAGCTCCTTCTTCGTAGTCAGGTGATGCTTCTTCGGTATTTTAAACATAAGAATGCATATAGTGGCATACAATGAACTGATTGATGAATTGAACCTATCCGAGGAAGAAGTGAGCTTCTTTTTCTATTTTAGGCGTGAAGATGTAACGCTGGTAACCTGACAATGAACCCTGGGTATGTCTAGGTATGACTAGGTGAAAGCGTTTTCTTTTATCTTTTATCCCTTTATCTTTCTCAGCGACTATGATGATATTAGGTAACCAGGTTAGGTATTCGACAACTTCAAATACTTTGCTTTGATCGACTAGGAAACCTCTGTTTCAATAATTTTTGGAACCTAAAGAGATTCTTGATGATTTCAACCTTTTGGTCCCTTTGGGACTCAATTAGCGGAGCTGCTACTTGACTAGATAGAACTTCAGAGCGGTCATAGTACAAGGCTGTGTGATATGACGACCACCCCTAGGCATGTCTAGGTATGACTAGGCGAAAGTGTTATCAAGATCTTTAAGCACTTGTTATCTCTCATTTTCTTTTAGAGGTTAGGTCATTAGAAAATGGTTATCATTTGAGGTTATCATCTGTACTCAAATTTATTTCATTTAAAGAAATGTTATGAATAATGAACACATTATGCTTACGATAAAATGAATGCATGGACCCATCGGGCAAAACATCGAGCAGATAAGCGAAAAGGGAGTCTTTGATTGAATAAAATTGCCTTAAAGGTAGAGTTGCTCACACCTAAATACTAGTAAAAGAAAATTACATCATAAGATAGTCGTCCTCCACAAGCAGAGGGTCTTAATTAGTGGAGCTAGTAGATTAGGCATCCTCGGTAGCTTCTATCGGTATATCGTCCAGGAAGAGATCTATAACTTTCACTTGTTTGGCTGATGACTTGTCTCCTTTATTTGCTAAAGACCTCGCGATATCCTTGTTAGCTTTGGTGATAGAATATCAACAGTATCAAATGTACTGGATAAGACCATGGCCAACACAACTTCCTTGAGGAGACTTGAATTGATCGCACCAACCTCACCATCTGAGCTCGGTGATGGTTTCTCCTCAATATTGGTTTTCCTCATTGGCCGATCCATCTTTCCTTCCCTTACAAAGCTGGAGATAGTAACAGCTAAAGCTCTACATTGGTTGGTTTGATATCCCTTTTGCATGTGGTATTTGCAATAGTTTGCTTTTTCTTTGAGGGTTTAGGGCCTATACTCTTGGAGATGATAAAGCTTGCCGGCTTTATGCATTTTGGCAAATATCACACTGAATGGTAACTTCCAAGGGGAAATGAAGGGATTTCGATTGAGTGCACTGTAAGGAGTTTTCTAAACAGCTAAAACCTCCTGTTAAGCCACCACTTGAACTGCGAGTGTTTCCTCCTTGATCAGGATAGAAATAACTTTGGAAGTTCCAGAATTGTGGCTCTTGTTAAACCATGGTTTGTTGTTCAGCTTGTTAGCTTTCTCTTTCTCTTCACGATGCTCAATTTTCTCATCTTTCTCAAAAACCTTCTGATAAGATTCAAAAGAGTCGGTTTCCATTTCCTTAAGGAGAACAGGGAGATCCCCGTCGAGTAGCTTTGGGATCATCTCCTTCAAATTGAGCTTCTATTTTAATAGAACTTGAGTGGCCATCCACCTATTAAAGTATGACTTAAAGGGTTTGCCTTGCTTTTGCTTAATGGCCTCAAGATGCTGGATAGTCATCTCCATAGTGGAATTGAAACCATTGTAACCAATCAGAGCTTTGGAAAGGAGCTTCCAATCTTAGATTATCGACTCAGGGAGGGTATTATACCATTCAAGCGCTAGCCCTAATAGAGTACATAGAAATAACTTAGAAAGAACTTTATCCCTGATTTTTTGAACACGCATAATCTGCTTGTACATCACTATGTGGGATTTGAGAGGTCCCTTACAAGAGTAGGCTTCCATTATGGGCATTGAAAAGTTCTTGGGGACCCAATCTTTGTCCCTTACTTCTTCCTTCTCTTCATTCTTATTCAGAAGCTTCTTCAAGAATGCCATAATTTTAGGTATCATGCCCTGAGGCTGTGTGACCTGGTTGATTGGTGTCCCACCCGAAGACTGTATAACCTGGTTGTTGTGCATTGAGGTGGCTCCGAATTGAAATGGTGGACGAGGATCTGGAATCTCAATCTAAGGGAGAGCAAAGGGGTTTTGAAGGTAATTCGTCCCCCTTGGAGAGATCATAAATGAGGAGGCAATGGCACAAAAGGTGTTGGTGATGTTGGAGAGATGACAAAACCACTAGAGGGAACGACCATTTGTGGGATAAAACCCCCTGAGAAATTGGGGAATATATGAGCCTGATTGGTAGGTCTCGAGGGTATTGGAGGAGGAAAAGCAAACGCCAGCGGTTTAAAAGATAGGGGAGACTGAATTAAGGTCTAACTTAACTGAAACTAACTCAGTCGGACAAGCGGTAGAGATGGAGCTGAAAATTGATGTTAAACAGGGGGAGCTTGATTGGAGCCATTCTGAATGATCTTTACCTATCTGTGAGCTGACAACCTTCTCCCAACCCTTACCCATATAAGAGGTGAGGGTGAGGGAAAAAAAAGCGCTGTTAAGCAAGCCGGAAGGATTGATCCTCATTTTAACGTGATGAAAAGACAGACTGATAAAAATGATGTTGATGTTGAATTTAGATCCAGTTTGAGGGCTAAAAAGATATGAGACTTGAAACCCCATAATTTAAGACAGAGTCACCACCTGGTTTAGCTCTACCAGGAATTTGGGTACGATATTCCCATCGAGTGATTAGATCATACCTTAAAATAGAGATTCCGAGTTCAGATGATATTGCGTACTTTTCATTTATTAAATCAAAACATTTACATTTTAATAAACGTGTATTTAGTTCTTATGCGATTTAAATCCGGTTAATTTTTAGAGTTTTTAGTTTATATAGCCATACATCACACGAAAGCAATAAATAAAGCAAGTAAATAAATTATTACAAGGCTTTACAAATAATTATACATTTTTTCTAATGTGGGAAAAGTAAAAGAACGGATAAATAGAGCAAAGAGAGACCGAAATCGGGCCTCAACCGAACTTACCAATACCAAAATGGCTCGAAACACGATAAATAAATCATAAATAATCACAAATAATGCACAAATAATAAAAGGCAGAAAAGCAAATTTTATTACGGAGAAAAACATTTTTTGGGAATTTTTAGAGTTAAAAGGCATTTTTTAGGCATTTAGTGGCTATTTAATCAATTCAAATGACAAATAAATGAAATAAACCAGATTAAAATTAAATTAAATATTCATAGATTATTTAAGATTTTTAGAAAATATTTTGGGCTAAAATCAGGGTAAAAAATGCAAGAAAATAGCAAAAAAGGCTTAAAATCAAATTTTGACGGTCAAAGCTATGGCGACAGCTTTGACCGTCATTGCCATAGCCTTCACCGCTATAGTGACAGTGGTGGAGGCTATGGTGATAGTGGTCAAGGCTATCACTATAGCCTTGGACGTTGAGATTTGTTTTTAAGAGGGATTCGGTATTTTTGCATCCATAGACCCAAAATCATCAAAGCTTTAAGTCGTAATCAGCTATATTTTAACATATCTACACTTAAAACACTCAAATAATCTTGATTCAATGGATTTGGGTATGAAAATACCCAAAAATTGAAAGAAATACGGGACCTCGGTAGGGGTGGAGTTCACCTCTGTAACTATAGCCTTCAACGCTGTAAGAGTAGCAGTCAAGGCTAAAGGTATAGAGGTGAAGGCCATCCCTATAGAGGTCAGGTTATTTTCTGATAGTTTTCCAAGAAAACTATATGAAAACAAAAAACAACAACAACAACACTTAATTAAATGAAGTAAATAATCAAGGCAACACAGTTTTTTTACCTCTAGGCCGCAAATCCATCTTTGAAGACTTGAATCAACCCTTTGAGAGATCCCTATGATGACTTCGGGATAAAAATCGTCAGAATCAGTGATGAAAACTGTGACAGAATAGTGACGGAATATTTAGGTAGTATTTTGAGAAACGTCTCTAAAAACCTATTTAATCCGTATTAACCTATGATTTCTAATTGATTTTAGTGTTTAAGCTATGAGATTAAGCCTAAGAACAACTAAGAATCAAGACTATGATAGATTAAACCTGGATTCTATGCCTTTCTTAAGCTTTCTATCTCTAGTTCCTCATTTTTTAACTCTTGTTCTTATTTTTTCTCTCAAAACTCAGATGATCATTCTCATTTCTAGAGAAAAAGCCTCTAATCTCTCTCCTAGATGGGATTAAATACTCCCACACTCAAAAATATACCAACTTGGATGAATTTTTAGGGAAAATACATGGCCCAATCGAGAGGAGAGAGAGGTAATGAAGTGGCATGACCTATATCAAGCCATGCCAAGGTGGCCGCCATCTACGTGATGGCCACCGCCATCATCGCAGCGGTCATCGCCATAAATGAGGAGATGGCCTCCACCATAGTGGGGTTACCACCCCTGGCTAGTAGGGCACGATGGGGGCGAAGTCTGTTGCTGCCATGAGCAGTGGCAATGACGGCCGGCGAAGTCGGACCATAAAAAAGATGCAAGAAAAAGAAAAAAATACACTTTTGAAATGAAACAGGTGGTTAAAAGGCAGTTAAAATAGGATTAGGTGTACTTAAGTCTAAAAGTCATCCAAGGGAATGTCTCTAAATGCAATTAGAATCCCGACAAAAATAAATTGCTAGAACCGTGCAAGGTCAGAGCAAAAAGTCATCATCGTTCCAAGGCAACACCAAAAAGCCCATGCTCACAGGCTACCCCTCAGGAGATTACCACTTGGCGGGCCAAATGTGATCTCATGAAAGAGCAAGGGATAAAAGGTTATACCTGAGCTGCGAATTCCTAAGCTAATTGTCTACTAGGATTGCTATCAACAGATCTTTTAGGAAGAATAAAACAGGGATAAAGGGAATCCTTTAAATGGTTGTCTACGGATGATACAGGGACGTATCATAAACCAACCAGTCGAGGATAGAAAATTCTTTGAGTTGGTTGTCCACAAATGATACAGAGATGCATCATCAACGGACCTCTCAAAGTCAAAAATTCTGAGTTAGTTGTTTACTGGCGGTTTGAGAATTCACCATCAACAAACTTATCAAGACGGAATTATTCTGAGTTGTGAAATTCTGAATTGGTTGTCTACTTGGGTTACCATCAATAGACCTATCAAGAACCAGGTTAACTTAGAAATTATAATTTAGTATTGCCTTCATTTCCTCTAACGGATTTGAGATGGATAGCCGGTTGTGTATGGTTGGACTTGCACTGGAGGATTTGCTGAAAATGTCTAAGGAGACCATCGAATTGAAAGATCTGCTTGGACTAAAACACATGTTAAGAATGCCTAACGAGATCATCGGACTAAAATGTATGCAATTACATCATTAAAAGATGCCAAAAATGTCTAACGAGATCATCGGACTAGGGGATTTGCCAAAAATGTCTGAGGAGATTGTCAAACTAAAAGATCTACTTGGACTGAAACACATGTCGAGAATGCCTAACAAGATCATCAGACTAAAATGTATGCAGAGAATGTCATTGAAAGATGCCGAGAATGTCCAATGAGATCATCGGACTAGGGGATTTGGCGAAAACGTCTGAGGAGATTAGCGGACTAAAAGATTGGCTTGGACTGAAACACATGCCGAGAATGCCTAACAAGATCATCAGATTAAAATGTATGCCAAGAATGTCATTGAAATGTGACGAGAATGTCTAACGAGATCATCGGACTGGGGGATTTGCCAAAAACGTCTGAGGAGACCATCAGACTGAAAGATTGTGCCTTTTGAGAAGGTTTTAAGATATTAGCAACTTGTTGCAGATTGCATTTTTATTACTTAATTGATTTTGTCGAGACAAAAATATTTTTGCCCAGACAAAAATATTTTTGCCCCTTCTATTAAGCTATAAAAATGGAAGCAAGAAACACAAATTGAGATAAGATTTCTGGGAGTCTGGAGAAGCTGCTTAGGTTGAATGCTGAGATTAGCTTATATGCCCCTTGGATGCTCAATCTTAGAATGTATGCTAGGATGCGCCTGATGATTATATCGAGGTGCCCCCTGGTATTTGTATCAAGGTGCCCCTGGGAGAACTTTGAGTTCTAATTTTAGGATCCATCAGGTAGATTGTCCACCAGGATTGCCACATGGTGTACCTATCAAGGAAGTTTTAAAGCATTAGTAAATGATATAAGTTGTGTTTTTATTGCTTAATTGATATTGTGGAACAAAAATATTTTTGCCCCTTCAATTAAGCAATAGAAAATGAAAGAATGAAACATAAATTGAGTTGAGATTTTTAGGAGTCTGGAGAAGCAGCTGAGGTTGAGTGTTTGGCTCAAAGACATTACTTGACATGCCCCTTAGTCATGGCCTAGAATATAGGATTGAAAGCAATTATAAGGTGCCCCTTGATACGGGGTGTTTGTTTATGTGGTTGAGCATATAGATCGGGGATATTTTTCCTTGTTTCATTTCCTATAGAATTTAGTATAGAATAATGGACATGACATTTATGGATATTATCCATGGATGCATGAATGCATGAGCTACTTGGACTGATCATCCTCCACATCTGAGCTACATGACTGCTAGTCTAATCAATTTTGCTCAATTTGGTTGCTTGCTCGATTGACTTATCCAACCCAGCCTCTTGTTAGGAGAGAGGATATATGGAACTGCTTTGCAGCATGGATAATACAAGAATGCCTTTGGCTAGGGATTAGGGATGTCGCATAGATTAGATGGGAATACGCTTGGTGGAGAACTATGGAAGATGCGGCGCACATGCGAGGCTCGTGTGTTTGGATACAATGGTTGAGATAGGACCCATGAATTCTGCGTCGCTAGTATGACAAGTGAAAGAGGGCTCCTCACGAGCTATTTAAAGCAGTGAGTTGACTGCAAATTGGACGCTAGATCGAGCATGTCGAAGATAAAGGGGTGCACGAAGTGAAGTTCAAGATTTCGGATAATGAACGACTGGACGCTATCACTACTAGTGAATTCTACCATGATTTGGGGAGATTGCAGACTCGAGATGCTAGGTTACAATCGAGATTAGAGTGGACATGTGTAGAGGATGAATTTGAGCCCTTCGAATCCACTAGACTAGAGAATATATTCAAGCACTCTACTGCTGATGATGATAATGCAGATATCTCAATGTGATCGATGGCAGTTATTTATCTTTGTTTGTCTTAATTTTTGCATAGACCCAAAAATTGTGTTGGGCCCATTAGACTTGTTTATTTTGCTTTTATGTCCCAATTTTTGGTAGGACCGCCCTTTTTGGGTTTTCAATCTAGTGGACTTTTCTTGGCTTTTATATAGACCTTGCTGTTTTCAGCCTATCAGGATTTTTTTGCCTTTTGTTATCATTCTTTTCTTTTGAGGAATTGAGTTGACTGCACAGAACTCCACATTCAACTCACCTATTGCTTTTCGCCTTTAGGACATAATATATTCTTTCAATCACAAACATAAAGGATTTAGTAAAATGACATTTCCATTAAATGAAGTAAGTTCGAGTACATGATGATGATAACCATTTCTATTGACCCAAACACTGGTGTTAACTAGCCTATATAGGTTTTCTAGCCAACACACTCTCTTAGCTCACTTTACCCTGACTTTTGCCTAGACTACCCTTTTAGGGTTTTTTTTGTCTAGTTGGCTATTCTTGCACCCTAAGTTTTACCTGACTGGTTTGTAGAATACCAATCGGCGGGATACACCCTTATTTTTGCTCGAGCAAAAGAGGACCACTCATCGGGTGATTGATTTCATTTATTTTCTTATGTGTTGTTTTTCTTAATTTGATTCTTTTGATTAGGTATGATAACACTTTGACCTATTTTGATTGATAGGGTTTATGAACTCGTTACCATCCATAATCTTCATGCCCCTTGTACTAAGTACCTTTTTGATTATGTAGGGTCTTTCCCTATTCGGTCAACACTTTCCCCTTAGATTAGCATTGGTGGGCTTCACTTGTTTCAAAATTAGATCACTAGCCCTTGACAGATACTCATGGTGCTTGGCACGGTCATTGTACGCTTTTGCACTGTTGATATATCTAAAGATTGTTCAATTTGTTCAAACTATGAATTAGTCCATGGGGGTGCCTTTGACTTGGATCTCATCTTGGCATTGGTTGGTAGCATGACTTCCATTCCACACACAACAGAGGAAGGTGTTTGATTTTTTAGAATTTTGACATTTGCTTGACATCTTCGAAGGGTGAACGGTAGCTCATTGGCTAAATCACGACATACCAAGATGGTCTTAGAAAGGATTTTCTTAATAGACTTTCTTATAGCTTCGATTACCACATTAGCTCACAGTCTATACTATGAGGGTCTACGGAATTTGAACCCATAACTCTTGATCAATTCGGTAGTTGCCCTTTGAACTGAAACTCGTAGTCTGAGACGATATGATGAAGTAGGCCACACCGAGTGAAGATGTGCTTCTTAATGAACTTGGCCATCTTCTCAGCGATGATGTTTGTGAAAGACTCAGCTTCCCCCTATTTTAAGAAGTAACTTGCCCCTACGATGATGAAGCAGTGTTCTTATATTGATGTGGTTCAAATCTTGACAATCATATCTGTCCCCCTTACTGAGAATGGCCAATGAGGAGAGAAATAGGGAAGGTTTGAGGGTGTAAGGGAATGGATATTGGGAAAAGGCAATGTTGTATTAGGGGTTGGAATTTTGAGAATGGGTGGGCGAAGAAAATAAAAGCCATAATTCTGTCGAAAGCAGTCTAGTGATGTTCTTTCTCCATAATTGGCCGACACTTCTTCAGTAGTTTAAAAATAGGCTGGCATATAGTCAATAGGCAGGCGATGAATCGATTGACATATTGGATCTATCCAAGGAAGGACTAAGCTTCTTTTTTTATTCTCGGTATCAAAAGGTGATGCTTGATTTTCTAGCGACAAATCCTAGGTGTAGCTAGGTGTGACCAAGCAAAAGCGTTATCATGATCCTTAAGCACTTGTTATCTCTCATTTTCTTTCAGAGGTTAGGTTATTAGAAAATGGTTACCATTTTAGGTTATCATCTGTAGTCAAATTTATTTCAGTCAAAGAAATGTCATGAATACTAAACACATTATGCTTATGATAAAATGAATGCATGGACCCATCAGGCAAAACATCAAGTAGATAAGCAAAAAGAGAGTCTTTGATTGGATAAAAATGCCTTAAAGGCAGAGTTGTTCACATCTAAATACTAGAAAAAGAAAATTACATCATAGATAGTCATCCTCCACAAGAGGAGGGTCCTGATTGGTAGAGCTGGTAGATTAAGAATCCTTGGTATCTTTCATTGGTGCGTCATCCAGAATGAGACCTAGAACTTTCCCTTGTTCGGCTGATGACTTATCTCCTTCATTCGCTAGAGACCTCGCGAGATTCTTGCCAACTTTGGTGATGGGATTAGCTTTAATATCGGTGTCAGCTGAACTGGAGAAGACCATGGGCAACACAATTTCTTTGGGTAGACCAGAATTGATCGCACCTACCTCACTATCAAAGCATGGTGATGGTTTCTCCTCAGTACTAGTCTTCCCAGCAGGCTAAGCCATTTTTCCTTCTCTCACCAAGCACCAAATGGCCCTACCTAGAGGTTTGCATTGCTCTATTGTGTGCCCTATTGTGAGAAGACAATGCTTTACATGTCGTGAGGCCGGGCCGGTTGGTCGGTCCCTTAAAATGATGTTGTGATGGTGGTGACTATAAAAATGGTTTATCATGTTTCAATGTCCAAAACATACGAGATCAAAATCCCATACATTAAATAGAGTCGCCACCTGGTTCAGTTCAACCAGGAATTTTGGTACAATTTTCCCACCGAGTGGTAGACCATACCTTAAGTAGAGATTCCGAGTTCTGATGATGTTATCTATTTTACATTAGGCCAAGTTAAAAGATTTCATTCTTTCTTAATTGGTTTTAATCCACCCTATTTGTTGTGTTTTCAGTTTAAATGTTGTTTTTGCATTTACCGAGCAATCAAAGTGGTAAATAAATAATTATTATAGTTATCCAAAAATAAATGCGGAAAAATAAAATAATAATTACAAGGCTTTCCGAATCCTCTACATTTTTCTATGTGATAAATAAAATACCCGAAGGCCTAGCATTCATCTAACTTAAATCTACCTGCACAAAATGGTTAGCATAAATACGACATGTTGTATGGGGTATATCACAAAACATGCATAGTTATTAAACAAAATAAGACTTGAGTTAGCGTGAACAAGGCATATTTTATCTACAATTTATGGAGCCCGGTTGGATGGCTAAAAATGTCATTTAAACGGCGTTTGCAGGAAAATTCTGTTATATCCATATTTTAGACTCAATTGTTGTTTTAACTAGATTATTAGTGAAAATGCCACATGGTATGGGGTGGGTTTGTTTTGAAAAGGTTCTGAACCTTCATCATTGCACTATACATCCTAGCTTCAGAAATTTAAACTAGGTCAGGAAATAAACGAAAATGAAACTACTATCCAGAAGGCCATACCGCTGGCAGTATTAGTTACACAGGTAGACTATATGGCTTTCTGGATACCATAAAGAAAGGATCTTGTAAGAAAATGGGGCCATTAGGGGCAAGTGAGGCCACTGGTGGTATCAACGATGCATCTGGCGGCATGGTTGATACCATCGGCGACTTCAAATGCCTCCGACAGCTCAGTTTCTTGCAGCGGCTGTTTTTGGCCAGAAAGTAACCAAAAACTTAAAACTAAGCACAAATAGCAACTAAAACACAATAAATAAGTAAAATGGAAGCCAAAGAGCTATGAGATTTTGGATTTACCTCGGGGCCGTGAATCCACCTCTTCGTGATTCGTATGACACCTCTAGGAGCTTAAATGATGATTTTGGGATGTAAGGGGTGATTTAGTCTCTAAATCCTAATTTTTGTGATTTCAAACTTAAAATGTACCTAGATATTAGAGAGTTCAGTAGAGAAAAACAAAGAAAAGATTAATTGAATCCTCTGTTCTTACAGTTTCTAAACTTTATCCTACTAAAGATAGCTAAAATGCTCAAAATTTACTTGAAACATTGAGTTGGGGGAGAGTGGAACCCTTGAAATGGCCAAAAAATGGTGTTTATATAGGCTAAAATCCGTTGGAAATTGCCTTGGATCAATTATCCGTCGGATATCGAGCAAAAAAGGCAGACAACTATTCTACAGAGGAGATTATGCCACCGGCGGTATCAGTAAGGCCGCCAGCGGCCTCACCTTTTTGAGAGGTCTGAAAAGTAAGCATGGTTCGTGCCCAAAATTGGGAAAAAGGAGAGGAAATCCGGCAAAAGGTGATTTTGATAGAAAAACTCAGATATTAGGCTTATTTTTGGTTTTTTATGGGTATTTTAGACTAAATTATTTTTTGGGTAAAAATCATTGGTCTTAGCTATCACCAGATGTGTTACCAGACACGCCAAATTGAATTTTTCCAAAAATAAAGTTCGTATAGAATCTTACATCGGTAAAATCGGGCATATGTCATCATGGTCTCGCAAGGGGGACTATAAAGTCCCATGCTCAAGGGCTTCCCCTCGGGGGATCACTGCTGCCACATGTCAATATGATCTCCTGAAAGGGCAAGGGTTAGGAATTATACCTGATGGATGATGGGTTGGGCCCGGAGGATGACAAGACTCTGATTCTGTCACTGCCTCTATTCGGTGATTGGTATGCCCCTTGGTCAGGCTTTGAGCTTTGCGGATTGATTGCGCCTCAATCGGGATTGAGCTTTGCGGATTGGTTGCCCCTTGGTCGAGCTTGGGCTTTGTGGATTGGTTACTTCTTAGTCGGGGTTGGGATTTTAGGATCGGTTCCCCTTGGTCGAGCTTGAGCTTTGCAGATTTGTTGCCCCTTGGTCGGGCTTGAGCTTTGTGGATTGGTTGCCCCTTGGTCGGGCTTGAGCTTTATGGATTGGTTGCCCCTTGTCCGGCTTGAGCTTTGAGGATTTGTTGCCCCTTGGTCGGGCTTGAGCTTTGAGGATTTGTTGCCCCTTGGTCGGGCTTGAGCTTTGAGATTTGCCAAGCAGACTTGGGCTATGAGATTGATTTGAGGTGGGGTGTGTCATTCCTGCAATAAGTGACTAGCAAACAAGATTAGATTGGTTTTTAGATAACATTTTTACGGCTTGATCAATTTTGTGAAACATAAATATTTTGGCCCCTTCGATCAACAAAGAAAATGTAATAATCAAAAGTAGTGGGGTTTCATAAGTCTTGGGATGTTGGGGCTGGAGCCAGAATTCCACCGGATTTGCTAAGAAATGCAGATGGAAGTTTTCAAATCGCCAGCGGCTTGGCTGATTTTGTCGGTGATCTGGTTGATGCCGCCGATGATATGGGTGCCACGTGGCATCTTTGATTGTTAAAGAAATTCAAACTTCAAATTGGTGAAGGTGCTGCCACTGGCGGTCTGGGCGATGTCATTGGCGATTTGAGCTGATGCCTCCAATGGCATGGATGGGTAGTTTTAGATTAATTTAAACTCCTTAAATTCAATGCGGGTGTTTAATACGGGATTAAACTATTATGAGCGGATGACCTTATCCCCACCTGCAAGGGCCGCGTGAGATGCGTCGCACGGGGGGAATATAACTGGCGCTGTGAAGCTTGCTGAGGGATTGATCCTTATTTTACGATTGATGAAAGCACTGATGTTGAAGTTGGATTTAAGCCCAATTTAGGTGTTAAAGAATATGAGATTGAAATCCCGTACTTAAAATAGAGTCCCCAACTGGTTTAGCTCAACCAGGAAATTTTGGTACGATTTTCCCACCAGGTGGTAGACCATACCTTAAGTAGAGATTCCGAGTTTGGATGATGTTATCTATTTTTAATTAGGCCAAGTTAAGATATTTCATTCTTTCTTAATCAGTTTAATCCATCCTATTTACTTATGTTTTCGGTTATTATGTTATTATCACGGTTATCCAGCAATCAAAGCGATAAAAGTTATTACAGTCATCCAAAAATAAATGCAAAAAATAAAATTATTACAAGGCTTCCAAATCCTATACATTTTTCTATACCATAAATGAAATACCCGAAGGCCTAGACATGCATCTAACCTAAATCTACCTGCAGAAGATGGTTAAAACAGATACGGCATGTCGTACTAGATATATTACGAATCATGTATAGTTAGCAAACCAAACAAGACCCGAGTTAGCATGAACATGGCATATTTGATTTACAATATTATGAAGCCCGATTGGATGGCTAAAATGAGATTTGAACGGCGTTTGAGGAAAATTCCATTTTTAACCAAATTTTAGACTCAATTGTTATTTTATCTGGATTATTAGTGAAAATGCCACATGGTATAGGGTGCGGTTTGTTTTCTGAAGGTTTTGGACCTTCATCATTGCACTATGTATCCTAGCTTCAGAAAATAAAGTAGGTCAGAAATGAATGAAACAAAATAGCTGTCCAGAAGGTCATGCCGCTGGCGAAATGGCTGATGGGGCCGGCGACATCAATGATGTCGCTAGAGGCATCAGTCTATAGGCAGGTTACACGGCTTTTTGAGTACCATAAAGAAAGGGTCCTATAAGAAAGTGAGGCCTCTGGGGAATGTGATGTCGCTAGCGGTATCAGCGATGTCTCTGGCGATATGAGTAATACCGTCGGTGACATCACATGTCTCTAGCGGCTTTAATTTCTTGCAGCAGTAGCAGGTAAAGCTAAAAAATGATCAAAAACCTGAAGAAACAAGCACAAACAACAAATGACAGAAAATACAAACAAGAATAATGCCAAAGAGCTATAAGACTTAGACTTTTTACCTCAGAGTCGTGAATCCACCTCTTCGTGAACCAAGGAACACCTCCTGGGAGCTTGAAATGGTGATTTTGATAGTAAATTTTAAGAGTTTAAGTCTCTAAATCCTATTAAGTTGATTTTAACTTTAAGGTCTACTAATTTTAAGCTTAATATCAGAGAGTTCAAAGAAAAAAAACTAGGAAAAATGGATCAGAATCCTTTTTCCCACCTTTTCTAATTCTTATCTCACTAAAATCTATTTTCTCACTCTAGAATTCTATAAATTCAAATTTCAGATTGTTCTTGTCTTCTTCCTCCCTTTTTGGAACCCTAAGGCTTGTTTTTATAGGCAAATTAGGGTGGTCTTCAAGACCTTTCAGCCATTTTCACCGAAATGGAAAAAAAGAGACTGTCCCAAGGAGGAAGATGAAAGCTGTCTACAGGGCCTGATTTGGCCATGTCACTAGTGACATGGATGATACTGTCAGTGGCATGGGGTAATACCGCTGGCTGCATCAACTTTTAAAAAGCTGACTACCAGCGGGCCCACAAGCCTAAAAAGCTGCCAAACAAGGGTCGAAGGGGTCAAAGCGGGATTTTTGAATTTTAAAGGGCATTTTAATGGGTATTTAGAGATTTATCTAATTTGGGTGTAAATCATTGGTTCAAGCTCCTACTGGACATGTTATCGGCCACGCCGAACTAGATTCTACCAAGAATAAAGTTCGCAAGGAACATTATATTGGTAATAAAAATTCTAAAGAGAATTTTTATTATGAGGCGTTAAAATTGGGGACACGTCATCATCATCTCTCGAGAGAGACTGCAAAATCTTAGGCTCACAACTATTGTTTTGCATATTTTTGCATTTTCAGAAATTGAAACTCCTTTCTTTTCTCTCTGATCTTGTTCAAACAAATCTGAACCTTCTTTGCTTTCAATCCCCAACCATGAAGAAAATCTTTGGCCAAAAATCTTGAAGTTCTAAGTCTGACGAACTGCCCGATTCTTCTATTAAAGGGATGAAACTCTGCCCGGTTCACATAGGATATGGTTTCAAGGAGTCTGATGTTGTTTTTGGGTATGGGATAGCGGCTCCAATTGAAAATCTCATCCTGAATAAGAAGAATCACATCTCTAACATCCAGGTAACCCTACAAAATTCAAACCCTTTTGTTTTGAATTGAATATTTCTGTCCTTGACTCGAAAACTTGTATATTAAAGGTTAAAAACAACTGATACATGTTAGAATGCATGTTATAGGCTTAGTTTTACTTTATTCTTGCTATTTTTATACCTTGAAACTGATTAATTGCAATTTATGGTGATTTGTGCGTTTTTGGGCAAAATATGTGTTCTGCCCATAGAAGCGATGCCGCCAGCGACATCACTGTTGTCGCTAGTGGCTTTGGGCCACTAAAAGAGGGGGAAACTGCCATGTTACTACTAGATTCAGTGATGTTACCGGTGACATCATCCATATTGATGGAGGAATGGCTGATGTCTCCAGCGACATCACTGCCCCAGCAGCGGCATCAGCAAGTTTCCAAAAAAAGGACGACACATAAACTGAATTTTATAACTGGTTTGTTCCTTTCTGATTTTACAGCGACATACCCACACTTGCACTAGAGGCATGGGGACCATGGGCGAGTGGTGGCAACATATAAAAAAGAAAGACTCGGCGATTATGACTGCGTTTGATGACACAAGGATTTAGGGATCAAGCTCAAACCATGCCCCTTTTGATGCCCAAGCTCTTTCACACGGCCTTGACTGCCTTGGTTGAGAAGTGATCCAAGGCCATTCATACACTTCACTTCTAGATTGGGAAGGTTACTATTACTCCCTCCAATATGGTGGCAATGACTGGGCTATCATGGACAAAGAAAGTGACTCATTTTAATGTGTATATGGAAAGGAACCACCTTAGGGGGACAGTGGTGAAGAAAGTGATCGAGCTATTTCGGCTAAAGCCCAAAGTGCAGTGGCAGTGTTATGGGGAGTTGTGCGCATACTGGAAGGGAGTTGGAGTGGTCCCCGAGACTGATCAGGATGCTTGTGTCTGCTCTATTGTCATTTCTTTATCGACTATGCTATTCTTTCCGATCTTGGGCAGTAAAGTCAACTATGGGTTAATTTCAGCGATTGAGGATGTTAAACCCATCAAGGAGAAGACCTGGCCTAGGGCCATTTTAGCCTAGATATACTATGGGCTAGATGTGGGAGCCCAAAAGAAGGAGAAGGTCCTTCTATTGAGCCACTTTTTACTTCAGGTATATCTTTTTGAATAGCGCTTTATTAGTACGGTTAGCTATTTTCCTATTCTTTTGGTAAGTTAATCTGTTAGACTGATTGGTTGTTAATTGTGCAGGTGGGGGCTTTTGAACACTAGATTCTCCCTCCTATCCAATTCAGTACTACAGTACTGCCAGCTTCTCATTTCCTTGCTTAGTGGTGCGAGAGCATTGGAGGGCTCAGAAAGTATCCCACCATATATAGGGAGGCATTACAGTGACTACAGATCAACCTGATATGCTACTTTGACTTTTTACCCTGTCTTACATTCAACAAACCATTAGTAAAAAAACATATTTATGAATTTGAATTGGTTACATCAGTTTGTGCTTGATTGATTGGCCAGGTTGTGCGGGACCCTTTTGAGGAGGTGTCCAATCAAGCTGATGTTCTCACTGTCTGGCTGGAGGTGGATGACCGTCAATTTGACATAGAGTGCCCCCTAGCCTTACCCTAGTACCTGGGGGAGAGAGTTTAAGGCTAGAGAGAACTTATGCCTACTGCCAGGCCTGTACTTGCGGACCCCCCTACTGGCATCTAGTGGCTTATTTAACCATCACTGGGGAGGCCGATAAGGCCGATTATTTAGAGGGGAATGACTGAGTGGTGTGGAGTTCCCCTGGCCCTTATAATGGCCACATGTCTCGCTTGCTCCCCATGTATCCCTGCATTCATGATAATGACTCTATTTCCTACCATAGGAAGAAGAAGGAGGAGGAGTTGAAAAAGCAGAGGCACGGAATTGTCGCTGAGGATGATAATAAGGAAGGGAGTGGCGGTGGTGAAGGCCATCGCAATGGGCAAGGAGAGATTGGTCAGGATGCACCAATGGCTCATGAGGGCCATCATTCTTCCGATGTTAGATTGCACCCTTTCTTTTTATGATTATATTGATGCCATATGCTTGGGATAAAACACTTGCTTATATTTGCTTTTTGGATTTTTCAAGTGCCTTACAAGAAGAGAAGTCGGACTGAGGATAGCGGTGGATGATATTATGGCATACCCAAGGGTGTTGGCTTTGTCAAGGGGCCACTCTCAACTTCCTCAGAGACCCAATGCTTACTGATGAATTGAAGGGGCGACTTTCAGACCAGGGAGATACCCTCGAGCAAGCACTCGCTGAACTTCATGCCAGAAAACTCCACTTATGTAAGCCTTGTGTAAACAAATCCATATGATAAGCCCTTTGTGAATTCCTTTTGCTCTTTTAGATTTTTCAGGTTCCTTGTGCCGAGGTGTAGCGGTTGGCGGGAAATGCTTTTGCTCTTAGGGATACACTAGTTTCCCAGACTCTGCTTGCTCAGGTATATTCCATGTAGAAATATGACATTAGAATAAAATGCATGAATGGATTATATAAATGATATGGATTGTTGTTGTCGTTGTTTGTATAACTTTATGGCTCTCATATTGTTGGATGCTAGTGAGGTATAATAGAGGTATGAGGAAGAGACAAGGGCACTCTGTACCGAGTGAGCGACCTAGAGAGCCAACTGGATGCCACTTTACATGGGAGGAGGAGCAAGCATAACATGGATTGTACTACCCCAGGTGAGGCGAACCAAAGGGGAAAGAAGGTGGTATCCGGGCACCGCCATGGAGTTGCCCCTGTGAGCTCTTAGAGCGTCCTAAGGATTGAGGAAGACAATGTCGGCACTTATCTTCTCAATGAGGAGGATGTTTCATCTCACCCGCCAGGTGGTGGCAACCCGTCCTAGATCCATCCGCTGATCTGATCTATTTTTCTATTTGCTCATTTTATTGGTCTTGGTTTTGTATGCCTTTAATACATTAGGCTTGGATGATTGATTTTAGATTTTGGATGATTACGGTTTTATTTAGACTTAGTGTTTGGATATTTGGATGGTTTGTGCCTTGGGGCCTTTCGTTTGAATAAGATTTGAATTTTGTGCTTGCATATCTTCTAGAAATAGATTATAGGGTTCTTACAAGATGTTTACAGGTTTAAACTGATTGAAACAAATCTAAAATTTGCGGAAAATATGGCCATGCAGCCGCCGGCATAACTGATATCGCCCTCTACATGAAATTTTGACTTGCTAAATAATATAGATAAAACTGCTCGCAAACCCATACGGCTGCCAAGCTGGTCTATACCGTAGGTGACCTGACTTATACCGCCGACGACATCACTTTGCTAGAAATCCAAATTCGGCCATTTTCTCCAATTCAACTATGGTAAACCACAACCAGCACCTATGGGGCTTTCTGCAAAGCTTGGGAAAGGCAGACTGGAAGAAGCTAGAAAAATTTAGGCTATGGGCTTTCAATATGTCGCGACATAGCCCGTTAGTCCCGAATTTTTTTGTGTAGCATTATCTCTTTATGATCGGATGGACCATGTATTCCGATTTTCCTCATTCAAGCTATGCCCCTTGCTTGAAGAGTTTCATGCCATATTAGGGGTTCCATGCCATATTAGGGGTTCCATGCCCCAAGCGTGTTCCCTTAGCACTCCCAGAGTTCCATTTTGATATGGATGGCATTCCTCGAGGGCTGTAGAACTTAGATTCTATGGACCCATTTATGTCCCGACTGCCTGATAAACCTAGATTTCAGCTTAGCGCAATTTTAGATTTGTACCGTGGGGCACCTAGATCTCATCTTGCTTGGTCATCTATATGGCACTATTACTTATGGTAGAGTTCATGTGTAGAGTGGGCCCTGTCATCCCATTTAGGCTGATTTCACTTATTGGTCCTATGTTGACAGGGGCTTCTCCTATAACTGTGGGACTAGCCAAGATTTTGCTCAATACACACGCTGCTTCCACTGACCTGACCCTTATCGGTGACCATCTTATACTGCTGCAGGTATTCATTTTCCCATTTTACAAATTGTTCTCCTCTTTCTGCCCTTATCCGAAATTGGTTTATAGGTGTGGCTGATGGAGAAACTAAAGCTGAAGGAGGCACCATGGGGGAACCCGAAGAAGTACCTACCTCGTTCATCTGAGTGAGAAGGGGCTTATACGAGATGATTTTCATCAATTGACATTCGACAGCTGGATGCCTATTCTGAGAGGGTATACAGACTCACAGATTTAGTGGGTTAGCCTATGGTGGAGGATCCGAGATATGGTTGTGGAATCCTGGGGATCTTGTGTTCAATTGATAGGCTAAGAGTGGTCTTCATTCTACACTCCCTATAGGTTGTGCCATTAGTACGGCAAGCGGCAAAGAGTCCCGATCAAGCTACATTATAACCAAATCGGAGTCTACAAAGCCAGATGGGTGAACCATATCCGGGAGAAGTGGGCCAGGGTGGCCATATTCGAGATTCTAAACTATGCTCATGTTGAGACCATTGAGACTAATATACACTATAGAGGATGGCTCATTGAGATTAGATGTATGGAGACCCGATCCAAGTGATCATGGGCCCGCTTTGAGGGAGAGCGAGCTGAGTAGGGACACGAGCCCTTTTCCACCACCACCTTACAGAGGATTTCTAGGTATTATGATGATGCGGGGAGTTCGGCTTGAGGCACGCTTCTTTTTTGTTCTATTTTTTGCATAGGCTAGTTAGGGTGACAAACCTATCGAACTTTATTTTATTACATGTCTTTTATTTGGTTACAATTTTTGCATAGACTGCCCCTAGGGGTTTTCAATCTATCTAACCTTGTCTTAATTATTGCCTGGACTGGCCTTTTTGGGTTTTCAATCCAGCAGACCTATTCTAACTTTTACATAGACCTTTCTCTTTTTAGTCTATCAGAATTATTTTTATTTACTGCGGACTTAATTTAGAATAACATAAACTCTATAGTAGGTTTACTTGAGTTGTTTTGACCGTATGGATACAAATTCACATAAACATAAGCATTCAAAATTCGATAAAAGAGATACTTTCATTAAGAGAAGTAAAACAAAGTGCACGATTTTGGTTAACATTTTCATTGAATTAACCCTCGGTGTCAACTAGCCTAGATCGGTTTTCTAGAAGGCACTCTCTCTATGCTCACTTACCCTAACTTTTTGCCTAGATCACCCTTTTTGGTTTTTTGATCTAGTAGGTTTGACTCATCCCCTAATTTTTACACGGCCAGTTTGCAGAATACCGACCATCGGGTGTCACCCTAATTTTTGCCTGATCAGTAAAAGATCGAAAGGCGGGTGATTTATTTCATCTATTTTTTTGTGTGCTGCTTTTTCTAATTTATTTCTTTTTATATTAATGTGATAACGCTTAAGCTTGTCCTAGTTTACGAGGTTCACAAACTCATTCCCTTCCATATCCATAAGCTTAATCGCTCCTTGACTAAGCATCTTCTTTATCACATATGATCCTTCCTAGTTCGGCCTAAACTTGCCCTGCGCATCAGTGGTGGAAGGTCTCAGCTGCTTGAGGACTAGATCTCCAACTTTCATGGGAAACTTCTGGAGTCTTACCCGACTATTATAGGCCCGACCCATGCACTGCTGGTACATCTGTAGATTATCTAAAGCTGTTAATCTTTGCTCATCCATCATATTCAGCTATTCAAATCTCGCCTAAGTCCATTCAGATTCTTTCATCTTGGCTTCTAAAGTGACTCTTGGTAAGATTACCTGAGTTTCAACTGGCAAAATTGCTTCCATTCTGTAGACCAAGGAGAATAGGGATTGACGGTTGGGGTACAGATGCTTGTGCTATATCCCCAAATAGCGAAAGGTAGCTTATCTGCCCAATCCCTATAACCGGCTATCATTTTAGAAAGAATCTTCTTTACCAATTTATTAGCTACCTCAATAGCACCATTAGCTTGCGTTCTATATAGAGAAGATCTATAGTGTTCAATCCTATATTTCTCAATCAGATTGAAGGTTGCTCCTTGAAGCTTTACACCGTTATCTGAGACTATGTGGTGTGGAAGTCCATACCGAGTGAAAATATGCTTTTATATGAACTTGGCCATCTTCTTGGCGGTGACATTGGTGTAGAATTTGGCCTCTGCCCATTCTGAGAAGTAATCCACTACCACCATGATGAATGTATGCCTGTTTATTGATGAAGGACAAATTTCACCAATTATGTCTATCCCCCTCGCTGAGAATGACTAAGAAGTAGATAAATGATGGAGCTTAGTGGGTGGCAGATGTTGCATCTCCCCATAAATCTGCCATTGGTGGCACCGTTTGACTTGAACGATGCAATTGGCCATTAGGGTAAGCTATAAATATCCCAATCACTGAATTTTCTTTGCGAGATCAAGACCATTCATGTGAGGGTCACAATCACTGGCATGGACCTGAACAATTACTTTCTGAGCCTTAGATTCAGTTAAATAATGAAGAAGTAAACCGTCACTGGTGCGCTTGAATAGATCATTATCGATAATGCTAAACTAGATAGCGAGCCACCTGAGAGTGGTATGATCTGAGTTGGAGGAGTTTAGAGGGCATTGGCTGGTTTGGAGAAATAGGACATTGTCAGAATACAAATAGGGTTTAGTGGAGATGGCCAGGACCTGATCGGCTGAGCATGGTAAGGGAGGCCATGGTGGCTAGAGAGTCAGCCATTTGATTTTTCATCTCGGGGGACATGGCGGTATAAGTAAGAGGTGAACTTCTTGGATAAGCCTCGAACTACTTTGACATAGGGGCAAAGAGATTCTTCTTTGATTTCCTAATCTTTTATGACCTGATGGATTACAAGAGCCAAATCCTTGATGATAGACACCATGCAGGCCCCGACTTGGGGAAGAGCCTTGAGACCGAACAGACAAGCTTCATATTCATCTCATTGTTGGTGACTACGAATTCCAAGCTTTTAGATTACTGGATGATTTTGTTATCTAGTGTGACAATAATAACTCTAAGGCCTGCTCCCCATCTATTCATAGCACCATTGAAGTACATAGTCCACACACGCTTGAGGATTTTAACGGAGGTGAGCTGCTCATAAAAAAACTCCAGGTTTTCAACATAATCAGAGTCAAGAGGTTGATTAGCCAGGAATTCTGCCCGACCCTTGATAACTTTCTTCATGACATACTCAATGTCGAACTCAGATAGAAGTAGCAACCATCGAGATAGTTTACCAGCTAGAGTGGGGGATTGATAAAGATACTTCATGGGGTCAATCTTAGCCATGGCTTGGACTTGATAGGTTTGGAAGTAATGGCGCAACTTCTTAGTGAGCCAAACTACGGTGGTGCAAGTTTTCTCCATAATCGAATACCGAGTTTTGTAATCCAACAACTTCTTGCTCAAGTGGTAGATATCATGCTCCCGCTAATCATTATGCCCCTGGAAAAGCATTGCCCCCATAGAAGACTCCTCGATAGCCAGGGATAGGATCAATGGTTTCCCGAGGATGGTGGGTTTCAGAATGGGCGGGTCAACAAGATAAGCCTTGATTCTATCAAATGCCACTTGGCATAGCTCATTCCATATAATTGATTGTTATTTTCTCAATATTTCAAAGATAGGTTCACATACGATAGTAAGGCGGGCAATGAATTGACTAACATACTGTAAGGACCCCAGAAATGACCGGACTACTTTTTCTATTTTAGGTAGAGGCATATCTCTGATGGCTTTGGCTTTATCAGGATCCATCTAAATTCCTTTCTGACTGACTATGTGCCCTACTAACTTGCCTGAAGTAACCCCAAATACACACTTCTTCAGATTCAGGCGGAGATTGTACTTTTCAATACGAGTCCTAAACCTGTCGAGAATAGCAGGGTGCTCTTCTCAGGTAGCAAACTTCACAATCATATCATCCACATATACCTTCACTTCTTTATGGATCATGTCATGTAAGAGGGCGGTTAAGGTGCACTGATAAGTGGCCCCGACATTCTTTAACCCAAACGGCATTACTTTGTAGCAATAAACCGCCCATTTAGTGTTAAATGTTGTCTAGACCTTGTCGATGATATCCACTAAAATCTAATTATAACACAAGAATTCATCCATAAATGAGTACATAAAAGTCCTGGCGGCACTATCAATCAGGACATCTATGTGAGGAAGTGGGAAGTCGCCTATAGGTGAAGCTTTATTGAGATCTTAGAAGTCAACACAAAATCGGACCCTACCGTCTTTCTTTGGAACCGGAATTGTGTTTGACAACCAAGTTGGATATTCAACAACTTTGATGAATCGAGCTTCAATCAACCTCAAAACCTCTACCTTAACCCGATTTGCCCATTCTGGTTTGACTTGATGGAGATTCTGCTTGACAGGTCTGAACTTAGGATCGGTTGCAATTCTATGCTCGACAATCTAATGATCAACCCCAGGCATATCTTTGTACGACCAGGCAAAAGCGTTAACATGATCTTTAAGCACTTTTATAATCTCACTTTTTTCCTCAGAAGTTAAATCGTTGGAAATGGCTACCATTTTAGGAATATCATCTATACTTAGGTTTATTTCCCTTAACGATGTATCACTAATGTCAAAAATGTTATGCATATTATTATGTAAATGCATGGGTCTATCAGGAAAAACATCAAACAAGTAAGTAAAATGAGAGCCATTCATTGCATTAATAGCCTCATAGGTGACATTATTTGCATCAAATACATCAGAAATATTGAAAATTACATCATCTATATCATCCTCCTCCATAGGCAGAGGGGCTTCAGTAGCGGTAGCAACAACAGGAGGAGAATCCTCTGTAGTCTCTATCAGAATGGTATCCAGATCATGTCCTAGAGCAGCTTTCTAGGTAGTGGTGAGTGATGGTTCCCTAGGCAGGTTAGCCTTCTTAGCTAGGGCCCTGGTGAGCTTCTTTACTATCTATATTATGGCATCCTCTTCCTCTGTTCTCTCACCCCTCCAACCTTTCTTCATTAGCAGTGCTATAGCTTTGGTCATGGTAGCCACAACATCTTAATTCTCTGGATCAATAGACTTTCATTACTTACCCCAGACTCATCCTTAGGATACATCTTACCCTTTCCCTTAGCCCTCTCAAAAACAACATTGAAAAGTGCAACAAGCTCAACGGGTTTGGGTTCAGTAGAAATAATCATGCAACAGGCCTCAAAGTCATAGACATCCTTGAAGATCTCAAAATCGGGCCACATTTTTCCATCATACTCAACTGGCTCGGGTTCCCCCTTATAAGGCCTATTGCCTTGGATCTCACAAATGGTGTCCATGTAATAGTAGTAAGAAGGAATATGGTGGTAGGCTTTTCTAGGCATGTACCCTAATCAAGCCTGGCGGACCAACACTTTCGGTTCTAAGGCCTCAATAATTCCTTACTCGTACATTCTGTAACCCCTGCTAGGCTTATACCCAGGTTTCTTCATCAATTTTCCCATATCGGCATGGAGATAACTGTGCCAAATGCGAGGCGATTTCTTGGTCTTACTAATCATAGCAATATGAATACCTTTTTCCAATTTAGCCTCAGCTTCCATAGCTACCACAACGAAAGCAGGGTCGGACTCAATATTTACAAATTTATCCTCATAAATGAGCTTGATTTTCTTGTGGAGAGTGGATGGAACTACACCCAAGGTGTGGAGCCAATGTCAGCCGAGAAATAAAGAGTAATTAGTAGGAATATTAAGTATAGTAAATCGTACGTTGCTCGTAACACCTTCAATAGTGACTTCTGCCTCAACGGCCCTAATTACACTGCATTTCAAATCATCATAAGCTTTGATAATAGTACTGGATTTCTTAATCATCTCCTCTGATAGTCCCAGGTGAGGAAGGACTTTTAGAGGGCATATATTAAGAGCGAAGCCATCATCCACCATAACACATGGGATAACTTTATCGAGGATCTGAATTTGAATGAACAACGTCCTATTGTGATCTCTACCTTCAAGCGGGAGATTAAAATGGTCAAACACAATCTTTGGTCCCTTCATCAAAGGAATGCATCTCTAACCATGGAACACATCTCAACAACCGAAGTGGTTAGATTAGCTTCCAAATCGAGGAGTTGCTTAATCAATCCCCTGCGATGCCCATCAAAGTCAATTACAAGCTGCCAAATACTGTAATAAGCTTGGGTATTTTTCAGCAAAGTAATGAGAGGATCAAACCTCGAGGGTCATAGGGACAGGTGAAGGTGGAGAAGGAGGCCTCAATGTGGTGCCAATCCTTTTGGGAACCAGATCTTTATAAAGATAGAGACGACGATCCTTAGGCTGATATACATGGCCACTTTAAGTAATGTTGAGAACATTATCAATTAGGACACTTCGAGTGGCTCGTGTTTCAAACAGATACTGCTATGCCTTAGGGTCTAAATCCGATTCTTGCAGCTCATACCCGTCTACACTAAAAAGCTCATTCTAGTCAACCATAAATAGTTCACTCAGTTTTTTATTAGCTGGCGAATCAACCCTAAATAGTCCGGTGCTTATGGCCTTGGCTTTCTCGGCTACCCCCTCATCTTCATCATAATTGTCATCCTATGAAACAAAGGAATCTAAGCTGAATAGTAACTTTTTCTCAACATTCATCCTCTTAGCCATAAATGGTTGAGTCTTGCATCTTTCTTTCTTAGGCGGATTTGGGTCAACATCCATGCCCTGAACCGAATTAACCCCCAGATTGGCTTGAATGATTAGATTGAAAATTGAGTAAGACGGGAGAGTAGAACCGATAACCAGAATGGACCTACTAATTCCCAGCCCTCCAGTAAGGAGATCAAAGATTGTGGCTTCTAGAAAGCCAGACTGGATCATTCCTACCTTGCTCCAAAAATTCAGTAGAGGGTTGTTAATGGTGCTCGAGGCTTTATTAGGTTCAACAATCTTTCCTTCACTAACCAAACACTGAATAGCCAGGATCAGAGCCTTTTAATTGTTGGTTTGGAGTCCCACCTGAACATGGTAATTACAGAAATTGTTCTTATCCTTGGGTTTAGGCAGTTTGTACTCTAAAGGGACTGGATGAAACCTGCTTCCCCTAAATGCTTAAAAATGACTCAAAGAGGTAACTTGTATGGATTAGCTAAAATGAAAGGAGGATGAGAAGGCCGGATTACGGTGACTGCTAGTGGAGATTACCAAGGGCACAATAGGGGCTTAAGAAATTGCTTAAACTTCTGCAGGGGCTTTGGGTTTAGTAGGTACCAGAGTTGAGGGCTGAGCATCATTATTCTTTTTAAACCAGGGCTTTCTTGCTTTTTTGACCTTTTCGCAGTCTCGCTCGCACTAAATTTTCTTGGCTTTTTCAAACACAGCCTTGTAAGAAAGGAATGAATCAGTAGCTATCTCTTTATGGAAAAGGAGAAGAGATCCCTCTAGGAGTTTAACAATAATCTCCTCGAGACTTAGCTTAGATTTCATCAGAACTTGGGTCGACATCCATCGGTTAAAGTATTGCTTAAAGGTTTCATTAGGATTTGGCGGACTCCATTGAGGTGTTGAAGGGTTGTCTACATCATAGTATTGAAACCATAATGCACTTTCAGAGCCTTAGAAAGAAGTTTCCAATCATTGACAATGTGCTGGGGCAAAGTATAATACCATTCCAGAGCAGGACCCCGAAGGGAACAAGGGAACATTTTAGCAAGCACTTAATCACTTAATTTCTTTACACGCATAACTCTTTCATACATAATAAAATGGGAAGCAGGTGCACCAGAACCATCATAATTGGCCATATTCAGTATAGTGAAGTTGTTAGGGACCCAATCTTCATCTCTTTCGAGTTTTTTAGCGGCAATGAGGCTGTTGATGTAGGCTTAAATCTCGGGTGTCACTCCTGGAGGCTGTATGACCTGGTCGTTGACTTGCTGGTAAGAGAAAGCTATGGCTTCAAATGTTGCGCCTGGAGATTGTGCGACTTGATCATTGTTGGTCTGAGAGGCCATCATCTATCGGATAAAAGAAACTACTTCTAGTGTCACACCTAAAGGTTGCGTGACCTAGTCATTGACTGGTGGAGATGGTAGAGGGCGAGCAATCAGTTGGATGCTGAAAGGATTCTGGGGGTAAGTAGTGCCCCTAGGAGTTACAATAAATGGGGTAAAGGATGGTAGAGGCTGAACTAGTCCACTTGAAGAAGTTGAAAATTGATGAGTGAATACTAGAGGAACCGAGCTTTGAGTAAAAGGTCTTGGATTGAAAGGCATAATCAAAGAAGTAGTCAAGGTTGACAGAAAAGCAAAAGTTTTTCTGAACTAAAATGGGTTTGCCATAGGCTGGGTTGATTGAAAAACTGGTGCAATAGGTCTTGTCCCTACCAGATCGGCCAACATCTATGCTGAACCATTATGGGCTTGCATATTAGACTCAGAGACCAAGTTGGAATTCCTATCCTTGAGAGCTTGCTTAACAGCTGCTTGGACAGTAGATTGGATAGAACCTTAGAATGCATCTGAGTTTAAAAACTAGGCCATAGTACTGGTAAAGTCAAAACCAGGAGGTGGCTGATACTCTACCCCCGAGGTAGGAGTAGGGCCAACTTGCTCCTCGAGAGTATGATGATTTCAATCATTGCTCGGGAAAGACATGGCTGGCTAAGAGAAATTCTGACCTAACTGAACCTGTTCTAAACTTGACTGCAACTGGAATCGATATACGGAATCCTCTTAGCTTCTGTAGTGACAATCGGGGTGAGAGAACAATCAATCAGACGGTGTTCTAGCCTTTTCTAAATCGGGGTGCGATGATAATTCCACCTCCTTCTAGCTAAAATGGTAGGTAGCAGATCAGATCACGCATGGATTGTACGATGCCATGGATGGGATGAATGGTCTTTATTTAATAACTGATGCATGGTATATATGGTTGTACATAGATATGGTTAGCGATGATACGGTGGCTTATCCCTCCAACATCTGTGGGACGTTCGTACCCTTCATCACGCATAGTGATATATCGTGACTCAATGGGGGCACAAAAGAAGTCCTATGGATAATGCTAAAGCTCTTCCACAAGTGAAGATTTGTAAGGGTAAGTTGAGTTTTGGCTTTGGAAGCCGATGCATGGGTGATGCATGAGCACGTAGCATATAGCACACGAAACATCCCTCTTTCGACCTTATGACTCCCGTGTAACGCCTTTTTGGAAGGATGGAGTTTGGCCTCTTCACTGGTAATGGTGAAAGAAGTGCATCCTAATTATTTTCATTGTTTTGGTAATCCTAAAGGGATGAAGTGCTAAGGCTTTTTCTAGCGTGGCTTTGGTATAGAGTTGTTGATGTAGAAGGTTCTCATTTACCCTGATTCCACATTACTGAACCGCTCCCCAAATATGTACGATCGTAGGAGTTTATGTATTGGTTAAAATGAGTGATCTACCCACTAGGTATCTTCAATTCCAAACAGGGAATGCATGATACTTTAGCGAGCTTCTTGGGTAAAATGGGGCGCCTAATATTACCGAACTATCTACATGCATAAGGATAAAATGTCATGAAAATGAATGAAGTTTTAATTTGGCTAATGATTTCAATACATTATCAAAATCTTTTATACTTAATGAAAATTTTGAGTTTAAGTTTAAAGAGAAAGAACCCTAGTAGAGTTGCCACTGTGAGCGGACGATGCTTTACCGACCACAAGGCTGGGCCGAAGGGTCAGTCCCCCGAAAATGATGTTGTGATGGTGGTGATTGTGAAAATGGTTTATCATGTTTTAATGTCCAAAAGATATAAGATCAAAATCCCGTACTTAAAATAGAGTCGCCACCCGGTTCAGCTCAATCGGGAAATTTTGGTATGATTTTCCCATCGGGTGGTAGACCATACCTTAAGTAGAGATTCCGAGTTTGGATAATGTTATCTATTTTACATTATGCCAAGTTAAAAGAATTCATTCTTTCTTAATTGATTTTAATCCACCCTATTTAATGTGTTTTTGGTTTATGTGTTGTTTTCGCATTTACCAAGCATTCAAAGCGGTAAATAAATAATTATTATAGCTATCCAAAAATAAATGCAGAAAAATAAAATAATAATTACAAGGCTTTCCAAATCCTATACATTTTTCTATACGATAAATAAAATACCCGAAGGCCTAGCATTCAACTAACTTAAATCCACCTGCACAAATACAACATGTTGTATAGGGTATATCATATAGCATGCATAGGGAGTAAACAAAATAAGACCCGAGTTAGCATGAACGTGGCATGCTTTATTTACAATTTGTCGAGCCCGATTGGTTGGCTAAAATGTGATTTAAATGGCATTGGCAGGAAAATTCCGTTATATCCATATTTTTAGACTCGATTATTATTTTAGCCAGATTATTAGTGAGAATGCCACATGGTATGCGGTGGGATCTATTTTTAGAAGGTTCTGGACATTCTTCATTTCACTGTACATCCTAGCTTTGGAAATTTAAACTAGGTCAGAAAATAAAAAAACAAAACTACTGTCCAGAAGGCCATGATGCCCGTGGCAACAATGACGCCGATGGTGGTACCAGTTATACAGGCAGGCTACATGACTTTCTAGATACCATAAAGAAAGGCTCCTGCAAGAAAATAGTGCCATTGGGGGCAAGTGAGGCCACTGACGGTATCAATGATACCACTAGCGGCATGGTTGATACTGCTAGCGGCTTCAAATGCCTCCAGCGGCATCAGTTTCTTGCAGCAGCTATTTTTGGCCGAAAAGCGGCCAAAAAACAAAAACTAAGCACGAACAGTAATTAAATCACAACAAATAAGTAAAATGGAAGCCAAAGAGCTATGAGACTTAGAATTTTTACCTTAGGGCCATGAATCCACATCTTCATGATCTGTATGACACCTTTGGGGAGCTCAAATGATGATTTTGGGAAGTAAGGGGTGATTTAGTCTCTAAATCCTAATTTTTATTATCTCTAAACTTAAAATGCACCTAGATATCAAAGAGTTCAGTAGAGACAAACCAAGAAAAGATGAATTGAATCCTCTTGTCTTACCTTTTCTAAACTTTATCCCACTAA
Organism: Euphorbia pulcherrima; assembly: GCA_947683365.1. NCBI lineage: Eukaryota > Viridiplantae > Streptophyta > Magnoliopsida > Malpighiales > Euphorbiaceae > Euphorbia > Euphorbia pulcherrima. Next base: position 25,700,654 of record CANTUS010000009.1, read on the forward strand.
AGCTAGCTAAAATGCTCAAAGTTTACTTGAAACTTTGAGTTGGGGGATAAACCCTTGAAATTGTTGGAAAATGGTGTTTATATAGGCTGAAATCCGTTGGAAATTGCCTTGGATCAATTATCTGTCAGATATTGAGCAAAAAAGGCAGACAACTATTCTGTAGAGGAGATGATGCCGCCGATGGCATGGATGATACCGCCAGCGATAGGTCTGAAAAGCAAGCGCGACTAGTGCCTGAAATCGGGGAAAAGGAGAGGAAACCCGACAAAAGGTGATTTTGACGGAAAAACTCAGATATTAGGCTTATTTTTTGTTTTTTATAGGTATTTTAGACTAAATTATTTTTGGGTGAAAATCCTCGGTCTGAGCTACCACCGGACGTGTTATCGGACACGCCGAACTTAACTTTTCCAAAAATAAATTCTTACAGAAGCTTATATCGATAACAAAAATTCCAAGAATAAAATTAGGCATTCATCATCATCATCTTGTAAGAGGGACCGTAAAATCCCATGCTCACACCTACCTAAACATGATAGCGATAAAAATTTCCTCTTTCTTCTGGCATAGGAGCATGATATTCATGAAGAGAGCTAAGTAAGCCTTTCGCTAGCAACTTGGAACACTAAGAGGGAGTTTCTACAGAGATATAAATGCTTTTTGACCTAGTGTTTGAGCGGATGTTGCTTGAACTATGGAAACATTTTCCTGAGCATTGACTTGAGCATCAGCTGTCTTCTCCTTAGTCAAAACTTGAGTAACTTTGAAAGATTGAGAATTGTTGTTTTTATTAAACCAAGGTTTGTCGTCGCTCAGCTTGTTAGCTTTCCCTTTCTCTTTACGACACTCGATTTTCTCGGCTTTCTCAAAAACCTTTTGATAAGATTCAAAAGAGTCAGTTTTAGGATCATCTCCTTCAAACTGAGCATATGTTTTAATAGAACTTGAGTGGCCATCCACCTGTTGAAGTACAATTTGAAGGGCTAGCCTTGCTTTTGGTTAATGGCTTTAAGGTGTTAAATGGTGGTTTCCATTGTGGAATTGAACCATAGTGACCAATAAGGGCCTCAGAAAAGGAGCTTCCAATCTAGGATTATTGACTCAAGGAGAGTATTATATCATTCGAGAGCTAGCCCTGATAGAGTACACAAAAATAACTTAGCAAAAACTTTATCCCCGATTTTCTAAACATGCATAATCCACTCGTACATCATGATGTGGGATTTGGAAGGTCCCTCACCGAGTAGGCTTCCATTAGGGGCATTAAAAAGTTCTTGGGAATCTTCATCCCTCACTTCTTCCCTTTCCTCATTCTTACTCAGAAGCGGCTTAAAGAATGCCGCCATTTCTGGTGTCACATCGGGAGGCTGTGTGACCTGATATCATGGTGTCACACCCGGAGGCTGTGTAACCTAGTTGTTATACACTGAGGATGCTCCAAATTGAAATAGTAAAGGAGATTGGATCTTAATTTGAGGGCAAGGAAGAGGATTCTGGGGGTAAGAGGTTTCACGTGGAGTAACCAAGAAATTAGGTGGTGATGGCGCAAAAGGTGTTGGCAGTGTCAGATAAATGAGAAAGCCACTAGAGGGAATAACCATCTGTGGAGTAAAACCCCCTAAAAAAGAGGGGAATATAGGAGCCTGACTGATAGGTCTCAAAGGTATAGGAGGATGGAAGGCAAATGTCAGAGGAGCAAAAGATGGAGGGGAATGAATTGAGGTCTGACCGAACTGAAACTGGGCTGGTCGGATAGGTGGTAGAGATGGGGTTGAAAACTAGTGTTGAATAGGGGGAGTTGAAAACTGATGCTAAATAGGGGTAGCTAAAAACTGATGCTGAACAATGGTAGCTTGACTGGACCCATTCTAAGAAACCTCTATCTTTCCCTGAGCTTGATATACAGGCCCTACTGGCCTTTAAATCTCTCTCTCTTCCCTAAGAGCCGATTGGACTTGTTCTTGAATGGTGACATGAAACAGATTAGATTGTATTAGCATGGCTATAGCATTTGCCAACTGAGAACCCAATTGTGACGGATTTTAATCAGTCGATGGTGAAGAAACAGGAGGAGGAGAAACCTCAGATGGAATCCCACCAACTAGTGGAATATCATACATGCTAGAAAGAACTGATTCTAACATTGAACTCACAGGTCGGTGAACCAAACGGTGATCAAGTCAGAGCCAAAGAGGGTTGCAGCTATGAGGACATCTCAACCTAGCTAGAGAAACAGGAAGATGATTAGCCCGAATCGAACCATGAATGAAATGGATGATTACATAATAATCTGGTGATGAATGCCATATATACGGGAGATTTAGTGAGGTAGAGAACAGAAGAGCTTATGATGCGAAGCTTAACCCCAAAATATGTGAGACGTGCGAATTCTTTGCTATACCTAGTGAACTAGATATGGGTCATTGGGACTCAAATGATCTCAGGCATTTTTTTATATTCCACCTTCAAGTGAGGAGGGAGTAGAGGTAAGCAAAAATAGAAAATAAAAGTCTACCACAGGCGGCCTATGCATGAAGTGCGTATGCATAAGCACAACATAAGTAGCAGATAAAAATTGAATAAACCTCTTCCAACCTTATGACTCCGGTACAATGCCGTTTAAAAGATCTAGAGATTAACTCATTGAATGGCATATGAGTATGTAACCTAAATCCAGATTGTAAAATACATGAGAAGCGTGAATTCCTTTTTTATGCCTAGCGAACTAGATATGGGCCGCCGGGACTCAAATGATCTTAAGCATTTTTTAAATTCCCCCTTCAAGTGAGGGGGGAGTAGAGGTAAGCAAAAACAGAAAATACAATTCGGCCGCGGGCGGCCTATACATGAAGTGCGTATGCATGAGCACAACATAAGTAGCAGACGAAAAGCGAATAAACCTCTTCCAACCTTATGACTCCGGTGCAACGCCATTCAAAAGATCTGAAGATTAACTCAAATGCTTGGCCAGATTTATCACGGTTCATAGTCTCAAACTGCTGGTGTCGTAGAACGACACTATAGAGGGGTCTCGTTTACCTTGATTTTTTGTAACTCAACCACTCCTTAAATGAGTGCGATCATAGGAATTACAAGTTGGTTGAAATGAGTGATACACTCACAGATATCCCTAATTCCTGGCAGGCAAGAGGTATACAATTAAGCTTTATAGGGTGAAATAATAATGGCACCTTAAACCTAGTAGCTAACTAAGCGGTGGATTCAAAAGGCATAAGAAATAAAGCGTTGATTTAAAAACGATTTAGGGGCATCACCAAAATGCTTTAACCAACTTTTGAAAATGAAAGCGATTTGTCAAGTTTTATGTTAAAAGGAAACCCCCAACAGAGTCGCCACTGTGAGCTAACAACCTTCTCCCAACCCTTACCCACGAGAGAGGCAGGGACGAGGGAAAAACAAGCGTTGTAAAGTGAGCCAGAAGGATTGATCCTCATTTTAGCCTGATGAAAAAATAGACTGATAAGAACGATGTTGATGTTGAATTTAGATCCAATTTAAGGGTTAAAAAGATACGAGACTCAAAATCCCGTATTTTAAGATAGAGTTAACACCCGGTTTAGCTCTATTGGGAATTTGGGTATGATATTCCCACTAGATGGTTAGTCCGTACCTTAAAACAGAGATTCCGAGTTTGGATGATGTTGCTCACTTTTCATTTATTAAATAAAAACGTTTACATTTTAATAAACATGACTTTAGTTCTTATGCGATTTAAATCCGGTTGAAAATAAGAGTTTTCGATTTATATAGCCATACATCTCACGAAAGCAATAAATAAAGCAAGTAAATAAATTATTTCAAGCTTTACAAATACCTATACATTTTTTCTAATGCGGGAAAAGTAAAAGAATGGATAAATAGAGCGGATAAAGAGAGACCAAAATCGGGCCTTAGTCAAACTCACCAACACCGAAATGGCTTGAAACATGATAAATAAATCACAAATAATGTCCAAATAATAAAAGGCTAAAAACCAAATTTTATTATGGATAAAAACATTTTTGGGGAATTTTTAGAGTTAAAAGGCCTTTTTTAGGCATGTAGTGGCTATTTAGTCAATTTAAATGACAAATAAATGAAATAAACCAGATTAAAATAAATTAAATATTCATAGATTATTTAAGATTTTTAGAAAATATTTTGGGTGAAAATTGGGGTAAAAAACTCAAGAAAACAAAAACGGGCTTAAAATCAAATTTCGGCGGTCAAAGCTATGGGACAGGTTTGACCGCCATTGCCATAGCCTTCACCGCTATAGTGATAGCGGTGGAGGCTATGGCGATGGTGGTCAAGGCTGTCGCTATAGCCTTGGCCGTCGAGATTTGTTTTTAAGGGGGATTCAGTATTTTTGCATCCGTAGACCCAAAATCATCAAAGCTTTAAGTCGTAATCAGCTATATTTTAACAGATCTAGACTTAAAACACTCAAATAATCTTAATTCAATTGATTTGGGTATATGAAAATATCCAAAAATCGCAAGAAATATGGGACCTCTATAGGGTTAGAGTTTACCTCTGTAACTATAGCCTTCACTGCTGTAAGAGTAGCGATCAAGGCTATATGGATGGAGGTGAAGGGCATCCCTATAGAGGTCGGGTTATTTTCTGATAGTTTTCCAAGAACACTGAAGGAAAATAAAGAACAAACACCAAAAAACACCAAGAACAACAATAGTGCTTAATTAAATGAAGTAAATAATCAAGGGAACTCAGTTTTGTTACCTCTATGTCGTGAATCTATCTTTGAAGACTCGAATCAACCCTTAGTGAGATCCCTTTGATGACTTTACGACAAAAATTGACGGAATCAGTGACAAAAATGGTGATAGAATAGTGATAGCATATTTAGGTAGTATTTTGAGAAAGGTCTCTAAAAACCTATTTAATCCGTATTAACCTATGATTTCTAATTGATTTTAGTGTTTAAGCTATGAGATTAAGCCTAAGAACAACTAAGAATCGAGATTATGATAGATTAAACCCAAATTCTATGCCTTTCTTAAGCTTTCTCTCTCTAGTTCCTCACTTTCTCACTCTTATTCTTATTTTTTCTCTCAAAATTGAAATGGCCATTCTCATTTCTGGAGTAAAAGCCTCTAATCTCTCTCCTAGATGGGTTTAAATGCTCCCACACTAAAAAATACTCTGACTTGGATGAATTTTTGGGGAAAGTATATGGCCGAATCGAGAGGAGAGAGAGGCAATAAAGTGGCACAACCTGTATTAGGTCGTACCAAGGTGACCGCTATCAACATGATGGCCACCACCATTGTCACTACAGTCACTGCCATAAATGTGGTGGTGGCCGCCACCACAGTGGTGGGGGGGTCACAGTAGGGGTGACCACCTCGGGCCAGTAGGGCACGATGGGGGTAGAGCCCGCCGAGCAGCGGTGGCCGCCACAAGGATGGCGGTCACCACCACCGCCGCCGCCAGTGCACGCACCGCCGTCGGCGGTGACGATGGTAGCTCTGGCTGGTGAAGGGGGACCACAAAAAAGACGTGGGAAAAAGGCCAAAAAACACACTTTCAAAATGAAACATGCAGTTAAAAGGCAGTTAAAACAGGATTAGGTGTGCTTAAGTCCAAAAGTCATCAAAGGGAATGTCTCCAAATGCGATTTGAATCCGGACAAAATTAAATTGCTCGAACCATGCAAGGTTAGAGCCAAAAGTCATCATCGTTCCAAGGCAACACCAAAAAGCCCATGCTCACACTATCCCTGAGCTTGAAATATGGGCTCCGCAGGCCTCTAGGCATCTCTCTCTTCTCTAAGAGTCGATCAGAATTGCTCTTGGATGGTAACATGAAATAGATCAGACTGTAAGAACATGGCCATAGCATTGGCTAATTCAGAGCCCAACTGCGACTAATTTTGATCGATCGGAGGAGGAGTAATAGGAGGAGGAGAAACCTCAGATGGAACCCCACTAACTGGCAGAATATTAGACATTGCAGACATAACAATTCTGAAACTAAAATCACTAACTGGCAAACCAAATGGCGATCAAGTCGGAGCCAAAAGTGGACTGTGGCGGTGAGGACGTCTCGACTTGACTGGAGAAATCGGAAGATGATCAGCCCGAATCAAACCATGGATGAAATGGATTATTACATAATAACTCGAGTAATGAATGCCTTATATATGGGGGTGGTTTAGGGAGGTAAGGAGCAGAAAAGGCTTATGATGTGAAGCTTAACCCCAAAATACGTGAGACATGCGAACCCCTTGCTATTCCTAGCGAACAAGATACAGGTCATCGGGACTCAAACTATCTCATGCATTTTGTTAAGTTCCCCCTTCAAATGAGGGGAGAGTAGAGGTAAGCAAAAACAAAAAAGAAAAGATCGACCACAGGTGGCCTATGCATGGGGTTTGCATGAATGAGCATAACATAAGTAGCACATATTAAGCAAAAAAAACCTCTTCCAACCTTATGACTCCCGTGCAATGCTATTCAAAAGATCTAGGGCTTAACTCAAACGCCAATGAACGATAATTGAGTATGTGACCTAAATTTGAACTATTTTGTTGAACTTAAGGGGAAGTTGCTATTGCTAAATTTATCGCAGTTTGTAGTCTAAAACTGCTGGTATCGTGGAAGGATACTACAGAAGGGTCTCATTTACATTGATTCCATGTAACTCAACCACTACTCAAATGAGTATGATTGTAGGAATTACAAGTTGGTTGAAACAAGTGATGAGTTTCTCGGGGTGAGATACTGACACCTTAAACCTAGAATCTAACTACGTGATGGAATCAAAAGGCATAAGAAATAAAGTGTTGATTTAAAAATGAGTTCAGCACATCATCAAAAATCCTTTAACCAATTTTGAAAATGAAGGCGATTTTTCAAATTTTAAGTAAAAAGATAATCCCCAGTAGAGTTCCCACTATGAGCGGGTGACCTTTTTCCACTCTGACCCCATGTGAGAGGCGGGGAGGGGGAAAACAAAGAGCGCTATGAAGTGAGTTTAATGATTGATCCTCATTTTTAGCTTCATGAAAAGATAGAGTGATAAAATTGATGTTGTTGTTGAATTTTTGTCCAATTTAGATGTTAAGAGATACAAGACTTGAAATTCCGTATTTTAAGATAGAGTCGCCACTCAATTTAGGTCTACCTAGAATTTGGGTACGATATTCCCACTGGGTGGTTGGACCGTACCTTAAAACAGAGATTCCACGTTCAGATGATGTTGCTTACTTTTCATTTATTAAATCAAAACATTTACATTTTAATAAATGCGACTTTAGTTCTTATGCGATTTAAATCCAATTAATCTTTAGAGCTTTTGGTTTATACAGCCATACATCACACAAAAGCAATAAATAAAGTAAATTAATTGATTATTACATGGCTTTACAAATACCTATACATTTTTTCTAATACGGGAAAATAAATACGGCGGATAATTAAATATAAGGGCGAAACCGGGTCCTAACCGAACTTACTAAAACGGACCCGGCTCTAAACAAGACAAAATATTCACAAATAACAACAATAATGTATAAAGAAATAAATGCAGAAAATAAAGCAAACATGGGAGAAAAACATATTTTTAGATTTTTCGGGACTAAAAACGGAATATTTATGGTTTTTAATAATTATCTAAACAACCTAATAATTAGATAAATAAGCTAAACAACCTAAAATTTACTAAGCCAAATTACACAATATTTTTGGAATTTTATGTTATGATAAAAAGATTTATTTGGTGAAAAAACGATTTTTAAGCCATTTAAATAGTCATTTAACCAATTAAATAATTAATAAAATAAAACAAATAGATAAAAAAAATTTGTTTTATTTAGATCCAGATTATTTATGATTTTTAGGGAATTTTTTTGGGTGTTAAACGGGGTTAAAAATGAATTAAAACAATAAAATAGGGCAAAAAAACGCAAAATAAAACATGCAGGGACCATTCGGACATTTTTTGTATTGGGAACTGACAGTCAGATTAAACATGCATAACAGGCATGGCGGAAATTCAAAATTTTGTCCATGTCCCCAGGAACTCCTATTAGTTGCATATAAATTAAATAAAGCCTTAACTAAAAATTCTCTACCTAGGTTAGCATACAAAAGGGCTAGGCATATCATAATTTCAAAATACATCCTAGCAAGTATATTTTATGCTAAGCATGTTATAATTTTAAGCTATAACCTAAGCATGTTATAACTCTAAGCTATAACCTAAGCATGTTATAACTCTAAGCTATAACCTAAGCATGTTATAACTCTAAGCTATAACCTAAGCATGTTATAACTCTAAGTTATAACCTAAGCATAAAATAAACTAAGCATATTATTAAGTCTAAAAACACTTAAAGAAAAAGACCTAATAATAAAAGAGAAAGAAGGAAAACTTACCAGTTGAATTGTGCTTTAGCAGAACCCTCTTGCACAAGCCAGTAAGCATAGGATAGCCTCTATGAGTATCCACAAGAACCCCACCAACCAAAACCTCCCCGGGAGGATGAACTAAGAAGCCTCGAGTAGTTGCTAGACCACTCTAGAAGCCTCACCCGAAAATATAAACTAGAGGTGCCCGAATAAATTTAGGCTCCTCAAAAATAACTTGCTCAATTACCCGAGAGATTATTCTTTGTGAATCTCGCTTAGGATTAATGCTTTGAGCTTGGTGCACTTTGAAAAGGGGAATAAAGAGGCATATATATAGGCTTGGGGGAGCAAAAATGCTCCCCCTCTTTTCAATGTTCCCACATGCGGGTCAGCCATGCCAGTCCAATAGGACCTGCGGGCTGCCCCGCCACACACAGCGTGCAGCGTACGCTTTGTGTGCTACAAGCTGGGCTTCCAGGCTGCCCGCAAGCCCAGTTTGCATGCTGGGCCATGTTGGGCACACCCAACATCGCTGGTGTGTCCCAACACGTAGGATCGCTATAGCAAGACCACTGCCCTTTAGCCAGCCTATGTGGGGCCCCAAAATTGGGCCCTATTTCCATAGGGTCTGACCCCTATGCCCCAATTGGAAAATTCCCTTTTAGTCCTTTTCGAATAAATATTTATTTTCAACCCTAATAAATTAGTTACCGGTCAAAATAAATTCCTTGGTTTATTCAAAATTGATCTAATCAGTTTTAATAAATTCCATAATTTATTTATGACCCTAATTGATTAATTACGTGTCAAAAATAAATCCTTGGTCCAACCAAATAATAATCTAATTACTATCATGTTATATTTTCGTAATAGAATAAATCTATTAGTTCTTTACTTAGTACGATGAAGGTCCAATGTGTGTGACCTTGTAGGATCTCGAAGTATTGAGCTGCTAAGGCTTAAAACCCTTGTTCTAATCGACCCGTTGGCTCGAGGTTCTAGACCGTGAATAGAACTTGATTACCTTAAATGACTGTAGTAAAGCTCTAGTAAGGGTCTACCATCCCTTGTTACTCGGAATGTCATTTATGCTTATGACTTAATCCCGGACAATGAAATAGTTATCCAGTGCAATAAATTCCTTCCGTTCTTTAATATTAGTACCATCTGGTTTATATGGTTCGGTTAAAGTGTTAACCCACTAATAGCGAGGTTGCTCCAAGCTATCCCAGTAGTTTACTTGTTACTAAAGTATATTGCCTTTTACCATAGTGTGTTTGACTAGAAACCATTTCTATCAAACATATACTCTGATCAGAGGTTTATGGCAATCATCACTTTAACAAGTGGCTAGGTACAACTCCTTAACATATCCGGAGCGATGGATTCTTTCCGACTACTCAGCTTACCAACGGGTTGTCATCACTACACCTGTAATCACCCGTAACACCCTAAATTGATTAGTGCATACTAATGACCCAAAGTATAGCAATAGTAACACACAAGGTAACTAGGATCTCAAGTATGAGGACATTCAAAAAGCTTATTGCATGAAGATAAACACTAACACATTGATATATATACCAAGTGTTTATCTTACTGCGGTCTCCAATATATCTCCCAGATATATCCATGTATCAAACTTAAGGCACCACCTTCAATCCTTAGGAGATTAACTGCCTGGACACTTTCAAAGAAAGTTGACCACATGCTAGTCTTTCCACTTCATCAATATCCTTTCTCAATGAAACTATGACTAGGGATAGTTTAGATATAATCATAATTACACATGAAGCAGGTTCCACCAAATATAGTCCAACTATAATTTCTCTGACTTCATGCTATGATATGTCAAGGACTTTTGCATACATACATCAATGAATATATTTACCAGCTATAATATATATATCCAAGCACATTGATATAAATAAAAGATTAAATGGCTTTACTGATTAAACAAATTATTCATACTATTACATAATTAAGATATATCGCCCTAATTGCCTTAAGGGCATACATCATATCCAACAAACTCCCACTTTCACTAAGGCCAATTAGTTATATGTCTTAATCCATATGCTTTAACATGCTGGTCATATTTAACTTGAGTCAATGGCTTCGTCAGAACATCCGCGAGGTTCTGATCAGTAGGTACATATTCTAGTCTTATTATCTTAGCATCAAAAATCTCCTTGATTATATAATACTTTCTTGATACAAGTCTATTTTTCTGATATGGCCGTGGTTCCTTTGCCTAAGCTATGGTACCATTGTTATCCAATACAAAGTAGTTGGATCAACACCCTCAGGCACCTCACCGAGATCACCAATAAATCCCTTTAACCAGACAGCTTCTTTTACTGCTTCACATGCAGCAATGTATTCAGATTCCATGGTTGAATCAGCAATAGTTTCTTACTTGGAACTCTTCTAGCATACCGCCCCTCCATTTAACACATACATAAGACCTGACTGAGTCTTAAAGTCATCCTTGTCAGATTGAAAACTTGCATCAGTGTAACCTCTGATTGTAAGGCCACCTTCTCCATAAATCAAGAACTCATCCTTAGTCCTTCTCAAGTAATTAAGAATTGCCTTGACGGCCATATAGTGCTTTTCACCTGGAACTGACTGATATCTGTTCGTAAAGCTCAAAGCTTGAGAGACATTTGGCCTAGTACATATCATAGAATGCATGATGGATCCTATCGCGGATGCATAGGGTATACCCTTCATGCGCATTCTCTCCTGAGCTGTCTTCAGACACTCAGCCTTAGATAGGTTAATCCCCTTTGTCATTGGGAGATAACCTTTCTTAGAATGCTCAAGGTTGAACCTATTTAATACCTTATCTAAATATGTACTTTGAGAAAGACCTAACAGCCTCTTGGATCTATATCTATAACTCTTTATACCTAGTATAAATACTGCTTCACCAAGGTCTTTCATGGAAAACTTTCTTGACAACCACACTTTAACATTTTGAAGAAGAAAAATGTTATTTCCTATTAGCAGAATGTAATCAACATACAATATTAGAAAAATGACTACACTCTCATTAACCTTCTTGTAAACACAAGGCTCATTAGCATTTGGGCGAAAATCTAGTTCCTGGATTGTCTGATCAAACCTCATATTATAACTCTTAGAAGATTGCTCAAGTCTATAAATGTATCTTTGTATTCTGAGATGTAAAACCCTCAGGTTGTGTCATATACACATCTAGATCTAAATCCCCATTCAGGAAAGATGTTTTTACATCCATATGCCAGATCTGATAATTATAATGAGCAGCAATGGCGAGGAGTATCCTTATGGATTTAAGCATGGCTACAGTGAGAAAGTTTCATCATAGTCAATACCTTCACGTTGACTGTAACCTTTCGCTACTAACCTTGATTTATTGGTAATTACATTACCGTCCATGTCTGTCTTCTTCTTGAAGACTCACTTGCATCCAATTGGTCTAACCTCTTACGGTGCATCAACCAAATTCCAAACTTGGTTCTAAAACATAGAATCCATTTCTGATTTCATGGCTTTTAGCCATTTATCAGAATTTGAGCTTTTCATTGCCTCATCATATGTCCTTGGTTCATCATCCTCCATACGATACAGTTCCTTATCATCCATAATGATAAAACCATATCTCTCGGGACCTTTATGAACGTGACCTGATCTTTGCAATGATTGTGTTTCAACAGGTTATTCTTGGATCACACTCTCTTATATATCTAGAATAGGGTCTATCAGTTGATTGTCTATTTCCTCCTTTTGAACTTCTAGTTCAAAATCGCTCCCACTGACTTTTACAAGTGTTCCTTTTCCAAAAAGTGAGCATTCCAGCATTCCGAGACACAAATACCTTTTATGCTTTGGGTTGATAAAATAGATATCCAATTATTTCCTTTCGATATCCAACGAATAGACATTTGTTAGCCCTAGCATTTAGCTTATCTGATGCTATCCTCTTTACAATAGCAAGATAGCCCCATACTCTAAAGTGACTTAGAGATGGCTTCTTATTACACCACCTTTCATAAGGTGTGAAATCAATTGATTTAGATGGCACATTGTTTAATACATAAACCATGCTCTCCAGTGCATATCCCCAAAAGGATTTACTAAGATCTGCATGGCTCATCATGGACCTGACTATATCTAATAAAGTCTGATTCCCCTTTTCAGACACTTCATTGTGTTGGGGGGTATAAGGAGGGGTCCAATGGATTTCCCATTTTCCTTTAGATAATCCTGAAACTCCTGACTTAAGTATTCTCCACCTCTATCCAATCGAAGTGCTTTAATACTTTTTTCAAGCTGTTTCTCTACTTCAGTTCTGAATAGTTTGAACTTTTCAAAACTTTCATGTTTGTGCTTCATTAAGTACAAATAACCATATCGTGAATAATTATCATTAAAGGTTATGAAGTAGGATTATCCTCCTAGTGCCTAAACACTCATTGGACCACACACATCAGTATGTATAAGTTCCAATGTACCTGTGGCCTCGTTCACCCTTTCCTTTAAAGGATAACTTTGTCATTTTTCCTCTTAAATAAGGTTCACAATCATCATAAGACTCTAAGTCTATTGGGCCTAAGTCTCCACGCTTATGCAGCTTGGTTAAGCAATCTTTGTTTATGTAGCCTAAATGACAATACCATAAGTAGAAGGAATTCTCATTATCTAAGTTTCTCTTACCAATGTTTACATTTGAGAATATGATTTTGTAGTTACATAATATCATTTGTCAGATTTCAATAAAATATCATTCAAAACTTTGATAATACATTTTATCAAATTGGAATAAAAATTCCATCTGCTGTGAAGCAGGATATAATATTTTATAATGACAATTTAATTTCATCCTTTTACAAATTTTAGCAAAATGGAAATTTCAAGTTCCTACATTAATAGCAGCCATCAAGCTCTAATGATTTTCCATAGGTACAACTGTCCTTTTTGCCAAACCTCTACTTCTCAACAATATTTATACATTCGTATGGATATGTGATTCTCATTAGGTATTCCATACCAATTTAGAATTCCCTTGAGATGTAGATTTTCTCAATATCAAACATCTTAAAGCGGACGTTTCAAGCCTCCTCTTCTCATGCTATGAGACTTTAGCCATTTTGATCCTATTTCCAATATCCCATATTGAAGATCTTGTTTCCAATATTTCATGTTAAAAAAATTATTTTGTCTCCTAGAAAAATTCTCAGTATTCTTTTTACTTTTCTCTTTACGCTGCTCCATCCTGCTTCATAACTAGACACTATGTGTCCCTTTACTTCTTTAAGATATGAACCATTTAATTTTCTAACTATTTGGTCCCTCTAAATTCTATCAAAATATTTTGGTTCAAATTTTCCACCAAGGAAAATCCTTTCTCAACGATGTAAAGACATAGACTTTCAAGTCCATGATTTTATGATGCCCTTGTAGCTAAGGTAACATGGATCCTAACATCTGACTTAATGTTTATCCTTATCTTCTGCCAGCTACTCACCTAAGGTAATAGGGATGTTAACAACTTCCAAGGTGTTGTATCCTTGTTTCCTTTATGTATTTGATGCATATCTGTTTCAAGCAGAATTGCTTGCATCTTGTTGTTTAGATTCGGGTTTATACAAAGTACACACCAAGCCCAAGGCTTTGAGGACTATCCCCACCCTTCTAAACAAACCCTTTTAAGCTAGAGCCAATCAAAATTAGTTATCAATATGAACATTTGTATTTAAATAAAGATTTCAACCTCAGATATAAGAAAAGAAAAAGAGTTTAGATATTAGTTTAAGTACATGCATTTAATATAAGGCCTTTTAATTAAACACATTTGTCCTACTATTTTCTTCGATATTTACAATAGCTCATTCTATTGAATTCAGGAATTTTAACTCAGCAAATATTCCTAGTTGGTAGCATATATAACTAGTCTATTACAACCCCCAATTTTATGAGTCAAGTCATAATAGTAAGTCATAGTTGGAATCCCATTCCATTTGCATCGCATGCAATTGCTAATTCATTCATGTTCCCTAATCCCAAGGGACGTGTGCTCTTATATTAGCATCTCCTTGAATATGTCTCAGATCTGGGCCTAGCCCCCAATTTTATGGTGGACTACCCCAGTTTCATTAAGGCAGACCCTATTCCAAACTTTACAACCAATCAGTGCGAACTAGAAGAAACGCTTTGCGCAACACTTTGATAGTTCAAAGAGACGTTATTATAAATTTGAGTAAGGAAGACTATAACATGTCTTAATATATTTACTTTGTGATTTTATTAGTGTTAAACTTCTCACCCAATCTAGGATTTTATCAGATGTACAAAATTATAATAACTTCTATTAATTCAGGGAACTTTAGAATTAATTTATAAGGTCTAACCTTTGGTGGGTTCAGCTCTTTATTATAATTATTCCACCAACCTAGATTATATGCAAAATAATTAACACTTTTATTTGTTATATTTATATTGCATTTCCTTTAAGATTTTATTCAATAAATTTAATTTTTTTACTTTGTTATAGAAATATATATAAGCACCATCTTATTTACTTGAAATAAATTAGTTCATATTAATCCCCGGTTGGTCAATTCAAATTGTACCGGTATAGGTTCCCAGGTAGGAGAGGTGCCCTATGAGGAGTAGATACCAAGTCCACTCCTTAGCCAGAACAAATACGGGCACAAACCTGAAGACCAATGGATTCTCTTGAACTAATAAATTTCGTTGTTCTAGTTCATGTAAATTGGAAGCATCTATAGCCCATGTAATTTAAATAAATTATTGACACTTGTATAATTTGAGTAAGTTGAGTAGACTTATTCAAAATTATTCGTAACCATTTTCTAACCTTGAAATGAAAGGCACAAGTTCATATATATTGTTCTAAATAATTAAATAAACAAATCATTTCATATAGAAAATAATATTCAGATTGCTTCTAACTTAATTATGCACTAAATAGGTAGGCTCTGATACCACTATTGGGAACTAACAATCAGATTGAACATGCATAACAGACATGGCAGAAATTCAAAATTGTGTCCCTATCCCTAGGAACTCCTATTAGTTGTATATAAATTAAACAAAGCCTTAACTAAATAATTCTATACTTAGGTTAGCATGCAAAAGGGCTAGACATACCATAATTCCAAATTACATCCTAGCATGTATATTTTATGCTACCCATGTTATAACTCTTAGCTATAACCTAAACATATTATAACTCTAAAATATAACCTAAGCATATTATAACTCTAAGTTATAACCTAAGCATAAAATAAACTAAGCATGTAAAACAACCTATGCATATTATTAAGTCTAAAAAAGCCCAAAGAAAAAGACCTAATAATAAAAGAGAAAGAAGGAAAACTTACCAGTTGAAGCGTGTTTTAGCAGAACCCTCTTACACAAGCCTCCAAGCATAGGATAGCCTCTGTAAGTATCCACATGAACCCCACCAACCAAAACCTCCCCGGGAGGAAGAACTAAAAAGCCTCGAGTAGTTGCTTGATCACTCCAGAAGCCTCACCAACAAATATAAACTAGAGGTGCCCGAATAAATTCAGGCTCCTAAAAAATAACTTGCTCAATTACACGAGAGATTATTCTTTGTAAATCTCGATTAGGATTTATGCTTTGAGCTTGGTGCACTTTGAAAAGGGGAATAGAGAGGCATATATATAGGCTTGGGGGAGCAAAAATGGTCCCCCTCTTTCCAATATGGGATATGCAAAAGCACATCCCATTCGCAGGTCAGCCACGTAGGTCCAATAGGACTCGCGGGCTGCCCCGCCAGCCCATGCTGTGTGTACTACAAGCTGGTCTTGCAGGCCACCCACAAGCCCAGCTTATGGGCTGGGCCATGCTGGGTACAACCAGCGCTGCACTGCAGTGCTGGTGTGTCCCAGCACGTGGGCTCGTTACGGCGAGCCCACTGCCCTTTAGCCAGCCTATATGGGGCCCCAAAATTGGGCCTCATTTCCGTAGGGTCTGACCCTTTACCACAACTGGAAAATTCCCTTTTAGTCCTTTTCAAATAAATATTTATTCTCAACCCTAATAAATTAGTTACTGGTCAAAATAAATTCCTTGGTTTATTCAAAATTGATCTAATCAATTTTAACCAATTCCATAATTTATTTATGACCCTAATTGATTAGTTACTTGTCAAAAATAAATCCGTGGTCCAACCAAATAATAATCTAATTATTATCATGTCATATTTTAGTAATAGAATAAATCTATTAGTTCTTTACTCAGTCCGATGAAGGTCCAATGTGCGTGACCTTATAGGTTCTGAAGTATTGAGCTATTAAGGCTTAACCAACCCTTGTTCCAATGGAACCATTGGCTTGAGGTTCTAAACCGTGAATAGAACTCGATTACCTTAAACGACTGTAGTACGCCTCTTCCATCCACCATTACTCAGAACGTCATTTATGCTTATGAGTTAATCCCGGTTAATGCAATAGTTATCGAGTGCGATAAATTCCTTCCATTTTTTAATATTAGTACCATCTAGTTTATAGGGTTTAGTTAAAGTGTTAACCCATTAATAGCAAGGTTGCTTAAGCTATCCCAATAGTTTACTTGTTACCGAAGTATATTGCCTTTTACCATAATGTGTTTGACTAGAAACCATTTCTATCAAACACATATTCTGATTAGAGGTTTATAGCAATCATCACTTTAACAAGTGTCCAGGTACAACTCCTTAACATATCTAGAGCAATGGATTCTTTCCAACTACTCAGCTTACCAATGTGTTGTCATCACTATACCCTATAATCACCCATAACAGTAATGACCCAAAGTATAGCAATAGTACCACACAAGGTAACTAGTATCTCAAGTATGAGGACATTCGAAAAGCTTATTGCATGAAGATAAACACTAACACATTGATATATATACCAATTGTTTCTCTTATTGTGGTCTCCAATATAACTCCCAAATATATCCATGTATCAAGCTTAAGGCACCACCTTCAGTCCTTAGGAGCTTAACTGCTTGGACCATTTCCAAGAAAGTTGACCAGATGCTAGTCTTTTCGCTTCATCAATATCCTTTCTTGATGAAACTATGACTAGGGATAGTTTAGACATAATCATAATTACACATGAAGCAGGTTCTACCAAATATAGTCCAACTATAATTTCTCTGACTTCAAGCTATGATATGTCAAGGACTTTTGCATACATACATCAATGAATATATTTAATCAGCTATAATATATATATATATATATATATATATATATATATATGTACAAGCACATTGATATAAACAAAAGATTAAATGGCTTTATTGATTAAACAAATTACTCATACTGTTGCATAATTAAGATATATCGGCCTAATTGCCTTGAAGGCATACATCATATCCAACATTTTGCTAGTAGGCCGACTCAATGAGGTGGTAGGCCGACTCACTAAGTCGGCATAGGTGTAACTCAAGCGGCTTGCTGCTCATTGAAGTGGCTACCACAGAAAAATTCCTGAAGGGGCAAAAATTGGCATTTTTGTGCCCAAAAACTCAAGATTATTGACGTTTTAAATCGTTTCCCATATTATTTCAGTAGATTTGGACTTAAAACATCGAGATAACTTTGATCTTTTGACTCAGAGGGAAGAAACCCAAAAATATCGGCGAAAAGGTGATTGGCCGCTTGAGCGACGAGTAGGTCTACTAAGCGGCGCGGTTGAGTCGGCCAGCCTTCTCACTCAAGTGGCCTACCGATTGCTAGATTGGTCAGCCAAAATCTTACAAAAAAATCACAAAAATGCCAAAAATAGAGGCTAAATGCTCAAAAACCAAGCAACAACACAGGAAAAAGCGAGAAATAACTTAAGAAAATAGATTGGAACTCAGAACTTACCTTTAGGCCGTGAATCCACCCTCGAGACTTTAATCAACCTTTGGCGAGCTTTTTTGATGATTTTAGTGATGGACACCGACGAACAGTGATGAATTAGTGACAGAAATAGCAAGGGGTTTAGTTATTTTGAGAAAAGTCTCTAAATCCTAGTTAAAATCGATTTTATCTTGAGTTTAAATTGATTTTTAGTTGTTTAAAACTAAAAGATCTAGCCTAATAATATTTAGAAACCCAAAATAATGAGTATTAATTCGGATTTCACCATATTATTAAGCTTCCTCTCTCTAGAAACTAAGAACCCTAAAAATGGTGATTTTGATTTTCAAAATGGCAAAAGTCCCTAAATCATGGGATTTTGAGGGTTTATATAGACTTGAATCAGTGAAAATAATGTATTTTGTCCCTTAAAATCATGGATTTTGTGGAAAAAACTGGTAAAAATTCAAATTTTTGACAAAAAAATGCCCATAACGCGCAAGGTCACTCCACGGAACAAGGCTGTGTCAGTGACACGGTAGACTGCGTCACTGACGCGGCCTAGCCCCATTTGGGCATGGTCTCCCAAAATGGGAGACCATTCCCAAAAAGGGGCAAGGTCGCATCATCGACGCTGCCAGCCGTGCTGGCGCCGTCGATTACGGCCGGATTCTGGCCACCGCCGGAATCCGACCGGGGGAAAAATAGATTTTTTAATTAAAAAAGGGGAACTTAAAAAAATTCATAACTTTCACCACAATTATCCGATTCAAGCTATTCTTGGCATTTTGGAAACCCCAAAGAGTCTGGAATCTAGGAAAAATAATAGGACTTGCTAAAAATGTTTGGATTTTATTGAAAACCATGAAAAAAAATACTGCATGCGAGAGAAAGATAAATGTTCATTTTTAAATTAGATTTTAATAATTTTTTATGACTTTAACCGCGGTCAAAGGTCTAAAATCGTCAAAAGGAGCTTTCTAAACTTGATTCGAACCCTAAGGATAGAACAACTGGTCCTATAAAAGGTCAGACCAAAACATCATCATTGTTCCACGGGTCACTGAAAAGTCCGTGCTCATAGTGGCAAGACGCTGGTGGGCACGGCGAGAAGCACCCCCTTGAGCCTCTCGCGCTGTGCTCTCACTTGGCACGGTGTGGCCCCATCTCCGAGACGCCCCAGCGCATCGTGAGATGCACCCCCGTGTATGTCTCGCGGTGTGGTGCAGCATCGCGCCGCACTCTGGGGCATCTCACCGCTCTCCAGTACCATAAGATGCGGCTAATGCAGCGTCTCAGTCGAAGACGCTGCACGGGCTCCTGGGGTCCGTCGCCATTTTGTATTTATCTCTCTAAAATTGGGTAATTTCTATTTTTTCCATGAAATTTAACATTTCTATGGACTAATTAAGCTATTTGGAGTTAGTAAAGTCTATATAAACCCATTTAATCATTAATTTCAGGACTTTTACCCAAATTAAGAGTTAAAATTTCATTTTAGAATTCATTAGGCTTTAGAGAGAGAAAGCTATATAAAACTTAAGAAATCTGATTAATCCAGATTTTAAAGGGTTATTTAGCTTAATCTTTTAGCTTAATCATTAAAATCAAGTACAAATCATAGGTTAAAACGAGCTTAAATAGGATTTAGAGACTTTTCTCACAAAATCACTAAATTTCTTCACTAAGTTCATCGCCTTTCTCGTCGCTGTTTGGTCGGATTTCATCACAAAGTTGCCAAACAACCGGTTCGAGTCTTAAAACATGGATTCACAGCCTCTAGGTAACAAATCTGAGTTCCAATCTATTTTAATTTATTTACTACATTATTTGGCTGCCTTTGGTTTTGTTCTTTCCCTTTCTTTCGGTATTTCTACAAACATCTTTACCGTTGTTTTTGGTTCCGTCTTTTATCCCAAAGTCAAGAAATCAAAGTTATTTTGTCATTTTAAGTTCAGATCTACTGAAATATTGTGGGAATCGACTTTAAATTTCAGTAACTTTGAATTTTCGGGTGTAAAAATACCGATTCTGGTCCGATTGGCATTCCTCTAGTCCAAATGCTCTGGTGGACATCCAGATGCTATAGTGTACCGCCAGTTGCTGCAACGGTAGCATTTGGGGCTGCAATAGTAGAATCTCAAATGCCCACTCTAGCATGTGGGTTGGCAAAAATGCCAAAAAGCCCCTGTTTTATTTTTTGGCCCTTTTTTATTATTTTCTTGCGTTTTTTACCCCGATTTTCTCCCAAAAAATTTCCAAAAAAAATTTTCATATGATATGGAATTTATGAAAATTTTAATTTGTTTTTTATAATTTATTAATTGTTTGATTGGTTAAATCTTCATTTAATGACTTAAAAATAGGTTTTTAACTAAATCCTTAATAAATGCATATCATAAAATCTCAAAAATATTCTATAATTTGCCTTAATTAATTTTAGGTTATTTAGTTTATTTAATTAATTTTTAGGTTGTTTAAATAATTAATAAATGCCCGAAAATTGTGCTTTGGCCCCGAAAAAACCTAAAAATATGATTTCTCCCTCATTTGGTTTATTTTATGCCCTTTTATGATTTATGCATTATTTGTCGTTTATTTATGTGTGATTCGCCGTTTGAGTCCCGATCTTGGTCTTTCTTTATTCGCTTTATTTATCCGTTTTTATTTCCTCGCACTAGAAAAAATGTATAAGTATTTGTAAAGCCCTATAATAATTATTTGTTTGCTTTATTTACTGCTTATCTACATGCCACGCTGTGTGATGTATGGATATCATAACCGAAAATTCTAATTAGGAGGATTTAAATCGCATAAGAACTAAAGTAGCTTTTATTAAAATGTAAACGGTTTGTTTTAATAAATGAAAGATAGGCAACATCATCCGAACTTGGAATCTCTGTTTTAAGGTACGGTCTAACCATCCGGTGGGAATATTGTACCCAAACTCCCAGTAGAGCTAAACCGGGTGGTGACTCTATCTTAAAATATAGGATTTTGGGTCTCATATCCCTTAACACCTAAATTGGGCTAAAACATCAACATCAACATCAACTTTACCAGTCCATCTTTTCATCACACTAAAATGAGGATCAATCATTTCGGCTCGCTTCATCGCACTCTTATTTTCTCGCGCCCTTAAGGGTCGAGGAAAAGGTCGCCCACAAATTGGACCCCCGTGATCTCCCATACTCTATCATCATCATTGTTGTCGTCATCATCAACGTTGTCCCCGTAGTGAAGCTCAAGATGGACGTCTTAAAAGTGAATCCTCTCGTAGGGAGGAAGGAGCAAGGACTCGATGAACTCAGCGAAGGAGCCATCCACCGACTCCACCCGAGCCCCCGAGCCCAGCAAGTACAACCTATGATCCATTCCAGGCATCAAGTATGGCTAATAGACCCCCACAAGGACAGGTGAAGGGATGGGCCTATCCGCCACTGCACTCATGCGCCAGTCGCGGATCCTCTAACCAAAATACCACTCGAGGAGAGTGGCAACTCCTGAATGAAGCAGTGATCATCTACACCTGCTCGCATCCGCTCGATGTCCTTGCTAATGACCATCCTCTCCCTTAGGTTACGAACGACCTGTATAAAATAAATGCACTATAAGTATCCTAACTCTGCAAACAGAGTTTCTACTAAAAGTTTGTTGAAATTGAAAGTACATGTGTAGCATGAGAAAGTTTACCCAGAGGGTAACTGGCGAATGAACTCCTTGTACTCAGCTATAGTCCCGACCTTTTACTGTCAGGGCCCCATCCATTGGAAAATGATATGTGGAGTCTTGGGTTGGCCAAATAAGCCTGATATGGGAATGAACCGATGCTCGAAGGCCCAAATCTACAAAACAAGTTTAAGTTAGTTGGAAAGCAGTTTAAACAAAGGGTTCAAGAATAAAAGGGAGAAGTTTAGGAATTACCAAAAGGATCAGGTGGCAGATCTTGAGCTGAGACTGCTGGCCTTGAACCCCAACATCTAGCCCATAGTATAAATGTGCCAAGATGGCCCTACACTAGTTCTTCCCTTGAACAGCTGTAAGATCCTTGACGGCATAGAGAAAGCCATAATTGAGGCTACTTGAGTACACCAAAAAAAAGATGGTGGAGAGGAAAGTTAGTAAGAAGGACCGAGGGTCCTGATCCCTCCTCCCTGCAGTAACAAGGTATGGCTGCCCGACCTAATAGTCATGAAGCTCCCCATACTTGAGCTTGTCCTTCCCTCTAGGATAAAGCCCAAACATTCTCTCTACATACACCTTCACCTCAGGTCAAGAGTGTCATCAGTTGGCATAGACATCAAAATGGAGGATAGATCCTCCCTAACTCAGCCTTGTGAGTGCACACACATTTGAGGGAGTGACAGTGACCTCCCCGATTGATAGGTGGAAAGTGTGCATTGTCTCTAACCATCTCTCAATTAGTACCAAAATAGCACAAGGGGCAAGCATCTTCAGCGCCTGGGGGATGGCTCGAATAATATCAGTGATCCCAAATGAATCTCTAAGGGCAAATATCTTAGTATCCACTACAGTTTGAATCTCCTCATACCACTATCTATAGAAGATCAAAGGTCCCATTGTCTTGTACGAGAACCGCAAAGGCAAAACAACAGTTTAATAGGGTTAGAATATAGTGGACAAGTCAAAAATTAGAAAAGTGTTGTAGAAAATAGAGTTTCAGACATTCTGTCCTAGAAAGGAGAACCCGTACAGGTCCACCTCACCCGTATGGTTCTAATAGATCCACCCATATCAAAATCGGGACCTATACAGGTCTCCCTAACCTGTACTGGTACCTTGCAAAGAGTTTGTTCACCTAAAAACTCCCAAACAAGCCATTTTCACCCAAAATCTACCAAAACACAATCCAAACTATCCCAAAAAGATCCTAGACTAAAGTTACATGCATTAGGCTCTACTCAAGGCTTTAAAACACTTTGATTCCATCCTTAATTGAGAAATTTCAAAAATTGACAAGAATAAAAAAATGGAAAATTGGTTGAATTACCTAGAAATTTGAAGCATGAGTAGTAGAAGAAGGGATAGAGGCACCTAGGAGATAGGGGTGAGGTAGAGGAATGAGTCTCCCTTGCGAAAAGCATACCCGGTCGAAATCGAGCATCGTCGAAACTCTGAATCATTAACTATCGATAAATCCTTGTATTCCACGGCGAATCAATCGGCTTTTAGAACCTTTTTATACATCTTTGATCAGATTTTGATTAGAAATCATTAGAGAGAAGATTGTTTGGGAAGTTTTGTGCAAAGCGGGAAGAGGAGAAGTATTCCGTTTTTAAAGGTTCCCCTTGACTTGACTCATATAGGTCCTTGCCACCCCTACGGGTCTTCCCTTGCCAAGTTACCACCCATATGGGTCCCCCCCAGGCATATAGGTCACCTTTTTCATTTCGGGATAGTTTTTGAACAAGAGTAGAGCTTTTTAGTAGCAGGGGCACATCAAGTCCAAATTGGTGCCAACCCCACTTCTCTTAAACTACTTATTTTAATTAATCAGGGGCGAAACCCCTTGCTTACCTTGACCCTTGATTGAAGGGGAGAAAAATTTTGTTTACACAATGTCAATCAAGAATCAAGGTAAGAAATTTCAAAGTGATTACTAACATGGATAATTTTGATGTATAGGTTCACCCAATCATGGAAACTTTTCCCCGCAAAAGAATCATCCAAGAACCTTTTCCCCAGCAGAGAAATCAATTGAGAGGCATCCCCTCATTCCCCAGCAGTGGAGTCAGTCAAGGGGCCCTCCCCAAGGGGCACCCACATAGGGGCATTCAAGCCCAAAATAGTTGGGCTAGACCAAACATTTCTAAACCTAGTTTAAAGTTTATTCGGCAACCATTCCCTTTCCATACATCTTCATTCTTGATTGAAGGGGCAAAAATTTTTGTTCACCACAAAGTCAATCAAGAATTAAGCCATGTCATTTCAGGAAGTAAATAACACAATGTTTTTATTATCTTCTGATAGGTAGCTCAAAATCCCCAATAGGAGAGTCATCCGCCTTAGGAAAGTGATACACCATCAGTAGGAAAATTGATTTTCCTTAAGAAAGGGATACAAGGAGAAGTCATCTACCTTAGGGAAGGGATACACCAACAATAGTAAGAAAAAAGTCATCCACCTTAAGAAAAGGATACGTTCGGCAAAGGAAAGTGGTTCACCTAGAAAAACGAACGCAAAGGATGGATGTTTGCCTCAAGAAAGGAACACGAGGGAAAGTCGTTCACCTAAGGAAATGGCACCAAGGAAAGGAGTTTGCCTTAAGAAAGGAACTCACCCTTATCATCACCTCATATAGATTTCTAAACCCTCGCTGCAGTGATCCCACGAGGGGCAGTTTGTAAGCACTGGATTTTCACGATCCTCACAAAATGATGATGAGAGCTAGATAATGCAATCTTTTATGGGTGTTACCCATCAGAGGTGTTCCTACTATAGCAGAGATGAGTTTAGTAAGAATTTAGAGACCTAGACTGCCTTTAAAGACTCATATGGGTCACACCTAGGGGTACGGGTTCATAGGTTGACCAGTACGACCACAATCCCCCCATATACCCTAAAAGGACCCATACTGGTCCCACCTGGACCCGTATGGATCCTCCCTACCCATACGGGTTGTGATTGCAGTTAATCAAGCCAGGCTAATTACAATCATACTATATATGTTCGCAATCAGCCATAAATCGGATCTATTGTGTTCAGACACACAATTTTCCTATAAATAGAGGCATTTTGCCTCACTTTCAGGAGGAACCAAGTTATAAAAATTTTAGACAATTTCTACATTATTTTTCTAGCAATTTTCTATAGGTATAGAAAGGGTATAGAAGGGGTATAGAAGTTATAAATAGGGAGGAAACCATTCCACATTGGTTTTATCCACATTTTACTTCTCTCTAGCTTCGTATTAGGATTGAGGGAGGTTCTGTCCACACAAACGCTCACCTAAACATTCCTAAACCCATCATCTTTACATCTACTTTGGCTAGACTCTCTCGGTAGTAGAATCACTTCAAAGTGGATTCACGGCGTAAAGGTACACTCATGAGTTTTAAAGAGACTCACTTTCTATTAATTTTATTATCAATTTTTATTTATTTGGTTTAATATGTCCTTTGATTTGTTTTGGGTCTGGTCCTGACCCATATGGGCCTTGTTGGCACCTATATGCCCCTAGACCGACTATACAGATCCGCCATACCCATATGGAAGGAAATCCCATTTTATTTAGTTCTTTTTCCATAAAGATATTTTGTTTAAATCTGAAACGAGTTTCTATTTGGGTCTAAATAGGGCCCGTACGGGTACTGGCCCCCAAGGCAGAATGCCATTTTCTCTTTATTTAGTAAAATGAACCCAACATCACCATTTGTCATGCGATCAGTTTCACTAATAATCAGGTAAATCAACCCGCAAAAAGTTAAAATGCATTTTTATAAAAAAAAAGTGTTGAAGACCCTGTTATTTCTTTTTTATCCTAGAAGTGACCCGGGCATTAACGATTGCAAAACCGCCACGCTAACATAATCATATTTTTCCCAACAAAATGCTGACTTATGCTATGTTGTAATTGTGCTAAAGTTTTAATGTAGCTGAATTTATTTATTTTTATTTTATAACTTGGAACAAATGTATAGGTTCCCTTGCAATTCCCCCCATTTTTCCTCCGGTTGTAATTTTTATTCCCCCTTTATCATTTATGCTTTCTTATAAATTATAAGCGCATGAATTGTGTATGAAATAGTGTAGAAAAATAGGATTTATATAGTCATTCCCCAAATGATGAAAAGTAAATGGTTTTACGCAGCGAATATAATTTTTATTGAACCAAGCACGAGTTTGACTGACTCAGTAGTGCTTAAGTTTTGATCATAACAATTAAGTTTAGTTTCAGTTAATTAAATCAATAATGATGTTAAAATAAATAGTCTATGGTTGTTTGTGGAGTTAGTAAATTCAAGGGTAGAATTTCGAGTCTTCGCTGACCTAGCTACCTAGTTTGACTCTGAGTGATCTTGGCTGAGTATCTACAATAGTCGCTGACTTAGTAATTTTCACTTAGCACTTGATATTTAAATTTTGTTTCAGCTGTGTGCTTTACGATCATATTTTCAGCTGAGTTACTTTAAGTCTGTCAATGCTACTGACTTTACCATTTAAGGTAAAAAGGGATCTTTACTTTTAGTGTTGCTTTCTGCAGGACATTAATGAGATAACGACAAAAAGAATTAATGCCTTCACAACTCAAAATTATGAAGAAAATGACAAAGTCTTCCAATACAAAGTTGCAAAAAGTCATTTGCCATTTTGGGTAATTCCACAGATCTACAAACCTAGTATCGCACGCTCTACCAAATGTCAGAATACCAGAAGGAATGGGAGGATGACACGTAGCAAGTCAGCGTGATTTCTCTCTAATGGAAGATTGGCATCAAATGATATAGGATTCAAATTGAAGATCAAATCTCAATCTAATGGATTAATTTTCTATCTCACAACGGTGCAATTCTATCTCTTAATGGATTGATTTGAAGAAGCAATGGGTAGATAGATTGTTGTTAGTTTCAGAAGATGCCAAAGTAAGTTCAACGGCTACTTTCTCAATCCAACTATAAAAGGAGCAAGAAGGCAAGCATTAGAACTTGGTGATTACACCTGAATTTCTCAGAAGCAAAATCTCTGTCAAAATACAAGCTTTAAAGATGTTCAATCAAGAAAGCATAACTCAGCCAGAATCTGCTTTAGAACAAGAGAGAGTAGTATAGACCATTCGATCGTAATATCAGATTATTTGTAACTGGATCAACATTTTATAAGTTGAGTCCAGCTCTTTTTTAAACTCTTAGAGAGTTGCTGGTTGAAGAGGGTATTCTACTCAGCGAGTGAGTAATTGCAGTTTGGAGGGTACTTACTATAATTAGGGAATTTGTGAAAGGCTTCTCCACCTAGGGTACAGGATTTGAGATTAGTGGATTAAAGCTGAGACACTCTCTTTGGACTAGATGTAAGCACACGTTGCCGAACTAGTATAAAAATCTCAGTGTTCTTTACTTTATTGTATTTTCTAGATTTTTACTCAGCTAGCTGACCTCACTCAGCGAAGCCATTAATCATCATGAAAAAGTTTCATAAGTTCTTGAGTGAGTCATTCACCCCCCTTGACTCATTGAGTGTACGCATAGGGACCAACAAGTGGTATCAAAGCAGTTCTCATTTTACAGATTTCACAACCTTTAAGATAAAGTCCATGGCGTATAAAGGAGAATCTAGTGGAAGAGCCCAAGCTTATATTCTGCCAGAAGGCATGTTAGTCACTAGGCCTCCAATGTTCAATATACAGCATTACACCTATTGGAAGAACTGGATGAAGAATTTCATCCAGTCACAAAAGCATGGATGCTTGAATGGTATTATAGAAGGGCCATATGTTCCCACCATCGTGAAGAATGGAGTAAAAGTTGATAAGTACTCTAATGAATGGGATAGTTAGGATCTGATCAGATTGAAAGAAAATGTAGTTGCTATCAACTATCTTCATTGCGCTCTTGATTCAACTGAGTTCAATAGCATTTCAGGATGCGAGACAGCCAAAGAGATATGGAAAAAGTTAGAAGTAACTTATGAAGGTACTGACAAGGTGAAAGAGTCCAAAATCAATATCCTCATGAGGGACTACGAGTAGTTTCACATGAAGCCCAAGGAGGATATTTCCAATATGAACACCAGGCACATGTATAAGGAAAAAGAAAGCTCAAGTAGAGTTGTTGTTCTGAGAGCTGATGATGATGAAGAAGATTCTTCTAAGGCAGGATATCCAGAGGACAACAAAGAATAAATATCTCTAATGACCAAGAATTTCAGAAGATACTAGAGAAAAGATAAGAACTTTCAAAAGTTTTGAAAGACAGGCAAGTATAAGAAGCGAGCAGATGATTAACCATGAAAGGAGTATAATAAAGAATATAACAAAGATATCAAATGCTTTGAATGTGGTGAGAAGGGGCATATTCAGTTCAGCTGTCCTAAGGCTAAGAAAGACAAGTTTAAGAAGTAGAAGAATAAGAAAGCCCTTGCTGCTACCTGGAGTGACTTTCAACAAGAGTCATCATCCTCAAATGAAGAGGCATAAGACTCTACAAATGTGTGTCTCATGGCTAAGGATGATCTGCCAGACTCATAGTCAGCTGACCAACCATCTAGTTCCGATTACAATCAATCAACTAACCAGAGCAGAGACAAAGGAAATCACACTGAGGTAATTTCTGAACCTCCTTTGTCTTTAGATGAGCTTGCCATATTACTTAATGATGTCATTAATGTGACTAAGAAGTCAACCAAATATATCAAAGTACTTTAGAGGAGGTGTGATGATCTAGTAGATGTCAACTCTTCTACCTCACTTGACATCCTATACTTGATGGAAAAAGCTAAATACCAAAATGGATATAACAGCAAACTCAATAAGAAATTGGTTGAGCTAGCTACTGAATTAACACCTTTGAAAAAAGTGTGGGTCCCTCCTCAACCGAGTAGGAATACTCAGAGTAACCGCACTCACCACTTTATGAAGGTTTCTAATAAGAGTAAAGTGAGCAGGCCTAATCCTAAGGCCGCTTGTAATTTTTTTGGAAATTCAGGATATGTTATAGTTATGTGTAGACAAAAAAAATGGTTACTATAATGAGTATGACTCGTCAAGGATGAGCACCACTAACAAGGGAGGACCCAGCTAGAAAAAGGCAAGGGTACCTAAGAAAACTTAGTTGTTTTGTAGGTGAACCTGAGATCCACTGATGACAGAAGAATGTGATATTTGGATAGCGGATGCTCGAGGTATATGACAGGTGATGAAAAGTAATTCATCACATTGGAGCGAAGAAGGAATGGAAGTTTCAATTTTAGAGACAACAAAAAGGGAAAGATTATTGGCAATGCCACTATAGGAGTGAAGCCTTCAATTAATGATGTGTCTCTGGTGAAAGGACTAATGTTCAACTTGCTAAGCATAGCTCAGTTGTGTGATAAAGGTAGGAAAGTGATATTTGACTCAGCAGGCTGCTCAGTCATTAATGGTAACTCTGACCAAATTAGCCAGAAAGGAACTTGTTGAGGGATTACCCAATCTAGCCTTTGAAAAAGATAGACTTTGCTTAGCATGACAACTTGGGAAACAATTTAGGAAGACCTTTAAATCATTAGCTGATATATCTTCTTCTCATCCCCTTGATCTTCAACACATAGATTTATTTGGGCCTGCTGTGCCAATAAGTCTAGGTGGAATGAAATGCACCCTTGTGGTTGTAGATGATCTAACTAGGTTCACCTAGATTGTCTTGCTAGCAAGCAAAGATAAAACATTTGAATCATTCTCTAGGTTGGTTACCCAAACCATGAATGAAAAACACCTTAAAATTAATAGAATCCACAGTGACCATGGAAGAGAGTTTGAAAACAGGCAGTTTGACGAATTCTATTCCAAGCATGGTATTGACCACAATTTTTCAGCCCCTCATACACCTCAGTAGAATGGGGTTATTGAGAGAAAGAATCGCACTATTGTGGAGATGCGTTGTTCTATGCTGAGTGATGACAATCTACCAAAGTATTTCTGGGGAGAGGTTGTTTACATAGCTTATTATATTCTAAATAAGGTTTTAATTCGCCCAATTTTGAACAAAACTCCTTATGAACTTTGGAGGGGGCACAAGCCCAAGGTTGCTCATCTCAAGACCTTTGGTTGTAAGTGCTTCATATTAAATACTAAAGACTAATTGGCTAAATTTGACCCCTAGCAAAATGAAGGAATCTTTCTAGGTTACTCAACACACAGTAGGGCATACAGAGTGTATGTCAAGAGAACTGGTATCTTAGAGGAGTCCATGCATGTAGATTTTAATAAAACTAATAGTGCATATAAAGAAACTAGTAAGGATGAAAGAGAAAAAGAACAAGTCAGTGATTCAATCAGTCAACCCATTATTATTCCTGATCTAGTTCCAGAAAAAGAAGATAAAGAAGTTGACTTAGACCAATCAATCAACTTTAGTGATTATATAGATGCTCAACCAATGACGATAGCTGAGCGAGCTGATCCTGATCTACCAAAAGAAGTCAGAGCAAGAAGAGATCATCCAATTGAGAAAAATTTTAACAGTGTGCAAAATCTAGTGCTAACTAAAGGTCAATTGAATAGAATGATGAGTCATTCAGCATTTATTTCATTGATTGAACAAAAGAAGTTTGAAGATCATGAGTTTGATGACAACTAGATGATTGCAATACAAGAAGAGCTAGGTTAATTAAGAAGAAATGAAGTTTGGAATTTTGTGGAGAAACCCAAAGGAAAGTCGATCATAGGCACCAAATGGGTATTCAAGAACAAGTTAGGTAAAGCTAGAAATGTTGTCAGAAATAAGGCCAGACTAGTTGCTCAAGGCTACAACCAACAAGAAAGCATTGAAATGGAGAAACATTTGCACCAGTAGCAAGACTTGAAGCCATAAGATTTCTTTATGCTTTTGCATCCCATATGAACTTCAAGTTGTTTCAGATGGATGTTAATAGTGAATTTCTTAATGGTTATATTCAAGAGGAAGTCTATTTCAGACAGCCCTCAGGCTTTGAAGATCAAAAGTTTCTAGATCATGTCTTTAAGCTAAAGAAGGCTCCATATAGACTGAAACAGGCTCCAAGAGCTTGGTATGAGAGACTGACTAGCTTTTTACTCAGTAAAGCTTATGTCAGAGGAAAAGTAGATACAACTCTGTTTATTAAAAAGAAGCATCAAGATGTGTTGCTAATCTAAATATATGTTGATGATATCATATTTGGAGCAACTGATGAAAAGCTATGCAAAGATTTCAGCCAGCAGATGAAGAAAGAGTTTGAAATGTCAATGATGGGAGAGCTTAATTTCTTTCTTGGTTTGCAAATTAAGTAAGGCAAAGATGGAATCTTCATCAGCCAAGCTATGTATGCCAAGGAAGTACTCAAGAAGTTTGACATGGATAAAGCCAAACCAATATCAACACCCATGGCCACTGATACTATTCTGAGTAAAGATAGGGAAGGTAAACCTATAGAGAGTAAGCTCTATAGAGGTATTATTGGTTCTCTGCTTTACTTAACTGCTAGTAGGCTTGACATTCAGTATGATGTATGTTATTATACAAGATATCAAGCTAACCCCAGAGAATCTCACTTAGCTACTGTTAAGAGAATTCTCAGGTATTTGCTAAGCTCTGTTGATGTGGGATTATGGTATCCAAGTAATGCAAATTTCACTCTGAGAGGATACACAGATGCTGACTATGGAAGAGACAAGCTTGAAACAAAAAACACCATAGGAGGTTGTCATTTCCTTAGTGATTGTCTAGTAACATGGTATAGCAAGAATCAGACTTCTATAGCTCTGTGTAGACTTGAGACTGAGTACATGGATGTAGGAAGTTGTGTAGCACAACTACTATGGATCAAGCAGTAATTAGAGAATTATGGTATAAAGTCTAAGTGTCTTGAAGTCATGTGTGATAACAAGAGTGCAATTGACCAATCCAAGAATCTAATTCAACATAGCAGCATGAAGCATGTCAATATTAGACATCACTTCATAAGGGATCATATGCTAAAAGGAGAAGTCAAGCTCACATATATTCCTACTGAAGAACAGCGAGCTAATATATTCATAAAGCCCATTGGAAAGGATCAATTTTATACTCTAAGAGAGCTGATCAGAATGTCTAATCCAATTTAAAGAAATACACTCCACTTTGACCTATTCTGAAGTTGAACAAATTAGGGCACACTCTAAGCTTCTGTGAATTAGGTTCAGTATTTCTTTTTGCTGCTTGAATTTTGGATACGTCATTAAATTGTAACCGATTTCTTTTTAAATTCAAACTTGGTAAAAATGGTAGCAAGCTATAAAATGATCCTTATTTAGTAGCAGTTATCCTATGTTTCTCGCTCTCATTAATTCTATGGTACCTTATGCAATCTCGCCATTTATCTTAAGACCAGGGATTAACCAAGAGTTTTGGCTATTTAAAGAGAATTTCAAAAGAAGAAAGGTTACTTTATCGAAGTTCTCTTCTGCAAACTTCTCTCAAAATTCCCAAAATTCTCTAAGTTTCTTCAAGCAATTTCAATTGCAAGTTCATCATGAAGATCAGCAAAATCTAGTTCTGAAAGGTCATTATTTGTGAGAGATAAGAAGGATACTTGTTGGATTACCATAAGACATCATATTGCTCAGATGGCAGTCAGCTTTGACAAGATAGAAGGATTAAATATTCCAGCAGGAACCAAATATAAGCCTACTAAGTGATGTTTCATGGAGAAGACTGAAGTAGAGAGACCAACCACTGTAGATATGCTGAGTTTTTCAAGAGACGATAGATTCAGAAAGAGGATGCGCTAGCACCACTTACGAGGATTCCTTGAAATACCAAGTGGTTGCTATAAGCAAATTATTGAGAGATTTTACCATGGAATTCGTATGGTTGAAGGTCAGAAGGATCTATTTGTGACCATAATGATGGGGAGGAAAGTTTATGTTACCCCTAAGCATATTGCAGATCTATTAGGGTTGAAAGAAAGAGGACTTAGATTGCGAGTCATCAATGTTGAAGATCATGTGGATATCCCCATAGACTATGAGGTTCTTGACGATTATAGACATGGGATTTCATAGCCTCTATGTTTACAAAAGAAGGGAAGCAGGCACATGAGCTAGTGATCAAGGTACTTTTGCCCAAGACTGGCTCAACTAGAAGCTATTCAAAATTTGAGAGGGTATTCATCTATGCTCTGACCCATGGCATGAGCATTAATTGGCTCATGGACATTCTGCACCAATTTTTGAAGGTCACCAAGCATATGATGTATTGACAGCTAGTGATGGATATCTGTAGAGCTTATGAGCTAAATTTGAAAGGTTGGGCTGCTAAAAGCAACATTCAGCTAATCATATCCAGAATCTTGAGCAACACTCACTTTCATGGACAAAGAGCCAATGAGAGACCTTCGAACATGAAGTACATAAAGTTGAAGAGAGGGGAAGTTAGAGTTAAGGATCCCAAGGCTATTATAGAGATGAACCCATTCAGCCCTATGAAGAGGATCTGACATTGGATGCCTTTATGGCAAGAGAGCTTGAGTGGATTACCAAGCTCAGAGCGGAGAAAGGAGAGAATATGTCAAAGAAGAAAGTAGAGAAGAAGGAGGACAGGAGAGACTCCAAAAAGGAAACCAAGAAAGGGAGCTCAGCGAGCTCAGTTCTAGCAGTTGTTCCTAAATAGCTCAGATCATCTAAAGGAACTAAAGAAAAATCTCGTGAACTGACTCCAAAGGCGATACAAGAGGAGAAGCAAGCTGAAGAGGAGCTAAGAGATGAGATGCCCTTAAAAAGGGAGAATAAGAGGAAAGTAGAAGAAGCTTAGCTAGATATAGTGACTGCTAAGGGTAAGGAAGCTACATCAGTTCCTATACCTAACTAGGTCAGCCATAGAAGAAATTGACGGTGAAAAAGGGGACTGGAGTAGTCCAAGATCTTGAAGAAGCTGAAAGAGTAAAAGCAGCTGAGTAAGAAAGAATAAGGAAGTAGCAGGAGGAGATTGAAGCTAAAATTAGAAGGACGGTTGAGGAAGCTATAGCGAGAGTTAAGACTGATATGGAGAAAATTTTGTAGTCTACTTTAGCTAGCCTAGCTGAGAAAGAGGTACCTAAAGTAGTTGAAGAGATGATTGGGGCTCTTGAAGGAATTGAAAATCAGGAATATCATGAAGAGGAAGATAAAGTTGTAGAGGTTGAAGCTGTGGAGTTTAATGTACTTGAATTTGACTAGCAAGTCACTCTGGCTATTGAAAAAGCTAAGGAAGCTAGGAAGGAGAGAAAGAGAGGGTTGTTAAAGAGGATAATGATAGTGATTGATGAGGATGAAGGTGATCTGGAGGACAAGGAGGAAGAAGTAGTTGAGCACGGAGATCAGCTGATTGAGGAATCCCAATCTCAAGTCAACGAGTCCGCTGTTGAAGGTGATGATAAAGAAAAGGAGAAGGAGAACCCAGAACCCTTCATTTTCCCAAACCCATCTACTCAAACACCACTCTCACTTATACCTATCTCTATCGTACCCGTACCTGAAAACTAAACACCTTCCATATTCACCTCTGACCAAACACCTAACCCAGACTTTGACCAAACAGCCATCATCCTATACCTATCACCCATTGGATCTCTAGTGCATGAACCATTACTCTTAGAAGGACCCCCAATTATCAGAGGACCTCCAATTATTGAAGAGCTTCTAGAACAACCACAACAATAATAGCAACCTCAACATCCACAACCTCAATTTAACCCCCAAGCCAAGCTATTGGGAGATATAAGGAGAATGGGGAGAGCACAACTTCAAGGACTTAGGACATATGCTGAAATAGATGCTAAGATAGCAAAATCATTACTATCTGAGGATGTCCTAAGGAGGATTGCAAAGGCTATAGAGCCAGTGCATTGTTTTCTTGCAACTATTGAGGAGATGAAGGCCGACTCCAAATCAGTACCTACCCAATTCTCATTGGTGAAGGCAATAGTATCCCATGTGTTGCCTTTGTTATCTATTGCAGGTAGGCAGACTGGTGGATTGAAGATGGAAGTTGCAAAACTCAAGAAGAAAGTGGAATGATCTATGAGAGTAATTGCAAGGTGTTGAATGAGGAGAGGGATTTTAGGAATTCAATGATTGATAAATTCAACCCTCTTTTAGGAGCTATGCTAAAGGTGCTTGATGGGTATAGAATATTGATCAAGGAGAATAAAGACAACACTGCTCGCTTGAATGCAGTTGTTGATGGAATTAATGCACTGATCATAGTGGTAACCAGACATCATGGGTTACATGCTGAGTTGAGGACTGTAAAGGAAGAGATGCTTAAAGGAGTCAAGGACTTAGAGGGAGCTATGCTAAATGCCTTGAAGAGGCTAAATATTTCAGATGCTCTAAATAATGACATTGTTATGGCAGATGCTGAACTGGAGCCTACACTTCACCAGAAGCTTGGTCACATCAGAGATCAAATCAAGAAAGTTCAAGCTAATGTCCTTAATGATAGAGAAGCTATTGATAAGATCCATGATGAAGTCACTACTCACATTAGGAGAACTCCTATGCTGGAGCGGATACTTAGAGAAAATAATCAAGTAAAGGCTCTGGCAAGTCTCACCTAGTTATCCAAAGAAGGACTTAGCGCTTAATATGAAGTCAATCTATCCCAATCTCGTGCTTTGGTAGGCTTATTTGCCTTCCTCAGAAAACAAGATGCTATATCACAGGAAATATACAAGCTGTTGGTGCAGAACTTCTTAACCAATGTCTATAGTCAGCTCAAAACTTTTGAAGAGTCTCTGAGCTCATTTGATCATCGAGCCCAAGACATTAAAGATGCAATTGTAATGGGGGATAAGGATCATGAGAAGTATGAGCAGGAGGAAAGGGAAAGAGAATAGAGGATTGTTGAATTCTCTTACAATTTGTCCAAGGATCTAGAGAGCATTCAAAGAGAATATCATGAGACCAGAAAAAACAAAGGTGAGGAAATTGCACTGCCTAAAGAGAAGAAATCCATATGGGATCAACAGGCCTAAGAAGAAAGGAAAGAAAATCTTTGAGGACCTCCTATGCCGAAATAGATAGAATAGAATCTTTGTAATCGTTAGAACTTAATTGTAAAACTTAGTACAGATTGACTCTTCGTTGTCTGTGCTTAACTTATTCATATATGAATAGATTACATTTTCTATTCTAAGTTAACATCTTCCTAACTTCTTATATTTTTTGCTGCATATATATGTGTTAATCTTTTTGCAGAACTATAAGAGAAGTATTGAGGAATGCTGAACTCAGAGAAGTCAAGGATTATGGGGGAGTTAGCATTCACTCTAAGCAAATTGAGATGTTGAAAAAAAGACATATCAAGCATAAGTATAAGCTAACTCTGATCTAGATATCTTATTGATTTAATTCTCGCTTAAGTTAATTGCCATTGATCAAATGGGGGAGATTGTTGAACCAAGCACGAGTTTGACTAACTCAGTGGACTGACTTAGTAGTGCTTAAGTTTGGATCATAACAATTAATTTCAGCTTGAATTAATTAAATCAACAATGATGTTAAAATAAATAGTCTATGGTTTTTGAGGAGTTAGTAAATTCGAGGGTAGAATTTCGAGTCTCCGTAATCTAGCTATTTGGTTTGACTCTGAGAGACCTGGGCTGAGTATCTATGATAGTCGCTGACTTAGTAACATTCACTCAGCACTTGATATTCAGATTTTGTTTCAGCTGTGAGCTTTACGATCATATTTTTCACTAAGTTACTTTAAGTTTGTCAATGCTGCTAACTATACCATTTAAGGTAAAAAGGGATCTTTGCTTTTAGCGTTGCTTTTTGCAGGACATTAATGAGACAAAGACAAAAAGAATTAATGCCTTGACAAGACTCAGAATTATGAAGAAAATGACAAAGTCTTCCAATACAAAGCTGCAAAAAGTCATTTGCCATTTTAGGTAATTCCACAGATCTACCAACCTAGTATCGCGCGCTCTGCCAAATGTCAAAATACTAGAAGGAATGGGAGGATGATACATAGCAAGTCAGCGCAAGTTCTCTCTAACGGAAGACTGGCATCAAACTACAAAGGATTCAAATTGAAGCTCGAATCTCAATCTAACGGATTGATTTTCTATCTTGTAACGGTGCAATTCTATCTCTTAACGGATTGATTTGAAAAAGCAATGGGTAGATAGATGAGCTGTTAGTTTCAAAAGATGCCAAAGTAACTTCAACGGCTACTTTCTTAATCCAACTATAAAATGAGCGAGAAGGAAAGCGTTAGAACTTGGTGATTACACCTAAATTTCTCATAAGCAAAATCTCTGTCTAAATACAAGCTTTAAAAGAAAGAACAACTCAACCAGAATCTGCTTTAGAACAAGAGAGAATAGTATAAATCATTCAATTATAATATCAGATTATTTGTAACTAGATCATCATTTTATAAGTTCAATCTAGCTCTTGTTTAAACTCTTAGAGAGTTACTGTAGAAGAGGGTATTTTACTCAGCGGGTGAGCAATTGTATTTTGGAGGGTACTCACTGTAATTAGGGATTTTGTAAAAGGCTTCTCCGCCTAGGGTAAAGGAGTTGATATTAGTGGATTAAAGCCGAGATACTCTCTCGGGATTGGATGTAAGCGCATGTTGATGAGCCAGTGTAAAAATCTTAGTGTTCTTTACTTTATCGCATTTTTTAGATTTTTACTCAGCCAGCTGGCCTTACTCAGCTAAGCCATTAATCATCATGAAGAAGTTTCATAAGTACTTGTGTGAGTCATTCATGCCCCTCTGACTCATTGAGTGTGCACATAGCGACCAATAATTTTGAATTAACTAAATGAGAAATAAGTGACTCAGCCGATACCCAAATCTCTAATCCAAAAGGTATGAGTCTCTTGCTCAGTGGGAACTGTACCAAAACTCTTTCCCAAGTAAACAACTTGGGTGGCGACTCTATCATTTGTATCGAGATTTGGTTCTTGATTCTTTTATTAATAAAATTGGTTAAAATGTGCAAACTTAAACTAACTAGTTCCACTATGCCTAAACAAACAAATCCCTAATGGACTCATCCGTAAGACACCAAGGGAAATCCATATATTTTGGACCATGACAACTCTCAATTAGTGTATCCTTGCAATGTGAAATTGCCATTACTAGGATACCATAGACCAACTTGAGTTGTTCCCAATAAATATCTTAGTACCCTCTTGACGGCTTTAAGATGTGATTCCTTGGGACTGGCTTGATATCTTCCACAGTAGCAAACTATATAGTGAATATCTGGTCTACATACAATTAAATATAGAAGTGGTCTAATCATCCCTCTATATAGCTTCTAATCGACTTCTTCTCCATCGCGATCCTTTAAAAGAATTGTATCCGATCCCATGGGAGTGG
Source organism: Euphorbia pulcherrima (assembly GCA_947683365.1). Lineage (NCBI taxonomy): Eukaryota > Viridiplantae > Streptophyta > Magnoliopsida > Malpighiales > Euphorbiaceae > Euphorbia > Euphorbia pulcherrima. The sequence goes on from CANTUS010000009.1 coordinate 25,738,939, forward strand.
ACCTTTAGCTCAAGATTGTTAAGTATCTAGTTGTGAGCACTCGCTCTAATACTACTTGTTGGTCCCTTAGAAGTATATACTAGGGTTAGAGGGGGGTGAATAACCCTTTATGCTAAATTATAGACTTTTCAAAAAGTCTTTGTGTAGCGTATAATATATGATCCAGAATTATGGAATCTACATGATGTAAATTAAATAAAATGCACTTAAAGTTAAAGCTTGGAGGAAATCAAACACAGTGATTTTTATACTGGTTCAACCCCGCCTAAGTGTAGTCCCCAGAGTTTCCTCCTCTGAACTTAAATCCACTAACGAGATTCCTTTAAAGGGAAGAAATCAAGCCTTTACAGTTGTCTCCAGAGATTTTTTCTCCTGCTATGTGGTGTTGATGATGTGTAAGTCTCCCTTAGTGCCTGTGTGAGAGGCGGGGCCCACTAGGGGTTTGGTTGGATATAGGCATGATAAAACATTTTTAGTTAAGGTTTGCATAATAAGCCAATTTTCAATGAATAAAGGAATCGAGACCTAAATCTCGATACGAATCATAGAGTCGCCACCCAAGTTGTCTACTTGGTAAAGAGTTTTTGTACGGTTCCCTCTAGGCGGGAGACTCAAACCTATTAGATCAAAGATTCGGGTATCGGATGAGTCACTTATTTCTCATTTAGTTGATTCAAAATTACATTCACCGCATAAAACCGTTTTAGTTTTCATCATTTAGGGAATTATCATAGAAATTGTATTTCTACACTCTTTCACACTCATTACATGTGTTTACATGTTATAATAAAGCTCAAACAATATTTAGGGGAATAAAAATTAATACCGGGGAAAATGGGAGAAATTGCAAAGAGAACCTATACATTTGTTTTAAGTTATAAAACAAAATGAAAATAAATTCCCCTGCATCCATAAAGATTAGCACAGTTTATAGCACATCATAAGTCAGCATTTTATTAGAAAATTTGTGATTATGTTAGTATGGCATTTTTAGGATCGATAGTGCCCGGGCGGCTTCCAGGATCAGAGAAAATAATTGGTCTTCAGCATATTTTATTATGAAAACACATTTTAACTTTTATTGGTTGATTCACCAGATTATTAGTGAATCTGACCGCATGACAAATGGGGAGTTGGTTTGATTTTAACCAATTAAAATGAATTATGGGTCTTGCCTAGGGGGCGGTACCTGTATAGGTGGGTGGGACCCATACGGCTATTAGGGAGGACCAGTACGGGTTTGGGGGACCCGTAAAGGTCCTGCCAGGTTCCAGTTAGAAACTCAGTTTGATTTAATAAGAAAATTAATGGAGGAGAAATGAAATAAAAATGGGATTTCCTTCTATATGAGTATGGCGCACTAGTTTAATAGCCTTAAGGACATAGGGTGCCAACAAGGCTCGTATGGGTTAGGACCAGACCCAAAACAGGAATAAAAGAACTGGTAGAAAAGAAGAGACAGAGAATAATAATAAAATAACTGAGATACGAGTCTCTTTGAAACTTAGGATCGTACCTTTATGCGGTGAATCCATTTTAGAGCGATTCCAATGTCGAATGGAAACTTTGTCAAAATAGATGATGAAATGATGGATTTAGAATTGTTTAGGTGAGTATTTGTGTGGACATAATCTCCCCCAATCCTAAATATGAAGTTAGAAAGGAATAAAATATGGGCAAAACCAATGTGGAATTGTTTTCCCCCTATTTTATAACTTCTATACCTCTTCTATGCCCTTGCTATAACCTCAAGAACTTTGCTAGAATAATTTCCCTATAATAGTATTTGCTTTCTATTATGATTTCTCCATTGTGTGTGTTGTGTCCTTTGAAACGAGGAAAATGGCCTCTATTTGTAGGGGAAAATAGGTCTGAAACCATTAAATGGTTGATTTTATGCGTTTATGGTAAATTATATTCTTTTATGGTGGAATATATTCGTTTATGACAAATTATATTTGTTATATGGCAAATTATATTTACTATATCGAATTATATTCTTTTATGGCAGAATATATTCATTTATGCCAAATTATATTTGTTATATGACAAATTATATCTACTATATTGAATTATATTCTTTTAGGGCAGAATATATTCATTTATGGCAGATTATATTTGCTATATGGCAAATTATATTTACTATATCGAATTATATTCTTTTATGGCAGAATATATTTGCTTATGGAAAATTATATTTGCTATATCACAAATTATATTTACTATATCGAATTATATTATTTTATGGAAGATTTGGGAATTAAAACTGACTATTTGGGCATCTGGGGGACTGATACGGGTGGCATGGATCCGTACGGGTCTCGTTAATACCTAATTAGGTAATTCGGGTAGTTTTTGGACCGATATGGATGGAATGGACCCGTACGGGTCTGGGGGACCTGTACGGGTCCAACCAATCCACCCGTATGGATTTTTGGTCAACCCGTATGGACCAGTACAGATCTGGGTCGACCCGTACAAATCGGTACAAACCAGTCCAATTGGTTTTGCCTAAAACTGCCTGAAATCGATTGGTTTTGACTGGTTTTGACCGGTTTTGACCATTTTAGAACTTTTAGGGCCTAAGCGCTAGCTTTTCGAGGTTTAGATTTGACAAAGCTTGGCCAAACTGCATTGAAACCACTCTAAGTAGATAACACCTATAGAAGGATGCATAATATAGCTCTCATCATCGTTTTGTGAGAAGGATCTTTAAAATCTAATGCTCACAGGCTGCCCCTCGTGGAATCACTACAGATACGGATCTATTTGATCTCATGATGTGAGCGAGGGTTTAGAAATTATACCTGAGGTGATGACATGGGAGAGTTCCCTTCCTGAGGTGAACTCCTTTCCCGAGGGTCCCTTTCTGAAGGCGGACAATTTTCCTTTACTGATGCATATCCCTTTCTTGAGGCGAATGACTTTCCTTTGCCGATGCGTATCCCTTTCTTGAGGTCGATGACTTTCCTTTGCTACTGTGTATCCCTTTCTTGAGGCGGATGACTTTCCTTTGCTACTGTGCATTCCTAGTGACTTTACTACGGAATGTGTGTGTATCCCTTTCTTAAGGCGGATCAACTTTCTTGGTTGATGGTGTATCCCTTTCCTAAGGCAGATGGCTCTCTTGACTAATGTATCCCTTTCTTTAGGCAGATCGACTTTCCTGCTGGTGGTGTATCCCTTCCATAATGTGGATAACTTTCCTGCTAGGGAATTTGAATAACCAAAAAAGAGACAATAATCAAACACCGAGTTAGTCGTTGTCCAAGCAGACACATCTTTATTCTTGATTGACTTTTGTGAAAACAAAAATATTTCACCCCTTCAATTAAGAATAAAATGTATGGATGGGGGTTAGCCCCTGAAATAAATTGAAAACTAAGTGCAAGAAATATCAGGTATGGTCCGATCGCTTTGGGTATGGAATGCCCCTTGGAAGGGCACCTCTCAGAGAATGCCTCTTGGAGGGCTCGATAATGGGAGGATACCCTTAGATTGACAGGTTCCGCTGTAGGGAGATGGGGGTATGCCCCTTGATTGAATGATTCCGCTACTGGGAAATGGGGGGATGCCCTTAGATTGAATAATTCCGCTACTGGGAAATGGGGGGATGCCCCTAGGTTGACTCCGCAGTTAGGGAGTATAGTAATGCTCTTTTTGGGTGAATTCTTTTCTACTGGGGAAATCTCTTCTTATAAGATTTGTTTGCTAGGGAAAATTTCCTGTACTGGCGATGGACCTGTTCATAAAAATCATCCTTGTCAGTGACCATTTCAAAAATGGCTTACCTTGATTCTTGATTAACTTTTGCGAAAACAAAAATATTTTTTCCCTTTCAATCAAGGATCAAGGTGAGCTAGGGGGCTTGCACCGAATATAACTATAATGATTGAGTTTAGGATAAGTGGAGTTAGCCATTATTTTGGACTGGATGTACCCCTGTTAAGATCTTTATAATGTTGTAATACGGGTGGGTTCCTTTCTTAAGGCAGACTCCTTTCCTTGGTGTTCTTTTCTTAAGGACATCTCTCCTTTGCTGTGCATATCCCTTTCTTAAGGCGGATGACTTTCCTTTAACTGATGCTGGTGTATCCCTTCCCTAAGGCTGAGAACTTCTCCTTGTATCCCTTTCTTAAGGTGAATCGACTTTCTTACTGATGGTTTATCCCTTTCTTAAGGTAGATGACTCTCCTACTGATGGTGTATCCCTTTCCTAAGGCGGATGACTCTCATGGTTGATATTGCATCCCTATCTTAAGGCGAATGATTCTCCTACTAATGGTGTATCCCTTTCCTAAGGCGAATGACACTCCTGATGATGGTGTATCCCTTTCCTAAGGCAAATGACTCTCCTAATGCTAATGTATCCCTTTCCTAAGGCAGATGACTCTCCTACTGTTGGTGTATCCCTTTCCTAAGGCGGATGAATCTTTGGATGCTGATCTTGAGCTACCTGACAAAAAGACAATAAAAATGTTGCATTAGTTACTATCTAAAATGATACATCTTAATTTTTGATTAACTTTGTGGTAAACAAAAATTGTTTGCACCTTAAATCAAGAATGAAGATGTGTAGATCAGAATTGGTCCCTAATGAAATGTAAATTGAGTTTAGATATGTTGGGTTCGGCCCAACTATTTTGAGTTGGAGTGCTCCTCGGGGTGTGCCCCTAGGTGAGCTGACTGCTGAGGAGATAGCATTTGAATGGCTAGTCCATTTGGATAGCTTGGAAGAAATAGCTCGGGGGCAATTTCACTTGTTTAGAGGAAGGTGTTCGTGGGACATCCTAGCTGCTAGGGAGTATCCTTGGAAATTGTCTCAAGAAAACTTGACTAGTTAGGGAGGTGCCCCTAGAACTTTGCCCTTATGAGGCTTTGGGGTCATTGCCCCTCGGGTATTCTTCTGACTGAGGGAATTATTTCTCTAACTGCCTAGCCGCCAGAGACAAGGATTGACTCTTCGTAGGGAGAGGAGGAATTCCCTTTGAATGTTCTATCTACTGGGGAACGAGTTATCCTGATGTGGATGCTCTAGTGGAGAAAAGGTGCCCCTTTGGTTAGCATTCAGGTTTTGACTTGTTTGACCTTCAGGGGAAAAACAAGTTTTATCAGAATATGACCTAAGATGTACCAGGGTCTCCCTAATTAACTATAAATATTGAGTGAAGAGATGTTGGGTTGGTCCCAATTCTACTTCGCTATGCCCTTAGAGTGGCCTGACCACTGGGGGAAAATAGTCTATAAGTGGCTTAACAGCTTGGGAACAAGTCTCCTAGATTGCTAATGGGTGCCCTTTGGAAAGGGAAACTTAGCTGCCGGGGGGGTTCCCTTAAAAATTGCCTTGGGTGGCTTGATCAGTGAGGGGGAATGCCCCTCATATGGTTCACTTATTGGGGAAATGATCCCTCTAATGGTCTGGTTGCTGGGAAAGCTTCTTGGGAAGATGCCCCTTGGTTGGTGCCACTCGGATGGCACCTTTATTAGATATGTCCTTTGAATGATGCCCCTTAGGTGGTAGTATGACTGGGGGAATTCCTTCCTTTACTACAAATACCTCTCCTTGGGTTCCTGCACATGATAATAGAATTGGTCAGTAAAGCTTTAAGATATGTAGGTCAGGATTTTCCCCAATTAAAAGAAAAGACTGAGTTTAGTGATGTTAGTTTGGTCCCAACTTGAACCAAGGTGTCCCTAGTATGCCACTTCCACTGGCTGGCACTGCTAGGGAGTGCCCCTAGGGTGCTTTATGATGGGGGGATACCCCTCAATTATGTCACTTTGGGGAGTGCCTCTAGGGTGGGTGCCTCTAGGGTGTTAGATGATAGGGGGATGCCCCTCAACTGACTTCTTTGCTAGGGAGGTATCTTACTAAATGATTTTTCTGCTGAAGATTTCTTCTGGGTTAACAATTCCTAGGTTTGGACCACAATCTCTTGTCTTGTGGGGATTGTTGCCTCTTGATGTTTTGATAGCTTGGGGATCCTCCCCTCAAATGAACCTGCACATGAAAAGGTATTCATATTAGCAATTGCTTTGACATGGTTTGCCCTTTCAATGGCTTACCTTGATTCTTAATTGACTTTGTGTGGACAAAAAGGTTTACCCTTTCAATCAAGGATCAAGATGAGCTAGGGGTTTAGCCCCTAATTAGCTAAAAGACTTGGGTTTGAGAAGTGGGGTTTGCCTCGATTATGATCTTATGTGCCCTTGCCTGTGAGGAGTTCTAGTTTTGCTTGGAAAACCATTCTAAAATAGGAAGGACGACCTGTATGGCTAGGTAAGAGCCATACGCCTGATACTGACCCCGTATGGTTGAAAAAGCTATTGGATGGGATGCTTGCACCTATTGTTTAAGGAATCTTGTTCCCATTTGAAAAATTGCCCCAAGGGGACCCGTACGGGTGGAGTGGGACCCCATATGGGTGGCATTTTACCGAGGTGGGACCCGTACGAGCGGGATGGATCCGTACGGGTTCGTTCTTCAAGGACAGAATATCTAAAACTGGGTTTTCTATGACCTTTTTCTAATTTTTGACTTGTCCATTGTATCCTACCCTGTTAAACTATTGTTTTGCCTTTGTAGTTCCTGTATAAGACTGTGGAAGCCTTGAGCTTTTACAGAAAGTGGCACGAGGATATTTAAGCTGCTAGGGATGATGAGCTGATGGCCCGTACTAGCCCATTTGGGTTCACTGATATTATTAGGGCCATTCCCCAGGCTAGGTTTGCCCAGGCAACCGGAGATACCTCACACCATTTCCAGGTGGACAGAGACTTGGCAAGGTCAGACCCTGGCTACATTATAGTATAGGGAGGTTGGATACATATGGGGGCATTGAGCGGATACGAGGTGGTGTAGAAGACCACCGCTTTGTCCTGGACTCACCCCTTTCCTTTGAGTGGTATTTCGGCGAATGGGTCCAAAGGTGGAGGACCAGTGCTATGGTAGAGAGATCGATCCCTTCCCCAATCTTAATGGGAGTTGTCTGATCTCATCTAATGTTAGGTACTGACCAGGGATTGTACTTTTTCATCTGGGACTTATTATTAGCTCAGGATGCACTAGCTTCTATAAGTTTCTTTTACCTACAAAATTTAACAAACTATGCATACCATGACATTTATATATGTGTTCTGATCTTATGATTTTCATTGCAGACTCTGTTGGCTATGGAGCATGGTAAGTCCGCTTAGGATTTGGATGTCTCTGAGGAGCGAGCTAGGTTCCTAGAGTTACAGTTGCAAGTAGCCACTATTGAGGCCATCCGGGTTAGGCCATTAGAGAAAGAGCTGGAGAGGGCTAGAGCAGAGACTATTCGGGGTGAGGACCTAGGTTGAGGTGTTGATCGAGGGTAAGAATATACCTGAGCCAGCCAATTCTTATCTAGAGGAGGATAGTTTAGCTTATCCGGTGACGTCGGTGGCCACTCAAGTGGCGAGAGCGGAGCAGGAGATAGAGGAGATTAGTATTGCTGCTTGTAGACCCATATTACTTCCTGGTATAGCTAACAATGACACCAAGTCTAGCTGGTTTGAAATTAACACTCTTAGGGATACGTGCCATCAAGTGATTTCATAGTGAGGGGACTGATTGATGTTCTAACTCTTGTATAGGCCATTTGATGTAAGATGACCTATCAAAAATTTATTTTCATTTCTTTTAGTCCTAAATTTTGCCTGAACTATCCTTAATGACTCAGTTCAGCAGACCTTTTCTTTTTTTTCTTTGCTTTAACTTTTGCCTATATCACCCTTTTGGGCTTTCAATCCAGCAAGCTTTTTCTTTTGTGTTTCTTTGCCTTAATTTTTTCCGGGACTGCCCTTTCGGGTCTTCAATCTAGTAGGATCTTTCTTTCTTTGGAGGAGGATAGTTTAGCTTGTTAGGTGGCACTGGTGGTCACTCAGGTGGTGGGAGCTGAGCAAGAGGTAGAGCAATAAGTAAAGGAGAGTAGTATTACCGCTGGGATTATAGTAGGAGCTTCAGAGGCTAGGGTTCCTGATATGCCTGTTGTAGATGTTGATGGGGTAGAGGATTATATACTGATAGATAGGGATGACCTGCTGATGGATGCATAGGACTAGACTCAGGATGAGTACCAGGGATAGGAGCCCCCAATAGCTTAGATTAGGCTGTGCTTTTCTTACTTGTCTGGGTCCTTGATTGATCCTTTTCCTCAAGGATATTGTTGTCTTATCCTTCTTAAATTGTTGGTGAATTGACTAGTAACCAAACTTTCAAAGCTCTAGATTACTGAGAGACTATCTTGACTGAGACCAATGAGTACTACCAAGATTTGGATGAGATAAGTATGCCTATTGCAGACTTGTATAGGTTTATATGGATGCATATACTTCTTTGATTTGATCGGATGAGATTCATTCTTTGCACATTAAGGGAATGTATCCTTGAGGTGTCCAAACTGTAACATGGTGCAAGCTGGATGATGCTAGTGGAAGCACTTGGCAATTCGGATGATATGTGATGTCGAGTAGCTTCACAGTGGGAAAACTAAACTTGAGGGATCCTAACTGTGAAACATTGTTATTACAAATAATGCTTGAAGAATAAAAATAAGTGCAAAATACTGGCATTTTTTAATTGAGTTCTAACTTTTGCATAGACTCCTTGATGTGATGTGATCTATCGAACTGATTTTGTATTTTTCTTTTACTAATTTATGCCTGAACTGTCCTTGGCGGCTCAACTCAGCGGACTTTCTCCTTCTTTTCTTTTGTCTTAACTTTTGCCTGAAATGTCCTTGGTGGCTCAGTTCAGTAGACTTTTTCTGACTTTTGCATAGGCCTTTTTTGTGACCTATCGGTATTTTTTTGTGTTTTATCGAATAATACACATGCAGTAATGATAACAACAAAGAGTATAAGATGTAGAAAAACTGATGTTCACATACTTGATATTATTTCACCTAAAGACATGCATGCATTCATAAGACCATGATTCTTAGCAAATCATAACATGTTCATTGATAAAATTAAATTTGAGTTCATAGGCAATAGCGATAGTTTCCAATTATTAACCCTTACCTGCTTTCTGTTCCTTTTACAGATTTTCCTGAAAACAACTGACTTTTTTTCTCTCGATGCCCTAACTTTTGCCTAAGCCACCCTTTTCAGGTTTTCAGCTTAGCAGACTTTATTTTTGTTGGAGTACCCTAACTTTTTCCTGACCAATTTGTTGAATACTGATTAGCGGTTGCACCCTAATTTTTGCCCGAGTAGTGGAGGACCACTCGTCAGGTGATTTATTCTTTGTTTCTCTTTTTTATCGTGCTAATTTTTTATGATTTAGTTCTTTTAACCTAGACATGATAGCGCTTAAGCCTATCTTGATTCACTGGATTCACCATCTTTATCCGTGAGCTTAATTCCTTCCTTACCCAGGATCTTCTCAACCACGAACGGCTCTTCCCAATTAGGCTTGAACTTGCCCCTAGCATCAGTGTTAACTTGGTGTAGCTGTTTGAGAATTAGATCACCCACCCTGAGGGGTTGCTTTGGGTAAGATTGGGCTATTTAGTGTTGGAAGGAACATGTTCCTCTCTTTTGTGAAAGAAAGAGGTCAAGTTATTGTGGGGAAGGTTTGGGGTCATTATGTAGGGTGAGGGGTCTTCTTTCTTTTTAAACAAATGAAGAAAGCATTTTTTTGTAAGGGATATTTTGATGGGAATATAGGTCCAAGGGAGGTACCTACATTGATAAGAAATTCCCATTTGTTGGGTGTGATGGTTTACCCTTTTGAAGGCTTTGGAAGAGCATTGAATTTAAGCTTGCCTTGATTTTGCATTTGTATTGTAAGATCTTTTCCTTCAATGGTGCTTCTGATGTGGAGTATATCTTCCTCTATTTTTTTCCTTTTTTTATTTTTTGGCTTTCTATCTTATTGATGTGTATCTTCCTCCCCCCTTATGGAAAAAGATGAGCTAAGACCCAAGGCTATCATGTTTTCTAAGCACTTTTCATCTGGCTTTTTTTTGTGATAAGTTTTAACCATTGGAACCTTATGCCGTTGTGATGTACTCAAATTAAATTTCTTTAATAAACATGATGAAATTTTTAAGAACATTGATTTTATGAGTGCATGATATCTTTAAGAATGAAATGCTCAAGCATAATATGAATGCATCAATTTATTTGTGATATGCTTTATAAGTGGCATTGTTTGCATCAAAATACCAGCAATGTTAAAAGGTTACCTCATCCTTGAAATCATCCTCCTAATGTGGAGGATCTTCATCTTTAATCTCGGTAGGATCAATCGGTCAATCGGTAGTCTCCCAATACTAAGCTTCTACTTGTATTGGCAGTAGTCCTCTTTCTGTTTCATCAATGTACTCTAATTCCTCATATATTTCTGACTTTTTAGCCTTTTTGGGGATCCAATCTTCCCCTCTTGTGGTTAGACCAGAGGTGAAAGTTGTTGAGCATTTGTAGTCATGCCAAAGGCTAGACCTGTTGGAAGATGGAAGGTTGTCCGCTTAGGCATGGCTACGCAGTTGAGACCTTGGCTAGATCCCCCAAACTAAAACACTAGCGGCACAGATACTTGGCTAGGCTGAATAGAATGACTGATGGCTGGTGGAACTGCCATACCCCCTGAATCATATGGACCAACTAAACATAACTATCCAAACCAACTAGATGATGGATTACTAAGAGATAGAGGCGGAGATTCATCCCTTAACTAAACTGAATTTGATTGAGTAGAAACTCGGATGCAGACAAAATGAACTTGAGATGGTTGCCAAACTTTTATTCTTTCTCAGGTGAGAACCAAATGATCAATACATGCTTAGGATGTGTTATGCATGCACAAATTACAATGATGCATGGTTGGGTTAATTACAAGGATACGTAACACAACACATGCGAATTAATTGATTTCATCCTTATTTCTCCCGCTGGTTCTGAGGGTATTCTTCCTTAATCTAATCTCACACAAAAATCAGGGTACCTAAAGGGTAAAATTCTATGGCTTTCAATAAGAATGGTGTAGGGACATATTAGAAGTTGATGTAGAAGGTTCCTATTGTATAAAGCCTCTTTTGGAGGGAGATGGAAATGAGTGCTCCACCCACTAAGGTGTCCCCAATATCCCTGGCGGTCATGGGTATCATCATTGCAAGTGTCACGGAAATAATAGGGCATCCTAACCTAGCGCTAGAAGAGAAGCGCATCTAACTAAAAAGAGAAGGAGATGAGAAGATAGAGTGTGATAATTTTCCCAAATGATGAAAACAAAAGCGGGTTGAATCAAGTAAATGATTTTCGGTGCTCATCTTAATCTTTTAAGCTTTTAAAACAAACCAAAATTTTGCAAGTTAAAAGATTAATTCCCCAGCAGAGTCGCCACTGTGAGGTGTTAATGACATGTGGGTCTCCCTTGGCGCCTTGTGTGAGAGGTGAGGCCCACTGGGGGTTTGGTTGGATTTAGGCATGACAAAACATTTTTAGTTAAAGTTTGCACAATAAGCCAATTTTTAATGAATAAAAGAATCCAGACCCAAATCTTGATACAAATGATAGAGTCGCCACCTAAGTTGTCTACTTGGGAAAGTGTTTTGGTACAGTTCCCTCTAGGCGGGAGACTCATACCTATTGGATCAAAGATTCGGGTATCGGATGAATCACTTATTTCTCATTTAGTTGATTTAAAATTACATTCACCGCGTAAAACCGTTTTAATTTTCATCATTTAGGGAATTATCACAGAAAGCCTATTTCTACACTCTTTCACACTCGTTACATGTGTTTACATATTACAATAAAGCACAAACAATAAATGGGAGAATAAAAATTACAACCGGGGAAAATGGGAGAAATTGCAAACGGAACCTATACATTTGGTCTAAGTTATAAAACAAAATGAAAATAAATTCCCCTACATCCACAAAGATTAGCACAGTTTATAGCACATCATAAGTCATTATTTTATTAAGAAAAATGTGATTATCATAGCGTGGTGGTTTTATGACCGATAGTGCCCGGGCGACTTCTAGGATCAGAGAGAAATAACTAGTCTTCAGTGTATTTTGTTATGAAACACATTTTAACTTTTGTTTGTTGATTTGTCGGATTATTAGTGAAACTGACCGTATGGCAAATGGTGAGTTGGATTGATTTTAACCGATTAAAATGAATTTAGGGTTCTACCTAGGGGCCAGTACCCGTATAGGTAGGTGGGACCCATACGGCTACTAGTAAGGATAGGTACGGGTATGGGGCACCCATACGGGTCCTGTCAGGTCCCAGGTAGAAACTCAGTTTGATTTAATAAGAAAATTAGTGGAGGAGAAATGAAATAAAAATAGGATTTCCTTCCGTATAAGTATGGCACACCAGTTTAATATCCTTAAGGACATAGGGTGCCAAAAAGGCTCATATAGGATAGGACCAGACCCAAAACGGGAATAAAAAAAAGGAAGAAAAGAAGAGACAGAGAATAATAATAAAATAACTGAGATGTGAGTCTCTTTGAAACTTAGGAGCGTACCTTTACGCGGTGAATCCACTTTTGAGTGATTCCAATGCCGAATGAAAACTTTGTCAAAATAGATGATGAAATGATGGATTTAGAATTGTTTAGGTAAGTATTTGTAAGGACATAATCTCCTCCAATCCTAAATATGAAGTTAGAAAGGAATAAAATGTGGGCAAAACCAATGTGGAATGGTTTTCCCCTTATTTTATAACTTTTATACCTCTTCTATTCCCTTGCTATAACCCCAAGAACTTTGCTAGAATATAGTGTTTGTTTTCTACGATGATTTCTCCATTCTGTATGTTGTGTCCTTTGAAATGAGGAAAATGGCCTCTATTTATAGGGAAAAATAGGTCTGAAAGAATTAGATGGCTGATTTTATGAGTTTATGGTAAATTATATTCTTTTATGGTAGAATATATTCGTTTATGGCAAACTATATTTTCTATATAGCAAATTATATTTACTATATCGAATTATATTTACTATATCGAATTATATTCTTTATGGCAGAAAATATTCGTATCTGACAAATTATATTTGCTATATGGCAAATTATATTAACTATATCGAATTATATTCTTTTATGGAAGAATATATTCATTTATGGCAAATTATATTTGCTATATTGCAAATTATATTTACTATAACGGATTATATTCTTTTATGGCAGAATATATTCACTTATGGCAAATTATATTTGCTATATGGCAAATTATATTTACTATGTCAAATTATATTCTTTTATGGCAGATTTGGACATTAAAACTGACTGTTTGGGCGCCTAAGGGACAGGTACGGGCGGCCTAGACCCATACGGGTCCCGTTGGTACCTAATTGGGTAATTCAGGAAGTTTTCGGCCTTGTACGGATAGAATGGACCCGTACTGGTCTAGGGGACTCGTACGGGTCCAACCAATCCACCCGTATGGACCGGTCCTTCTGGTTTTGCTTAAAACTTCCCAAAATTGCCCGAAACTACCCGGAATCGATTAGTCTTGATAGGTTTTGACCATTTTAGACCTTCTAGGGCTTAGGCACTAGTTTTTTTTGGTTTAGATTTCGTAAAGCTCGACCAAACTACATTAAAACCACTCCAAGTAGATAACACCTGTAGAAGGATGCATAATATAGCTCTCATCATCGTTTCATGAGAAGGATCGTTAAAATCCAATGCTTACACCTGCATATGTAGGATATACCACCACAGCTAACACCTAGCATGGCTAAGTTGTTTGCAGTTTTTCTGTATAGATTCTCTCTTCTGGATGTAGGATATACCACCAAAACTAACACCTAGTTTAGTTGCATCCTTTTCTCTAAGGGATATACCACTCAAACTCTTTCTAGTTCAAGCTAAGTCCCCAACCTTAAAACTTACCCCAAGTATAAGATATTACAATAATCCTATTTGAAAAGATGGGTTTTTGAATTCTTCAACTTTATAACTTCACTTGAGATTTCTTACAAATAAGTTTTGAGGGTTAAGTTCTTGGAAGGATTTTGATCACTGATTGAAAAGCAAATTTCTTAAGGTAATAGCTTTCTCAAATCAACCAACATCTTCTCAACTTGTGAAGCTTCCCTTTTATAGGCTTGGACCATAAAGGTAGCCGTTGAATGATCTTGAATCTTCACCGTTGATCAGATAAGTGTTGGCACAACCAGAGCCATTGATCTTTTCATTAGACTAAATAAAAGTCCCATTTGAATTGATTGGAGCAACAAAGTTGTCAGAAGTCATTTCTTTAGCTTTTTGTGCTCCGTGAAATTCTATGTGAAGTTTGTCTTCATTTGGACTCCACGCGCCTTACTATTGGTCTAGGTTAAAAAGATAGTTACTTTTTCCCTTTCTATGTCAACCATTTTGTCCTTTACTAAATTCGTGCAAGCCGTCATTTTTCCATTCTCCTAGGCAAAAAGGTAACTTTAACTTTAGACTAATTGGAGGTAAAATTAATAATTTGAATATTTCCCTTTCTCTTGCGAAATGTGTCTTCCGGATGTCTTTAGACTTTGGTTTTTCGGATGCTCTTCTAGTGATCTTTTCCAGATGCTGTTTTCTTGGACTTGGGACTTTGTTTTCTTTAATACCTTGTCCAGATCCTCTTCTAGTGATCTTTTCTGGATGCTATTTTCTTGGACTTGGGATTTTTTTTTCTTTAATGCCTTGTGCGGATGCATTCTTCTTGGACTTTGGATTTTGTTTTCTTCAAAACCTCTATATGGATGCATTCTTCTTGGACTTTGGAATTTTCTTTCGAATCATTGTTTTCCAACAGTGGCATAGCCATACATCACATGCGCAACCCCAATCAATGGGGCCGCATAAGCCATTCAGTGGCTACTCCATATGGCGTGGCCACTATGGCCATAGTGGGGGCCACTGCCGCCCTGGCAGTGACCAGAAGCTCCAACGAGGTGAGATCGGAAAAAAATCCTTAAAGATTGAAAAAAAGGGAGGGTAACTTCAAAAATTCATAACTTTCACCACGATTATCTTATTTAAGTGAATTTTAACATTTTGGAAACCTTAAAGAGTCTAAAATCTAGAAAAATTAATGAAACTTGATGAAAATGATTCGATGAAGAGGAAATTGCGAAACATTTTACTGCACGCGTGAGAAAGATTATGGTTCATTTTTAAATGCAATTTTAGTGATTTTTAAGTGCGATCATAGGTCCATAATCATCAAAAAGGTACTTGCCAGATGTGATTCAACCCTATAAGAATAGAATAATTGGCTCATAAAATGTTAGAGCAATTCCCATCATCGTTTTGCGGAGGTGACCGAAAAGCCAGTGCTCACAGGCTTCCCCTCATGAGATTGTCACTTGGCAGGCCAAGTGTGATCTCACCAAAGAGCAAGGGATAGAAGGTTATACTTGAGTTTGGGATTCTTGATTTAGTTGTCTACTAGGTGTGAGCACTGGATTTTAATGATCCTTCTCACGAAAGGATGATGAGAGCCAGATAATGTAATCTTTTATAGGTATCATCCATCAGAGGTGTTCCTACTACTATAGAGTTGAGTCTAGCCAAGTTTGGAGACCTAATCTACCCTTAGGGACCTTTACAGGTCGTGTTTGGTGGCACGGATCCACCAATGGACCTATATAGGTCAAGTCCCCCATACACCTGGGGGGGACCCGTACGGGTCCCACCACACTCATACGGGTCCCACCCCACCCGTACAGGTCCTCTTCTTGCCCAAATAGGCTTTATGGCAGGTGATCCATACCATTTTCAGGAAAAATCAAGTCATGAATGTAATTTACTGCATTCAGACTCAATTTCCCCCGATAAATAGAGGTCTTTGCACCTCCTTTCAAAGGGAGACAATTAGAAAAGAAACTAGACCATATAATATTTGAAAATCCAGCAATTTTTAGAAGCATTAGCAAGGTTATAGTTGAGGTATAGGAGGTATAAAATAGGGAGAAAACCCATTCCTTGAGGTTTTGTCCACATTTTATTCACCTAGCTTCATTTATTAGGGTTTGGGAGTGGTTCTGTCAACACAAATACTCACATAAACATTCCTAAAAATCACCATTGCATCATCTACTTTGGCTAGACTCGCTTCTCTCTCTCAGCGTAGGGATCACTTCAAAGTAGATTCATGTTATAAAGGTACGCTCCTGAGTTTCAAAGAGACTCACATCCCAGTTACTTTATTGTTATTCTCCATCCATTCAATTCCATCTAGTCTTTTATTCCTGTTTTGGGTCTGGTCCTAACTCATATGGGCCTTTTTGGTACCTTTATGTCCCTATGGATATTAAATTGGTGCGCCATACCCTTATGAAAGGAAAACCCATTTTATTCTATTTCTTCTCTATAAATCTACTTGCTAACTGAACTGAGGTTTCGCCCGGGACCAGATAGGACCCGTACAAGTCCCCTATACCCATACTGGTCCTCCTTAGTAGCCATAAGGGTCCCATCACACTCGTACGAGTACTGGCCCCTAGGAAGAATCCAAAGTTCTCTTTCTACCTGTAAAATCAATCAACATCACTATTTGCTAGGCGATTAGTTTCACTAATAATCCAGTAAATCAACACACAAACAGTTAAAATGCATTTTCACAACAAAATGCATTGAAGACCCGTTATTTCTCTCTGATCCTAGAAGCCGCCCGGGCACTATCTCGATCGTAAAACCGCCACGCTAACATAATCACATTTTTTCCTAACAAAATGCTGACTTATGATGTGCTATAAACTGTGCTAATCTTTGTGGATGCAGGGGAATTTGTTTTATTTTGTTTTATAACTTAGAGCAATGTATAGGTTCTCTTGCAATTTCCCTATTTTCCCCTGGTTGTAATTTTTATTCCCCATTTTATTGCTTGTGCTTTGTTGTAAATTGTAAATGCATGAATCGAGTGTGAAAGAGTGTAATAAAATAAGATTTCCTTATTAATTCCCTAAATGATGAAAATAAAATGGTTTTACACAGCCAATGTAATTTTGAATTAACTAAATGAGAAATAAGTGACTCATCCAATACCCGAATCTCTAATCTAAAAGGTATGAGTCTCCTACCCAGTGGGAACCATACCAAAACTCTTTCCCAAGTAGACAACTTGGGTGGCGACTATCATTTGCATCGAGATCTAGGTCTCAATTCTTTTATTCATAAAATTGGTTAAAATGTGCAATCTTAAACTAAAAGGTTTCATCACGCCTAAATTAATCAATCAATCACCCCAGTGGGCCCCGCCAGTAGGCGGCAAGGGAGACGCATACTTGATCGACACCTTACAATGGCGACTCTTCTGGGGATATAATCTTTTAACTTGTAAAATTTTGGTTTGTTTTAAAAGCTTAAAAGATTAAGATGAGCACCAAAAATCATTTACTTAATTCAACCCATTTTCTTGTTTCATCATTTGGGAAAATTATTACACTCTATCTTCTCATCTTCTTCTCTCTCTAGCTAGATGCACTCTTCTTCTAGTGCTAGGTTAAGGTGCCCTATTTTTCCGCAAAACTTGTGAAAGTGTCACTCATGCCTGCTAGGAATTGGGGAAACTCTAGTGGGTGGAGCACTCGTTGCCATATCCCTCCAAAAAGAGGCTTGATGTGATGGCAACCAACTACATCAACTTTTGATATGTCCCTACACCATTCTTATTGAAAGCCATAGAATTTCATCCTCTAGGCACCTTTTTCAAGTGAGATCAGGCTAGGTCACCCTTTATTATCCTCATGGTAATCAAAGGGAAATACCTTCAGAATTGAGAGGAGGAATAAGGTTGGAGGACACGCTTCTTGTGTGTATTTTACCTTGTAATTAACCTCACCATGCATTGTGATAAGGGTAAAATGTACCAAGAAAATACAAGTAATTTGGCTTTGGAATCACTTAATTTAGAGTTAAATTGTGGAAATTATTAGTGTTTTTCTGATTTTGTAGATTACTCGTGCTTGCCCCTAGTGATTGCTGCAGAAACCCAGAGCAAGCACGAGATAGAGCAGAGCAAGAAGAAAACTAAGCAGAGCAAGTAGAAAACTAGGCAGAGCAAGCATAAAACTGGCTAGGGCAATCATAGAATTTGGCTGAAATTGGAGGATGGAGCCCAAACCCAAGAAAAAGGAGAAGAATGACTAGAAATACAGATCTTCTAGAAGGATTCCTTGCTTAAGGTAGTAGAAGACCTCCCACTTGTGGAACGATGGATATTGTCCTTTTGTAATTAATGAATAAGCAAGGGCACACTAGTCAAACTCGGGTTCCACTTAAACCCATCCTCAGCCATACTGGTCCCCAGCAGCCGTATGCATCCCATCCAACGACTTCCTCAGCCATACGGATCAACATAAGGCGTACAGGTCCTACCCAGACATATTGGTCCACCCTCCTATTTCAGAACAGTTTTCCAAACAAAAAAAGAACTACTCAGCAGCAAGGGCACATTAGATCCAAATTGGGGCAAACCCCACTTCTTAAACCCCTTTCTTTCAGATAATTAGGGGCAAAACCCCTACCTCACCTTGATCCTTGATTGAAAGGGGAAAAAGTTTTTGTTTACATGAAGTCAATCAAGAATTGAGGTAAACCATGTCAAAACAATCGCTAACACGAATACTTTTCATATGTAGGTGCATTCAAGGGAAGGATCCCTAAGCGATCAAAAAATCAAGGGGAAATAATCACCACGATGCAAGAGATTCTTACCCGAACCAAGGAAATGCTATCCTATAAGAAACCCCTACCAGAAAAATCATCTAGGAAGACACCTCCCTAGCAAAGAAGTCAATCAAGGGGCATCCCTCTATTCCCCAGCACTGGAATTAGTCAAGGGGCATCCCCTCATCATCAAATACCCTAGGGGCACCCACCCTAGGGGCACTCCCCAAAGGGGCACCATTGAGGGGCATGCCCCCATCATCAAACACCCTATGGGAACCCACCCTAGGGGCACTCCCCAAAGGGGCACCATTAAGGGGCATCCCTCCATCATCAAACACCCTAGGGGCACTCCCCATTACCAGCCAGTAGAAGGGGCATACTAGGGGCACCCCGATCTGAGTAAGGACCAACCCAACGTCACTAAACTCAGTCTTTTCATTTAATCAGGGAAAGTCCCAAACCGCGTATCTCAAAGTTTTACTGACGAATTTCTTTATCATGTGCAAGAACCCAAGGAGAGCTATCCATAAGAAAAGAAGGAATTCCCACAGCCACACTTCCACCCAAGGGGCATCACTCAAAGGACATACCTAACAAAGGTGCCATCTGAGGGGCAACAGCCAAGGGGCATCTTCCCAAGAAGCATTCCCAGTAACTAGACCGTTAGAGGGATCATTTCCCCAATAAGCGAACCATCCAAGGGGCATCCCCCTAACCAGTCAAGCCACCTAAGGCAATTTCCAAGGGCAGCCCCCGGCAGCTAAGTTTCTCTTTCCAAGGGGCACCCCCTAGCGATCCAAGTGATCTAGGAAACTCGCTCCCAAGCAGTTAAGCCGCTCATAGGCTATTTTCCTCTAGTGGTCAGGCCACTCTAAGGGCATACCAAAATAAGATTGGGACCAACCAAACATCTCTTCACTCAATCTTTATAGCTAATTAGGGGCAGAACCCCGATACGTATTAATACTTAATTGAAGAGGCAAAAGTTTTTATTCATCATAAAGTCAATCAAGAATTAAGATTTACCATTTCATGTCACATTCTAATAAAACTTGTTTTTCCCTTGTAGGTCGGATAAGACAAAACCTGAATGCCAACCAAAGGGTCACTTTTCTCCAACAAAGAATCCACATCAGAATAGTTCATAACCCAATAAATGAAACATTCAAGGGGCATTCCCCCTATCCCCATGAAGAATCAATCTATGTCCCCAATGGCTAGACAGTTAGAGAAGTCGTTCCCCCACTCTAAAGAATACCCAAGGGGCATCGACCCTGAAGCCTCCTAAGGGAGAGTTTCTAGTGGCACCCCCTAAGTAGCCAAGCTTTCTCGAGATGGTTTCTAAGGATACTCCCTAGTAGCTAGGATGTCCTAGGAACACATTCCTCCAAATAATTGAAATTGCCCTCATGTAGTTTCCCCCTAATAGCCCAAATAGACTAACCATTCAAGAGCTATCTCCTGAGCAGTCAGCTCCTCAAGGGCACCCCGATTTTTGTTAGGCCAAACCTAACATTTCTAAACACAGTTTACAGTTTATTCAGGGGCTAAACCCTATCCACACATCTTCATTCTTGATTAAAGGGGCAAAAAAATTTTTTTACCATAAAGTCAATCCAGAATTAAGATTTATCATTTCAGACAGTAACTAACGAAACATTTTTATTATTTTTTTGGCAGGTAGCTTAAAACCACTAGCAGGAGAGTCATCCGCCTCAAGAAATGGATACACCACTAGCAGGAGAGTCATCCACCTTAGGAAAGGGATACATCAGCACCAGGAGAGTTATCCACCTTAGGAAAGGGATACATCATCAACAGCAGAGTCATCCACCTTAGAAAAGGGATACACCATCAGTAGGAGAGTCATTCGCCTTAAGAAAGGGATACACCATTAGCGGGAGAATAATCCGCCGTAGGAAAGAGATGCAATATCAACCAAGAAAGTCGATCTGCCTTAAGAAAGGGATACAAGGAGAAGTCATCCTCCTTAAAAAAGGGATACACCAGCATCAGTTAAAGAAAAGTCATCCGCCTTAAGAAAGGGATATGCATAGTATAGGAGAGTTGTTCTCCTTAAGAAAAGAACACCAAGGAAAGGAGTTCGCCTCAAGAAAGGAACCCACCCATATCATAACATTATAAAGGCCTTTTCAAGGGAAAACTAGTCAGACTTAGGCTCAACTCAAGCCCATCCCCAGCGAGCGTACGGGCCCTCACTTCCATTTTCAAGCTAGATTTCTTGCCAAGAGGCAGTGCCATCCAATAGAAGGGGCACACTAGGGGCATACTAAGTCAAGCTTATCAAGAAAGAGAGTGTACGTGATAACAATACCATTCTAGAGGCATCACTTTGAGAAGTATCCCCAGAAGCCTAATCAAATAAGGGAACATTTTCCCCAGCAGTCAAATCATTCAAGGGTCATCCCCCCCACCAGTCAAGCCTCTCAAGAGCAATTTCAAAGCGCATCCCCCTACCAGTTGAGCCACTTAAAAGAAATCAACCAAGGGTCATCCAAAACTATCCTAAAAGCATCCTAAACTAAAGTTACATGCATTAGGCTCTGTCTAAGGCTCCAAAACACCCTAATTCATGCCAAAAATCAAGAAATTCTAAAAACCTCAAAAATGGAAAAGTAGGGAATCAAATGAAATACTTGGAGTTTTGAAACGTGGATAACATGAGATGGAACCAGGGGCACATCAGAAGTGGGGGTATGGCCAAGAAATGAATCCCCATCGTGAAAAGCATATCCGACCAAAACCAGGCATTCCTGAAGCTCATAATTGCCTACTCGGGGCAAATCTTCATGCTGAATGGAAAAACGGCCGGTCTTTGGAATCTTTTTATACATTTTGATCAATTTTGGGAGAAAATCCCAGCCCACCCATATGGGTCCCTTTTCATCGAGGGGTAGTTTTTTAGCCAAAACTTTTTGAAAGCACTACAAGCGCATCCAATCCAGACTAGGGGCCAACCCTACTTCTCCTAAACTCCATATTTCAGTTAAATAGGGGCAAAGCCCCTAGCTCACCTTGATCCTTTATTAAAGGGGCAAAATTTTTTGTTTTCATAAAGTTAATCAAGATTCAAGGTAAACCATTTTTCAATTGATCATTAATAGGGATAATTTTTGTATACAGGTCCACTCAAATATAGGAAATTTTCCCAACCAAGTGAGTCTTGCAAGGAAACACTTCTCTAGCAGAAAAGAGTTTACCAAGGGGCATTACTCTATTCCCCAACAGTTGAATCAGCCAATCGAGGGGCACCACCCCATTCCCCAGTAGTGGAATCAGCCAATCAAGGGGCACCCCCCCATTTTCCAGTAGCAAAATCAGTCAATCTAGGGGCATCCCCCTATTCCCTAGTAGTAGAATCAGTCAATCTAGGGGCATTCCCTCGAAAGGCACCTTCCAAGAGGCATTCCATTTTTAAACAATTGGGCCAAACCCAACATTTCTCGCACTTAGTTTGTTGGAAACAATGATCTAGAATAACTAAATAATCCGGATTAGGTTTGAAGCAAACAAAATGCCTAAGTACAAAAAGACCTAAGTCACTTAACCCGGACATACAACCAAAGCATCTAAAGTCCAAGACAAGTGAAGACAATCACCTAAGCATATATGGAAGCATTCGGTTAAAGTTTGGAAATGAAACAAACTTTGAACCATCCAAAATATCATCTGGAAGAACTAATTGCACTAGCATCAGAAAGAAGACAGATTCAGAGATATTAAGTCTGAAGACATCTGGAGACTTAAAAATCTAGACAAAGGGA
Organism: Euphorbia pulcherrima; assembly: GCA_947683365.1. NCBI lineage: Eukaryota > Viridiplantae > Streptophyta > Magnoliopsida > Malpighiales > Euphorbiaceae > Euphorbia > Euphorbia pulcherrima. The sequence goes on from CANTUS010000009.1 coordinate 25,761,365, forward strand.
ATAATTCAAAATATTAAATTCCCTCCATTCATTTGGTCTACAAGTCAAAGATCCTTTCCCCTAAAGCAAGATAAAAATGACAGCTAGCGCTTTTTAGAGAAAGGATAAAGGAATAGCACAAGAAAGAGAAAAAGGTAACAACCTTTTTCACCTAGACTAATGAGAAAGGCACATTGAACTCACACCAAAAAAACTGGCCTAAAAGTTGGTGAGTCACTAAAATACAAGGAAAATGATCACTGATAACTTTTTAGCCTTAATCCCATGGATTCAAATGGGTCAAAATCTCTATCTAATGGATTGATCAAAGGTTTTGGAAGTGCCATATATTACCTGATGAACGAGGAAGATTCAATTATAGCTCAACAATCCACAATGGCTACATTTATGATGGAAACCTATAAAAGGGAAGCTTCACAAGTTGAGAAGGTGCTGGTTGATTTCGAAAAAGCATACGCAAGAGAATCTGCTAAAAAGCAATTAGTTACTTAATCCCTCCAAGAACTAAACCATTCAAAATCTATTTGTAAGGATTCCCAAGTGAAGTTATAAACTTGAGGAAGTCCAAATCCAAAACCTTTGAGAAAAACAAAGTGTAAAAGATCTTCTACTTGGGTGAGTAGTAAGATTAGGATATATCTGGAAGTAGGTGCTTTGAGTGGGATCTCCCTGTAGGACTCAGCTTAGGTTTAGGTAGAAATCTACGTTGTATATCCTGCTAAAGACAAAAGAACTTAGCTAGGAGTTGGTGCTTCTAGTGGTATATCCTACATCCGAAAGGGGTTACCATCTAGAGACAAATTGTAAGGCTTGATTCCCACCAGTTGGAAAGGAATCCACTAGTGGAAAAGCTCGAAGAAAGGAAACTCTTGGGACAGGAGTAGGTAGGGCCAAACCAGGATAAAATACTTGTGTTATAATTCCTTACTCTTTATTTATTCGTATAACTATTTTCATAACTACATCATCCGGATCCATCATCCGTATCAAATTCAAACACGTTATATAAAGACATTTTAAAGTCTTGTTAATTCGATGAAAAAGGGTCATTCACCCCTCCCCCCCCCCCCCCCCCCGTCTGACCTTAGTTAGACCCTCACAGGGACCAACAAGTGGTATCAAAGCTAGTGCCCAAAACTAGAGATCTAACAATCTCGAGCTAAAGGTCCAAATTTTGATCCAAGTATCAAAATGAGTTTCCAAAACTCACAACTCCTTCCCAAGGGTATATCCATTACCCGTCCTCCACTCTTCACCGATGAGCACTACACGTTCTGCAAAAACTGAATGAAGAACTTCATTCAAGCACAAAGCATGCAAGCATGTTTGGTCTTTAAAGATGGCCCATATGATCCTACTCACGAAGTAGAGGGTATGACAACCCGAAATGCCTCAAGTTTATAGGATGAGAGTGATTTCAAAAAATTGTACAAAAATGAAAATGCTATTAACATGCTTCATTATGCTCTTAGTGTAGTAGAATTTAATAGGATATTCAAATGTGAGACTATATAAGAAATTTGGCAGAAACTGGAAGTAACCTACGAAGGAACCAACTAAGTTAGAGAAGCCAAGCTTGATTTACTCCAGCAAAAGCTTGAATCCTTCAATATGGAGCCAAAAGAGTCAATTAGCAGCATGAACACTAGATACACCAATCTAGTGAATGAGATGAAAAGGCTCGAAAAGGAAATCTCTGAAGTAGAGATGGTAAAGAAGGTGCTCCAGAGTCTCACCAAGGAATGAGATGACAAGAAAACTACCATTGAGGAAGCTAATGACTTAAACTTGTATAGTTATGATAAACTCATTGGTAATCTCTTGACTCAAGAATTATCCTTGGAGAGATACAGTCAACAAGAAAAAAAGCTGGAAGAAAAAAAAGGCCATTGCACTTAAGGTAGACTCTACCGAATCAGCCTCTTCTAGATCAGAAAAGCAGCCAAAAGAATCAAAGTACAGTGAAGAAGATATGGCTATACTAACTAAGTGCTTTGATAAATTCCTAAAGAAAAAGGATAGAAGGAGATCCAAAAGAATGGAATCGAGAAAGCCTAAGGAAGGCACCTTAAGAAGGGATAAGCCAAGGTAGGATCCGGAAGAAAAAGAAAGATCCGGAAAAAGATGCTGCCTACTTTGAATGCGGGGAAAAAGGGCACTTCAGAACTAAATGCCTCGAGCTAAAAAGGGAAAAGAAATATAAGAAGAAAGCTATGGTGGCCACATGGAGCAATAGTGAAGAAAGTAGCAGTTCATCTTCAACAGAAGAAGAAGAAACTGCTCATTGTGCATTTATGGCATTGACTGAGCTGGAACCAGAGAAATCCGAAAGAAATTCATCCAAGCAAGACACTGAGCAAATTGGGGATTTAGAATCAGAAACAACAAATACTAAGGTAAACTCTCATTCTAATTCTGTTTCTAACATTGTTCTTGCTAGAGCCTTAAAGGTGGTCATCCACAATATGAGAAAGAACACCAAAGCCATAAAATCCGTACAATGACAAGTTCTAGAACTAGCTAAAGATGTTGAATCAATGTCACAAGACATCAATTTGATGAGAACCATAAAGCATATGGATGTGGTGGAAGAGAACTTCATGAGAAGTCAAGTTTAGATCCTAAGTGCTAACTTGACAGGGCTAGATAGGTAGCTAACCCTGATGAAGGAGGCATCCGAAAGGAAACCAGATCCCTCACAAAAAAGGAAAAATCAAGGGAGGCCAGGACCAAGAAATCCTAATCGAAATAATCTGGTGCACCCAAATTTTAAGGAAAGGAAAGTGAGCAAGCAACCGCAAGCATAGAGATTCACAACTGCTCAAAAAGGAAAAGTTAAGGTTGTATTAGATGAGCAATATGCCAAGCAAGGAAAGAATTATAATGTAGAAGTTACACCTCCAACCGGCTTCCGGATACAATCCGGACAGACCAATATACATGAAGCTGGGTATGTTGGAAACTATGGAAAGGAGGATCTAAAGAAGATCCAAAAGAAGCAGGAGCAAAGCAGACCCATCTCAGGGCACAGGTTTTGTGGGAAAAATAACCATGTTACTGAATTATATAGATTACAAAATGGCTATTATGATGTTTATCCTTGGCCTGAAATGGTTGATAAATTGAGAGGACTCAAATCTGGTTGGGTACCTAAACCCACTTGATCTGTTTTGCAGGTATGCCTTAGATCCACAGAAGATCAACACACACGGTACACTGATAGTGGATGCTCAAGGCACATGATTGGTGATAAGAAGGCCTTCATCACTTTAATTCAAAAGAGAGGTGGAAAAGTAAGCTTTGGAGATAGTCAAAAAGGACATATCATTGGTCATGGAACTATTGGATCTGAAACACAAATATAAGATGTCTCTCAAGTTGATGGGCTGAAGTTCAACTTACTCAGTGTAGCACAACTATATAATAAAGGAAGAAAAGTCACATTTGACTCCGGAGGATGCCTAATCTATGATAGTAAGTCTAATCAACTTATTCTTTATGCACCTAGAGTAAATAATGTTTATTGTGTTAATATTAAAAATGATAAAAAGAATATATGCTTGGTGTCTAAAGAAGAAGAATCATGGCTATGGCACCGGAGGTTGGGACATGTTAGCATGAACCTCCTATCCAAATTAGCCAATAATGAATTAGTTGTGGGTTTGCCTAACTTAGCTTTTGATAAGGATCACATGTGCACTGCAAGTCAATTAGGTAAACAGTATAAAGAAAGCTCCCCTTCCATCTCATATATACCTTCCAAGAGAGTTCTTGAACTCTTACATATTGATCCCTTTGGTCTAATCAAACCATTGAGTCTAGGTAGCAGAGAATACACCATGGTTACTGTGGATGATTATTCTCGTTATACCTTGTTTGCTAGCTAGAAAAGATAAAGCCTTTGACCAATTCTCAAAATATTCATCCGGATAGAAGTAGAATAGGGCATGAGCATTGCATGCATCCAGAGTGATAATGGTGGTGAGTTTAAGAATAAGCACTTTGCTTACTTTTGTGACTTCAAGGGCATTGAGCATAACTTCTCTACCCTTCGTACACCTTAACAAAATGGGGTTGTTGAAAGGAAAAATAGAACCTTAGTTGAGATGGCTAGAGCAATGCTAAGTGGGAATTGTTTGCCAAAATATTTTTGGGGTGAGGCCGTAAACACAGCATGCTACATTCTGAATAGAGCTCTCATTAGAAAGACCTTAAAAAAGACCCCTATGAAATCTGGAAGGGAAAAAAACCCAAAATTGGGTATTTCAAAGCCTTTGGATGTAAATGCTACATCCTTAATGATAGAGAGCAATTAGGAAAATTTGATCTTAAGTCTGATGATGCAATTTTCCTTGGCTACTCAACACAGAGCAAAGCTTACAGAGTCTATATTAAATGAACCCAAACTATGGTAGAGTCAATACATGTAGATTTTGATGAGATAAACCATGTAGGCAAAAGAAGTTCCACTCTAAAAGATCTAATTCCGGAAGCTAAAAAACTCTAGAGAAAAGAAGGAAGTCCAGATCCCATATTCCTTTCATATCAAGAAATACAAAGAAGAAGATGAGGGGATATCTTTTGATCAAAAAGTACCACAAGCTAATCTTAACCCACAAGAGATAAACTTCAATGATGACCAAGGAGAGGAAGTTGAATGAGAAGTGGAACAAGCCCCAATCCAGTATGAAGACCTATCATTTTGGATAATGTCCAAAATCTAGTCAGAACCGGGGGACAACTCAATAGGATGATGAGCCATGCTGCTTTTGTCTCTCCTATTGAGCCAAAGAAATTCTAAGATGTAGAGGGAGATGAAAGTTGGATGATGGCCATGCAAGAAGAACTAGATCAATTCACCAGGAATGATGTCTGGGATCCAGTGGCACCTCCAAAAGAAAAGTCAATCATTGGCACCAAATGGGTATTCCAGAATAAGCTAGATGAGTTCGGAGTAGTGGTGAGAAATAAGGCAAGATTGGTTGCCCATGGCTACAATCAACAGGAAGGGATTGACTTTGAAGAAACTTTTTCCCCTGTAGCAAGATTGGAGGGAATCCAGATTCTATGTACTTTTGCATCATTCATGGGATTCACATTGTTCCAAATGGATGTCAAAAGTGCATTCCTCAATGGAGTTATCCAGGAATAACTCTATGTAAAGTAACCACCTGGATTTGAAGACCCAAAGCATGTGGATCATATATACAAACTGAAAAAGGCTCTATATGGATTAAAACAAGCACCAAGATCTTGGTATGAGAGACTCACTACATTTCTCAAATCTAAAGGGTATATACGGGGGAAGGCAGACACAACTCTTTTTGTTAAAAAGAAGAGGGATGATATCATTCTAGTCCAAATTTATATTGATGACATCATCTTTGGAGCAATAGATGAGAAGATGAGTGAAGAATTTAGCACTCAAATGCAGAAGGAGTTTAAGATGTCCATGATGGGAGAAATTAATTTCATCCTTGGTTTACAAATCAAGCAGAGTCCGGATGGGATCTTTATAAACCAATCCAGATACACCCAGGAGATTCTTAAGAAGTTTGAAACGGATAAAAGCAAGCTAATGTCCACTCCAATGGGTTCAGATACAGTCCTATCCAAGGATTGTGAAGGAGAAGATGTTGATCAAAAGCTATATAGAGGAATGATTGGATCACTTCTATACTTGCCAGCTAGCAGACCTGATATACACTATATAGTTTGCTACTGTGCAAGATATTAAGCTAATCATAAGGATTCACATCTAAAGGTAGTAAAAAGGATCCTTAGATACCTCCTAGGAGCCACTGAAGTAGGGTTATGGTATCCTTGTAATGGGAATTTTGCACTTCAAGAGTTCACTAATGCGAATTATAGCAGAGATACTCTTGAGAGAAAGAGTACATCCGGAGGCTGCCACTTCCTTGGAGATTGCTTGGTGCAATGGTATAGCAAGAAGTAAACTTTTATTGCCTTATCAACCACAGAAGCAAAATACATAGCAGCAGGGAGTTATGTGGCTCAACTCCTATGGATCAAGCAGCAATTTGAAGACTATGGAGTGCAATCTAGATGTGTTGAAGTAATGTCTGACAACAAAAGGGCCATTGATGTGTCAAAGAATCCAGTACTCCATAGAAGGATGAAATATGTTAACATCAGGCATCATTTCATCCGGGATTATGTAATGAAGAAGGATGTTTCATTGGTGTACATTCTAACTAATGAAGAAAGAGCAAATATCTTTACCAAGCCACTAAGTAAAGATCAATTCAACAAGCTAAGGGAGTCAATTGGAATGTCAAATCCAATTTAAGGGCAATTCGGAAGATATTCAGGAAATTAGTTTTCAAGTCCTATGAGTCAAGGAATCCAAAAAAGAAGAAGAAAGTATGTTGACTTATGATTCAGATGAAAGACTGCCAGCTCAGTAGACAAAAAGGACAAATGGCAGTAAAAGTGCTAAAAAGTAACTGTACACATTTTGAATTTCAAATGTATGTTCGGTGTTACACGCGCTGTAAAATTAAGTGGCCATTTTAAAGATAAACCGTTCCTATTCTTCGCTTTTAATGCCATTTACTTCTCTCTTAAATTCAGTCTGCCATGTCATCAATCCAGTTAACTTTAACCATGTCTGGATTACCATTATGCCCTCATTTTGGAAATCCAATATAAACTCCAAAACTTCTCCTTCTTCCTCTCGTGAGCAACTTACTACTATTACTCTGTAAAAATCCAAACTCAAAACCCTAAATTCCCTAACTTCTTTCAACATATCAAATGGCAGCCATAATGTTGAACAACTAAATTCACATGCTTCCTGAAAAGAATATCTTTAAAGAATCTGCTCTCAAAGATGAAGACTTTACAACCATAAACCTAAAACCCAAAGACTCAATAGTTCCCACTGACTACTGATAACTTCCGGTTGGAACCAAACCCCTACTCAAAACTCATTAAAGATCAACATCTGAGTGATTTCCTCAAGATCAATTGTCTAACTTATCCCAAGTTGGTACACGAATTTTACAACAATCTGAGGGCTCACTCCTACCACGATGCTCTTAGAACCAAGATTCAAGGGAAAGAAATTACAATCTCACTGGCATTCTTCGAGAAATACCTAAAATGAAGAATGATGGTATTCAGCTTAGAAATGATCGGGATGAACTGCATGTGAATTATCACCTTAAGATGTGGCTGCATCCGAATTATTTTTTCGACAAATTCTCAACTTACTTTCCAGAGGTATCGGGATTCCTCTAACATGCTCTCGCCAAGCTGATTCTAATCCGGAAGGGCTCTCTAACCACCGTCTCCTCTTTTTAAAACTATGTACTTTAACATTGGGTGAAGACTGATTATCCACTATCTAAGGCAGCACAAAAACTCCCATGGTGCCCTTATAACCAGGATCCTCATTGCAAATGAAGTAAATCTTTTCAGATTCTAAGCTATCAATGGAAAAGAGATTCTGGTATAGAATTTCAAGATGCTGAATTTCAGAGAGACACGGAATGAGGAGAAAGCCAAGAAGCTAAGGAATGAGAAGAAGAGTAGGGCTATAAAAGCAGTGGATCCGGTTGAAGATGCTCCAATTCCAAAGAAGGCTAGAACCACCAAACCAAAAGCATAACTGGATCTTGTTTTGGTTCCGGTGGAAGAAGTTAATAAGGACACTCAAACCCTCACTCAACTACTGAAGAAGAGCCCAGAAAAGCCCAAGCAAAGGGGGAGGCTAATAAAAGCGGTTGATAAGAAAAGAAAATCTGCAAAAAGTCATATAGTGGATGATGAGGAAATGGAAGAAGAAGATTCGGTACCCAAAAGGAGGCAGTTCACTAGGAAAGGCTACACATTTTTCTTGGCAATGGCAGCCAAGAAAAGACAAGCAAAGAAGCCTATAGGAATAGTGATAAATGAGGAAACTGCAAAAAGGGCAGAAGATAAAAAATTGGCTAAGGCCAGGAAAACAAAGGGCAAGAATGTGCCCAGATCCACTAAGGAAGTCATACCGAATGACCCTCAATACGAATAAATAAGGGAAGCCATTAAGGATAATAATCGGATCAAAAACCTCACAATAGAAGGACCTGGAGGCTCTTCCGGCACCTAAGCTATATTCATTGATTTGACAGATATGGCAACAATCGCCTAGGATCTAGAATCTGATCTTTTTATCTCCATGCCCAGAACCGGACCACTTTCGAAGAATCTACTTAATTCGAAAGGAGAAATCAACAATGAAGTAAGACCTAAAGAGGCAAGTGGAGAGGGTGTTGAGGACATTACCAACACGCATGGAGGAATGATCAAAAGTCCTGAAAAGGCATTTAAAGGGATGACTGAGGACATTTCTAGTCATCTGGGGGTTAAGGAGGTGGAAGAAGAAAGAGGAGCTGAGAATAATTCAGAAGCGCCAGCAAATATGGTAATTCCTGACATAGTTTCGTTTGATATTAATGCTAATGTCGTTGTTGCTGTTTAAATAGCATATCAAAATAAGGGCAACTTAGATACTGAAATTCAAAACATATCTAAGGATAACTAGCCTATCCCAGAACATATAATTTCAGAGGAGGGACATGGTTTGAGACCCAACGAGAACACTTCTAAAGTGGACTCTAGGGGCGAGGCCATTCTGGAGGGAAGGTTGGAAGAAGAAGAAAAACAACTCAAATCCGTGGAGAGAGTGTTGAGTCAAAATTCCTCATATCCAGATTTAAAGGCTGATATAGGGGAGATAAAGGGGAGTGTGAAGAATATTGAGCAAAAAGTGGAGGATTTTCCCACTGTAGAGTTGGTGGCAGAGTGTCACTTGCTAAAGTCACTCATGTTCTAAATGAGCTAAAAACAAGTATAGTAGTAGCAAACCATTCTGCTGATTAGGCTAACACCTGAGCCACAAACAACTGCGCCACCATCTTGGACAAAATCACATCCTCCTCCTTAGAACTGTCTACGGAAATCAAGGAGTATCTGGATTCCAAGTTTGAAAACTTGTCAAAATTCATTGCTAAAAAAGAAGAGAAATCTGCACTCCCCAATCTCAATGAAAAGCAACATGCCATTTTGGATAAGGTCACAAAATTTGTAGATAAAGATATGCCCAAGTTGTTTGCCAAACAAATGGAAAATATTGCACAGGAGGTTGTGGGCCAAATGAATGGGCAGGAGATAGTCATCAATAATGTTAAGGAAGAGCTTCATAAAGACATCATGACTGTCAATGATAGTATTCATAGCTACCGAAGGGGCATAGGGAAGGGAATTAAGAAAGTGCCCTCCAATCTGTCTAATCTATCAATATCCAGATCTTCCTCACCCTCTGTTCCGAAAAGTCAGATCATCCCGGTACTTTAAGATCTCATTCAATACATTAAGGATACTGGCTTCTTTGGCCATAAGGGGATTTCTACTCTTCTCAAATCTCTCTTCCCCTACTTTGATGAGAAGGATCACGAACATGTCCTATAAATGCATCCTTATCTCACAAAGTCCTACACCTAACTCCAGAAGGTCTTTCGGCCCCTACATCTAGCTCCAGCCACTTTGGATACAATCATAGATTGAAGAAGGAAATGAAACTTGGATTATTCCATTTATTCCAATGCTTGGCAAGAGAGCTGGGATGGTAAAACCTACATAATGATAGACCCCCAAGCTGATGCAAACAAAAAGGGGGAAAATAAAGAAGGGGAAGATAAAGCTATCAAAGATGAAAAGGGGGAGAAGGGCAAGGGCAAAGAGAAAGCAGGAGAGCCATCTAGAAGAAGCAAATAAAGATCCTTAGATTAGCTATTGTGTTCCAATGTAAAATCTGAAATAGCTAGTTTCATATTTTTCACTTATGTATTTCTATATCTTGTAATCCTGAACTTCATTGATGTTAGTTATTGTTAACATCAGAAGTATATATAGTAAAAAATTACTACAAAAAAAGTGATTCTAAAAGTACAATCTATAATTGTACTAGAAAAATCTTAGAAGCTAGAATTGAAAAATGTTGGGGGAGTTTTAGGATGCTAAAATTATAGGGGAGAAAAAATTGTAAATGACTAAGTATTAAGAATCATACTTAGATCATAAAAAAAACCCTTTCCTTATGCTTAGATGTCTTAGGTTTTTATTTCCATCAAATGGGGGAGATTGTTGGAAACAATGATCCAGAACAACAAATAATCCGAATCAGGTTTGAAGCAAACAAAACACCTAAGTACAAAAAGACCTAAGTCACTTAACCCAGACATACAACCAAAGCATCTAAAGTCCAAGACAAGTGAAGATAATTACCTAAGCATATATGGAAGCATCCGGTTAAAGTTTGGAAAGGAAAAAAACTTTGAATTGACCAAAACAGCATCCGGAAGAACTGATTGCACTAGCATCCGGGAGAAGACAGATCCGGAGATATTAAGTCTGAAGACATCCGGAAGACTTAAAAATCAACACAAAGGGAATAACTCAAAATATTAAATTCCCTCCATTCATTTGGTCTACAAGTCAAAGATCCTTTCCCCTAAAGCAAGACAAAAATGACAGCTAGCACTTTTCAAAGAAAGGACAAAGGACTGACGTATGAAAGAGAAAAAGGTAACAACCTTTTTCACATAGACCAATGAGAAAGGCACGTGGAACTCACACCAAAAAAGTACTTGTGTAAAAGTTGGTGAGTCACTAAAATACAAGGAAAATGATCACTGAAAACTTTTCAGGCTCAATCCCAGGGATTCAAACGGTCAAAATCTCTATCTAACGGATTGATCAATGGTTTCGAAAGTGCCATATATTACCTGATCAATGGTGAAGATTCAATTACAGCTCCACAACCCACAATGGCTACATTTATGATGGAAGCCTATAAAAGGGAAGCTTTACAAGTTGAGAATGTGCTGGTTGATTTTGAAAAAGCATACAAAAGAGAATTCACTAAAAAGCAATCAGTTACTTAATCCCTCCAAGAACCAAACCATTCAAAATCTGTTTGTAAGGATTCCCAAGTGAACTTATAAACTTGAGGAAGTCCAAAACCAAAACCTTTGAGAAAAATAATGTGTAAAAGATCTCCTACTTGGGTGAGTAGAGAGATTGGGATATAGCTTGAAGTAGGTGCTTTGAGTGGGATCTCCTTGTAGGACTCAGCTTAGGTTTGGGTAGAAATCTAAGTGGTATATCCTGCTAAAGACAAAAGGACTCAGCTAGGAGTTGGTGCTTCTAGTGGTATATCCTACATCCAGAAGGGGTTACCATCCGGAGATAAAATGTAAGGCTTGATTCCTGCCAGTTGGAAAGGAATCCACTAGTGGAAAAACTCAGAGGAATGAAACTATGGGGACTTGAGTAGGTGGGGCAGAACCACGATAAAATACTTGTGTTTGAATTCCTTACTCTTTATTTATTCGCATAACTATTTTCATAACTACATCATCCGGATCCATCCTCCGGATCATATTCGAACACACTACACAAAGACTTTTTAAAGTCTGGTTAATTCTGCGAAAAAGGGTCATTCATCACCCCCCCCCCCTGGCCTTACTTAGACCCTCACAGGGACCAATATAGTTTATAGCTTATTCAGGGGCCAAACCCCCATCCACACATCTTTATTCTTTATTAAAGGGGCAAAAATTTTTGTTCATCATAAAGTCAATCAAGAATTAAGATGTGTCTACTTAGACAATAACTAACCCAGTGTTTGATTGTTGTCTCTTTATAGGTCATTCAAAATCCCTAACATGAGAGTCATCCGCCTTAGGAAAGGTATACATCAGCTAGGAAAGTTGATCCACCTTAGGAAAGGGATACAACAGCCAGGAAAGTCAATCCGCCTTAGGAAAGGGATACACCACCATCAGTCAAGAAAGACATCTGCCTTAGGAAAGGGATACATCAGCCAGGAAAGTCAATCCACCTTAAGAAAGGGATATATAGTAGCAAAGGAAAGTCATCCACCTCAAGAAAGGGATACACATCAGCAAAGGAAAGTCATCCACCTCAAGAAAGGGATACGCATCACCAAAGGAAAGTCATCCGCCTTAAGAAAGGGATACGCATCGGCAAAGGAAAGTCATCTGCCTTAATAAAGGGATACTCATCAGTAAAGGGAAGTCATCCACCTCAAGAAAGGGATAAGCATTGGCAAAGGAAATTCGTCCACCTCAAGAAAGGGACACCCGGGAAAGGAGTTCCCCTCAAGAAAGGAACTCGCCCATGTCATCACCTTATGTATAATTTCTAAACCCTCAGTCACATCCTGAGATCACAAAGATCTGTATCTGCAGTGATCCCATAAGAGGCAGTCTATGAGCACTGGATATTAACGATCATTCTCATAAAACGATGATGAGAGCTAGATAATGCAATCTTTTATAGGTGTTATCCATCAGAGGTGCTCCTACTACTGCAGAGTTGAGTTCGGTTGAGTCTGGAGACCTAATCTGCCCTTAGGGACCCGTACAAGTCAAGTCCGCCATACACCTGGGGGGAACCCGTACTAGTCCCCCTGGACCCGTATAGGTCCCACCCTACCCATATGGGTCCCACCCCACCCATATGGGTCCCACCCTATGTTGGATATGATGTATGCCCTTAAGGCAATTAGGGCGATATATCTTAATTATGTAATAGTACGAATAATTTAATCAATAAAGGCATTTGTTCTTTTGTTTATATCAATGTATTTTTATACATATATATTATAGCTGGTTAAAATATATTCATTGATGTATGTATACAAAAGTCCTTGACATATCATAGCATAAAGTCAGAGAAATTATAGTTGGACTATATTTGGTGGAACCTACTTCATGTGCAATTATGATTATGTCTAAACTGTCCCTAGTCACAGTGTCATCAAGAAAGGATATTGATGAAACGGAAAGACTAGCATGTGGTCAACTTTCTTGGAAAGGGTCCAAGCAGTTAATCTCCTAAATACTGAAGGTGGTGCCTTAAGCTTGACACATAGATATATCTGGGAGATATATTGGAGACCGCAGCAAGATAAACACTTGGTATAAATATCAATGTGTTAGTGTTTATCTTCATGCAATAAGCTTTGCGAATGTCCTCATACTTAAGATGCTAGTTGCCATGTGTGGTACTATTGCTATACTTTGGGTCATTGCTATGCACTCATTAATTTAGGATGCTACGGGTGATTACGGGTATAGTGATAACAACATGTTGGTAGACTGAGTAGTCAGAAAGAATCCATCGCTCCAGATATATTAAGGAGTTGTACCTGGCCACTAATTGAAGTGATGATTGCCATAAACCTCTGATCAGAGTATGTGTTTGATAGAAATGGTTTCTAGTCAAACACACTATGGTAAAAGGCAATATACTTCGGTAACAAGTAAATAACTGGGATAGCTTGGAGCAACCTTGCTATTAGTGGGTTAACACTTTAACCGAACCCAATAAACCAGATGGTACTAATATTAAAGAATGGAAGGAATTTATCGCACTGGATAACTATTGCATTAACCGGGATTAAGTCATAAGCATAAATGACGTTCCAAGTAATGGGGGATGGTAGACCCTTGCTAGAGGCGTACTACAGTCGTTTAAGGTAATCGAGTTCTATTTACGGTCTAGAGCATCGAGCCAATGGTTCCATTAGAACAAGGGTTGGTTAAGCCTTAACAGCTCAATACTTCGGGATCCTATAAGGTCACACACATTGGACCTTCATCGGACCAAGTAAAGAACTAATAGATTTATTCTATTACAAGAATATAACATAAATAATAATTGGATTATTATTTGATTGGTTAAAATTGATTAAATCAATTTTTGATAGACCAAGGAATTTATTTTGACCGATAACTAATTAATTAGAGTCATAAATAAATTATAATTGATTAGATCAATTTTGGTTGGACCAAGAAATTTATTTTGACTGATAACTAATTTATTAGAGTCAAAAATAAATATTTATTTGAAAGGATTTAAAGGGGATTTTGCATTGGCGAGTTAAAACCGAAAAGTATAAAATATTTTGTACAATATTCGGTTGCGCGAAATACACCAAAAGGTGCGCGAACATTGTTGGGCGGTGTTCGCGGTGGCCCATATTCATGGGCTGCACAAAGGCAGCCCATGAATACCACATGCAGCACGTGCATGTGGCATGTGTGGGATGGGAGTAAAACTCCCATCCCACATCGTTAATTGGGGAGCAAATTTTTGCTCCCCAAGCCTATATATAGGCTATCCCTTCTCCTTTCAAAATGAACCAAGCTCAAAGCATAAATCCTAAGCGAGATAATTAATCTCTCGGGTACTTGAGCAAGTTATTTTTGTGGAGCCTGAATTTATTCGGGCACCGCTAGTTTATATTTTGGGTGAGGCTTCTAGAGTGGTCTAGCAACTACTCGAGGCCTCTTAGTTCTTCCTCCTGGGGAGGTTTTGGTTGGTGGGGTTCGTGTGGATACTGATAGAGGCTATCCTACGATTGGAGGCTTGTGCAAGAAGGTCCTGCAAAAGCACGCTTCAACTGGAAAGTTCTTTTTCTTTCTCTTTTAATTATTAAGTCTTTTTCTTTAAGTGTTTTTAGACTTAATAATTATGCTTAGGTTATTTTTGCATGCTTAGTTTATTTTATGCTTAGGTTATAACTCAGAGTTATAACATGCTTAGTATAAAATAAATATGCTATGATATAATTTGGAATTATGGTATGCCTAGTCCTTTAGCATGCTAACCTAGGTAGAGAATTATTTAGTTAAGGCTTTATTTAATTTACATGCAATTAATAGGAGTTCCTGGGATAGGGACAAAATTTTGAATTTCCGTCATGCCTCTTATGCATGTTCAATTTGACTGTCAGTTCCCAACACCCTACCCGTATGGGTCCTCTTCTTGCCTAAATAGGCTTTATGGCAGGTGATCCATACCATTTTTGGGAAAAATCAAGTCATCAATGCAATTTATTGCATTCAGACTCAATTTTCCCCTATAAATAGAGACCTTTGCACCTCATTTTAAAGGGAGGAAATTAGAAAAGAAACTAGACCATATAATATATGAAAATCTAGCAGTTTTTGGAAGCATTAGCAAGGGCGTAATAGAGGTGTAGTAGGTATAAAATAGGGAGAAAGCCCATTCCCTGAGGTTTTGTCCACATTTTATTCATTCCTAGCTTCATTTATTAGAGTTTGTGGGAGGTTCTATCCACATAAATACTCACCTAAATGTTCCTAAAAATCACCATTTCAGCATATACTTTGGCTAGACTCTCTCTCAGTCCAGGGATCGCTTCATAGTAGATTCACGTCGTAAAGGTACTCTACTAAGTTTCAAAGAGACTCACATCTCAATTACTTTATTATTATTCTCCATCTATTCAATTCCATCTATTTTTTATTCCTATTTTTTCTAGTCCTAACTCAAATGGGCCTTGTTGGTGCCTTAATATCCCTAGGGATATTAAACTGGTGCGCCATACCCATATGAAAGGAAATCTCTTTTTTTTGTTTCTTCTCCATAAATCTTGCTAACTAAACTAAGGTTCTTCTCAGGACCAGAAAGGACCCATACTATACTGACCCTCCCAAGTAGTCATATGGGTCCCATCAAACTCGTATGGGTATTGGCACCCAGGCAGAATCTAAAGTTCTCTTTTTAACCTTTAAAGTCAATCAATATCACTATTTTCCATGCGATTAGTTTCACTAATAATCCGGTAAATTAACACATGAAAAGTTAAAATGTGTTTTAACAACAAAATGCATTGAAAACCCGTTATTTCTCTCAGATCCTAGAAGCCGCCCGGGCACTATCGATTGCAAAACCGCCATGCTAACATAATCACATTTTTTCGTAACAAAATGTTGACTTATGATATAACTTAGAGCAAATGTATAGGTTCTCTTGCAATTTCCCCATTTTCCCCCGGTTGTAATTTTTATTCCCCATTTTATTGCTTATGCTTTTTATTCTAAATTGTAAACGCATGAATCGAGTGTGAAAGAGTGTAGAAAAATAGGATTTCCGTAATAATTCCCCAAATGATGAAAATAAAACAGTTTTACGCGTTGAATGTAATTTTAAATTAACTAAATGAGAAATAAGTGACTCATTTAATACCCGAATCTTTAATCCAAAAGGTATGAGTCTCCCGCCCAATGGGAACCATACTAAAACTCTTTCCCAAGTAGACAACTTGGGTGGCGACTCTATCATTTGTATCAAGATTTGGGTCTTGATTCTTTTATTCATAAAATTGGTTAAACTGTGCAAACTCAAACTAAAAGGTTTCATCATGCCTAAATTAATCAATTAATCACCCCAATGGGCCCTGCTGGTAGGCGCCATGGGAGACCCATACATCATCGACACCTCACACCGAGGCTGCCATCAATAGACCTATCAAGAACTAAGTTGACTTGGAGATTTTGATTCGGTATCACCTTCAATGTTCTAACAGATTTAAGACTTTTGTGGTATCCTTCGGTACTTCAACATTTTTTTGTCACCTCGGACTCTTCAAAAATAAGGAACAGGGAACTCTTAAGTCAGTTGTCTACTGGGGTTGCCATCAATGGACCTATCAAGAAAATTTTGACACATTAGTACTCGTTGTGAATTATGTTTCTGTTGCTTAATTGATTTTGTCAAGATAAAAACATTTTTGCCCTTCAATTAAGCAATAGAAATGGAAGATTACATAAAAATTGAGTTAGAAATTTCCGGAGAAGTTTGTTGTTCAGTCGGTCTTCAAAATTGCATGGATGAGCCCCTGAAGAATCGAAGCCTACATCGAGGTGCCCCTGAAGGATTGAAGGCTGCAACGAGGTACCCTTGAAGGATAGAAAGCTGCATTGAGGTGCCCTTAAAGGATTGAAAGCTGCATTGAGGTTCCCCTAAATGATTGAAAGCTACATTATGGTGCCCCTAAATGATTGAAAGCTGCATTGAGGTGCCCCTAAGAGATTGAAAGTTGCATCAAGGTGCCCCTAAGAGATTGAAAGCAGCATTGAGGTGCCCCTAAAAGGATTAAAAGCTGCATTTAGGTGCCCCAAATGGATTGAAAGCGGCATTGAGGTGCCCTTGAAGGAGTGAAAGTTGCTTCGAGATGCCCCTAAAGGATTGAAGGTTGCATCGAAGTACCCCTAAAAGGATTGAAGGCTGCATCGAGATGCCTCTTAAGGATTGAAAGCTATATCGATGTTCCCCTAAAGGATTGAAAGCTACATCAAGTTGCCCCTAAAGGATTGAAAGTTGTATCGAGGTGCCCTTGAAGGATTAAAAGCTGCATCGAGGTTCCCCCGAAGGATTGAAGGCTACATCGAGGCGCCCTTAAAGAATTGAAAGCTACATCAAGGTGCCCTTAAAGGATTAAAAGCTGCATCGAGGTGCCCTTAAAGGATAGAAGCTGCATTGAGGTGCCCCTAAAAGATTGAAAGCTGAATCGAGGTGCCCCTAAATGATTGAAGGCTGCATTAAGGTGCCCTTGAAGGATTAAAGGCTGCATTGAGGTGCCCCTGAAGGATTGAAGGTTGTATCGAGGTTCCCCTGAAGGATTAAAGGCTGCATCAAAGTGTCCCTAAAAGATTGAAAGCTGCATTGAGGTGCCCCTAAAAGATTGTTGAGCTTGCATTTTGGATCCTCGGACCAGTTTTCCATCAGCATTGCTATATAGTGTACCTTTTAAGGAAGTTTCGAGATATTAGTAAATGACATGAGTTGTGTTTTTATTAGTTAATTGATTTTGTCAAGATAAATATTTTTGCCTCTTTAATTAAGCAATAAAAATGGAAGAATGAAATATAAATGGAGTTAAAATTCCTAGGAGTCTAGAGAAATTGTTGGGGCCAAGCGTATAGCTCTAAGGCATTTTTCTATGGGAGATCTAGTAATGTCATAAGATCCTAACACAGGGATCATGATCTTCGATTTATTTCCTGTAGAGGAAAGCATAGAAGAATAGACAGGATATTTATCAATATTATGCATGTATTCATGAATGCATAAGCTGCTCGAGCTGATCATCTTCCACGTCTGGATGACCTATTTGCTTGATTGACTTGCTTTGATCAGCTATTAGGATAGAGATTATAGGGACTTGCATAGCCATACAGATCAGGTGGGTATGCCCCTAGTGGAGGATCAGAGATGTTGTGGTATACACAGGGTTCCGAGAGTTCAAATCCTGAGGTTGAAGATGGCCACATCCTATCACTTACGATCAAAGAAGGTGAGTCAGCTGTATACCAATGGCTGAATTGAACATATCAAAGATGAGGGGAGCACAAAGCAAAGTTTAAGATTCTGGATTACCATCGGTTGGGTGCTATCACTATCGATGAATTCTACCAAGGATGTCTTCATGAGATTCAGACCTTGCATACTCGAGATGACCGTTCGTGGTCCAGATTTGAGTGGACACATACAAAGGATGGATTTAAGCCCTTTGAGTCCATTAGTCTAGAGAAGATATTCAAGTACTATGATGATGACGATAATGCGGGTACCTCGATGTGATCGATGGCAGTTGTTTATCTCTATTTTTAATTGTCTTAATTAAAATTATGATGGGCCTATTAGACTATATTTATTATTTTTGTGTTTATTTTTACCTGAACCACCCTTTTGGGTTTTCAATCCATCAGAATATTCTTGGCTTTTGCATAGACCTTGCTTTTTTCAGTCTATCAGGATTTGTTCCTTTTATCGTTATTTTCATTGTTTTTATTTTTATCAAGAGGCAAAAAAATGACTGCATGGGACCCTGCGTTCAACTTATCTACAACATTTCACCTTTTAGGCCTAATATACTCATTTAAGCAAAAACATAAGAGTTCAGTAAAAGTAACATTTCCATTAATTGAAGTAAGTTTGAGTACACAATGATGATCACCATTTCTATTGACCCAAACCTCGGTGTAAACTAGCTTATACAAGCTTTTTAGCCAACACACTCTCTTAGCTCACTTTTACCTTAACTTTTTCCTATACCATCCTTTTCAGATTTTCAATCTAGAAGGTTATTCTTGCACCCTAACTTTTGCCTGAATGGTTTGCAGAATACCAATCAGCGGGTTACACCCTAATTTCTACTCAAGCAGTAGAAAACAACTCGACGGGTGATTTATTTTATTTCCTTTTTTGTATGCCATTTTTTTCATTTTGATTCTTTTGACTAGATATGATAACGCTTTAGCCAATACTGATTGATAGGGTTTGTAAATTTGTTACCATCCATGTCAATTATTTTCATACCGCCTTTGCCGAGAACCTTCTTAATTACATAAGGCCCTTCCCAATTTGGTCAGAACCTCCCCCTTGGGTCAGTGTTGGTGGTATTCATTTATTTAGAACCAAGCCATCGGTTTTTTATAGATACCATTGACGCTTGACACGGTTGTTGTTCACCCTTGCCATGCACTTGATGGTATATCTGAAGCTTATTTAGGTTGTCCGAACTATGCTTAAGTCCATTTTGTTTTTTCTAATTTGGATTTAGAGCGACTCTTAATGATTTCATCTTGGTTTCAACCAATACGAGGGTTTTTATTCCACAAGCCAAGGGGAAGGGTGTTTGATTTGCGAGAATTTTTATATTGGTTCGGTGCCCCCAAAGAGCGAATGGTGGCTTATCTGCCGAATCTTGGTATCCAGCAGTAGTCTTGGAGAGGATTTTCTTAGTAGGTTAGTTTGTAACTTTGATTACCCCAATAACTTATGGTCTATGGGGTGAAGGCTTATGGTTCTTAATCCCATATTTCTTGATCAACTCGGTTGTTATCCCTTGAAACTGAACCCCCTTTTCTGAGAATGTGTGGTGAGATTGGCCAAAGCAAGCGGAGATATATTTCTCGACGAACTTGGCCATCTTCTTTGCAATAATGTTAGTGTAAGATTAGGCTTCCACTTATTTCAAGAAGTAATTCACCACTATGATGAAGAAGTGGTGACCGTTGGTTAATGAAGGCTGATTTTTTGCCAATAATATTTATCCCCAACACTGAGAATGGCGAAGGAGGAGAGTAATTGGGAAGTGTGGTAATTGGAAGGTTTGGATATTCTTAGGATCAAACGTTTAACAGGGGTGGGAAGTTTGAGAATGGGTGGGCGAAATAGGTAAGCCTTAATTCTTTCGAAGGTGACCTAGCGATGTTCTTTCCACACAATACGCTAACGCTCCTTCGGTATTTTGAAAATGGGCTTGTGCGTAGCTGTAGGCATGAGTGATGAAATGAACGATGTGCTGAATCAGCCCAAGAGAGGGCCAAACTTCTTTGCTATTTTAGGCACGAAAATGTGATGCTCGACAATCTGGCTATCAACCCCAGGCATGTCTAAGCATGACAAGGCGAGAGCGTTATCATGATCTTTAAGCACTTTTATTATCTCTCTTTTCTATCAGCGTCTAGGTCATTAGAAATGGTTACCATTTTAGGTTATCATCTGTACTCAAATTTATTTTAGTTAAAGAAATGTAATGAATACTTAACACATTATGCTTACGATAAAATGAATGCATGGACCCATCGGATGAAACATCAAGAAAATAAGCAAAACATGAGTCTTTCATTAAATGAAAATGCCTTAAAGGCTGAATTATTCACATCTAAACACTAGAAAAAGAAATTACATCATAAGATAGTCATCCTCCACAGACGGAGGGTATTGATTGACGGTGTTGGCGGAGTCGGCATCCTCGGTAGCTTCCATTAGTATGTTGTCCAAGTCGAGACCCATAATTTTCCCTTGTTCGATGATAGCTTGTCTCCTTCATTTGCTAAAGACCTCATGAGATTCTTGTTAGCTCTGGTGATAAGATTCATCAATATTCTTCCACTTCTCTTGCATCAAAATAGGTATGGCTCTAGATATAGCAGCTATGGCACTTTCGATTTCCTTACCGATAAGTTCAACCAAAGAAAAAGGCTTCTTGCTGAGATTATCAAAAACTACCCCTAGAACAAACTCTTTGGACATGCCAAAGTCAATCATACTAACCTTATCATCAAGATTTGGTAAAGGGTTCTCCATTGTGTTGGGCTTTCTAGTGGGGTTCTTCTACCTTTCCTTCCCTTACCAGACAGGAGGCAGTAGCTAAAGATCTGCACTAGTAGGTCTTATGGCCCCACTGAACATGATACTTATAGAAGTTCCCTTTCTCCTTGGGGGCTGGTTGCCTATACTCTTGGAGGTGATTAAGCTTGACGGCTTCACACAACTTGGCAAATATAACACTCAACGATAACTTCCAAAGGGAAACAAAGGGATTTTGATTGGGTTCCTGGTAAGGGGTTGTCTGAATAGCTGAAACCTCTTCTTGAGCCATAACTTGAATCACTGGCGCCATACCCTTGGTCGAGCAGGAGCAATTTTAGGGTTGTTGTTCTTCTAAAACCAAGAGTTGTTGCTATTTGGCTTGTTAGCTCTTTCCTTCTCCTCTTAGAACTTGATCTTCTTTGGCTTCTCAAAAACCTTTGTATATGAGTCGTAGGTATCGATTTCCATCTCCTAATGAAAGATTGGGAGAGATCCATCAAGAAGCTTCGGGATAATCTCTTTTAAATTGAGCTTTTGCTTGAGAAGCACCTGGGTGGCCATCCACCGGTTATAGTAAGATTTGAAAGTCTCACCTTGCCTCTACTTAACTACCTCAAGGTGTTGAATGGTAGTCTCCATGGTTGAGTTAAAACTATAGTGACCAACCAAATCTTTAAAGAGAAACTTTCAATCAAGGACCACGTTGGTAGGGAGAGTATTGTACCCCTTGAGAGTTAGCCCACCCAAAGTGTATGGGTATAACTTGGATAGAACCTTATCACCAATCTTTTGAACTCATATGATTCTTTCATACATCACAGTGTGAGACTTGGGTGACCCTCACTGATGTAAGCCTCCATCCTTGGCATAGAAAAATTCTTCGAAACTTAGTCCTCATCTTTCTCTTCCTCTTTCTTTTCATTCATGGCTAACGACTACCTTAAAAACGTCTCCACTTTAGGTGTCACACACGGAGAATGTGTGACCTAGTAGAGAAGTGTCACACCCAGAGATTGTGTATCCTAGTTGTTGGGAGTAGAAGTGGCGCCAAACTAGAATGGCGGGGGTGGCAATAGAGTTGGAACATAAGGACGCGCCTGGAAATTCTGACTGGATGGATTCTAAGGATAAGTCATCCCCCTTGGAGTTACCACAAAGTTAGTATGAGTAAAGGACACTTGGGGAGTCGGAGGAAGAGTAAAACCACTTGAAGGTACCACCATTTGCAGAGTGAAACCCCCTAGAAAAGTGGAGAAAGATAAGGTATGGGCAATTAGCCTTGTGTCTCTGGAGGGAATACAAAGGTCGATGGAGAAAATGATGGAGCTGTCTGAGTGGCTGGTCTAAAACTCTAAGTAGGGAAAGTGAAGACCAAAGGAGTAAAGGATGGAGGTGAATGAGTAGAACTCTGACCGAATTGGAATTGGCTTGGTCAGATGGGGTCATTTGGAGATAGAACACAAACTGACTGACTCAGTCCCAGACTTATCTGAGCGGCCTCATACAGACCCTGAGCTTTAAGTATCGGCTCTGATGGCCCCTGATCATTCCTATCCTCCCATAAAACATAATAGATCTGGTCTTGAATGGTAGCATAAAATAAGTCAGAATAGAGAAACTACACTATAGTATAGGCGATCTCGATACCTAAAACAGACTGACCATGATCATTAGGGGGAGGAGGATGAGGAGGAGAATCCTTTAGCGGAACCCAATCAATAGGCGGAAGATTCGACATAGCTAGCAAATCTAAAACTAAAATTAAACTTGTCACTGAACTTGAACCCAAAGAACCACGGACCAAATGACGATCAAGTCTAAGTCAAACTAGACTACGACGATGAGGATGTCTCAACCTAGCTTTAAAATCGGAAGCTAATCAGCTCAAATCAAACCATGAATGAAATGAATGATTTACATATTTATTTTAAGTGACGAATGTTTATACACTTAGTGGTTTCTGAGGGGAAGAGAACAGAAAGGGTTCATAATGCGAAGCTTATCCCCAATATATATGAGATGTGTGAATCCCTCATTATTCCTAGTGAACTAGATTCGGTTCATCGAGGTTCAAACGATCTCAGGAATATTATTAAATTCCCCCCTTAAGTGAAGGGAGAGTAGAGGTAAGTGAAAGAATAAAAAGGTCGGCCATGTGCGGCCTATGCATGGATTTCACATGAATGAGCAAAACACAAGTAGCACACAATAAATGATACCACTTCTAACCTTATGTCTCTTGCGCAACGTCATTCAAAAATCTGGGGCTAACTCCAATGCCAATGAATGACAAGAGAGTATGCGACCTAAATCTAAAACATGCGTGTTTTGGTAATTCCTAAGGGGAAGTTCTTATGCTTTCTCTAACATGGTCATGGTCTCAAACTGGTTGTTGATGTAGAAGGCTCTCATTTACCTTTATTCCACATTAATCAACCACTCCTCAAATGAGTGATACCGTGGGAGTTAATGTGTTGATTGAAATAAGTGATCCACCCACTAGGTATCCCCAATTCCTGGTGGGCATGAGTGATACTTTATGAGCTTCACGGCTGAATAATGGGCACCCTAACCTAGTATTCTAATCTACATGATGGATAGAAAAGGAAAAATAATGAAGAGAAGTTTTGATTTGGTAAAGATTTCGGTACATGAAAGGATTTACCACAGCCACGATCAGCCAAGAATCAAACAAGCAACTAGAGGTGCACTGGGGCCCTTGGATTTAGGGTTACATGTAGAAAATCCACACCCCTGGAAAAGGACTAGGTGCCCATGAATAGAGAATGCCGACCTTCAATATAGGGGCATAAGAACGGAAGCCCACATGACTCAGTTATACAGGATCCAAACAAATCACCCACAAGATAGTCTTTCAGAAGAAGTCACAGCAACCCTACAACCCTTAACCCATCACTCACTAGGGATTTCGAGATTTGAGATTTTCTCGGATGTAGTTGACTATGGCAAGCGTGGTAAAAGCTCTATAACTTGTGTAATAAGGACAGCAGGCCATCAACCAAATGTTGGGGCAATCCCGAATTAGACCAAGCTCAATGAACAGGTATACACAAAGAAGACCAAGAAGCCAAGTAAGGTAGAGTAAATCCTCGACACTCTAACTGAGCACCTTTAAGCACAACTCAAGATAGTAGAAGAAGCAAGGAGCAAGGGAGGCAGCTTGAGCCAGGCCATCATGGACATGGTCAATATCATGAAGGGAAAGGCAAAGGTAGAGGAGGAAGACGGCGAGGACATCCAGTTGAAGCCAGCTACCGTAGAAGAATCATCCACTGTAGAGACAGACCCTGCCAATTAGGATAAGTCTTTCATTTCCATTTCTAGCATGTCTGGAATGAATAATGTACTTTATGATAATAAGATGAAGAACTTTGCTAATTTAGATTTTGTTTCTAATTACAATTCCATGCATCCATTCCAGCATTCATCTAGAATTTTTAACATCATGATATTATAAAAGAAATTAACTTAAATACGAAAGATAATCCAAAAATGATATACATTTCCAATCAATTGCCCATCGAACAAGAGAGAGAATTAATAAAACTATTAAAAAATCACATTTTAGCCTTCGCTTGGTCTCATGAAGACATGCTAGGACTTGATCGGCACATCGTCGAGCATAAGATCCCCAGGGACCCAAAAATTCGACCAGTAAAGCAAAAAAATGAGAAGAATGCACCCAGAATGGGCCGAAAAGGTCAAAGAGGAAGTATCTAAATAAATCAAGGCTAATTTTGTTGAGGTCATTGAGTATCCCACCTGGCTATCCAATTTAGTCCATGTGCCCAAGAAGAATGGCGAAGTCAGAGTTTGTGTCGACTTCAGGGACTTGAACAAGGCTACCCCTAAGGATGATTCCCTGCTACCACACATTGACCTTCTAGTAGACACCGTGGCAAAAGCGACCATGTATTCCCTTATGGATGGATTCTCTAGCTACCACCAGATCCTCATGAACGTAATAGAAAAGTTCAAAATCGTATTCATCTTAGAGTGGGGGCCCTATTATTTCAGAGTGATGCCTTTCAAACTCAAAATTGTAGGGGCAACCTACCAGCAAGCAGTCAAGACATTGCTACATGACTTGATCCATAAAGAAGTGGAAGTCTACGTGGATGACATGCTTGTAAAGTCTGCCACACTAGAAGAACACCCAAAAGTGTTAGAATGATTCCTTATAAGAATTGAGAAGTATAATCTCTATCTCAACCCGAAGAAGTGTATATTCGGTGTCACATCAAACAAATTACTAAGACACATGGTTAGCAAAAGAGGCATAGAGATGGATCCCGATAAGGCCAATGCTATCAGGGAAATGCCTATACCAAAAACCGAGAAAGAAGTGAGAAGTTTCTTGGAGTCCATACAGTACGTCAGCCGCTTTATGGCACGGTTAACTACCATGTGAGAGCCTATCTTCAAGCTCTTGAGGATGCAACAACCAATAGAATGGAACGACCAATGTTAGGAAGCCTTTGACAAGATCAAGGCTTATCTGACGAACCCTCCTGTACTAAAGTGGTCGATTCTCGGAAAACCGCTCATTCTTTATTTGGTAATAGAAGAGACATCCAAAGGGGCTATGTTGGTTCAAGAACACAAAGATAAGAAGGAATATGCAATTTATTATCTCAGCAAGAAATTGCTAGAATACGAGACTCAATACACCATCATAGAGAAACCTTGTATCGCCATTATCTGGCTCACCAAGAAACTTAGGCTTTACTTCCAATCTTATAGAATCCAAGCAGTCATAAAAGTTGATCCAATGAAGTATTTATCCCAGGCACCCTCACTAACCAGAAAACTGGCAAGGTGGCTCTTGTTACTATCAAAATTTGATATCAAGTATGTCACCAAGAAAACCATCAAGGGAAGAGCAATAGCAGAATTTCTAGCAAATTAACCACTCGAGGAAGGAGAACAGGAAAACCTACAATTCCCTAATGAATGTTTTACAATGACTACAGAAAATTCTATAAAATGGACCATGTTCTTCGATAGCGCCATCAACAAGCGAGGAGCTGGCTTGGGATTCATCATCATTACGCTAGATGGGGCACTCATACCTCTGTCAAAATGATTAAAATTTCTCACCGCGAATAATGTAGTATAATAAGAATCCTGTCTATTCAGAATGTTCGCCCTAGTCAATCTTAGAGCAGAGAAGGTAAAATTATAGGTGATTCAGCTTTGGTCATCAAACATGTCACAGGAGATTGGGAACTGAAGAAATAATTCCTCTGACCTTACCTAGAGGCTATATGGAGGAAAGCCACATTGTTCAGCGAATGTGAGTTTTGTCACATGCCCCGAGAAGAGAACCAGATGGCAGATGTGTTGGCCACTTTAGCCTCCATCTAGGAAGGGCGCCCCAAAAGCAGCCAATCAAACCCCTTATTATGGAAACAACTAGATTTTTGTACTACATCCGTATAATAAAAGACATCGTGGATAAGGAAGGACCATGGTACTCTGACATTATCAAGTTCCTCAAAGATGGTGAATTCCCGGTCGAGGCCACAGATTTCGGCAGAAATATGCTAAGAAAGCTCGTTGTGTAGTTCTTCTAGATAAAATGGGATATGTTCAAGAGGTCATCTGATGGCCTACTGTTAAAGTTCCTATCCTAACAAGAAGCTAAAAGGGTGATAAAAGAGGTACATTCATGAGACTACGGTCCACACATGAATGGCATCATAATGGCAATGAAAATCCAAAGAATTGGATACTTTTGGCTAACCATGCTAGCTGACTATATTCAAGAAGCAAAGACTTGCCATGCTTGTCAAATATACGGAGATATGAGCCACTTGCCCCCGACACCATTGCAAAGCTTGATGATGCCTTAGCCATTCTCAGCCTGGGGCATCGATATCATTGGTGAGATAAGGTCATCTTCGACCAAAGGTCATCGCTTCTTTATAGTAGCAGTCGATTACTTTTCCAAATAGGTTGAAGTAGAATCATACATGAGCATTACAGCCAAGAAAATGGCTTGGTTTATTCAGTGACATATCTTTGCCAGATACGGCATTCCTCATCATATGGTGAGAGACAATGGTGTACAATTCTAAGGGGAAATGACCCATCTTATTGAGAAGCACAGAATTAGGCATCATCGCTCTTCACCCTATAGCCCCCAAGCCAACAGAGCTGTAGAAGTAGCTCATAAAATAATTAAGAAAATCCTTTCCAAGATGATTTCTAACTATCGAGATTAGGCCGATCATTTGCCCTATGCATCGTGGGGATATAGAACCAGTGTTAAGACTCCTATGGGTCAAACCCCTTTCTCTCTCATCTACAGAATGGATGAAGTATTGCTCGTTAAATTGGAGATCAAATCTTTACGCATACCCCTTGAAGCAAGAATGTCTGAAGATGAATGGGTGAAGGCAAGGCATGAGGAATTGACTTTGATCGACAAAAAATGATTAACTGCATTGGAAAATTTACAATTATACCAATAACGCATGGCCAGGGCTTACAACCATAAAGTTAAAGGGCAAGATCAACCCCTAAGAATGGGTGATCTGGTCTTAAAGCAATCTCATAAAACCTATACAGATGCTCGAGGGAAGTTCCAGCCAAACTGGGAAGGGCCATACGTAGTAAGAAAGACTCTTAGTAAAGGGGCAGTAAAAATCTCAGATCTAGACGGTAATGAATTTGTGAATCCAGTAAACCGTGACAAGCTAAAGTGCTATCTCGTGTAAAAGAAGAAAAAAAGTGCCTATCAAGGTATAGTTAGGGCTCTTGTGCAAAAATAAAGACCCCAAAATAAAAGAGTGAGGCCTTACGTAAAATCAGTTCGGAACCTCAGGCAATGATGGGCGTTTCTTAGGAATAAATAGCATTTGTCCTTCCTATTTAAGTAATATCTTCTGTGGTAACATGTTCATGTTAAATATACTGCATGAGTGCATTAAATGGAAACTGCAAATTGTTTAGTGAAACATGCATTCAAATAGCATCTTTTCACCTTTATCACATATAAAGTCCATTACAAACAGGAAGTGGAAACAAAAAAGGCGAACAATGAGGCCTAAAGCCTTTATTCTCCTGCTAAGATAAAAGGCATAATGACAAACTCAATGACCCCTAAGGAAACTGCGGAGTCTCTATGTCTTAGGAAGCCTCTCCCCAAGGGTAGGAAGCCCACGAGTACTTGGAACCCAGATGCAATAAGCCTCGGAAGGGTGAACGTCGAAAGGTATGGAATAGTTTATCTCCACCCGAGAGCGGCTGATCCACCTCAAGTCATGATGATAAACTCGAGTATAAAAAAGCTTGGAGCCAATCAGGGTTCACAAGGATGTCGGGAACCCCTGAGGGTGACCAAACTGCCTGCACAAGTGACGGGGAGAATAGGTGATCTCGGAAAGACCAATGAGGACTACGCCATCCCTAGCAACATCGGTAGTCATATGTGTGATTCCCCACCAAGGGCAAACCCAACAAATATCCTTAGTAGCTCGACTCCCCATAAACTTAACCGACTCATTTACGGTAAAATCTCTATAAGGACGGTTGCCAATGCAAACTACGGACCCTCTTGCCTAGTAGGCCTTCAAATAATAATCCATGCTCTTGGGAACAAACAATACAGAAAGCTTGTCCCAAAACCAAAGCTATAGAAACAACACAAAAGCATAAAAGAAAAACGAGAAAAAGAAAAAAAAAAGAAGAAGAAGAAAGAAAGAAAGAAAAATAAAAGAGAAAAAGTTAGCCTACTGGATTGAAAACCTAAAAAGGCAGTCCAGGCAAAAATTATGGCAAGCCTGATGAATCAAAAACCTGAAAGGGTGGTTCATGCAAAAAGAAAGGCTCAGATAAAAATTTACCTGAAGGAGAAGTCTGCTACCCCTGGTAGTAGCTTCAGTCCCACTCCGGGAAGAGCGCATAAAGATCAGTGTCTCAGCCAAACTCACTGCAACTGGAGATTTCCACTCTAACATCTGATCAACAATGGTCAAGAAGGCAAAACTACAAACCATAGTTGGAACCTGGCAAAGGAAGACTCCTAACAAGAGTAAACAAATGAGCGGAAGCCAGCTCGCGTCGTTAGGAGGAAGGTTCCTAACTATGTCGAAAGCCACTTCCATCCTCAAGCCCTCGTCACAAGTCAGTCGATGCTTATCAAATTATTACAACTAAAAATGGTTCATCAATGGATCAGAAAACTCAGGACAATCCATTAGAATGGCTGGGGGCATGCCAACTGAAGATCTCAGGAGCCCACAAAATTCCTCATACAAGGGGCATAGCTTGTGATCTCTAAACCAGAACACATTATGGATAGGATCCTAGAATCTGATAGCAGCCTAGGTCACATTATCCTTGACAAAGATGTGATAATATTCCTTCATATGGGCTAGGCCATAAACTTTGAGACGGTCCCAACCATCGAAGTTCTTTAGATAAACATTCAAATCTGCACGAAAACGGATGTAGTTCTCCATGGTAAAATCTCAAAGGGTAGCAGCTCACTATATATAGTTTACAGGGCAATCTGCCAATATCTGGTATATTACCCCGATAAACTCGATCATCAAAAAAAGAAAGCATAAAGCACGAGAATAATGCAAAATTCTTTTATAATAAAAAAAGTGTTCATACAAGAAAAAGGCTCTACAAATGGCCTAAAAGAAAAAAAAAATAGCAAATAAAGAAAAGCCTATCTACTGCCTGCCAGAACTTAAAAGGAGGAGGAGGAGTAGGAGGAGGATAACCGCCCTGAGGAAAGAATTCAGAAGGATCGCCCTGTCCCTGCTGTGGCTGCTGCTGTGGGTCATCCACCTAAAGCATCCCCAACCGAGCTCAAAGTCATTGGCACTCCAGCTGCAACATTGTCATATAGTTCATTCATATGTATTTCATAACATACTACGCATCATCCTTAAAATAATAAAATGATGAACGTACCACCATATCGAAGTTTTGGTTCATCATGAACCACTACTGTCCTTCGATATATCCCCAATTGGAGATGCTATCAGCAATAGGCACCTGTGAGAATGAGATATCACAATGAGTCAGAACTATCACAATCTAAGATCTAAAGAAAAAAGGAGAAGAAAAAGTAGAGAAGACTCACGTGAGTGGTATTGGCCGAATGTAAGGCCATTAGATGCTTAGGATCCAGATAACGCTGAATCACAAGCATATAAGTACTTAGGTTGGGACGGTACATAAGGAACCTGGGCGACTGATACTGAAACCCATGATGTCCCTCCACCAATGCCGAACTCTGAGGTGGGATAAATGAAGCCAAAGAATTACCAACATGAGCAAAAGTAAAGCACGCCTTTTCCTATCTTGGTAAAGTAAGGGCAAATCAGTCCAATTAAGCACAACAATGAAAAGACAGGGAAGAAATTTGAGTCAATGAAAAAGAAGATACCATCTTTCAGACAGTATCAGGTGAACCCAATCTAGCTCGATCGCTAGGGGCAGAAGTCAAAGGAGCATCACCCTCAGAGGGGTTATGAATGTCTGGCTCAGGCTCAATAGGAATGGGGTCTATCTCTGGCCATTCAAGCAGGTGCGAATGGAAAAACTCCTCATACCCCCCAATCCGCTCTAAGAAGGTGTTGGGTAAGCCATCAGAAGCCAATCGCGCGAAGTCAGGTGAGCTACGAGGCTAGAAAATCCATTTGGGCACCTCTGGATGGATAGAACGCGATCTGGGAGGAAGATACCAATTCTAGATAAGCTCCCTAAGGTACCACTCCAAGGAGAAGGGAGTCTCTATAATCAGCTGGGTATTCATAAATTCCCTAGCTAATCTCATAACTTCTAGCCACTAAAGATCGTACCCCCAAGGTTGCGTCTTGATCTAAGAGAAGAAATAAGAACCAAGCATTAATGCAATAATTGTAGTAGATATAGTGATTAAAACAAATCAAGGAAGTTATAAAGTGTACCTGCTCCAAAGACAGAGTGCAAAGGCGAGCGGAAAGAGCAGAACAGGACTGCATCTCCCAACCGTGCTAGTAGTGCGACAGACGAGGCACGAGCTTGGTCCTCAGGAGAATTCCCATCTCAAAAAGCCAGATCTGTGAACAGTCAAAAGAAATCATAATGCCAAAAGACAGACAAAAATGCTTATAAAGAAGAAAAGGAGTTAAACCCTTACATAGACGATCTGAAGACAAGATTTAAACTTACCAATCTTATTCCTCGCGCATTGATTAAGGGCCCAATATAGATGAGCCAATGCAGCTTAGCCCCAAGCATACTCATCAAAGTGAGTAGGATCAATCAAAGTGGGCAGAATGTGGAGATTCATGATTGAACCCCAAGTAGGAAAACACAGCCATGATAAAGTAGCAGCCATAAAATCTCTAGCCTCGCAGGTGGAATTCAAGTGCCTTCTATCCCCGGTGGTCCAAATGGTCATGAGTTTCTCGCAAGAAACTTGCCCGAGCTTATCCCTAGAGTAGCCAATCAAAGCCTCAATGGTCTCCACATTGAAGTTGTCATAAGTGAAGAAAGCATTGAAGTGGATCACATTATCGTGGAAGGGAAGACATGTGATGGCACAGTAATCCAGTGGAGTGATGGTATACTCCCCACAACGGAAGTGGAAAGTGTGGGTAGTATCAGACCACTTGCTTAAGAAGTGGGTAGAAGTACCAGTTGGGAGTACGGATACCTGCAAGACCTCAAGTACTTGCAGTTCCTCACCATCCTCCCTAAGGACATCCCATCGATAATGGTTTTGGCACTAGGAGATAGAACCTTATACCACTTGTGGAAGTGAGAAATACTACAGCCCTCATGGTTGGTGACCTGTAAAAGTTATGCATGTACACTAATCGTACACTAGTCTTCGGTAAATCACACGATTATCGAAGGTCATTGCATTCATGCCATAATTAAAGAGCAAGAAAATAAATAAATATATATATATAATAACAAATAAATAATAGCATCATAAATCATCATGATAATAATAATAACATGGTAACAAAATGCGGTAAGGCTTACCAAAATTCGAGAAAGGTGATCAGAAGGCTTCAAAGCATGTGGAAGAAAATCCCCTAGACGGATCCTGTGGTACATCCAATTCGAACAAACCCCGTATGAAGCCTCGGCAGGAACCTTAGATGGTTCCACTTGTTGACCGTCAATGATCACGTTCTGAGTAGTCACTTGGACAGCTAGAAGATCTAAACAGATATTGTAAAGCTTGAACCACATAAAACCCCGCAAAATCTGAATAAGAGCGGTGAAAAAGGAAAAAAGATGAAAGAAATCATCGTTTGAAGTAGCTAAGCAGCGAAAATCTTTGACGAAAGAGGGCGAAACTTGCAAGAAGAAGAGAAGAGAAATTTCGGCTTGAAGAAAATGGGATCCAAGTTGCTATTTTTATAGCCCGCAGGTAATTAGCCTGCCAGCTAATTACATATGTAATTAGCACGCCGGATAATTACCTATCCAGTTGTCACGCGTTTACGCGTAAACGCGTAACGGCTATAAAAGTTACCGTTACATAGGTAATTAGCCCGCCGGCTAATTACGTATATTTTAAAATTTTTGCAATTTTGCATATTTCATCCATTTTCTGCATTGTTTATAAAATGAGCGAACCTAAAAGCTATTTCTACACAGTCATTCATGCATTAAGCACCTAAAAATATTTATTTTGACCCCCGGTCAAATTTTAACCTCATGAAACTCATTAATAAATTTTTAATCGAATGGGCAAAATATATTTTGTTTCAAAATTTGTTGATTAAAAATATTTTAACTCATTGCATTCCACACATGCACTGTTTTATTTGTTTCGAATACGGTGAAATTTCTAGCACGAAATTTATGTATGCGAGGGGCAAACTATTAGCATAGGTCCATTCCGGCCCGATGAGGAATTATGCCTATTTTGTTCAGTAATCAAACAAAAGAGCCAAAAAGGACCGAATTGTCATCCAAAATCCAAAATTCAAAAAATCAACATTCCAGGGAAGCTTCGATTTAGCATTTCCTATTGAAAAATTAAAAAGTCAAAGTTTGGTCAAATATAGGTAATTAGCCCGCCGGCTAATTACCCATCTACAGGAAAAAATCAAATCTTACTGAGATCTGGTAAGGATTTACGGGATTTAAAATAAAATCCTAGGTAATTAGCCCACTGGCTAATTACCTGTCGTCTATAAATAAGGGCTCACCCCCCACATTTTCAACAGACAGTGAAATCTTTCAAAAGGCACGCGTTCCAAAGTTATTCTGGGAGTCCCAAAAGCCCCAAAACTCTGTCGAAACACTCCCGAATTCGAGCTTTATCACCGACATTCGGTGTAAGTTCATTTTCTTGTCTTTTTAGTTCCAGATCACAAAGTGATCTTCGGTCTAAAAATGACTCAATCTCTCAAAAATCCTGCATTTTCCATAGGAATAATCCAAGATTATAGCCATAACTAGGGTTAAACCTATTTTCCAACAAAATCATAACTCCTGATAACTTCAGTCATGCACCTGCTCTCAAATCATCCCGGACAGACAAAAGGGTAAACTGAGGGTAATTGGCTCTAAGCCCAACTTTAAAATTCATTTAAACTCATTTCTATTATTTTATTATTACACATTGCATTTCATTTCTCTGATTAAGTGAGCCACTAGAGCCACATAAACTATAATATGTGTAAATAAGCTCGCAAGTACGGAAAAACATTCAGAATGTGAGGAAACTCTATCCGAGTTTCCGGGCTTGGACCCAAAACGCTGCAGTTACTCTGTCAAAATTTCGATAGCAAATATCTATTTATTTATGCCGTTATAATGCATGTTTTATTTCTTGAACTTATTTCTTAAATAAAGTCATTGTAACGTAGAAATTACTACATAAAACATAACTCCAAAATTAATCCAAATAATTTGAACAATATGAGTACCTATCATGTCCGAACTTAGTATATGACTTTCTTTTCGGTTTAAAAATCTCATTTCAGGTCAGTATACCACAATTCTCGATGGAGCTGAACCGGGTGGCAACTCTATTTTATTTTTAAATAAAGTAAAAATACTTTATTTTAAAAAATATCTCCTTTTAATAAATTGTGTAAATATATTTCTCAATATAATCACATTTTTGGCTTATAAAAAGCCATGTTTTTCACACTCAATAAGTTTACGTGAAAAATAATAAAAATGACTTTCTCCTTAATAAAATCAAACGTTTTATTATGAAAGAGAAACTCTCATATTGAATGCAACGTCACGGTTTCCTAAAACCAAATCAAAAGCGTCCCGCGCACCGCACCCCTTGTGCTAACCCATTTAAAACCTCGCCCGCTCACAACAGTCATCCCAAATACATGAATAGATGCGAGAAATTAAAATTATTACATGTTTAACAAATCCTATATATTTTTCTAATGCGGAAAAATAAATTTCGAGAGACTAAAATTCGACCCCAATAGAACTTACCAACGTTATTCAGCTCCAAACACAGTAATTCACCCAAAATCAATCACAAATAATATGCAAATTTTTTCAGGTAGCCATTAAATTTTACTAAGGAGAAAAATGATTTAATATGAATATTTTCATGTGAAAAAACATATTTTGTATGCATTAAAAAGTAATTTAATCAATTAAATAATTAATAAATTAAATTAAATAGATTTAAAATTAATCAATAAAATTCCAGATTATTTACAATTTTTAGATAAATTTTTAGGTGATTAACAAGGTCAAAAATACAAAATAAAATAAAATAGGGATCTTTTGGGCATCTTTTACCGGCAGGCCACTAGGATGGACATCAGGCCGCTCGAGTGACACGGTGGCTGCCCCAGTTGGTGCAACCAATATGTCATCGGAGTGGCCTGATGTCCCTCAGAGTGGCCTAACCGGAAAAATTCCCCAAACGGGGGAAAATCGACATTTTTGCACCCGAAAATTCAATATTATTGACATTTTAAACTATTTCTCACATTATTTCAGTAGATTAGGGCTTAAAACATCAAAATAACATTGATTTTTTGAGCCGGGGGAAAATGTCCCGAAAATACCGGCAAATATCGACTGGTCGCTCCGGCGACGTTCAGGCCACTCCGCGCCAATTGGCGCGGCCAGCGTGTCGCTCGGGTGGCCAGTCGGTCACCGGAGTGGCCAGGCGAATTTTGGCCTGAAAAAATGCAAAAAGGCAGAAACAAAAGGGCCAAATGCCCCAAAACCAAGCAAAAATACCAGAAAAAGCAAGGAAATAATGAAATAGAAAGTTTGGAACTCAGAATTTATACATTTAGACCGTGAATCCACTCTCAAGACTCGAATCAAACTTTGGCGAGTTGTTTTTTATGATTTTGTGACGGAAAGTGATAAACAGTGACGATATTAGCGATGAAAATAGTAACAGATTTAGGTGGTTATTTGAGAAAAGTCTCTAGATCCTAATTAAATTCATTTTTATATTGAGTTTCGATTTTTAGTTGTTATAAACTAAGAGATTAAGCTTGAAAATGCTTAGGAACTAAGATTAATTTATATTAAGCACAAATTCCACCTCTTTCTCTTACTTTTTCTCTCTAAAAGTTTAAAAACCTAAAAATAAGTTTTCTTAATTTAAAATGGCAAAAGTCCTCAATCAAATCATTCTGGGCTTTTTATAGACTCAATTGAGTGCAAATCACCCAATTAGTCCCTCAAAATCATGAATTTCATGGAAAAAATTGAGCAAAAAATGAATTTTTTCAGAGACAGAAAGAGCCCAAACTCGCAGACTCAGACCCCGGAGCCAGACCGCGCCACATGGCGCGGCCTTGCACCACGTGGCGCAGGCACGCGCATGCAGCCCAAATCAATGGGGCCGCGCGGTGGCCGTATGCCATATGGCACGGCCACCGCCATCGCCGCCGTGGCAGCGGCCAGAATCTCCGGCGCCGGCGAGGCGAGATCGGGAAAAAAAATTGAAAAGACCAAAAAAAAGGGAGGGTAACTTAAAAAATTCATAACTTTCATCACGGATATCCGATTTAAGCGATTATTAGCATTTTGGAAACCTTAGAGAGTCTAGAATCTAGAAAAATTAACGAAACTTGCAGAAAATGATTGGGTTTAATAGAAAATCGTGAAACAGTTTACTGCACGTGAGAGAAAGATTACAGTTCATTTTTAAATGCAATTTTAGTGATTTTTAAGCGCGGTCAAATGTCTAAAATCGTCAAAAAAGTACTTGCCAAACGTGATTTGACCCTAAAAGAATAGAACAATTGGCCTGTAAAAGGTAGAGCAATTTTCATCATCGTTTTGCGGAGGTGACCGAA
The DNA here is from genome assembly GCA_947683365.1 of Euphorbia pulcherrima. NCBI lineage: Eukaryota > Viridiplantae > Streptophyta > Magnoliopsida > Malpighiales > Euphorbiaceae > Euphorbia > Euphorbia pulcherrima. The sequence goes on from CANTUS010000009.1 coordinate 25,797,670, forward strand.
AAGCTCGTTCTCACAATGAGATATAAAAAAAAGGAAGATGAAAAAGAATATATTTAAGATTGAAATTTTATTAAAATTCAAAAAAAGGTCATATAATAAAATACCAAAAAATGAAAGAAAAAGGGAGTTAGAGAAACAAAATTCAAGACATGAACTAATGAAGGAAAATATAAGTTTAAAAAAGTTATTGGGCCGAGATAGATTTGAAACCGTGCTACCTATGAAGTACTTCCTGTCCTTAACCACTGGGGGCACTACCCATTTATTGATTAAGTTTAACAGCTTATAATATATATAACCTTTTAGTTACCCCAAATACTGCATTTTTTTTTACAACCGGAGGGGCACGTGCCCCTCCATACTCCACCCACCTTCCGCCCCTGGACTAAGAGTTTAGTGACCTCGTTTTTCTGCATTTGTGTTTTACAGGTAGTGTAAAGGGCTTCCAAGTAGAATGGGGTTGATTTCAATTTTCTTTTACCTCTATTTTTTCGGACAAACCGATGGTGGTGTTCTACCTTAAATTTATAGGGGATTTTTATTTTCCAGCGCGATTGGAGTGAGACTTAAGCGCAACTCCACCGCCTACTATGTTTGCCACATAATAAAAAAAATGAAGCATCACTTTGAAGAAACCAGAGTTTTGTTGCTAACCTTAGCTATTTTCTTAATTTTTGTAAAGTTGTTGGAACATGTCGGAGTTCAACTATATTATGAAATGAGAAAAGTAGGAAATATGTTTATATAGTATAGTGTTTTTTATAAGGTTGCTTGTTTATATGTGCTTAAATTCAATGGTGATAGTCTGAACTTGTAATTTTTAGAGGTCCCAAGTTCGAACCACATCTAAGGTGGGTGCAAATTTTTTTTCTGTAAGTGCAATTACGCCAATTTTGAAAAAAATTGCTCAAATTCGAAATAGGCAGAACAAATACCTTAACCAACCACTAGACCTGGTTTATAGGGTACAGCATCCTCCCAAAATGGAGAAAGAAGTCGGAATCGTGGGTTTGAGTTACAAGTTCTTAAAAAATTAAATGTTTCTACTTCTAAAAAAACTTTTCCAGCTCAAGTCTAAGTAAGTTCAAATGTACGAATGAAAACTTAATTTCTTATTCCCTCAAAATTAATTTTAGTTCTTTTGGATTATGTTGTATTTTGAAATTGGATTATTTTGATTTTAATGATTTGGAGTGGCAAATTTTTGTTTCGTTGTTTGATTATATCAATTATTAAGATATGAAGGAGTCAATTGGTCGGGCTTTGGATAAGATATTCGAAATCTAGCCCGACCCTACATTTCAATAGGAATGGTTGAGCAGGCTTGGACAATGTTGATTTTTTAAAGCCTTCCCCTAGGGCATTTCAGTCCACCCAAATAACAAGTCTACTTACCTATTTTCTTCATTGAATTAAATATGGTCGAGTTAGAGTTTGAAACCCGAGAACACTCCAAATCTTAAGGCTCTTATAACTATGTACTGAATTAAATTGAACTAAATGATATTGAACTGAATTGAATGATACTGAAAATACTGAAACTGAATGACACTGAACTGAAAATAACTGAAACTGAAAAATAAATAATAATATTTTAAATATTAATATATATTAAATAAAATAATAATAATACTTTAAATAATATTTATATATTGTAATAAATTCAATTATTACATATGATAATAACACCAATAATTAAATTTAACATTATAAATTAGTATTATAATGTTATATTTACTTGCAATTATTATTCAGAATATTATATTTTAGTGCGAACTTCCATTGCACTACAAATTTGGGAAACGAAATAAAGCAGTATTCAACATGTCGACGAGGATAATGAAAATGATAGCATGGACGATAATTGAATTAAAAAAAAGTAATAGCAAAACTATGTGTTACAATAATTGTATTGTTTCTCGATTAGATTGTAACCGTATAATTTTTATTATTTCAATTGTTATCAATATTTACAATATATTATTACTTTTATTTGTCTTAAAATTATTCATGGTAAAAATTATCATATATTTGAAAATATTAGTATTAGTTATTTTTCTTTGTTATTATGTGTTATTAATAATATTAACTATTAATATTTATATAATGTACAAAATGAAACGAGCTGAATACTCATTACTGAAACTGAACTGTACTAAATTGAAAATGATTTAAACTGAAAATAAGTTGAATAGAACATGGCCTAAGCTCTCTTCTTAAGCATCACAAACAAATTCATAAAGTTTTGGGCTTTACCGTGTAGTATTTAATGAGAAATAAGTGTTCAAGCAGGCTCATAGGAAAGGATGAACGGGCTTCAATCGGGCTAGGTAGGTATTTGGACTCTTGAACGTATCTTATTTTATTTGTACATTTTTAATAATTATGAAAAAAATGTAATTTTAGAATCCTAAGCTTACAATAGTAAAATTTTAATAAATTTAGAGCCCTTAAACTGTTCTATTTTTGTATATTGGACAAAATTTATGCCGATATTAAGCTTAACTTTGAATGTTATCCGTGTAGAAATCTGCTAGCTATAAAATATATGTTCATCGCAAGCAACATCGCCATTTTTAAAAAAAAAAACTAACAAGTTTGTTTCAATTTGTAGGATTGGGGTAAATAGACCCAACAAGGTTTCAAGCAATCTAACTTGGCAATACAATGCACATATAGGTTATACACACTTAAACAATAGTAATAACCTTTTTAAACTATAACATTGATAAATGTATAATAAAAAAATTTTTATTTAAGAGTATTGTCTATTATATAAAATCAACATAAGTTACAGCTCTAATTAAAGGTGAGCAAACATAAAGTCAAGTCCCCCTACATGTCGAAGAATCAATTGCTCTAGCTAACAATTGTGCGAAATGATTTGCAGACGGATAAATATAGACAACCTAAAAAATACTAAAAACAGTTTACTAAAGTTAAAACACCGGAAAAAACACACAAACCAAACACAAACACACTAAACTTGCTATTGTCGCTAGACAAACATGCCGTTAGGCAAGACTTAATCTGAAAACAAAAGATAAAACGATGCAACCTATATTTCCATAACCCTAAACTCACGATTTTGAATATCCACAACCATAACCTGCTTACGGCAAAACATCAACCAGTAGTGCAAATCTGAAACGATATTGTTATACAGAGATAGATAGATGTCTTCTGTGAAAGATCAACAACATGAGTTATGTCAATAATGTTAGATATGATGTATGCCCTTAAGGCAGTTAAGGCGATATATCTTAATTATGTAATGGTACGAATAATTTGTTTAATTAATAAAGGCGTTTAATCTTTTGTTTATATCGATGTGCTTATAAATATATTATGGCTGGTTAAAATATATTCATTGATGTATGTATACAAAGTCCTTGACGTATCATAGCATGAATTCAGAGAAGTTATAGTTGTACTATATTTAGTGAGACCTGCTTCATGTGCAACTATAATTATGTCTAAACTATCCCTAGTCATATATTTAGTGAGACCTGCTTCATGTGCAATTATAATTATGTCTAAACTATCCCTAGTCATAGTTTCATCAAGAAAGGATATTGATGAAGCGGAAAGACTAGCATGATGTCAAATTTCTTGGAAAGGGTCCAAGCAGTCAATCTCCTAAGGACTGAAGATGGTGCCTTAAGTTTGACACATGGATATATCTGGGAGATAAATTGGAGACCACAGTAAGGTAAACACTTGGTGTATATATCAATGTGTTAGTGTTTATCTTCATGCAATAAGCTTTGCGAATATCCTCATACTTGAGATGCTAGTTTCCTTGTATGGTACCATTGCTATAATTTGGGTCATTCCCATACACTAATTAATTTAGGGTGTCATTGGTGGTTACGGGTATAATGATGATAGCAATTTGGTGAGCTATGTAGTCGAAAAGAATCCATCACTCCGGATATATTAAGGAGTTATACGTGGCCACTTGTTGAAGTGATGATTGCTATAAACCTCTGATCAGAGTATGTATTTGATAGAAATAGTTTCTAGTCAAATACACTATAGTAAAAGGCAATATACTTCGTTAACAAGCTAATAACTGGAATAGCTTGGAACAACCTTGCTATTAGTGGGTTAACACTTTAACTGAACCCTATAAACCAGATGGTACTAATATTAACGAATGGAAGGAGTTCATCGCACTGTACAACTATTGCATTAACCGGGATTAAGTCATAAGCACAAATGACGTTTCGAGTAATAGGGGATGGTAGACCCGTGCTAGAGGCATACTACAGTCGTTTAAGGTAAACGAGTTCTATTCACTATCTAGAACCTTGAGCCAATGGTTCCAATAGAACTAGGGTTGGTTAAGCCTTAACAGCTCAATACTTCGGGATCCTATAAAGTCATACACATTGGAGCTTCATCAGACTGAGTAAAGAATTAATATATTTATTCTATTACAAAAATATAATATAATAATAATTGGATTATTATTTAATTAGTTGAAAAATGATTAGATCATTTTGGATAAACCAAGGAATTTATTTTTGACCGGTAACTAATTTATTATGGTCGTAAAATAAATTAATGTTTGAAAAATGATTAAAAGGGAAATTTTGCCTTGGCGAGTTAAACCGAAAAGTATGAAATATATTTTATACAGGTTTGGATGCACGGAGTGCACCGAAAGGTGCGCGAGCACTGCTGGGCAGTGCTCATGGCAGCCTATAAGGGGCACCGCGAGCTGGGTTCGCGACATGGACCGCAAGGCACAGCTCTGCTCAAGGCAAGCCTTGCCTTGCGACACACAACATGCGCTGCACGCTATGAGCAGGCGGGTCAACCCGCGGATCCTTTGGATCCCCGTGCATGACCCGCGTGGGATAGGGTTTTTCACCCTATCTCACATTGTAAATGGGGAGCAACTTTTTGCTCCCCAGGCCTATAAATAGGTACCCCTTTTACCTTTTTCAATGCATCAAGTTCAAGCATAAATCCTAAGTAGAGATTCATAAAGAAAAATCTTTCGGGTTGCTTGAGCAAGTTTATTTTTGAGGGGCCTAGAATATTTTTGAGGAACCTCTACTTAATATTTTTGGGTAGGGCTTTTGGAGTGGTCTAACAACTACTCAAGGCTCCTTAGTTCTTCTTCTCGAGGAGGTTTTGGTTGGTAGGGTTTGTGTGGATACTCATAGAGGCTATCCTAGGCTTGGAGGCTTGTGCAAGGAGGTTCTGCTAAAGCATGCTTCAACTGGTAAGTTTTCTTTCTTTCTCTTTTAATTATTAGGTCTTTTCGATTTTAGACTTAATAATTATGCTTAGATTATTTTGCATGCTTAGTTTATTTTATGCTTAGGCTATAGGTTAGAGTTATAACATGCTTAGGTTATAGCTTAGAGTTGTAACATGCTTAGGTTATAGCTTAGAGTTATAACATGCTTAGTATAAAATATTTATGCTATGATATAATTTAGAATTATGGTATGTCTAGCCTATGCATGCTAACCTAGGAAGAGAATTGTTTAGTTGAGGTTTTATTTAATTCATATGCAACTAATAGGAGTTCCTGGGGACAAGGAAAAAATTTTAAATTTTCGTTATGCCTGTTTTGCATGTTCAATGTGATTGTCAGTTCCCAACAGTGGTATCGGAGCCTGCATATTTAGTGCATAATTAAGTTAGAAGCAAACTAAATTTTATTTTATATATAAAATGTTTTAAAGTTTATTAAATTGTTTGGAACAACAGATGAACTTGGGTTTTCATTTCAAGGTTAGAAAATGGTTGTAGATTCTTTTTTAATAAGCCTCCTCAACTTACTCAAAATTATCAAAGACTCAATAAATTATATAAGTTACGTGGGTTATAGATGCTTCCAATTTACATGAATTGAAAGAATGAAATTTATTAGTTCAAGATGATCCATTGGGCTTTGAGTTTGTGCCCGTATTTGTTCTCGCTAAGGATTGGACTTTGAGTCTACTTCTCCTAGGGCACCTCTCCTACCTGGGAACCTATGTCGGTGCAGCTTGAATTGACCAACGAGGAGATTAAATATGGACTAATTTATTTCTAGTGTATAAGATGGTTCTTATATATGTTTCTATATCAAAGTAAAAATTAAATTTATTGAATAAAAGCTTAAAGGAAATGCAATATAAATGTAACAAATAAAAATGTTAATTATTTTGCATATAATCTAGGTTGATGGAATAATTATAATAAAGAGCTTGAACTCACCTAAGGTTGGACTTTATAAATTAATTCTAAAATTCTCTGAATTAATATAAATTATTATAAATATGTCCACCTGATAAAATCCTAGAATGGGTGAGACATTTAACACCAATAAAATATCAAGTATATATATTAAGGCTAGTTATAGTCTTCCTTACCTAAATTTATAATACGGTCTCTTTGGGCTACAAAAGTGTTGCGCAAAGCATTCCTTTTCGTCCACATTGATCCATTATAAAATTGAGATAGGGTTTGCCATAACAGGACTGGGTAGTCCACCATAAAATCAGGGGCTAGCCGCAGGACTGAGACATATTCAATGAGATGCTAATATAAGACCACACGTCCCTTGGAATTAGGGAACTTGAATAAATTAGCAATTGCATACGATGGAAATGGAATGGAATTCCAACTATCACTTACTAATATGACTTGACTCATAAAATTGGGGGTCGTAATAGACTAGTTATAGATGCTACCTACTTGAAAATTTAGCTAGGCTAAACTTCCCGAATTCAATAGAATAGGCTATTGTAAATTTTGAAAAATGGTATGATAAATGTATTTAATTAGAAGTCCTTATATTAAATACATGTACTACATACTAAAATCTAAACAAAAAATTCTTTTCTTACATCTTGGTTGAAATCTTTATTTTAATACAAACGTTCGCATTGATAACTAATTTTAATTGGCTCTAGCTTCAAAGGGTTTGTTTAGAAATGTGAGATAGTCCTCAAAGCCTTGGGCTTGGCATGTACATTGTATAAGCTCGAATCTAAACAACATCATGCAAGCAATTCTGCTTGAAACAGATATACACGAAATACATGAAGGAAACTAGGATACAACACCTTGGAGGTTATTAACATCCCTGTTACCTTATGTAAGTAGCTGGCAGGAGATAAGGTTAAACATCAACTCAGATGTTAGGATCCATGTTACCTTAGCTACAAGGGCATCATAAAATCATGGACTTGAAAGTCTATGTCTTTACATCTTAGAGAAAGGATTTTCCATGGTGGAAAATTTGAACCAAAATATTTTGATAGAAATTGGTGGGACCAATTAGTCAGAAACTTAAATGGTTCATATCTCAAAGAAGTAAAGGGACACACATGGTGTCTAGTTTTGAGCAAGATAGAGTAGAGTGAAGAGAAGAGTAAAAAGAATACTGAAAATTTTGTCTATGAGACAAAATGATTGTTTTCAATATGGAATATCGGAAACAAGATCTTCATTTAAATATGGGATATTGGAAATAAGATAAAAATGGCTAAAGTCTCATAGCATGAGAAGAGGAGGCTTAGAGCTTTCACTTCAAGATGTTTAATATTGAGAATTTCTACATCATAAGGAAATTTTAAATTGGTATGGAATACCTAATTAGAATCGTATATCCATATGATAGTATAGATATTGTTGAGAATTAGAGTTTTGGCAAAAGGAGAGTTGTACCTAAGGAAAATCATTAGAACTTTATGGCTGCTATTTATGTAGGAACTTGAAACTTCCATTTTGCTAAAATTTGTAAAAGGACGAAATTCAATTCTCATTATAAAATATTGTTTCCTGCTTCACAGCGGATGGAATTTTATTCCAATTTGATAAAAGGTATCATCAAAGTTATGAATGATATTTTATTATAATATGACAAATGATATTTTGTAATTACAAAGTCCTATTCTCAAATATAAACATTGATAAGAGAAAATTAGATAATGAGAAATCTTTCTACTTATGGCATTATCGTTTAGACCACATAAACAAAGATCACTTAACCAAGTTGCATAAGCATGGTAACTTGGGCCCAATAGACTTAGAGTTTTGTGGTGATTGCAAACCTTGTTTAAGAGGAAAAATGATGAATTTGCCCTTTAAAGAAAAGGGTGAACGAGCCACGAGCACATTAGAACTTGTACATACTTATGTGTGTGGTCCAATGAGTGTTCAGGCACTAGGAGGATACTCCTACTTTATAACCTTTATCGATGATTATTCACGGTACGGTTATCTATACTTAATGAAGCACAAATCTGAAAGTTTTGAAAAATTCAAAATATTCAGAATTGAAGTAGAGAAACAGCTTAAGAAAAGTATTAAAGCACTTTGATCTGATCAAGGTGGAGAATACTTAAGTCGGGAGTTTCATGATTATCTAAAAGAAAACGGGATAGTTCCCTAGTGGACCCCTCCTTATACGCCCCAACACAATGGAGTATCTGAAAGGAGGAATCGAACTTTATTAGATATGGTTCGGTCTATGGTGAGCCAAGCCGATCTCAGTAAATCCTTTTGGGGATATGCACTGGAGAGCGCGATTTATGTATTATACAGAGTGCCCTCTAAATCAGTTGATTTTACACCTTGCAAAAGATGGTGTAATAAAAGGCCATATCCAAGTCACCTTAGAGTATGGGTCTGTCCTGCCATGGTAAAGAGGATAGCATCGGATAAGCTAAGCACCAAATTTGACAAGTGTCAGTTCATTGGATATCCAAAGGAAACTGTTGGATATTTATTTTACCACCCCAAAGTACAAAAGGTATTTGTGTCTCGGAGTGCTCACTTTTTGGAAAAAAAACACTTACTTGCAAAAGTCAGTGGGAGCAATATTGAACTGGAGGTTCAAGAGGAAGAAACAGATAATCAGCTGACTGACCCCGTTCTAGATACATAAGAAAGTGTGATCCAAGAACAACCTGCCAAAACAAAAACATTGTGAAGATCAGCTCGTGTTCATAAAGGTCCCGACATATATGGTTTTGTCATCACTGATGATAAGGAACTATATCTCATAGAGGATGATGAACCAAGAGCCTATGATGAAGCAATAAAAAGCTCAGATTCTGATAAATGGCTAAAGGCCATAAAATCAGAAATGGATTCCATGTATGAGAACCAATTTTGGAATTTGGTCGATGTACTATAAGAGGCCAGACCAATCGGGTGCAAATGGGTCTTCAAGAAAAAGACCGGCATGGACGGTAATGCAATTACCTATAAAGCAAGGTTAGTTGTGAAAGGTTATAGTCAACGTGAAGGCATTGACTATGATGAAACTTTCTCACCGGTGGCCAAGCTTAAATCCATAAGGATACTCCTAGCCATTAGTGCTCATTATGATTATGAGATCCAACAGATGGATGTTAAAACAGCATTCCTGGGGATTTAGACCCAGATGTGTATATGACACAGCCCGAGGGTTTTATATCTCAGAATGGCTCGAAGGTATGTAAACTACAAAGGGAGCATTTATGGACTTAAGCAGGCATCCAAGAGTTAGAATATATGGTTTGATCAGACAATCCTGAACTGGATTTCTATCTAAACATTAATAAGCCTTGTGTTTACAAGAAGGTTAATGGGAGTGCAGTCGTTTTCTTAGTATTATATGTCGATGACATTCTACTAATAGGAAACGATATTTCTCTTCTTCAAAGTGTTAAAGTATGGTTGTTAAGAAAGTTCTCCATGAGAAACCTTGGCAAAACAGTATTTATACTAGGTATAAAGATCTATAGGGATAGATTTAAGAGGCTATTAGGTCTTTCTCAAAGTACATATATAGACAAGGTATTGAATAGGTTCAACCTTGAGCATTCAAAGAAAGGTTATCTCCCAATAATAAAGGGGATTAGCCTATCTAAGGCTGAATGTCAGAAGACACCTCAAGAAAGAATGCGCATGAAGGATATTACCTATGAATCCGTGATAGGATCCATCATGTATGCTATGATATGTAGTAGGCTAGATCTCTCTCAGGTTTTGAGCTTTACAAGTAAATATCAATCGGATCTAGGTGAAAAGCACTGGATGGCCGTCAAGGCAATTCTTAAGTACTTGAGAAGGACTAAAGATGAGTTCTTGATATATGGAGATGGTGACCTCACAATTAGAGGTTAAACTGATGCGAGTTTTCAACATGACAAGAATGACTTTAAGTCTCAGTCAGGTTCTGTGTATGTGTTAAATGGAGAGGCCGTATGCTGGAAAAGTTCCAAGCAAGAATCTACTGCTGATTCAACCATAGAATTTGAATACATTATTGCATGCGAAGCAACAAAAGAAGCTATTTGGTTAAAGGGATTTATCGGTGATCTCGGTGTGGTGCCTGAGACTATTGATCCAATTATTTTTTATTATGATAACAATGGTGCTATAGCTCAGGCAAAGGAACCACAGTCTCACCAGAAAAACAGACATGTATCCAGAAAGTATCATATAATCAGGGAGATTATTGATACTAAGATAATAAGATTAGAATATGTTCCCATTGATCAGAACCTTGAGGATGGTCTGACGAAGCCATTGACTCAAGTCAAACATGACCAGCATTATAAACCATATGGATTAAGACATATGGCGAATTGGCCTTAGTGTAAGTGGGAGTTTGTTAGATATGATGTATGCCCTTAAGGCAATTAGGGCGATATATCTTAATTATGTAATGGTATGAATAGTTTGTTTAATTAATAAAGGCATTTAATCTTTTGCGTATATCGATGTGCTTATAAATATATTATGGCTGGTTAAAATATATTCATTAATGTATGTATACAAAAGTCCTTGACGTATTATAGCATGAATTTAGAGAAATTATAGTTGGACTATATTTAATGAGACATGCTTCATGTGCAATTATGATTACGTCTAAACTATCCCTAGTCAAAGTTTCATCAAGAAAGGATATTAATGAAGCAGAAAGACTAGCATGTGGTCAACTTTCTTGGAAAGGGTCCAATCAGTCAATCTCCTAAGGACTGAAGATGGTGCCTTAAGTTTGACACATGGATATATCTGGGAGATATATTGAAGACCGCAGTAAGGTAAACAGTTGGTGTATATATCAATGTGTTAGTGTTTATCTTCATGCAACAAGCTTTAGGAATATCTCATACTTGAGATGCTAGTTACCTTGTGTGGAACCATTGCTATACTTTGGGTCATTCCCATACACTCATCAATTTAGGGTGTCACGGGTGGTTACGGGTATAGTGATGATAGCAAGTTGGTAAGCTATATAGTCGAAAAGAATCCATTGCTCCGGATATATAAAGGAGTTATACCTGGCCACTTGTTTAAGTGATGATTGCTATAAACCTCTGATCAGAGTATGTATTTGATAGAAATAGTTTCTAGTCAAATACACTATGGTAAAAGGCAATATACTTCGGTAACAAGTTAATAACCGGGATAACTTGGAGCAACCTTGCTATTAGTGGGTTAACACTTTAACCGAACCCTAAAAACTAGATGGTACTATTATTAAAGAATGGAAGGAGATCTCCGCACTGGATAACTATCGTATTAACCGGGATTAAGTCATAAGCACCAATGACATTCCGAGTAATCGGGGATGGTAGACCCTTGCTAGAGGCATACTATAGTCGTTTAAGGTAATCGAGTTCTATTCATAGTCTAGAACCTCGAGCCAATGGTTCTAATAGAACAAGGGTAGATATCTCGTCTCATCTGGGTCAACATATTCGAATTGCCTTGCTTGGAGACTACAGTAATTAGTGCATTGATTCCATCAATAACTACATCTAATTTGGAAGTATTTGCCTCATTCTCCTTGCTTAAAATGTTGTACCCATCCAAAACTGCCTGCATGGCTTCTAGTAAGGGATTAAACTTGTCAATCACTGAGTTTCTTAAATCCCTCTCATCATTTAGCACCTTGTAGTCACTCTCATAGATCTTTTCCATTTTCGTCTTGAGTTCTACAACTTCCATCGTCAAATAGTCAGCTATCCTACCTGCAATAGATAACAACGGCAATACATGGGATACAATTGCCTTCACCCAAGAAAACTGAGTAGGGACTAATTTGAAGAAGGCTTTCATCTTCTCAATTGCTTCTAGAAAACCTTGCACTGGCTCCATAGCCTTTGTAATTCTCCTTAGAACATCCTCAGAAAGTAATGATATTGCTATCTTAGCATCAATTTCAGCATCTATCCCTAGTCCTAGAAATCTTACTCTTCCCATCCTCCTTATGTCTCCCAACATTTCAGCTTGAGGGTTGAATTAGGGTTGTTGTTGTGGTCATTGAGGTGGTTGTTATTATGGTCATTGAGGTGGTTGTTGTTGTTGCGGTTGTTCTGGTATATCTTTAATGATTGGAGGACCTATAATGACTGGTCCTTCTAATAGCAATGGTTCATGCACTGGAGATCCAATTGGTGATAGGTATAGAATGATGACTGTTTGGCTAGAGTCTTGGTTAAGTGTTTGGTTAGAGATGGATGTGGATGGTTTTTGGGTTTCAGGTAAGGGTACGATAGAGATAGGTGTAGGTAAGAGTGGTGTTTTGGTAATGGGTTTAGGAAAATGAATGGTTCTTAGTTCTCTTCCTCTTTCTCTCCATCAGCACCTTTAACAAAGGACTCGCTGACCTGAGATTGAGATTCCTCAATCAGCTGATCTCTATGCTCAACTACAGCTTCCTCCCTCCTTGTCCTCCAAATCACCTTCATCTTCATCAATCACTATTTTCATCATTTTCAACAAACCTCTCTTCCTCTCCATCCTAGCTTCCTTGGCTTCTTCAGTAGTCAGAGTGACCTGCTGGTTAGAGTTTAGCAGATCAAATTCTACAACATCAACTTCCATAACTTCAACTTCTTCCTGCTCCCGGTTTTCAATACCTTTCAGGGTACCAATTATCTCTTCCACGACTTTCGGTACCTCTTTCTCAGCCAAGCTAGCTATAACAGACTGCAAAATTTTATCTATATCAGTATTAACTCTAGCTGCTGCTTCCTCAACCTTCGTACTAATCTTAGCTTCAATCTCCTCTAGCCTCTTCCTATTTCTCTTTCTCAGCGGCCTTCACTCTCTCAACTTCCTCGAGATCTTTGACTATTCCAGTCCCTTTCTTTACCATGAGCTTCTTTTTGGGCTGACCTACTTGGGGTATAGGAACTGATGTAGCTTCCTTTCCTTTAGTAGTCACCATATCCAGCTGAGCTTCTTCTACTTTCCTCTTCAGCGACATTTCTTCTCTTAATTCATCTTCAGCCTGCTTCTCCTCTTCTATCTCCTTTGGAGTCAGCTCATGAGATTTTTCTTCTTTAGTTCCCTTTGATGAGCTCCCTTTTTTGGTTTCCTTCTTAGAGTCTCTCCTGACCTCCTTCTTTGCAGCCTTCTTCTCAAAACCATACTCTCCTTTCTCAGCTCTAAGCTTGGTAATCCGCTCAAGCTCGCTCGCCACAAAGGCATCCAGATTTAAGTCCTCCTCACTGGGCTGAATAGGCTTCATCTCTATTATAGCTTTGGGATCTTTTACTCGGACCTCTCCTCTTTCTAGCTTTATATACTTAGTGTTGGCAGGTCTCTCATTGGCACTTAGTCCATGAAAATGGGCATTATTCAAAATTCTGTATTCGACTATGTTCAGCTGAATGTTGCTCTTTGCTGCCCAACGTTCTAAATCAAGCTCATAAGCCCTGCAAATCTCCATTACCAATTGCTCATACACCATATGCTTAGTGACCTTTAGAAATCTGTGTAAGATGGCCATGGCCCAGTTAATGCTCATGCCATGGGTCAGAGTACAGATGAATACCCTCTCAAACTTAGAATAACTTCCAGTAGAGCCTGCCTTGGGTAGTAGGACCTAGGTCACAAGCTCATGTGCCTGCTTCCCTTCCTTTGTGAACATAGAGGCTATGAGTTCCCCTGCCTTATAATCATTAGGAACCTCATAGTCGATGGGGATATCCACGTGATCTTCATCGTTGATCACTCTCAGCTTGAGTCCTTTTTCTCTCATCCCTAGCAGACCATCAATCAATTTGGGAGTAACATAGACTTTCCTCCCTATCATGGTCGTCACAAATAAATCCTTCTGACCTTCTACCATATGAATTCCATGGTAGAATCTTTGAACTACTACCTTATAGCAACCACTAGCTATTTCAAAAAATCCTCTCAAGTGATGATGGCACATCCACTTTCCGAATCTCTCATCGCTTGCAAAACTCAGCATATCTATAGTGGTTGGTTGCCCTACTTCACTCTTCTCCATGAAACACCATTTAGTAGGAGTATATTTGGTTTCTGCTGGAATATTCAATTCTTCTATCTTGTTGAAACTTACTGCCTACTGAGCAGTATGATTCCTTGTAGTAATCTAGCAAGTATCCTTCTTATCCCTTACAAATAGATTAGATTTACTTCCTGATGTACTCGTCATTGAAGATTGCTTTGAAGAAGATTAGAAATTGGGGATTTTTGAGAGAAAATTACAAAAGAAGAAATTTGGTAAAGTAACTTTTCCTCTTACTGAATCTCTCCTTAAATAGCCAAAGTCTCTTTATTAAGCCTGCAAAGCTACGAATACGACTCACAATCTATAGTCTTAAGATTTTAATGGTGATATTGCATAGAATATACCATAGGATTAATGAGAGCAACAAACATGGGATAACTGCTACTAAATTTGGATTGTTTCACAACTTGCTACAGTTTCTATCAGTTTTGAACTTGAAAAGAAACCAGTGGCAATTTAATGACGTGTCTAAAATTTAAGGGCCAAAAACAAATACTTAACCTAATTTGCAGAAGCTTAGAGTGTGCCCCAATTTAGTCAGCTACAGAATAGGTTAGAGTGGAGTGTATTTCTTCAAATTGGATTGGACATTTCGATCAACTCTCTCAGATTATTGAATTGATCATTTCCAATGGGCTTTGGGAATATGTCAGCTCGCTGTTCTTCAGTAGGAATGTATGAGAGCTTGACTTCTCCTTTTAGCACATGATCGCTTATGAAGTGATGTCTAATATCGACATGCTTCATCCTGTTATGTTGAATTGGATTCTTAGATAGGTCAATTGCACTCTTGTTGTCACACATGACTTTAAGACACTTAGACTTTATATCATAATCCTCCAATTGCTACTTGATCCATAATAATTATGCTACAAAACTTGATCCATAATAATTATGCTACAAAACTTCCTGCAGCTACAAAGCTCTCCTATCATTGACATTTTAAACTCTTTCTTTATCTGCTGGCTGAACTCTTTGCATAGCTTTTCATCAGTTGCTCCAAATATGATATCATCAACATATATTTGGACTAGTAACACATCTTGATGCTTCTTCTTGATAAACAGAGTAGTATCTACGTTTCCTCTAACATAGCCTTTACTGAGTAAAAAGTTAGTCAGTCTCTCATACCAAGCTCTAGGAGCTTGTTTCAGTCCATATAGAGACTTCTTCAGCTTGAAGACATGATCTGGAAACTTTGGGTCTTCAAAGCATGGGGGTTGTCTGACATAAACTTCCTCTTGACTATAACCATTAAGAAATGAACTCTTAACATCCATTTGAAACAACTTGAAGTTCATATGGGATGCAAAAGCACAGAGAATTCTTATGGCTTCAAGTCTTGCTACAAGTGCAAATGTTTCTCCATAGTCAATAGCTTCTTGTTGATTGTAGCCCTGATTAACTAATCTAGACTTATTTCTGACAACATTTCTAGCTTCATCTAACTTATTCTTAAAAACCCATTTGATGCCAATTATTGACTTGCCTTTAGGTTTCTCCACCAAATCCCAAACTTCATTTCTTCTAAATTGTTCTAGCTCTTCTTGCATTGTAATCATCCAGTTGTCATCAAACTCAGCATCTTTAAACTTCTTTGGTTCAATCAATGAAACAAATGTTGAATGACTCATTATTCTGATTAGCTCACCCTATGGGAAAATCGTACCAAAATTTCTCGGTTGAGCTGAACTGGGTGGCAACTCTGTTTTAAGTACGGGATTTTGATCTCATATCTTTTGAGCATTAAAATATGCAAAACCCTTTTCCAATCACATCACTCCCCCCAATAATTATTTCCAGAGGCCGACCCACCGGCCTGGTCTCACAGCCGTTGCTTAAAATATCGTCCGATCACAGTGGCAACTCTGTTGGGGACTGATCTCTTGAACTAATCTTTTCATAAAGTTTAAAGGATTTTGATGATGTATTGAAATCATTGGCCAAATTAAAACTTCATTCTTTTTATAACGTTTTATCCTTACACGTGTAGATAGTTCAGTAATTTTTAGATGCCCCATTATACCCGAGAAGCTCGCAAAAGTATCACTCATGCCCTGTTGGAATTGAGGATGCCTAGTGGGTGGATCACTCGTTTTAACCAACACGTAAACTCCTGTGATCACACCTATTTGGGGAGTGGTTGAGTAACATAGAATCAAGGTAAACAAGAACCTTCTACATGAACAACCCTATACCAAAGCCGCGCTAGAAAAAAGCCTTAGCATATCATTCCTTTAGGATCACTAGAACAAATAAAACATTTGGGATGCGCTTCTTTCGCCATTATCGGTGGAGGAGCCAAACTCCATCCTTCTAAAAAGACGTTATGTGGGAGTTACAAGGTTGGAAGAGGGACGATTTACATGCTATGTACTCTATGGTCATGCATCCACCATGCATCAGATTCAAAGGCCGAAAAGTGAATCAACTTACCCTTACTACTTCCGCCCGTGGAACAAGTTTAGCAACATATGTAGCACTTCTCTTGTGCCTCTTTGCATCAACACATATCACTATATATGACGTGAGATACAAGTGTCCCACGTATGTTGGAGGGATAAGCCATCACATCATCTCTAACCACATCTACGTACAGCCATACATAACACGCACCGCCTTAAAAAAAACAAAAGGCATGCATACCATCCATACCATTTACAACCCATTCATGGCTTGACCCACGATTCATGATCCTAAACAGTTCTCCTCCTGAACCACAATAGGTATGTCTCTTCCTCGCAATGACAACTCTACCTCACTTAGAGAACAGACTAGTCTTCCCCCCACCTCAGAAGCAGCAGCTCACCCTCCGTCCATTAGGTCAGAAATCGTCGCCACCATAACCTAATTTATCTGTTCAGATCTCTTCCACAACATGATTTGGGAACAAATCCACACAACAGTACAATTATTTGTCAGGTAAGCCCTAGCAAGTGAGAACAGCGGTTGGATTTCACAATCAGACTGTCAGCCCCAATATCAGAATGAATTTATTTCGAAATGGTTCAGATAATGTTCCATTCTATCCAACAAGAGCGCGACCAATGCAGTATGCTCAGCTTCCCATCCAGTCAGTCTAGACTCGGCCCTAGCCCACTCTATTCCAACGCGACCAGACTTCCATGACTCAGCCAACTATCTCTCTATTACCTCCAAGCCCGAGGTATATGGCCCAAAACTCAATCCTCCTACCATTCCCTGATGAGCTCACCTAATGAATCTCAGCTCTCCCTAGAGGACAAACCCAACCAGCAATGCCACCACCATCTTATAACACGGCACCTAAGGGGATGACCTACCAGCCAAACCTTTTTGGTAATGATCTGATGGCTGGTGCCCAACTTAATAAACCGACTCATTATCCCTACAGTTAGTTTAGAACCCATGACCAAGTCAAGTGATCTATGGGCATGACACTTGAAGCCATGCATCAGATAGCCAACAACCAACTCGTACAACCTTGGGACATGACACATGAGGTGGAAGCTTTCTTGCACCAACTAGTGACGGCATGTCAGAAGGAAAAGGAACCCAAGGAAATAGCAGCCGAGTCTCCAAGGGTTTTAATATACGCCAGGTAGAAGGCTATAATGGGCTACGAGTGATGTCATCTCAGGTCAAGAGGAGCCAAAAAGCCTCTCGGGAACCTATCCCAGCCGACATTGTAAACCCCTGGGTTTTACCACTCAATATGATTTTCACCAGATTAAGAAGAGATGATCTCATCAAACCCCTTTGTGAGTACAAAAACCCAATAGGAGACGAGAAAGGAAACTTTTATGGGTATTATGTCCAGTGGGGACATCGCACGAATGAATGCCGAACCCTGGCTCGAGCTATAAATCGTCTGGTGAAAGAAGGAAAGATAGCCAAGCCGAATAGAATGTCTAAGGTCACAAAGCTTGTCGACCAGGCAAGTATACCCCGTTTTTGGTACACCTAAACATGCAAATAGGCCGTATATGCTTACTAGGGTTGTTGGTTCTAAGGATAAGGCCGATAGAAAGAGGAAAATGTACCTTGACAATGAGGCTAAGAGGGCTAGATTTAAGTGAGCTGGAAGAATGAAAAATGTTTAGCTTAGAGAAAATGATGATGTCTAGGCAATAGCCACCCAAGCTTTTCCAACAATGGCTGCAATCCAGTCTAACTGACCTCCTTTTACCCTAGAGAAGGCCCCCAACACTTCACTCTCGATCAATTCTTGCCCAAAAGCATGATCTTGCAAAGCCCTCCGCCTGTCGAGTTTAATGATTTTTCATGTGTAACTTTGAGCTCCACGAGAAACTTCTATTTTTTCTTACTTATGTCATGTCTCTACCATTTGATCCACGCATTCATATGAGTGTACACATTATGCTTCTATTATTCAGGATATTTTACTGTATGAAATTAATTTGAGTACAAATGAAGGCTCTTATGTGGTAATCAAACCCAATAATTTAACTCCTGTCAAACACATGTGAGATAATAAAGTGCCTAAAGACCATGATAATACTTTTGCTTGGTCCTCAGATCAATAGTCAGATTGTTGAACACCACGGGTCTCTTCCAGAGTTAACTCAGCAAGCCCACAACGGTACACCTTGAAGCTACCAAAGAAGTATCAACTGGTCCTCTAAAATGGAAAATCACGGCATACACCCACCAACGACTGATGGAACCCAACCTCCATCAAATAAACAACCGTAGCCGAATCTCACACCAATGTTACCGCTAAGGAAGCAACCAAATTCGCAGAGAAACACATCTTTACCTAGCATAAATTAACCCGTATCAATCCCCTCGACCAACAAAGATCAGGGGGCAACCACTGCCTAGAGCATAAAATATGAGGGTACGCACCTTCATCCCACGAGCCACAATGATAACCTCACAACTGAAGTCGCGATCAGCTTGCCGAGTAAACCAGCAAAACAAGCTACCATTTTATCTTCAAAGGCACCAAGTAAAAGGCCCCTAAACCAAATATCACTTGGTCAAAACCCTCTACCACCAGTACAAGGGGCAAATTTAGGCCTAAATAGGTAGGGCTATACAAACTGCAGACTAAAGGAGCAATCGGAATAATAAATAGAATGGCAATCGAACCAACCAAGAAAGCTTCGTGTAAGCGCCAAAACTCCCGCAAACGAAACTCCTTGCAAGGTCAAAACAAGGTTGACTAATGTAACTTTGAAGGCTAGAATGAATCAGGTGATTCAGGCAAAAACTGAACGGACACTAAGAACCTTGGAGAATCTGTAAGGGCACGACCGAATGCACAACAGCAAGTCAGATACCTAATACCCTCACCAAGAGTCATAGACCCGACATTGAAGCATCTGGAACCTTTGGTCACTGACATTAATAAAAACTTCAGATCAAATTGAGAAGGCTATCGAGAGGCCAAAGATGATAACGAATGATCAGGGCTACCAAAGTCATGAGCACGGAAAAGTCATAACTAGGGCAAGAGCGAGTTCATCGACCTAGTCAACCAGGATAGGCTTAAGCATTATCAGGTCCAAATAAAAAAAATAAATCAGAAAAGCGGCACACCAAAAAAACAAATATGATAATCACCCGCCTTTCGGTCTTTTACTGATCGAACAAAAATTAGGGTGACATCCGATGGTCGTTACCTTGCAAATCGGCCGTACAAAAATTAGGGGATAAGTCAATATCGCTCGCTGAATTGAAAACCCAAAAAGGGCGGTTCAGACAAAAATTAGGGCAGTGAGATGTTAACTTGAAAATCTATAAAGGCTGGTTAACACCAGGGGCTCCATTAATGGAAATAATTACTAACATCTTGTACTCAAATTAGATTTACTCGATAAAAGTGTCTTTTGCGTTGGAACCTCTGTGTTTGTGATTGTATGAATGTTTGGCGACCAAGTGATGGAAACATCGCAAGTAAGCTTAATCGAAGATGCTCTTATACCATCAGTGTTTCTTAAAAAAAATCTGGATAGACTAAAAACATCTAGGTCTATACAAAAGTCGGAATAAGTATGCTAGGTTGAAAACCCAAAAGGGCAATCTATACAAATGTTAGAATCATAATGAAGCCCAAATTTCTTCAGTTCTCTCCAATCTGCGTTCCTCAGGCTCCTCAGGAAGCCCCATAGCTGTTAAGTGTGGCTTGCAGTAGCAAAATTTGAAGAAATGGCCGAATCTGTTTTTTGGAAAGCTGATGCCATGGGCAATATGGGCGATGCCGTAGATGATATGGATTGTTTTGGGCGATATCAGTTGATGCCGCTAGCGGTATAGGTATGGGTAGTTTTGGGGAGATGCACTCGATGATATGAATCATGCCGCCAGTGGCATGGAGTTAATTTTTTGGGCGGTATTAAAAGCAATTTCAACATTTCAAACCCATATAAAACCTGTAAATAACCCTATAATCCGTTTTCAAAATCTGGTATACGTGCAAATCCATTTTATTCAATTAAAGCCCAAAGGCCCAAACCATTCAAAATTTCAAGCATACCAAAGCAAACAACAATCCAAATTATTCAAAACCTAATATATTGAGGGTACAAACCAAAAATCCGAAGTAAAAAGCAAAATGAAAGTATAAATCTAGGCATGCTTACCACTGCCGGCCGGGCGAGATGAAACGTCCTCGGGGCTCACTAGCCAATCATCAACATCATCCTCCTCTCTTCCCTCAGTCATTGGGACGCTGCTGGACTCCTCAACAGCAATAAACGGGTGTTGGTCGGCGGACATCTTCACTCCTCTATGACTGGTGCTACTGGGGTGTGCGCGATCCAGGCTTTGCTTGCTCCTCAGCTCCTGAACAATAGCCTCTAGCTGACCCTCAAGGTCGCTCACACGATGTCAGAGTTTTGTAGTCTCCTCCTTATATCTTTGGCGGGCCACATCAGCATTCGATAGGGAAAGGGCCAAGAAATCCTACAAACTAGGGAAAACATCAATAATGCACTTCATTCACAGCACCCATACATGCATCTCATCTTATTTCGGCATGTCATAATAGGAAATGTACCTAAACAAGCAGTGATTGCCCAATAAGTGTGTCCTGAAGAGTAAAATTGTTCTCTGCCAGTTGCTCCACATGACTCTGCGCCACCTAAAAAGTCCAAAAGGCAAGTTAATAAGCGCCCACATCTAAGGGTAAGCAAGGAGGCAATCATCATGTTCTCAAGCCTTACGTAAGTGGTGCTCTCTGGCATAAAGATCAGAGCGTACCGGCTCGAGCCAATGTTCCTAGGGTGGAACTCGCCTTGGGAATTCATTAGCAGGAACTAGTTTTCCATCAGGTTGACCAGACGCCCCTCCACAAAATTTATACCCTCCGGTATACCATAGTACTGCATCCCACTCTGGTTCTCCCAACCTCTCTTCCTTGCAGGTTCCTGAAGAGCATGAAAAGCATACATAAGTTGCGTTCCTAAACCCAAACAATTGCAAAATCATGCACATAAATGCGATCATACCTCAAAAGAGCGGTGCCTCCCCTAGGACATCGGCACACTCCCGCCAGCTACATTCATACCTATCTCGTCCTCCCACTCAGGCTCAATATCAACATTGTCTTCAACCTCCATCTCAGCCTCCTCTTCCTTTTCTTCTTCCTCCGCCTCCGAAACCACCTATACCTTATACTAAATCACCAAAATCGCAATCACAGCATGTAAATTTTTTTATACTTATATTTCATTTATAGATATAATATACTAATAAAACTTAACATTCGGTTTATAATATCATATCCTATTACAACAAATGTGTACAAAACAAAAATCAAAACTCAACCATTTTCTATACTATATGCTTGTTATGTGAGGAGAGGGAGCGAGATGGAACAAAGCCAACCAATCTTTCGTCCATGATATCTACAGGTAATGAGCTTCTAGTACAAACTTTATCAGCTCTAAAAAATTTAGCGCTTTATATGAGGTGCAACTCAGTGAATATAAACAATCTATAAATTTAGCAAATCACATATATACATTAACAAATTCAATATATAGTCACACTTATATGAGAATGAATGAACTAGTTATTTAATTATTGTGACAACACCAGCCAAACCGTTGTCTCGGGATACATGTAACATTTGTAACAATTGTCAATTGATTTGTTGGCCAGCTATATAACAATTGGTTGACCTTTTGGTCCAGATAAACAATTGGTTGACCTTTTGGTCCATTTATCAGATATTGCAATTGGTTGACCATATAGGTCTAGTTGAACAGAACATGTATTGCAATGTTTGATCGGCTATGTCACAACGTCTCTTTTACTTTTCATATATTCAAGTGCAAATTTCTGTTATACGAATCATTGAACTTACAATTAGCATATACTAATACAAATGAAGATATATTTCACATACATATGTCATATAAATCCAGCATATCAAATGCAATACTCAATTATACTCCACCAATAATTCACATTAAACCATTCACCAATATTCACTTATAGCCTTAATTCACATATCAATGTCATCTCAACACAACTTACATTTCATATCAAATATGATCACTCAACATATCATTACAATTCAAATACAATGTCAAATCAAAAAAATTCGTATCACTCAATTCATAAAAGGACAATTTACACAAATCATATCAAATTTAACCACACATCAATACAATTCATATCATGTTTATACTCACAGATTATCCGAGCTAATTCTCTCGGAAACAACTTGGACGTTCCTCTGGATTCCCTTCACAGTTTTGAGCTGCTATATCATAAATTCATGTCAAATATAAATATACATACACATCTTATGTCTTTTTTGTATATATATAAAGATTAACATAAACTAGAATTTCTATCTATATGACCTTACTGACTTTAATCAATAATATCTCTCAAAGTACTCAACCAAATGACCTGATTTTAGTTTCATTTAACTCTTAACTCATAGCTTTATAACATACCAAAATTTCATATTTTTCTGATCACTTTTCCATTTGTTATGAATTTTGTATTTTAAACTCTAAATCTGTCCTGTTTTCTGCACTTAGAACTAGTGTTCTTATGACCTCACTTCACTTCAAAATTCATAACTTTCAACTCACTTACTCAAATGTGATGATTCTTATTTTGTTCAATTCCTATTACACAATTCCATAACATACGAAATCCTCAAAATTTTCAAAACCTTATACGATTTATAGGGAATTTCCCATCAAAACCTGTTTCAGTCCAGCTTTACCAGGACAATAGCGCAATAAAATGAGTATAACTCTCTCTTCACATCATGAATCGACCTGATTCTTTTTACTACTTATACTACACACATAAGGGAATAACATATCAAAAACTCAAAATTTTCTAAGCCATATAACTATCCCAGATTAATTTTGAAATTCACCCTATCTCTTTGATCATCCAATTCTGTACACTTCATCTTATAAAAATCATAGCTATTGATCTACTAGTCTAAAAATTCCCATATTTTACAGAATAAATATAGAGATATAGGGAATCAATTTTTGTTTTTGTCATAACCTCAAATTCTATCTCTAGCATCTCGAAAATCATATTACAAAATCATTTACATACCTGATTCTTCGTCTCTCTTTGTTCTTTTTCTTCTCTTCTACTCCTACCCTTTCATATTCTGACTTTTTCTTTCTTTGATGGTTGATTTCAGATACTTACCTCTTCCTTATCACTTCCACAATTATCTATAGGCTAAAATGACCATTTTACCCTTCTTTTTCATTATATAATACTTACACTTATACTATACTATACTTATACCAATAATAAACAACTCAAGTACTAATTTAATTACCAACTATAATTTCTACTTTTATCTTCACAAAATTTCAAATCCCTTTTATATATTTAAGTGTATATATGTATATAACTAATATATTTTAAACCAAATATACCAAAATTAATATATTTATTATATATTTATACTTCATCTAATAATTTCTAATATATATGCATAAATGACTAAAATGATGTGTGAAATGGGATGTTACAATTCTCCCTTCCTTAAAGAATTTCATCCTCAAAATTAAATACTTGTATCTGAAAAATATGAATAGTCATTTCTCATCTGTTCTTTTGTTTCTCAAGTAGCTTCTTCCACTAAATGACTTCTCCAAAGTACTTTGACAAATGGTATTTCTTTGTTTTCTAGTTGTATGGTCTTATATCCTATAATCTCTACTGGTTCCTCTACATAACTCAAATTATGTGAAATTTCTAATTCTTGATCATCGAGTACATGTTTGGGGTCTTATCATTACTTCCTTAACATGCTAACATGAAAAATATTGTTCATTTCGGCTAATTCTTAAGGTAACGCCGATCTATAAACAAATAGACTAACTTTCTCAAGAATTTCATAAGGTCATATATACTGTGTACTTAGCTTTTCCTTCTTTATGAATCTCAATATATCTTTCGAAGGTGATAACTATACTTAATCCCATAGTGAATTTTTTCATTTCTTTCAAAACTATACTTAATCCAGATTCATATTCTTTATTACCTTAATGGCTTCGAAAATTCATTTCTCTTACAATACTAAACCAAATGATATGGTTCTTATCTCGTTTTCTTTGTAACACTCATGACTATAACATACTTAAATTTTGTAACCATCTGATTACCATACAATTTATATTGAATTTTTCTTTCACTTTCTGAATATGTCCCATTTCACATGTACAACGCCTAGTAAAATGACTACAACTTTTTCTATATAACCTCAAATGACCTAATTACAATTCTCTTTCATATTTTGAACCATAATTCTATCTCTAATATCAAGAAAATCATATAACAACCTCAGCCACTTACTTGATTCCCTTTACTTTCCTATCTCTTCTTTTGCTATTCTTGTTCCTCCAATAGGTTTTCTGAATCTTCTAAAGGTTTTGTAGAGTTTAATATCAGGTTTTCCATCTATCTTATCTCTCAAATTAATCTTATAAAATACCGTGGGTCCTTGGAATTGATCAAATAAATCACCAATGTGAGGTAAAGAATACTTGTTTTTCATAGTGCCTCAATTCAACTTCCTATAATTAATGTGTAGCACTATCCTTCTTGTTGATAAATAATACTGAAGCACCTCAAGGAGACACACTGGTTCTTATAAAACCCTTATTGCAAGAATCAGACAAGTAGGCACTACCTTGCATTCACCTTGAAAAATAACTCATGACCGACTTAACGACTCTAAATTAACTTCTTTGGTAAAACAATCGGTAATGACACGTTGCTTCATCAACCAATTCAAACCCAATATAACTTAAAAGTCTTTAGTATTTCATCTAATTAGATTAGCAACTATACTGCTTTATCAATTAGAGTGAACAGTTTTGCACACTTGATTTATAACAATCATTTCACTTAAAAGAATTCCTTTGAATTATATTGTATCATTCTTCTTCTATTCATCAAGTACCATTTCCCTTTGAGCAAATGGTGGAGGCCCTTGTATCACAAAGCCTCTTGACGTACATTTGATGCACGTGAATGTACATATGACCCTATAAGTGGCGTTTTGGCTGGTTCCTCTCTCCTCAGGTTAACATTTTCATCAGCCATATATAAAGGTGATATCAAGCACAATCCTAACATGTATTAACTTTTATGTGTGTATGCATATGATGCCCCTATGATCATATCCCCACTCTGATACCAACTGAAATAACCTATACCATATACTAAATAACCAAAATCGTAATCATAGCATGTAAATTTTTTTATACTTATACTTTATTTATAGATATAATATACTAATAAAACTTAACATTCAGTTTATAATACTTATAGCATCATATCCTATTGCAACAAATGTGTACAAAACAAAAACCAAAACCTGACCACTTTCTATACTATATGCTTGTTATGTGAGGAGAGGGAGGGAGATGGAACACAGCCAACCAATCTTTCGTCCATGATATCTATAGGTAATGAGCTTCTAGTACAAACTTTATCAGCTCTGAAAAATTTAGCGCTTTATATGAGGTGCAACTCAGTGAATATAAACAATCTATGAATTTAGCAAATCACATATATACGTTAACAAATTCAATAAAAAATCACACTTATATGAGAATGAATGAACCAATTATTTAATTATTGTGACAACACCAGCCAAACTATTGCCCCGGGATATATGTAACATTTGTAACAATTGTCAATTGATTTGCTGGCCAGCTATATAACAATTGGTTGACCTTTCGATCCAAATAAACAATTGGTTGACCTTTCGGTCCATTTGTCAGATATTGCAATTGGTTGACCATATAGGTCCAGTTGAACAGAACATATATTGCAATGTTTCATCGGCTATGTCACAACGTCTCTTTTACTTTTCATATATTCAAGTGCAAATGTCTGTTATACGAATCATTGAACTTACAATTAGCATATACTAATACAAATGACCATATATTCCATATACATATATAAAATAAATCCAGCATATCAAATGCAATACTCAATTATACTCCACCAATAATTCACATTAAACTATACACCAATATTCACTTATAGCCTTAATTCACATATCAATGTCATCTCAACACAACTTACATTTTATATCAAATATGATTGCACAACATATCATTACAATTCAAATACAATTCCAAATCAAAACAATTCATATCACTCAATTCATAAAAGGACAATTTACAGAAACCATATCAAATTTAACCACACATCAATACAATTCATATCATGTTTATACTCACAGATTATCCGAGCTAATTCTCTCGGAAACAACTTGGACATTCCTCTGGATTCCCTTCACGGTTTTGAGCTCCTATAACATAAATTCATGTCAAATATAAATATACATACACATCTTGTGTCTTTTTTGTATATATATAAAGATTAACATAAACTAGAATTTCTATTTATATGACCTTACTGACTTTAATCAATCATATCTCTCAAAGTACTCAACCAAATGACCTGATTTGAGTTTCATTTTACTCTTAACTTATAGCTTTATAACATATCAAAATTTCATAATTTTCTGATCACTTTTCCATTTGTTATGAATTTTGTATTTTAAACTCTAAATCTATCCTCTTTTTTGCACTTAGAACTAGTGTTCTTATGATCTCACTTCACTTCAAAATTCATAACTTTCAACTCACTTCCTTGAATGTGATGATTCTTCTTTTGTTCAATTCCTATTACACAATTCCATAACATAATAAATCCTCAAAGTTTTCAAAGCCTTATACAATTTATAGGGAATTTCCCATCAAAACATGTTTCAGTCCAGCTTTAGATGGACAGCAGTGTAATAAACCGAGTATAACTCTCTCTACACAACATGAATCGACCTGATTCTTTTTCCTACATAAAATATACACATAAGAGAATAACATATCAAAAACTCAAAATTTTCTTACCAATATAACAATCCTAGATTAATTTTGAAATTCACCCTATCTCTTTGATCATCCAATTCTGCACACTTCATTTTATAAAAATCATAGCTATTGATCTACTCATATAAAAATTCCCAAATTTTACAGAACCAATCTAGAGATGTAGAGAATCAATTTGTCTTTTTTATCATAACCTCAAATTCTATCTCTAACATCTCGAAAATCATATTACAAAATCTTATATATACCTGATTCTTCCTCTCTCTTTGTTCTTCTTCTTCTCTTCTACTCCTACCCTTTCATATTCCGAATTTTTCTTTCTTTGATGGTTGATTTCAGATACTTACCTCTTCCTTATAACTTCCACAATTATCTATAGGCTAAAATAACCATTTTACCCTTCTTTTTCATTATATAATACTTACACTTATACTATACTGTACTTATACCAATAATAAACAACTCAAGTACTAATTTAATTACCAACTATAATTTCTACTTTTATCTTCACAAAATTTCAAATCCCTTTTATATATTTAAGTGTATATATGTATATCTAATATATTTTAAACTAAATATACCAAAATTAATATATTTATTGTATATTTATACTTCATCTAATAATTTCTAATATATATGCATAAATGACTAAAATGATGTGTGAAATGGGATGTTACATCCTCGACATCCACAACACCTTTGAGCCGCCTCTTCTCCTCCTCCAGCCTTTGCTCATTATGGTACTCAATCATATCATTCCTATGGATGCGGGGGCACAGGGGGAGTAGGCACTGCTGGTGCCGCTCGTAGGAGCCCAGAATGATCAGAATGACTCGGCCGTCCCCCTCGATATATTTAGCTTGGTCAGCCGTGGATGTAATCACTAGATGGGGCCACCATAAGCCCCTGGGAGGATCAACGGGCATCGGTCTATCGATGATAGGGACAAACCTCTAGCCTCGGATGCGCTCCCCCAAGTACCACTACTGGTATAAAGGGCACTCCACGACAAACCTATGGTCATCCACCTCCCTCTTGACCCTCACGACTTCTAGCAGGTTCTCCACCCTGTCAAACGAGTCCAAGACAAGTTGTACCAACAACCAACCAAAATGACCGATGTAAGTATAATGTAAATTTATAAATGCGTTTTCTCTACTAATGTTTTATTCAGTGTGAAATAGGGACCAAATCAAAAGATCGCATACCAAGCTCAATCGGACATTCCTCAGGACCTCCCTGTACTTGGTGGCATACTTGGCCTTCCCGCCAATACCCCCACACTAGCGGGCGAGAAAATGGGAGCCCGATGGCATGGTCTTCTTGAACTCAACCGGCGGGAGGATCTGGTGCTCAAAAGCCCAGGCCTGCACAAGTAACAATTAATCAGTTCAAAAAAAATCCATGGTAAATGAGACATGCACAATCAAGTAAAATGCTTCTAAGGAAGGTATACCTGAAGTAGCAGATGGCAGAGACAGAGAGCCTTCACCTTTTTCCGAGCGCCTACATCTAACCCGTAATACATTTGTGCTAGGATGGCCCTCGGCCAGTTCTTCTTCTCGATGTCTACTACATCCTCCACGGTGGATATCAGCCCATAGTTGATTTTGCTTCCCGAAACCTGGAAGAATAGTACTATGGGCAGGGAAATCATGAAGGAGTGGATGCAAGCGTCCCTATCATCTTCCTGCACCATATCCTTCCTCGTCCAACATTGGTGTAGGTCACCATAAGATAGCCACCCTAAGACGGGCTTCAAACCAAATGACTCCTTCACTTGCCTCACCACGGGCCTCTTGGTGTGATATTTGTCCATGAAGGCATCAAAATGGATGACCTTATCCGTTCAAGGGAGCCCGGTCATAGCTACAACATCAGAGGGCGTGATTGTCACCTCCCTAAACAAGAAGTGAAAGGTGTGGGGGGTTTCAGATCACCTCTCTGTAAGAGCCATCATAGCCGAATGGGAGAGCTTTGGCATTAACATCGCCATAATGCAGGCCAAGTCCCCGATGCCAGACTCATTGATCGCTAGCTCAAGTTTAGGAACCTTCTTAGAAATATGGTGCCACCACTCGCCAATGGTGCCCATACCTCCAGTATAGGTCAGTTCGTGCGGCTACAAAAATCAAAAGCAAAACAGATAAGTCCCTATTTATTTTCTCATCGCTGATACCTGCTAGAAGGTTGCTGATGTCATTGGCGATATCATCTATACCGCTGGCGGTATAGATGATGTCGCTGGCGGCATCACCTTAAGCAGAAACAACATCACACCTTCCTAGGCCTTTTTGTAAGGCCTGATGCCGCTGGCTACATTGCTCATATCGCCAGCAATATCACAACCTACAGGCAGAACCCAATTTTGCCCCAAAAATTGCACCCATCACACCAAAACCACAAAAGTCACAATTGATCAAACCATAAGCCTGAAAACTGTAAAAATCGAACCTAAACATGTAATATTAGTTTGTAATAAGTCTATTTCACGCTTATAACTCCTATCATTGCATGATTTCGAGCCCACGGCTGAATCAAAACTCAACCCAAAAAAATAAGGATTTCGAGTTTTGCAGGATTACCTGGAAGTAGGAAAGATTTTTCTCCTTCTCCGGGGTCAGGTTGGTGATGGGGGAATTGATCCTGTACCCATATATCTTGGCCATCTCCTTTAAGTCATAGGGAATAGGAATGGAGAGAAGTTTCAGCCCTTCGACAGAGGAATCAGGCAGGCTCTCCTTAGCCTTAATAGATTTGCCCTTGAAAGCCTTGATAATTCTCTTCATGATTAGAATAGGGAAGAACGCAAAAGATTTGGAGAAGAATGGGACAAAGGGGGTACGATTTTTGTATGTGCAAAATGAAGAAAGAAAGGAGTTTTCCTTCCTTTTAAATAGCCGCACGGAATTCGAGGAGTTTTAATTTATCTGAAATTGCCCGATTCATACTACCGGTGACATCATTCCATACCACCAGCGATATCAGTGATGCCGCTGGTGACATCACCTCCTTTAATTTGAATTTTGAATTTGTTTGACCAGTCAGAGCTACCACATAGCACTCATATTGCTGGCGATATCACCCCATACTACCAGCGACATCATCCATGTCACCGACGATATCATCTCCTCCCCCTGCTTTTTTTCAGCCATCCTTGACAAAATCTCGGCTCTAGCCCCGGCATCCTTGGACTTCTAAACCCTTGTACTTTTTATTATTATGTCTTTTCTATTGATTGAAAGGGCAAAAAATATTTTTGTTTCACAAAATTGATCAAGTAGTAAAAACGTCGTCTAAAATCTGTCTAATCTTATTCTCATCCTACTTTTCACAGGAAAAAAGCCACAATCGCAAACCTGATATGCTCATTCTGAACGCTATGGCATGATTCAGTACATGTCAATCTTGGGTTCACCCCTAGAACACCAACTGAAGGTCCCTGATACAGTCTCTATACGTATCACCGATTGGGTTCACCCCCAGAACTAACTGAAGGTCCCTGATATAGTCTCTATACATATCACCCTTTGGGTTCACCCCTAGAATGCTAACTGAAGGTCCCTGATACAGTCTCTTTACGTATCACCCTTTAGGTTCACACCCGAAAGCTAACTAAAGGTCGCTGATATAGTCTCTGTACGTATCACCCTTTGGGTTCACCCCCGAATGCCAACTGAAGGTCCCTGATATAGTCTTTATACGTATCACCCTTTGGGTTCACCCCAGAATGCCAACTGAAGGTCCCGGATACAGTCTCTGTATGTATCACCCTTTGGGTTCACCCCTAGAATGCTAACTGAAGGTCCTTGATAAAGTCTCTGTATGTATCACCCTTTGGGTTCACCCCTAGAACGCCAACTGAAGGTCCCTGATACAGTCACTATACGTATCACCCTTTGGGTTCACCCCTAAACACCAACTAAAGGTCCCTGATATAGTCTCTGTACGTATCACCCTTTGGCTTCACCCCCAAACCCCAACTGAAGGTCCCTGATACAGTCTCTATACATATCACCCTTTGGGTTCACCCCTAGAACACCAACTGAAGGTCCCTGATACCGTCTCTGTACGTATCACCCTTTGGATTCACCCCTAGAACCAAATGAAGGTCCCTAATACAGTCTTAGTATGTATCACCCCTTGGGTTTACCCTTGGAATGCCAACTGAAAGTCCCGGCATGACCCTGTATATGTCACCTTTTGTGGTTCACACCTCTAAGATCGCAGCGTGACCCCCTACATGCTACTTTTAGAATTACACTCCACCAATCCATAAGGCATAAGTCTAACCAAAGGGTAATCTCTCCACAAAGCTTAAGTCTAACCAAGGGATAACCATTCCGCAAAGCATAAGTCCGACCAAGGAACAATCAATCCATGAAGCATGAGTCCGACCAAAGGACAACCAATCAATAAAGCTTAAGTCTAACTAAGGGACAACCAATCCACAAAGCATAAGCCCGACCAAGGGACAATCAATCCACAAAAGCTCAAGTTTGACTAAGGGACAACCAATCCACAAAGCATAAGCCCGACCAAGGGGCAATCTCTCCGCTCTGACCAAAGGATAACCAATCCACAAAGCATAAGCTCGACCAAAGGGCAATCTCCCTACAAAGCTCGAGTCCAACCAAGGGACAACCAATCCACAAAGCATGAGTCCAACCAAGGGGCAATCTCTCCATCAGGCTTAAGTCCGACCAAAGGGCAACCAATCCACAAAGCATAAGTCCAACCAAGGGGCAGTTCCTCCGCGAAGCTCAAGTCCGACCAAGGGGCATCCTTTCCATAAAGCACAAGTTCGACCAAGGGGCAAACCAGTCATCCTTCAGGTATCATTCCTATCCCTTGCTCTTTCATGAGATCATACTAACATGTGGCAGCAGTGATCCCCCGAGGGGCAGCTTGTAAGCATGGGATTTTGTAGTCCCTCCGGTGAGGCGATGATGATGTGTACCTAATTTTAATACCTCAAAATAGAAGTTCTCTTTAGAATTTTTATTACTAATATAACATTCCTCACGAACTTTATACTTGGCAGAATCCAGTTCAGCATGACCGGTAACGCATTTGGTAGGAGCTTGAACCGATGATTTACACCCAAATTAATCAAATCTCTAAAAATATCATTAAAATTCAAAAGTCCCGCTTTTTGATCACTTTTGGTGACTTTTTTTAGGCTTATAGGCCCGCTGGCTATCGGCTTGCCAGAAGTTGATACCGCTCCATATCACCGGCGGCATCAGCTATACCACCGGCGGTATCACCATATCACTGGCGGTATGGCCCAAAAGGGGCTTCTGCACCGACAACTTCCTTTGCCACTTTCAGTGGAATTAGTCAAAAAGGTCTCAAAAACCACCCCAATTTGCCTATAAAAACACACCTTAGGCTTTCAAAGAAAGGGGGGGATCTAAAATGGGAAGAAAAGAGAAGGGAAACTTAATGCTAGAGTGAGAAGATAGATTTTTAGTGAGATAAGAATTAGAGAAGGTAGGAAAAAGGATTCTAATCCATTTTTCCTGGTTTTTCTTCTTTGAACTCTTTGATTGTGAGCTTAAAATTAGTAGATCTTGTAGTTAAAATCAACTTAATTAGATTTAGAGACATAAAACTCTGAAATTTACTACTAAATCATCGTTACAAGCTCCCCTGAGGCGTTTCTTCATTCATAAAGAGGTGGATTCACGACCCTGAGGTAAAAATTCTGAGTCTCATAGCTCTTTGGCATTAATATTGCTAGTTTATGCTGATTCTTGTTGATTTGTGTTCATTTTTAGGTTTTTGGTCATTTTTTACTGTTGCCTATTGCTGCTGCAAGAAATTGAAGTCACCGGAGACATATGATGTCACCGGCGGTATCACTCATGTCGCTAGAGACATCACTAATACCGCTAGTGGCATCACATTCCCCAAGGACCTCACTTTCTTGTAGGACCCTTTCTTTATGGTACTCAGAAAGCCATGTAACCTGCCTATTTATTTCGTTCATTCACGGCCTAGTTTATTTTTTGAAGCTAGGACACACAGTGCAACAATGGAGGTCTAAAACCTCCTGAAAATGGACGCCACCCTATAACATGTGGCATTTTCACTAATAATCTGGTTAAAACAACGATCGAGTCTAAAATTTGGTCAAAATGGAATTTTCCTGCAAACGCCATTCAAATCTCATTTTAGCCATCCAATCGGGGCTTTATAATATTGTAAATAAAATATGTCATATCCACGCAAACTCGGGGTCTTGTTTGGTTCTATAACTATTCATGATTTGTGAGATATCTCGAACAACATGCTGTATCTGTGCTAACCATCTTCTGCAGGTAGATGTATATTTGGCCTTTGGGTATTTTATTTATCGTATAGAAAAATGTATAGGATTGGAAAGCCTTGTAATAATTTTACTTTCTGCACTTATTTTTGGACAACTGTAATAATTTATTCCTCGCTTCAATTGCTTGTAAACACGAAAAGCACATAATAACTGAAAACATAAATAAATAGGATGGATTAAACAGATTAAGAAAGAATGAAATATCTTAACTTGACCCAATGAAAAATAGATAACATCATCTGAACTCGGAATCTCTACTTAAGGTATGGTCCAACCACCCGGTGGGAAAATCATACCAAAATTTCTCGATTGAGCTGAACCGGGTGGCGACTCTGTTTTAAGTACAGGATTTCGATCTCATATCTTACGAGCATTAAAATATGCAAAACTATTTTCCAATCACCTCACTCCCCCCAATAATTTTTTCCAATGGCTGGCCCACCGGCCCGGCCTCATAGTCGTCATATAAAACATTGTCCCCTCATAGTCATGGAACCATTGGATTTGAGATAAAGATAGAAGATGTCTCACTGGTTGATGGACTGAAATTCAACTCGCTAAGTATGGCCTAACTTTGTGACAATGGAAGAAAAGTCACATTTGACTCCGGAGGCTCTCAATCTATGATAGTAAGTCTAACCAACTCATTCGTTATGCACCTAGAGTAAATAACGTCTATTTTGTAAACATAAAAAATGATAAAAAAAAATCTTATTGGAGTCTAAAGAAGAAGAATCATGGCTATGGTACCAGAGGTTAGGACATGTCAGCATGAACCTCCTATCCAAACTAGCCAAAAAGGAATTAGTAGTGGGTTTGCCTAAGGTTGCTTTTGATAAGGATCATCTATGCACTGCACGTGAATTAGGTAAACAACATGAGAAAAGTTTCCCTTCCATCTCATACATTCCTTTTAAAAGAGTAGTTGAGCTCTTGCATATTGATCTCTTTGGTCCAATCAAACCATTGAGCTTAGGTAGAAGAGAATACACCATGGTCATTGTGGATGATTATTCTTGATATACCTGGGTTCTTCTGCTAGCAATCAAGGATGAAGCCTTTGACCAATTCTCTAAAACATTCATCCGGATAGAAGTAGAACAAGGCATAAGCATTGCACGCATCCGGAGTGATAATGGTGGAGAATTCACTAATAAGCATTTTACTGACTTTTGTGACTCCAAGGACATTAAACATAACTTCTCTGCCCCTCACACTACTCAATAGAATGGAGTGGTTGAGAGAAAGAACAGGACCATAGTTGAGATGGCTAAAACAATGCTCAATGAAAATTGTTTGCCAAAATACTTTTAGGGAGAGGCCGTGAATACAACATGTTATATTCTAAATAGAGCTCTCATTAGAAAGACTATAGAAAAGACCCCATATGAAATCTAGAAGTGATGATAACCCAAAATTGGGTATTTCAAAGCCTTTGAATGCAAATGTTACATCCTAAATGATAGAGAGCAACTAGGAAAATTTGATCCTAAATCTGATGAAGCAATTTTCCTTGGCTAATCAACATATAGTTAGGCTTACAGAGTCTTCAATAAATGAACCCAAACTGTGGTAGAGTCAATACATGTAGATTTTGATAAGGCTAACACTGTAGGAAAGAAAAGCTACATTCCAGAAGATCCAGTTCCGGAAGCTAAAAAATCTAGAGAAAAGAAGGAAGTAGGAATTCCTAATCCATTTCAAATCAAGAAGTACAAAGAGGAAGATGAAGGAATATCCTTTAATCCAGAAGTATAACAAGTTAATCTCAACCCATAAGAGATTGATTTTAATGAAGGTCAAGAAGGAGTAATTGAAGCTGAAGTAGAGCAAGCTCTAGTTTAGCATGAAGGCTTACATAGGGAGATCTGGACTCACATAAATCGTCCTGTAGAAGCCATTTTGGATGATGTCCAAAATCCAGTCAGAAATAGAGGATAACTTAATAGGATAATGAGTCATGCTGCTTTTGTCTCTCTCATAGAGCCAAAGAAATTTCAAGATGCTAAAGGAGATGAAAGTTGGATGATGGCAATGTAGGAAGAGCTAGATGAATTCACTAGGAATGATGTATGGGATCTAGTACCACCTCCTAAAGGAAAATCAATCATTGGCACCAAATGGGTTTTCTAGAACAAGCTAGATGAATCCAGGGTAATGGTGAGAAATAAAGCAAGATTGGTTGTCCAAGAATACAACCAGCAAGAAGGAATTGACTTTGAAGAAACTTTTGCTCCCGTAGCAAGGCTAGAAGCAATACGGATTCTATGTCCTTTTACATCATTCATGGGGTTCACACTATACCAAATGGATGTCAAAAGTACATTTCTAAATGGTGTTATCCAAGAAGAAGTATATGTTAAGCAACCACCAGAATATGAAGACCCAAAGCATCCGGATCATGTTTACAAGATGAAGAAGGCTCTTATGGATTAAAGCACGCACCTAGAGCTTGGTATGAAAGATTCACCTCATTTCTTATATCCAAAGGTTATATCAGAGGCAAAGCAGACACCACACTGTTCATCAAAAAGAAGAAAAATGATATCATTCTAGTCCAAATTTATATGGATGATATCATATTTGGAGCAACTGATGAAAGGATGTGTGAAGAATTTAGCTCTTAAATGCAGAAGGAATTTAAGATGTCCATGATGGGAGAACTCAACTTCTTCCTTGGTTTACAAAACAAGCAAAGTTTGGATGAGATTTTCATTAATCAGTCTAAGTACACCAAGGAAACCTTGAAAAAGTTTGAAATGGACAAGAGCAGGCCTATGTCCATTCCAATGGGGTCAGATAAAGTCCTATCCAAGGATTGTGAAGGAGAAGATGTTAACCAGGAGCTCTACAGAGGGATGATTGGTTCACTTCTATACTTGGTAGCTAGTAGACCTAACATACACTATGCAGTTTCTTATTGTGCAAGGTATCAAGCCAATCCTAAGAATTATCATCTCAAGGCAGTAAAGAGAATTCTTAGATATCTCCTAGGAACCACTGAAGTTGGATTACGGTATCCTAGTAATGAAGACTTCACTCTCCGAGGGTTCACTGATGCTGACTATGGCTGAGACACTCTTGAGAGAAAGAGTAAATCCAAAGGATGCCACTTCCTTGGAGATTGCTTAGTATCTTGGTATAGCAAGAAACAAACTTTAGTTGCTTTATCTACTACTGAAGCAGAATATATGGTAGCTGGAAGTTATGTAGCTTAACTCCTATGGATCAAGCAATAGCTAGAAGATTATGGAGTTCAATCCGGATGTGTTGATGTCATGTGTGACAACAAGAGTGCTATTGATGTCTCACGGAATCTAGTACTCCATAGCCGGATGAAGCATGTCAATATAAGGCATCATTTCATTAGAGATCATGTGATGAAGAAGGATGTTGCATTGGTATACATTCCAACCAATGAGAAAAGAGAAGATATCTTTACTAAACCATTAAGTAAAGATCAATTTGGGAAGATAAGGGAGTCAATTGGTATGTCCAATTCAATTTAGGTTTAATCTGGAAGATAGCTTGGAATCAAGCTGGATCCTTGGTAGAAAACTCAATCTGGAAGAGAAGAAGTATTGGGAAAAATTTATTCTGGAAGGATGCCACGTCAGCAGATAAGAAGGATAAATGGCAGTAAAAGCGCTTAAAGGTGACAGTTACTTTTTGAATTTCAAAAGTCTATTGGGTGTTACACGCGCGGTAAATTTGACAGTTATCATTAAAAATAAACCGTTCCCATTCTCTGATTAAACTAAATTTACCTCTCTATTAAAAATTTGATTGCCATGTCATCAATCCAACCAAAATCTCCAGCATCCGGATTACCAGAATACCTTCACTTAGGAAAATCTATAAAAACCCCCCAAATTCTCATTCTTCCTCACACAAGCAACTAAGCACTGTTACTCTGCAAAAATCGAAACCCAAACCCTAATTCCTTCAAACTCTTTCTCAAAAATGGCTATGATTATGAATAAAGATAGACCTATTATGCTTCCAACCCAGAACATCTTTGAAGAGTCTGATCTTCAAGATGGAGACATCATTCCCATAAATTTCAAACCTTCCGACTCCGTACTCCCCACAGATTATTTAGCAGACAATTTCTTATTTGAGATAGATCCTAACTCCAAAATCATTGAAGATCAAAATCTCACGGACTTTCTTAAGATTAACTGCCCGACATATCCTGACTTGGTCAAGGAGTTCTATGAGAATCTTAGTATTCACTCCAAGTTTGATGCTCTTCGAACCAAGGTTCAGGGCAAAGAAATCGTTGTTACCCTAGACTTCTTCGAATAGCATCTGGGTATGAAGAATGAGGGTGTTCTGCTGAAGACTGATGGTGATGAACAGAGAGTTAAGTATGAAGCTAAATAGTGGTTGCATCCAAACTACTTTGGAGAAAAATTCCGCACATATTTTCCTTAAATTCCTAGATATCTCCAGCATGTCATGGCCAAATTAGTACTCATAAGGAAAGGATCTCACACCACAATGTCTTCATTTCAATACTGCATGCTCCAACACTAGGTTGAGAGCAGGGTAGTCAATATGACTGTATTAATCATTCACTTCCACAAGCAGCATGTAAATTCTCATGGCGTGCTCATCACCCAGATCCTCCTTGCCAACAAAATCAAACTTATCGGATTTGAATCCGTCACTGGTTAGGAAATCTTGGAAAAAAACTTCAAGAAATTGAACTATAGGGAGAAGTAGAAAAAGGAAAAGGATAAAATGCAAAGAGATGAAAGAAATAGCAAAGCCAGAAAACAACCGATTCAATAGAAGCTCCAGTTCCCA
Source organism: Euphorbia pulcherrima (assembly GCA_947683365.1). Taxonomy (NCBI): domain Eukaryota; kingdom Viridiplantae; phylum Streptophyta; class Magnoliopsida; order Malpighiales; family Euphorbiaceae; genus Euphorbia; species Euphorbia pulcherrima. Next base: position 25,836,452 of record CANTUS010000009.1, read on the forward strand.
AGAAGGCTCGACTGCTAAATCCAAAATAGTAAAAAACCAGTTGCAAATTCGGATAAAGAAGTGGATGAGGATAACGAGACCATCACCCAGCTACTGTATAAATCCCCAAAAAAGTAAAAACCAAGGGGAAGGCTAATTAAGGCGGTTATTTTATTAAAAAGACCGGCATGTGATCTAGAAGCAAGGGAATCTATTGCAGTAGTTACTGATGTAATAAGAAAGGGCTACCAGAAAGGCCAGAAAAGAAAAGCATCAGAATTGCTAAAAGGGGAAAATGGATCTGATGAATAAGAAACTGAAGATGAAATGCCAGCACCGAAGAAGCAGTTCACCCGGAAGGGGTATACTTTTGAAGAAGCATTCAAGGCACAGAAACATTAAAAGAAAACCGCCAAGAGGCCAACTGCTATCATCATTGATGAGGAGGCAGCAAAGAGGGTAGTTGTGGAGGAGTTGGCTAAGGCCAAAAGCTCAAAGGGAAAAAATGTTCCCAGATCCAATGATGATATCCTTCCAGAGGATCCTCAATATGAGGAAATTATGGCTTCCGGGGTAGATAACTATAGAATCAATAATCTTGCTATGGAAGGACCTACAGGATCCTCAGCTATCCTAATCCTCATAGATCAAGCTACCTGGCTGAGGTCTCAAAGATTCCTGAATTCGGATCATTCAACTTCCTGCCCATTATAGAACCTCTTCCAGAGAACCTGCTGATTCCAAAAGCTGAGATTCCTGCAGAAATAAGTCCTATAAAGGTAGTAGTAGAGGGCATTAAGGACATTACCAATGCGCCTGGGGGATGTATAATAAGTCTTGAAAAGGCACTTAGAGGGATGAATGAGGACACTTCCAATCATCCGAGGCTTCCAGTGGGAGCACATGAGGAGACAATCATCTTATCCCAACCATAACCCAATGAGGTATTTCCTATGATAGCTATTTTAAATATTAATACTAATATTACTGTGGTGATGACACAGTAGTTAAGACAAGGGACAACTTGGATACACATGCTCCAAATGTATCCAAGGAAGGTGAGCCCAACCCAAATAATATCACTCCAGAGAAGGGACAAGGTCTGAGATCCGAAGAGCATGCTTCTAAAGCGGACTCTAAGGGCAAGGCCAATCCAGGGGAAAGGTTGGAAGAAAAGAGAGAAGAGCAAGATAAGTCCCATTCAGAGGAGACAAATAATAAAGCTGATAATGAACCATCCAAAAGCAGCTCTAGTTCCAGAGATGAATCCTCCAGCTTCTCTGAAGAAGCATTTCCTCCAAAGGTTAGCCCTATGAGAGTGCCTACAAATAACACTGCTAAAGCCAAAGTTTTAGCAGCACTTCATCTACTAAAAGAGGCTGCCTAAGAGGAGAATGAGGAAGGGTATATCAAACAGCGCCTCTGGACTATCTGTACCCATCTATGAGGAGTTGAAAAAGAGCTGGTTAGACAAGCAAATGACCTGGAAGTAAAGAAGGAGCTGGTTGAAATCAAAATCGAAGAAAAGGTCTTCAATTTCCCAACTCAAGGAGCTATAGTAGAAGCCTCTCTCTCTTTAATTAAGCCAACATTGAATGAGCTTAAGGAATGGTTCCACAGCCAATCGGACAGCTAATCAAGCCAACACCTTGGCTTCAAATAACTGTGGAACTGTACTGGACAAGATCACTTCCTCCTCATCAGAGCTCTTAGAAGAAATCAAGGCCTATCTGGATACCAAGTTTGAAAACTTGTCAAAATTCATGGCTGAGAAAGACCCCACACCTACCATAAAAGATCTGGGAGTAGACCAGCAAGTCACCCAAGAAATGATGGTGCACTTCATTGAGAAAACTCTTCCCAAAATCCAAGAGAACATATTGGATGATATGGGTGAGGAAATGGGGTGTCGCTTATCTATTTAGAGCAGATAATAACTAACTGGAAGGCATCCATCACCAAGGAAATCTCTCTTTAAATAGAGTCTATCCATAATATCTAGAAAGGGATTAGTGAAGAAATCACTCTGCTCCATACCAGAATCAATAACCTTTCCATATTCGGATCCTCTTCCTCTCCTGCTATTTTGGAGAGCCAGCTCCTTCCGGTCTTCCATAACCTTATACAAGTAATTGGAGATTCCGGGTTCTTCGGTCAGAAAGGAATGACAATTCTCCTAAAGGTCCTCTTTCCTTACTATGACCCAAAGGATCAAGAGTTTGTCTTGTGCATTCATCCGTCCATCAAGCAATCCTATGACAATTTGAAGAAGACCATCTGACCTTACTATCTTACTCCTCCTATCATTGACCGTATCATTGCCGAAAGATCCTAAGGTAATCCTAATTACTCCATCTACTCAAACGCTTGGCAAGAGGCCTGGGATAATAAGACATATATAGTGATTGATCTATAAGCTAGCAATAAAACAGGGGAGATAAGTCTACAAGGGGAAGGAGCAAGCAAAGGGAAAGAAGAGGAAAAAGGTCCATCCGGAGGGAATTAGACTAGCTATCTTTTGCAATTATCTTGTAAAATCCTATAATAGCTAGATTCACTATTATATGTTTTTGTAATTTGTAATCTGAACTTCATTGATGTTAACTATTATTAACAACAGAAGTATATATAGTGAAAATATCTAATTCTCAAAATATTTCTTCTAAATTACAATCTGCAATTGTACTAAAACAAACTTAGAAGCTAAAACTGAAAAATATTGGGGGAGTTAGGATGCTAGAATAATGGGGGAGTAAAATCTGTAAATGTCTAAGTATCAAGAATCATACTTACTTCATATATACTCTATTCCCTTGTACTTAGTTTTTGTTTCCATCAAATGGGGGAGATTGTTGGGAAATAATGATCCGGATCATAAAATTAAACTAATCTATCCGGATCAGGTTTGAAAGAAACAAAAACTTAAATTATGTAAATCCCAAATCCGGACAAAGATCTAGCTACAAGGTTGTCCATTGAAGATATCAAATACCTAAGCATATAGAATCATCAGAATAAAGCTTAGAAAGGAAACAAGCTTTAATCTCTCAAGAACAGCATCCAGAAAAACTGATTTTCCTATCCTCGGAAGAAGGCAAATCCAGAGAATATGAGTCTAAAGACATCTGGAAGACTCATGCTTGAAGACAATGGGAAATGTTTCAAAGACAACTTTTCCCTCCACCTTTTGGGTCTACATTGTCAAAGATCCTTTCCCCATGAACAAGACAAAAGATATAGCTTGCACTTTTTAGAAAAAGGACAAAAGGACTGACACTGGACTGAAAAAGTTAACAACCTTTTTCACCTAGACCAATAAGGAGGTACATGGAGCTCACACCAAAAAGCTAATGGTGTTAAAGTTGGTGCATCATAAAAAGCCAAGTAAAACGATCACTGACAACTTTTCAACATCAATCCCTAAAATTCAAACGGGTCAAATTACAGTCTAACAGATTGATCAACGGCTCTGGAAGTGCCATCTATAATCTGATCAAGGGTTAAGATCTATTACAAGTTTAACAACCCACAATGGCTACATTTATAATGGAACCCTATAAAAGGGAAGCTTCACCAAATGAGAAGGTCCGTTGTTTGATTAATAAAAATAAGTAACAAAAAACAAGCATTCAATCAGCTTATAAATCCCTCCAAGAATTAATTAATTCCAAATCTGTTGTAAGGATTCCTAAGTGAACTATAAACTTAAGGAAATCTAAAAACCAAAACCTTTGGGAAAACAAGAGTGTAAGGATCTCCAACTTGGGTGACTTGTGAGATTGGGATATAACTTAAAGTGGGTGCTTTGAGTGGGAACTTCCTATAGGACTTAGCTTAGATTCGGGGTAGAAGTCTAAGTGGTATATCCTACTAAAGACTAAAGGACTCAGCTAGGAGTTGGTGCTTCTAGTGGTTTATCCTACATCCGGAAGGGGTTACCATCTGGAGATAAATTGTAAGGCTTGATTCCTGCCAGTTGGAAAGGAATCCACTAGTGGAAAAGCTCGAAGGAAGGAAACTCTATGGACTGGAGTAGGAGGGGCTGAACCAGGATAAAATCCTTTGTGTTTGATTTCTTTAACTTTTTACTTATTGCATTTTACTATCATAATTGCATTATCCAGATCCATCATCCGGATCATAATCAAACACACTACACTAAGACTTTTTAAAGTCTGTATATTCCACGAAAAAGGGTCATTCACCCCCTCTAACCTTGTAAAGACCCTCACAGAGACCAACAACAACAAAATAAAGGACACGTAGATTTTTATACTGGTTCGGCAACCTGTGCTTACGTCCAGTCCCAAGAGAGTGTCTCGACTTTAATTCACTAATCTTAACTCCTTTACCCTAGGCGGAGAAGCCTTTCACAAATTCCTTAATTACAGTAAGTACCCTCCAAACTACAATTGCTCACCTGCTGACTAGAATACCCTCTTATATCAGCAACTCTCTAAGAGTTTAAACAAGAGCTGGATTCAACTTATAAAATGTTGATCCAGTTACAATAATCAGATATCATAATGGAATAATTCTAAAGCAGATTCTTACTGAGTAGTGCTTTCTCGCTTGAACTTCTTTAAAGCTTGTATTTTGATATAGATTTAGCTTTTGAGAAATTCAGGTGTAATCACCAAGTTCTAACACTTGCCTTCTTGATCCTTTTATATTTGGATAGGGAAAGTAGTCATTGAACTTTCTTTGGCATCTTCTGATTGACTACTCATCTATCCACTCATTGCTTCTTCAAATCAATCCATTAAGAGATAGAATTGCACCATTTTGAGATAGGAAATCAATCTATTACATTGAGATTCAAGCTTCAATTTGAATCCTTTATCGTTTTATGCCAGTCTTTCGTTAGAGAGAACTTGCGCTGACTTGTCACGTGTCTTCTTCCCATTCCCTTTGGTATTGTCACATGTTGCAGAGCACATGATACTAGGTTAGTAGATCTGCAGAATTGCCCAAAATGGCAAATGACTTGTTGTAGCTTTGCATTGGAAGACTTTATCATTTTCTTCATTATTCTGAGTCTTACTAAGGAATTAATTCTTTTTTTCTTTATCTCATTAATGTCCTGTAAAAAGTAACACTAAAAGCTAAGATCCTTTTTACCTTAAATGTTAAAGTCAATAGCTTTGATAGACTTAAAGTAATTTAGCAAAATATATAATCGTAAAGCACACAGCTGAAACAAAATCTAAATATCAAGTGTTGAGTAAATATTACTTAGTCAACGACTAATCGTAGATACTCAGCCCAGAACACTCAGAGTTAAACTAAATAGCTAGGTCAGCAGAGACATGAAATTCTACCCTCTAATTTACTAAAACCTCAACCATCCATGGACTATTTATTTTAACATCATTATTGATTTAATTAACTCAAATTGATCATAATTGTTATGATAAAAACTTAGGCACTATTAAGTCAGTCCACTAAGTTAGTCAAACTCGTGCTTGGTTCAATAATACTGTTAAAAGTGATACTATCAATAACATAGCTGAATTTGAAGATATAGCAGCCTTACCATCAGTCAGTTTACTTATATTAAGTCTTGGATTTTAGATTCAGGTTGGACGTTTCATATGACACCTAGGTTAGAATGGTTCATTGAATTTTATTCTTTTGAGGGAGGAAAATGGCTCATGGGGTAATGGTTCATCTAGTGATATTCTAGGTATAGGAGAGGTTCAGTTTATTTGTGATGATGGTAGGAAAATAAGTTTAAGTAAGGTAAGATATGTTCCTAGTATAAATAGGAATTTAATTTATCTTAGCCACCTAGATAGCAAAGGCCTAGGTTATAATGCTCAAGGTGGAGTTTTGAGGGTAACCAAGGGAGATAGGTGTGTTTTAAGTGGTAAACTTATGAATGGCTTGTATTATCTTACTGGTTCAGTTTATGTTGATTCTATGAGTGCCAAAATCAACCTAATAAGGCTAAATTATGGCATAAAATGCCTGAGCACAATAGTGCTAGTAGCCATGGTTGTGTGCAAAATTATGAGATCTTAAATACAACTAACTGCAATAAAATTGAAACTTGTAGATCATTTGATGTGGATAAATTACATACTGTCAGTTTTAGATTTGCATCTATAATTTCAAATGCTTCCATTGATTTAAATAATTTTAGTTGTTGGCTATTTTAGTTTGATTTAAGTCTCACATTTTGGAATGAAATTAGATTAATTGCCAATTTTTACTCTCAAGTTAATAGAGTAGTTTTCCACATTGTTTTCTCTTTAATAATGGAACAAGTTCTAACTAATGGCTCACTGTTTTTACTTATGAAGGATTGCATTTGAAATATGTTTGAAATCTTTTAGTTAAGTAAAAGTAAAAATATGGAAGTTTTCTCACCTGTTGGCAAACACTTTAAGCTCATTGCTAGTACACTCCCCTTTACTACAGAAGAATCAGGGTATATGACCTCAAAGTTTTATCAAAATGTGGTAGATTTTAAGATGTATGCTTTGGCCTGTACTATAATTGTTTTTCTTATAGTGTCAACTGTGTTTGTAGGTCGTGATAATTTAGCTAACTGTTTTGAATGGTTTGCTTCCTCTAGTTTGTTTTGTTATATGGCTATTAGTGATATCACAATAAATGAGTATTGTGACTTGGTTAATACTACTGATATCATGGAAAAGTCTGTTATAAAATATTGTTTTATTTTAGGAGGAAAATTAGTTGTTTTAAAGTCTAGTATTCAATTGTTGAAAGTTTTTATGCCTGAATTTGGTTTAGAAAGTAATATGATTAATATTCAGTGTATTTTCAAGGTTGATATGCATTTGTGTAGAAATATAATATATCACAAAAGAACTAAGTGTATAATCTTTGCTTTGCAATTTTTCAACTGATGGTTCTGTTTGTGTCTTGAAAATTTGAATTGATATTAGTCAGTTGTTTTCTTCTTATTGATTGTTTTTTTTCATTTTCTTGTACATGCTTGGTGTTGTGTAGTTTTGACTTTGTGTCAAAATTGTGCGACTAAGCGTTTTTGGTGATTACCCTATTTATAATGGTGATATAAAGAGTTGAAGAGGTGTTGTTATTACTGGAGGCACTTAAGGGCCAAAGGTGGAGATTGTCGGGTTTGTTGACCCTTAGTGCATATATAGCCTGAGCCCAAATCCTTTTATGAGCCCAATTTTATAATCCCTAACCAGTTGTATTGATGTTGTATAAAAGTTAGTTTTTAGGGTTATATTTAACTTTTTCTTTTTTCTTCTTACTGCAGCCAGTTGCTTCCTTCATGCGATTCTCATTTTTCTGGAATTCACTATTCTTCTCGTTGAAGACGGTTACAATGGTTACTTCTTGAAGATTCCCTTTCCTTCATCTATATAAAGGCACAAGGTCCCTCTATTTTTGTAAGGCCTAATGCATTTGGACCCCCCCTAAACTTGGCCTTAATGGCCCCGCGCCCCCTGAACTTTCAAATTTTCCTCTCGCCCCCCCTAAACTTGTCTAAAGTGTATCCTGTGGCCCCTTAGAGCTCACCCGCCCAGTCTCATTTAGGAGAGTGCAATACACTCCCTCTACATATACAATTTTGAAATGTCAAATCCATTCAAATATTCACATGTGGACTTTAAAATTCCAACTTATATCTAGTTAACTTTAACTTTTTCTCTCACTTAATCACTTTTCAACCTTCATCTTCTTCAACATCAACCTCAATTTCAACCATTTCTTCTCTAAACTCAATTCCAAAATTTTTTTCCTCTTTAAAAATTTCAATTTTCATTTGGCATGCCCAGATTGCACAGATGCTTTGATCATACTCTTCAAATTTCAACATATACAATTCCCATTTCTCTATAAATGCAAACAATTTCACTCTTCTCAACAACTTCAACGGCTCTCTGCATTTACTCGAAATCTTGTCCCTCGACGAGTTGCTTATTTAATCAAAGAATTCATTGTTATAGTTCACCAAAATCAATCTCTCAACCTAATCAAAGAATTGGGATCATGCCTTGAACCAAATTCTTTGAAAGGATTTCTGGGAAAACGCAGCAGAGAGCCCCAAGAGTGGCGTTTATAATCGTGGCGCTTTTTAATTTCACAGATTGAGGTTTGGGGGTTTAAATTAATTAGGTTGGATTACTAATCTAATAAAAATTAGTGTCAAATGGACGGTCAACGAATTTTCGATGCTTAGCTTAAGTCCTTACTTATTGTTTGATTTTGAATTGAAATGGTGTTTTTGGAAGTGTTTTTAAGGAAGAAGATGAATAGTAATACATTTTGTTTTATTTTGATTTTTTCTTTTTTTATTCCTTAAAAAATACATCTCACTTGGCTCGATTTTGAGCTTTGATAATGTATAAATAATACATATTTTTCAGTAATTTTATTTTATTATTTAGATGGTTTGCTACTTATTTTGGATTAAATTTATGCTTATTCAGGTCTTAGGTTGATTTGGCAAGCTTGGAGACTATTAGGGCTTTTTAGGAGCTATTTTGAAACTATCCATTATTTCTTGAAGACTATTTTGGAACTTCAATCTTATACCATATCAAGAGAATTCCGAATTAGATTGAGAATATATTTTCATTTATCTCTTTTTTTCTCAACTTTTCTCATCCTTTCCAATTGAGCTCTTTAGGAATTTTTTGGAGCTTAATTAGTCTTTGAATTTATTCATGAGATATTCTTTTCCTTGTTGGTGAGGATTTCTTTAGCCTATTTAAGCATGAGTTTCTAGCAGAAAGGAAATCATCTCTAATTTCAATTCTCTCCAGTAAAAACATGGTTCTTAATTTGTTCTTATGCTTTCAACAAGAGTTTGAGTTATTTTTATTTCAATTATGAGTAGCTAATTTCATTATCTTTTGGTTGAGGAGTAATCTCGAAGCTAATTGTTAATTGTGAGGCTTGTTCTTAATCTTCTTTCGAATTTCAGTTTTCGATTAAACCGGTAATATCTTTCTCATTATTTTTTTAATCTCTTCAATTTGACCAATTGTTGTTTTTGAAATTATAATGAATTGTTATTTTCATTGAATTTATGCTCATCATGGTTTAATGGAATATTGTAACAAATGATTTCTTTAACAAGTTTCATGGTTTATTTGATTTAAATCAATCTTGTATGCTCATCATAAATTTTAGTTTAAAGTTGGTTCTTCAAAACATAATGCATTTTGATAACTAAATCTTGACAGCTTCTGCAAGTGCGTTTGATAATCGAGGGTTTTTGGTTTAGCTCATCTAAAATCAATCCCATATTTAGAAAAAGAATTTAACTTATGATCATCATGGTTATAACCAACTAATTGAATTTTCGAAAATCTATCTTTTATGCTTATGATCAATTGCAACTTAGTTGAGAGTATCCTTAATTGAAAGAGCCGTTAAATTATATATTTTTACTCTTTGATTTTCAACTTTAGATTATTTTGATATTTTTACTTCAATCAATCCCAAACCCCTTTTTATTTATTTATCTATATTTTAATGGTTGTTAAATTAAATAAGATTGATTACTTAGTCCCTGTGGAGACGATCCCGCTTACCGCTGCTACAAATTTATTTGTTCAAGAGTAAAAGGGTTTTATATTTATTTTTGGCGATTTCGACGCTCGTTCAATTTTAGCGACGTTGCCGAGGGCTGATTATCAATTGATTTTGATTGCCATATTTAGATTACAGGAACAAAAAAACTAACCAGGTTTGTTGTTGGAAATATGGCTGGTCAACGCACAATCAGAGAGTTAAATTCCCGCATAAACGACACTCCAAAGATTTGCATCACCTATCCTGAACCTAGTGAAAATTTTAAACTTAAATCAGGACTTATACGCCTATTGCCTAAATTCTATGGAAGAGAAAGTGAAGATCCAAACAAATATATTAAATCTTTTTATATTGTTTGTGTAGGCATGAAGCAACAAGGAGTTGATCTAAATCATCTTTTGCTTTGTGCTTTTCCTTTTTCTTTAGAAGATTCAGCTAAAGAGTGGTTTTTAAATCTTTCTACAGGTACAATAAACTCTTGGGATGGTTTTGAGACTGTATTTTTAAACAAATACTTTCCTACCAACTGTGCAATTGTGATTAGAGTACAGATCACAACGATAAAACAAAAGGAATCCGAGACACTTCATGAGTATTGGGAAAGATTCAATCAATTGATAGAAGCATGCCCCTTCCATGAGATATCTGAAAAAGGTTTGCTTGAATACTTCATTAATGGATTACTGCCTTTAGAGAAAACAATGGTGGATGCAACATGTGGAGGGAGTATTCTTGATAAAACACCTACTAAAGCCAAACGATTGATCTCTATCATGGCTGAAAGCTCACAACATTTTGGCAATACTCAGGCTCCAACACAAGTAAACGAGGTAAGTACTTACTCTCTCGAATCAAGGTTAGATAAACTAACTTTGTTGGTTGAAACCCTTGTTGTAGGAAGGACACAACCAATCATTCCTTGTGGAGTTTGTTCTGTTATTGGTCATGCAGCCGATGCATATCCTGTGCTTTATAGAGAGAATAAGCATGTGAATTCATTTGTTGATTTACTGGGCAGCAACACAACTATGCTCCATACTCCAATGTGTTTAATCAAGGATGGAGGGAGCATCCTAATTTTAGTTATGCGCAAAGGAACCCAAATTTTATGCAAAATCCCTTACCGAAGCAGCAAGGTTCTCAATCCAGCATAAATCTCAAAGATATGATGTCAAGCATTCAAAAATTGGAAGATCGAGTGAGTCAAATGACAACCTCAATAGGTAGTATCCAAAAGTTAGAGAGCCAAATGAGTCAAATTGCCGCCTCTTTGAGTAAGTTGGAAAACCAAGGTACGCTTCAACCTTAAAATAAACTTAACCTGAAATAAAATGCTTGTGCAATAGCTCTTTTAACCATGAAAGAACTAATCAAAGAGAAATCTGAACACATCACTCATAACCCGGAGTCCAGGGTAAGCAAATGTGATGACTTAAAATTGAATTTAATAGAAAACTCAGAGAAGGAGATAAGTATTAATGACCGCAAGGAATCGGGATTGAAAATCACCAAATTTTCAATTCACCCGCCCCCTTTTCTGGAAAGGTTTTCAAAAACTAAGAAAGAAAAGGAGGATGGTGAACTAATGAAAATTTTTTGTAACATGGAAATCAGTATCCCATTCCTTCATGTCATTAAACAAGTTCCCAAATATGCTAAGTTTCTCAAAGACTTGTGTTCTAACAAAAAGAAATTGAACGGTATTGAAAGAATACAAATTGGAGAAAATGTTTCAGTTGTTCTTCAGAAGCAACTGAAGAACTAAGAAAGAAAATGAGGATGGTAAACTAATGAAAATTTTTCGTAACATGGAAATCAATATCCCATTCCTTGATGCTATTAAACAAGTTCCCAAATATGCTATTTTTCAAAGACTTGTGTTCTAACAAAAAGAAACGATAACGAAAGAATACAAATTGGAGAAAATATTTTAGTTGTTCTTCAAATGAAACTGCCAAGAAAATGTAAGGATCAAGGTATGTTTGCTATTCCTTGTAAAATTGGTGAGGTAAGTGTAAAACATGCTATGTGTGACTTAAGTGCAGCAATAAATGTGATGCCTTTATCAATTTATAAGAGATTGCATGCCAGCCTATAAAGATCGACTGGTGTGGTTCTTTAATTAGCTGATAGGTCTCTTGTTTATCCCGAAGAAGTTTTAGAAGATGTTCTCAACCAAGTCAATTAATTGACTTTCCTTGCTGATTTTTTTGTATTAAACATGGGTGATGAAAATTTTTCCAATTCTCATAGCTTTTTGTTAGGTGGACCTTTACTTATTACTGCTAGTATAAAGATCGATGTGAGCACTGGTATGCTTTCTATGCAATTTGTGATGCAATGAAATATCCAAGTGATATAGCACCCATTTGTGTAGTTGATGTGGTTGATACTTTAGTAGAGGAGATGTCTCATATGGATGATGATGATACCCTAAAGATAGCATTATTTGAAAGTTTGGATGAAGAGAAAATAAGTAATGCTAACTTGGATTTCATGTGGAATGTCGATTTGTAGGATACTATTAAAGCCTTGGGCATGAAAGTACCTAATTTTGAGAAACCAGCAGTAGATCCCGATTGATTAAATAAATTGAGCTCTAAGCCGTAACGAGGCAGTGACAATGTCGGGCTAACGATAATAAACAAACGCACCCATGGGAGGCAATTCAGTGTTAAGTGTGACTCGCGCTTGCCCCTTTATCCTTCAGCTTAGTTTTTATTTTTATTTATTTTTCTGTTATTTCAGTTAAAAATAATAAAGAGAGAAGGGTATTAGTGTAATTTTCTTTTTGTCTTCAACCTTGGATCTACTTCTAGGAATCGCACCTGTAACTCCTCCAACAGTAGCAGCAAGGGCCTTTATAGGCTGCCCCGACCCTCCTCCACTACCAGGTCTTATCCTTCCCTGCTTAATTCTTCCTTTTGATTTATTTTGCACATAAATGAGGACATTTATGTCCTAATGTGGGGGAGGGAAATGATTTTTATGATTGCTTTGGAATTGTCTTCAAGTAAAATGAAAATTAAAGATATGATGAAAACTAAGGAGAAGAATACCAAAAATGAAAGTAAACAAGTAATGGGAATTGATTTAACTAATTGTTCTTGACATTGAGATCCAATTTAAGAAACGAGTGTTCCAATTAACTGAAAACTGAAAGTTACCTTGTGAGATGCTTAGTCTTCATAGAATGCAAAAAAAATGATATGATTTGCATGTACTTAATTTGGACTTAGCCTATATTTTAGGTTCTTTGTACCATAGGAAGATTATCGAGACCTTACAATAATCTAATCTTGGTGGTTATCTTGTTGTTTCATTGAGTCATGTTGTAGAAGAAAAAGGCTTGCGCGGCTTGCAATCGTGTGATGTCTCTTTCATAGGGCCGTTAGATCTAGAAGAAAAAGGCTCACTCAGCTAATGTAACCGGGTGCTGTCTCTTTCGCCTGGCTAGAAGGAATAGGCCCACTCAGCTGATGCAACCGGGTGGTGTCACTTCCATAGGTTTCTATGTTTTTGCAGTAAGAAACGATGAACCAAAAAATAGTAAATTTGAAAATATAGAAAAAAAGAAGAAAGAAAAAAAAGAGAAAATAATGCAATTTACTTTTTGGCTATGTGTCTATAGATCCCACCAAGTATAATAACTCCTATAGGTCGGAATACATCTTTCCATGTCGACAAAGGATTTTAAAATAGAAGCTAAGGTAAATTATCAACTTTAAGAGAAATTCATTGCATGTTTATAATTGGTAAAAAAATTCTTGTAAGTTGAGTTTTTGAACAAGGTCGAGTAAGGAATTCGGTTAATTGGAATCTTTGAGCTTAAAAAGGCTGTCAGTCAAGTTTATGGTGAAAGAATTCAATTTTTTTGAGCTATGTTTGCAGTCTGTTATTGGTTTTAATTCTTTTTCTTCTTGATCTTTGATATTTGCTTGAGGACAAGCAAAAAGCAAGTGTGGAGAGATTTGATAATGTATAAATAATACATATTTTTAAGTTATTTTTATTATTTGAATGGTTTGCTGCTTATTTTGGATTAAATTTGTGCTTATTCAAGTCTTAGGTTGATTTGGCAAGCTTGGAGACTATTGGGGCATTTTAGGAGCCATTTTGGAACTATACATTATTTCTTGAAGACTATTTTGGAACTTCAATCTTACACCATATCAAGAGAATTCCGGATCAGATTGATAATTTAATTTCATTTATCTCTTTTCCTTTTCTCATCTTTTCTCATCCTTTCCTTTTGAGCTCTTTAAGAATTTTTTGGAGCCTAATTAGTCTTTGAATATATTCATGAGATATTTTTTCCTTGTTGGTAAGGATTTCTTTAGCATATTTAAGCATGAGTTTCTAACAGAAAAGATATCATCTCTCATTTCAATTCTCTCCAGTAAAAACGTGGTTCTTAATTTGTTCTTTTGCTTTCAATAAGAGTTTCAGTTATTTTTATTTCAATTATAAGTAGCTAATTTCATTATCTTTTGGTTTAGGAGTAATCTCGAAGCTAATTGTTAATTATGAGGTGTGTTCTTAATCTTCTTTCAAATTTTAGTTTTTGATTATACCGGTAACATATTTCTCATTATCTTTTTAATCTATTCAATTTGGCCAATTATTGTTTTTGGAATTATAATGGACTGTTATTTTCATTGAATTTACGCTCACCATAGTTTAATGAAATATTGTAACAAATGATTTTGTTGAACCAAGCACGAGTTTGACTGACTCAATGGACTGACTCAGTAGTGCTTAGGTTTTGATCATAACAATTAAGTTCAATTTGAGTTAATTAAATCAATAATGATGTTAAAATAAATAGTCTATGGTCGTTTAAGGAGTTAGAAATTCGAGGGTAGAATTTCGAGTTTCCGTTGACCTAGCTATTTAGCTTAACTCTGAGTGTTCTGGCCAGAGTATATACATTAGTCACTGACTAAGTAATATTCACTTAGCACTTGATATTTAGATTTTGTTTCAGTTGTATGCTTTACAATACAAGTTTTTGCTAAGTTACTTTAAAATCTATCAAAGCTACTGACTTTACCATTTAAGGTAAAAAGGGATCTTTTCTTTTAGTGTTGCTTTTTGCAGGACAATAATGAGACAAAGACAAAAAGAATTAATGCCTTGACAAGACTCAGATTGATGAAGAAAAAGATAAAGTCTTCCATATTCAAGCTGCAAAAAGTCATTTGCCATTTTGGGCAATTCTGCAGATTAACAACCTAGTATCGCGCGCTCTGCAACATGTCAGAATACTAGAGGGAATAGGAAGAAGACACATGGCAAGTTAGAGCAAGTTCTCTCTAACAGAAGACTGACATCAAACGACAAAGGATTCAAATTGAAGCTCGAATCTCAATCTAACAGATTGTTTTTCTATCTCACAGCGGTGCAATTCTATCTCTTAATGGATTGATTTAAAGAAGAAATGGGTGAATAGATGAGCTATCAATTTCAGAAGATGCCAAAGCAAGTTTAACGGCTACTTTATCAATCCAACTATAAAAGGAGCAAGAAGGCAAGCGTTAGAACTTGGTGATTACACCTGAATCTCTCAAAAGCTAAATCTTTGTCAAATTACAAGCTTTAAAGAAGTTCAAGCAAGAAAGCAAATACTCAGCCAGAATTTGCTTTAGAATAAGAGAGAATAGAATAGATCATAAACTTGTAATATCTGATTATTGTAACTAGATCAACGTTTTTATAAGTTGAATCCAGCTCATGGTTGGACTCTTAGAGAGTTGATGATAGAAGAGGGTATTCTACTTAGTGGGGTGAGTGATTGCAGATTGGAGGGTACTTACTATAATTGGGGAATTTGTGAAAGGCTTCTTTGCTTAGGGTAAAGGATTTAAGATTAGTGAATTAAAGCCGAGACACTCTCTCGAGACTGGATGTAAGTACAGGTTGTCGAACCAGTATAAAAATCTCCATGTCCTTTACTTTGAAGCATTTTCCAGAATTTCTCTCAACCAGCTAACCTCACTGACCGGAGCCATTAATTATCTCAAAAAAGTTTCTTAAGTTATTGGAGTGAGTCATTCACCCCTCCTCTGACTCAGTGAGTTTATGCATAGGGACCAACAAGTGGTATCAGAGACATTCTCATTTTAAAGATTTAACAATCTTAAGACAAAGACCATTGCGTATAAAAGTGGAGAATCCAGTGGAAGAGCCCAACCTTATATTCTGATAGAAGGCATATCAGTCACTAGACCTACAATGTTCAGTGGAGAGCATTATACTTATTGGAAGAACAGGATGAAGAATTTCATCCAGTCTCAAAGTATTCATGCTTGGATGGCTATTGTTGAAGGGCCATATGTTCCTACCATCATGAAGGATGGAGTAAAGTTTGAAAAGTACTCTGATAAGTAGGACCATCAGGACTTGATCAGACTGAAAGAAAATTCACCTGCTATCAACTATCTTCATTGTGCTCTTGATGCAACTGAGTTTAATCATGTCTATGGATGCAAAACTGTCAAAGAGATATGGAAGAAGTTGGAAGTAACTTATGAAGGTATTGACTAGGTGAAAGAGTCCAAGATCAATATCCTCATGAGGGACTATGAGTGGTTCTATATAAAACCCAAGGATGATATTTCCAACATGAACACCAGGTTCATGAATTCAATGAGCTGAAAAGACTTTGAAAGACCTTCATAGAAGAAGAGACTCTCAAGAAGATTCTTAGAAGTTTGACTCAAGAATGGGAAGCCAAGAAGAGTGCTATTGAAGAAGCTCATGATTTGAATACTTATAAGTTTGATGAGTTGATTGGAACCTTGTTAACTCATGAGATGTCATTGAACCAATATAAAGATGAGTCCAAGAAGCATAAGAATAAGGAAAGAGAGAGCTCAACTAGAACTGTTGTTCTAAGAGCTAATGATGATAAAGATGATTCCTATGAGGAAGGATATCCAGAGGACAGAAAAGAAGAAATAGCACTAATGACCAAGAGTTTCAGACGGTGCTTGGGAAAAGATAAGAAATTCTAAAAGTTCATGAAGACAGGCAAGTATAAGAAGGGAGTGGATGATAGACCACGAAAGGAGTTTAACAAAGAGCATAACAAAGATATCAAATTCTTTAAATGTATTGAGAAAGGGCATATTCAGTCTAGCTGTCCTAAAGCTAAGAAGGACAAGTTAAAGAAAAAGAAGAGTAAGAAAGCCCTTGCTACTACCTATAGTGACTTTGAACAAGAGTCATCATCCTCAGATGAGCACACAAGATTCTTCCAATGTGTGTCTCATAGCTAAGAATGATCAACCTAACCTAGAGTCAGCTGACCAAACATCTAGTTCCGCTACTAATCAATCAGCTGACCAGAGTAGAGACAAAGGAAATCACACTAAGGTAATTTCTGAACCCCCTTTGTCTTCAGATGAGCTTGCCACAATACTTAATGATGTTATTAATGTGACTAAGAAGTCAACAAAATACATCAGAGTACTTTAGAGGAGGTGTGATGATCTAGAAGATGTCAATTCTTCTACCTCACTTGACATCCTATACCTAATGGAAAAAGCTGAGTACCAAAATGAATATAATAGCAAATTCACTAAGAAATTGGATGAGCTAGCTACTGAAATAATAGCTTTGAAAAAGGTGAGGGCCCCTTCTCAACCTAGCAGGAATACTCAGAGTAACAGCACCCACCACTTTGAGAAGGTTTCTCAAAAGAGTAAAGTGAGCAGGCCTAATCCTAAGGCCACCTATAATTTTTGTGGTAAGTAAGAACATGCTAGAGTCATGTGTAGACACAAAAATGGTTACTATGATGAGTATGACTGGTTAAGGATGACCACCACTAACAAGGGAGGACCCAGCCAAAAAAAGGCATAGGTACCTAAGAAAACTTAACTATTTTTTAGATAAGCTTGAGATGCACTGATGACAAAAGAATGTGGTATTTGGATAGTGGATGCTCAAGACATATGGTAAGTGATGAAAAGCAATTCATCACATTGGAGCAAAGAAGGAATGGAAGTGTCAGTTTTGGAGACAATAAAAAGGGAAAAATAGTTAGCAATGGTGTTGTAGGAGTGAAGCCTTCAATCGATAATGTGTCTCTGGTGAAAGGCCTAAAGTTTAACTTGCTAATCATTGCTCAACTGTGTGACAAAGGCAGGAAAGTGATATTTGACTCAGCGGGCTGCTTAGTCATTGATGGTAAGTCTGACCAAACTATTCTTTATGCTCCTAGAATTAATAATGTTTATATGTTTGATTTATCCATGGCTTCAATGATATATGCTTAATTTTGAAGGAGGAAAACTCATGGCTATGCCACAGAAGGCTAGGATATATCAATATGAATAGTTTGCCCAAATTAGCCTGAAATGAAGTTGTTGAGGGATTACCCAATCTAGCCTTTGAAAAAGATAGACTCTGCTCAGCAAGCCAACTTGGGAAACAATTTAGGAAGACCTTTAAATCATTAGCTAATACATCTTCTTCTCGCCTCCTTGATCTTCTACACATGGATTTGTTTGGCCTGTTATGCCAATAAGTCTAGGTGGAATGAAAGACACCCTTGTGGTTGTAGATGATCAGACCAGGTTTACTTGGATTGTCTTGCTAGCAAGCAAAGATGAAATATTTGAATCATTCTCTAGGTTGGCTACCTGGATCATGAATGAAAAAGACCTTAAAATTAACAGAATCCTCAGTTACCATGGAAGAGAGTTTGAAAATAGGCAGTTTGAGGAATTCTGTTCTAAGCATGGTATTGACCACAATTTTTCTGCCCCTCATATACCTTAGTAGAATGGGATTGTTGAGAGAAAGAATTGCACTATTACAGAGATAGGTCATTCTATGCTGAGTGATAACAATCTACTAAAGTATTTCTGGGGAGAGACTTTTAACACAGCTTGTTATATTCTAAACAGGGTTTTAATTCACCCAGTTTTGAAAAAAACTCCTTATGAACTTTGGAAGGGGCGCAAGCCCAAGGTTGGTCATCTCAAGGCCTTTGGTTGTAAATGCTTCATATTAAACACTAAAGACCAACTGGCTAAATTTGACCCCAAGGCAGATGAAAGAACGTTTCTGGGTTACTCAACACACAATAGGGCATACAGAATCTATGTCAAAAGAACTCGTATCTTAGAGGAGTCCATGCGTGTAGATTTCAATGAAACTAATAGTGCAGGTAAAGAAGCCAGTGATGATGAAAAAGAAAAGGAATAAGTTAGTGGATCCATCAGTCAGCCCATTATTATTCCTTTTCCAATACTAGAGAAAGAAGATGAAGAAGTTAACTTGGACAAATGCATCAACTTTGGTGATGATGTAGATGCTCAACCAATGACAGTAGCTTAGCGAGCTGATCCTAGTCTACCAAAAGAATTCAGAGCAAGGAGAGATCACCCAGTTGAGAAGATTCTTGACAGTGTGTAAAATCCAGTACTGACTAGAGACTAGCTGAATAGAATGATGAGTCATTCAGCATTTGTCTCATTGATTGAACCTAAGAAGTTTGAAGATGTTGATTTTGATGACAACTGGATGATTGCAATGCAAGAAGAGTTAGACCAATTTAGAAGAAATGAAGTTTGGGATTTGGTGGAGAAACCCAAAGGCAAGTCAATCATTGGTACCAAATGGGTTTTAAAGAATAAGTTAGATGAAGCTGAAAATGTTATCAGAAACAAGGCCAGATAAGTTGCTCAAGGCTACAATCAACAAGAAGGCATTGACTACGGAGAAATATTTGCACTGCTAGCAAGACTTGAAATAAGAATTCTCTATGCTTTTGCATCCCATATGAACATCAAGCTGTTTCAGATGGATGTTAAGAGTGCATTTCTTAATGGTTATATTCAAGAGGAAGTCTATGTCAAATACCCCCAGGCTTTGAAGATCTAAAGTATCCAAATCATGTCTTCAAGCTGAAGAAGGCTCTTTAGGGACTGAAACATGCTCTAAGAGCTTGGTATGAGAGACTAACTAACTTTTTACTCAGCAATGGTTATGTCAGAGGAAAAGCAGATACAACTCTGTTTATTAAGAAGAAGCATCAAGATGTATTACTAGTCCAAATCTGTATGGATGACATCATCTTTGTACCAACTGATGAAAAGCTATGCAAAGAATTTAGTCAGCAGATGAAGAAAGAGTTTGAAATTTCAATGATGGGAGACCTTAATTTCTTTCTTGGTTTACAAATCAAGCAAGGCAAAGATGGAATTTTCATCAGCCAAGCTAAGTATGCCAAGGAAGTACTCAAGAAGTTTGACATGGATAAAGCCAAGCCAATGTCAACACCCATGGCCACTGATACTATTTTGAGTAAAGATGAGGAAGGTAAACCTATAGAGAGTAAGCTTTACAGAGGTATTATTGGTTCTGTACTTTACTTAACTACTAGTAGGCCTGACATTCAATATGTTGTATGTTATTGTGCAAAATATCAAGCTGACCCCAAAGAATCCCATTTAGCTACTGTTAAGAGAATTCTAAGGTATTGGCTAGGCTCTATTGATGCAGGTTTATGGTATCCTAGTAATGTAGATTTCACTCTGGGAGGATACACAGATGCTGACTATAGAAGAGACAAACTTGAAAGGAAAAGCACCACAGGAGGTTGTCATTTCCTTGGTAATTGTCTAGTAATAAGGTATAGCAAGACAAAGACTTCTATGGCTCTGAGTACAACTGAGGCTGAGTACATGGCTGTAGGAAGTTGTGTAGCACAACTGCTATGGATCAAGTAGCAATTGGAGGATTATGGTATAAAGTCTAAGTGTCTTGAAGTCATGTGTGACAACAATGGTGCAATTGACCTATCCAAGAATCCAATTCAACATAGCAGGATGAAGCATGTCAATATTAGACATCACTTCAGAAGGGATCATGTGCTAAAAGGAGAAGTCAAGCTCGCATACATTCCAACTGAAGAACAGCGAGCTGACATATTCACAAAGCCCATTGGAAAGGATCAATTCAATACTCTGAGAGAACTGATTGGAATGTCTAATTCAATTTAAAGAAATACACTCCACTCTGACCTATTTTGAAGCTGACTAAATTAGGGCATAGTCTAAGCTTATGCGAATTAGGTTAAGTATTTCTTTTTGGCGCTTGAATTTTGGACACGTCATTAAATTTCCACCGGTTTCTTTCAAATTTAAAACTGATAGAAATGGTAGCAAGTTATAAAATGATCCATATTCAATAGCAGTTATCCCGTGTTTCTCACTTTCATTAATCCTATGGCATACTCTGTGCATCTCACCGTTAAATCTTATGACATGGATTGTGAGTCGTACACATAGCATTGCAGGGATTAACAAAGGGACCATGGCTATTTAAGGAGAGTCTCAGAAAGAAGAAAGATTACTTTACCAAAATTCTCCTCTGTAAATTTCTTCCAAAATTCATAGAATTCTCTATGCTTCTTCAAGCTAATTCAATGGCGAGTTCATCAGGAAGATCTTCTGAACCTAGTGCTAAGAATCCTTTATTTGTAAGAAATGATAAGAATACTTGTTAGGTTACTACAAGGGATCATGATGCATTGTGGCGATCGGAATCAACAAGAGAGAAAAGTTGTTCATTCCCGCAGGAACCAAATACACCCCTTCCAAATGGTGTGGAATGGGAGGCACTGAAGTAGAGCCTCCAACCACTGAGATATGTTGCGTTTCTCTAGTGATGAAAGATTTAGGAAATAGATGCGCCAACAACATCTAAGAGGATTTTTTGAAATACCCAGTGGCTGCTATGAGCAGATAGTGGTAATATTCTTTCGAGAAATTCACTTTGTTGAAGGACAGAAGGATCTTTTTGCTACTATAATGGGAACAAAAGTGTATGTTACTCCTAAATTCTTGGTTAGATTATTGGGGATACGCGAGAGAGGCTCAGAATGCGCGTGATAAAAGATGAAGATCGTGTAAATATCCCATTAACTATGAAGTCCCAGAAGATTATAAAGTAGGTGAACTGATAGCTTCAATGTTCACAAAGGAAGGGAAGTAGGCACATGAGCTTATAACCAAAGTGCTGCTACCAAAGACTGGATCAACTGGAAGCTGTTCCAAGTTTGAGATAGTATTTGTCTATTCTCTAACCCATGGCATAAGCATTAATTTGCTACTAGCTATATTACACAGATTTTTAAAGGTGTCAAAGCATATGGTGTATGGACACCTAGTAATGGAAATCTGCAGGGCTTATGATCTAGACTTGGAAGGATGGGCTTTGAGGAATAGAATCAATATTATAGTGATTGAGTCCAGGATTCTGAGCAATTCTCATTTTCATGGATTAAGATGTAATGAGAAACCTGCCAATACCAAGTATATTAAGCTAAAGAGGGGAGAAGTTAGAGTAAAGGATCCAAAGGCCATTATGACAATAAAGCCTATTAAGCTAGAAGAGGAGGAGAGGTTGAGAGGATCACCAAGCTTAGAGTAGAATGAGGTGAATATAGGTCTGAGAAGAAAGCTGTGAAGAAAGAGGTCGGGAAGGGCTCCAAGAAGGAAAAGAAAGCGAGCTCAGTAAGCTCAGTTCCAGCAGTTGTTCCCAAAAAGACAAGGTCTAGCAAGGGAACTAAACAAGAAAAGATCAGAAACTAACTCTAAAGGAAATTAAAGAGGAGAAGCAGGCTGAGAAGAGTTAAGAGAAGAGATGCCCTAGAAAAGGGAGAAGAAGAGGAAATTTGTTGAAGCTCAGCTAGATGTGGTGACTATTAAAGGTAAAGAAGCTTTATCAGTTCCTATACCCCAAGTAGGTCCGCCCAAGAAGAAACTAATGGTAAAGAAGGGGACTGGTATAGTCCAAGATCTTGAGGAAGCTAAAAGAATAAAGGCTGCTGAAGAAGAAAGGATAAGGAAAAGGCAGGAGGAGATTGAGGCTGAGATAAGAAAGAAGGCTGAGGAAGCAGCAGCTAGAGCTAAAGTTAACACTGAGAAAATTCTACAATCTACAGTAGCTAGCTTAGCTGAGAAGGAAGTTCCAAAAGTTATGGAGGAAATGATTGGTGCTCTAGAAGGAATTGAAGATCATGAAGAGCAGGAGGATGATGAGGTAGTAGAGATAGAGGCTGTTGAGTTTAATGTGCTTAACTCTGACCAGTAGGTCAGTTTGACTATTGAAGAAGCTAAAACAGCAAGGAAGGAGAGGAGGAGAGGTCTGTTAAATAGGATGAAGGTAGTGATAAATAAAATGAAGATGATTTGGAGGATAAGGAGGAAAATATTGTAGTTGAGCAGGAAGCTCAGCTGACTGAGCAATCTCAAACTCAGGTCAACGAGTCCGCTGTTGAAGGTGTTGAGGAGAAGGAAGAGGAGAACCATGAGCCATTATTATCTCAAAACCTATCACCTGAAACACCACTCTCACCTACACCCATCTCTATTATGCCCTTACCAAAAATCTAAACACCATCCACATCCACCACTGACCAACCAAACACCTCACACTCTGACCAAACAGCCATCATTCCATACTAATCACCTATTGGATCTCTAGTGTATGAACCTTTACTTTTAGAAGGACCAGTCATTAAAGGTCCCCTAATCATTGAAGAGATACCAGAAAAACCACAACAATAATAACCACCTCAACAACCATAACCATAACCCCAACCTAACCCCCAAGTAGAGTTGTTAGGAGATATAAGGAGGATAGGGAGAGCTAGATTTCCAGAACTAAGGACAAATGTTAAAATAGATGCAGAAATTACCAAATCTTTACTGTCTGAGGAAGTCTTGAGGGGAATTTCCAAGGCTATGGAGCCAGTACAAGGTTTTGTTGAAGCTATTGAGGAGATGAAGGCCCACTTCATATCTGTCCCTACTCAGTTCTCTCTTATCAAAGCAATCGTGTCCCACATATTGCCTTTGTTATCTATTGCAGGTAGTAAGGCTGACTATCTAAAGATGGAAGTTGAAGAACTCAAGAGAAAGATGGAGAAGATCTTTAAGAGTAACTGCAAGGTGCTGAATGATGAGAGGAATTTTAGAAACTCAATGATAGATAAATTCAATCCTCTCTTGGAATCCATGCAGGCAGTCCTATATGGCTATAGTATATTGAGCAAGGAGAATGGTGATAACTCAACTCACCTAGATGTAGTTGTGAATACTATTAATGCGTTGATAACAGTTGTTACTCAACACCAAGGTATACGTACTAACTATGGACTACAAAGGAAGAAATGCTGAAAGGAGTCAAGGAATCAGAGGGAGAAGTGCTTAAAGCCTTGAAGAGGCTAAATATCTAAAGTGCTCTAACTAGTGACATTGTTATGACAGATGCTGAGCAAGAACCTTCACTTTATCAGAAACTTGGTCATATTCGTGATCAAATCAAGAAATTTCACTCAAACATCATCATTGATGGTCAAGAAATTGATCAAATCCACGAAGAAGTCACTACTCATATAAGAAGCACTCCCATGCTAGACCACATACTCAGAGAAAACAATTAAGCAAAGGCTCTGGCAAGTCTCACCCAGATTTCCAAGGAAGGACTAAGTGCTCAGTACCAGGTCAATCTGTCTTAATCTTGCGCTTTAGTAGGCTTATTAGCCTTTCTCAGAGAACAAGAAGCTATATCGTAAGAAATCTATGAGTTGTTGGTGCAGAACTTTTCAACCAATATCTATGGTCAGCTCGAGACATTTGAAGAGTCTCTGAGCTCATTTGATCATCAAACCCAAGCCATTTTGTATGCAATGGCAATGGGGGAGAAAGATCGCGAGAAGCGTGAGCAAGAGGAAAGAGAACAAGATCAGAGGGTAGCTGAATTCTCATATAATTTGTCCAAGGATCTGGAGCACATTTAGAGAGAATATCATGAGACAAGGAAGAGGAAAGGCAAGGAAATTGCGCTACCCAAAGAAAAGAAATCAAGATGGGATCAGCAAGTCTATGAAGAAAGAAGAGCTAATCTTGGAGGACCACCTTTGCCAAAATAGAATAGGATAGAAATTTGTAATCTGTAGAGCTCATTGTAAAACTTCTTACAGATGAACTCATCATTGTCTATACTCAAGTCATATTTTAATGAAAGATTACTTATTCTGTTATAAGTTAAGATCTTTTTAACTTCTTATATTTTCTGCTGCATATATATGTGTTGATCTTTTTGCAAAAATATAAGAGAAGTGTTGAGGAAAGCTGAACTCAAAGAAGTCAAGGATTATGGGGGAGTTAGCATTCACTCTGATAAAATTGAAGATGCTGAACAAAAGTCATATCAAGTATAGTATAAGGTAACTCTAATCTAGATATCTTATTGATTTAATTCTCACTCAAATTAATTATCATTCATCAAAATGGGTGTGATTATTGAACCAAGCAAGGGTTTGACTGACTCA
The DNA here is from genome assembly GCA_947683365.1 of Euphorbia pulcherrima. Lineage (NCBI taxonomy): Eukaryota > Viridiplantae > Streptophyta > Magnoliopsida > Malpighiales > Euphorbiaceae > Euphorbia > Euphorbia pulcherrima. The sequence continues at coordinate 25,861,329 of CANTUS010000009.1, forward strand.
ATGGATGGACTCAGTAGTGCTTAGGTTTTGATCATAAAAATTAAGTTATGTTTGAGTTAATCAAAACAATAATGATGTTAAAATAAATAGTCTATGGTTGTTTGAGGAGTTAGTAAATTTGAGGGTAGAATTTTGAGTCTCCGCTGACCTAGCTATTTAGTTTAACTCTGAGTGTTTTGGGCTGAGTATCTACGTTAGTCATTGACTAAGTAATATTCACTTAGCACTTGATATTTAGATTTTGTTTCAATTGTGTGCTTTACGATACATGTTCTCGCTGAGTTACTTTAAGTATGTCAAAGCTGTTGACTTTACCATTTAAGATAAAAAAAAAAGGGATCTTTGCTTTTAGTGTTGCTTTTTGTAGGACATTAATGAGACAAAGACAAAAAGAATTAATACCTTGACAAGACTCAGATTAATGAAGAAAAAGACAAAGTCTTCCATATTCAAGCTACAAGAGGTCATTGGCCATTTTGGGCAATTCTGCAGATCAATAACCTAGTATCGCGTGCTCTGTAACATGTCAAAATACCAAAGGGAATGGGAAGAAGACACGTGCTAAGTCAGCTCGAGTTCTCTCTAACGGAATACTAGCATCAAACGATAAAGGATTCAAATTGAAGCTCGGATCTCAATCTAATGGATTGATTTTATATCTCACAATGGTGCAATTCTATCTCTTAATGGATTGATTTGAAGAAGCAACGGGTGAATAGATGAGCTGTCAATTTTAGAACATGCCAAAGCAAGTTCAACGACTACTTTCCCAATCCAACTATAAAAGGAGCAAGAAGGCAAGCATTAGAACTTGGTGACTACACCTGAATTTCTCAGAAGCTAAATCTCTATCAAATTACAAGCTTTATAGAAGTTCAACCAAGAAAGCAACTACTCAGCGAGAATCTACTTTAGAACAAGAGAGAATTAATAGATCATAAACTTGTAATATATGATTATCGTAATTGGATCAACGCTTTTATAAGTTGAATCTAGCTTTTAGTTAGACTCTAAGAGTTGCTGATAGAAGAAGATATTCTACTTAGTGGGTGTGCGATTGCAGTTTGGAGGGTACTTACAGTAATTGGGAAATTTGTGAAAGGCTTCTCCGCCTAGGGTAAAGGAGTTGAGATTAAATAATTAAAGCCGAAACACTGTCTCGGGACTGGATGTAAGCATAGGTTGCCGAACTAGTATAAAAATCTCTGTGTCCTTTACTTCGAAGCATTTTCAAGAATTTCACTCAGCCAGCTGACCTCACTCAGTGGAGCCATTAATTATCGCAAAAAAGTTTCTTAAGTTATTGGAGTGAGTCATTCACCCCACTCTGACTCAGTGAGTGTACACATAGGGACCAATAGGTTTCTTTAACAAGTTTTCATGGTTTATTTGATTTAAATCAATCTTGTATGCTCATCATAAATTTTGGTTTAAAGTTGGCTCTTCAAAACATAATGCTTTTTTATAACTAAATCTTGACAACTTCCGCAAGTGCGTTTGATAGTCGAGGGTTTTTGGTTTAACTCATTTAAAATCAATCCCATATTTAGAAAAAGAATTTAACTCATGCTCATCATGGTTATAACTAACTAATTGAATTTTCGAAAATCTATCTTTTATATCTATGATCAATTGCAACTTAGTTGAGAGTATCCTTAATTCAAAGAGCTTTTAAATTATATATTTTTACTTTTCGATTTTCAGCTTTAGTTTATTTTTATATTTTTACTTCAATCAATCCCAAACCCCCTTTTATTTGTTTATTTGTGTTTTATTGGTTGTTAAATTAAATAAGATTGATTACCTAGTCCATGTGGAGACAATCCCGCTTACCACTGCTACAAATTTATTTGTTCAAGAGTAAAAGGGTTTTTTATTTATTTTTGGCAATTTCGACGCTCGTCAAGCTTTGAAAAGTCAATGTCCACATCAGCAAAAGGTAGTTGATTGGGGCATTTTAGACAAGTTTAAAGGGATGAGGGGAATATTTGAAAGTTCAGTGGGGCGAGGGGCGATTAGGGCCAAATTCAAGGGTGTCTGGATGCATTAGGCCTTTTTGTAAGGTTAAAGTTTTTGTGCTCTACTGTAATTTCATTTTTGGCGATTTGAGTTCTTGTGTCGTTCTTTGCTTTATAAGAATTGTTAGCATTTTTCATTTAGGCTTGTTATTTCTTAACTCTCTTTGCTTAGTCTTTTTGAGCCATCGTAATAATTATACCTCTCCTCTTCACGCATAGACGTATCCTAATGTATGGTTTTAAATCCATACGGGGGGGACTACATAAAATCTGCTTGTATTCTTTGTTATTTCTGCATATTTACTTTTTTATAATATTTACAAGTATCTTCATTGAGATAATCTTTTTTGGGGCTTAGTCACAGTTAAGGTTTCTCACTCCTCCCAACAAGTGTATTTAGTAGGATTTGAACCTTGTTCTCCTCCAACTTACTCAGCCTGCTTTGCCAACTGAGCTACACCTTGTTAGTTCCGCAAATTTACTTTGAATGCATGTTATATTGATTCTGAAATTATAGGTTTAAATCTCTACATGATATTGTTACGACAAGCAGAAACCCCATGGACACCTCATATCCCCATACATGGTATGATATTGTCCACCTTGGGCCTAAACCCTCATGGTTTTGCTTTTGGGCTTTACCCCCAAAAGGCCTCATACTATTAGGGATATTTGTCCACACTTATAAACCATACAATCTCCATATTTGTTAGCAATGTGGAATATTTGTTTGCCCACATTCCTCCCCTCGAACAAAGATCCATCGAGCCTCCACTCGACCAATCAAACCATCCATCTACAACACATCTTTTTTTCCCGCTCTAATGCGATGGAGGATACACGCCTTACATAGAGCACAAGCGGTTTCATGGATATCCGGTAATTAAATTGGGCGTACCCACATTTGTTCGACTTTCTGAGGATCCATCCACACGGCTAACGTTGGAGCATGACTCTAATACCAATTGTTATGGCACGCGGAACATGGAAACCTGATATCCCCACACATGGTATGATATTATCCACTTTGTGCCTAAGCCCTCATGGTTTTGCTTTTGGCCTTTACCCCAAAAAGGCCTCATACTATTGGGGATATTTGTCCACACTTATAAACCATACAATCTCCATCTTTGTTAGCAATGTAGGATACAAGAACATATTTTGATATTGAACAAAAGATTTTGACTCTTAATATTAGTTACTTAGAACTGTTTGCTATTAGTTTTTATAACTTTTCGGAACAACAACTTATAAAAGCTTGAAAATGTAGTTTTCGAAAAAACTGTGGAAAAAACAATTCCAGACTGATCCTCAGTATATATAACAAAATTGAAAGAAAATCTATTAATGTATGTAAAAAGAAACAACTAGAAAAGCTATAAAGCCAAAACAAACACAAGAGAAAAACCAAAAAAGAGATGGGATAAAGCAGTCTACTAGCTAAACTTTTTTATTATTAAATACTGTACAATCCAAATAATTGATAAAGTTTTCTTTTTATTTATGGATGCATTAGTATTTTTACTACATTAATTAATATAGTTTTATTCTTAAAAAACTAAAAAAACTGATAAATAAAGTATTAAGAAATGGAGGGCATACCAAGTAGTATGATTTAATCTATCTCTAACAGAGTAATTTAAAGAAAAAATTGTGATAAAACAAACAAAAAGGTATTAATATGTGTCGCCCAATTTTACTTTGCGTCAGCTCCGTAAAAAGATAAATTTGCCCTTCAATACATTTCCAATTAATTTTAGATTTCATTTTTTCTCTAACCCTAATCTTAAACTAATTTAAATTTTAAAAATAATTTTTTTTGAAATTATAATTTTTCGGGACTACCTGGCTGAATTTTCCGACCGATCAACCCCAATATTTCTCGGCCGTTCACTGTGGACGCCTGCATTGAGGTGGCCGTCCACGTTGGACGGCCACCGTGAAATGGTGGGCGTCCATCTTGGATGCCCATCGCTTATAGTAGGCGTCCAAGGTGGATGCCTATAAATATTTAAGGCGTCCCAAATGGACGCCTGTTCAATTCAATTGAATAGGATTTAGGCGTCAATATTGGACGCTTTTCATCTTTATAGGTGTCCATTTTGGACGCCCATCTTGAGTAATGGGTGTCCCAGTTGGACGTCTGATGTTGGTGGTCGTCCACTGTAGACGGCCACCATTCAATGTAGGCGTCTCAGTAAGACGTCCACATGCATTTTCTGGAAAAAAATTCTTAAAAACCAAAAATTAGTTATCCGAATAAATGATTTATTACGTTCTGCGTCCATTGAGCTCGATTGAGTCGAAAAATAAAATTTGTAAAATGTTATTTAAAAAATTTTAAAATTTAAATGTTTAATATAATATTAATGTTGTTGGGGTTATTTAATGATTTTTTATCAGAAAAATAAAAGGAAAAAATTTAAGGGCGACTCAAAATAAAATACGACCATCGATAGCAATTCAAAACAAATAAGCACAATTATATAAAAAAAAGACATTGGAGTAAATTGGAGTGTACTATTATTTAAAGCCAAACGACCAGAGTCAAGACTGTGAATTGACTGCGAAAGAGAATTTGATATCCTCAATTAGATTGTGTTTAATCAAAACATTGGCAAAAACAACAACCACCATGTGCGAGCTGTTATTTTCGTTGACCAAAATACCCTCACTCTCTTCTTCCCAATCCCTTCTCTTGCTTCTTTTCACTCCTTTTTTTTTGCTTGCACAACAAGAAATTTCTACTTCTCCATTTTTTGTTATTTCTACCAAAAAAAATTCAAAATCTGTAAAATTTCTGGCTTTCACAGTAAAGGAAAATGGGTGCAGGCACCAGTAACTTTGTTATCAGATGGATCAACTTCCTCACCATGGTTTGCATTTCTTTCTATTTCATTTTTGCTGCTGATATTTTAACTTTTCAGGTTCATAAGTAGCAATTCCATAGATTCTGAGTTGTTTGCTGATCTTTTCATTTCTCTTTAAATGGGTTCATTTTCCTAAGAAAATCATGAACTAAAGTTCGTTCCTTTCTCCATTTTGGCTTCTAATTTAGGCACTATCTATTTTTGTTTTCTTTCATTTTGGTAACTTACTACTGGGTTTGCTGTACAAAACAATAGGCACATTGTTGTTTACTCCAACTCTATGTTATATATCAAACAATCACAATTCTCAGGTCTACTACCTTTGGTACTTTGCCAAAGTTAAGTTTCAAGTATTTGTGATGTGTTTTTCTTTCAACATTGTCTGTTTATGCTTACTTGCTGGTTTTTTTAGCTTTCAGCAATAGCCGTGATAATTTTTGGGGTATGGATGAGCACACATCATGACAATTGCAGAAAGTCTTTGACTCTCCCTGTGCTTGGCCTTGGGGCTTTCATTTTTGTAATGTAAGGTTGCTTTCTGTTATCAATAATTTCCCTCATTTTCTTCTTGTTGTTAAAGTAAAACCCTTTCCTTTTGTTATCCAGATCCATAATTGGTTTCTTGGGTGCATTGAAGAACAATTCTATACTGTTGTGGATTGTATCCTTGCTATTAAGACTGCAGTCAATGCTTCATTTTCTCTAATTGTTGACCCTTGACCTTGCCCTTACAGTATCTGATTCTTCTGTGCATAATTTTGGTTGCTATTCTCGTTTTCACAGTTTTAGCGTAAGTATTTTCGACATCTTTCTAGCACGGTTCACCTTTATATATGCTTGTTGTTGGTCAATAAATCAAAAACATTCACAGAATGGCTACACTTTTATGGTTCACTATTGGATTCTTCGATTTGATCATTTACGCGCTTTGTTTTCTACTTTGTAACAGGTTTATAGTAACAAATAATGGATCAGGTCACCAGGTCCAGGGCCTGAGGTAAGGAAACATAAATCAAGATGATAATCAGTTGAAAATAAAAAGAAAATTCGACTAATTAAGTCTGGAGTGGGCAGGTACAAGGAGTATCAACTTCAGGATTACAGCTTATGGTTTCTCAAACAGGTAACTGATTTCTCTTGTATAAACTCTACAGGATTAATGTTATTTTGATGTTAATCTTTGTGAATAAATCAGCTGAACGACACTCGAAATTGGAAGCGCTTGAAGAGTTGTCTTGTGAAGTCCGAGGACTGCAATAATCTCTCCAAAAAATACAAGGTTCGTCGTTAATTATGATTATCGATCGATTTCCAAATTCTTATGTGTCAACTCTGATGTTTCCACCTGTTTATTGCAGACACTTAAGGAGTACAAGTCAGCAAAACTGACTCCCATTGAAGCCGGTTGCTGCCTTCCACCATCTCAGTAACTACCAATTCTTCGTTACTTTCTCATATACATAAACTATTAAGTTTCTTATGCTCCTATATTTTGGATTCACAGGTGTGGCTATCCTGCTGGAAATGCTTCTTACTATGATCTGAGTTTCCACCCAATTAGCTCCAACAAAGACTGCAAACGTTACAGAAATTCTCGGACAATTAGATGTTACAATTGTGATTCCTGCAAGTAAGTTTAACTACTCTACAGTCTTTTTCATTTTTAGTACTGCCGATTTTTTCGCTGTTTAAAAATCCTTTGGGATTATGTTTATAGGGCTGGGGTCGCACAATACATGAAGACTGAATGGAGAGTAGTAGCTATCTTTAATGTGATTCTATTTGTCATATTGGTAAGTCAGTCCTTGTAAACCACAGTTAAATTCCTTACAGGTATCTCAGTTATGATGTGTTGTTTAAGCCATTTTTTCTTGTGTCCTGCTTTATGCCAGTCAATGATTTATTTCGTGGGATGCTGTGCAAGACGAAATGCTGCTGCGAGTTCCTCTAAAAGCTTGAAAAGAGGAGGTTTCTATCGATAAGCAAATTATGATTCGGGTGATTTAATGTAAAAAAATGATTCTTTTTGGGATACTGAAAGTATTATGCAATCTAAGCTCTTATTCCACGCTTTTATTATTATTTTCCACATTTTCTTGAAACATATTCAGGGCCAGTTTGGGATTGATCCTGTGCTGTAAAGCTTTATTTTCAAGCTTTCCTTATAACAACAGATTTTGGCATTTAGAAATCAATAAGAAACAGACCCTAGTTAATTAGTGACATTAAGAGTCAAAATCTTTTGCCCAATGCCAAATTATGTTGCTTTATGAAAGTTTGCCAACAGAGCTTTTCACGACAAAGAGCTGTGACAGCAATACCAAACATGCTCTCAGTAACTGAAACTAAGGAACTATGGATAGTCAAAAGGCAGAAACATCCATCTCAATAAAGTATTGGCCTGAAGGGCCATTATCAGGCAGCAAAGCCAACATAACTGCAGCTCTTGCGCCTTGTTTAGGTGTTAAGAATCCATTGTTGTTAGTCATGTCTGTCTTGACCTTTCCTGGATGGATGCAGTTCACTCGGAATCTGGAGAATTTACTTGCTATGAGTCGGGTATAAGCATTGATTGAAGCTTTTGATACTTTATAGGCAGATAAAATTAGAGGCCAGCCGTTTTCTTGCAACTTGTTCTCCCTGGAATCCCTCAAGAAACATTCAACAATTTCATCAAGTTTTTTAGTTGTTAGGCTTTCGGCATTTCCGAGCAGCAGTTTGGTCTTCTCGTTTTTTATAAACTGAAAACATAAAATGATATAAGGCTCCACATCTTGCTCAAAAATTTGTGTTCAAAACATAGCTATCACAGGCGCGCCTTAGGCTCCGGGCTCACCAGGCTCAAGCCTCATTGCCTAAGCGCCTATTAGGCTCCTCACATTAAAAAGGTGTGCACCTGGAAGGATGAGACTCTAGGTTTTTTTTATAGGAAATGTAATGATTTGAGTAAGTTTAGAGTTTAAGAAAGTAAAGAAATTAAAATAAAAATTTGGTAGAAAAATTACGTGAAAAATATTACTCATCAAAGCTTCTCTCCTAGATGATAAGTAAATGATAATAAAACGATAATAATGTTAAGTTTAATGATAAAATGATCACTCCATCTTAGGAAAAATCATCTTTTTAATTGATTTGAACACATTAGAAAAATATAAATTGGTGAAGCTTTTATTTGTTCATGGTTTTAACACTTGGGATAATTTATAAGTTTATTTAGTTGATGTGCCTTGACAACTATGGTTGAACATGAAATCGTAATCCGTTTTATTACCTTGAGTTGACCAAAGAAAGAAGATAGGTTGACTATTCTGGGTGAGTTGGAGAAGTGGAATAAGTGCTTCAGTTACAGCTTTGGCTCCGTAGTAGTTGGTTTTAAGACATTCTTCTGTCATCTCAAGTGTCTGCTCAACAATTCCATTTAGCAAGTCTGCATTTTCCTCTGTTAACTGCACAAGTGCATTATTCTAAGAACGTTTTGGACACCCCAAAACACACACACACAAAAAAAAAAACCGTTCTTACCGAACCGCCTCGAGCTTCCAAAGCTTTCCTGTCTATGATGGCTCCACTAACACCTGCATTATTTACCTGAAAACAATTGCATCACAATTAAGTTACTTCCAGTTTTAATTATTTGCCTCGATTCAAAATCGGATAGGTTATTAAATTGACCAGGATATCGAGTTTGCCATACTTAGCATCAATGAAAATTGCAAGTGATTGTATACTTAGTGGATCAGTGACATCAAGTTGATGAAAAACCACATTCCCTTTCGTGCTAACTCATGACATTTCAAATCCAATTCCTTTGTTAGCTCCAGTAACAACAGCAATCCTTTTGGTAGTGCCTTCCATTTCCTGATGTGCTTGGGAAATTGAAAATAATGGTTTTTGGGAGAATTGTAGTTACTTATGAAGATGGCAACAAGAAAGAAATCAACAAGATGGCAAAGACAAGACGATTGACAGAAATTAAAAAGATAATATATTAATTTGGACATGTATTTTAAATAACTGCATTGAAGATATGCATTATAATGTTACTTATTCATTATTGTCACGTACTTGTATGCATATACAATTGGTGCATTGCACTTGAACTAAGAGTATTCCTTCATGTGGTAAAAGAATAAGAAAAAAAGAAAGATTTCTTTATGTTGCATAAAAATCATGATAACAATTGGATTCAGACCAGTAAAATATCGTAAACTTTCATTTACACTAACAAAATGAAGTGGAAAATTGTACAATTAACCATATTCTGTGGATATATACGTGCACAATCTATATATTTCTTACTGTGTTAAGAAGGGTATTTTTATTTTAAATCCCCATTACCTTTTATTCATTTATGTGTAAGCCCCATCACTATGCACAGGGGAACAGTTGGGTGAATTAGGATATAGAGCCCCATCTCAATGCTGGTAGTAGGACTTGAACAACTATTACTCATCGGTTATCATCTGAGCTACTAAGATATAACATACTAACATCTTATCATAGATGTTTACATTGATGAAGCAAATGACTATTCCATACAACAATATACATTTCCAAAAATATGGATCATGTAATGTAAGTAAGAAATATGGCCAGTTGAATGGATCATGTAATGTAAGTAAGAAATATGGCCAGTTGAATGGTTTCTATAGCTGGCTTACTAAGACAGTTTTAGCTCTTAATCCAGTTCTATAAATACATCTTCACCAATGTCAGAAATCACACGCATAACCTTTAAACCCATCTTACAATGAGATTGTTGGTTGATAACTAGATGAATATTCGAGGCACGTGTCTGGCACAAGCTTGACGCGACCTCGACTGATTCCTCCTAATAACTGGATGGATATTCGAGACACGTGTACCACCTGCATTTGACGCCGCCTCGATCCATTCCTCGCACCTCAACACCTATGCCGTCTCGAGAGCGAGACGACGTACGATGGGCTACCTAGCTAGCCCGGTACCATCAAGGGAGATAATTGAATATACATTCGAGACGCGTGTAACACATTTGACACCGCCTTGATAAACAGCCTCCTTGTCGCATCTCGACCACTCGCGTAACCGTCTCGTCGTCTCGAGAGCGAGACAACATGCTCGCAATTGCGCCTCTAGCTCGGTGCTCACACAACTTGTTCACCAAGTCAATGCTCATATCCCATGTTTCCCAGAAATAGTGGAACGTTCTTCCTTAAAAATAGGAGTGTAACAACTAAGGGATCTTTGACCACTTCTCCCTACAAAATCGGGATCATGATCACACTTTCAAACAACCAAACTGCCTAACATACATGCAGTCATACTCTTGGTGCCTATATATATAAGAGAAAAGGCAACAAAAAGGGGTAATCTCTAACTCTGTCTCTTGCCTAAATTCTACTATTTTTTACACACGAATACTGACTTAAGCATCGGAGCTCCCATAGGGGAACAAGCCCCGATCCTTTTCTTGTGATTCATTGTTTTGCAGGTCATTCATAGCTGGATTCAAGCAAAATCATACTCGAAGTTCAACACGTGAGAATCACTTTCTTACCCAGAATTATTAATGGTGCGGTGAGCGTGGAACAAATTTACTCGTTCAGGCGAGAACTTTGGTCCAGAACACAAACTTTCAACAGACAGACTAGAGTTCTTCATTCGGCAATGGAGGGATTATTGCATAATTGAATCATATCATTCACCCAAATTGCAACAAAAGGGATGATTGCTAATACGAGATAAGTTTGCCTATTATTGTTTTTTCCAAATTTATTCCTTCACCAGATAACAAAAGCTCGCTACTTCTGAGCTAATTATTTTCATCATATCATGGTGCTATTATATCTTGACTAATAATTTGGATTGACATTTAAATTATTTCTAAGCTAATTATTAGTGTGATCTTGCATTTGATTGTACTCAATGTGATTGTCCACTAATCAATTTTGATTTGGCCAAATCACGCAAATTCGCACAATTTTCTAACTCGGTTAGGCCGTAGAAAATGGACGGCTTCAATCCCAAAAGCACAGTAAGCGTGTTCAAGTATAGGCCTTCAAAGATTATTGTAATTTCATTCTTATTTTTGAAAATTTTGTTTGGCTTAGTAGTTGAAGCATATATCTGTTGATTTGAGTTTATTGGTCGACAAAAATATAATCGAGCCGAAATATCAATATTTAACCCTTCATTAACTATCTCTGCAAACATGTGTAGCAAAACGACAGATGGCAATTAACAGGTGTTCTGCTAATGCTCTATTACATGGCTTGTTGTGGCCCTTTCCCTCATATGATATTTTGCAAACCATATAGCATGCTTATACGACTAACCACTTTTCAAAACTATTTGGGTGTTATCCTCTTTCTTGAGCTTGATAAGATTTCAGGTCTTATGGTGCACTACAAGGAAAGAAAGCATGCCTAAATCTATCAATTCGATGAAACACCAAATTAATCATGATTCAGGAGCAGATACTACCGGAGTCGCACACAAATCTTGACCAGAACATGATTCTTCGGCAAAAATAATTAACCCAAATAAGTGGTGTATCTTCGCACCAATATTCATATATAAATCGGCAATATGTCATCCTAAGTCACTGGTGTGTGCATGCCATGATTTATCTTTTAAAGCTTTGTGAGTACTTTATTATCTTTATTAGTTTATAAGTGGCCATTACCTGCTCTTCATTCGGCAAGACAACGGACAAGCACAATAAGCAAAGATAAGTGGAAATCCGTTTTCAACCATGATTATCTCACGCATTGCACATGCTAGAAATCTTGATTTTATAATACCAGCATATGTAATTGACTATCGAAAAGTGCTATTTATAAATTGTGATAAGAGGTGACTCTTTGTTACTTGATTAATTGATTTCGATTTGGTTTACATGGATACTTGTGTTCATGTAGATATTTCATTGCTAGATTGCAGAAAGTTAACAAACAAACTTATCTATTTGAGTTATTCAAATGGAATTATTTGCATAATGATTGGCTTACATGACATACCTTTTTTAAGACCGCCTTCGAGGCCGGCACAGTATATAACCTCAAGGCATGAAGTAAGACCTTGACAAAATTCTAATTAGACCGCCTTCGAAGCTAAGGCACATATATAAGACCGAGGCGTGGCATAAAACCTTCGGCTCATCTAAAGTCCTTACCAAGCTAAGGCACGTATATAAGACGAGGCGTGACATAAGACCTCCGGTTCATCTAAACGTTCTCACCAAGCTAAGACTGAGGCACGATATAAGACCTCAATTATTTAAACGCATTTAATAATGAGGCATCTACATAAGACCTTACTCACAAGCAACGAGGTGTCTACATAAAACCTCAATTATTAAAATGTAAGGTCAAGGCATGAAGTAAACCTTGGATCTATTACAGTCTTGCCCCCAAGCAGCGAAATTGAGCCCCGGCCGGCTACCACTATCCTATTAAATGCAGACGCAATTCCTAAGCTAACGAGAGTTAGACGAAATTAATCAAAGGCATATTAAGCAGCAAAGGCTCTACACTTAGATAAAATCTAAGTAATATTAGAACCCCCGAGGCGGGACAAAAGCATCACAAATATGCATCGAAATAAAGGGCATACATCAAGCAAAAATAGTAGCAAATTGTATGTACACAAAAAGCGCCAAACCAGCCTGCACGAGTTTCACGACGTGCGCCTTGCCAGCCTGAGGGTCTTCGTTTGCTATAGAAGGATCCAACTGATTGGCAGATGGGCTCGGAGGAAGTTCTGCAGAAGTTGGGTAGGTGACATTGCTCACCATTTCTTCACTCAACTCAAAATCCAGGAAGTGAAAACTATGATTAAAATTCAAAACCATATTTGGCTCATAATGATGAACACAAAAGCTTCAATCGTCTAATTTCGAAGTGGATCATGATCCACAAAGAAAATTAATCTGTACCTAATGATATTTTATCTAAAGAAATAAAAAACCAAGGCACTGTTATTTGTCTCCTCTGTTTTTTTTTTGAAAACCTATTTGTCTCCTCTGTTTATCTAGTGATATTTATCTTAAAGATCAAAAGGTAATTGCCAATTTGAATATGGACAGAAGATTGGAAAAGATGCAACAATGAAGACCAGAGAAATCAATTTATAGCAGAAAAGACCAGCAATTTATTAGCGGTGCCGAAATTATAATTTATGGACGGAGGCGCGGCGGTAGTAGGAGCTGATTGTGGCGACCACAACATGGTGGCAGTTGGCAGTTGGCAGTTGGTTGTTGGTTGTGGCACGACAGTGAAGACAGGTGACTGCCAGCAATGGGTGGTGGAGGTAAGATAGTGTGATCGATGTTGAGAGATGTTAATAGGGAATGGATTTCATTCCCTGCCTAATTGGGGGTGATGAGATAGAGGACTTTTGGGAAATGTAATAAAGGATTCTGGGAAATGAAAATCTAAAAAAAATGCAAACAAACACCAATAAAGGGAATAATAATTTTTCATTCCCTTACCCTTTCCTGATTACCTCAAAACAAACGCCTCCTTATAGAACAAACCAAGGAATATCTAGGAGTCTATTATATCAATCATAGTGTATTAAACTGTTGAGATTCGAGATTAGTGGAGTCAAAGTGCCTCAGAAAAACGTAAATCAGCAGGACCTGGTCCCAAAATCCCCTTCTGTTCACTTATCTTTCCCAGCCCAAGTGGCGGTGGAGGTGGTGGTGCCGCCTCTGTTACAGCCTTTTCCTCTTCTCTCCATACATTTGCCTGCCATTCTCTCTGCACCAAACCCCAAACAAAAATTCAAAATTACTTAAACCATCTAATCACATAATCACTTGCTTTTCACTGTTAACAATCTTCAATTTAAGACTTAATGCTTGCCTCTTCATTGCTGTAAACATCTTCTTGCAGTTGCAATAGTGGGGTTGCTATTGGTGGAACTATGTCCGGATCAGGTTTTTGAAATATAAATGTCGTGTATAATCCTGAAAAAACCGGAATTGCCGGAATTAGTAACTATATTAAGACGTTAATCTAAAGACAAAGAGGATAAGAAATTCCACCTAATACATCGAATGATCGAGGAAGAAGTCTCCCTCTCTGATCAACTAGGTTTGGACCAGAATTCATCAGCATCCCCGCAATATGCATTCTTTGAGAATATACAGACGCTAGAGGTCAGAACAGCTCGGAGGGGTAAAACTATAACTTAAATATGTGATACTCTTGAAAAGAGAAACTTATGGCTAACATTTTCGAGTTTTCTAACAGTCCAATTGAGCAATTGAATACCTGTTGTCGTCGTAGAATTCTGTCAAGTTCTGAATTTCCATGTACCCTAGACCAGCCTCCCTTGCCAACCTATAATACAAGGTCACCTCAACCTATAAAATTCTATGGGCCTAATACATCACCAGCCCCCTGAAGTTGTCCCTAATTGCCCCTCGCGCCCTTTAACTTTCAAAAGTTCCTCTCGCCCCCCTAAACTTGTCTAAATTGCACCTCATGACCCAATTCTGCTGATGTGACAGGTGAGTTGGCAATGCTTGAAAATAATAAACTCACCTGCCAAGACAGCAGAAAAGGGGTCATGAGGTGCAATTTGAACAAGTTCAGGGAGGCAGGAGGAACTTTAGACAAGTTCAAGGGGGCGAGAAGAACTTTTGAAAGTTCAGGGGGTGAGGGGCAATTAGGAACAAGTTCAGGGGTTCCCGATGCATTAGGCCAAATTCTATGCAGCAAACGAGGAACATAAATTGAAAGTAACGTGGACAACAACCTGATTAAGCTAGGAAAATGGACCAAACAATGAGTTTCAGCTGAAAGGTCATGAGCAAACTTTAACTGGTATTTCTTTCCGAATAAGGGAAATCTGAACTAAACAGGATAATATAAGGCATTCAGAATCAAATCAAAGAGAAAATAAGCATGTATGACAAATAAATGAAATATTATTTTACTTTTCCTCCTCGACTTCAAAGGTGATCATGTAGCTATCTGACCGAATACAATTAGGAACTATGTTTGGCTTCATGCTGCCACTTCGATTGTGATACGCTTCCACATTCTTCTGATATTTTGCCCTAGAGTGATAGTTTTAGTTTCTTTTACATGTCATGGGATAGTTTTAGTTTCTTTTACATGTCATGGGAGTATTATATATCAAAAAGTTGAAACTAGAACTCAACTAAAAAATGTTCAGGCACAAAAATGGAATGGCTTTAAAATCTAGATGTCATATATAATCACAAAATGGGAAGCCTTTCATTCGTATACCATAAAACATAAACAAATTGGCAGAAAACATACGGATGGCCCAACAAATTTTCCATCAAAAGGAGAAATCAATATTGAAAATATCAAAGATCTAGCCAGATAACAGATAGATAGGATACTGTAATAATGAATATTGAAGGAAATAGAAAGGAGAAAAAGATCGACTAAATTACCAGAAGTTTCCTAAGACGTATCAGCACCATGAACCTTCTAAAATTTCAATTTAAATTTTTCACTCGTATTTCGGGCCTAAAGGATGAAGGTGTACTAGTTGTCAAAGGATTTTTGCATAAACGAGTAAGATAGTGGTTGTCTGGTAGACATGCATTAACAAGTAATGTTAATATTAGTGTTCTATGTTCTTACACAAACAAAATGAACACTATTTTGTTATGATTCAATGCAACATTTTCCTTCAGATAATATACATTTAAGTTATTCAGCAACATATGCAAATTGTAGTTGGAGAGAAAGCATGCTGAGGCCCCTAATCTTCTTGTTTTTATGCATTTGTTCCCAAGTTATCAATTTGATCCATTGAACTCTCAATCAATTATAATCCCATTGCTAATAGTTAGTAGGATGAACATAATGTTGAGAAAAAAGCGTGAGATCTGTTATCCCTCCCTTACAAAACCCTCATTCAGAACTGTAAAGCGTAAACAATGCCATGTAAAACCAGAAGAATAGGCCACAAAATTTTAACCAAGTATGATTCTCTAAACTCATTTTCCTGCTAGCCCATGTGTGTGAAGGTTGGGTGTCAAATTAAAAGATCAAAAGAATCACAGGCCTAAGCCGCCTTTCCCTTCCATGCTATTTAGAATATAATCTAAACATCCTTCAGATAAGATTGACAAAAAATGTGAAATTGCTTTCAGGTACAGTTGAATGCTGACGAAAATTACAACTTCCAACGTAACTTTAATACAAAAATCATACCATATGGTAGATGAGTCTGGAGTAATACCGAAAAAATAGCCACCCGGTTTCAGCAATGATGACACATTATGCAGAAGTTTCCTTGCACTTTCCTCAGTTTCAAAGCATAGCTAAAAATAAAAATAAAACTACTTCAACATCCTAAACAAAGTAAATGTGCAAACTCATCATGTTTCCTGAAATTTACAGATAGTAGTATTCTACCTGCAAATTCTGCAAGCAGCAAACCAAATCAGCCTGATTGGCCTTCTGCAGCTGCATTTGGAAACTTTCCTGAAAATTCAACACATAAACAAGTAAAAAAAAATGCTGTGCAATCGCAACCATAGTTGTCAAATCGGGATTCGAATCGTTGAAATCCATATTTTGCTAATCGGGAAATGCGAATCGAATCGAATCGTAAGATTCGGTTCATGTTCATAAAATTATAAAAACAGAACATTTAAAATGATTAACTTAAAAGATGTTATTTAATTTTAGTCAGACATGCAAGTTTAATGTTAAAAGAATTATGTCACGAGATAAGTACTTATAATTCAAACCTATTGCACATATAATCCTAATAAAAGTTTTAGTCCATATAGTAATATATTCTTAATTCAGCTTCGATTGTTAAATCATCTAGAGTTACTGTTGAACATGAATTATTATTTAAGGTAAATTTTTTTTCAATTAGCATCTAAAGAGAGTTAATCTCCACTTTTTCTAGAATTAGAGACTAATTTTAAAGCAAAACATAGATGTGACACTACGTAGCACGGAAACGGGAATGGACACGGAAGTGGAAACCGGGAAACGCCATTTCTAAAAAGTATAGGTTCGGAAACTGTGGATTATGATGGACTAAAGCAAAATGATTCATTAAACTGTCTGAGCTTCTTTTTATTGTGATGTCACGGATAGCTGTTTGCAACTCCACCTCAGGGTCAATTGGAAACAACCTCTCTGTAATTACAGGTGTAAGGTTGCGTACACCCGACCCCCCGTTTGTGCGGGAGCCATTGGGGTAATGTTGTTGTTGTATAAAATAATCAGATACTAAAATACTCTACGCTTAAAATATATTTAGGGCCAGTTTGGCTGTGAGTTTTTGCAGCTTGCAGCTTTTTTCAGCAGCTTTTTTCAGTAGCTTTTATGAAAAGCTCCATTTTCAAGCTTTTTCTGAAAGCTGCAGATTTGATTTTGGAAAAAATAAATCAGGCAGTTCCTCATTAATTAGTATGAAAAATCAAAATGTGTTGTTCAAATCCAAAATATGCAGTACTATTATAGTTTATGAGAACAACTTATTTTGAAAGCAGCTCAAACAGCAATGCCAAATTGGCCCTTATTAGTTATAAAACAATTTTACCCCAAATAATTATATATAGACACCTATCAAATCACATTCATCGCATTAAGGTCGCCTAGCATTTGAAAAATTCTAATTCGGAAATAATATATATATTTAGAGACTTACACAATACATGCATAGGAAGTTTAGCTTTAGAATGAACCAAAATTGAGTTATAAGGTTGAACAAATTTCTAGGAAACGGTTTCCGGAATATGAAGAAACGAGTTTCCAACTTTCTTTAATTGCGGAAACTGTCCCGGAAACGTCTCGTAGGGGTTTCCGAGAGTTTCCTTTCTGAAACGTTTCGGAAACGCCGAAACGGCATGTCACCGTAGTTTCCGTGCTTCATATTGTGACACATTTCAGTGCACAACGGCTCCAACGTCGACGGGAGACCCTTGTCGACTAATTGGATTCGGCGACTAATTGGTGGGACAATCTACTTTCGCTACCTTGAGTTGACTCTTTAATTTCATCATCTTCAAAATAATATGCTTCTACGGTTCTACCATGCTTTAATTCAGTAAAGATCATGAATCGGTAGAATCGTAAGATTCGGTAGATTGGATACTGAATAGGTATTGAATCATAAGATTCAAGATGAATTTAGATTCACCTCAAAGATTCGAATCGATTTGGGGTTGAATCGAATTGAATTGTAAGATTCGTACCGAGAATCGTAAGATTTTGTTAACTATGATCGCAACTTACAGACATATTTATTGAAACGAAAATGAAGGGGCATAACCTTACTTGAACATGAAATGACCAACAAAAACTTCAAAACTTGAGAACATGAAATGAATACTAATAAAGATAGAAAGAAACATACTGTGCAAGGATCAGCCTCAAAGAATTCAGCAGTACAATTTTTCCGCTGACTTTCCCATGCTTCTCTCATCTCACTTATATTAGAAGAAGTGGCATCTGCACATATAGCATATAAAATAATCTGCAATTTCAATCAAGGTACAAAATACTTGTGAAGTTACAAAACACAAAAGGACGAAAAATGTAATACCAATTCCAATGTAATGGCCAATTTGAGCAGTATCCCATTTCTCCGCACCAACTCCTCCACAATACAAATCGCACACCTTGGACAGCACCAAAACCAAACCCAACTTATATGACACACACAAAACAAATGCATGACATGACACTTCTAAGTGCCAAAGAGATGGATAATGGCGCATACCGTGGCATATGGGTGTACGAAAATCTTTATTAGGGCCATTTTGGCGAACTCAAAGAGACGATGATGAATCGACTCATTCCTAGGAATAGAAAATGTACTGCTCATAGACATTGTAGGTTGAATCCAACTTCAAATTCCTGGATGCTGGAGACTGGAAGCAACAAAAAGCACTACAACATTAAATTAAACATAAAGAAGGATAGAAAATTAAAGGAGAGGAAAAAAAATTTTAATACATTATAAAAAATTTATTATTTATCTTATTTATTTGGCATGAAAGTAGATGAGAAGAATTCATGGAAATAGGCTACATCATGTATAAATACATGTGATCTAAGGTCTAGAATATTATAAACATTCGGGTTCTCTAATAAATAGAACCATTTTAACAATTTTAATGATAAAGAGCAGCATTTAGGCACTACATACAGTAATTTACCCTTGACATTGTCATTGATTATAGCTAGGTTCTATCTTCATCAATGATCTTGGACAGAAAAACAAATAATTACTTAATTAGAATGCACGAAGAACTAAAACAGAGAAGAATTGACACTACGTAGCTTGAATCAAAGCTTGAAAAGCCCATAATCCCTAAAATTAGTAAGAATAACCCATACCCAACTTATTCATACGTTGGTTAAGCAACAAATAAACCAATGCATCTACAAACAAAATTGAGCCTCTTAGAACATGAATATATATAGACCCCTCAATTTCAAAAACCTACTCCATATTAAACATCTAGCATTATCGAGCCCCACTAAACACTAGGTAATGTAAGCGGATAAGAAAAATGGAATTAAGAGGAATAGACTCACTTATCTAAACCTAGCTAATCTGGAATACCATCACCTAGCTTAACGTAGCTTTCTGAACTGTTATTGAAGTCCTAGCATCTTCTTAATTTGAATCTGAAAAAGAAATCGGTAAAAGTTGAAAGAGCTTATAATCGTTACAGACAAAATAAGAATAAGAAAGAACTTGAGAAGCTGTACCTTCCGTAATCTTAAATCCTATCACTATAGACGGAGTTAAGCTCCCTTCGCGACCATTTCACCTGATTGTTGAATCAGGTTCACATACAAAATGGAAATGGCATAGAATTCAACAGCCATAGTGAAAATCTTAACCAGAAACCATCACGGATTTTAGACAGACTGTAATTAAATGGAAAATCATGAAAACTACCTTCAACCATGTCGAAATTCCAGTCTTCACCCTCCAGCGGTTCCCAGAATTCCTCAGTCAGGTCATTAGAGTCCTATACTGATTTATTTTCGAATTGACGGGCTGAAATGGCCGTGTTTTTACAAAATAATGGCCTTGAAGGTTAGGCCTTGCTTTTGGGCCTATAAAGCCCGGCCAATTAACAGGTGATGATAGTGAGAGTGCTATATAATAAGTCTCTAGGTTCAATCGAAGAAAGGGGAGCTCATTTTTCATTTTCTAATTTATGAGATGTATCCCGCCGATTAGGGTTTGTTCCTTGCACTTGGTCAGAAAAAGAAAGAGCTACATGTACCAAGGGGAGGCATAGAAATCAGTTGCCTTGATCTTGTTGCCAAAGCGGCTGTAGCTATATCAATCAATCGAACGGAAGTTTACTGGCCGGTTGTTGTATCAGATCCATTTAATTTTGGATCTGCCGTCGACATATCTGCTTACCGAGCTTCCTACATTCTTTTTTTTGCTTTGTTAATGAGAAGAGCGAGAAGAGTGAAATGGAATAGAGATTTAGCCATTTTAAAAGACTCTTCTCTTATATGAACTCGAATCGAGGGTCACCCTCCAGGCATTCTGCTTTCTCTTTGGTAGTCTGCGTCTATTGGTGACTATATCATATTATATTATTGCTGCCATTCAATTTTTCTATAGTTATCCGATTTGTCATGGCCAGGGATGAATTCTTGGTAGAGTACTCATAACTAATTGAACTTTTTTTACACTAAAATAGAAATGAATTGAATTCATTTCCTCCTATCCACCAGCGTTAATGTACGTAATAAAACTAACTCTTCAAGCAATTTTATTATGATTTGCAAAGATACTAATCATGTTTTGCATCTGTCCTGTGCTCTATTTGCAATGATTACTCAGTTTTCTGGCAATGTCTAAATATTCAAGAATAGTATTGTCATTTTGATTACAACTCCTATCTCTTATCCTTTTATATTAATAAATATACAAGCTTTGTTCTAAGAATGGCATGGTATGCCTAAGAATTGATGTCCCTCAACCTTAGAACAAATTTTGGGATTTGTTACTATACTTGAAATATGAAACTTTGGGATTGAATTGGATGTGGATACCCTTACTGCAATCAAAGGTGTGTTGTAGGATGAATATGTATGAACCCTTGGATCTTGTATAACAAACATGCCTAATTATTAATGTATGGATGCACATGCCCTTTATATAGAATCTCCTGTGACTTAATATACAGGATGTGTACATGTATGAATACCTTCATATTAAGGTGCATGCAATAAATTAAATATATACAAAATATTTGAAAGAAGACATTGAAGAAGAGTTTATTTTATACAAGTGAAACTCGGAAAAAAGATTTAAACTACTTGTTTTTTCTTGCAATTTGTAAATTCAGCGTCAAAGGTGGTATGATATGAACAAATTTCCAACATATATTTATATAGGTATTTAAATAGTTTTATTTATTAATTGTATTCAAGTTAATTTATGTTCAAAAAATTAAATATTGATATATATTTGTTGAATGGATTAAGTTAGACTTTAAAATGAATCTCCTTAGTTTAGCTCAATATGATCTGAGGCAGCATATTATTGAAACAGTCTTTTTTTTCATGAATCATGAGTAGGAACCTTTTAATACTGGAGATCGAACTTGTCTTCTACAATACAAGGTATAATTGAGGAAGGAACCTCGTAGGATTACAGGAGTGAGACCCTCATCTAGCCTTAGTATGGACAAAATGAACCTCTCATCAAGCTAGCCAGCTCCATAATATCTCTAACTACTAAAAGCTTAGAGCATTTTAGTAGATAGTGGATTCTATGGTTACGTGGCATGTGAAATAGAAGTTTTTATTGATGATATGTCAATTATTTTAAAAATAGACAGTGTCTATAAAAAAAGAGCTGCACTCAATTGTCTATTTTATTTAGAATTGTGTAATTAAATAATACTCCCTCCAATTTTTTTACTTGTTTTTTTAACACATTTTACGCTTTTTAAGGAATCAATTAATTAAGGCAGAAAAATACTATTATACCCTCTAATTAATGTTTAGTTTTCCACTCCATTGTAATTAATGATAATGGAATAAATGAGGGTATAATTGGAAAATTAATCTAAAAAGTGCCTAGATATTTGAGAATAATGACAAGTAAAAAAATATTTGAAAAAGTGGCTAGAATGCCTATTTTAAAAAGATGGATGAAGTATAAAATATTTAAATACAAGCTTATTTCAATGTTAAAGATTAAAATATTAATTAATTTGATGAGTCAGTAGTCCATTTAATTGTCTACATGTATACGATCAAATAGATAATAGCCAATATTTATTGTGTCACATTATATAAAAGAAAATAGGCAAGCTTGTGTAGCAGTATTTTTTTGATCAATTGTCTATTCTTGTTTATGTAAAAAGACTATTGTTAAAATGGATTATCTACTAAATATTGTCTTAGTTTCTCCATTGCAGAATGCAATATCTGTCAAGGCAAGCCTGATGAACGGAATTCCTCTAAGAATGTTAACTCTGCATATAGGGAATCTCCAATTGGATGATAACCAGCCATTAACATCTCACCTCTTACATGTTGGAGAATCAAGCCTGTAGTACAATTTGACGGACTGGAACAGTGCCTTCAAGTTTATTGACTTTTATGCTAAATCTCGGCTGCTTCATACTTTCCTTATATCAGGACAGTTTTTAACAGTGCAATTTTGGTGAGCTGTCATTGAACAAGTCTAGAGTTGAATATTAAGTAGTTCAGTCGTCAATGTGCATAAAATTGTTGATCTGTTTCGGTAGAATTCGTGCTTTTAAAAGCTTTTGCAGTTGTGCTATAATAGTTGGATGTAACCAATTTTAAGTAAGACGATCACATGCCCTACTCCATTTTGAGATTAGTTAGACGACGTTCACATGGTCCATTCCAATTGAAGTCTTCCTGCACTGAGACGATCTTTAACAAGTTTGGCAAAAATAAGGGGCTTTTACACCAAGTTCCTCACTCTATAAAATAATTTGGGCAAAATGTCACGAAACTAATTACATGGCATACGTCCCCCTCAACATGTGCATGTTTTGTTTAATTTTCGATTCGGTCCTTTCAGAATACGGGAAAGAACCTTCATTTTGAATTTGTGCAGATAAAACTTGTGGATGTTTTCGAATGAAACTAATAAGGTTGGAAGACTTACTTTACAAACAGAAAACATTCACTGCTAGAAAATTGCTGCATGTTGTCACTGATTACAAGGCTTCCAACTAGATAGAAATTTAGCTGACTAGGAATTTACCTTTCGAGGCCTTCCCCGACTCTTCTTTACAACCGGTGGTGGTGGTTCAGACCTGATGCTATCGAAACTAGGGAAGCTCAAACTCCCAGAAAAAAGGAAGGACTGTTTGTTCATTGACATTGGCGGTTGAGAAGAAAATATATCAGCTTGAAACAAGTTTGGCAAGCGAAAATCAGGAAGTTTCTGGAAGTTCCCATCCATCTGGATTTGAGAGGGTTTGACTTGCTGCTCCCAGCAACTTGTAACTGGTGTTGAAGCTGCAAGAGTCTTGAATGCTGAACCAAAACACGGCCTTGACCAATAATCAAACGAAACAAAAGACTGCTGCTCTGGCTTGTCACTCACTCGCTCAACTTGCAAATGGGATTGTTCTGTTTCACTAGATACCCTTGCTGAATGTTTAGAAGCATGACCGTTGATGTTTGAACTGGCAATTGACTCTGGTTGAAACTCCAAAGCTTCGTGAGGCAGGCTAAGCTTTTTAGGGGTGTTTGACTTTTTTGAGTTGATTGGAGCTTTTCCTCCAATTGTTTTTGTAGTCAAGTTCCTGTCACCAATGATATCAGCTGCAGGAGTGGAAATAGGCTCATCATCAGAAGCAAATTCGCCGGTAAGAGTCTTGAATGCAAATTCAAGGCACGGGTCAGACAACAACTCTCCTAGTGGTGGAATGAACTCCATTTCTGATTTCTTATCATGGCTTTTGCTATCTTCAACCTTTTGCAATTCGTCCTTGGAACCAACAAATGGTCGATTATTGTTTGGTAGAACTCCATCTCTATGTAATGGACTTGGAGTCCCCAATCCAATTTCAGCCTGAATCAGATTAGAAGAAGTATAATCTATCAATCAATTATAATGTGTTGCTTCAAATCTTTAGCAATTTCATTTTTTAGGGTCTGAAAGAAACCTATGAAAAAGAACATGCACTAATTACAAGGAAAGAATCTTTGGTAAAAAGCATGATTGGTTCAGGAAATTAACAGATTATAAGTTTCTAAAAAGTCATTGCAGGACAAAAGTTAAAAAGAGACGTGATTACTCGTCATAATCATATAGTAACATGCAATATATGTATTCCATTAGCTCTCCCCACGAATCATATAACTTAAATAAATGAAATTCAAGAGAAGGTTTTAATTGATTATTTCTTTTCACAAATTATTTACTGCAAATTAAATATGAAAAAAAAGTAAAAGGAAAGTTACCGCAACTAACTAACCTTCCGGTTTTCCGCTTCAAACTGTCTTTGGAGAAGATCATGATCCTGTTCTCTCTTCAATTTAGCTCTTTTGTTTTGGAACCAAACTTGAACCTGTCTTGGATGAAGACCAAGAGCTCTAGCCAGCTCTATTCTTCTCTCAGGTTTAGGATGACTACCCAATTTAAAGTTCCTCTCAAGTATCTCGAGTTGTTCCACATTAAACGTTATCCTCTTCACACGAGCTTGTGATGGATCATAAGATAAATCTTCCTCATCAATTCCCGAAAACGACATTGACGTTTTCCCTAAAATTGATGCCACCCCTACAGCCTCAGCCTCCAGACCATCAGGAACAGACACTGAATTGGCTCTCATCTCAGGTTCAATACATGCAAGTTGTTGTGATGATTTACGAGGCAGATTAGACTCTTTCTTTTTCCTAGATGCTCTCGAGTTTTTCTCATTTCCTACTTGGCTTCTATGCTTTTTCTCGCGTTTCTTCTCTTGCTTCTTATTAGCTTCAGGAGTTAAAACAGGTAGATTATCAGCCTTCATTATTTTGACTTGACTGTCCTCAGAAGCTTCTATTGTCATTGTAGGTAAGGCTGAATCACATACTTGGCTATCGTTAGATGAATCTACAAGCAATTGATTATTAGTACCTGAAGAAGTGAGCAGAAGCTCTTTTCTTGGTTCAGACTGAGTCGAAATAGTACTATCCAAGTCCACAGCTTGAGCGGTTTCATCGTCAGGTTGGACACCAGCTAGTCGTTTTGAACGACGAGGGAAGTCAAGTGATTTCCGGTGTTTTGATTTGGTCAAACTATTATGAACTGGGTACCTATCTTCATCAGAACTTCCATCACCTGCAATAGTTCCTCCATATATTAGAACAACGGGTTTTAAGTATGAGTTTTACTGTTGCTCAAGAATCAGATTATCATTTGATCTAATTAGTTACATCGATCCACTTTCTCACCTCCAATAAGCTGGTGCTTCGTCACAGGGTGCTCAAGTTTCTGTCTTTTAGTAGCAGATGATGGCTATTATGAACAAGGCAAAAAGGGCAAGCTGCACGAAATTAACTTCAAAATATCCACACAAAAATATAGAAAACCTAAATAAAATAGAATATTGACCAGGTTTAACATGTCAGTTCTTGAGGTAAAAGAAACACTAATAACTAAATTATATCACTTTAACTCGAAAATATAGTTTTAGGCTCACACGTACGGGACTTTTTTCTTCAATGTCCCTTTTCTGTGGTTTGATTGCACATGCACTAATATCTCCAGTTTCCAGATAGCGACAGACATCCTTTTTGGAGCGGAAAACATATCCACTTACTGGATCTATGAAAAACTGTTGCAAAAGAGCAAAAGTAAACATTATTTATTGTCTTCGCTATTGAAGTCACAATATGAAAAGTATAACCCCATGCAAGGCCACAGCAGGGGACTAAGTAAAAATGCTGGCCCCTCCCTTAATAATATGGACAAGGCATCCTTGTGAACTTAAATAAAATAGCACCGATAGGGCTCACAAGTTTTTACCGGATCTCTTTTTGGTTTATTGTATGCAGACTTCCGAACTCTGATTTCCTTTATCCACCCTGGAGGCAAGTCCTCGTCAGTAGAGTTCTCAGTTGTGACCTAAATATAATAAATTCCAGATATCAAATCACAACAGTATATATTTGATAAAACAAACAACAGATAAACTATAGCTTTACATTACTACATTATGGGAAACATTATTTTAAAAACACTTCTCACTTTCATTGTACTGAGAAACATACATGCACCTATGCACTTTTTGTTATGAAGGATTGATGGGAGGATCATCAATCCTTTAAAACAAACAGGGTTTTATGATTTTTGTTAAGATATTTAGTCTCGAGGTTGAAAAAGCGGTTACTATTAACTAATAGAGTCACATTAATTGCACAATTAATGTGGATAAGAGGGTTGTGCCGGTAAGATTGCAATTCATAAGAACATAATGCAATTTACGACGCAAACCACCATCAATAAACCTTTGACACTTGATTTCACACTCTAAACTATAGTCTAAGGCATGATGGACACTAGATATACCTATTTAGCTTATTCTTACCAACCCAAATCATAATCGCATAAACAAAACATGTGTTCAGTCAGAAATCTTATATTTAGTACAAGCAAGATTCTTCTCAAAATGCAAGATAACTGAAAGGAGAAGCCATATGGAATTTGAAGGCACTGTGAAGAAAACTATAACCTAAATGTTAACTCGCTTGACGCTTGTAAAGATTTTTCTTATATGCAAGTGAACAACGTAACTATGACTTTCGGTTGTTTTACCAATAAAACCGTCTGCTTATTGTTAGAGGCACATTCAACAGGTTGAGGCTAGTCAAGTTGAGGGTTTTGCTCTTTAACATAGCACATCAAGTCATCCTTGAATAGAATTTTTGACCTGTTCTGGAGTTCATATAGTACTAGCAAAGCAAAACAACATTGTAAGCGCTATAGTTAAGTACAAAAAACTCCTTAACATTGTGTTACTACATACTCTTAAGATCTACGCCTTTCTAAATTCAAACCATGCAATTTGTCTAAAAATAGCCAGTTTCAATCAGTCTCCAATTTTATAATTTTTTTATTTTTTTCTCTAATTCTTAATTAATGGCCGCATGAGAAATGTTGAAATAAACAGAAATTCCAAAGAGAACAATGCAAGAGATAGAAGTGTCATTCAGTATCATCACTGGACATACTTTGAAGCGACATTGTGACAAACAACTATGATTACTTTTTCACTAGCATTGCTTAACATATCACATCAGCTTCTCTAGCAAGGTACTTACATATTTAACTGGTTAAGCTTGTGAATTCTGCAATAATGTCCATGACTAGACAAATATCACAATTACATTTGATCAATCATGCTATAAGACTGTTAGTAGGTTGAAATCAAGGTCTTACCTTTGAATGCACGTGAAACTTGATTAGATTTGCAACCTAGACTCTCTATAATAGCCGTTTCTTAAAATGTACATCGGTAGAAAAGGCACACGTGAAAGCAGGACGCTTCGTAAAATGCACATGGGTAGAAAAGGCGAAAGCAAGAAGGTAATTTTGAACATATTTCGGAGATAAGAGTGACGTAAATCCTATCTTACCAGGATTTTCTTATTAAGGAAAAACTGAGATGCCGTTTTTCTCTTTAAAAGAATAACTAAGTTTGATACTAGCTATTTAAGCCAATTTATGACATAAAAGCAATCCAAAATGAATCTAAGCACAAATTATTACTTCTGTCAAAATCAGTAAGGCCGGCTCACATGTCGCCTTTCTTCCATCTTTCAACAATTATTCAATTGACAGAGAAAAACTTAACAAGGTTTTCACATACAACTTACTTCTGCAAACTATATGAACAAACCAGCGCCGGCAATTCAACTTACTAACAATAATCATCATTCTGAAGTGAACAAAAAAAGCACAAAATAATTTTTTAAGTAAACATCTCCATCCAGCATAGTTCAACTGATCTTTGAAAGCCAACAAGATCGGAAAATCATCGATTGGCAGTAAAGTCAAAACAGCATTTTAAGATCTTTCAATACCGAAAAATATAACACCACAAATTCAATAACACGAATTCAGGGAAATCGCACCGTCCTAGCAACAAAAGAACCCTAAATTGAGTGAAAAGCACAACCATTGTTACAAGATTTACCTTAACATTAGAACCTTCAAGACTCCATCCCTGAGGAATATCCTCAGGCGAGTCTAAAGCCAGCATTTGAAGAATCCACGAGCTCCCCGGCGGGCGATGGAAGTACTCTACAGTTGTGAGAGTGAAATGTAAATAAAGAGTCCAAATTTATAACAAGAACATTTTAGGGTTAAAATGGCACGTGGTAAAATATCTGTCACATCATGTATCAAGGATTTGTTTGTTAGGGATATTAGCAAATATTATCCCATTTTCTGATGTTGTTGTGTTTTGCGCTTCCATTTCCTGATTTTTTAATGTATATTTTGTGTTTAGTTTTTTTTTGGTAATATATTTTGTGTTTAGTTTAATGTAATTTAAATTTGCCTCCCGAATTCCTACAAAACTTTGAATCTTAAAATATTCATTTATTTGGGTGCTTTTAGTGCTTTACTCTTTCATTTTCATTAATTTATTACTCTAAATTTTTTTAAATATAGTGGTTAGAGCTTTCTCCTAAAATAAAGAAAGAATTTAGATGTCATGTATTTGATGTCTAAATTTCTTAAAAAATTAAATATTTTTACTTTTTTTAAAAAAAATTTCTAATTTTTTATTTATCTAATTTCATAGATATAAATAACTGTTGGATGAGTGAAAATCTACTTTTAAAAATTATGTATACATTATTGTTCAAAAAGTGATTATAATAAAAAAAAAATTATGTAACATTTGTGCCATAAATATAAGATATATCGTTATTTAACATATTAGTCAAGTAATGTTATTTCCTCGCGCGTTCATATATGTTCTTTATATGGTTATCATTCGTTATTATTCATTTTTGTCTCGTTGCAAGTTGTAGAACACAAGTAAAACTAAAAAGTAAATAAAACAATATATTTGCCGGCTATACAATCACGATGAAAATGGCAGTATGGTCATCATTCATCTAACCGGTCTACCCATTTTGGTTTTTACGAAAAGGAAAAACAATACACATGGTTGAACCTACAAATTGGTTGGTTGAACCACAACTTCATAATGAACATTTAATAATATTTCAAAAGAAAAGAAAGTAGATCCTCATGTCCGATCTTCGTAACATTTTGTTCGTGAATAAACAAATATCCCGTGTATATATATATATATATATATATATATATATATATATATATATATATGATTCTCCTTTTATTATAGCTGACGGGGATATAAGCCTCAATACTTAAAAAAGGTTAATATAATTAGACAAACTTAGAACGATTAACCTCTAATACTCTTGTTTTGTAACCGTTGGCAAATATAAGCCTTCGGCTAGTTTTGTTATAATTTTGTAATACTATAATTTTGTAATAAAGCTTTATAATCTTGTTGGCTCGGTTATCATTTTATTCTGCAAAAGGATTTCTTTAAGTTTAAAATTTTTTTTTCAATCTAGAATAGCAAAAGGCCTTAGGAAAATTTTAGGGCAAAGATTGTAAGTCCCGCTTTGAAAAGTACCAGTTGGATGAGCTAAATATAAAAAAAAATTTAAATTTTAAAGGAATCTAGAAGTAGCAAGAACAAATTGATTTTTAAATGTTAAAATGAATTTTAAGAAGAAGTTAAGGTTGAATTTTAAATTCCTTATTAAAAAACCTCTTAATAGGTTATCTGGATAGAAAAAATCCATGTTAGGTGTTTTCAATAAAGAACTTCTTAAAAGGAATTCATGAAGCATTTAAATTTTAGTAAGGTTTAAGCCAAATATAATAAATTAATAATACTCTTTCAAAAGCTATACTACAAAATAAACAGACAAAGAAATAAAGATAAGGATGAGTCATACTTGCAATAATAAGTGTCTATGACGCAAGCAATGACTATATTACCGATATAATAATTGAGACAAAGAAATAAAGATAAGGATGAGTCATACTTGCAATAATAAGTGTCTATGACGCAAGCAATGACGATATAAAAGATTCGGTAATCAACAAGTTACCGGTATACCTTCCTTTTTTCAGCTATAAATAAGATTGGTTTTCTGCTTAATACTCACACACAACTACAAAGCTTACAAATATTTAATAGCTTGCAGAAATCAAGCAATATAGAGAAACAAAAGCTAAAAAGGTATAATTTTATACTTTGTTTATATTTTGACATAAGTATCCTCTCCTCTCCAGACTGCACCTTGTGTGATCTTTCTAGTTGAGTGACGAGAAAATTGTTTCATTATGAACATAATTTTAGAAATAAAAGAAAGACGAGAAAGAAAAGACTTAGAATTGCAGCGATGTAGAATTTTAATAAGATTTTATTCTGATAGAATAAAAATACATACTGAAGAACTAAGAAATGAAACTAGAAGTTATAGATTTTATCATATATTAATAAACTGGATGAGAGAAACAATAAATCTATATACAGAAAAATTAACTTATTATACTGAAAAAATAACAATTATAGAAAAAGAAATACAAGAACTAAATTTAGAATTAACTTCTTTAGTTCTATCTGAGAACGAAGACATATCTTTTAGAATTCTTTGAATACTTGAATATGAATAGAATTTTAGAACTTAGACATAAGATAGAACTAGTTACAGAACAGTTAATAAGGACAAATCATATTTATGAATTTTGTCAAAATAGATTAGAATATTTTAATAATGAGCTTATAACATATAGAGGACTTTTTGAATTATACGATTGGCATAAATCCAAAATAATAGAATATACTACTAAAATAATTCAGCTTAGAATTATTAGAGAAAACTTAGAATCTGAAATAAAATCTTATAATCTTGAATTAACTTCAATTATTCTATCCGAATTTAATAATTTTAATATACGTTTTTAATTGAAGGCCTAATTCAGAACCCCCCTAATTGTTATATATATATATATATATATATATATATATATATATATATATATATATATATATATATATATATATATATATATATATGGTATAAAACTTTTAAAAGTGTGTTTGAAAATTATTTTTCAGAAAAAAAATTTAATATAATTCAACTTACATAAAAAAAATTTGATGAGTGTTATATATAAAATAAATTGAAATGAATTCTTTCTTATAAAATGAAAATTTCCAAACATATCATAAGAGTAAAGTTCAATAGCAAATTCATGATGTAAACTCAAATTAAACAATGTTATACTCAGGGGTGGACCTCCAGCCATTTGAATAGTGGCCCGGACCCCCTAAGATTTTACTATAATATATTTTAGGTGTAATTTTCAATCAAAAAGTAGAGGTAGACTAATTGGTTAGAGGCTTGGGGGATTAGGTTGGATGTCTTAAAATCAATTCCCCACCACAACTTTGTTTTTCCTTTGTTTTTTTTCTAAAAATATCCTTTTTCTTTCATTTTCTCAAAATTTTCTCTTAATGTTTCCTTTCTTATTTATTTTAGCGCCCTCTCACAATTAATTTTAGGTCCGCCCCTGATCATACTAATACGTTGATATGTAGTGTCATCGAACCCCAAACAATTACAACATGCAAATTTTACCTCATAGTAGCCTAATTTGATTTTTCTGTTAAGTCCCCCCCCCCCCCCCCCCCCCCCCCCCCCACATAATTTTGGGTCCGCCCTTGATCATACTAATACGTTGATATTGTCATGGAACCCCAAACAATTACAACATGCAAATTTTGCCTCGTAGTAGCCTAATTTGATTTTTCTTATTGATCAATATCACAAAGAAACTATAGCTGATATATTAATTGGAGATTTCAGCACGCATTTGGATAAATTGTCATCCTTTAAAAATTAAACTTGCAAATTCCACATAATTTAATAAATGTACTCAATACATGTTGAAAATATTATGCCTGAATCCGATATTTCATAATTGAATTGCTACGAACTTTTTGTATCAATAATCTAATTCCTGCAAAACCACACACAACTTGGGGGCGATCGGTGATTACCCCGGGGGACCCTCCGATGTCTAAGTCAGTAAAGGATTCTTAAGAATATTGTGAAAGTATTTGTGGGAGTGTGATTGTTAGATACCTTTTGAACTGACCGTAGGGGCCTATTTATAGGCGCAGGAGCTACCCTATTTCTGGTGAAATAGGGAGTTCGAATTATGATGAGTTTAGGACTTTTTATGCATATCTGATCCTTGCAACCCAAGTAGAATGAGATAAGGATAATGGAGAGAATACAAGGACTAGAGTCAGACCTGGACTCTCCTTTCTTGTGGGACACAGAGAGACCGTTGCGCCGGCCATAAGCCGCCTCAGGTTTATGACCGTCCAAGACTTCCTGTAGTCGTAGTCTTAGGGGTTCTCCAGCCGGGATGGGATTCCAGCCGGTTCATCTAGCTCCCCAACTAAGTTTGGGGGATGAGCTAGATGGCCCTTTAGTTGACCCGGTCTCTTAGTCAAGACGGGCGAAATATATTTAGTAAGTTATCAGAAGCCCCCCACAAGTGAGAGAAGTTCTTTAGGGCTTCTGACTGATTGAATCGGTCTTGAATTCTAAGCAGCTTATAGTTTAGGGCTACATGGTAGACGGTGGCCTAAGCATTCTCGAAGATTCCTTGGGAAGCCCAAGTCTGTTCACATCCTTTGGCAGTAGGCGTGATTTTTCAAAATTTGAAACCAGCAACACCTTGAGTGACACGTGGCACTGCGTGTCTGTTCTTTAATGATTGTGAGCCTTCACTTTCATTTTCTCTTCCTATTTAAGCGTTTTCTCTCCTCATTTCATTAGTTTTGACCATCTGATTTTCCTGCTTGACTCCCATAATTCTTCAAGTTTTCAAGGCTTTTTTCGGTGACTTTTGTTTCTTTGAACCTTCCACTTTTTGCAAGTAAGTACTCTTCTTCATATCTTTTAATGATTCTCTAATTCTGCCAATCGTTTATGCTTTCTATTTGGTGCACCCATAGCCTGGATTCCATGCCATAAATCTTTGCTTAATGACTGCTTTATATGCTTTATATGTGGTGTATATCGAACTTTTAGGGTAGGTATAGTTTCAATTGTGAACACCTTTGTTTATGGAAATGATCTTAATTGCTAACTTAGGATCGTCGGAATCTAGGTTCATGCTGGCCAGATTCTGGGATTAGGCATAAACACTGATGAACATGATGAACATAGGCTTAAGGTTAAACCCCTCCCGGCTGAAAGAACAACCATAGATCTTGATAAAGTGACTAGATCCGTCTCTAACTTGTTTTAGGTTTTTTGCTTTCTTTCAAGGCGATCATGTCTTCTACTACCTCCATAAGTACAGGCTCAGCCGATAGGTTATTTGATGAATATTGTGTTGAGTTTCCTGACTCAGTGTCAAGGTGCTATGTTAGTGTTGACCCATCTAACATTCACTCTAACATTAGGATTAAAAGAATAGCTGGGAGGATGGACCGAGTAGAGGGTAATAAAGAGAGGGCGGCATCCGATCAAGCTGCCTCCAGCTCATAAATTCATTCATCTGACCTAGTGTGGGTAGGCAGCGGCGGTGAGGGGGATGAGGTATAGAAGCTGACATTTGTTGAGCATCCCAACCATGGACCCAGAGGGTATAGAAAGAAAAGAGCAGCTAAGAGGATTAGGGCAGAGGCGGTGGTAGAGCCGTCCGGGCTAGCTTTGAAGGAGAAAAAGGTGACTCCTCGTATCGAGGATATGGTATCAATAGTTCATCTAGTGGACGTAGACTTTGAGAGGGACACCTTCCTGTGGATGCAAAGATGCCAAGTAATGCTACCGACTAAAAAGCAAAGGGTCCATCAGCCACCTGAAGGATGGTTCAGCCTATACTTAGAGCAGGCTTGGTTCGGCTTCGTCTATCCTCTACCCCAAGGTATATGTGACCTTCTCAATTACTGGAAGGTGTGACCAGCTCAAATCCACCCTAACTACTGGGGTGACATAGTTGGTCATTATCACCTATGCGAAAACTTGGGCCTGGGTTTTAATGAGAAGTTCTTTAGGCAAATTGTCTCCTACAAGATGAATAAAGGCCAAGACCACCTACATTTTTCGCATAGGAATGAGTTTTATTCCTTTACCCATAGAGCGGATTCAGTGAAGAATTTCAAGCAATTCTTCGTCTTTATTGAGTTTAAGGATGAGGCCCCTTCATTTCCCACACCGCCTCCCTTGAGAGTTCCCAAGAATGACCCGGACGTCCAAGTAGAGATATTTGGACGTTTGAGAAGAGGGATGGGGTCTTTGGCCGATGTTTCTTACGCTTTTGTTCATAATCATAGACTAATCGACTACAACTTAGTCTGCGCCGATGGCTATGAGTTTTATGTTAGCCCTCCGCCTCTGAGTGAGTTTATTTTCTGCCTCATTTACTTTTGTTTATGTTTTCCAGCAATGTCAGGAGTTAAAGATGCGGTTTCTGATGCTATAGCTAAGCGGGTAAAAAACTTGCAACAAGCTAACAACCGCTAGGCTCCTAAGATCGTCGATGGCGATTCTAACAAACCTACTGATATAGTTTTGTTAGGTAAGAGTAGGGAGATGTTTCCTAAGAAGGGAGTCAAAAGAGGAGGTGCAGATGCAACCGAGGCATCCTCTAAGGACAGGAAGAAAAAGGCTAAGGTCGCTGATGCAGTATGTTTCCATCCCATCTAATACCTTAGTGTGCTTTTATATGGTTTGATGTACTAACATTATTCGTGGTAGGCAATCGACGATACTCTGGCCGAAGGACCTGAGGCTTCTCTTACTTTGGTGATGGACACCCTGATTCATGTGGCCAGCAACACACCTTCCCTCTCTATGCCAATCGTCCAACAGGTTCTTCTCCAAGCCTTTCTGCTGGAGGGAGAGGACCACCTATACAACTAAGAAGATTTCCACACAACGGCGACTCGCCTGTTTGAGTTGGTTACTCAAGTATTTTTTTCTGAAAAATTTTATCTTATGAATTTTATGCTTGTCATAACATCATTTTATTTTCTTGCAATCCCTATCTTGGGTGGCCGACCTTTTCCGTCGGGTTGATTCGGAGAGGATGAATGCTAAAAAGTTGACCAAGGCAATTAGCATGTGCCAAAAACTGAAGGCCCAAGTTAAGGGGGTGACCGGCGAAAACAAGACTTTGGGGGAGGACCTGAAGAAGCTGAAAGAGGAGTATAGGCTTCTCCAGCCTTCTCATGAGGTGGTCTCCAAAAGTCTTGAAGAGGCCAAAGTCAACCTAGAGGCCGCCTAGGAGGATCTGAGAGCCGCAATTATCAAAAAGGACGAAGATGCGGCCGAGTTCATCCGATCAATAGAGGTAAAGGTGGATGATGGCTATGAATTTGGGCGTCATGTTGTTGCTGCTTGCAAGCAGCTTTATCCAGACCTTTCAGATGACTTGCTGCAAGGCGTCGAGTATCCAGGGACTAAACCAGCGGGGGAGGGCATCTCGTGTGAGCCAGCGAGAGATGATACTCAGGGAGAGAAGGTTGATGAGGCCGGGGCTCTACTCGAGGGGGGAATTGGAGTAGTCTGCTAATAAGGATTCCTCTATTGTATAGAACTTTATTTAACTTTATACTTTAATAATCTTTCTTCTTTCAAAATTTTGTAACTTTTGAGGCATATTTTGTTTTTCTCAAGGTCTGATGCCTTTTTGATTGAGTAATTTTACACCAATCTTATGTTTCTTTACCGGGTTATATATTATTCAGGGGTGTTATCGCCTAAAAACTTTTTGCCGTAGTTTTGACTACATTTTTATTCGCGAAGAAACATTTTAAATTTCAGCCGGTCTTATGTGGTGCTGAGAATTTGGCCTAAAGTGTGATCAATACTTTTTGAGACTAATATGAGTAAAAGAATGCTTTTATTAATAATTGATAACCTTAAACATGGGTTCGGGGATTCTACGCATCCAGATATCTACTTGAGGAGAGCCACCTCGTTAAAAACTTCCTTGGGGGAAAACCCATTGGGAAAAAGAAATCCCCAAAGAAGGAAAAAGAGTACAACTGCTAGTATCCCTAAGTGCTTGCTGTGTAGTAGGGCCTAAGATTAGCAATGTTCCAAGTGCGAGGAAGCTCTTTGCCTTTCATAGTCTCTAGCTTGTATGTCGCATGCCCAATGACTTTGATAACTCTGTACGGGCCTTCCCAGTTAGTGCCCATCTTTCCTTTGCCTTTATGGATCTGTGAGGTGGCTGAGTCCTTAAGAACAAGATCTCCTTCCTTGAGGCGGACCTCTCGCACTCGCCTGTCATGGTATTTTGCGATTTTTGCTTTATAAGTCACCATAAGGATCCAAGCTCGCTCCCTTCTTTCATCTAAGTTGTCCAATTGATACCTCATGTTGATGTTATTTTGCTCTTCTGTGTAATATGCTACTTGATCGGATGGAGCTCCTACTTCAACCGGGATTACCAAATCAACTCTATAAACTAGGGAGTAAGGAGTTTGGCCAGTTGTTCCGCAGGGGGTGGTTCTATAGGACCATAAGACTTTGATTAGTTCATCTGGCCATCTTCCCTTTTAATCCATCACTCTTTTCTTCAATCCTTCTCCAAGGGTTCTATTAATTACCTCCGTCTGTCCATTCGTCTGTGGATGTACCACAAATGAGTAATGATTCTCTATTTTTAACTCTTTGCAGAAATCCTTGAATTTTTCCGAGATGAACTGTGAGCCATTGTTCACAATTATCCTCTTTGGTATCCCAAATTGAGTGATTATATGCTTCCAGATGAAGTCAATAATCCTCTTAGCTGTGACCGAGCTAAGTGCTTCTGCCTTTACCCATTTAGAAAAGTGATCAATTGCCACCAGTATCCACTTTTGTTATCCAGGCACTTCTGGCATTGGTCCCGCAATATCAATACCCCAAGACATGAATGGCCAACTGGTTAAAGTTGGATTTTGATTTACTTTTGGGAGGTGTGACTTCCTTGCATGTATTTGGCATTGGTGGCAAGTTTTCACATATTCCTTCGTGTCGGCTTTGACCATTTCCCAATAATACCCTGCTAAGGCGATTCTTCTGTATAGTGTCTCTGCCGCCTGGTGGGATCAACAATCTCCTTCATGAATTTCTTCTATGATACATTTTCCCAACTCAGGGGTGATACACTTAAGCTACACATCTGAGTAGGATTTCTTGTATAACTCATCTCCCATCAAAGCATACCAGAAAGATTTTCGGGTAATCTTCTCCGCCTCAATTTTGTCTTCCAGTAGCTTATTGCAAGCCAAGTAATCATAGAGGGGTTGCATCCACCCAAGCTATTTCTTTAGAATCCATAAATTTTCTTCTTGCTACTCACAAGTAGGCCGGGTCAAGACCTCATAAGGGCAGCTTAACTCTTTCCATGAGTCTCTCCCAGCAGCCACTTTGGCTAATTTGTCTGCTTTTTCATTCTTATTCCTCAAAATGTACTCAATCTTCCATTCGGTTCCCTTGGCCTCTAGGTTTTCTAATAATTTGCCTACTTTGGCCAAGTATTTGACCATCTCTGCTCTTTTAGTTCCATATGTACGGCTGATCTAGTTACCTATCAATCTAGAGTCGTTCTTCAAGACCATAACGTCCTAAGCTATTTTGTTGGCTAACTCTAGCCCTTTGAGTACCACCTCATACTCAGCCACGTTGTTAGTGGAGAGAAACGCTAGTTTGGCGGTGTAAGACAGCCTAATTCTCTCTGGTACTTGGATATAAACTCCAACTCCAGCTCCTTGTGCACAGGAAGAACCATTCATAAAAGCCGTCCATGTTTCCAAGGGGATGGTTTTCTCCAGCTCGATTCCCATGAATTCTACCACAAAGTCTGCTAATACTTGCACTTTCAAGGCTTTCCTTGCCTCAAACCTTATATCATATTCACTGAGCCTAATGGCCCACTCGGTCAGGCGGCCAGACGTATCCGACTGCTGTAAGACCCTTTTGAGGGGAACACTAGTTCTTACAACTATCGTGTGTGATTGAAAATAAGGTTTGAGCTGATCTGTCGAGTGAATTAAGGCCAAGGCTAGTTTTTCAATTTTGGGGTACCTCAATTCTACATTACTGAGCACCTTACTGTATAGTACATGAGATACTGATCCTGTTTGTCTTCCTACATTAGGATGGTTCCCACTGCCTCGTCCGTTGCTGCTAGGTAAAGGTAGAGTGTGTCCCCAACATTGGGGTGGCCCATAAGCGAAGGTTTGGCCAAGAAGTCCTTCATCCTTTCAAAGGCCTCTTGACAATCTTTGTCCCACTTGAACACATGATCTTTCTTGATGGCCTTGTAGAATGGCATGCATCTCTTCGTGAAGAAAGAGATGAACCATCCCGAGGCATTGATCCTACTATTGAGACGTTGAACCGCATTTAATGTGCGAGGCGGCTCCATCCTAATTATGGCTTCAATTTTTTCTAGGTTTGCCTCAATGCCTCTTTCTGAAATCATGAAACCCAGAAACTTCCCACTCTTAACCCTAAAGACACATTTCACCAGGTTAAGCTTCAATCGGTAGGCCTATAATGTCTTAAACACCTTTTCCAGATCATCTACATGTGACTCTTTATCTTTGCTTTTCACTATCATGTCGTCCATGTAAACTTCTACTGTCTCACCAATCATGTCTATGAAAATTTTGTTCACTAATTATTGGTAAGTTCCTTCGGCATTATTTTATCTAAAAGGCATGACTGTGTAGCAATATGTCCCTTTGTGTGTAACAAAGGAGGTCTTCTCTTCATCTACAGGGTCCATGGGAATCTGGTGATATCCCACTTTCGCATCCAGGAAAGAATACACTACGTACCCAGCTGTGGAGTCCACCAATTTATCAATACTTGGCAGAGGATAACTATCTTTAGGTATTGCTTAGTTCAGATAGGTGAAGTTCATGCACATTCGGTAATTCCCGTTTGGTTTCTTAACCACCACTATGTTTGCTAGCCATACAGGGTAATTTACTTCTCTAATATGTTTAGCCTTGAGCAATTATCAATTTCCTCTTCAATAGCCTTCTGTCTCTCCGGAGTATGTTTTCTTTTCTTTTATATTACTGGGGCCACGCTCGGATCAAGATTGAGGCGGTGCTGAATGATTTCGGGCCTGACTCCCAACAAGTCATCGTGACTCTAAGAGAATGAATGTTGTTGACCTACTAAGACCAAGTTAATTACCGCCTTGGTGTTTACTTTTAAATCTTTTGCGACTTTTAATGCTCTACTTGGTCCAACAATAAACACTTCCTGTTCCCCAATCAGCTCGGCTATTGAACTACTTTTGTCCGAATTTGCATTCACCCTGTCTTCCTCAGAATCTCTTTGAGCCAGCTACTTCTCTTTCTATAATGAGGCAACATATATTTCATGCACTACCGAGGGGTTTTCTATTGCCACTGCCGTCCCCTTTGGGGTTGGTATTTGCAATACCAAGTAGATTGGGGAAATAGAGGCGAACGATTCGCATAAAAAGGGGCGTCCCAAGATAATGTTAAATCCGACTGAAATCTTGGCAATGGTAAAGTCTACCTCCACATGATATACATGTTCCTTGTCCCCAATTGCTACATTTAACTTAACTTCTCCCAGAGAAACGGTGCTATGACCGCTTAAATCTGATATGGTGGCGTAGCCTAGCTGGACTCTATTATTATTTATCTTTAATTGTTCGAATGTTGTTCTAGTGATTAGGTTGATAGAGCTTCCCATACCAACTAGGACCCGGTACGCCATGCATTTCTCTACCTTAGATTCTATCACAAGCGGGTCCGTGTGAGTTTTAGTTACCAGGGTTACCTTCCTAAAAGCTTTATTGGCCTCTGAAATGTCATTTTTTAGGAGTGGATAGTTAGAGGAACGCCTTGATATTTTGGAAGGGGGTTCTCGGTCATCTCCGCCTTCTATGACCATCACTTTTATTCCCCGGTCATCATCATCCTTTTTCTCATCTCTGGGCTTTTCCTTAGATTTGTCTTGCTTATCGGTTCTTCTTGTAACTCCTTTGACAAATTGGCTGAATTTTCCTTCTTTGACTAAGGCGTGAACTTCTTCTGCCAAGCCTACAATTGTCTATATGATGTCCCCTAGCTCTGTGAAACTTACAATACTTATCATAGTCTCTACTCAATGTTTTTCCTTCTGGAACATTTGGGAAGCAGACGCTTTTCTTTTCTGGTCCATTCTTGATTGCCACCAAAATTCGACTCAAGGATGTATTCAATTATGGCCTGTCTTCCTCTTGATCATACCGGCTAGATCCTCGGCCATTCCGGTCTCTTTTCCGCTTTCCTCATTTCTCATCCCTTCTGGGATTATCATTTGAATTCCACTGGCTCGGGCAAATTACTTTGTCAACTTCCACAAAGTTTTGGGCTATGCCAATCAACTAGGGAAATTGAGTTGGTTTTCTAGTAATTATTTCTAGCATGAACCGATCATTTCTAGTTCCCTTAATCAAGGCTTCCTTTGCCGTCCCATAATCCACATCGGCGATGCCTACACAAGCTTCATTAAATCTCTTCAGATAATCCCTCAAGGATTCATCCTGCTTTTGCACCACTCCGTGAAGGTCCCGGCTGATATTCTCTGGTTAAGCCGATCCCAAGAAGTGTTTTTGGAATTTTCCCCTCAATGTTTCGAAATCTTTTATTGAGTTAGGCGCGAGGCAGAAGAACCAGCGTTTGGCTGATCTAGTTAAGGTAGTGGGAAAATACCTGCATATGAAACCTTCTAGGGCATTAATCAAGTCCATTCTGCTTACATAATCTGCCAGGTGCATTCTAGGGTCGTCTTTCCTGTCATATTTATCTAGAATTGGGGGAAAAATGTAATCAGTCAGCTTCTGATCTAGGATGCACTTTTTGAACGAGGAGAGTGCCTTTTTGCTGATCGGCTCCTAGAACGATATAGCATTTTTCTTCAGCCGTCTCTTGAATTTTGAATCGAAGTCTTCCGAACTTCCTGATTCAGATTTGGATGAAGATGACCCAGACGACGAGGGAGTGGGTGTCCTATGGTTTTTCCCCTTACCCTTTCCATTTGATTTTCACCTGGACCTGGTTTTATCCGAATCCCCTGCCTCGGCGGTCACGACCGTTGAGTCGGTTGCTATTCCTCCTATTCTGGGGCCCCTACTTTGGAACCTTATCCCTGCTGGAATGTCTCTTCCTTCCTGCGCCAACATCAATATCCATCGCAATATTGAGAGATCTGAGTCAGTAAAGCCTCCTAGAGGTGGTACCTTCGAGGCAGGCTCCTCTGTGACTAGGGCCACCGGGTGGGCTGATATTGACGGGGTCAGTATAAGGTGTTGAAATCCCGTTGTCACCTAGGATACTAATGTTGGAACGCTTGAAACCTAGTTAAATTATGCGAGCAAATTTTGGTTAACAGTAATTTCAGGCAGAATTTCTATGTATTCATGAATTTCTCCTCCCAGATGGTCGATTGACACAAAGTGCCTATAGGCCGACCTTACCATGAGTTCTTGCTGCTCTAGTGTCAGTGCCTCCTGGCGAGTGATTTCCATGAACGGTCCAGTTCCCTTGGTTCTTGAACCCCCAACTGCGAATGGCGCCTTGGCCACTGGATCCGCCGTGATTGGTGTTTTGTCGTTGGTGTTGACATTTTTGGCACCACCGTAGGTGTCTTTACCGTCATTGATGGTTAGGTTGGAGTTCTTATGCGACATGATCACAGCGAGAATTGGGTATAATCTGAATTAAAGTATTCTTTTCGATGAACAACGATTCTTGCCTAGGTAAGTAAACGAAGTCCACGCTTACCGCACCACTGAAAATATCATTCCTGGATCCGATATTTCAAAATTGAATTGCTACGAACTTATTTGTATCAATAATCTAATTCCTACAAAACCACACATAACTTAGGGGCGATCGGTGTTTACCCCGGGGGGACCCTCCAATGCCTAAGTCAGTAAAGGATTCTTAAGAATATTGTGAAAGTATTTGTGAGAGAGTGATTGTTAGATACCTGTTGAACTGACCGTAGGGGCCTATTTATAGGTGCAGGAGCTACCCTATTTCTGGTGAAATAGGGAGTCCGAATTATTATGAGTTTAGGACTCCTCAAGCATATCCGATCCTTGCATCCTAAGTAGAATGAGATAAGGATAATGGAGAGAATACAGGGACTAGAGTCAGGTCTGGACTCTCATTTCTTATGGGACATGGAGATACCGTTGAGCCAGCCATAAGTCGCCTGACCTTCCAAGACTTCAAGTGGTCCTAGTCTTAGGGGTTCTCCAACCGGGATGGGATTCCAGCCGGGCCTTCCCAACTTAGTTTGGGGGACAAGCTAGATGACCCTTTCATTGACCTGGTCTCTTAGCTGAGACGGGAGAAATATATTTAGTAAGTTATCTCTTAGGAATCATTAAATCCTAGAAAAAATTATTCTGATGTATTATAGAAATTTCTTGAAATACAAGAATCAAATAGCTCTATGGTGGAATAAAATATCTCTATCTCTAAATTCCTCTTGGAATAAAT
Organism: Euphorbia pulcherrima; assembly: GCA_947683365.1. Lineage (NCBI taxonomy): Eukaryota > Viridiplantae > Streptophyta > Magnoliopsida > Malpighiales > Euphorbiaceae > Euphorbia > Euphorbia pulcherrima. The sequence continues at coordinate 25,903,796 of CANTUS010000009.1, forward strand.
TCTTCTTTTTGCTGTTCAAAGGCATCAATTTCATGAAATTTAATTTTAAAAATTAAAATTTAAGTCTCATTTTGGAATTGCAAATGAAATCTACAAAATTTTAAAATTAATTTCCAAATCATCCATAAAAATTTCACATTGTTTATGGTAGTCAATATAAATATAGTTGAAGAGCACTATTTAATAAAATGAAACTAAAAGTATAACACATTTAATAACTAAGATTCCTTTGTTTTTCTTTTAAAAAAATGATTTCATAAATATTAAAATCACCATCCGACAAATCAAATATAACTTTTCACCAAAATCAAAATAACAAAATTTTACCGTACGAGGGATGGAAAAAAACTTGTCACACGAGTAAAAGGAAAAACAGAACAATAAACACAATATAAACTATGCATCCAATATTTTGTTAAGCTTTATCTCATGTTATCTCCAACATACTCCATATAACCAACCGATTTTACAAATCTGGACTATAGACTAGGTACATATTATGAAAGATCAACATGAATCTGTGACTAGAAAGATAGGACACGTAACCCATCAGTAAACTTATCGAAGTCGTGTTGTGTAGCAGCAGATATACAATTGAAGAATACAATTGCACAAAGGATGCTTAATAAAATTCCATGTGTAAATTATTTTCCCCAAACACAACATAAAGACAAAAAAATCAAAATAGAAATAAAGATGGATGAGAGGAAGAAGAATGCTCAAAAGAGCTTCTTCTTTTCCTTGAAGCAAAAACCGTATTTGGAGAATTGATGAGAGGAGATAGAGGAGGTGACTTTTAAGGTATCTTCATTGCTTTGATTTTTAGTTTAATAGCTTTGTATGTGAGAAAACTAGTATGATTATCAAATTAGTATGAAGACATGTCTAAGCTAAAAATTTATGGACGAAATAAAGAATATGAACTAAATAGTATTGACATGTAGAACTAATTTGATCTCAATTTAAATTTTTAGTATTAAATTAATAATTTTTTTAAATTTAGTAAGTATTGGAAATACCCGATCCACCCATGAGCGGGTTAATTGGGTGAAAGGATCTAATCCAATTTGGGTAATTGGATTAAATTGGAGAATTAAATAAGTCGAATGACTTAATTAAAAAATTATTAAACTTTAAGGATTTAATTACAAATAATTAAGAGTTTAAGGGCTTGATTGCAATAAATCAAAATTTTAATTCCTATATAAATGCACCAGACGTGCATTGCATGGCAGAGAGTGGAAAAATTAATTTAAATCCATTTTCATATACATACCAACACATTCTCTCTCCCGATAAATCCTGAAAACTTAGGTTTCGCATTCTTTCTTTGCCTAATTCTGAAGCAGTCGTGGAAACAATGACATACCATGAGTTAGTCAACGACTTTGCATATGAACGGTGTTATTGTGGCGTTCTTCAATCTCGGGCAAGGAAAAGGTATGAATTCGATCCGCTCTCTTTGATTTTCGTCATTGGTATCGTAGCAGGTGTTTTTGGCAATGATCATACGTATTTTGATGATTTTTTTATATGTTCTTCATCTATGCAATATTTTAAAATTTCTGAATTTTGAATTCCAGAAAGTTTTTCGTGAAGTTTTAGTCCAATTTATGGTGAAAAGTATGTGAATTGGTGGGAAAATCGTGTTTTTGGAGTGTTTTTTACCATAATTTCGTGTTATGGTAGACAAAGTGACAAACTTTCCTGTATTTCAATGTTCCAAGTCATTATTCATTCGATTTTGTTCAAATTTGGGCGTTTAACGATGTTTTCACCGGAAAAAGTTTAGTTTTTCGTGTTAATTTATGTAAATGACATGTTTCTGTTTGTTATTTCATAAAAAAAACTGCATCATTGGACTTGGAACGTCGAAAAACCTTAGGATAGACATTAAATGAGTCTGGAATTTTTTTCGTAGACGGTTAAAAACCAAAATTCGAGTTTCTGCATTTTGTAAGGGACTGTGGATCCCTTGCAAATTCCGTTATAAACCTGAAATATGGTGACGTTTCACATCTGTAACAGTTATTTTAGGCGACGGTGTAGAGAAAAGGTGATGGTTGTTTATTTGATGATGCATTTTATGGCATCGCTTCATTAAGCGTTGCCAGAACTAAAGAAAGTATCTGTTGGCTTTGGCAACGCCTTCCTGCTTTGCCGGAAGATTTTTTTGACTTAATCTACAATAACTACCTTGACACATGGCATTTGTGTAGACTGTTCAACTAAATGCCACGTGGCTGTTCGGTCAGTCCTATGTAGATTGACCAGCCTACCAATAACTGTCACATGGCCCCCTTTAATTGGTCCATTTGATATTTTAGCGTTTCAAGTCTCTAAATGGTATCGTCTTGCTCCAAATTTTTTCCTAACCTATCATTTCATATTTTTCAAAGTGATTTTTCCAAAATTTTTTTAGGTTCATAAAATAATATTCTTTATTTATTTTATGTAAATAAATGTTTAAAAAAAATATAGAAAAAGAGTTTCTAAATTTTTAAAATCTTTTCCTATCTTCTAGAGAATATTTTTGAACCTACTGGCAAATTTGGTAGATTTTCCATACGTCTATTTAATTTTAAATAATTATTCCATGTATATTTATATTAGTTATTTATATATATTAATTGGAAAATGCCATTAATTCAAGTTAATTATTTGTATCATGATTGGCTATAGTCATATTTGTGTTATATAATATATTGATGTTGATAATTATTTGTGTTATAATTAACTTATATTATATATTTGTCATATAAACTAGTGTAGTTCCCGTGCGATGCATAGATTGGTCAAATGTAATTAGTATATATATAAAAGAAAAGAAGTCCTAAACGACTTTTTTACCCCTATACATTTTAAAAGAAATATTTCAATTTTATAATTAAATTTATTTTATTTTATTACCGTATTATACTAATTTATATTACTATAAGAATGATATTTAAAATTGGTTAATATTCATACTACTCATTACAATACCAAAATATAAATTTGAAATAAAATTAAAATAATAATCATAACAACAACAATAGCAACAACAATAGTAATAATAAAATATATGAACAATATTTAAAATTGGTTAATATTCATACTAATCATAACAATATCAAAATATAAAATTAAAGTAAAATTAAAACAACAACAACAACAACAACAACAACAACAACAACAACAACAACAACAACAACAACAACAACAACAACAACAACAACAACAACAACAACAACAACAACAACAACAACAACAACAACAACAACAACAACAACAACAACAACAACAACAACAACAACAACAACAACAACAACAACAACAACAACAACAACAACAACAACAACAACAACAACAACAACAACAACAACAACAACAACAACAACAACAACAACAACAACAACAACAACAACAACAACAACAACAACAACAACAACAACAACAACAACAACAACAACAACAACAACAACAACAACAACAACAACAACAACAACAACAACAACAACAACAACAACAACAACAACAACAACAACAACAACAACAACAACAACAACAACAACAACAACAACAACAACAACAACAACAACAACAACAACAACAACAACAACAACAACAACAACAACAACAACAACAACAACAACAACAACAACAACAACAACAACAACAACAACAACAACAACAACAACAACAACAACAACAACAACAACAACAACAACAACAACAACAACAACAACAACAACAACAACAACAACAACAACAACAACAACAACAACAACAACAACAACAACAACAACAACAACAACAACAACAACAACAACAACAACAACAACAACAACAACAACAACAACAACAACAACAACAACAACAACAACAACAACAACAACAACAACAACAACAACAACAACAACAACAACAACAACAACAACAACAACAACAACAACAACAACAACAACAACAACAACAACAACAACAACAACAACAACAACAACAACAACAACAACAACAACAACAACAACAACAACAACAACAACAACAACAACAACAACAACAACAACAACAACAACAACAACAACAACAACAACAACAACAACAACAACAACAACAACAACAACAACAACAACAACAACAACAACAACAACAACAACAACAACAACAACAACAACAACAACAACAACAACAACAACAACAGCAGCAGTATTTTATTATTACTATTGTGTGATATAAAATATTACAAAATATGTTTTTTTTAGTTTAGTTAATTATTTATGTAATAATTAATCTGGTTTATATTTATGTGATATAGATCGTAAATTAAATTAAATATATTTACGTAATATATATTTTATGTTAATAATTAGCATTGACTTTATACATATGTTGTAGATGGTCAACAATGATGCAAACCTCATATTATTAAGAAGACCTTTTCAACGGACAAGGGTCATGGATATGATGAAAAGTTTGAGAAAATAGATTCTCAACAATGTACTCATTTTGATTACATGTAATACTTGAGGTGTATTATATGATTAAGATTGAATAGCGAAATGCAAATTTTATTGTGTATTAATAGCTTTTAACATGAGTAGTTATTAGCAAACTTGTTATGTATTTATGATTGCGTTTATGAGCTAGATACATGTTATTCAATTTGTTTGAATGGTCAAATGATTTCGTTAAACATTCAGGTTCTTTTATATCATTTGATATTTATCAATAAGTTCAGATGGAGGAAAGAAAATCAATACCTAAAGAGTGGGCCAATGATGATTTATAGAAAGAGCATCACAATAGATGATGTATCAATATTCAGATTTATTGTACTTAGTGTATAATTAAATTCTGAAGAGACATATAACTAATACACATGATAAGTATATTGTGGTGGTTAACAGTTTAAGATTGTTATTTGTTTAGCACCATTAATGTGTTTGTTTGTTTGCATTTATTTGGATAAGAAGTTTATTGCATGCTATTTATTGAATAGTTTTGGGATTATATTTTATTCTGAAATCCATGTGATTCGTGCTTTATTTAATTATAGTTTATTTATATTCCATATATTTGTTTCAAGAAATTTTAAACAACATAATATATTTAAGCCACAATAAAACTCTTAGGACTAAAGTGCCCTATTTTAAATCCCAAATAGTTTCAATAATAGTGCATAATAAATTTGTCCAATACATAATCTTAAATGCCTTTAGTTAAGTGAAGTAATTTAAGACAATAGGTCTAAAGTGCATCTAAAGATACACTTTATAGTTGAAGAGAACTATATAATAAACAATCAAACACATATAATTACTATTACATGGCGGAATGAATTGAGTAAATATGAGCGTTATCATTTGGTTGATGATTGGGTATACGTACTTCTTTTGAAACTAGGGTTAATGCTTATATTTCTCAGATGGTTTATTCTCAAGTGAATAGTAATTAACACACGATTGCTCATGATTATTGACCTAAATCCTTAAATACGTGTTTAGTGTCACCATTACTGATAAAGAAGACCAGTAATGGTTACTGCTTCAAAAGTATCTATAGCAGACTTAAAAACTTAACGGTTATTATTAGGAATTCTGGAATTTATAAATTGTGTTTATGCGGATGAACAAGGAGTCCTTTTATGCTTAGGGAACAATTGTGTATGAGGTCAAAGAAAGCAGCACAAACAAACTCTTGAATGAGAAAAATATGTTTTTTGAATAGGGGAGGAAGAATTCATTAACCCGAATCATTTTGATAAGTGCTATTAATGATTATATTACTAAGGGATTACATGTATATGAGACATGTATTTTTTGATTACCAATATGAAAGGAGTTCTAATTGGTGATCTATTCTTTTCTTCGAGTGGGAGCGTATATGATGCATCTAACTCATTTTTATTGACTAGCTTCTTTTGATGATGTCACCAGCTCTTTGAATCTAGAAGAATGTTGTCCTCTGCCAGCTAAATTTTGTGTTAAATGCATTTGACATATAGACAACTTAAAAAGGAAGTGTTCTGAGGATTTTTTGGTTTAGGTGAAGCATCTATGTAAAGCTAAAAGAACAAGGAAAATGGGTCTTAATCATAATAACATAAATTAAGAGGTCCAAAGGCAATAGACAATCAACATCATAGAGGGGATTTACTAAAATTAGCACAATAAAAGGAACTATATTATGGTGCATGGAACCTAGACTGGTACAAGTATTAAATTCTAATGTGAATTATACTTTCGTATCAAGCTCTATGTTGTTGATGGAGTCTTACTCCTTGGGAATTGATTCAAGTGCAATATGTAATATGAGCAAGGACCAAAGTATCTTTGTGAACTTCCGACAATTATCACGAGAGGCATATAAGGTATCTATATAGAAAACAACCATCGGGTTGGAGTTCTGTCGATTGACAACAAGGGAAAATCAAATATATAAATGATGTGTTGTACTCTCCTATTATTTTTCAAAATTTAATATATGATATGTTTTTATGATTAATCAGTTTATTCGTGAAATTTTTCAAATTTTAGTTTCTTCATTCCTAAAAGTAGATTATATGTCTCTAGTTCTTATAAGATTGATGTTATTATAATGAGTGTACAATACTAATTATCAAGTGGATAATGTTTGTTTTTTTCATTGACTAACTCATCTTTAAAAGGATAATGTTAGTATATCGCATAGGCGATTATATCACATAAGCCAAGATAAATTAGTTGTCTAGGCATAATGTGATGGATTGTTGGTCCCTATGCGTACACTCACTAAGTCAAAGGGAGAGGGGGGTGAATGACACACTCAAGAACTAGTGAAACTTTTTCGTGATATTTACTTTCTCCGCTGAGTGAGGTCAGCTCGCTAAGTGAAATTGGAAAATGCAGTAAAGTAAAGAACACTGAGATTTTTATACTAGTTCAGCAACCTATGCTTACATCCAGTCCAGAGAGTGTCTCGGCTTTAATCCACTAATCTTAACTCCTTTACCCTAGGCGGAGAAGCCTTTCACAAATTCCCCAATTACAGTAAGTACCCTCCAAACTGCAATCGCTCACCCGCTGACTAGAATACCCTCTTCTATCAGCAACTCACAAAGAGTCTAAACACGAGATGGATACAACTTTTAAAACATTGATCCAGTTACTAAAGATCTAGTATTACAATTGATTGATCTAATATATTCTCTCTTGTTATAAAGCAAATTCTAGCTGTGTTGTGCTTTCTTGCTTGAACTTCTTTAAAACTTGGATTTTGATAGAGTTTAGCTTCTTGAGAAATTTTGGTGTAATCACTAAGTTCTAATGGTTGCCTTCTTGCTCCTTTTATAGTTGAGTTGAGAAAGAAGCTGTGAGCTGACGACCAATTCCCCGCCTGCGAGGTTCACGTGAGATGCATTTGGTGGGGGGCAGAAAAATAATGAGCGCTGTGAAGCATGTTAAGGGATGATCCTTATTTTAGGCATGATGAAAATGATAATGGAAAATGACGTTGATGTTGCTTTTTAGTTCAATTTACGTGTTAGGGGACACGAGACTTGAAATCCCGTATTTTAAGATAGAGTCGCCACCCGGTTAAGCTCCACCGGGAATTTGGGTACGATATTCCCACCGGGTGGTTAGACCGTACCTTAAAACAGAGACTCCAAGTTCGGATGATGTTGATTACTTTTCATTTTTAAATCAAGCCATTTATATTTTAATAAACACTACTTTAGTTCTTATGCGATTTAAATCCAATTATTGTTTGGGAATTTCAGTTTATATGCCATACATCACACGAAAAGCGATAAATAAAGCAAATAAAATAATTATTACAAGGCTTTACAGATACCTATACATTTTTCTAATGCAGAAAAATAAATAAAGCGATAAATAAATAAACGGGCGAAATCGGGGTTTTAACCGACTTGGACCCGGCTCCAAAGAGGCAAAAGGTATATGCAAATAATAATAGACAAAGCATAAATAAATAAATGGCAGAAAATAAATACATAATGATGAGGAAACATATTTTTTTTAGATTTTTCGGGATCGAAACACAATTTTTTGGTATTTAAATAAGCATCTAAACAACATAAAAATTAATGAAATAAACTAAACAACCTAAAATATATGAAGAATATTCCAGAAAATATTTTGGGATTTTTTTAAATGTTGGAAAAGGATTTATTTAGATTTATTAGGTGAAAAACCCATTTTTAAGCTATTAAATAGACATTTAACTAATTTAGTAATTGATAAAATAATTAGCAGCAGTTTAAAAGTTAAATAAATTAATTCTAGATTATTCATGATTTTTTAGAAATTTTTTTGGGTGAAAATCGGGGCTGAAAACGCATTAAAACGATAAAACAAGGCCAAAAACACAAAATAAAACAAATAGGGACCATCTGGACATTTTTTACCAGTAATCCGACTCAGTGAGGTGGTAGGCTGACTCAGCAAGGTGGCCTAGATGACACTCAGTCGGCCTTCGCCTCACTGAAGTGGTCTGCCGGAAAAAGTGTCTAAACAAGTCAAAATCCACATTTTTGTGCCCGAAAACCCAAGATTATTGACATTTCAAGTCATTTCTTATATTATTCCAGTAGATTCAGACTTAAAATGCTAAAATAACTTTTGTTTTTCAGCTTGGGGGAGAAGAACCCAGAAAATCATGTGAAACAACGATTGGCCGCTTGAACAACACATAGGCCGATTGAGCAAAGTGGTAGGCCGACTCGCCGAGTCAGGATAGCCACGTAACTCAGGCGGCCTATCGTTTGCCGGAACATTCAGTCGGAGTTTTGCCGGAAAATCACAAAAACGACGAAAATAAGGGCCCAATGCCCGGAAAACTAACCAAAACACAGCAGAAGACAATAAATAGCTAAATGAAATAGATTAGAATTCAGAAAGTTACCTAAAGGCCGTGAATCCACCATCGAGACTCAAACCAGACATTTGGCAAGCTTTGTGATGGATTTGTGATGAACCCGATGAAATAGTGATTAATTTAGCAAGGGATTTAGTGATTTGTAAGGAGGAAGTCCCTAAATCCTATTTAAATCAGTTTTTTACCTAGATTTCTAATTGATTTTAGCGTTTTAAACTAAAGAATGAAGCCTAATAAAGCTGAGGAAGTTGAAATGATTGGATTTCCACCACTTTATGAGACTTGTTCTTCCTAAATATGCTTTACCTCTCAAATCAGAATTTCTTTTTTTAAAATCAGCCAAAAGTCCTCTAAATCTGGATCTTTGGGGTTTTTTATAGACCCTCTCAAGTGCAAAATCTCACAATTAATCCTCCAAATGCTAATATTTGATGGAAAAATCACAAAACCTGACTTGGTGGCCAAGAAAAACTTAAGAAAACACAGGAACATGGGCTCCCCGCACTAAGGCTGCATCGATGATGTGGCCTAGGGGGGCCGTGGTACGGTCTCCCAAGCATGGGAGATCATGCCAGGCCATATGGTCCACCCGATCAATGCGTGGACCATGTAACCTACCTTCCGATGATGTATCGGCTGCCGTTGTCGGAGTGGGGACACCTGCGGGGAGAGGGGAACTAGGGCACAATAAGGGACATGGCCCGACGAAGGTCAAACTTCGAATGCTCATAACTCACACTACGGTTATCCGATTAAGGCAATTTTTAACATTTCAGAAAGCTTGGAGAGTCAAGAATCTAATGATATAAATGAGACTCGCTGAAAATTTTTGAATTTTATGGAAAATTGCAAAACAAATTACTGCGCGTGAGGAAGAGAAATTGTTAATCTAAAAGCGAGTTAATTATTTTTAATTGGGGTCAAAGGCATGAATATGTTAATAAAGAACTTGACAAATGCGGTTTGACTCCAAAGGAATGGAACAACTATACTGTAAAAGGTTAGAGCAAAAAGTCATCATCATTCCGAGGGTCATCGAAAAGCCCGTGCTCATAGGCTGTCCCTCGTGAGATTGCCACTTGGCGGGCCAAGTGTGATTTCATGAAAGAGCGAGGAATAGAAGGTTATACCTGAGGTTGGGATTCTTTAACCAGTTGTCTTCTGGGATTGCCATAAATAGACCTATCAAGAACCTGATAGATATAGATGGATCAATATTGCATTCATTGCCCCCAACTGAGTTGAGACGAGTTGTTGGTTACATCCGATAAATTGGTATTTTGCAGTCACCTCAGACTTTTGAACATTTATGCGCTCTCCTTGGACTCTTTAAAAATGGACTCGGTATTTTAACAGTCACCTCAGACCTTTAAACATCTTTGCAATCACCTCAGACACTTCAAAAATGGGCTTGAGATTTTGATGGTAACCTCGGACCTTCGAACATCTTTGTGGTCACCTCGGACACTTCAAAAATTGACTTGAGATATTTACGGTCACCTCGGACCTTCAAACATTTTTACGGCAACCTCGAACTCTTCAAAAATGGACTCGAGTTTTTGAATTTTGAATTTTGAATTTTGAATTTTGAATCCTTATGGTGGTTGTCCACCGGGTTTGCGGTATGGTGTACCTAGTAAGGAAGGTTTTGAGACATTAGTAAATGATATAAGTTGTGTTTTTATTATTTAATTGATTTTGTGGAACAAAAATTTTTGCCCCTTCAATTAAGCAATAAAAATGGAGGAATGAAATATAAATTGAGATGAGATTTTTGGGAGTCCGGAGAAACTACTGAGGCCATCCATTCGGTCTAGCTGATATGCCCCTTGAGTGCAGCTCGAAACATGTGTTGGGATGCCCTTGATGATTACATCAAGATGCCCTTGGGTATTTGTATTAAGGTGCCCCTGGGAGACATTTTCTAAGTTTAGAATTCTGGATGCTTGAGTTGGTTGTCCATCGAGATTGCCGTATAGTGTACCTATCAAGGAAGTTTTGAAGAATTAGTAAATGATATAAGCGATATTTTTATTGCTTTATTGATTTTGTGCAACAAAAATTTTTGCCCCTTTAATTAAGCAATAAGAACGGAAGAATGAAATATAAATAGAGGCAGGATTTCTGGGAGTCTGGAGAAACTGCCGGGGTTGAGTATTGAGACAAGCTGATGTGTCCGAGGTGACCTCAGATACTCAATCTTTGAATGTAGGATAGGAAACCATTCTGAGATGCCCCCTGATATGGGTGCTTGCTTGGAGGTCAAGTGTATAGCTCGAGGATACTTTTCTATGCTTTATTTCCTATAGAATTCAGCATAGAGTAATATATATGACATTTATGAATATTATGCATAAATGAAGAATGCATGAGATATTCGGGCCGATCATCTTCAAGATGACTGATTGACTTGCTTGGTCAATTTTTGGTCATTTGGGTTGCTTGCTCGGAGAGAGCATATGAGGAATTGCTTTGAGGCATGGACAAGGCAAGAATGCCCCTGGCGGAGGATTAGGGATGTCACACAGATTAGGTAGGAATGCCCCTAGTGGAGAACTAGGGAAGCTGCGGTGAGCCGACTGTAAATTGATTGCTGGATCGAGCAGGTTGAAGACAAAGGGGGGGCATGAAGCAAAGGTCTAGGTTCTGGATGATGAATAGCTGGGCGCTATTAGTACCAATGAATTCTACCGAGGACATCTTCGGAGGATTCAAATCTTGTGGACTCAAGACGCTTGGTCGCGGCCGGACATGGAGTAGATACGTGTATAGGATAGAGCTGAGCTCGTCGAGTCTATCAGATTGCAAAAGATACTCAGGCACTATGATGATGATGACAATAATGCGGGTATCTCAATGTGACTGACGGTTATTATTTATCTTTGCATTGTCTTAATTTTTGCATAGACTCGAACATTGCGATGGGCCCATCAGACTTGCTCATTCTGCTTTTATGTCCTAATTTTTTCCTGGACCACCCTTTTCAGGTTTTCAATCAAACAGACTTTTCCTGGCTTTTGCATAGACCTCGCTTCTTTTCAGTCTATTAGGATTTTTGTTTGCCTTTTATCTTTGCTTTCATTTCTTTTAAGGAATTGAGTTGACTGCATGGAACCCCACATTCGACTGACTTGCAACATTTCGCCTTTGGGCCCAATATACTCATTTAAGCACAAATATAAAAGATTCAGTAAAATAATATTTCAATTAAATGAAGTAAGTTTGAGTACATAATGATGATAACCATTTCTATTGACCCAAACTCTAGTGTTAACTAGCCTAAGAAGGTTTTCTATCCAACACACTCTCGTTGCTCACTTTACCCTAAATTTTGCCTAGATCATCCTTTTTTGGGTTTTCAGTCTAGCGGACTATTCTTTGCACCCTAACTTTTTCCTGACTAGTTTGTAGAATACCAATCAGCGAGATACACCCTAATTTATGCCTAAGCAGTAGAGGACCACTCGTCGGGTGATTAATTTTATTTATTTTTTCATATGCCGCTTTTTTGAGTTTGATTCTTTTGACTGGGTATGATGACTCTTCTACCTGTTTTGATCGATAAGGTTTACGAATTTGCTGCCATCCATAATCTTCATGCCCCTTAAATCGAGTAACTTTTTGATTACATAAGGTCCTTCCCCATTCAGTCTGAAATTCCCCCTTAGGTCGGTGTTGGTAGGCTTCTCTTGCTTTGGATCAGATCATCGGCCCTTGATGGATACTCATGATGCTTGGCTCGGTCATCGTATGCTCTTGCTTGGCACTACTAGTACATATGAAGATTGTTTAAGTTGTTCGAACTGTGCTTTAGTCCATGGGGGTCTCTTTGACTGTGACTCTTAAGGACTTCGTCTCAATTTTGGTTGGTAGCACGATTTCCATTTCGCAGACAAAGGAGAAAGGTATTTAGATTCGAGAGAATTCTAAGACTTGTACGGTACCCACAAAGAGCAAATGGTGGTTTATCAGCTCAAACTCTAATAAACCTTTTGAGAAGCTAGTTTGTGGCTTCAGTTTCCCCATTAGCTTGGGGTCAGATCAAATAGGTGGTTGTCCCTCAAAACTGAAACTCATTGTTTAAGACAATAACAACGTAGGCTATGCTGAGCAAAGACCTCCTTCTCGATGAACTTGGCCATCCTCTCGGCGATGATTTTGGTAAAAGACTCGGCTTCCCCCTATTTTGAGAAGTAACTTGTGATGGGAACTAACAGTCAAATTGAACATGCATAAGAGGCAAGACGGAAATTCAAAATTTTGTCCCTGTCCCAGGAACTCCTATTAGTTGCATATAAATTAAATAAAGCCTTAACTAAATAATTCTCTACCTAGGTTAGCATGCTAAAGGACTAGGCATACCATAATTCCAAATTATATCCTAGCATATTTATTTTATACTAAGCATGTTATAACTCTGAGTTATAACCTAAGCATAAAATAAACTAAGCATGCAAAAATAACCTAAGCATAATTATTAAGTCTAAAAACACTTAAAGAAAAAGACTTAATAATTAAAAGAGAAAGAAAAAGAACTTACCAGTTGAAGCGTGCTTTTGCAGGACCTTCTTGCACAAGCCTCAAATCGTAGGATAGCCTCTATCAGTATCCACACGAACCCAACCAACCAAAATCTCCCCAGGAGGAAGAACTAAGAAGCCTCGAGTAGTTGCTAGACCACTCTAGAAGCCTCACCCAAAAATATAAACTAGCGGTGCCCGAATAAATTCAAGCTCCACAAAAATAACTTGCTCAAGTACCCGAGAGATTAATTATCTTGCTTAGGATTTATGCTTTGAGCTTGGTATAATTTGAAATGAAAGGAAATAGCCTATATATAGGCTTGGGGGAGCAAAAATGCTCCGCCTTTCATCGATGTGGGATGGGAGTATTACTCCCATCCCATTAATTAACATATATGTTAATTAACATATATGTTAATTCACATCACACACCGCCACTTTTCATGGGCTGCTTTATGCAGCCCATGAATAAGGGTTGCATATTTTTCGGCAACCGAACTTTGTACAAAATATTTTATACTTTTCGGTTCCAATTTACCAATGCAAAATTCCTTATAAATCCTTTCAAATAAATTTTTATTTTTGACTCTAATAAATTAGTTACCAGTCAAAATAAATAATTTGGTCCAACCAAAATTGATCTAATCAATTATAATTTATTTATGACTCTAATTAATTAGTTATCGGTCAAAATAAATTCCTTTGTCTATCCAAAATTGATCTAATCAATTTTAACCAATTAAACAATAATCCAATAATTATTCATGTTATATTTTTGTAATAGAATAAATCTATTAGTTCTATACTTAGTCCGATGAAGGTCCAATGTGTGTGACCTTATAGGATCCCGAAGTATTGAGCTGTTAAGGCTTAACCAACCCGTGTTCTAATGGAACCATTGGCTCGATGTTCTAGACCGTGAATAGAACTTGATTACCTTAAACGACTGTAGTACGCCTCTAGCAAGGGTCTACCATCCCCCATTACTCGGAACATCATTTATGCTTATGACTTAATCCCGGTTAATGCAATAGTTTTCCAGTGCGATAAATTCCTTCCATTCTTTAATATTAGTACCATCTGGTTTATTGGGTTCGGTTAAAGTGTTAACCCACTAATAGCAAGGTTGCTCCAAGCTATCCCAGTTATTTACTTGTTACCGAAGTATATTGCCTTTTACCATAGTGTGTTTGACTAGAAACCATTTCTATCAAACACATACTCTGATCAGAGGTTTATGGCAATCATCACTTCAACAAGTGGCCAGGTACAACTCCTTAATATATCCGGAGCGATGGATTCTTTCCGACTACTCAGTCTACCAACGTGTTGTTATCATTATACCCGTAATCACCCGTAGCACCCTAAATTAATGAGTGCATAGCAATGACCCAAAGTATAGCAATACTATCACACAAGGCAACTAGCATCTTAAGTATGAGGACATTCACAAAGCTTATAGCATGAAGATAAACACTAACACATTGATATTTATACCAAGTGTTTATCTTGCTGCGGTCTCCAATATATCTCCCAGATATATCCATGTGTCAAGCTTAAGGCACCACCTTCAGTATTTAGGAGATTAACTGCTTGGACCCTTTCCAAGAAAGTTGACCACATGCTAGTCTTTCCGTTTCATCAATATCCTTTCTTGATGACACTATGACTAGGGATAGTTTAGACATAATCATAATTGCACATGAAGTAGGTTCCACCAAATATAGTCCAACTATAATTTCTCTGACTTCATGCTATGATATGTCAAGGACTTTTGTATACATACATCAATGAATATATTTTAACCAGCTATAATATATATGTATAAAAACACATTGATATAAACAAAAGAACAAATGCCTTTATTGATTAAACAAATTATTCGTACTATTACATAATTAAGATATATTGCCCTAATTGCCTTAAGGGCATACATCATATCCAACAAACTCCCACTTGCACTAAGGCCAATTAGCCATATGTTTTAATCCATATACTTTAACATGCTAGTCATGTTTGACTTGAGTCAATGGCTTTGTCAGGCCATCCGCGAGGTTCTGATCAGTGGGTACATATTCTAATCTTATTATCTTAGCATCAACAATCTCCCTGATTATATGATACTTTCTGGATACATGTCTATTTTTTTGATGAGACCGTGGTTCCTTTGCCTGAGCTATGGCACCATTGTTATCACAATATAAAGTAATTGGATCAATAGCCTCAGGCACCACACCGAGATCACCAATAAATCCCTTTAACTAGACAGCTTCTTTTGCTGCTTCACATGCAGCAATGTATTCAGATTCCGTGGTTGAATCAGTAGTAGTTTCTTGCTTGGAACTCTTCCAGCATACTGCCCCTCCATTTAACACATACACAAAACCTGACTGAGATTTAAAGTCATCCTTATCAGATTGAAAGCTTGTGTCAGTGTAACCTTTGATAGTGAGATCACCTTCTCCATAAATCAAGAACTCATCCTTAGTCCTTCTCAAGTACTTAAGGATTGCTTTGACGGCCATCCAGTGCTTTTCACCTGGATCTGACTGATATCTGCTCGTAAAGCTCAAAGCTTGAGAGACATCTGGCCTAGTACATATCATAGCATACATGATGGATCCTATCGCGGATGCATAGGGTATATCCTTCATGCGCATTCTCTCTTGAGCTGTCTTCGGACACTCAGCTTTAGATAGGTTAATCCCCTTTGTCATTGGGAGATAACCTTTCTTAGAATGCTCAAGGTTGAACCTATTCAACACCTTGTCTATATATGTACTTTGAGAAAGACCTAATAGCCTCTTGGATCTATCCCTGTAGATCTTTATACCTAGTATAAATGCTGCTTCACCAAGGTCTTTCATGGAGAACTTTCTTGACAACCATACTTTAACATTTTGAAGAAGAGAAATGTCATTTCCTATTAGCAGAATGTCATCAACATACAATACTAGAAAAACGACTGCAATCCCGGATTGTCTGATCAAACCTTATATTCCAGCTCCTTGATGCCTGCTTAAGTCCATAAGTGGATCTTTGTAGCTTGCATACCTTCGAGCCATTCTGAGATGTAAAACCCTCAGGTTGTGTCATATACACATCCCGGTCTAAATCCCCATTGAGGAATGCTGTTTTTACATCCATCTGCCAGATCTCATAATCATAATGAGCAGCAATGGCGAGGAGTATCCTTATGGATTTGAGCATGGCTACCGGTGAGAAGGTTTCATCATAGTCAATACCTTCCCGTTGACTATAACCTTTCGCAACCAACCTTGCTTTATAGGTAATTACATTACCATCCATGTCTGTCTTCTTCTTGAAGACCCATTTGCACCCAATTGGTCTAACCTCTTGCGGTGCATCAACCAAATTCCAAACTTGGTTCTCGTACATGGAATCCATTTCTGATTTCATGGCCTTTTGCCATTTATCAGAATCTGAGCCTTTTATTACCTCATCATATGTCCTTGGTTCATCATCCTCCACAAGATATAGTTCCTTATCATTAGTGATAACAAACCTATATCTATCGGGACCCTTATGAACACGACTTGATCTTCGCAATGATTGTGTTTCGACAGTTTGTTCTTGGATCACACTCTCTTGTGTATCTAGAACGGGGTCAATCAGTTGATCGTCTGTTTCTTCCTCTTGAACTTCCAGTTCAATATTGCTCCCACTAACCTTTTCAAGTAAGTGTTCCTTTTCCAAAAAGTGAGCATTCCGAGACACAAATACCTTTTGTGCTTCGGGTTGGTAAAACAGATATCCAATTGTTTCCTTTGGATATCCAATGAACAGACATTTGTCAGCCTTGGCATTTAGCTTATCTGACGCTATCCTCTTCACCATAGCAGGATAACCCCATACTCTTAAGTGATTTAGAGATGGCTTTTTATTACACCATCTTTCATAAGGTGTAAAATCAACTGATTTAGAAGGCACTCTGTTTAAGACATAAACCGCGCTCTCAAGTGCATATCCCCAAAAGGATTTACTAAGAACTGCATGGCTCATCATGGACCTGACCATATCTAATAAAGTCCGATTCCTCCTTTCTGAAACTCCATTGTGTTGGGGTGTATAAGGAGGGGTCCACTGGGGAACTATCCCATTTTCCTTTAGATAATCCTAAAACTCCTGACTTAAGTATTCTCCACCTCGATCCGATCGAAGTGTTTTAATACTTTTCTCAAGCTGTTTCTCTACTTCAGCTCTAAATAGTTTGAATTTTTCAAAACTTTCAGACTTGTGCTTCATCAAGTACAAATAACCATATCGTGAGTAATCATCAATAAAGGTTATGAAGTAGGAGTATCCTCCTAGTGCCTGAACACTCATTGGACCACACACATCAGTGTGTATAAGTTCCAATGTACTCGTGGCTCGTTCACCCTTTCCTTTAAAGGGTAACTTTATCATTTTTCCTTTTAAACAAGGTTCGCAATCACCATAAGACTCCAAGTCTATTGGGCCCAAGTCTCCACGCTTATGCAACTTGGTTAAGCGATCTTTGTTTATGTGGCCTAAATGGCAATGCCATAAGTAGAAGGAATTCTCATTACCTAATTTAACTTTCTTCACATTATTTATATTGAAAACTTCTGTTTTAGTATCAAGAATATAAATGCCACTTTTCAACAATCCATAACCATAAAGAATATTATTCAAACGAATCTGACAATTATTATTCGAAAATAAAATTTCAAATCCTTCTGTTGCTAAACACGCAACAGATACAATATTCTTAGTAACACTTGGAATGTAATAACAATTATTCAAAACTAAAACAAGTCCACTTGGCAAAACAAGACTAAAGCTCCCTACGGCTAATGCAGCAACTCTAGCTCCATTTCCCACGCGTAGGTCCATCTCCCCTTTTGCAAGTTTTCTACAGTTCCTTAGTCCCTACACAGAAGTACAGATATGAGAACCACAACCAGTATCTAATACCCAAGTGGATTCTTGCGGAAAAGTAGCAAAGTTTTCAATTACAAGTATACCTGAAGTAGATGCCTCTGTAGGCTTCTTCTTCAAATGCTCAGAAGCAGGAGCTTTGCAATCCCTCTTCCAATGTCCCGGTTTCCCACATTGGAAGCAGACATACTTAGATGCCTTCTTTTCATTCTTCTTCTTACTGATTCTTTTCTTGGCACCCAGTGCCTGCTTCTTCTTCTTAGAAGCCTTGCCTTTTTCAACCAACAGTAGAGGTTTTTGATCTTTCTTGATCTGAGGTTCTACTATTTTTAGCATGTTAATTAATTCAGGGATAGTTGAATTAATCCTGTTCATGTAATAGTTAGTTACGAAGCCTGAGTAACTATCTATCAAGGACATCAACACAAGGTCAATGCTCAAGTCATGATTCATCTCGAATCCCAATCGATTCAACTTCTCAAGGTATCCCAAGAGTTTCAGTACATGCTGAGAGGCAGAGGTGCTAGCCTGCATCTTAGTCCCAAAAAGGAGCTTGGAGGTCTCATACCTCTCTGTCCTCTCCCTCTCCGAAAAGAGTTCTTCAAGATGGAGAACCATATCCTCCAAGGGCATGTTCTCATGTTGTTTCTGAAGCTTAGGATTCATGGACCCCAACATAATACACATGGCAGTCTCACGATCTTTCCTGTGCTTCAACCAGGCATCATGTTCCATATGATCCTCAACATCAGGTTCTACAAGGAAAATTTCACTTAGGACATAGGCAATTCCCTCAGATCTGAGAACTATTCTCACTGCTCGGAACCAATCAGAAAAGTTCGAGCCATTCAATTTGGTGTCAAGTAATATACGGAGATTAAAATTGGAAGCCATTTTCAACCTAAGACATAAGAAAAGAAAAGTGTTTAGATATTAGTTAAGTACATGTATTTAATATGAGGACTTTTAATTAAATACATTTTCCTACTATTTTCTTCGAAATTTACAATAGCCCATTCTATTGAATTCGTGAATTTTAGCCCAGCTAAATTTCCTAGTAGGTAGCATCTATAACTAGTCTATTACAACCCCCAATTTTATGAGTCAAGTCATAATAGTAAGTCATAGTTGGAATCCCATTCCATTTGCATCGCATGCAATTGCTAATTCATTCAAGTTCCCTAATCCCAAGGGACGTGTGCTCTTATATTAGCATCTCCTTGAATATGTCTCAGATCTGGGCCTAGCCCCCAATTTTATGGTGGACTACCCCAGCTCTGTTAAGGCAGACCCTATCTCAAACTTTACAACCAATCAATGTGGACTAGAAGGAACGCTTTGCGTAGCACTTTGATAGCCCAAAAAGACCGTATTATAAATTTGAGTAAGGAAGACTATAACTTGCCTTAATATATTTACTTTGTGATTTTATTGGTGTTAAACGTCTCACCCAATCTAGGATTTTATCAGATGGACAAAATTATAATTACTTGTATTAATTCAGGGAATTTTAGAATTAATTTATAAGGTCTAACCTTAGGTGGGTTCAGCTCTTTATTATAATTATTCCATCAACCTAGATTATATGCAAAATAATTAACGCTTTAATTTGTTATATTTATATTGCATTTCCTTTAAGCTTTTATTCAATAACTTTAATTTTTTTACTTTGTTATAGAAACACATATAAGCACCATCTTATATACTAGAAATAAATTAGTTCATATTAATCCCCCGATTGGTCAATTCAAATTGCACCGATATAGGTTCCCAGGTAAGAGAGGTGCCCTATGAGGAGTAGACACCAAGTCCAATCCATAGCCAGAACAAATACGGGCACAAACTTGAAGACCAATGGATTCTCTTGAACTAATAAATTTTGTTCTTCCAATTCATGTAAATTGGGAGCATCTATAACCCATGTAATTTAAATAAATTATTGACACTTGTATAATTTGAGTAAGTTGAGCAAGCTTATTCAAAATTATTATTAACCAATTTCTAACCTTGAAATGAAAGGCAGAAGTTTATATATATTGTTCCAAACAATTAAATAAACAAATCATTTCATTTAGAAAATAATATTTAGTTTGCTTCTAACTTAATTATGCACTAAATAGGCAGGCTCTGATACCACTGATGGGAACTGACAGTCAAATTGAACATGCATAAGAGGCATGACGGAAATTCAAAATTTTGTCCCTGTCCCTGTCCCAGGAACTCCTATTAGTTGCATATAAATTAAATAAAGCCTTAACTAAATAATTCTCTACCTAGGTTAGCATGCTAAAGGACTAGGCATACCATAATTCCAAATTATATCCTAGCATATTTATTTTATACTAAGCATGTTATAACTCTGAGTTATAACCTAAGCATAAAATAAACTAAGCATGCAAAAATAACCTAAGCATAATTATTAAGTCTAAAAACACTTAAAGAAAAAGACTTAATAATTAAAAGAGAAAGAAAAAGAACTTACCAGTTGAAGCGTGCTTTTGCAGGACCTTCTTGCACAAGCCTCCAATCGTAGGATAGCCTCTATCAGTATCCACACGAACCCCACCAACCAAAACCTCCCGAGGAGGAAGAACTAAGAAGCCTCGAGTAGTTGCTAGACCACTCTAGAAGCCTCACCCAAAAATATAAACTAGCGGTGCCCGAATAAATTCAGGCTCCACAAAAATAACTTGCTCAAGTACCCGAGAGATTAATTATCTCGCTTAGGATTTATGCTTTGAGCTTGGTACAATTTGAAAGGAAAGGAAATAGCCTATATATAGGCTTGGGGGAGCAAAAATGCTCCCCCTTTCATCGATGTGGGATGGGAGTATTACTCCCATCCCATTAATTAACATATATGTTAATTCACATCACACACCGCCACTTTTCATGGGCTGCTTTGTGCAGCCCATGAATAAGGGTTGCGTATTTTTCGGCAATCGAACTTTGTACAAAATATTTTATACTTTTCGGTTCCAATTTACCAATGCAAAATTCCTTATAAATCCTTTCAAATAAATTTTTATTTTTGAATCTAATAAATTAGTTATCAGTCAAAATAAATAATTTGGTCCAACCAAAATTGATCTAATCAATTATAATTTATTTATGACTCTAATTAATTAGTTATCGGTCAAAATAAATTCCTCGGTCTATCCAAAATTGATCTAATCAATTTTAACCAATTAAACAATAATCCAATTATTATTCATGTTATATTTTTTTAATAGAATAAATCTATTAGTTCTATACTTAGTCCGATGAAGGTCCAATGTGTGTGACCTTATAGGATCCCGAAGTATTGAGCTGTTAAGGCTTAACCAACCCGTGTTCTAATGGAACCATTGGCTCGATGTTCTAGACCGTGAATAGAACTTGATTACCTTAAACGACTGTAGTACGCCTCTAGCAAGGGTCTACCATCCCCCATTACTCGGAACGTCATTTATGCTTATGACTTAATCCCGGTTAATG
The DNA here is from genome assembly GCA_947683365.1 of Euphorbia pulcherrima. NCBI lineage: Eukaryota > Viridiplantae > Streptophyta > Magnoliopsida > Malpighiales > Euphorbiaceae > Euphorbia > Euphorbia pulcherrima. The sequence goes on from CANTUS010000009.1 coordinate 25,925,578, forward strand.
CAATAGTTATCTAGTGCGATAAATTCCTTCCATTCTTTAATATTAGTACCATCTAGTTTATTGGGTTCGGTTAAAGTGTTAACCCACTAATAGCAAGGTTGCTCCAAGCTATCCCAGTTATTTACTTGTTACCGAAGTATATTGCCTTTTACCATAGTGTGTTTGACTAGAAACCATTTCTATCAAACACATACTCTGATCGGAGGTTTATGGCAATCATCACTTCAACAAGTGGCCAGGTACAACTCCTTAATATATCCGGAGCGATGGATTCTTTCCGACTACTCAGTCTACCAACGTGTTGTTATCACTATACCCGTAATCACCCGTAGCACCCTAAATTAATGAGTGCATAGCAATGACCCAAAGTATAGCAATACTATCACACAAGGCAACTAGCATCTTAAGTATGAGGACATTCGCAAAGCTTATTGCATGAAGATAAACACTAACACATTGATATTTATACCAAGTGTTTATCTTGCTGCGGTCTCCAATATATCTCCCAGATATATCCATGTGTCAAGCTTAAGGCACCACCTTCAGTATTTAGGAGATTAACTGCTTGGACCCTTTCCAAGAAAGTTGACCACATGCTAGTCTTTCCGTTTCATCAATATCCTTTCTTGATGACACTGTGACTAGGGATAGTTTAGATATAATCATAATTGCACATGAAGTAGGTTCCACCAAATATAGTCCAACTATAATTTCTCTGACTTTATGCTATAATATGTCAAGGACTTTTGTATACATACATCAATGAATATATTTTAACCAGCTATAATATATATGTATAAAAACACATTGATATAAACAAAAGAACAAATGCCTTTATTGATTAAACAAATTATTCGTACTATTACATAATTAAGATATATCGCCCTAATTGCCTTAAGGGCATACATCATATCCAACAACTTGCCCCTATGGTGATGAAGCAGTGTTTATTAGTTTATGAAGGTTGAATCTCGTCGATCATGTGTCCCCCTCACCGAGAATGGCTAATGAGGAGAGAAACAGTGAAGGGATGGGAATTGGAAGGGATAGGATATGGGTAAGAATTAATGGTGTATCAGGGGTGGGAAATTTGAGAATGGGTGGGCGAAAAAAGGTAAGCCTTGCTTTTGTCAAAGGTAATATGGCGATGCTTCTTTTCCATAGTAGGCTGACACTTCTTTGGTAGTTTGAAAATGGGCTTGCACATAGTCAATAGGCCGGCGCTGGCCAATTTAATTTTTTGTTTCTTTCAAACCTGATCTGGATAGTTTAGTTTAATTTATGGTCCGTATCATTGTTTCCCAACACATACTATTAGGAACACTTTGTCATGCACCAGTTAGGGTCTGCCAAGACTATCCCTAGTGGTACTTAACCAAATAGGTTAAGATCATGTATTCAGAACTTCTTGCACCCGTTAGGTTCTGCCAAGACTAATTTGAAATTAGTACTTAACCAGTTAGTTAATATCTTATATTTAAAATAATATCATATCGATATATTGCACGTATGCTTTACCTTAGATTAGTCGACAATCACCCACTTCCGTATCATTAGGGATCTAGGAAGCCTTAATATTTTGTTCACTATCTTACATTAAATGTAATAATAGGCTAGCTGGTGAACTAATAGAACTCTAGTGAATGTTCATTGGCCATATCTTTCTTTTGAGTTATTCATTCCATACAGAACTAGCTAGGACCACCAACCAATCTCTCCCAAATTGAATCAAATCATGATGTCTTAGTGATTGATTAAATTGTCCTTTCTAGTCATTACTTCTCAAGATAACTAGTAATGAGGGTAAGGTCCAAAATCACTTTAATTAATGGACCGAGTCTCACATTGGAGAAGTTGAGATCCATGTATAGCGTACAAACTTCGCACCTCATGGTCGCTAAGCACATATTATCTTGAGGACTCGCTCCTCTCCCACTTTGATAATGTGCCATAGTGTTCTTTCCTTTTTACCCGTATAAAGGAGTGCATGTCTCTTCTCATCAATATGAATTAACACCATGTAAAGGTTTTAGTTACAATACACCTTAGCATTTAAACTTGTTCTACTTCAAGAACTACCTTTAGCTATTTAGACAGAAACATAACCTATTGTCATGTGAACTACATAGTTCTTACCCCAATTCCTTCTTGGATTCGATGCACATTGTTCTATACAATGTGGTTTTCCTTGTTACTTAAACAAGTCAATTTATGATTTTGAACAGGTTATCGAATCACACACAACATGCTCAAAATCAATCTCATCCTAGTCTATACCTATGTGGTAACACTAGGGTAAACACTCTTATGAGGAGGCTTCTTCTCTGTTCGATATTCTATGAACGATAATTAATATATGTACACAATATATACACACACATACGTTGCTCATAGTATAAAACTAATTTATATCTGTTGGTCCCTGTACGAGTAAAGATAGGGTTAGAGGGGGGTGAATAGCCCTTTTTGTGGAATTTATAGATTTCAAAATGCCTGTTTAGTGTGTTTGATTTATTCTGGAGTTGGTGGATCTGGATTATACAAATATGAAATGAAATGCACAGAATATAAAGACTTAAAGTAAAAGGAAATCACACACAATAATTTTTTTACTGGTTTGACCCTGCCTATGTCTAATCCCCGGAGTTTACTCCTTCAATCTTAATCCACTAGTGTGATTTCTTTCACGGGCATAAATCTAGCCTTTACAGTTGTCTTCAGAGATTTCTTCTCCTCCATATGTAGGATATATGACCTAGCTAACCCCAAGCTTGGCTGAGTCCTTTGCGCAATGTCTCTAGAAGATACCCTCTCTTCCAGATGTAGGATATACCACCAAACCACCGAGCTTGGCTGAGTCCTTTTCTTCAGTAGGATATACCACTCAAACTCTACCCAAGTTTAAGCTAAGTCCCCCAGGGATATACCACTTAAACTTTCCTGGTTTAAGTTAAGTCCCAATCTCAATACTCACCCAAGTATGAGATTTTAAAAAACTTGGTTTATCTAGGTTAGGTTTTGAATTCTTCAAGCTTATAATTTCACTTGAGAATTCTTACAAATTGATTTGAGTATTTAGTTCTTGGAGGGATAAAATCACTGATTGTATAGCAAATTTCTCAATGTAATGGGTTTGTAAAACCAACCAACATCTTCTCAACCTGTGAAGCTTCCTATTTATAGGCTTGGATAATAAATGTAGCCATTGCTGGATCTTGCATCTTCACCATTGATCAGATATGAGTTGGCGCATCCAAAGCAGTTGATTTGTCCGTTAGACTCAATAAATGTCCCATTTGAATTTATTGGGATTAGTGTGATAAAGATGTCAGTTGGCGTTTATTTGGCTTTTGTGCTTTGCGAAATTCCATGCTAGTTTTGTCCTTGTTTGGGCTCCATGTGCCTTGCTGTTGATCTATGTTAAAAACCTTGTTACCTTTTTCTCTTTCCGTTGTCAGCCTTTTTTATCCTTTGCTGAAACCGTGCAAGTATACTTTTTCATTCTCCAAGGCAAAAAGAAAATTTGACTTTAGACCAATATTGGAGGGATATTTAATATTTGAATATTCCTTTTGTATTGAGAGATGAGTCTTCTGAATGTCTTCAGACTCATTCTTTGCCGGATGCTATTGCAGTTGTGATCTTCTTCGGATGCTATCTTCTAGGTACTAGAAGTTTGTTTCCTTTCCAGACTCTAACCGAATGCATTCTTTTTTTATTCTTCTATCTTGAACTAAATGAGGTGTTAGACTTAGTGATTTATTTCCTTCAATACTTAGTCCATATGCTTTCTCTTTGTACTTAGTAGTTTGGTTCCTTTCAAGCTCTAACCGGATCCTTATTGAGGTCTTCTTGGACTTGAGGTTTTTGTTTTCTTCAAAACCTAGGTTCAGATGGTTGTCGTGTGATTTTTGTTAAGTATTCTGGATGATTGATTTCCAACAATCTCCCCCATTTTGATGGAAACAAAAACCTAAGGATAGAAGCATAATTTTATGGACGAATGAGCTAAGCATGATTCTTGATACTTTGTCATTTACATTTTTCTCCCCCATAATCTAGCATCCTAACTACCCCAAAGTTTTTGCATATTATCTTCTAAGTTTTTGAAATACAATTGATAGTTGTACTTTGAAGCAATTTTTGATTAAAATTGTTCACTATATAACTTCTACTGTTAACAATGGATAACTTCAATGAAACACAATATTACAAGTACAGAAGTTTATAAGTGAAAATTGAAGATACATAGCTAGCTATTACATATAATTAAAAAAAATTCAGCTATGCTATGCTACAACTATAACTACTCCTTTTCCTTTCCAACTTCCGTCTTGATGCAACGAAGAACAAGAAACGAGGAACCAACTCTAATCTTTACAATTCTTCCAAATTGAAAGATAAGAGTCACTCAATTCTTCACAATTCTTCTAGATTGGAAAGAAGAAAGTCTTCTAATAACCCTAAATTCTTCTAGATTTAGAGAAAATTAGGAACAAGGCCAAAGCCAAATTTTATTAATCAATAAAAACCCCATTATTCTATTATGACCATGCCCCTTTATAGGCTAATTATTCAAATGCTAATAAAACTCCTAAAAATATAAATTCCTATCTAACAAAATGATAATTCTATTAAAACTCTTAAATGACTAAAACTACAAATAAACTAAACTTCCTATCTAATAAAAATACCAAATAAAATAAAAGATAACAAAATCTAATTAATAAAATCCTAATGAATATACTACCAAATAAAAGAAATGACAAAAATTAATATTAATTCAGAATAAACAATAAATCCAGAATTTCAGGCCTTTAGAGTCAAAATTTGACAAAAATAGCACCGGGCTCATGGTATGACCATGAGTTCTTTTCAGTGGCCTGTTCGCACCCGAAAAACACTCCTGAATTGTCCAAATCAGATCATCCAACAACATCACATATGAACCAAAACAAATTCATTCCTTTTTCATTCTGCATCATTCTTCTCGGGTTGAAATAAATTCTTCCTCTAATTTTCATCATAAGAGGAACTATCTTCTCAATGATGGCCACGTCAAAAAAATTATTGGATAAATCAACATTTAAAAATATTGAATTGCCAACAAAAATGAATTGAGATATATTATTCAAAACTTGTAGATTGGGAGTTGGAATTTGAAAATTATTTGGTTGATTTTGCGAGTTTGAAAATATCAGACGAACCTTACCATATTTGATCTGTTCGGCAATTTCGTCATTGAATAAAGAGCATAAAGAAAATCTTGTAACTCTTCTTCACACTCTTTTTTGAACTTCTTTGTAGTCAACAAAGTACTATCGAACATGAGCTCTTCTTTCTTTAGAAGAAATATAATCTTTTTGCCTTCAAATAAAAATGAGTAAGTGTTGACTTTTCTATCGTGTTGAACTCCTCTATCAAATTGCCATGGGTGACCCAATATTAAATGACACATATCCATATCTGCAACATCACACCAAATCTTATCTTTGTATATAGACCTGATAGAAATCGGCACCATCACACGCTTCAAATTCTGAAATCTTTCAATTGGCAGTTTTAATTTTGAACCACCTCCGAAGATATCATATTTTCACAACTACCATCATGAATTTAAACTTACATACTTATCATATTTTTGACATAATAATTAAAATATTGTTCAAATTAAACTTGGAATTATGGAATATGTGGTAATTTTAACATTAAACAAATTTTAGGACTGCATAGCAACTGCATTATTTAACCCTAAACCAATTTAGGTATCTTTTAGTGAAGTATCTCCAAGGGTATGGATCCAATCATACCCCTTGCGTAACATACGAGGGCCTTGCTTGCTTAAAGGCAAGACTACCCGAGTATATTATATGTGGAAAAGTTTCCTTTGGTTCACTTAGGGCCATTGGGACTCAGTACACAAAGGCGCAGGGTACCCAAATTGCACCCAATCCTGAGACGGAACCCACATAAAGATGAACCATAGACACTTCCACATAGGTTTACCCAAAAACCTTGAGTGTAAGTGACTAGACTCCGCTATGTCCCTCATTGACTTTAAAGCGAAGTAACCTAATGGAGTTAAAAGGGCGGTAGGCGCGATCTAACCGTTTGCTACATGTGTAGATTTATTAAATATAAATAAACTAAAAACGGACATCATAAGCATCATGGTTGTGTGAAAACTAACCATATCTTTATGTAGCCATGGCATTTATGTGTGCCATGCCATTTCATTTCCTTAGTTATAGGAACCTAAAAATAATCGAGACCAGTGAGTCCACCTAGGCTTAGCTCATGAGCCGAAATAATCAGGACTATTGAGTCCACCTAGGCTCAACCCATGAGCCGAAGTAACCAAGACCAGTGAGTCCACCTAGACTCAACCCATTAGGAGAAATAACCAAGACCAATGAGACTACCTAGGCTCAACCCGTGACCCATAATACATAAACCCTCGAGTGACAGTGAGTCAACTCGCCCTTAGACCATAGTGTCAACCCCTAAGTGACCATCGAGTCAGCTCACCTTGGATCATATAGTTAATCCCCGAGTGACCATTGATTCAGCTCACCTTGGACTATCGAGTCAACCCCGACTGACAAGTGAGTTAGCTCACTTTAAACCATAGAGTCAACCCCTGAGTGACCAGCGAGTCAGCTCACCTTGGACCATAAAGTCAATCTTCGAGTGACTAGTGAGTCAACTCACCCATGACTGTAGAGTCATTCTTTGAGTAACCAGCAAGTCAAATCACCCTTGACCACCAAGTCAGCCTCCGAGTGACCAGTGAGTCAGCTCACTATAGACTACAGAGTCAATCCCTGAGTGACCAGCGAGTCAGCTCACCTTGGACCATAGAGTCAATTCCCGAGTGACCAACGAGTCAACTCACCCCGACCATTGAGTCAAACCAGATTCAAACCCTGGTCTTCGAGCCGCGTGTTTGTGGTATTCCATAAATATTACAGGCTGGCCTTATTAATTGTTCCATGAATAATTGATATACACCCAACCTCCCTACTATTTGTATATATCCATCCATCCATCCATCCATCCATCCATTCATTCATTCATTCATTCATTCACTCATTCATATTGACAAACAAGGTAAGTAAGGCTAAGAGCCACACCTGATACACTTACTTACACTTGATCTCTTGCATTTTCAGGTTGGAAGCAAGAGAAAAGGAGGCTAAGGCATATTACGGGTAGTCCAAAAGTCAAACCCCTACCATCAATTGAATCTCTGGCCGGATTTTTCTCCTATCCAGAACCTGAACCCACAATGGCAGATGATGATATAGTTGGACAGTCCCTCAGAAGGATTCTGGATGCTCCGAAATTCCATGATGTTTGGAAAATGATGAGCACTTCTAATTCTTAAAAAGCTTAAGAATAAGAGGCGGAAATAGCGGCGATGAAGGTAAAGATGGCAGAGATGGAGAAACTGTCCCCAATAAAAGATAAGACCGTTGCTCCCTCCATCGAGCAATATGTAGATATTGATCGGTTCTTGCCAAAGGAATCAGAAGCACTCCCGGATAACTTTGTGATGCCTTATATAGCCCTATATATTGGCACCAGACCTCCTCATGCGCATGTGGAGAGTTATCTTTAAATCATGACTAGTATGAATATCCCTAAGGTTCATATAGTCAATCTATTTCAAGCTACTCTGCATGGGTCAACTTCTGAATGGTACATGAGAATGTCGACATACGTAAAATTTGATTGGAAGAAGCTACGTTATGCATTCTTGGAGGACTATGCTTTCAATCTGAAGGTAAAAACTAATCTGCAAGATCTTGAAAGGGTTAAGCAATCCCCGAATAAATCCTTTGAAGAATACTACCTGAGATGGATGGCCATCCATGTACTTGTGACCGGAGCACCTGACCAAGAAGCTGTGATGGTAAAGCTTGTTGAAGGATCTAGGCAGAGGTACCGAGATGACATGAAGATGAAAAGGCTTGATACCTTTAATGACATGGTAGACTATGTTAAAAGACTAGAAAAGTATCAGGAGAAAGATCAAACAAAGAAGCAAGAGTAGCACGCTTACAATAAGCCCAGATATTAGGAAAAGGGCGGGTGTTCCAAATAAGGCAGCTCTGAATCCTCAAAAGCTCCATCTAAAGTAGTAGTAGCCACTTAGGTGTAGGATCATCAATCTATCTCCCCATGGGTAGAGTCACTATCATAGATATTTACCAAGCTGAGGAAGTCTGACCAGCTTCAGAGCATCAAACTATTCGTTCCACCTGATGCGGCAAACAAAGATAACTTTTATGCCTATCATGTGACCAAAGGGCATTGCACTAATGAGTGTACCCTGCTGCTGAAAGATCTACAGTAAATGCCGATGGGAGGATGAAAGAGCCTAAGAAGAAACCGAGCACACAGACTAATCCCCTACCAAACTTTGAGGCCACAGTAAATGCCATCAATATTCAGGTGGAGGCCAACGAGTACGGTATTAATGTAATGGATAACTTTTGTAATGACCCAGGATGGGGAGATAATATGATTTTCAACAATATGGACATCATCTACATGGTTGATCAATATGTCTTGAGAATGAGGAGTGAAGGATCAGACCAGTATTGAGTGCCGCCACACCTTATGTTTTGAGGGGATTCTGACCTGAATGAGAATGTAGAAGAATTTGTCTGATTTATGCATGAATGAGAGATTTCTATGATGGGATTTGCACCTCAATTTCCTTGTTTCTTGGAAGGACCGACCATGGACTGGTACAACACAATGCCGCTTGAAGGATGTTAGAATTGGTAGTTTATGGAGAGATCTTTCCTCCACTACTTTGCGACTTCTCAACCATACCTGTATATGCTTTGTTGGTGGTTGGCGCCTTAAGTAGATCAACACAACACTGGTTGGTAGGATGTTCCTCCTCCATAACCCCCCATGTATACTCCCCCGGATTACTTGAGTCCGAATTATATTGAATCAAGTTTGTTCGAGTTTAGGAGCTCTTCTGGGATCGCATGCCCAGGAAATCAAGAGTTGTATGATCATGAAAAAGCCTAGAATGATCATAGGGACCACTAAAGGTACCTCGGCATTAACCTGGATTAGGTAGCACCAGACCTATTTGCCAAACTCCATAAAAGTGTAGCATCAGAAATGAACCACAGAAACCAAGTGAACATCGAGCTGTGCGACTCGTTTGAAGGGGTCTATGCAAACATTACACCATATGGTGCCTGTGTAGAGGAGACATTCACCAGTATGCAAGGCATGATTTCTAATTTTTGCATGGCCATCACAGGAGTTGATACCAAAGTAAATGCAATAGAGGAAGATCCCAAAGAAGATCTTGAGGAAGATCCTGAGGAAGACCCTGAGGAAGATCCTGAGAAAGATCCTAAGAAAGATTCCGAGGAAGATCTTGAAGAAGACCCTAAGGAAGATCAGGAGGAAGATTTTAGTAATAATGTGCTAATTCAACAAGTGCCAAATTGGGTCTTCAAACCACAACCTTTCGACGATTTAGATGAAGAAGTAGAAGAATTCAAAGACTCCGACGAGTTGGATCAAGTAGATGAAAGCGAAGTGGATAATATAGGGTATGAACTTGAAATTCTTTTAGATGATGGACTAAACCACTTACTAGAGGATTTTGAATATGAGGCTCCTTTCCCTAATGGCATGACAGTTGACTATGATGGTGTTAAGAGCTATGCCTCATCTTTAGAACACAACTCCCCGGGTGACTTATGGTCTATGCCAAGTGATGATTTAGGAGACTTTACAAACTTTAACTCAGGTAGTGAACACATCATTAATATGATCTGAGACAAGGGGCAAGAACCTACTCAAGAGTACATCATGGGGAGGATTCGTGTAGAAAAATGAATTAGCTTAAGCTAGTTATCGGATCCAGAGTTCAAACTTGAGGGAAATTTATCCCATATTCTATAATTAAAACACAAGGCCATGCCTTCACATCCTTGAATTTGTGTAGATGATGAATGATGGGTATGTCCACCATGCCCATTGGCCCAAGGGATTCCACCTAACCCTCTAAGAGAAAGCAATCGTCTGGTATGAGGGGTTGACATTCTACCAAAATTCATTCTGGAATACTTTGGCTAGATAATTCATCAACTACTTCACATGGATATAGAACTCCCAAGCTAGATAAACATGGAAACCTGCTGCTATATTGGGAATGGCAAGCAACTAATGCAGTCTGCCAAACCTTGATGAAATCTACTAAAGAATATCCATGGTATACGAATAAGCACTCTGATGATCTAGAAGAATCGGTCACATACGATGATGGTAAGGATCTAACTGATTAAGCTTCCTTATCCATTCACATGATTAGGAAAGACTCCAACCCCATTCTATGCTAAATCCTATAGGAGAACCCTGGAGTTTTAGAAAGACAACCTGAAAAGGCTTCTTTTATGCAGTGGCCATTTACCTCGAAGGCACCATCCTCCGTGAATAAGCCAATTGACTGGGGGGAAATACCACTTGATGAAAATTTTATTAAGTTCAAAGTCTTTAAAATGACAAACTTGCCTACCTAGGTTGTCAACCCAATCACTAGAGGAGGGAAAATCACTAGGTCAATGGCCCTTGTTATGCCAAGAACGGAGCCTCCGGCACCTTCTACTTTTGTCAAGTCCTTAGAATAGATAAAAAGTCCAATTATGGAGTAGTTAAAGGCCACCACTAGCAAGATGAGCATTTAGGACCTCCTCCTCGGCTCCTAAGATCATAGGCTTGCTATTATGCTAAAGTTGATGGAAATCAAAACATTTCCCCTGGCATCAACAGAACAAGTTTGTGCCCTACTTAATGCTAAAACCAGCACTATCATCCCCGATATTATTTTCTTGAGCTCGAATTTACACAATGAAAGCATTTGCCACAATAAGACTCTCTACTTAAAGGCATGTGTTTTTGGGTGCATCATGCCGTGTATAATGGTTGACGACTGCTCATTGCTGAATGTCTGTCCTAAGGATATTCTGCCAATCCTAGGACTAACTGAGAGGGATTTAAAGAGATCGACAACACTCATCAAGACCTTCAATAATTCTAAGAGAACTATCATCGACACATTTAAAGTTGAAGTCAATAGAAGAAATCTCATCTATCATACTGTTTACAGTCATAGACATCCCACTGACTTTCTCTATGCTGATCAAATGACCATGGTTTCATGCTCTGGGAGGGGTCCCATCCACTCTTCATCAGAAAATTAAGATCCCATTCCATGGAAAGATCATCACTTTAGAGGCTGAGGAAGCATCAGTGGTGGCAGCACTAAAGATAGAAGAAAGCCATATGAAAGGGTTTACCACAATTGCCATCAGTAAAGGATTGTGCAAGGAATTAGAAGTACATTGGGGCCCTTGGATTTAGGGTTACATGCAGAAGCGTCATACCCTAGGGAGAGGATTAGGCGCCCATGAGCAGGGAATGCCGACTTTCAATATAAGGGCAGGAGAATGGAAACCTACATGACTAGGCTATAAAGGCATTGGAAGAATCACCAATAAGACGGTCTTTCAGAAGAAATCAAAGTAACCCTACAATGGAACCCTTGAACCTATTACTCACCAGCGGAGGACAATTCTGTGATTTGAGATTTTCTTAGATATAGTCGACTATGGCAAGCACGGTAAAAGCTCCATTTCCAGTGTGATAGAGAAAGTAGATCATCAGCCAGATGCTAGGGCGATTCCCAATCAAACTAAGCTTGACGAACAGGTGCACCTGAAGAAAGTCAAGAAGCCGAGCAAAGAAGAGGAAATCCTCAATACTCTAACCAAACACCTCTAAGCATAGCTCAAGATACTGGAGGAAGCAAGGAGCAAGGGAGGTCACTTAAGCAAGGCTGTCGTAGACATGGTCAAAACCATGAAGGGCAAGGTGAAGGCTGAAGAGGAAGATGATGAGGACATCCTACTAAAGCCAGCTACCATGGAAGAGTCATTTGCTGCAAACTCGGATCTTACTGATCAGGATGAGTCTTTCATTTCCATTTCCAATTCGAAATGAATAATTATTTTATGATGATAATAAGATGAAGAACTTTGCTTGTTTGGATTGTGTTTCCGATTACAATTCTATATTCTAGCATTCATCTAGCATCTTTAATATTAATAATGATATTATGAAAGAAATTAACTTAAATATAGATGATGATCCAAAAATGGTACACATTTCCAATCAATTGCCCATCGAACAAGAGAGAGAATTAGTAAAAGTACTAAAAAATCATGTTTTAGCCTTCGCTTGGTCTTACAAGGACATGCTAGGACTCAATCTACACATCACCGAGCATAAGATTCCTACAGACCCGAATATATATCCTATAAAGCAAAAGATGAGAATAATGCGTCTAGAATGGGTAGAAAAGGTCAAAGCATAAGTAGCCAAACAGATCAAGGCTAACTTCCTGGAGGTCGTTGAGTATCCCACTTGGCTATCCAACGTAGTTCGTGTGCCCAAGAAAAATGGTGACGTCATAGTGTGTTTTGACTTCAAGGACTTAAATAAGGCTACCCCTAAGGACGATTTTTCATTGCCACACATTGATGTTTTGGTAGATAGTGCGGCAAGAGCAGCCATATATTCCTTCATGGATGGGTTCTTTGGCTACCACCAGATCCTCATGAATGTAATAGACAAGTTTGAGACTGCATTTATCTCAGAATGAGGAATGTTCTATTTCAGAGTGATGCATTTCGGACTCAAAAATGTAGGGACAACCTACCAGCAAGCAGTCACCACACTACTACATGACTTGATCTATAAAGAAGTGGAGGTTTACATGGATGACATGCTTAAAAATTCTACCACGCCAGAAGAATACCTAGGAGTTTTAAAACCATTCCTCTCAAGAATTGAGAAGTATAATCTCCGTCTTATCCCAAAGAAGTCTATGTTCAGTTTTATATCAGGCAAATTATTGGGGCACATGGTTAGCAAGAGAGGCATAGAGATGGATCCCAATAAAGCTAACGCCATCAGAGAAATGCCCGTACCAAAGACTGAGAAATAAGTGAGGAGCTTCTTAGGGTCCGTACAGTATGTCAGCCGCTTTATAGCATGATTGACCACCACATGCTAGCCTATCTTCAAGCACTTAAGGAAGTAGCAACCAATAGAATGGAACGACCAGTGTTAGGAAGCCTTTGACAGGATCAAGGCCTACCTAATTAACCTGCCTATGCTAAAGGCACTGATCCTTTAAAAGCCACTCGTTCTCTACTTGGCGGTAGAAGAAACATCTGTAGGTGCCATGCTGGTTTAGGAGCACAAAGATAAGAAGGAACATGAAGTCTATTATCTCAGTAAGAAATTACTAGAGTATGAGACTCAGTATACCATCATGGAGAAAACCTATGCTGCCATGGTCTGGCTCAGCAAGAAACTCAGGCATTACTTCCAATCTTACCAAATCCAAGCAGTTGCCAAGGTGGATCCAATGAAGTACTTGTGCCAGGCTCTCTCGCTAACCAGAAAACTGGCAAGATGGCTGTTATTGCTGTCAGAATTTGATATCGAGTATGTCACTAAGAAAACCATCAAAGGAAGAGCTGTGGCTGAATTCCTAGCGAATCAACCACTCAAGGAAGAAGAATTAGAGAACCTGGAATTCCTCGATGAATATTTTGCAATGACTAAAGAAAACCCTGGAAAGTGGACCACATTCTTCAATGGCGCTGTTAACAAGTGAGGAGTTGGCTTGGGAGTTATCATCATCACACCAGATATGGCACTCATACCTCTGTCAAAGCGATTGGAAAATCTGACCAAAAATAATGGGGCAGAATATAAAGCCTGCATATACGGAATGTCCACCTTGATCACTCTTAGAGCAGACAAAGTAAGAATTATTGGTGATTCGGCTTTGGTCATCAAGCACATCATAGGAGACAAGGAACTGAAGGAGGAATCCCTAAAACCTTACTTAGAGGCCATATAGAGGAAAGCTGCAATATTCAGCGAATGCGAATTTTATCATTTATCCCGAGAGGAGAACTAGATGGCGGATGCATTGGCCTCTCTAGCCTTCATATGGGAAAGGGCCTCAGAGATAACCAATCAAACCCCTTGTTACGGAGACAACCGTTCCCCGTACTACGTCCATACAATAGAAGGCGTCATGGTTAAGGAAGAGCCCTAGTACTTTGACATCGTCAAGTTCCTTGAAAGCTGTGAATTCTCTATCGAAGCTATAGATTTCGATGGAAATATGCTAAGAAAGCTTGCTATGCAATTCTGCCTAATCAAGGAAGATCTATTCAGAAGATCATCTGATGGTTTGCTGTTAAAGTGCCTGACCCAACAAGAAGCAGAAAAGTTGATGGAGGAGGTAAATTCATGAGACTACAGTCCACACATGAACGACATCATGATGGCCAAGAAAAATTAGAGAATGGGATACTTTTGGCTAACCATGCTAGCTGACTGTATTCAAGAAGTGAAGACTTGCCATGCCTGTCAAATATATGGAGATGTGAGCCACTTACCCCGAACGACCTTGCAAAATTTGATGATGCCTTAGCCACTCTCGGCTTGGGGCATCAATATCATCAGTGAGATAAGGCCATCTTTAACCAACGACCATCACTTTATGATAGTGGGGGTCGACTACTTTTCCAAATGGGTTGAAGCAGAATCATATATGAGCATCACGGCCAAGAAAATGGGTTGGCTTATTCAGCGACATATCTTTACCAGGTACATCATTCCTCATCATATAGTGAGTGACAATGGTGTACAGTTCCAAGGGGACACAATCAATCTTATTGAGAAGCACGAAATCAAGCTTAATCGCTCTTCACCCTATCACCCTCAAGCCAATGGAGCTGTAGAAGCAACTAATAAGGCCATTAAAAAGATCCTCTCTAAGATGAATGCTAATTACCGAAATTAGGCTGACCATTTACCTTATGCCTTGTGGGGATATGGAACCAGTGTCAAAACTACTACAGGTCAGACTCCTTTTTCTCTCATTTACGGGATGGAGGCAATATTGACTGTTGAAATAGAGATCAAGTCCTTGCACATAGTTCTCAAGGCAAGACTTCTTGAAGATGAACGGGTAAAGGCAAGGCAAGAAGAATTGACCTTGATCGATGAGAAACAATTAACCGCATTAGAAAATCTATAGTTATACCAATAGCACATGGCAAGAGCTTACAATTGTAAAGTCAGGAGGCAAGATGACCTGAGAATAGGCTCTCTGGTCTTAAAACAATCTCATAAAATTCACGTGGATGCTCGAGGCAGATTCCAACCAAGTTAGAAAGGACCATACGTAATAAAGACGACTCTCAGTAAAGGGGCAGTCAAGATCTCAAATCTGGATGGCAATGAATTTATAAATCCAGTAAATCACGACAAGCTGAATTGCTATCTCATATAAAGAAAAGAAAAAAAGAAAAAAAAATGCAAAGGTCTGTCAAGAGCTAGTGAGGGCTCTTGGGCAAAAATAAAGACCCCATCATAAAAGAAGGCCTTACGTAAAATCCATTCGAAACCTTAGGCAACAGTGGGCATTTCTTGGGAATAAGTACCATTTTTCCTTCTTCTTTAAGTAATATCTTTTATAATAATGTATTCATGTTAAAAATACTGCATAAGTACATTAAATGGAAACTATGAATTGTTTAATAAAACAAGCATTCAAATAGCATCTTTTTATCTGTATTACACATAAAATGCATTACAAACAGGAAGTGGAAACGACAAAGGAAAACAATGAGGCCAAAAGCCTTTATTCTCCTACCTAGACGAAAGACACATAGTGGCAAGCTCAGTGATCTCTAAGGAAACTACGAAGCCTCCTAGTCTCTATGAGTTTCTCCTCAAGAGTGGTGAACTCGCGAGTACTTGCAACCCAGATGCGATAAGCCTCAGAAGGATGGATGTCCAAAGGCACAAAATAGTTAACCTCCACTCATGAGCGATTGACGCACCTCACATCATGATAATAAACCTGAGTGTAAGAAAGCTCAGAGTCGATATGGGTGCACAAAGATGCCGAGAACCCTTGAGGGTGACCATGTTGCTTGTATAAATGGCCAGGATAGTAGGTAATAACCTCAAAAAGACCAATGAGGACCACGTCATCTCTAGCAACATCAGTAGTCATATGCGTGATTCCCCACCAAGGGCAAACCCAACAGATATCCTTAGTGGCTCGACTCCCCATGAATTTAACCCACTCCTTGATAGTGAAGTCTCTTTGAGGGTGGTTGCCAATGCGAACAATGGTACCCGCGCCCAGTAGGCCTTTGGATAATAATTCGTGCTCATAGGAATAGACAATTCAGAAGGCTTGTCCCAAAGCCAAAGCTAAAAAAGCAACACAAAAGAAAAAATAAGAAAAAATATATAAAAAAATAGAAAAAAGAGAGAAAAAGAAAAAAAGAAAAGAAAAAAAGAGAAGAATAAAAATAGGAAAACCTGCTAGATTGAAAACCTAAAAAGGCAGTTTAGGCAAAAATTAAGGCAAGCCTGATGAATCAAAAACTCAAACGGGCAGTTCATGCAAAAAGAAAGCATACAATAAAATTTACCTAAAGGAGAAGCCTGCTACCCCTAGTAGTAGCTTGAATTCCATTCTGGGAAGAGCGCACGAAGATCAGTGTCTCGGCTAAGCTCATCGCAATGGGAGATTTCCCTTCTAACATCTGGTCAACGATGGTAAAAAAGGTGAAGATGCAAACCAAAGTTGGAACCTCACAAAGAAAGACCCACAACAAGAGTAAACAAATAAGCGGAAGCCAACTCGCATCATCAGGAGAAAGGCTCCTAACTATGTAGAACGCCATGTCCAACCTCAAATCCTATTTGCAAATCATTCAGCGCCTATTAAATCATTGCAACTGGAAATGATTCATTAATGGATCAAAAAACTCTTGGTGATGCGTCGGAATAGCCAGAGGCGTATCAGCTGAAGATCTTAGAAGCCCACAGAATTCCTCATACCATGGTCATGATCTCTAAATTGGAGCATGTTATCAACAGGATCCTAGAACCTGACAGTAGCCTGGATCACATCGTACTTAATGAAGATGCGATAATATTCCTTCATATGCAACAAATCACAAACCCTAAGACGGTCCCAACCATTGGAATTCTTCAAATAAACATTCAGGTCTGCGCGAAAATGGTTGTAGCCCTCCATTTCAAAATTTTAAAGAGTAGAAGTTCGCTATACATAGTTTATGGGGCAATCTGCCAATACCTGGCAGATTACCCCGATAAAATCAATTATCAATAAAAGAAAGGAAACATGAATTGCAAGAATGATGCAAAATTCTTTCATAAACAAAAAAATGAGTTCATACAAAAGAAGGCTCTGCAAATGGCCAGAAAGAAAAGCAAACAACAAAAGAAGAAAAGCCTATCTACTATCCATCGCTGGAACTCGGATGACTAGGATTAAGAGATGATGAAAGAGGAGGATAGCCGCCCTATGGAAAGAACCATAAAGGATCACCTTGACTATATTGAGGCTGCTGTGAGCACTGAATTTTAACAATCCTTCTCACAACACGATGATGAGAGCTATATGATGTGATGTCTTTTTGGTGTTGTCCATCAGAGGTGTTCCTACTACTGCAGAGTTGAGTTTTGCCGAAGTTAGGAGACCTAGGCTACCCTTAGGGACCAGTATGGGTGCTTCTTTGTGGTACAAATCCACTAGCAGACCTCGTACGGGTCATCCGTTCCATACGCTTAGGGGGTGACTTGCACAAGTCCCCTAGTACCTGTACAGGTGGAGCCCTACCCATACGGGCACTCTTGTTGCATAAATAGGCTATGTTGGACGGGAATCCTTTCCTATTTTGGGAAAAGGCAGGTCATGAACGCGATTTATTGCATTCAGACCTGCTTTCCCCTATAAATAGGGCACCTCTCTTCATATTTTCAAAACACACATATTATACAACAATTATACTAAAATTCTAGCAATTTCTATGGGTATAGAAAAGGTATAGTAGGGGTATAGGAGGTATAAAATAGGGATAAAACCCATTCTTTGAGGTTTTATCCATATTTTATTCATTCCTAACTTCATTCACTAGGATTTAGGGGAGGTTCTGTCTATACAGATACTCACCTAAATAGTCTAATTTCACCATCTACTTTGGTCGGAGTCTCTCAAAAGTAAAGGGATCATCTCAAAGTGGATTCAAGCCGCAAGGCTAATGCTCATGAGCTTCAAAGAGACTCACATCTCAATTATTTCTTTGTTATTATTCTCCATTTCTCCAGTTTTTTCTAGTTCCTTTTCATTTCTTGTTTCGCATCTGGTCGTAATCAGTATGAGCCTTATTGGTACCATATATCCCCGAAGATATCAAATCGGTGCACCATACTCATACAGAAGGAAATCCATTTTTATTTTATTTTTCTATCATCGATCCATTAATCTGTTAATCTATAAACTGAACTAAACAGAGTTTTTTATCTAGACTAGATAGGACCCATATGGGTACACCATACCCCGTATGGGTCCTCCCTTATACCCGTACAGGTCCCACCCACCCGTACGGCTACCAGTCTCAAGCAGATTCACAAACTCATAATAAAGTGATTAAAAATCAATCTAATTCACCATTTGCCATGCGATCATTTTCACTAATAATTCTGTAAATCAACCCACAAAAAGATAAAATGTGTTTTAACAACAAAATACGTTGAAGTGCTGATTTATGATGTGTTATAAATTGTGCTAACATCTGTGGCTGTAGGGGAATTTACTTTCATTTTATTTTATAACTTAGAACAAATGTATAGGTTCTCTTTACAATTTCCCCCAATTTTCCCCCGGTTGTAATTTTTATTCCCCCATTTATTGGTTGTGTTTTATTGTAATATGCAAACGCATGTAACGAGAGTGAAGGAGTGTAGAAATAAGATTTCTGTAATAATTCCTCAAATGATGAAAACTAAAACTATTTAACGCGATAAATGTAATTGTGAATCAACTAAATGAGAAATTAGTTACTCATCCGATACCTGAATCTCTGATCCAATAGGTTTTAGTCTCCCACCCAGAGGGAACCGTTCCAAAACTCTTTCCCAAGTAGACAACTTGGGTGGTGACTCTATCATTTGTATCGAGATTTGGGTCTCGATTCTTTCATTCATTAAAATTTGCTTATTATGCAAACTTGAACTAAACATTTTTTGTCACGCCTAAATCCAACCAACCTCCAGTGGGCCCTACCTCTCACACATGCGCCAAGGGAGACCGATACATCATCGACACCTCACAGTGGTGACTCTGCTAGGGATATAATCTTTTAATTTGCAAAATGTTGGTTTGTTTTTAAAGCTTAAAAGATTAAGATGGGCGCCAAAAATCATTTAATTGATTCAACCCGCTTTGGTTTTCATCATTTGGGAAAATTATCACACTCTATTTTCTCATCTCCTACTCTCTTTGGTTAGATGCGCTCTTCTTCTAGCACTAGAATTGGGTGCCATATTATTTCCGCAACACTTACAACAGTGATTCCCATGACCACCATGGATATTGGGGATGCCTTAGTGGGTGGAGAAGTCATTGCCATCTCCCTCCAAAAGAGGCTTGATGCGATGGGAACCTTCTACATAAACTTTTGATATGTCCCTACACCATTCTTATCAAAAGCTATAGAATTTTATCCTCTAGGTACCCTAATTTTAGTGTGAGATTAGACTAAGGAAGAATACCCTCAGACTCGGCTGGAGAAATAAGGACGGATTAATTCGCTTGTGTTATATTACATATCCCTGTGATTAACCCTACCATACATTATTGTGATTTATGCATGCATACCATATCCCATGCATGTACTGATCTCTTGGTTATCACCTCAGTTAAAACCAAACCTCAAAGAGAAAGAGCTTGGCAACATTCCCAGATCCATTTGACTCGCATTTTGGCTCCTCCAGTTCCATTAAGGGTTACTCCATCTCTATCTACGGGTATTTTGTCCAGCAGTTAATTTAGTATAGTTGATATTTCTGCTTCTCATCGTGAGGAGATGTCTCATATCCTGACTCCAGAGGGCCATATTGATGTTGAGGTTGAGAATTTTGCTATTGGTGAGGAGGCAAATGCATCAAGGGCTGAGGTTAGGTTGAAGATTACAAATGCCTTCTTACAGTACTCAGGAAGTAATCAGTTCCTAGACTGAATGAATGATAAGATGTTGGCCTCCATCAGGGCAACCATGGCTGAGGAGAGAATGGCCAATGCTCCTCATAGCACGCATATCAATGATTCAACATTGAAAGCAGTGATTAGTGAACAAGTATTAGGGGCCACTCATTATCTATTCACTCAATTTCAGTTGTTGCCTGTGCAGACTCACAGGGATTCTTCCAGTCAGTTTGGTTAGTTGGGTTCTTTGGGTCGATTTGGTTCAATTAGCCATTCATTCCAGTCGGTGGGTAAGTGGTTCTGCCGGTAATCAGTCAGTTTCCTCATCCTAGTCAGGGATTTGTGCCTCATCCGTTTCAATTTTGGGCATCTGGCCATACCCCCAATTTTGTGGTCACACCCAAGGGGATAGCCTTTCCTCAATCAATAGGCTTACCCTTGGGTGTGGTTTCTCAATTAGAGGGGTCATCCTTTTTTGTAGAATTACGTTATCTTCTTCAGAAATTGCTAGCTGCCAATCCCAGCTCTCAGCCATTGTCACTATCAATTCAAACTGCTCGAGAGGAGGACTAGGTCCCTGAAAACTTTAGTATCCCTAGCATACCAAAGTATAAGGGAACTGGTCTGCCTCAATCTCATATCACCACCTGTTAGAGGGTTATGAGAATTAGAAAGTTAAGTGATAAGGTCCTAGCTGAAATGTTCCCTTGCACCTTGGAGGGTCCTGCTATTAAATGGTACAACACTCTTTCAGATAATGTGACCAGAAACTAGAAAGCTCTATCAGAGGCTTTTATTGAATAGTATGGTTTCAACGCCACTATCAAAACTACCATATAGAATTTGGACCCTATCAAGCAGGCCCCCAATGAAAAATTCAAACCCTACTTCAAAAGGTGGATGACCACTCAAGTTCTATTGAAGGATAGGATAAGTCTCCCGAAAATGATCGTAAAATTGATAGATGGTGCCCTGCATACTTATCATAAGATCCTTGGTATGGATAAATTCTCTAGCTATGTTAAGGTCTTTGAAAAAGCTGAGAAGTGGGAAATAATCGAGGAATTAGAAAAGGCAAGTGTACCGACCAAACCTTGGTTCAAAAAGAATGATCCTTCAGCTCTAGCTTAGGCTTTTAAGTCAAAGTTTGGCTCTGATTCTAAAGCAGCGGTAGTACACAAAGAAGTGGATGTAGTCCATATAATTAAAGATGACATTCCCCTTGGAAAGCATCACTGCCTGCCATCTTCACTAAGTTGAGAGCACTCGGCCTTCTTCAGAGTATCAAACCATATGTCCCACCCAAATGTGAAGACAGGGATCAGTTTTGTGCTTACCATATTAGTAAGGGGCATCGTACTAGTGCCTATAGGGATTTGTTTGATGCTATTTGAGGTTTGATTAGGGACAAGAAGATTCAAGAACCCGAGGTTAAACTCAGCACCATGAATGATCCCCTGCCAAATTTTGAGAAGCAGGTTACGGCTATCGAATCTGGGTTGTCCTCCTACCATGTTTTCAATATATTCTTGCAAGCTAATCCTATGGTTCACTCAGTAGTGGCCTTACCTGATGAACCAATCCCCATTGACATCAATGCATTCGTGCTAGAAGAAATTCATGATAAGGAAGGTATAATGGTTCCACCGGGGCCAATTGATATCGATGCTTATGTATTGAAGAATGATGAGCTTGAAGGACCGATCTTATTGGTGGAAACTTTCGAAGGGATAAGTTATATAAAAAATGGGGTGCTACATGTTACCTGTATCGGGAGGATCCCTCCTGACCCTATCCCAAAAGAAGAAGGGGCAGAGATGTGGATATCCAGGTCATTCCAAATACCGATCAAGGTCCAATATTTATGCCCGCTACTAAGACTCACATTTCGATCAGTACTAAAAATAAAGTCACCCCTCTCATCCGGCAATTACAAGTTACCCCTGCTAAGTACAACATCTAGCAGCTCCTTGTTGACTCTGAAGAACATCGCAAGGGTCTAATAGAAAAGGTATTAAGTATGGAAGCTACACCTTCTAACATTCTGGTTGAGGTATTCTCAGTTATGGGGGGTTCATTATAAGATCAAACCCATCAAGTTCTATCCGTCAGATCTCCTAGCTGAAGGAAATAAGCGTAACAAGGCACTCTTCATTAGGGTACAAATCTTTGATCATTCTATCCCGTGTGTCATGGTGGACGATGGTTCTGCCCTCAATCTCTACCCTGCCAAGATTCTTCCTCACTTAGGGCTGGACGAATCCATGCTGGAGAAGTCTAATACTATTATAAGGGCATACGATGATATGAAGAGGAGTGTCATTAGGGTTTTCAAAGCTAAAGTTACCATTGGGGAAGTGAAGTCTAAGGTCCCGTTCACTATTCTTGATATCCCGCCACCTACTTGGAACTGTTGGGTCAACCTTGGCTCCATGCATTAGGGGCTGTCCCTTCCATAGTCCATCAGAAAATTAAGCTCATCCATAATGGCAAGCTGGTGACCAGTAATGTTGATGAACGATCTGTCATAGCGGCTATGGAGGCCAAGGAAAAGGAATCTAGGGTGGCTGTAGCTCATCAAGATATGAAGTTTATGGTTAAGGGGTACATATCTCTTAAAATTGTGAAGATTATGATAAAGTAGGGTTATGTAAAGGGTAAGGGACTTGGAAAGAACCTGTAGGGAATGTTGGAACCCCTTTCACCTCTTCTATGGCCATTTAGACTTGGTTTGGGGAGTCGCCCAGGTGCTAAAAAATCCAAGCCTCAATCCTCCCTTAAGATAGGGGCTGAAGTTAAGCAAGGGAAATTCACAGGCGAAGAAGAACCTATCAAAGCAAGTTGCCAGAACGTCCCCAGTTTTGAGATCTTCAATGATGTATATGATTTCAAGAAGGGCTGCCTAATTGAAACCTCAGTTTCTGTGGAAGTATGGGGGAATGCTAAAGAAGATGAAATGAATGAGGCAATCTAGTCCATCACCAAAGCACTAGAAGTACTTATGAGGAAGAATTGGAAAAGAAATGAGAAAGGAAATCCCATCAATAAGGCTGTCAAAAACTTAGCAAGAGTAGTGGTTAAAGAAGCTCAGGCTAACTTGAACACTAGGACTACCAGTTTAGCTGTCCATCAGCAAGGCCCTCGGTATATGGAGGATGATCTAAATGATGTAATTTTTAATATTGCAAATATTTTTTATGCAAACAATGCCGCTTATAAGGCATATCATGAATAAGTTGTAAGCATCAGTATCTTTATTTTTAACATGTCATGAATAAATTGATGCACCTATCATTCACATTTTTCCCGAGTATTTCGTTCTAATGACATCATGCAATCATAACAACAACATCCTTAAAACTATCATCATATTCATTAACGAAGTTGACCTTGAGTACAATGCAATGGTATAAACGTCAAATGGTTAAAATCTATCATCAAAAGAGAGACAATAAAAAGTGCTTAGCAAACATGATAACAATTAGCCTAGGTCCTTCTTTCTTCATGAGAGGTAAAAGATGTATAAGAGCATACATCAATAAGAAAGAAGACCAAGAAGCACCAATAACAGGATGACTTTTATCATGAAAGTGGAAAGGACATCTTAAGTCACAAATTAACCATCTCAAGAGCTCTAAAGGGAAATTGATCAATAAATAGGATTTTGTCAAAGACAGTGGCTACCTACAAAGATTGGGCTGATAAGCTTCCATTCACAGTTTAGGGGTATAGAACCATTATAAGAACTCCTATCAATCAAACACCCTTCTCCTTCGTATATAGAATTGAAGCCGTGTTACCGGTCAAAACAGAACTAAGATCTCTAAGAGTGGCACTTGAACCGTAGTTAAAAGAATCAGATTGGGCAAGAGCCAGGTATGAACAGTTGAATGCAATAGATGAAAAGCAGCTCAAGGCACTTGACCATCTACAAATGTACTAATAATGCATGGCTTGAGCTTACAACAACAAAATTAGATACCCAAAACAACCTCTCGAAGCAGGTGGTCTGGTCCTCAAGCAGCTATGCCAAGTCAACACTAACACTAGGGGAAATTCAGGCCTAACTGGGAAGGACCATTAGTCGTAAAGAAGGTCCTTGGCAAAGGGGGAATCAAGCTAATGGATATGGATGGAAATGAGTTCATGAATCTAGTGAATCAAGATAGGCTCAAGTGTTATCATGTCTAGGTCAAAAGAATTAAATCATACAAAAGCAGCATAAAAAATAAAAGAAATAAAGAATAAAACACCCGGCGAGCGGTCCTCTACTGCTCGGGCAAAAATTAGGGTGTAGCCCGCTGGTCAGTATCCCGCAAACTGGTCAGGAAAAAATTAGGGAACTCAAAATAAAGCCCGCTAAGTTGAAAACCCGAAAAGGGCGGCTTAGGCAAAAGTTAGGGCATCGAGAGAAAAATGTCAGTTGCTTTCTGGAAAATCTGTAAAAGACCAGTGGGCAGTAGGGGTTAACCATTGGAAATTATTACCATTGCCTATGTACTCAAATTAATCTCATCAATGAACATGTCATGATTTTGGTAAGAATCTTGGTCTTATGAATGCATGCATGTCTTTAGGTGAAATAATTGCTGGTATGTGAACACCAATTTTTTTCTCTACATGTTATGCATCATTGTATTCATCTTTATCACACATTTGCAATATTTAGAAAAGCTTGCTGGATTGAAAACCTGAAAGGGCGGTCCAAGCAAAAGTTAGGGTAAAAAGAAAAGTCTGCTGGATTGAGCCGTCAAGGACAGTTTAGGCAAAAATTAAGATAGCCTGTGGGATTGAAAACCTGAAAAGGCTATCTCGGCAAAAATTAAGGTAAAAGCTTGCTAGGTTGAAAACCCGAGAGGGTGGTCTAGGCAAACGTTAAAGCTAAAAAGCAAAAGGTCTGCCGGGCTAAGCCATCAAGGATAGCTCAGGCAAGAATTTGGAGAAAAAGAAAAGAAAAATAAAATGTTCGATAGATCCCCACACAATGAGTGGCCTATGCAAAAATTTGAACGTCACCCGATCCACTCACTATTAAATCATTTGACAGAATATGGGTTCTCAAAGAAACAATATTCAAACAGTCTTAGTTCAAGAAAAATCCCTGAGCTTAAAAGAAGTATCAAAGGTACCAATCCAAAAGTTCATAATCAAAACTAGCCACGCAAGGCTTGAAAAGTACTAGTAGTTCATAAAAGCAATCATAACCTAAGCCTCCAGGGGATCCTATCCCCGATGAACCTCCTGAGTCTAATCCGAGTATCCGCCAGCAGATCATCCATGTCTATAGTCATATGGTCCTCAGCATCACCAGTACCAGAAGCCAGCTACGCGGGGGCCCTAGTCTCCGAGATCCCTGCAACGGCCCCAGCAGCGTCAGCTCCCTCAACATGCTGATCCATGCCTATTTGAGTTGCTAGATATGCAGAAAAATTATCCTTGGACTCATCATTAGAAGCAACTAATGTCTGCCTATCCTGAGTCATCCTCACTAGCTGACCCCTCAGTATCTCAATCTCAGCACTCACCCAATTAGTCTCGACCCTAGCCTGATTAGCCTCAGCAGTGGCTGCCCACATCTGCTCCTCTAAGAATCAGGGTCTCTTTTGTGAAGCATCTAAATCCTGGGCGAACCTGCTCCGCTCCATGGCCAACAAAGTTTGCAATGGAAATTATAAGATCAGTACACATATATAAATGTCATGGAATGCATGCATAGTTTATTGAAATTTTACAAGTAAAAGGAACTTAAAGAAGCTAAAGCATCCTGGGCCAATAAGTAAAAAATGGCCACCTCAAAAGAAAGGGTCATATCAGAATAAGATGTCTTAAGCTGTAATGGACAAAGGCAAAGGTAAAGGATTCCTTACATGGGTGGACCTAGAAGGATTAAAACTAATAGGCTGGACAGACTCCTCGATCTTTTTGACAGCTCAATTCCCCAAATGGTTGAGAAGCCTGAAGAAGGTATCCAACTCAGCCCAGAGGACTCCCTCCCTTATAGATCTGGAGGCTCAAGACCACTCTACTGGTGGTTTGGGGGCAGCAGTAGTAGCGATAGCAGCAGACCTCTTTTGTGTGGAAGCAGGAGGCTATAGCAACAAAGAAGCAGACTTAAATTCATAATCAATTTCACAAAGCGACCAAGTATTCATGAAGACTAAGTGAGAGGCATACCTGAGAAGAAGGGGTAGCAGACCTAGCCGAACCCCTGGTGCTTTGAACTATAGATTGACCCCCGCGGTCACCCCTCGGTCCTCCCTCCTCATAATCATCATCATCCTTACTATTGCTCTAGTAAAAATCTAGGGGCTTGTCCTCATGGTGGATCCTGTCCCAGGGTGGTAGGGGGGAGAAATCAATAAACTCAGCATAAGGGCCGTCAATAGATAGCATGCAAGCTCCCTCGCCTAGCAAGTATAGCCCGTAATTAGTCCCCAATATGAGATGAGACCAGAAGATGCCTACCGGGATCGGGGGAGGGATCAGTCTCTCCACTATGGTACTGGTCCACCCTGAAACCTGCTCGTCGAAATACCACTCATAGGAGAGTGGTGACTCTAGGGCAAAGCGGTGGTCATCCACACTGGCATCTGCTTGATGGTTCCATATGTGACCAATCTCTCCCATCGGTCTCAAATAACCTGAATAGAATGAATGCACTATGAGTATCATAACCTAGTAAATACAATTTCTACTAATGGTTTATCGAAATGTAAAATGCAGGTTCAATAGGGAAGAAGCTTACTCAATCTGAGCGCAGTTGGAGTAAGAACTCTCAGTACTATGCCATAGTCAAGGGCTAATTCGACCAAAGCCCTATCCATC
The DNA here is from genome assembly GCA_947683365.1 of Euphorbia pulcherrima. Taxonomy (NCBI): domain Eukaryota; kingdom Viridiplantae; phylum Streptophyta; class Magnoliopsida; order Malpighiales; family Euphorbiaceae; genus Euphorbia; species Euphorbia pulcherrima. The sequence goes on from CANTUS010000009.1 coordinate 25,952,564, forward strand.
TATATATGATATACGATGTCTCAGCATGTATGGGCAATCCTGGTCTAGGAATCAATCGGTGCTCGAAAGCCCAAATCTGCAAGACAAAGTAAGGATTAGTTGCAGCACAGTTTAGACAAAGGGTTAAAGCACAAGCAATCAGTTCAGGATTTACCAGTAGTATTAGATGGCATATCTTGAGCTTAGACTGCTTACCCCAGACCCCTACGTCCAATCTATAGTACAATTGGGCCAGGATGGCCAGGCACCAGTTCTTATAGGGCACAACTGCAAGATCCTCCACACCGGAGAGCAAACCATAGTTGAGGTTGCTCAAGTATACTGGGAAGAAGAAAATGGTAAGGAATGTCCCCAAGAAAGACCGGGCGTACTGGTCCTTCCTATCAACTGCAACAAGACTCAACTGCCATATAGATCCCCGTAGTTGAGCTTATTCATCCTGCTTGGACAAAGCCCAAGTAATCCAGTAATGTAGGCCTTCACCTCAAGCTGAGAATGCCATCTGTCGACATAAACATCAAAGTGGACCACATCCCTACTCCACTCCAGGCCCGTCATGGCGCACACATCTGAAGGAGTGATGGTGACCTCCCCAATAAGTAAATGGAAAGTATGGGTCATCTCCGACCACCTCTATGTCAGAAATGAAACAAAATCAGGAGCTAATGTCTTAGGGGCCTAAGGGATGGCCCTGATGATGTCACTAAACCCGACGGAATCAATATGGGTCAGCAGCTCTGTATCCCCTGTAGTAAAAATCTCCTCGTACAAATTCCTACACAAGCTCAAGGCACCCACAATCTTATATTGGAACTGTTGAAATAGAATTATAGATTAGCAGGGTTAGAATACAACAGGCAAGTCAGAAATAAGAAAAGGATTGCAGAACTCAGAGAAAACAATGTTCTGTCCCTGAGGATAGGACCCGTATGGGTAAGACCCACCCGTACGGGTCTATGAGTGGAACCTATATACAAAATGGGACCCGTATGGGTCCCCCTTACCCGTACGCATCCCCTGCAAGCAGTCTCTCTTTGCAAATCTCCCCAAAAATCCAATATTGTCTAATTCTAACCAAAGTTCATCCAAAACAATCATAAAAGCATCCTAGGCTAAAGTTACATGCATCATGCTCTATTCCAAAGTCTAAAACACCCTAATCCATGCTAAAATTTGAGAAATTGTCAAAAGTTCAAAATTAGGAAATGGAGAATCGAGGGAAAATTACGTAGAGTTTTAAGGTGTGGGTCTCGGGAGAAGGGATCAGTGGCACTTCAGAGACAGGAGTAAGCCCTAAAAATGAGTCCCCCCCATGAAACGCATACTCGATAGAAACCGAGCATTCTTGAAGCCCCAAATCATCCACCGAGGATAAGTCCTTGAGTCTAAGTGAGAAACAGCCGACCTTTGGGATCTTTTTGTACATGTTTGGTTGATTTTAGGAGAATAATCGCCGGAAAATGCAAAATGGGAAGTTTTGGTGTAAGACAGGATGTGAAGCTAACCTGCCTTTTAAAACCCCCATTAGGGACCCCGTATGGGTTCGGGCCCACCCATATGGGTCCCCACTTTTGAGAACCCAACCCGTATGGGTGTGGGCTACTCATATGGGCCCTCTCTTACCATCCTTGGGTAGATTTTTACGTCTGTATTTCAACAAACACCAGAAATTTATCCTATCCAAGATTGGGGCCAGCCTCGCTCTTCTTCACACCCATATTTTAATTATATTTGCTCACCTTGATCCTTGATCGAAGGGGCAAAAATATTTTTGTTTTCACAAAAGTCAATCAAGAATCAAGGTAAGCCATTTTTGAATTTATCACTAACAAAGAAGGTTTTTGCATACAGGTCCATCCTAGCACGAGAATTCTTCCCCAGTAAATAAATTTTATGAGAAAGGGCCTCGCCAACAGAAGAGGCTTTACTCAAAGGATATAACTTCTCTCCCTAGCCGAGAAATTACTCTAGGGTCATTCCCTAGCATAAGCATCCGATCCAGCGGCATCCCCCCACTTCCCAATAGTAGAATCAGATCTATGGGCAACCCCCACCGATATAGGGGCATCCCTCATCGATCCAGGGGCATCCCCACTTCCTAGTAGCATAATTAGATCCCGGGGCAACCCCTTCACTGATCCAAGGGCATCCCCCCAATTCCCAATAACGGAATCATCAGGTCTTAGGGGCATCCCTCACTTCCCAATAGTGAAATCAGATCAAAGGGCAACCCCCACCAATTTAGGGCTAACCGCCCACTTCCTAGTAGCAGAATTAGATCCAGGGGTAACCCTCCCCACCAATCCAGGGGCATCCCCCCACCGATCTAGGGGCATCACCCCATTCGACCTAGGGGTATTCCCCTATTTCCCAGTAATAGAATCATCAGGTCTTAGAGGCATCCCCCCACTGACCCAGAGGCATCCCCCTAGCAGATTTGTTAGACCTTAGGGGCGCTTACCCTAGGAGTATTCTCTAGCGGTAAAATAAATGTCGATCGGGCCAAACCTAAAATTTCCTCCACATAATTTTCAATTTATCGCATCCACACTTCTTTATTCTTAATTGAAGTGGCACAAATATTTTTTTTTCACAAAATTCAATTAAGAATAAAGAGGTGTCTACTTAGACATCGACTGACTTAATGTTTGATTATTGTCTCTTTTCAGGTTATTCAAAATTCCCCAGCAGGAGAGTCATCCTCCTTAAGATAGGGATACAATGGCTAGGAAAGTCAATCCGCCTTAAGAAAGGGATACACACCTTCCCCAAGCAGAGTCATTAGGGATATGCATATTAGCAAAAGGAAAGTCATCCGCCTCAAGAAAGGAATATGCATTGGCAAGGAAAGTTGATCCGCCTTAGGAAAGGGATACATTAGTCAGGAAAGTCATCTGCCTTAGGAAAGGGATACACATTGGCAAGGAAAGTTGATCCACCTTAGGAATAGGATACACCAGTTAGGAAAGTCATCCACCTCCGAAAAGAGATACGCATTGGCAATGAAAGTTGATTTACCTTAAGAAAGGGATATGCACAGTAGCAAAGGAAAGTCATCCACCTCAGGAAAGGGATACGCAATGGCAGGGAAAGTCATTCGCCTAGAGAATGGGATATGCAGTAGCAAAGGAAAGTCGTCCGCCATAGGAAAGGGATACGCATTAGCAAGGAAAGTCATCCACCTCGTGAAAGGTATACGCATTCCCCGATAGAGTCACAAGGGGAATTTATCAATAAAGGAAAGAAGTTTGACTCAAGGAAGGAACTCACCCATGTCACCACTTGAGGTATAATTTCTAATCCCTCACTCACATCGTAAGATCATACAGATCCGTATCTACGATGATCCCACGAGGGGCAGTCTGTGAGCACTGGATTTTAATGATCCTTCTCATGAAATGATGATGAGAGCTATATGATGCGATGTCTTTTAGGTGTTGTCCATTAGACGTGTTCTTACTACTGTAGAGTTGAGTTTGGCCAAATTAGGAGACCTAGTCTGCCCTCAGGGACCTGTATGGGTGCTTCTTGGTGGTACGTATCCACTAGCAGACCCGTACAGGTTATACGTTCTATACACTTCAGCCAGCGGGTCCTTTAGTACTTGTATAGGTGGGGCCCCATCCATATAGGTACTCTTATTACCTAAACGGGCTCTTTTAAAAGGGAATCCTTTCCTATTTTGGGAAAAGGCAGGTCATGAATGCAATTTATTACATTTAGACCTCCTTCCCCCTATAAATAGGGCCCTTCTCTTCACATTTTCAAAACACACATCTCATACAACAATTATACTAAAATTCTAGTAATTTCTATAGGTATAAAAAAGGTATAGTAGGGGTATAGGAGGTATAAAATAGGGAGAAAACCTATTCTTTGAGGTTTTGTCCATATTTTACTCATTCTTAACTTCATTCACTAGGATTTAGGGGAGGTTCTGTCCACACAAATACTCATCTAAATAGTTTGATTTCACCATTTACTTTGGACGAACTCTCTCAACAGTAAAGTAATCATCTCAAAGCTGATTCACGCCCCAAAGGTAATGCTCCTAAGTTTGAAAGAGACTCACATCTCAATTATTTCATTGTTATTATTCTCTGTTTCTCCTGTTTTATCTGTTCCTTTTCATTTCTTGTTTTAAATATGGTCCCCATATGAGCCTTGTTGGCACCATATATCCCCAAAGATATCAAATCGGTGAGCCATACTCATGCGGAAGGAAATCCCTTTTTATTTTATTTTTCTGCCACCAATCCATTAATCTATTAATCTGTAAACTAAACCTAATAGAGTTTCTATCTAGACCAGACAAGACAGGTACGGGTACATCATACGCATAAGGGTCCTCCCTAGTACCCCATATGGGTCCCACCCACCCATACGGAAACCAGCCCCAAGAAGATTCCTGAACTCATAATTAACTGATTAAAAATCTATCCAATTCACCATTTGCCATGCAATCATTTTTACTAATAATCACTTAAATCAACCCATAAAAAGAAAAAATGTGTTTTAACAACAAAAAACATCGAAGTGTTGATTTATGATGTGCTATAAATTGTGCTAACATCTATGGATGCAGGGGAATTTATTTTCATTCTGTTTTATAACTTAGAATAAATGTATAGGTTCTCTTTGCAATTTCCCCCATTTTTCCCCCGATTGTAATTTTTATTCCCCCATTTATTGCTTGTGCTTTATTGTAATATGTAAATGCATGTAACGAGTGTGAACGAGTGTGGAAATAGGATTTCTAGGATAATTCCCCAAATGATGAAAACTAAAATAGTTTTACGCGGTGAATGTAATTTTGAACCAATTAAATGAGAAATAAGTAACTCATCTGACACCCAAATCTCTAATCCAATAGGTATGAGTCTCCCACCCAGAGGGTACTACACCAAACTCTTTCCCAAGTAGATAACTTCGGTGGTGACTCTATCATTTGTATCGAGACTTGGGCCTCGATTCTTTTATTCATTAAAATTGGATTATTGTGCAAACTTGAACTAAAAATGTTTTGTCTTGCCAAAATCCAACCAACCCCCAGTGGGCCCCGCCTCTCACACAGGCGCCAAGGGGGACCCATACGTTATCGATACCTCACAGTTGCTGCTACTAGTGATCGACCTAGAGCATCCCTAGTTGAGCCCGAAGCCGCCGGATCTCCTACTACCACATTTTAACATAAATCATTCATATGCATTTCACGACATATCATGCATCATCATTAAAACAAAAAAATAATAAACATACTACCATCTTAAAATTTTGGTTCCCCATGAACTGCTGCTGCCCTTGGATTAATCCCCAGTCAGAGATGCTATCGATAATGAGCACCTATTAAGAAAGATAAGGGACAAAGATGAGTCAGAACTATCCTGATCTAATAAAGGGAAAATGCAAGAAGAACTCACATGAGTGGCTCCGGTAGGGTGGAAAGTCACCGGATGCTCAGGATCCAAGTAAGGTTGGATCACTAGCTTATATGTACTCAGGTCAAGATGGTACATCAAGAACATAGAAGGTTGATACTAAAACCCTCGATGTCCCTCCATCATCAATGGACTTTAAGGGGAGATCGATGAAGCTGAGGAACTCCAGACATGGGTGGAAGTGGATGCAAGCCTCTTCCTACCTTGATGATCCTGCAAAAATGTCAAAGCAAAGGAAAATTAGACCAACTAAGCATAAGATGGAAAGGCAAAGAAGAAATTCGAGACAATGAAGAAGAAGATACCGTCATCTGCAGAGCCTCGGGTGAACCCAATCTAGCTTACCTGCTAGGGGTAGAAGTTGAAGGGGCATCACCCTCAGAGGGGTTGTGGATGTCTAGCTAAGGCATAATGGGGACAAGGTCTGTCTCTAGCCATCCAAGCAGCTGCGAGTAGTGAAAATCCTCATACCCTTCGATTTGCTCAAAGAAGGCGCTGGGTAAGCCATCGGACGCTAGTCAGGCAAAGTCAAGTGAGCTTCAAGGATAAAAGATCCATTAGGCCACATCAAAAGGGATGAAGTGCAATCTAGGAAGAAGATGCGAACCCTGAATATGCTCCCCAAGGTGCCACTCTAAAGAAAAGGGAGTCTCTAAAATAAACTAGGTATGCACAGCCTCCCCAGCTAATCTCATAGCCTCCGACCAATGAAGCTCTTGCCCTAAAGGCTATGTCTTGATCTGAAAGAAAGAAAAGAAACCAAGCATTGATACAATAATTATAGCAGATATAGCAATTTTAGTAAGCCAAAAGTGCTAAAAAATGAACCTACTCCGAAGACGGAGTACGGAGGCAAGTAGAAAGAGTAGAATGGGGCTCGATCTCCCAATCACTCCAGTAATGAGGCATATGGGGATAGAATGGATAGGCGCTGTTCCACATTAGCTTGGTCCTAGGAAGGATCCCCATCTTAAAAAACAAGATCTGCAAAAGGTCAAAAAGATCAGAATAACAAAAGACAAGTGAAAATGCTTATAAAAAGAGAAGAGAGAGTCAGGTCCTCATGTAGACAATCTGAAGACAAGACTTGAACTTGCCAATCTTGTTCCTCACACACTAATCAAGGGCCTAATACAAATGACCCAGCGCAGCTTAGCCCTAAGCATACTCATCAAAGCGGGTCGGGCCGATCAAAGTGGGCAGAATGTGGAGATTCACGATCGAACCCCCAGTTGAAAAGTACAGCCAGGATAAGGTAGCGGCCATAAAGGCTCTAGCCTCACGGGCAGAAGTCAAATGTCTTCTATCCCAGTGGTCCAAAAGCCCATGAGTTTCTCACAAGAAACTAGCCCACGCTTATCCCTAGAATAGCCAATCAAAGTCTCTATAGTCTCCACATCAAAGTGGTCCTAAGTAAAGCAAGCATTGAAGTGGATCACATTACCGTGAAAAGGAAGACCTATGATGGCACAGTAATCCAGCGGAGTGATGGTATACTCCCCACAGCAAAAGTGAAAGTGTGGGTGGTGTTGGACCATCTACTCAAGATATGGGTAGAAGTACTGGCTAGGATGTATGGATACTTGAAGGACCTCATGTACTTGTAATTCCTCACCATCCTCCCTAAGGACATCCCATCGACGGTGGTCTTGGCACTAGGAGATAGTGCCTTATAACACTTATGAAAGTGGGAGATGCTGCCTCCTTCATGGCCAGTGACCTGCAAAAAATAATGCATGCACACTAAGCACACACTAATTTTTGATAAATCGCACAATTATCGAAAAGTCATTATATTTAATAAATTCATGCCATAATTAAAAAGCAATAAAATAAATAATGGCAAAAAATGAACAAATATATGTAAAATAATAAATAAAAAATAAAAGAATATACATGAGTGAAAAATGGCAACAAGGCTTACCAAAATCTAAGAAAGGTGATCAGAAGGCTTCAAAGCAGGTGGAATGAAATTCCCCAGAGTGACCCTATTATACATCCAATTTGGCAGAAGCCCATACAAAGCCTCGAGAGGAACCTTAGAAAGTTCTAATTGTTGGCCATCAATGACCACGTTGAGAGTAGTCACTTGAACGGCCGACAAATCTAACCGGATATTGTAAAGCTTGAACCACATGGAGACCCCGCAAAATCTAAGGAGAAGGGGCAGACTAGGGAAGAAGATGAGAGAAATCATCGTCGAAAATAGCTAGGAGCCGAAAAATTCGAAAATATGGGAGAAAAACTCATAAAGAGAAGAAGAGATGAAATTGCTCATGTGAAGAAAATGGTAGCCAAGCTGCTGTTTTTATAGCCCGCAGGTAATTAGCCCTCTGCCTAATTACCTATCTAGCTGTCATGTGTTTACTTGTTGCACGCGATTACGCGTAATGGCTATAAAAGTTGCTTTTACATAGGTAATTAGCCCACCAGCAAATTACTTATATTTTGAAACTTTTTGCAATTTTGCATTTTCATCTATTTTCTGCATTGTTTATAAAACGAGCGGACCTAAAACCTATTTTTACACATTAACTCATGCATTAAACACCCCTAAACATTTATTTCAACCCTCGGTAAATTTTAATCTCATGCAACTCATTAATAAATTTTTAATTGAAGGGGCAAAATATAATTTGTTTCAAAATTTGTCGATTAAAAATATTTTAATTCATTTCATTCTACACACACACACTATTTTGTTTATTTCGCATAGGACAAAATTTCTAGGACGAAATTTATGTATGCAAGGGGCAAACTATTAGCAAAGGTCCATTCCGGCCCAATGAGGAATTATGCCTATTTCATTTAGTGATCAGACAAAAAGAGCCAAAAGGACCAAATTGTAATCCGAAATTCGAAATTCAAAAATCCACATTCCAAGGATGCTTTGATTTAGCATTTCCTAGTGAAAAATCAAAAAGTCAAAATTTGGTCAAACATAGATAATCAACCCGCCAGCTAATTACCCATCTACAGTAAAAAAAATCAAATCTTACCAAGATGTAGCAAGGATTTGTGGGATTTAAAGTAAAATCTTGTTAGATAGGTAACTAGCCCACCGGCTAGTTACCTCCCTTCTGTAAATAAGGGCTCACCCCCCCCCCCCCCCCCCCAACCCCCATTTCAACAGACGGTTGAAATAAAAAAAATCCAACTTCATCCCCTTTTGTTCTAGGAGTCCCAAAAGCCCTAAAACTCTGTCAAAACACCCCCAAATTCGAGCTTTATCACGGACATTTGGTATAAACTCATTTTTCTGTCTTTCTAGATTAAAATCTCACAGTGATCTTCGGTCTAAAAATGACTCAATTTCTCAAAAATCTAGCATTTTCTTTAGGAATAATCCAAGATTATAGCCGTAACTTGGGTTAAACCTATTTTCCAACCAAATCACAATCTCTGATAACTTCGGTCCCTCACCGGCTCTCAAGTCATCCTAGATAGACGAAAAGGTAAATTGAGGGTAATTTGCTCTACGCCCAACTTTAAAATCCAATTTTATTACTTTTATTATTGCACATTGCATTCCATTTCTCTTGTTAAGTGAGCCACTGGTGCCACTTAAGCTATAATATGTGTAAATATGCTCGCAGGTATGAACAAACATCCAGAATGTGAGGAAACTCTATCCGAGTTTCTGGGCTAAAACCCAAGCGCTGCCGTTACTGTACTAAAATTTTGGTAGAAAAATATCTATTTATTAAGCCGTTATAATGCCTGTTTTATTTCTTGAATTTATTTCTTAAATAAAGCCGTTGAAATGCCAAAATCACCACAAATTCCAAAATTAATCCAAACAATTTGAACAATATGAGTAACTATTATGTCTGAACTCAGAATCTCACTTTCTTTTCGGTATGAAAATCCCATTTCGGATTAGTATACCACAATTCCCGGTGGAGCTGAACTGGGTGGCGACTCTATTTTATTTTCAAGTAAAGTAAAAATGATTTATTTCAAAAATATCTTTTCTTAATAAAATTTATAAATATATTTCTCAATATAATCACATTTTTGGCTATAAAGCCACCACATTTGAGCAAACTGGGTTTTCTCAAACCAAACCAAACATCACGGTTTCCTCAAATTACACTAAATCACGCCCCATGCAACGCAACCTGCATTCATTCCTTCTATTAAAACCCTTGCACGCTCACAATAGCCCCATACTCTTAGGTGACTTAGAGATGGCATTTTATTACACCTTATTTTGTAAGGTGTAAAATCAACTGATTTAGAGGGCACTCTGTTTAATACATAAACCGCACTCTATAGTGCATTCCCCCAAAAGGATTCACTGAGATCTGCTTGGCTCATCATAGATCAAACCATATATAATAAAGTCTAATTTCTCGTTTTAGACACTCCATTGTGTTGGGGTGTATAACGAGGGGTCCACTGGGGCACTATCCAATTTTCTTTTACATAATCCTGAAACTTGTGACTCAAGTATTCTCCACCTCGATCAGATTAGAGTGCTTTCGTACTTTTCTCAAGTTGTTTCTCTACTTCATTTCTAAATATCTTGAATTTATCAAAACTTTCAGACTTGTGCTTTATTAAGTATAGATAACCATATCATGAGTAATCCTTGATAAAGGTTATGAAGTAGGAGTATCCTCCTAGTGCCTGAACACTCATTGGACCACACACATCAGTATGTATAAGTTCCAATGTACTCGTGGCTCTTTCACCCTTTCCTTTAAAGGGTAACTTCATCCTTTTTCCTTTTAAACAAGGATTGCAATCACCATAAGACTTTTTGTATATTGGGCCCAAGTCTCCATGTTTATGCAATTTGGTTAAGCGATCTTTGTTTATATGACCTAAATAATAATGTCATGAGTAGAAACATTTCTCATTATCTAATTTTTCTCTTAGCAATGTTTGTATTTGAGAATATGATTTTGTAATTACAAAATATCATTTGTTATATTACAATAAAATATCATTCATAACTTTGATAATACCTTTTTATCAAATTGGAATAAATTCCATCTACTGTGAAGTAGGAAATAATATTCTATAATGATAATTAATTATCTTTTTGACTTATTACAAATTTAGCTACATGGAGCTTTTGAGTTCCTACATCATTAGTAGCCACTAAGCTTGAATGAATTTCCGTAGGTACAACTCTCCTTTTGCCAAACCTATACTTCTCATTTGTATCTATACTTTCGTATGGATATATGATTCTCATTAGGTATTCCATACCAATTTAGAATTCCTTTGAGATGTAGAAAATTTCAATATCAAACATCTTGAAGTGGACCCTCCTCTTCTCGTGCTACGAGACTTTAGCCGTTCTAATCTTGCTTCCAATATTTCACATAGAAAACAATCTTTTTTGTCACCAAGACAAAATATTTAGTATTCCTTTTTTTTTCTCATCACTTTGCTCTACGCTACTTCAATACTAGACACTATGTGTCCCATTACTTCTTTGAGATATGAACCATTTAAATTTTTGACTAATTGGACCTACCAATTTCTATCAAAAATATTTTGGTTCAAATTTTCCACCATGGAAAATCCTTTCTCTAAGATGTAAAGACATAGACTTTCAAGTCCATGATTTTATGATGCCCTTGTAGCTAAGGTAACATGAATCCTAACATTTGACTTGATGTTTATCCTTGTCTCCTGCCAGCTACTTACATAAGGTAACAGGGATGTTAACAACCTCCAAGGTGTTGTATCCTAGTTTCCTTCAAGCATTACCAACGTTCTTACACAAAGTAGAAGTGGTTGCATCATGTTGTTTAGTGTTGGGCTCATATAATGTATGGGCCAAGCCTTATGCATTGAGAAAGATCCTCACATTTCTAAACAAACCCTTGAAGCTAGAGCCAATCAAAATTAATCATCAATGTGAATGTTTGTATTTAAATAAAGATTTCATTCAAGATATAAGAAAATAATTATTGTTTAGACTTTTGTATATAGTACATATATTTAAGGACTTTTAATTAAATACAATTGTCCTACCTTTTTTCAAAACTTACAATAGCCCATTCTATTGAATTAGGGAATTCTAGCCTTGCTAAATCTCCAAGTAGGTAGCATCTACAACTAGTCTAATATGACCCCAATTTTATGAGTCAAGCCATATTAGTAAGTTGTAGTTGGAATTACATTCCATTTGCATCGTATGCAATTGCTAATTCTTCAAGTTCCCTAATTCCAAGGGACGTGTGCTCTTATATTAGCATCTCCTTGAATGTGTCTCAGTCCTGCGGCTAGCCCCTAATTTTATAGTGGACTACCTCAATCCTGTTAAGGCAAACTCTATCCCAACATTTATAACCAATCGATGTAGATGAAAAGGATTGCTTTGCGCAACACTTTTATGGCAAAATAAGATTGTATTATAGATTCGAGTAAGGAAGACTATAACTTGCCTTAATATATTTACTTTAGGATTTTGTATTGGTGTTAAATGTCTCACCCAATCTAGGATTTATTAGATGGACATATTTATAATAATTTATATTAATTCAGGGAATTTTAGAATTAATTTATAAGGTCTAACTTTTGGTGGGTTCAAGCTCTTTATTATAATTATTCCATCTACCTAGATTATATGCAAAAAGATTAACATTCTTTATTTGTTATATTTATTGCATTTCCTTTAGGCTTTTATTCAATAATTTAATTTCTACTTTGTTATAGAAACATATATAATCACCATATTATATACTAGAAATAAATCAGTCCATTTTCAATCCCCTCTTAGTCAATTCAAGTTGCACCGATATAGGTTCCCAGGTAGGAGAGGTGCCCTGGGAGAAGTAGACACCATGTCCAATCCTTGCCAGAACAAACACAGGCACAAATTCGAAGACCATGGATTCTCTTGAACTAATAAATTTCATTCTTTCAATTCATGTAAATTGTAAGCATCTATAACCCTTGTAATTTATATAATTTATTAAGTCTTTGACAATTTTTGAGTAAGTTGAGCAGAATTATTCTAAATTATCTATATCCATTTTCTACCTTGAAATGAAAGCCTAAGTTCATATATTGTTCCAAACAATTTAATAAACTATGAATCATTTCATATAGAAAATAAAATTTATTTCGGTTCTAACTTAATTATGCACTAAATAGGCAGGCTCATGATACCACTGTTGGGAACTGACAGTCACTTTGAACATGTATAACAAACATGGCGAAAATTCAAAATTTTGTCCCTTGTCCCAGGAACTCCTATTAGTTGCATATAAATTAATTAAAGTCTTAACTAAATAAATTCTCAACATACATTAGCATGCATAGGCTAGGAGTACCATAATTCTAAATTATATCCTAGCATAAATATTTTATATTAAGCATGTTATAACTCTAAGCTATAACTTAAATATAAAATAAATTAAGCATGCATAACAACCTAAGCATAATAATTATTAAGTCTAAAACACTGAAAGAAAAAGACCTAATAATTAAAAGAGAAAAATAAAACATACCAGTTCAAGCGTGCTTTAGCAGAACGTCCTTGCACATGCCTCCAAGTGTAGGATAGCCTCTATGAGTATCCACACGAACTCTACCAACCGAAACCTCCCAATGGGGAAGAACTGCAGAGTTTTGAGTAGCTACTAGACCACTCCAAAACCCACCCAAAATATTAACCAAAGGGACTCCTTAATTTTATCTTCTAATTTGTCATTAGCTCATAGGAAGATATATGGTGCAAAGAATGAAGAAGAGAGGCTTGGTTTATATAGTGGGAGCAAAGGCTTCATGAATTTAATGCGAATTTAATGCAAGATTAAATGGGGGATTAAATGCCAATTTAAACACAAGATTAATTGTGGGATCAAATGCTAATTTAAATACAAGATTTAATTGCTCCATTAAATGCCAATTTAAAAACACGATTTAATTGCTGGATAAAATCCCAATTTAAACACAAGATTTAATTGCTGGATTAAATGCCAATTTAAATACATGATTTAATTGCTGAATTAAATCCCAATTTAAATACATGATTTAATTGCTGGATTAAATGCCAATTTCAATACATGATTTAATTCCTGGATTAAATCTCAATTTAAATACATGATTTAATTACTGGATTAAATGTCAATTTAAATACATGATTTAATTTAATTTTCATCTCATTTAATTTATTTTATGAACCTAATAAAATTAGTTACCGAACAAAAATAAATTCTTGGATTAACCATAAAATGATTTAATCATTTTAATCAATACTTTAATTTATTTATGAACCTAATAAAATTAGTTACTGGTCAATAAATAAAATCTCTGGTCTAACCAGGTAATAGTTCAACCATCCCTTTAATATTTTTGTAATAGGTCAAGTCTATTAATTCTTTACTCAATCCAATGATAGTTCGATGTGTGTGACCTAATAGGATCCCGTAGTATTGAGCTGTTAAGGTTTGACCAATCTTTGTTCTATAGGAACTATTGGTTCGAAGCTCTAGACCATGACTAGAACTCAATTACCTTAAAAGACCATAGTATGCCTCTAGCAAGGGTCCACCATCCCCCATTACTCGGAACGTCATTAGTGCTTATGACTTAATCATGGTTAGTGCAATAGTTGCCCAATGTGATGAACTCATTCCATTCTTTAATATTAGTACCATCTAGTTTGTTGGGTTCGGTTAAAGTGTTAACCCACTAATAGCGAGGTTGCCCCAAGCTATCCAAGTTATTTACTTGTTACTAAAGTATGTTGCTTTTTTTCATAATGTGTTTGACTAGAAACTCTTTCTATCAAACACATACTCTGATCAAAGGTTTATAGTAATCATCACTTCAACAAGTGGCCAGGTACAACTCCTTAATATATCCAGAGTGATGGATTCTTTTCGACTATATAGCTGACTAACATGTTATCATCACCATACCCGTAATCACCCGTGACACCGTAAATTAATGAGTGCATAGGTATGACCCAAAACATCGTGAAAGTACCACACAAGGCAACTAGTATCTTAAGTATGGGGATATTCGCAAAGCAACTACATAAAGATAAATACTAACACTATGATATATTTACTAAGTATTTATCTTATTGCAGTCTCCAATAAATCTTCTAGATATATCCATGTATCGAACTTAAGGCACCATCTTTAGTCATAGGAGTTTGACTGCTTGGACCCATTCCAAGAAAGTTGACCACAAGCTAGTCTTACTGTCTCATCAATATCCTTTCTTGATGAAACTATGACTAGTGATAGTTTAGACGTAATCATAATTACACATGAAGCAGGTGTCACTAAGTATAATCCCATTATAATTTCTCTCACTTTACGCTATGGTATGTCAAGGACTTTTGTACATAGATATCAATCAATATATTTTAACGAGTCATAATATATATATATATATATATATATATATATATATATATATATATATATATATATATATATATATGTATGTATGTATGTATATATACATTAACACATCGATATAAACAAAAGATTAAATGCCTTTATTAATTAAATAAATTATTCATACTAATACATAATTAAGCTATATAGTCCTAATTGCCTTAAGGGCATACATGATATCTAACAAGCATGCATAGGCTAAGCATATCATAATTCTAAATTATATCCTAGAATAAATATTTTATACTAGGCATGTTATTACTCTAAGCAATAAACCAAGCATAAAATAAACTAAGCTTGCAAAACAACCTAGGCGTAATAATTATTAAGTCTAAAAACGCTTAAAGAAAAAGACATAATAATTAAAAGAGAAAGAAAGGAAACTTACCAGTTGAAGTGTGCTTTAACAGAACCTCCTTGCACAAGCCTCCAAGTGTACTATGAGTATCCACACGAACCCCACCAACCAAAACCTCCGAATGAGGAAGAACTGTACAGCCTTGAGTAGCTGCCAAACCACTCAAAAAATCCACCTGAAAATATTAAAGAGGTGCTCGCATAAATTTAAGCTCCTAAAAAAATAACTTACTCTTAAATCAACTCGTGAGATAGCACATTGGAATATCAAGTCAAGACTTAGAAGGAGCTTTGGTGTGATTTGAAAAGGAGGAAGGAGAAGTCTATATATAGGCTTGTGGAGCCCCATTTTCTAATGTGGGATGGCAAAAACCCATCCCACACGTGGGTCAGCCACTCGAATCCAATAGGATCCATGGGCTACCCCGCTACACACAGTGTGCAAGGCAATCTATGTGTGCCACAAGCTAGGCTTGCGGGCCTCTTGCAAGCCCAGCTTGCGGTGGAGCTCCTCGCAAGGTCTTTCAAGCCTGCACTGCCGGCTCTTGCGCAAGCTGCCCAGCAACATGCCATGAGCCGTAGTTCCCTTTTGCGATCTAGTCCCTGAATAATTCTTTGGGTAATTTTTAACCATGTCCAACCTACTTGGAAAAATTCTCTTTCAATCATTTTCAAATAATTTTATTTTAGTCCCTAATAATTTAGTTACACTTCAAAATAAAATATGGCTTAAATAGAAAATGATCTAATCATTTTAATCCACACTTTAATTTATTTATGACCTAATACATTAATTTATTGGTCAAAATGAATTCGTGGTCTAACCAAATAATAATTCAATTATTATTATGTTATATTTTCATAATAGAATAAATATATTAATTCTTTGCTCAGTCCGATGAAGGTCCAATGTGTGTGACCTTATAGGATCCTGAAGTATTGAGTTGTTAAGGTTTAACCAATCCTTGTTCTATAGGAACTATTGGCTTGATGTTCTAGACCATGAATAGAACTCGATTACCTTAAACGATAGTAGTATGGCTTTGGTAAGGGTCCACCATCCCCCAATACTCGGAATGTCATTTGTGCTTATGACTTAATCTAGGTTAATGCAATAGTTGCCTAATGCCATGAACTCCTTGCATTCTTTAATATTAGTACCATCTAGTTTGTTGATCTCGGTTAAAGTGTTAAGCCATTAATAGTGAGGTTGGTCCAAGCTATCCTAGTTATTTACTAGAAACTATTTCTATCAATCACATACTCTGATCAGAGGTTTATAGCAATCATCATTTCAAAGAATGGCCAGGTACAACTCCTTAATAATATTTGGAGCGATGGATTCTTTTCGACTATATAGCTCACCAACATGTTATCATCACTATACCCGTAATCACCCGTGACACCCTAAATTAATGAGTGCATAGGAATGACCCAAATTATAGTGATTGTACCATAAAAGGTAACTATATCTCAAGTATGAGGATATTTGCAAAGCTACTGCATAAAGATAAACACTAACACTATAATATATTTACCAACTATTTATCTTATTGCGGTCTCCAATATATTTTCTAGATTATCCATGTGTCAAACATAAGGCACCACCTTCAGTCTTAGGAGGTTAACTGCTTGGACCCTTTCCAAGAAAGTTGACCACATGCCAGTCTTGCTGTCTCATCAATATCCTTTCTTGATGAAACTATGACTATGATGTGTATGTGTGTGTGTGTGTGTATGTGTGTGTGTGTATGTGTGTGTGTGTGTGTGAACACATTGATATAAACAAAAGATTAAATGCCTTTATTAATCAAACAAATTATTCGTACTAATACATAATTAAGATATATTGCCCTAATTACCTTAAGGGCATACGTCATATCTAACAAACTCCTACTTGCACTAAGGCCAATTAGCCATATGTCTTAATCCATATACTTTCACATGCTGGTCATGTTTGACTTGTGTCAATGGCTTCGTCAGACCATCCGCAAGGTTCTAATCAGTGGGGACATATTTTAATCTTATCATCTTATTATCAACAATCTTCCTGATTATATAATACTTTCTGGATACATGTCTCTTTTTCTGGTGAGACCATAGTTCTTTTGCCTGAGCTATAGCACCATTGTTATCACAATACAAAGTAATTGGATCAATAATCTCAGGCACCATATTGAGATCACCAAAAAGTCCCTTTAACCAGATAGCTTCTTTTGCTGCTTCATAAGCAGCAATGTACTTAGATTCTGTGGTTGAATCAACAGTAGTTTCTTGCTTGGAACTCTTCCAACATACTACCCCTCTATTTAATAAATACATAAAGCCTGACTGAGACTTAGTCATCCTTGTCAAATTAGAAACTCGCATCTGTGTAACTTTTGATTGCAAAGTCACCATCTCCATATATTAAGAACTCATCTTCAGTCCTTATCAAGTACTTAAGAATTGCCTTGATGGCCATCTAGTGCTTTTCACCTGGATCCGATTGGTAGCCACTCATAAAGCTCAAAGCTTGAGAGACATCTGGCCTAGTACATATCATAGCATACATGATAGATCCTATTACGGATGCATAGGGTACGTCCTTCATGTGCATTCTTTCCTGAGCTGTCTTCGGACACTCAGCCTAAGATAGGTTAATCCCCTTTGTCATAGGGAGATAACCTTTCTTTGAATGCTCAAGGTTGAACCTATTCAATACCTTATCTATATATGTACTTTGAGAAAGACCTAACAGCTTCTTGGATCTATCTCTATAGATCTTTATACCTAGTATAAGTGTTGCTTCTCCAAGGTCTTTCATGGACAACTTTCTTGACAACCATATTTTAATACTTTGAAAAAGAGAAATGTCGTTTACTATTAGCAAAATGTCATCAGCATACAATACTAAGAAAATGATTGCACTCCTACTAACCTTCTTGTAAACACAAGGCTCATTAATGCTTGGACAGAAATCTAGTTCTCGGATTGTCTGATCAAACCTAATATTCCAACTCATGGATGCTTGCTTAAGTCCATAAATAGACCTTTGCAGTTTGCATACCTTCGAGCCATTCTAAGATGTAAAACCCTTAGGTTGTGTTATATACACATCTTGGTCTAAATCCCCATTCAGGAATGCTATTTTAACATCTATCTACCAGATATCATAATCATAATGAGCAGCAATGGCAAGGAGTATTCTTATGGATTTAATTATGGCTACTGGTGAGAAAGTTTCATCATAGTCAATACCTTCACATTGACTATAACCTTTCACAACCAACCTTTCCTTGTAGCTAACTACATTACCGTCCATGTAAGTCTTCTTCTTGAAGACCCATTTGCACCCTCTTCTGGTGCATCGACCATATTCAAAACTTAGTTTTTGTACATGGAATCCATTTCTGATTTCATGGCTTTAAGCCATTTATCAGAATCTAAGCTCTGTATTGCTTCATCATAGGTTCTAGGTTAATCATCCTGCATGAGATATAGTAACCTATCATCAGTGATGATAAAACCGTATCTTTTGGGACCTTTATGAACACGACCTAATCTTTGCAGTGATTGTGTTTTGACAGGTTGTTTTTGGATCAAACCTTCTTGTGTATCCAAAACGAGGTCAATAAACTGATTGTCTATTTCTTCCTCTTTAACTTCCAGTTCAAGGTTGCTCCCACTGACTTTTGCAAGTAAGTGTTTCTTTTCAAGAAAATGAGCACTCCGAGACACAAATACCTTCTATGCTTTGACTTGGTAAAATAAATATCCAATAGTTTCCTTTGGATATCCAATGAATAGACCCTTATCAGATATAGCATCTAGCTTATCTGATGCTATCCTCTTTACCATAGTAGGGCAACCCCATACTTTTACGTGACTTAGAGATGGCCTTTTATTACACCATCTTTTTTAAAGCATAAAATTGACTAATTTAGAGGGCACTCTGTTTAATACATAAACTGCGCTCTCTAGTCCATATCCCCAAAAGGATTTACTGAGATCTAATAAAGCTGATTCCTCCTTTCAGACACTCCATTATGTTGGGGTGTATAAGGAGGGGCCCACTGGGGAACTATCTTGTTTTCTTTTTTTTATAATCTTTAAACTCCTGACTTAAGTATTCTCCACCTCAATTAGATCGAAGTGTTTTAATACTTTTCTCAAATTATTTCTCTACTTCATTTCTGAAAATTTTGAACTTCTCAAAACTTTCAGACTTGTGCGTCATTAAGTATAGATAACAATATCGTGAATAATCATCAATAAAGGTTATGAACTAGGAGTATCCTCCTAGTGCCTTAACACTCATTGGACCATATACATCTATATGTATAAGTTCAAATGTCTCGTAGCTCGTTCACCCTTTCCTTTAAAAGGAAACTTTGCCATTTTTCCTTTTAAACTAGGCTCGCAATCACCATAAGACTCTAAGTCTATTGGGCCCAAGTCTCCACACTTATGTAACTTGGTTAAGCGATCTTTATTTATATGGCCTAAAAGACAATGCCATAAGTAGAAAGATTCCTCAATATCTAATTTAACTTTCTTCACATTGTTTATATTAAAAACTTTTGTTTTAGTATCAAAGACATAAATGACACCATTTAACATCCCATATCCATAAAGAACATTATTTAAACGAATCTAATAATTATTCAAAAATAAAACTTCAAATCCCTCTGTTGCTAAACACGAAATAGATATAATATTCTTAGTAACATTCGGTATATAGTAACAATTATTTAAAACTAAAACTAGGCCACCCGACAGAATAAATTAAAGCTCCCTACGGCTAATGCAACAACTCATTCTCCATTTCCCACACGCAGGTCCATCTCCCCTTTTTTAAGCCTCCTACTATTCCTTAGTCCCTATACAGAAGTATAGATGTGAGAACCACAACCAGTATCCAATACCCAAGTTGATTCATAAGGAAAAGTAGCATAGTTTTCAATTACAAACATACCTAAAGTAGATGCCTATGCAGGCTTCTTCTTCAAATGTTCAGAAGTGGGAGCTTTGCAATCCTTCTTCTAGTGTCCCAGTTTCCCGCACTAGAAGCAGACATATTTAGATGTCTTCTTTTCTTGGCCCCCAATGCCTTCTTCCTTTTAAAAGTTTTTCCCTTCTCGAGCAATAGTAGTGACTTTTGATCTTTCTTGATCTGAGGTTCTATTGTCTTTAGCATGCTGATTAATTCTGGAATCATAGAATCAATCTTGTTCATGTAATAGTTAGTCACAAAATTTAAATAACTATTTTTTAAGGACATTAACACAAGGTCGATACTTAACTCATGATTCATTTTAAATCCCAATCGATTCAGCTTCTCAAGGTATCCCAAGAGTTTTAGTTCATGCTGAGAGGCAGAGGCGCTAGCCTATATCTTTGTTCCAAAAAGGAGTCTTGAGGTCTTATACTTCTCTGTCGTTTCTCGCTCAGCAAAGAGCTCCTCAAGATGGAGAACCATGGTCTCTAATTCCATGTTCTCATGTTGTTTCTGAAGCTTAGGATTCGTGGACCCCAACATTATGCATGTTATAGTCTCACGATCTTTCTTAAGCTTCAACCAGGCATCATGTTCCAATTGATCCCCAATATCAGGTTTTACGAGGAAAATCTCATCTAGAGTATAGACAATTCCCTCAGATCTAAGAACTATTCTCACAGCTCGGAACCAATTAGTAAATCTAGAGCCATTCAGTTTGGTGTCAAGTAACGGATGGAGATTAATGTTGGAAGTCATTTTCGACCTAAGATGTAAGAAAAGAAAAAAATGTTTAGACTTTAGTATATAATATATGTATTTAATATAAGGAATTTTAATTCAATACATTTATCCTACCATTTTTCAAAATTTATAATAGCCCATTCTAATGAATTCAGGAAGTATAGCCTATCTAAATTTCCAAGTAGGCAGCATCTATAACTAGTCTAATATTACCCCTAATTTTATGAGTCAAGCCATATTAGTAAGTTGTACTTGGAACCCCATTCTATTTGCATCACATGCAATTGCTGATTTGTACAAGTTCCCTAATTCCATCCTTGAACGTGTCTCAGTCCTGCGGCTAGCCCTTAATTTTATGCTGGACTACCCAGTCCTGTTAAGGCAGACCCTATCTCAATTTTCATAACCGGTCGATATAGATGAAAGGAATGCTTTGCGCAACACTTTATGGCTGAAAAAGACCGTATTATAAATTTGAGTAAGGAAGACTATAACTTGCCTTAATATATTTACTTTGGGATTTTATTGGTGTTAGACATCTCACCCAATCTAGGATTTATTAGACGTGCTGAAGGGTGGTGATTAAAGTTAACACATTGATGTATTCATGAAAATACATATGGAGACCACTATAAGACAACACTCGATAATCTACATTATGTGTTACTGTTTTATCTTATTGCAATAGCAATACTAATATCCTCAAACCTGAGATACTAGTTACCTTGTTCATGTGTTGCTATATTTTGGATCATACCTAAGCATCTTATAGATTGGGTGATATGGATGAGTACGGGTATAATTGATATCTGTCCATTGGTAAGTTGAATAGTCAAGATGGAATCCATCACTCTAATTATAGCAGTATAAGGGAGTTGTACCTTGGTCACTTGTTAGAAGTGAAACACTCGTAAACCTCCTTTCAGGGTATGAGTTGATAGTATGAGATCCTAGTCAACACATTAAAATGGCTGATTTATGTACTTTGGTAGCAAGACTAAACTATTGGGGTAGCCTCTAAGGCTGCTAGTGGGCTAACACTTAAACTGAGTCGAAGAAACTAGATGATACCTAACTATTGATGGAAGCAGTGAATTGTATTGATAGAACTGGGATTAAGTCAAAGGCACGTGACGTTCCAAAATCATTGGGGTCATATGCCCTTCGTTTGAGATCCACTATGACCAATCAAATTCATCAAAGTCCACTATGATCTAGTACTCCAAGCTAGTCAATTTCTTGAGAGGAAGTTAAGCTAGGTCAAACTTTGGCAGCTCGATATTACGAGATCCTATAAGGTCACACACTTTGAGTTACGACCAAGTGATGTAAAGAACTATTAGACTAGGTTTAATCTAGAAGAGTGATAAATGGTTGGACCATTAAATTGGTTGGAACTATTTTAATGGTTGGACCAGTGTACCAAAAAATAATGAGGAGTTAATAAAAAGAGTGTGAGCACTGGATTTTAATAGTCCTTCTCATAAAATTACGATGAGAGCTCTATAATGCATTTATCGACATGTGTTATCTAGTTAGAGTGGTTTCAATTTTGTTTGGTCAAGCTTTGTCAAACCTAAACCTCTGAAAACTAGTGCCTAGGTCCCTAACAGGTCATTTCAGTAAATTTCTGGTTAGTTTCAGTAAAAATATGTCAAATCTAGTTAGTTTTGGTCAAAACTGGTCTGTATAGGTCTGATTAGGTTGTACGGGTCAACCTGACCCGTAGGGGTATGATCAAACCTATACCAGTCAAAATTGGTTAGTTTTGGTCTGTTTAGGACCAATACGGGTCCTACCCACCTGCATGGGCCCTCAAGGCAACCAATCAGTCCCCTAATATTTAGTAATCGGTTATAAATGCACAAAATCAGCTGCAAATGGCCTTTAAGGTGTTCAAACCTAAATTATCCCTATAAAAAGAGGCATTTCTTCACATTTTGAGGGAGATTAAAAAGAGGAGAATCAAACACCATTATAGGAAAATAGTTCCAATAAGTTTTTGAGAGCATAGTGAGGGTATAGTTGGGGTATAGAAGGAATAAAATATGGAGAAAACCTTTCTACAAGGGGTTTGTCGACATTTTTATACCATTCTTGCATCACTTTAGGATTGAGGGGAGGTTTGTCCACACCAAACCAACCAAAGAGTCCCTAAAATCACCTTCATTAATCCTTCTATTTTGACAAAGCTTCCATTCGGCATTGGGATTGCTTCAAAGTGGATTCACTATGTAGAGGTACGTTCCTAAATTTCAAACAGACTCACTAATTAGTTTATTTATTGTTATCTTTTTATATTTTCATGTTATTATTAAAAATTGTTTTGCGTCTAGTCCTGACCTATATGGGCCTTGCTGGAACTTGTACGCCCCCTGTGGTGGCCGAACAGGTGTGCCATACCCATATGGAAGGAAATCCCATTTTATTGTGCTTTTTCTCATAGATCTATTTTAACTAGTTGAAAATGAGGTTCTGCTTGGGTCCAAACAAGACCCGTACGGGTCCTTCATACCTGTATGGGTCCCTATAACAGCCGTACGGTTCCCTCTTACCTGTATGGGTGCTAGCACCCCAGGAAGAACCCCCTTATTCATAATAACATGTAAAATGAACCTAACATCACCTTTTGTCATGCGGTCATTTTCACTAATAATCCGGTATATCAACCTACAAAAAAGTTAAAATGTATTTTCTAACAAAATACATTGAAGACCCCGTTATTTCCTTTCAATCCTAGAAGCTGATTGGGCACTATCTATCGCAAAACCGCCACGCTAACATAATCACATTTTCCTAACAAAATGCTTACTTATGATGTGCCATAATTGTCCTAATCTTTATGGATGGATGCAAATTTATTTATTTTTGTTTTAGAACTTAGAACAAATGTATGGGTTCCCTTGCAATTTCTCATTTTTCCCCGGCTATAATTTTATTCCCCTTTTTATTGTTTGTGCTTTATTAAAAATTGTAATTGTATGAATTGTGTGCGAAATAGTGTATAAAAATAGGACTTGTGTAATAATTCCCTAAATGATGAAAAGAAAAAGTTTTTATGCGGCGAATGTAATTTTTGAATTAACTAAAAGAGAAATAAGTGACTCATCTGATACCCGAATCTCTGATAAAAAAGGTATGAGTCTCCTACCCAATGGGAACCATGCCAAAACTCTTTCCCAAGTAGACAACTTGGGTGGCGGCTTTATAATTTGTATCAAGATTTGGGTCTTTGTTCTTTTATTCATAAAAATTTGGTAAACATGCAAAACTTGGACTAATTGGTTTTCATCACGCTTAAACAATAAATAACCCCGAGCGGACCCTGCTGTAAGGCACCAAGAGAAATCCATATATTTTCACCACGACGCTTCATAGTGGCAACTCTGCTAGGATAAAATATCTTTTAACTTGCAAATCTTTGGTTTGTTTTTGAAAAGTTTAAATGATTTAGATGAGCACCGAAAATCATTTAGTTAATTCAAACTCGTTTCTTTTCATCATTTGAGAAAATTGTTACACTCTATCTTCTCACCTCCTTCTCTCTAGATAGATGTGTTCTTCTACTAGCACTAGGTTAAGGTGCCCTATTTTTTCTGCAAAAATTGCGAAGGTGTCGTTCATGCCCTACTGGAATTGAGGGCACCCTAGTGGGCAGAGTACTTATTATCACCTTCCTTTATGAGGCTTGGTACGATAGGAACCTACTACATCAACTTCAGTTACAACCCTACACCCTTATTATCGAAAGCATTAGACTTCTACCCTCTATGTACCTTTTCAAGTGAGATTAGATTAGGTTGCCTTTTGTTATCCTCGTGATACTCAAAGGAAAATACCTTCAGAATTGGCGGGAGGAATAAGGTAGGAAGAAAATGCTATGCATGTGTTATGTTCCCTTGTATACTAACCTCTCCATGAATTGCTATAAATAACTCATGCATAACTGAACCCATGCATGTACTAATCTTTTGGTTACTATCTCAGCTAGAGCTAAAGCTTGGCAATGATCTCAAGTCTGTTTGGTCTACATTCCAATTTCTATGCAACCGACTTTAGTTCAGTTAAGGGTTGAATCTTTATCTCTATCTTTAAGTGGTTTAACTAGCAGTTAGTTTGGTCCATTTGATCCTAATACTACTCATTAGCTTAAGGAGATGTCTCGTATTTTAACCTATTATGGCCTTGTGGGCATCGAGGTTGATGCTGCTGGTTTTGAGGAGGAGGCAAATGAATTGAGGGCCGATTTTAGGCCGAAGACTGGAAATGCCATCTCGCAATTTTTGGGGAATGATCAGTTCCTTGATCATGTGAATGGCAAGATATTGGCATCGATTAGAGTAATTTTGGTCGAGGAGAGGATGGCCAATGTCTCCCAAGTTACACCCACCATGGTTTAGCCAGTCCGAGCAGTGGTTAGCGAGTAGCGTACCCCCTCAAGGTTTGCTCATAATCCATTATTCCAAACTTAGTTCACTTAGTATTAGTTGCCGCTTGTTCAAGTTCAAGGGGGATTATTTAGTTAGTTTGGTCAGGGTTCAGTTGGCCCATATAGTCAGTTTAGTCAGCATTTTCAGTTAGGGGGTTTTACAATTATACCAGCAGTCAGTCAGTAGGTTCAGCGTAGCCAAGGATTTATCCCGCCAATGTTTTAGTTTGGACGGTCCAACCAGGGTCCTAATTTTATGGTTACACCTATGCGGACCACCTTTCCTCAATTAACAGGTCTACCATTCTAGTGCAACTACTCAACAAGAAAGTTCATCCTTATTTGTGGAACTATGAGAGGTTCTATAAAAGTTGCCCACCACCGGTCCAAGTGTTCAACAACCTTCACCTTCAGTCCAAGCTACAAGGAAGGAAGATTGGGTCCCTGAAGACTTTAGTATGCCTAGCATTGAGAAGTATAAGGGAATCAATCCTCCTCAATCACATATTACCACTTATCAAAGGGTGATGAGGGTACAAAAGATAAGTGATAAAATCCTAGATGATATGTTTCCATGTACTTTGGAGGGACCACTAATCGAATGGTACAACACCTTGTCTAAGGAAGAGACTAGCAATTGTAAGGCCTTATCTGAGGATTTCATCAAACAGTATGGGTTCAATGCTTCTATCAAGATCACCATGCAACACTTAGAAGCTATCAAGCTAGGTCGCAATGAAAAGTTCAAGCCCTACTTTGAGACGTGGATGGCCACCCAAATCTTGTTGAAGGATCGTCTCAGTTTACCCGAGATTATAGTGAAGCTTATGGATATAGCTATTCTAGCATATTGTTTAGCCATTGCTATGGACAACTTTGAGAGTTATATGGAGGTCTTCGGAAAAGCCAAAAAATGGGAAAGACTTGAGGAGTTTTAGGACCTTGATGAAACATAAAGAGGACTCATACCGAGATAAGTGGAAACTCAAGATTGGGAGACTACAGATTCACCGATGGATCCTACTAAGATCGAAGATGAAGACCCTCCACATATGGACGATGATTTTAAGGATGATGTAATCTTTTAATGTTGCTAGTGTTTTTATTACAAACAATGCCACTTATAAGGCATACTTCATTTAAATTTGATATTTTTCATATTTGCTTGATGTATCACTCATAAAACACCATGCATTCATTTGATCATCATAATCTTCTAGCTAGCATATTGAGCTTATTAGAAGAAATTTTCTTAAGTACATTGATTTGCAGTGGTAAAAGTTTCCAATGGTTAAAATCTATAAAGAAAAGGTGGGAAATAAAAGTGCTCATAGTAGTGTTAATGCTTGACTCTCACTAACTTCGCAACTTATCATCAAATTTGGACATCTTCATACAACTAGCATCGATCCACCATAGTTACAGTTGACTACTTCTCCAAATGGATCAAAGACGAATCATACGCCAACATTACCACCAAGGAAAAGGTTAACTTCATAGAAAAGCATACCTTTGCATGGGATCCCTCATCATATGGATTCCGATAATAAAGTACAGTTTGAAGGGGCAACGACCAAGCTATTGAAGAATGCTACATAAAATGTCATTGGTCTTCCCTACACAAACTATAAGCCATAAGAATTTATCCAACATAATAGCTATCAATTGAGATTGGGGCAGTGAAATTCCTTCCTAATTTGGATGTAGCTCCTATGTAGGAATGTCCGTAGACAAAATGCCACTTTCTTTATGGGGTGAAAGGAGCTCTAACAGTTTAGATGGAAGTAAGCTCACTCAAAGTTACATTAAAAGCATAATTAAAGGAGTCAAAATGGGAAGTTGAACTCTATCAACAAGAAGAGGCTCAAGGCTCTTGATCATTGACAGATGTATTAGCAACGCATGGTTCAAACCTACAGCAACAAGGTCAAGTGCCTAGATTAGCCTCTCAAAGAAGATAACTTGGTTCTCGAATAGTCTGGGGTAGTCAATACTAATGCAAGGGGCTGGTCTCACCCAATTTAGAAGGCCAGTTCATAGTAAACAAGATCCCTGGCAAAGGAGCAGTCAAGATAATGAGCATTGATAGGAACAAGTTTATGGACTCAATCAAGCAAGGTAGGCTTAATCCACATTCAGGAAAAGAACTAAATCATTGAAAAGCAGCACATAAAAAAATAGATAGTAAAATGTACCCATCAGTTGGCGATCATTGTGTCAGCCGGGCAAAAATTAGGGTTCCCAATGCAAAAGAAAATAAAGCCCGCTAAGTTGTAAACCTGAAAGGGGTAGCTTAGGTAAAAGTTAGGGCATTGAGAGAAAAATGTCAGTTGCTTTTTCGAAAATCTATAAAAGGACTAGTAGGAAGTAGAAGTTAACCATTGGAAACTATTACCGTTGCCTATGTACTCAAGTTTGGTTTTACTAATGAACACGTTATGTTTGCTAAGAATAGTGGTCTTATGAATGTATGCATGTCTTACTGGTGAAATAATCACAAGTATGTCTTATATCAATTTCTATTGTAAATCTGTTCTTATTGTTTACTACGCATATGCAATTTAGTAAAAGACAAAGAAACTGATAAGCCAAAAAGAAATGAGGTTTATGCAAAAGTCGAAAGAAGTCTATTGGATTAAAAACCAGAAAGGGTGATTCAGGCAAAAATAAAGACAAACAAAAATAAGAAGAAAGAAAACTGAAAAAAAATAGTTTGATAGATCACATCACATCAAACGGTCTATGCAAAAGTTAGAACTACAAAATAAGAGCGCCAATATAAAGTGCTTCCACTAGCATCATCCAGATTGCACCAAGTTACAGGTTGGAAACCGCGAAGATACACTCTCCTAGCGTGCAAAGTGTGAATCTCAACAAAAAAAATCTCAGGAGTACTCGTGGGTCTGAGTCGGGCCAGTCTTCCAGCAATATAGAGCTTTGAAAGTTTGGTTACTAGTCAATTTACCAGCAATCTAAGTCTTTATACCAACCAAAGAAGGACAAGGCAACAATGCAAATATCCTTGGGTCAAAGGGTGCTAAGTATACCATGGAATTCTTTAAATATGGGGCATAAAACAAAGAAGAGACGTACGAGTCTAGAGAGATAATACGGTTTTAGAAAACCAATACAAATGAGGCTTAGTAGTGCAGGAGTCCTTCTAGGGGCAATATATATAAGAAAGATCAAGGTGTCAGCCACGTTCGAGCATGGGCAACATCTCAAAGAAATTGACTTGCTTCTTCGGGAATGCATCTGAATCACAGTCCGATCGCTCACACTCCATGGCAAATAGATTCCACAAATGTGACCAAACATTAGTACAAACACTAAATGTTCATACATCATGCATCATGCATAATTTAAGTTTTAAGTTTTGCAGGTTTGAGCTTACCACGAGGTTATCCTGCACCTCCGTCAGATCCAACACTAAGAAGAAGCATAAGTTTCATTTGGACATACACTATCCATCCATACTTGTATGAGTCCATGAAAGGCATACAGATCCTCTTTTCAAATTCAAGACAAGGTTCTCACAAGGGTGAAACATAACAATGTTATAAATACCATTACGAGGGAACACTAGTCAAACTTGGGTTCCACTTAAACCCATCCCTAGCTGTAAGGGTCCTTTGGGAACATTTCTCCACCCTTACGAGTCCAGGCCAGGCGTACAGGTTGTCTCCTCCATTTTAAATAAGTTTTCAAGGCAAAATAAGAGCTCCCTAGCCACCAGGGCATACGGAAGTAGAATTGGGATCAACCCAACATCTATTCGCTCAATCTTTGCTATTAATTAAGGGGAAAAACCCCGATACATCTTAATACTTGATTGATGGGGAAAATAGTTTTGTTCATCACAAAGTTAATCAAGAATTAAGATGTACCATTTCAGGTCATATTCTGATAAAAATTGTTTTTCCCCATGCATGTCAGCAAGACAAAACCTGGATGCCAACCGAAGGCACACTTTTCTCCAGTAGAGCATCCACATTAGGAGTATTTGTTCCCTAGTAGATAAAGTATTAAAGGGCCATTCCCCTATAAGGAGCCAATCTCTATTCCTAACAACCAGATGATTAGAGGAATCATTCCCTTGGTCAGAGGAACACCCGAGGGGCATCAACCCTAAAGCTTCCAAAGGGCAAGTTTCTAAGGGAAACCCCCAACTAGTCAAGCTTTCTTAAGACAGTTTCCAAGGATACTCCCTAGCAGCTAGGATTTCCTAAGAACACCTTCATCCAAACAACTAAGATTACCCTCAAGCGATTTCTCCCCAGTAGTCTAAATGGATCAACCATTCAAACGCCATCTCCTCAGTAGTCAGCTCTCCAAGGGGCACCCAGTTCGTGTTGGGCTAAACCCAACATATTGAAACTCAGTTTACATTTCATTAGGGACCGCATCTTCATTCTTGATTGAAGGGGAAAACATTTTTGTTCACCACAAAGATGTGACATCTTAGGTAGTAACTAACTCAATGTTTTTATCGCCTCTAAACAGGTTATTCAAAATCCCCAGCAGGAAAGTCATCTGCCTTAAGAAAGGGATACACCATCATTCGGGAAAGTTAATCCGCCTTAAGAAAAGGATATGAGGAGAAGTCATCTACCTTAGGAAAGCAATACACCATCAATCAGGAAAGTCAATCCAATTTAAGAAAGGTATATGAGGTGAAGTCATCCGCCTTAGGAAAGGGATACACCATTAGTCAGGAAAGTCGACCTGCCTTAAGAAAGGGATATGCACTACAAAGGAGAGTAGTTTGCCTAGATAAAGGATCGTAAAGAAGGGATGCTCGCCTTAAGAAAAGAGGGAGAAGGAAAGTCCTCCGCCTCAAGAATAGGACACTATGGAATGAAGTTCACCTCTAGAGAGGAACTCACCTATATCATCACCTCAGGTATGATTTCTAAAACCTCGCTCATATCGTAAGATCATACAGATCTGTATCTGCAGTGATCCCATCAGGGGCAGTCTGTGAGCACTAGATTTTAATAGACGAGCTATATAATGCATTTATCTATAGGTGTTATCTACTTCAAGAGGATTTAATGTTTTTTGATGAAGCTTTGTCAAACCTAATCCTAAAAAAACTAGTGCCTAGGTCCCTGAAAAGTCATTTCAGTGAATTCTGGTTGATTTCAGTCAAAATATATCAAATCTGGTTAATTTTGGTCAAAACTTGTTTATAAGAGTCAACCTGACCCATGTAGGTCTAATCGGGCCATACAGGTCAACCCAACCCATACGGGTCTAACCAGATACATACTTGTCAAAATTGGTCAGTTTTGGTTAGTTTAAGACTGATATGGGTCCTGCCCAACTGTACAGTTCCTCTCGGCGATCAATTAGTCCCCTAATTTTTAGTGATCGATCATAAAAGCAAAAAATCAGCCATAAATGGCATTTAAGGCATTTAGACCTGAATTATGCCTATAAAAGGAGGCATTTCTTCACATTTTGAGGGAGAGAAAAAAGATGAGAATCAAACACCACTATATGAAAATAGTTGTAGCAAGTTTTTGAGAGTATAATGAGGGTATAGTTGGGGTATAGAAGGGATAAAATGGGGAGAAAACCTTTCTACAAGGGTTTTGTCCACATTTCATAGCATTCTTGCTTCATTTTAGGATTGAGGGGGGGGGGGGGGTGGGAGTTCCTGTCCACACCAAACAAATCAAATAGTCCCTAAAATCACCTTTCATCCTTCTACTTTGACAAAGCTTCCATTCGGCATTGGGATCGCTCCAATGTGGATTCACTATATAGAGGTACGCTCTTAAGTTTCAAAGAGACTCACTAATTCATTTATTTGTTGTTATCTTCTTATATTTTTGTGTTATTATTAAAAATAATTTTGGTCTAGTCCTAACCCATACAGGCCTTGTTGGCACCTGTACACTCCCTATGGTGGCCGTACAGGTGTGCCATACATATTTGGAAGGAAATACCATTTTATTCTGCTTTTTCTTATAGATGTATTTTAACTCAATGAAAAATAGGTTTTGTTTGATCCAAATAGGACCTATATGCATCCCCCAATAGCAGTATGAGTCCCTCTTACTTGTACAGGTGCTGGCACCCTAGGTAGAATCCCATTTTCATAATAATATGTAAAATGAACCTAATATCACCTTTTTTCCATGTTATCATTTGCACTAATAAACCGGTAAATCAACCTATGAAAAGTTATAATATGTTTTCTAACAAAATACGTTGAAGATCCATTCGATCCTAGAAGCCGCCCGGGTACTATCGATTACAAAACTGCCACGCTAACATAATCACATTTTCCTAAAAAAATGATGAATTATGACTTGTTGTAATTGTGCTAATCTTTGTGGATGCAGGCAAATTTATTTATTTTTGTTTTATAACTTAAAACAAATGTATAGGTTCCATTACAACTCCCCATTTTCCCCGGTTGTAATTTCATTCCCCTTTTTATTGCTTGTGCTATATTATCACATGAATAATGTGTGAAAGAGTGTAGAAAATTAGGATTTCTATAATAATTCCCTAAATGATGAAAAGAAAATGGTTTTACGCAGCGAATGTAATTTTTGAATGAACTAAATGAGAATTAGGTGACTCATCCGATACCCGAATCTCTAATCCAAAAGGTATGAGTCTCCTGCCCAATGGGAACCATACCAAAACTCTTTCCCAAGTAGACAACTTGGGTAGCGTCTCTATCATTTATATCAAGATTTAGGTCTCGATTCTTTTATTTATAAAAATTTGGTAAACATGCAAAACTTAGACTAATCAGTTTTCATCACGCTTAAACAATAAATAACCCCTAGCGGACCCTACTACAAGGAACCAAGAGAAATCCATATATTTTTACTACAAAACTTCACAAATGGTAAATAGGAATTTAGGAAAATTAGTGGGGTTTAGGTAGCCTGCACAAGTGGGCCTGCGTGCCGCAGCAAATGCATAAAGTAATGTTGTGCATGACCCACAAGCCATGCACAAGCGGGCTGCGCGACCCAAATGGGCCTGTGCAGGCTTCGAGGTGCATGATATTTGTCATGCACCATGCACAACATGCAACCCGTAAGTGAGATGTGCAAGACCATTTAGCCTATGCTCCTATGCAAGCCCAACCCCATTGCTGGCTGTCGGCCAATAGTGTCCTCATAGAACTGCGGAGCTTGCTCCCCAAGCAAGCTCCCAGTCTTTAAGTTGGTTCCAATTTCTATTTGATTTTGATTTAACTAAATTTCCCTTCTTTATATAATTCTAATTGGTTAGAAGTTAGATTAAATTGTCTTTTTAATATTTTGTCCAACCACTATAAATAGATCTCTCCTCTTCACTTATTTTTCATCTCATTCTCTATTCCTTCTCATATTTTTCTCTTGATACTCTCAAGTAATCGTTCGAATGAAATATTTACTTTACGTTAGAAGTTTAAGGAACATTCTTCTAGAATAAATTATTAGAAAGATCTAGCTATCTTCTAATAGATTTTTAGTTCTACCTTTCTAGAAGGTTTCACTCTGCCGATATTGGGACACTCTTCAATTGGTAAGTGGTTAAATTATTATTAGGTATGTTTATAAGTGTTTATGACATAGAAATAATTATAGACTAGTTTATGTTGTCAACCACGCCATGCTTAGGGAATCCTTGAATGTAGATAAAATTTTGAAATTTTGCCATGTCTATTTTGCATGTTTACATCCGCATATCTAGACCACAAAATGATGGAGAAGCTATTGACCTCATTCATAGGCAAGTTTCCGCCAACATAATGAACTTCTCTATATTTGAGAGGATGGTGAAGGAAAAATCTCAGGAGTAGGCTCTGTCCACCTTGATTAAGATCTCCAAGGAAGGTCTCAGCGCATAATATAAGGTCAATTAGTCTCAATCCAGAACTATTGTTGCCTTGTTATCATTTTTGAAGGAGTAGGACTTCTATTCAGGTGTCATTTATGAAAAGTTTGTGAAGAGATTTGAGTTGAACGTCTATGGCGATCTCGCCACTATTAGATATGATGTATGCCCTTAGGCCAATTAGGCGATATATCTTAATAATGTATTTGTACGAACCAATTTATCATCAATAAAGACATTTATCTTTTGTTTATGTCAATGTGTTGGTATATATTGTAATTGATATCTATGTACAAAAGTCCTTGAAATATCATAGTATGGAGTGCATAGCATAGTGGGACTATGTTGAGTAGATATGCTTCTGTGCAATTATGATTATGTCTAACTATCCATAGTCATAGTTTCATCAAGAGAGGTTATTTATGAAGCAGATAGACTAGCATATGTTGTCATATTCTCTTAGATGAGATCAAAGTAGTTAATCTTTTAGATTGAAGGTGGTGCCTTGAGTTGACACATGGATGTATCCAAAAGATACATTGGAGACCGCTAAAAGATACACACTTGGTAAATATATCATAGTGTTGGTGTTTATCTTAGTGTAGTAGCTTTATGAACCTCATACTTGAGATACTAGTTGCCTTGTATGGCACTGTCACTATGCTTTGGGTCTTTCCTATTCATTCATTATTTTAGGATGCCACGGGTGATTACGGGTATAGTGATGACAGTATGTTGCTAAGCTAAGTAGTCGGATAGAATCCATCACTCCTATTATATTTAGGAGTTGTACCCGACTGCTTATTAAAGTGATGATTACTTGACACCTCTGATCAGAGTATGTATTAATAGAAATTTTTCCTAGTCAACAAATCATTGTAAAGCAATGTACTTTGGTAACAAGTCAATAACTAGGATAGCTTGGAGCAACCTCGCTATTAGTGGGTTAACACTTTAACCGAACCCAATAAACCAGATGGTATAAATATTAAAGAATGGAAGGAGTTCATTGCATTGATTGACTATTGCATTAACTAGGACTAAGTCATAAGCACAATGACGTTCTGAGTAATGGGGGATGGTAGACCCTTGCTAGAGGTGTTATATAATCGTTTAAAGTCATCAAGTTGTATTCATAGTCTAGAACCTCGAGCCAATAAGGTCTTAATATATAACTAAGATTGGTTGAGCTTTGACAACTCAATGTTGTGGGATCCTATAAGGTCAAACACATAAGACCTTCATCAGACTAAGTAAAGAATTAGTAGACCAAGTCTATTATGAGAATATAAATTAGAAGTGGTTAGAACGTTACTTGGTTTGACCAGGAATTTATTTTGACCGGTAACTAATTTTATTAGTGTCATAAATAAATCAAAGTGTTATTTAAAATGATTGGATCATTGCTTGGTTTAACTAGGAATTTATTTTGATCAATAACTAATTTTATTAGGGTCATAAATAAATTACAGTGTTTATTAAAATGATTGGATCATTATCTGGTTAGACTAGAAATTTTTTTAACCGATAACTAATCTTATTAGGGTCAACCAGGCCATATAATCTCCGAATGTGGCGCTAGAAGTGGAGGCACTTTTGAGGCAGTTAATAGCTGTGAATGACAATAAAGAAGAAGAGAAAGATGAGAAATGGGTTCCAAAGAACTTTTGGATGCCGAGAATGGAGCGTTACACTGGTGAAGGACCCCCAAAGTCTCACATTGTCATGTACGAGCAAATTATGCGAGTCTAGAAAATTGGTGATAGGGTTTTGGCCAAGTTATTCCCTAGTACTTTGGGTGGTCCAGGTCTTGAATGGTATAATACTCTTCCCCCCGACGTGGTTCTTGATTGGAAGCTTCTCTCTGAGGCTCTAATCAATCATTATGGTTTCAACTCTACCATAGAGACCACTATCCAACACCTTGAGGCAGTTAAGCATAAGCTAGGTAAGACCTTTAAGTCCTACTTCAATCGGTGGATGGACACCCAAGTTCTGTTAAACCAGAAGCTTAGTTTCAAGGAGTTGATTTCGAAGCTACTTGATGGGTCTCTCCCAATATTTCACAAGGAAATGGAGACCAATTAATATGAGTCCTACACAAAAGTTTTTGAAAAGGCTAAAAAGATTGAGCGCCGAGAAGAGAAAGACAAGGCAAATAAGCCAAGTGGGAATCGGTCGTGGTATAAGAAGAATGACTCTATTGAGATTGCCCTTGTTCCCACCAAGGGTAAGGTGCCTATAGTTCAAGCTGTAGCACAAGAGGAGGTATCAGCTGTCCAAGTAACCCCTTCTCCTCAAGCATTTATATCTCCATGGAAACTGTCCTTTGGTATCATCTTTGCTATAATGTTAAAAGTAGGAAAGATCAAACCCCTACGTGATTACAGTGCTCCTAAGCTAGATGAGAAAGGAAACTTTTGCAAGTTCCATATTTTGAAAGGGCATTATACCAATTAATGTCGAGTCTTGGCCTCTACCATCGCTCATTTTATAAGAGAAGGGAAAATTGAGGAGCTAGCTAGAAAACCAAGTACCATGGAAAACCCTCATCCCAAGTTTGGTAGCAAAGTCACTATGATCAACTCTGGTCTTAGTGAAGAATGTGTCCTAAAAATGATCTTTGAAGAGGTGGTAATGGTTATTGGCTTGTTTCTTCCATCAGACTTTATCTTTGATATGATCTTGCAGTCCAATCTTATGGTAAGCTCTATGGAGATTGAGGGAATAGAGCAAGGAAATGAGACTAAGACTAAAGGCATGGAGATGATTAAGGAACAACCATTCAATGTCGATAGTTATGTTCTTAAGGGGGAATATTCTAATGAGGAGCCTAAGGCTTTTAATGTTGAGGAATATGAGCTTTAGGATATAGTGCTGGCTTATGAGGAACTAGTATACTTGTTTGAAACTCCACTTATCGAAAGTGCGAAGATCGATGGGATTTTGAATGTCACCAGGAGTGGTCAAGTGTATAAACCTAAGGATAATTGCCTTCATCTTGAGAATGACCCTATTCAAAAATCTGTTGGTACTACTGTTAGGCCTCCATCTCCACCACCTCAGGTTGAGATGAGGAATAAGAATGATCCTCTCATTATCCAATTGAAGAACACTCAAGCTTGCTATAGTATTTGGCAGCTTGTGCTTGGTTCCGACCATCATCGCCGAGCTCTCATCCAAAGGCTTTTGGAACTTGAAGCAAAGCTTATGACTTCTGTAGTTGAAATGTGTAATATGGTAGGGGAAGGAGTATTACTTCTAAGGGGAGATAAGTGGATAATGCTCTCTAATTAGGATTCCCACCCGTGGGGAAAGACCATAACCGAGCCTTATTCATTTGCATATATATTAAACAACACTATCCTGTGTGTGTTGATTGATGATTATTCCACTCTTAATCTTTGTCCTCTTAAGATCCTTCGGCATTTGGTTTTGTCTGAGGCCATGCTCAAGAAGTCTAATACCATCATCCGTGCTTACGATGACTCCAAGCGCGATGTGACTGGGGTATTTGAGGCTAAGGTAACAATGGGGGAAGTTACTAGTAAAGTTCAGTTCACCGTCCTTGACATATAAGTCACCTACTCTCTACTTTTGAGTCAACCTTGGATTCATGCCATAGGAGAGGTCCCTTTAATGCTCCATTAAAAGATTAAGGTCCCAGGGTAGGATGGAAAGATCAAGATTATTGAAGCCGACCAAGCCTCAATCATGGCCATTATGGAAGATGAGGAAAGGTTTGGGTTCCATGTAGCCATTGTCCATAATGAATAGCTGAAAGTTCCTTATTATAAGTGTTATTTGTCTGCTGCTAGAAAGGTGATGAAGAAGTAGGGCCATATGGTAGGGAAAGGGATAAGCAAGTGTCTCCAAGGCATCGTTAGTCCTGTTAGAGTTAAGAAGTACTCGATGATTACTGGTATTGGCTATATGCCTAGGAAGGCTTACATGCGTGTTCACCTAGTGTGCTGTAACATGGTCATTGTTTGCGAAATCCAAGGAAAGAGAGCTCAGAAAGGGGAGTTATAACCTATCAAGCATGGGGGTCAAATATGACCTGGTTTTGAGATCTTTAATAATGTGTGTGACTTTGAGAAGAACTATTTGATTGAGGAGGAGGAGGAGCCATTATTCAAAAGCCTCAAGAAGCCTATTTTGCCATCGAGTCTAAGGAGAAAGGTAAAGGGAAGATGTATCTTGATCTAGAAGGTGAGAAAAAGTCTGCTGACAAAGAGATATAGGATGTTGTGGCTACTATATCTAAGGCCATGTCTGTTCTATTGAAGAAAAAGTGGAAAAGGAATGATGAAGTCAATCCTCTTGCTAAAGCTATAAATAGATCATAAAGTCTCTAGCGAAGGAAGGAGATAAGTTGAATGCTGCACAAGAGAAATCTCTAGGTCTCAACATGGACGACCTACTCATGGAATCTACTGAGGGTGTTAACTCTATTGATACAGCTACTCAAGGCCCTCTACATGTGGAGGATGACTCTATCTATGATGACGTAAATTTTAATATTTCTAATGTTTTTTATTCGAACAATGTAGCTTACAATGCTTTTACTTCAATGAAAGATTCTGATTTTGCTTATTTGCTTGATGTTTCGCCCGATGGGCCCATGCATTCATTTAATCATAAGCATAATGTGTTTGGTATTCATGATGTGTCTTTAACTTAAATAAATTGAGTACAAATGATAACCCGAAAATGGTAACCATTTCTAATGACTTAACCCCTGAAATAAAAAGAGAGATAATTAAAGTGCTAAAAGATCATGTTAATGCTTTTGCTTGGTTGCATATAGACATGCCTGGTGTTGATCTTCATATCATCGAGCATCATATTTTGACCTATCCTAAGTTGTAACCTATCAAATAGGAATTCCATCAGTTGAGACCAGAATGGGCTGATAAGGTTAGGGCAGAGGTTGCTAATGTGATAAAAGTCAAGCACATTGAAGTCATTGAGTATCTGAAGTGATTGTCCAATACTTTCCCTATTTAAACTCAACTCTGCAGCAGTAGGAGCACCTATGATGGATAATATCTGTAAGAGAATGCATCATATAGCTCTCATCATTATTTTGTGAGAAGGTTCATTAAAATCTAGTGCTCACAGACTGCCCCTCGTGGGATCACTGCAGATACAAATCTGTATGATCTCACGATGTGAGCGAGGATTTAGAAATCATACCTTAGGTGGATGGATGAATTCCTTTCTTGAGGTGAACAACTTTCCTGGGTGTCCCTTTCTTGAGGTTGATGACTTTCCTTGCCAATGTGTATCCCTTTCTTGAGGCGATGGCTTTCCTTTGCTGATGCATATCCCTTTCTTAAGGCTGATTGACTTTCCTTACTCATGCATATCCCTTTTTTGAGGTGGATCGACTTTCCTAACTGATGGTGTATCCCTAGTGACTTTACTAGGGAAGTTGTCTGTTTCCCTTTCTTAAGGTGGATCGACTTTCCTTACTGGTGTATCCCTTCCCTACGGCGGATGACTCTCCTAACTGATGGTGCATCCCTTTCCTAAGGTGGATGACTCTCTTTGTTGATGTATCCCTTTCCTAAGGTGGATGACTCTCCTAGCTGATGTATCCCTTTCCTAAGGCGGATGACTCTCCTAGCTGATGGTGTATACCTTTCCTAAGGTGGATGACTCTCCTAGCTGATGTATCCCTTTCCTAAGGCGGATGACTCTCTTGGATAGTGATTTCGAATAACTTGTAAAGAGACAGCAATCAAACACCGAGTTAGTCATTGTCTAAGTAGACACATCTTTATTCATGATTGACTTTGTGATAAACAAAATTTTTTGCCTCTTCAATTAAAAATAAAGATGTGTGGATGGGGTTTAGCCCTTGAATATACTATAAATGAAGTGCGAGAAATGTTGGGTTAGGCCCGATCACTTTGGAATGAAATGCCCCTCAGAAGGGTGCCCCTCGAAGACTGCCCCTTGGAGGGTTCAATAATGGGGGGTGCTCTTGGATTGGCTAATTCTGCTGCTGGGAAATGGGGGGATGCCCCTGGATTGGATGATTCCTCTGTTGGAAAATGGAAGGGATGCCCCTTTGTTGTCTCCGCTGCTGGGGAGTGGAGTAAAATTCTTTGGTGAAAAATTTTCTGCTGGGCAAGTCTCTCCTTGTAAGATTTGTTTTCTGGGGAAAAATTCCTGCGCTAAGATGGACTTGTACATAAAAATTGTCCGAGTTAGCGATCAATTAAAAAATGGCTTACCTTGATTCTTGATTGAGTTATGTGAAAACAAAAAATTTTGCCCCTTCAATTAAGGATCAAGGTGAGCTAGGGGCTTTGCCCTAAATATAACTGAAATATAATGTTCAAGAGAAGTGGGGTTGGCGCCTAGTTTGGACTAGATGCATCTTTGATACTTTCATGAAGTTTCAGTTTAAAATCTGCCCCTAGATGACAAGAGAGGACCCGTATGGGGTAGACCAAGATCCTTATGGGTGAGGAGCTCTAGGAATAGGACCCATATAGGTCCTTATCGGAGGGGTTTAAAAGCTGATCAGACCCCTCATATCCGGCCTTACACAAAAAATTTCCGATTTTGCAATCTCTGGCAATTTTCTCCCTAAAATCGGTCAAAATGTATAAAAAGATCCAAAAGAATGGTCATTTCTCCTTTAGGCACAAGGATTTGCCCCGGGTAGGCCATTTGAAGTTTCGAGAATGCCTAGTTTTTATTGGGTACACTTTTCATGAGGGGGACTTGTTTTCGACACTCACTCCTGCTTCTTAAGTGCATTTGATTCCTTCTCCTAATACTCACGTTTTGAAACTCCAGGTATTTCCCATAAATCTCAATTTTTCCATTTTTGATTTTCTGGGAATATCTCGATTTTTGGCACGATTTAGGGTGTTTTAGACCTTGGAATAGAGCCTGATGCAT
Source organism: Euphorbia pulcherrima (assembly GCA_947683365.1). Classification (NCBI taxonomy): domain Eukaryota; kingdom Viridiplantae; phylum Streptophyta; class Magnoliopsida; order Malpighiales; family Euphorbiaceae; genus Euphorbia; species Euphorbia pulcherrima. Next base: position 25,992,662 of record CANTUS010000009.1, read on the forward strand.
GTAACTTTAGCCTAGGATGCTTTTGGATAGTCTTGGATGAGACTTGGTTGAATTTGGATGATTTATGATTTTTTAGGAAGTTTTTTCATGATGCTACTATTTGTAGGGATCTGTACGGGTGAGGGAGAACCCGTAAAGGGCTCATTTTTGGTGTGAGAGCCATTTAAGGACCCATACGGGTGTGGCGGACCCGTACAGGTCCTGTCCTGGGGGACAAAATGCTGAATTCTCTGATTTTTGCAATTCTTTTCTAATTTCTGATTTATCTGCTGTATCTTAACCCTATTAAATTATAATTTTGTCTTTGCAATTTCAATATAAGACTATAGGAGCCTTAAGCTTCTGCAGGAAATGGTATGAGGAGATCCGTACCGTGGGGGATACAGAGCTACTAGCCTGCATTGATTCTTTTAGGTTTAGCGACATTATCAGGGCCATCCATTAGGCTCCAAAGATATTAGCCCAGGGTGCTATTTTGGCTCTTGTTGAGAGGTGCTTAGAGATGACCCATAGTTTCCATCTACCGATCGGGGAGGTCACCATCACTCGCTTAGATATATGTGCTCTGATGGGATTGGACAAGAGAGGGGACATCATCCATTTTGATGTCTACACTAATAGATGGCATTCTCATCTTGAGGTGAAGACCTATATATTGAGATTACTTGGGCTTTATCCAGGGGGGATGGACAAGCTCAAGTACGGGGACTTGCATGATTACTGGATCGTGCAGCCGCGCCCCATTATTGAGGAAAGGAGGGATCATTATGCTCTATCTTTCCAACTTCCTCACTACTGTCTTCTTTCCTGTCTATTCAAGCAACCTCAACTATGGTTTGCTCTTTACTGTAGAGGATCTTGCCACTGTGCTAGGAAAGAATTGGTGTTGGCTCATCCTAGTATAGTTATATTATGGGCTAGATGTTGGGGTTCAAGGCTAGGAGCATGAGCTCAAGATCTGCCATCTTATCCTGCTAGTAATTCTTGAATTGATCTTTTATGCTTTAATTTTTTTTATTCGAATTGTGCTGCAGCTAATCTTTACTTTGTATTGCAGATTTGGGCCTTTGAGCACTGGTTTATCCCTAAGCCAGGCTTGCCCATGCAGCATGAGACACCACACATTATATCGAGATGGATGGGGCCTTGGCAGGGCTAAGCCTTGACTATAGTGTAGTACAGGGAGTTCCTTCGCCAGCTATGCTCTGATCGAGTAAACTTTTTTCATGCTAAGCTTGTATCTTACATTTCAACAAACCATTTGTAGAAACTGTATTTATGAGGTTTCGATACTTACAGTGCATTTATTTTGTGCAGGTCATCTGAGACCCACAGGATAGGTTGGATACTTATGGGGATATTGAGAGGCTGCGGGCTGGCGTGGATGACTGCCGCTTTGCCTTAAAATCACCACTCTTCTTCGAGTAGTAATTTGGTGAGCACGTCCAAGGGTGGAGGACTAGTGCCATGGTAGAGAGACCGATCCCTCCCTCGATTCTAGCAGGCGTCTTATAGCCATATTCGATGCTAGGAATAGATAATGGGGCTGTACTTGCTAGGTGATGGAGCTTGAGTGATATCGGTAGAGGGCTCCAACCTAAGTTTATTGACACCTCGCTCTATACTCCTTGTGAGAGGATCCATTACAGGGATGGCCCTCTTGAGTTTCATCAGAGCAACAGTGCTAGTGATGATGATAATAATGATCACAAGGGCGAATTAAGGGGTGATCATGGGGTACATCCATAGTTTGGGGCACCGAGTGCTCAAATAGGTCCGCTACCCCTTCTTCTCAGATATCTTTCTAACTTAGCCTTTATGAATACCTTGTTAATTTTCTAAATTCATTATGGTCTTGAGTGTAGCCTTTTATTGTTATAACATCCCGCTTCCACACAGAAGAGGCTTGCTGCTACTGCGGCCCCTGAGCCGCCGACAAAGCGGTCCCACTCTTCGAGGACCTTGAGAGAGGGAGTCCTCTGAGTAGAGCTGGATACCTTCTTCTGGCTCCTCGATCATTCGGGGAAGCGAGCTATCAAGGAGCTCAAGGAGTCGGTCCGGCCCATTGGTTTTACCCGTTCCAGCTTCACCTATGTAAGGAATTTCCCATTTTAACCTTATCGGTTATAGAGACTGCTTAGAATATCCCATCATGATGTGATTTTTTTAGGTGACCATTTCTGAGGCTGAGAGGATTGCTAGGGGCTACCTCTCCATTCAGGATCTACTGTTGGCTCAGGATGCGATAGCCTTAGTAAGTTTCTTTTACCACCAAAATATAACAAACTATGCATGATGCATGCCATGACATTTATATATGTGTACTGAACTTATGATTTCTATTACAGACTCTAGTGGCCATAGAGTGCAGTGAGTCCACTCTAGACTAGGATGCTTCTGAGGAGAGAATCATGTTTCTGGTGGAGCAGCTGCGGGCAGACACTTCTAAGGCTGACCAGGCTAGGGTGGGGACTGCCAGGGCGAGGGCCTAGATAGAGATGTTGTAAGGCTAGCTAGCGAGGATGATTGAGGACAGACAAAAGCTGAATCCGTCTGATTCCGAGTCCGACGATGATCTTACTGCCTATCGAGTGGCACAGGTGGTGACTCAGAGGGGCAGAGCTAAACATGAGGGGGACCAGCATGTTAGGGGAGCTGATACTACTGTTGAGGATGTTTTAGGGACTGAAGACCATGTGATGATCAATATGGATGACCTACTGGTAGATATGTAGGGCCAGTCTCCAAAGGATCGCCAGGAATAAGATCCCCTAGTAGCTTAGATTGATATTCACTTTTACTTTTTTAGTTGTTTGATACTTTTGAGCCCTGCGTGGCTTACTTTGGTGTAAACTTGGATTGGTACTTTTAATAATTAACTTTTCATGCATGCTGACTTTTCTTTTCCTGAATTGAGATCGTTGAATATCACTGCTTGTAGACCCTCATTACTTCTTGGCATAGCTAACAATAAGAATAGGTCTAGCTGGACTAAAATTAACACTCTTGGGGATACATGCCATCAAGTGATTCAATAGTGAGGGGACTAAGAGATGTTCTAAGTTTTTCATAGGCCATTCGATGTGAGATGACCTATCAAACATTTATTTTCCTTTCTTTTTGTCCTAATTTTTGCCTGAATTGTTCTTAACGGCTCAATCCAGCAGACTTTTCTTTTTTACTTTTGCCTAGACAGCCCTTTTGGGTTTTTATTCTGACAAGATTTTTCTTTATTTTTTCTCATTAACTTTTTCCTGGATCATCCTTTTGAGTTCTCAATCTAGCAGGCTTTTTCTTTCTTTTTCTTTGCCTTAATTTTTGTCAGGGACTGCCCTTTCTGGTTTTCGATCCCGCATGCTTTTTCTTTCTTTTTCTTTTCCCTTTCTTTCATCTTAACTTTTGCCTGGACTGCCCTTTTAGGTTTTCAATCCTGCAGACTATCTTAATTTTTGCCTGAATTCTCCTTGGCTACTTAATCCAACAGACTTTTTTTCTAAATTTTGCATAGGCCTGATTTTTTTGTGACCTATCAGTACTTTTATCTCTAGTTGGACAACATATGCACTGTGAAAAGAATAACAATGATGCATAATATAGAGATAAAAATTGATGTTCACACACCTGCGATTATTTCACCTAAAGTCATGCATGAATTCATAAGACCAAAATTCTTAGCAAAATCTTAACATGTTTAATGATGAGATTAATTTAAGTACATAGGCAATGGTAACAATTTCCAATGGTTAACTCCTACTGCCTACTGGTCTTTTGTAGATTTTCCAAAAAGCAATTGACATTTTTCTCTCAATGCCCTAACTTTTGCCTCAGCTGCCCTTTTTGGGTTTTTAACTTAGCGGCTTTATTTGCATGGGAGTACCTTAATTTTTGCCTGACTGGTTTGTGGAATATCGATCAGCGGGTTGCACCCTAATTTTTTCCCGAGCAGTAGAGGAACACTCATCGAATGATTTATTCTTTAATTCTTTTAATTCTTTGTGCTGCTTTTTTATGATTTAATTCTTTTGACCTAAACATGATAATGATTAAGCCTATCTTGATTCACTGGATTCACGAACTCATTTCCGTCCATATCTATAAGCTTGGTTCCTCCTTTACAAAGGACTTTCTTAACTACAAACGGTCCTTCCCAATTAGCCCTGAATTTTCCCCTAGCATCAGTGTTGACCTGATGTAACTATTTGAGAACTAGATCACCCACTTTGAGAGGTTGTTTTGGGTATCTGACTCAATTATCATAAGCTTGAGTCATACATTGCTGGTACATCTGTAGGTGGTCAAGTGCCTTGAGTCATTTTTCATCAATTGCGTCTAACTGCTCATACTAAGCCCTTGCCTAATCTAACTCTTTTAACTGGGCTTTGAGTGCCACTATTAGAGATCTTACTTCTGTTTCAACCAGTAACACAACTTCCATTCCAAATACCAAGGAGAAAGGTGTCTGATCAGTGGGGGTTCTTATACTAGTTCTATACCCCTAAATTGCAAAAGGAAGTTCATCAGCCCAATCCTTGTAAGTAGCCACTATCTTTGACAAGATTTTCTTGATTGACTTATTGGCGACCTCAACTGCCCCATTAGCTTGTGGCCTATACGGAGATCTATGATGCTCGACATTGAACTTCTCTAATAATTCTATTGTGGCCCATTAAAACTGAACCCCATTATCGAATACCACATGGTACGGAACCCCATATCAAGCAAAAATATGCTTCTATATGAACTTGGCCATTTTCTTGGTGGTGATACTGGTGTAGGATTTGACCTCTACCCATTTTGAAAAATAATCAACTACAACTAAGATGAATCGGTGCCTATTGGTTGATGACAGCCAAATTTCATTGATTATATCTATCCCCTAAGCCAAGAAAGGCCAAGGGGTAGACAAATTGTGAAGTTTGGATGGGGGTAAATGCTGTATGTCCCAACAAATTTGGCATTCGTGACATTTCTTAACATTGTCAACAATGTCGGAGTTCATCATGGTCCAGAAGTACCCCATTCTCTGAATTTTTCAAGCTAAATCCATTCCATTCATATGCAGTCCGTAATGTTGGGAAATAATGGTCCGAAACATAAAATAGATCAGACCAAGTTTGAAGTAAACAAAACTTAAGAAAAACTTATCCGAATAACTCAATGTAATAGGATTCAAGTACATCAGGACTCAAGTCATTATATCCGGAAAAACAAGTTTTCAAGTAAGGACTATTAACTATGCATAAGTGGATTAGCATCCGGTTAGAGTTTGGAAAGGAAACAAACTGATAACTCTCATATAACATCAACCGAAAGGCTTACTGATTGAAGCTACATCCAGATTAGATAAATCTGAAGATATCTAGAAGATTCCATTCAAGACAAGGGGAACAATTTCAAAATAATTCCCTTCCCTCCATTTAGTCTTAGCTATCATCAAATATCCCTTCCCAAGAAAAGGATAAAAAGCTAACAGTAGAAAGAGAAAAAGGTAAATACCTTTTTAACCTAGACCAATGGGAATGGTGCATGGAGCACACGGAATGGACCACTGGCTAAAAGTTGGTGCATCATAAAAAGACTAGGAAAATGATCACTGATAATTATTCAGTCTCAATCCCAAGGATTCAAACAGGTCAAAATTGAGTCTAATAGATTAATCAACGGCTTCGAAAGCGCCACATTCAACCTGATCAAAGGTGAAGATTTAATGCAAGCTCAACAACCCACAATAGCTACATTTATGATACAAGTCTATAAAAGGGAAGCTTCACCAATTGACATGGTGGGCTGTTTGATTGATAAAAACAAGTAATAAAGCTCAAGCATTCAATCAGCTTACAATCCCACCAAGAATCAATCAATTCCAAATCTATTGTAAGGATCCCTAAGTGAGTTATAAACTTAAGGAAATCCAAAACCAAAAACCTTTGTGAAAACAAGAGTGTAAGAATCTCCAACTTGGGTGAGTTATGAGATTGGGATACAACTTAAAGTTGGTGCTTTGAGTGGGAACTCCCTGTAGGACTCAGCTTAGATTCGGGGGTAGAAGTCTAAGTGTTATATCCTTCTAAAGACTAAAGGACTTAGCTAGGAGTTGGTGCTTCTAGTAGTATATCCTACATCCGGAAGGGGTTACCATCCGGAGATAAGTTGTAAGGCTTGATTCCTACCAGTTGGAAAGGAATCCATTAGTGGAAAAGATCGGAGGAAGGAAACTCCAGGGACTGGAGTTAGCAGGGCCGAACAAGGATAAAATCCTTTGTGTTTGATTTCCTTAACTCTTTTTTTATTACATTATATTGTCATAACTGCATCATCCAGATCCATCATCCGGATCATAATCAAATACGCTACACCAAGACTTTCTAAAGTCTGATTATTCTATAAAAAATCACCCATCCTCTGACCTTATAAAGACCCACCCAGGGACCAACAAGTGGTATCAGAGTAAGTGCTCAAACTAGAGACTTGACAATCTCGAGCTAAAGGTCTTTGATTCAAAATCAAAATGAGTTTCCAAAACTCATAGCTCCTTCTAGAGGGTATGTCTATTACCCATCCTCCACTCTTCATCGGTGAACACTACAAGTTCTAGAAGAACCAAATGAAGAACTTCATCTAATCACAAAAGCATGAACCATGGTTATTTATTAAAGATGGCCCATATGAGCCTACTTGTGAAGTAGAGGGTATGACTATCGAAAAGCCATCAAGTATGTGGGATGAGAATGATTTTAAAAAGTTGCATGAAAATGCAAATGCTATTAACATGGTTCATTGTGCCCTTAGTGCTGTTGGAAAATAATGATCCGGACCACAAAATAAACTAAACTATCCGGATCAGGTTTGAAAGAAACAAAAACTTAAATTATGTAATCCTCCTAAATCTAAATGGAAACATCCGGACAAAGATCCAGCTACAAGGTTATCCATTGATGACATTAAGTAACCTAGCACATGGAATCATCAGAATAAAGCTTGGAAAGGAAACAAGCTTTAAACACCTCAAGAAAAGCATTCAGAAGAACTGATTGCCCTAACTCCGAAAGTATAGAGATCCGGAGACAATGAGTCTGAAGACATCCGGAAGACTCATGCATAAAGAGAATAGGAAAAATTTCAAAGATAACTTTTCCCTCCATCTTTTGGTCTACATAGTCAAAGATCCTTTCCCCATGAATAAGACAAAAGTGACAGCTTGCACTTTTTTGAAAAAGGACAAAAGGACTGACAGTAGATTGAAAAAGCTAACAAACTTTTTCACCTAGAAGCTAGAATTAAAAATAGTGGGGGAGTTTGGATGCTAGAATTATGGGGGAGTAAACCCTGCACATAACTAAGTATCAAGAATAATACTTAGCTCATAAATACTCCATTCCCTTGTATTTAGTTGTTGTTTCCATCAAATGGGGGAGATTGTTAGAAAATAATGATCCGGACAACAAATTAAACTAAACTATCCAGATCAGGTTTGAAAGAAACAAAATCTTAAATTATGTAATCCTCCTAAATCCAAATGGAAACATCCGGATAAAGATCCAGCTACAACATTATCCATTGATGACATTAAGTACCAAAGCACATGTAAATCATCAGAATAAAGCTTGGAAATGAAACAAGCTTTAAAACCCTCAAGAACAACATTTGGAAGAACTGATTGTCCTAACTCTAGAAGCATAGAGATCCAGAGACAACGAGTCTGAAGACATTCGGAAGACTCATGCTTAAAGACAATAGGAAAAGTTTCAATGACAACTTTTCCCTCCATCTTTTGGTCTACATAGTTAAAGATCCTTTCCCCATGAATAAGATAAAAGTGACAGCTTGCACTTTTCAGAAAAAGGATAAAAGGATTGACATTGGACTGAAAAAGCTAACAAACTTTTTCGCCTAGACCAATAAGAAGGCGCATGGAGCTCACACCAAAAAGCTAATGGTGTGAAAGTTGGTGCATCACAAAAAGCCAAGTAAAACGATAACTGATAACTTTTCAGCATCAATCCCTAGGATTCAAATGGGTCAAATTACAATCTAATGGATTGATCAATGCCTCCAGAAGTGCCACCTATAACCTGATCAAGGGTGAAGATTTATTACAAGTTCAACAACCCACAATGGCTACATTTATGATAGAAATCTATAATAGGGAAGCTTCACCAAATGAGAAGGTTGGCTATTTGATTCATAAAAACAAGTAACAAAGAATGAGCATTCAATTAGCTTACAAATCCCTCTAAGAATCAATCAATTCAAAATCTATTGTAAGGATTCCTAAGTGAGTTATAAACTTAAGGAAATCCAAAACCAAAACCTTTATGAAAACAAGAGTGTAAGGATCTCCAACTTGGGTGAGTTGAGAGATTGGGATATAACTTAAAGTGGGTGCTTTGAGTGGGAAGTCCCTGTAGGACTCAGCTTAGATTCAGGGTATAAGTCTAAGTGGTATATCCTACTAAAGATTAAAGGACTTAGCTAAAAGTTGGTGCTTCTAGTGGTATATCCTACATCCGGAAGGGGTTACCATTAGGAGACAAATTTTAAGGCTTGATTCCTACTAGTTGGAAAGGAATCCACTAGTGGAAAAGCTCGGAGGAAGGAAACTCCCAGGAATGGAGTAGGCAGGGCCAAACCAGGATAAAATCCTTTGTGTTTGATTTCCTTAACTCTTTGTTTACTACATTATATTGTTATAACTGCATCATCCGTATCCATCATCCGGATCATAATTAAACACACTACCCTAAGACTTTTCAAAGTTTGTATATTCCACAAAAAATTGCCATTCACTCCCCTCCGACCTTATGAATACCCTGACAAGGACCAATAAGTGGTAACAGAGCAAGTGCTTAAAACTAGAGATCTAACAATCTCAATCTAAAGGTCCAATATTTTGATTCATATATTAAAATGAGTTTCCAAAACTCACAACTTCTTCCCGAGGGTATGTCCATTACCCGTCCTCCACTCTTCACCGGTGAACACTACACATTTTGGAAAAACTAGATGAAGAACTTCATCTAGTCACAAAAGCATGCAAGCATGGTTAGTTATTAAAGATGGTCCTTATGAGCCAACTTATGAAGTAGAGGGTATGACTACCCGAAAGCTATCAAGTATGTGGGATGAGAATGATTTTAAAAATTTGTGTGAAAATGCAAATGCTATTAACATGCTTCATTATGCTCTTAGTGCAGCTGAATTCAATAGAATATCCGGATGTGAGACTGCAGAGGAAATTTGGGAGAAGCTGGAGGTAAACTATGAAGGAACTACCAAAGTAAGAGAAGCCAAGCTTGATTTACTCCATCAAAAGCTTGAATCCTTCAAAATGGAAACTAAAGAATCAATCAGTAGAATGAACACTAGATATACCAATATAGTGAATGAGATGAAAAGGCTGGGAAAAGAAATCTCTGAAGTAGAGATGGTAAAGAAGGTGCTTCAGAGTCTCACCAAGGATTGGGACAACAAAAAGACTGCCATTAAGGAAGCTCATGACTTGAACTTTTACAGTTATGATGAACTCATTGGTAATCTTCTAACCCAAGAGTTATCATTGGAGAGATATAGCCAATAAGAAAAGAAGCCTAAGGAGAAAAAGAATGCCATTGCACTTAAGGTAGAATCCACCGGATAAGCTTCATCCGGAGGAGAGCAAATTACTTAATCATTGAGCACCAAAGATCAACTTGCTCTGTTGACCAGAAAACTCAATAGGTTCATACAAAAGAAAGATAGAAAGAAACCAAGAAAGTATAAATCCTGGAAATCAAAAGAAGGGACAGACCCAGAAAGAATCCAGAAGAAAAAGAGGATTCAAAAAAAGAAGCTGCCTGTTTTGAATGTGAAGAAAATGGCCATTTCTGAACAAAATGTCCCAAGCTTAAGAGAACCAAGAAGTTCAAAAAAAGGCAATCGTAGCTACCTGGAGCAACAGTGAGGAAAGCAGTAGCTCATCTTTAATAGAAGAAGAAGAGACTACCAACTATGCATTCAAGGCACTAACTGATCCAAAAGCAGAGCAATCTAGAAGGAATGCCTCCAAGCAAGAAATTGTGCAAATCAAAGAATCTAAATCAGATACAACAAACACTGAGGTAAATTCTTATTCTAATTTTGCTTCTAATTTTGACCTTGCTAGAGCTCTATCTATTGTAATCAAGGGTGTGCAGAAGAATACAAAAGCAATCAAGTCCCTTAAATAGCAGTAATGGAGTTGGCAGAAGATGGTGAAGTAATGGCGCAAAACATCATTCCGGTTAGAGCAACCAAGCATATTGATGTTATGGAGAAGAACTTCCTTAGGAATCAAGTCCAGATTCTAAATGCAAATGTAACGAGACTGGATAGAGAAATCAATCTATTCAAGGAGGTATCCAGGAATAGGCTTGAGAAAAAAGCTCCAAGAAGAGACAATCATCCTCCTTCTTAGAACAGATTCCAAAAGACCCTTAATCAAAGGGTGAAGGAAGTTAGCAGGCAACCACAAGCCCAAAGATATACTACTGCTCAAAAGGGAAAGGCTAAGGTGGCTTACAACCAATAGACTATCAAACAAAGAAGAAATGGTGCAGCTGAAATCGCACCTCCAACCAGCTTTCGGATACACTCCGGACCATCCACTAGTGTACAAGAAGCTAGATATAGAGGAAACTATGGGAGAGAAGATCTTGAAAAGATAAAAAAAGAAGCAGGAACAAAAGAGATCTATTGCAGGGGGCAGGTTTTGTGGGAAAAACAATCATATTACAAAATTATGCAGATTACAAAATTGAATCCAAAAAATGTAGATTAAAAAATGGTTATTATGATGTTTACCCTTAGCCTGAGATGGTTACTAACCCGAAAGGACCCAAATCTGATTGGGTACCCAAACCCATTTGTTCTATTTTGTAGGTATGCCTTAGATCCATAGTAGATAACCACATTTGGTATATTGATAGTGGATGCTTAAGGCACATGACAGCCGATGAAAAGGCCTTCATCACATTAACCCGGAAGAAGGGAGGCAAAGTAAGCTTTGGAGACAATAAAAAGGGATAGATTATTGGTCATGGAACCATTAGATCTGAATTAAAGATATAAGATGTCTCACTGGCTGATGGACTGAAATTCAACTTGCTAAGTGTGGCCCAACTCTGTGACAAAGGAAGAAAAGTCACATTTGATTTTGGAGGTTACTTAATCTATGATAGTAAGTCCAACCAACTCATTCTTTAGGCACCTAGAGTAAATAATGTCTATTCTGTAAACATTAAAAATGATAAAAAAGAATATCTACTTGGTGTCTAAAAAAGAAGAATAATGGCTGTGGCACCGAAGTTTAGGATATGTCAGCGTGAACCTCCTATCCAAACTAGCCAAAAAGGAATTAGTAGTGGGTTTGCCTAAGGTTCCCTTTGATAAGGATCATCTATGCACAGAATGTCAATTAGGTAAATAGCATAAGAAAATTTTCCCTACCATTTCATACATTCCTTCTAAAAGAGTACTTGAGCTCTTACATATTGATCTCTTTGGTCCAATCAAACCATTGAGTTTAGGTAAAATAGAATACACCAAGTTCATTATGGATGATTATTCTTGATATACCTGGGTGCTCTTGTTAGCAAGCAAATATGAGGCCTTTGACCAATTTTCAAAAACATTCATTCGGATAGAAGTAGAACAAGGCACAACCATTGCACGAATTCGGAGTGATAATGGTAGAGAATTGAAAAATAAGCATTTTGCTGATTTTTGTGACTCCAAGGGCATTGAACATAACTTCTCTACCCCTCACACTCCTCAACAGAATAGAGTTGATGAGAGAAATAACAAGACCATAGTTGAGTTGGCTTGAAGAATGCTCAGTGAAAATTGTTTGCCAAAATACTTTTAGGGAGAGGCCATGAATACAACATGTTATATTCTAAATAGAGATCTGATTAGAAAAACCATAGAAAAGACCCCATATAAAATCTAGAAGGGAAGGAAGCCCAAAATTGGGTATTTCAAAGAATTTGGATGTAAATGCTACGTCCTTAATGATAGAGAGCAACTAGAAAAATTTGATCCTAAATCTGATGAAGCAATTATCATTGGCTACTAAACACATAGTAAGGCTTACAAAGTATTTAATAAATGAACCCAAAATGTGGTAGAGTTAGTACATATAGATTTCGATGACGCTAACCCTGCAGGTAAGAAAAGTTACACTCCAGAAGATCCAATTCTGAAAATTGAAAATCCTGGAGAAAATAAAGAGGCAGAAGTTCCTAATTCATTCTATATCAAGAAGTACAAAGAGGAAGATGAAGGAATATGTTTTGAACCAGAAATACAACAAGTTAATCTCAACCAACAAGATATTGACTATTATGAAGGCCAAGAAGGAGTGGTTGAAGCAGAAATGGCGCAAGTCCCAGTTCAAAATGACGGCCTGCAAAGGGAGATCCGGACACACAAAGATCATTCCATTGAAAATGTTCTGGATGATGTTTAGAATCCATTAATAACCGGAGGTTAGCTCAATAGGTTGATGAGCCATGCTACTTTTATCTCTCTCATTGAGCCAAAGAAATTTCAAGTTGCTGAAGGTGTTGAAAGCTGCATGATGGCAATGCAAGAAGAACTAGATCAGTTCTCCAGAAATCATGTCTGGGATCCAGCACCACCTCCTAAAGGAAAATCAATCATTGGCACTAAGTGGGTGTTCCAGAACAAGCTTGATGAATTTAGAGTTGTGGTGAGAAATAAGGCAAGATTAGTTGCCCAAGGCTACAACCAGCAAGAAGGAATTGATTTTGAAGAAACCTTTGCTCCCGTAGTAAGGCTAGAAGTAATCTAGATTCTACGTGCTTTTGCATCAGTCATGGGGTTCACACTATAATAATGGATGTCAAAAGTGCATTTCTAAATAGTGTTATCTAAGAAGAAGTCTATGTTAAGCAACCACCCAGATTTGAAGACTTAAAGCATCTGGATCATGTGTACAAGCTAAAGAAGGCTCTCTATGGACTAAAGCAGGAATCTAGAGCTTGGTATGAGAGATTAACCTCATTTCTTATTTCCAAGAGTTATATCAGAGGCAAGGCAGACACCATACTATTCATAAAAAAGAAGAAAAATGATATCATTCTAGTCCAAATTTATGTGGATGATATTATATTTGAAGCAACTGATGAAAGAATGTATGAAAAATTTAGCTCTTAAATGTAGAAGGAATTTGAGATGTCCATGATAGGAGAACTGAATTACTTCCTCGGTCTAGAAATTAAGCAAAGCCCGTATGGAATTTTCGTTAACCAGTCAAAATACACCAAGGAAATCTTGAAGAAGTTTGAAATGCACAAGAGCAAGCCCATGTCCATTCCAATGGGATCAGATGCAGTCCTACCCAAGGATTATGAAGGAAAGGATGTTGATCAAAAGCTCTATAGAGGGATGATTGGCTCACTCCTATACTTGACAGCTAGTAGACCTGACATACATTATGTAGTTTCTTACTATGCAAGATATCAAGCCAATCCTAAGGATTCTCATCTCAAGGCAGTAAAAAGGATCCTTAGATACCTCCTAGGAACCACCAAAGTTGGGTTATGGTATCCTAGTAATGGAGATTTCACACTCCAAGGGTTCATAAATGCAGATTATGGTAGGGATACTCTTGAGAGAAGAAGTACATTCAGAGGTTGCCATTTCCTTGGAGATTGCTTAGTATCATGGTATAGCAAGAAGCAAACTTCAGTTGCTTTATCTATTATAGAAGAAGAATATATGGTAGCTGGAAGTTATGTTGCTCAACTCTGATGGATCAAACAATAGCTTAAAGATTATGGAGTGCAATCCGGATGTGTGGAAGTCATGTGTGACAACAAAGGTATAATTGATGTGTTAAAGAATCTAGTGCTTCATAGCATGATAAAGCATGTAAACATAAGGCATCATTTCATCCGGGATCATGTGATGAAGCAGGATGTTGCATTGGTATACATTTTAACCAATGAGCAAAGAGCAAACATCTTTACTAAGCCATTAATTAAAGATCAATTTGGGAAGCTAAGGGAGTCAATTGGTATGTTCGATTCAATTTAGGGTTAATCCGGGAGATAACTTGAAACCAAGCCAAATCCTCGGCAGTAAACTCAATCCGAAAGAGAAGAAGTATTGGAGAGAAATTTATTGCTGAAGGATGCCACGTCAGTAGACAGGAATGATAAATGGCAGTAAAAGTGCATAACGGCAACAATTACTTTTTAAATCTCAAATGTCCATTGGCTATTACATAAGTGATAAATTTGACAGTTTATTTTTAAAATAAATCGTTCCCATTCTCCGGTTAAACTGAATTTACCTCTCTCTTAAAAATTCGGTTGCCGTGTCATTAATCTAGCCAAACTACCGGCATCCAGATTACCAAACTACCCTCACTTTGAAAATTCTATATAAACCCCTCAAATTCACCCTTCTTCCTCACACGAGCAACTACTATACTGTTACTCTGCAAATATCGAAACCTAAACCCTAATTCCTTCAATCCTTTCTTTAAAATGCCAGCAATCATGACTAAGGCTGGACCCGTAATGCTTCCAACCTAAAATGTCTTTTCAGAATCTTATCTAAAAGACAAAAACTTCCTCCTCATAGACTATAAACCTTCCAATTTAGTTATCCCTATAGATTTTCTGGGGAATAATTTTCTCTTTGAATTAAGCCCCATTCCCAGCTATTTGAGGATCAGCACCTAATAAAGTTCTTGAAAATAAAATGCCCAACTTACCTAGACTTGGTTCGAGAATTTTATGACAATTTAAGAGCCAACAAGAAATTTGATGCCCTAAGAACTAAGGTTCAGGGCAAGGAAATTCCTGTACACCGGACTTCTTAAAAAATTTCCTAAGTATGAAGAATAGCAGAGTTTTAATGAGGGTGGATGGAGATGAAGCTAAGGTGAAGTATGATCTGGGGATGTGGCTTCCGAAAAGGTATTTTGGGTATAAATTTTCAATGTACTAGCCTCAAATCCCAAGATACCTTCAACATATGCTAGCAAAGATGGTCCCAATCCAGAAGGGCTCACTAACCACAGTGTCTTCCTTCTAACACTCTGTGTTAGAGCATTGGGCAGAAATCAGGGAGGTCAATATACCTGTGCTCCTCATTCACTACCTTAAGCATCATAGGAATTCCCGTGGGACTCTTATCACCAGGATTCTTCAAGCAAATGAAATAGATTTGACCGAATTTTAAGGTGTTAGTAGAAAGCCCATTATGCAGAGGAACTTCCTAAACCTGAGATTCGGTGAAACCTGGGATGAAGATAAAGGCAAGAGGTAAGGAGATGAGAAGAAGAGCAGAACTAGAAAAGTTGTTGATCCAATAGAGGCTCCGGTCCCAAAGAAGGCCCAGATTGCTAAACCCAAGACAATTAAAATGCAGACTGTAATTCCAGATGAAGATGAAAATGAAGATGCACAAACAATCCCCCAACTACTTAATAAATCGCTAGAAAATCCAAAATCAAGGGGGAGGATGATCAAGGTAGCTGATTTGCTGAAAAGATTGGTTTATGATCCAAAAGCAAGAGAATCAATTGCAATAGCTGCTGCTACAATAAGAAAGGGCTATCAGAAAGGCCAGAAAAGAAAAGCATCAGAATTGTTGAAGGAGGGAAATGGGTCTGATGAGGAGGAACCATAAGATGAAATGCCTATGCCAAAGAAGTAATTCACTCGAAAGGGGTGCACTTTTGATGAAGTAGTCAATGCTCAAAAACATCAAAAGAGAATAACCAAGAAGCCAAATGCTATAGTTATTGATGAGGAGGCTGCTACGAGGGTTGTAGTGGAAGAGTTGGCAAAGGCCAAAAGTTCAAAAGGCAAAAATGTTCCCGGATCTAATAAGGATATCCTTTCAGAGGATCCTCAGTATGAAGAGATGATGGCTTCTGTGGCAGAGAACTACAGAATTAACAATCTAGCCATAAAAGGACCTGAAGGATCCTTTGCTACACCAATTCTTATAGATCAGGCTGCCTTGGCGGAGATGTCAAAAATTCTGGAATCCCATTCATTCACCTTCCTACCTGTCACAGAACCTCTTCCAAAGAACCTGCTACTTTCGGTAGCTGAAATTCTAACAAAAATAAGTCCTATAAAGGCAAATGTAGAGGGTGTTGAGGATAGTTCCAACATGCCTGAGGGAGTTATCATAAGTCCTGAAAAGGCAACTGAAGGGGTGATAGAGGACATTTCCTGTCATCTGGGGGTCGAGGTAGGAAGAAGTGAAGAAAAAGAAGCCTCAAGCTTTCAAATTCCATCGCCATTTAATAAGGTACCCCTTAAAATTGCACCTTTAAATGTTTGTGCTGATCTCACTGCTGATGTTACAATAACTGTAAATGCGAACAACTTAGGCACTACAACTAAAATAGTGTCTAATGAACAAGCACCTAACCTGGATGATATCATTCCAGAGGAGGGACAGGGTCTCAGATCTGAAGAGAATGCTTCTAAAGCGGACTCTAAGGGCAAGGCTAGCATGGGGGAAAGATCACAAGAGAGGAGAGAAGAACAAGATCAATCCTTTTCCAAGGAGAGTAATAATGAAGCTGATCGTGAACCCTCTGGAAGCAGCTCTAATTCCGGAGATGACTCCTCCAACTCCTTAGAGGAAAAGTTTCCTCCATAGGTTAGTCTAGTCCAATGAGAGTTTCAGCTAATAATACAACTTAGGCTAAAGTGTCTGCAGCTCTTCACCTGCTAAAAGAGGCTACTCAAGAGTAGAATGAGGAAGGATATGTAAAATAGAGCCTCCGAACTATATGCACTCATCTAAGAGGGGTTGGGTGAGATCAAACTATCAGTAAAGAACATAGAAGACAAAGTCTTGGATTTCCCCATTCTAGGAGCTATTGTTATAGCTTCTCTCTGCCAGATCACACCAATTTTAAACGAGCTTAAAGAAAATGCTTACATAGCTAACCGGACTGCTGATCAAGCCAATACCTTGGCTTTCAATAATTGTGGAACTGTAATTGACAAGATCACATCCTCCTCCTCTGAGCTCTGGAGAAAAATTAAAGCCTATTTGGATACCAAATTTGAAAACTTGTCAAAATTCATGGCTGAAAAGGACCTTAAACCTGTCATAATTGATTTAGGCATGGATCAGCAAGTTCTCCAAGAAATGTTGGTACATTTCATTGAGAAGACAGTTCCCAAGATCCAAAATAAAATCTTAGTTGATATGGGCAATGAACTGCAAAGCCATATAGCCGGATTAGAGAAGCAAATAAATGATTAGAAGACATCCATCACAAAAGAACTCTCTCTTCAAAAGAAATCCATTTATAATATCTAAAAAGGGATTAGTGAAGAAATAACCCTGCTTCAAACCGGAATCAACAAAATCTCAATATCTGGATCCTCTTCCTCTCCTGCTATTCTAGAAAGATAGCTCCTTCTCATCTTCCACAACCTAGTATAAGCCATTAGAGACTCCGGCTTCTTAGATAAAAAAGGGATGACAACTCTCCTTAAGGTTCTCTTCCCTTACTATGATCCAAAGGATCAAGAGTTTGTCTTGTGCATTCATCCATTAGTCAAACAATCCAATGACCAATTGAAGAAGCCTATCCGGCCCTTCTATCTTACTCCTCCAACGGTTGATAAGATTTTTGCTAAAAAGACGAAAGGTAGTACTGACTACACTATGTATTCAAATGTATGGCAAGCAGATTGGGATAACAGAACTTATATGGTTGTAGACCCCCAAGCTGGAAAGAAAATGGGAGAGAAGAGCATACAAAGACCTAAATCAAGCAAAGAGAAAGAAAAGGAAAGAGGTCCATCCAGAGGGAATTAGACTAGCTATGATCTGCAATCTTATAAAATCTTGTAATAGGTAGATTCACTATTATATATTTCTATAATTTGTAATCTAAACTTCATTGATGTTAACTATTGTTAATAGCAGAAGTATATATATGAAACTTTCTAATTCTCAAAAATTTTCTTCTAAAGTACAATCTGTAATCGTACTAAAACAAACTTAGAAGCTAGAATTAAAAATAGTGGGGGAGTTTGGATGCTAGAATTATGGGGGAGTAAACCCTGTAAATAACTAAGTATCAAGAATAATACTTAGCACATAAATACTCCATTCCCTTGTATTTAGTTGTTGTTTCCATCAAATGGGGGAGATTGTTAGAAAATAATGATCCAGACAACAAATTAAACAAAACTATCCAGATTAGGTTTGAAAGAAACAAAAACTTAAATTATGTGATCCTCCTAAATCCAAATGGAAACATCCAGATAAAGATCCAACTACAACATTATCCATTGATGACATTAAGTACCAAATCACATGTAAATCATCAGAATAAAGCTTGGAAATGAAACAAGCTTTAAAACCCTCAAGAACAACATTTGGAAGAACTGATTGTCCTAACTCTAGAAGCATAGAGATCCAGAGACAATGAGTCTGAAGACATTCGGAAGACTCATGCTTAAAGACAATAGGAAAAGTTTCAATGACAACTTTTCCCTCCATCTTTTGGTCTACATAGTTAAAGATCCTTTCCCCATCAATAAGATAAAAGTGACAGCTTGCACTTTCCAGAAAAATGATAAAAGGACTGACATTGGACTGAAAAAGCTAACAAACTTTTTCACCTAGACCAATAAGAAGGTGCGTGGAGCTAACACCAAAAAGCTAATGGTGTAAAAGTTGGTGCATCATAGAAATCCAAGTAAACGATCACTGATAACTTTTCAGCGTCAAATTACAGTCTAACAAATTTATCAACAGCTCTGGAAGCGCCACCTATAACCTGATCGAGGGTGAAGATTTATTACAAGTTAAACAACCCACAACGACTACATTTATAATAGAAGCCTATAAAAGGGAAGCTTCATCAAATGAGAGGGTTGGCTATTTGGTTCACAAAAAAGTAACAAAGAACGATCATTCAATCAGCTTACAAATCCCTCCAAGAATCAATCAATTCAAAATCTATTGTAAGGATTCCTAATTCAGTTTTAAACTTAAGGAAATCCAAAACCAAAACCTTTGTGTAAACAAGAGTGTAGGATCTCCAACTTGGGTGAGTTGAGAGATTGGGACACAACTTAAAGTTGGTGCTTTGAGTGGGAACTCCCTGTAGGTCTCAACTTAGATTTGGGGTATAAGTCTAAGTGGTATATCCTACTAAAGACTAAAGGACTCAGCTAGGAGTTAGTGCTTCTAGTGGTATATCCTACATCCTGAAGGGGTTACCATCTGGAGAAAAATTATAAGGCTTGATTTTTCCTAGTTGGAAAGGAATCCACTAATGGAAAAGCTCAAAGGAAAGAAACTCTAGGGACTAGAGTAGGTGGGGCTGAACCAAGATAAAATCCTTTGTGTTTGATTTCTTCAACTCTTTATTTATTGAATTATATTGTCATAGCTGCATCATCTGGATCCATCATCTAGATCATAATCAAACACACTACACTAAGACTTTTAAAGTCTATATATATTGCAAAAAAAGGGTCATTCACCCCCTCTGACCTTATAAATACCCTTATAGGAACCAACAAGTGCTATTGAATTTAACAGGATATCTAGATGTGAAACTGCAAAGGAAATTTTGGAAAAGCTGGAGGTAACCTATGAAGGAACTAACAAAGTAAGAGAAGCCAAGCATGAGCTACTCCAGCAAAAGCTTGAAACCTTTAAAATGGAGCCAAAAGAATCAATCAGTAGCATGAATACTAGATATACCAATATTGTAAATCAGATGAAGAGGCTCAAAAAAGAAATATCTAATGTAGAAATGGTAAAGAAGGTGCTCCGAAGCCTCACTAAGGAATGGGATAACCAGAAGATTTCCATTGAGGAAGCTCATTACTTAAATTTCTATATTTATGATGAGCTCATTGGTAATCTATTAACCCAATAGTTATCCTTGGAGAGATATAGCCAATAAGAAAAGAAGCCTGAGGAAAAGAAGAAAACCATTGCACTTAAGGCTGAATCCCCCAGATTAGCTTCATCTAGAGAAGAAGAGCAAATAATTGAATCACTAAGCACCAAAGATCAACTTGTTCTATTGACCAAAAAACTCAACAGATTTATATAAAAGAAAGATAGAAGGAAATCAAGAAAATATAAATCCCGAAAATCAAAAGAAGGCACATCTAGAAGGTATAGACCTAAAAAGAATCTGGAAGAAAAGAAGGATCCAGAAAAAGAACCCGCCTATTTTGAATATTTAGAAAAAGGCCAATTTCAGAACAAAATGTCCTAAGCTTAAGAGAACCAAGAAGTTTAAAAAGAAGGCAATGGTAGCTACCTAAAGCAACAATGAAGAAAGTAAGAGCTCATCTACAACAGAAGAAGAAGAGACTACCAACTGTGCATTCATGGCACTGACTGATCTAGAAGCAGAGCAATCTGAAAGAAATGCCTCGAAGTAAGATACAATACAAATCAAAGAATCAGAA
Organism: Euphorbia pulcherrima; assembly: GCA_947683365.1. Taxonomy (NCBI): domain Eukaryota; kingdom Viridiplantae; phylum Streptophyta; class Magnoliopsida; order Malpighiales; family Euphorbiaceae; genus Euphorbia; species Euphorbia pulcherrima. The sequence continues at coordinate 26,013,136 of CANTUS010000009.1, forward strand.
ATAGAAACAACAAACACTGAGGTAACTTCTTATTCTAATTCTGCTTTTGACCTTGCTAGAGCTCTGTCTATTATAATCAAGAGTGTAAAGAAAAATGCAAAAGTAATCATGTCCCTCAAGAGATCAGTGATGGAGTTAGCAGAAGATGCTAAAGCAATGGCACAAAACATTAATCTTGTTAGAGCAACCAAGCATATTGATGTTGTGGAAGAAAACTTCCTAAGGAATCAAGTCCACATTCTAAACGTGAAATGTAATGGGACTAGGTAGAGAAATCAATCTTTTAAAGGAAGTGTCCAGGAAGAGGCCAGAGGCAAAAGCTCCAAGAAGAGATCATCATCTTCCTGATCAAAATAGATCCCAAAAGGACCTTAATCAAAAGTTGAAGAAGGTTAGCAGGCAACCACAAGCCCAAAGATATACTACTGCTTAAAAGGGAAAGGCTAAGGTGGCTTAAAACCAACAAGCTGCCAAACAAAGAAGAAATTGTGCAGCTAAAATTGCACCTCCAACCAGCTTCCGAATACACGCTAGACCATTGACCAGTGTATAAGAAGCTGGATGTAGAGGGAACTATAGGGAGGAAGATCTTGAAAAGATAAAAAAGAAGCAGGAATAGAACAAATCCATTGTAGGGTGTAGGTTTTGTGGAAAAAACAATCATATTACTACATTATGTAGATTGAAAAATGGTTATTAAGATGTTAATCCTTAGCCTGAGATGGTTATTAACCCTAGAGGACCTAAATCTGATTGGGTACCCAAACCCACTTGATCTGTTTTACAGGTATGCCTTAGATCCATAGTGGATCGATAGATCTAGAATATTGATAGTGGATGATCAAGGCATATGACAAGTGATGAGATGGCCTTCATCACATTGACCCTGAAGAAGGGAGGCAAAGTAAGCTTTAGAGACAATCAAAAGGGACAAATCATTGGTCATGGAACCATTGGATCTGAGTTAAAAATAGAAGATGTCTCACTGGTTGATGCACTGAAATTCAACTTGCTAAGTGGGCCCAACTTTGTGATAAAGGAAGAATAGTCACATTTGATTCCAGAGGCTACTCAATCTATGATAGTAAGTCCAACCAACTCATTCTTTATGCAGCTAGAGTAAATAATGTCTATGTTGTAAACATGAAAAATGAGAAAAATAATATAGGCTTGGTGTCTAAAGAAGAAGAATCATGGCTATGGCACTAAAAGTTGGGACATGTTAGCATGAACCTCCTGTCCAAGTTAGCGAAAAAGGAATCAGTAGTCGGTTTGCCTAAGGTTGCTTTTGATAAGGATCATTTATGCATTGCATGTCAATTAGGTAAACAACATAAGAAAAGTTTCCCTTGCATCTCCTATATTCCTTTCAAAATTGATCTCTTTAGTCCAATCAAACCATTGAGTTTAGGTAGAAGAGAATACACCATGGTCATTGTGGACGATTATTCTCGATATACCTGGGTGCTCTTGCTAGCAAGTAAAGATGAGGCCTTTGACAAATTCTTAAAAACATTCATCCAAATAGAATGAGAATGGGGCATAAGCATTGCATGCATCCGGAGTGATAATGGTGTGGAGTTAAAAAATAAGCAGTTTGCTAAATTCTATGACTCCAAGGGCATTAAGCATAACTTCTTTGCCCCTCACACTCCAGAATAGAATAGAGTTGTTGAGAGAAAAAAGGACCATAGTTGCGATGGCTAAAACAATGCTAAGTGAAACTTATTTGCCAAAATATTTTTGGGGAGAGGCCGTGAATACAACATGTTATATTCTAAATAGAGCTCTCATTAGAAAGACCATAGAAAAGACCCCATAGGAAATCTGGGAGGGAAGAAAACCCAAAATTGGGAATTCAAAGCATTTGGATGTAAATGCTACATCCTTAATGATAGAGACCAAGTAGGAAAATTTGATCCTAAATCTGATGAAGCAATTTTCCTCGCCTTCTCAACATATAGTAAGACTTGTAGAGTCTTTAGTAAACGAACACAAACTATGGTAGAGTCAATACATGTAAGTTTCTACAAGACTAACCCTGCAGGTAAGAAAAGTTACACTATGGAAGATCCAGTTCCGGAAGTTGAAAACTATGGAGAAAAAAAGAAGCAGAAGTTCTTGATTCATTCCATGTTAAGAAGTACGAAGAGGAAGATGAAGGAATATCTTTTGAACTAGAAATACAACAAGTTAATCTCAATCCACAAGGGATGGACTTTAATGAGGGCCAAGAAGGAGTGGTTGAAGCTGAAGTGGAGAAAGTCCCAGTCCAATATGAAAGCCTACAAAGGGAGATCCAGACACACATAGATCATTCCATTAATAATATTCTGGATGATGTTCAAAATCTAGTAAGAGCCAGAGGGTAGCTCAACAGGATGATGAGCCATGCTACTTTTGTCTCTCTCATTGAGCCAAAGAAATTTAAAGATGCTGAAGAAGATGATAGTTGGATGATGGTAATGGAGGAAGAACTAGATCAATTCACCATAAATGATGTGTGGGATCTAGTGGCACCTCCAAAGGGAAAGTCAATCATTGGAACCAAATGCGTTTTCCAAAACAAGCTGGATAAATCCAGAGTAGTGGTAAGAAACAAAGCAAGATTGGTTGCCCAAGGCTACAATCAACAGGAAGGGATTGACTTTGAAGAAACCTTTGCCCCTGAAGCGAGACTGGAAGCGATCCGGATTCTATGTGCTTTTGTATCATTCATGGGATTCACATTGTTCCAAATGGATATCAAAAGTGAATTTCTCAATGGAGTCATCCAAGAATAAGTATATGTAAAGCCGTCACCTGGATTTGAAGACTGAAAGCATCCGAATCATGTGTATAGGCTGAAGAAGGCTCTTTATGGATTAAAGCTAGCACCCAAAGCCTAGTATAAAAGATTAACATCATTCCTTATATCCAATAATTATATCAGTGGTAAGGCAGATACCACACTCTTCATCAAAAGAAGAAAAATGATATTATTCTAGTCCAAATTTATGTGGATGATATCATGTTTGGAGAAACTGATGAAAGGATGTGTGAGGAATTAAACTCTTAAATGCAGAAGGAATTTGAGATGTCCATGATGGGAGAACTCAATTCCTTCCTTGCTTTACAAATCAATCAAAGTCCGTATGGGATTTTCATTAACCAATCAAAGTACACCAAGGAGATCTTGAATAAGTTTAAAATGGACAAAAGCAATCCTATGTCCACTTCAATGGGATCAGATACAGTCCTATCCAAGGATTATGAAGGAGAAGATGTTGATGAAAAGATCTATAGAGGAATGATTGGTTAACTTATATACTTGACAGCTAGCAGGACTGACACACACTATGAAGTTTGCTACTGTGCAAGGTATCAAGCCAATCCTAAGGATTCTCATCTCAAGGCAGTAAATAGGATTCTTAGATACCTCCTAAGAAGCACTGAAGTTGGGTTATGGTATCCTAGTAATGGAGATTTCACACTTCAAGGGTTCACTAATGCAGATTATGGCAGAGACACTCTTGAGAGAAAGAGTACATCTGAAGGTTGCCATTTTCTTGGAGATTGCTTAGTATCATGGTATAGCAAGAAGGAAACTTCAGTTGCCTTATCTACTACAGAAGTAGAATACATGGCAGTTGAAAGTTGTAGAGCTTAGCTTCTTTAGATCAAACAATAACTAGAAGAATATGGAGTTCAATCCAGCTGTATGGATGTTATGTGTGACAATAAAGGTGCCATTGATGTGTCAAAGAATCTAATATTCCATAGCAGGATGAAGCATGTCAACATAAGGCATAATTTCATCTGGGATCATATGATGAAAAAGGATGTTGCCTTAGTATACATTCCAACCAATGAGCTGCGAGCAGACATCTTTACTAAACCATTGAGTAAAGATCAAATTGGGTAGCTTAGGGAGTCAATTGGTATGTCAAATCCAATTTGAAGTCAATCCGAAATCAATTTGGATCCATGGCAAGACACATCTAAAAGAAATAAAGCTTTCATTCCAGAAGAGAAAGTACCACATCAAATGGCAGTAAAAGCGCTTAAAGGTAATGGCCACTTTTTGAATTTCAAACATCTATTCGGGGTTACACGCGTGGTAAATTTGACAGTTTATTTTCAAAACAAACCGTTCCCATCCTCCAGTTAAACTGAACTCACCTCTCTCTTAAAAATCCAATTGCCATGTCATCAATCTAGCCAAATTATTAGGGTTCGGATTACCATAGTTCCCTCACTTTGAAAATCCTATATAAACCCCTCAAAATCACCCTTCTTTACTATGCGAGCAACTAATTATTGTTACACTGGAATTTTAAAAAGCCTAGAACCCTAACCTTTCATTCAAACTCTTAAGTTTCTACAATCATAACACCAGAAGGACCCATAATGCTTCTTACCCAAAACATCTTCTCAAAATCTGATCTAAAACAAAAATATTTCATCCCTATAGACTCCAATATCCCTACTGATTTTTTGGGAGATAATTTCCTCTTTGAAATTGATCCCTACTCTAGACTGCTTGAGGATTAGCACTTGTAGGACTTCCTCAAGATCAACTACCCGACATACCCAGATTTGGTTGGGGAGTTCTATAATATACTGAGAGCCAACAAGATATTTGACGCTCTATGAACTAAGTTTCAAGGAAAAGAGATCGAACTTCTTTCAGCAGTCACTCAATATGAAGAACAATGGAGTGTTGATGAGAATAGATGGAGATGAAACTAGGGTGAAGTATGATCTAGAGATGTGGCTTCTAGAGAGATATTTTAGGGATAAATTCTCAACGTGCTGACCCCAAATACCAAGATACCTTCAACATGTGCTAGCAAAGTTAGTCCTGATTTGAAAGGGCTCATTAACCAAAGTGTCTTCCTTCGAGTACTATATGTTATAGCAATGGGTAGAATGCAGAGAAATCAATATACCAGACTTGATAATCCACTTCCTAAAGCATCATAGAAATTCCCATGGTGCTCTGATCACTTGGATCCTTCAAGTAAATGGTTACCAGATTCTAGGGCGTTAATGGAAAGGCAATTCTATAGAAGAACTTCCGAAATTTAAGATTTAATGAGGTGTGGGATAAGGCCAAGGCTCTACGATAAAAAGCAGAGAAGAAAAATAATTTAAGAAAGGCTGTTCATCCAGAAGAAGGATCTCCTACTCCCAAAAAGGCCAGAACTACAAGACCTAAGGCTTAGAAATAATTAGCCATAGTTTCGGAAGAAAAAGAAGCTGATGAGGATAAACAAACCCATACAAACCTCATGAGGCAAAGATCTAAGAAACTAAAGCCCAAGGGGAAGTTAATTAAGATCGCTGCCAAGAAAGGGAAAAACATTATTACCCCTAAGATTATGGTGGAAGATCAGCATCCAATTATGGCCAAGGTAATAGAAGCTAGAAGAAAAAAGGCCAAAAGGACCTTAGAAGAAATGCAGGTTGATCTTGAGGAAGATAAGGAAACAGGGGATAAAAGCCCCAGAACTAAAAAGGTAATTCATCAAGAGAGGGCCAACATTTGATGAGGCAGTGGCTTCCCAGGAGAAAAGGAAGAGAGCTGCCAAAATTGTGATAAATGAGATCGGATAGATATGGATGGCGGAAGCAGAATTAGCTAAGGCCAAAACTTCAAAAGCAAAGAGTGTGCCTAGAGCTAATGAGGATATCCTTCCGGAGGATCCCCAATATGAAGAGATGATGGCCTCTTTAGCAGATAACTATCAGATAAATAACCTAGCCATAAAGGGACCGAAGGATCTTCTACTACACATATTCTTTTAGATCAAGCTGCCTTAGCTGAAATGTCAAAGATTCCGGAATCTACTTCCTTCAACTTCCAAGCCATCATTGAACCCCTTCTAAAAAACCTGCTTAATCAGGAAGCTAATATAATTGATCTTGAAAGTCCTATTAAGGCATGAGGAGAGGATGTAAATGACAATAATCCTGGGGGAGAAAATAAAAGTCATGAAAAGGCAATTGTAGGTGTGATAGAGGACATTTCCTGTCATCTAGGGGTTGAGGTGGAAGAAAATGAAGAAAAATTAGAAGTTGCAGCCATCCTATCTCAAGCGTAAATCAGTGAGGTAACTCCTACCATGGCTATGTTAAATATTAATACTGATCCTATTATTGGTAATGACACATCAGATAACAATAATTATGATAACTTAGACACTGCAACCAAAATTATATCAAAAGAACCACTGTCTAACCCAAATAACATAATTCCGAAGGTGGGACATGATCTGATATCTGAAGATTACACTTCTAAAGTAGACTCTAAGGGCAAGGCAAGTCCAGAGGAAAGGGTGGAAGAAGAAGATGAAGTAGTAGAAGAAGAAGATGATAATGGGTCTTCTGGGTCATCCGGAGACAATTCTTCAAGCTCCTCTAAAGATACAATTCCTTCTGTAGCCAGTCCTATCCAAATACCAATAACCAACACAAAACAAGCCAAAGTTATAACTATGCTAAAACTCTTACAAGAAGCTGCTCTTGAAGGGAATGAGGAAGGATATGTCAAGCAGAGTCTCTGGAACATCTGCAGGCACTTGAAGACTATTGAAAAAGTGCTGTTGGATGAATTCCAAACTCTGGACTTGAAGGCTGAATTGGGGGAGATAAAAGTGAAAGTGTAGAAGATTACAGAGAAAGTGGAAGATTTTCCCTCTCTATTAACTATGGCAGAAGCATCACTATGCTGAGTAAATCCAATCCTAAAGGAGATCAAGGAAAGCATCTCTTCAACCAACCGGACTGAAAATCAAGCCAACACTCTAGCGTCAAACAATTGTGGCTCAGTCCAGGATAAGATCACATCCTCTTCCTCCGAGCTATCAACAGACATAAAAGAGTATATAGATACCAAGTTTGAAAACTTGTCAAAATTCATGGCAGAAAGGGATCCCAAGCCGGCAATCTCGGAACTAGGTATAGATCAGCAAATTGTCCAAGAAACGATTGAAAAGTTTCTACCTAAATCTCTTCCCCAGATCCAAGAGAAGATGCTAAATGAGATGCGTGAAGAGTACGGAAATTGCCTAGCTGAATTGGAGACAATAATAAATGACTGGAAAGCCTCAATAATAAAAGAAGTTAAGCTCCAATAAGAAAGCCTTCATAATATCCGGAGAGGAATCAGTGACTAAATAACTCTCCTGCAAACCGGAATTAATAACTTGTCACTATTCGGATCCTCCTCCGCTCCTGCAATTTTGGAGAGCCAACTCCTACCAGTCTTCCATAATCTTATACAAGCCATTAGAGACTTCGACATCTTTGGTCAAACGGGGAAGACAACTCTTCTTAAGGTCCTCTTCCTTCAGTTTGATAAAAAGGATCAAGAGTTTATCTTGTGCACCCATCCGTGTATTAAAAACTCCTACGATCAATTAAAGAAGACCATCCAGTCCTATTACCTAACTTCAGCAATAGTTGATCAAATCATAGAACAAAGGAGAAAAGGTAATGTTGACTACTTCATATACTCAAAAGCTTAGCAAGAAGCCTGGGATAACATAACCTATATGGTAATCGATCCCTTAGCTACAAACAAAAAAGGGGAGATGAGTCTAACAAGTCAACAAGGATCTAGATTTGGCAAGTGCAAGGAAAAGGAAGGAGGACCATCCGGTGGGAATTAGACTAGCTATAATACTTGTGAAATTTTTTGTAATAGCTAGATTCACTCTTTCATATTTTTGTACTTTGTAATCCAGAACTTCATTGATGTTAACTATTGTTAACAGCAGAAGTATAAATATTGAAACAACATAATTCTAAAAATATTGCTTCTAAAGCACAAGCCATAATTTTACTACAACAGACTTAGAAGCTAGAATTGAAAAATGATGGGGGAGTTAGGATGCTAGAATTACGGGGAGTAATTGTAAATGACCAAGTATCAAGAATCATACTTAGATCATATACCCCTTTTATTATGCTTAGTTGACTTAAGTTTTTGTTTCCATCAAATGGGGGAGATTATTAGGAAACAATGATCTGGAACATAAAACAACCGGATTAAGTTTGAAGTAAACAAAACCTAAGAAAAACTTATCCGGATAACTAAATGTAACAGGACCTAAGTACATCTAGACTCCAGCCATTATATCCGGACAATCAAGTTCTCATCAAATCCAAAAAAAGTTTTCAAGTGAGGACTATTACCTAAGCATAAGTGGATTAGCATCCAATTAGAGTTTGTAAAGGAAACAAACTGATGACTCTCCTATAACATCATCTGGAAGACGGACTAATTAAAGCTACATTTGGATTGTATAAATCTGAAGATATCTGGAAGATTCCATTCAAGACAATGGGAACAATTTCAAAATAATTCCCTTCCCTCCATTTAGTCTTAGCTATCATCAAATATTCCTTCTCGAGAAAAGAACAAAAAGCTGACAGTAGAAAGAGAAGAAGGTGACAACCTTTTTAACCTAGACCAATGGGAATGGCGCATAGAGCACACAGAATGGACCACTGGCTAAAAGTTGGTGCATCACAAAAAGACAAGGAAAATGATAACTGACAACTTTTCAGCCTCAATCCCAAGGATTCAAACGGGTCAAAATTAAGTCTAACGGATTAATCAATGGCTCCGGAATTGACACATTCAACTTGATCAAGGGTGAAGAATTAATTCAAGCTCAATAATCCGTAATGGCTACATTTATGATATAAGCCTATAAAAGGAAACCTTTACCAATTAAGAAGGTTCGCTGTTTGATTAACAAAAACAAGTAACAAAGCAAAACCATTCAATTAGCTTACAATCCCTCTAAGAATCAATCGATTCCAAATCTGTTGTAAGGATTCGTAAGTGGTTTATAAACTTAAGGAAATCCAAAACTAAAAACCTTTATGAAAACAAGAGTGTAAGAATCTCCAACTTGGGTGAGTTATGAGATTGGGATATAACTTAAAGTTGGTGCTTTGAGTGGGAACTCCCAGTAGGACTCAACTTAGATTTAGGGTAGAAATCTAAACGGTATATCCTTCTAAAGACTAAAGGACTCAGCTAGGAGTTGGTGCTTCTTGTAGTATATCCTACATCCGAAAGGGGTTACCATCCAGAGATAAGTTGTAAGGCTTGATTCCTACTAGTTTGAAAGGAATCCTCTAGTGGAAAAGCTTAGAGGAAGGAAACTCCGGGGACTAGACTAGGCACGGCTGAACCAGGATAAAATCCTTTGTGCTTCATTTCCTTAAATCTTTTTTTTATTGCATTATATTGTTATAACTACATCATCTGGATCCATCATCCGGATCATATTCAATCACGCTATACCAAGACTTTCTAAAGTCTATTTATTCTGCAAAAAAGGGTCATTCACCCCCCTCTAACCTTATAAAGACCCTCAAAGGGACCAAAATGCAATCCCTTGAGTGTACCTTTATCATTACCCTTTCTACTTCCTCTTCTGTTAAACATCTCAATAATAATAATTCAATCGTCCTTTTGAAGGGATCCTCAATAACTAATCTAAATTGTGTTACTAACCTTCTGAGAGTCATTAAACTTGATGACCCCTAAGGACACTTCCCTGCTTTTAGAATCCTTTTAATGTCGTCATACCAACAAACCTCTTGCTCCTTGATGATCATCACTAAAACCTTCTCGTAAAATGGCGAATGAGCTGTTTCTATTACGAGTGGGCGGATGGGCTGAGCCTCTTCTCCCACCCACATCAAGGTTAAGATAGCCAAAGAATCTGCCATTTGAATCTCATCCCTCGGTATATATTAGAAGAAGCATTGACTGAACTGTATTGACAAGTCCCAAACTGCTTCCACTTATGGCTTGAGTGACTCTTCCTTGATTTTCCATTCCCCTACAACATGCTTTATCACTAGTGCAGAATCTCCCATAACCCAGACTTCCTTTTCCCCTACTTCTAAAAGAGAATCAAGACTAACGAGACAAGCTTCATATTCGACCCCATTATTGGTGACTGGAAATTCCAATCGCTTGCTCAACGGGATAACTTAGCCGTGCGGTGTGATGATGATTACCCCAAGATTGGTACCCTTTCAATTCATAGCCACATCAAAATACAAGATCCATTTGGCCTTCTCCACTTCTATAGCTATTAATTGCTCTTTGGTAAAGTCCATATTTTCAACATAATCAGACTCTATTCAGCCACTGCACTTGCCTTAATGACCTTCTTTGTGACATAGTAGATATCAAATTCAGATAATAACAGGAGCCAATGAGAGAGTTTCCCTACCAATGTGTGGGATTGACAAAGATACTTTATTGGGTCCACCTTTGCAACTGCTTGAATTTAGTAGGATCAGAAGTAATGCCTCAACTTCTTTATTAACCATACCATTATTGTACATATCTTCTCTACTACTGTGTATTTTTTCTCATATTCTAACAATTTCTTACTTAAATAATAGATGGCATGCTCGCTTTTATCAACTTATTCTTGGACCAACATTGCCCCTACAGATGACTCCTCTATGGTAAAATAGAGAATCAGCGGCTTACCGGGCATTGAAGGTTTCAAGAATGGGGGGTTTATAAGATAAGCTTTCTCTTGTTAAATGCTATTTGGCATTGGTCATTCCACTCTATCGGTTGTTTCTTTCTTAATAACTTAAAGATTGGCTCACACACTATCGTTAACCTGGCGATAAAACAGCTCACATACTGAAGTGATCTAAGAAATGACCTGACTTCCCTTTGGGTTTAGGAATAGGCATTTCTTGAATAGCTTTATCTTTGTTAGAGTAAACCTTGATCCCCCGCTGACTGACAATATGGCCTAGGAGCTTCCCGAAAGTCACCCCAAATACATACTTCTTCAGATTCAAACGCAGGTTGTATTTCTCAATTCTGGTCAAGAACCTTTCCAAAATCTTAGGGTGCTCTTCCCTAGTGTTTAACTTTACTAACATGTCATCTACATAAACTTCAACCTCTTTGTGGATTATGTCATGTAGTAAGGCTGTCATGGCTCTTTAATAAGTTGCCCCTGCATTCTTCAACCCAAAAGCCATTACTTTATAGCAAAAGACCCCCCATTCTATGATGAAGGTTGTCTCAACCTTGTCGATGATGTCCATTAGAAAACCCATCTACGAATGAGTATATTGCAGCTCTAGCAACACTATCTACCAGCCCATCAATATGTGGCAATGGGAAATTATCTTTAGGGGAGGCCTTGCATAAATCGCGAAAGTCAACTCATATTCTGACTCTCCCATCTTTCTTAGGGATTGGGATGACGTTTGCTAACCATGTCGGATACTCAATTACTTCAATGAATTTAGACTTTAATAATCTAGCAACTTCAGCCTTGATTTTTTTGGCCCATTTTGAACGCAGCCTTCTTAACTTTTGTTTGACTAGTTTGAACCTAGGGTCGGTTAGGATACGATGTTCAATGATTTTGCAATCTACCCCAGGCATGTCCTTGTAGGACCAGGTGAAAGCATTATCATGTTATCTAAGCACTTTTAGCGTCTCTCTTTTTTCGATGAGAGTTAATTTGTTGGCTATAGTTACCATTTTTGGATTTTCCTTAGTGCCCAAATTAATGTCATGCAGTGAAGTATCATGAATGCTAAAAATGTTATGCGTATGGTCAGATGAATGCATTGTGCCATCAGGCAAAACATCAAATAAGTAAGCAAAATGACTACCAGTATTATCAGGATGCCCAAAGGCTACATCATTGTAATTACGTATGATTGCACTATCATCCTCCACAGGCGGAGGGCCTTCTTGGTCACTCATCAGGATGTAAGTCAGGTTGCATCCAGATCTCTCAACTATTTCTCTGTCAATACGTCATCCATAATTTCTCTTGTAACTTAGGCTAGGTTCTTCAAGGCTTCCTAAATAGGTGTCTTCTTCTTATCCCCCAAGCATAATATGGTGTATATTAAAGTAGTGAGGGTATATATTGCTTTGTCCACTTCAATCTCTGATGGGTCGCTATCTTTCATTTCCTTGAAGCATTTTTCCACTTTTATGGTGACTTCAAAGCTCTGAGAAATGGTCTTATAAGCTTTCACAAATGCCATCTTGTGGAGGTGAGGAGATAATCCAAAGATGAATCCATCAGCTAATTCCTTCTCAGAAGGTTTCCTTTTCAGAGCTACCAAGACTGTTATCCATCTCTGAAAGTAATCATGGATAGGTTCCCCACTCCATTGCCTGATAGCTATAAGATCAAATATAGATGGTTCTTCTCTTGCTTTCTTGGCTTCTATAATGTGCTTCTATACCTTATCTTCCTTTAATCCTGAATTGATCATGTCTACTTCCTCCCCTTTACTCCAGAGTTCACAAACTTTCCCTTTGTCAATTAGTACAGTGATTGCTTTGAGGAGATCCTTACCTACTTTAGTCGGGTGATCAGAGCTGGCATGATATACCCAAAAATTGCCCCTCTCCTCAGGCTTTAGTTGAACATATGGTCGAAGATGATCAATCAACTTGTACTTCTTCAACTTCTTAAAGAGGCTCAAAAGAGGAGGACCCCAAGGTGAGATGTCATCAAGAGTCATAGGATGAACCTTCTGGTTGTGAGTCATACCATAGGGTAAACCCAAGAAATAAGAGAGGATTATCTCCTTTTGCATAACCATGAAGTTGAGCAACTGACTCGGATCCTTGCTATGGTGAACTTGCAATATGGCCTCTTGAGGAAATAGGTGGGACCCATTACTAGCTATAAGGAGTATCGGGTTCACTGGTTAAATAGACCGACCAAATGGAGCCATGAGATGAGCCAAGCATGAGGTGATTAGCCGAGTCTTGAACTAAAGTGGTGACCAAAAGATCAGTACATGCATGGGATACAGTATGCGTGGACAAATTACAATGATGCATGGTGCGGTTAATTACTAGGGAATATAACACAACACATGCAAAGCGATGATTTTGTCCTTATTTCTCCAGCCAGTTGTAAGGGTATTCTTCCCTAGTCTAATCTCACACAAAAATGGGTACCTAGAAGGTAAAATTCTAAGGCTTTTGGTAAGAATGGCATAGGGACATATCAAAAGGTTCCCATCGCATCAAGCCTCTTTTGGAGGGAGATGGCAATGAGTGCACCACCCACTAAGTGTCCCCAATTCCTGGCGGGCATGGGTGACACTTTTATAAGTTTTGTGGAAAAAATAGGGCACCCTATCCTAGCACTAGAAGAAGAGCGCATCAAGCTAATGAGAGAAGGAGATGAGAGGATAGAGTGTAATCATTTTCCCAAATGATGAAAAAGAAAATGGTTGAATTAAGTAAATGATTTTTGGTGCTTATCTTAATCTTTTAAGCTTTTAAAACAAACAAAAATTTTGCAAGTTAAAAGATTATATCCCCAGCAGAGTCGCCACTATGAGGTGTCGATGATGTGTGGGTATCCTTTGGCGCCTAGGTGAGAGGTGGGGCTCACTGGGGGTTGGTTGGATTTAGGCGTGATGAAACCTTTTTTAGTTCAAATTTGAGCAATTAGCCAATTTTAATGAATAAAAGAATCGAGACCCAAATCTCGATACAAATGATAGAGTAGCCACCCAAGTTGTCCATTGGGCGGGAGACTCATACCTATTGCATCAGAGATTCGGGTATCGGATGAGTCACTTATTTCGCATTTAGTTAATTCAAAATTACATTCGCCGCATAAGACCATTTTGTTTTCATCATTTGGGGAATTAACATAGAAATCCTATTTTTCTACACTCTTCCACACACGTTACATGCATTTACAGATTACAATAAAGCACAAGCAATAAATGGGGGAATAAAAGTGACAACTGAGGAAAAAATGGGGGAATTGCAAGAGAACGTATACATTTATTCTAAGTTATAAAGCAAAATAAAAATAAATTCCCCTGCATCCACAAAGAATAGCACAGTTTATAGCATCTCATAAGTCAACATCTTATTAGGAAAAATGTGATTATGTTAGCATGGTGGTTTTACGATCGATAGTGCCCGGGCGGCTTCTAGGATTGGAGAGAAATAATGAGTCTATAACGTATTTTGTTATAAAAAATTGTTTTAACTTTTGTTGGTTGATATACCACATTATTAGTGAAGAGGATTGAATGGCAAATGGTGAGTTAATTGATTTTAACTGATTAATAATGAATTCTGGTTCTGCCTAGGGATCAGTACCCATATGGGTGGGTGGGACCCGTACAACTACCAGGGAGGATCAGTCCGGTTATGGGGGTCCTGTACGCCTGTCTGGTCGTTGGCAGAAACTCAGTTCAATTTACCAAGCAGATTAATGGAGGAAAAATGAAATAAAAATGGGATTTCCTTCCGTATGAGTATGGCTCAGCAGCTTAATATCCCTAAGGACATAGAGTACTAACAAGGCTCATACGGGTTAGGACCAAACCCAAAATAGGAATAATAGAATAGATAGAATAGAAGAAGAAGAGAATAATGATAAAATAACTAAGATGTGAGTCTCTTTGAAACTTGGGAGCTTTACCTTTACGGCGTGAATGTACTTTGAGTAGATCCCATTGCTATTGAGAGAGTCTAGCTAAAGTAGATGATGAAATGGAGATTTCTGGACTACTTGGGTGAGTATTTGTGTGGACAGAACCTTCCCCAAATCCTAATAAACAAAGCTAGGAATGAATATAATGTTGACAAAACCTCAAGGGATGGGTTTTCTCCCTAATTTATACCTCCTATACCTCAACTATACCCTTTCTATACCTATAGAAACCACTAGAATTTATCTATAATATATGTCGTATATGTCTTGTGTCTGTTAAAGAAGTAAGAAAAGGGCCCTATTTATGGGGAGAAATGAGGTCTGAATGCAATAAATCGCATTCATGACCTACCTTCTCCCAAAATAGGTAAGAATCTCTTTCCATAAAGTCTGATCAGGCAACAAGAGGACCCATATGGGTGGGGCCCCACCCGTATGGGTCCCCTCCAGGTGTACGGAAGGAAATGACCCATATGGGGTCTGCCAGTGGATTTTTACCACCAGGCAGCACCCGTACGAGTCCCTAAGGGAAGACTAGGTCCCCAAACTATGGCCAAACTCAACTCTAAAATAATAGGCACACCTCTGATGGATAATACTTGTAAGAGAATGCATCATACAGCACTCATGATCATTTCATGAGAAGGATCATTAAAATCCAGTGCTCATAGCACTATTCTTCTAGCGTTAGCTTAAGGTGCCCTATTTTTTCCGTGAAACTTATGAAAATGTCACTCATACCCGCTAGGAATTGGGGGCACTTGAGTGGGTGGAGCACTTATTGTCATCTCCCTCTTTGAGGCTTGTTACGATAGGAACCTTCTAAATCAACTTTCATAATGTCCCTACACCATTCTTATCGAAAGCCTTAGAAGTTTCCCTTCTAGGTACCCCTTTTTCTATGTGAGATTAGACTAAGGAAGAATACCCTCAAAATTAGCGGGAGAAATAAGGGCGGAATTGATCGCTTCGTATATGTTGTGTTACATTCCCTTATAATTGGCCCCACCATGAGTTGATTATGCACCATTCATGCATATCCCATCCCATGCATGTTCTGATCTTTTGGTTACTACCTTAGCTCAAGATTTGGTAAACTCCCTCACTCCCAGTCCATCTTATGGCTCAATTTGGTCGGTCTGTCCTGCCAGAGAACCCAATGCTCCTCGTAGCTATTAATAGGTATCACCTACCTCATCAAGAGACCATTTCACAAGTTCACCGTAGTAAGGATCTGAGTCATCAAGCTAAAAGTGTTCCAAGAAATTAGAGGACAACGACCCATCAAAGATTGAAGTGGACAAAGCTATGATGCCCTTACTACTTCAATATACACCACACTATGCTTGGGGTATAAGAAGAAGACACCTATTTAGAAAGCCTTGAGAAATGTGGCATAAGTCACAAGAGAAACCGTGGATGATGTGTTGACCGTGAAACAGTTACAAGATCTAGATCGCGACCTGACTCATATCCTGATGAGTGACCAAGAAGACCCTCCACCTGTGGAGGATGACAATGCAATCATATGTAATGAAAATGATGTCGCCTTCAGGCATCCAAATAATAATGATAGTGATTTTGCTTACTTGTTTGATATTTCGCCTGACGGACTAATGCATTCATCTGACCACATGCATAACATTTTTAACATTCATGGTATTTCATTGCATGACAATAATTTGGGCATTAAGGAAACTCCAAAAATGGTAACAATATCCAATGACTTGACCCCTATCAAAATAAGCGAGATGATAAAAGAGCTTAGAAAACATGTTAACGCCTTCGCCTAGCCTTACGAAGACATGCCTGGGGTAGACCGTAAAATTACTAAACATCGTATCTCGACTGATCCCAAGTTCAAACCAGTCAAACAAAAGTTAAGAAGATTGCATCTAGAGTGGGCCAACAAAATTGAAGCTGAAGTTGCTACATTATTAGAGGCTAAATTCATTGAGGTAATTAGGTATTCGACATGGTTAGCAAATGTCATTCTAGTCCCTAAAAAAGATGGAAGAGTCAGAATGTGCATTGACTTTCATGACTTGAATAGGGCATCTCCGAAAGATGATTTCCCATTGACACATATGGATGTGCTAGAAGACAGTGTTGCCAAAGCTGCGATATACTCGTTCTTAGATGGGTTTTCTGGGTACAATCAGATCCTAATGGACATCATAGAAAAAGTCAAGATAACTTCCATCCTAGAGTGGGGGGTATATTATTGTAAGGTAATGCCATTTGGGTTGAAAAATGTAGGGACAACTTACCATAGAGCTGTGATAGCTCCACTACACAACATGTTCCACAAAGAGGTTAAGGTTTATATAGATGACACGCTAGTAAAGTCTAACACGAGGGAAGAGCACCCTGAGATTTTGGATAGGTTCTTAACAAGAATAGAGAAATACAACCTGCGTTTGAATATAAAGAAGTGTGTGTTTGCGGTGACTTCAGGGAAACTCTTAGGCCACATCGTCAGTTAGAGGGGAATCAATGTTGACCCTGACAAGGTTAAAGCTATTCAAGGAATGCCTATTCCAAGAACCGAAAGGGAAGTCATATCATTTCTTGGATTGCTTCAATACTTAAGCTGCTTTATTGCCAAGTTCACGATAGTGTGTGAGCCAATCTTCATGTTGTTGAGAAGGAAATAGCTGATAGAGTGGAAGGAATAGTGCCAGATAGCATTTGATAAGATAAAAGCTGAGTCCCCCAGTCTTCAAACTTCCGATGCCTGGTAAGTTGTTGATTCTCTATCTAGCCATAGAAGAATCATCTATAGGTGCTATATTAGTCCAAGAATAAGATGATAAGAGTGAGCATGCTATCTACTACTTGAGTAAGAAGTTGTTGGAATATGAGACAAAATACATGGTAGTAGAGAAGACATGTACTGCGATGGTTTGGTTAACCAAGAAGTTGAGGCATTACTTCTAGTCTTACCGAATTCAAGTAGTTACTGAGGTAGACTAAATGAAGTAACTTTGTCAATCCCCCAGATTGGCAGGGAAACTCTCTCGTTGGCTTCTATTACTATTAGAATTTGATATTGACTATATCACAAAGATGGTCATCAAGGGGAGAGCGGTGGCTAAATTTTTTGCAAGTCAACCCATGTAGTCTGATTATATTGAAAATCTTGATTTTCCTGATGAGCAGTTAGCATTAGTGGAAGTAGAGAAGGCAGAATGGATCATGTATTATACAGGGCTATGAATAAAAAGGGTGCCAATCTTGGGGTAATCATCATTACACCTCAAGGTAAGTTTATCCTACTATGCAAACAATTAGAATTTCCAATCACCAATAATGGAGCTAAGTATAAAGCTTATCTCTTCAGTCTTGATGCTTTATTAAAAATAGGAGTAAAGGAAGCAAGGGTGATGGGCGATTCCACACTAGTGATAAAGCATGTTGTAGGGGAATGGGAAATCAAAGAAGAGTCACTTAGGCCATATGTGGAAGCGGTTTAGGATTTGTCGGTACAGTTTAGTCAATGATTCTTCTAATATATACCGAGGGATGAGAATTAACTAGTTGACTCTTTGGCTGCCTTGGCCTCAATATGGGAGGGAGAAGAGGCTCAACCCATCCATTCGCTGGTAATAGATTCGACTCATTCCTAATTTTATGAGAAGGTTCGAGCTATGATTATAGAGAGGCAAAAGGCTTGTTGGTATGTTCACATTAAGAGGTTTCTGAAAGAAGGAGAATGTCCAAGAGGGTTGTCAAAGTTCAGATCGCATGACCCTCAAGAGGTTGGCGACATAGTTTAGGATAGTTGATGAGGATCTCTTTAAAAGGACAACTGAAGGTTTGTTGTTGAGATGTTTAACAGAAGAAGAGGCAGAAAGGGTAATGACCCAAGTGCACTCAGGGTATCGCGACCTATATATGAATGGATTAGCTTTGGCTAGGAAGATTTAGAGAATGGGATATTTCTAGACCACAATGAATGCCGACTGTGTTGACAAGGTCAGGAAGTGTCATGAATGCCAGATATATAGGGATATACAACATTTACCCCCATCCAAACTTCATAATTTATCTGCTCCTTGGCCTTTCTTGGCATGGGGGATAGATATATTCAGTGAAATTCGGCCATCATCAACCAATGGACATCGATTCGTCATAGTTGCAGTTGATTATTTTTCAAAATGGGTAGAGGCTGAATCTTACACCAGTATCACCACTAAGAAAATGGCCAAGTTCATTAAGAAGCATATTTTTGCTTGATATGGGGTTCCGCACCATGTAGTATCCGATAATGGGATTTAGTTTCAAGGAGCCAATTCTGAATTATTTGAGAAGTTCAATGTTGAGCATTATATAGACCACAAGCTAATGGGGCAGTTGAGGATGCCAATAAGTCAATTAAGAAGATCTTGTCCAAGACAGTGGCTACCTATAAGGATTGGGCGGATAAACTTCCATTTGTAGTTTGGGGGTATAGAACCAGTGTAAGGACACCTACTAATCAAACACCTTTCTCCTTGGTATATGGAATGGAAGCCATGTTTCATATCAAAATAGAAGTAAGATCTTTATGAGTAGCACTCAAAGCTCAACTAAAAGATTCAGATTGGGTGAGGGCTAGGTATGAACAGTTGAACGCAATAGATGAGAAGTGGCTCAGGCTTACAACAACAGAGTTAGATACCCAAAGCAACCTCTCAAAGCGGGCGATCTGGTTCTCAAATAGCTACTCCAGGTCAATACTGACGCTAGGGGCAATTCATGCCTAATTAAGAAGGACCATTTGTAGTTAAGAAAGTCCTTGGCAAGGGAGGAATTATGTTTATGGATATGGATGGAAATGAGTTCGTGAATCCAGTGAATCAAGATAGGCTTAAGCATTATCAGTTCAAGGTCAAAAGATTAAATCATAGAAAAGCGGCACAAAGAATAAAAGAAATAAAGAATGAATCACCAGACGAGTGGTCCTCTACTGCTCGAACAAAAATTAGGTTGCAACTTGCTGATCCGTATTCTTCAAACCGGTCAGGCAAAAGTTAGGGTACTCCAATGCAAATAAAGCCTGCTAAGTTGAAAACATGAAAAGGGTGGCTTAGCCAAAAGTTAGGGCGTTGAGAGAAAAATGTCAGTTACTTTCTAGAAAATCTGTAAAAGACCAGTAGGCAGTAAGGGTTAACCATTAGAAATTGTTACCATTGCCTATGTACTCAAATCAATCTCATCAATAAACATGTTATGATTTGCTAAGAATTTTGGTCTTATGAATCCATGAATGTCCTTAGGTGAAATAATCTCGGTTACATGAACATCAGTTTTTCTTTACGATTTATGCATCTTTGTTGTTATCTTAACTGCGGTTACTTTATTCAATAAAAGACAAAAACAACGATAGGCCACAAAAGAAATTGGACCTATGCAAAATTCAGAAAATGTCTGCTGGATTGAAAACCTATAAAAGCAAAAGTTAAGATGAAAAGAAAAAGAAAGCGGAAGCTTGATGGGTCGAGAACCCGAAATGGTGGTCCAGGCAAAAAATAAGGCAAAGGAGAGAAGAAAAGAAAAGTCCACTAAACAGTTCAGGCAAAAATCAGGGCAAAAAGAAATGAAGATAAATGTTCGATACGTCATCTCACATCGAGTGGCCTATGCAAAAATTATAACTCAATTCCAGTTTTGCTAATTGTAATAATTAAAATGCCATTATTAATTCCCATGTTTCATCACTAGGATTCCTTGAACTTAGTTCTCCTCTTGTGAAATAACAGGGTAGCACGTATCCCCAGAAGTGCTAATTCTAACTAGCCAGCCTTGGTAATTCTTGTTAGTTGCATTAGGTTAGTTAATTACAATCAGGAAATTAGAGTGTTCAACGGTTAACTCACTCACTTGCGGTACGCACTATATAGGCTTCATTGTTAACTATGTCAAAGGGGTAACAAGGTTTTGCAGACAATGGTATTCAATGGTTTTAGTTCAGAAAAAGAAAAGTTCAGCATGCATAAAAGTGAAATGGCAAAAGTATAAATCCAAGTTTACATCAAAATAAAGCTTCACAGGGCCAAAAGTACCAAATATCCACAAAATAATAGCTACAATATAGTCTAATATGTAGGGGGATCCTGTCCCTGAGGCATGCCCTGAGTCTTGTCCTAGGCATCGTCCATCAAGTCATCTATGTCAATCATCACCTTGTCTCCTCGTCTAGCACGATTATTAGCTGTAACACCAGCCGCCTCAGCTCACTTCCAAGCCTCCTGCTCACCTCCAACCGACCGAGTCTCCACCGGTGGTACTCAATACATTGAGTTATCCCCATCGGATATGGAATCAGATGGGTTAGGTGTCTATCCTTGATCATCTATGCTAGCTGGCCCCACAATACCTCGATCTTGGCCCTCGCCCAAGTAGTCTTTGCTCTCGCCCTATCGACCTCAGTAGTCGCTGCTCACAACTACTCCTCCAGGAACTTAGCTCGCTCCTCTAAAGCATCTAGGTCCTGAGCAAACTTACTATGCTCCATAGCAAATAGAGTCTATAATGGAAATCATAAGATCATTACACATATATAGATGTCATGGCATGCATCATGCATAATTTGTTAAATTTTATAAGTAAAAGAAACTTACCGAGGCTAGTACGACCTGTGTTAATAGTCGGTCTCGAATGGAGAAGAAGCCCCTCACGATCCTATCTGCCTCAATCACGGTCACTTGAAAAGAAAATCATGTCAGCACCAAGATATTTTAGGTAACAATCATAAAGGAGGATCTAAGGGATAATAATTCCTTAAATGAGTAGAATTGGATGGTGTAAAGTGAATAGGCTGGGCCTACTCCTTGAGCTCCTTGATAGCTCACTTCCCCAAATGATCGAGGTGCCGGAAGAAAGTATCTAACTCTGCATGGAGGACCTCCTCTCTCACACTCCTCGAAGCATGGGACCACTTTGTAGGCAGCTCTAGGTCAGGAGGGGCAACAATAGTAGACCTCTGATGCGTGGAGGTGGGAGGCTATGATAATAAATAGTTAGACTCAAGGTCATAATTAATTTTGAGAAGTGATAAGGTATTCACAAAGGCTAAGTTAGGACAATACCTGATAAGAAGGTGTAGTAGACCTAGCAGGGCCCTCAATATTCCAAACCATGGAAGGACCCCTGTAGTTGCCCCTCGATCCACCCACATCATCGTCATCATTAACATCGCCATCACTATCGCTCTAGTGGAACTCGAGGGGGACATCCTTGAAATGGATTCTATTGGAAGGTGGAAAGAGTGAAGAGTTAATGAATATAGCCTATGAGCCCCCTACAAACATCACTCGAGCGCGCTCACCCAACAAGTATAGCCCCTAGTCCATCTCAGGCATCAAATGCAGCCATAAGACTCCCACGAGGAACAGGGGAGGGATCGGTATCTCCAAAACTACACTGGTCCTCCAATCTCAGATCCTCTCACTGAATACCACTTTAGGGAGAGCGGGGACTCCAACATGAAGTAGTGGTCATCCATGCCAGCCCACATCTGCTCAATGTCTCCATGAATATCCGTCGTCTCCCACGGGTCTTGAATGACCTACATAAAGTAAATGCACTATAAGTATCATAACTTTGTAAATATAGTTTCTACTAATGGTTGTCAAAATGTGAAATACATGTTCAACATGAAAGAAGTTTACCCAATTAGAGTGTAGCTAGTGAAGGAACTCCCTATACTCCGCTTTTGTCAAGGCCTGACCCTACCAAGGCCCCATCCACCTAGTGATAATGTGAGGCATCTCAGGCTACATGGGAAAACCTGGCTTGGGGATCAATCGATGCTCAAAGGCCTAAATCTGCAAGACAAAGTAAAGTCAGTTCCAAATTATTTTAAGTGAAAGGTCAAAGCATAAGAGATCGATTCAGGAATTACTAGTAGGATCAGATGGTAGATCTTGAGTTCAGACTACTGGGCCTAAACTCCAACATCTTGCTGAGTTCAGACAAAGTAAAGTCAATTCCAAATTAATTTAAGCCATTTTTGAATTAATCACTAACAGGGACA
The DNA here is from genome assembly GCA_947683365.1 of Euphorbia pulcherrima. Taxonomy (NCBI): domain Eukaryota; kingdom Viridiplantae; phylum Streptophyta; class Magnoliopsida; order Malpighiales; family Euphorbiaceae; genus Euphorbia; species Euphorbia pulcherrima. The sequence continues at coordinate 26,035,645 of CANTUS010000009.1, forward strand.
ATTTTTGTATACAGGTCCACTCAAACATGGGAAATTTTTCCCAACAAGTGAGTCTTGCAAGGAAACATTTTCACAGCAAAAAGGAGTTCACCAAAGGACATTACCCTATTCCCTAGCAGTAAAATTAGCTAATCTAGGGGCATCCCCCATTCCCTAGCAATGAAATCGGTCAATCTAGGGGCATCCTCCATCATCAAACTCTCGATGGGCATTCACCCTAGGGGCACTCCTTAGCAATAGAGCCAATCAAGGGATATCTCTTCCTAAGGGGCATTCCTTGAGAGGCACCCTGCTAGGGGCATTCTATCCTAATGTAATTGAGCTCAAACCTGACATTTCTCACACTTAGTTTACAACTTATTCAGGGGCAAACTTATTCTTGATTGAAGGGGAAAAAATTTGTGTTCATCATAAAGTCAATCAAGAATTAAGATGTGTCTACTTAGAAAATAACTAACTTAGTATTTGATTGTTGTCTCTTTACAAGTCATTCAAAATCCCTAGCAGGAGAGTCATCCGCCTTAGGAAAGGGATACACCATCACTCAAGAAAGTCATTTGCCATAGGAAAGGGATACATCAGCCAAAAAAGTTGATCCACCTTAGGAAAGGGATACATTAGCCAGGAAAGTCGATCTGCCTTATGAAAGGGATACACCACCATCAGTCAAGAAAGTCGATCCTCCTTAAGAAAGGGATATGAGGAAAGTCATCCGCCTTAGGAAAAGGATACACCATCAGTCAAGAAAGTCGATCCGCCTTAAGAAAGGGATACACACTGTGAGCGGGCGAACATTTTTAGGTCTAGTTATGCATATAGAGTGCGGGGTATGGGGTGCGATTCGGTGCAGTTTGTGGAAACTGCGGTGTTTAAATATGGTGGCTTTGTAGGCAAAAAATGTGATCTATTGAGAAATATATTTACACATTTTATTAAGAAAGGATATTTTTAAAATAAAGCATTTTTACTTTATTTAAAAATAAAATAGAGTCGCCGCCCTGTTCAATTCCACCAAGAATTATGGTATACTGATCTAGAATGGGATTTTTATACTAAAAAGAAAACAAGATTCTGAGTCCGGACATGATAGTTACTCATATTGTTCAAATTGTTTGGGTTAATTTTGAAATTTTGGAATTTATTGTAATTTCTGCATTACAATGGCTTTATTTAAGAATTAAATTCAAGAAATAAAACGGACATTATAACGACATAATCAATTGATATTTTCTATCGAGAATTCCATAGACTAACGGCGGCATTTGGGTCTTAGCCTGGAATCTCGGATAGAGTTTCCTTACATTCTAGATGTTTCATCTGTACGTGCGAGCTTATTTACACATATTATAGTTTAAGTGGCTCCAGTGGCTCGCTTAACTAGAGAAATGAAATGCAATGTGCAATAATAAAGTGATAAAATGAATTTTAAATTTGGGCTTAGAACCAATTACCCTCAGATAACCTTTTCATCTATCCAGGATAACTTGAGAGCCAATCTGGGACCAAAGTTCTCAAGAATCATGATTTGGTTGGAAAATAGATTTACCTGAAGTTATGGCTATAATCATGGATTATTTCGACAACAAATATAAAGTTTAAGTCATCTTTTGATCGAAGATCACTGCAAGATCTTGATCCAAAAATATCGGAGACTGAGCTTATACCAAGTGCTCGTGATGAAGCTCAAATCTAGAAGTATTTTAACAGATTTTCAAGGCTTTTGGTACTCTCAGCACTAAAAAGGACACAATGGTAATTTTGGAAATTCAGAAAAGTTTTTGTCTCCTTTTAAATGAGGTGGGTGACCCCGTATTTATAATAGGGTGGTAATTATCCGGCAGGCTAATTACATAGGTAATTAGCCGGCAGGCTAATTACATATGTAATTAGTTGGCGGGCTAATTACCTATCTGATAAGATTTTACATCAGATCCTCGTAAATTTGCCAGATCTCGATAAGATTTTATTTTTTTTACTGAAGGTAGGTAATTACCCGGCGGGAGGATTAGCTATGTGTGACCAAATTTTGACTTTTTGATTTTTCAGTAGAAAATGCTAAATCGGGGCTTTCTTGGAATGTGGATTTTTGAATTTCGGATTTTGGATGACAATTCGGTCCTATTTGGCTCATTTGTTTGGCCGCTGAATGTAATAGGCATTATTCCTCATCAGGCCGGAATGGACCTGTGCTAACAGTTTCCCCTCGCATACATAAATTCTGTGCCAGAAATTCTATCCTATCCGAAATAAATAAAACAGTGTGTGTGAAATGCAATGATTTAAAATATTTTTAATCGACAAATTTTGAAACAAAATATATTTTTCCCCTTCGATTAAAAATGTATTAAAGAGTTGCATGAGGTTAAAATTGATTGTGGGTTGAAAATAATATTTTTTAATGCTTAATGCGTGAGTGACTGTGTAAAAACAGTTTTAGGTCCGCTCGTTTTGAAAACAATGCAGAAAATGGATGAAATATGCAAAATTGTGAAAATTTTCAAAATATACGTAATTAGCCAGGGGGCTAATTACCTATATAATTGTAAATTTTACAGCCGTTACTCATAAACGTGTATAATGCATAAATGTAAGATAGTTGGATAGGCAATTAGCCGGCGAGCTGATTACATAGGTAATTAGCCTGCAGGCTAATTACTTGTGGTATATAAAAACAGTAGCTTGGCTCCCATTTCTCCACAAAAAAATTTCTTCTTCTTCTCTCTTGCGGTTTTCACTCCCTTTCTTCGAAAATTTTTGCTTTCTAGCCATTTTCAACAATGATTTCCTTTATTTTCTTCCCCTTTTTGCACCTTCTTTTCGAATTTTGTGGGGTGTCCATGTGGTTCAAGCTTTATAATATCTTATTGGATCTGCTAGCCATCCAAGTGACTACTCAAAATGTGCTTATTGATGGTCAGCAAGTGGAATTATCCAAGGTTCCTATTGATGCTTTGTACAGGCTTCCATTGAACTAGATGTATCGCGGGATCCATTCGGGGAATCCCGTTCCGCCTGCATTGAAGCCTTCTGACCATCTTTCTGGGATTTTTGTAAGCCTTACTACTGCTTTTATTTTATGTAATGACTTATCCATTATATTGCTTTCTTATTTGTGCAATGATTTTTTTATACTCGTGTGATCTATTGTTAGTCGATGTGTGATATATGTGTATGCATTTTTCAGGTAACCAAGCATGAGGGTGCTAGCATTACCCACTTCTATAAGTGGTATAAGGTGCTATCTCTTAGTGCTAAGGCCATTATTGATGAGACATCCTTAGGGAGGATGGTGAGGAACTACAAGTATATGAGGCATCGTAAGTATCCGTACATCCCACCTAGTACTTCTACCTACATTCTGAGTAGGTGGTCTGACACCGCTCATACTTTCCACTTTCATTGTGGGGATTATACCATCACTTCGCTGGATTACTGTGCCATCACAGTTCTCCCTTTTCATGGTAATGTGATTCACTTCACAGCTTGCTTTACCTACCATAATTGCAATGTGGAAACCAATGAGGCTTTGATCGGCTACTCAAGGGATAAGCCTGGGTGAATTTCTTGTGAGAAGCTCATGACCTTCTGGACTACTGGGGATAGAAGGCATTTGACCTTTGCCTGCGAGGCTAGAGCTTTTATGGCTGCCACTCTATCATGGCTGTGTTTTTCCACTAGAGGTTCGATCGTGAATCTCCATATCCTGCCGGCCTTGATTGATCTAAGCCTTTTTTATGAGTTCGCCTAGGGTAGAGCCAAACTGGGTCATCTATATTGGGCCCTTAATCATTGTACGAGGAACATGATTAGCAAGTTGAAGTCTTGCCTCCAGATTGTCTATGTAAGAACTTAGCTCTCTTTTTTCTTCTTTATGAGCATTCATGTTTTATATTTTGGCGCTCTGATTTCTTTTGTCTTCTTACAGATCTGGTTTTTTGAGATGGGGATCCTCCCAAGGACTAAGCTTGTGCGAGACGGTAGCTTCTTATTTTGTCCTCGGCTGTCGCATTATTGGTACAGTTGGGAGATGGAGTCTCAATCTATGCTTTTTGCTCACCTCCGTAATCTGTCTTCGGAGAGGATATGCTTTATGATTCTTAGATTTGCTTTGATCGCTATATGTGCTACAATCATTGTATCATTATTTGTTCTTATCTTTCTTGTAGATCAAGACATAACCCTAGGGTCATGATCTTCACTGGCCATAGGTCATGAGACAAGCTGGGGAGTTTGTAAACACCCGACTGATCATAGAGACTCCCTTCTCCCTGGAGTGGTATTTGGGAGAGGGCATTCAGGATTGGCACCTTCCTCCTAGGTCGCATTCCATCCCTCTAGAGGTACCTCGGTAGATTTTCTGGCTACATAGCTCGGCTGACTTTGAGTGTTTGGCCTCTAGTGGTTTACCCAGTGCTTTCTCGGAGCAGGTTAGGGGATACGAGGGGTTCTTCCACTCGCAGCTGCTTAGATGGCCGGAGATGGATCCTATCCCTATTATGCTTGAGCCGGACTTTAATAATCCTTCCGAGGATGATGGCCCTTCAACTTCTGCCCTTAGCAGCCAAGCACGATCTCCTGAGGCTATCCAGATGATAGTACAGCCTCTTTATAGGCTTGAATTTTTCTCGTGTTTTTATTATTGTGCTTATTTTGCCTTATCATATTTGTAGGATCACCAAGGTAGGAATAGACCTGCAATTACTTTGGCTCACTTGGGTTGCTCTTCCGCATCATCTGTCCCATCTCAGGGTCTGGCGGTGGTAGAGGGAAATCAGGGGTTTCTGTATCCGGCACCCATGTCCTTGATGTACCATCTCGACCTGAGTACCTATATGCCGGTGATCCTGCCTTTTCTGGATCCTGAGCATCCGGTGACCTTTCATTCGGCCGATACCACTCATGTGAGCTTTTTTTTATCTTTTCTTCTATTCTTTTCTTAGAGACTCAGATTATGATGGTTCTGACTCATCTTCGATCTTTTTTTCTTACAGGTGCCCATTGTTGATAACATCTTCTACTAGGGATATATTCAAGGGCAGCAATGGTTCATGATGAACCAAAACTCTAATATGGTAGTATGTTCGATCCCTGTTATTTTAATGATTATGCATGGTATGTCATGAAATGCATATGAATGACTTATGTTAAAATGGTGCAGCTGGGGATCCGACGGCTTTGGGGTCTATTGGGGATGCTCTAGGTGGACGACATGCAGCAGCAGCCACAGTAGGGAAAAGAAAATCCTCCCGGATTCTTTCCTTAGTAGTAGATAGGCTTTTCTTTTTATTGCTTTTTTTCTTTCTAGGCTATTTACATCGCCTTTTTTCTTGTATGAACACATTTTTATTTTTAAAAGAATTTTTCCTTTTATTCCTTCGCTTTGTCCTTTCTTTTGTTGATGATTGAGTTTATCGGGGTAATATGCCAGATATTGGCATATTGCCCCATAAACTCAGGTGGAGATGAACTACTTTGTGCCTTTTGACATTGATCCTTCTAAGGTTTATCGTATCTGGGTTGCGAGTACTCGCGAGCTTCCTACCGTTGGAGAGAGGATCATTGAGATGCAGAGACTCCGTAGCTTCCTTGAGGGTCTTTGAGCTTACCATCAGGTGTCTTTCGTTCTCATGGGATAATAAAGGATTTAAGCCTTATTGTTCATCTTTTTCTTTTCCGTTTGTTGTTTGTGATGTATTTGTATATGCAATAAAGATGAAATGATGTTATTTGGATGCGTATTTCATTAAATAATTTGCAGTTTCCATTTAATTCATTCATTTAGTACTTTTAACATGAATATGTTACTACTAAAGATATTATTTAAACAGTAAGGGCAAATGGTATTTATTCCCAAGAAATGCCCATCGTTGCCGAAGGTTCCAAATGGATTTTACCTAAGGCTTCGCTCTTTTATTTTTGGGGTCTTTATTTTTGCCCAAGAGCCCTTACTAGCCCTTACTAGCTCTTGTTGCCATCTAGGTCTGAAATTTTCACTACCCCTTTACTAAGAGTCTTTCTTACTATGTACGGGCCTTCCCAATTCGGTTAGAACTTTCCCCGAGCATTCATATGCGTTTTACTAGACTACTTTAAGACCTGATCACCCATTCTTAGAGGTCGATCTTGCCCCTTGACTTTTTAGTTGTAAGCCCTAGCCATATGTTGTTGGTACAACTGTAGATTTTCTATTGCAGTTAACCATTTTTCATCGATTAGAGTAAATTCCTCGTGTCTTGCTTTTGCCCATTCATTTTTGGGAAGTCTGGCTTTAAGGGCTTTGTGCAAGATTCGATTTCCATTTCAATGGGTAGTACAGTTCCATCCCATAGGCAACAGAAAAAGGAGTTTGACCTGTAGGGGTTTTAACACTAGTTCTGTATCCCTAGAAGGCATAGGGCAAATGATCGGCCCAATCTCAGTAGTTAAAAACCATCTTGGAGAGGATTTTCTTGATTGCCTTATTAGCCACTTCTATAGCTCCGTTGGCTTGAGGGCGATAGGGTGAAGAGTGATGGTGTTCAAACCGTTCTTCTCAATAAGCTCGGCTGTTTCTCCTTGAAACTGTACGCCGTTGTCACTTACTATGTGATGAGGAATGCCGTACTTGGTGAAGATATGTCACTAAATGAACCAAGCCATCTTCTTGGTGATGATGTTTGTGTATGATTATGCCTTGACCCATTTGGAAAAGTAGTCGACGACCACTATAATGAAACGATGGCCGTTAGCCAAAGATGGTCTTATTTTGCCAATGATGTCGATGCCAAAAGCTGAGAATAGCCAAGGCATCGTCAAGCTTTGTAATGTTATTGAAGGTAAGTGGCTCACATCCCCGTATATTTGATAAGCATGGCAAGTCTTTGCTTCTTGAATACAGTCGGCCAATATGGTTAGCCAAAAGTATCCCATTCTTTGGATCTTCTTTGCCATCATGACACTATTCATGTATAGACCATAGTCTCCCATATCTACATCTTTCATTACCCTTTCAGCTTCCTATTGGGCCAGACATTTTAACAATAGGCCATCAGAGGACCTCTTAAACAGATCTCCTTTAACAAGGCAAAATTGCACAACGAGCTTTCACAGTGTATTTCTGTAGGAATCCGTAGGCTCGTCAGAAAATTCACCATTTTCTAGGAACTTGACAATGTTAGAGTACCAAGGTTCTTCCCTACTTATGGCATTATTTGTCGTGTGTATGTAATATGGAGCTTGGGTTATCTCCATGATAAGAGGCTTCATTGGCTGCTTTTGGGGACCTTCCCATACAGAGGCTAAAGTGGCCAGTGTATCTGCCATTTGATTTTCCTCGCAAGGCATATGATGAAATTTGCATTCACTGAACATTGTGGCTTTTCTACATATAGCCTCTATATAAGGTCTAAGGGATTCCTCCTATAATTCCTAGTCACCTATGATGTTCTTGATGACCAAAGTTGAATCGCCAATGATTTTTACCTTGTCCGCTCTAAGAGCGATTAGGGTAGACATCCTGAATAAATAGGCTTCGTTCTCAACCCGTTATTCATGGTGAGAAATTCCAATCTCTTTGATAGAGGTATGAGTGCTCCATCAGGCGTTATGATGTTGACCTCTAAACCAGCCCCTCGCTTGTTAACGGCGCCATCAAAGAACATGGTCCATTTTCTAGGATTCTACATAATGGTTGTGAAACATTCGTCAGGAAATTCTTGGTTTTCCTATTCTCCTTCCTTGAGCGGCTGATCCGATAGAAACTTGGCCACTGCTCTACCTTTGATGGTCTTCTTAGTGATATACTCGATATCAAATTTTGACAATAGTAAGAGCCACCTGGCCAGTTTCCCAGTTATTGAGGTAGCTTGGCACAAATACTTCATCGAATCCACTTTCGTGACCGCTTGGACTCTGTATGATTGGAAGTAATACCTGAGCTTTTTGGTGAGCCAGAGCATGGTGGAACAAGTTATCCCCACGATGGTGTATCGGGTTTCATATTCTAGCAATTTGTCGCTAAGGTAATAAACTAAGTGTCCCTTCTTATCTTTGTGTTCTTGAACCAACATGGCTCCCATTGATGTCTCTTCTATTACTAAGTAGAGCATGAGTGGCTTTCTAAGAATTGGTAGCTTCAGCACTAGAGGGTTCATTAGGTAAGCTTTAATTCTGTTGAAGGCTTCCTGACATTGGTCTTTCCATTCTATTGGCTGTTCTTTCCTCAAGTGCGGAAAGGTAGGCTCGCATGTGGTAGTCAACCATGCTATAAAGTGACTGACGTACTGTATGGACCCCAAGAAACTCTTCACTTCTTTCTTAGTTTTTAGTACATGCATTTCTTTGATGGCGTTATCTTTATTGGGATCCATCTCCATATCTCTATTGCTAACCATGTGCCCAGTAACTTGCCTGATGTGAAGCCGAATATACATTTCTTCGAGGTGAGATAAAGATTGTACTTCTCTATTCTTTTGAGGAATCACTCTAACACTACCGCATGCTCTTCTGGCATGGCAAATTTTACAAGCATGTCATCTATGTATACATCAATATCTTTGTGAATCAGGTCATGCAGTAATGTTGTGACTACTCATTGGTAAGTTGCCCCCGCATTTTTAAGTCTGAAAGGCATTACCCTGAAATAATAGGTTCCCCATTCTAAGATGAATGCAGTTTTGAACTTGTCTATTACATTCATGAGGATCTGGTGATATCCTGAGAACCCATCAATAAAGGAATGCATGGCTGCTCTAGCTGCACTATCTACCAGAACATTGATGTGTAGTAGGGGGAAATCATCCTCAAGGGTGGCATTATTTGAGTCCCGGAAGTCAATGCAAACTCGGATGTTGCCATTCTTCTTAGGTAGAGGAACTACATTGAACAGTCAAGTGGGGTATTCAACAACCTCAAAGAAATTAGCCTTGATCTGCTTGGCTAATTTTACTTTAACCTTTTTGTTGGGAACTGACAGTCAGATTGAACATGCATAAGAGGCATGACAGAAATTCAAAATTTTGTCCCTGTCCCCAGGAACTCCTATTAGTTGCATATAAATTAAATAAAGCCCTAACTAAATAATTCTCTACCTAGGTTAGAATGCTAGAGGACTAGGCATACCATAATTAGAAATTATATCCTAGCATATTTATTTTATACTAAGTACATTATAACTCTAAGTTATAACCTAAGCATAAAATAAACTAAGCATACAAAATAACCTAAGCATAATTATTAAGTCTAAAAACACTTAAAAAGACTTAATAATTAAAAAAGAAAAAAAGGAACTTACCAGTTGAAGCGTGCTTTTGCAGAACCTTCTTGCACAAGCCTCCAATTGTAGGATAGCCTCTATCAGTATCCACAAGAACCCCACTAACCAAAACCTCCTCAGGAGGAAGAACTAAGAAGCCTCGAGTAGTTGCTAGACCACTCTATAAGTCTGACCAAAAAATATAAACTAGAGCTGCCCGAATAAATTCAGGTTCCTCAAAAATAACTTGCTCAATTACCCGAGAGATTAATTATCTCGCTTAGTATTTACACTTTGAGCTTGGTACAATTTGAAAGGAAAGGGGACAGCCTATATATAGGCTTGGGGGAGCAAAAATGCTCCCCCTGTGGGCAATGTGGGATGGGAGTAATTACTCCTATCCCATGTGCACACAACGTGTATAGCACGCTCTGTGCTGCAAGGCAAAGCCCTTGTGAGCTTTGCCTTGTTTGCAGGCTAGGCCTTGCGGCCCATATTGCGAGCCTAGCCCGCGGCGTGCCCAACAAAGGCTGCACATGTGCAGTCGATTTTCATAGGCTGCCATGAGCAATGCCTAGAATTGCTCGCACACCTTTTGGTGTACTCCCGTGAACTGGAGCACGTACAAAATACTTTTGTACTCTCGGTCCAATTAAACTCGCCAATGCAAAATTCCCCTTTTAATCCTTTTTCAAATATTTATTTTCTGACCCCAATAAATTAGTCACCAGTCAAAATAAATTTCTTCGTCCAACCAAAATAGATCTAATCAATTATAATTTATTTATGACTCCAATTAATTAGTTACCAGTAAAAAAAATACTTTGGTTTATCCAAAATTAATCTAATCAATTTTAACCAATCAAATAATAATCCAATTATTTGTATATTTTGTAATAGAATAAATCTATTAGTTCTTTACTTAGTCCGATGAAGGTCCAATGTGTGTGACCTTATAGCATCCCGAAGTATTAAGCTGTTAAGGCTTAACCAACCCTTGTTTCTAATGGAACCATTGGCTCGATGCTCTAGACTGTGAATAGAACTCGATTACCTTAAAAGACTGTAGTACGCCTCTAGTAAGGGTCTACCATCCTCCATTACTCAGAACGTCATTTATGCTTATGACTTAATCTTGGTTAGTGCAATAGTTGTCCAGTGCGATAAATTCCTTCCATTCTTTAATATTAGTACCATCTAGTTTATAGGGTTCAGGTAAAGTGTTATTCTCCAAGCTATCCAAGTAGTTCACTTGTTACCAAAGTATATTGCCTTTTACTATAGTGTGTTTGACTAGAAACCATTCCTATCAAACACATACTCTGATTAGAGGTTTATGGCAATCATCACTTCAACAAGTGGCCAGGTACAACACCTTAATATATACGGAGCGATGGATTTTTTTCGACTACTCAACCTACCAACGTGTTATCATCACTATACCCGTAATCATCTGTAGCACCCTAAATTAATGAGTGTATAGTAATGACCCAAAGTATAGCAATAGTACCACACAAGGTAGCTAGCATCTCAAGTATGAGGAAATTTGCAAGGCTTATTGCATGAAGATAAACACTAATACATTGATATATATACCAAGTGTTTATCTTGCGGCGGTCTCCAATATATCTCCCAGATATATCCATGTGTCAAACTTAAGGCACCACCTTCAGTATTTAGGAGATTAACTACTTAGACCCTTTCCAAGAAAGTTGACCACATGCTAGTCTTTCTATTTCATCAATATCCTTTCTTAATGAAACTATAACTAGGGATAGTGTAGACATAATCATAAATGCACATGAAGCAGGCTCCACCAAATATGGTCCAACTATAATTTCTCTAACTTCGTGCTATGATATGTCAAGGACTTTTGCATACATTAATGAATATATATTTAACCAGGCTTAATATATATAAATACAAGCATATTGGTATAAACAAAAGATTAAATGCCTTTATTGATTAAACAAATTATTTGTACTATTACATAATTAAGATATATCGCCCTAATTGCCTTAAGGGCATACATCATGTCCAACAAACTCCCACTTGCACTAAGGCTAATTAGCCATATGTTTTAATCCATATGCTTTAACATGCTGGTCATGTTTGACATGAGTCAATGGCTTTGTCAAACCATCCGTGAGGTTCTAATCAGTGGGAACATATTCTAATCTTATTATCGTAGCATCAATAATCTCCCTGATTATATGATACTTTTTGGATACATGTCTATTTTTCTGATGAGACCGTGGTTCCTTTGCCTGAGCTATAGCACCATTGTTATCGCAAAATAAAGTAATTAGATCAATAGCCTCAGGCACCACACCAAGTTCACTAATAAATCCCTTTAACCAGACAGCTTCTTTTGCTACTTCACATGCAGCAATGTATTCAGATTCTATGGTTAAATCAGTAGTAGTTTCTTACTTGGATCTCTTCCAGCATACTGCCCCTCCATTTAACATATCCACAAAACCTGACTGAGACTTAAAGTCTTCCTTGTCAGATTAAAAGCTCGTGTCAGTGTAACCTTTGATAGTGAGGTCACGTTCTCTATAAATCAAGAACTCATCCTTAGTCCTTCTCAAGTACTTACGGATTGCCTTGATGGCCATCCAATGGTTTTCACCTAGATCTGATTGATATATTGTCGTAAAGCTCCAAGCTTGAGAGACATCCGGCCTAGTACATATCATAGCATACATGATGGATCCTATCGCTGATGTATAGGATATGTCCTTCATGCGCATTCTCTCCTGAGCTGTCTTTGGACACTTAGCCTTAGATAGGTTAATTCCCTTTGTCATTGGGAGATAACCTTTCTTAGAATGCTTAAGGTTGAACCTATTCAACACCTTATCTATATATGTACTTTGAGAAAGACCTAATAGCCTCTTAGATCTATCCTTGTAGATCTTTATACCAAGTATAAATGCTACTTCACCAAGGTCTTTCATGGAGAACTTTCTTGACAACCATACTTTAACGTTTTGAAGAAGAGAAATGTTGTTTCTTATTAGCAGAATGTCATCAACATAAAATATTAGAAAAATGATTGCACTCCCACTAACCTTCTTATAAACACAAGGCTCATTTGCATTTGGGCTAAAATCCAATTCCCGAATTATCTGATCAAACCTTATATTCCAACTCCTGGATGCCTGCTTAAGTCCATAAATGGATCTTTGTAGCTTGTATAGCTTTGAGCTATTCTGAGATGTAAAACCCTCAGGTTGTGTCATATACATATCTCGATCTAAATCCCCACTTAGGAATTCTGTTTTTACATCCAACAGCTAGATCTTATAATCGTAATGAGCAGCAATGGTGAGGAGTATCCTTATGGATTTGAGCATGGCTACCGGTGAGAAGGTTTCATCATAGTTAGTACCTTCCCGTTGATAATAACCTTTCACAACCAACCTTGCTTTATAGGTAATTACATTATTGTCCATGTCTATCTTCTTCTTGAAGACCCATTTGCACCCAATTGGTCTAACCTCTTGCAGTGCGTCAACCAAATTCCAAATTTAGTTCTCGTACATGGAATCCATTTCTGATTTCATGGCCTTTTGCCATTTATCAGAATCTGAGCTTTCCATTGCCTCATCATATGTCCTTGGTTCATCATCCTCTATAAGATATAGTTCCTTATCATTAGTGATGATAAACTCATATCTATTTTATGAACTTGACCTAATCTTCGCAATGATTGTGTTTTGACAGGTTGTTCTTGGATCACACTCTCTTGTGTATCTAGAATGGGGTCAATTAGTTGATTTTCTATTTCTTTCTCTTGAACTTCTAGTTCAATATTGCTCCCACTGACTTGTGCAAGTAAGTGTTCCTTTTCCAAAAAGTGAGCATGCCAAGACATAAATACCTTTTATGCTTCGGGTTGGTAAAACAGATATCCAACTGTTTCCTTTGGATATCGAATGAACAACCATTTATCAGCCTTGGCATTTAGCTTATCTAACACTATCCTCTTTACTATAGCAAGACAACCATATACTCTTAAGTGACTAAGAGATGGCTTTTTGTTACACCTTATTTCATAAGGTGTAAAATCAACTGATTTAGAGGGCACTTTATTTAAGAAATAAACCTCACTCTCCAGTGCATATCCCCGAAAGGATTTAGTAAGAACTGCATGGCTCATCATAGACTTGACCATATTGAATAAAGTCCGATTCCTCCTTTCTGACACTTTATTATGTTGGGGTGTATAAGGAGGGGTCCACTGGGGAACTATCCCATTTTCCTTTAGATAATCCTGAAACTCCTGACTTAAGTATTCTCCACCTCGATCCTATCGAAGTATTTTAATAATTTTCTCAAGCTGTTTCTCTACTTCAGCTCTGAATAGTTTGAATTTTTCAAAACTTTCAGACTTATGCTTCATCAAGTATAAATAACTGTATCGTGAGTAATCATCAATAAAGGTTATGAAGTAGGAGTATCCTCCTAGTGCCTGAACACTCATTGGACCACACACATCAGTATGTATAAGTTGCAATGTACTTGTGGCCCGCTCACCCTTTCCTTGAAAGGGTAACTTTGTCATTTTTACTTTTAAACAAGGCTCGCAATCACCATAAGACTCCAAGTCTATTGGGCCCAAGTCTCCACGCTTATGCAACTTGGTTAAGTGCTCTTTGTTTATGTGGCCTAAACGGCAATGCCATAAGTACAAGGAATTCCCATTATCTAATTTAACTTTCTTCACATTGTTTATATTGAAAACTTCTATTTTAGTATCAAGAATATAAATGCCACTTTTCAACATTCTATAACCATAAAGAATATTATTCAAATGAATTTGACAATTATTGTTCGAAAACAAAATTTCAAATCCCTCTACTACTAAACACGTAACATATGCAATATTCTTAGTAACATTTTGAATGTAGTAACAATTATTCAAAACTAAAACAAGTCCACTTGGCAAAACAAGACTAAAGCTCCCTAAGGGTAATGCAGCAACTCTAGCTCCATTTCCTAAGCGTAGGTCCATCTCCCCTTTTGCAAGTTTTCTACAGTTCCTTAATCCCTGCATAGAAGTACAGATATGAGAACCACAACCAGTATCTAATACCTAAGTGGATTCTCATGGAAAAGTAGCAAAGTTTTCAATTGCAAACATACCTAAAGTAGATGCCTCTATAGGCTTCTTCTTCAAATGCTCAAAAGCAGGAGCTTTTCAATCCCTCTTCCAATGTCCCGGTTTCCCACATTGGAAGTAGACATACTTAGATGCCTTCTTTTCATTCTTGTTCTTACTGATGATTTTCTTAGCACCCAGTGCCTGCTTCTTTTTTGTAGAAGCCTTGCCTTTTTCAACCAACAGTAGAGGTTTCTGATCCTTCTTGATCTAAGGTTCTACTATTTTTAGCATGTTGATTAATTCAGGGATAGTAGAATTAATCCTATTCATGTAATAGTTAGTCATAAAGCCTGAGTAACTATCTATCATGGGCATTAACACAAGGTCAATGCTCAAGTCATGATTCATCTCAAATCCCAATTGATTCAGTTTCTCAAGGTATCCTAAGAGTTTTAGTACATGCTAAAAGGCAGAGGTGCCAGCCTGCATCTTCATCCCAAAAAGGAGATAGGATGTCTCATACCTCTCCTATCCTCTCCCTCTCCGAAAAGAGTTCTTCAAGATGGAGAACCATGTCCTCTAAGGGTATGTTCTCATGTTATTTCTGAAGCTCAGAATTCATGGACCCCAATATAATACACATGGCAGTGTCACGATCTTTCCTATGCTTCAACCAGGCATTATGTTCCATATGATCCTCAACATCAGGTTCTATAGGAAAAATTTCACTTAGTACATAGGCAATTCCCTTGGATCTGAGAACTATTCTCATGGCTCGGAACCAATTAGAAAAGTTTGAGCCATTTAATTTGGTGTCAAGTAACATACGGAGATTTAAATTGGAAGCCATTTTCCACCTAAGATATAAGAAAAGAAAAGTGTTTAGATATTAGTTTAAGTACATGTATTTAATATGAGGACTTTTAATTAAATACATTTTCCTACTATTTTCTTTGAAATTTACAATAGTCCATTTTATTGAATTCATGAATTTTAGCCCAACTAAAATTCCTAGTAGATAGCATCTATAACTAGTCTATTACAACCCTAATTTTATGAATCAAGTCATAATAGTAAGTCATAGTTGGAATCCCATTCCATTTGCATCACATGCAATTGCTGAATTCAAGTTCTCTAATCCCAAGGGACGTGTGCTCTTATATTAGCATCTCCTTGAATATGTTTCAGATATGGGCTTAGCCCCCAATTTTATGGTGGACTACCCTAGCTCTATTAAGGCACACGCTATCTCAAACCAATCAATGTGGACTAGAGGGAGCGCTTTGTGTAGCACTTTGGGATTTTATAAATTTGAGTAACGAATACTACAACTTGCCTTAATATATTTACTTTGGGATTTTATTAGTGTTAAAAGTCTCACCCAATCTAGGATTTTATCAGATGGACAAAACTATAATAACTAGTATAAATTCAGGGAATTTTTGAATTAATTTATAAGGTCTAACCTTAGGTGGGTTCAGCTCTTTATTATAATTATTCCATCAACCTAGATTATGTGCAAAATAATTAACACATTTATTTGTTATATTTATATTGCATTTCCTTTAAGCTTTTATTCAATAATTTTAATTTTTTTACTTTGTTATAGAAACATATATAAGCTCATATAAATGGGTTCAACTCATATAAATCCTCTGGTTAATCAATTCAAATTGCACCGATATAGGTTCCCAGGTAGGAGAGGTGCCCTATGAGGAGTAGACATTAAGTCCAATTTATTAGCCAGAACAAATACGGGCACAAACTTGAAGACCAATGGATTCTCTTGAACTAATAAATTTCGTTCTTCCAATTCGTATAAATTGGGAGCATCTATAACCCATGTAATTTAAATAAATTATTGATACTTGTATAATTTGAGTAAGTTGAGCAGACTTATTCAAAATTATTCATAACCATTTTCTAACCTTGAAATGAAAGGCACAAGTTTATATATAGTGTTCCAAACAATTAAATAAACAAATTATTTCATTTAGAAAATAATATTTAGTTTGCTTCTAACTTAATTATGCACTAAATAGGCAAGCTCTAATACCACTGTTGGAAACTGACAGTCAGATTAAACATGCATAAGAGGCATGACAGAAATTCAAAATTTTGTCCCTGTCCCCAGAAACTCCTATTAGTTGCATATAAATTAAATAAAGCCTTAACTAAATAATTCTCTACCTAGGTTAGCATGCTAAAGGACTAGGCATACCATAATTCCAAATTTTATCCTAGCACATTTATTTTATACTAAGCATGTTACAACTCTAAGTTATAACCTAAGCATAAAATAAACTAAGCATGCAAAGTAACCAAAGCATAATTATTAAGTCTAAAAACACTTAAAGAAAAAGACTTAATAATTAAAAAAGAAAAAAAAGAACTTACCAGTTGAACCGTGCTTTTACAGAACCTTCTTGCACAAGCCTCCAATCATAGGATAGCCTCTATCAGTATCCACATGAACCCCACCAACCAAAACCTCCCTAGGTGGAAGAACTAAGAAGCCTCAAGTAGTTGCTAGACCACTCCAGAAGCCTCACCCAAAAATATAAACTAGAGGTGTCCGAATAAATTTAGGCTCCTAAAAAATGACTTGCTCAATTACCCGGGAGATTAATTATCTCGCTTAAGATTTATACTTTGAGCTTTGTACAATTTGAATGGAAAGGGGACAACCTATATATAGGCTTGGGGGAGCAAAAATGCTCCCCCTATGGGCAATGTGGGATGGGAGTAATTACTCCCATCCCATGTGCACACAACATTTTTATGGGCTGCCGCGAGCAATGCCCAGCATTTTTCACACACATTTTGGTCTACTCCCGCGCACTCAAGCCTGTACAAAATACTTTTGTACTCTTGGTCCAATTAAACTCGCCAATGCAAAATTCCCCTTTCAATCCTTTTTCAAATATTTATTTTCTGACCCTAATAAATTAGTCACCAGTCAAAATAAATTCCTTGGTCCAACCAAAATTTATCTAATCAATTATAATTTATTTAAGACTCTAATTAATAAGTTACCGGTTAAAATAAATACTTTGGTTTATCCAAAATTGATCTAATCAATTTTAACCAATCAAATAATAATCCAATTATTATTTAAGTTATATATTTTGTAATAGAATAAATCTATTAGTTCTTTACTTAGTCCGATGAAGGTCCAATGTGTGTGACCTTATAGCATCCCGAAGTATTGAACTGTTAAGGCTTAACCAACCCTTGTTTCTAATGGAACCATTGGCTCTATGCTCTAGACCGTGAATAAAACTCGATTACCTTAAATGACTGAAGTACGTCTCTAGCAAGGGTCGACCATCCCCCATTACTCGGAACATCATTTATGCTTATGACTTAATCTCGGTTAATGCAATAGCTATTGAGTGCAATAAATTCCTTCCATTCCTTAATATTAGTACCATCTGGTTTATAGGGTTCGGGTAAAGTGTTAACCCACTAATAGCGAGGTTGCTCTAAGCTATCCCAGCAGTTTACTTGTTACCAAAGTATATTGCCTTTTACCATAGTGTGTTTGACTAGAAACCATTTCTATCAAACTCGTACTCTTATCAGCGGTTTATGGCAATCATCACTTCAACAAGTGGCCAGGTACAACTCCTTAATATATTCGGGGCGATGGATTCATTCCAACTACTTAGCCTACCAACGTGATGTCATCACTATACCCATAATCACCGGTAGCACCCTAAATTAATGAGTGCATAGTAATGACCCAAAGTATAGCAATAGTACCACAAAAGGTAGCTAGCATCTCAAGTATGAGGACATTCACAAAGCTTATTGAATGAAGATAAACACTAACACAATGATATATAAACCGAGTGTTTATCTTGCTGCGGTCTCCAATATATCTCCCAAATATATCCATGTGTCAAACTTAAGGCACCACCTTCAGTCTTTAGGTGATTAACTACTTGGACCATTTCCAAAAAATTTGACCACATGCTAGTCTTTTCATTTCATCAATATCCTTTCTTGATGAAACTATGACTAGGGATAGTTTAGATATAATCATAATTGCACATGAAGCAGGTTCCACCAAATATAGTCCAACTATAATTTCTCTGACTTTATGCTATGATATGTCAAGGATTTTTGCATACATCAATGAATATATATTTAACTAGCTTTAATATATATAAATACAAGAATATTGATATAAACAAAAGATTAAATGTCTTTATTGATTAGACAAATTATTCATACTATTACATAATTAAGATATATCACCCTAATTGCCTGAAGGGCATACATCACATCCAACACTTTTTGGCCCATTCTGGGAGCATTCTTCTTATCTTTTGCTTCACCGACCGAATTTTTAGGTTCATGGGATCTTGTGCTCGACGATGTACCAATCAAGTCCAACATATCTTCGTGAGACCAAGCGAAGGATAAAACGTAATTTTTCAATACTTTTATCAATTCTCTCTCTTATTCGATGGGCAATTGATTGGAAATGTATACCATTTTTGGATCATCTTCCATATTTAAGTTAATTTCTTTTCTAATATCATTATTGATATTAAAGATGCTAGATGAATGCTGGAATGGATGCATGGAATTGTAATCAGAAACATAATTTAAATAAGAAAAGTTCATCATCTTATTATCATCATGAAGTACATTATTTATTTCTAACAAATTGGAAATAGAAACAAAAGACTCATCCTAAGGCAGATGATTCTCCTATGGCAGCCAGCTTTAATAGGATATCCTTGTCATCTTCCTCTTGTACCTTTGCCTTTCCTTTCATGGTTGTGACCATGTCCATGATGGTTTGGCTCAGGTTACCTCCCTTGCTCTTCGCTTCTTCCACTATCTTGAGTTGCACTTGAAGGTGTTTAGCTAGGGTGTTGAGGATCTCCTCTTCTTTGCTCAGCTTCTTGACCATCTTTATTTACATCTATTCATCAAACTTGATCTGACCTGGGATTGCCCCTACTTCCGGCTGATGACTCTCTCCTTTCAATATGTAGGTTATGGGACCCCCAGCATGCATGTGGTAGCCTACAACATCTGTGAAAATCTCAAACCCTAGAACCATCTTTCCCTAATGAGTAACAGGCTCTGGTGCCCCATTGTAGGGCTATTGCAATTTCTTTTGAAAGACCATCTTATGGGTGATTCTTCTAGGGCCTTTATAACCGAGTCCTATGGGCTTCCACTCCCCTGCCCCTATATTGAAGGTTAGCGTTCCCTATTCGTAGGAACCTAGTGCCTTACTAGGAGTGTGGTGCTTTTGCATGTATCCCTTAATCTATGGGCCCTATTGCACTTCTGATTGCTTGTTTGATTCTTGCCTAATCGTAGCTGTGGTAAATCCTTTCATATGGCTTTCTCCCATTTCTAGTGTTGCCACCGCTGATGCCTCATCAGCCTCTAGAGTGATGATCTTTCTGCAGAATGGGATCTTAATCTCCTGGTGAAGAGTAGATGGAACTCCTCCTAGAGCATGGAACCATGGCCATCCGAGCACCATAGAGAAGGTTACTATGATATGTATAACCGTGAAAAGTACTATAGATAAGACTTCATCGATAGTGACTTTTGCTTCGAATGTGCCAATAACGGTCCTCTTAGAGTTGTCGTAGGCCTTGATGACAATGGTGGATTTCTTCAAGTCCCTCTTGGTTAGTCGTAGGATTGGAAGGATATCCCTAGGAAAAACATTCAGTGATGATCCATCGTCGACCATTATATAGGGCATGATGCACCCGAAAACTCTAGCCTTCAAGTAGAGAGCCTTGTTATAGAAAATGCCTTCGTTGGGTAAATCCAACCTCAAGAAGCCAATGTCAGGGATAATAGTGCTAGTCTCGCTTTTAAGTAGTGAACAAACCTATTCTGGTGATGCTAGGGTAATGTTTCAATTTCCATCAGCTTCTTGATGATAGTAAGCCTATAATCCAGAGAACCTAGAAGCAGGTCCCAGATACTCTTCTTAGTTGTTGTGGCCTTTAGTTGATCTATAATTGGGCTTTCTATCTATTTTAAGGGCTTAACATAAGTAGGAGGTGCCGGGGTCCAGCTCTTGGTGTAGCTGGGGCTATTGATCCAGTGACTTTCCCTCCTTTGGTGATAGGACTGACTACCCAGGCAGGTGAGTTTGTCATTTTAAAGACCTCAAACCTATCGAAATCTTCATCGAGTGGTATTTCTCCCTAGTCAATAGGCTTGTTCATAGGAGCTTGTGCTTTCGTAGTAAAAGGCCATTGCATGAAGGGAACCTTTTTAGGCCGCTTTTTAGGAATGCCAGGGTTGGATTCTTACCTGATCATATGAATGGACAAAGTGGCTCCGTCGGATGGTTCTCCTTCATCAAACATACTTGGCGTATTATTGTAGGTGATTTGCTTGTCCTTATACTTATTCATGTACCATAGGTATTCTTTAGCTGATTCCACTAACATTGGGTAGATAGCATTGGTTGCTTCCCATTCCCAGTATTGTAAGGGGCTTCTGTGCTTGTTTAACTCAGGGGTTTAGTTTTCTGGCGGGTCAACCCATGTGAAGTAGTTGATGAATTGCTTAGCCAAAACATTCCAGAATGATTTCTAGTAAAACGTCAGCCCTTCATACCAAATGACTGCCTTTTCTCAGAGAATCCAGCGGAACCTTTCAAGTCAGTGGGCATAGTGAATGTATCCACCGTTCATCATTTACACAAATTCACAGATGAGAGGGCATGGCCTTATGCTTCCATTATAGAATATGGGGTAAACCTCGCCTATTTTCGAGTCCTAAGTGCGACAACTAGCCCAAGCCAATTCATTTTCAACGCGAATATTCTCCATAATGCACTCCTGAGAAAGTTCTTGCCCCTTATCTCGAATCATACTAATGATATGTTCGCTATCTGAGTCAAAGTTCAAAAAGTCTCTAGAATCGTCACTTACTATAGACCACAAGGCACCTAGGGAGTCATGCTCCAGAGAGGAGGCGTAGCTCTCAATACCGTCATAATCAACAATTACACCATTGGGGAAGGGAGCCATATATTTAAAATCTCCTGGAAAGTGATTTAACTCATCATTTGAAAAGGTTTCTAATTCGAACCCCAGGTTATATACTTTGCCTTCATCTTCCTAATCCAATTCGCTGGAGTCCACAAATTCTTCCACTTCCTCATTTAAATCTTTGAAAGGCTGTGGCTCACAGATCCAGTTTGGTGCATACTGAGTTGGGATATCATCATGAGAACTTTCTTCTGGATCCTCTTCAGGGTTTTCCTCAGGCTAGGGATCTTCATTGGGATCTTCCTTAGGATCCTCCTCGAGATCTTCCTCATGATCTTTCTCGGGGTCTTCCTCGGTGTCTTCCTTGGGCTTCGTCTGGTCTTGGCTCCTTTGACGGCTATACAGACCATGGTTTATATGCTGGCGAATGTTTCCTCCACACGGATACCATATATTGTGATGTTAGTACGAATTTTTCCAAATGGGTCTTGCGCTGGTCTTTATAGTTGTTCCATGCCTGTTAAGGATCGTATAGTTCTTGGATTTATAGACGTGTTGCCTTAGAGGAGCTCCCAAATTAAAGCTAGCTTTGTACCAATGTAGTTTGGACTCATATAATTCGGAGGAGTGTACATAGGAGGTTATGGTTGAGGGATGTCCTACCAGCCAGTATTATACCGGTCTACCTGTGGTGCCGGCCACCAGTAAAGTTCATCTAGGTACGACTGATATGCCTTGAAGTAGTGGAGGAAAGATCTCTCCATAAAGTACCAGTTCTAAGATCCTTCTAGTGAGATTGAGTCGTACTAGTCCATGGTCGGGCCTTCTAAGTATCTAGGGAATTGAGGGATAAAACCAATCATAGCTATTCCCTATTCATGCATAAATGAAAGGAATTCCTTCACATGTTCATTTGGCTCAAAGTCTCCCTGGTGTATGAGGTATGGTGGCACTTGGTATTGATGTAGCCCTTGTCTCCTCATTCTTAGGACGTATTGGTTTACCATGTAGATGATATCCATGTTGCCAAAGATCATATTGTTCCCCCATCATAGGTCAAGTCAGAAGTTGTCCATTACATTGATACCGTATTCGTCAACTTCGACATGAATATTGATGGCATTTACCATAGCTTGGAAGTTTGGTAGGGGATCAATCTGAGTGCTCGGTTTCTTCTCAGGCTCTTTCATTCTCCCACCGGGTATCATCTAATGCAGATCTTTTAGTAGCTGGGTGCATTCGTTAGTGTTGTGCCCTTTGGTTACATGATAAGCATATAAATTGTCTCTATATGCCGTGGTAGGTGGAGTTAATAGCTAGATGCTCTGGAGTTGATCAGATTTTCTGAGTTTGGTGAATATCTGTGATAGTGATTCTACCCATGGGGAGATATATTGGTAAGTTTGCACCTCAGTGGCCGCTACAACCTTGGCTAGAGCCTTTGGGGACTCAACATTGCCTTGCTTGGAGGATCCGCCCTTTTCTAAGTATCGAGGTTTAGTATAAGCTTGTTGTTCTTGCTTCTTTGCTCAATCTTCTTCCTCATATTTTTAAAGTCTCTTGGCATAGTCTACCACGTTGTTGAAAGTGTTAAACCTTTTCATTTTCATTTTATTGCAGTATTTTAGGGTAGAGCCTTCGACAAACTTCACTATCAGGGCATCTTGGTCGGGTGCCCCAGTTATAAGTACACGAATAGCCATCCACCTCAGGTAAAATTCCTCGAAGGACTCGTTTGGCCCATTTTTGATTCTTTTAAGGTCTTGCAAGGTAGTATTAACCTTTACATTGAAGGCATAATTCTCTAGGAATGCTGATCATTGCTTCCTCTAATCAGATTTCACATTCATTGGCATCCTCATGTACCACTCAAAAGGTAGGGCCTTGTAAAGTAGCTTAGAACATATTGACTATATAAACTTTGGGTATGTTCATGCTAGTCAGAATTTGAAGATAACTTTCCACATGTGCGTGAGGAGGGCCAATACCAGTATATGGGGCCATGTAAGGCATCTCAAAGTTAGCCGGGAGGGCTTCTGACTGTTTTGGTAAGAATTGGTCAATATCCACATATTGCTCGATGGAGAAGTAAAAGATTTGTCTTTAACCGGGGACAGCTTTTCCATGTCTACCATTTTTGCCTTTAACGCTGCTATTTCTGCCTCTTGCTCCTGGGTTTTCTGAGCATTAGCGACACTCAGCCTTTCCTAGATATCATGGAATTCTGGAGCATCAAGAATCCTTCTAAGGGACTGTCAAACTACATCATCGTCTGCCATTGTAGTTTTAGGTTTCGGATTGGAGAAGAATCTGACTAGAGATTCGATTGGTGGTGGGGGTATGACTTTTGGGCATTTTGTAATACATCTTAGCCTCCCTTTTTCTCGTTTCCAACCTGAAATTGCAAGAGATCAAGTGTTTGTTAGTACACCAGAGGTGGCTCTAAGCCTTCTTTACCTCGGCCTATCTGGATGCATGAATGAGTAAATATGTATAAATAATAAAGAGGGTTGGGTATGTACCAACTGTTCGAGGAGCAATCCGCGAAGGTAGTTTATGATATTCGTGGAACATTATAAACGCAGGGTGTAAAGACCAAGGGCTTAACTCAAGTTAGACTCAATAGCCCAGGGGTGAATTGACTCATTAGTCTAAGGGGTGAGATGACACTAGGGTCATTCAAATGGTTTTGACTCATTGGTCTAAGGGGTAAGCTGACACTAGGGTCACTCGAAGGGTTTTGACTTATTGGTCCGAGAGGTGAGCTGACACTAGGTTCACTCGAAGGGTTTTGACTCATTGGTCCTAGGGGTAAGCTGACAGTAGGGTGACTCGAAGGGTTTTGATTCATTAGTCCAAGGGGTGAGCTGACACTAGGGTCACTCGTAGGGTTTTGACTCATTGGTGTAAGGGGTAAGCTGACTCTCTGGTCACTCGAGAGGTTTTGATGTATTCTAGCTCATGGGCTGAGCCTAGGTGGAATTACTAGTCTTGGTTAATTTTGGTTCATGGGCTGAGCGTAGGTGGATTTACTAGTCTCGATTAATTTTGGCTCACGGGATGAGCCTAGGTGGCGTCACTGGTCTCGATTAACTTCGGCTCATAGGTTGAGCCTAGGTGGACTCACTGGTCTCGGTTAATTTCGGTTCATGGGTTAAGCCTAGGTGGATCGACTGGCCTCAGTCAATTTTGGCTCTTCGGCTGAGCTTAAGTCGACTTACTAGTCTCGGTTTATGAAATGGCATGGCATACGTTAAAGTCATGGCTGCACAAAGATATGTTTAGATTTCACACAACCATGATGCTTATGATGTCCATTTTTAGTTTATTATATTTAATAAACCTGCACATGTAGCAAACGGTTAGATTATGCTTACCGCCCTTTTAACTCCATTTGGGTTACTTTTCTTTAAAGCAAACGGGGGACTTAGCGAAGTCTGCTCACATGCACTCAAGGTTTTTTGGGTAAACCTATATGGAAGTGTCTACGGTTCATCTATATGCAGGTTTTGATCTCAAGATTGGGTGTGACTAGGGTACCCTGTGCCTCTGTGCACCAAGTCCCAGTGGCCCTAAGCGAACCAAAGGAAGCTTTTCCACATATAATCTATGTAGGTAGTCTTGACCTTAATTAAGCGAACAAGGTCCTCGTATGTTATGCAAGGGGTGTGATTGGACCTATACCCCTCAAGCTGTAAGCAAACTTCAAGATACTTCACCAAAAGACACCTAAATTGGTTTAAGGTAAAGAATGCAGATGCTATACAGTCCTAAAATCTGTGTAACGTAGAAATTATCACAAATTCTATATTTACAAAATTTAATTTGAACAATATTTTAATTATCATGTCAAAAAAGAATTTTTTTTATAAAAGTCGGATTTTTATAAAAAGAACTATCCCCAACAGAGTCGCCACTATGAGCGGGCGGACGTTTTTGGGTCTGGTTGTGCAAGTGGAGTGCGATGCGCGGGGTGCGATTTGGTGCAGTTTGAGGAAATCACGGTGATTAAATGTAGTGGCTTTGTAGGCCATAAATGTGCTTATATTGAGAAGTATATTTACACATTTTATTAAGGAATGATTTTTTTAAAATAAAGCATTTTTACTTTATTTAAAAATAAAATAGAGTCGCCACCTGGTTCAGCTCCACCTGGAATTGTGGTATACTGATCCAGAATGGGATTTTTGTACCAAAAAGAAAACGAGATTCTAAGTCCAGACATGATAGTTAATCATGTTGTTCAAATTGTTTGGGTTAATTGTGGAGTTTTGGAATTTGTTGTAATTTCTGCATTACAATGGCTTTATTTAAGAATTAAATTCAAGAAATAAAAAATACATTATAATGGAAAAATAAATTGATATTTTCTACCGAGATTTCGGTAGAGTAACAGCAGTGTTTGGGTCTTGGCTCCAAAACTTGGATAGACTTTCCTCTCATTCTCGATGTTTCATCTGTACCTGCGAGCTTATTTACACATATTATAGTTGAAGTGGCTCCAGTAGCTCACTTAACCAGAGAAATGAAATGCAATGTGCAATAATAAAGTAATAAAATGAATTTTAAATTTGGGCTTGGAGCCAATTACCCTCAGTTTACCTTTTCATCTATCTAGGATGATTTGAGAGCCAGTACGGGACTGAAGTTGTCTAGAATTGTGATTTGGTTGGAAATTAGATTTAAATTTTAAGTCATTTTTAGGCCGAAGATCGCTGCGATATCTTGATCTAAAAAGACCGAAGACTGAGCTTATACGAAGTGTCGGTGATGAAGCTTGAATCTGGAAGTATTTTACAGAGTTTCGGGGCTTTTGTGACTCTAGGAATTGAAAAAGGACACAATGGTAATTTTGGAAACTTAGAAAAGTTTTCTCCTCTTAAATGAGGGGGTGACCCCTTATTTATAATAAGGTGGTAATTAGTCGGCGGGCTACTTACCTATCTGACAAGATTTTAAATCAGATCCCATAAAATCATGCAAGATCTCGGTAAGATTTGATTTTTTTTCTATAGATAGGTAATTACCCGCGGGAGGAATACTTATGTTTGACCAAATTTTGACTTTTTGATTTTTTAGTAGAAAATGCTAAATCGGGGCTTCCCTAGAATGTGGATTTTTGAATTTTGGATTTTGGATGACAATTTGGTCCTTTTTGGCTCGTCTGTCTGATCGCTGAACGAAATAGGCATTATTCCTCACCAGGCTGGAATAGACCTGTGGTAATACACACACCTTCCCCAGTAGAGTCACTAGGGACAAACATTAGCAAAGGAAAGTCATATGCCTTAATAAAGGGATACGCATCAGCAAAGGAAAGTCATCTGCCTAAAGAAAGGGATATGCATTGGCAAAGGAAAGTCATCGCATCAAGAAAGGGATATGCATTAGCAAAGGAAAGTCATCCGCCTCAAGAAAGGGATACGCATCAGCAAAGGAAAGTCATCCGCTTCAAGAAAGGGATACGCATTGGCAAAGGAAAGTCATCTGCCTCAAGAAAAGGTTATGCATCAGCAAAGGAAAGTCGTCCGCCTTAAGAAGGGGACACCTAGGAAAGAAATTCACCCCAAGAAAGGAAATCACCCATGTCATCACCTCAGGTACGATTTCTAAACCCTCACTCACATCGTGAGATCATACAGATTTGTATCTGTAGTGATCCCATTATGGGTAGTCTGTGAGCACTGGATTTTAACGATCCTTCTCATGAAACGATGATGAGAGCTAGATAATGCATTCTTTTATAGGTGTTATCCATCAAAGATGTTCCTACTGCTGCAAATCTCAGTTTAGCCAAGTCTTGAGACCTCGTCTACCCTAAAGGACCCATACGGGTCATGTATGGTGGTATAGATCCACTAGTGTACCCGTACGGGTCAAGTCCCCCATATGCCTGAGAAGACCCGTACGGGTCCCCCCGGACCTGTATGGGTCCTCTTCTTTCCTAAATAGGCTTTATGGAAGGTGATCCATGTCATTTTAGTAGGTAATTAGTCATGAATGCAATTTAATGCATTTTGACCCGATTTGCTCCTATAAATAGAGGCTTTTGCACCTCATTGGAGGAGGATTAGGAAAAGTAGAAAGAAAAGAGAAAAGATTATTAAAGGCAATTGAGAGCATTTTCCATCCATTTTCCATAGGTTTAGAAAGGGTATAGTTGAGGTATATGAGGTATAAAATAGGTAGAAAACCCACTCCTTGAGGTTTTGTCCATATTTTATTCATTCTTTGCTTCATTTGTTAGGATTCAGGGGAGGATATGTCCACACAAATACTCACATAAATTATCCTAAAATTACCATTTCATTATCTACTTTGGCTAGACTCTCTCTCTCAGCATAAGGATCGCTTCAAAGTGGATTCACGTCGTAAAGGTACGCTCCTAAGTTTCAAAGAGACTCACATCTCATTTATTTTATCGTTATTTCTCCTATTCTGCTCCATCTATATAAATCTATTATATTTTCCAAACTAAGGTTATGTGCGGACCAGACAAGAATCATACCGGTCCCCCCACACCCGTACCGGTTCCTACCAATACCCATACGGGTCCCACCCCACCTGTAGGGGTAACGGCCACCAGGTAGAACCTAAAATCTCTTTTTAATCTATAAAATCAATCCAATATCACCATTTTCCATGCGATCATTGTCACTAATAATCTGGTAAATCAACCCACAAAAGTTTAAATGTGATTTCATAGCAAAATACGCTGAAGACTTGTTATTTCTCTCTGATCCTAGAAGTTGTCCAGGCACTATCGCTCACAAAATTGCCACACTAACATATTCACATTTTCTTAAGAAAATACTGACTTATGGTGTATTATAAACTGTGCTAATCTTTGTGGATGTAGGAGAATCTATTTTATTTTGTTTTATAACTTAGAACAATTGTATAGGCTTCTTTGCAATTTCCCCATTTTCCACTGGTTGTAATTTTATTCCCCCAATTATTGCTTGTGCTTTATTATAAATTGTAAACGCATGAATCAAGTGTGAAAGAGTGTAGAAAAATAGGATTTCCGTAATGATTCCCCCACATGATGAAAATAAATAGTTTTACGCGACAAATGTAATTTTGAATTAATTAAATGAGAAATAAGTGACTCATCTGATGCCCAAATCTCTGATCCTAGAGGTATGAGTCGCCTGCCCAATGGGAATCGTACCAAGTTTCTTTCCCAAGTAGACAACTTATGTGGCAACTCTATCAATTGTATTGAGATTTTTATCTCGATTCTTTTATTCATAAAATTGGTTAAAATGTGCAAATTTGAACTAAAAAGGTTTCATCATGCCTAAATTAGTCAACCAATTACCCCGATGGATCCCGCTGGTAGGCACTGAGGGAGACCCACACATCATCGATACCTCTCACGGACTTTATTGGATATGGTTTGGTCCATGATGAGCCAAGCAAGTCTCAGTAAATTCTTTTGGGGATATGCACTTGAGAATGGAGTTTATATACTAAATAGAGTGCCCTCTAAATTAGTACATCTTACACCATACGAAAAGGGTGTAATAAGAAACCATATTTTAGTTATCTAAGAGTATGGGGTTGTCTTGCCTTGGTAAAGAGGATAGCATCAGATAAGCTTAAGGCTAAATCTGATAAATGTATGTTCATAGGATATTTGAAGGAAACAGTCGGATATTTGTTTTACCAACTCGAGGAACAAAAGGTGTTTGTATCTCAGAATGCTCACTTCTCGCAGAAGGAACACTTACAAAATTTAGTGGGATTGATCTTGAACTGGAGTTTCAGGAGGAAGAAATAGACAATCAGCTGATTAACCATATTCTAGATACACAAGACAATGTAGTTAAAGAACAACCTATTGAAACATCATCATTGTGTAGGTCAGGTTAAGTTTATAGAGGTCCCAAGAGATATAGTATTATCATCACTAATGATAGAGAATTATATCCCATAGAGGACAATGAACCGAAGACATACGAGGAAGCAATGAATAGCTTAGATTCTAATAAATGGCTATTGGCCATGAATTAAAAAATGGATTCCATGTACGAAAACCATGTTTGGAATTTTGTGGATGCACTTGAAGAGGTTAGACCTATTGGGTGCAAATGGGTCTTCGAGAAGTAGACTGACTTGGATGGTAATGTGATTACCTATATGGCAAGGCTGGTTGTGAAAGGTTATAGTCAACGTGAAGGTATTGACTATGATGAAACTTTCTCACCAGTAGCCATGCTTAAATCCATAAGGATACTCCTTGTCAATGCTACTCATTATGATTATGAGATCTTGCAGATGGATGTTACAACAACATTCTTAAATGGGGATTTTGACAGGGATGTGTATATGACACAACCTGAGATTTTTACATCTCAGAAGGGTTTGAAGGTATGCAAATTTCAAAAGTCAATTTATGGACTTAAGCAAGCATCCAGGAGTTAGAATATTAGGTTTGATCAGACAATCTGTGAACTGAATTTCTCTCTAAATTCTAATGAGCCTTGTATTTACTAGAAGGTTAGTAGGAGTGCAATCATGTTCCTTGTGTTATGTGTCGACGATAAATTATTAGTAGGAAACAATGTTTCTCTTCTTCAGGCAATTAAAATATGGTTGTCAAGAAAAGTCTCTATGAAAAGCCGTGGAGAAGCGGCATTTACTCTAGGTATAAATATCTATAGGGATAGATCCAAGAAGCTGCTAGGTCTTTCTCAAAGTACATATATAGGCAAGATTCTGACTAGGTTTATCCTTGCACATTCGAAGAAGGGTTATCTCCTAATTATAAAGGGAATTAACCTGTCTAAGTTTGAATGTCCTAAGACACATCGAGATAGAATGGGCATGAAGCATATACCTTCTGTGTCCGCGATAGGATCGATCATGTATGCTATAATATGTACTAGGCCAGATGACTCATAAGCTTTGAGCTTCACGAGTAGTTATGAAGCAGAACTGGGTGAAAAGCATCGGATGGCCATCAAGGCAATCCTCAAGTACTTGAGAAGGACTGAGGATGACTTTTTGATATATAGAGAAGGTGACCTCACCCCTAGAGGTTACCCAGATGCGAGTTTCCAATCTGACAAGGATGTCTTCAACTCTTAGTCAGGATTTTTGTTTGTATTTAATGGAGTAGTATATTGGAAAAGTTCCCAGCAAGATACTATTGTTTATTCAACCACGGAATCTAATGCATTGCTAATTGTGAAGAAACAAAGGAAGATATATAATTAAAGGGATTTATTTGTGATCTCAATGTGGTGCTCGATATTATTGATCCAATTATGGTGTATGGTGATAACAATGGGGCAATTGCTCAGGTAAAGGAACCACAATCTCAAAAAAAGAAGACATGTATGCAGAAAGTATCATATAGTTAGGGAGATTGTTGATGAAAAGATAGTAAGACTAGAATATGTTCCTAAAGATCAGAACCTAGTGGATGGTCTGACTAATCCATTGAAGCAAGTCAAACATGACCAGCATGTTAAAGCATATAGGAATAAGCGTATGGCTAATTGGCCTTAGTGCAAATGGGAGATTATTATATATGATGTATGTCTGTAAGGCAATTAGGGCAATATATCTTAATTATGTATTTGTACGAACCAATTTATTATCAATAAAGGCATTTATCTTTTGTTTATATCAATGTGTGGTTAAATATATTCATTGATATTTGTGTACAAAAGTGCTTGATATATCATATCATGGAGAGGATAACATAGTAGGAATACGTTGAGTAAATTCACTTTATGTGCAATTATGATTATGTCTCACTATCCTGAGTCACAGTTTTATCAAGACAAGACATTGATAAAGCAGATAGACTAGCATGTGTTGTCATACTCTCTTGGATAAGATCCAAGCAGTTAATCTTCTAGACTATAGATGGTGCCTTGAGTTGACACATTGATGTATCCAAAAGATACATCAGAGATCGCTATAAGATAAACACTTGGTAAATATATCACAGTGTTGGTTTTTATCTTAGTTTAGTAGCTTTGCAAATATCCTCATATTTGAGATACTAGTTGCCTTGTGTTGTACTATCACTATACTCTGGTCATTCCTATTCATTCATCAATTTAGGATGCCACAGGTGATTATGGGTATAGTGATGGCAAAATGTATATAAGCTAGCAGCCAAATAGAATCAAAATCTCCCGATGTGAACTATCGTGGTTGAAAATATGTGGATTTCCCTTAGCGCCTTGCAGCAGGGTCCACTAGGGGTTTGTTTGGTTCAAGCATGATGGAACCATTTAGTTCTAGTTTGTCTATTTTAACCAAATATTAAATAATAAATTATTCAAGACCCAAATCTCGATACACATGATACAGACGCCACCCAAGTTGTCTACTTGGGAAAGAGTTTTGGTATGGTTCCCATTGGGCGGGAGACTCAAACCTTTTACCAGAGATTCGGGTATCAGATGAGTCACTTATTTCTCATTTAGTTAGTTCAAAATTACATTCACCGCATAAAATAATTTTCGTTTCATCATTTGGGGAATTATTACAAAAATCCTATTTTTCTACGTACTTTCACACTCAATACATGCATTCAACAATTTATAACAAAGCGCAAATAATAAAGGGGGAATAAAAATTACAACCGAGGGAAATGGGGGAATTGCGAGTGAACCTACACATATGTTCTAAGTTATAAAACAAAAATAAATAAATTAGCATGCATGAAAATGTTAGCACAATTATGGCACATCGTAAATCAACATTTTATTAGAGAAAAACGCGATTATATTAGTGTGGCGGTTTTGCAATTGATAGTAACTGGGTGACTTCTAGGATCAAAAAGAAATAATGGGCCTTCAATGTATTCTGTTATGAAAACACATTTTAACTTTTTGTGGGTTCAGTTACCAGATTATTAGGGAAACTGAACGCATGGCAAATGGTGATCTTAGGGTCATTTTACAAATTGAAAGAGAGAATGACATTCTATCTTGGGGGCTTGCACCTGTATGAATGGGGGGACACTTGTATGGGGTATTAGGGGGACCCATATGGGTATGGGAGACCTATACGGGTCTTGTTTGGACCTAAATAGAACCTCATTTCAAATTACAACTAGATAGGTTTATAGAAAAAGAACTAAATAAAAATGGGATTTCCTTCTAGATGGATATGGAGCACCGATTTAGTATCTCTAGGGACATCAAGGTACCAACAAGGCCCATATGGGTTAGGACCAGACCCAAAATAGATCAAAGAATATATCGAGCAAATAAATGAAAATGATGATAAAATAAATAGAAAATGACTCTCTTTGAAACTCAGGAGCGTACCCATGAATCCACTTTGAAGTAGTCCTAATGCCTAGAGAGAGTCTAGCCAAAGCATATGTTAAAATAAAGGGCTTAGGACTGTTTAGGTGGACAGAATCTCCCCCCAAATCCTAAATGTGAAGTTAGAAGGGAATAAAATGTGGGCAAAACCAATGTGGAATGGTTTTCCTCTTATTTTTTAACTTATATAACTCTTTTATACCCTTTCTATATCTACGAAAATTTCTAGGAAAATGCTATAGAAATTGTCTAGAATGATTCTAATTTTCCTCCTCTTGAAAGTGAGGTAAGATACCTATATTTATAGGAGAAATTCAAGTCTAAATGCAATAAAGGCAATTTATGACTGATTTTCTTCGGATATGGTATGGTTGCAATCACAACTATCTAATTGCTCATGATTGGTACTTGTATAGGTGAGGTTTACCCGTGCGGGTCCTAGTGGGACCCTTATAGGTCTTGCAGAGGCGTTCGAAGGTATGGGATAGTATAGGTCAACCCATAGACCAGTAGCTATTAGGTGTGACCCGTACGGGTCCCTAAAGGCAGTCTAGGTCTCCAAACTCTGGCTAAACTCATCTCTATTATCTGGCTCTCATCATAGTTTTGTGAGAAGGACAATTAAAATCCATTGCTCAAAGACTTCCCCTCATGGGATCACTATAGATATGGATTTGTATGATCTCACGATATGAGCGAGGGTTTAGGAATCATACCTGAGGTAATGATATGGGTGGGTTCTTTTCTTGATGTGAACTCCTTTCCTTATAGTGCATATCCTTTTCCTAAGGCGGATGCCTTTCCTTTGACCAATGTTAGTGAATCCCTTTCCTAAGGTGGAAGACTTCTCCTCGTTTATAGTGCATCCCTTTCCTAAGGCTGATGATTCTCCTGCTAATGGTTTATCACTTTCTTAAGGCGGATGACTCTCCTACTGATGGTGTACCCTTATCCTAAGGCGGGTGACTCTCCTACTGATGGTGCATCCCTTTCCTAAGGCGGATGAATTTTCCTCATATCCCTTTCTTAAGGTGGATTGACTTTCCTAAGGTCCCTTTCTTGAGGTAAACTGATTTTCCGTTGATGGTGTATTCCTTTCCTAATACGGATGACTCTCCTATTAGGTATTTTGAGTTACCTATTGATAGACAATAAATACATTGTGTTAGTTACCGTTTGAAATATCACGTCTTGATTCTTGATCGATTTTGTGGTGAACAAAAATCTTTATCCCTTCAATTAAGAATAAAGATGTGTGGATGGGGGTTGGCCCGTGAATGAACTGAAAACTGGGCATAGAAATGTTGGGTTTGGCCCAACTATTTTTGGGCTAAAATGCCCCTGGGTTTCAGTATATGGGGGATGCCCCTTGACTGATTCCATTGCTTAGGAATGGATTAATGACCCTAGGTAAATTTTCTTGCTGGGGAAATGATCGCCTTTTGGCCATTAGGGGCCTACTCTAGGACATTGCCCCTTGAATGGACTTGAGGATGAAATGTTGCTATGTGTATGGCATTTTTAACTTGCATGGAATATACCTGCACATAAAAAGTACTGGTGTTAGTGAATATATTGAAAAAGCTTACCTTGAAACTTGATTGACTTTTTGGTAAACAAAATTTTTTTCTCGTTCAATCAAGGATTAAGGTGAGCTTAGGGGTTTTGCTCCCAGGTAACTTAAAAGATGAGTTTAAGACGTAAGGATGGCCCCAAATTTTAAGTCTGATGCACCTTTTGCTGTGGGGGGCTGATTCTTGAAATATTGTTTTGCCCCTAAAAGTTGAGACCCAGATGGGTATGGGGGACCCGTACGGGTGGGTTTGTGCCTCATAAGGACTGGTACGGTTCCCAAGGACCAGTATAGGTGGTGTCAGGTAGCCTTTAAAATCTGAACAGTCTCCTCCTTCGCCCTTATTTACCAAAACTTCTAATTCTCAATTTTCGGTGAATTTCATCTTAAAACACGTAAAATTATGTACAAAAAGATCCATGATGCCAACCATTTTAACCTCAAGCGTGAGGAATTGCCCCAAGTTGGCACCCGATTTCACTTGGATATGCATTTCATGAGGTAGACTCTTTTCTCGACTATTCCCCCTCCTCGGAAGTTCTAGTGGACCCTTCTCCCACTTCTCATCTCTCCGTACTCCAAGTAAGTGAACTCAAATTCTCAAATTTTGATTTGTTTTCTCTATTTTCAAATTTTTGGATTCGACAAGGATTTAAGGTGTTTTAGGGGATGGAATTAGAGCCTAATGCATGCAACTTTAGGCTAGGGTTCTTTTGGATCTGGTTAGATTATGATTTGGTTGAGTTTGGATGAATTTGGCTTATTTCGGAATTTTTGTCATTGAGGAACTATTTGTAGGGACCTGTACAAGTGAGGAGGACCTGTACAGGTCCCATTTTTAGTATGGTGCCAGAGAAGCACCTGTACGGGTCTGAGGCACCCATATGGGCACTGATTCCTAGGACAGAATATCCAAAACCCCTAATTTTTTTATTCTTTTGCAACTTATGACTTGTTTACTACATTCTAAACCTGTTATGCTACTATTTTGCCCTTGCAGCTTCCCTTCAAGACCATTGAGGCTTTGAGCTTTTATCGAAAATGGTACGAGGAGATCCAAGCTACCGGAGAAGTCAAGTTGCTAACTCAGATTGATGCTTTGGGTTTTTTTGACATTGTTCGGGCTATCCCTTTGGGGTTGAAGACCCTTGCGCCTGCTTTCATTTTTGCTCTAGCCGAACAATGGTTGGAGATGACCCATTCATTCCATTTTGTGATCGAGGAGGTAACTATCATCCCCTCGAACATGTGCGCATAGACGGGGCTAAGTTGGGGTGGAGAGATTATGCACTTTGGCATTTATGCCGACTGTTAGCATTCTCGAGCTGAGGTGAAGGACTACGTGGAGCGGTTTGTTGGGCTTCATCCTGGTGGAAGGCCAAGCTAAAGTATGGGGAGCTTCGCATATACTAGAGCGTACAGCCGAGTCCAATTGCTGAGGATAGGAGGGACCACTATGCCAGGTCGTTCCTCTTGGTCCTTCTATCAATCATCTTCATTCCATCCTACTCAAGCATCAACAACTATGGACGGCTCTATACTCTTGAGGATCTTGCTAGCGTGCCTAATAAGAATTGATGTTGGGCTATCTTGGCTCAGCTGTACTATGGCCTAGATGTTGGCGTTCGAGGTCAATAGGCTGAGCTAAAGTTTAGTCACTTATTCCTTCTGGTAAATCCCGAACTTATCTTTGTGTTTTCAATTTGATTGTAACTGTTTGGCCATTGACTTTGAATCCTTTTGCAGATGTGGGCATTTTAGCACCTCTGCATCCCATGGTCGGGATTATTTGGTCAGCCTGAGACACCCTATATCGTTGGGAGGTGGATGAGACGTTGGTAGTAGAAGGCCGGAGCTATAGCTGAGTACTGAGAGTATATCCGTTAGTTACGCTCTGATCAGGTAAATTTTTCAAACCTAAACCTGTACTTTAAATTCAACAAATTGTTAGTAGATAAATGTATTTACAAGGCTAAGGGTTCTTACAGTGCATTTGGCTATATGCAGGTTGTTTGCGATCCATAGACTCGGTTGGTCATCCACGACGAGAATGAGGAGATGTGATAGGGTGTGGATGATCACCGGTTCTTGCTAGAGTCACCACTTCCTCTCTAGTGGTACTTTGGTGAGCGAGTTCGTAACTGGCAGACTAGCTCAGAAGTGGAGAGGTCTATCCCTCCACCTATGCCTGGAGGGGTATACTAGTTGCATCTGATGCCTAGGATGGATCATGGGTTGTATCTTTTAGATGAGAAAGCCAGCGTGTTGTCGGCCGATGGCGTATATCTTGACTTCGTTCACACTTTAGTTCTCCAGCCATGCCCGATGATCAAACTAGATGACACACGCCTTGAGTTCTACTATAGAGATGATGATGATGACGGGGATGATGATGGGGATGATGACAGGGCTGGGGATGACCGCGGGGCCCCTTTCTGATTCGCATGATTGAGGGGATTTCTAGGCTTGCTGATTCTTCCACTCGGGTAAAACTTCCCCACCCAATTTGTAAATTTCTGTGTGTTTTTTACTTTTGCTTGTATGAATTGAGAAATTGATAATTTGTGAATCATGATGTAGTCTTCCACCCACAAGTGGGAGAAGACTGCTGCTGCTACTACCCCTACTAATCCAGCTGATCTAGTGCCACCTACAAAGTGAGCTAGGGCCACTTGCGACTTCAGGGAGGGAGTCCTTTGGACCAATCGAGACACCACCTTTTGACTCCTCGATAATTCGGGGGAAGCATATTGTATGCAGACTTGAGGAGTTAACCCATACCTTCTGTTTCACTCCTCCTAACACCACCCATGTAAGGCTTCCTACTTTTGAGCATCTCCTATACCTTTGTTAGATACCTAGATTACATCTTGAATTGATTTGATTGGTTCTTACAGGTGTCTATGGTCGATACGGAGAGGATTCCTTGGGGGTTCTTCTCAATCCAAGATCTACCAGTAGCACAAGATGCCCTCGCTGCGGTAAACTTTATTTTCCTGCAAAATTCAAAAAACTATACATGATTCATGCCATGATATTTATATATATGTACTAATCTTTTGACTTTTTTGCAGACTTTACTAGCCATGGAACATGATAGGTCTGCCCGAGGCTTGGAGACTGCTGAGGATCGGGATAGCTTCATGGAGGAATAGCTATGGGTAGCTACCATAGAGCTAGATTGGATCCCACTACTATAGGTAGACCTAGAGTGGGCTAGGGAGGAGATGACTCAGCCTAGAGATGAGAGAGAGATGCTGTAGGCACATCTGGCCACGATGACTGAGGGAGGCAGACACCTGAGTCATTCAACTCTTCTTTTGAGGATGACTATTCTATGTATCAAGTTGCGTTGGTGGTGGCTCAGATGGTGGAAGCTAAGCAGTAAGTGGAGCAGCAGGTTGAGGTAACTAGGGCTGCTACTGAGGGTGGTGTAGAGGGGTTAGAGATTGGGGTCCCTGACTTTCCTGCCGTGGATACTGCCAGGGTAGAGGATCATATGATAATTGATATAGCTTACCTACTAGGGGGCATTCAGGACTAGACTTAGGACATGCCCCAGGGACTAGATCCTCTTGCAGCTTAGACTAGGATTGTTCTAACTTCCTTTTAGATACTTTCAGCCCTATATGGCTCATTTTGGTGTAAACATGGATGCTATTTATAAACATTTTTATTACTTTATTTTATGCATGTCGAACTTACCTTTGAAAACTGAAACCACTGAATACTATTGCCTGTAGACTTATGCTGCCTCTTTGTATAACTAACAACGAAGATTTCTTAGAGTACACCATGAGCAAGTGAGTTAACCATTGAACACTCGAAGATCCTAATCACGAAGAACTAACCTAATTTTGACTAACAAGTATTACCAAGGCTGGTTGGTTGGAATTAGCACTTTAGATTATGCGTGTTATCGTGTGGTTTCATAGCATGGGAACAAGGTTTGAGGGATCCTAGTTGCGAAACACTACAATTACAAATGATGTTTGAAAATAAATGCGAAAGCAAAATACTGGTGCTTTGGAATTGATTTCTAATTTTTGCATAGATCATTCGATGTGAGATGACCTATCAACAGTTTCTTTTCTTTATTTCTTTTTGTCCTAATTTTTTCCTGAACTAATCGTGGCGGTTTAGTTCAATAGACTTTCTTTCTTTTCTTTCGTCTTAATTTTTGCCTGGACCACCCTTTCGGGTTTTTAATCAAGTAGACATTTATGACTTTTGCATAAACCTTATTTCTTTTGTGGCTTATCGGTATTTTTGTCTTTTGTTGAATAATATGCGCGCAGTATTGATAATAGCTAAGAGCACAAAATGTAGAGAAAAAAACTGATGTTCACATACTTGCGATTATTTCACCTAAAGACATGCATGCATTCATAAGACCAAGATTCTTAGCAATTCAAAACATATTTATTGATGAGATTAATTTGAGTACATAGGCAATGGTGACAATTTCCAATGGTTAACCCCTACTGCCTACTGGTCCTTTTAAAGATTTGCCAGAAAGCAACTTTTATTTTTGCATTGAAATACCATAATTTTTTCTTGACCATTTTGTAGGATGCTGATCAGCGGGATATACCCAAAATTTTCCCTAGTTGTAGAAGACCACTTGCCGGGTGATTTATTCATTTATATATTATTTCTTTTATTTTTTGTACTTCTTTTCTGTGATTTATTTCTTTTGACCTAGACATGATAATGCTCAAACCTTTCCTAATTCACTGGATTCGTAAACTCATTTCCATCCATGTCCATGGGCTTGATTCCTCCTTTACCGTGGACTTTCTTGATTACGGATGGTCCTTCCCAATTAGGCCTGAACTTTCTCCTAGCATCAGTATTGACTTGACATAGCTGTTTGAGAACCAGATCACCCGCCTTGAGAGGTTGCTTGGGGTATCTGACTCTATTGTTATAGGATGGGGCCATGCATTAATGGTACATTTGTAGGTGGTTAAGTGCTTTGAGTCACTTCTCATCTATTGCATTCAACTATTCATACCTAGCCCCTGCCCAATTTGAGTCTTTCAATTGAGCTTCTAGTGCCACTCGCAGAGATCTTGCTTCGAATTTAATAGGCAACACGACTTTCATTGCATATACTAAGGAAAAATGTTTCTGATCTGTGGGAGTTCTCACATTGGTTATGTATCCCTAAACTACAAATGGAAGCTTATCAGCCCAATCCCTACTGGTGGCCACTATCTTGGATACAATCTTCTTGATCGACTTACTGGCAACTTCGATTGCCTCATTCACTTATGGTCTATATGGAGAGAATTTGTGATGATCGATGTTGAACTTTCCAAATAACTCAATCGTAGCCCCTTGGAACTGAACTCCATTATCATAAACCACATTGTGCAGAATCGTATATCGAGCGAAAATGTGCCTCTTTATGAACTTGGCCATCTTCTTGGTAGTGATGCTTGTGTATGATTTGGCTTTTATCAACTTTGAAAAATAATTAGCTACGACTATGTGTACTGGTGTCTGTTGGTTGATGATGGCCGAATCTCGCCAATTATATCTATCCCCCACACAGAGAAGGGCCAAGGAGTAGACAAATTATGAAGTTCATTTTTTATATCCCTATGAATCTGGCATTCGTGACACTTCTTAAGTTTTTCGAAATAGTCGGCATTCATCATGGTCCAAAAGTACACCATTCTCTTAATCTACTTGGCCAAAGAAATCCCATGCATGTGCGGACCCAAATCCCCCGAATGTACCTAGTTCATCATCTTTTCTGCCTCTTCCTCTATTAGACATCTCAATAATAACCTTTTGGTGGTCCTCTTAAAGAGATCCTCATCTGTTAACCTAAATTTTATTGCTAATCTCCTAATAGTCGTACGATTTGAGCCTAAATTTTTTGCAGAGCCTTTTGCTCCTCTAAGGTCATAACTTAAACTTTCCCATAAAATGGGGCACGACAAGTTTCCATCAACAAAGGATGAATGGGTTGGGCCTCCACTCCTTCCCACGTAGATGGTAAGGTAGCCAATGAGCCGGCCATCTGGTTCTCATCCCTTGGTACATGTTTCAAAGAAGCACTGACTGAACTATACTAATAACTCCCAAATTGTTTCCACATACGGCCTGAGTGACTCTTCTTCGATTTCCCACTCCCCTAAAACATGTTTTATTACTAGCGCAAAATCACCAATTACTCTTGCTTCCTTCGCCCCCACTTTCAATACGATGTCAAGACTAAAAAGACAAGCTTCATACTAAACCCTATTATTGGTGACTAGGAACTCTAAGCATTTGCTTAATAGGATAACCTTGCCTTGAGGCGTAATGATAATTACCCTAAGACCAGAATCCCTTTGATTCACAGCCTCGTCAAAGTACAGGATCCATTCGGCCTACTCTACTTTCACTACTGCTAACTGCTCATCAAGAAAATCAGGATTCTCCATATAATCAGACTTTATGGGCTGGCTTGCTAGGAATTCAGCCACTACTCTCCCCTTGATACTTTCTTTGTGATGTATTAGATATCAAATTCAGATAATAAGAGAAGCCAGTGAGAAAGATTCCATGTGAATGTGGTGGGTTGACAAAGATACTTCATTAGATCTACCTTAGCAACTGCTTAAACTTTGTATGACAGGAAGTAATACCTTAACTTCTTAGTCAACCATACCATCGTGGTGCACGACTTCTCCACGATTGTGTATCGCATCTCATACTCTAAAAACTTCTTACTCAAGTAGTAGATGGCGTGCTTGCTCTTAGCATCTTGTTCTTAGACTACCATTGCACCCACAGATGACTCTTCTATGGCCAAATAGTAAATCAATGGTCTACCGAGCATTAGAGGTTTCAAGACTGGGGGGCTTATGAGATAAGACTTTATTCTATCAAAAGCTATATTTCACTATTTATCCTATTCTATCGGTTGCTTCTTTCTTAACAACTTAAAGATCGACTTGCAAACTATCATTAACTTGGCAATCAATTTACATACTGAAATGACCCAAGAAATGACCTGACTTCCCTTTCAATCTTAGAAATAGGCATTTTTTGAATGGTTTTGACTTTGTTAGGGTCGACTTTAATTCCTCTCTGACTGACGACATGGCCTAGGAGCTTTCTAGACGTCACTCCAAATACACACTTCTTCGGATTCAAACGGAGGTTGTACTTCACAATTCCAGTCAAGAACCTATCTAAGATCTTAGGATGTTCCTCCCTCATGTTAGATTTTATTAACATGTCATCCACATAAACCTCAAACTCTTTATGCATCATGTCATGTAGCAAGGTTGTCTCAGCCCATTGATAAGTTGCCCTTGCATTCTTTAACCCAAAAGGCATCACCTTGTAACAATACACTCCCATTCTATCATGAAAGATGTCTTTACTTTATCGATGATATCCATTAAGATATGGTTCTACCCAGAGAAACCATCCAAGAATGAATACATTACAGCCCTAATGGTGCTGTCTATTAGTACATCAATATGTGGAAATGGAAAATCTTCTTTCGATGACACTTTATTCAAGTCACAGAAGTTGACGCACATCCTAACCTTTCCATCCTTCTTCAGAACAGGAACCACATTCACTAACCATGTTGGATATTCAATTACCTCAATGAACTTAGCCTCGAGCAATTTGGCAACTTTAGCTTTGATCTTGTTGGGCCATTCTGGACGTAAGCCCCTCAACTTTTGTTTGAGTGGTTTGAACTTGGGATCAGTAGGGATACATTGTTCTGTAATTTGACGATCTACACCAGGTATGTTTTTGAACGACCAAGCAAAAGCATTAACATGTTTTCTAAGCACTTTTATCATCTTTGTTTTTTCGGTAGGGGTTTAGTTATTGGCTATTGTTACCATTTTTGGATTTTCAGTTGTACCTAAATTAATGTCATGTAATGAAACATCATGAATGCAAAAAACATTATGCGTATGGTGTTGGTCTAGATTAAGGTTTTAGCAAGTAAAATAGGTGCAGCGGAAGTTCAAAAATTTAATCTAGTTCCCTGGATCTCCTAAGCACAGCATGATTGATAATAGTGCTAGCCTTAAATTATTCTAGGTCATAAACACTTAAAAAGGACATAATAATAATTTAACCACTTACTAGTTAAAGCGTGAATTCCAATGTTGGTAGAATGACCCCTCAGCTACGTGCACAGACTCAAAAGTAGAAGCCCTCTATAAATAGTCCACATGAGCACCAGCGACCAAAACCTTCTAGAAAGGAAGAATCGGCAAAAGAGCGGAGAATGGCTAGCTTCTCTCTACTAATTTAATCTAGAAGAAATTCCCTTGGTTCTCTATTCTAAGTAAATA
The DNA here is from genome assembly GCA_947683365.1 of Euphorbia pulcherrima. Classification (NCBI taxonomy): domain Eukaryota; kingdom Viridiplantae; phylum Streptophyta; class Magnoliopsida; order Malpighiales; family Euphorbiaceae; genus Euphorbia; species Euphorbia pulcherrima. Next base: position 26,078,182 of record CANTUS010000009.1, read on the forward strand.
CGTCTTTCGATGGAGTACTTTTAGGAATCAGAACAACTAAGAGAATAAGAAAGAAAAAGAAAGGGATTATCAAATTCAGGATGAAAAATAATGAAGGAGGAGGCTTCTATTTATAGTGGTTAGGAATTATTCAAAGGACAATAAAATCCCTAATCTCAACAAATGAAAAATAAAATAAGAAGGGAAAACTTGTATTTAATTAAAACCTTGAAAGAGTTGGAACCAACTCAAATACTAGGAGGTTGCTTGGGGATCAAGCTCCTGGTTTGACTGGGAGAATGCAAGCCATTCGGCCAGCAGTCCCTTGTGGGCTTGTGTAGGAGTGCACGCCTATAAGGCTTATGTAGCATAACCCGCCATGGGCTACGCTCTATATAGTATGTACTCTAGTGTGCGCTACGACACGTAGCATAAGCCCATGAGGGTTGCACGCCTGCATAGCTCGCAAGTGGGATACTTCTTGCTGCCCACTTCTGCATGCCCCTATGGGCCATGTGCATTACTATTCCAAATAGTGCTGCCATGTGGCCAATGCGCAGGTCATTTATGTACTGCCCCACAGTATATTTTCAGAGCCACTTACGCAGATTTATTCAACATCCAATATTAATAAATTCTACTAAGTTTAGTCTAGTCTTCCCTTTATTTATTTTATCCTCCTTATTATCTATCAGGGTCATTGGTCCAACCAGTGAATATTGGTCGAACCAATATGTTATGGTCTAACCATATTTTCTTGTTCTTCTAGATTAGACCTAGTCTAACGATTCTTTACTATGCTCAGTCGTAACTCAAAGTGCGTGACATTATAGGATCCCGTAATATCGAGCTGCCAAAAGTTTAACCTAGCTCAATCCCCTTTTAGGAATTGACCGGCTCGAAGCTCTAGACCGTTATGGACTCCAAATACTTTGATCGGTCATAGTGGCCTCTAGCAAAGGCATATGACCCCTCAATATTCAAAACATCATGTGCATGTGACTTAATCCTGATTCTACAATAGTATCAATATAATTCACTCCTTCTATCAACTATTAAGTACAATCTAGTTTCTAGGACTCAGTTTAAGTGTTAGTCCACTAGTAGCTTTAATAGCTACCCCAGTAGTTTAGTCTTGCTACCAAAGTACACTACTCAACCATTTAATGTGTTGAGCAGGATCCCATCCTATGAAGTTATACTCTGATCAAAGTTTTATGAGTGTGTCGCTTCTAACAAGTTGCCAAGGTACATCTCCGTTTTATTGCTATAATGGAGTGATAGATTCCATCTTGACTACTCGGCTTACCAACGGACATGCATCAACTATACCCGTAATTATCTATGACATCCAATTTCATAGAATGTATAGGTATAATCCAATGTATAGTAACATCTGAACAAGGTAACTAGTATCTCAGGTCTAAGGATATTTATGCTGCTATTGCAATGAAATGATTAAAATACCAACACATAATATAGATTACCAAGTGTTGTCTCATAGTAATCTCCAACGTATTTCCCTGAATACATTCATATGTTAACCCAAGGTACCACCCTCTAGCACTAGAGATATACTACTCTTAATCATATTCAAGAGGTATGATGACACATGCTAGTCTATTGCTATATTTTAATGTCCAATCTTGATGATACTATGACTAGGGAAATTTAGACAAACCATAATTGCACACAAACCAGTTCTCACCAATATAGTCTCACTATGCCCTTGGGATACGTGCTATGATTATGTCATGGACTTTTCCAAACACATCAATGCATTTATTCTAAACTTGTCATAATATATTTAAAAGTCACTGATATAACAAAATAGTGCCTTTATTAATTCAACTTTGTTCATACAAATAAAATTAACTAAGATATATCGCCCTAATTACCTCTAGGGCATACATCACGTCTAACAATCTCCCACTTGCACTAGAGCCAATTAGCTACATGCTATAAGCCATAACTATTAACATACTAGTCATGCTTAATCTGTGTCAAAGGCTTGGTCAGACCATCTGCCAAGTTCTGATCTATGGGTTCGAATTCTATTTGTATATCCTTATCCCTTTATCATATCTTGAACTATATAATATTTTTTGTGTACATGTTCGTTTCTCTGATGAGACCGTGGTTCTTTTGCTTGAGTAATAGCCCTAGTGTTAACACAATATATTACTAATAGATCCTCACTATTAGACACCACACTGAGATGACCAATAAATCTCTTTATCTAGACAGCTTGTTTTGCTACTTCCGAAGCAGTAATATACTCAGATATAGTGGTTATATCAGCTATCGTATCTTATTTGGAACTCTTCTAAATAACTGCCCCTCCATTTAAGATAAATAGGTAAACTGCCTATGACTTGTAGTCATCTCTATCAGATTGAAAACACGCATAAGTGAATCCCTTTACTATGAGATCACCTCTTCCATATACTAAGAGCATTTCCTTACTCCTTCTCAAGTACTTAAGGATATTCTCAACGGATTTCCAATGCTTCTCACCTAGATCAGATTGAAATCTTCTTGTGATGTTCAATGCATGTGAGACATCAGGCCGTGTACATACCATAGCATACATGATAGATCTTATTGGGAATGCATAGGGTATTTCTTTCATGTGCAATCCCTCCTCTTATGTCCTCGGACACTCAGATTTAGAAAGGTTAATTCCATGAGACATTGGAAGATAACCACTTCTTGATTGCTCAAGGCTGAATCTAGTTAATACCTTATCTATGTATGTATCTTGTGAAAGACCTAGCAACCTCTTAGAACTATCTACATAGGTCTTTGTACCTATTATAAATGTTGCTTCTCCAAGGTCCTCCACGGAGAACTTTCTTGACAACAATGACTTTACCATTTGAAGAAGAGAAATGTCATTTCCTATTTGCCTTATTTCATCAACATTTAGCACAAGGAAAATGATTGCTCTCCCACTAACTTTCTTTTATACACAAGGCTCATAAGCGTTTGATATAAAATCTAACTCTTTGATCATATCATCAAACCTTATATTCCAACTCCTAGATGCTTGCTTTAGTCCATAAATGGATCTTTACAGCTTGCATACCTTCGAGCCGTTCTAAGACGTAAAACCCTCTGGTTGTATTATACATACATCCTAATCCATGTTTCCATTTAGGAAAGTGGCTTTCATATCCATCTGCTAGATCTCATAATTATAATGAGCAACAATGGCCAAGAGTATCCTTTTGGATTTAAGCATGGCTACTGGTGAAAAGGTTTCATCATAGTCAATTCCTTCTCATTGACTATAACCCTTTGCCACCAACCTTGCCTTATAGGTAATTACATTACCATCCATGTCAATTTTCTTCTTGACAACCCATTTGCAACCTATAGGTCTAACCTCATCAGGCACATCGACCAATTCCCGTACTTGGTTTTTATACATGGAATCCATTTCTGATTTCATAGGTTTTAACCATTTATCAGAGTCTGAGCACTCAATTGCTTCTTTATAGGTCTTAGGTTCATCATCCTCTATTAAAAAGATTTGATTATCATCCGTGATGAAAAATCCATATCTTTCAAGAGTATTGGGAACCCTCTCAGATCTACGCAATGGTTGTTGTGTAACAGGTTGTTCCTTGACCAAACTCTGTTATGTAAAAAGCATAGGAATTATCAGTTGATTTTCTCGTTCACCTACTAGAACCTCAAATTCAAGGTAGCTCCCACTAGCTTTTGCAAGTATGTGTTCCTTCTCAAGGAACTAAGCGGTCCTAGAAACAAATACCATTTGTTCCTCAGGATCATAAAAGGTATATCCTACTGTCTCTTTAGGATGACCTATGAACAAGCATTTTCATCCCTAGGTCCCAGCTTGTTTAACATTGTCCTTTTAACATAGGTAAGACATCCCCAAACTCTTAGGTGAGAAAGAGAGGGTTTCTTACCATACCACCTTTCGTACGGTGTTGTATCAACTGATTTTTAGGGTACACAGTTTAGTATATAAACTGCGCACTCAAGTGCGTATCCCTAAAAGGACTTACTGAGACTTCCTTGGATCATCATGGACCAAACCATGTCTAACAAAGGTTTGTTCCTCCTCTCAGACATGCCATTATGCCAAGGAGTATAAGGAGGGGTCCACTGGGGTAATATTCCATTATCCCTTAGATAATCTTGAAACTTTTGGCTTAAATATTCTCCACCTCGATTTGATATAGTGCCTTAGTATTCTTTCCAAGTTGTTTCTCAACTTCATTCTTGTAGTCTTTGAACTATTCAAAACTATCTAATTTGTGCCTCATAAGGTACAAATACCTGTATCATGTGTAATCATCAATAAAAGATATGAAGTGGATGAATCCTCCATGTGTAGACACATTTATTGGACCACATACATCTTTGTGTATTATTTCCAATGTACTTATGGCACATTCTCCTTTTCCTTTAAAGGGTTTCTTTGTCATTTTGCCTAACAAATAAGGTTTACATGCCGCATAAGACTCCCAGTCTACTGGGCCCAAGTCACCTCCTTTGTGTAACTTAGTTAAGCGGGCTTCGTTTATATGGCCCGAATGACAATGCCATAAGTAGGATGGTTTATCTTTATCTAATTTCAATCTCTTAGCATCATTCATATTAAAAATTTTAGCTTTAATATTTAAAACATATATGCCATCAATCAAAACTCTATTGCAATAAATAACACTATTTTTATGAATTTGAAAATCTTTATTATTGAATAAAACTTCAAATCCTTCTGCGGCTAAACACGCAACAAAAATAATATTCTTAGTAATAACCAAAATATAATAGCATTTATTTAATTCTAAAACTAGGCTACTTGGCAATTTGGGACAATATGTTACTATAGCTGATGCAGAAACCTGTGCTCCATTTCTAACTCGTAGGTCCAACTCTCCTTTAGCCAGCCTTCTACAATTCTGCAACCCCCGCATAGAAGTACAAGTATGAGTATGACATCTAGTATCTAATACCCATGTAGACTCATAAGGAACTATAATGAAATTTTCAATCATGAACATACGTGTAGTATAAGCATCTTTCAGCATTGTCTTCTCATGCTCAGAAAATGCAGCCACATAGTCTTTCTTCCAATGATCGGTCCCACCGCATTAAAAATAGACATTCTCAGCAATTGATTTCTCTTTTTTGATTTTTCTTTTGACACTTTTCTTGATGACTTTTAAATTCCCTTACATCCTATCTTTCGAATTTTCAGAACTCTTGGCAAGATAGTCTCTTTCAAAATTTCTAAGCTTGCTCATAAACTCTAAAGTTTTAAGAGATTTTCTAGATATTCGATAGTCATTCACAAAAGTTGAATACTTCTCTAATATTTGATCTATCGTAAAATAGATTTTAAAAGCAGAGTCCTCCTTGACTCAAATCTGAACCATGCATTTAGAATACTCCAAGTATTTTGTGCAATATTTAGATGCCAAGATGTCATCACTTGATCATTAGCATTTCCAAAGAATTTTGTAATCTCTGCTATCTCAAGCTTAACGCTTTCTCTGTATGCTTTGAGTTGAATCAACATAAACTCTAAGTCCATGTCCAATTGTTGTTTTCTAAGTTTGGAAGACATAGTCTCGAGTATTACCAGAGATACTACATACACGTCCTTCCTTTGCTTTTTATATACTTTCTTTTTCTCATTGGATGCATCAACATTTGGTTTAATGTGTTTGGGATGATCCAGAACATAATCCAGATCATTTTTCTTTGATTCTTCTTTGAGAACCTCAAACCACGTGTCAAAATTACATCCTTTTAATTTCTTGTCAAGAATAGTGCGAAGGTTTATGTTTGTAGTCATATTCAACCTAGATATAAGAAAAGAATTATTACTTTAGACTTAGTTCTTGTACATGCATTTAATTTTAGGTCTTTTAATTAAATACAAATTCCTACTATTCTATAGAGGTTCTATTCGAAAACATAATAGCCCCTTCTACTGTCTTTCATGAAACATAGTCCAACCATTTTCCTTAATAGGTAGCATCTATAACTCATTTAAGCTAACCCTAGCCATCACGAGTAAAGCTAACTTAAATAGCTATATAAGGATCTAGTCCATTTGCATCTAATGCAATTGCTACTCCATTTGAGTTCCAACCAATGGACATGCATAACCAATTATATGACTCCTCAAATGATGCCTCTAGCTCGGAATTAGCTCTGATATTACAGATAACTAACCTAGTCTGGTTAAGACTTAACCCTAATTCGAATCATATGAACAAATAATGTTACAAAAGAAGGCATATTGTGCATGAGCAATTCATTTGATGAAAAGGCCCAAAAGCACATATTCAATTATTTAGGAAGGCTAATTTTGTCTTAATATTTTAATGGGGGTTTATTAGTGCAATCGGTCTTGCCTAATCGAGGAATTATACATGGACATGATTATGAAACTTTAACTAATTTCAGGCTAAAAGGAATTAGTAGGTCAAACCTAGGGGTCATGCTCAACTGGTAATTCATAATCATTCCATCATGCTAAGATGCCCCCATAGCATGCAAAACAAACAAGGGGGTTAATTGTTCAAGTTCTTGCACCTATGCCTATAGATTTTACTTTAGCAATTTAAACTTTTATTTGTAAAACCATATAATGAATCCAATTCATTATACTAGAAATGAACTAATTAAAAAAGTCCCCTTAGTAGTTAGAATCTAGAATCGATGAGAATTCCCAGGTAGGAGAGGCCCCCTTGAAGTGAATGAGCAGTTAAGTCCAATGCTTGCCAGAATAAACATGGGCCCTTCTGACTCAGTTAACCATAGACTAATTAAATTAAAGATTTTGTTCTTTTCTAATTTAAGAATTATTCCAAATAATTCAAAATTTAAAGCATTTACAATTTCAAGTAAAACATTGTTAATTTCTAGATGGCTACCTTAGCCAAGTTTGAGCAACACTTAATCTAGTTATCACTGCATTTTCTACTGCAAGAATTAAATTCCTAGGCATGGCATAGCATACTTGAAAATATTTCGTAGAAAATCAGACCTAGTGTGAGCGGGTGAGGGGTTTTGAATTAGGGAATGCACACGGAGTGCGATGCGCGGGGCGTGCTTGGTTTTGTTCCATTAGAGAGAATCCGATTTGCTAAAATTCATTGGTTTTATATAGGTTAAAAATGTGATTATATTGAGAAATATATTTGCACATTTTATTAAGAAAAGATATTTTTAAAATAAAGTTTTTTTACTTTCTTTAAAAAATAAAAGAGATTCGCTACCCAATTCAGCTCCTCCTGGAATTGAGGTATACTGATCCAAAATGGGATTTTTATACCAAAAAGAAAGTGAGATTCTGAGTTCGGACATAATAGATACTCAGATTGTTCAAATTGTTTGGATTAATTTTGGAATTTTGGAATGTGTGGTAATTTCTGTATTCAATGACTTTATTTAAGAATTAAATTCAAGAAATAAAATAGACATTATAATGATATAAATAAATAGATATTTGCTACCAAAATTTCAATAGATAACGACAGCGTTTGGGTTCTGGCTCGGGAACTCGGATAGAGTTTTCTCATATCTGGATGTTTATCTGTACCTACGAGCTTATTTACACATATTATAATTTAAGTGGCTCCAATGGCTCACTTAACTAGAGAAATGAAATGCAATGTGCAATAATAAAAATAATAAAATGAATTTTAAAGGTGGGCTTAGAGCCAACTACCCTCAGTTACCTTTTCATTTGTCCTGGATGACTTGACAGTCGGTACAACACCGAATTTATCAAGAGAAAAATGTAGTTTGATTGGAAAATAGATTTCACCCTAGTTATGGCTATAATCTTGGATTATTTCTAAAGAAAATGTAGGGTTTTTAAGAAATTGAGTCATGTTTTAGACCAAAGATCACTGTGAGATCATAATCTAAAAAGACAAAAAATGAGTTTATACCGAATGTCAGTAGTAATGCTCAGATTGAGGAGTGTTTTGAAAGAGTTTCGGGGCTTTTGGGACTCCCAAAATTGAGAACGGAATTTCAGGATTTTATGAAATTTTCATCCCTGTTGGAAATGAGGGGGGTGACCCGATATTTATAATAGGCTAGTAATTAGCCGACAGGCTAATTATATAGGCAATTAGCCGGCGGGTTGATTACCTATCTAACAAGATTCTTTTATTCTTGCCAGATCTCGGTAAGATTTGATTTTTTTACCTTAGATGGGTAATTAGCCGGCCGACTAATTACCTATGTTTGACCAAACTTTGACTTTTTGATTTTTCAGTAGGAAATGCTAAATTGAAGCTTCCCTGGAATGTGGATTTTTGAATTTTAGATTTTGGATGACAATTCAGTCCTTTTTGGCTCTTTTGTCTGATCACTGAATGAAATAGGCGTAATTCCTCATCGGGCCGAAGCAGACCCGTGCTAACAGTTTACCCCTCGCGTACAAAAATTTCGTGCTTGAAATTTGTCGTATGTGAAACAAATAAAATAGCGTGTGTGTGGAATGCAATGAGTTAAAATATTGTTAATCCACAAATTTTGAAACAAAATATGTTTTGCCCATTCGATTAAAAATTTATTAATGAGTTGCATGAGATTAAAATTGACCGGGGGTCAAAATAAATATTTTAGGTGCTTAATGCTTGAATGACTGTGTAAAAATAGCTTTTAGGTCCAGTCGTTTTTGTAAACAATCCAGAAAATGGATGAAATATGCAAAATTTCAATAATCTTCAAAACATAGGTAATTAGCCGGCTGGCTAATGACCTATGTAACCGTAACTTTCATAGCCGTTATGTGTAAACGCATGCAACGCATAAATGCATGACAGCTGGGATAGGTAATTAGCTGATGGGCTAATTAAATGTAATTAGCTATGCGAGCTGTCACACATTTATGCGTTGCACGTGTTTACACATAACGGCTTTAAAAGTTATCGTTACATAGGTGGGCTAATTACATGTGGTCTATAAATACAACAGCTTGGCTCCCATTTTCACCACACCAGGGTTTAGCTCTTTCTCTTCCAAGATTTTCATTTTTGAGTCATCTTTGTTAATGATTTCTTTTATTTTCTTCCCTTTTCTGCCCCTTCTATTTCGAGTTTGTGGGGTTTCTATATGGTTGAAGATTTATAATATCCGCTTGGATTTGCCAGCCTTCCAAGTGACTACCCGGAACGTGATTATCAACTATGAACAAGTGGAACTCTCTGAGGTTCCCACCGAGGCTATATACGGGCTTCTGCCAAACAGGATGTACCATGGGATTTGTCTTGGGGATTTTATCCCGCCTGCTTTGAAGCATTCCAACCATCTTTCTCGGATTCTGGTAAGCCTTACTGCTTTTGCCGCATTTGTTACGATGTTATCATTATTATGATTATTATTTATGATGTTATTAATTTGTTGTTATATATATGTATTTTTTGCTTTTTATTTATGGCACGAATGCAACGACCTTCGATGATTACATGATTTATCAAAGACTGGTGTGTGATTAGTGTAAATGCATCACTTCTGTAGGTCACCGATCATGAGGGCGGTAGTATTACCCACTTTTACAAGTGGTATAAGGTATTATCTTTTAGCACCAAAACCATTATAGATGGGACATCCTTCGGGAGGATGGTGAGGAACTGCAAGTACATGAGGCATCACAAGTATCTATATATCCTAGCCGGTACTTCTACCCACATCCTGAGCAAGTGGTCCGGCACTACCCACACTTTCCTCTCCCGTTGTGGGGAGTACATGATTACTCTGGTGGATAACTGCACCATAATGTGTCTTCCTTTCCACGATAACGTGATCCATTTTAATGCTTGCTTTACTTATGACAACTTTAATATAGATACCATTGAGGCATTGATCGACTATTCTAGGGACAAGCCCGAGTGAGCTTCTTACGAGAAACTTATGACCTTTTGGACCACCGGGGATAGGAGAAATTTGACATCTGCCTATGAGGCCAGAGCTTTCATTGCTGCTACTTTGTCATGGCTATGCTTTCCCACTAGGGGTGCAATCATGAATCTCTACATTCTACTAGCTCTGATTGATCCAGCCCACTTTGATGAGTATGCCTAGAGTTGAGCTGCGTTGGGTCATTTGTATTGGGCCCTTGATCAGTGCATGAGGAACAGGATTGGCAAGTTCAAATCTTGCCTTCAGATTATTTATGTAAGGATTTAACTTCCTTTATGAGCATTTTTGTTTGTCTTATGGGGATCCTCTCAAGGACAAAGCTTGTGCGAGATGGTTGCTATTCGTTCTATCCTTGTCTGCCACACTACTGGCATGGTAAGGAGATGGAGTCCTGTTATGTACTTTCCGCTCGCCTCCGTGCTCTGTCTTTGGAGAAGGTATACCCTATAACACCCTTGATTTTCCTTAATCGCTATATGTATTAACACTTAGCTTCTTTTCATCCTTTTCTAGGTTAGGACGCAGCCTTGGGGGTATGAGCTTCACTAGCCAGAGGTTATGAGAATAGCTGGGGAATATGTGAACACCCAACTGATTATAGAGACTCCCTTTTCCCTCGAGTGGTACCTTGGAGAGCGCATCCAAAATTGGCACCTCCCTCTTCAGTCGCATTCTAATCCTCTTGAGGTGCCCGGTGGATCTTTTGGCCACGTAGCTCACCAAACTTTGCGCAGTTGGCCTCTAATGGCTTACCCAGTGCCTTCTCGGAGTGGGTTAGGGAGGGTATCAGGAGTTCTGCCATTCACAGGTACTTGGAAGGCCGGAGACATATCCTATTCCCATTGAGCCAGACAGTCACAATCCTTCTAAGGGTGATGCCCCTTCAACTTCTACCCCTAGCGGTCAGGCTAGATCGGGCTCATCTAGAACTATCCAGATGACGGTATCTTCTCTTTCATTGGCTCAAGTTTCTTCCTTGTTTTTTAAGTATTGCGCTTAATTGGACTGATTTACCCTTGCTTTATTGTCTTTGCAGGATCACCAAGGTAGGAAAAGGCCTGCATCTACTTCCGCTTATGTGGGCAGCTCTTCGGCGTCATCTCTCCCGCCTTAGGGTTTGGTGATGGTGGAGGAACAACGAGGGTTTTAGTATCAACCACCCATGTCTCTGATGTACCGCCTTGACCTAAGTACTGATACGCTAGTGATTCCGCATTATTTGGATTCTGAGCATCTACTGGCCTTTTATCCAGCCGAGACCACTCATGTGTGCCTTCTCAGCTTTTTCTCTCCTTTTTTCTTTAGGATCTTAGATTATGATGGTTCTAACTTACCCTGATCTCTCATCCTTGCATCGGGGATAGTATCTTTGACTAGGGGTACATCCAAGGGCAGGAGCGGTTCATGTTGAACAAAAACTATGATATGGCCGTACGTTCATTATTTCATTATTTTAATGATGCATGGCATTTTATGAAATGCATATGAATGATTTGTGTTAAAATGTTACAACTAGAGATTCGACAGCTTTGAGGCTTATTGGGGATGCTCAAGGTGGATGACTCATAGTAGTAGCCGCAGCAGGGACAGGGTGATCCTTCCAGATTCTTTCCTTAGGGTGGTTACCCTCCACCTCCATCATCCTTTGATCCTAGCCACCCGAGTTCTAACAGGCAGTAGATAGGCTCTTTTTTCTGTTCTATCATTTCCTTTTATTTGGGCCATTTACAGTGCCTCTTTTTTGTATAAACACATTTTTAATTTACGAAAGAATTTTGCATTATCCCTTCGCTTCGTACTTTCTTTTATCGTTGATTGAGTTTATCAGGGGAATCTGCCAGATATTGGCAGATTGCCCCAGAAACTACATGTAACAAATTTGCTACCCTTTAAGATCTCGCCATGGAGAACTACATCCGCTTTCGTGTAGTTTTGAACATTTATTTGAAGAACTTTGACGATTGGGACGTCTTGGGGTCTGCGGTCTAGCGCATATAAAGGAATATTGTCACATCTTTGTTAAGGATAATGTGATCCAGGCTGCTATGAGATTTTGGGATCCTGTCGACAATGTGTTCCGTTTTAGAGATCACGAGGTATGCCCCTTGTTCGAGGAATTCTGTGGGCTATTGAGATCTTCAGCTAACATGCCTCCATTCCAACTTATCGTCCTGAGTTTCCTAACTCGTTGATGGACCATTTTCAATTACAATAATTTGATAGGCGCCGACTGATTTGTGATGAGGCCTTAAGGTTGGACGTGGCTTTTGACTTAGTTGGGAACCTTTCTCCTAATGATGCAAGCTAGCTTCCGCTCATTTGCTTACTCTTGCTGGGAGTCTTCCTTTACAAGGTTCCCACCATGGTCTGCAGCTTTGCCTTCCTAACTATAGTTGATCATATGTTAGAGGGGAAATCGCCGTTCTAGTGAGTTTTACTTAGGCACTAATTTTTGTGCACTCTTCCCGGGATGGGATTGAAGCTACTACCAGAGGTAGCAGGCTTCTTGTTTAGGTAAATTTTATTTGATCCTTTCTTTTTGTGTGAGCTACCTTTTAGGGTTTTCGATTCATTAGACTTGCCTTAATTTTTTCCTAGACCGCCTTTTCAGGTTTTTAATCAATCAGGCTATCTTTTTTTTACTATTGTTTTTGTTCTTTTTTGTTCTTTTTTGTTCTTATTTTTTTGTGCTTTTGTGTTGTTCTTGCAGCTTTGACTTTAGGCTAAGCTTTCTATGTGGTCTATCACCACAAGCATGTATTATTATTTGAAGGCCTACTGGGCATGGGGTTCCATAGTTCGCATCAACAACTGCCCTCATAGAGACTTTACCATCGAGGAGTGGGTTGAGTTTATGGGAAGTCGAGCTACCAAGGATATTTGTTGGGTTTGCCCTTGGTGGAGAATCACGCATGTGACCACTAACATTGCTAGAGATAGTGTGGTCCTCATTGGCCTTTCTGAGAGTATCACCTACTCTCCGGGTCGCTTGTGCAGGCAGTATGGTTGCCCTCAGGGGTTCCCAACATCCTCATGTACCCTGATCAACTCTGAGCTTTCTTATACTCGGGTTTACCACCATGATGTGAGTTGGATTAGCTAATCTAGGGTGGAGATGAACTATTCTATGCATTTTGACATCCACCCCTCCGAGGCATATCGCATTTGGGTGGCGGGTACTCATGTACTTCCTACCCTTAGAGAGAGGCTCACCAAGATGCAGAGACTTTGAAGTTTCCTTGGGGGTTATTGAGCTTGTCGTCATGTGTCTTTCATTCCCGTGGGAAAGTAAGGGCTTAAGGGTTCATTGTTTGCCTTTGTCGTTTCCGTTTCCTATTTACGATGCACTTCTATGTATAATAAAGATGAAATGATGTTATTTGAATGCGTGTTTTATTTAAACAATTCACAGTTTCCATTTAATGCACTCATTTAGTATATTTAAAAAGAACATGTTATTACAAAATATATCTTTTAAATAGGAAGGATAATGGTATTGAATCCCAAGAAATGCCCACCATCGCCTAAGGTTTTGAACGGATTTCACCTAAGGCTTCACTCTATCATTTTGGGGTCTTTATTTTTGCTCAAGGGTCCTCACTAGCTCTTGATAAATCTTTATATTTCTTTTTTTCTTTTCCCTTTTTTACATGAAATAGCAAATTAGCTTGTCGCCATTTTCTAGATAAAAGAATTCGTTACCATCCAGGTTTGAGATTTTGACTACTCTTTTATTGAGAGTCTTTCTTACTACATATGCCCTTCCCAATTCAGTTAGAACTTCCCTCGAGCATCTGCATACATTTTATGAGATTTCTTTATGACCAAATTGCCCAATCTTAGGGGTTGATCCTGCCCCTTAACTTTACGGTTGTAAGCCCTGGCCATGCACTGTTGATATAACTATAGATTCTCCAACACGGTTAATCATTTTTCATCAATGAAAGTCAGTTCCTCGTGTCTTTCCTTTGCCTATTCATCTTTAAGTAGTTTTTCTTTAAGGGCTATGCGCAAAGATTTGATTTCCATTTCTATGGGGCAAAACCACCTCCATTATGTAGATGAGAGAAAAAGGATTTTGACCTATAGGAGTCTTGACACTGGTCCTGTATCCCCACAAGGCATAAGCAAATGATCGACCCAATATCAGTAGTTATAGATCATCTTGGAGAGGATTTCCTTAATTACTTTATTAGCCGCTTCTACAGCCTCGTTGGCTTGAGGGCGATAGGGCGAAGAGCTATGATGCTCAATCCCGTGCTTATCAATAAGATCAGATGCTTCCCCTTGGAATTACATGCCATTGTCACTTACTATATGATGAGGAATGCCATATTTGTTGAAGATATGTCGCTGGATAAATCGAGACATTTTCTTGGTTGTGATGCTTGTGTATGATTCTGCTTCAACACATTTGAAAAAGTAATCAACAACTACTATATTGAAGCATTGGCCTTTAGTCAAAGACGGTCTTATCTCTCCTAGTGGTGTGCAAACGATTTGGTAACTGAATTTCTAAACCGAACCAAACCAAATTAATAATTTGGTTCGATTATTTTGGAAATTTGATTCGGTTTGGTGTGTAAAATATCCAATATTTTGGTGTTCAGTTCGGTTCGGTTTTAGTGCGAAAAAAACCAAAATAATCAAACCGAATCGAATTATTATATATATAATTAACATTTTAAATGTTTTTTTTAATACAGAACATATATAATGCCATCGGAAATTGAAACCCTACTCACTTTTCTATTTTCTAAAATAGCAGCCTCCACCCACCCCCCACCATCAGTACCCATAAGTTCATCTCTCCCATGGCTTCTCCAGTCATGATTTGATTTGTGGTGAGAACACTAACTAATCTCCTCTGTTGTTCTTTTAAACTTAGTCTTTCTCTCTTCTAAATCTCTTTATTATAAATTTTTTTAGGGTTTCGCCATTTTCTTCAACCAGTTCTTAAAATTTGGTGTTCCTCGACTTCTCCTCATCATTGTCTGTCGTCGGCAGTTCTTAATCAACCATAGTCAAGGACGTGCGGCTTCTTTTCTCTAGTGAGAATTTTGTGTTTCAAGTAATTTTTTGTGTTTTATGTTGCATCTTTACACCTCTGGGTTTTTACTTATTAGTGAGTTTTTCATCAATTGGATTTTTAGGAAGTTTTATTACTCTTGTTTGTTAAGAATGCATGTTACGATTTTTACCCGAATGTGAAATGTCACCTTTTATTTATTTGAAAAGAACAGCACATATCTATCTTCCTTTCTATCATATTTTATTGTTGGGTTTATACTTCTTCTATCACTAGATGATTAATTGATTGAATGCCCTCTAGTTGAATTTAACTCGTAGATTTTGCCCAAGTTGGGTCAAGTTGGGTCACCAAGCAAAGAATGATTTGCTAAATTTAAAATTGTTCATTTTGATTCAATAGTAATACCTCATTTAGTATGTTTGATTGTTCTGATGTTTGGCCTTGTGAGATAAAAAAAGTGAATTTGTTGCTATGAATTGAATGAAAACAAATTGTTTGATTATGCCATAAGTAGACATGATAAATAATTATGCAATGCTAAATGTGATGCTTAAAACAATATTTCTTTTATTGTATACTAATGTGAACAGTTCTTTTTAATATGTTCAGATGACTCAACCACAATAAAAAACACCTCAAGTGGAAGCAGAAGGTCCTAATCTTGATGAAACAAATGAGACAAAGCCAAAAATTGATTTGAAGACAGAAAATAAGCCTCCGAAACCAGCAAAAAAAGGAAGTCAATGGCCCCGAGAGCTGACTGCTGGAACCATTTTACTAGAATTATCAATGAAGATAAAAGTATCACAACCTCATGCAATTATTGTGGTAAAGTATACTATAGTGATCCTAAGACTAATGGTACTTTTGCACTGAATCATCACATGACTGTTTGATTATTGCATCCACATCCTATTGAAACTGAGGAAGATCAGAAATAGTTAGTTTTGAAACAGTCTACCATTCATCAAAATCTAACAACTTTGGGTTCTTGGAAATTTGACCAAAGAGAGGCTATCTATGCTTTGGCTTTCATGATAATTGTTGATGAGCTGCCATTTAGTTTTGTTGAGCATAAGGGGTTTAAGAAATTTATTGCATGCATTTGTCCAAGATTTTAAAGTCTATCTAGGTGGACTATTCAAAGACATATATTATTCAATGTACTTAGATGAAAAGATAAAGCTTAGACAAGTTTTTGAAAATGGTCAAAGAATTTTTATTACTACAGATACATGGAATTCGATTCAATGGATCAATTGCATGGTTATCACAGCTCACTTTATCAATAAGGATTGGAGATTGAACAAAAGAATTTTAAATTTTTATCCTATTTCTTCTCACAAGGGTGAAGACATTGGCAAAGAGATTGAAAATTGTTTATATGCATGGGGGATTAAGAGAATCTTTACTGTTACAGTAGATAATGCATCATCCAATGATGTGGCAATTAATTAATTGAAGGGGAAGTTGGTTAATTGGGAAGCTTCTGTTGCTAAGTGTGAGTATATGCATATGAGATGCATTGCTCATATTTTGAATTTGATAGTAACTGATGGTTTAAAGGATTGATCTAAGGTGGTCTTAAAAGTGAGAAACTATGTTAGATATATTAGACAATCTCCTGCTAGGTTGAGTTGGTTTCATTAGTGTGTTGAGATGGAACACATTAATTGTAATAGATCATTGTGTTTATATGTGCTAACTAGATGGAACTCAACATACTTGATGTAGCCATTGCTGAAAAATTCGAAAGAGCATTTGACAGGTTTGATGAGAACATGGATCCTTACTTTAAATATAACCTTACTAATTAGGAGGATTGCTTGATTCTGGTGAGTGGGAGGAGGTCAGGGCATTAGGCGTGGTGCAGAAACATTTTTATGATGCTACATTGCGTATTTCAGGGTCTTTATATGTCACATGTAACACACTTTGGACTGAAATCGCATACCTATATAGTAAAATTGTTGATTTGGTAAATAATCTTGAGAATGATGTTTTAAGTCAATGGGTGATTAGATGAAGAAGAAGTTTGACAAGTATTGGGGTGATCCAGAAAGAATGAACAAGTTGGTTTTAATGTCTGTGATTTTTGATCCTCGTGAGAAAGTTGCAGCTATGAAGGATATATTCCAAGAATTTTATGGCTAAGATAAAGGTCCTGAATTGTTTGCAACTGTCAAGATCAAGTTGACGAAATTGTTTAATGTGTACAAAGCCAGAATTCAGCCAGAAAATATAGTGGATATTAGTGAATCAAGTGCACATGTGGATAATGTTAAAGCTGTTTCTTCAAAATCGAGGCTGCTTCTTAGGGACAAGTACAAGAGAGCAAGATTGGGTGATTATTAAAAGAAATCAGAATTAGAAAACTATCTTACTGAGGTGTTAGTGGAGGATAAAGAAGACTTCGATGTGTTGAGATGGTGGAAACTTCGTTCAGAAAGGTTTCTTGTACTTGCTAAAATGGCACGAGATATCTTGGTTGTCCCTATCTCTACAGTTGCTTCGGAGTTAGCATTTAGCATGGGTGGAAGAGTGTTAGACCCATTTAGGAGCTCTTTGACTCTTAAAATTGTGGAATCTTTAGTTTGAATACAAGATTGGCTCAAACAATCTTTCAATCGATTGAGCATCAACGAAAATGTGGATGATCTTAAGAAATTCGAGAAAGGTACAAATTAGTATTATTATTCACATTATAAAGTTCAGTTTATTTGTAATATTTGTTGATCCATTTCAGTTGACTAACTCAAATTTCTTTTGAATTTTTAGAAATGGGTGTCAATAATCCCTGTGGCAGCAGTGGGACTGGTATCTTCGACTTCTATTCTTAATAACCATTATTTCTAATTCCATTTCCTCTTATTGTGTTGTATACTTGTACTGTCCTATTTGTGTTGTACTATTAATATTCTAGTTCTATTTGATTACTGTCTATTTGTGTTGTATTAATACACTATTTGTGTTGTATTATTCTATTTGTGTTGTTTTTTTCATCAAAATGTGTTTATTATTGTATTTTTCAGCTTCAAAATCAATAGTGGTGACATCCTGAGTAGATGAATGATGAAGAGTCAATAGTGGAGAAAAGTTGTTGCTTAATGCTTAGTGTTAGCTTTATTATTATTTAGAGTGGTTTGTTTGTAATTTTAAACTTATAATAGTTAATTAAGTTGGTGGAAGATGAACTTATCGCATTTGTAACACTTGTTTTGGATCTTCATTTTGGATTTTAAGGGTTTTAACCTTAAATTTGATGATATGTAATTAAAGTGATAGGTAAATGGTAATTAATTAGAAATTTCGGTTTGATTCGGTTTTTTAACCAAACCAAATTATTTATTTCAGTTTGGTTAATGTGGTTTCAATTCTTATTTGGTTCGGTTCAGCCAACAAAAATTTTCTTATTTGGTGTTCGGTTAATTTGGTTCAGTTCGGTTCAGTTTTAACCGAATGCACACCCCTAATCTCTCCAATGATATTGGTGCCCTAAGTTGAGAATGGCCAAGGCATTGTCAACCTTGCAATGTTATCAGGGGTAAGTGGCTCTCATCTCCGTATATTTGACAAGTGTGGCAAGTCTTTGCTTCTCGAATATAGTTGGCTAGCATGGTTAGCCAAAAGTACCCTATTCTTTGGATTTTCTTTTCCTTCACGACGCCATTCATGTGTGGACTGCAGTCTCCTAAATGTATCTCTTTCATTACCCTTTTAGCTTATTGTGGGGTCAGGCACTTTAATAGTAGGCCATTAGAGGCCCTTTCGAACATATCTCCTTTAATCAGGCATAACTACACTATGAGCTTCCTTAGTGTATTCCTGTCAGAATCTGTAGCCTTAGCTAGAAATTCACCGACTTCGAGGAATTTTACAATGTTTGAATACCAGGGTTCTTCCTTATCTATGGTGTTGCCTATTGTACGGCTGTAATATAGAATTCGAGTCATTTCCATAACAAGGGGTTTGATTGGCTGCTTTTGTGGTCCATCCCACATAGAGGCTAAAGTGGCCAATGCATCTGCCATCTGATTTTCTTGTCGGGGCATGTGAAAAAACTCGCATTCACTGAACATTGCGGCTTTCCTCCATATAGCCTCTAGGTAAGGTCTGAGGGATTCATCCTTTAGTTCCCAGTCTCATGTAACGTGCTTAATGACCAAAGTCGAATCCTCAATAATTTTCACCTTATCTGCCCTACGAGTGACTAGGGCAGACATCCTGAATAAATAGGCTTCATATTCTGCCCTGTTATTCATAGTGAGAAATTCTAATCGTTTCGATAGAGGTATGAAGGATCCATCTGGCGTAATGTTGATAACTCCCAAGCCAGCTCCTCGCTTGTTAACGACGCCATCGAAGAACATTGTCCACTTTTTAGAACTTTGTGTAGCCGTTGCAATGCATTTATCAGGGAATTCTAGGTTTTCTTATTCTCCTTCGTTGAGTGGTTGATTTGCTAGGAATTTTGCCACTACCCTCCCCTTGATACTCTTCTTAGTGTCGTACTCGATATTATATTTCGTTAGTAACAAGAGCCACCTTGTTAGTTTCCCGATTAGCAAGGGAGCCTGGCATAAATACTTTATTGGATCTACTTTCACGACCACTTGAATCCTATAAGATTGGAAATAATGCCTCAGTTTCTTGTTGAGCCAGACCATGGCGGCACAAGTTTTCTCCATGACGGTGTATCGAGTCTTGTATTCTAACAATTTCTTCCTGAGGTAATAAACTGTATGTTCCTTCTCATCTTCATACTCTTGAACCAAGATAGCCCCTATAGATATCTCCTCTATTGCTAAATAGAGAATGAATGGCTTCCCAAGAATCGGCGGCTTTAGTACTAGAGGGTTAATTACATAAGCCTTGAACCTATTGAAGGCTTCTTGGCATTGGTCATTCCATTCTATTGG
The DNA here is from genome assembly GCA_947683365.1 of Euphorbia pulcherrima. NCBI lineage: Eukaryota > Viridiplantae > Streptophyta > Magnoliopsida > Malpighiales > Euphorbiaceae > Euphorbia > Euphorbia pulcherrima. The sequence goes on from CANTUS010000009.1 coordinate 26,098,039, forward strand.
TTGATGTTTCCTTAATAGCTTAAAGATAGGCTCGCAAGTGGTAGTTAACCATGCTATAAATCAGCTAATGTACTGTATGGACCCCAAGAAACTTCTTACTTCTTTCTCGGTCTTTGGTACGAGCATTTCCCTGATGGTGTTAGCTTTATTAGGATCTTTCTCCATGCCTCTCCTGCTAACTATGTTTCCTAGTAGCTTTCCCGATATGACACCAAATATACACTTTTTTGGGTTGAGACGGAGATTGTATTTCTCTATTCTTGTGAGGAATCGCTCTAATACTATTGGGTGTTCCTCTGGTGTGGTGGGCTTTACGAGCATGTCATGCTCGTAGACCTCAACTTCTTGTTGCATCAAGTCATGTAACAATGTTTTGACTGCTCATTGGTAGGTTCCCCTTGCGTTTTTGAGTCTGAAAGGCATCACTCTGAAATAGTAGGTCCCCCACTCTGAGATGAATGCAATTTTGAACTTTTCTATTATGTTCATAAGGATATGGTGATATCCCGAGAATCCATCCATAAAGGAATACATGGCTTCTCTTGCCGTGCTATCTACTAGAACATCAATGTGTGATAGCGGGAAATTGTCCTTAGGGGTGGCCTTATTCAAGTCCCTGAAGTCGACACAAACTCGGAAGTCATCATTTTTCTTGGGTATAAGAACGACGTTGGATAGCTAGGTGGGATACTCGACAACCTCAATGAAGTTAGCATTATCTGTTTGGCCACTTATGCTTTGACCTTTTCTGCCTATTTTGGATGCATTGTTCTTAACTTTTGCTTTACTAGTCAAATTTTTGGATCCGTGGGGATCTTGTGTTTGGCGATGTGTTGATCAAGTCCTGACATGTCTTCATAAGACCAAGTAAAGGCTCAAACGTGATTTTTTAATACTTTTATTAAATCTCTCTCTTGTTCGATGTGCAATTGATTGGAAATGTATACCATTTTTGGATCATCTTCCATATTTAAGTTAATTTCTTTTGTAATATCATTATTGATGTTAATAATGCTAGAAGAATGTTGGAATGGATGCATGGAATCGTAATTAGAAACACAATCAAAATAAGTAAAGTTCTTCATCTTACTATCATCAAAAGGTATATTATTCATTTTAAACATGCTGAAAATGGAAATAAAAGACTCATCCTAATCAGTGGGGTTTGGCCTTGCAGCAGATGATTCTTTTATGGCAGCTGGCTTTAATAGGATGTCCTCGTTGTCTTCCTCTTCTACCTTTGCCTTGCCCATCATGGTCTTGACCATGTCCATGACTGCTTGGCTAAAGCTACATTCCTTATTCCTTGCTTCTTCCACTATCTTGAGCAGTGTTTGAAGCTGCTTGGTTAGAGTGTCAACAATTTCCTCCTCTTTAATTAGCTTCTTGATCTTCTTTGGGTGTATCTGTTTATCGAGCTTAGTCTTATCCTGAATTGCCCTAGCATCTGGTTGATGACCCACTTTCTTCATCATACAAGACACAGAGCATTTACCGTGCTTCCTATAGTCGACTATATCTGATAAAATCTCGAATCCCAGAACTGCCCTCCCCCCGGTGATTGATGGGTTTAGGGGTTCCGTTGTAGGGCTACTATGACTTCTTCTAAGAGACGGTCTTATGGGTGATTATTTTGGATCTTGTATAATAGAGTCCTGAGGGCTTCCATTCTCCTGCCTATATATTGAAGGTCAGCATTCCCTATTCATGGACACCTAGTCCTTTTCCATGAGTGTTGTGCTTTCACATGTAACCCTAAATCCAAGGGCCCTCGTGCACCTCTAGCTATTTATTTGATTCTTGGCAAATTGTGCATGGTGAACCCTTTCATGTGGCTTTCTTCCATTTTCAGTGCTTCCACCACTGAGGCTTTGTCAGCCTCCAAAGTAACGATCTTTGTATGGAATGGGATTTTGATTTTCTGATGAAGAGTGGATGGAACTCCTTCCAGCGCATGGAACCATGGTCTTTCGAGCAACATAGAGAAGGTCATCAGGATGTCTATGACTGTGAAAAGTACTATAGATGAGATTTTACCAATGGTGACTTCGGCGTCAAACGTGCCAATGGCGGTCCTCTTGGAGTTGTCTTTGGCCTTAATGACTTTTGTGGATCTCTTTAAGTCCTTCTCGGTTAGTCCTAGGATGGGTAGAATATCCTTAGGACATACATTCAGCAATGAACTGTTGTTAACCATTGTACATAGCATGATGCTCCCAAAAACACTTGCCTTTAATTAGAGAGCCTTAATGTGGCAAATGCCTTCATCGGGTAGATCCAAGCTTAAAAAGATAATGCCAAGGATGATAGGGCTAGTCTCATTGTTAAGTAGCTCATAGACTTGTTCTAGTGATGCTAGGGGAGATGTTTCGATCTCCATTAGCTTTTTAACAATAGCAAGCCTGTGGTCTTAAGAACCAAGGAGGAGGTCCCAGATGCTCATCTTGGTAGTGGTAGCCTTCAACTGATCCATAATCGGACCTTCTATCTATTTTTGGGATTTAACAAAAGTAGGAGGTACTAGAGGCTCCGCTCTTGGCGCAGATGGGGCCACTAATCCAATGATTTTCCCTCCTTTGGTGACAGGGCTGACAACTTAGGTTGGCAAGTTTGTTCTTTTGAAGACCTTAAATTCATCAAAATCTTCATCAAGTGGTATCTCTCCCAAGTCAATCGGCTTATTTACAGAGGATGGCGCTTTGGTGGCGAAGGGCCATTGCATAAAGGGAACCTTTTTAGGCTATTTTTCTGGGATGATAGGGTTCTCTTATAGGATCTGACACAAGACAGGATTGCATTCTTACATGAACATATGGATGGAGGAGGAGGCCCTCCCACTTGCATCTTGTTCCTTATCGCACATGACAGCCTCTTTTGGTTTTGTCATTACACTTGTTCATGTACCATGTATATTCCCTGGTGGATTTCAGCGATGTTAGGCATATGTCATTAGTCGCCTTCCATTCCTAGTACAATATTGGGTTTTTGTGCTTGTCTAGCTCATGAGTTGTGCCTTCCGGTGGGTCTACCTATGTGAAGTAATCGATGAATTGTCTAGCTAAAGTGTTCTAGAATGACCTTTAGTAGAATGTTAGCCCCTCATACTAGATAATTACTTTTCCTCGGACAGTCAGATGGAACATTTTTTTGGCCAATGTGCATAGTGAATGTATCCATCGTTCATCATTTGGACAAATTCTCGGATGTGGGGGCATCGCCTTGTATTTCCATCGTAGAATATAGGATAAACTTCCCTTAAGTCCGGGCTTCAAATCTAATAACTGGCTCAAGCTAGTTCAATTTCTGCAAGGATTCTCTCTATGATGTACTCCTGAGAAGGCTCTTGCCCCTCTTCTCGAATCATATTAATGATGTGTTCACTGCCTGAGTCAAATTTTGTAATATCCCCTGAATCGTCACTTGCCGTAGACCATAAGGTGCCTATAGAGTTATGCTCTAAAGAGGAGGCATAGCGTTCAATACCACCATAATTGACCATCATACCATTGGGAAGGGAGCCTCATACTCGAAATCTCCCGATAAGTGGTTTAGCTCGTCGCCTGAGAAGACCTCTAATTCGTACCTTAACTTATCTACCTGACTTTCATCCATATGATCTGATTCACTAGAGTCCACAATTCCTCTACTTCATTATTTGAATCCTCGATAGCTTGTTGCCCATTCCATGGTTCTAAGACCCAATTCATTACGTGCTAAACTAGGATATCATAACCAAAATCTTCTTCTAGATCCTACTCAGGATCTTCCTCAAGATCTTCTTTAGGATCTCCCTCTGGGATCTTCCTTGGGACCTTCTTCATTCATTTTGGCCTCAACCCCACGATAGCCATGCAAAATTCAGAGACCATGCCTCGTATGTTGGAGAATGTTTCCTCTATATGGGCACTATATGCTATGATGTGAGCATGAATCCCTTTAAATGGTTCTTGCAATTTGATTCTCACTTGGTTTCTGCAGTTCATTTCTAATGCTACACCTGCACGAAGTTTGTCAAGTAGGTCCTGTGTCACCTCATTCAGTTTAACGCTGAGGTACCTTTGCTGGTCCCTGTGATCCCTCGAAGCTTGTTCAGGATCATATAACTCTTGACTTTTTAGGCGTCCTACTCCGGAAGAGCTCCCAAATTTGAACAAACTCATTTCGCCATAATTCGAACACGCATAATCTAGAGGAGTATGCATGGGGGTTGTAGAGGAGGAATATCCTGCCAACCAGTATTGCATTGGTCTACTTGTAGTCCTAAGCACAAGCAAAGCATGTCCAGGTACGATTGAGAAGCCCTAAAGTAGTGGAGGAAAGACCTCTCTATGAAGTACAAGTTCCATCGTCCTTCCATTAGCATTGCGTCATACTAGTCCATGGCTGATCCTTCTAAGAACCTGGGCAACTAAGTTGTAAAACCTATTATGGGTTACCCTCGTTCATGCATAAATTGGATGAATTCTTCTAAATGCTTATTCAGGGTCAACGTCTCCTTGGTATATGAGGTACGGTGGCAGTTGGTGTTGATCCAGCCCTTCTCTTCTCATCCTTAAGACAAAGTGATCGACCGTGTAGATGATGTCCATGTTATCAAAAATCATGTTATCCCCCCATTCCGGGTCATGTTGGAAGTTATTTATCACGTTAATACTGTATTCATCAGCCTCCACCTGAACATTGATGGCATTTACTAGGGCCTTAAAGTTTGGCATAGGATTAGTCTGCGTGCCTGGTTTCTTCTTAGACTCTTTCATTCTACCATTGGCTATCATTTGTTGTAGATCTTTCAGTAGCCAGGTGCATTCATTGGTGCGATGCCTCTTAGTGACATGATAGGCATAAAAGGTGTCTCTGTCTACCACAGCAAGTGGAACAAACAACTTAATGCTCTAGAGTTCGGTAGACTTCCTTAGTTTAGTGAATATCTGTTACAATGATTCTACCCATAGGGAGATAGATTGGTGAGTTTACACCTGAGTGGCTGCTACAACTTTGACTGGAGTCTTTGAGGATTTAGAACTGCCCTGTTTAGAGGATCCACCCTTTTCCCAGTATCGAGGTTTAGTATAAGCTTGTTGTTCTTGCTTTTTTGCTCAATCATTTTCCTTGTACATTTCCAGTCTCTTGGCATAGTCCACCATATTGTTGAAGGTGTCAAATCTTTTCATCTTCATCTCATCTCAGTATTTTAGGCTACATCCTTCAACAAGCTTCACTATTAGGGCATCTTGGTCCAATGCCCTAGTTAAAAGTACACGAACGACCATCCAACTCAGGTAAAAATTTTCAAAGGTCTCATTTGGTCGTTGTTTGATCCTTTCAAGGTCTTGCAAAGTAGTTTTGACCTTCAGATTGAAGGAATAATTTTCTAGGAATGCAAAGCATAGCTTCTTCCAATCAGATTTCACATCTATTGGCATCCTCATGTTCCACTCAGAGGCGGGTCCTTATAGAGTAGCTTGAAATAGATTGACTATATGAACCTTAGGAATGTTCATGCTAGTTATAATTCGAAGATAACCTCCCACATGAGTGTGAGAAGGCCCAGTACTAGCATATGGGGCTATATAAGGCATCACAAAGTTATCCAAAAAGGCTTCTGATTCCTTTAGCAAGAATCGATCAATGTCTACATACTGCTTGATGGAGGGAGTAATAATTTGTCTTTTGTGGGAGACAACTTCTCCATATCTTCCTTCTTCCTGTCGTAGCCTCTTGTTCTTGGGCTCTTTGAGCATAAAAAATGCTTAGCCTTTCCCAAACGTCATGAAATTTTAGAGAATCAAAAATCCTCCTGAGGGACTATCCAACTACAATGTCGTCTGCCATTGCCGTTTTGGGTTCTAGATCAGAGAAAAATCCGGCGAAAGATTTCATCGGTGGTGGGGGTGTGACTTTCGAGCTTGCTATAATATGTCTTAACCTCCTTTTCTCTCACTTCTAACCTAAAATGAAAGAGATCAAGTGTTAGTAAGTGTACTGGGTGCGACTATAGGCCTTACTTACCTCGGGCTATTGGGATGCATGAGTGGATGAATGTGCAAATGAATGCATGGATAGATATCTACAAATAACAAGGGGTATGCCAATTGTTCATGGAGCAATTGGCAAGGATAGTCTATAATATTCGACGAACATCATAAACACGCAGTTCAAAGACCAGGGGGTGAATCTAACTTTGATTTGACTAAGTAGTCAAAGGTTATTTGACTCACTGGTCACTCGAGATTGACTCTATGGTCCAAGGTGAGCTGACTTACTAGTCACTTAAAGGGTGGACTCTATGGTCCAAGGTGAGCTGACTCACTAGTCACTGGAAGGTTTGACTCTACAGTCTAAGGTGAGCTGACTCGCTGGTCCCTCAAAGTTTGACTCTATTGTCCAAGGTAAGCTGAGGTCACTCAAAGGTTAGCTCTACGGTCCAAGGTTAGCTGACTCACTAGTCACTCGAAGGTTGACTCTATGGTCTAAGGTGAGCTGACTCGCTGGTCACTCAAAGGTTTGACTCTATGGTCCAAGGTGAGCTGACTCGTTGGTCACTCAAAGGTTAACTCTATGGTCCAAGGTGAGATGACTCACTGTTTACTAGAAGGTTCACTCTATAGTCTAAGGTGAGCTGACTCGCTGGACACTCGAAGGGTTTGTGTAATTTAGCTTATGGGCTGAAGCTAGGTAGTCTCATTGGTCTTGGTTATTTCGGCTCATGAGTTGAGCTTAGGTAGACTCACTAGTTTTGGTTTGTTTCGGCTCATGGGTTGAGCCTAGGTGGACTCATTGGTCTCGGTTATTTTGGCTCATAAGTTGAACCTAGGTGGACTCATTGGTCTTGGCTATTTTGGGTCATGGGTTGAGCCTAGGTGGACTTATAGGTCTTGGTTTATCTAAGGTTCCTATAGCCAAGGAAATGAAATGGCATGGCACACATTATTATCATAACTGCACAAAGATATGGTTAGTTTTCACACAATCATGATGCTTACGATGTTTGTTTTTAGTTTTTAGGTTTATTTATATTTAATAAACCTGCACATGTAGTAAACTGTTAGATTATGCCTACCACCCTTTTAACTCCAATTAGTTACTTCACTTCAAAGTCAACGGAGGACTTAGCTAAGTATGCTCGCGTGCTCTCTTGGCTTTTAGGTAAACTTATGAGGATGTGCCCATGGTTCATCTATATGTGGGTTTTAGTCTCAGGATAGGGTGCGATTGGGCACCCTTTGCCTTCGTGTACCGAGTCCCAATGGCCCTAAGTGAACTGAAGGAAGCTTTTCCATATATAATATACTCGGGTAGTCTTGCCCATAAGCGAGCAAGGCCCTCATACGTTACACAAGGGGTGTGATCAGATCCATACCCCTCAGGCCTTAAGCGAACTTAGAGATACTTCACCAAAAGACACCTAAATTGGTTCAGGGGTAAAGAATGCAGATGCTATGCAATCCTAAAATTGTGTAATGTTGAAATTACTATATATTCTGTAATTCCAAAATTTAATTTGAACAATATTTTAATTATTATGTCAAAAAAAAGATTTTTATGAAAATCGGGTTTTATAAAAATAATTTTATCCCCAGTAGAGTCACTACTGTAAGCGGGTGGGGGGTTTTGAATTGGGGAATGCACACGGAGTGTGGTGCATGGGGCGCATCTGGTTCAATTCGGTTAGAGAGAATCCGATTTGCTTAAATGCATTGGTTTTATATAGGAAAAAATGTGATTATATTGAGAAATATATTTGCACATTTTATTAAGAAAAGATATTTTTAAAATAAATCTTTTTACTTTATTTAAAAAATAAAATAGAGTCGCCACCCGGTTCAGCTCCATCGGGGATTATGGTATACTGATCCAAAATGGGTTTTTTATACCGAAAAGAAAGTGAGATTCTGAGTTCGAACATAATAGTTACTCATATTGTTCAAATTGTTTGGATTAATTTTAGAATTTTGGAATGTCTGGTAATTTCTGCATTATAATGGCTTTATTTAAGAATTAAATTCAAGAAATAAAATGGACATTGTAACGACAACATTTGGGTTCTAGCCCAGGACCTCGGATAGAGTTTCCTCACATCTAGATGTTTATTCGTACCTGCAAGCTTATTTACATATATTATAGTTTAAGTGGCTCCAGTGGCTCACTTAACCAAAGAAACAAAATGCAACATGCAATAATAAAAATAATAAAATGAATTTAAATGAATTTTAAAGGTGGGCTTAGTGCCGATTACCCTCAGTTAACTTTTCGTCTATCTAGGATGACTTGAGAGACAGTTTAGGACCAAAGTTATCAAGAGAAAAATGTAGTTTGGTTGGAAAGTAGATTTAACCCAAGTTATGGCTATACTCTTGGATTATTTCTAAAGAAAATGCGGGGTTTTGAGAAATTGAGTCTTTTTTTAGACTAAAGATCACCATGACATTGATATAAAAACACTTTTACCGAATGTCGTTGTATAGCTCGGATTTGGGAGTGTTTTGACAAAGTTTCAGGGCTTTTGAGACTCTTAGAACTAAGAAGGGACACAATGGGAATTTAGGGATTTTATGAAATTTTTGTCCTTGTTGGAAATGAGGGGGTGATCTAGTATTTATAATAGGCATGTAATTAGCCAGCGGGCTAATTACATTGGTAATTATCTGGTGGGCTAATTACCTATCTGACAAGATTTTACTTCAAATCCCATAAAATCTTGCCAGATCTCGGTAAGATTTGAATTTTTTTTACTGTACATGGGTAATTAGCTAGTGAGTTAATTACCTATGTTCGATCTAACTTTGACTTTTTGATTTCTCCGTAATAAATGCTAAATCGAAGCTTCCCTGGAATATAGATTTTTGAATTTCGGATTTTGGATCAGAATTCGGTCCTTTTTATCTCTTTTGTCTGATCACTGAACGAAATAGGCATAATTCCTCATCGGGCCTGAGCGGACATATGGTTTCACCTAGCATATTTCTAGCCAACCATATAATCGCATTAGGTAGGCTCATGATATACCACTGTTAGTCTAGATTAAGGATTTAGCAAGAAAAATAGGTGCAGTGGAAGTTCAAAAATTTAATCTAGTTCCCTAGATCTCCTAAGCCTAGCATGATTGATAATAGTGCTAGTCTTAAATTATTATAGGTCATAAACACTTAAAAAAGACCTAATAATAATTTAAGCACTTACTAGTTGAAGTGTGAATCCCAATGTCGGCAGATTGACCCCTCAGCTATGTGCACAAACTCCAACGTAGAAGCCCTCTATAAATAGTCCACACGAGCACCACCAACTGAAACCTTCTAGAAAGGAAGAACCAATAAAACTGGTTAGGAATTATTCAAAGGACAATAAAGTCCCTAACCTCAACCAATCAGAAATAAAATAAAAAGGGCAAACATGTATTTAATTAAAACCCTGGAATAGTTGGAAACCAACTCCAATACTGGGAGCTTTATTAGGGAGAAAGCTCCCAGTCTGACTAGGAGACTGTTGGCCATTTGGCCAGCAGTCCCTTGTTGGCTTGTGCCTGCAGCACATAGGCCCGCATTGGTGCGCAGGTCTGCGGGTAGTACAACTTGCCATGGGATGCAATCCATGTAGTGCGCACTCTAGTGCGCCTTGCAGCCCGTAGTGCAAGTCCATGAGGGCTATGCGACTGCGCAACCCCTTGGGTTTGCGCAGCATGCAAGCGGGCTACTTTTTGCAGCCCATTTCTGTGTTCCCCCACGGGCCATTCATAGCACTATTCCAAATAGAGCTGCCATGTGGCCCATGCGTAGGTCTTTTATGTAGTGTCCCACAGTACATTTTTCAACCCACTTGCGTAGATTTATTCAACATCCAATATCAATAAATCCCACTAAGTTCAATCCAGTCTCCCCTTTATTTATTTTATCCTCCTTATTATTTATCAGAATCACTGGTCAAACCAATGAATATTGGTCTAACCAATGTGTTATGGTCTGACCATATTTTCTTGCTCTTCTAGATTAGGCCTTGTCTAACGATTAATTACTTAGCTCGATCGTAACACAAAGTGTATGACCTTATAGGATCCCGTAATATCGATCTTCCAAAATTTTAACCTAGCTCAATCCACTTTTAGGAATTGACCGGGTCGGTGCTCGAGACCGGTATGGACACCAATTACTTTGATCAGTTGTAGTGGCCTCTAGCAAAGGCATATGACCCCTCAATATTTTGAACGTCACGTGCATGTGACTTAATTCTGGTTCTGCAATAGTATTAATACAATACACTCCTTCTATTAAGTGTTAATACCATCTAGTTTCTAGGACTCGGTTTAAGTGTTAGTCCATTAGTAGCTTTAATAGCCACCCTGATAGTTTAGTCTTGCTGTCAAAGTACACAACTCAACCATTTAATGTGTTAATCACTATCCCATCCTATCAACTCATACTCTGATCATAGGTTTACGAGTGTATCACTTCTAACAAGTGGCCAAGGTACATCTCCCTTATATTTCTATAATGGAGTGATAGATTCCATCTTGGCTACTTAGCTTACCAATGGAAGACATCTACTATAATCGTAATTATCCGTGACTTCCAATCTCATAGAATGTATAGGTATAATCCAAAGTATAGCAACATCTGAACAAAGTAACTAGTATCTTAAGTCTAAGGATATTTGTACTACTATTCCAATAAGACAATAATAACACTGACACATAATATAGATTACTGAGTGTTGTCTCATAGAGGTCTCCAATGTATTTCGCTGAATACATTCATGTGTTAACCCAAGGTACCACCCTTTAGCACTAGACATATGTTACTTTTAATCATATTCAAGAGGTATGATGACACATGCTAGTCTATCCATATTCGTCAATGTCCAGTCTTGATGATACTACGACTAGGGATATTTGGACAAGTCATAATTGCACACGAAAAAGTTCTCACCAACATAGTCTCACTATACCCTGGCAATACGTGCTATGATTATTTCATGGACTTTTGCAAACACATCAATGAATATATTCTAAACCAGTCATTTATATAATAAAGGAGTGCCTTCGTTATTATAACTTTGTTCGTACAAATAAAACTAACTAAGATATATCGCCCTAATTGCCTCTAGGGCATACATCATGTCTAACAATTTCCCACTTGCATTAGAGCTAATTAGGTATGTACCGTAAGCCATAACTATTAATATGCTAGTCATGCTTAATCTGTGTTAAAGGCTTGGTCAGATCATCCACTAGGTTCTAATCTATGGGTATGTATTCTATTTGTATATCCTTATCCCTTATCATGTCTTGAACAATATGATATTTTCTATGTACATGTCCATTTCTCTGATGAGACCGTGGCTCTTTTGCCTAAGCAATAGCCCCAGTGTTATCATAATATATTACCATTAGATCCTTACTATTAGACACCACGCCGAGATCACCAATAAATCTCTTTATCTAGACACCTTGCTTTATTGCTTTTGAAGAAGCAATGTACTCAGATTCAGTGGTTGATTCAGTAGTCGTATCGTGTTTGGAACTCTTCCAAGCAACTGCCCCTCCAATTAACATAAACATGTAACCTAACTGTGACTTGTAGTCATCTCTATTAGATTGAAAACTTGCATTAGTGAATCCCTTTATTGTGAGATCATCTCCTCTATATACTAAGAACATTTCCTTAGTCCTTCTCAAGTACTTAAGGATATTCTTAACGGCCTTCCAGTGCTTCTCACCTGGATCAGATTGAAATCTTCTTATGATGCTTAATGTGTGTGAGACATCAAGCCGTGTACATACCATAGCATACATGATAGATCCTATTGTGGATGCATAGGGTATTTCTTTCATGGACAACCTCTCCTTTTGTGTCCCCGGACACTCAGATTTAGAAAGGTTAATTCCATGAGACATTGGAAGATAACCTCTTCTTGATTGCTCAAGGCTGAACCTAGTTAATACCTTGCCTATGTATGTATCTAGTGAAAGACCTAGCAGCCTCTTTCATCTATCTCTATAGATCTTTATACCTAGTATAAATGCTGCTTCTCCAAGGTCCTTCATGGAGAACTTTCTTGACAACCACGACTTTACCATTTAAAGAAGAGAAATGTCTTTTCCTATGAGTACTATGTCATCAACATATAGCATAAAGAAAATGACTGCACTCCCACTAACTTTCTTGTATACACAAGGCTTATAAGCGTTTGATATAAAATCTAACTCCTTGATCGTATCATCAAACCTTTTATTCCAACTCCTGGATTCTTGCATAAGTCAAAAAATGGATCTTTGCAGCTTGCATACCTTCGAGCCATTATAAGATGCACAACCCTCAGGTTGTATCATATATGTAACTTGATCCATGTTTCCATTTAGGAAAGTGATTTTCACATCCATTTGTCACATCTCATAAATATAATGAGCAGCAATGGCCAAGAGTATCCTTATGGATTTAAGCATGGCTATTAGTGAAAAGGTTTTATCATAGTCAATTCCTTCTCTTTGACTATAACCCTTTCCCACCAACCTTGCCTTATAGGTAGTTACATTACCATCCATGTCAGTTTTCTTCTTGAAAACCCATTTGCAACCTATGGGTCTAACCTCATCAGGCGCATCGACTAATTCCCATACTTGGTTTTCGTACAAGGATTTTATTTCTGATTTTATGGCTTTTAACACTTTATTAGAGTATGAGCACTCCATTGCTTCCTTGTAGGTCTTAGGTTTTTCATCCTCCATTAGAAAGATTTATTTATCATCTGTTATGAAAAATCCATAATTTTCAGGAGCTTTGGGAACCCTACTAGATCTACACAATGATTGTTGTGTAACAGGTTGTTCCTTGATCACACTCTGTTGTGTATCAGGCGTAGGAATTTTAGTTGATTATCTTGTTCACCTACTAGAACCTAAAATTCAAGGTCACTCCCACTAGCTTTTGTAAGCATGTGTTCCTTCTCAAGGAACTGAGCAGTCCTAGAAAAAAATACCTTTTATTCCTTATGATCATAAAAGGTTTATCCTAGTGTCTCCTTAGGATAACCTATGACCAAGCATTTGTCAGCTCTAGCTCCCAACTTGTATGACATTATCCTTTTAACATAGGCAGGACATCCCCAAACTCTTAGGTGAGAAAGAGAGGGTTTCTTACCATACCACCTTTCATACGATGTTGTATCAATTGCTTTTGAGGGTACACGGTTTAGTATATAAACTGCACTCTCAAGTGCATATCCCCAAAAGGATAAGCTGAGACTTGCTTGACTCATCATTGACTGAAGCATATCTAACAAAGTTTTATTCCTCCTCTCAGACACGCCATTATGCTGAGGAGTATAAGGAGGGGTCCATTGGGGTAATATTCCATTATCCCTTAGATAATCTTGAAACTCTTAGCTTAAATATTCTCCATCTCGGTCTGACCATAGTGCCATAATATTCTTCCCAAGTTGTTCTCAACTTCATTCTTGTAGTCTTTGAACTTTTTAAAACTATCTGACTTATACCTTATAAGGTACAAATACCCATATCATGAGTAATCATCAATAAAAGATATGAAGTAGACGAATCCTCCATATGTAGACACATTTATTGGACCATATACATCTGTGTGTTTTATTTCCAATGTACTTGTGGCACGTTCTCCTTTTCCTTTGAAGGGTTTCTTTATCATTTTTCCTAATAAACAAGGTTCACAAGCCCCATAAGACTCTTAGTCTATTGGGCCCAAGTCACCTCCTTTGTGTAACTTAGTTAAGTGGGCTTCGTTTATATGGCCCAAATGACAATGCCATAAGTAGGATGATTTGTCTTTATCTAATTTCAATCTCTTAACATCATTCATATTAAAAATTTTAGCTTTAGTATTTAAACATATATGCCATCAATCAAAACTCCATTGCCATAAAGAACAATATTTTTATGAATTTGACAATCTTTATTATTAAATAAAACTTTAAATCCTTCTGCTGCTAAAAACGCAACTGAAATAATATTCATAGTAACAACCAGAATATAATAGCATTTATTTAATTCCAAAACTAGGCCACTTGGCAATTTGAAACTATATGTTCCTACATTTGTTGCAGCAAGCTATGCTTCATTTCCAACTCTTAGGTCCAACTCTCCTTTACCTAGCCTTCTACGGTTCTGAAATCCCCACACAGAAGTACAGATATGAGTACCACATCCAGTATCTAATGCCCATGTAGACTCATAAGGAAATGTAGTGAAATTTTCAATCTTGAACATACCTAAAGTATAAGCATCTTTTAGCTTTGTCTCTTCATGCTAAAAAAATGCAGCAACACAGCCTTTCTTCTAATGATTGGTCCCAACGCATTAAAAAAACATTCTCAATAATTGATTTCTCTTTTCTGATTTTTCTTTTGACACTTTTCTTATTCACTTTTAAATTCCCTTTCATCCTATCTTTAGGATTTTTGGAACTCTTGGCAAGATAGTTTCTTTCAAAATTTCTAAGCTTGCTCATAAACTCGAAAGTATTAATAGATTTTCTGGACATTCGATAGTCATTCACGAAAGGTGAATACTTCTCTGATCGTTGGTGTATCATAAAATCGATTTCCTAAGCAGAGTCCTCCTTGACTTCTATCTGAACCATGCGTTTAGAATACTCCAAGTATTTTGTGCAATATTTAGATGCCAAGACGTCATCACTTGATTCATTAGCATTTCCAAAGAACTTTAAAATCTCAACTATCTGAAGCTCAATGCTTTCTCTGTATGCTTTGAGATGAATTAGCATAGACTCTAAGTCCATGTCCAAATGTTGTTTTCTATGTTTGGAAGACATAGTCTCAGTTATTACCAGAGATACTACATACACGTCCTTCCTTTTGCTTGTTTTCCATATGCTTCCTTATGCTCATTGGATGAACCAACATTTGGTTTAATTGGTTTGGGATGATCTAGAATATAATCCAGATCATTTTACTTTAATTCTTCTTTGAGAGCCTCAAACCACATGTCAAAATTACATCCTTTTAATTTTTTGTCAAGAATAGGGCGAAGGTATATGTTTGTAGTCATATTCAACCTAGATACAAGAAAAGAATTATTGCTTTAGACTTAATTCTTGTACATGCATTTAATTTAAGGATTTTTAATTAAATAGATATTCCTACTATTTTATCAAGGTTCAATTCAAAAACATAATAGCCCATTCTATTGTCTTTGGGAAACATGGTCCAACCATTTTCCTTAATAGATAGCATCTATAACTCACTTAAGCTAACCCCCAGTATCACGAGTCAAACTAACTTAAATAGCTGTGGGAGGATCTAGTCCATTTGCATCTAAGACAATTGCTAGTCCATTTGAGTTCCAACCAATGGTCGTGCATAACCAATTATATGACCCCTCAAATGATGCCTCCTCGAATGAGCAATTCATTCGATGAAAAGGCCCAGAAGCACATACTTGATTATTTAGGAAGGCTAATTTTGTCTTAATATCTTAGTGGGAATTTATTGGTGCAACCTGTCTTGCCTAATCTATGACTTATACATGGACATGATTATGAAACTACAACTAATTTTGGGCTAAAAGGAATTAGTAGGTCCAACATAGGGGTCATGCTCAACTGGTAATTCATGATCATTCCATCATGCCAAGACTCCACATAGTATGCAAAACAAACAAGAGGGTTCATTCTTCAAGTTCTTGTACCTATGTCTATAAGTTTTAATTCAATAATTTAATCTTTCATTTGTTAAACCATATAATGAATCTAATTCATTATACTAGAAATTAACTGATTAAAAAATTCCCTTTTATAATGAGAATCTAGAACCGATCAAAATTTATAGGAAGGAGAGGTCCCTTTCAAGTGAATGAGCAACTAAGTCCAATCCTTGCCAGAATAAACATGGGCCCTTCTAACTCAATTAACTATAGACTACTTAAATTAAAGATTTTGTTCTTTTCTAATTTAAGAATTATTCCAAATAATTTAAAATTTAAAGCATTTACAATTTTAAGTAAAACATTGTTAATTTCTAGATAACTACCCTAACTAGGTTTGAGCAACACTTAATCTAGTTACCTCAGCATTTTCTATCACAAGAACTAAATTCCTAGGCATGGCATAACATACTTGAAAATATTTCTTAGAAAATTAGACCTAGCATATTTCTAGTCAATCATACAATCACATTAGGAAGGCTCATGATACCACTGTTGGTCTAGATTCTGGTTTTAGCAAGTGAAATAGGTGCAGCAAAAGTTCAAAAATTAAATCTAGTTCCCTGGATCTCCTAAGCGTAGAATAATTGATAAGAGTGCTAGTATTAAATTATTCTAGGTCATAAACACTTAAAAAGGACCTAATAATAATTCAACCACTTACCAGTCGAAGGGTGAATCCCAATGTCAGCAGAATGACCCCTCAGCTTCATGCACAGACTCTAAACTAGAGCCCTCTATAAGTAGTCCACATGAGCACCACCGACCAAAACCTTCTAGAAAGGAAGAACCGATAAAAGTGCAGAGAATGGCTAGCTTCTCCCTATGAATTCATTCTAGAAGAAATTGCCTTAGTTTTCTATTCTAAGTAAATATGTCTTTCGATGGATTGCTTTTAGGAATCAGAACAACTATGAGAATACGAAAGCAAGAGAAGGATTATAAAATTTAGGATGAATAATAATGAAGGAGGAGGCTTCTATTTATAGTGGTTAGGAATTGTTCAAAGGAAAATAAAGTCCCTAACCTCAACCAATCAAAAAATAAAATAAAAAGGCCAAACTTGTATTTAATTAAAACCCTAGAAGAGTTAGAAACAAACTCAAGTACCAGCTTGCTTAGGGAGCAAGCACCCAATCTGACTGGGAGACTGCTGGCCATTCGGCCAGTAGTCCCTTATGTGCTTATGCTCCACTAGGCTTAAGCCTCCCGTGCATAGGCCTGCGCTGGTACACAGGCCCGCGGGCAGCGCAACCCCCAATGGTCGCGCTCCATGCAGGGTGCTCTCTAGTGTGAGCTGAGGCCCACAGCACAAGCCTATAAGGGCTTGCATCCCGCTACTGGGTGCCCCCTTAGGCCATGCGCATCACTGTTCTAAATAGTACTGCCATGTGGCCCATGCTCAAGTCATTTATGTACTGTCCCATAGTACATTTTCAGACCCACTTGCACAGATTTTTTCAACTTCCAATATTAATAAATCCCGCTAAGTTTAGTCCAGTATTCCCCTTATTTATTTTATGCTCATTATTTATCAGGCTCATTGGTCCAACCAATGAATATTGGATTAACCAATATGTTATGGTCTAACCATATTTTCTCGCTCTTCTATATTAGACCCTGTCTAACGATTCTTTACTTAGCTCGGTCGTAACTCAAAGTGTGTGACCTTGTAGGATCCCGTCATATCGAGCCACCAAAAGTTTAACCTGGCTCAATCCCCTTTTAGGAATTGCCCGACTCAGAGCTTTAGACCATTATGGACTCCAATTACTTTGATCAGTCATAGTGGCCTATAGTAAAGGCATATGACCCCTTAATATTTAGAACGTTATGTGCATGTGACTTAATCTCGATTATGTAGTTGTATCAATACAATTCACTCCTTCTATCAACTGTTAAGTACCATTTGGTTTTTAGGACTTAGATTAAGTGTTAGTCCACTAGAAACTTTAATAGCTACACCAGTAGTTTAGTCTTGCTGCCAAAGTACACTACCTAATCACTTAATGTGTTCATCAAGATCCCATCCTATCAACACATACTCTGATTAGAGGTTTATGAGTGTGTCACTTCTAACAAGTGGCTAAGGTACATCTTCCTTGTATTGCTATAATAGAGTGATAGATTCCATCTTGACTAGTAGCTTACCAACAAACAGACATCAACTATACCCACAACTATCCGTGACATCCAATATTATAGAATGTATAGGTATACTCCAAAGTATAGCAATATCTCAACAAGGTAACTCGTATCTCAAGTTTAAGGATATTTGTACTGCTATTGCAATGAGATGATTAAAACACCATCATATAATATAGATTAAGGAGTGTTGTCTTATAGGAGTCTCCAATATATTTCCCTGAATACATTCAAGTATTAACCCAAGGTACCACCCTCTAGCACTCAAGATATGCTACTTTGAATCATATTCAAGAGGTATGCCAATACATGCTAGTCTATCCATTTTCATCAATGTCCAATCTTGATGATACTACAACTAGGATATTTAGACAAATCAAAATTGCACACGAACTAGTTCTCACCAATATAGTCTCACTATGCCCTTCCAATACGTGCTATGATTATTTCATGCACTTTTGCAAACACATCAATGAATAAATTCCAAACCATTCATAATGTATTTTCACAGTCATTGATATAACAAAGGAGTGCCTTCATTATTATAACTTTCTTCGTAGAAATAAAAGTTACTATGATATATCGCCCTAATTGCCTCTAGGTTATACAACATGTCTAATGATCTCCCACTTGCACTAGAGCCAATTAGCTATGTGCCATAAGCCATAACTATTAACATATTGGTCATGCTTAATCTCTGTCAAAGGCTTGGTCAGACCATCCGCTAGGTTCTGATCTGTGGGTACGTATTCCATTTGTATATCCTTATCCCTTATCATGTCTTGAACTATATGATATTTTCTATGTACATGTCCTTTTCTCTGACGAGATCATGGTTCTTTTACCTGAGCAATAGCTCTAGTGTTATTATAATATATTACCATTGGATCCTCACATTTAGACGCCATGCCAAGATCACGAATGAATCTCTTCTTCCAAACAATTTGTTTTGTTGCTTTTGAAGTATCAATGTACTTAGATTCAATGGTTGAATCATTAGTCATCCTATTTAGAACTCTTTCACACAATTGACCCTCTATTTAATAGAAATGGATAACCTGGCTGTGACTTATAGTCATCTTTGTAAGACTGAAAACTTGCATTAGTACACCACTTTACTATGAGATCACCTCCTCCATATACTAAGAACATTTCCTTAGTCCTTTTCAAGTACTTAAGGATATTTTTAACGGCCTTCCAGTGCTTTTCACCTGGATCAGATTGAAATCTGCTTGTGATGCTCAACACATGTGAGAGATCAAGCCATGTATATACCATAGCTTACATGATATATCCTATTACGGATGCATAGGTTATTTCTTTCATATGCAATCTCTCCTCTTGTGTCCCTGGACACTCAAATTTAGAAAATTTAATTCTATGAGACGTTGGAAGATAACCTCTTCTTGATTGCTCAAGGCTGAACCTAGTCAATACCTTCTCTATATATGTATCATGTGAAAGACCTAGCAGCCTCTTGGATCTATCTCTATAGATCTTTATACCTAGTATAAATGCTGCTTCTACAAGGACCTTCATGGAGAACTTTCTTAACAACCACGACTTTACCATTTGAAGAAGAGAAATGTCATTTCCTATTAGAAGTATGTCATCAACATATAGCACGAGGAAAATGACTACACTCTCACTAACTTTCTTGTATATAAAAGGCTCATAAGCATTTGATATAAAATCTAACTCTTTAATCATATCGTCAAACCTTAAATTCCAACTCCTGGATGCTTGCTTAAGTCTATAAATGGATCTTTGCAGCTTGCATACCTTCAAGCCATTATGAGATGTAAAACCCGCAGGTTGTATTATATATACATCCCGATCCATGTTTCCATTTAGGAAAGTGATTTTCACATCCATCTGCCAGATCTCATAATCATAATGAGCAGCAATGGCCAAGTGTATCCTTACGGATTTAAGCATGGCTACTAGTGAAAAGGTTTCATCATAGTCAATTACTTTTCTTCGACTATAACCCTTTACCACCGACCTTGCCTTATAGGTATTTACATTACCATTCATGTCATTTTTCTTCTTGAAAACCCATTTGCAACCTATTGATCTAACCTCATTAGGTGCATCGACCAATTCCCATACATGGTTTTCTTACATGGAATCCATTTCTGATTTCATGGCTTTTAACCATTTATTAGAGTTTGAGCACTCCATTGCTTCCTTGTTGGTCTTAGGTTCATCATCATCCATTAGAAAGATTTGTCTATCATTCGTCATGAAAATCCATATCTTTCAAGAGCATTGGGAACCCTACCAGATCTACACAATGGTTGTTGTGTAACATGTTGTTCCTTGACCACACTCTATTGTGTATCAGGCATTGGAATTATTAATTAATTATCTTGTTCGCCTACTTGAACCTCAAAGTCAAAGTCGCTCCTACTAGCTTTTGCAAGCATGTTTCTTTCTCTAGGGACTAAGCAGCCCTAGAAATAAATAAGCTTTGTTCCTTAGGATCATAAAAGGTATATCTTAGTAGCTCTTTAGGATAACCTACGAACAAGCATTTGTTAGCCTTAGCTCCTAGCTTGTCTGTCATTGTCCTTTTAAAATAGGACATCCCCAAACTCTCAGGTGCGAAAGAGAGGGTTTCTTACCATACCACCTTCCATGCGGTGTTGTATCAACTGATTTTGAGGGCGCACGGTTTCTCAAGTGCATATCCCCAAAAGGATTTGCTGACACTTGCTTAGCTTATCAGGGACCGAACCATGTCTAACAAAGTGTTGTTCCTCCTCTCAGACACACCATTACATTGAGGAGTATAAGAAGGGGTCCATTAGGATAATATTTCGTTATCCCTTAGACAATCTTGAAACTCTTGGTTTAAATATTCTCCACCTCAGTCTGATCGTAGTGCCTTAATATTCTTTCCAAGTTGTTTCTTAACTTCATTCGTATAGTCTTTGAACTTTTCAAAACTATCTGATTTGTGCCTCATAAGGTACAAATACTCGTATCGTGAGTAATCATCGATAAAAGATATGAAGTAGACAAATCCACCATGTGTAGACACATTTTTTGGACCACATACATCCGTATGTATTATTTACAATGTACTTGTGGCACGTTCTCCTTTTCCTTTAAAGGTTTTCTTTGCCATTTTGCCTAATAAACAAGGTTTGCATGCCCCACAAGACTCTCAGTTTATTGGGCCAAGTCACCATCCTTGTGTAACTTAGTTAAGCGGGCTTTGTTTATATGGCCCAAACGACAATGCCTTAAGTAGGATGATTTGTCGTTATCTAATTTCATTCTCTTAGCATGATTCATATTAAAAAATTCAGCTTTAGTATTTAAACCATATTTACCATCAATCAAAACTCCATTGCCATAGAGAACTTTATTTTTATGAATTTGACAATCTTTATTATTAAATAAAACTTTAAATCCTTCTGTTGCTAAACACGCAACAGAAATAATATTCTTAGTAACAACTGGAGTATAATATCATTTATTTAATTCCACAACTATGTCACTTGGCAATTTGAGACTATATGTTCCTACAACTGATACAATAACCCGTGCTCCATTTCCAACTCATAGGTCCAACTCTCCTTTAGCCATCATTCTACAGTTCCACAACCCCTACATAGAAGACAAATATGAGTACCATGTCCAGTATCTAATACCCATGTAGACTCATAAGGAATAGTCGTGAAATTTTTAATCATGGACATACCTGAAGTATAAGCATCTTTCAGCTTTGTCTTCTCATGCTCAGAAAATGCAGCCATAGTCTTTCTTCTAATGATTGGTCCTACCGCATTGAAAACAGCCATTTTCTACAACTGATTTCTCTTTTCTAATTTTTCTTTTGACACGTTTCTTGTAAAGTTTTAAATTCCCTTTCATCCTATCTTTAGGATTTTCAAAACTCTTGGCAAGATAGTCTCTTTCAAAATTTCTAAGCTTGCTCATAAACTCTGAAGTTTTAAGAGATTGTCTGGCAATTCAATAGTCATTCACGAAAGGTGAATACTTCTCTGATAGTCGGGCTATCATAAAATCAATTTCCAAAGTAGAGTCCTCCTTGACTCCTATCTGAACCATGCGTTTAGAATACTCCAGGTATTTTGTGCAATATTCAGATGCCTAGACATCATCACTTGATTCATCAGCATTTCCAAAGAATTTTTATAATCTCAACTATCTAAAGCTTAACTCTTTCTCTGTATGCTTTTAGATGAATCAGCATAGACTCTTAATCCATGTCCAAATGTTGTTTTCTAAGTTTGGAAGACATAGTCTCGAGTATCACCAGAGATACTACATACACATCCTTCCAGTGCTTTTCATATGCTTCCTTTTGCTCATTGGATGCACCAACATTTAGTTTAATTGGTTTAGGTTGATCCGGAACATAATCTAGATCTTTTTTCTTTAATTCTTCTTTGAGAGCCTCAAACCACTTGTCAAAATTACATTCTTTTAATTTCTTGTCAAGAATAGGGCGAAGGTTTATGTTTGTAGTCATATTCAGCCTAGATATAAGAAAAGAATTATTGCTTTAGACTTAGTTCTTGTATATGAATTTAATTTAAGGTCTTTTAATTGAATACATATTCCTAGTATTTTATCAAGGTTCAATTTGAAAACATAATATCCCTTTCTATTGTCTTTCAGGAAACATGGCCCAACCATTTCCCTTAGTAGGTAGCATCTATAACTCATTTAAGCTAAACCCCACTATCACGAGTCAAGCTAACTTAAATAGCTATAGGAGGATCTAGTCCATTTGCATCTAATGCAATTGCTAGTCCATTTAAGTTCCAACCAATGGCTGTGCATAACCAATTATATGACTCCTCAAATGATGCCTCTAGCCCAGCATTAGCTCCAATATTATGGACAACTAACTAGTTCGTTTAAGACTTAACCCTGATTTGAATCACATGAATAGACTATGTTAGAGAAGAAGGCACGCTGTGCATGAGAAATTCATTCGATGAAAAGGCCTAGAAGCATATATTCGATTAGGAAGGGTAATTTTGTCTTAATATTTTAATAGGGATCTATTGGTGCAACTGGTCTCGCCTAATCTAGGACTTATACAAGGACATGATTATGAAACTATAGCTTATTCCATGCTAAAAGGAATTAGTAGGTCCAACATAGGGGTCATGCTCAACTAGTAATTCATAATCATTCTGTCATGATAAGACTCCACATAGCATGCAAAATAAATAAGGGGTTTAATTATTCAAGTTCTTGCACCAATGTCTATAAGTTTTAATTTAACAATTATTCTTTCTTTTGTAAAACCATATAATGAATCCAATTCATTATAGAAGAAATCAACTAATTAAAAAGTCCCTTTGGTAATTAGAATCTAGAATCGATGAGAATTCCCAAGTAGGAGAAGTCCCCTTAAAGTGAATGAGCAGCCAAGTCCAATCCTTGTCAAAATAAACACGGGCCCTTCTAACTCAGTTAACCATAGACTAATTAAATTAAAGATTTCATTCTTTTCTAATTTAAGAATTATTCTAAATAATTCAAATTTAAAGCATTTACAATTTCAAGTAAAACATTGGTAATTTCTAGATAACTACCCTGACTAAGTTTCAACAACACTTAATCTAGTTATCACAACATTTTCTATTACAAGAAATAAATTCCTAGGCAAGGCATAACATACTCAAAAATATTTCATAAAAAATCAGACCTAGCATATATCTAGTCAATCATACAATCGCATTAGGCAGGCTCATAACACCACTATTGCTCTAGATTAAGGTTTTAGCAAGTAAAATAGGTGTAGCGGAAAATCAAAAATGAAATCTAGTTCCCTAGATCTCCTAAGCATAGCATGATAGATAATAGTGCTAGTCTTAAATTATTTTAGGTTGTAAACACTTAAAAAGCACCAAATAATAATTTAAACACTTACCAGTTGAAGCGTGAATCCTAATGTCGGCAGAATTACTCCTCAGCTACGTGCACAGACTCCAAAGTAGAGCCCTCTATAAGTAGTCCACACGAGCACCACCGACCAAAACCTTCTAGAAAGGAAGGACCAGTAAAAGAGCGGAGAATGACTAGCTTCCCCCTACTAATTTATTCTAGTAGAACTTCCCTTAGTTTTTTATTCTAAGTAAATACGTCTTTCGATGAATTACTTTTAGGAATTAGAACAACTAAGAGAATACGAAAGCAAGAGAGGGATTATAAAATTCAAGATGAATAATAATGAAGGAGCAGGCTTCTATTTATGTTGGTTAGGAATTATTCAAACGACAATACAGTCCCTAACCTCAACCAATCAGAAATAAAATAAAAAGGCCAAACTTGTATTTAATTAAAACTCTGGAAGAGTTGGAAACCAACTTAAATACTGGTAGCTTGCTTAGGGAGCAAGCTCCATGTCTGACTGAAAGACTGCTGGCCATTCAGCCAGCAGTCCTTTATAGGCTTGCATAGGACCACAAGCCCATAAGACTTTCCCTATCGCATATGGGCATGCACTAGTGCATAGGCTCACGAGCAGCGCACCCCCTATAGGCTGCGCTCCAAGCAGGGCACACTGTAGTATGCGTTGCCGCCTCCAGCACAAGCCCATAAGAGATGCACACTTGTGCAGTGCCTTGGGCTTGCGCAGCATGCAAGTAGGCTGCTTCTTATATCCCACTACTGTATGCCCCCACGGATCGTTCGCAGAATTGTTCCAAACAGTGCTGCCATGTGTCTCATGTGCAGGTATTTTATATACTGTCCCATAGTATATTTTCAGACCCACTCGCACAAATTTATTCAACCTCCAATATTAATAAATCCCGCTAAGTTAAGCCTAGTCTTTCCTTTATTTGTTTTATCATCCTTATTATTTATCAGGCTCATTAGTCCAACGAATGAATATTGGTCTAACCAATATGTTATGGTCTAACCATATTTTCTTGCTCTTTTAGATTAGACCTAGTCTAATGATTCTTTACTTACCTTGGACGTAACTTAAAGTGTGTGACCTTCTAGGATCCTATAATATCGAGCCACCAAAAGTTTAACCTGGCTTAATTCCCTTTTAGGAATTGACCAGCTCGGAGCTGTAGACCGTTATGGACTCCAATTACTTTGATTGGTCATAGTGGTCTCTAGCAAAGGCATATAGCCCCTTAATATTCGAAACATCATATGCATGTTACTCAATCCCAATTCTACAATAGTATCAATACAATTCACTCCTTTTATTAACCGTTAAGTACCATCTAGTTTCTAGGACTCGGTTTAAGTGTTAGTCCACTAGAAGCTTTAATCGCTACCTGAGTAGTTTAGTCTTGCTGCCAAAGTACACTACACAACCATTTAATGTGTTGATCAGGATCCCATCCTATCAACTCATATTCTAGTCAGAGGTTTATGGGTGTGTCACTTATAACAAGTGGCCAAGGTACATGTCCCTTATATTACTATAATACAGTGATAGATTCCATCTTGACTACTCAGCTTACCAACAGACAGACATCAACTATACCCATAATTATCCGTGACATCCAATCTCATAGAATGTATAGGTATAATCCAAAGTATAGCAATATCTGAACAAAGTAACTAGTATCTCAGGTCTAAGGATATTTGTGCGGCTATTGCAATGAGATGATTAAAACACTAACACATAACATAGATTATCGAGTGTTGTCTCATAGCGGTCTCTAATGTATTTCCCTCAATACATTCATGTGTTAACCCAAGGTAGCATTATAGATATGCTATTCTGAATCATATTCAAGAGGTATGACGATACATGCTAGTCTATCCATATTCATCAATGTCCAGTATTGATGATACTACGACTAGGGATATTTAGATAAATTATAATTGCACACAAACTAGATCTCACCAACATAGGCTCATTATGCCCTTTCAGTACGTGCTATGATTATGTAATGGACTTTTGCAAACACATTAATGAATATATTCTAAACTAGTCATAATATATTTTCACAGTCATTGATAAAACAAAAGAGTGCCTTTATTAATATAACTTTGTTCGTACAAATAAAACTAACTAACATATATTGCCTTAATTGCTCTAGGGCTTACATCATGTCTAACATATGGTCGATGAATGCATGATGCCATTAGGTGAAACATCAAAGAAGTAAGAAAAATCATTATCATTATTATCATTAGGATGCCCGAAGGCTACATCATTTTCATTACATATTATTGTATTATCATCCTCCATATGGGGAGGGCCTTCATGGTCATTCATCCAGATGTGAGTCAAGTCGCAGTCCATATCTTGCAACTATTCTTCGGTCAACACATCATCAATGGTGACTCTTATTACATGGGTAAGGTTCTTCAAGGCTTCTTGGATGGGTGTCTTTTTCTCATTCCCCAAATACAATATGGCGTACATAGTAGTGGTAAGCCTATCAATGGCTTTCTCTACCTTGATTTTCAATGGGTCGCTGGCTTTTACTTTCTCAAAACACTTTTCGGCTTCTATGGCTGCTTCATAACACTGAGGAATAGTCTTATATGCTTTCACAAAAGCTATCCTGCAGAGATGAGGACATAACCCGATGATGAACCGGACAGCTAATTCTTTCTAGTAAGGTCTTCTTTTGAGAGTCATAAAACAGTCAACCACCTTTGAAATTAATCATGGATGGTTTCCCCATTCCACTACTTAATGGTCATGAAGTCCATTATAGAGAGCTCTTTATTATCCTTCTTGATATCTAGAATGTGCTTCCATACCTCGTCTTCCTCTAATCCTGAGTTGATCATGGCTATTTTCTTCCCTCTCATTCTGAGCTCACATATCTTCCTCTCATCGATCAAGACAATGATGGCTTTGAGAAGATCTTCACACACTTTTGTTGGGTGACTGGGACTAATATGGTACACATAGAAATTCACCCTCTCTTCAGGCTTTGGTAGAACAAATGGTTGGATATACTTAATCAACCCATACTTTTTTAACTTCTTGAAAAGAGGAGTTTCCCAAGGTGAGATGTCAGTAAGAGTCCTAGGATGAACTTTCTGGTCGTGGGTCATACCATAGGGTAAACCCATAAAATAAGGGAGGGTTTTCCCCTTTAGCATAACAACAAAGTTGGAAGACTGGCTCGGGCCCTTACTATGGTGAACTTAGGAAACAACCTCTTGACAAAGCAAGTGAAACCCACTACTAGCGGTGAGGAGCATTAGGTTAGCTTGCTGAATAGACTAACCGAACTGAGCCATTGGGTGAACTGGGATAAGGATTAAACAAAGTTGCCAACTCTTGCCTTAAACTAAGGTAGTAACTAATAGATCAACAAATGCATGGGCTTGGTTACGCATGAATGATTTACAACAATGCATGGTGAGGTTGATTGCACGGGAATACAACATAACACATATGAAGCGTGTCTTCCAAACTTATCTCTCCTGTCGATTTTGGAGGTATTTTCCTTTGATTACCACAAGGATAACAAAGGGCGACCTAGTCTAATCTCTTAGGAAAAAGGTACCTAGAGGGTAAAATTCTAAGACTTATGATAAGAAGAGGGTAGGGATTTAATGGAATTTGATGTAGTAGGTTCTCATCACACCAAGCCTCTTTTGGAGGGAGATGACAATGAGTGCTCCACTAGGGTGTCCCTAATTTTTGGCGAGCATGGGTAACACCTTCATAAGTTTCATAGAAAATTTGGGCACCCTAACCTAGCACTAGAAGAAAAGTGCAATTAATTCTGGAGAGAAGGAGGTGAGAAGATAGAGTGTAACAATTTTCCCAAATGATGAAAAAGAAAGTGGGTTGAAATAACTAAATGATTTTTAGTGTAATTGTTCCTGAACGTGAGGCCTAGTAAGTGGACTAGGGTCTAATATGCATATAGTGGCAAGACAAGGTCGTATTCTACAAGGAGAATGTGCAGACAGCTTAAAGTTATCCCTAGTAAATGGGCTAAGAGTTCTTATAATTTATTGGTTAAGAGATCTTGTAAACTAAAAAGGCAGAAATGCATAAAGTAAAAATGTCAGAATATAAGATGAAACAATAATGGAAAAGGCATTGGAAAAGTCTACCAAACATAACAACTTAGGATTACTTTAAGCATAATGTATCATTTACTCAATTAAGCATGTAATTCTAAGGTATCTCAACCACGATAGTTTAAGCATTCCCTTCGGCCATCTTAAACACTAAAGTTACTTAACCTAAATCTCTTTTAGACTCATTAGGCAAATGACACTGCATTAAGTTCAATTAAGCATTTAGATCAAATCTAAAACCATCAGCATATAAGCAATCTCCTTTCGGACTCATGCATCATATATGTGTGTTTGTGTTTTATTATGTTAAATCTCCTTTCAGTCTCCTTAACATGGCTATAAATGAGCTTGGCCTTTACCCATAAGTATTAAGCACTCAAGCACAAAAAAATAACAAAAGATATGAAATAAATAATACATTACAGTGCTTGGAGATCACCTAAACTGCCTGTCAAGGGTGGACTTGCCTGCTTGAGTACTACTCCCTCATAATTATGAAGAAAAAGTCAAATTTCATTAATGAGAAAGAAGAAAGTTTGATAAATATTAGTGGTGGTTTTCACCCACCAATTTCGTCACTTTACACCAATGGAGGAAGATGAAATAAATAGCCCCTAACTACAAAAAGAGATGAAAATATCTCAAATAAAATACTAACAAATAACATAAAATATCCAGATATTTTCCCTATAAAATAATAAACTAATCCTACTTATTTTCAAAAAGGCTTCTAGAAGTGGCAGATTTGTAAATTTGTATAAAGTCAAGATCCACTTTTTCTCCAACTTTTCTTCCAAGTGTCACGTCATTCAATCTCACTTGCACTTCACTTGATTGCCACTATTTGGAGGGAATTTTGCCACCATGTTCAGTCTTCTTCCCGAAATGACTGGAGATCTCCTCTTTTCGATGAGATCTTGTGAAACATGGAGATGTCCAGCGAAACTACACTTTTTTCATCAATTTTCAGCAACAAGGCAGAAGTTCTCCTTTCCTTCAACAAAGACCTAAAACCTGTAGAGATCTTCATAAAAATTGATCTTTTCATACAAAATGTTAGCTTTTTATGCATGATTTATATAGCCAAATTTCTATGTATCAAATATCCCCACAATTAAACAATTACTTATCCTCAAGAAATCCATTCATTGTTAAGAAGAAGCACCCATCAATTAATAGCAATAGAAATCATGAAGATGTTGGAAAAAAGTCACTCAAAAACAAGACTAGCAAAGAACTTCAGAGCTTGGAAAACCATTAGCAATTTAACCTAACTTTTCCTAATAAGGCATGTAACTTAAAAGAATTTAAACTTCTTACTTCAATCAAGTATATCAAATCAGAATTTCTCACCAAGAGTTCTCTCAATGTGTTTGAGTGTTTAAGTTGTGGAGTCCTCCGGTCTTTGCCCTCTTTCAATAAGATCTTGTTGATTTAGACCATAGGCTTGCTATTCAGTCAATAGTTACTGAAATACCTCACTATCACAAGGTCTTTGTGGGTTGTAACTTGGTTAGGGTGAGGGGTATTATTGTGAAACGGAATTTTTGTGTAGAGATCTTCTAACAAACAGTTGAGGATCAACAACACTTCTTGAGATAAGAGATCTTTAGTTCTTTGAGTTCCTATTACATCCGGAGATCTTTCTAACTATTACAGCTTATAAGTGATTCTTACAACTACAAAAAGCTTTTATTCAAAATATAACTTTTTTTATTAATTTTTCTTTTTTATTTTTCTTTTATTTTTCTTTGAGAGTAATAACTAAAATATTACATTGCTTTCAAAAGTTCTTCTCCTTGCTTTTATTCTTCTTCTTCAAGAGATCTTCTTCAATTGATGTTTCAAGTTGCTTTAAATGACAAAATTCATGTTAGAAGATCTTGAGGGTGTTTTTGGGAAATCAAAGTGAAGGATTGATGTTGTAATGTGTGTAAAGAAAGAAGGGCTTAAAGTTTAAAGGGGTTCTGAAGGGGATAATGTTAAGGGTTGGCTTTTGGCTAGAGTGTATACCTATGTGCCTCAATCATTTGGCAAAAAATTTCAACAGTGATCTTGACAAGTACTAACACACAATCATAAACAAGCATTGCATGTATCTTCTATAGCAAGTTCTAGCTAAATAATACAAATTTGCCCACTCAGAAGAACTTCAAGGCATTACGATTTGCAATGAATAAATATGGTACAAGTTATTTCAAATTTGGGGTTCACATTCTAATTCAATCTACCAAGTTGAAGTAAAAATTAAAAATTCTCAAACTTTAAACACGCCAAACAGGTCTTGCCACCTTACTATGCCAAGTTCTTCATAATTCTAAAATTCAGTTTTTCTATTCTTATCCATTCATAACAAATTTCGAAAGCATTCATACTTCCTAGAGTTGCTAATCAACAAGTTCTTCTAACAAAACATGTAACAAAATTTTTGCAAACACCAATCATTCAAGCAAAAGATATTCAAAAATAAAAAATTTGGCTCAATTTTTCACAACTTAGAGAACTATCATGCATAACAATATGATCAGTTAACAATAAGTACAAGATCTTCATAGATAACAGGCTGAAGCTCTCAACCTCCTCCCCACACTCAAAAGTTTTTTTATCCTCAAAGCAATAAAAATGCACAACAAGGGGGAAAACAGAAGAGATCTTTATAATTTGTGAAAAGAAGGAGTTGAATTGTGTACCATTCACCGTGGTTAAGAAATAAAGAGAGCCAAAGAAGAATCAAATTGTAAGCAGTCAAAATTAATGGGGTTTAGATAAATATAATGGGGGGGTTAACAGAAAAATTAAAACCATGAAGAATTGAAATTTCAAAAGTAACCGCCCTTAAAATGAAATAATACATGAAAAGATAAAAAGATAAATGCAATAAAAAGAATAAAAGGGTTGAGTAAAAGGATACAGATGAGGTCTTCTCCCTACAACAACCACAGGAAGAACTCGTATAGGTCTTCATCAAAATTGCTTCACTTGGTGCGTGAAGCGATCATCAATTGTAGAGATCTTGTCAGTGAATGTCCAAGAGGAAGGAGGTCTCCTCCTCATTTATTGTGGATGAATCAATTGGTTGGTATGGTTTGAGTCTTTTCTTATCAACTTTAAAGATCTCCCCCTTCTGATTTGCAACTGTAATGAAGTTATAGGAGGAGATCTCCATCATAGAATATGGGCTAGCCTAGAGAGCTTTAAACTTTCCTAGAGAGAGTCTACGATGATAGCTAAACACTAACACTTATTCTCTAGTGTGGAAATTATTGTCTCGAGATCTCTTGTTTTGAGTTTCTAGGAGGAAGAATGTCTTCTTATCTTGATGAAGTTCTCCAGATGCATCCTATAGCTTGATTCTCTTCAAATTGGCTTTGAAGATCTCCCCTTTATAATTGGAAACTGCAATGAGATCAGGGGTAGAGATCTTCTTCACAATGTAAGGGCCTGTCCAAAGAGCTTTAATCAGTCCTAGGAAGATAACCAAGTTATGGTTGAATATGAGTACTCATTCCCCAGGATGGAATTGCTTCACTTGGAAGTTCTTGCCATGCAAACCCTCAATGTCCTTAGTGCCACTAGTGTTCTTAGAGCTAGATGAAGGTTCAGGCTCTTTGAAAGGCTTATGATATTCTGTCGAAGGCTTAGGTTCTTGCTCATTCTTAGAGATCTTTTGAATTTCAGCTTCTTCTTGTTTTTTTGTCATCCATGTACTTCTCTTTCCACCTTTTCTCATCAAGTTCCTGCTGAAGACAAGGGTTCACGAGCGCATCAGTTACATCCATAATATTGCAATGGTTTTCATCAAGAAGAGATCTCTTAGATTCATTCATCTTAAAATGTGATAGTTTCATCATGAAATCTAAAGACAAGTTCTCCATTATGCACATCTATAATAGCTCTAGCAGTTGCTAGAAGAGGTCTTTCTAGAATGATAGGTATATGCATGTCTTTATACATGTCCATGATAAAAAAAAGTCAACACGTAAAATGAATTTATCTATCTTTACAAGAGCATCTTCCACTATCCCCCTAGGATATCTAATTGTTCTAACCGCAAGTTGAAATGCTACCCTAGTTGGTTGGGGATCTCCTAAACCTAGCTTCTTATACAAATGATATGGCATTAAGTTTATGCTAGCACCCAAATCACACAAACAATTTTTAATATGAAGACTTCCAATTAAACAAGGGATAGAGAAACTCCCTGGATCTTTGAGTTTTGTAGGTAGAGGTATTTTGCTCTACAAGATTGAAGAGAAGTCCTAGTTCAACTGTATCATTGACACATTATCTAACTTGATCTAATTTGAGAGCAATTCCTCCAAGAACTTCACATAAAGAGGCATCAAAGCAAGAGCTTTTGCAAAAGGTATATTAATGTGCAATTTCTTAAATATATCAAGGAATTTGTCAAATTGCTTAGCCATTTCTTGTTGCTTGTCAAATTTGTTCTGATAAGGTCTCTTTTCTTGACAAGCTCTCCTTCTTTGAAAAGTTCTACTGAAGTTTTTCTTTCAAGATCTCCTTGGATTTATCTTTCGAGTTCTCCTCCATTTATTCAACAATGTTTTCTGCATTTCCACTAACATCAGTAACCATAGTGTCAGCAGAATCAATGATTTTACCATTTTAAAGAGAGACGGATTTGCATTCCTCCATAAGAATTGGTTTTGGAAGAGTTCTTTTTGTAGTCATGAATTGAGAGAGTTGATAAATTTGTGTTTGCATGCTCTTCATCATCTCCTTCATCTCATCCAATTCTGACTTTTTAGGAGGTTACGAAGGTCTTTCTTGTTCTGGCCCTTGGTGTTGTTGAGGTTGTTGGAAATTACTTTGTTATTGACATTGAGGTTGTTGTTGAGGAGATCTACATGCAATATTGGGAGGAGCTCTCCATGGATTGTAATTGTTCGAGGAAAGGTCTTATCTCTTAAGATCTCCTTGCACTGATTAGTGCCCTTGAGCCATGAGAAGTTCAATCATTACGTCAACTTTGTTGGAGAGCTCTTTGATAGCTTGTGATTTAGAGGTTCTCTATTCTTTTTTAAAAGAATGCCATTTTGTGCTAGATTGACAAGTCTTTCAATGATTTCGAAGATCTCTTCTGGAGTTTAATCCTCCACATCACCATTAGCAATTGATTCAATTTGCATCTTATGGGCATCAGTAACTCCATTGTAAATGTATTGAACTTAAAACCACACCAGAAGTCCATGGTTGGGGACCCTTCTCAACATTTCCTTGAATCTCTCCCAAGCTTCTAAAAGTGACTCTTCCGACAATTGGACAAATTTGGTGACCTCTTTTCTGAGGCTGAGAGGTTACTTCGGTGGGAAGTACTTGTTTAGGAAGATCTTTGCCATATCACCCCAAGTTCTTATAGAACTTGGCTACAACGTCTTTAATCAGATTTTCACTTTATCCTTGAAAGAAAATGGGAAGAGCTTTAGCCTTATGACATCATCTAAAGTTCTTCTTGTTTTGAATACATTGCACATGTTGACAAAATCTTGGATATAAGCATTGGGGTCCTCTTCAGGAAGTCCTCTATATTAGATAGCATCCTGGAGCATATAAATCATGAGGGCTTCACCTCAAACATATCGTTCCCTTCTTGAGGTATCATAATACATGATGAGTGTCTCTCTAAGTAAGGTTCCATATAAGTCTGAAGAGTTCTCCTCCTAGTATGAGGATCAACCTCATGCTCTTCATCCCCTGCGTTTAAGAAGTTCTCTAGTTATGATTTCGGTCATGATCTCCTCCATCAGGATTTCCATCATTAGGTGGTCTTCGTCATTCCATTCTTAAAGAGATCTTTATAGATAACTTGTTCCTGAAGTACTCAACAAATATGGAAAAAGGGTAAAAAGTACCTATTTATAGTTCAAATTCTAAAGCTACCTAGCAACGCTCCCCAGCAACGGCGCCAAAAACTTATTATGCCTGAACATGATACTTAGCAAGTGCATTAAGGTCTAATATTCATATAGTGGAAAGACAAAGTCATATTCCACAGGGAGCGTGTGTAGACATCTTAAAGTTCTCCCTAGCAGACGGGTTAAGAGTTCTTATTAATTTGTTGGTTAAGAGATCTTGTAAACTAAAAAGCCAGAAATGTATAAAGTAAAAATGGTCGAATATAAGATGAAACAATAATGGAAAAGGCATAGGCAAAGTCTACAAAACATAACAATTTAGGATTACTTCAAGCATAATGTATCATTTACTCAATTAAGGATGTAATTCCAAGGTATCTCAACCACGATAGTTTAAGCATTCCCTTTGGCCATCTTAAACACTAAAGTTACTTAACCTAAATCAATTTTTAGACTCATTAGGAAAATAACAATGCATTAAGGTCAGTTAAGCATTTGGATGAAATCTAAAGCCCTCAGCATATAACTAATCTCCTTTCGAACTCATGCATCATATGCATGTGTTTGTGTTCCATTATGTTAAATCTTCTTTCGTTCTCCCTAACATAACTATAAATGAGCTTGGCCTTCACCCATAAGGATTAAGCACTCAAACACAATAAATAACAAAAGATAGGAGATAAAGAATACACCATATAATAGGGATCTCTTAAACTGTCTTCCAAAGGCAGACTTGCTTGCTGGAGGACTACTCCCTCGTAATTATGAAGAAAAAGAAAAATTTGATTAATGAGAAAGAAGAAAGTTTAATGAATATTAATGGTGGTTTTCACCCACCAATTTCATCATTTTATACTAGTGGGGGAAGATGAAATAAATAGCCCCCAATTACAAAAAGAGAGAGAAAAATATCTCTAATAAAATATTAACAAATAACACAAAATATCTAGATAATTTCCCTATAAAATAATAAACTAATCCCACTTATTTTTAAAAAGGCTTCTAGAAGTCGTAGATTGGTAAATATGCATAAAATCAAGATCCACTTTTTCTCCAACTTTTCTACCTAGTCTCACGTCATTCAATCCCAATTGCACCTCACTTGATTGCCACATTTTTGAGAGAATTTTCCCACGATTTTTAGTCTTCTTCTCAAAATGACAGGAGATCTCCTCTTTTCGACGAGATCTTGCAAAATGTGGAGTTCTCGAGCGAAAACTGCAGTTTTTTCATCAATTTTTAGCAACAAGGCAGGAGTTCTCCTTCCTTCAGCAAAGACTTAAAACCTATAGAGATCTTTATAAAAATTGATCTTTTCATACAAAATGTTAGCTTTTTATGCATGATTTATATAGCCAAGTTTCCACATATCAGGTGCTCATCTTAATCTTTTAAGCTTTTAAAAAATGACCAAAAAGTTTGCAATTTAAAAGATTATTCCCCAGGAGAGTCACCACTATGAACTATTATGGTAAAAAATATGTGGATTTCCCTAGGCGCCTTGTGGTGGGGTCCACTGGGGGTTTGTTTAGTTTAAGCGTGATGGAACCATTTAGTTCAAGTTTGCACATTTTAACCAATTTTTAAATAATAAAAGAATTGAGACCCTAATCTCGGTACAAATGATAGAGTTGACACCCAAGTTGTCTACTTAGGAAAGAGTTTTGGTATGGTTCCCATTAGGTGGGAGACTCATACCTTTTAGATCCGAGATTCGGGTATCAGATGAGTCAATTATTTCTCATTTAGTTAATTCGTGTAAAACGATTTTCTTTTCATCATATAGGGAATTATTACGGAAATCCTATTTTTCTACACTCTATCACACTCGATACATGCATTCAACAATTTGTAATTAAGCACAAATAATAAAGGGGGAATTAAAAATTACAACCTGGGGAAAATGGGGGAATTGCGAGGGAACCTATACATTTGTTCTAAGTTATAAAACAAATATAAATAAATTTGCAAGCATGAAAACGTTAGCATAATTATGATACATAATAAGTCAACATTTTGTTAGAGAAAAACATGATTATATTAGCATGCTGGTTATGCGATCGATAGTACCCGGACCGCTGATAGGATCGAAATTAAGTAACGCATCTTCAACGTATTTTGTTATGACAATGCATTTTGATTTTTCGTGTGTTGATTTACTAGATTATTAGTGAAACTGATCGCATGGAAAATGGTGATGTTAGGTTCATTTTAAAAATTAAAAGAGAGAATGACATTCTATCTAGGAGGCTAGCACCCGTACGGATGGGGGGACATCCGTACACGTATTAGGGGACCTATACGGGTATGGAAGACCTATACGGGTCCTGTTTGGACACAAATAAAACTCATTTCAGATTACAAC
The DNA here is from genome assembly GCA_947683365.1 of Euphorbia pulcherrima. NCBI lineage: Eukaryota > Viridiplantae > Streptophyta > Magnoliopsida > Malpighiales > Euphorbiaceae > Euphorbia > Euphorbia pulcherrima. The sequence goes on from CANTUS010000009.1 coordinate 26,134,130, forward strand.
TAGACAGGTTTATAGAAAAAGAACTGAAAAAAATGGGATTTACTTCCATATGGATATGGCGCACTGATTTAGTATCCCTAGGGACATAAGGGTTCTAACAAGGCCTATATGGGTTGGGACCAGACCCAAAACAAATCATAGGATAGATCAAGGCAAATAAATTAAAATGATAACAAAATAAATAAAAAGTGAGTCTCTTTAAAACTTAGGAACGTACCTTTACGCCGTGAATCCACTTTGAACCGATCTCAATGCTGAGAGAGAGTCTACCCAAAGCAGATGATGAAATGATGGAGTTAAGACTGTTTGGGTAAGTGTATGTGTGGACAGAACCTCCCCTCAAATCTAAAACAAGAAGCTAGAAAGGAATAAAATGTGGGCAAAATAAATGTGGAATGGTTTTTCCCCTATTTTATAACTTCATTACCTCTTCTTTACCTTTTCCATACTGATGAAAATTGTTGGGAAAATGCTATGGAAATTTTCTAAAATAATTCTAATTTTACTCCTCTTCAAAGTGAGGCAAAATGCCTCTATTTATAGGATGATATTGAGTCTGAATGTAATAAAGGCAATTTGTGACTGATTTTCTCCAGATATGGTATGATTACAATCAAAGCTGTGTGATTGCTTACGATTGGCACTCATATGGGTGAGGTGGACACATATGGGTCCCACGGAGGCATACGGAGGTGTGGGGCCTTATGGGTCAACCTATGGACCCGTACCCCCTAGGTGTGACCCTTACGGGTCCCTAAAGTCAGTCTAGGTCTCCAAACTATGGCTAAACTCATTGCTTATGCTGTAGCAAAATCTCTGTTGGATAACACATGTAAAGGATTGCATCATCTAGCTCTCATCATCATTTTGTGAGAAGGACCGTTAAAATCCAGTGCTCACACCCGATATATTTAGGAGTCATACCTAGCCACTTGTTGAAGTGACGATTGCTTGATAAGAGTATGTGTTGATAGAAATAGTTTCTAGTCAACAAATCATGGTAAAGCAATATACTTTGGTAATAAGTCAATGACTAGGATAGCTTGGAGAAACTTTGCTATTAGTGGGTTAACACTTTAACCGAACCCAATAAACTAGATGATATAAATATTAAAGAATGGAAGGAGTTCATCGCAATGGTTGACTATTGCATTAACCAGGATTAAGTCAGAAGCACAATAACATTCCGAGTAATAAGGGATGGTAGACCCTTGCTAGAGGTGTACTATAGTCTTTCAAAGTCATCGAGTTCTATCCATGGTCTATAACCTCGAGCCAATAAGTTCTTAAGAAAGAACTAAGATTGGTTAACCTTTGAATACTCAATACTGCGGGAGTCTGTAAGGTCACACACATAGGACCTTCATCGGACCGATTAAAGAGTTAATAGAGCAAGTCTAATATGAGAATATAAATTAGTAATGATTAGACCATGACCTGGTTTTATCAGGAATTTATTTTGACTGATAACTAATCTTATTAAGGTCATAAATAAATTAAAGTGTTATTTAAAATGATTGGATCATTGTCTGGGTTAACAAGGAATTTATTTTGACTAATAACTAATTTTATTAGGGTCAAAAATGAATTAAAGTTTTGATTAAAATGATTGGATCATTGTCTAGTTGGGCCAGAAATTTATTTTGACCGGTAACTAATTTTATTAGGGTCATAAATAAATTAAATTGAAAGGGAAGAATTAAAATGGAGTTTGTCCTAAGAATAATTGGACCCGTGAATTTATTCATGAGGGTCCAAGTATGCTAAAAAGGCAAGCCCATATGGGGCTTGCCATAAGCTGGGCTTGCGGCCAAGGAAATCCCATTAGGGCTTTCGCCAACCTTGGGCGGCAAGCATGTGCTTGCAGCCTAAGCATAGGGGCAAGATTGGGATCCCCATCCTACATTTAATGTGGGGAGTTCTTGCACCCCCTATATAAGGCCTCTCCTCCTCCTTGTTTCAACACACATTGAACAACACAAAAGCAAAGCAAACTAGGTATCTCTAGTTATTTTCTTAGGTGGGTTTCAGAGTGGTTTAGCAGCCACTCATTACTCTATGGTTCTTTCTCATTGGGAGGTTTTGGTTAGTGAGGTTTTTGTGGATATTCATAGAGGCTATCCTACACTTGGAGCCTTGTGCAAAGAGGTTGTTCTTTTAAAGCACACTTCAACTGGTAAATGGTTCTTTTTATTATTAGGTCTTTTTCTTTAAGCATTTTTACACCTAATAATTATGCCTTCATTATTAATTTTCATGCTATAGTTTTTATAATAGGAAATAACTTGGAGTTATGATAAGCTTAGTATAAAATAAACTTATGCATAATAACATAAGTGGAGAACTTATTTAGTTAAGGCTTTAATTAATATATAACTAACAGGAGTTCCTAGGGATATGGACAAAATTTTGAAATTCTATCATACCTATTATGCATGTTTAAAATGACTGTCAGCTCCCAATAGCCACTTTTCAGTAACTTGTCTCCTCCTTTGACAATGCAACGAATGACATTCTTGAGTCAATGGCAATGGGGTAGAAGGAGCTATAAGAATGTGAAAGACAAGAGCATAATAGAAGGGAAATGCTAGCTGAGGAGTCATGAAAACTCTCAACTAAGCTAGATAAGTTAGAGCAAGAATATCACAAGAATAGGCTGAAGAAAGGAAATATCTAATTCCTTATCTTCAAAAAGGAAGAGCAAATGGGATTAAGAGTAATATCAAAGAAGAGTTGTTTAGAGTCAAGGACCCAAGCTACCAAGTCATTTCTAGAATAGAATCTTCTGTAATTTTGAGCCTTCATTGTAAACTTAGTATAACTTAACTCATTTGTTTAACTAATCTGAGTAATACATATAAAAATTTAAAGTTCTACTCTAAGCTAAGTGTTGGTCCATGTGCGTGTATAGTTGGGGTCAGAGGGGGGTGAATGACCCTTTTTGCAGAATTTATAGAGTTTTAAAAAGTTTTTGTAGCATGTTTGAAATCATCTGGAATTATTGGATCTGGATGATGCAAATATGAGATGGAATGCACTAAAAGTATAAGCTATAAGTAAAGAGATTCAAACACAACAATTTTATATTGGTTTAGCCCTGCCTACTCCAGTCCCCAGAGTTTCCTCCTTCAAGCTTTTTAATCCACTAGTGTGATTTCTTTCACGGGAAGAAATCATGTCTTTACAGTTATCTCTGGAGATTTCCTCTCCTCTGAATGTAGGATATACCACCTAGCTAACTCCAAGCTTGGCTGAGTTCTTTGCACATTGTCTCCAGAAGATAACCTTTCTTTTAGATGTAGGATATACCACCAAACCACTGAGCTTGGCTGAGTCCTCTTCTTTAGGAGGATATACCACTCAAACTTTACCCAAGTTTAAGCTAAGTCCCACAGGGATATATCACTTAAACTTTCCTAGTTTAAGCTAAGTCTCAATCTCAATACTCACCTAAGTATTAGATTTTACAATTTATCTTTTTCAATGCTGGGTTTTTGAATTGTTTAAGTTTATAATTTTACTCAAGAGTTCTTATAATAGATTTGAGTGTTTAGTTCTTAGAGGCATTGAATCACTAATTGAATAGCAAATTTCTCTTAAGGTAATAGCTTTGTAAATCAACCAGCATTTTCTCAACTTGTGAAGCTTCCCTTTTATAGGCTTAGATTATAAATGTAGTCATTGCTTGATCTTGAATCTTCACTGTTGATCATATATGAGATGGCACTTCCAAAGGCGTTAATCTGTCCATTAGACAAAATAAATGTCCCTTTTGAATTTGTTAGGATTGGTGCGGCAAAGATGTCAATTGGCGTTTATTTAGCTTTTGTGCACTATGAAATTCCATGCAAAATTTGTCTTTGTTTGTGCTCCAAGCGCCTTGATATTGGTCTAGGTTAAAAAGGTTATTACCTTTTTCTCTTTTCATTATCAGCCTATTTATTCTTTATTGAAACTGTGCAAGCTGTCACTTTTTCATTCTCCAAAGAAAAAATCAAATTTGACTTTAGACCAATATTGGAGGGAAATTGAATATTTGAATATTCCCTTTGTCTTGAGAATTAAGACTTTTGGATGTCTTCATACTTACTCTAACCGGATGCTATTCCTGATATGATCATCTCCGGATGCTGTCTTTTTGGGCTTAGTAGTTTGTTTCCTTAAAACTCTAACTGGATGCTTCTTTAGTGATTGTTTTCTTTTTTTTTTAATCGGATGCTTGTCTTAAGGCTTTTGCTAAGTCTTCTAGATGATTGATTTCCAACAATCTCACCCAATTTGATGGAAACAAAAACCTAAGAATAGAACCATCTATATTTAGGAATATGATCTAAGTATGATTTTTGATACTTAGTCATTTACGAGTTTTCTCTCCCATAATTTAGCATCCTAACTCTCACGATTTTTTTGCATATTAGCTTCTAAGTTTTTCTACTACAATTGATGATTGTACTTAGAAGCAATTTTTTTGATAATTTATTTTCACTATATAACTTATGTTGTTAACAAGTGTTGACATCAATGAAGCATATGATTACAAATATAGAGAATTTTAAGTGAAAAACAATGTTTACATAGCTAGCTATTAAAGATGATTTACAAAATAATTTTCAGCTAAGCTATAGCTACCCTACTCCTTCTAGCTACTTCTTCTCCTTACCTTTCTTCTACTGCTCTTTCTCCCCATTTTGTTTGCATCAGTGGGGGGTCTATAACCATAAAAGTCCTTTGATCTTACTTCTTCTACCATTCTTCCAATAATATAAATCGTCATTCCCTGCAAATTGCTACTTAATAATCTTGTCTACAGTATCAGGAATTAGATGAACTAGCTTTATCAGCTTTCTAAGATCAGTATAAGATTTTGTCAGGTTAGGGTGTATAGAGAGGGATAGTTTCTATCTTCCTCTTCAAAGAAGTGAAACATTCCCCGGAGCAAGGTTAGCATGCACTTGTAGCCATTGAATCCAGTGTCACCTTTATGTTTGACTAACTGTAGGAAGAGGGGGAGTAGCAGGCTTTCATTTATGTATCTAGATTGGCTAGAAGTGGATAAAGCAATTAAGCTTAAGTTAGATAGTGAGTAGCCAAGTTGTTAGATGTATTCCTTGATCATTTTGCCATTGTTGTGGATGGATTCATTCAAGTGCCGGAAATCAATATTGAATTATTATCGCCAATTCCCAACAAATTTATCCACAATAAAGAGGCCAGTTTGGCAATCATCCCTATGTCCTCAGCTGCTTTTTCTAGAAGAGTTGGCAAGTCATCTTTAAGGAATTTGGTCATCTACTCCTTTATAGTGCCCTAGGATTTTGAGAGAGTGGTTATTCCGGAAGATACATCCTTTGTAGGTTCAGCAATGGCATTTGGGATGAATTGTTACAAATTTTCAAACTTCTGATCAAGGTATTCTTTGAGCTTAGTTTTCAAGTCCGTGGAGGCTAAGGTGACATGTCCCAATATGGTACCACTACTATTATCAACACCAATTTCATCCTTCAAAGCAGCTCTTTTGGCATATATAATATCTTGAGAGATTTGCAGCAAAATTTGAGTGACTTTGGATAGTGTTGTTTCAATAACTAGTTTAGCACTAGGAAATTTTCCAACGCTCTCATCAATATCAGCTACCTTGTTTTTTATCCCATCCAATTCAGTTTTTTAGATTCGGAGAAATGGACCTATTCTTGACTAGGGATTCCACTGTAATTAGTCTTTGACAAATTTCCTTGAGCAGTGGTTTGAGAATATCATCATCCTTCTTCCCCTCTGTATCAGTTTCCTCTAACAATTTCAATTCCATTTGCACTTTTATAGCTTTAGAGCTAGTGGAGGGATTTCATGGAGAATTTGCCTTTATTCCCTCTTCGCTAAAGCTATTAGTTTTGTATTCAGATTCGGAACCACTTCGGGATTCACTTATGGATTCCTCAGAACTAGAGGAGCATTCACCTTTATTTTCCTTCTTCTTCTCTTCCTTATTCTACTCCCTTTTCTCCTGATCCTCTTATCCCTCCTTCTAAGCATCCTCATTAGCATCATTCTCATTTTCCTCCATATTGCCTTCTTAGTTCTTCTTCTGTACCACTAGATCCTCTGGAATGACCTCGCTTGTTAGGGTAGCTGATGTGGCATCCTCATTAGGACCTAGATCATTTCCCTCCTCTGGTTTCTTTGACACCAGGTTAGGCTCATCTACCATGGATGCAATGGGGGATTTAGTTGCACTCAAGTTGCCTTGATTTTCCTCTATCTCAGCTATTCCAGAATTAACAGCATTAAGATTAATGTTTACTTATAGATTTAGGTGTTCTGGATGGTCTGGTTCTCTGTCTCTTGCCTTTGCAGGGCTTTCAACAACTACTACTTCATTTTCTTTTCTAGCCCTCTTTGAAATAATTAGAGACTCTAAGAATAGGTTATGTGTGAGGTTGGAGATTTAGACTTCTTAATTCCTCATCACTATACTCTTCTCTAAGATGCTAGAGATCTAATAGAGACACAAAGATTGGTAGAGTGGAAGCTACCAAAGGGACTACTTCACTAGATGCTCCAGATGAGCCTCCGGTCCTTCAATGGTGAGGACAGGTGTAAGTATTGGATTTTAACGATCCTTCTCACGAAATGATGATGTGAGCTATATGATGCATTTTCTTGGAGGTGTTATCCATCAAAGGTGTTCCTACTGCTGCAAAGTTGATTTTAGCCAAAGTTTGGAGACCTAGTCTGCTCTTAGGAACCCGTACGAGTGCTGCATAGTTGTATGGATCCACTGGCAGACTTTTACAAGTCATTCCTTTCGTACGCCTAGGAGGGGACCTGTACGAGTTGGGCCCTACCCGTACGGGTCCTTTTATTGCCTAAATATGCTCTTTTGGAAGGGAATTCTTTCCTATTTCGGCAAAGGCAGGTAATGAACGCCATTTATTGCATTTAGACCTCCTTTCCCCTATAAATAGGGCCCATTTCTTCACATTTTAGACACACTACTCATATACAAAAATAGTAGTATACTATACACAAATTCTAGTAGTTTCTATAGGTATCGAAGGGTATAGTGGAGGTATAGGAGGTATAAAATTGGGACAAAACCCATTTCTTGAGGTTTTGTCCACATTTTATTCATTCCTAGCTTTTTTTATTAGGATTTAGGGGAGGTTCTGTCCACACAATCACTCACCTAAATAGTCCTATTTCATCTACTTTGGCTAGACTCTCTCAACAACAAAGGGATCACCTCAAAGTCGATTCACACCACAAAGGTAACGCTCCTAAGTTTCAAAGAGACTCACATCTCAATGATTTTATTGTTGTTATTCTCTACCTCTATTATATCTGCTCATTTTATTTCCTATTTTGGGTCTGGTCCTAATTTATATGGGCCTTGTTGGCACCTTGTGTAGTTAAGGATATTAAATTGGTGCGCTATACTTATTTGGAAGGAAATCACATTTTTTATTTATTTTTCATCCATTAATCTGAATATTAAACCAAACAAAGTTTCAAACTAGACTAGACAAGACCCGTACGGGTACACCATACCTGTATCGGCCCTCCTTGGTAGTCGTACGAGTCCCACCCATCCATACGGGTACCAGCCCTAGGCAGAATCCAGAATCCATGTTTCAATCAGTTAAATTAAACCCAACTCACCATTTTCCATGCGATCACTTTCACTAATAATCTGGCAAATCAACCCACAAAAGTTAAAATGTGTTTTTATAACAAAATTCGTTGAAGACTTATTGTTTCTCTCTGATCCTAGAGGCCGTCTAGGCACTATCAATCCTAAAACTGCAACGCTTACATAATCACATTTTTTCCTAATGAAATGCTAACTTATGACGTGCTATAAACTATGCTAATCTTTGTGCATGATGGGGAATTTATTTTTACTTTGTTTTACAACTTAGAACAAATGTATAGGTTCTCTTGCAACTCCCCTATTTTCCCTCAGTTGTAATTTTGACTCCTCCATTTATTGCTTGTGCTTTATTGCAATCTATAAATGCATGTAATGGGTATGAAAGAGTAAAGAAAAATAGGATTTCTATAATAAATCCCCAAATGATGAAAATAAAAATGGTTTTACATGGTGAATGTAATTTTGAATCAACTAAATGAGAAATAAGTGATTCATCTAATACCCAAATCTCTAATCCAATAGGTACGAGTCTCACGCCCAATGGGAACCATACCAAAACTCTTTCCTAAGCAGACAACTTGGGTGGCGACTCTATCATTTGTATCGAGATTTGAGTCTCGATCTTTTATTCATTGAAATTTGTTATTTGTGCAAACTTGAACTAAAAAGGCTTTGTCATGCCTAAATCCAACTAACCCCCAATGGGCCCTGCCTCTCACATAGGCGCCAAGGGAGACCCACACATCATCGACACCTTACAGTGGCGACTCTTCTAGGGAATTAATCTTTTAACATGCAAAATTTTGTTTTATTTTAAAAGCTTAAAAGATTAAGATGAGCACCAAAAATCATTTACTTGATTCAACTCATTTTCTTTTTCATCATTTGGGGAAATTATCGCACTTTATCTTCTCATCTCTTTCTCTCTTTAGTTAGATGCGCTCTTCTTCTAGCGCTAGGTTAAGATGCTCTATTATTTCCACAAAACTTACAAAAATGACACCCATGCCCGCCAGGAATTGGGGACACTCTAGTGGGTGGAGCATTCATTGCTATCTCCCTTTAAAAGAGGCTTGGTGCGATGGAAACCTTCTATATCAAACTTCCGATATATCCCTATGCCATTCTTATCAAAAGCCTTAGAATTTTACCTTTTAGTTTCCCTCTTCTATGTGAGATTAGACTAAGGAAGAATACCCTCAAAACTAGTGGGAGAAATAAGGACGGAATCAATTTCTTTCCATGTGTAGTGTTACGTTCCCCTGTAATTAACCTAGCCATGTACCGTTTAAATTTATGCATGCATATCGCATCCCATGCATGTAATGATCTCTTTGTTACCACCTCAGTTCAAAATTCAACAAGGTTCCTCCCTCTCAAGCTCATCCATGGCTCAACTCAGTCGGTCTATTCAGCCAATGAACCCAATGTTGCTAGTAATAAGTCCCATCTTCTCTATCAAGAGGCCATGTTGCAAGTTCACCGTAGTAAGGATCCGAGTTAGTTACCTGACTTTGTGGTTATGCCAAAGGGGACAATCCTATCTTATTTCATGGGTTTACCCTATAGTATGACTCACGACCAAAAGGTTTATCCCATGACTCTCGAAGACATCCCAACTTGGGGTACTCCTCTTTTGAGCCTTTTTCAAGATGCTGAAAGAGTACAAGTTGATTGATCATCTCCGACCATATGTCTAGCCAAATAATGAGGAGAGGGGTAATTTCTGCATGTATCATATTAGTCCTGGTCACCCGACTAAAGTATGTGAGGACCTCCTCAAAGCCATCACAATACTCAATGACATAGGCAAAATCTGTGAACCCCGGAGAAGAGGGGAGCAAGTAGACATGATCAATTTAGGATTAGAAGAAGATGAGGTCTGGAAGTGCATTATAAAAGCCAAGAAAGCAACTAAATAGCCATCCATACTTGCCCTTATAGCAATCATGCAATGGAGTGGGGAACCTGTCCATGATTACTTTAAGAGATGGTTGACAGTCTTGGTAGCTATTAAGAGGAAACCTCATGAGAAAGAATTAGCTGATTGATTCATCTTTGTGTTATCTCCTCACCACCATAAGATGGAATTTGTGAAATCTTAGAAGACCATTTCTAAGAGTTACGAAGTCGCCATAGAAGGAGAAAATTGTTTTAAGAAAATGGAAGACAACTATCCATCAAAGATTGAAGTGGACAAAGCTATAGATACCCTCACTACTTTGATATGCACTATATTATGCTTGGGGCTAAGAAGAAGACACCTATTAAGGAAGCCTTGAAAAACCTGGCCTAACTTACGAGAGTAGACAACATGTTGACAGAGAAGCAGTTGCAAGATTTGGATCGCGACCTGACTCATATCTTGATGAACGACTAAGAAGACCCTCCACCTATGGAGGATGATAATGCAATAATATGTAATAAGATTGATGTAGCCTTTGAGCACCCTGATAATAATGATAATGATTTTGCGTACTTGTTTGATGTTTCTCCTAATGGCACCATGCATTCATCTAACCATACGCATAACATTTTTTAATTACATGACATTAATTTGGGAACTAAGGAAAATCCAAAAATGGTAACAATATCCAACAAATTAACTTCTATCGAAAGAAGAGAGATAATAAAAGTGCTTAACAAACATGATAATAGCGAATCCTGATACATCCTACTTCACGAAGGGGGAAAAGGGTACAAGGGTATGCATCGTCAAGAAAGAAGACCAAGAATACTCATAAGGGCATCAACACTAGGCTGGCTCTGGTTATGAAAAATGGAAAGAACATCTTGGTTCATAAAAACATGCCTAAAATTCTTCAGAAACTCTAAAGGGAAGCTGATCATTAATGCCAATAAGTCAATCAAAAAGACCTTGTCAAAAACAGTGGATACTTATAGGGACTGGGCTGATAAACTTCCTTTTCTAATTTGGGGGTATAGAACCATTATAAGAACTCCCACTAATCAGACACCTTTCTCATTAGTATATGGAATGGAAGTTGTGTTACCAGTTAAAATAGAAGTAAGATCTCTAAGAGTAGCACTCGAAGCTCAACTAAAAGAGTTAGATTGGTAACACAACTAGATATGAGTAATTAAATGTAATAGATGAAAACTGGCTTAAAGCACTTGACCATTTATAGATGAACCGGCAATGTATGGCTCTAGCATAGCATCAGATACCCGAAACAACCTCTCAAAGAGGGCGATTTGGTTCTCGAGCAGCTACGTTAAGTCAACACTGACGTTAGGGACAAGTTCAGGCCTAATTGGGAAGGACCATTCGTAGTTAAGAAAGTCCTTAGCAAAGGAGGAATCAAGCTTATGGATATGGATGGAAATGAGTTCATGAATCCAATAAATCAAGTTAGGCTCAGGCGTTATCATGTCTTGCTTAAAAGAATTGAATCACAAAAAATAGCACAAAGAATAAAAGAAATAAAGAATAAATCACCCAACGAGTGCTCCTCTACTGCTCAAGGAAAAATTAGGGTGCAGCCCGCTAGTCAGTATTTCACAAATCGGTCAGGCAAAAATTAGGGCACTCTAATGCAAATAAAGCCCGCTAAGTTGAAAACCCGAAAAGGGCAGCTTAGGCAAAAGTGGGGGTATCGAGAGAAAAGATGTCACTTGGTTTTTGGGAAATCTGTAAAAGACCAGTAGGCAGTAGGGGTTAACCATTGGAAATTTTTAACATTTCCTATGTATTCAAATTAATCTCATCAATGAACATATTATGATTTTGCTAAGAATCTTGGTCTTATGAATGCATGCATGTCTTTAGGTGAGACAATCGCAGGTGTGTGAACATCAATTTTTCTCTACATGTTATGCATCATTGTTATTCTTTTCATTATACATGTAATCTAATAGAGATAAGAGCACCAAAGAAATCAGGCATATGTAAAATTTAGAAAAAAGTCTACTGGATTGAGCCGCCAAGGACAATTTAGGCGAAAATTAAGACAGTCTGCTGGATTGAAAACCCGAAAGGGCGGTCTAGGCAAAAGTTAAGATGAAACAAAAGGAAAACAAAAAAAAGGCCTACTGGATTGAAAACCTGAAAGGGCAATCCAGGAAAAATTAAGGCAAAAAATAAAGAAAAAGCTTGCTAGATTGAAAATCTGAAAGGGAGGTCAAGGCAAAAGTTAAAGCTACAAAGAAAAAGTCTGTTGGACTATGCCTTCAAGGATAGCTAAGGCAAAAATTAGGAGAAAAATAAAGAATAAAAAATAAATGTTTGATAGGTCATCTCACATCGAATGGCCTATGCAAAAGTTAGAACATCACTTGGTCCGATCTCTACGAAATTACTAGATAGAAGTAATACGGGTTCATGAAGCAGCAATACTCAATGATCTCAGTTCAAAAAAAGAAAAATCAGCATGCATAAAAGTTAAATGTCAAAAGTACCAATCCAAGTTTACATTCAAAATAACCCAAGCAGGGCCCAAAAGTATTAACAGTTTAGAAAGTAATAAAAGCGCATTATAATATAAGCTGCCGGGGGATCCTATCCCTATCGACCCTCTGGAACCAAATCATGTGTATCCACTAGCAAATAATCCACAACTATCATGATATGATCCTTGGCTTTATTAATACCAGTAGTTGGCTAGGCGGGGGCCCTAGTCTCTAATGTCCCTATAGCAGCCTTGTCAGCATCAGCTCCCTCAGCATGCTAATCTCCATCGCTGTGAGTCACTCGATATGTAGAAAGATCATCCATGGACTCAGCATCAAATGGATCCAGCGTTTGTTTATCCTCGATCATCCATACTAACTGACCACTCAGCATCTCAATCTCGGCCCTTACCTAAGCAGTCTCAGCCCTAGCCTGGTCAGCCTCAGCAGTGGCCATCTGCAGCTGCTCCTCCAAGAATCTAGCTTGGGAATTGAATCATTTATTGAATAGCAAATTTCTCTTAAGGTTATAGCTTTGTAAATCAACCAGCATCTTCTCAACTTGTGAAGCTTCCCTTTTATAGGCTTTGGATCATAAATGTAGCCGTTGGTTGATCTTGAATCTTCACCGTTGATCAGATATAAGATGGCACTTTCGGAGCCGTTGATCTATCCGTTAGACCTAATAAATGTCCCATTTGAATTTGTTGGGATTGGTGAGGCAAAAATGTCAGTTGGCGTTTATTTGGCTTTTTGTGCTCTATGAAATTCCACGTAAAATTTGTCTTTGTTAGGACTCTATGCGCCTTGCTATTGGTCTAGGTTAAAAAGGTGTTACCTTTTTCTCTTTTCATTGTCAGCATTTTTATCCTTTACTGAAACCTTGCAAGCTGTCACTTTTTCATCCTCCAAGGCAAAAAGCAAATTTGACTTTAGACCAATATGGGAGGGAAATTGAATATTTGAATATTCCCTTAGTCTTGAGAATTAAGTCTTCCAGAAGTCTTCAGACTTAGTCCAACCGAATGTTATTCCTGATGTGATCTTTTCGGATGTCGTCTTTTTAGACTTAGTAGTTTGTTTCTTTTAATACTTTAACTGGATGCTTCTTTAGTGATTGTTTTCTTCTGTCTTGAACCAGATGAGGTCTTCCTAGACTTGTCGTCTTTGTTGTCTTCAAAACCTTGATCTAGGTGCTTGTCTTGAGGGTTTTGCTAAGTTTTTTTGGATGATTGATTCCAACATTAAGATCTTCTTAATTTCAAGTGTTTATCTGCTATATTTGTCGCTGACCTTTGTAGGAAACACTGTGAAGTTTCTTTGGCTGCAGTACTCAAGAAAGAGTCACCCATTATGGGGGAGTTTGCATCTACTCTAAGGTAACTTATCTCTAAATAACTTATTGATTTAATATGTCACTCAGTTTTTTGCTATGGATCAAAAAGGGGGAGATTATTGGACCCAGAACAAGTTGGACAGACTAAGTGGAGCATACTTAGTAGTGTTAGAATGTTTTGATCATGGAAATTTGCTCAGTTAAAATAATGAAATCTATAATGATGTCAAGTTAGTTAGATTAAGTTTATTAGCTTGTTAAATGAACTCAAGGGCTGACTTATTTCTATAACTTAGCTTAGTATGTCTATTGTTGGATGTTTACTTAGATTTTATTCTGAGTATCATTCACTCAGGATAGGTTATTTGGTTGATTTTATAGATGTGCTTTAGTATATTATTGTTTGGTTGAGTTACTTCATATAAAAAATGTGCGCTGACTTGTGCACCTAAGCAAAAAGGATATTCTTGTTTTTCTTACTTTCATTAAAATTAATGTTTACACATCATCAATGAGACAAAAGGAATAAATGTGCGACAAGGATCAGAACGTTGCTCTACCAAACAAAAGTTGTTTGGAGAAAACGTTGCAACAAGACAAAGTAAAAGCGGATCAATTATTGCGCGTATCTCCTACCATCGCGCGCTACTATAAATTGGTCAGAGTACTAGAGGAATGGAAAGATGACACAATGCAATGGCACGTTCAATCTCTCTAATGGATTCTGATATCAAGTAGACAAATAGTACAAGATTCTAGCAAATTTCAATCCTCTCACAACGGTTTGATTTCTATTTCATAAAGGTGCAATTCTATCTCTTAACGGATTGATTTGAACTTGCAACAGGTGAATTCTGAGCTAGAGATTTGAAGAAGATGCCAAAACAAGATCAACGACTAATTCAAGATTCTCATCTATAAAAGGAGCAAGAAAGCAAGCGCTAGAACTCGGTGATTACACTTGGAATTTCTTACAAGCTGTAACTTTGATAAAATTCACAGCCTAAAAGAAATTCAACAAAAGAAGCATTCACTCTGTCTACATTCTGCTTAACTGAGAGAGATTAAAATAGAACATTCAAATTGTAATATCTGTTATTGTAAAAGGATCAGTGTTTCTATATGTTGAATCCTTAATCTTCTTAGAAATCTGAGTTGCTAAGTAGAAGAGGGTATTCTACTCAGCGGTGAGCGATTACAGAGAGGAGGGTACTTATCTATAATTTGGGAGATTTGTGAAAGACTTCTCCGCCTAGTGTAAAGGAGTTGAGATTAGTGAATTAAAGCAAAGACACACTTTTGGGACTGGAGGTAGGAATAGGTTGTTGAACCAGTATAAATCACTATCTTCTTTACTTAAGTATTCTAGTCTTAACTATTTTTAGTTAGCTCAGTTTCAACTCTTGCAAAAAGTAACTTGTTTCAAGTTACTGAGTCATTCATCCTCACTCTGACTCGTTGAGTTATACGCACTAGGACCAACAGTCCCTAATAACCCCTCGCCCCTTTGAACTATCAAAGGTACCTCCGCCCGAACTTGTCTAAACCACATCTCAGGACCCTTTAAATGCAACTAGACCAGGTTCACTTTAGAGAGTGTACTACACTTGTTGCCACGTGTCAGAGTTGAAAAAGTCAAACCAGTATCCTAAGTAATTTTCCCTCATAAAAAATGGCAACAATAGCAAACTCATTTTCACTAACAGTAGCAAAAACACGAAATAAAACTCTATTTATCCGATAAACACAAAATCCAAATGTGGCATCATTTCCCCTACTTTAGTTAACCAGTAAACCTTATTTAAATTTCGTCACCAAAAAATTAGTAAAAGAATCGTTTATATACCGGCAAACATCGGATTATAATATAGGAAGAAATTTATGTTTCGTTTTTACATAACATCTCATGTTTACAAGGTTTTTATATGGGTAGCAGGTATTTTATACCATTCTCGCTAATTAATTACATGTAGCCACTTTTTTTTATTAAAATATAAAAAGTGGCTACATATTAATTTGTGAGTATGAATGGTATAAAATACACGGTGTTCTATACAATTTCTCTATATTAACAATCTGTTTAGTTCAACTATTTTGCTTTGTTATGGTTTGCTAATAAGTTTCCATTAATACTACTAAAGTTTTTAAACAACAAAAAATAATTATTTAATAATATTAAAAACTTACAACTGTAATTTTATGGATAAAAAACAAACAATAATTGGTAAAGAAGAGTTCAAACACAACTGATAGTTCAAAATAACAATGTCTTCATATTTTTCATTCATATCACATAAATCACATGTATTGGACTTTTAAATAATGCACAATATATCCCCAGCTCACTGAATTTAATCCCTAATAGCCTCTCGCCACCCTTAATTAGTTCCCTAAATGTAACTAAATTAGTTCCACTTCGGAGAATGTACTACACTTGCTGCCACGAGTCAAAATTGGAAAAGTCAAATCAGTCGTGACTTGACACATGGCATATTACTAAAAATTAAAAAAAAACCCTAACACAAATTTCCAGTAACCTAGGTAATTCCTTCATGAAAATTGGCAACAATAGCAAACTCCTTTTCACTAACAGTAGCAAAAACTCGAAATAAAACTACTCTATTTATTACATTAACAGAAAACCCATATGTGGATTGAAGTTTGAATGCTTTACTTGATTGGATGAAGCGGTAATCTTGTAATTTCAACTTGAATGGAGAATACCTGATTCCGTGGTCTGTTAATGGATGTAGGAGTTCTAATCTGCCAATTCTGGATTCTCTAATTTCAGCCCTGTCTATTTGATAACCAGGGAGAAGATAATGGATAATTAGGGTTTTGACAGGTGAATTCCGCAAGACAAATTGTGGATTGAGAGAGAACACCATCAGCATTGATTGGGTCTGAAAGAGGACTAGGCGAGGAATTGTTCATCAAATGAAGGAGATGAAACAGAAGATCGCCATGAAGAACAAACTGAAGGAACTTGGAGAATATCCATGTCCTTTGTGAGGGTGAAGGACCTTGTGGACTTGAGGAAGCC
Source organism: Euphorbia pulcherrima (assembly GCA_947683365.1). NCBI lineage: Eukaryota > Viridiplantae > Streptophyta > Magnoliopsida > Malpighiales > Euphorbiaceae > Euphorbia > Euphorbia pulcherrima. Next base: position 26,150,567 of record CANTUS010000009.1, read on the forward strand.
ACGGTTAGAGAAATTGAAACAGAAACGCACCAAATTCTGGAGGAATTTTAAGAATATGTTCGATTTTTTCAGTTATCTAGATGGATTGATTGAATTTGTGAATTGATTGAAATTAGTGGAATTATATATAATGGTCAATTTCAGGATTAATTAAGACCGAATTAGTGCAAGGAATTGAAGAAAGAGATGATTTTGCAATGACCCGATTTTAAGCAAGCTTTTGATGGAAACATGTCTCCGGGGAACCTCTCCACATCCGGCGAGTTGGTGTTCTTTATTTACTGACCTAGCACCATTTTTAAATTTTTATTTTTTAAAAGATCAGATTTGCTTGCTCAAAAAGTTAAACTTGGAAAAGTCATTGTCCATGTCACCTTTAAGGGGGGTGAGAGGTGGTTTTTGGATAAGTTTAGGGGGCAAGAGGTACCTTCGAATGTTCGGGAGGGTGATGGTTTATTAGGGACAAGTTCGGGGGGCTGGAGATTTATTAGGCCTTTAATCACAAATCCAATCTATTTTATATTGTTTGACTAGCAGAATCATTATATACTATTATAATTATAAGCCAGTTTGACTATACTTATTTCAACTACTTTTTTGAAAAGATCTACTTTCAAGCCTTTTTCTAGAAGCAGTAGATTTGATTTTTGAAAAAAAATAGACAATTCATAATTAAATAGTATGAAAGATCAAAATGTGTTGTTATAATAAAATTTTGTGAGAATAACTTGTTAGAATAGGTGCTTAAAAACCAATACCAATAAGGGGCTATACAGTAATAGGACACAAATCGCAATTTGCCACAAAAACAAACATATCAGCTTAGGATTCTAATAATATCCAAATTTGTTTAGATATATTAATATAGCACCTGAAGGTCTAAGGCTAGGACTAATTTTTTTATTAAAAATTACTCAAATACTCTTATATTATTAATTACAATGAATATTTTCACTCCGCCCTATATGTGGTTCGAACATATAACTTCTAGTGTCACAACTTCAATCTTAACTACTAGTCAAAGGGCATGTTGGTATTGTTTTGACCGTTGTCGTGAAACGCTCCACTCAAAAACTTTTTATAAAACAACATATTTTGGCATTAAACAAAATTTTAACTCTTAATACTATTTAATTAGTGTCTGTTAGGCCTAGATTTGTTGGCTTAGCTACCTTTAAGCCTAAAGCCGAGCCCATTATCCAACCCTTTACGTGATTTCTAAATAAACCTAGCTATTTAAAGGTTGAATCTCTTCTCTCTGCGTATTGAATCCCTTTTGCGCCTGTCTTCTTTTCCCTCTGTAATTTTTCTTAACCTAATCCCTTCGCAACCCACTTGATCATGTGCTTACTGGCGCTAGAAGCTTCCTTATCACGTGTTTGGATGCAAGTGAATGAAGTTAGTTAGAGGCGGATACAATTTCGGCTATATAAGGGCGATTTCAGGCTGCGAGAAGGTTATACTTTTGGTTTTCTGGCTTTGTTTAGTCTTGCATGTTTAGCGTTTGTTCATCTATTGATGAGCTTTAGGCTTGTAATATGATCTCTGTGTTTGTTTAAGCTTCAGTAATCTTTCCTTTACTGATTTGCTTGTTGAAGAGTTTTTAATTGTTCGTGATCGTTGGCATGTACTCTCTGTAAACCTTGCTGCGATTTTGCTGTTAATAAGAATGTCGAAAACTTTTGCACCATAGACGTACCCTGATAATCGGTCCGTATGATAAATTCGATTGAGGGGAACTAAGTAAAAATCTTGTGTTTTCTTAACTTATGCAAGTTACAATTTTTGTTTTGATCGTTTGAAATCGAAATTCTGAGGTTAAATCCTCAACAAGTGGTACCAGAGTTTTTTATACAATTTTGAGATCTATTTTTCGAGTTGCATGTGTTAAATCTTGAATGATTTAACAGTTTATGTGGTTGCGAATTTGTTTGCTGTTGAATCTTTAATATTAAAGATCTTGTTCGGCTGTTTTTTTCCAAACCTGTGCTTTCTTTGTGACTCTTTGCCGTGTTTTAAATCTGATATATTTTATACGTTTGATCTCTTGTATTGGCTCTATTGCTCTTCCGCTGTTAATCTGCTGCTTTGTAGGTTTAGCCTGTGTTTAATCTTGGATCATTGTGATCGTTTTATATCTTAAGTTTTTCTTGCGACTGATATGTTTCTAGTTCTGTAAATTTAATCTTTGAACGATTGATTGATAAATTATTTTCATATTTCTTATTATATGGTAATAATTTGGTTTTAAATATCATTTTCTTAGAAATAAATAATCTGTTTCCTTGCCTTACTGTGTTCTTTGAAGCTTTTGTTACACCAAATTAGTTGATTAATTTTTTTTCAAGATTTGATTAAATTATTCCGTTGAAATTATGTTTACATGATTTGTTGATTTGTTTTGGAAAATAGATCATCCCACAGTATCATATCTTTGTCAACCCATTCTTATTAATGTTCATCAGTTTGATTCCCTGGAATAATTGCTATTAGCTGAAATTTTTTTTAAAAGCAATTTTGTGAGAATACCAGTTTAACCAATCTTGTTTTTCATGTACGGGGTAATCAATTTGGAAGGTTATGTGCTAAAGAACCTTGTGTTTAGTTTCTTAAGTGAGCTGCCTCTACTGAAGTATACTACAACTTAGACTTTTTAATTGTTTCAAAGGTATTTTTGGCTTGCTATATTCTTTTTTCAGTTTATCATGCTTGTAATTGTTGGACTAAGTCTCTGTTTGTCTTCTTGTGTATAAGATTTTTTTTCAGAGTTTTATTGCTAGTTTTTAACCTTGTTTACTTTTTTTTAAATTACCCTGGTGAGTGAAAAGGTAGGTGAAAGAGGTTTCCACAGCCGTTAAAAACCCTCACCAAAGTAATATATTCGATATATTAAATAATTGATCTTAAGGTGTGCTAAAAAATGTTCAGTTACAAGAAAGTAAAAGATTCAGATGATTAAAAACATCTGAAACCAAAAACTGTACAAAAAATGTTCAGTTACAAGAAAGTAAAAGATTCAGATGATTAAAAACATCCGAAACCAAAAACTGTATATGTCGCCTCCTATGTCTAAAAATAAACCAACATAAATAAATGCATGTGTAAAGGTGGTCCTCCGAACTCAGCATCCCCTCGAACACGAACTTGTTTCGCCGCTTCCGTATAGCCAATGCACTCAAGAACAACAATGATGTCCCAAAGTACCGATTTGGACCTGGAGTGAAGTATCCACACCACAACTGCAAGAACTCATAACCCGAATATGGCATCACTAACGCAAAGCCGAAGAGTCTAAGTGATTGTGCCCACACCTTGTAACTTTCGACACAATGGAATAACGTGTGATCTGTTGATTCCTCCTCATCACAAAATGGGCATTTCCCATCCATAACAGCATGACATCGGCGATGAAAAAGAAACGCCTTAGTCGGAAGCCGACCATGAGAAACGGTCCACCCAAAGAATTGCACTCTTGACAAAAGACAAGCAATCTAGATGACCATAAAATCGACATTAGGTTTCGGCCAATTTTTGTAAAAGCCTAAACAAAAGGACAAAGCCGAGAACCGTTTTTGGATTTCCAAATCCCACAAAAACTGATCAGCCCCCTCCGTAAACACAGCATGACGCTGCTGCCCCTGCAAAATCGACCCTTGTCCCGATAAATAATGAAGGACAACACTGTACAGGCTAATCTTGAAGTTGGTTGCAGCTCTCACGATATGAAACCCTCAAATTCCACTTCCAAACGGTCTCAAGAACTCTGCATCACCAAAAATAAAGTCATACCCCTCTTGCACCGAACATCCCTTTCTATTACAAATCATATATAGATTGGGGAAAAGATAGGCCAAATTATGATGTGCAGACCAATTATCATACCAAAACGAACAACTAATCCCATCACCCACCTCCACAAGCACGTTAGATAGGAAATAATCCCAAAATGTCTAATTTTTAACGCAACGTGCAATTATGTCTCACCACACCACCGATAAAAGTCCCCCATCATAATTTTCAATCTTACACCATGAAGAAAAACCATATTGTCAGACAAAAATTTCATACCATAAAGACCCTTGTCCCGAGCCACAAATTTTCCAAATCCATTTCAGCAATAAACTACAATTAACAAGCTTAAAGTCCCTAATGAATAACCCTGCCAAATTCTTTGGTAGAGTTATAGTACTCCAACTCACCCTACATAATCCCTTAGAGTTTGAATCATCCCTCCACAAAACATTTCGCATTAGATGGACAAGCTTGTCATTCACAGAAGATGGCATTTTATTCAACAACAAGAAATAAATTGGCAATGATGACAAAACCGACTTCAAAAGAACCACCCGACCTGCATATGATAGACTATGTGCTATCCAACAAGATAAGTGATTGTGGAACTTACCAATCAAAGTGTTCCAATAAGGCACTGGGATATGCCTCACACTTAAGGGAGTACCAAGATAAGTAATCGAATATTCCTCAATTTTACATCCCAATATATGGCCACATGACTGTAACATCGAATCCTGCACATTAACACCCATGATTGAACTTTTATTGTAATTAATACGCAACCAAGAGATCAACTCAAAACAACGTAATATGAGTAAAAAAATAGGCAAAAGACTCTCATCTGCAGGTAAAAAATGTTGAGAACTGACAGTCACTTTGAACATGCATAAAGGGCATAGAGGAAATTCAAAATTTTGTCCCTATGAATAGGAACTCCTATTAGTTGCATATAAATTAAATAAAGCATAAACTAAACAATTCTCTGCCTAAGTTAGCATGCAAAGGCTGGACATACCATAATTCTAAATTATATCCTAGCACAAATATTTTACACTAACCATGTTATAACTCTAAGCTATAACCTAAGTATAAAATAAACTATGCATGTAAAACAACCTAAGAATAATTATTAAGTCTTAAAATGCTTAAAGAAAAAGACCTAATAGTTAAAAGAGAAAGGAAGGAAACTTGTAAATTGAAGCGTGATTTAGCGTAACCTCCTTGCATAAGCCTCTAAGCCTAGGATAGCCTCTATGAGTATCCACACGAACCCCAACAATTGAAACCTCCCAATGAGGAAGAACTAAAGAGCCTCGAGTAATTGCTAGACCATTCCAAAAGCCCACCCGAAAATATTAATTGGAGGTGCCTCAAAATATTCGAGGCCCCTCAAAAGAACTTGCTCAAGTCGACCCACGAGATTTTACTTTAGGAATCTCAGCTTAGGATTTATGCCTTGAGCTTGGTACATTGGAAAAGCTAAAATAAGGTGCCTATTTATGTGCTTGGGGAAGCAATTTTGCTCCCCCATTTCTGATGTGGGATTAGGATTTCTCCTAATCCCACATAGGTCAACACGCGGACCCCCATGGGTCTGCGGACTGACCCGCCTGTAGCATGCATAGCACGCTGCGCATGCCTACGTAAGGCAGGCTCTTGTGGGCCTGCCTTGCATGCGAGCTAGGGCTCATGGCCCATACTGTGAACCCAGCTCGCGGTGTTCCATTGGTCTGCACCTTGGGTAGCCCATTTTCATGGGCTGGCGCGATGACTGCCCAGTAGTGCTCGCACACCTTTCGGTGTACTCTCACGCACCCAAACCTGTACAAAATATACTTTGTACTCTTGGTCCAATTCATCTCACCAAGGCAAAATTCCCTTTTTAATCCTTTTCAAATAAATATTTATTTTATGACCCTAATAAATTAGTTACCAGTCAAAATAAATTCTTGGCTTATCCAAAATGATCTAATCATTTTTAACTAATATCTTAATTTATTTATGACCCTAATAAAATTAGTTAGCGGTCAAAATAACTTGTTGTTCTAATTAAATAATAATCCAATTATTATTATGTCATATTTTCGTAATAGAACCACGAAGGCATGTGACCTTATATGATCCTGAAATATTGAGTTGTTAAGGCTTAACCAATCCTTGTTCTATAGGAAGTACTAGCTTGATATTCTAGACTGTGGATAGAACCCGATTACCTTAAACGACTTTAGTACACCTCTACCAAAGGCCTACCAACCCCCATTACTCGGAACGTCATTTGTGCTTATGACTTAATCCTGTTTAATGCAATAGTAGCCTAGTACAATAAACTCCTTCCCTTCTTTAATATTATTACCTTCTGGTTTATTGGGTTCGGTTAAAGTCTTAACCCACTAATAGCGAGGTTGCTCCAAGCTATCCCAGTTATTTGGTTATTACTGAAGTATATGGCTTTCTACCATAATGTGTTTGACTAGAAACTATTTCTATCAATATATACCGTGATCAAAGGTTTATAGCTATCATCACTTCAACAAGTGGTCAGACACAACTCCTTAATATATCCAAAGCGATGGATATTTTCTAACTACATAGCTTATGAACATGCTGTCATCACCATACCCATAATCACCCATGACACCCTAAATTACTGAGTGTTTGGTATGGTCCAAAACATGGTGACAGTACCACGTAAGGCAACTAGTATCTTAAGTATGAGGATATTCACAAAGCTACTATATAAAGATAAATACTAACACTATGATCTATTTACCAAGTCTTTGTCTTATTGAGGTCTCCAATATATCTTCCAGATATATCCATGTGTCAAACTTAAGGCACCACCTTCAGTCTTAGGAGTTTAACTACTTGGACCCATTCCAAGAAAGTTGACCAAATGCTAGCCTTACCATCTCATCAATATCCTTTCTTGATGAAACTATGACTAGGGATAGTTTAGACATAATCATAACTACTCATGAAGTTGGTCTCACTAAGTATAGTCCCACTATAATTACTCTCACTTCATGCTATGATATGTTAAGGACTCTTGTACGCATATATCAATGAATATATTTTAACTAGTCATAATATATATATATATATATATATATATATATATATATATATATATATATATATATAAACACATGTATATAAACAAAAGATGAAATGCCTTTATTAATTAAATAAATTATTCATACTATTACGTAATTAAGATATATCGCCGTAATTGGCTTAAGGGCATACATCATATCTAACAGATTCCCACTTGCACTAAGGCCAATTAGTCATATGTCTTAATCTATATGCTTTAACATGCTGGTCATGTTTGACTTGAGTCAATGGCGTTGTCAGACCATCTGCGAGGTTCTGATCAGTGGGTACATATTCTACTCTTATTATCTTATTATCAATAATCTGCTTGATTATATGATACTTTCTAGATACATGTCTATTTTTTCGATGAGACAATAGTTCCTTTTCCTGAGCTATAGCACCATTGTTATCACAATACAAAGTAATTGGATCAATAATCCCAGGCATCACACCAAGATCACCAATAAATCACTTTAACCAAACTTCTTCTTTTCCTGCTTTGCAGGCAACAATCTATTCAAATTTTGTGGTTGAATCAACAGTAGTTTCTTACTTTGATCTTTTCCGTCATACCGCCCTCCATTTAACACATACACAAAACCCGACTGAGACTTAAAGTCATCCTTGTCAGATTGGAAACTCGCATTAGTGTAACCTCTAATTGTGATGTCACCATCTCCATATATCAAGAATTCATCTTTAGTCCTTCTCAGGTACTTAAGAATTGCCTTGACGTCCATCTAGTGCTTTTTCACCTGGATCCGCTTGATATCTACTTGTAAAGCTTAAAGCTTGAGAGATATCTTGCCTAGTACATATCATAGCATACATGATGGATCCTATTGCAGATGCATGGGGTATATCCTTCATGCACATTCTTTCCTGAGCTATCTTTGGACACTCAGCAATAAATAGGTTAATCCACTTTATCATCGGGAGATAACCTTTCTTCGAATTCTCAAGGTTAAACATATTCAATACCTTATCTTTATATATACTTTGAGAAAGACCTATAGCCTCTTTGATCTATCCCTATGGATCTTTATACCTAGTATAAAAGCCGCTTCACCAAGGTCTTTCATGGAGAACTTTCTTGACAACCATATTTTAATATTTTGAAGAAGAGAAATGTTGTTACCTACTAGTAGAATGTCATGAACATATAGTACTAGGAAAACGACTGCACTCCCACTAACCTTGTTGTAAACACAAGGCTCATTAATGTTAGGATAGAATTCAAGTTCATGGATTGTCTAATCAAACCTTAAATTCCAACTCCTGGATGCTTGCTTAAGTCTATAAATGGACCTTTGTAGTTTGCATACCTCTGAGCCATTCTAAGATATAAAACCCTCAGGTTGTGTTATATACACATCCCGGTCTAAATCCCCATTTAGGAATGTTGTTTTAACATCCATCTGCTAGATCTCATGATCGTAATGATCAGAATTGGCAAGGAGTATCCTTATGGATTTAAGCATGGCTACCAGTGAGAAAGTTTCATCATAGTCAATACCTTCACATTGACTATAACCTTTCGCAACTTACCTTGCCTTATAGGTAATTACATTACTATTTTTTTAGTATTCTTCTTAAAGACTCATTTGCACCCGATCGGTTTAACCTCTTATGGTGCATCGACCAAATTCCAAACTTGGTTCTCATACATGGAATCCATTTCTGATTTCATGGCTTTTAGCGATTTATCATAATCTGAGCTTTTCATTGCTTCATCATAGGTTCTTAGTTCATCATCCTCTATGAGATATAGTTTCTTGTCATCAGTGATGATAAAACCATATCTATCGAGACCTTTTATGGACACGACCTGATCTTCGCAATATTTGTGTTTCGTCAGGTTGTTCTGGATCACACTTTCTTTTCTATCTAGAATGGGGTAAATCATCTGATTGACTGTTTCTTACTCTTGAATTTTTAGCTCAAAATTGGTCCACTGACTTTTGCAAGTAATTGTTCGTTTTCAAGAAAGTGAGCACTATGAGATACAAATACCTTTGCATCTTAGGTTGGTAAAATAAATACCCAATAGTTTCCTTTAGATATCCAATGAATAAACACTTGTCAGATTTAGCGCTTAGCTTATCTGATGCTGACCTCTTTACCATAGCAGGACATCCCCATACTCTAAGGTGACTTAGAGATGGCCTTTTATTACACCATCTTTCGTAAGGCATAAAATCAACTGATTTAGAGGGCACTCTATTTAATACATAAACCGGACTCCCTAGTGCATATCCCCAAAAGGATTTACTAAGATCTGTTTGGCTTATTATGGGCCAAACCATATCTAATAAATTTTGATTCCTCCTTTTAGACACTCCATTGTGTTGGGGAGTATAAGGAGGGGTCCACTGAGGAATTATCCCCGTTTTCCTTTAGATAATCCTAAAACTCCTAACTCAAGTATTCTCCACCTTAATCAGATCGAAGTGTTTTAATACTTTTCTCAAGTTGTTTCTCTACTTCATTTTTGAATATTTTGAAGTTTTCAAAACTTCCAAACTTGTGCTTCATTAAGTATAGATAACTGTATCGTGAATAATCATCAATAAAGGATATGAAGTAGGAGTATCCTCCTAGTGCCTGAACACTCATTAGACCACATAACTTAGTATGTACAAGTTCCAATGTACTCGCGACTTGTTCACCCTTTCCTTTAAAGGGTAAATTTGTCATTTTTCCTTTTTAAACAAGGTTCACAATCACCATAAGTCTCTAAGTGTATTGGGTCTAAGTCACCACACTTATATAGCTTGATTAAGCGATCTTTGTTTATGTGGCCTAGACGACAATGCCATAAGTAGAAGGAATTCTCATTATCTAATTTAACTTTCTTTACATTATTTGTATTAAAAACTTTTATTTTAGTATCAAGAATATAAATGCCACCATTCAACATCTCATAACCATAAAGAACATTATTCAAGCGAATCTGACAATTATTATTCGAAAATAAAATTTCAAATCCCTCTACTGCTAAATACGCAATAGATAAAATATTCTTAGTAATACTCAGAATGCAATAGCAATTATTCAACACTAAAACTAAGCCAATCTGTTAAATAAGATTAAAGATTCCAATGGCTAATGTAGCAACTAGGGCTCCATTTCCCACACGTAGGTCCATCTCCCCTTTTTCAAGCTTCTTACTATTCCTTAGTCCCTGCACAAAGTACAGATATGAGAACCACAACCAGTATCTAATACCCAAGTGGATTCATGATGAAAAGTAGCATAGTTTTCAATTACAAAACGTACCTGAAGTAGATGCCTCTGTAGGCTTCTTCTATAAATCTTCAGAAGTGGGAACTTTGCAATCCCTCTTCCAATGTCTTGGTTTCCCATACTAGAAGCAGACATATTTAGATGTCTTCTTTTCTTTCTTCTTCTTGCTGGCTCTTTTCTTAGCCCCTATTGCCTTATTCTTTTTATTAAAATTCTTGCTTTTCTCGAGCAACAGTAGTGTCTTTTGGTCTTTCTTGATCTGAGGTTCTACTATTTTCAATAGGTTGATCAATTCTGCAATCATCGAATTAATCTTGTTCGTGTAATAGTTAGTCACAAAATTTAAGTAAATGTCTATTAAGGACATCAACACAAGGTCAATACTTAACTCATGATTCATTTTTGAATACCAATCGATTCAGCTTCTCAAGGTATCCAAAGAGTTTTAGTACATGCTGAGAGGCAGAGGTGCCAACCTGCATCTTGGTTTAAAAAAGGAATCTGGAGGTCTCATACCTCTCTGTCCTCTCTCGCTCAGCAAAGAGCTCCTCAAGATGGAGAACTATGTCCTCTAAGTTCATGTTCTCATGTTGTTTCTGATGCTCAGGATTCATGGACCCCAACATTATTCATGTCGTAGTCTCACGATATTTCTTGTGCTTTAACCAAGCATCATGTTCCACTTGATCCTTAACATCAGGTTCAACTGGGAAAGTTTCGTCTAGAACATAGACAATTCCCTCGGATCTAAGAATTATTCTCATAGCTCGGAACCAATCAAAAAAGTTTGAGCCATTCAGTTTGGTGTCAAGTAACAGACGGAGATTAATGTTGGAAGTCATTTTCAACCTAAGATATAAGAAAAGAAAGAATTGTTTAGATTTTAGTATTTAGTACATGTATTCAATATAAGGACTTTTTCATTAAATACATTCATCCTACTATTTTCTTTGAAATTTACAATAGCCCATTCTATTGAATTCGGGAAGTTTAGCCTAACTAAATTTCCTAGTAGGTAGCATCTATAACTAGTCTATTACGGCCCGCAATTTTATGAGTCAAGTTGTATTAGTAAGTTATAGTTGGAATCCCATTCCATTTACATCGTCGGCAATTGCTAATTTATTCAAGCTCCCTAATGCTAAGGGATATGTGCTCTTATATTAGCTTCTCCTTGAATATGTCTCAGTCCTGCGGCTAGCCACCAATTTTATGGTGGACTACCCCAGTCCTGTTAAGGTAGACCCTCTCTCAATACTTATAACCAATCGATGTAGATGAAAAAGAATGCTTTGCACAACATTTTTATAGCTCGAAAAGACCGTATTATAAATTTGGGTAAGGAAGACTATGACTTGCCTTAATATATTTACTTTGGGATTTTATTGGTGTTAAATGTCTCAATAAATCTAGGATTTTATCATATCAACATATTTATAATAATTTGTATTAATTTAGGGAATTTTTAGAATTAATTAATCAGAACCTCCTTACACAAGCCTCTATGATTATCCACTCAAACTGTACTAACCGAAACCTCCCAATGAGGAGGAACTAAAGAGCCTTGAGCAGTTGCTAGACCACTCCAAAAGGTTACCCTAAAAATATTAACTATAGGTACCTCAAAATATTTGAGGCCCTTCAAAAGAACTTGCTCAAGTCTACCCGTGAGATTATACTATAGGAATCTCAACTTAGGATTTATGCCTTTAGCTTGGTATATTGGAAAAGGTGAAATGAGGTGCCTATTTATAGGCTTGGGGGAGCAATTTTTCTCCCCCATTTCTGATGAGGGATTAGGATTTCTCCTAATCCTACATGGGTCAACGTGCGGACTCCCATGGGTCCGTGAGTAGACCTGCCTGCAATGTGCATAGAACGCTACGCATGGCCTACGCAAGGCAGGCTCTTGCGAGCTTGCCTTACACATGAGCTGGGCCTTGTAGTGCACCATTGGGCTCACCGTGGGCAGCCCATTTCCATGGGCTACTGCGAGCACTGCCCAGCAGTGCTCGCTCACCTTTTGGTGTACTCTCGCGTACCCGAGCCTCTACAAAATATACTTTATACTCTCGGTCCAATTCAACTCACCAAGGCAAAATTCCCCTTTTAATCCTTTTTAAATAAATATATATTTTATGACCCTAATAAATTAGTTATCGGTCAAAATAAATTGTTGTTCTAAGTGAATAATAATCCAATTATTGTTATGGCATCCTAAAGTATTAAGCTGCTAAGGCTTAACCAATCCTTGTTCTATAGGAACTATTGGCTTGATGTTCTAGACTGTGGATAGAACCTGATTACCTTATATGACTGTAGTATGCCTCTAGCAAGGGCCTACCATCCCCCATTACTTGGAACGTCATTTGTGCTTATGACTTGATCCTGTTAATGCAATAGTTGCCCAATGCGATAAACTCCCTCCATTCTTTAATATTAGTACCATTTGGTTTATTGGGTTTCGTTAAAGTATTAACCCACTAATAGCGAGGTTGCTCCAAGCTATCCCAGTTATTTGGTTGTTACTGAAGTATATCACTTTCTACCGTAATGTGTTTGACTAGAATCTATTTCTATCAAACACATACTCTGATCAGAGGTTTATAGCAATCATCACTTTAACAAGTGGCCAGGTACAACTCCTTAATATATCCGGAGCAATGAATTCTTTCTGACTACATAGCTTACCAATATCCTATCATCACCATACCCATAATCACCAGTGACACCCTAAATTAATTAGTGCATAGGTTTGATCCAAAACGTGGTGACAGTACCACACAAGGCAACTAGTATCTCATGTATGAGGATATTCACAAAGCTACTATATAAAGATAAATACTAACACTGTGATCTATTTAACAAGTATTTATATAATTGCGGTTTCCAATATATCTTCCAGATATTTCCATGTGTCACACTTAAGGCACCACCTTTAGTCTTAGGAGTCTAACTGCTTGGACACATTCCAAGAATGTTGACCACGTGCTAGCCTTACCGTCTCATCAATATCCTTTCTTGATAAAACTATGACTAGGGATAGTTTATACATAATCATAATTATAGATGAAGTAGGTCTCACTAAATATAGTCCCATTATAATTGCTCTCACTTCATGCTATGATATGTCAAGGACTCTTGTACACATATGTCAATGAATATATTTTAACTAGTCATAATATATATATATATATATATATATATATATATATATATATATATATATATATATATATATATATACATATAAACACATCGATATGAATAAAAGATGAAATGCCTTTATTAATTAAACAAATTATTTGTAATATTGCATAAGTAAGATATATCGCCCTAATTGCCTTAAGGGAATACATCATATCTAACAAAAAACTCATCGTATCATTTGCAAACTGAAGGACAGAGATATCCATATTAGAACCTTCAATATATAATAGACCCTTCTAAACACTAAGTCAATAAGATGTTTCAACCCTTCAATAGCCATTTCAAAGATAAATGGCAAAACAGGATCTCCCTGTTTGACCCCTCTACCCAATGTAATCGACGCACTCGGACTCCCATTTGCAAGGACTGATGTAACCGAATTTGGGGGACAATTAGCTAATCAACCAACCCATCTCTCATCATATCCCATCCTCCTAAGCACTTCATCAATGTAAGACCAGGATACACAATCTTAAGATTTGTGAAAATCAAGCTTAAGCAATAAACAAGATTGTCATCTCTCATGTATAGAATGAATCAGTTCTGAAGCTATAAAAGAATAGTCATGAATACTTCACCCTTTAACAAAAGCAAATTGATTATCCAAAATCAGCTTAGGGAGAAAAGGTTGTAAACGGTTAGCTAACAGTTTACAGACAATTTTACAAATACCATAAATTAGGGTGATTTGCCTATAATTACTCAACAAAGATGTAACCGAAAGTTACAGAATCAACATAGTTTGTGAAGTTTTAATAGAATTTTGTAGCAATGGTGCAATATAGAAATTATTAAATAGCTCTAAAACATGATCCTTCAACTTGCCCTAAAAGCACTTGTAGAAAATGAAATTAAATCCATCAGGTCCAGGTGATTTCCCCTCATTATAATCATTAACCATCGCCAAAATTTTGACCTCAGAAAATGGTTGAGCAACCCTCAAGTCAACATCCACCATTCAAGATTGTAACCCTCTCAAATCAAATGAAACCTCCACTGTCCCTAAAAATTGGCTCGAATAATAACTACTAATTTCTTCGTTAATCACTCCCAAATCACAAGTCACAACACCATCCACCTCAAGATGAGTAATTCTATTACTCCTAGATCTAGCAGAAGCCATTCAGTGAAAATAAGTTGTGTTATCATCCCCTAAAGCTACCCAAGTTACCTGAGACTACTGATGTCGAACCTTCTCCAAGCTCCTCCTACACTTAAATAGATCGTGCAATCTGTAACTCTGAACCTATACAACATCCATAGGTCACATAACTCCACTAGAAGTTAATGCAAGTGCCCTATCTTCCAGCTCCTTTATAGGACGATCCAACCCGCCAAAATTTCAAGAATGCAATGGCCGAATAAAATCTCATAGTCATCTTAGTTTAAAATCAATATCTCTGCTCAAATAATCTCTACTAATATCATTCCATTTTGATTTGATGAATGGAAAGAATCCGTCACTATCCCACCAACAGTTTAATGAGCAAAAAATCTTTCCCGCCCCTAACTCACAACATGAGACTGAAAAACAATTGAAAGATGGTCTAATAGAGCCAAATAAACCGTCATCAAATTTAAGCCAGACCATTTATCTAAAATATCATACAAAACCAACACTCTATTGATCCTAGAATACGACTGACTATTAAACCATGTGTAGTCCTTGCCAGAAAGCGGAACATTATAAAGAATGCAATCATTAACAAACTCCCGAAAGTTGACAATAGAATTCAAAATAGTTGCACCCCCTTGATCTTCTTGAGCTACGAAAAATCTCATTAAAATCACCACACAATAACATATTTTCTCTACCATGAATATGACACAACAGTTCATACCACAACTGGTTTCATTCCTCATAGTTAGTGGGACCATATAGACAAACCACTTGGACATCGACTAAGTTCGAAGTAATATGAACCATACACAACCTAATAGCCAAAAATTCAATCGCCCCTTGAATCATCCGAGAATTGAAAGACACCACTAGACCCCCCGAAAGACCATGTGTCAGAATACAATGGAAAAGGAAGTCGTTATGGCCCTAAATTTTTCGAATAGTATAATCCAAAACTGAAGCAGCCTTTGTTTCAACCAAAACGACAAGATGTAATACACTTTGAGAATACAATTTCAAATGAAAAATTGCTTCGCCCCATTCAGAAGGCCCCCACGGTAATTCCAATAAAATAAATTTAACAACATAAACAAAAATCACAAAACCTAGGTGATAAAAACCGATTAGACACGTTGAGCCTCTAATGCCCCCACAAACTTCTCGACATGCTAGCTATCAAACAACTCAAGCTTCTCCCCAACCCGAAAGACCATCATATCTTCACTTTCGGGCAGCACTCAAAGAATTACTCTATTCATATTCAAAATATTAGGTCCCGAAGAACTTAAGACCCCAATCGATGGTGCATTCCTACTCCCTAACCTCGGGCTTGTACTCTTACTAATGTGTGGAATAATTTCTAAATGGTTCATACCGCTACCTAATTCGTGTTTATCAGCTATACCCTCTTCTATAGAATTATTCAAGGGGACCGAATCTCCCCCTACAGACAATGCATTCTCTGAATCACTCAAACCATCTGAAAAATTTTCTTGACAGTGTTGACATCCTATACCCTAACGTAAACAAGCATAAATAATCAGTTTGGTAGATCCCAACAGTAGTTGGAATTTCTTATCCATAGTCCCTAATGAAATCGATACAAGACAAGATACCAATCAAGACGGTCTAGTCTTTCGAAATCAGTATCTATAGCACCAACATGACCAAACAACCTACTTGCAAGATCTCATATCAAAGATTCACTTATAACAGACGGTGGAAGTCCCATAAAGTCTAAGTATATAACTGATTCTGATGGAGTGAAATTAGCTATTAACAACTGAATGGAAGAAAAAAGTGTTGCATCACTTTGCAATCACCATGCACAAAACTATGTGAAGTATCAGCCGATTCAAACGATACAATAATGCAATCACCGCCAATAGGTATTGCAAAATAAATCATGAATCCATAATCATATAGCAAGGACTGATATTCCTAAAATGAGATATATTCTTAAGATGGGCCATGGAAGACTTATTTTTCCAAGGAACATTCTGCACCTTTATTTCTGTTGGTCTAGATTAGGGGGTTTGAACATACAAACCAGGCATGGCGGAGTTTCAAAATTTAATCTAAGTCCAAGGATCTCCTAAGCATGGCATGATTGACAATATAAACTAGTCTATCATTATTCTAGGTCATAAACACTTATAAAATGACCTAATAATAATTTAACCATGTAATAGTGGAAGCATGAATCTCGAACTTGGTACAATGACCCCTTAGCTGCGTGCATAGACTCTAAAGTAGAAGCTCTCTATAATTGATCCATATGAGCACCATCGACCATAACCTTTTACAAAGGGAGCACCGAAAAATAAGTGGAAGACAGCTAGATCTTCCCGATAATTTTATTCTAGAATAAATTTCCTTAGTTTTCTATTTAAAGTAAATATGTCTTTCAGAGGATTACTTATCAGAACAAGAACAACTAAGAGAATAGAGAGAGGGAGATCACAAAAATTGGAGTGAAAAATAATGAGAGAGGAGCTCTCTATTAATAGGCATAAGGGGGTAGATTAAAAGACAATTTAACCCAAGCCTTGTCTAATTAGAAATTAAATAGACATGTCCAGTTAGTCATTTACTAAATAAGAAAGAGTTAGAGTTAAATTCAACTTTCTTTGTTATTATTCAATTCAATTAATTAATCCAATTAATTAATTAATAGAATAAACAATTCCTATTTAATAGAAAACATACAACTCTTATTAAATAATCATTCAACTAATCAATAACTAAATATTTAATTTAATAACTGATTAATTAATTAGATAAACATAAAAACGTATTTAATAAATAATAAAATATAGAAACAAAACTAAATTGGACTCTAATACCAACTGGGACACTACTGGCTTTTCGGCCAGCAGTGTGCGTAGGCAGCAAGCCCGCTCATGGACCTGCGCCAATGTATAGTCCCAACCCATTTTACGCACAGCCCTTGCGGATTGTGCGCCTTTGCTTGTGAGCTAGGCCTACCGCGGGCTGCTCTGAGCGGCCCGCTATGCACATGGCCTGTGGCCTTTGTGCAATGCTCCCAGAATTGCTAAGGCCCACGTATAGGCCTACCGCAAGTGGTGTCCCACAGCACTTTCATAGGCCTACTCATGCAAGTTCACACAATAAATTATCACGGACCACACTACACAGTTTCTATTTCCTCTTATGTACTCTCATTATTTTTGGTACACTGGTCCAACAAGTAAAATTGGTCCAACCAATAAAATGGTCTTACCATATTTTTGGTATACTGGTCCAACCAATAAAATTAGTCTAATCAATTAAAATGATTTAACCGCTTATTTCTCTTCTAGATTAGATCTAGTCTAATAGTTCTTTACATGGCTTGGTTGTAACTCAAAGCGAGTGACCTTATAGGATCCCTGTAATATCGAGCTGTCAAAGTTTGACCTAGCTCAAATTCCTTTTCAGGAATTTGATTGGCTCGAAGCTCTAGACCATTGTGGACTCCGATGACTTTGAACGATCATAGTGTCTCTCTAGTATAAGGCACATGACCCCTCAATATTTGGAACATCACGTGGATTGTGATTTAATCCTGGTTCTGCAATAGTATTAATGTAATTCACTCCTTCTATCATCTGTTAAGTACCATTTCATTTTTTGGAATATGTTTAAGTGTTAGTCCACTAGTAGCCTTAGAGGCTTCCCCAGTAGTTTAGTCTTGCTACTAAAGTACACTACTCAACCATTAATGTGTTGACTAGGATCTCATCCTTTCAATGCGTACACTACAAAGGTTTAAGAGTGTGTCCCTTCTAATAAGTGGCCAAGGTAAAACTCCCTTATACTGCTATAATGGAGTGTTAGATTTTTTCTTGACTACTCAGCTTACCAATAAACAGACATCAACTATACCCATAATCATCCATATCACCCAGTTTGTAGGATGCTTAGGTTTGATCTAAAGTATAGCAACATCTGAACAAGGTAACTAGTATCTCAGATCTGAGGATATTCGAATTGCTATTGCAATAAGATATAACACCAACACATAATATAGATTACCAAGTGTTGTCTTATAGCAATCTCTAATGTATCTCCCTGAATACATTCATATGTTAACCCAAGTTACCACCCTCTAGCACTAGAGATGCGCTACTTCAAATCAGATTCATGAGGTATGACAACACATGCTAGTCTATCCGTATTCATGAATGTCCAGTCTTGATGATACTATGACTAGGGATATTTAGACAAATCATAATTGCACACGAACCAGTTCTTGCCTACATAGTCCCACTATTCACTTACAATTCATGCTATGATTTTGTCAACAACTTTTGCAAACACATCAATGAATATATTCCTAACTAGTCATAATATATTATCATAGTCATCGATGTAACAAACGAAATGCCTTTATAAGTTGTTCATACAAATTTAATTAACTAAGATATATCGCCCTAATTGCTCTAGGGCATACATCATATCTAACAATCTCCTACTTGAACTAGAGCCAATTAGTCATATGCTTTAAGCCATAACTTATTAACATGTTGATCATACTTAATCTGTGTTAAAAGGCTTCATTAAACCGTCCTTTAAAATTTGATCTGTGGGAATGTTTTCCATCATTATATCCTTATCCTTTATCATATCTTATATGATATTTTATGTGCACATGTTCGTTTCTCTAATAAAATTGTTGTTCTTACACTAGAGCAATAGCCCTACTATTATCCCAATATGTTACTATTAGATCTTGATTGTTAGAATCCACATCAAAATCACAAATAAATCTCTTTTATCTACACATCTTGTTTAGCTGCTTCTAAAGCAGCAATGTACTCAGATTTTGTGGTTTAATCAGCAGTTGTATCCTATTTGGAACTTTTCCAAACAACTGCCACTTTATTTAACATAAATAAGTAATCTGACTGTGACTTGTAGTCATCTTTGTTAGATTGAAAAATCGCATCAGTGACTCCCTTTGCTAAGAGATCACCTCCTCTAGATACCAAGAACATTTCATCGCTCCTTCTCAAGTACTTAATGATTTTCTTAATGGCCATACAGTGCTTCTCATCTGGGTCAGATTGAAATCTTCTTGCGATGCTTAACGTGTGTGAGACATCTAGCCTTGTACATACCACAATATACATGATAGATCCCATTGCGGATGCATACGGTATTCAACTCTTGCGCAATCTCTCCTCTTGCATTTCTGAACACTCAAATCTAGAAAGGTTAATTCTATGAGACATTGGAAGATAGCCCATTCTTGATTGCTCAAGATTGAACCAAGTCAATACCTTGTCTATGCACATATCTTGAGAAAGACCCAACAGCCTCTTGCATCTATTTCTATAGATCTTTGTACCTAGTATAAATGCTGGTTCTCTAAGGTCCTTCATGGAGAACTTTTTTGACAACCATGATTTAACCATTTGAAGAAGAGAAATGTAATTTCTTATCAGTAGTATGTTATCAACATATAAAACAAGGAAAATGACTGCAATCCCACTAACCTTCTTGTATGCACAAGGCTCATAAGCATTTGATATAAAATCTAACTCCTTGATCATATCATCAAACCTTATATTCTAACTCCTGGATGCCTGCTTAAGTCCCTAAATGGATCTTTGTAGTTTGCATACCTTTGAGCCATTTTGAGATGTAAAACCCTCATGTTGTACCACAAATACATCCCAATCTAAGTTTCCATTTAAGAAAGCTGTCTTCACACCCATCTACCAGATTTCATAGTCCTAATGAGCAACAATGGCTAGGAGTATCCTGATGGAATTAAGCATGGCTACTGGTGAAAAGGTTTTATCACAATTTATACCTTCTAGTGGAACATAACCTTTTGCAACTAACCTTGCCTTATAGGTATTACATTACCATCCATGCCAGTTTTCTCCTGGAAAATTCACTTGCAACCTATAGGTCTAACCTCATTAGGTGCATCGACCAAATTTCAAACATGGTTTTCATGGAATCTATTTCTGATTTCGTGGCTTCTAACATTTATTAAAGTTTGAGATCTTCATTTCTTCCTTGTAGCTGTTAGGTTCATAATCCTTCATTAGAAAGATTTTTTTTATCATCTACGACGAAAAATCCATATCATAAGACTCTTTTATCTACGCAATGGTTTTTGTATAATATGTTGTTCCTCGATCACACTTTCTTGTGTATTAGGTGTAGGAATAATCAGTTCATTGTCTTGTTCACCTACTTGAACTCCAAGTTCAAGGTTGCTCCCACTAGCTTTTGCAAGCATGTGTTCCTCCTCAAGGAACTGAGTAGTCCTAGAAACAAGTACCTTTTTTTGCTAAGGATCATAAAAGGTATATCATATTGTCTCTTTAGGATAACCAATGAACAAGCACTTATTAGATCTAGCTTCTAACCTATTTGACATTATCCTTTTAAAATATGCAGGACTACCCCAAACTCTTAGGTGAGAAAGAGTGGGTTTCTTACCAAACCACCTTTTGTATGGTGTAGTATCAACTGATTTTGAGGGCACACGATTTGGAATATAAACTGTGCTCTCAACTGTATATCCCTGAAAGGATTTAGTAAGACTTTCTTGGCTCATCATGGGCCAAACCATGGCTAACAAACTTCGATTCCTCCTCTCAAACACACCATTATGCTGAGGAGTATATAGAGGGGTCCACTGGGATAATATTCCATTACCCTTTAGACAATCTTGAAACTCTTGGCTTGAATATTCTCCACCTCGGTCTATCCATAGCGCCTTAATATTCTTTCCAAGTTGTTTCTCAACTTTATTCCTATAGTCTTTGAACCTTTCAAAACTATCTGATTTGTACCTCATAAGGTACAAATACCGATATTGAGAGTAATATCAATAAAAGTGATGAAGTAAACAAATCGTCCATGTGTTTAGACATTCATTGGCCCACATACATTTGAGTGTATTATTTCTAATGGACTCGTGGCACGTTTCCCTTTTCTTTTAAAGGGCTTCTTTGTTATTCTTCCTTTTGAATAAGGTTCGCCAGCCCTATAAGACTCCTAGTCTATTGGGCCCAAGTCATCACTTTGTGTAACTTAGTTAAGCGGGTTTTGTTTATATGGCCTGAATGACAATGCCATAAGTAAGATGGCTTATCTTTATCTGATTTCTCTTAGCATGATTAATATTGAGAATTCACCTTTTGTAATCCCAAAATGTCTTCTATTACACTTCCATCTAGAATATTTTTGATAATCTTTGATAACATCTTTTTATCAAATTGGAATCAACTCCATCTGCTGTGAAATAGGAAACAATATTTAGAGAAGTATAACAATAATTCTGTCCTTATTGCAAAATAGCCAAATGGAGATTTTAAGTTCCTACATCAATAGCAGCTATGATGCTCTAATGATATCCCATAGGTACAACTCTCCTTTTGCTAATCCTCTACTTCTCTTCAATACCTATACCTTTGTATAGATATGTGATTCACACACTTAATATCCCATATCTAAATTGAATCCCTAAGAGATGTAGAATATGATCAGTTACAACATCTATGACGTGAAAGTTTCCAAAACCTCTTCTTCTCATTCTATGAGATAAAAGCGTGTTAATTTCATATTTAAATTACTTTGTTTCCAATATCCCATATTAAAACAATTACTTTGTTTCCAAAATAAAGCTCTCAAAATCCTTTTGTTTTTCATAACTTTGCTCTTTCCTTCTTCTATACTGGACAACCCATGTCCCTTTACATCCTTAGAATAACATTGTTACATTTTCCTTCCTTGGAAAAATACTTTCTAAGATTTAAATACATAGAATTCCATGTCCACGATTTCATGATGCCTTCAATACTTATGGTAGCATAGATCCTAACATCTAACTTGATGTTTACCCATGTTTCCTTCAAGCTACTCATATAAGGTAATATGGATCTTAAAAACCTCTAAGGTGTTGTATCCTTGGTTCCTTTATGCTACTAACATAAGGTAACATGGATCTTAACTACCTCTAAGGTGTTGTATCCTTGCATCGTTCATGTAATTTCCACATATCTACTTGAGGTAGAAATACTTGCATCATGTTGTTTAGTATTGGGCTCATATCATATATGGACCAAGCCCTCGGCTCTTAGGACTATCCTCACATTTCTAAACAAAACCACTTAAAGGTAGAGCAAGTTAAATATAATTATCAATGCGTGTGAAATTTATGAAAGTAGTAAATATTCAAACCGAGATATAATGAATAGAATAAATGCTTATACTTAGTTTTGTACATGCTTTTAATTTTAAAGTCATGAAATTAAATACGTTTTCCTACTATTTTATAAGGTTTTTTTAAAAAATTAATAGCCCCTTCTATTGTCTTTCAAGAAACATGGTCTAACCATTCTCCTTAGTAGGTAGCATCTATAACTCATTTAAGCTAACCCTCACGAGTCAATCTAACTTAAATAGCTATAGTTGGATCTCATCCATTTGCATCTAATCCAATTGCTAATCCATTTGAGTTCCAACCAATGGACGTCCACCCCCAATTATATGACTCCTCAAATAATGCCTCCAGTCCAGCATTAACTCTGATACTACGAACAACTAACCCAGTTCGGTTATCTTAACCCAAATTCAAATCATGTGAACAGACGATGTTAAAGAAGAAGGTATGCGGTGCACGAGGCAATTCATTCGATAAAAAGGCCCGAAAGCACATTTTCAATAATTTAGGAAGATTAATTATGTCTTAATATTTTAATGGGGATTTATCGGTGCAACAGGTCTCACCTAATCTAGGACTTATACATGGACATGATATTAAACTATGACTAATTATGAGCTATAAGGAATTAATAGGTCCAACTTAGGGGTCATGCTCAACTGGTAGTTCATAATCATTCCATCGTGCCAAGACTCCACATAGCATGCAAAACAAAGAAGGGTGTTCATTGTTTTATGTTCTTGGACCTATGTCTATAAGTTTTAATTTAACAATTTAAACTTTCATTGTAAAACCATATAATGAATCCAATCCATTATACTAGAAATCAACTAATTCATAATAGTCCCTTTGGTACTTAGAATCTAGAACTAATAGAGATTCCCAGGTAGGAGAGGCCCCATTGAAGTAATAGAGTGGCCAAATCCAATCCATGTAGAAACAACATGGGCCATTCTAACTAACTTTACCATAGACTATTGAAATTAAAGATTTTGTTCTTTTCTAATTTAAGAATTATTTCACTTAATTCAAAAATCGAAGCATTTACAATCTTAAGTAAAACATTATTAATTCTTAGATAACTGCCCTGACTAAGTTTGAGCATCACTTAATCTAGCTTTAACAACATTTCTATTATATGAAATAAATTCTTAGGCATGGCATAACATACTCAAAAATATTTCATAGAAAATGAAACCTAGGATGTTTCTAGTCAATCATACAATCGCATTAGGCAGGATAATGATACCACTGTTTGTCTAGATTAGGGGGATTGAACATGCAAAGCAAGCATGGAGGAATTTCAAAATTTAATCTAAGTCCAAAGATCTCCTAAGCATGGCATGAATGACAATATAAACTCATCTATTATTATTCTAGGTCACAAACACTTATAAAAAGGACCTAATAATAATAATTTAGCCACATACTAGTTGAAGTACGAATCTCGAAGTCGGCAGAATGACCTCTCAACTTCGTACACAGACTCCAAAGTAGAAGCCTTCTATAATTGATCCACATGAGCACCACTGACCATAACCTTCTACAAAGGGAGCACAAAAAAATAATTGGAAGACAGCTAGATCTTCCCAACAAATTTATTCTAGAAGAAATTCCCTTAGTTTTCAATTCAAAGTTAATACGTCTTTCGACGGATTACTTACGAGAGCCAAAACAACTAAAAGAATAGAGAGAGAGAGAGGGAGAGCACAAAAATTGGAGTGAAAAATAATAAGAGATAAGCTCTCTATTTATACGCATAAGGGGGAAGATTAAAAGACAATTTAATCCAAGTATTGTCTAATTAGAAATTAAATAGACATGAGCTTTTAGTCATTTACTAAATAAGAAAGAGTTAGAGTTAAATTCAACTTCTTTATTATTATACAATTCAGTTAATTTATCCAATTAATTAATTAATAGAATAAACAATTCCTATTTAATAGGAAACAGAATCTCAATTGAATTACAACTTTTGTTAAATAATCATTCAACCAATTAATAAATAATTATTTAATTTAATAATTGATTAATTAATAAAAGCATAATTAAAACTTATTTAATAAATAATAAAATATAGAAACAGAACTAAATTGGACTCTAAGTCCAACTAGGACACTGCTAGCTTTTCGGCCAGCAGTGTGCGCGGTCGTGCTGCCAGTGTATGGGATTGCGCCAATGCGCAGGCCTAGCCCATTATGCAAACTGCCATTACGGGCTATGTGCGCCATCGCGCAAGCCTTTGCTTTCGAGCTAGGCCTACCCCGGGCTGCTCTAAGTAGCTCGCTATGCGCATGGCTTATAGGACTTGCACAATGCTCCCAGCATTGTAAAGGCCCACGTGCAGACCAGCCGTAAATGATGTCCCACAACACTTGCACAGGCCCAGTGGTTCGAGTCCACATAGTAAATAACCATGGACCATACTACACAGTTACAGTTTCCTCTTATGCCCACTCATTATTT
Organism: Euphorbia pulcherrima; assembly: GCA_947683365.1. Taxonomy (NCBI): domain Eukaryota; kingdom Viridiplantae; phylum Streptophyta; class Magnoliopsida; order Malpighiales; family Euphorbiaceae; genus Euphorbia; species Euphorbia pulcherrima. The sequence continues at coordinate 26,175,691 of CANTUS010000009.1, forward strand.
TCAGTACGCTAGTCTAACCAGTAAAATTGGTCCAACCAATAAGATGGTCTAACCATCTATTTCCAGTATACTCGTCCAACTAGTAAAAATCGGTTTAACAAATTAAAATGGTCTAAGCTTTTATTTCTCTTCTTGATTAGACATATTCTAATAATTCTTTACATGGCTCGGTCGTAATTCAAAGTGTGTGACCTTATAAGATCCCATAATATTAAGCCGTCAAAGTTTGAACTAGGTCAAATTCCTTTTTTGTATTTTAACATGCTTAGAGCTCTAGACCGTTGTGGACTCCAACAACTTTGAACGGTCATAGTGGCTCTCTTTTGTAAGGCATATAACCCCTCAATATTCGGAACATCAAGTGCATTGTGACTTAATCCTGGTTTCACAATAGTATCAATACAATTCACTCCTTCTATCATCCATTAAGTACCATCTGGTTTCTTCGACTCGGTAAAAGTGTAAGTCAACTAGTAGCCTTAGAGGCTACCCTAGTAGCTTAGTCTTGCTACCAAAGTACACTACTCAACCATTAAAGTGTTGACTAGGATCTCATCCTATCAATGCATTCTCTGCAGAGGTTTATGAGTGTTTCACTTCTAACAAGTGGCCAAGGTACAACTCCCTTATATTGCTATAATGGAGTGATAGATTCCATCTTGACTACTTATCTTAACAACGGACAGAAATCAACTATACCCGTAATCATCCGTAACACCTAGTCTATAGGATGCTTAGGTATGATCCAAAGTATAGCAACATCTGAATAAGGTAACTAGTACCTCAGGTTTGAGGATATTCATATTGCTTTTGTAATAAGGCATAACACCAACACATAATATAGATTACCGAGTGTTGTCTTGAAGTGATCTCTAATATATCTCCTCGAATACATTAATGTATCAACCCAAGGTACCACCCTCTAGCATTGGAGATGTGTTACTTTGATTCAGATTCAAGATGTATGACAACACATACCAGTCTATCCATATTCATCAATGACCAGTCTTGATGATACTATGACTAGGAATATTTAGACAAATCATAATTGCACATTAAGTAGTTCTCACCTATATAGTCCCACTATGCCCTTGCAATCCGTGCTATGATTTTGTCAAGGACTTTTGCAAACACATTAATGAATATATTCTTAACTAGTCATAATACAATTTCACAATCATCGATGTAACAAAAGAAATGCCTTCGTAAGTTGTTCATATAAATTTAATAACTAAGATATATCGCCCTAATTGCTCTAGGCCTTACATCATATCTAACAATCTCCCACTTGCACTAGAGCCAATTAGCCATGTACTTTATGCCATAACTTGTTAACATGCTGGTCATGCTTAATCTGTGTTAAAGGCTTCATCAGGCCATCCTCCAAGTTCTGATCTACAAGAATATTTTCCATCATTAAATCCTTATCCTTTATCATATCTTATATGATATTTCTATGTACATATTCGTTTCTCTTACAAAACTATTGTTCTTATGCCTGAGCAATAGCCCTAGTGTTATCGTAATACGTTACTATTAGATCTTGACTATTAGACACCACATTGAGATCACTAATAAATCTATTTTATCCAAATAGCTTGTTTTGCTGCTTCTAAAGCAACAATGTACTCAGATTCTGTGACTGAATCAGCAGTTGTATCCTATTTGGAACTTCTCCAAACAACTGCCACTTCATTTAACATAAAAAAGTAACATGACTATGACTAGTAGTCATCTTTGTTAGATTGAAAACTTGCATCAGTGAATCCCTTTACTTGGAGATCATCTCCTCCACATACCAAGAACATTTCCTTAGCCCTTCTCAAGTACTTAATTCTCACCTGCGTCGGATTGGAATCTGCTTGTGATGCTCATTGTGTGTGAGATATCTGGTTGTGTACATACCATAGCATATATGATAGATCCTACTGCGGATGCATATGGTATTTTACTCATGCGCAATCTCTCCTCTTGTGTTTTCGAACACTCAGATTTATAAAGGTCAATTCTATGAGAAATTAGAAGATAAACCATTCTCAATTGCTCAAGGTTGAGCCTAGTCAATACCTTGTCTATGTATGTATCTTACGAAAGACCTAGCAACCTCTTGGATCTATTTCTATAGATCTTTATACTGAGTATAAATTCTTCTTCTTCAAGGTCCTTCATGGAGAACTTTCTTGACAACCATGATTTAATTGTTTAAAAAAGAGAAAGGTCATTTCCTATCATTAGTACATTATCAATATATAACACAAGGAAATGACTACACTCCCACTAACCTTCTTGTATACACAAGGATCATAAGCATTTGATATAAAATCTAGCTCCTTGATTGTCATCAAACCTTATATTTCAACTTTTGGATGCCTGCTTAAGTCCATAAATGGGTCTTTGCAGTTTGAATACCTTCGAGCCATTCTGAGATGAAAAACCCTTAGGTTGTACCATATATACATCTTAATCTAAGTTTCTATTTAGGAAAGCGGTCTTTAAACCCATCTGCCAGATTTCATAGTCACAATGAGTAGCAATGGCCACGTGTATCCTGGTGAATTTAAGCATGGCTACTAGTGAAAAGGTTTCATCATAGTTTATACCTTCTAATTGACTATAACCTTTAGCAAGTAACCTTGCCTTATAGGTATTACATTACCATCCGTGCCAGTTTTCTTCTTGAAACGTCACTTACAACATATTGGTCTAACCTCATCAAGTGCATCGACCAAATTCCGAATTTGGTTTTCATGGAATCCATTTATGATGTCATGGATTTTAGACATTTATCAGAGTTTAGCTCTTCATTGTTTCCTTGTAGGTCTTAGGTTTATAATCCTCCATTAAAAAGATTTGTTCATCATCCATAATGAAAAGTCCTTATCTTTCTCGAGCGTTGGGGACCCTTTGATCTACGGAATGCCTTTTGAATAATAGGTTGTTCCCTAATCACACTTTCTTGTGTATCAGGCATAGGAATAATCAATTGATTGTCTTGTTCACCTACTTAAACTCTAAGTTCAAGGCTTCTCCCACTAGCTATTGCAAGCTTGTGTTCCTCCTCAAGGAACTGAGCCATCCTAGAAATAGGTACCTTTTATTCTTAAGGATCATAAAAGGTACATCCTATTGTCTCTTTAGGATAATCAATGAACAACCACTTATTAGATCTAGCTCCTAGCTTATTTGACATTGTCCTTTAAACATAGGCAGGACTACCCTAGACTCTTAGGTTAGAAAGATTGGTTTTCTTACTAAGCCACCTTTTGTATGGTGTAGTCTCAACTGATTTCGAGGGCACACAGTTTAGAATATGAATTGCTCTCTCAAGTGCATATCCCAAAAAGGATTTATTGAGACTTTCTTGGCTCATCATGGACTAAACCATGTCTAACCAACTTCAATTCCTCCCCTCAAACACACCATTGTGCTGAGCAGTATATCGAGGGGTCCACTGGGACAATATTCCATTATCCCTTACACAAACTTGAAAGTATTCGCTTGAATATTCTCCACCTTGGTCTAACTGTAGTGCCTTAATATTCTTTCTAAGTTGTTTCTGAAATTCATTCCTATAGTCTTTGAACATTTCAAAACTATCTGATTTGTACCTCATAAGATACAAATACCCATATCGTGAGTAATCAACGTTAAAAGTGAGGAAGTAAACAAATTTTCCATGTGTTTAGACAATCATTGGACCACATACATCTGAGTGTATTATTTCCAATGTACTCGTGGCACATTCCCTTTTCTAATAAAGGGCATCTTTGTCATTCTTCCTTTTAAATAAGGTTCGCAAGACCCATAAGACTCCCAGCCTATTGGGCCCAAGTCATTACCTTTGTGTAACTTAGTTAAGCGGGTTTCGTTTATATGGCCTAAACCATAATGCCATAAGTAAGATGACTTGTCTTTACCTAATTTCTCTTAGCATGGTTAATATTGAGAATTTGCCATTTGTAATCACAAAACGTCTTCTATTACACTTCAATCCAGAATATTTTTCATAATCTTTGATAACATCTTTTTATCAAATTGGAATTAACTCCATCTACTGTGAAGCATAAAACAATATTCATAGAAGTATAACAATAATTATGTCCTTATTACAAAATAGCCAAATGGAGATTTTAAGTTCTTACATCAATAGAAGCTACCAAGCTCTAATAATATCCTATGGATACAAATCTCCTTTTGCTAATCCTCTACTTCTCTACAATATCTATACCTTTGTATAGATATGTGATTCACACACTTGATATCCCAAATCTATGTTGAATCCCCCAGAGATGTAGAACATTGTCAATTATAACACCTTTGAAGTGGAAGCTTCTAAAACCTCTTCTTCTCATCTATGAGACAAAAGCCTATCAATTTAATATTTAATTGAAGATTGTGTTTCCAATATCCGTATTGAAACAATTACTTTGTTTATCAAACAAAGCTCACAAAATCCTTTTGTTTTCTCTTAACTTTGTTCTTTCCTGCTTCTATATTGGATAACTCGGGTACCTTTACATCCTTAGAATAACCTTGTTACATTTTTCCTTCCATGGAAAAATACTTTCTAAGATGTAAATACATAGACTTTCAAGTCCATGATTTCATGATGCCTCCAATGCTTTAGGTAACCTAGATCCTAAAATCTAAGTTGATGTTTAACCTTGTTTCCTTCAAGCTACTCACACAAGATGACATGGATCTTAACAACCTCCAAGGTGCTATATCCTTGTTTCCTTCACGCTACTTACATAAGGTAAAATGGATCTTGACTACCTCTAAGGTGTTGTATCCTTATTTCGTCCATGTGCTTTTCGCATTTCTACTCAATGTAGAGATACTTGCATCATGTTGTTTAGGATTAGGCTCATATCATATATGGGCCAAGCTCTAGGCTCTGAGGACTATCCTCAAATTTCTAAACAAAACCCTTGAAGTTAGAGCCAGTTAAATATAATTATCAATACGTGCGAAATTTATGCAAAGAGTAAATATTCAAACCGAGATATAATAATAGAATGAATGCTTAGACTTAATTTTATACATGCATTTAATTTTAAGGTCTTTAAATTAAGTACATTTTCCTACTATTTTATAAGGTTTATTCGAAAACATAATAGCCCCTTCTATTATCTTTGGGGAAACATGGTCTAACCATTCTCCTTAGTAGGTAGCATCTATAACTCATTTAAGCTAACCCCTGCTATCATGAGTCAATCTAACTTAAATAGTTATGGTTGGATCTAATCCATTTGCATCTAATGCAATAGCTAATCCTCCAGCCCAGCATTAGCTTTGATATTATGGATAACTAACCTAGTCCAGTTAACACTTAACCCTAATTCGAATCATGTGAACTGACGATGTTAAAGAAGAAGGCATGCGATGCATGAAGCAATTCATTTGATAAAAAGTCCTAGAAGTACATATTTGATTATTTAGGAGAGTAATTATGTCTTAATAAATTAATGGGGATTTATTAGTGAAAAAGGTCTCGCCCAATCTAGGACTTATACATGGACATGATTATGAAACTATAACTAATTCAGGGCTATAATCAATTAGTAGGTCCAACTAAGGGGTCATGCTCAACTGGTAATTTATAGTCTTTCCATCATGCCAAGACTCCACATAGCATGCAAAAGAACAATGGTTTCATTATTTTAAGTTCTTGCACCTATGTCTATAAGTTTTAATTTAACAATTTGAACTTTCAATGTAAAACCATATAACGAATCCAATCCATTATACTAGAAATCAACTAATTCATAAGAGTCCCTTTGGTACTTAGAATCTAGAACCGATGGAGATTCCTATGCAGGAGAGACCCCTTGAAGTAAATGAGCAGCCAAGTCCAATCCTTGCCAGAACAACATGGGGCCCTTCTGACACACTTAACCATAGACTATTGAAGAATTCGTTATTTTCTAATTTAAGAATTATTCCACTTAGTTCAAAACTCAAAGCATTTACAATATTAAGTAGAACATTGTTAATTGTTAGACAACCAAGGTTAAGCAGTACTTAATCTAGCTATCGTAACACTTTCTATTGCAAGAAATAAATTCCTAGGCTTGACATAGCATACTTGAAAATATTTCATAGAAAATGAGACCTAGCATGTTTCTAGTCAATCATACAATTGCATTAGGAAGGCTAATGATACCTCTGTTGGTCTAGATTATGGGGTATGAACATGCGAAGTAGGTATGGCAAAATTTCAAAATTTAATCTAAGTCCAATGATCTCCTAAGCATGGCATGATTGACAACATAAGCTAGTCTATTATTATTCTAGGTCATAAACACTTATAAAAGGACCTAATAATAATTTAACCATGTACTAGTTGAAGCGTAAATCCCTAAGTTGGATGAATGACCCCTCAACTATGTGCACAAACTCCAAAGTAGAAGCCCTCTATAATTGATCCACACAAGGACCACCCAACATAACCTTCTAGAATGGGAGAACAAAAAAATAAGTGGAAGACAACTAGATCTTCTCGATAAATTTATTCTAGAAGGAATTCCCTTAATTTTCTATTCAAAGTAAATATGTCTTTCGACGGATTACTTAAGAGAACCAGAACAACTAAGAGAATAGAGAGAGAGGGAGAGCAAGGAAATTCGAGTGCAAAATAATGAGAGAGGAGCTCTCTATTTATAGGCATAACGGGGTAGATTAAAAAACAATTTAATTCAAGCCTTGTCCAATTAAAAATTAAATAGACATGGCCTTTTAGTCATTTACTAAATGAGAAAGAGTTAGTGGTTATATACAACATCATTTATTATTATTCAATTCAATTAATTAATCCAATTAATTAATTAGTAGAATAAACAATTCCTATTTAAAATGAAACAAAATCTCAATTTGATTTACAATTCTTATTAAGTAATCATTCAACTAATTAATAACCAATTATTTAATTTAATAACTGATTAATTAGTTAAAGAACAATTAAAACTTATTTAATAAATAATAAAATATAGAAACATAACTAATTGGACTCTAAGTCAAATAGGGACACTGCTGGCTTTTTAGCCAGCAGTGTGCGCGGAATTGCTGATTGTGCATAGGCCTGCGCCAATGCGTAAGCCCAACCCATTATTTGCATAACCATTGCGAGTTGTTCGTGCTATATAGTGCGCATACCTTTGCCTGTGTGTTGGTCTTATCCCGGGCTACTCTAAGCAGCCCTCTATGCGCATGGTATATGGGCCTTGCGCAATGCTCGCACCATTACCAAGGCCTACGGGTAGGCCCACCGCAAGTGCTGTCCCACAGCACTTGCATAAGCCCAGTCATGCAAGTCTATACAATAAATTACTATAGACCCAACTACGTAGTTTCTGTTTACTCTTACGCCCTCTCGTTATTATTATTACACTGGTCCAATTAGTAAAATTGGTCCAACCAATAAAATGCTCTAACCATCTATTTCTGGTATACTAGTCCAACTAGTAAAATTTGTTCAAACCAATTAAAATGGTGTAAGCACTAGATTTTAACGGTCCTTCTCATAAAACGATGATAGGAGCTAGATAATGCAATTCCTTACAGGTGTTATCAATTAGTGGTGTTCCTACTATTGCAGAGTTGAGTTTGGACAAGTATAGGAGACCTAGACTGCCTTTAAGGACCCGTATGAGTCACACCATGGGGTTACGGGTCAATGGGTTGACTTGTACGGCTCCATGAACCCAAACGAGCGAAAAGGACCCGGACGGGTCCCATCAAGACTTGTACAGGTCCACTGCACCCATGCGAGTGCCATTTTACCCCAAATAGGTATAATGGCAGGTAAATCATACATTATTTGGGAGAAATCAGTCATGAATGCAATTTATTGTGTTCAGACTCGATTTCCCTCTATAAATAGGGGCTTTTTGCCTCATTTCAAGGAGAGAAAAAATAAAAATCATGTCAAGCAACTTATATAGAAATTCCAGCATTTCCCATAGGTATAGAAAGGGTATAGTTGAGGTGTAGAAGGTATAAAATAGGGAGAAAACCCATTCCTTAAGGTTTTATCCACATTTTATGCTTTTATAGGTTCGTTAATTAGGATTATGAGGAGGTTCTGTCTACACAAATACTTGCCTAAACAGTCCTAAAATCACCATTTCATCATCTACTTTGGATAGACTCTCTCTCGGCATAGGGATCGCTTCAAAGTGGAATAACGACGTAAAGGTACGCTCCTAAGTTTCAAAGAGACTCACATCTTATTAGTTTTATCCTTCATTCCTAATTTCTGTAAATCTTTTCCATTCTAAATTGAAATAAGGTTTTGTTTGAGTCCAAGCAGGACTTGTATGGGTCCCCCACACCCCGTACGAGTCCTACCAGTAGCCGTACAGGTGCCCCTCACCCGTATGAGTACTGGCTTCCAAAAAGAATCCTTACTTTTCTTTTAACCCTATAAAATCAATCTGACATCACCACTTGTCATGCGATCATTTTCACTAACAATTCGCTAAATCAACCCAGAAAAAGTTAAAATGTGTTTTCATAACAAAATACGTTGAAGACCCGTTATTTCCATTCGATCCTATAAGCCCCCTCGGGCACTAACAATCACAAAACCACCATGCTAACATAATCACATTTTTCCTAAAAAAATGCAGACTTATGATGTACCATAAACTGTGCTAATCTTTGTGGATGCAGGCTAATTTATTTATTTTGTTTTGTAACTTAGAACAAATGTATAGGTTCCCTTGCAATTCCCCCATTTTCCCTCAGTTGTAATTCTTATCCCCCATTTATTACTTATTTTTTATGAACTGTTGAATGCATGAATCAAGTGTGAAAGAGTGCAGAAAAATAGGATTTCTATAATAATTCCCCAAACGATGAAAAGATAACTGTTTTATGCGATGAATGTAATTTTGAATTAACTAAATAAGAAATAAGTGACTCATCCGATACCCGAATCTCTTATCCAAAAGGTATGAGTCTCCCACTCCATGGGAACCACACCAGAACTCTTTCCCAAGTAGACAACTTTGGTGGCGACTCTATCATTTGTATCGAGATTTAGGGCTAGATTCTTTTATTCATTAAAATTGGTTAAAATGTGCAAACTTGAACTAAATGGTTCCATCACGCCTAAATCAACCAACCCTAAGTGGACCCTGCCACAAGGCGCAAGGGAGATCCACATATCTTCGACCACTAAGAGTTCACAGTGGTGACTCTATTGAGGATATAATATTTTAACTTGAAAAATGTTGGTTTGTTTTTAAAAGCTTAAAAAATTAAGATGAGCACCAAAAATCATTTACTTAATTCAACCCATTTTCTTCTTCATCATTTGGGAAAATTATTACACCCTATCTTCTCACCGCCTTCTCTCTAGAATTAAATGTGCTCTTCTTCTAGTGCTATGTTAGGGTGCCCTATTTTTCCATAAAACTTAGGAAAGGGGAACCCATCCACAATTATTTCTAGAGATGGTTGACTGTTCTGATAACTCTTAAAAGGAGACCTTATGAGAAAGAGCTAGCCGATCGATTCATCTTTGGGTTACATCCTTACCTCCGTAAGATAACATTTTTAGGAACATACAAGACCATTCCCGAGTGTTATAAAGCAGCCATAGAAGTGGAAAAGTGTTCCAAGAAAATGGGGACAATCACCCATGAAAGATTGAAATAGACAAGTCCATTGATACCCTCACTACTTCAATACACACCATCCTATGCTTAGGGGATAAGAAGAATACACCCATCCAGGAAGCTTTGAGGAGCCTGGCCTAAGCCACCAGAGACATTATGGACGATGTGTTTACCAAAGAGCAATTGCAAGATGTGGACCCTGACCTGACTCATCTCCTGTAAGAACCCTAACTTTATACATACGATTTGCTATTAATGATTTGTTGAATTGCAAATATAGGATCGGGGTTTGAAGTTTACTCGATCGGAGCGCAGCTGGTGGATATACTACCAATAATCTGATATAGTCCCAACATTCTGATTCTAGGGACCCATCCACTTCTAGATAATGTGGGGCATCTCGAGTTGCCCTATTAGGCTAGGCATGGGGAGAAAGTGGCACTTGAATGCCCATATCTGCAAAACAATACCAAAGATAGTGGCCAAACAATCAAAATTAGAGTAAAAGCATAGAGGAGTTCAGAATTTACCCCGAAGAAGTAAGTGCTTGACCTTCAGCTCAGACTGCTGACCCCGAATACCAACATCAAGGCCGTAGTATAGCTGAGACAAAATAGCCCGGTGTGAGGTGTCGATGACGGGTGGACCTCCCTTGGTGCCTGTATGAGAGGCGGGGCCCACTGGGGGTTGGTTGAATTTAGGCGTGACAAAATATTTTTAGTTCAAGTTTGCACAAATAGCAAATTTTAATGAATAAAAGAATCGAGACCCAAATCTCGATACAAATGATAGAGTCGCCACACAAGTTGTCTACTTGGGAAAGAGTTTTGGTATGGTTCCCATTGGGTGGGAGACTCATACCTATTGGATCAGAGATTTGGGTATTAGATGAGTCCCTTATTTCTCATTTACTTGATTTAAAACTACGTTCAACACGTAAAACCATTTTAGCTTTTATCATTTGGGGAATTATCACAGAAATCCTATTTCTACACTTTTTCACACTCGTTACATGCATTTATAGATTATAATAAAGCACAAGCAATAAATGGGGGAATGAGAACCACAACCTGGGGAAAATGGGGAATTATAAGAGAACCTATTCATTTGCTCTAAGTTATAAAACAAAATAAAAAATAAATTACCCTGCATCCACAAAGATTAGCAAAGTTTATAATACATCATAAGTCAACATTTGATTAGGAAAAATGTTATTATGTCAACGTGGCGGTTTTACGATCGATAGTGCCCGGATGGTTTCTAGGATCGGAGAGAAATAACAAGTATTCAATGTATTTTGTTATGAAAACACATTTAACTTTTGAGGGTTAATTTACCAGATTATTAGTAAAAGTGATTGCATCACAAATGGTGAGTGGGGTTGATTTTAATCGAATTAAAAATGAATTCTGGATTTTGCCTAGCATTGGTACCCGTACAGGTGGGTGGGACCCATACAGCTACTAGGGAGGACTGGTACAGGTATAGTGTACCCATACAGGTCCTGTCTGGTCTAGGTAGAAGCTTTGTTCAGTTTAATGCGCAGATTAATGGATGAATAATAAATTAATGTATAGAAATGTGAAGAAAAGGGCCCTATTTATAGGGGAAAGGAGGTCTGAACGCAATAAATCACATTCATTACCTGCCTTTCCCAAAATAGGAAAGGATTCCCTTCCAAAAGAGTCTATTTAGCCAATAAGAACACCCATATGGGTGGGGGCCCACCTGTATAGGTCCCCCCAGGCGTACGGTGTTGGAAACAATGATCCAGAACAATAAATAATCCAGATCAGGTTTGAAGTAAACAAAACACCTAAGTACAAAAAGACCTAAGTCATTGGATCCAGACATATAACCAAGACATCCAAAGCCTAAGACAAATGAAGACAATTACCTAAGCATGAATGGAAGCATCTGGTAAAAGTTTGGAAAGGAAACAAACTTTAAACTGCCCAAAACAGCATCCGAAAGATCTAATTACATTAGCATTCGAAAGAAGACAAGATTTGGAGATATTAAGTCTGAAGACATCCGAAAGACTTAAATATCTGGACAAAGCGAATAATTCAAAAATTACATTCCCTCCATCTTTTTGATCTGCAAGTCAAAGATCCTTCTCCCTAAAGCAATACAAAAATGATAGCTAGCACTTTTCAGAGAAAGGACAAAGGACTAACACAGGAAAGAGAAAAAGGTAACAACCTTTTCACCTAGACCAATAAGAAAGGCACGTGGAACTCACACCAAAAAGGTAACTGCCTAAAAGTTGGTGAGTCACTAAAATACAAGGAAAACGATCACTATCAACTTTTTCAGCCTCAATCCTAAGTATTCAAATGGGTCAAAATCTCTGTCTAATGGATTGACCAACGATTTTGGAAGTACCACATATTACCTTATCAATGGTGAAGATTAATTACAAGTCAACAACCCATAACGGCTACATTTATGACGGAAGCCTATAAAAGGGAAGCTTTATAAGTTGAGAAGGCGCTGGTTGGTTTTTAGAAAGCATTAACAAGAGAATTCGCTAAAAGCAATTAGTAAACACATCCCTCCAAGATTCAATCAAATTCTAAATCTGTTTGTAAGGATTCCAAAGTGAAGTTACAAACTTGAGGAAGACCAAAACCAAAATCTTTAAGAAAAATCAAAGTGTAAAAGACCTCCTACTTGGGTGAGTAGGGAGATTGGGATATAGCTTAAAGTAGGTGCTATAAATAGGATCTCCCTATTGGACTCAGCTTAGGTTTGGGTAGAAATCTAAGTGGTATATCCTGCTAAAGACAAAAGGATTCAGCTAGGAGTTGGTGCTTCTAGTGGTATATCCTACATCCAAAAGGAGTTACCATCCGTAGACAAACTATAAGGCTTTATTCCTGCTAGTTGGAAAGGAAGGAAACTCCGGGGATTGGAGTAAGGGGGTTGTACCAGGATAAAGTACTTGTGTTTGAATTTCTTACTCTTTAATTATCTGCATTGTTATTTTCATATCTGCATCATCCGAATCCATACTCCGGATCATATTCAAACGCGCTACATAAAGACTTTTTAAATTCTTATTAATTCTACAAAAAAGGGTCATTCACCCCTCTCTAACCTTATTTAGACCCTCACAAGGACCAATAAGTTGTATCAAAGTAAGTGCTCAAAACTAGAGATCTAATAACCTTGAGCTAAAGGTCCAAATTTTGATCCAAGTATCAAAATGAGTTTCCAAAACTCACAACTACTTCCCAAGGGTATGTCCATTACCCGTCCTCCACTCTTCACCCATAAACACTACATGTTCTGGAAAAATTGGATGAAGAATTTCATTCCGATACAAAGCATGCAAGCACAGTTGGTCATAAAAGATGGCTCATATGAGCCTACTCATAAAGTAAATGGTCTTACCACCTAAAAGCGCTCAAGTTTATAGGATGAGAATGATTTTAAAAAATTGCGTGAAAATGCAAATGCTATTAACATGCTTCATTGTGCTCTTAGTTCAGTAGAATTTAACAGGATATCTAGATGTGAGGCTGCATAAGAAATTTGGCAGAAGTTGGAAGTAACCTATGAAGGAACCAATAAAGTTAGGGAAGCCAAGCTTGATTTACTCCAGCAAAAACTTGAATCCTTTAAGATGGAGCCAAAAGAATCAATCAGTAGCATGAACACTAGATACACCAATCTAGTGAATGAGACGAAAAGGCTCGGAAAGGAAATCTCTAAAGTAGAGATGGTAAAGAAGGTGCTCCGGAGTATCACCAAGGAGACTACCATTGAGGAAGCTCATGACTTAAATTTCTATAGTTATGATGAGCTCATTGGTAATCTATTTACTAAATAATTATCCTTGGAGAGATATAGTCAACAATAAAGAAAGCCAAAAGAAAAGAAGAAGGCCATTGCATTTAAGGTAGACTCTGTCAGATCAGCTTCTTCCGGATCGGAGAAAGCGCTAAAAGAATCAAAGTACAGTGAAGAAGATATGGGTATGCTAGCCAAGTACTTTGACAAATTTCTAAGAAAAAGGATAGAAGGAGATTTGAAAAGTTTGAATCAAGAAAGCCTAAGGAAGGCACCTCAAGAAGGGACATGCCAAGAAAGGCTCCGGAAGAAAAGAAAGATCCAGAAGAGGATGTTGCCTGCTTTGAATGCAGAGAAAAAGGGCACTCCATAACCAAATGCCCCAAGCTAAAAAGAGAGAAGAAATATAAAAAGAAAGCTATGGTAGCCATATGGAGTAACAATGAAGAAAGTAGCAGCTCATCCTCAGCAGAAGAAGAGGAGATTGCTCATTGCGCGTTCATGGCATTGACTGATCCAAAACTAGAGAAATCCAAAATAAATTCATCCAAGCAAGACACTGAGCAAAGTGGGGATTCAGAATCAGAAGCAATAAATACTGAGGTAAACTTTCATTCTAATTCTATTTATAACCTTGATCTAGCTAGAGCTTTAAAGGTGGCTATCCATAATGTGAGAAAGAACACCAAAGCCATAAAATCCATACAATAACAAGTTCAGGAACTAGCTAAAGATGTTGAAGCAATGTCACAAGACACCAACCTGATAAGAGCCACACAACATATGGCTGTAGTAGAAGAGAGCTTCCTGAGAAGTCAAGTTCAGATCTTAATCGCTAACTTGACAGGGCTAGATAGGGAGCTAACCCTGATGAAGGAGGCATCCAGAAGGAAACCAGACCCTCCACAAAGAAGGAAAGATCAAGGGAGACCATGACCAATTAATCAAATTCAAAAGGATCTGGTGCCCCCAAATCTCAAGGAAAGGAAAGTGAGCAAGCAACCTCAAGCACAGAGATTCACAGCTGCTCAAAAAGGAAATGGTAAAGTTATATCAAATGACCAACCTACTAAAGGAAGAAAGAATTATAAAGTAGAAGCTGCAACTCCAACCAGCTTCCGGATACATTCAAGACAAACCAGTATACAAGAATCTAGATATGTTGGAAACTATGGAAAGGAGGATCTAAAGAAGATCCATAAGGAGTAGGAACAAAGAAGACACATCTCAGGGTACAGGTTTTGTGGGAAAAACAACCATATTACTAAATTATATAGATTAAAGAATGGTTATTATGATGTTTGTCCTTGGTCTGAAATGGTTGATAACCTGAGAGGACCCAAATTTGATTGGGTACCTAAACCCACTTGATCTATTTTGTAGTTATGCCTTAGATCCACAGAAGATCAACACACATGGTACATTGATAGTGGATGCTCAAGGCACATAACTGGTGATGAGAAAGCCTTCATCACTTTAATCTGGAAGAAAGGTACAAACGTAAGCTTTAGAGACAATAAAAAAGGATAAATCATTGGCCAAGGAACCATTGGATTTAAAATACAAATAGAATATGTCTCTCTAGTTGATGGACTGAAGTTCAACTTACTTAGTGTAGCACAACTCTATGATAAAGGAAGAAAAGTCACCTTCGACTCTGAAGGATGCTCAATCTATGATAGTAAGTCAAATCAACTTATTCTTTATACACCTAAAGTAAATAATGTTTATTGTGTTAACATTAAAAATGATAAAAAGAATATATGCTTGGTGTCTAAAGAAGAAAAATTATTGCTATAGCACCGGAGGTTGGGACTTGGTTGTGAGTTTGCCTAAGGTAGCTTTTCATAAGGATCGCATATGCACTAGATGTTAATTAGGTAAACAGCAAAAGAAAAGCTTCCCTTCCATCTCATACATACCTTCCAAGAGAGTTTTTGAACTCTTGCATATAGATCTCTTTGGTCCAATCAAACCATTGAGTCAAGGTAGAAGAGAGTACACCTTAGTTGTTGTGGATGATTAGTATCACTATACCTGATGTTTGCACAAGTTCGATCCGGCCCGATGAGGAATAATGCCTATTTCCTTCAGTGATTAGACAAAAGAGCCAAAAAGGACCGAATAGTCATCCAAAATCCGAAATTCAAAAATCCACATTGCAGGGAAGCCCCGATTTAGCATTTTCTACTTAAAAATCAAAAAGTCAAAATTTGGTCAAACATAGGTAATTAGCCCACCGACTATTTACCTATCTACAATAAAAAATCAAATCTTACCGAGATCTGGCAAGATTTTACAAGATCTGATGTAAAATCTTGTCAGATAGGCAATTAGCCCGTCGGCTAATTACCTATGTAATTAAATCGCCGGCTAATTACCACCCCATCATAAATAGGGGACTCGCCCCCTCATTTTCGACGGATGGAAAATTTACAAAAATCTCAAAATTCCCTTTGTTTCCGTTTTTCAGTTCCGGGAGTCCCAAAAGCTCCAAAACTCTATCAAAACATTTCTAAGTTTGAGCTTTATCACCGACGCTCGGTATAAGCTCAATTTCCTGCCTTTTTAGATCAAGATCTCACAGTTATCTTCAGTCTAAAAATGACTTAAATCCATACAAACCTTATATTTCCTTAAGCAATAATCCAAGATTATAGTCATAACTTAGGTTAAACCTATTTTCCAATAAATCGCAACCTCTAGCAATTTTGGTCCCCACACCGGCTCTCAAGTCATCCTGGAAAGACGAAAACGTAAACTGTGGGTAACTGGCTCTAAGCACAACTTTAAAATCTATTAAAATTCATTTTCGTTATTCTATTATTACTAATTGCATTTTCGTTTCTCTGGTCAAGTGAGCCGTTGGATCCACTTAAACTATAATATGTGTAAATGAGCTAGCAGGTACGGATGAAACATCCAGAATGAAATGAAACTCTATTCGAGTTTCCGGGCCAAAACCCAAGCACTGCCATTACTTTGCCGAAATTTTGGTAGAAAATATCTGTTTTTTATGCCGTTATAATGCCCATTTTATTTCTTGAATTTATTTCTTAAATAATGTCGTTGTAATGCCAAAATTACCACATAAAATATAATTCAAAAATTAATCCAAACAATTTGAACAATATGAGTACCTGAACTCAGAATGTCATTCTCTTTTCAAAATAAAATTTCCATTTTGGATCTGTATACCACAATTCTCGGTGGAGCTGAATAGGGTGGCGACTCTATTTTGTTTCTAATTAAAGTAAAAATGCTTTATTTTAAAAATATTTCCTTTTATTAAAATGTGTCAATATATTTCTAAATATAATCACATTTTTAGCTTATAAAGCCACCGTATCTAAGCGAATCGGATTTTCTCAAACCGAACTAAACATCGCAGTTTACTCAAACTGCACCGAATCAAATCGCACCCCACGCAACTCACCCCATGTGTATCCCCATTAAAACCTCGCCCGCTCACAGTGACGACTCTGCTGGGGAGTAATTATTTTTATAAAAACCCGATTGTTTATAAAAAATTCTTTTTTGACATAATAATTAAAATATTTTTCAAATTAAATTTTAGAATTACGGAATATGTGGTAATTTCGTCATTACACAAATTTTACGATTACAAAGCATCTGCATTCTATACTCCTAAACCAATTTAGGTGTCTTTTGGTGAAGTATCTCTAAGTTTGCTTAGGGCTTGAGGGGTATGGATGCAAGCACATCCGTTGTATAACTTAGGAGGGACTTGCTCGCTTAAGGGCAAGACTACCCGAGTATATTATATGTGGAAAGGTCTCATGTGGTTCACTTAGGACCACTAAATCTCGGTACACAAAGGCACAGAGTACCACATCGCACCCAATCCTAAGATCAAAGACCGCATATAGATGAACCATAGACACTTCCCCATAGGTTTAACCAAAAACCTTGAGTGCACATAAGTAGACTTTGCTAAGTCCTCCATCGGCTTTAAAGTGAAGTAACCCATAGGAGTTAAAATTGTGGTAGGTGTGATCTAACTGTTTGCTACATATGCAGGTTTATTAAATATAAATAAACTAAACTAGACATCTTAAACATCATGATTGTGGGAAAACTAATCACATCTTTGTGCAGGCATGACATTGAGGTCTGCCATACCATTTTATTTCCTTAAGTTAGAGGAACCCAAAATAGCCCGAGACTAGTGAGTCCACCTAGGCTCGACCCTCGAGCCAAAAGATATAAACCCTTTTTAAGTGACCAGCGAGTCCGCTCACCATTGGACCTTTGAGTCAACCCTTTTCAAGTGACCAACGAGTTAGCTTACCCTTGGACCAATGAGTCACCCCTTTTTAAGTGACCAGTGGGTTAGCTTACCCTTGGACCAATGAGTCAACCCTTTTCGAGTTACCAGTGAGTCAGCTCACCCTTGGACCAATTAGTCAACCCTTGTCGAGTGACCAGTGAGTCAGCTCACCCTTGGACTAATGAGTCAACCCTTTTTGAGTGACTAGTGAGTCAGCTCACCCTTGGACCAATGAGTCAACCCCTTTCGAGTGAACAGCGAGTCAGCTCACCCATTGATGATTGAGTTAACCCTTTTTGAGTGACTAGCAAGTCGGCTCACCCTTGGACCAATGAGTCAACCCATTTTAAGTGACCAGCGAGTCAGCTCACCCTTGGACCAATGAGTCAACCCTTTTTCAGTGACCTACGAGTTAGCTCACCCTTGGACCAATGAGTCAACCCTTTTTGAGTGACGAGCGAGTCAGCTCACCCTTCGACCAATAAGTCAACCCTTTTCGAGTGACCAGGGAGTCAACTCACCCTTCGACCAATGAGTCAACCCTTTTCGAGTGACCAGCGAGTCAGCTCACCCTTGGACTAATGAGTCAACCCTTTTTGATTGGCCAGTAAGTCAGCTCACCTTAGGCCATAGAGTCAACCCACCTTTAACTAGTGAGTCAACTCACCCCCAGCTATCGAGTCAAATCTGACTCAAACCCTAGGTCTTCAAATTGCACATTTGTGATATTCCTCGAATATTATAGATTCCCCTTGTTGATTGCCGCTCGAACAATTGGTGCACACCCTACCCTTTATTATTTGGTCATATCCACGCATTCATTCGTTCGCACATTCATTCATCCATTCAGGTATACCAATAGGTCAAGGTAACAAGGACTCAGAGCCACACTCAATACACTTACTAACACTTTATCTCTTGCATTTTCAGGTTAGAAGCGAGAGAAAAGGAGGTTAAGATGTATTACGGGAAACTCAAAAGTCACACCCCTACCACTAATCGAATCTATGGCCTAATTGTTCTTCGATCCAGAACCTAAAATGGGAATGGTAGATGACGATGTAGTTGGACAGTCCCTCAGAAGGATTCTTGATGCCCTGAAATTTCGTGATGTTTGGGAAAGGCTGAGCGCTACTAATGCTCAGAAAACCTAAGGGCAAGAGGCCTGGATAACAACATTAAAGGCAAAATTGGCAGACATGGAGAAGTTTTCCCCTGCCAAAGACAAATTTGTTGCTTCGTCCGTTGAGTAGTATCTGGATATTGATTGGTTCTTGCCAAAGGAATCAGAAGGCTAACTTTGTGATGCCTTATATAGCCCTATATGCTGGTACTGGACCCCCCCACGAACATGTGGAGGATTATCTTTAAATTATGGCTAGCATGAGCATCCCTAAGGTTCATATAGTAAATCTATTTCAAGCAACCCTGCATGGACCCGCTTCTGAGTGGTACATGAAAATGCCTACGGACATGAAATTTGATTGGAGGAATCTATGCTCGGCATTCCTAGAGAATTATACCTTCAATCTGAAGGTCAAAACTACCTTGAAAGACCTTGAAAGGATCAAACAATGGCCAAATGAGTCATTTGAAGAATTTTACCTAAGGTGGAAGGCTGTTCGTGTGCTCATAACTAGGGCACTTGTCCAAGACAACCTGATAGCAAAGATTGTTGAAGGTTGTGGCCCGAAATACCGGGATAAAATAAAGATGAAAAGATTTGACACTTTAACGATATGGTGGACTATGCCGAAAGACTAAAAAAGTATGAGGAAGAAGACTGAGTAAAGAAACAAGAACAACAAGCTAATACTAATCCTCGATATTGGGAAAATGTTGGATCCTCCAAACAGGGTAGTTCCGAATCCTTAAAGACTCCAGCCAAAGTTATAGCAACCACTCAAGTGCAGACTCACCAATCTATCTCCCCGTGGGTAGAATCATTGTCATAAATCTTCACCAAACTAAGAAAGTCTAACCAACTCCAGAGCATTAAGCCGTTCATTCTGCCTACTGCGGTAGACAAAGATAAATTTTGTGCCTATCATGTCCCCAAGGGGCACCGCACTAATGAATGCGCCTGGGTACTAAAAGATTTACAATAGGTGATAGCCGATGGGAGAATGAAAGATCCTGAGAAGAAACCAAGCATGCAGACTAATCCCCTGCCAAACTTTGAGGCCACAATAAATGCCATTAATATTCAGGTGGAGGCCGATGAATATGGTATTGACGTGATGAATAACTTCTAACATGACCTATATTGGGGGGACAACATGATTTTTGACAACATGGACATTATCTACATGGTCGATCTATATTTCTTAAGGATGAGAAGAGAAGGAATCGATCAATACCAAGTGCCGCCATACCTCATATACCAAGGAGACTCTAACCCGAATGAGTATATAGATGAATTTGTCCAATATATGCGTAAACAAGGGATGGCCATGTTTAGTTTTGCACCTCAATTCCTCAGGCTCTTAGAAGGACCCGCCATGGACTGGTACGACATAATGCCAATGAAAGATTGATGGAACTGGTACTTTTTGGAGAGTACTTTCCTCCACTACTTTAAGGCATCTCAACCATACCTGGTTATGCTTTGCTGGTGGTTGGCACCATAAGTAGACCAATAAAATGTTGGTTGGCAAGATATTCCTCCTCCACAACCCCTCCATGTATACTCCCCCAAATTACATGATTCTGAATTACATCAAAACAAGTTTATTCGAGTTTGGGAGCTCTTCTAGAGCAGTACACCTAGGAAATCAAGAGTGGTATGACCCTACATAAGCTTGGCGTGATCATAGGGACCAGTAAAGGTACCTTAGCATCAACCTGAATGAAATGTCACCGAACCCACTTGTCGGACTTTATACAGATGTAGCATTATAAATGAACAACGGAAACCAAGTGAGTATCAAATTATGACATCCATTTGAAGGGATCCATGCTGACATTACAGTATATGGTGCCCGTGTAGAGGAAACATTTGCCAGCATATGAGGCATGGTCTCCAACTTTCGTGTGGCTATCACAAGGGTCAAGGTTGAAATGCATGAAGATCCTAAGGAAGATCTGGAGGAAGTTCCCGAGGAGGATCCAGAATAAGATATTGATGATGATATCCCAGCTTAGCATGCACCAAATTGGGTCTCTAAACCATGGAATGGGCAACTGAGGGAAATTTATCCCATATTCTATGATGAAAATACAAGGCCATGCCCTCACATCCGTGAATTTGCACAAATGGTGAAATACAGATACATTCACTATGACCATTAGCCCAAAAGGTTCTGCTAGAATCTCCGAGAGAAGGCAATCGTTTAATATGAAGGGCTAACATTTTACTAGAAGTCACTCTGGAATATTTTGGCTAAGCAATTCATCGACTACTTCACATGGGTTGATCCATCGGAAAACTCAACCCTTGAGCTAGACAGACACGGGAAGCCCTTACTATACCAAGAATGGGAAGCAACCAATGCTATTTGTCCAACATCTATGGAATCAGCCACAGAATACCCGTGGTATATAAATAAATATAACGACAGACAAATCGCCTATGATGATGAACCAAACATGCTCAATGATCAGAATTCATTTAATGGAGCCCTATCATTAATTCGTATGATTAGGCAAGAATCCAATCCTATCCTATGCCAAATCCTACAAGAGAACCCCGTTGTTCCTCAGAAACAGCCTAGAAAGGTCCCCTTTATATAATGGCCCTTCGCTACTAAAGCACCATCTTCTATAAACAAACCAACTGACCTGGGGGAGATACCACATGATGAAAATTTTGATGAGTTTGAGGTCTTCAAAATAACAAACTCGACAACCCCGATTGTCAATCCTATCATTAAAGGACGGAAAACCACATGATCAGTAGCATCAACTGCACCAAGGGCTGAACCCCCCGACCCCCTACTTTTGTTAAATCCTCAGAGCAAATAGAAAGTCTGATTATGGATCAATTGAAGGCCACTACCACCAAGATGAGCATCTAGGACTTTCTCCTTAGTTCTCAAGACCATAGGCTCGCTAATGTTAAAAAGCTGATGGAAATCGAAACATCTCCCCTAGCATCACCAGAACGTGTCTGCTTGCTACTTAACAATGAGACTAGCACTGTTATCCCTAACATTATATTCTCGAGCTTGGACCTACCCGACCAAGGTACTCTCCATAATAAAGCTCTCTTCTTGCAGGCTAGTGTCTTCGGGCGCATCATGCCCTGTATAATGGTCAACGATGGTTCATCACTAATTGTCTGTCCTAAGGATATTCTACCGACCCTAGGACTAACCAAAAGGGACTTAAAGAGATCCACGATTGTCATCAAGGCCTATGATAACTCCAAGAGGACCGTCATCAACATGTTCGAAGCTGAAGCTACCATTGGTGAAATCTCATTTATAATACTTTTCACGGTCATAGATATCTCGATGACCTTTTCTATATTGCTCGGACGACCATGGTTCCATGCTTTGGGAGGAGTTCCATCCACCCTTCCCCAGAAAATCAATATCTAGTTCCATAGAAAGATCGTTACTCTAGAGGATGATGAGGCATCAGTAGTAGCAGCACTAAAAATGGAAGAAAGCCATATGAAAGATTTACCACAACTACGATTGGGCAAGAATCGAACAAGCAACTAGAGGTACACTGGGGCCCTTAGATTCAAGGATACATGAAGAAACACAACACTCCTGGCAAGGGGTTGGGTGCCCATGAATAGGGGATGCCGACCTTTAATAGAGGGAAAGAAGAGTGGAAGCCCACTATGAGGTCTCAATGACATGTAGGTCTCCCTTGGGGCCCGTGTGAGAGGCGGGGCCCACTGGGGGTTGGTTGGATTTAGGCGTGATAAAACATTTTTAGTTCAAGTTTGCATAAATAGCCAATTTTAATGAATAAAAGAATCAAGACCTAAACCTCGATACAAATAATAGAGCCGCCACCCAAGTTATCTACTTAGGAAAGAGTTTTAGTACGGTTCCTATTAGGTGGGAGACTGATACCTATTAGATCAGAGATTCGGGTATTGGGTGAGTCACTTATTTCTCATTTAGTTGATTCAAAACTGTTTTTATTTTTATCATTTGGGGAATTATCACAGAAATCCTATTTTTCTACACTCTTTCATACTCGTTACATGTGTTTACGGATTACAATAAAGCATAAGAAATAAATGGGGGAATAAAAATTTCAGCCGGGGGAAAATGGGGGACTTGCAAGAGAACCTATACATTTGTTCCAAGTTATAAAACAAAATAAAAATAAATTATCGTGCATCCACAAAGATTAGTACATTTTATAACATCACATAAGTCGGCATTTCATTAGGAAAAATGTGATTATGTTAGCGTGGAGGTTTTATGATCGATAGTGCCCAGGCGGCTTCTAGGAAAGGAGAGAAATAATGAGTTTTCAATGTATTTTGATATGAAAACACCTTTTAACTTTTGTGGGTTGATTTACCAGATTATTAGTGAAAATAATCGAATGATAAATGGTGAGTTGGATTGATTTTAACTAGTTTAAAAGAGAATTATGGGTTTTGCTTGGGGATCGATACCCGTATGTGTGGGTGGGACCCCGTTTGGATACCAGGAGGATCGGTACAGGTATGGGGGACCCGTACGGGTCCTGTTAGGTTTTGGGCAGAAACTCAGTTTTATTTAATAAGAAAATAAATGGAGGAGAAATGAGTATTGTGCACTAGTTTAATATTCTAAAGGACATGACGGGTTAACAAAGCTCATATGGATTAGGACCAGACCCAAAACAAGAATAAAAGAATAGATAGAATAGAAGAGACAGAGAATAATAATACAATAATTGAGATGTGAAGTTTAGGAGTGAACATTTACGCGGTGAATCCACTTTAGAGTGATTCCAATGCTGAATGGAAACTTTGTCAAAGTAGATGATGAAATGATGGATTTAGAATTGTTTTAGTTGAGTATTTGTGTGGACAGAACCTCTCCTCAATCCTAAATATGAAGGTAGAGTATAAGCTCAAGAACTTTGCTTGAATAATTTCCCTATAATAGTATTTGCTTTCTATTATGGTTTCTCAATTGTGTATGTTGTCCATTGAATAGGAGAGGAATGACCTCTATTTATAAGGGAAAAAAGGTCTGAACACATTAAATGACTGATTTATGCATTTATGGCATATTATATTCTTTTATGTCAAATTATATTTGCTTATGGCAAATTATATATGCTATATGGCAAATTATATTTACTATATCGAATTATATTCTTTTACGGCAGAATATATTCGCTTATGGAAAATTATATTTGTTATATGGCAAATTATATTTACTATATCGAATTATATTCCTTTGTGGCAGAATATATTCGCTTATGGCAAATTATATTGGCTATATGGCAAATTATATTTACAATATCAAATTATATTCTTTTATGGCAGAATATATTCAATTATGACAAACTATATTAGCTATATAGCAAATAATGTTGGCTATATCGAATTATATTCTTATAAGTCAGAATGTATTTGTTTATGGCAGATTTGGGCATTAAAACCGACTGTTTGGGCTTCTAGGGGACCAATATAGGTGGCCTGGACCCGTACAGGTCTTGTTGGAACCTGATTGGGTAATTCGGGAAGTTGTCATACTAGTACGGATGGGATGGATCCATACGGGTCTGGGGGACCTGTATGGTTCCAACCGGTCCACCCATACAGATCTGTATGGACTGGTATGGATCCAGGTCAACCCATACGGATCCATATGAACCAGTCCAACTAGTTTTGCCAAAACTTCCCATAACTACCCAAAATTGCCAAAACTGATGGTTTTGATCAGTTTTGACCATTTTAGATCTTTTTAGACTTTTTAGGGCTTAGGCACTAGTTTTCTGAGGTTTAGGTTTTACAAAGCTTGACCAAACTACATTGAAACCACTCCAAGTAGATAACACCTGTAGAAGGATGCATTATACAGCTCTCATCATCGTTTTGTGAGAAGGATCGTTAAAATCTAGTGCTCACAGACTGCCCCTCATGGGATCACTGCAGATATGGATCGTATAATCTCATGATCTAAGCAAGGGTTTAGAAATTATACCTGAGGTGATGATATGGTAAGGTGAACTCCTTTCCCGGGGGTCCCTTTCTTGAGGCAGACAACTTTCCTTTGTTGATGTGTATCCCTTTCTTAAGGCAGAAAACTTTCCTTTGCCAATGCGTATCCCTTTTCTAAGGCGGATGACTTTCCTTTCCAATGCGTATCCCTTTCCTGAGGCGGATGAATTTCCTTTGCCAATGCGTATCCCTTTTTTGAGGCAGAAGACTCTCCTTTCTAATGCGCATCCCTAGTGACTCTACTACGGAAGGTGCCGTATCCCTTTCTTAATGCAGATTAACTCTCCTGGCTAATGTATCCCTTTGCTAAGGCAGATTGACTCCTAACTGATGATGTATCCCTTTCTTAAGGCAGACCAACTCTCATGACTGATGATGTATCCCTTTTTTAAGGTGGATCGACTCTCCTTAACTGATGGTGTATCCCTTTCTTAAGGTGAATCAACTCTCCTACCTACTGATGATGTATCCCTTTCTACGGTGGATGACTCTCTTGTTGGGGAATTTGAATAACCTGAAAGGAGACAACAATAAAAAACTGAGTTAGTCATTGTCCAAACAAACACGTCTTTATTCTTAATTGACTTTTGTGAAAACAAAGATATTTTTTCCCCTTCATTTAAGAATAAAGATGTGTCGATGGGGGTTAGCCCCTAAAATAAACCAAAAACTAAGCACAAGAATTATCGGGTTTGGCCCAATTACTTTGGAATGAAATGCCCTTTAGAAGGGCGACTCTCAAAGAATGCCCCTTGGAGGGCTCGATGATGGGGGGATACCCCTAGATTGACTAGTTTCACTGCTGGGGAATGGGGGAAAGCCCCTAGGATCTGATTTCACTACTGGGAAATGGGGGGTACCCCTTGATTGAATGATTTCACTATTAGGAAATGGGGGGATGCCCCTAGATTGATTCTGCGGCTAAGGAGTATAGTAATGCTCTTTTGGTGAATTCTTTTCTGCTTGGAAAATCTCTTCTTATAAGATTTGCTTGCTAGGGAGAATTTCATTTGCTCGGGATGGACCTATACATGAAAATTATCCTTGTTAGTGATAAATTCGAATTGGCTTACCTTGATTCTTCATTGGCTTTTGTGAAAATAAAAATATTTTTACCCTTCAATTAAGGATTAAGGTGGGCTGGGGGTTTGCCCCAAATATAATTGTATTGATTGAGTTTAGGAGAAGTGGGGTTAGCCATGATTTTGGAATGAATGTGCCCCTGTAAAAGTCTTAATAATGTTATGATATGGGTGGGTTCCTTTTTGAAGGTGAACTCCTTTCCTTGGTGTTCTTTTATTAAGGCGAACATCTTTCCTTTATTGTGTGTATCCCTTTCTTAAGGCAGATGACTTTCCTTTAACTGATGTTGGTGCATCCCTTTCCTAAGGTGGATCACTTCTCCTCGTATCCCTTTCTTAAGGAAGATTAATTTTCCTGGTTGATATTGCATCCCTTTCCTAAGGTGGATGATTCTCCTACTGATGGTGTATCCCTTTCCTAAGGCGGATGACTCTACTTGTTGATATCACATCCCTTTCTTAAGGTGAATGATTCTCCTGCTACTGGTGTATCCCTTTACTAAGGTGGATGACTCTCCTGATGCTGACGTATCCCTTTCCTAAGGCGGATGCCTATCTTTATGCTGGTGTTAAGCTACCTACCAAAAAGACAATAAAAACTTTGTGTTAGTTACTATCTAGAATGATACATCTTAATTCTTGATTGACTTTATGGTAAACAGTAATTTTTTTCCCTTAAACCTAGAATGAGGTTGTGTGGATGGGGGTCAATCCCTAATAAACTATAAACTATGTTTAGAAATGTTAGGTTTGGCCCAACATAAATTGGGGTGCCCTTGGGGGACTATTGAGGAGATGGCTTTTGAATGGCTAGTCCATTTGGACTGTTGGGGGAAAACTACATAAGGGCAATTCAATTGTTTGGAGGAAGGTGTTCCTGGGCCATCCTAGCTGCTGGGGAATATCCTTGGAAACCATCATGAGAAAGCCTGACTAGTTGGGGGTTGACCCTAGAAATTTGTCATTGGGAGGCTTTGGGGTTGATGTCCCTCGGGGACAAGGATTGATTCTTTATGGGGATAAGGGGAATGCCCCTTGAATGTTTCGTTTGCTGGGGAATGAACAATTCTGATGAGGTTGCTCTACTGGAGAAAAATGACCCTTTGGTTGTCATTCAAGTTTCATCTTATCTGACCTGTAGGGAAATACAATTTTTTTTATCAAAATATTACCTGGAATGGTACGTCTTAATTCTTGATTGACTTTGTGATGAACAAAATTTTTTATCCCTTCAATCAAGTATTAAGAAGTATTAGGGTTCTAACCCTAATTAACTGTAAAGAGTGAGCGAAGAAATGTTGGGTTGGTCCTAATTCTGCTTTGGTATACCCCTAGAGTGGCCTGACTATTGGGGGGATAGCCAGTGAGTGGCTTAACTACTTGGGTGCAAGTCTTCTAGATGACTTGGATTACTAAGGGGCGCCACTTAGAAAGAGAAACTTAGCTGCCGATGGGGCCTTGAAAATTACCTTATATGGCTTGACCGATTAGGGGGATGCCCCTTGGATGGTTCACTTGTTGGGAAATGATCCCTCCAACGGTCTGGTTGCTAGGAATGCTTCTTGGGAAGATGCCCTCTAGATGGAACCTTTGTTGGATATGTCCTTTGAATGATGCCCCTTGGGTGGCAGTGTGGTTGGGGGTATTCCTTTTTTCCTACAGATACCTCTCCTTGGGTTCCTGTACATGATAATAGAATTGGTCAGTAAAACTTTGATATATATGGGTTGCACCATTGAAAGAAAGGACTAAGTTTAGTGATGTTGGGTTATCCCAACTCGAACTAGGGTGCCCCTGGTATGCCCCTTCCCCTGGCCGGAACTACTGGGGATTTCCCCTAGGGTGTTCGATGATGAGGGGATGCCCCTCGATGGTATCACTTTGGGGAGTACTTCTAGGCTAGGTGCCCCTAGGGTGTTTGATGATGAGGGGATGCCCCTTGACTAATTCCACTACTGGGGAATGGAGGGATGCCACTTGATTGAGTTCCTTGCTAGGAAGGTGTCTTCCTAGATGATTTTTCTGCTCGAGCTTTCTTTTAGGATAATTGTTGCCCCGTGATGTTTTGACCGCTTGGGGATCCTCCGCTTGAATAAACCTACACATGAAAAGGTATTCATATTAGCAATTGCTTTGACATGGCTTACCTTAATTCTTGGTTGGCTTTCTGTAAACAAAAAATTTGCTTCTTCAATTAAGGATCAAGGTGAGCTAGGGTTTTAACCCTTAATTAGCTGAAAGAAAGGGGTTTGAGAAGTGGGGTTTGCCCTTATTTGGATCTGATGTGTCCCTGCTGCTGAGGAGTTCTAGTTTTACTTGGAAAACTATTCTAAAATGGGAGGGAGGACCCCGTTTGGTTAGGTAGGAGCCATATGTCTAATACTAACCCGTATGGCTAAAGAAGCTATTGGATGGGATGCTTACATCTGCTGGGGATCCATATAGCTGAGGATAGGTTTTAAGTGGAACCTGAGTTTAACTAGCGTACCCCCATAAAGGCATTGGTGACATTTTTGCATTTCACCCTTATGAGAACTTTGTCTTAAATCTGAAAAGGGGACTGGTGCGCCTTTCGTGAACTCACACAAGTATGGATGGACAGTGTATGACCAGATGAGACTTATGTTTCCCCTTGGTGTTGGATCTAGTGCAGGATACCCTTGTGGTAAGTTCAAACCTGCAAAACTTAAAGCTAAACTATTTGTGATTCATGTTGTATAAACATTTACAAATATGTATTGATCTACTAGTTTTCGCTACAAACTTTGTTGGCTATGGAGCGTGGTAATTCCGCACAGGATTTTGATGCCTCTAAGGAGTGAGCTAGGTTCTTGGAGAAGCAGTTGTGAGTAGCCACTATTGAGACCGTCTGGGTTAGGCCACTGGAGGAGGAGTTGGAGAGGGCTAGAGCGGAGATGTTTGGGTGAGGGATAAGGTCGGGTGTTGTAGGGCTAGCTAGCCCAAACGACCAAGGGTAAGAAGATACCTGAGCATCTAGTTAGAGGGGCAGAGCTGAGCAGGAGATGGACTAGCATGTTGGGGGTGCCGATGTTGCTGCTAAGGGTGCCATAGGGACTGAGGACCTTGTGATGATTAACATGGATGACCAATTGGTGGATGCACAGGACTGTACTTCAGAGGATCACTGGGGACAGGATCCCTTAGTAGCTTAGATTGAGATGTACTTTTACTTTCTGGATGTTTGATACTTTTTGGCCCTCCGTGGCTTACTTTGGTGTAAACTTAGATTTGTACTTTTGGCATTTGACTTTTTATTCATGCGAAGATCATTGAATATTGCCATTTATAGACCTGTATTACTGCTTGGTATAGCTAACAATGAGACCAAGTCTGGTTGGTTTGAAAGTAACACTCTCGAGGATACTTGCCATCAAGTGATTTCATAGTGAGGGGACTGATTGATGTTCTAACTTTTGCATAGGCCATTTGATGAGAGATGAACTATCGAACATTTTTTTTCATTTCTTTACTCCTAATTTTTTCCCGAACTATCCTTGACGACTCGGTTTAGCGGACCTATTTTTTTCTTTGCCTTAATTTTTACTAGGACCGCCCTTTCGGGTTTTTTATACAACAAGATTTTTCTTTCTTTGGAGCAGGATAGTTCAGCTTCTCGGGTACCACCGGTGGCCTATCAGGTGGTGGGAACTGAGCAACAGGTAGAGCAGCGAGTATAGGAGACCAGTATTACCACTGGGAGTATAGCAAGAGCCTCAGAGAATAGGGTTTTTGATCTACCTATTATGGATGTTGGTGGGGTAGAGGATCATGTGATGAAAGATGAGGATGACCTATTGGCGGATGCATAGGACCAGACTCAGGATGAGTACCAGGGATAGGACCCCCCAGTAGCTTAGATTAGATTGTGCTTTTCTTAGTTGTCTGGGTGCTTGATTGATCCTTTGCCTCGACGATATTGTTGTCTTGTCCTTCTTTAATAAAGGCTTAATTTGCTGGTGAGTTGACTAGTAACCAAACTTTTGAAGCTCTAGAATACTGAAAGACTGGCCCAACTCAGAGCTACGAGTACTACTGAGATTCATTAGTTAAGATTCACACTTTGCACACTAGGGAGAGTGTGTTTTTGAGGTGTTCGAACTGTAACATGGTGCAAGCTGAGTGATGCTAGTGGAAGCACTTAGCGCTTCAGATGATGTATGCTATCGAGTAGCTTCATAGTGGGAAAACTAAACTCAAGAGATCCCAACTTTGAAACATTGCTATTACAAATGATGCTTGAAGAATAAAAGTAAGTGCAAAATGCTGGCGCTTTTGAATGAAGTTCTAACTTTTGCATAGACCGCTTAATGTGATGTGATCTATCAAACTTATTTTGTATCTTTCTCATCCTAATTTTTTCCTGACTTGTCCTTAGCGGCTCAACTCAGTGGACTTTCTCTTTCTTTTCTTTTGCCTTAACTTTTGCCTGAACTGTCCTTGGTGGGTCAGTATAGTAGAATTTTTCCAACTTTTGCATAGGACTTATTATTTTTTTGTGACCTATCGGTATTTTTGTCTTTTGTTGAATGATATGCGCAGTACAGAAAATAATAAAGAGCAAAAAATGTAGAGGAGAAACTGTTGTTCATATACTTGCGATTATTTCACCTAAAGACATGCATGCATTCATAAGACCATGATTCTTAGCAAATCATAACATGTTCATTGACAAAATTAAATTTGAGTGCATAGGCAATGACAATAGTTTCCAATGGTTAACCCTTACATGCTTTTTGGTCTTTATATATATTTTCTAGAAAGCAACTGACATTTTTTCTCTCGATGCCCTAAGTTTTGCCGAAGCTGCCCTTTTCGGGTTTTTAACTTAGTGGGCTTTATTTTTGTTGCAGTACCATAACTTTTTCTTGACAGACTTATGGAATACCGATCAGCGGGTTGCACCCTATTTTTTGCCCGAGTAGTAGAGGACCAATCGCCGGTTGATTTTTCTTTGTTTCTTTTTTATTGTGCTGCTTTTTATGATTTAGTTCTTTTAACCTAGACATGATAGCACTTAAGCCTTTCTGGATTCAATGGATTCACAAACTCATTTCTATCCATGTCCTTCAACTTAATTCCTCCCTTGCCAAGGACTTTCTTAACCACGAATGGTTTTTCCCAATTAGGCCTGAACTTGCCCTAGTATCAGTGTTGACTTGGTGTAGCTATTTGAGAACCAGATTACCCGCCTTGAGGGGTTGCTTTAGGTATCTTGCTCTATTTTTTGTAAGCTTGGGCCATTAAGTGTTGAAATGGACATGTATTTTTGTTGGATATGATGGATGTCCTTAAGGCAAGTAGGGTGATATATCTTAATTATGTAATAGTACGAATATTTTGTTTAATTAATAAAGGCATTTAATCTTTTGTTTATATCGATGTTCTTATAAATATATTATAGCTGGTTAAAATATATTCATTGATGTATGTATACAAAAGTTCTTGACATATCATAGCATGAAGTCAGTGAAATTATAGTTGGACTATATTTAGTAAGACTTGCTTCATGTGCAATTATGATTATGTCTAAACTATCCCTAGTCATAGTTTCATCAAGAAAGGATATTGATGAAGTAAAAAGACTAGCATGTGGTCAACTTTCTTGGAAAGGGTCCAAGCAGTCAATCTCCTAAGGACTGAAGGTGGCGCCTTGAGTTTGACGCATGGATATATTTGGGAGATATATTTGAGACTGCAGTAAGATAAACACTTGGTGTATATATTGATGTGTTAGTGTTTATCTTCATGCAGTGAGCTTTGCGAATATCCTCATACTTGAGATAATGGTTACCTTATGTGGTACTATTGCTATACTCTGGGTCATTCACCTACACTCATTAATTTAGGGTGTCACGGGTGATTACGGGTATAGTGATGATAGCATGTTGGTAAGCTAAGTAGTCGAAAAGGATCCATCGCTCTAGATATATTAAGGAGTTGTACATGGCTGCTTGTTGAAGTGTTGATTACTCTAAACCTCTTATCAGAGTATGTATTTAATAGAAATAGTTTCTAGTCAAACACACTATGGTAAAAGGCAATACACTTCGGTAAAAAGTTAATAACTAGGACAGCTTGGAGCAACCTTGCTATTAGTGGGTTAACACTTTAACCAAACCCTACAAACCAGATGGTACTAATATTAAAGAATGGAAGGAGTTCATCACATTGGACAACGATTTCATTAACCGGGATTAAGTCATAAGCATAAATGACGTTCCGAGTAATGGGGGATGTTAGACCCTTGTTAAAGGAGTACTATAGTTGTTTAAGGTAATCAAGTTCTATTCATGGTGTAGAACTTCGAGCCAATGGTTCCATTAGAACAAAGGGTTGGTTAACCCTTAGCAGCTCAATACTTCGGGATCCTATAAGGTCCCACACATTGGACCTTCATCGGACTAAGTAAAGAACTAATAGATTTATTCTATTACGAAAACATAATATAACAATAATTGGATTATTATTTAAATGGTTAAAAATGATTAGATCATTTTTGGATAAACCAAGGAATTTATTTTTTACGGTAACTAATTTATTAGGGTTGAAAAATAAATATTTATTTGAAAAGGATTAAAAGGAAAATTTGCCTTGGCGAGTTAAATTAGACTGAGAGTACAAAAGTATATTGCACAGGCTAGAGTGAGCGAGAGTGCACCGAAAGGTTCCCGAGTAATGCTAGGCATTGCTCGCGGCAGCCTATAAAAATGGGTCGCCCAAAGGCGCAGCCCAATGGCGTGCCACAAGCTGGGCTCCCGGCATGGGC
This sequence comes from Euphorbia pulcherrima, assembly GCA_947683365.1. NCBI lineage: Eukaryota > Viridiplantae > Streptophyta > Magnoliopsida > Malpighiales > Euphorbiaceae > Euphorbia > Euphorbia pulcherrima. The sequence goes on from CANTUS010000009.1 coordinate 26,208,401, forward strand.
CACGAGGCCTAGCTTGCAAGAGCCTGCCCTATAGCAGCATGCTTTGCACGCTGCATGCAGGTCAGACCGGCGAGGCTGCATGCTCAGCCCCATAGGTCAAACCCATTTGAGGGATATGCATTTTGCCTATCCGACATTGGAAAAAGGGGAGCAATGTTTTGCTCCTGAAGCCTATATATAGGCTTCCTCCTTTTCAATTTGCACCAAGCTCAAGCATAAATCCCAAGATGAGATTCACAAAGATAAATCTCTCGGGTATTTGAGCAATTTCTTTTTGAGGAGCTTGATTTTATTCAAGCACCTTTAGTTATATTTTTTGGTGGGGGTTTTGGAGTGGTCTAGCAACTACTCAAGGCTCCTTAGTTCTTCCTCTCGGGGAGGTTTTGGTTGGTGGGGTTCCTGTGAATACTGATAGAGGCTATCATACGCTTGAAGGCTTGTGCAAGGAGGTTCTGCTAAAACAAGCTTCAACTGGTAAGTTTTCTTTCTTTCTCTTTTAATTTTTAGGTCCTTCTCTTTAAGCGTTTTTAGACTTAATAATTATGCTTAGGTTGTTTTGCATTCTTACTTTTATTTTATGCTTAGGTTATAGCTTAGAGTTATAACATGCTTAGGTTATAGCTTAGAGTTATAACATGCTTAGGTTATAGCTTAGAGTTATAACACGCTTAGTATAAAATATATATGCTAGGATATAATTTAGAATTATGGTATGCCTAGTCTATGCATGCTAACCTAGGCAGAAAATTATTTAGTTAAGACTTTATTCAATTTATATGCATCTAATAGGAGTTCCCGGGGATAGGGAAAAAATTTTGAATTTTCGTCGTGCCTGTTATGCATGTTCAAATTAACTGTTAGTTCCCAACGGTGGTATCAGAGTCTGCCTATTTAGTGCATAATTAAGATAGAAGCAAACTAAATTTTATTTTCTATATGAAATAATTTATTGTTTATTTAATTGTTTGGAACTATATATATGAACTTGAGTTTTCATTTCAAGGTTAGAAAATGGTTGTGAATAATTTTGAATAAGCTTGCTCAACTTACTCAAATTATACAAGTTTCATTAATTTAGATAAATTACATGGGTTATAGATGCTTCCAATTTACATGAATTGAAAGAACAAAATTTATTAGTTCAAGAGAATCCATTGGTCTTCGAGTTTGTGCCCGTATTTGTTCCGGCTAAAGATTGGACTTGGTGTCTACTCACTTCAAGGGCACCTCTCCTAATTAGGAACCTATATCGGTGCAGCTTGAATTGACCAACTAGGGGATTGAATATGGACTGATTTATTTCTAGTATATAAGATGGTGCTTATATATGTTTCTATAACAAAGTAAAAATTAAATTTATTGAATAAAAGATTAAAGGAAATGCAATATAAATAAATAAATAAAATATTAATTATTTGAATATAATATAGGCTGATGGAATAATTATAATAAAGAGCTTGAACCCACCTAAGGTTGGACCTTATAAATTAATTCTAAAATTCCCTGAATTAATGTAAATTATTATAAATATGTCAATCTGATAAAATTCCAGATTGGGTGAGACGTTTAACACCAATAAAATCTCAAAGTAAATATATTAAGGCAAGTTTTAGTCTTGCAGACCCAAATTTGTAATACGGTCGGGCTATCAATGTATTACGCAAAGCATTCCTTATAGTCCATATTGATTAACGGAACTGGGGTAGTCCACCATAAAATTGGGGCTAGGCCCAGATTTGCCCAGATTTGAGATATATTTAAGGAGATCCTATTATAAGAGCACACATCCCTTGGGATTAAAGAACTTGAATGAATTAGCAATTGCATACAATGCAAATGGAATGGGATCCCGACTATAACTTACTATTGTGACTTGACTCATAAAATTGGGGGTCATAATAGACTAGTTATAGATGCTACCTACTAGGAAATTTAGCTAGGCAAAAATTTTTGAATTCAATAGAATAGACTATTGTAAATTTCGAAGAAAATAGTAGGACAAATGTATTTAATTAAAAGACCTTATATTAAAATAATGTACTAAAAACTAATATCTGAACTCTTTTGCTTATCTTATGTCTTAGGTTACAAATGACTTCCAACGTTAATCTCCGTATATTACTTGACACCAAACTGAATGCCTTAAACTTTTCTAATTGGTTCTGAGTTGTGAGAATAATTCTCAGATCCGAGGGAATCGGATATGTTCTAAATGAAATTTTCCCTGTTGAACCTGATGTTGAGGATCATGTAGAACATGATGCCTCGTTGAAGCATAGGTAAGATCATGAGACTGCCATGTGTATCACATTGGGGTCCATCAATCCTGAGCTTCAGAAACAACATGAGAACATGGCATTAGAGGACATGGTTCTCCATCTTGAGGAGCCCTTTTTTGAGCGGGAAAGGATAGAGAGGTATGAGACCTCCAAGCTTGGCACCTCTGCCTCTCAGCATGTACTGAAACTCTTGGGATACCTTGAGAAGCTGAATCGATTGGGATTTGAGATGAATCACTACTTAAGCATTAATGTTGTGTTGATTTCCTTAACAGATAGTTAGTCAGGCTTCATGACTAACTATTACATAAACAAGATTAATTCTACTATCCCTGAATTAATCAACATGCTAATGATAGTAGAACCTTGGATCAAGAAAGATCAGAAACCATTATTGTTGGTCGAGAAAGGTAAGGCTTTTAAGAAAAAGAAGCAAGCACTAGGTGCCAAAAAATAATCAGTAAAAAGAAGAAAGAAAAGAAGACATCTAAGTATGTTTGCTTCTAGTGTAGGAATTTGAGACATTGGAAGAGGGATTGCAAAGCTCCTGATTTTGAACATTTGAAGAAGAAGCCTGCAGAGGCATCTACTTCAGGTATGTTTATGATTGAAAACTATGCTACTTTTCCTCATGAATCCACTTAAGTATTAGATACTGGTTGTGGTTCTCATATCTATACTTCTATACAGGGACTAAGAAATAGTAGAAGACTTGCATAAGGGTAGATGGACTTGCGTATGGGAAATGGAGCTTGAGTTGCTGCATTAGCCATAGGAAGCTTTAATCTTATTTTGCCAAGTGGACTTGTTTTAGTTTTGAATAATTGTTACTACATTCTAAGTGTTACTAAGAATATTGTATCTGTTGCGTGTTTAGCAGCAGATCGATTTGAAATTTTATTTCCAAATAATAATTGTCAGATTCACTTAAATAATGTTCTTTATGATTATGGGATGTTGAATGGTGGCATTTATACGCTTGATACTAAAACAAAAGTTTTTAATATGAACAATGTAAAGAAAGTTAAATTAGAGAATGAGAATTCCTTCTACTTATGGCATTGTTGTTTAGGCCACATAAACAAAGATCGCTTAACCAAGTTGCATAAGCGTGGAGACTTGGGGCCAATAGACTTGGAGTATTATGGTGATTGCGAAACTTATTTTAAAGGAAAAATGAGAAAGTTACCCTTTCAAGGAAGGGGTGAATGAGCCACAAGTACGTTAGAACTTATACATAATGATGTATATGGTCCAATGAGTGTTCAGGCACTAGAAGGATACTCCTACTTCATAACCTTTATTGATGATTATTCATGATACAGTTATTTGTACTTAATGAAGCACAAGTCTAAGAGTTTTGAAAAATTTAAACTATTCAGAACTGAAGTAGAGAAAAAGCTTGAGAAAAGTATTAAAACACTTCTATCGGATCGAGGTAGAGAACACTTAAGTCAGGAGATTCAGGATTATCTAAAGAAAAATAGGTTAGATCCCCAGTGGACCCCTCCTTCTATGCCCCAACACAATGGAGTGTCAGAAAGGAGGAATATGACTTTATCGGATATGGTTCGGTCGATGATGAGCCATACAGATCTTAGTAATCCTTTTGGGGATATGCACTAAAGTGAGCAGTTTATGTACTAAATAGAGTGCCCTCTATATCAATTGATTCTACACCTTATGAAAGATAGTGTAATAAAAAGCCATCTCTAAGTCACTTAAGATTATGGGGTTGTCCTGTTGTGGTAAAGAGGATAGCATCAGCTAAGCTGAACGCCAAATCTGATAAGTGTCTGTTCATTGGATATCTAAAGGAACTGTTGGATATCTATTTTACCAACCTAAAGCACAGAAGGTTTTATGTCATGGAATGCTCACTTTTTGGAAAATGAACACTTAATTACAAAAGCCAGTGGGAGTAGTATTGAACTGGAAGTTCAAGAAGAAGAAACAGACAATCAGCTGATTGACCCCGTTCTAGATACATAAGAAAGTGAGATCTAAGAACAACCTATCAAAACACAAGAATTGCAAAGATCAGGTCGTGTTCATAAAGGTCCCGATAGATATGGTTTTATCATCACTGTTGATAAGGAACTATATCTCTTGGAGGATGATGAACCAAGGATATATGATGAGGTAATGAAAAGCTTAGATTCTGATAAATGGCTAAAAGCTATGAAATCAGAAATGGATTGCATGTATGAGAACCAAGTTTGGAATTTGGTTGATGCAACGCAAGAGTTTAGACAAATCGAGTGCAAATAGGTCTTCAAGAAGAAGAATGGTATGGATGGTAATGTAATTACCTATAAAGCAAGGTTGGTTGTAAAAGGTTATAGTCAACGTGAAGGTATCGACTATGATAAAACTTTCTCACCGGTAGCCATGCTTAAATCCGTAAGGATACTCCTCGCCATTACTGCTTATTACGATTATGAGATCTGTTAGATGGATGTTAAAATAGCATTCCCAGATAGGGATTTAAACTGAGATATGTATATGACACAACCTATCGGTTTTACATCCCAGAATGGCTCGAAGGTTTGCAAGCTACAAAGATCCATTTATGGACTTAAGGAGGCAACTAGGAGTTGGAATATAAGGTTTGATCTGACAATCCGTGAATTGGATTTCTATCCAAACATTAATGAGCGTTGTGTTTATAAGAAGGTTATTGGGAGTGCAGTTATTTTCTTAGTATTGTATGATGATAAGATTCTACTAATAGGAAATGATATTTCTCTTCTTTAAAATGTTAAAGTATGGTTGTCAAGCAAATTCTCCTTGAAAGACCTTGGTGAATCAGCATTTATACTAGGTATAAAGATCTATAGGGGAAGATCCAAGAGGCTGTTAGGTCTTTCTCAAAGTACATATATAGACAAGGTGTTGAATAGGTTCAACCTTGAGCATTCTAAGAAAGGTTATCTCCCTATGATAAAGGGGATTAACCTATCTAAGGCTGGGTGTCCGAAGACACCTCAGGAGAAAATGCTCGTGAAGGATATACCCTATACATCTATAATCGGATCCATCATGTATTCTTTTATATGTACTAGGCCAGATGTCTCTCAAGGCTTTGAGCTTTACGAGCAAATATCAGTCTGATCCAGGTGAAAAGCACTAGATGGCCATCTAGGCAATTCTTAAGTACTAAGAAGGACTAAAGACGAGTTCTTGATTTATGGGGAAGGTGACCTCACAATCAGAGGTTACACTGACGCAAATTTTCAATCTGACAAGGTTGACTTCAACTCTCAGTCGAGTTTTGTGTATGTGTTAAATGGAGGGGTGGTATGTTGGAATAGTTCCAAGCAAGAAACTACTGTTAATTCAACTACGGAATCTGAATACATTGCTGCATGCGAAGAGGCAAAGTAAGCTGTATGGTTAAAAGGATTTATTGGTGATCTTGATGTGGTGACTAAGACTATTGATCCATTTACTTTGTATTGTGATAACAATGCTACTATAGCTCAAGCAAAGGAACTACGGTCTCATCAGAAAAACAGACATGTATCCAGAAAGTATCACATAATTAGGGAGATGTTGATACTAAGATAATAGGATTATAATATATACACACTGGTCAGAACCTCGCGGATGGTCTGACGAAGTCGTTGACATAAGCCAAACATGACCAGCATGTTAAAGCATATGGATTAACACGTATGGCTAATTGGCCTTAGTGCAAGTGGGAGTTTTTGGATATGATGTATGCCATTAACTCAATTAGGGCTATATATCTTAATTATGTAATAGTACGAATATTTTATTTAATTAATAAATTGATTTCATCTTCTTTTTAAATCGATGTGCTTATAAATATATTATAGCTGGTTAAAATATATTCATTGATGTATGTATACAAAAGTCCTTGACATATCATAGCATGAAGTTAGAGAAATTATAGTTGGACTATATTTAGTGAGACTTGCTTCATGTACAATTATGATTATGTCTAAACTATACCTAGTCATAGTTTCATCAAGAAAGGATATTGATGAAGTGGAAAGACTAGCATGTGGTCAACTTTCTTGGAAATGGTCTAAGTAGTCAATCTCCTAAGGACTGAAGGAGGTGCCTTAAGTTTGAGTCATGGATATATCTGGGAGATATATTGGAGATCATAGTAAGATAAACACATGGTGTATATATCAATGTGTTAGTGTTTATCTTCATGTAATAATCTTTGCGAATATCCTCATACTTGAGATACTGGTTAACTTGCATGGTAATATTGCTATACTTTGGGCCATTCCCATACACTCATTAATTTCGGGTATCGAGGGTGATTACGGGTAGAGTGATGACAACACGTTGGTAAGCTAAGTAGTGGGAAAGGATCCATCACTCTAGATATATTAAGGTGTTGTACTTGGCCACTTGTTAAAGTGATGATTGCTATAAACCTCTGATCAGAGTATATGTTTGATAGAAATAGTTTCTAGTCAATCACACTATGGTAGATGGCAATATACTTCGGTAACAAGTTAATAACTGGGATAGCTTGGAGCAACCTTGCTATTAGTGGGTTAACACTTTGACCAAACCCTACAAGCCAGATGGTACTAATTTTAAAGAATGGAAGGAGTTCACCACATTGGACAACTATTGCATTAACCGGGATTAAGTCATAAGCACAAATGACGTTTCGAGTAATAGGGGATGGTCGACCATTGCTAGAGGCATACTATAGTCGTTTAAGGTAATTGAGTTCTATTCACAGTCTAGAACCTCAAGCATATGGTTCCATTAGAACAAAGGGTTGGTTAAGCCTTAGCAGCTCAATACTTTGGGATCATATAAGGTCACACACATTGGACCTTCATCGGACCAAGTGGAGAACTAATAGATTTATTCTATTACGAAAATATAATATAATAGTAATTAGATTGTTATTTAAATGTTTAAGAATGACAAGATCATTTTTGGATGAACCAAGAAATTTATTTTTGACTCGCAACTAGTTTATTAGGGTCAAAAAATAAATATTTCTTTGAAAAGGATTAAAAGGGGAATTTTTCCTTGGTGAGTTAAATTGGACCAAGAGTACAAAAGTATCTTGTACAGGCTCGGGTGCGCGAGAGTGCGCCAAAAGGTGCATGTGCCCATAAAAATAGGCTACCCCAAGACGCACCCCAATGATGGGCCGCGAGGCCCAGCGACCCTGCCTTGGGGTAGGAAGTGCAGCATACTTTGCACGCTGAATACGGGTCAGACCCGCGGGGCTGCATGCTCTATGAGTCAAATCCATTTGTGGGATATGCATTTTGCATATCCCTCATTGGAAAAAGGGGAGTATTGTTTTGCTCCCCAAGCCTATATATAGGCTTCGTCCTCCTCCTTTTCAATTTGCACTAAGCTCAAGCATAAATACCAAGTTGATATTCACAAAGATAAATCTCTCGTGTATTTGAGCAAGTTGGTTTAGAGGTGCTTGATTTTATTCGACCACATCAAGTTTATATTTTTAGGTGGGGCTTCTGGAGTAGTCTAGCAACTACTCAAGGCTCCTTAGTTCTTCCTCTTGGGGAGGTTTGGGTTGGTGGGCTTCATGTGGATACTCATAGAGGCTATACTATGATTGGAGGCTTGTGCAAGGAGGTTCTATTAAAGCACGCTTCAACTAGTAAGTTTTCTTTCTTTCTCTTTTAATTTTTAGGTCTTTTTGTTTAAGCGTTTTTAGACTTAATAATTATGCTTAGATTGTTTTGCATGCTTAGTTTATTTTGTGCTTTGGTTATAGCTTAGAGTTATAACTTGCTAAGGCTATAGCTTAGAGTTATTACATGCTTAGTATAAAATATATATGTTAGGATAAAATTTAGAATTATGGTATGCCTTGTCTATGCATGCTAACATAGGTAGAGAATTATTTAGTTAAGGCTTTATTTAATTTATATGCATCTAATAGGAGTTCCCAGGGACATGGAAAATTATGAATTTTCGTCGTGCCTGTTAAGCATGTTCAAATTGACTGTCAGTTCCCAACATTTTTCTCTTTTGTGAAAGGAGGTCATGTCATTGTTGTGAAGGTTTGAGATCATTACGTGGGGTGAGGGGTCTTCTTTCTTGTGAACAAATGGAGAAAGCATTTTGGAGGGATATTTTGGTGGGAGTATAGGTCCAAGGGAGGTACCTACATTGATAAGAAATTGCTATTTGTTGGGTGTGATGGTTTACCCTTTTGAAGGTTTTGGAAGAGCATTGAATTTAAGCTTGCCTTGATTTTGGATTTGTGTTGTAAGATCTTTTCCTTCAATGGTGCTTTTGATGTGGAGTATATCTTCCTCTATTTTGCCCCCTTTTTGTTTTTTTTGGCTTTCTTTCTTAGTGATGTGTATCTTCCTCCCCCCTTATGGAAAAAGATGAGCTAAGACACAAGGCTATCACATTTTCTAATCACTTTTTTATCTCTCTTTTTTTTGGTAAGTTATAACCATTGGAACCTTATGCCTTTGTGATGTACTCAAATTAAATTTCTTTAATAAACATGATGAAATTTTTAAGAATGTTGATTTTATGAGTGCACGATATCTTTACTAATGGAATGCTCAAAAGTAATGTGAATGCATTAATTTATTCATGATATGCTTCATAAGTGGCGTTGTTTGCATCAAAACACTAGCATCGTTAAAAGGTTACCTCATTCTTGAAGTCATCCTCTTGATGTGGAGGGTCTTTATTTTCATTCTCATTAGTATCCATCAGTGAATCGGTAGTCTACCAATTATAAGTTTCTACTTGTATTGGCAGTAATCCTCTTTCTACTTTATCAATGTACTCTAATTCCACAAATATTTCCCACTTTTCAGCCTTTTTGGGGATTTAATCTTCCCCTCTTGTGGCTTAGATCATAGGTAAAGGTTGTTGAGCATTTGTAGTCACACCAAAGGGTAGACCTGTTGGATGATGGAAGGTCACCCCCTTAAGCGTGGCTACGCAGTTGGGACCTTGGCTAGATCCCCCAAACTAAAACACTAGAGGCACAAATCCTTGGCTAGGCTGAATAGACTAACTAATGGTTGGTGGGACTGCTGTACCCCCCAAAATCATATGGACCAACTGAACCCAATTGTCTAAACCAACTGGATAATGGATTTCTAGGAGACAGAGGCAGAGATTCATGCCTTAACTGAACTGAATTCGGTTGAGTAGAAACTCGAATGCGGACCAAATTAACTTGAGAATGTTATTAAACTTTGATTCTTTCTCAAGTGAGGATAAAACCATCAATACATGCATGAGATGTGTTGTAGATGCATGGTTGGGTTAATTACCGGGGAATGTAACACAACACATGTGAAGTGATCGATTTCGTCCTTATTTCTCCCGCCAGTTCTGAGGGTATTCTTCCTTAGTCTAATCACAAAGAAATGGGCACCTAAAAGGTAAAATTCTAAGGCTTTCGATAAGAAGGGTCTAGGGACATATCGAAAGTTTGATGTAGAATTTCCCATCGCATCAAGCCTCTTTTGGAGGGAGATGACAATGAGTCCTCCACCCATTAGAGTGTCCCCAATTCCTAATAGGGCATGAATGTCACTTTCGTGAGTTTTGCGGAAAAGTAGGGCATGTAGTGCTAGAAGAAGAGTGAATCCAATTAAAGAGAGAAGGAGGTGAGAAGATAGAGTGTCATAATTTTCCCAAATAATGAAAAAGAAAATAAGTTGAACCAAGTAAATGTTTTTCGGTGCTCATCTTAATCTTTTAAGCTTTTAAAACAAACCAAAATTTTTTCAAGTTAAAAGATTATCTCCCTAGTAGAGTTGCCACTGTGAGGTGTTGATGATGTATGGTTCTTCCTTGGCGCCCGTGTGAGAGGCGGCCTACTAGGGGTTGATTGGATTTAGGTGTGACAAAATATTTTTAGTCTAAGTTTGTACAAATAGCCAATTTTAATGAATAAAAGAATCAAGATCCAAATCTCGATACTAATGATAGAGTTGCCACCTAAGTTGTCTACTTGGGAAAGAGTTTTGGTATGGTTCCCATTTGGTGGGAGACTCATACCTATTGGATCAGAGATTCGGGTATCGGATGAGACACTTATTGCTTATTTAGTTGATTCAAAATTACATTCACCGCATAACATCATTTTTATTTTCATCACTTGGGGAATTATCACAGAAATCCTATTTTTCTACACTCTTTCATACCGTGGGAAAATGGGGGAATTGCAAGAGAACCTACACATTTGTTCTAAGTTATAAAACAAAATAAAAATAAATTCCCCCGCATCCACAAAGATTAGCATAGTTTATAGCGTCTCATAAGTCAGCAATTCATTAGGAAAAATGTGATTATGTTAGCGTGGCGGTTTTACGATCGATAATGCCTAGGTGGCTTATAGGATCGAAGAGAAATAATGAGTTTTCAACGTATTTTGTTATGAAAACACATTTTAACTTTTGTTAGTTGATTTACCAGATTATTAGTGAAAAGGATTGTATGGCGAATGGGGAGTTGGATTTATTTTAACTAGTGTAAAAGAAAATTATGGGTTCTGCTTGTTGGCCGGTACCCGTATGGGTGGGTGGGACCCGTACGGTAACCAGGGAGGACCGGTACGGGTATGGGTGACCCATTTGGGTCCTGTCAGGTCCCGGGCAGAAGCTCAATTTAATTTAATAAGAAAATTAATGGAGGACAAGTGAAATAAAAATGGGATTTCCTTCCGTATGTGTATGGCGCACCAGTTTAATATCCTTAAGGACATAGGGTGCCAACATGGCTCATATGGGTTAGGACCACACCCAAAACAAGAATAAAAGAACAGATAGAATAGAAGAGGCAAAGACAAATAGTAAAATAATTGAGATGTGAGTCTCTTTGAAACTCAGGAGCGTACCTTTAAGCGGTGAATCCACTTTAGAGCAATTCCAATGCTGAATGGAAACTTTGTCAAAGTAGATGTTGAAATGATGGATTTAGAATTGTTTTAGGTGAGTGTTTGTGTGGACAAAACCTCTCCTCAGTCCTAAATATGAAGCTCGACTATAACCTCAAGAACTTTGCAAGAATAATTTCCCTATAGTAGTATTTGCTTTCTATTATGATTTCTCAGTTGTGTATGTTGTCTGTCGAATAGGAGAGGAATGACCGCTATTTATATGGGAAAAAAGGCCTGAACGCATTAAATGGTTGATTTATGCGTTTAAGGCAGATTATATTCTTTTATGTCAAATTATATTCGCTTATGCCAAATTATATTTGGTATATGGCAAAGTATATTTACTATATCGAATTATATTCGTTTATTGCAGAATATATTCACTTATGGAAAATTATATTTGCTATATGGCAAATTATATTTACAATATCGAATTATATTCTTTTATGGCAGAATATATTCGCTTATGTTAAACTATATTTGCTATATGGCAAATTATATTTACTATATCAAATTATATTCTTTAATGTTAGAATATAATTTTTTATGGTAGATTTGGGCATTAAAACCAAATGTTTGGGCGTGTGGGGGGCCGGTACGAGTGGCCTGGACCCATACAGGTCCCATTGGTACCTGATTAGGTAATTTGAGAAGTTTTTGGACTGATACGGATGGGATGGACCCGTATGGGTCTGGGACCCGTACAGGTCAAATCGATCCACCCGTATGGATTCGAGTTGACCTGTATGGATCCGTACAAACTAGTACGAATCCGTTCAGACCCATCCGATTGGTTTGGCTCAAAACTTCCCAGAACTGCCTGAAATCGCCTGAAATTGACTGGTTTTGACTTGTTTTGACCATTTTAGACCTTTTAGGGCTTAGGCGCTAGTTTTCTGAGGTTTAGATTTGACAAAGCTTGACCAAACTGCATTGAAAACACTTCAAGTAGATAACACCTGTAGAAGTATGCAATATACAGCTGTTAGCACTGGTCCATTCCGGTCCGATGAGGAATAATGACTATTTCTTTCAGCGATCATACAAAAGAGCCGAAAGGGACCGAATTGTCATCCAAAATCCGAAATTCAAAAATCAACATTATAGGGAAGCTCCGATTTAGCATTTCCTATTCGAAAATTAGAAAGTCAAAGTTTGGCCAAACATAGGTAATTAGGCCGCCGGCTATTTACTGATCTATAGTAAACAATCAAATCTTACCGAGATCTAGCCAGGATTTAAGGGATCTGATGTAAATTCTGTCAGAATGTTAACTAGCCCGCTGGCAGTTTACCTATGTAATTAGCCCGCCGGCTAATTACCAACCCTCTATATAAGGGGGTGCACCCCCTCATTTCGAAGGGATAGAAATTTTTAAAAAATCCCAAACTTACCTTTGTGTCCTTTTTCAGTTCCGGGAATCCCAAAAGCCACAAAACACTATCAAAATAATCCTAGATTATAGTCATAACTTGGGTTAAATCTATTTTCCAACCAAATTACAACCTCTGACAACTTCGGTCCTACATCGGCTCTCAAGTCATCCTGGATAGATGTAAAGGTAAACTAAGGGTAATTGGCTTTCAAATTCATTAAAACACATCTTTATTGCTTTATTATTACATATTGCATTCCATTTCCCACTGGTGCCACTTAAATTTCCCACAGGTACGGACAAACATCCCAGATGAGAGGAAACTTTATCCGAGTTTCAGGGCCCAGACCCAAATACTGCCGTTACTCTGCCAAAAATTCGGTAGAAAATGTCTATTTATTAAGCCGTTATAATGCCCATTTTATTTCAAAAATTTAATTCTTAAATAAAGCCGTTGTAATGCAGAAATCACCACAAATTTCAAAATTCCAAAATTAATCAGAACAATTTGAACAATATGAGTAACTATTATGTCCGAACTCAGAATCTCATTTTCTTTCTAGAATAAAAATCCCATTTTGGGACAGTATACTATAATTCCCGGTAGAGCTGAACCGGGTGGCGACTCTATTTTATTTTTAAATAAAGTAAAAATGCTTTATTTTAAAAATATCTTTTCTTAATAAAATATGCAAATATATTTCTCAATATAATTACATTTTTGGCCTACAAAGCCACCTCATTTAAGCAAACTGGATTTTCTCAAACCAGTCCAAACATCGCAGTTTTCTTAAACTCCAACAAACCAAAGCGCACCCTACGTGCAAATCCCGATAACCCGTCCGCCCACTCACAGTGGCGACTTCGTTGGGGAACTTGTTTTTTTAAAAACTCGGTTTTTATGAAAACTCTTTTTGACACAATAATTAAAATATTGTTCAAATTAAATTTTAAAATTGCAGAATTTGCGATAATTTCTACATTACACAAATTTTAGGACTGCATAGCATATGCATTCTTTACCCCAAACCAATTTAGGCGTCCTTCGGTGAAGTATTTCCAAGTTTGCTTAGGGTTTGAGGGGTATGGATCTAATCACACCCCTTGCGTAACGTACAAGGGCCTTGTTCGCTTAAGCGAAAGACTACCTACGTATATTATATGTGGAAAAGCTTCCTTTGGTTCGCTTAAGGCCACTAGGACTCGGTACACAAAGATGGAGGGTACCCTAAATTACACCTGATCCTGAGAACGAAACCCACATATAGATGAACCATAGACACTTTCTTATTGGTCTACCTAGAAACCTTAAGTGCACACGAGTAGAATTCGCTAAGTCCCCTGTTGACTTCAAAGTGAAGTAACCAAATGGAGTAAAAAGGGCGGTAGGCGCGATCTAATCGTTAGCTACATATGTAGGTTTATTAAATATAAATAAACTAAAATGGACATCATAAACATCATGATTGTGTGAAAACTAACCACATCTTTGTATAGCCATGACATTGATTTGTGCCATTCAATTTTATTTCCTTAGTTATAGCAACCCAGAATTATCTGATACCAATCAGTCTACCTAGGCTCAGACTATGAGCCGAAGTAACCAAGACTAATGAGTCTACCCAGGCTCAGCCTATGAGCCAAAATAAACTAAGACCAATGAGTCTACCTAGGCTCAACCCGCGAGCCGAAATCAAATGAAACTAGTGAGTCCATCGAGGCTCAACCCATAAGCAGAAGTAACCCAGACTGATAAATCTACCTAGGCTCAACCCATTAGCCGAAAGACATGGAAACCCTTTGAGTTTTTGGTCCAACAAGTCAAAACCCTTTTGAGTGACCCCAGTGTCAGCTCAACCCGCGGACTAGGGAGTCAAAACTCTTTGAGTGCCCATAGTGTCAGGTTACCCCTTGGACCAGTGAGTCCAAACCCTTTGACTTACCCCAATGTCAGCTCAACCCTTGGACCAATGAGTCAAAACTCTTTGAGTGACCCCCGTGTCAACTCAAACCTAGGACCAGAGAGTCAAAATCCTTTGAGTGACCGCAGTGTTAGCTCACCCCTTGGACCAATGAGTCAAAACCCTTTGAGTGACCCCCGTGTCAGCCCAACCCTTCGACCAATGAGTCAAAACCCTTTGAGTGACCCCTGTGTTAGCTCAGCCCTTGGACCAGTGAGTTAAAACCCTTTGAGTGACCCTAGTGTTAGCTCACCCCTTGGACCAGCGAGTCGAAACCCTTTGAGTGACCCTAGTGTTAGCTCAACCCTTAGACCAATGAGTCAAAACCTTTTGAGTGACCCTAGGGTCAGCTCACCCCTTGGACCAATGAGTCAAAACATTTTGAGTGACCTTAGTGTCAGCTCAACCATTGGACAAGTGAGTCAAAACCCTTTGAGTGACCCTAGTGTCAGCTTAACCCTTGCACCAATGAGTCAAATCCCTTTGAGTGACCCTAGTGTTAGCTTAACCCTTGGACCAATGAGTTAAATCTCTTTGAGTGACCCTAGTGTTAGCTCAACCCTTGGACCAATGAGTCAAAACCTTTTGAGTGAGGCTAGTGTCAGCTTACCCCTTGGACCAATGAGTCAAAACCCTTTGCGTGACCCTAGTGTCAGCTTAACCCTTGGACCAACGAGTCAAAACACTTTAATTAACCCTAGTGTCTGCTCACCCCTTGGACCAATGAGTCAAAACCCTCTGAGTGACCACAGTGTCATCTCACCCTTTGGACCAATGAGTTGACCCACCTTTGACCAGCGAGTCAATTTGCCCTCGGGCTTTCAAGTCTAATCTAACTTAGGCCCTTGGTCTTTAAACCATGTGCTTACAGTATTCCATGAATATCGCAAGTTGTCAATTTCTCCTCGAGCGAATGGCATATGCCCTAAACCTTTTTTTAATTTGATTATACATCTCAATCATTCATCCATGCATTTGATCACTCATACATTCCTTCATCCACTTACAAATAAGGTGAGAAAGGCCTAGAGCCACACCCAATGCGCTTACTAACACTTTATTTCTAGCCCTTTTAGGTTGGAAGTGAGAGAGAAGCAGGTAGAGGAGCAGTATGGGCAGTCCAAAAGTCACACCTCCATTACCTGTTGTTTCTCTAGTTAGATTTTTCTCTGATCCAAAACCCAAATCTAGATGAAGGGCACGAGACCTGTTTGGAAAAATCTGTAACGACATTACAACATATGGTGCCTATATGAAGGAAACATTCACCAGCATACAAACCATGGAATTCGAGTTCCGTATAGCATTAGAAGGAGTCAAAGCCGAGCCAAATATGGTGGAAGAAAACCCAGAGGAGGATCCTAAGGAAGATCCTGAGGAAGATCCTGAAGAAGATCCCAAGGAAGATCCCTAGGAAGATCCTGAGGAAGACCCCGAAGAGGATCTAGAAGAAAATTTTGATAATGATATCCAAGCTTGGTACGCGCCAAACTGGATCTTTGGGCCACAGCCTTTCGAAGATTCATATGAAGAGGTGGAAGAATTTGTGGACTCCAGTGAATCAGATAACAAAAATGAAAGCGAAGCGGATAACTTAGGGTATGAATTAGAGACTTTCTCGAACAATGAGCTAAATCTCTTACTAGGAGATTTCGAGTATGAGGCTTCCTTCCCTAATGGCATGATGGTTGATTATGATGGTGGCGAGAGCTACGCCTCTTCTCTAGAGCATGACTCCCTGGGTGCCTTATGGTCTGCAGCAAGTAACGATTCTAGAGACTTTACGGACTTTGACTCGGATAGCTAACATGTCATTAACATGATTTGGGAAGAGGGGCAAGAACCCTCTCGTGAATACATTATGGAGAGATTTCATGTAGAGAATGAATTAGCTCAAAATAGTTGTCGAATCCGGAGCCCGGACTTAAGGGAAGTTTACCCCATATTCTACAACGGAAATACAAGGCCATGCCTTCACATCTGTGAATTTGTGCAAATGATGAATGATGGGTACATTCACTATGCCCATTGGCCCGAAAGGTTTCGCTGGACTCTCCGAGAAAAGGTAGTCATTTGGTATGAAGGGCTGACATTTTACTAGAAGTCGTTCTGGAATATTCTTGCTAAATAATTTATTGACTACTTCATATAGGTCGACCCACTGGAAGATGCAACTCCCAAACTAGACAGGCACGGGCTATACTGGGAATGGGAAGTGACCAACATCGCCTGCCCAACATCACTGGAATCGACTAAGGAATACCCATGGTATACAAGCAAATACTATGAGGCACCATTCCTTTATGATGATATGCTGGATCTATTCGGTGAAAGTGAATCAACTGATTGAGCCTCCTCATCTGTCTATATGATCAAGCAGGAATCTAATCCTATCCTGTGTCAAATATTACAAGAGAACCCCATCATTCTAGAAAAGTAGCCTAAAATGATTCCCTTCACGTAGTGGCCCTTTACCGCCAAGGCACCGGTTTCTGTGAATAAGCTAATCGACTTGGGAGACATACCCCTCGATAAAGATTTTGATGAGTTTAAGCTCTTCAAAATGATAAACTTGCCATTCCAGGTGGTCAGTCCTATCACCAGAGGAGGAAAAGTCACTAGATAAGTAGCCCCAGCTACACTAAGAACTGAGCCCCAGATATCTCCTACTTTTGTTAAGTCAGAACAGATAGAAAGGCCCATTGTTGATCAACTGAAGGCCACTACAACTAAGATGAGTATCTAGGACCTACTCCTGGGCTTTCAAGATCACTGGCTCGCTATTGTTAAAAAGCTGATGGAAATTGAAACATCTCCTCTAGTATCCCCAGAACAGGTTTGTGTGCTACTCAATAATGAGACTAGCACTGTTGTCCCTAACATTGTCTTCTCAAGCTTAGATATGCCTAATGAAGGCATTCGCCATAATAAGGCTCTCTACTTGAAGGCTAGCGTCTTTGGGTGCATCATGCCATGCATAATGATCGACAATTGCTCATCACTAAATATCTGTCCCAAATATATTCTACTGATCCTAAGACTGACTGAGAAAGACCTAAAGAAGTCCATAACAGTCATCGAAGCTTACTATAATTCCAAAATGACCGTTATCAGCACATTTGAAGCTAAAGTCACTATTGGCAAAATCTCATCTATAGTACTCTTCATGGTTATAGATATCCCGATAACTTTCTCTATGCTACTTGGGAGGCCATGGTTCTATGCTTTGGAAGAAGTCCCATCCATCCTGCACCAGAAGATTAAAATCTCATTCCGAGTAAAGATTATTACCTTAGAAGCTGACAAAGCCTCAGTGGTAGCAGGACTGAAGATGGAAGAAAGCAACATGAAAGGGTTCACCACAGGCACGATTGGCCAGGAAGCGAACAAGCAATCAGAGGTGTACTGGGGTCCATGGATTTAGGGATACAATCAGAAGCACCATACTCCTAGAAAAGAACTAGGCACCCATGAGCAGGGAATGTCAGCCTTCAATATAGGGGTAGGAGAATGGAAGCCCACGGGACTCGGTTACACAGGCTCTCGAAGATTTATCCACAAGAAGCCCTTTCAAAAGAAGCTGCAATAGCCCTATAAAGGAACCCCCAAGCCTATTTCTCATTAGGGGAAGACTATTTCAGGATTTGAGATTTTCTCAAACGTAGTCAACTATAGCAAAAATGGCTAAAGCTTCATAAAGAAAGCCAGTCGCCAGCAAGATGTAGGGCCAATCCTATATCAGACCAAGAATGCCGAACAGGTACACACGAAGAAGGTCAAGAAGCTGAGTAGAGATGAAGAAATACTTAACACCCTAACCAAGCACCTTTAACCATAACTGAAGATAGTAGAGGAAGCAAGGAGCAAGGGATGTAGTTTGAACCAAGCCGTCATGGATATAGTCGTGACTATGATAGGAAATGCAAAGGTACAAGAGGAAGATGACAAGGATATCCTGCTAAAGCCGACTGCCATAGGAGAATCATCCATAATGGAGCCAAACCCTATTGATTAGGATGAGTCTTTTGTTTCCATTTCTAGGATGTTTGAAATGAATAATGTACTTTATGATGATAATAAGATAATTTTGCTTATTTGGATTGTGTTTTTTATTATGATTTCATGCATCCATTCTAGCATCCATCTAGCATTTTTAACATCAATAATGATATTATAAAAAAAATTAATTTAAAATGGAAGATGATCCAAAAATGGTATACATTTCCAATCAATTGCCCATCGAATAAGAGAGAGAATTAATAAAGGTATTGAAAAATCATGTTTTAGCCTTCAATTGGTCTCATGAGGATATGCCTAGACTTGATCGGCACATCGCCGAGCAGAAGATCCCCACACACCCCAAAATTTGGCTGATAAAGCAAAAGATTAGTAGAATACATCCAGAATGGGCCGTAAAGGTCAAAGTAGAGGTGGCAAAATAGATCAAGGCAAATTTTGTCGAAGTCATAGAGTATCACACTTGGCTATCCAATGTAGTCCCTGTACCCAAGATGAAAGGTGATATCTGAGTTTACATTGACTTTAGGGACTTGAATAAGGCTACCCCTAAGGATGATTTCTCGTTACCACACATTAATGTTCTGGTAGATAGCGCGGCAAGAGAGGCCGTGTATTCCTTTATGGATCCATTCTCGTGATACCACCAGATCCTCAAGAATGAAATAGGCAAGTTCAAAACAACATTCATCTTAGAGTGGGCAACTTATTATTTTAGAGTAATGCCTTTCGGACTCAAGAACGCAAGGGCAACCTACTAGCAAGCAGTCATGACCTTACTACATGACTTGATCAACAAAGAAGTTGAGGTCTATATGGATGACATGCTTGTGAAATCCGTTACACAATAAGAACACCCGATAGTGCTAGAATGATTCCTCACAAGGATTGAGAAGTACAACCTCCGTTTGAACACAAAAAAGTGCATATTTGGCATCACATTAGGCAAATTGACCCCGATAAGGCCAATACTATTAGGGAAATGCCTGTGCCAAAAATCGAGAAAGAAGTAAGAAGTTTCTTGGGATCTATATAGTATGTCAGTCATTATATAGCGCGGTTGACCACCACATGTGAGCCTATCTTCAAACTCTTGAGGAAACAACAGCCAATAGAACGGAACGATAAATGCAAGGAAGCCTTTAATAGAATTAAAGCTTACCTGATGAACCCTCCGATACTAAAACTGCCAATTCTTGGAAGGCCATTCATTCTCTACTTAGCGGTAGAAGAAACATCTGTGGGGGCCATGCTAGTTCAAGAACATGAGGACAAGAGGGAACACACAGTTTATTACCTTAGCAAGAAATTGCTAGAGTATGAGATTCGATACACCATCACGGAAATGACTTGTTCTGCCATGGTCTAGCTCACCAAAAAGCTCAGGAATTACTTCCAATTGTATAGAATCCAAGGAGTCACGAAAGTGGATCCGATGAAGTACTTATGTTACGCTCCCTCAATAACCGAAAAACTAGCAAGGTGGCCCTTCTTGCTGTCAGAGTTCTATATTGAGTACGTAACAAAGAAAAACATCAAGGGTAGAGCAGTGGTTGAATTCCTAGCAAATCAACCACTTGAGGAAGGAGAAAAGCAAAACCTAGAATTTCCTGATAAATGTCTCGCAGTCACCATAGAGAACCCAAAAGATGGACCATGTTCTTCCACTGCGCCGTCAACAAACAAGGAGTCGGTTTGGGAGTTATCATCTTTATGCCAGACAGGGCACTCATACCTCTATCAAAATGCTTAGAATTTCTCACCATGAATAACATGGCAGAGTATGAAACTTGTTTGTTCGGAATGTCTTCCCTAATCACTCTCAAAGCAGATAAAGTCAAAATTATTAGTGATTCAACTTTGGTCATCAAGCATGTCACAAGGGACTAGAAACCGAAGGAGGAATCCCTCAGGCCTTAATTAGAAGCTTTTTGAAGAAAAGCCACGATGTTTAGTGAAAGTGAATTTAGTCACATGCCCCGCAAGGAAAATTGGATGGCAGATGCATTGGCCACTTTGGCCTCCATATGGGTAGGGCCCTAAAAAAACCAATCAGACCCTATATTATGGAAACAGCCCGATCTCCATACTGCATCTACATAATAAAAGACATCGAGGAAGAAGGTACACCCTGGTATTCTGACATTACCAAGTTCCTTGAAAATAGTGAATTCCCGGCTAAGGCTATGGATTTTGTTAGAAATATGCTGAAAAAGCTTACTGTGTAATTCTAACTGATTAAAGGAGATCTATTCAAAAGGACCTTTGACGGCCTACTGCTAAAATGCCTGACACAATAAGAAGTTGAAAAAGTGATGATGAAAGTACATTCAGGAGACTGCAGTCCACATATGAATGACACCATAATGGCAAAGAAAATCCAGAGGATGGGGTACTTTTGGCTAACCATGCTAGCTGATTGTGTTCAAGAAGCAAGGACTTGCAACGCCTATCAGATATACGGAGATGTGAGCCATTGACCTCCGATAGCATTGTAAAGCTTAACATTGGCTCGGCCACACTCGGCGTAGGGCATTGTCATCATTGGTGAAATAAGACCTTCTTTAACCAAGGTCATCACTTCATTATAGTAGCGGTTGATTACTTTTACAAGTGGGTTGAAGCGCAATCTTATACAAGCATCACGGCCAAGAAAATGACTCGATTTATTCAGCGACACATCTTTGCCAGGTACGGCATTGCTCATCATTTGGTGAGTGACAATGGTGTGCATTTCCAAGGAGAAATAACTGATTTTATTGAAAAGCGTGGGATTGAGCATCATCGCTCTTCGCCTTATTACCCTTAAGCCAATGGAACTGTAGAAGCGGCTAATAAGGCAATCAAGAAAATCCTTTCCAAGATGATTTCTAACTACCGAGATTTGGCTGATTATTTACCCTATGCCTTGTGAGGTTATTAAACCAGTGTCAAGACTCCTACGGGGTCAAACTCCTTTTTCCCTTGTCTACGGGATGGAGGCGATATTGCCTGTTTAAATGGAAATCAAGTCTTTGTGCATAGCCCTTGAAGCCAGACTTCCCAAAGATAAATGGGCAAAAGCGAGGCACGAAGAACTAACCTTGGTCTACTAAAAGCAATTAGCCGTGTTAAGAAATCTATAGTTATACCAACAGTGCATGGCGAGAACTTACAACTGCAAAGTAAAGGGGGAGAGCCAACCTATGAAGATGGGCAATTTAGTCTTGAAGCAATCTTAAAATACACACATGGATGCTCGAGGGAAATTCCAGCCAAACTGGGAAGGACATACGTGATCTAGAACACTCTCAGTAAAGGGGTGGTAAAGATCTCAGATCTAGACGGCAATGAATTCGTGAACTCGGTCAATTGAGACAAGCTGAAGCTCTATTTCATGTAAAAATAAAAAATGGTAATAATAATAAAGTCTATCAATAGCTGGTAAGGGCTCTTGAGAAAAAATAAAGACTTCAAAATAAAAGAGTGCAGCCCTTAGTAAAATTCGTTCGGAGCCTTACGAAATGGTGGGCATTTCTTGGAAGTAAATACTACTTGTCCTCCGTGATAAGTAATATCTTTTGTAGTAACATGTTCATGTTAAAAAAACTGAATGCATGCATTAAATGGAAACTGTAAATTGTTTAATGACACATGCATTCAAATATCATCTTTTCATCTTTATTACTTATAAAGGTGTATTATGAATAGGGAATGGAAACAACAAAGACAAACAATGTGGCCTGATGCCTTTATTCTCCCACGGGGAATAAAAAGACACATAATGGCAAGCTTAATGACCCCCAAGGAAGCTACAGAGTCTCTGTATCTCAATAAGCCTCACTCCAAGGGTAGGAAGCCAGTGAGTATTTACAACCCATATACGATAGGCCACAGAAGGGTGAATATCAAAACGCACAGAGTGATTCATCTCCACTTAAGTACGACTGGTCCACCTTATATCATGACGATAGACCCAAGTATAGGACAACTCTGGGCCAATCAGGGTACACAAGGATGTACGAAACCTCTGAGAATGGCTTTAATGTCTACGCAAGTAACCAGGAGAGTAGGTGATGATCTCGGAAAGGTCGATAAGGACCACGCCGCATCTAGCGACATCAGAAGTCACATGCGAGATACCTCACCAAGGGCAAACCCAACGAATATCCCCAATAGCTCTGCTACCCATAAAATCAACCCACTTCTTAATAGTGAAGTTTCTAAGTGAATGATTGCTAATACGAACTATGGAGCCTTGCACCCAGTAGGCCCTCGGATGATAATCCATGCTTGTGGGAACCTCGTAAAGGAAGACCCCAAACAAAAGTAGACAAATAAGTGGAAGCGAACTCGCGTCATTAGGGGAAAGTCACCTGACTATGTCAAAAGCCACATCCAACCTCAAGCCATCATCACAAGTAAATTGACGCCTATTAAATCGCTGTAGCTAAAAATGATTCATCAACAAATAAGAATATTTACGGCAATGTGCCGGGATAACCAAAGGCATATCGACAGAGGACTGGAGGAGGCCATAGAACTCCTCGTATAAGGGGCATAGCTCATGATCCTTGAACTAAAACATGCTATCAACAGTATCCTAGAACCTGACAGTAGCTTGGATCACATTTTCCTTCACAAAGATGCGGTAGTAATCCTTTATGTGCGCTAAACCGCAAATCTCGAGACAATCCCAACCATCGGAGCTCTTTAGATAAACATTCAAATTAGAAGGAAAATAGATGTAACCCTCTAAGGCAAAATTTCACAAGGGTAATAGTTTGCTATACGTGGTTTATAGGGCAACCTGCCAATATCTGGCAGGTGACCCTAATAAACTCGACCAACAATTAAAAGGAAACACATAGAAAGGGAACAAAGAAATTTTTATTTATGCAAAAATGTGTTCATATAAAAGGGGGCACTGCAAATGACCTAAAAGAAAGCAAAGTGAAATAGAAAAACAAAACAAAAGAAAAAGCCTATCTAATCGACATGCAGGAAGAATTTGGGAGGATTGCCTTGTCCCAACTGCGGCTGCTACTACTGGTCATCCACCTGAAGCATCCCCAACTAAGGTTGAAGCCGTCAAATCTTTAGCTGCAACATTTCAGCACAAATCATTCATATGAATTTCATGACATGCCATGCATCGTCATTAACATAATAAAATAACGAACATACTGCTATATTCGAGTCTTAGGTCATCATAAAGAGTTATTGCCCTTGAATATACCCCCAGTCGGAGATGCTATCAGTAGTAAGCACCTGCAAGAATGACATATCAAAGTAAGTCAGAACTGGCGCAATCTAAAATCGAAAGGCAAAAGGAGAAAAGACAGAGGAGACTAACATGAGTGGCGGCAGCAGGACAGAAAGTCACCGAATGCTCAGGATCTAGATGAGGCAAAATGACCGGGGTATAAGTGCTCAGGTCAGGGTAGAACATCATGAACATTAGGGGCTAATACTCGAACCCCCAATGCCCCTCTGCCATCATCAAGCCCCGAGGTGGGACATATGATGCCGAAGAGCTACCTATATAAGTAGACATAGTCATAGGTCTCTACCTACCATGATGATCCTGCAAAAACAATAGTGCGATGTCGAGTTAGCCTAACTAAGTACGATAGTCAAAACAACGACAACCATAAAAGAAAGAAAAAACTCAAGCTAGTAAAAGGGGAAGTACCATCATCCGGACAACCTTAGGCAAACCCGATTTGGACTAGCCATTAAGGGCAAAAGTCGAAGGGACAGAAGCCTCAGGAACATGAGCTAAAGGATCATTATCCTCAAGAGGGTTTTGGATATCCTGTCGAGGCTAAACTTGAACATGATCCATATCCGGCCATCCAAGCAGCTATAAATGGCAGAATTCCTTGTATCCCCAAACCCATTCTAGGGAGGTGCTAGAGATACATTCGGAGGCCAATCGTGCAAATTTAGGTTAGTGGCTAGGCCAAAAGACCCACCAAGGCACCTTCAGAGGAATAAAATGTGACCTGGGAGGAAGCTACAAACCCTGAATCCTATCTCCCAGTTACCACTCCAAAGAGAAGGGGGTCTCTATGATTAGTGGGGTGTTCATAAACTCCCCAGCTAATCTCATGACCTCCGGCCTTGAGGGCTGCATCTTAATTTGATAAAAAAGAAAGCCAGACATTTTTGCAATGATTGTAGCAGATATAGCAATTAAAACAAACCAAGAAAATTACTCGACATACCTACTTTGAGGAAAGGGTTCGAAGACGAACAGAAAGAGCAGAATCGGACTCCATTTCACAACTATAAAAATAGTGTGGCAGTCAAGGGCAGAATGAGAAACCACTGTTGGGCACAAGCTTGGTCCTCGAAAGGATCCCTATTTTGAAGAACCAGATATGCAAATAGTCAAGAAAGAGATCAAAACACCGAAAATGGACAAAATACTCATAAAGAAAAGAGACAAAGGTTAAGTCCTTACATAATCAATCTGAAGACAAGACTTGAACTTGTCAATACTCTTCCTCACGCACTAGACATGAGCCAGTACTGGTGACCTAATGCGGCTCGGCCCCACGCGTACTCATCAAAGCGGGATGTATCTATCAAAGCCAGTAGAATATGGAGATTCATGATCGAACACCTGGCGGGAAAACAAAGCCATGAGAAGGTAGCAGCCATGAAAGCTCTAGCCTCGTAGACAGTAGTCAGATACCCTCTATCCCTAGTAGTCTAAAAAGTCATTAGTTTCTCATAAGAAACTTGCACCGGCTTATCTCCAAAGTATCCAATCAATGCTTCAATAATCTCTGCATAGAAATTATCATAAGTGAAACAAGCATTGAAATGGATCACATTACCGGGAAAGGGTAGGCCCGCAATAGCACAGTAATCTAGCGGAGTGATAGTATACTCCCTACATTGGAAATCGAAAGTGTGGGTAGTATCGGACCACCGACTCAAGAAGTAGGTAGATGTATTGGCTGGGATGTATGGATGATGCCTGACGTACTTGCAATTCCTAACCATCCTCCCCAAAACATCCCATCAACAATGGCCTTGGCACCGAGGGATAGAACCTTACACCACTTATGAAAGTGGGTAATGCTAGCGCCATCATGCTTGGTAACCTAAACAATGCATACACATGTATCACACACCAATTTTTGACAATTCACACGACTACCAAAAATAATGAATCATCACCCAATAATAAATCATTGCATTAAATAAATCATTGTATAAAAATATATAAATAAAGAATAAAATGGATAGGTCTTTGTGCGAAATAAAAATTGCAGTAAGGCTTACCAAAATCCAAGAAAGATGGTCGGAAGGCTTCAGAGCAGGTGGGATAAAATCCCCCGGAGCGATCTCGTGATACATCCAATTCGGCGAAAGCCCATACAAAGCCACTGTTGGAACCTCAGAAAGTTCCTCTTGTTTGCCATCAATAAGCACGTTTCGAGTAGTCACTTGAATAACTGGCAGATCCAAGCGGATGTTATAAAGCTTAAACCACATCGAGACCCCGCAGAATCTAAAGAGAAGGGGCAGGAAAGGGAAGAAAATGAAAGAAATCATCATCAAAAATAGGTTGGCGGCAGAAATTTTTGAAAATTGAGAGCAAAAAATGCAAAAGGAAGAAGAGAGAATTGTTGGTGTGAAGAAAATGGGAGCCAAGCTGCTTTTTTATAGATCGCTGGTAATTAGCCCGCCGACTAATTACCTATCCAGCTATCATGGGTTTACGCATTCCACTCGTTTAAGCGTAAAGTTACCGTTACATAGGTATGAAAAATGCAAAATTACAAAAAGTTTGAAAATACGCGTAATTAGCCGGCCGGCTAATTACGTGTATTTTCAAAATTTTTGTAATTTTGCATTTATCATCCATTTTCTGCATCGTTTTCGAAATGAGCTGACCAAAAATCTGTTATTACATAGTCACGCATGCATCTAGGATCCAAAAATATTTATTCTCACTCCCGGTCAATTCCGTAATCTCACGTAACTCATTAAAAAAAAATTTAATCGAAGGGGCAAAATATATTTTGTTTTCAAATTTATCGATTAAAAATATTTTTTAACTCATTGCATCCCACACACACTATTTTGTTTATTTTGCATACGACAAAATTTCTAGCACAAAATTCATGTATACGAGGGGTAAACTGTTAGCACAGGTCTGTTCTGGCCCGATGAGGAATAATGCCTATTTCGTTCAGCGATCAGTTAAGAGAGCCAAAAGGGACTGAACTGTCATCCAAATTCCGAAATTCAAAAATCCACATTCCGGAGAAGCTCCGATTCAGCATTTCTAATTGAAAAATCAAAAAGTCAAAGTTTGGTCAAATATAGGTAATTAGTCTGTCGGCTATTTACCGACCTATAGTAAAAAAATCAAATCTTATTGAGATCTAGCTAGGATTTACGCGATCTGATGTAAAATCCTATTAGAATGATAACTAGCCCGCCAGCTATTTATCTATGTAATTAGCCCACCGGTTAATTACCAACCATCTATACAAGGGGGTGCACCCCCCTTATTTCAAAGAGATGGAAATTTTTTAAAAATCCCAAAATTACCTTTGTGTCCTTTTTCTGTTCTGGGAATCCCAAAAGCCCCAAAACTCTGTCAGAGTAATCCCAGATCCGAGTTCTATCATTGACATTCGGTATAAACTCACTTTACAGTCTTTTTAGATCAACATTTCCCAGTGATCTTCAGTCTAAACCGACCAAATCTCACATTTTCCTTCACAAATACTCCAAGATTATAGTCATAACTTGGGTTAAGTCTATTTTCCAACAAAATTACAACCTCTAACAACTTTGGTCCTCCATCGGCTCTCAAGTCATCCTAGATAAACAAAAAGGTAAACTGAGGGTAATTGGCTCTTAGACCAACTTTCAAATTCATTAAGACACAGCTTTATTGCTTTATTATTACATATGGCGTACCATTTCTCTGGTTAAGTGAGCCACTGGTGCCACTTAAATTATAATATGTGTAAATAAGCTCGCAGGTACAGACAAACATCCAGAATGTGAAGAAACTCTATCCGAGTTTCCGGGCCAAGACCCAAATGCTACCGTTACTCTGCTAAAAATTCGGTAGAAAATGTCTACTTATTAAGCTGCTACAGTGCCGATTTTAATTCCTGAATTTAATTCTTAAATAAAGCTGTTGTAATGTAGAAATCACTACAAATTCCAAAATTAATCCAAACAATTTGAACAATATGAGTAACTATTATGTCCGAACTCAGAATCACATTTTCTTTTCGGTATAAAAATCCCATTTCGGGACAGTATACCACAATTTCCAGTGGAGCTGAACCGGGTGGTAACTCTATTTTATTTTTAAATAAAGTAAAAATGCTTTACTTTAAAAATATCCTTTCTTAATAAAATGTGCAAATATATTTCTCAATATAATCACTTTTTTGGCCTACAAAGCAACCTTATTTAAGCAAACTAGATTTTCTCAAACTAGACCAAACACCGTGGTTTTCACAAACTCCAACAAACCGAAGCACACCCAGTGAGCTGCACCCCGCATGCAAAGCCTAAAAACCCGTCCGCCCGCTCATAACATCTCTCATCATCGTTTCGTGAGAAGGATCGATAACATCCAATGTTCACGGACTGCCCCTCATGGGATTACTATAGATACATGGTCGTATGATCTAACGATGTGAGCGACGGTTTAGAAATTATACCTGAGGTGATGATATGGGTGAGTTCCTTTGTAGAGGTGAACTCCTTTCCCAGGGGTCCCTATCTTTAGCATATGACTTTCCTTTGCTGATGCGTATTCGGTACTTAAGGTGAAAGACTTTGCTTTGCCAATGCGTATCCCTTTCTTGAGGTGAACGACTTTCCATTGCCAATGCATATCCCTATCCTAAGGCGAATAACTTTCCTTGCCAATGTGTATCCATTTCCCGAGGCAGATGAATTTCCTTTGCCAATGCGTATCCCTTTCCTAAGGTGGATGACTTTCCTTGCTAATGCGCATTCCTAAGGCCAATGAGAACCATGGAGCCCCGCGCCTAGTAGGCCTTTGGATGATAATCCATGCTTGTGGGAACAAACAACACAGAAACTTGTCCTAAAGCCAAAGCTACAAGGACAACACAAAAGCAATACACAATAAAAAGAAAATGAAAAAAAGAACAAAAAATGAAACAATAAAGTGAGAAAAGAAAAAAGAGAAAAGAAAAGAAAAAGGTAGCCTGATGGATTGAAAACCTGAGAAGACAGTCCAGGCAAAAATTAAGGCAAACCTGATGAATCGAAAACTCGAAAGGGCTGTTCATGCAAAAAGAAAGGCCCATATGAAATTTACCTAAAGAAGAATCCTATTGCCCTTGGTAGTAGCTTCAGTTCCATTCTAGGAAGAGTGCACAAAAATCAGTGTCTGATCCAAATTCACTACGACGGGAGATTTCCCGTCTAACATCTGATCAACATAGTCAAGAAGGCAAAGGTGCAAACCATTGTTGGAACTTTGCAAAGGAAGACTTCCAGTAAGAGTAAACAAATGAGCGAAAGCCAACTCGTGTCATTTAGAGGAAGGTTCCTAACTATGTTAAATGACACATCTAACCTCGAGCCCCTGTCATAGACCAGTCGGTGCATGTCAAATCATTACAGCCGTAAATGGTCCATCAATGGGTCAGAAAACTCAGGACGATGCATTAGAATGGCTGGGGGCATATCAGCCAAAGATCTCAGGTGCCCACAGAATTCTTCGTATAGGGGGCATAACTCATGCTCTCTAAAATGGAACACATTATCGACAGGATCCTAGAAACTGATAGCAGTTTGGATCACGTTATCCTTAACAAAAATATGACAATTTTCCTTCATATGCGCTAAACCGCAGGCACCGAGACAGTCCCAACCATCGGAGTTCCTCAGTTAAACATTCAGATCTGCATAAAAATGGATGTAGCCCTCCATGCCAAACTTTTAAAATAGTAGCAGTTTTCTATACGTAGTTTGTTGGGCAATCTGCCAATATCTCATAAATTACCCCTGATAAACTCGATTAACGAAGAAAGAATGTAAAGCAAAGGAACAATGAAAAATTCTTTTATATATAAAAATGTGTTCATACAAGGAAAAGGCACTCCAAAAGGCCCAAAGTAAAGAAAATAACAAAAGAAAAGAAAGCCTATATACTGACCACTGGAGCTCAGGTGGCTAGGATCGAAAGGAGGGTAACCTCCCTGCTAAAAGAATGCGGGGGTATCACCCTACCCTTACAGTGGCTGCTCTACTGGTCATTCGCCTAGAGTATCTCCAATAAACCTCGGAGCCTTCGGATCTCCAGCTATAACATTTTAACATAGATCATTCATATAAATTATATAACATGCCATGCATCGTTATTAAAATAATAAAATAATAAATATACCGCCATATCAGAGTTTTCATGTATCGTGAACTATTGCTGCCCTTGAATATATCCCTAATCAGAGATACTATTAGCAATGGGTACCTACAAGAATGAACGATTAGGAGCAAGTTAGAGCCATCACAATCTAAGGAAAAGATAGAAGAGAAGGCAGAGGAAACTCAAATGAGTGGTATCGACCGGATGGAAGGCCACTAGATGCTCAAGGTCCAAATAAGCCGAAATCACTTGTGTATGAGTACTCAGATGGGGATGGTACATCAGAGACATAGGCAGCTGCTACCGAACCCCCCTGATATCCCTCTATTATTGCCAAACCCTAAGCCGGGATAGATGGCGTCAAAGAACTACCCACATGAGCAAAAGTAGTCATTAGTCTCTTCCTACCTTGGTGATCCTACAAAAAATAATAAAGCAAAGGCATATCGGTCCAACTAATCATAATGATAAAAACAACGAGGAAGAAATTCGAATTGATAAAGGAGAGGATACCATCATCCAGACAATCCCAGGTGATCCTGATCGAGCCTGGCTACTAGGGGCAGAAGTCAAAGGGGCGTCACCCTTAGAAGGGTTGTGAATGTCTGGTTCAGGCTCAACATGAATAGGGTCCATCTCTGGCCATTGAAGTAGTTGCGAAGGGAAAAACTCCTCATACCCCCTAACTCGCTTTGGGAAGGAACTGGGTAAACTGCCAGAGGCCAATCGTGCAAAGTCAGGTAACCTATAAGGCCAGAAAATCCCCCACGGCACCTCAGGAGGGATGGAATACAACCCGGGAAGAAGATGCCAACCGTGAATTTGCTCTCCCAAATACCACTCTAAAGAGAAAGGAGTCTCTATAATCAATCGGGTGTTCACAAACTCCCCGACTAACCTCATGACCTCTGGCTAGTGAAGAGCATGCCCCTAAGGCTGCGTATTAATCTGAAAGGAAGAAAAGACCAAACAATGACACGATGATTGTAGCAAATATAGCAATTAAAGCAAATCCAGGGAGCAATAGAGAGTACCTTCTCCAAAGACAAACTACGGAGGTGAGATGAGAGCACGGAATAAGAATCCATCTCCCAATCGCACCAGTAATGCGACAGTCGAGGGCAAAGTAGATAGCTTCTATCTCGTAGAAGCTTGGTCCCTGGGAGAATCCCCATCTCAAAAAGCTAGATCTGCAAAAAGTCAAAAGAAATCATAACACCAAAAGATGGACAAAACGCTCATAAGAAGGAAAAAGAGTTAAGTCCTTACATAGACAATCTGAAGGCAAGATTTGAACTTGCCAATCATGTTCCTCGCACACTGATCAAGGGCCCAATACAGATGGCCCAACGAAGCCCTAGTAGGAAAGCATAACCATGATAAAGTAGCGGCCATGAAAGCTCTAGCCTCAGAGGATGAAGTCAAGTGCCTCCTATCCCCAATAGTCCAGAAGTTCATGAGTTTCTCACAAGAAAATCGGCCTTGCTTATCTCCGGAATAACCATTCACAGCCTCAATTGTCTCCATATTGAAGTGGTGATAAGTACAGCAAGCATTAAAGTGGATCACATTACCGTGAAAAGGAAGATATGTGATGGCGCAGTAATCCAATGTAGTGATGGTATACTCCCTACAATGGAAGTGGAAAATATGGGTAATGTCAGACCACCTGCCCAGGATGTAAGTAGTAGTGCCGACAGGGATATACCGATACTTGCGAGATGTCGAGTACTTGAAATTCCTCACCATC
This sequence comes from Euphorbia pulcherrima, assembly GCA_947683365.1. NCBI lineage: Eukaryota > Viridiplantae > Streptophyta > Magnoliopsida > Malpighiales > Euphorbiaceae > Euphorbia > Euphorbia pulcherrima. Next base: position 26,240,059 of record CANTUS010000009.1, read on the forward strand.
CTCCCCAAGGATATCGCTTCTCCAATGGCCTTAGCGCCAGCAGATAGCACCTTATACCACTTATGGAAATGGTAAATACTATTGCCATCATGCTTGGTTACCTGAACCAATGCATACACACATATCACATACTGGTTATCAATAAACCACACAATTATCAAAAAATCATTGCATTAAATAAATCATTCTATAAAATAAATAAGCGATAAAATAAATAAATCATTGCGTAATACAAGAGCAGCGGTAAGGCTTACCAGAATCCGAGAAAGATGATCGGAAGGCTTTAAGGCAGGCGGAATAAAATCCCTAGGACAAATCCCATGATACATCTAATTTGACGGGAGCCCGTATAAAGCATTGGCAGGAACCTTGGATAATTCCACTTGCTGACCTTGAATGAGCACATTCTGAGTAGTCACTTGAATAGCAGGCAGATCCAAGCAGATATTATAAAGATTAAACCACGTAGAAACCCAGCAAAATTAGAAAAGTCGGGGCAAAAAAGGGAAGAAAATAAAATAAATCATTGTCAAAAATAACTTGAAAGCAAAATTTTTTGAAAAGAAGAGCTGAAAAAGCAAAAGAGGGAAGGAGAGAATTTTTGGTGTGGTGAAAATGGGAGCCAAGCTACTGCTTTTATAGACCGCATGTAATTAGCCTGTCGGCTAATTAGATATGTAATTAGCGCACCAGCTAATTACCTATCCAGCTGTCACGCGTTTATACATCATACACGTTTACATGCAATGGCTATTAAAGTTACCGCTACATAGGTAATTAGCCCGCCAGCTAATTACGTATATTTTGAAAATTTTTGCAATTTTGCATATTTCATCTATTTTCTGCATTGTTTATAAAATGAGCGGACCTAAAAGCTATTTTTACATAGTCACTCATTCATTTAGCACCCAAAAATATTTATTTTAACCCGTGGTCAATTTTAACCTCGGAACTCATTAATAAATTTTTAATCGAAGGGGCAAAATATATTTTGTTTCAAAATTCATCCGTTAAAAATATTTTAACTCATTGGATCCCACACACACTATTTTGTTTCTTTCGCATACGACAAAATTTCTAGCACAAAATTTATGTATGCGAGGGGCAAATTGTTAGCGTAGGTCCATTTTAGCCCGATGAGGAATAAGGCCTATTTTGTTAAGTGATCACACAAAAGGGCGAAAAGGACCGAATTAACATCCAAAATCCGAAATTCAAAAATCCACATTTGAGGGAAGCCCTGATTTAGCATTTTCTAGTAAAAAAATTAAAAGACAAAATTTGGTAAAACATAGGTAAATAGCTCGTCGGTTATTTACCTATCTATAGTAAAAAAATCAAATCTTACTGAGATCTAGCAAGATTTTACGGGATCTTATGTAAATCTTGTCAGATAGGTAATTAGCCCACCGGCTAATTACCTATATAATGAGCCCACCGGCTAATTACCACCCCATTATAAATAGGAGACTCGTCCCCTCAATTTTGATTGACGGAAAATTTACAAAAATCCCAAAATTCCCTTTGTGTCCTTTTTTAAGTTTCAGGAGTCATAAAAGCCCTAAAACTCTATCAAAACACTTCCATGTTTAAGCTTTATCACTGACACTAGTATAAACTCAATTTCCTGTCATTTTAGATCAAGAACTCACAGTGATCTTCGATCTAAAAATAACTTAAATCCTCACAAACCTTGTATTTGCTTTAGGAATAATCCAAGATTATAGTCATAACTTGGATTAAACCTATTTTCGAATAAATCAAAACCTCTGACAATTTTGGTCCCACACCAGCTCTGAAGTCGTCCTAGATAGATGAAAAGGTAATCTGAGGGTAACTGGCTCTAAGCCCAACTCTAAAATCCATTAAAATTCATTTTCAAAATTCTATTATTGCACATTGCATTTTATTTCTCTAGTCAAGTGAGCCGTTGGAGCCACTTAAATTTTAATGTGTAAATGAGCTCCCAGGTACGGATGAAACATCCAGAATGAGAGGAAACTCTATCCTAGTTTCCGGGCCAAAACCCAAGCACTGCCGTTACTCTGCCAAAATTTTGGTAGAAAATATCAGTTTATTATTCCATTATAATGCCCGTTTTGTTTCTTGAATTTTTTTCTTAAATAAAGCTGTTGTAATGCCAAAATTACCACATAAAACATAATTCCAAAATTAATCCAAACAATTTGAACAATATGAGTACCTATTATGTCCGAACTCAAAATCTCATTCTCTCTTCGGTATAAAAATCTCATTTTGGATCAGTATACCACAATTCCCTATGGAGCTGAACCGGGTGGCGACTCTATTTTATTTTTAAATAAAGTAAAATATGTTTTGTTTTAAAAATATTTCCTTTTATTAAAATATGTAAATATATTTCTCAATATAATCAATTTTTGGCTTATAAAGCCATCGCATCTAAGCGAATCGGATTTTCTCAAATAGAACCAAACACCGCAGTTTCCTCAAACTACACCGAACAGAATCGTGCCTCGTGCACTGCACCCCACATGTATCCCTATTAAAGCCTCATCTGCTCACACATAGGTAGCTTTGCTAGCTAGAAAAGATGAGGCCTTTGACTAATTCTCAAAAATATTCATCCGGATTGAAGTAGAACAGGGCAAAAGCATTGCACGCATCCGGAGTGATAATGGTGGTAAGTTAAAAAATAAGCACTTTGTTGAATTTTATGACTCTAAGGGCATTGAGCATAACTTCTCTGCTCCTCGTACTCCTCAACAAAATGAGGTTGTTGAGAGGAAAAATAGAACCTTAGTTGAGATGGCTAGAACAATGCTAAGTGAGAATTGTTTGCCGAAGTATTTCTTGGGTGAGGCTATAAACTTAGCATGCTACATTCTAAATAGAGCTCATATTAGAAAGACCTTAGAAAAGACCCCCTTATGAAATCTGGAAGGGAAGGAAACCCAAAATTGGGTATTTCAAAGCCCTTAGGTGTAGATGCTACATCCTTAATGATAGAAAGCAATTAGGAAAATTTGATTCTAAGTCTGATGAAATAATTCTCCTTGGCTACTCAACACATAGCAAAGCTTACAAAGTCTATAACAAACGAACCCAAACTGTGGTAGAGTCAATACATGTAGACTTCAATGAGACTAACCATGCAGGTTGCAAAAAGAAATTCCACTCCGGAAGATATATTTCAGGAAGCTAAAAACTCTGGAGAAAAGTAGGAACTCTGGATTCCGTATTCCTTCCAAATCAAGAAATACAAAGTAAAGGATAGTCAATCATTGGCACCAAATGGATATTCCGAAACAAGCTAGATGAATCAGGAGTAGTGGTAAGAAACAAGGCAAGATTGGTTGCCCAAGGCTATAATCAATAGGAAGGGATTGATTTTAAAGAAACCTTTGCCCTTGTAGCAAGATTGGAGGCAATCTGGATTCTATGTACTTTTGCATCATTCATAGGATTCACATTGTTCTAAATGGATGTCAAAAGTGCATTCTTAAATAGAGTTATCTAGGAAGAAGTCTATATCAAGAAACCACCTGAATTGGAAGACCCAAAGCATCCAAATCATGTATACAAACTGAAGAAGGCTCTCTATAGATTAAAGCAAGCACCAAGAGCTTGGTATAAGAGACTCACTACATTTCTCATATCTAAAGGGTATATCCAGGGGAGAGTAGCCACAACTTTTTTCATCGAAAAGAAGAGGGATGATATCATTCTAGTCCAAATTCATGTTGATGATATCATCTATGGAGCAACAGCTAAGAAGATGTATGAAGAATTTAGCACTCAAATGTATAAGGAGTTTGAGATGTCCATGATGGGAGAACTTAATTTCTTCCTTAGTTTACAAATCAAGCAAAGTCTGGATGGGATTTTTATCAACCAATCCAAGTACACCAAGGAAAGTCTCAAGAAGTTTGAAATGGACAAAAGCAAGCCAATGTCCACTCCAATGGATTCGGATACAATCTCATCTAAGGATTGTGAAGGAGAAGATGTTGATCAGAAGCTATATAGAGGCATGATTGGATCACTTCTATACTTGACAGCAAGCAGACCTAACATACATTGTGTAGTTTGCTATTATGCAAGAAATTAAGCCAATCCTAAGGATTCACATCTAAAGGCAGTAAAGAGAATCCTTAGATACCTCCTAGGAAACACTAAAGTTGGGTTATTGTGAGACATGGAATAAGGAGAAAGCCAAAAAGCTAAGGGATGAGAAGAAGAGTACGGCTAGGAAAGCAGTGGATCCGATTGAAGATGCTCTAATTACAAAGAAGGCTATAACCACCAAACCAAAAGCAAAACTAGATCTTGCTTTGATTCTGGTGAAAAAGTTGATGAGGACACTCAAACCCTCACTCAACTGCTAAAAAAGAGCCTAGAAAAGCCTAAGCCACGGGGGAGTCTGATAAAAGCCGCAGATAAGAAGAGGAAAAATGCAAATACCCCAAAACTGATAATAGAGGATGTGGAGACAGAGGATGAGGCTTTGGTACCCAAAAGAAGTTAGTTCACCGGAAAGGGCTGCACATTTGATAAGGCAATAGTAGCCCAAAAGGGCAAAACTAAGAAGCCGGCCAGAATAATGATTGATGAAGGAGCAGCAAAAAGGGCTGAGGAACTTGAAGTGGCTAAGGCCTAGAAAACTAAGGGCAATCATGTGCCTAGATCTACTGAGGAAGTCACTTTAGATAACCCTCAGTATGAGATCATAAAGGAGGCAAGAAGGACCCGAAGGTTCTTCCGGTGCCAAGGCCATTCTAGTTGATCCAACAGATATGGCAACTCTAGCCTGGGATCTGAAAGTGGGTTTATTTTCCTTTATGCCTAGAACGGGACCACTTTTGGAGAACCTACTCAATCTAGAAGCTGAGACCACCGATAAAGTAAGATCTAAAAAGGCAAGTGAAGAGCGTGTTGAGGACATTACCAACACACCTGGGGAAGTAGCTAAAAGTCCTAAAAAGGCAAATGTAGGGGAGACTGAGGACATTGCCAGTCTTCTAGGGGTTATGGAGGTAGAATAAGGAAGAGTAGAAGCTAACTCTCAGAATCAAATGCCAATGACTGAGGTAATTCCTGACTTAGTTCATTTAATGTTAATGCTGACACTTTGACTGCTGGTATTAAAACAGTGGATACAAACTAGGACAACTTAGATACACATGATCAAAATGTATCTAAAGAACAAGAGTCCATCCCGGATTTAATCATTCTAGAGGAGGGACTTGGTCTGGGTTCCCAAAGGCATACTCCTAGAGAGAATTCAAAGGCGAGGCCAGTCCGGGGGAACAGTGGGAAGAAGAAGAAGAAGAATCCTCTGAAGAAGAAGAAGAAGAAGAGACAAGTAACAAAGACTCATTCAGATCAAATGAAACTAGAAGTAGCTCCAGATCTAAAACCTCCTCCCTCAATAGCCCAATCAAAAAGCCAACTCTCAGTATAAATCACACAAGAGTAAAAAAGATTATGACAGAGCTGAAAGTTCTACAAGATGCTACACATAAAGAGCGAGAGGAAAGCTATATCAAACAGAGTCTCCAGAATATCTGTAAACAAGTCAAATCCATGGAGAAAGTGTTGAAGCAAAAATCCTCAACTCCAGATTTAAAGGCTGATATAGGGGAGATAAAGGGAAGTGTGACAAAGATTTAAAAGAAAGTGGAGAATTTTCCCACTGCAGAATTGGTGGTGGAAGTATCACTTGCCAAAGTCACCCCGGTGCTAAATGAGCTAAAAATGAGTGTTGCAGCAGCAAATCGTTTTACGGATCAGGCTAACACTGGAGCCACAAAAAACTACGCCACTATCTTGGATAAAATTACCTCCTCCTCCTATAAACTAACAACTGAAATTAGGGAATATCTAGATTCCAAGTTTGAAAACTTGTCAAAATTCATTGCTGAAAAAGAAATGAAATCTGCATTCCCCATACAGGGGATACTTGCTTCTTCAGATATAAGGGGATTGCTATTCTTCTCAAAGCTCTCTTCCCTTGATCGGATGGGAAGGATCGTGAATATATCCTACAAATGCATCCTTACCTCCCAAAGTCATATACCCAACTCCGAAAGGTCTTTCGGCCCTCATATCTTGCTCCAGTCACTATGGACACAATCATAGATCAGAGAAGGAAAGGAAACTTGGATGATTCCATTTATTCCAAAGCTTGGCGAGAGAACTGGGATGGCAAAACCTACAAAGTGATAGACCCCTAAATTGATGCAAACAAAAAAGGGGAGGATAAAGAGGGGGAAGATAATGCTACTGAAGTTGAAAAGGGGGAGAAGAGCAAAGGAAAAGAGAAAGAAAGAGAGCCATCTAGAAGAAGCAAATAAAGATCCTTATATTAGCTATTGTGTCTCAATGTCAAATCTGTAATAGCTAGTTTCATATTTTTCACTTATGTATTTCTCTATCTCGTAATCTTGAACTTCATTGATGTTAACTATTGTGAACAGCAAAAGTATATATAGTGAAAAATTACTACAAAACATTGCTTCTAAAGTACAATATGCTATTGTACTAGAAAAACCTTAGAAGCTAGAATTGAACAAGGGTAAACTTCAAAAAAGTACCTTGTGGTTTCACTCATTTTCAAAATTGGGCCTGTGGAATTTTTTTTTTGCAAAAAGGGGTCTGTGGTTTCAAAAAATTTGCAAATAAAGGATCCTCAATATTAAATTATGTCACGAAAGAGGGTAATCTTTTTTCATTTTTATCTGAATTTTTGCGGGATGGTTTTTAGAAATACAATACACATCAGAGAAAAATTTTGAAATTTTTTGACTAGTGCAAATATTTTTTTAATTAAATTATGATAAAAAATCATAAAAAATAAAAAATATCCGAAAATTACTCAAACTCTGATGTATTTTAAATAATTAGGTTAAATTGTTAGAATGTTTAATTGTTTAAAATATTTAATGTAACACCACTATTTCGAAGTCAAAGGCCCCTTTTTGCAAATTTTTTAAAACCACATACCCCATTTTGTAAAAAAAAATCCTCAGACCCCATTTTACAAATGAGTGAAACCACAAGGTACTTTTTTGAAGTTTACCCATTGAAAAGTGTTGAGGTAGTTTGGGATTCCAAAATTATGGGGAAGTAAAAATTTATAAATAACTAAGTATCAAGAATCATACTTAGATCCTACAAACTCCTTTCCTTATGCTTAGATGTCTTAGGTTTTTGTTTCCATCAAATGGGGGAGATTGTTGGAAACAATGATCCGGAACAATAAATAATCTAGATCAGGTCTGAAGTAAACAAAACACCTAAGTAAAAAAAAACTTAAGTCATTGCATCCGGACATATAACCAAGACATCCAAAGTCCAAGACAAAATGAAGACAATTACCTAAGTATGAATGGAAGCATCCGGTAAAAGTTTGGAAACGAAACAAACTTTGAGCCGCCCAAAACAGCATCCGAAAGATCTGATTGCATTAGCATCCGGAAGAAGACAAGAACTAGAGATATTAAGTCTGAAGACATCCGGAACACTTCAATATCTAAACAAAGGGAGTAATTCAAAAATTACATTCCCTCCATCTTTTTGGTCTTCAAGTCAAAGATCCTTTTTCCAAAAGCAAGACAAAAATTATAGCTAGCACTTTTTAGAGAAAGGATAAAGTACTTACACAAGAAAGAGAAAAAGGTAATGGCGTAAAAGTTGGTGAGTCACTAAAATACAAGGAAAAAGATCGATGATAACTTTTCAGCCTCAATCCCAAGGATTCAAATGGGTCAAAATCTTTGTCTAGCAGATTGATCAATGGTTACGGAAGCGCCACATATTACGTTGTCAATAGTGAAGATTAATTACAGCTTAACAAGCCACAGTGGGTACATTTATGACAGAAGCCTATAAAAGGGTAGCATCACAAGTTGAGAAGGTGCTGGTTGGTTTTGAGAAAGCATTAACAAGAGAATTCGCTAAAAGCAATCAGTAAATACATCCGTCCAAGAATTAATCAAATTCTAAATCTATTTGTAAGGATTCCCAAGTGAAGTTATAAACTTGAGGAAGTGCAGAACCAAAATCTTTGAGAAAAACCAATTTTTAAAAGATCTCCTACTTAGGTGAGTATGGAGACTGGGATATAGCTTAAAGTAGGTGCTTTGAGTGGGATCTCTATGTAGGACTCAACTAAGGTTTGGGTAGAAATATAAGTGGTATATCCTGCTAAAGACAAAAGGACTCAGCTAGGAGTTGGTGCTTCTGGTGTTATATCCTACATCCAAAAGGGGTTACCATCTGGAAACAAACTGTAAGGCTTGATTACTGCTAGTTGGAAAAGAATCCATTAGTGGAAAAGCTCAGAGGAATGAATCTCTGGAAGACCAAAATAGGCGGGGACGAACCAGGATAAAATAATTGTGTTTTAATTCCTTACTCTTTAATTATCTACATTGTTATTTTCATATCTACATCATCCGGATCCATCCTCCGGATCATATTTAAACATGCTATACAAAGACTTTTTAAAGTCTTATTAATTCCTCAAAAAAAGGTCATTCACCCCTTCTGACCTTATTTAGACCCTCACAGGGACCAACATATAGAAGGAATGACCCGTATGAATCCGCTAGTGGATCCGTACCACTAGGCAGCACCCGTATGGGTCCCTAAGGGTAGACTAGGTCTCGAAACTTTGGCCAAACTCAACTCTGCAGTAGTAGGAACACCTTTAATGGATAACACCTGCAACAGAATGCATCATATATTTCCCATCATCATTTCATAAGAAAGATTATTAAAATCCAATGCTTACAGACTGCCCCTCATAGGATGACTTCAGCTACGGATCTATATAATCTCACGATGTGAGCGAGGGTTTAGAAATTATACTTGAGGTAATAACATGGGTGAGTTCCTTTCTTGAGGCAAACTTCTTTCCTAGGTATCCCTTTCCTGAGGTGGATGACTTTCCTTTGCCAATGTGTATCCCTTTCTTAAGGGAGATGACTTTCCTTACCAATACATATCCGTTTCCTAAGGCAGATGACTTTCCTTTGCTACTGCATATCTTTTTCCTGAGGTGGATGACTTTCCTTTGCTATTGTGCATCCCTAGTGACTCAACTGGTGAAGGTGTGTGTGAGCATGGGCTTTTCGGTGACCCTTGGAATGATGATAACTTGTTGCTCTGACCTCGTACGGTGTAGTTGTTCTATTCTTTAAAGGTCAAATCGCATTTGGCAAGTACTTTTTTGATGATTTTGGACCTCTGGCGGCTCTTAAATATCATTCACATGCTTTTAGGATTAGCAGTTTCCTTTCGCTCACGCGTAGTAATTTGTTTGCGATTTTGTATAAGTTTCAAACATTTTCAGTGAGTCTCGTTTATACCGTTCGATTTTTAACTCTCTAAGCTTTCCAGAATGTCAAGAATTGCCTTAATCAAATAACTGTAGTGAAAGATGTGTTGGAAACCAAACCCCTAAATCTGCCCTAATTACCCAAAAACCCTAATTAACAAACCCTACCTAAACCCTAACCCTAGATTGCCTAAAGCCCTAGCAGCCCTTTTTGCTACCACCATCGATGGTGGCAGCGGCGGTGGTAGCCTGCCCTTCAGTGATGGTGGCTGACACTCTTATGGCAGTCACCGCTGTAGTGGTGGCATTTACCGCCACCCTCTATGGCAGAGAACACCACCGGGCTGGCCACCCCCATTGTGGCCACCCCACTTCCCGTGGCAGGAGCCATCGCCACCATTGTGGCGGTGGTCACCATCGTGATGGTGGCGATTGGATTGGCACGACCTGTTTTAAGACGTGCCACTTTGTTTCTCTCCCCTCTCGCGATTTGACCACGTATTTTTCCTAAAAATTCATCTAAGTCGGTGGACTTTTGTATGTGAGAGTATTTAAACCAATTCAAGAGAGAGAGAAAGGGAATTTTTCTCCAGATTTTAGAATTTAGAAATCATTTTAGAGAGAAAAATCAAGAACAGGAGAGAGAAAAGGAAGAACTAGAGAGAGAAAGCTTAAGAAAAGCTAGAATCTGGGTTTAATCTTCTCTAATCTTGATTCTTAGTTATTCTTAGGCTTGATCTCGTAGCTTAAACACTAAAATCAGTTAGAAATCATAGGTTAAAACGGATTAAATAGGGTTTAGAGACTTTTCCCCAAATACCACCCAACCAATCTGTCACTATTTTTGTTCCTATTTTCGTTGTTGTTTCCATCGAAAAATCATCAAAAGCTTGCCAAATGTCCGGTTCGAGTCTCCTGAGTTAGATTCACAGCCTATAGGTAACCAAAATTGAATTCCCATGGTCTTTTACTTCATTTATTGTCTATTATTGTTGTTCTTGCTGCCTTTAGCGTTGTTTCTTAGTTTTTTTCCTTGGTATTCTTGGAAAACCGTCTGAAAATAATCCAACCTCTATAGGGATAGCCTTCACATCTACCCCTATAGCCTTGGCAGCTACTGTTACAGCGGTGAAGCCTATAGCTATGGAGGTGAACTCCACCCCTATAGAGGTCCCGTTATTTCTTGTGATTTTTGGGTATTTGCTTACCCAAATCCATAAAATCAACATCATTTGAGTGTTTTAAGTATAGATCAATTGAAATATAGTTGATTACGACTTAAAACTTCAATGATTTTGAGTTTATTGATGCAAAAATATCGATTTCCCCCTAAAAATGGTTTAGTGCGACAAAGGCTATTGTGACAGCCTTGACCGACGCCACTATAGCCTTCACCACTGCCACTATAGCGGCCAAGGCTATAGCAGTTGCGGTTAAGGTCGTCACTAAAGCCTTTCGCCGCCAAAAGCTGTTTTTAGCCCTATTCGCCTCTTTCTTGCGTTTTTTACCCCGATTTCAACCCAAAAATTTTCCAAAAATTCATGAATAATCTGAAGTCATTTTTATCAATTTTATTCTTTTTTTAGATTTTATTTTATTTTTATTTCATTTAATATGCATTTTAATGGCTCAAAAATAGTGTTTTTAACTGAATAAATCTAAATAAATCGTTTTCCACCAACTAAAAATTCCAAAAACATTCTGAATATGCTAAATCTAATTTTAGGATATTTAGTTAACTTATTTCACCTTTTTAGGTTGCTTAGATAATTAATTAACACCCAAAAATCACATTTTTGTCCCGAAAAGTCCAAAAATATCATTTTCTTCATGCTACGTGTTTATTTCCCGCATTTATTTATCCGTGATTTATTTATGATTATTCCCGTATATTTATTGCCTCATTTGGAGCCGGTTCCGAGTCGTTAAGCTCGGTTAAAACCCGGTTTTGCCCGTTTATTTATTTATCGCTTCATTTTCTCGCATTAGAAAAATGTAAAGGTATTCGTAAAGCCTTGTAATAATTTTATTTTCTTGCTTTATTCATTTATCGCTTCTTGTGTGATGTATGGCATATAAAACCGAAAACACCAAACAATAATTGGATTAAATTGCATAAGATCTAAGGTCACGGTTACCAAAATATAATCGGCTTGATTTAAAAATTGAAAAGTAAGTAACATCATCCAAACCTAGAATCTCTGTTTTAAGGTACTGTCCTACCACCCGGTGGGAATATCATACCCAAATTCCTGATGGAGTTTAACCAGGTGGCGACTCTTTCTTAAAATACAAGATTCTAAGTCTCGTATCCCTTAACCCATTAGTCGGACTAAATTTCAACTTCAACATCGCTTCCATTATCCATTTTCATCACGTTAAAATAAGGATCATCCCTTAGCTCGCTTCACAGCGCTTGTTATTTCTTAGCCCTACATCGAAGAGCATTAAAGCTTACTATAATGGCGGGGGGATCAGGGGTCGTCGGCTTATAGTGGCGACTCTGCTGGGGAGCTTCCTTTAACTTAAAATTTGACAAATCGCTCTAATTTTCAACTTTGGTTAAAGGATTTTGATGATGTGCCTAAATTGTTTTTAAATCAATGCTTTATTTCTTATGCCTTTTTATCCACTGCTTAGTTAGATTCTAAGTCTTACGGTGCCATTTTATCACCCCGTGAAGCTCACTTGTATACCTTATGCCCGCTAGGAATTAGGGATATTTGTGGGTGGAACACTCATTTCAGCCAACATATAATTCTCGCGATCGCACTCATTTGAGGAGTGGTTGAGTTACATGGAATCAAGGTAAACGAGACTCTTCTATAGTGTCATTCCATGATACCAGTAGTTTGAGACTATGAACCACGATAAAAATAACCATAGCAATTTCCCCTTAGGCTCACTGGAACAATCTAGATTTAGGTCGCATACTCTCTTGCCGTTTCCTAGCGCTAGAGTTAACCTTAGACTATAAATTGGTGTTATGCGGGAGTCATAAGGTTGGATGAGGTTTATTTGCTTCGTGTGCTACTTGTGTTATGCTCATTCATGCAAAGCCCATGCATAGGCCGCCTATGGCCGATCTTTATTTTTCACTTTCACTTACCTCTACTCTCCCCTCGCTTGAAGTGGGAATTTCATAAAATGCCTAAGATCGTTTGAGTCCTGACAACCTGTACCAAGTTCGCTAGGCATAGTAAGGAATTTGCACGTCTCACGTATTTTGGGTTTACGCTTTGCATCATAAGCTCTTCTGCTCTTTACCTCTCTAAACCACCCATATGTATAGCATTCATTATTCAGGTTATTATGTGATCATCCATTTCATTCATGGTTTAATTTGGGCTGATCATCTTCCAGTTTCTCAGTTAGACCAAGACACCGCTCCCATCAAATTCGATCATCATCTAGTTTAGTTTTGGAATCTATTTCTTTCTGCTATATCTAATTTATCGCTAGTGGATAGGGTTCAACCCAAGGGTTCTTCTTCTCCTCCTTTCCTCCTGCTGGATAAGGGTCAGTCTACTTTAAGTTCTAAGTTTGCCAATGCTTTGTCAGTATTTCTCCAATCCGATCAATTCCGAGATGCAATTCAGGGGCAGATCCAAGATTCGGTCCGTATAGTTTTTAAAGAGAAAAGAAGTGTCTAAAGGATTCCAATGATTGGTATTCAAGCTCGGGGACAACCAGACATCGCTCAAAGTAGGTCAGTTCAGGTTTTGTCATTTCAAGCTAAGTCTTCTGTTCAACCAATTCAGCCAACTCAATGTGTGCAGTAGCCTACTCAACCTCCGCCCATTCCATTTTAGTTTGGTCGAGATATCATGCAATCTCCATCGTCCATATTTTCATGTCCAACCCAAGCCCCATACTATACCTTCAAACCTGGCCTTCAAGCCCCAGATCAGTTTCAGCCCACTCGGTCAAATTCTCCTATCCAGTCTTGACTCGGTCTTTTCCAACTAGATCAGAATCTATCTCGACCTCAAATGCCTACAAGGTCCTCTCTTCCTACTTCTTCTCAGTTTATTGTTGCTCTGAGAGAGGCTGCTTCCCGTAAAATCCCTTCAATACCAATCTGTGAGTTAACCCTAAAGTCGAGCCCTCATCTATTGCTTCACCGTTCCAATTTGGCGCACCCCATCCCTCTAGAGACCAGGTCATGCAACCTACAGGCATGACACCTAAAAATGAAGCTCCCACACATCGGTTAGTACCCCATTCATCCAGCGACCAGGTTGTGCAACCCTCGGGCATGATGTCCGAAATGGAGGCTCTACTGTATAAGTTCCTAATCTTTCGTTTTGAAGAGAGTCGAAAAGCAAAGCTCAAAGAGTGTGAAGGACCCCATGTTATCCCATCATAGCCCGAGCTGAAGGAAAAGCTTTTGTGAGCCCATAAGTCAAATCTCGGGTCGTCCCCTTAGGATTGGATGATTGCCCAGGCACCAGTTGTAGTAGCTCCTAAGGATAACCTAGAGAATGTTACAGGTTTATGGAAATTACCTCTCAGTGTAATCTTAGCCACCTTAAGGGAGCGCAGCCTCCTCAGAGCTCTTCGCAAGCATAGGCCCCTTAAGAAGGAGGAGAAGCATAACTTTTACACATATCATGTTCAACAAGGCCACCCCACTGATGAGTGTTAGAAGTTGATCTAAGACATCAACCGTTCAGTGAGGGAAGGAAAGATAGTTAAGACCAAAAAAGCATTTAACCGTCAGGATTCACCTCCATTTTTTGGCTTACCAAAGGGAGTTAGGGGTCTGCAAGATATCATTAAAGACATCTTTGCCAAAGGTAAGAATCCCGTGAGGTCTCCAGTGAATGGAGCAGATAAGTCATCAATCGAGCGTATGGAAGTTTTGGATTTCAACCTGGGCGAAGCGCCAATCAAACCTACCGAGGATGATTAGTCTACGGGATGTACTAATCAAGACCCTCTGCTTATGGAGGATGCCTATCTATCTGTTATGTAATTTCTTTTCCTAGTATCTAGATGTGAACAATTATGCCTTTAAGGCACTTTAATTTAATGAAAGACTTTCTTTTTGCATATTTGTTTGATGCTTCGCCCGATGGGTCCTTGCATTCATTTTATCATAAGCATAATGTGTTCACTATTCGTGACATTTCTTTAACTAAAATAAGTTTGAGTATAGATGATAATCTAAAATGGTAACCACTTTCTAATGACCTAACCCTTGAAAGAAAATGAGAGATAACGAGTCCTTAAAGATCATGATAACGCTAGGCACCCAGGGTTCATCATCGAATTCCCGAGCATCTCATCTCCATGCCTAAAATAGCAAAAGAAGCGCAGCCTTCCTGGGATAGATCCAATATATTGATCGGTCCATTGCTGGCCTCATAGCTATATGCAAGTTATCGAAGAAGTGTCAGCCGAATATGGAGGAAGAGCATCGCTGGATCATCTTCGATAGAGTTGCGGCTTATCTTTTCTTCGCCCACCCATTCTCAAATTTCCCACCCCCATACAACATTGCCTTTTCCCCCTATCCATTCCCTTACACCCTCAAACCTTCCATGTTTCTCTCCTCCTTGGCTATTCTCAGCAAGGTTGACGCATATGATTGGCAAAGATTCGACCCTTATCAGTATAGGGGGAAGTTGACCCTTTTCAGCAACATTACCATCGAGAAGATGGCCAAGTTCCTTGAGAAATGCATCTTTACGCGGCGTAGCCTACCCCATCGCATCATCCTCATAATTGGGGTTTCAATCCCAAGGGGCACCCCTTGATCGATTAGAAATTTTAGGTCTGAGCCCCATGAGCTAGTGGGACAACCGAAATCCAAACCCATATTGAACCTAGCTTCAAGGAGACCCCCATGGACCAAGGTGTAGCCTAAGCAGCTTTAGCAGTCTTCAGATGTATCAAAAGTATGGTGGAGGCTCCTCACAACCGAGTCAAGCATTGAATATCCGTCAAAGGCTGAAGTTCTGGTTCTAAAGTAAGCAAACCCTACTAACACCAACCCAAAAGGGGAAATCCTGTCCAGATTGGATAAGGCTTTGCATATCCAGAAAAGCACTCGATCCAAGGGGCTTGATTATCGATGATAATGAATTCATAAACCCTATCAATCAAAATTGGGTTGAAGCATTATCATATCTATCCAAAAGAATCAAATCCAGAAAAGCGCATATAAAAAGCATATATAAATCAATCTCCCGACGAGTAGGTCCTCTACTGCTCGGGCAAAAATTAGGGTGTATCCCGCTGATCGATCTTCTACAAACCGGTCAGGCAAAAGTTAGGGTGCAAGAATAACCCGCTAGACCAAAAACCCGAAAAGGGCGGTCTAAGCAAAAGTCAGGGTAAAGTGAGCTTATAGACAATGTTGGCTAGAAAACCTTCATAGGCTAGTTAGCACCAGAGTTTGGGTCAATAGAAGTGGTTATCATCATCATGTACTCAAACTTACTTTATTTAATGGAAATGTCATTCTACTGAATCCTTTATGTTTATGCTTGAATGAATATATTGGGCCCAAAATGCAAAATGTTGCAAGTAAGTTGAACGTGAGGTTTGATGTAGTCAACTCAATCCCTCAAAAGAAAAGAAAAACAAATATAAAAGGCAAAAATCTAGATAGACTGAAAAGAATCTAGGTCTATGCCAAAGCCGGGATATTCTGCTGGATTGAAAACCCGAAAAGGGTGGTCCAGGCAAAAATTATAACATAAAAGTAAAAAATAAGCAAGTCTGATGGGCCTTACACAATGTCTAGGCCTATGCAAAAATTAAGACAATTAGAATAAAGATTAACAACTGTCATCGATCACATCGAGATATCTTCATCATCGCCATTAGCATCAGAATGCATGGATATATTCACTGGTCTAATGGATTCGAAGGACTCAAATTCGTCCTTCGCACGTGTCGTTCAATTCTTGACCACAACCGAGCATCTTGATTCCACAATATCCTAATCTTATGAAGCCATCCTTGGTAGAATTCATTGGTTGTGATAGCGCCTGGTCATTTGTTATCTAGAATCTTGAGCTTTGCTTTGTGCACCCCCTTTATCTTCGTCATGCCTGATCCAGTAATCAATTTGCATTCGATTCGCCGCAGCTTCCCCTAGTTCTCCACTAGGAGCATTCTCACCTAATCTGATCAAAAACATCCCTAATCCTCCTCTAGGGGCATTCTTATCTCGACCATACTGCAAAGCAATTCCATCTATCCTCCCTTTTCAAGAAAGTCGATCTTTCCCCGAATTGAGAAAAGTCAATCAAGGAAATTAATTTGTCAATTTGAAGATGACTAGTCCGGGTATCTCATGCATTCATACATTCATGCATAATATTCTTGTCTATTATTCTATGCTAAATTCCATAGGAAATAAAGTAAGGAAAAATATCCTCGGGCTATGCGCTCGACCTCCAAGCAAGAGCCTATATTAAGGGACATCTTAGAATTGCCTTCGGTCCTGCATTCAAGGACAAAATTTCTCCCAGGGGCACATCAGCTAGTCTCAATGCTCCACATTGGCAGTTTCTTCGGCCTCCCAGAAATCTTAACTCTTATTTCTTTTTCTTCCATTTTAATTGCTTAATTGAAGGGGCAAAAATATTTTTGTTCCACAAAATCAATTAAGCAATAAAAACACGTTTTATATGGCTTACTAATGCTTTAAAGCCTTCTTAATAGGCACACTATAGAGCAATTCAAAAGGGAGACCAACCCATTGGATCCTAAAATCAGAACTCAGAAGTTTCTCCTAGGGGCACCTCAATGTAAATAATTAAGGGCACCTCAATGCAAATATCTAGGGGCACCTTAATGCAAATACCTAGGGGCATCTCAATACAAATATCTAGGGGCACCTCAATGCAAATATCTAGGGGCACCTTAATGCAAATACCAGGGGGCACCTCAATGCAAATACCTAGGGGCACCTTAATGCAAATACCCAGGGGCACCTCAATGCAAATACCTTAGGGCACCTTAATGCAAATACCTAGGGGCACTGCAATGCAAATACCTAGGGGAACCTCAATGCAAATACCTAGGGGCAGCTCAATGCAAATATCTAGGGGCACCTTAATATAAATATCTAGGGGCACCTCAATGCAAATACCGAGGGGCACCTTAACACAAATGCCTAGGGGCATATCAGCCAGACTCGGCGCTCGGCCTCGACAATCTCTCTGCACCCTCGGAAATCTCAACTTTATTTTAGTTTCACTCTTCCATTTTTATTGCTTAATTGAAGGGGCAAAAATTTTTGTCTCGACAAAATCAATTAAGCAACAAAATAGTAGCTCATATCTCTTTCTAATATCTCAAAATTTCTGTGGCAGTCACAATGCATCTAGTCCAAAGGTCTCCTTAAGCGCTTTTCAGCAAATCCCAGTCTGACCTTGTTAAAAGGGCTTGGCACCTTCCAGTTAAGTTCTTGGTGTGCATTCCAGTCCAGGGATCTCGTCTGATATTCTCAACATGCAATTCAAGCCAAGCATATCCCAGTCTGACCTAGTTAGAAGTGCTCGGCACCTTCTAGTTAAGTTCTTGGTGTGCATTCCAGCCTAGGGATCTTGTTTGATATTCCCGGCATGCGATTCAAGCCAAGCATATCCCAGTCTAACCTTTTTAGAAGTGCTCAGCACGATCTAGTTAAGTTCTTGATTTGTGTTCCAGCCTAGGGATCTCATTTGATATTCCTGGCATGCGATTCAAGCCAAGCATATCCTAGTCCGACCTCATTAGAAATGCTCGGCACCTTCCAGTTAAGTTCTTAGTATGCATTCTAGTCTAGAGATCTCGTTTGACATTCCTGGCATGCGATTCAAGCCAAGCATATCCCAGTCCGACCATATTAGAAGTGCTCAACACCTTCGAGTTAAGTTCTTGGTATGCATTCTAGTCTAGGTATCTTGTTTGATATTCCCGGCATGCAATTCAAGCCAAGCATATTCCAGTCTAACCTCGTTAGAAGTGCTCGGCACCTTCCAGTTAAGTACTTGGTGTGCATTCCAGTCTAGGGATCTCATTTGATATTCGTGACATGCGATTTAAGCCAAGCATAACCAAATCCGATCTAGTAAGAAGTTCTCGGCATTTCTCAATGAAGCCCTCAGTGTTCTCGTCATTACCCATCCCTCCGACATGCCTGATTCAACCTCAACCCTCTTATAGGTCTGTCTATGGCAATCCCAAAAAGCAACCGATTTAGAATTCCTACAACTTAGAAGAATTTTCATCTCGATTGGTCTGTCAGAGGTGCATTCCCAAACCACCAGTAAGCAACTAGTTTGAGATTCTTAGCTTTGAAAGGTCTGTTGATGATGCATCCCTGTACTGTCCATAGACAACTAACTCAAAGCATTTTCTATCCTCGTAAGGCCCATTGATGACATGTCCTGTACTATCCGTAAACAACCATTTTTGGAGTTTCGCTTCTAGGTTATATCTTATTCCTCCTAAAAGATCTGTCGATGGCAACCCCAGTAGACAATCGGTTTAGGAATCCACGAGTCAGGTATATTAAACCAAACCATCCAAGTCAGAATTTTGTTCTTGATAGGTCTGTTTACGGCAATCCCAGAAGATAATTGGTTCAATAATCTGCATGTCAGGTATACCTTATCAATCTCCAAGTTAGAATTTTGTTCTTGATAGGTCTATTTATGGCAATCCCAGAAGACAACCAGTTCAAGAATCAGTGTGTCAGGTATAACCGTCTATCCCTTGCTCTTTTATGAGATCACATGCGGTGTCAGCCCATGCTCACTAGCTACCCCTCCAAGTCAGAATTTTGTTCTTAATAGGTCTTTTTTTCATGATTTTGGACCTTTGGCGGCGGTTAAATATCCTTTGCAAGCTTTTATGATTAGTCATTTCCTTTTGCTCATGCGCAGTAATTTGTTTCTCAATTTCCTATAAGATCTAAATAGTTTTAGTGAGTCTCATTTATACTATTTGATTCTTCACTCTGTGAGCTTTCTAGAATGTCAAGAATTGCCTTAATTAGATAACCGTAGTGAAAGATATGGGCATTGGAAGCCAAACCCCTAAATCTGCCCTAATTACCCAAAAACCCTAATTGACAAACCATACCTAAACCCTAACCCTAGATTACCTAAAGCCCTTGCAGCCCTTTTTGCTACCACCACAGCCAGTGGTGGCGGCGGTGGTAGTCTACCCTACGACGATGGTGGCGGCCACTCTTGTTGTGGTCACCGCCGCCGTGGTGGCATTCACCGCCGCCGTGGTGGCGTTCACCGCCGCCGTGGTGGCGTTCACCACCACCCTTTGTGGCGGTGAACGCCACAGGGGTGGCCACCCCATTATGGCAACCCCACTTATCGTGGCAACAGCCACCGCCACCATTGTGGTGGTGAATGCTGCTGTCATGGTGTGACCGCCGCCCCTATAGCGGTCATCGCCGTGACGGTGGCGGTTGGATTGGCACTGCCGGTTTCTGGCTGTGCCACATTATTTCTCTCCCCTCTCGCGATTTGGCCATGTATTTTTCCTGAAAATTTGCCTAAGTCGGTGGATTTCTGTGTGTGAGAGTATTTAAACCAATTCAAGAGAGAGAGAAAGGGATTTTTTTCTCTAGATTTTAGGATATAGAAATCATTTTAGAGAGAAAAATCAAGAATAAGAGGGAGAAAAGGAAGAACTAGAGAGAGAAAGCTTAAGAAAAGCTAGAATCCAGGTTTAATCTTCTCTTATCTTGATTCTTAGTTGTTCTTAGGCTTGATCTCGTAGCTTAAACACTAAAATCAGTTAGAAATCATAGGTTAAATGGATTAAATAGGGTTTAGAGACTTTTCCCCAAATACCACTCAAACAATCTGTCACTATTTCTGTTGCTATTTTCGTCACTATTTCTGTTGGAAAATCATCAAAAGCTTGCCAAACATCCAGTTCGAGTCTCCAGTGTTAGATTAATGGTTGATAGGTAACAAAACTGAGTTCCCTTGACCTTGTACTTCATTTATCTTCTATTGTTGCTGTTCTTGCTGCCTTTGGTGTTGTTTGCTGGTTTTTTTCCTTGGTGTTCTTGGAAAACCATCGAAAAATAATCTGATCTCTATAGGGATGGCCTTCACCTCTACCCCTATAGCCTTGGCCGCTACCGTTATAGCGGTGAAGGCTATAGCTATAGAGGTGAACTCAACCCGTATAGAGGTCCCGTTATTTCTTGCGATTTTTGGGTATTTGCTTATCCAAATCTATAAAATCAACATTATTTGAGTGTTTTAAGTCTAGATCTATTGAAATTTAGTTGATTACGACTTAAAACTCAATGATTTCGAGTTTATGGATGCAAAAACACCGATTTCCCCTAAAAATGGTTTGGCGTGGTAGAGGCTATCGTGACAGCCTTGATCGGTGGCACTATAGCCTTCACCACTGCCACTATAGCGGCCAAGGCTATAGCAATGGCTGTTAAGGTCTTCACTAGAGCCTTTCGCCACCAAAAGCTGTGTTTAGCCTTTTTTCGCATTTTCTTGCATTTTTGACCCTAATTTCAACCTGAAAATTTCCAAAAAATTAATGAATAATCTGAAATTGTTTTTATCAATTTTATTCTATTTTCAGATTTTATTTTATTTTTATTTGATTAAATATGCATTTTAATGGCTCAAAAATAGCGTTTTAACTAAATAAATCTAAATAAATCGTTTTTCACCAACTAAAAATTCCAAAACTATTCTGAATATGCTAAATCTAATTTTAGGATGTTTAGTTAACTTATTTCACCTTTTTAGGTTGCTGAGATAATTAATTAACACCCAAAAAATCACATTTTTGTCCCGAAAAGTCCAAAAATATCGTTTTCTTCATGCTACGTATTTATTTCCCGCATTTATTTATCCGTGATTTATTTATGATTATTCCCATATATTTATTATCTCATTTGGAGCTAGGTCCGAGTCAGTAAGGTCAATTAAAACCCGTTTTCGCCTGTTTATTTATTTATCGCTTCATTTTCTCGCATTAGAAAAATGTATAGGTATTCGTAAAGCCTTGTAATAATTTTTTTAGTCGCTATGTTTATTTATCGCTTCTCCTGTGATGTATGGCATATAAAACCAAAAACACCAAACAATAATCGGATTAAATTGCATAAGAACTAAGGTACCGGTTATTAAAATATAATCGGCTTGATTTAAAAACTGAAAAGTAAGCAACATCGTCCGAACATAGAATCTTTGTTTTAAGGTACGGTCCAACAACCCGGTGGGAATATCATACCCAAATTCCCGGTGGAGCTTAACCGGGTGGCGACTCTATCTTAAAATATGGGATTCTAAGTCTTGTATCCCTTAACCCCATTAATCGGACTAAATTTCAACTTCAACATCACTTCCATTACCCATTTTCATCACATTAAAATAAGGATCATCCCTTAGCTTGCTTCACAATGCTCATTATATCTCCGCCCCATGCCGAAGAGCATTAAAGCTTACCGTGTGGGAGGGGGATCGGGGGTCATCGGCTCACAGTGTGTGTATCCCTTTCTTAAGGTAGATCGGCTTTCTTGACTGATGTATCCATTTCTTGAGGCGGATTGACTTTCCTGACTGATGTATCCCTTTCCTAAGGTAGATCGACTTTCCTTGCTAATGTATCCCTTTCTTAAGGCAGATTGACTTCCCCGCTGGTGGTGTATCCCTTTCCTAAGGCGAATGACTCTTCTGACTGATGTATCCCTTTCCTAAGGCAGATCAACTTTCCTACTGGTGGTGTATCACTTTCCTAAGGCGAATTACTCTCTTGACTAGTGTATCCCTTTCTTGAGGCGGATCAACTTTCCATACTGATGAATTTTGAATAACCAAAAAAGAGACAACAATCAAAAACCGAGTTAGTCATTGTCCAAATAGACACATCTTTATTCTTAACTGCCTTTTATGGAAATATAAATATTTATTGGTCCATGTGAAGGTCTAATCAAGGTCAGAGGGGGGGTGAATGACCCTATTTTGCGGAATAAACAAACTTTGAAAAATTCTTAGTGTAGCATGTTTGATTATGTTCCGGATTGATGGATCCGAGTGATGCAAATAAGTAATATAGCGCAAAAAGAGTTAGAAAATCAAACAGGAAGATTTTATCTTAGTTTGACCCCTCCTACTCTAATTCCCAGAGTTTCCTTCCTCTGAGCATTTCCACTAATGGATTCCTTTCCAACTGGCAGGAATCAAGCCTCTCAATTTGTCTCCGGATGGTAACCACTTCCAAATGTAGGATATACCACTAGAAGCACCAACTCCTAGCTGAGTTCTTTAGTCTTTAGTAGGATGTACCACTTAGATTTCTACCCAAACCTAAGTTGAGTCCTACAGGGAGATCCCACTCAAAGCACCTACTTCAAGCTATATACCAATCTCACTACTCACCCAAGTAGGAGATCTTTACACTTTTTTTTCTCAAAGGTTTTGGTTTTGGACTTCCTCAAGTTTATAACTTTACTTGGGAATCCTTACAAACAGATTTTAAATTGTATGGTTCTTAGAGGGATTTGAAACTGGTTACTTTTCAGTGAATTCTCTTGCTATATACTTTCTTGAAATCAACCAGCACCTTCTCAACTTGTGAAGCTTCACTTTTATAGGCTTCCATCATAAATGTAGCCATTGTGGGTTGTTAAGCTGTAATCAAATCTTCAACGTTGATCAGGCAATAAGTGGTGCTTTCGGAACTGATGATCAATCCGTTACACATAGATTTTGACCCGTTTGAATCCTCAAGATTGAGGCTGAAAAGTTGTCAGTGATCCTTTTTCTTGTATTCTAGTGACTCGCCAACTTTTTCGCCAGTACCTTTTTGGTGTGAGTTCCACGCACCTTTCTCATTGGTCTAGGTGAAAAAGTTTATTACCTTTTTCTCTTTCCTATGTCAGTCCTTTGTCCTTTCTCTAAAAAGTGCTAGCTGTTGTTTTTGTCTTGCTTTTGGGAAAATATCTTTGACTTGCAGACCAAAGGAATGGAGGGAATTAATATTTTGAATTATTCCCTTTTGTCTTGATATGTAAGTCTTCTGGATGTCTTTAGACTTAATATCTCCAGATCTTGTCTTCTTTTGGATGCTAGTGCAGTCAGTTCTTCTGGATGTTGTTTTGGGCGGTTTAAAGTTTGTTTCCTTTCCAAACTCTAACTAGATGCTTCCATTTATGCTTAGGTAATTGTGTTCACTTGTCTTGGACTTTGAATGTCTTGGTTATATGTTCATATGCAATGACTTAGGTCTTTTTTTACTTAGGTGTTTTGTTTACTTCATACCTGATCCAGATTATTTGTTGTTCTAGATCAGTATATGCTAAATCTGGGGTAGAATGATATTATCCTTCTTCTTTTTAATGAAAAGAGATGTGTCTGCCTTCCCTCAGATATACCCCTCGGATAAGAGAAATGTAGTAAGTCTCTCATACCAAGTTCTTGGTGCTTACTTTAATCCATAGAGAGCCTTCTTTAGTTCGTACACATGATCTGGATGCTTTGGGTCTTTAAATCCAAGTGGCTACTTCACTTAGACTTCTTCTTGGATAACTCCATTGAGAAATGCACTTTTGACATCCATTTGAAATAATGTGAATCCCATAAGTGATGTAAAAGCACATAGAATCCCGATCACGTCCAATCTTGCCATAGGGGCAAAAGTTTCTTCAAAGTCAATCCCTTCCTATTGATTGTAGCCTTGGGAAACCAATCTTGCCTTGTTTCTCACCACTCTTGCGGATTCATCTAGCATGTTTTAGAACACCCATTTGGTGTCAATGGCTGACTTTCCTCTTGGTGGTGACACTAGATCCTAATATGTAGCTCTTCTTGCATAGCCATCATCCAGCTTTCAGCTCCTTCAGCATCTTGAAATTTCTTTGGCTCAATGAGAGAGACAAAGCAGCATGGCTCATCATCTTGTTGAGTTATCCTTTGGTTCTGACTTTATTTTTGACATTATCCAAAATGGCTACAACCGGATGATCCTTGCGAGTCCGTACCTCTCTTGGTAGATCTTCATGCTGAATTCCACCTGTGCCTCAACTTTCTCTCCATGATCGTCATTAAAGTTTATCTTATATTAGTTAAGATCAGCATGTGGTACTTCTAGATCAAAGGATATCCCTTCATCTTTGTCTTTGTACTTCTTGATTTGGAAGGAATATGCAATTTGGACTTCTTTTCTCCAGAGTTTTCAGCTTCCAGAATTAGATCTTTCGGAGTGGAACTTCTTTTTCCTGCATGATTAGTCTCATCAAAATCTACATGTATTGACTCTACCATAGTTTGGATTCATTTGTTATAGACTCTATAAGCTTTGCTATGTGCTGAGTAGCCAAGGAAAATTGCTTCATGAGATTTTGGATCAAATTTTCCTAATTGCTCTCTATCATTTAGGTTGTTGCATTTACATCCAAAGGCTTTGAAATACCCAATTTTGGGTTTCCTTCCATTCTAGATTTTGTAGGGGGTTTTGTCTAAGGTCTTTCTAATGAGAGCTCTATTTAGAATGTAGCATGTTGTGTTTACGGCCTCACCCTAGAAATACTTTGCCAAACAATTCTAACTTAGCATTGTTCTAGCCATCTCAACTATGGTCCTATTTTTCCTCTCAACCACTCCATTTTGTTGAGGGGTATGAGGGGCAGAGAAGTTATGTTCAATCCTATTGGAGTCATAAAATTCAGCAAAGTGCTTATTTCGGAACTCAACACCATTATCACTTCGGATGCGTGCAATGCTTACGCCCTATTCTACTTCTATCCGGATGAATATTTTTGAGAATTAGTCAAAGGCTTCTTCTTTACTAGCTAGCAAAGCTACCCAAGTATAATGAGAATAATCATCCACAATGACCGTGGTGTATTCTCTTCTATCCAAACTCAATGGTTTGATTGGACCAAACAGATCAATGTGTAAGAGTTCAAGAACTCTCTTGGAATGTATGTATGAGATGGAAAGGAAGCTTTTCTTATTACCTAATTGACATGCAGTGCATATATGATCCTTATCAAAAGCTACCTTACGCAAGCCGACAACCAATTCCTTTTTGGCCAATTGGGACAGGAGGTTCATGCTAACAAGTCCCAACCTCCAGTGTTATAGCCATTGTTCTTTTTCTTTAGACACCAAGCATATGTTCTTTTTATCATTTTTAATGTTAACATAATAAACATCATTTACTCTTAGTGCATAAAGAGTGAGTTGATTAGACTTACTATCATAGATTAAGCATCCTCCGGACTCAAAGGTGACTTTTCTTCCTTTATCACAGAGTTGTGCTATATTGAGTTAGTTAAACTTCAGTCCATCAACTAGAGAGACATCTTTTATTTGTATTTCAGATCCAACGGTTCCATGCCCAATGATCTGTCCCTTTTGATTGTCTTCAAAGCTTACTTTGCCTCCTCTCTTTCAAATTAAAGTGATGAAGGCCTTCTCATCACCTATCATGTGCCTTGAGCATCCACTATCAATGTACCATGTGTGTTGATCTTCTATGTATCTAAGGCATACCTTCAAAATAGATCAAGTGGGTTTGGGTACCCAATCAGATTTGGGTCCTCTCGGGTTATCAGCCATTTCAGGCTAAGGATAAACATCATAATAACCATTTTTTAATATATATAATTTAGTAATATGATTATATTTCCCACAAAACCTGCACCCTAAAATGGGTTTGCTCTGCTGCTTCTTTTCAATCTTTTTAAGATCCTCCTACCCATAGTTCCCTCTATATCTAGGTTCTTGTATCCTTATTATTGGTCTGGTGTTTATCCGAAAGCTGGTTGGGGGTGCAACTTCTGCTCCATGATTTTTTCTTTGTTTGGAATGTTGGTTGTTGTGGACTACTTTAGCCTTTCCTTTTTGGGCAGCTGTGTATCTGTGTACTTGAGGTTGCCTTTGAGGTTTCTCGTCTTTTTGATTTTAAGGTTCTAGATCCCTTCTAGCACTAGAGTTTTGATTTCTTTGTGTTCCCTGCCTTTGATTCCTTCTTGGTTGAGAAGGACCAAGTTTCCTTTCAGACTCTTCCTTTATCAGACTTAGCTCCCTATCTAACCCCATTAGGTTGGCACTTAGGATTTGCACTTGATTTCTCTAGAAGTTTTCTTCAACCACATCAATGTGCTTGGTAGCTCTTGACATCTTGTGCTAATGCTTCATTATCTTTAGCAAACTCCATCACTTGTCTTTGTAGGGATTTGATAGCCTTTGTGTTCTTTCTCACATTCTTGATCACAATCCTTAAGGTTCTAGCAAGTTCAAAGTTAGAAACAAAATTTGAATGAGAGTTTACCTCAGTGCTGGATGATTCTGATTCTGATTCTTTAATTTGTATAGTTTTTTGCTTGGATGGATTTCTTTTGGATTGTTCTCCTTCCAGATCAATCAGTGCCATGAATGCACAATTGGTTATCTCTTCTTCTTCTATAGAAGATGAACAACTGCTTTCCTCACTGTTACTTTAAGTAGCAACCATTGCCTTCTTTTTGTGTTTTTGACTTCTTTTAAGCTTGGGGCATTTTGGTTTTGAAGTGGCCTTTCTATCCACATTTGAAACAGGCAGCTTCTTTCTCTGGATCCTTCTTTTCTTTTAGATTCTTCCTAGGCCTATCTCTTTTAGTGGTTCCTTCCCTTGATCTTTGGATTTATACTTTCTAAAATTCATCCTTTCTTTCTTTTGCAGGAATCTATTTAACTATCTAGCTAATATAGCTAATTGCTCCTTGTTGCTTTCAGATTCCTTGAGTTGCTTTTCCTCTCCCGAGGAAGCTGATCCGGTGGATTCCGCCTTGAGAGCAATACCTTTCTTTCTTTCTTTAGGCTTCTTCTCTTATTGGATATATCTTTCTAGGGATAGATCTTGGGTCATGAGCTTCATCAATTGCAGTCTTCTTATTGTCTCGTTCCTTGGTGAGACTCCAAAGTACTTTCTTGACCATGTCTACTTCTGAAATTTCCTACCCTAGTCTCTTCAATTCATTTACTAGATTGGTGTATCTAGTATTCATACTGCTGATGGATTCTTTGGGCTCCATCTTGAAGGATTGAAGCTTTTGTTGTAGTAGGTCCATCTTGGCTTCTTTGACCTGGCTTGTTCCTTCATAGGTCACTTCCATCTTTTGCCATATTTCTTGTGCAGTCTTACATTCGGATATCCTGTTAAATTCTGCTACACTAATAGCATAATGAAGCATGTTAATAGAATTTGCATTTTGATGCAATTTTTTAAAATCATTTGAATCCCATAAACTTGAGGGCTTTTAGGTTGTAAGACCCCCTAATTCATGAGTAGGCTCACATGGTCTATCTTTAATGACCAACCATGCTTGCATGCTTTATGCTTGAATGAAATTCTTCATCTGGTTTTTCGAAAATGTGTAGTGTTCAATGGCAAAGATTAAAGGACAGATAATGGACATACACTCGGGAAGGAGTTGTGAGTTTTGGAAACTCATTTTGATACTTGGATCAAAATTTGGACCTTTAGCTCGCGATTGTTAGATCTCTAGGTTAAGCACTTACTCTAATACCCCTTGTTGGTCCCTGTGAGGGTCTAATCATGGTCGGAGGGGGGACGCCCTTTTTTGCGGAATAAACAGACTTTGAAAAAGTCTTAGTGTAGCGTGTTTGATTATATTCCATATTGATGGATCTGAATGATGCAAATAAGTAATATAGTGCAAAAAGTAAAGAGTTAGAATATCAAACACAAGGATTTTATCCTTGTTCGGCCCCGCCTACTCTAGTCCCTAGAGTTTCCTTCCTCTGAGCTTTTCCACTAGTGAATTCCTTTCCAACTGGCAAGAATCAAGCCTTACAATTTGTCTCTAATGATAACCCCTTCCAGATGTAGGATATACCACTAGAAGCACCAACTCCTAGCTGAGTCCTTTAGTCTTTAGCAGGATATACCACTTAGATTTGTACCCAAACCTAAGCTGAGTCCTACAGGGAGATCCCACTCAAAGCACCTCCTTTAAGCTATATCCCAATCTCATTACTCACCCAAGTAGGAGAACTTTCCACTTTGTTTTTTCAAAGGTTTTGGTTTTGGACTTCCTCAAGTTTATAGCTTTACTTGGGAATCCTTATAAACAGATTTTAAATGGTATGATTCTTGGAGGGATTTTGAAACTGATTGCTTTGTAGCGAATTCTCTTGCTATATGCTTTCTTGAAATCAACCAGTACCTTCTCAACTTGTGAAGCTTCCCTCCATTGTGGGTTATTGAGCTATAATAAAATCTTCACCGCTGAGCAGGTATTATATGGGATTCTGGAACCATTGATCAATCCATTAGACATAGATTTTGTCCCGTTTGAATCCTTGGGATTGAGGCTGAAAAGTAGTCAGTGATCATTTTCCTTGTATTTCAGTGACTCACCAACTTTTACGCCAGTACCTTTTTGGTGTGAGTTCCATGCGCCTTTCTCATTGGTCTAGGTAAAAAAGGTTATTACCTTCTTATCTTTCCTGTGTCAGTCCTTTGTCCTTTCTTTGAAGAGTGCTAGGTGTCAATTTTGTCTTACTTTTGGAAAAAGGATCTTTGACTTGCAGACCAAAGGAATGGAGGCAATTAATATTTTGAATTATTCTCTTTGTCTTGATATGTAAGTCTTCCAAATGTCTTCAGACTTAATATCTTCGAATCTTGTCTACTTTCGGATGCTAGTGTAGTCAATTCTTTCGGATGTTGTTTTGGGTAGTTTAAAGTTTGTTTCCTTTCCAAACTTTAACCGGATGCTTCCATTTATGCTTAGGTAATTGTCTTCACTTCTCTTGGACTTTGAATATCTTAGTTACATGTCCAGATGCAATGACTTAGGTCTTTCTGTACTTAGGTGCTTTGTTTATTTCAAACTTGATCCGGATTATTTGTTGTTGCAGATCATTGTTTGCAATAATATTTTTTCCCCTTCAATTAAGAATAAAGATGTATGGATGGGGATTAGCCTTGAAATAAACTGAAAACTAAGTACGAGAAATGTCGGGTTTGGCCCAATTACTTTAAGGATGGAATGCCCCTTGCTGATTTCGCTGCTAGAGAGTGCCCCTAAGGTGGGTGTCCCTAAGGTTTTTGATGATGAGGGTATGCCCCTTGACTGATTCCACTACCGGGGAAGGAGAGGATGCCCCTTGATTGGCTAATTCCACTGCTAGTGTGAGCATTGGATTTTAATGATCCTTCTCATGGAATGATGGTGAGAGCTATACGATGCAATGTCTTTCAGGTGTTGTCCATCAGAGGTTTTCCTACTACTACAGAGTTGAGTTCTGTCGAAGTTAGAAGACCTAGTCCACCCTTAGGGACCTGTATAGATGCTGCTTGGTAGTATGGATCCACTGGTAGACCTGTATGCATCATACCTTCCATACCCTTGGGGGGGACCCGTACGGGTCCCCTAATACCCGTACGGGTGGGGACCCAGCCCGTACGGGTACTCTTGTTGCCTAAACAGCCTATTTTGGAAGGGAATCCTTTATTATTTCAGGAAAAGGCAGGTCATGAACGTGATTTATTGCTTTCAGACCTCCTTTCCCCTATGAATAGGGCCCTTCTCTTCACATTTTCAACACACACATCTCATACAAAAATTATACTAAAATTCTAGCAATTTCTATAGGCATAGAAAAGGTATAGTAGGGGTATAGGAGATATAAAATAGGGAGAAAATTGATCCTTTGAGGTTTTGTCCATATTTTATTCATTCCTAACTTCATTCACTAGGATTTAGGGGAGGTTCTATCCACACAAACACGCACCTAAAAAGTCCTATTTCACTGTCTACTTTGGTCGGACTCTCTCAATAGTAAAGGGATCATCTCAAAGTGGATTCACGCCACAAATGTAACGCTCCTTAGTTACAAAGAGACTCACATCTCAATTATTTCCTCATTATTATTGCTTGTGCCTTCTATTATATCTATTCCTTTCATTTCTTATTTCAGGTCTGGTCCTAACCCGTATAAGCCTTGTCGGCACCATATATCCCGAAAGATATCAAATCAGTGCGCCATACTCATAGGGAAGGAAATCCCTTTTTATTTAATTTTTCTGCCATTGATCCATCAATCTATTAATCTACAAGCTAATCTGAACAAAGCTTTTGTCTAGACCAAATAGGACCCGTACAGGTCATCCCTAACACCCGTATGGGTCCCACCACCCATACGAGTACCAGCCCTAGGCAGATTCTCGAGCCCATAATTAACTGATTAAAAATCAACCTAACTGACCATTTTCCATGCAATCATTTTCACTAATAATCCGATAAATCAATCCATAAAAAGATAAAACATGTTTTAACAACAAAATAAGTTGAAGTGTTGATTTATGCTGTGCTATAAACTGTGCTAACATCCGTGGATGCAGGGGAATTTATTTTCATTTTGTTTTATAACTTAGAACAAACGTATAGGTTCTCTTTGCAATTTCCCCTACTTTTCCCCCGGTTGTAATTTTTATTTCCCCATTTATTGTGTGTGCTTTATTGTAATATGTAAATGCATATAACAAGTGTGAAAGAGAGTAGAAATAGGATTTCTGTGATAATTCCCCAAATGATGAAAACTAAAATAGTTTTATGCGGTGAATGTAATTTTCGATCAACTAAATGAGAAATAAGTGACTCAACCGATACCCGAATCTCTGATCCAAGAGGTATAAGTCTCCCGCCCAAAGGGAACCGTACCAAAACTCTTTCCGAAGTAGATAACTTGGGTGGTCGCTCTATCAATTGTATCGTGATTTGGGTCTCGATTCTTTTATTCATTAAAATTGGCTTATTGTGCAAACTTTAACTAAAGAATGTTTTGTCATGCCTAAATCACACCAAACCCCCGTGGGCCCTGCCTCTCAGGCTCTAATAGAGACCCATACATCATCGATACCTCACAGCTAGGGAATGCCCTTAGGGGGTGCCCCAAGGGCTTTTGATGATGGGGGTTTGCCCCTTGGATTGGTCGGGAGATGCCCCTTGGTTGACTCCGCTGCTGGGGAGTAAAGTAATATCCTTTGGTAAAACCTCTTCTGCTGGGGAAGAACTCTTGTGCTTGGATGGACCTGTACAAAAAAAGTTTTCTAGTTAGTGATCAACTCAAAAAAGGCTTACCTTGATTCTTGATTAACTTTTTATGAAAACAAATATATTTTTTCCCCTTCAATCAAGGATCAAGGTGAGCTAGGGGGCTTGCCCCGAATATAACTAAAATATAGGGTTGAGGAGGAGTTGGGGTTAGCCCTAAACTCGGACTGGATGAATTTCTTGTGCTTTTAGAACTACTGAATCACAATTTGTCCCCAGATGGTAAGAGAAGGCCCGTATAGGCGGGCCAGGACTAGTACTGGTGGGGTCCTTGAGAGTCAGGACACTACGGGTGGGGTGGGACCTATACAGGTTCCCATCGGGGGTTTCAAAATACTGATCAGACTCTTAGCATCCTGCCTTATACAAAATCTCCCCTTTTGCATTTTCTAGCGATTTTCTTCTTGAAACCAATCAATATGTATAAAAAGATCCCAAAGACTGGTTGTTTCTCCCTTAGACTCGAGGATTTGCCCCCAGTGGGAAATTTTGGGCTCTGAAAATGCCTGATTTTTGTCAGGAATGCTTTTTGCAAAAGGGACTCATTTCTAGGGCTCATTCTTATCTCTGAAGTGCCTCTAATCCCTTCTGTTGATACCAACGCTTCAAAACTTTAGGTAATTTTGATTGATTCTCCATTTTCCATTTTTGATCTCTTTGAGAATTTCTCAAATTTGGCATGAATTAGGGTGTTTTAGACCTTGGAATAGAGCCTGATGCATGTAACTTTAATCTAGGATGCTTTTAGGCTAGTTTTGACTGAGTTTTGATGGTTTTGGATTGCTTGGGAATGTTTCTCATGAAGCCACTCTTTGTAGGGACCCGTACGAGCAAAGGGGGACCTGTACGGGTCCTATCCTTGATACGGGAGCCTCTAAAGGACCCGTATGGGTTGGGCAGACCCATATGGGTGTTGTCCTTAGGGACAAAAAGGCTAGTTACTTTGATTTATGCAATTCTTTTCTTATTTCTAACTTGTCTGTTGTATTTTAACCCTGTTGAGCTATAATTTTATCTTTGAAGTTTTAGTACAAGACTACAGGAGCTCTAAGCTACTACAAGAAATGCTATGAGGAGATCAGTACCGCAAGGGACACTAAGTTGTTGGCCTACATTGATTCCTTTGGATTCAATGACATTATTGGGGCCATTTCTTAGGCTTTTTAGATGTTAGCCCTGGGGGCCATTTTAGCCTTAGTAGAGAGATGGTCAAAGATGACCTATACCTTCCATCTACCAATTTGGGAGGCCACTATCACTCCCTTCAATGTGTGTACCACAATGGGATTGGAGTGGAGCGGGGATATTGTCCACTTCGATGTTTATGCTGATAGATGGCATTCCCAGCTTGAGGTGAAGGCCTAGATTGCTAGATTACTCAGGCTTCATCCGGGCGGGATGAACAAGCTTAAGTATGGGGATCCGCATGCTTACTAGATTGGGCAACTGAGTCCTATTGCGTCTCATAGGAGGGTTTAGTACGCCTGGTCTTTCTTGCTGACGTTCCTCACTATCATCTTCTTTCCGGTCTATTAGAGCAACTTCAACTACGATTTGCTCTCTGCTGTTGAGGATCTTACCGCTGTGCCAGGCAAGAACTAGTATCGGGCCATTTTGGTATAGCTATATTCTGCCACTTGATACTATTGGTAAATCTCGGGCTAATCTTTTATTCTTTAACCTTTTATTCAACTTGTGCTGCGACTAATCCTTATTTTATCTTGCAGATTTAGGCCTTTGACCATCGATTTATCCCTAGGCTCGGTTCACCTATGCAGCCTAAGATGCCACATATTATATCTAGATGGATGAGGCTTTGGCAGGGTCAGCCCTTGACCACAGCACAATACAGAGAGTTCCTTTGCTAGGTGCTCTCAGATTGAGTAAACTTCTTCCCCACTAAACTTGCATTCTACATTTCAACAAACCATTAGTAGAAATTGTATTTATGAGGTTGTGATACTCATAGTGCATTTGTTTTATGCATGTTGTCCGAGACCCATGGGAGAGATTGGATACGCATGGACTATTGAGCAAATTCGGGCTGGTGTAGATGACCATCATTTTGTCCTAGAGTCACAACTATCTTACAAGTGGTATTTCATTGAGTGGGTCTGAGGGTGGAGGACCATTGCCATGGTAGAGAGACTAATCCCTCCCCCGATCCTAGCGGGTGTCTATTGGCCTCACCTCATGCCAGGCACAATCTAGGGGCTGTACTTACTGGGCAAGGGAGCTCGAGTGCTATCTGTAGAGGGCTCATACACAAAGTTCATTGATTCCTCACTTCTTCCTCCTTGCAAGAGGATCCACCACGAGGATGTCCCTCTTGAGTTCCACTGGAGCAACAGTGAGGATGATGATGATGATCACGATGATGAGGGTAGATTAAGGGGCGACCTTGGGAGTACTGAGAGCTCAGCTAGGTCTGCTTACCCTTCTTCTCAGGTATTTTCTTAACTTAACCCTTGTGAATACTGTATTGTTTCCTGAAATTGGTTATGATCCTAGGTCTGGTCCTTTATTACTACAGCCTTTCGCTGATGCTGCAGTTATTCTTAAGCAGTCGGTGAAGCGGTCTCACACTTCTGGGTCCGTGAGAGAGGGAATCCCCCGGGCTGAGCTAGATACTTTCTTCTAGCTCCTCGATCATTTGGGGAAGTGAGCTATATGAGCATGGGCTTTTCAGTGTTGCCTTGGAATGATGCTGACTTTTTGGTCCGACCTTGCACAATTCTAGCAATATATTTTTGTCTGAATTCGAATCTCATCTGGAGACTTTCCCTTTGATGACTTTCAGACTTAAGCACACCCAATCCTATTCTAACTGCATTTTTTTGCCTTTCCTGCATTTATCTCATGGTCCCCCATCGCCGGCCAAAGCCACCGGCGGCAGCGCATGCTTCGGCGGAGCCCCTGACGGCCGCCCTTACGACGGTCACCGCTGCCGTTGTGGCTATCACCGCTACTCATGGCACTGGCGACTGTTGCTCCCGCTGTCCCACTTTGATGCGGGATGGTCACCCCTATTGCGACCACCCCCGCCGCTGGGGCAGTGGCCACCACCATCCTATACCGGTGGCCGCTACAGCGGTAGTGGCCACCGTGGAACGACCTATTATAGGCCGTGCCACTTTGCTCCCTCTCTCTCCTTATGTTTTTACCACATATTTTTCTTAAAAATTTGCCTAAGTTGGTGAATGTTTTAGTGTGAGAGTATTTAAGCCAATCCAAGAGAGAGATTAATGAACTCTTTTCTAAAAATCGAATTGTAATTTGAGTTTTGAGGGCAGAAATAAGAACTAGAGTGAGAAAGAGAAGAACTAGAGAGAGAAAGCTTAAGAAAAGCATAGAATCTGGGTTTAATCCTTCCTAGTCTCGATTCTTAGTTGTTCTTAGGCTTAATCTCGCAGCTTAAACAATAAAATTGGCTAGAAATCATAGGTTAATATGGATTAAATAGGTTTTAGAGACATTTCTCGAAATACTACCTAAATATTCCGTTACCATTCTATCACAATTTTCGTCACTTATTCCATTAGCTTCACTCACAAATCCATTAAAGGGACCGCTCCAAAGGTTGATTCAAGTCTCCAAATATAGATTCACAGCCTAGAGGTAACAAAACTGAGTTCCTTTAATCTTTTACTCCATTTTATTGTCTATTATTGTTATTCTTGGTGCTTTTGGTGTTGTTTCTTGGTTTTTGTTCGATGTTCTTGGAAAATCGTCGGAAAATACCTCAACCTCTATAGGAATAGCCTTCACCTCTGTCCTTATAGCCTTGGCCGCTACTATTATAGCGATGAAGGCTATAGCTATGGAGTTGAACTCAAGATTATTTGACTGTTCAAAGTCCAGATCTATTGATATGTGACGGATTATGACTTAAAATATTGTTGATTTTGAGTCTACGGATGCAAGAGCATGGAGTTCCCCTTAAAATCCAAATTCAGTGGTCAAGGTTGTAGCCACCATAGTGGCCACCGCAGCTGTAGTAGCGGTGGTGGCTATGACGACGGCGGTCAAAGCTGTTGCCACAGCTTTGACAGCCTGAACTTGATTTTAAGCTTTTCTTTCGTGTTTCTTTGCATTTCTGGTCCTGATTCTCTCCCCAAAGTATTTTCTAAAAATCTTAATATTTAGTTTTAATCTAATTTATTTACTTATTTTGTCATTTAATTTGATTAAATAGCCTTTAAATGCTTAAAAATGCCTTTCTAACTCTAAAAGTCCCCAAAAAAATGTTTTTCTTCATGTTATAAATTTATTTTCTACTTTTAATATATTTATGCTCCATTTGTGCTCTTTGATGTATATTTTGCCTTGTTTGGAGCTAGGTCTGAGTTGGTAAGTTTGGCCAAGACCCGGTTTAACCCTTTTACTTATTCGCTTTCTTTACTTTCCCGCATTAGAAAAATGTATAGGTATTTTTAAAGCCGTCTACTAATTTTATTTTCTTGCTTCATTTATTGCTTTTCGTGTGATGTACGACCATATAAACCAAAAACTCTAAACAATAATCGGATCTGAATCACGTAAGAACTAAAGTCGTGCTTATTAAAATATAAACGGTTTGATTTAAAAATTTAAAAAGTAAGAAACATCATCCAGGCTTGGAATCTCTGTTTTAAGGTACGGTCTAACCACCCGGTGGGAATGTCTTACCCAAATTCCCAATGGAGCTTAACCGTGTGGCGACTCTATTATAAAATATGAGATTTCAAGTATCGTATCCCTTAACATGCAAATTGGACTTAAATTCGACATCAACATCACTTTTTTCACTATTATTTTCATCACGCCTAAATAAGGATTCTCCCTTAGCATGCTTCACAACGCTCATTGTTTTCCACCCCTAGTGCTACGCATCTCAAAGGTCCTTGTGGGTCGGAAAAAATGTCATCCACTCACAGTGGTGACTCTGTTGGGGATTTCCTTTTAACTTAAAATTTGAAAAATTGCTTTCATTTTCAAAAATTGGTTAATGGATTTTGATGATATGGCTAAATTGTTTTTAAATCAATGCTTCATTTCTTATGTCTTTTGAATCCACGCTTAGTTAGTTTCTAAGTTTTAAGGTGCCATTATTTCACCCCTATGAAGCTCACTTGTATACCGCATGCCCGCCAAGAATTAGGAATATTTGTGGGTGGATCACTAGTTTAAACCAACATGTGATTCCCATGGTCGCACTCATTTGATGGGTGCTTTAGCTACACTGAATCAAGGTAAACGAGACCCTTCTATAGTGTCATTCAAGGACACCAGTAGTTTGTGACTATGAACCATGATAAATCTAACCATATCAATTTCCCTTTAGGTTCACCAAAACAATTTAGAGCTAGGTCGCATACTCTTTTGCCATTTCCTGGCACTAGAGTCAACCCCAGATTCCAAATTGGTCTTGCGTAGGAGTCACAAGGTTGGAAGAGATTTACTCGCTTTCATATGCTACTTGTGCTATGCTTATTCATGCAAAACTCATGAATAGGCCCCCTGTGGCTAGCTCTTAATTTCTATTTTTGCTTACCTTTACTCTCCCCTCGCTTAAAGGGAAAATTTAACAAAGTGCCTAAGATTGTTTGTGTCTTGACGACCCGTATCTAGTTCGCTAGGCATATTGATGAATTCATACATCTCACATATTTTAGGGTTAAGCCACGCATCATTAGCCCTTATGCTCTCTACCTCTCTAAACCACCCCCGTGTATATGGCATTCATCACTTGAATTTTTAAGTTTGATTTGGGCTTATCATCTTTCAATTTCTCTAGTTAGGTCAAGACGTTGTCATAGTCCTCCTTGGTTATGACTTGATCACCGATTCATTCACCGTCCAGTGAGTTCAGTACATGAAATAGTTCTTTATACCATGTTTAATATTCCTCCAACTAGTGGGGTCCCATCCGAGATTTCTCCTCCTATTTCTTTACCTCCGACTGATCAAAGGCAATCCTAATTGGGTTTTGAATTGGCTAATGTTATGGCTATGTTCTTACAATTGGATCTATTTTGTGTCACCATTCAAGAGCAAGTCCAATCAGCTCTTAGGGAAGAAAGAGAAATTCAGAGGCCAATTGGGCCTATTATTCAAGCTCATGGAGAGATAGCTCAGGATATGTCTAGTCAGTCTCTGCCAGTTTAGAACCCATTTTTAGTTCTACCGCTCCCGCCTGTTTGGCCGGTTTAGTTTGGTGAAAGCTCCTCAATTCAGCCTACCCTAACTTTTGCTCCATTGGTGTTCGCTTTTCCTCTTCTGGAACCTTCTAGACCTAACAGCCAGTCTCATATATTCCCAACTTTCTGAGGGGGTTTTAC
This sequence comes from Euphorbia pulcherrima, assembly GCA_947683365.1. Taxonomy (NCBI): domain Eukaryota; kingdom Viridiplantae; phylum Streptophyta; class Magnoliopsida; order Malpighiales; family Euphorbiaceae; genus Euphorbia; species Euphorbia pulcherrima. The sequence goes on from CANTUS010000009.1 coordinate 26,277,779, forward strand.
TCCACAAATGGGCATTCCTTCCAGTAGTTTCATTATCTCTTCGACACCGCTAATGCCTTTTGCACCATCGCCTCCTAGCTTCGTGGTTACTCCATGTGGGACCTCTTACCCTCATTATCTTTTTGCATGCCCTCAAATCAAGATCCCTGCTCCTCTGCCATTTTAGTTTAGAACATACTCAGTTCACAGGGACCAGGTCACATAGCCTCCGGGCATGACACCATGTGACCAGGTCATGCATCCTCTGGGCGTGACACAATGTGACTAAGTCACACAGCCTCCGAGCATGAAATTTGAGATTGTTGCATTCTTTAAGCAGCTTTTGGGTAAGAATGAAGATAAAGAAGAGGTAAGAGATGAAGATTGGATACCCAAGAACTTTTCAATGCCCAGAATGGAAGCTTACTCTAGTAAGGGACCTCCCAAATCCTACATCATGATGTACGAGTGGATTATGCATCTTTAGAAGATTGGGGACAAAGTTCTTGCCAAGTTATTTCTATGTACCCTATCAGGACCTACTCTTGAGTGGTATAATACTCTGCCGGATCAATAATCCTATATTGGAAACTCATGTCTAAAGCCTTAATTGCCCACTATGGTTTCAATTCCATAATGGAAACCACCATTCAACATCTTGAGGTAGCCAAGAAAAAGCAAGGTGAATCCTTTAAGTTGTATTTCAAAATGTGGATGGCCACTCAGGTTTTGTTAAAGCAAAATCTCAGTCTGAAAGAAACGATCCTAAAGTTGCTCGACGGGGCTCTCCCAATGCTTCGGAAAGAAATGGAAACTGACTCTTTTGAATCCTATCAGAAAGTTTTGGAGAAAGCTGAAAAAATCAAGTGTCACGAGGAGAAAGAGAGGGCAAGCAAGCCAAGTGGGAACCGACCATGGTTTAAGAAGAATGAATCAGGTGAAATTGCGCTAGCTCCTACTAAGGGTAAGTCGCCCGCGGTACAAACCATGGCTCAAGAGGAAGTATCTACAGTTCAAGTCACTACTCCTCCTTCTCAACAATCGTTTGTGTCCCCATGGAAATTGCCCCTTGGAGTCATATTTGCTAAGATGTATCAAGCAGGCCAGTTAAAGCCTCTGCATGATGTCAGGGCTCCTCGATCAGATGTAAACGGAAACTTTTACAAGTTCTATGTACAAAAGGGGCATCCAACCGATCAGCGTAGGACTTTAGCTTCCATTATCGCTCTTATGTTCAAGGAAGGAAAGATGGCTGAATCGGCTAGGAAGCCGATCACTATAGAAAACACTTTGCCTAATTTTGGAGGCATGGTCTCTATGATCAGCTTTAGCACTAAGGAAGAATATGTTCTGGAAATGATATTCGAGGAATTTGTGATGGTTATCGGCTCTGGTCTCCCTTTAAACTTTATATTTGATATGATCTCACAGTCTAATCATGTGGAAAGCTCATTAGAAATTGAAGAAATGGGGCAAGAAGATGAGACCAAGGCCGAGGATATGGAAATGGCTTAAATGACGCTGTTCAATGTCGATGACTATGTTCTAAAGGGAGAATATTTTGATGATAGTTTCAAGGTTTCAATGCAGATGAGTATGAACTTTAGGACTCGTTGTTGGTTTATGAGGAATCACCCTATCCATTTGAACTCCCAGCCACTAAAAATGTGTTCATTAATGGGATTCTGAATGTCACCTATAGTTACCGGGTGTACTAGCCCAAGGACAATCGTCTCCATATTGAGAATGATCCAGTCCCTACCCCTGTTAAGGCTATAGGTAAGCCATTAGTGTTGTCTTCTCAGGTTGAAACAAGTCCCGATATTGATCCTTTGACTACTCAGTTGAAGACAACTGAAGCTCGTTTCATCATTTGGCAGTTAGTTGTGGGTTTAGATGATTACCATAAAGCTCTAATTAAGAGGCTTCTTGAACTTGAAGTGATGCCTAGGACTTCTATTGTTAAGATGTGCAACTTGGTGAGGAAAGGTATACTACACCTAAGAGGGGATGATCTGATAATGTTCTCCAATCAAGATCTTCAACCCGAGAGGCATATTCATAACTGAGGATTATTCATCCATGCCCAAGTCCTCTATAGAACTATCCTATGCATTATGGTTGATGATGGTTCTTCCTTGAATCTGTGCCCTCTAAAAGTTCTTCCTAATTTGGGCCTATCTGGGAAGATGCTCGAGAAATCTAACACTATCATTCGAGCGTATAATGATTCAAAGAGGGATGTGATTGGGGTTTTTGAAGCCAAAGTGACTACGGGAGAAATTTCTACCAAGGTCTAATTCACTATTATTGATATTCCAATCACTTACTCTTTGCTCCTAGGTCTACCTTGACTTCATTTGGTGGAAGTGTTCTCGTCGACACTCCATCAAAAGATCAAAGCCATAGGAAAAGATGGAAAGGTTAAGGTTATTAAAGTTGATCATGCCTCGATCATTGCCATTATGAAAGCTAAGGAGGAGTCTAGATTTTGAATGGCTATTATCGGTAATGTAAAGCCTAAGGCCCCTGGTATTAAGTGCTACTCATCTGTGGTAAGGAAGATGATGAAAAAGCATGGCCATGTGCCAGGTCAGTGTCTAAGCAAGCGCTTTGGAGGAATAGTCGATCCAATCCCAATCAAGGAGCATTCAAAGCAAGCTGGCTTTGGATACACACCAAAGAAAGTTTATAGATGTGTTCACCCGGCATACTGCAACATGGTGACTATTTGTGAGGTTCAAGGGAAAAGTGTCTACAAAGGGGAAACCGAGCCTATTAAGCATTATGGTCAGATTTGGCCAAGTTTTGAGATCTTTAAGGATGTGTATGACTTTGAAAAGAGCTGCTTTATTGAAAAGGGGGAGAACGTGGTCAAGCCAATATCTATTGTCGCATCCGATGAGAAAGACAAGGGGCAAATATTTTCTAAATTAGATGAAGGGAAGCCTGTGGACCCAGAAATTAAAGATGATATGGCTGCTATGTCAAGAGCTATGTCTACTCTGCTTAAGAAGAAGTAATAGAAAAACGACGAAGCCAATCCCTTGGTCGAAGCCGTGAAGAAGCTTGCCCGATCTCTTGCTATCAAAGAAGGTGTGCTGTATGCCAATCAAGTGAAAGCCCAGGATCATGATCTAGACAACTTGCTTATGGAGCCTTCCGAGGGTGTGAACTCTACTGATGCCACTGCTCAAGACCCTCTGCCTCTGGAGGATGACTCTATCTATAATGATGTAACTTTTAGTATTTTCAGTGTTTTTTTATGAGAACAATGTCACCTATAAGGCCTTTAATTCAATAAAAGATTATGTTTTTACTTATTTTCTTGATGTTTTGCCCACCGGGCCCATGCATTCATTTAATCATAAGCATAATGTGTTCATTATTCATGATGTTTCTTTAACTAAAATAAACTAAAGTACAGATGATAACCCTAAAATGGTAACTGTTTCTAATGACTTAACCACCTGAGGCAAAAAGTGAGATAATTAAAGTGCTAAAAGATCATGTTAACACTTTTGCTTGGTCGCATATGGACATGCCTGGTGTCGATCACCATATTGCCAAGAATCATATCCCAACCATCCTAGATTCTATCCTGTCAATCAGAAATTCTGTAGAATGAGACCAGAGTGGGCCGACAAGGTTAGGGCGAAAGTTGCTAACATGTTTGAGGCTAAGCACGTTGAAGTCATTGAGTAACCAACCTGGTTATCCAATATTGTCCCAATTCTAAAGAAAGATGGAAGTGTAAGGGTTTGTATGGATTATCTGGATCTGAATAAGGCTTCACCAAAAGATGACTTTCCCCTGCCTCACATCGATGTATTGATTGATAGCGCTGCCAGAGCCATAATGTACTTGTTCATGGATGGATTCTTGGGGTACAACCAGATTCTGTTGGATATAATTGATAAGGTTAAGACATCTTTCATCATAGAATGAGGGGTGTTTTGCTATCAAGTTATGCCATTCAGTCTAAAGAATGCTGGGGCAACCTATCAGCATGCTGTTAACACTCTCTTATATAACATGATCCACAAAGAAGTGGAGGTTTAGCTGGATGACATGTTGGTTAAGTCTGCTACTAGAGAAGAGCACCCCACAGTTTTGGATAAGTTTATGACTTGCATTCAGAAATATAACTTACACCTTAATCTGAAGAAGTGCATATTTGGAGTTACGTCCTGGAAGCTTTTGGGTCACATGGTCAGTCAGAGAGGGGTTGAAATGGATCCGGACAAGATTAAGGCCATCAATGCCTACTCTGAAGACAGAAAAAGAAGTCTGGTCTTTCCTTAGATCTATTAAGTATGTTAGCAAGTTCATTTCTTGCCTCACCACTATTTATGATCCAATCTTCAAGCTATTAAGGAAGTGCTAGCCGATTGTGTAGGATGAGCATTTTCAGATTACCTTCGATAAAATTAAGGCCTACCTTCTTCACCCACCCGTTCTTCGACCCCCCACCCTAATAAGCCGTTGATCTTGTACTTGGCTATCGATGACTCCACCATAGGGCCGATGTTGGTTCTGGAAGATGATAGTAAGCATGAGCATGCAGTGTACTACTTAAGTAAGAAACTTTTGGATTACGAAACCCGGTATTCGATTATTGAAAATACATGTATAGCTATGGTATGGTTAACTAAGAAATTATGCCACAACTTCTAGTCATATAAAGTTTAAGCCATTACTAAGGTTGATCCAATGAAATATCTTTATCGGTCTCCATCGTTAGCCAGGAAGTTATCAAGATGGTGTTGTTGCTTTCCGAGTATGATATTGAATATGTCACGAAGAAGGTTATCAAAGGTAGAGTGGTTGTAGAATGTTTGGTAAATCAAGCTCTTGATTCTGATTATGTAGAGAACTTGGACTTTCCTTATGAGAAATTAGCTATGATTGATGTCACAAAACCCATGTGGACTATGTATTTTGATGGTGCCATAAACAGATTCAGAGCGGGCCTTAGAGTTATCTTGTTTACACCCGATAATAAAGTCATCCCTCTGTCTAAGAGATTGGAGTTTCCCACTACTAAGAATAGGCCAGAATATGAAGCTTGTCTGTTTGGTAATAAAGCCCTGTTGCTTGTAAGGGCAAAGCATGTTTCTGTGATTGAAGATTCAGCTTTGGTAATCCATCAGGTTGTGGGGGATTGGGATATCAAGGAAGAGTCTCTTAGTCCTTATGTCAATGTCATTTGGGATTTATCAGCTCGCTTCAAGATGTGTCTATATTAGCATGTCCCTCCAGACAAAAATCAGAAGGCCGATTTGTTAGCTACATTGGCTTCAATGTGGGAAGTCCCTCAGTGCCAACCCATTTTCCCTCTGATGTTAGTTTCCATGAAGGCTACTTACCATTCGCGCGACATTGCTTAAGTCTTCACCATAAGTGATGAACCTTGTTGGTACTTAGATAATGTGCAATTTCTCTGTAATGATCAGTATCCCAAGAATACTACTAATTTTGATTGCACTACACTCCAAAAGTTGGCCTTTCATTTCTGAATTATCGACAATGATCTCTTCAAGCAGACTTCTGCTTGTTTATTGCTCCAATGCTTGACCAAATCTAGGGCACGTCACGTTGTGAGGGAAGTTCATGTGAGTGATTATGGACCGCACATGAATGGACTAGCCTTAGTGAAGAAGATTCAATGAATGGGGTACTTTTGGTTAACTTTGATTGCTAATTGTGTCTCCAAGGTTAAGAGGTGTCACCAATGTCAGACTTATAGAGATATTCAACATCTTCCACCTACAGAGCTCCACAATTTATCTACTCCTTGGCCATTCTCGGCTTGGGGGATAGATATAATTAGCGAGATTCAGCCATCATCAACTAAAGGTCAATGATTCATCATTGTGGTAGTAGATTATTTCTCAAAGTGGGTGGAAGCCACTACTATTACCTCCATGAGAATGGCCAAGTTTATCGAGAAACATATTTTTGCTCAATATGGTCTACCTCATCACATTGTATTAGATACTGGGATTCAGTTTCGAGGGGCAACCACAGAATTGATTGAGAAATATGGTATTGAGCATCATAGATCTTCATGCTACCATCCTCAGGCTAACAGTGCAGTAGAAGTGGCTAACTAGTCTATAAAGAAGATCCTTTCTAAAACCATCGCTGGTTATTGAGATTGGGTCAATAAGTTACCATTTGATCTCTGGGGGTATCGAACAAGCATCAAAACTCCTACAAGTCAACCCTTCTCTTTGGTTTACAATATGGAATAAGTTTCACTAGTTGAGATTGAGATGAAGTCTCTGCGAGTGGCACTTGAATCCAAGCTTGAACAGATCGAACTAACAAGTGCAAGGTTCGAATAGCTGAACATGATGGATGAGTACCGCTTAAGAGCCTTGGATAGCCTCCAAATGTACTTGCAACATATGGTAAGTGCTTACAACAGTGGGGTCAAACACTGTAGGTATCCATTGAAAGCCGGTGACTTAGTTCTGAAGCAAGTGAAGCCTACCAACACTGATCTAAGGGGTAAGTTTCAGCCGATTTGGGAATGACCTTATGTGATTAAGAAAGTTATCAGTGAAGGCAAAATAAGAATCATGGATATGGATGGTAATGAGTTCACAAACCCTATCAACTAGGATCGGTTAAAGCGTTTTCATATCTAAATCAAAAGAATCAAATCCAGAAAAGCGGCATATACATATACATATATATATATATATATCACCCGGTGAGTGGTCCTCTACTGCTCGGGCAAAAATAAGGTGTATTCTCCTATTTGGTATTCTACAAACCAATCAGGCAAAAGTTAGGGTGCAAGAATAACCCGCTAGACTAAAAATCTGAAAACGATGGTCTAGGCAAATGTTAGGGTAAAAGTGAGTCATGAGAGTTTGTTGGCTACAAAACCTTCATAGGCTGGTTAACACCGAAGTTTGAGTCAGTAGAAATGGTTATCATTATTAAGTACTCAAGCTTAACTCGATTAATGGAAATGTCACTTTTATAGAACTCTTATGTTTGTGTGCAAATGAATATAAAGGCGAAATGTTGCAGATAAGAAGAATTCAGGATGCCATTTAGTTCAAATGCTCGCATGTACATAATAAAAAATAAAAAAAATAATGAAGAGGCATAAATTTTGAAAGGCTGAAAACATCTAGGTCTATGCAAAAGCCGGAAGGTCCACTGGGTTGAAAACCCAAAATGGCAGTCCAGGGAAAAATTAGGATATAATAGCAATAAATAAAAGTCTGATGGGCCTAACACAATGTTCGGGCCTATGCAAAAGTAAAGACAAATGAAAATAAATATAGCTTGATCATCAATCACCCAGAGGGGCCTGCGCCCTCACCATCATTATCATAGTCAGAATCAAAAGCTTGAACAAACTTGTCCTTCGCTAATAAAGGATTGTGTCCTGCATTCACTCAAACCACGAGCGCAGGCACTTTGTCCAACTCCACAATCTCCCAACCTATCGAAGCCATCCTCGGTAGAATCCATCAGTGGTGATAACATACAATCGATTATAATTTAGGGTCTTATAGGTCGCTCGACGTGCCAAAACCTCTCTAGCATGAGCAAGAAGATAGGCTAAGTATGGCCCGACCATGAAGTCATCCAAATGCATTAGGACCCTCTATGATCGTCCCAACTATTGGCATAGGCGATAAGGTGAGTAATGCATGAAGTACCATAGCCCTACAAGCTGAACCTTACCGCCGCTGCTATCCACCAAAACATCAAAAATATCCCACTAGCGACAGACCCAGTGAATGTCTGCATCGAATAAACCATCCATAATCGTCGTCCAATAACCAGTTGTCAGGTCATCATGGTTAGTAGGGACACGAGCCCTCCCATGATAGTTCCTAGGCCCATATCACCTTGGATCGCCTTGGGGATCCTGAAGCAAAGCCAGCTTCTCTAGGAGCTAAACTTGAACATCAAATTCAGATTCAGTTTCAATTTCAGATTCAGATTCAATTTTAGATTCAAATTTAGTTTTAGATTCAGATTTGGTTACACATTCGGATTCAATTTTAGATTTGGATTTGGTTTTAATTTAAGATTCCATTTTAATGTCAGATTCAGATTTGGTTTCAGATTCAGATTCAGTTTTAGTTTCAAATTTAGATTTTGATTCAGTTTTAGGTTCAAAGTCGATGACACGAATACTTGTAGTACAGAGAAGTGATCCCCAATGAGGTTTAGATCACTAGTAGCTTTATCTACATGGAATAGGGTCTTAGCTAATCCTATGAACAATGGAAAGATGCCCACCAAGGCTTTTTTAGTGACCGAAACCAACCAAAATGGGGCAATAGTGCCGACTCCACAGATAAAGTTGGCCATAAGTAATAGAGCCACCATGTAAGGATATGAAATGTGCGATCTGGGTGTGGTCATACACCAATCAAGAACCTAGTGGAGATCGAATCCTGGTGATCTAGGATCTTATGAAACAAAATTAGTAGGGATATCCAGGTTCCATAACCCGGTCAGCTAGTCATCGAGCCCAAAATGCACCTCCGGTATAGCAAATCGCATCCCATGAGTGTAAATCACCCTGAGAACAGCGTGATATTCCTCCACCATCGGGCATAGCTTGAAGCTTGTGAAGTAGAACACATGGTCCATTGGGTCCTAGTAGAGGAATACTGTATAAAGGAAGGCCACATTCACCGGCTTGCTAGTGATATATCGAAGCCCTGCCGATCTAAAAACCTCCAGCATTGCCCAATCAGGGTTCCGTAAAGTGCGCAAGAACTATCTCTGCCTAGTGTTGTGTGTCGCCATCAGTGATCTCTATTTGCTAATCACCCGATAAATGAAATTGCACTATTATTAATTCAGATGTGTGTAGAGATTAATTAGTTTATTCCTAATCAAGCATCTATTGCCCCTAGCATTCATCTATCGAGCAAATAATGCAATCAAACATGCAAGCAAGCAGCCATATCGACTAAAACAAATAAAATAGCCAAGTATCAAGTTACCAATGTTTCAAGTGAATACCAATCACAAAAAGAAAGGAAAAAGTATTCATCGGAGTATCTGAAGAGAGTAAGCTAGTATAGATATGTAGCAATCTGGTGATGCAGCCACCGTGGTTGTCAATCCGCCCCGTCATAATTGGATTGAATGTATCCAGTCCCATCATCATCCTTAATCCTCTCATCCCCTATAGTATCCCCCACAAGAGTGCGAGATGATGCAAGCTTGGATGAAGGCACAGGGAAAACTACAGCCCACATGAAGGACACCTTCCTCATCCCTGTAGCACAGTGAGTAAGTCCCGAGGATCCAAATCACCTCGCATCAGCCATAAAGCCCCAACCATCACCACCTATATCTGCGCCTGTGCCTCAGCCTTGCCTCCTGAGCTAGGCCTCAAAATCATCTCTCTAAACTCAAAATGTCTGGGCCTGGTCCCTAAGCTATGCAACCTCTCAGGCATATGCAGCTCTCTCCTTCGTATACTGAGCTCTCTCAAATGCCATCTAGCTCTGATATTCCACCATCTCCCTCTCAGCGGGCACTCGGCCTTCCTCGTTGGTCTGGACCTAGTCTTGCTCCATTGTGATGAAAACCTACATATATCAACAACCACAAAAATGATCAGCCCTAATAAGTCATGCATCATACATACATTCATCAGATTTATGTATGTTATCATGTTTTTACAGGAAATGAGAAAGGAAGTAATTACCCCAGAAATGGAATCCTAGGCTAAGACCATGTCTCTCGTAGGCCATTTCAGCTAGTGCCGCTGGTCCCTCTTCTCTTCTTATGGGAAGCCTGAAAAAGAGCAAATCAAATGTCTGTCTAAGTAGTGAGACAATAACGATTATCATCAGAGAATCAGAATGCATCCTCAATAGTCAAGTTGTACCTTCTTCTGATGGGGCAAGAAAATCAGGGACTGACAAGATCCTCAGTAGCAAAAGGCACACCATCCTGATCCATGGCTATGCCACCTCCCTCACCATCCGAAGGGGTCTCATCATCATCATCATCGTCATCTCCACCATACCCATCGCTACCCTCGGTCACCATGCCATTATCTTCAAAAATCTATGATTTCTCAAGTGGGGATAATCTCCGGCAAAAAGAAATAAGTCGACCAAGGTGAGTAATATAATCTCATCTAAGTGATGACACTCTCTCCTAATCACCGTCCATATACCTCACTTGATCCCTTACGGGCATAAGGTGGGGCCAGAATGTACCCACCGACACATCAGGCGGAACTCTCCTCTGAAGGGTAATGCTAGTCCTCCACCTTTAGATGCTCTCCCCGAAATAACACTCCTGACTATGGGGGCACTCAAGTACAAATTGGCAGCCATTAACCCCTCATCGGCCATCAGCTCCCCTATAGATCTCTAAGATATGATCATAATATGGCAATCCTTTCTATGGCTTAGCGATGAGCAGGAAAATAAAAACAAATCACTGTAAGTATCTCTCCTTTTGTTCATATAGTTTCAAGCCAATGGACTAAAATAAATGTGCAGGAATAGATTTTATTACCCAATGTCGGTGAAGCTGCCTCAGGTAATCCCTATACCAAGCATGCCTGCAGATATCCTTCCACGCCACCATCCACCGGGCTATATAATAAGAGACTTCTGGGGGCTGATCATCTAACCCTGGTGGTGGGATAACTCTATACGCGTAAGTCCATACTTGTAAAATGAATGATAAAGTCAATGTGCAGTTAATATAATTATTTTAGATTTTCTGGTGGGTGGAATTTCTAACCTGAATCCAGAAGGCCCCAGCCTTGAACTCACCGATGTCCCCATGGGGCCGAGAAATCAAGGGCATAATACATCTGTCCGAGTATATCCCAAGGCTAATTCCACTCCTAAAAAATGGTCATATCCTCAAGAACACTGAGCAAGCCTATAGTGACCACCCTCGAGGAAGAGGGAAAGAAAAGGGTAGTGAGTAGTGTGATGACTAAAGATCGGAGATACTGAGTCAATCTGTTGCCAATAATGTCGGTCTCATGGGTCCAATATATCTCAAGCGCAGCATACTTGAGCCTGTCTTTCCTTAAGGGAGGAACCCTGAGGAGCGCCTTGACTCAAACCCGTGAGGACAACTCAAGGAAGTGGTCAAGATATAGGTCAAAGTGGACCACTTGACTCCCCCATTAGAAACTTGTCATCGCCGCCATGCCAAAAGGGATGATAGTTAGCTCCCCAACTGGTAAGTGGAATGTGTGGGTGGTCTCGATCCACTACTCAATTAGGCATGCCATGACTGTCTGACTCATAGGCTTATGCCTCGTCGGTAAAGCCTCTAACAAAATGCACCAAGCCCATATCTATGATCTCCTCGACAAGAGAGAAATCCAGGGTAGCCATTGCCTTTGCCTTTATTTTTCCCCTCCATTTGGTTCATCGGCTCATTACCCCACGGTCTTACAATATTGGGTCTGTAAAATATCAAATGCTGGGGGTTAGTACCGAAAGAAAAAGCAACAAATAGAAGATAAATATGCGAATCAGACAAAGAAGGCCAGTTTTCAGCACCTAGATCAACTCAGAGCTAAATTTCGATAGTAAAATTTGACTCACGAAAAAAAATCATTCCAAGCAGCATCACTCGAGTTTTTTATCGGGCGTGCCAGTGACGGTGCCACCACCACTACCACCACCGTCGCAGCTGCAGACACCGCTATCGGTATAGCGGCTACTACTATAGCGGTAGCGATCACCGTTGCCCCTATAGCAGTTGCAGCGGCAGCGGCGATGGCTCCTAAGCCGGCCCTCGGTCCCCTATTCCCAAAAAAATCCAAATTTAAGAGTAAATCTCAGCCCAAATCCACCCAAAGCCACCCAAATCAGTCCCTAAACTATCCTAATCACATTCTAGACCCTATTCATCAATGATTTCACTAAAAAAACTCAAGGATAAATGCATAAGAATTCAAAATTAGGTCTCGGGCATAAAGTGCAAAATTCAAAATTTTGATCGGGTTTTGGTGTGTTGCCTAAAGAGTCAAGGCATGCCCATGCAAATTCATGTACATCCGGGGCTGCGAGTAAGGAGTATACGCCAAATACTTGTCATCTCAGCGAAGTCCATATGCTTGGGTAACTAAGAGGGTAAGCAAACCATGGTTAGTCACTCATAATGAACTATGGTCAATCCCACCGGATCCCTTCTTGATCATTTTGGAATGACAAATTGTAGAAAATCGAATTCATTTGAGGCTGTATAAAAGAAGAAGAGAGAAGAGAGAAGATGTTGAAAGAGCATGAAATGAAAAGTGAAAGAACAAGAAGAGGACGGGAACAAAATATGAATATTTCAAAAGGGAATATATTCCTTTTTGTCATTTAGTACATAGCATATTCTCTAGAATATTCCTTTCAGCAAGGGGCAAAACCCTCCGATCAGTTATTTCTTTCTCACTCTTGGATATCTCTAAACTTTGCTTTTTCTTATATACTCCCTTTTTTATTATTAATTGAAGGGGCAAAAATTTAAATTCCACAAAATCAATTAAGTAATGAAAAAGTAGACATATTTATCACATGCAAATTCTTCAAATTTTATTCTTGATAGGTCTGTTGATGGCTGACCCAGAAAACATCGAGCCAAAATTTCACAACTCGAAAGAATTCCATCTTGGCACGTCTGTTGATGGTGAGTTCTCAAACCGCCAATAAACAACTAACTCAAGATTCTCAACTTTGAGAGGTCCCTTGATGATGCGTTCTCGCACCTTCCGTAGAAAAATGACTTAAAGAATTTTCCATTCTCGCCTGGTCCGTGATGATGCATCCCTGTATCGTTCGTAGACATCCATTCCGAGAATTCCCTTTATCCCCGTTTTGTTCTTCCTAGAAGATCTATTGATGGCAATCCCAGTAGACAAATATCTCAGGAATTCACAGATCAAGTATAACCTTCTATCCCTTACTCTTTCGTAAGATCACATTTGGCGAGGCATGTGGTAATCTCCCGAAGGGCAGTCTGTGAGCTTGGGCTTTTCGGTGTTTGCTTGGAATGATGATGACTTTTTGCTCTAACCTTGCAAGGTTCTAGCAATTTATTTTTGTCCAAATTTGAATCACATCTGGAGACGTTTCCTTTGATGACTTTCTGACTTAAGCTCACCCAATTTTGTTTTAATTGCATTTTTTCTGCCTTTACCACATTTTTCTCATGGTCCCCTTTTGCCGGATAAAGCCACCGCCGCGGGATGGTGACCCCCATTATAACCACCCTCGCCGCTAGGGCAGTGGCCACCGGCATCCCTGTGATGGTGGCAATGGGCGCTACAGCGATAACAGCGACCATGGCACAACCCGTTATAGGCCTTGTCACTTTGCTCCATCTCTCTCCTTACGATTTTGCCATGTATTTTTCCCAAAAATTCGCCTAAGTCTGTGGATTTTTGAGAGTGAGAGTATTTAAGCCAATCCAAGAGAGAGATTAATGAACTTTTATTTGAAAATCGAATTGGAATTTGAGTTTTAAGGAGAGAAATAAGAACTAGAGTGACAAAGGGAAGAACTAGAGAGAGAAAGCTTAAGAAAAGCATAGAATCTGGGTTTAATCCATCCTAATCTCGATTCTTAGCTTTTCTTAGGCTTAATCTCATAGCTTAAACACTAAAATCGGCTAGAAATCATAGGTTAATATGGATTAAATATGTTTTAGAGACATTTCTCAAAATACTACCTAAATATTTCGTCACCTTTCTGTCACCATTTTCATCGCTAATTTTGTCAGCTTTCATCACAAATCCATCAAAGGGACCTCTCCAAAGATTGATTCGAGTCTCCAAATATAGATTCACGACCTAGAGGTAACAAAACTAAGTTCCCTTAATCTTTTACTTCATTTTACTGTCTATTGTTGCCATTCTTGGTGCTTTTGGGGTTGTTTCTTGGTTTTTGTTTTGTGTTCTTGGAAAATTGTCTGAAAATAGCTCAACCTCTATAGGGATAGTCTTCACCTCTATCCCTGTAGCCTTGGCCACTACTGTTATAGTGGTGAAGGCTATAGCTATGAAGGTGAACTCTACCCCTATAGAGGTCCTACATTTCTTGCGATTTTTGAGTATTTTCATACCCAAATCCATTGAATCAACTTTATTGGAGTGTTTTAAGTCTAGATCTGTTGATATATGATTGATAACAACTTAAAATGTTGATGATTTTGAGTTTATGGATGCAAGAGCATGGAGTCCCCCTTGAAATCTAGATGTGGTGGTCAAGGCTATAGCAACAACCTTGACGTCCGCCTCCATAGCAGCCACCGCTACTGTAGTAGCGGTGGCGGTTATTGCGGCGGCGGTCAAAGCCGTTGCCACAGCTTTGACCGCCGAAATCTAATTTTAAGCTTTTCTTTCATTTTTCTTTGCATTTCTGGTCCCGATTTTCTCCCGAAAGTATCTTCTAAAAATCTTAATATTAAGTTTTAAGTTGATTTATTTATTTATTTTGTCATTTAATTTGATTAAATAGCCTTTGAATGCTTAAAAATGCCTTTTTAACTCTAAAAATTCCCAAAATATGTTTTTCTTCATGTTATGAATTTATTTTCTGCTTTTAATATATTTATGCTCCATTTGTGCTCTTTGATATATATTTTGCCTTGTTTGGAGCCAGGTCCGAGTTGGTAAGTTTGGTTAAGACCCGGTTTTGCCCTTTTACTTATTCACTTTCTTTACTTTCCCACATTAATAAATGTATAGGTTTTTGTAAAGTCATGAAATAATTTTATTTTCTTGTTTCATTTATTGCTTTTTGCTTGATGTATGGCCATATAAACCGAAAACTCCAAACAATAACCAGATTTAAATCGCATAGGAACTAAAGTCGCGCTTATTGAAATATAAACGGTTTGATTAAAAATTGAAAAGTAATCTGTTTTAAGGTACGGTCTAACCACCTGGTGGAAATGTCGTACCCAAATTCTCGGTCGAGCTTAACCGGGTGGCGACTCTATTTTAAAATACCAGATTTTAAGTCTCGTATCCCTTAACATACAAATTTGACTTAAATTCGACATCAACATCTCTTTTTCACAATTATTTATATCACGCCTAAAACAAGGATTCTCCCTTAGCACGCTTCATAGCGCTTGTTGTTTTCCACCCCCCATACTATGCATCTCATGCGGTCCTTGCAAGTTCGAAAAAAGGTCGTTCGGTCATAAGTTATCAAGAAGCTCAAGGAGTCGGTCCAACCCATTGGTTTTACTCCATCCAGCTCTACCCTTGTAAGGAATCCCTTGCTTTAATCTTTATCCATTATAGTGATTGCTTAGAATGTCGTATCCTACTGTGACCTTTTTCTTTTGGGTGACCATTTCTGAGGCTTAGAGGATTGCCAGGGCTAGTTCTCTGTGCGGGATCTACTATTGGCCTAGGATGCGCTAGCCTGGGTAAGTTTCTTTTAACTATGACATTTAACAAACTACTCATGATGCATGCCCTGACATTCATGTATGTGTATTGATCTCATGATTTTATTGCAGACTCTACTGGCCATGGAGCGTAGCAATTTTGCTCGAGACTTGGATTCTTCTGAGGAGAGAATCGGGTTCTTGGAGGAGCAGCTGCGGGCAGCCATTGCTGAGGCTGACCAGGCTAGGGCTGAGGCTACTCGGGCGAGGGCTAAGATTGAGATGCCGAGGGGTCAGTTGTCGAGGATGACCGAGGATAAGCAGACTTCATATCCTTCTAATGATGAGTCCAAGGATGATCTTTCTACATACCAAGAGACTTAGAGGGGTGGAGATCAGTATGCTGAGGGAGCTGATGTTACTAGGGCTACTGTGGGGACATTAGAGACTAGGGCCCTTGCCCATCCAGCTGCTGATACCGGTGAACCTGAGGATCACATGACGATAGATGTGGATTATCTACTGGCAGATACACAAGATCAGATTCCAAAGGGTTGCCAAAGATAGGTTCCCCCGGCAGCTTGGATTATGATTACTTTTTGAACTGTTGATACTTTTGGGCCATGTGTGGCATGTTTTGAGTGCAAACTTGGATTGGTACTCTTGACATTTAACTTTTATGCATATGGATTTTTCTTTTTTCTGAACTGAGGTATCAAGGATTGCTGCTTTGCACACCCATATTACTTCCATCCAGTGATTTCGTAGCGAGGGGTTCGAGTGATGTTCTAACTTTTGCATAGGCCATTCGATGTGAGATGACCTATCAAACATTTATTTTTCTTTCTTTTTGTCCTAATTTTTGCCTGAACTATCCTAGATGGCTCAGTCCAGCTGACTTTTTCTTTTTGGCTTTAACTTTTTCCTAGACAACCCTTTCAGCTTTTCAATCTAGAAAGCTTTTTCTTTACTTTTTGTCTTAACTTTTGCCTAGACTGCCCTTTCGAGTTTTAATCCAGCGTACTATCTTAATTTTTGCCTAAATTGTCATTAACGGCCTAATCCAGTAGACTTTTTCTGAATATACATACGCCTGATGTCTTTGGTACTTTTATCTCTATTAGATTACATATATAATGAGAAGAATAATAATGATGTATATGTAGAGAAAAGATGATGTTCACACACCTTCAATTATTTCACCTAAAGACATACATGCATTTATAAGATGAAGATTCTTAGCAAAATCATAACATGTTCATTGATAAGATTAATTTGAGTACAAAGGCAATGGTAACAATTTCCAATGGCTAACCCCTGCTGCCTACTGGTCTTTTGCAGATTTTCCAGAAAGCAACTGACGTTTTTTCTCTCGATGCCCTAACTTTTTCCTAAGCCGCCCTTTTCGGATTTTCAGCTTAGCAGGCTTTATTTGCATTGGAGTGCCCTAATTTTTGCTTGATCAGTTCGCGGAATACTAATCATCGAGCTGCACCCTAACTTTGCCCGAGCAGTAGAGGACCACTTGTCAGGTGATTTATTCTTCATTTCTTTTATTCTTTGTACTGCTTTTTTATGATTTAACTCTTTTGACCTAGACATGATAACACTTAAGCCTATCATGATTTACTGGATTCATGAACTCATTTCCATCCATCTCTATAAGCTTGATTCCTCCTTTGCTAAGGACTTTCTTAACCACAAATGGTCCTTCCCAATTAGGCCTGAACTTGCCCCTAGTGCCAGTGTTGAATTGGCATAGCTACTCGAGAACTAGATAACCTGCTTTGAGAGGTTGTTTCGGGTATCTGACTCTATTGTTGTAAGCTTGAGCTATACTATTCATACATCTATAGATGGTCAAGTGCTTTGAGTCGCTTTTCATCTATTGCATTTAACTACTTATATCTAGCCCTCGCCCAATCTGACACTTTTAACTAAGCTTTGAGTGCTACTCTTAAGGATCTCACTTCTATTCAACCGATAACACTACTTCCATTCCATATACCAAGGAAAACATCGTCTGATTAGTGGGGGTTCTTATAGTAGTTCTATACCCCCAAATCACAAAGGGAATTTTATCAGACCAGTCCTTGTAGGTAGCCACTGTCTTGGACAAAATCTTTTTGATTGACTTATTGGCAGCCTCATTTGCCCCATTAGCTTTGTGGACTATATGGAGAAGATCTGTGATGCTCGACATTGAACTTCTTAAATGATTCCATCATGGCCCCTTGAAACTGATCCCCACTATCAGATACCACATGATGCAGAATCCCATACCTAGCAAAAATATGCTTTTCTATGAACTTGGCCATTTTCTTGGTGGTGATACTGGTGTAGGATTCTACCTCTACCCATTTTGAAAAATAATCAACTATGACTATGAGGAATCAGTGCCCATTGGTTGATGATGGCCAAATTTCACCTATTACATCTATCCCCCACGCCAAGAATGGCCAAGGAGTAGACAAATTATGAAGTTCAAATGGGGGTAAATGATGTATATCCCCATGAATCTAGCACTCATGACATTTCCTAACCTTATCGATGCAAGTTGCATTAATTGTGGTCTAGAAGTACCCCATTCTCTGAATTTTCCTAGCTAAAGCCATCTCGTTCATGTGCGAGCTGTGATCCCTTGAATGTACCTATATCACTACCCTATATGCTTCCTCTTCTGTTAAACATCTCAACAATAATCCTTTAGTCGTCCTCTTGAAGAAATCTTCATTAACTAGTCTGAATTATGTTATTAACCTTTTCATAGTCAGGAGATCTGAACTTGATGAACCTTTGGGACACTTCCCTTATTTCAAGATCCTTTTAATGTCATCATACTAACAATCCTTTAGCTCCTCTACAATCATTTCTCAAATCTTCTCATGAAATAAAGAACAAGCCTTTTCTATTATGAGTGACCGGATGGGTAGTTCCTCTTCTCCCTCCCACATCGGGCTGTGGTAGCCAAAGAATCAGCCATCTGATTCTCATCCCTTAGTATATATTAGAAGAAGCATTGACTGAACTGTGCTGACAAGTCCCAGACTGCTTCCATATATGGCCTGAGTGACTCTTCTCTGATTTCCCATTCTCCCATGACATGCTTTATTACTAGAGCGGAATCTCCCATCACCCTAACTTCCCTTGCCCCTACTTTTCAAAGAGCATCAAGACCAAAGAGACAAGCTTCATATTCAGCCCGTTATTGGTGGCTAGAAACTCCAATCACTTGCTCATTAGGATAACCTCACCTTGCGGTGTGATGATGATCACCACAAGACTAGCACCTTTTCGATTCATAGCCCCATCAAAAAAATGATCCATTCAGCCTTCTCTACCTTTACTATTGCTAACTACTCATCAGGGAAATCCATATTTTCAACATAATCAGACTCTACGAGTTGACTTACTAAAAATTCAGCCATTGCTCTCCCCTTATTGACCTTCTTCGAGACATATTCGATATCAAATTCATATCATAACAGAAGCCAACGAGAGAGCTTCCCTGATAATGTGGGGGATTGACAGAGGTACTTAATTGGATCCACTTTTGCAACTTCTTGGATTTTGTAAGACTAAAAGTAATGCCTCAACTTCTTGGTTAACCACACTATTGCTGTGCATGTCTTCCCTACTATCGTGTATTTTGTATCATATTCTAACAATTTCTTACTCAAATAGTAGATGGCATGATCGCTTTTATCCTCTTCCTCTTGGACTAATATTGCCCCTATGGATGACTCCTTGATGGTTAAATACAAAATTAGTGGCTTATCGAGAATCGGAGGCTTCAAAACTAGAGGATTCATGAGATAAGCCTTTATCTTATCGAAGGCTACCTGGCATTGCTCACTCCATTCTATTGGCTATTTCTTTCTCAACGGCTTAAAGATTAGCTCACACACTATTGTTAACTTGGCGATAAAATAGCTTACATACTGAAGAGATCCAAGAAATGACCTGACTTCCCTTTTATTTATAGGAATAGGCATTTCTTGACATGCTTTAACTTTATTAGGGTCAACCTTGATGCCCTATTGACTAATGATATGGCCTAGAAGCTTCTCGAAAGTTACCTCGAATACGCACTTCTTCGGCTTCAAACGCAGATTGTACTTCTCAATTCTGGTCAAGAACCTTTCAAAAATCTTAGGGTGCTCTTCCTTAGTGTTTGACTTTACTAGCATATCATCTACATAAACCTTAACCTCTTTGCAGATCATGTCATATAGCAAATCTGTCATAGCCCTCTGATAAGTTGCCCCTGCATTCTTCAACCTAAAAGGCATTTCCTTATAATAATACACCCTCCATTCTGTGTTGAAGGCTGTCTTGACCTTGTTGATGATGTCCATTAAGATCTGATTATACCCAGAAAACCCATCTAAGAATGAGTACATTGCAGCTTTGGCAGCACTATCCATAGTACATCGATGTGAGGCAATGAGAAATCATCTTTTAGAGAGGCCTTATTCAATCGCAAAAGTTGACACATATTCTAACTTTTCCATCTTTCTTGGGGACTAGGACTATGTTTGCTAACCATGTCGGATACTCAATTACTTCAATGAATTTGGGCTCTAATAATCTAGCAACTTCAGCTTTGATTTTATCTACCCATTTTGGACACAGTCTTCTTAAATTTTTTTTTACTTGTTTGAACCTGGGGTCGATTGGGATACGATGCTCAGAGATTTGGCGATCTACCCCTGGCATGTCCTTGTAGGACCAAGTGAAAGTGTTAACATGTTTTCTACGCAATTTTATCATCTCTCTTTTTTTAAAGGAGTTAAGTTGTTGGATATTGTTACTATTTTTGGATTTTCCTTAGTTCCCAAACTGATGTCATGCAATGAAGTATCATGAATGCTAAAAATGTTATACGTATGGTCAGATGAATGAATGGTGCCATCAGGCGAAACATCAAACAAGTAAGAAAAATAATTATCATTATTATCAGGATGCCCAAAGGCTACATCATTTTCATTACATATTATTGCATTATCATCCTCTACGAGCGAAGGGTCTTCTTGATCGCTCATTAAGATATGAGTCAGTTTGCGATCTAGATCTTGTAACTGCTTCTCTATCAATATATCATCCACAGTTTCTCTTATGACTTAGGCCAGATTCTTCAAGGCTGCTTGAATAGGTGTCTTCTTCTTATCCCCCAAGTATATTATGGTGTATATTGAAGTAGTGAGGGTATCTATAGCTTTGTCTACTTCAATCCTTGATGGGTAACTGTCTTCCATTTTCTTGAAATATTTTTTTGATTCTATCACGACCTTATAACTTTCAGTAATGGTCTTGTAAGATTCCACAAATGCCATCTTACTGAGGCACAGAGATAAGCCAAAGATGGACTGATATGCTAATTCTTTCTCATGAGGTTTCCTTTTAATAGCCACCAAGACTGTCAACCATCTCTTAAAGCAATCATGGACATGTTCCCCACTCCATTCCCTGATTGCTATAAGGTCAAGTATGGATGGTTCTTCACTTGCTTTCTTGACTTCTATGATGCACTTCCAGACCTCCTCTTCTTCTAATCCAAAATTGATCATGTCTACTTACTCGCCCCCTTCTCCGGGGTTCACAAATATTGCCTATGTCAATGAGTACTATGATGGCTTTGAGGAGATCCTCACATGCTCTAGTTGGGTGACCAGAACTAACATGATACATAGAGAAATTGCCCCTCTCCTTAGGCGTTGGCTAAATATATGGTTGGAGATGATCAATCAACTTGTACTTCTTTTGCTTCTTAAAAAGGCTCAGAAGAGGAGTACCCTAAGGGGAGATATCATCGAGAGTCATTGGATAAACCTTCTGATCGAGAGTCATACCATAGGGTAAACCCATGAAATAATGGAGGATTGTCCCCTTTGACATAACCACGAAGTCAGATAACTGACTCGGATCCTTGCTATGATGAACTTGCAATATAGCCTCGTAATGAAACAGATGGGACCCATTACTGACTATAAGGAGCATTGGGTTCGCTGGCTCAATAGGACAATCAAGTTGAGCCATGGATGAACTCGAGAGGGAGGAAACTTGTCGAATCTTGGACTAAGGTGGTAACCAAAAGATTAGTACATGCATGGGATGCATTATGCATGCACAAATTACAACAATGCATGGTTGGGTTAATTACAGAGGAATGTAACACAAGACACATGACGCGATTGATTCCATCCTTATTTCTCCCATCAGTTTTGAGGTTATTCTTCCTTAGTCTAATCTCGCATAGAAATAGGTACCTAGAAGGTAAAATTCTAAGGCTTTTGATAAGAATGGCAAAGGGACATATCGAAAGTCTGATGTAGAAGGTTCCCATAGCATCAGCCCTCCTTTGGAGGGTGATAGCAATGAGTGCTCCACCCACTAGAGTGACCCCAATTCATGGAGGGCATGGGTGACATTTTCATAAGTTTTGCAGAAATAATAGGGCACCCTATCCTAGCACTTTAAGAAGAGCATATCTAACTAAAGAGAAGGAAATAAGAAGATAGAGTGTGATAATTTTCCCAAATGATGAAAAAGAAAATGGGTTGAATCAAGTATTGGTGCTTATCTTAACTTTTAAGCTTTCAAAGGAAACCAAAATTTTGCAAGTTAAAAGATCAATTCCCCAACAAAGTTACCACTGTGAGGTGTCGATGATGTATGGGACTCCCTTGGCAGTTGTGTGAGAGACGGGGCCCACTAGGGGTTGGTTGAATTTAAGCGTGACAGAACATTTTTAGTTTAAGTTTGCACAAATAGCCAATTTTAATGAATAAAAGAACCGAGACCCAAATTTTGATACAAATGATAGAGTCACTTCCCAAGTTATCTGCTTGGGAAAGAGTTTTGGTCTGGTTCCCATTAGGTGGGTGACTCATACCTATTGGATCAGAGATTCGGGTATCAGATGAGTCACTTATTTCTTATTTAGTTGATTCAAAACTACATTCATTGCATAAAACTGTTTTAGTTTTCGTCATTTGGGGAATTATCACAGAAATCCTATTTCTACACTCTTTCACACTCGTT
Source organism: Euphorbia pulcherrima (assembly GCA_947683365.1). Lineage (NCBI taxonomy): Eukaryota > Viridiplantae > Streptophyta > Magnoliopsida > Malpighiales > Euphorbiaceae > Euphorbia > Euphorbia pulcherrima. The sequence goes on from CANTUS010000009.1 coordinate 26,300,174, forward strand.
ACATGCATTTACAGATTACAATAAAGCACAAGCAATAAATGGGGGAATGAGAATTACAACCGGGGGAAAATGGGGAATTACAAGAGAACCTATACATTTGTTCTAAGTTATAAAACAAAATAAAAATAAACTCCCCTGAATCCACAAAGATTTGCATAGTTTATAGCACATCATAAGTCAGCATTTCATTAGGAAATATGTGATTATGTTAGCATGGTGGTTTTGTAATCGATACTGCCTAATTGACTTCTAGGATCGGAGAGAAATAACGAGTCTTCAACGTATTTTGTTGTGAAAACACATTTTAACTTTCGTGGCTTGATTTACCAGATTATTAGTGAAAGTGATTGCATGGCAAAAGGTGAGTTGGGTTGATTTTAATTGAATTAAAAATGAATTCTAGATTCCACCTGGGGCTAGTATCTATATGGGTGGGTTGGACCCGTACGGCTACCAGGGAGGGCCGGTACGGGTATGGTGTACCCGTACATGTCCTATCTGGTCCAGGCAGAAGCTTTGTTCAGTTTAATGCATAGATTAATGGATAAAAAATAAAGTAAAAATGGGATTTCCTTCCGTATAAGTATGGTGCACCAATTTAATATCCCCAAGGACACAAAGTGCCAGCAAGGCTCATACGGGTTAGGACCAGACCCGAAACAGGAAATAAATAGAGTAAATATGATTGAGGAGGCAGAGAATAATAACAATAAAATAACTAAAATGTGAGTCTCTTTGAAACTCTGGAGCGTTACCTATGCAGCGTGAATCCACTTTGAGGCAATCCCTTTACTGTTAAGAGAGTCTAGCTAAAGTAGATGAATTATGACTATTCAGGCGAGTGTTTGTGTGGACGGAACCTCCCCTAAATCCTAATAAATGAAGCTAAGAATGAATAAAATGTGGACAAAATCTTATAAGATGGGTTTTCTCCCTTTTTTATACCTCCTATACCTCAATTGTAACCATTCTATCCCTATAGAAACTGCTAGAATTTCTGTATAGTATCTAACTATTTTATTATTATGAATTTTGTATAAAAATGTGAGGAAAAGGGGCCTATTTATAGGGGAAAGGAGGTCTGAATGCAATAAATCGCATTCATTACCTGCCTTTTCTTGAAATAAGAAAGGATTCCCTTTTAAAAGAGCCTATTTAGGCAACAAGAGGACTCGTAGGGGTGTGGCCCCACCCATACGGGTCCCCCATGGCATACAGAAAGAATGACCCGTATGGGTCCCCCCCAGGCATACGGAAGGAATGACCCATACGAGTTTGCCAGTGGATTCATACCACTAGGCAGCACCCATACTGGTCCCTAAGGGCAGACTAGATCTCCAAACTTTGGCCAAACTCAACTCTATAGTAGTATGAACACCTTGGATGGATAACACCTATAAGAGGTTGAATTATATAGCTCTTATCATTGTTTCATGAGGAGGATCATTAAACTCCAGTGCCCACACCTGACACCAATTCTTTCCAGGCATACTGGCAAGATCCTCCACCCCAGACAGCAACATGTAGTTTACATTGCTTGAATAAGACGGGAAGAAAATGGTCGTCAAGAGTGTCATGAGGAAGGACCTGGCATACTGATCCCTCTTCCTAACATGGATCAAACTCGGATGTGCTAACCAGTAAGTGTACAGGTCCCCATACTTGAGGTTGTCACTCCCACCAAGAGGAAGCCCAAGAAGCTTCTCCACATAACTCTTCACCTTAGCCCGGTTATACCAACGGTCGGTATACACATCGAAGTGGATGATATATCCTCTCTAAGCAAGCCCCATCATTACGCACATGTCTGAGGGAGTGACGACAACCTCCCCGATGGTGGAATGGAATTTATCCATAGTCTCTAGCCATCGATCGGCCAAAGTAGAAATGGTAGCTAGGGCAGGCATCTTCAGGCATGTAGGAATGGCCAGAACAATGTCAAAGAATCCTAGAGTGTCAATATGGGCTAATAGCTCTGTATCCCCCGCAGAATGAATCTCATCATACCATTTTTTAAAGAAGCTTGGAGCTTTGATGGTCTTAAAGGGAACTCCAAAGATAAAATAGCAGTACAACAGTGTTAGAATGTAATGGTTAAGTTAGAAAAAAGAAAAAAGTTGCAAAAAAGGGAAATTCAGATATTCTATCCCAGGAAATGTGACCTGTACGGGTCCGCCCCACCTGTATGGGTCCTAATACTCCACCCCACATAAAAAAAGGACCTGTATGGGTCCCCCACACTCAAATGGGTCCCTTGGAAATAGTTAAATTGAGGAAAATTTCCCAAAAGGCCAAAAATCATCCAAATGCAACCAAATCCTAGTCTAATCAATTCCAAAAGTTCCCTACACTAAAGTTACATGCATTAGGCTCTAATCCAGGCTCTATAAACCCTAAAATCATGCCAAACCAGAGGAAATTCAAAAATTGAGAAAAATCCAAAATGGAGAGCTTTTATCGACTTACTTGGAGTTCGGAGGGATGCGAAGTGGAGAAGGAACCATTGGGATCTTAGAAGAAGGTGTGAAATGCAAGAAACTATCCTCCTCATAGAACATGTATCTAAGGGCAACCGGACATCGTCAAAGCTCCGATTCACCCACTTGGGGCACTTCCTCGTGCTTGAGGTTGAAACGACCAGCATCGAGGATCTTTTTATACATCTTTTGGGTGATTTTAAGAAGAATTTATCGGAATTTTGAGAAATGGGAAGTTTTGGAAAAAGGGGGAAGGAAGGGACTATTTGTCTTTTAAAAATATCCTGAATCCACCCGTACGGGTCCCTACGACACACCATCCACCCATATAGGTTCTCCCTATCCGTATAGGTCCCATTTTTAGGGGTAAATCAGTTTTCCAAGGGAATTAGTTTCCCCAATAGCAGTGGTGCATCAAATCAAAACTTGGGGCCAACCCACTTTTCTCAAACCCTGTACTTCAGTTAATTTAGGTGCTAAACCCCTAGCTCACCTTAATCCACGATTGAAGGAACAAAAAATTTTTGTTCACCACAAAGTAAATCAAGAATAAAGGCAAGCTATCTTAGGTCCATTGCTAACATAAACAATTTTCATGTGCAGGAAAGAAGTCTCTAGCAGATAAATCATCTAGGAAGACATCTCGCTAGCAAGGAAGTCAACCAAGGCGCATACCCCCACTCCCTAGCAATGGAGCTAGTCAAGGGGAATCCCCCCATTATCAATTACCCTAGGGTGCACCCACCCTAGGGGCATCCCCCAATAGTGGAACCGGTCAAGGGGCATCCCCTCATCATCAAACACCATAGGGGCATTCCACAGCAGCATAACCAGTCAGGAGGCATTCCCCCCATCATTAAACACCCCTAGGGGCATACACCCTAGAGGCATTCCCCAATAGTGGAACCGATCAAGGGGCATCCCCCCATTATCAAACATCCTATGGGAATCTGCCATAGGGGCATTCACCAGCAATAGAACCGATCAAGGGGCATCTCCCCCCAAGGGTATTCCCCCGAGAGGCACCCTCCAAGGGCCATTCCATCCTAAAGCAATCAGGCCAAACCAAAAATTTCTCACACTCTGTTTATAGCTTGTTCACGGCCCAAACTCCATCCACACATCTTTATTCTTGATTGAAGGGGCTAAAAATATTTTATCCACTACAAAGTAAATCAAGAATCTAGACGTGACATCTCAGATAGTAACTAACTCAACAATTTTATTTTCTCTTAACAGGTTATTCACATTCCCTAGTAGGAGAGTCATCTGCCTTAGGAAAAGGATACACCACATCATTAGTTAGGAAAGTCAGTCCGCCTTAAGAAAGGGATACTAGGAGAGTCATCCACCTTAGGAAAGGGATACATCACCATCATTAGTAAGGAAAGTCAATCCGCCTTAACAAAGTGATATGAGGAGAGTCATCCGCCTTATAAAAGTGATACACCATCAACTAGGAAAGTTGATCCACCTTAAGAAAGGGATATGAGGAGAAGTCATCCGCCTTAGGAAAGGGATACACCATCATCGGTCAGGAAAGTCGATCTGTCTTAAGAAAGGGATACACCCACCTTCCCTAAAGAAGTCACCAGGAATTCGTATTAGCAAAGGAAAGTCATTCGCCTAAAGAAAGGGATACACATTAGTAAAGAAAAGTTGTTCACCTAAAGAAAGAGACTCCAAGGAAAGGAGTTTGCCTTACGAAAGGGACCCACTCATATCGTCACCTCAGGTATAATTTCTAAACCTTCGCTTATATCGTGAGATCATACATATATGTATCTATAGCGATCCCATGATGGGTCATCTATAAGTACTGGATTTTAATGGTCCTTCTCATGAAAAGGATGATGAGAGCTAGATAATGCAATTCTTTACAAGTGTTATCCATTAGAGGTGTTCCTACTACTACGGAGTTGAGTTTGGCCAAGTTCAGGACACCTAAACTACCTTTAGGGACCTGTATGGGTCACACCTTGGGGGTATGGGTCCATGGGATGACCCATACGGCTCCACGGTCCAAAATGGGTAGATGGGTCCCTTCAGAATTTGTATTTTTGCCTAAATAGGTAGAATGGCTGGTAAATCATACCTTATTCAGGAGAAATCAGTCATGAATGCAATTTATTACATTTAGACTCAATTTCCCCTATAAATAGGGGCTTTTTACCTGATTTCAAGGAGAGGAAAAATATAAATCATATCAAGTAATTTATACAAAAATTCTAGCATTTTCCATAGGCGTAGAAAGGGTATAGTTGAGGGATAGAAGGTACAAAATAGGGAGAAAACCCATTCCTTAAGTTTTTGTCCATATTTTATGCATTTCTAGCTTTGATTATTAGGATTAAGGGGAGGTTTCGTCGACAAAAATACTCGCCTAAATAGTCCTAAAGTCACCATTTCATCATCTTCTTTGGCTAGACTCTCTCTCAGGATAGGGATTGCATCAAAGTGGATTCACGATGTAAAGGTACGCTCCTGAGTTTTAAAGAGACTTACATCTTGTTAGTTTTATCTTCATAAATACATTTCTGCAAATCTCTTATGCTTTAAACTAAAATGAGGTTCTATTTGAGCCCAAAAAGGACCTGTACGGGTCTTCCACACCCTTACAGGTCCCCCATACCTTTCTAGTTCACCTTACCCATACTGTTATTGGCTCTCGGGCAGAATCCTTACCTTTCTTTTAAACTTGTAAAATCAATCTGACATCACCACTTGCCATTCGACTATTTTCACTAATAATCCGATAAATAGACGCATAAAAAGTTAAAATGTGTTTTCATAACATAATATGTTGAAGACCCGATGGTTCCTTTTGATCCAAGAGGCTGCCCGGGCACTAACGATTGCAAAACCGCCACGCTAACATAATCACATGTTTTCTAACAAAATGTTGACTTATGATGTACCATAAACTGTACTAATCTTTGTGGATGCATGCGAATTTATTTATTTTGTTTTATAACTTAGAACAAATGTATGGGTTCCCTTGTAATTCCCCCATTTTTCCCCCGGTTGTAATTTCTATCCCCCATTTATTACTTGTGCTTTATTATGAATTGTTGAATTATTGAATATAGTGTGAAAGAGTGTAGAAAATAGGATTTCTATAATAATTCCCCAAATGATGAAAAGATAATAGTTTTACACTGTGAATGTAATTTTTAATGAACTAATGAGAAATAAGTGACTCATCCGATACCCGAAACCCTAATCTGAAAGGTATGAGTCTGCCACTCAATGAGAACCATACTAGAACTCTTTTCCAAGTAGACAACCTGGGGGGCGACTCTATCATTTGTATTAAGATTTGGGTCTCAATTCTTTTATTCATCAAAATTGGTTAAAATGTGCAAACTTGAACTAAATGGTTCCATCATGCCTAAATCAACAAACCCCCAGTGGACCCCGCCGTAAGGCACCAAGGGACATGTACTTATATTTGACAATCGAGAGTTCATAAATGATCTTACCATTTATTTTTCTTCTAGATTAGACCTAGTCTAAGAGCGATTTACATTAGTCGGTCCTAACTCAAAGTGTATGACCTTATAGGATCTTGTAATATCGAGTTGTCAACGTTTAACCTAGCTCGAATCCCTTTTTAGGAATTTGACTGGCTTAGAGCTCTAGACCGTTGTGGACTCTAATGACTTTGAACGGTAATAGTGGCTCTCTAGCATAGGGTATATGACCCCTCAAAATTCAGAACATCACGTGCATTATGACTTAATCCCAGTTCTGTAATAGAATCAATACAATTCACTCCTTCTATCATCTATTAAGTATCATCTAGTTTCTTGGCCTCAGTTTATGTGTTAGTCCACTAGTAGCCTTAGAGGCTACCCTAGTAGTTTAGTCTTACTACCAAAGTACACTACTTAACCATTAATGTGTTGACTAGGATTTTATCCTATCAATACATACTCTGCATAGGTTTATGAGTGTGTCACTTCTAACAAGTGGCCAAGGTATAACTCCCTCATATTACTATAATGGAGTGATAGATTCCATCTTAGCTACTCATCTTACTAACGGACAGACATCAACTATACCCATAATAATCTGTATCACCTAGTCTATAGGATGCTTAGGTATGATCCAAAGTATAGCAACATCTGAATAAGGTAACTAGTATCTCAGGCTTGAGGATATTTGTATTGCTATTCCAATAAGAAATAACACCAACACATAATATAGATTACCAAGTGTTGTCTTATAGTGGTCTCCAATTTATCTCCCCGAATACATCCATGTGTTAACCCAAGGTACCACCCTCTATCAGTGGAGATGTGCGACTTCAAATCAGATTCAAGAGGTAAGATAGCATATGCTAGTCTATCCTTATTCATCAATGTCTAGTCTTGATGATACTATGACTAGCGATATTTAGACAAATCATAATTGCACACGAGCCAGTTCTCACCTATATAGTCAAACTATGCCCTTGTAATTCGTGCTATGAGTTTGTCAAGGACTTTAACTAACACATCAATGAATATATGCTTAACCAGTCATAATATATTTTTGCAATCATCAATGTAACAAAAGAAATGCCTTTATAAGTTGTTCGTATAAATTAACTAATTAAGATATATTGCCCTGATTGCTTTGGGGCGTACATCATATCTAACAATCTCCACACTAGACTTCTTAATGACTTCATTCATTGGATTTACCATATATCTAGTTGATTCCTTTTTAGAATTCACACAATGAACATTAGAACTAACCATGACCTCCATGAAAGATCTATTATTGTGAGTTGAATTTTGGAATGTATGCATTAGTTTAATGTTAGGCTTCATCATCCAATTAGGAACAGGTGCGTTAACCTTTCTCACATACCTCGTACGGAAAGTGCAAAGCCTAATAACTCTAATCGAGTTCCTTCTTGAGGAGACAAAAACCCAACCAAAAATGCCATATTTCTTAAAAACTTGCTTCATCACCAATGAATATGACTATTTAGGAGATTCTCAAAATAGATTTTCAAAGGTTGAGAGTTTAGTGATTGGGGTTCTAGGTTAGATTTTTATTGGTTTTTAGAGGTTTGGAAAGAGGGTTTGTGGGAGCAAAAAGGTTGTAAAGGACGATGGGGAAAGGTTTGGTAGTGGTTGGTAGTCACTGGCGATGAGCGGCGATGGGTGGACGAGTGGTTTGGGTGGTAGTTAGGGTATATCGGTTCCATCGCTCACTCAAACTATTTTAATTGTCTCTCTCTTACCCTATTCTTTAGAGTAGTTATTAGCAATAAGTGTCCATATTCTTCTCTGAGTCTGCTTAGTCATATAGTCTCCTTCTTTAGTCCTTTAAGAGCATTAGCTTCTTTTTCAAAATGTCAGTAGGTAAGATTAGTATAGAAAAGTTTGATGGGAAGTATGATTTTTCTCTTTGGAAAGATAAGATGAAAGCCATTATTATGATGAATAAGTGTAGTAAGGCACTTTTTGTATTAATGGTCTTCCTACTTCTTTAACTAAGGTTGAGAAGCAAGATGTTTTGGAACTTGCCTATTCCATGATCAGTCTTAATTTATCTGATAATGTCCTTAGAAGATTTAAGGACCCAGAAAACTGCTCAGTTATTGTGGACCAAATTGAACAGTTTGTATATGGCCACTAACACTGCTATGATAGCGTACCTGTGAGCTGACGACCCGAATCCCCCGCCTGCAAGGTAAGCTTTAATGCTCTTCGGCATAGAGCGGAGAAACAATGAGCGCTGTGAAGCGTGCTAAGGGATAGTCCTTATTTTAGCGTGATGAAAATGGATTATGAAAGTAATGTTGAAGTTGAAATTTAGCCAGATTTAAGTGTTAAGGGATACGAGACTTAAAATCCTGTATTTTAAGATAGAGTTGCCACCCAGTTAAGCTCCACCGAGAATTTGGGTACAATATTCCCACTAGATAGTTGGACCTTAAAACAGAGATTCCAAGTCCGGATGATGTTGTTTACTTTTCAATTTTTAAATCAAGCCATTTACATTTTAATAAACATGACCTTAGTACTTATGCGATTTAATCCGATTATTGTTTGGTGTTTTCGATTTATATGCCATACATCACACAAAAAGCGATAAATAAAGTGAATAAAATAATTATTACAAGGCTTTACAAATACCTATACATTTTTCTAATGCAAGAAAATAAATAAAGCAATAAATAAATAAACGGGCAAAACCGGGTTTTAACCGAGCTTACCGACTCAGACCCTGCTCCAAACGAGGTAAGAGATATACGAGAAAAATCATAAATAAAGCATAAATAAATAAATGCGGAAAATAAACACATAGCATGAAGAAAACATATTTTCGGATTTCTCGGGACAAAAATATAATTTTCGGGTGTTAATTAATAATCTAACAACCTAAAAAAGGTGAAATAAATTAACTAAACATCCTAAGAGCAGATTTAATATTTTTTGAATATTTTTTGAATTTTCAACCATAGCAAAAAGGTTCGTTAGACATGTATTTAGCAAAAAGGTCATTTTTAAGCCATTAAATAGTCATATAACCCATTAAATAATAGATAAAATAATTTCTAGCAGCTCTAAAAATTAATTTAATTAATTTCGGTTTATTTGTGATTTTTAGAGATTTTTTGGGTAAAAATTGGGGCTAAAATGCATTAAAATGAGAAAAACAGGGCAAAGAACAACAAATGCAGGGCAAAAACAATAGAAAAGAGCAAACATGGACCATTTGGACATTTGTACTAATAGGCCAACTCAGTGAGGTGGTAGGCCGACTCAGTGACATGGTAGGCCAACTCAACGAGGTGGCCTAGATGACACTTAGTCGGCCTTCGTCTAACTGAAGTGGCCTGCCGAAAAAAGTGTCTAAACAAGTTGGAATTGACATTTTTGTGCTCGAAAACCCAAGATTATTAAAATTTCAAGTTGTTTCCTACATTGTTACAGTAGATTTAGATTTTAAATGCTTAAATCACTTTGGTTTTCAGTTTGGGGGAAAAGAATCCAGAAAATCTGACAAAACAATGATTAGCCGCTTGAGCGACCCGTAGGCGGACTGAATGAGGTGGTAGGCCGACTCACCGAGGTGGCCTAGGTGACGTTCAGTTGGCCTGATGTTTGCCGAAATGGTCTGCTAGAGTTTTTACGGAAAATCACAAAAAAGACGAAGAAAAGGGTCAAACGCTCGAAAAACAACCAAAAACACAACAGCAGAAATAAATAACAAAAAGAAATTGATAGGAACTCAAAAGGTTACCTAAAGGCCATGAATCCGCTCTCGAGACTCGAATCGCATGATTTGAGACGAAAACCCGATGAAACAAAAGCTGATTTAGCAAGGGATTTAGTGATTTGTAAGGAAAAAAGCCCTTAAATCCTATTTAAACCAATTTTTACCTAAGATTTCTAATAGATTTTAGTGATTTAACCTAAGAGATCTAGCCTAATAAGATTTGGAAATCAAGAACCAAGGGTGTTGATTTAGATTTCACCATATTATTAAGCTCTTTCTCCCTAAAACTTAGAAAATTCGAAGAATTGAATTCTATTCAAGATCAGCCAAAAAGCCCCTTAATCAGAATTTTGATGGATAAATATAGACTTCACAAGATCAAAATCTCAGAATTCATCCCCTAAATGTCAAAATTTGACAGAAAAATCCCAAGACCTGACTTCGTGGGCAAGAAAAACCCGAAAAATGCAGACTGCATGGCTCCCAGTGCGAAGGCCAAGTTGATGATCCGATCGAGCTGAGGCCGCATCACACAACGCGTAGAGCTGTATTACGTGACACGCCCCGGAAGACCGCGTGAGCCATGAGGGGAAAGGAAGCGGTTAACATCTAAATGATTTAATCATTATTATTCTTGATCAAAGATCTCAAAATCTTCAATAAAGCACTTGCCAAACGTGATTCAATTTCCTAAAGGATGGAACAACTAGACCAATAAAAGGTTAGAGCAAAAATTCATGATCATTCTGAGGGTCACTGAAAAGCCCGTGCTCACAGGCTGCCCCTCATGAGATTACCATTTGATGGGTCAAATGTGATTTTATAAAAGAGCAAGGGATAGAAGGATATACCTAACATACAGATTGTTGAACCGGCCGTCTTCTAGGATTGCCATAAATAAACCTATCAAGAACAAAATTTACTTAGAGATTGATTCAGTATTGCCTTCGTTGCCCCAAATGGTTTTGGGATGGATTAGTTGGTTGCTTTAAGAAAAAGAGGACTAGGGATTTCCTGAGACGGTTGTCTATGGATGGTCATAGGATGCATCATTAATGGATCTATTAGAGGGTAAAGATTGAATCCGGCATGTCAGAAATAAGGGTAATGACAAGAACGCCGAGGGCCTCATTGGGAAATGCCGAGAACTTCCAATGAGGTCGCACTGGGATTTGCTTGGCTTGAATTGTATACCGAGAATATCAAATAAGATTCGTAGACTGGAATGCACACTAAGAACTTAACTAGAAGTTGTTGAGAACTTCTAGTGAGGTTGGACGGGGATTTGCTTGGCTTGAATTGCATGCTGAGAATATCAAATGAGATCCCTGGACTAGAACGCACACTAAGAACTTAACTAGATGTGCCAAGGACATATAACGAGTTCAGACTGGGATTTTCTTGGCTTGAATTGCATGTCAAGAATATCAAACGAGATCCCTAGACTTAAACGCACACCAAGAACTTAACTGGAAGGTGCCAAGAACTTCAAACTAGGTCGGATAGGGATTTACTTGGCTTGAATCACATGCTGAGAATATCAAATGAGATCTCTGGACTGGAACGCACACCAAGAACTTAACTAGAAGGTGCCGAGAACTTCTAATGAGGTTGGACTGGGATTTGCTAAAAATGCGTGAGGAGACCGTTAGACTAAATGCATTGTGCCTGCCATAGAAGTTTTGAGTTATTAGAGAGAGACATGAGCTATACTTTTGTTTCTTAATTGATTTTGCAGAGACAAAAATTTTTGCCCCTCCAATTAAACAACAAAAATGAAAGAATGAAACTGAAATAAAGTTAAGATTTTCTAGAGTCTAGAGAGATTGTCGAGGCCGAGGACTGAGTCTGACTGATATGCCCCTTGAATGTAGCTTGAAACATGTGTTAGGAAGCCCCTAGTGACTTTATTGATATGCCCCTAGGTATTTGCATTGAGGTGCCCCTTGGAGAAGCTTCTGAGTTTTGATTTTAGGATCCATTAGGTTGTATGTCCTTCTAAATCGCCCCATGGTGTACCTATCAAGAAGGCTTTAAAGCATTAGTAAGTGATATAAATTGCATTTTTATTGCTTAATTGATTTTGTGGAACAAAAATATTTTTGCCCTTTCAATTAAGCAATAAAAACAGAAGAAAAAGAAATAAGAGTTAAGATTTCCAGGAGGCCGAAGAAACTGCCAATGTTGAGCACTGAGACTAGTTAATGTGCCCGTGGAAGAAATTATGTCTTCGAATGTAGGACAAAAGACAATCCTGAGATGCCCCTTGATATAGGCTCTTGCTTAGAGGTCGATCGCATAGCCTGAGGATATTTTTCCTTACTTTGTTTCCTGTGGAATTCAGCGTAGATTAATAGACATGACCTTTATGAACATTATGCATAAAGGTATGAATGCACGAGATGCTTAAAGTGGTCATCTTCAAGCTAATTGATTAACTTGCTTGATCGACTTTGATCAGGGAAAGAACAACTTGCTTGAAAAGGAAGGATACATGGAATTGCTTTATGGTATGGACAAGACAAGAATGCCCCTAGTAGAGGATTAGGATGTTGCGCAGATTGGGTGGTAATGCCCTGGGTGGAGAACTAAGGAAGCCGCGGTGATTTGACTATGAATTGATTGCTGGATCAGGCATGACAGAGATAAGGGGGGTGCACAAAGCAAAGCTCAAGATTCTCGATAATGAACTACCGAGTGTTATCATTACCAATGAATTCTGTCAAGGATGACTTTGGAAGATTAGGACGTTATGAACTTAAGATACTCGGTCACAATCAAGATTGGAGTGGACATGTTTAGCGGATGGATATGAGCCCTATGAGTCTACCAAATTGCAAAGGATATTTAGGCACTACGATGATGATGACGATAGTGCGGGTATCTTGTTGTGATCGATGACAATGATTTATTTTTGGTTTGGTTGTCTTAATTTTTGCATAGACCCGAACATTGTGTTGGGCCTATCAGACTTGTTTATTTTTTCTTTCATGTCCAAATTTTTGCCTGGACTGCCCTTTTCAGGTTTTCAATCGAGCGGACTTTTCCTAGCTTTTGCATAGACCTTGATTCTTTTCAGTCTATCAGAATTTTTGCCTTTTATCTTTGTTTTATTTTGAGGAAATGAGTTGACCGCATGAAACCCTATGTTTGACTTATTTGCAACAGTTCTCCTTTTGGGCCCAATATGTTCATTCAAGCACAAACATAAAGCACTCAGTGAAAGTGACATTTTCATTAATTGAATTAAGTTTGAGTACATAATGATGATAATCATTTCTATTGACCCAAACTCTGGTGCTAACTAGACTATGAAGGTTTTCCAGCGAACATACTCTCGTGGCTCACTTTTACCCTAACTTTTGCCTAGACATCCCTTTTTGCCTGACCAATTTGTAGAATACCAATCAGTGGGATATACCCTAATTTTTGCCCGAGTAGTAAAAGACCACTCACCGGGTGATTTGATTTGATTTATTATTTATGTGCTACTTTCATGGATTCGATTCCTTTAGGTCAAATATGATAATGCTTCAACCTACTTTGAGTGGTAGGGTTTACAAGCTCATTACTATTGATAATCATGCCCCTTGCACGGAGTGCTTCTCTGTTTTAAGACGTCTTACCCAATCTGGTTGAACCTCCCCCTTGGATCAGTGCTAGCAGGGTTTGCCTGCTTTAGAATTAGATCATTGGCCTTTGACGGTGTCTCTAAGGCTTGACTCGGTTGTTGGGCCTATACGCCATGGTTTTGATACATCTGAAGACGGTTCAAGCTATTCAAACTGCACTTTAGACCATAGGGGTCCCTTTGACTTGGATTTAGCGCAACTCTCAAGAACTTCATCTCGATATTGGTTGGTAACATGGCTTCTATGCCATAGACAAAGGAGAAAGGCGCTCGGTTTTTGAGAGTTTTGGCATTTGTTTGACATCTTTGTAGGGTGAACAATGGCTCATCGCGTCAATCTTTGATCTTTTTGGCGATCTCAGAAATAAACTTCTTGATAAGTTGGCGTACGGTTTTGGTTACCCTATTACCTCGTAGTCGATGCTGTAAGGACCTGCGGTGTTCAAACCCAAATTTCTTAATCAAATAGGGGTTTACTCTTGGGACTAAAACCCTATTAAATGAGATGATGCAATAGGGTAGGCTAAGCCGAGCAAAGACCTGCTTCTCGATGAACTTGGCCATTTTCTCGGCGGTAAGGCTAGTGAAAGAACCGACTTCCCCCTATTTTGAGAAGCAACGTGCCCCTACGATGATAAAGTAGTGCTCATTTGTTGATGAAGGCTGAATCTCACCAATCATGTGTCCCCTTCACCGAGAATGGCCAATAAGGAGAGAAACAGGGAAGGTTTGTGGATTTGGAAGGGTTTGGATAATAGTAAGGACCATTGGTGTATTGGGTTTAGGAATATTGAGAATGGGTGGGCGAAAAAGATAAGCCATGATTCTGACGAAGATAATCTGGTGATATTCTTTCTCCATAATAGGCCGACATTTCTTCGGTAGCTTGAAAATTAGTTTGCACATGGATGTGAGATAGGTAATGAACCGATTGGCATATGGGATCTATCCAAGGAACGACTGATCTTCTTTTATTTTGGGTGCAAAAATGCGATGCTCAGCATTCTGACAATGAACCTTGGGCAGGCTCAGGTACGATTTGACAAAAGTGTTATCATGATCTTTAAGCACTCATTATCTCTCATTTTCTCTCAGAGGTTAGGTCATTAGAAAATGGTTATCATCTTAGGTTATCATATGTACTTGAATTTATTTTAGCTAAAGTAACATCATGAATACTGAACACATTATGCATGTGATAAAATTAATGCAAGGACCCAGCGGGCGAAACATCAAATTGATAAGCACAAGCAAAGTATTTCATTAAATTAATGTGCCTTAAAGGCAGAATTGTTCACATCTCAATACTAGAAATATAAAGAAAGAAAATTACATCATAGAAAAATCATCCTCCACAGGCGGAGGGTCTTGATTGGTAGAGCCGATAGAATAATCATCCTCAGTAGCTTTCATTGCAGCGTCGTCTAGGATGAAGTCCAAAACCTTTGCTTGCTCGGCTGATAAATTGTCTTCTTCATCCGCTAGAGACCTCACAAGATTCTTGTCAGATTTGGCAGCAGAATTGGTTTGCATAGGGTGTTGGCTTAACTGGAGGAGACCATGGCCAATACAATATCTTTAGGGAGACTGGAATTTATCACACCTACTTCATCACCCGGGCTCGGTGATGGCTTCTCCTCAGCATCGGTCTTTCTAGCAGGCTAAGCCATTTTCCCTTCTCGCACCAAACGCCAAATGGCTATGCCTAGAGGCTTGCACTAATCTATTGAATGTCCTCCCTAAACATGATAGCGATAAAAGTTTCCCCTTTCTTCGGGTGTGGGAGCACCATATTCATGAAGAGAGGTAAGCAAGCCTTTCTCGAGAAATATGGCAAATAGAACACTAAGGGGAAGCTTCCATGGAGACACGAATGCTTTCTGAGCCGGTGTCTGAGCATGCACAGCTTGAGCTGCAGAAGTATTCTCCTAAGCGATAACTTGAACTGCAGCTATCTTTCCCTCGGTCGGAACCGGAGCAACTTTGAAAGACTAAGAATCATTGCTCTTGTTAAACTACGGTTTGCTGCCACTCGGCTTGCTAGCCCTTTCCTTTTCCACCCATTGCTCAATCCTCTCAGCTTTTTTAAAAACTTTCTAATAGGACTCAAAAGAGTCAGTCTCTATTTCTTTCTAGAGCATCGGGAAAGCCCCATCAAGCAACTTTGGGATCATTTATTTTAGGCTGAGCTTTTGCTTTAAGAGAACCTGAGTGGCGATCCATCTATTGAAATATGACTAGAAGGATTCACCTGGCTTTCACTTGAATGCCTCAAGATGCTGAATGGTAGTCTCCATTGTGGAATTAAATCTATAGTGCGCAATTAAAGCATTAGATTGGAGTTTCAAATCCAAGATTGTGGACTCTGAAAGAGTATTGTACCACTCAAGAGCATGGCCTAAAAGGGCACACGGGAATAACTTGGCTAGCACCTTATCCCCAATGTTTTGGATACGCATGATCCGCTCATGCATCACTATATGGGACTTGGGAGGTCCCTTGCTGGAATAAGGTTCCATTCGGGGCATTGAGATATTCTTAGGCACCTAATCATCATCTCTTACTTCCTTCTTATCCTCTCTCCAGTTTAGAAATTGCCTAAAGAAAGTTGGCATTTCGGGTGTCACGTCCGGGGGCTACTTGACCTGGTCGCATAGAGATGACCCGAACTGGAAAGCCAGAGGAGCCAGGATTTTGATCTAGGGGCAAGAAAAAGGATTCTAAGGGTAAGTGGTCTTGCGGAGAGTGACCACAAAGCTAGAAGGAGAGGGTGTGAAAATAGTTGGCTGCACCGGAGGAACAACATAGCCACCCAAAGGGACTGTCATCTGAGGAGTAAATCCCCTTGAGAAAGTGGGGAGAATAGGAGACTAGGGAATAGGCCTCGACTGCATAGGGGGATAAAAACCAAAGGTCGGTGCTACAGATGATAATGATGGCTAAGAAGAGCTCTAACCAAAATGAAATTGGCTCTGTTGGATAGGACAAATAGGGGGGAGCTGTGGTGCCAGAAACTGATTTTGAACTCATTTCGGAGCTTGTAATATAGGCCCCGCTGGCCTCTAAAACTCTCTTTCCTCCCTGAGAGTGGATCTAACTTGCTCTTGAATAGTGGCCCAAAACATATCTGATTGGAGGAACATAGCATTAGCCAACTCTAAACCCAACTGAGATTGCCCCTAATCAACCAGCGGGAAGAGACAAGCGAAGGAGTGCCCTCAGTCGGAAACCTGCTAGATGAAGGAATATCAGACATGGTAGGAATAACTAATTCTGACACTGAATAGCAAACTAAACGGCAGTCAAGGCATAACCAAAGAGGACTATGGCGATGGGGACGTCTTGGTCTAAATAAAGAAATTGGAAGATGATCAGCCTGAATTGAACCATGAATAAGATGGATGATTACATAATAATTCGAGTGATGAATGCTATACATACAGGGGTGGTTTAGAGAGGTAGAGGGAAAAAGAGCTTATGATGCGAAGCTTAACCCCAAAATATGTGAGACGTGTGAATTCCTTGCTATGCCTAGCAAACTAGATACAGGTCGTCGGGACTCAAATGATCTCAGGCATTTTATTAGATTCCCCCTTCAAGCGAGGGGAGAGTAGAGGTAAGCAACAAAACAAAAAATAAAGGTCGGCCACATGCGACCTATGCATAGACCTTTGCATGAATGAGCACAACACAAGTAGCACACAAAAGTAAATAAACTTTATCCAACCTTATAAATCCTGTGTAATGCCAATTTGTAGTTTGGGGTTATCTCTAGCGTTAGAAAATGGCATGAGAGTATGCAACCTAAATATAGATTGTTCCGTTGAGCCTAAGAGGAAGTTGCTACGGTAAGTTTTATCACTAGTCATAGTCTCAAACTGTTGGTCTTATGAACGACACTATAGAAGGGTCTCGTTTACCTTGATTTGGTGTAACTCAACCACTCATTAAATGAGTGCGACCGCGAGAATTACACATTGGTTGAAATGACTGTTCCACCCATAAATATCACCACTTCCTAGTAGGCATAAGGTATACAAGTGAGCTTCATGGGGGTGATAATATGGCACCTTTAAGACTTAGAATCTAACTAAGCGATGGATTCAAAAGGCATAAGAAATAAAAGCGTTGATTTAAAAACGATTTAGGCACATCATCAAAATCCTTTTACCAAATTTTAACAAAGAAAGCGATTTTTCAAGTTTTAAGTTAAAAGGAAATGTCCCCAGTGGAGTCACCACTATGAGCTAACGACCCAAATCCCTCGCCCGTAAGGTAAGCTTTAATGCTCTTCACCATGGGGCGGAGAAACAACGAGCTATAAATCGTGCTAAGGGATAGTCCTTATTTTAGTGTGATGAAAATGGACAACGAAAGTGATGTTGAGGTTGAAATTTAGTCTGATTTAAGTGTTAAGGGATACGAGACTTAAAATCCTATATTTTAAGATAGAGTCGCCACCCAGTTAAGCTCCATCAGGAATTTGGGTACGATATTCCCACCGGATGGTTGGACCATACGTTCGAGTCTAGATGATGTTGCTTACTTTTCAATTTTTAAATCAAGCCATTTACATTTTAATAAACGTGACCTTAGTTCTTGTGCGATTTAATCCGATTATTATTTGGTGTTTTCGATTTATATGCCATACATCACACGAAAAGCGATAAATAAAGAAAATGAAATAATTATTACAAGGCTTTACAAATACTTATACATTTTTCTAATACAAGAAATTAAATACAGCGATAAATAAATAAACGGGTGAAATAGGGTTTTAACTGAGCTTACCGACTCGGACCCGGCTCCAAACGAGGCATGAGATATACGGGAATAATCATAAATAGAGCATAAATAAATAAATGCGGAAAATAAACACATAGCATGAAGAAAACATATTTTTGGATTTTTTGGGACAAAAGCATAATTTTCGGGTGTTAATTAATGATCTAACAACCTAAAAAACGTGAAATAAATCAACTAAACATCCTAAGATCAGATTTAATATTTTCAGAATATTTTTGGTATTTTCAACCATGGCAAAAAGGTTCGTTAGACATTTATTTAGCAAAAAGGTCATTTTAAGTCATTAAATAGTCATTTAACCCATTAAGTAATAGATAAAATAATTTCCAGCAGCTATAAAAATTAATTTAATTAATTTTGGATTATTTGTGTTTTTTAGAGATTTTTCGGGTAAAATTGGGATTGAAAATGCCTTAAAATGACAAAAACAGGGCCATAAATAATAGAAACAGGGCCAAAAAAACAAAAAAAAAAAGCAAACAGGGTCCATTTGGACATTTTTACCTGTAGGCTGACTCAGTGAGGTGGTAGGTCGACTCAGTGATATGGTAGGCTGACTCAACGAAGTGGCTCAATCAACGTTCATCCCACTGAAGTGGCCTGCCGGAAAAGCTGTCTAAATAAGCCGGAATCGACATTTTTGTGCCTAAAAACCCAAGATTATTAAAATTTTAAGTAGTTTCCTACGTTATTACAATATATTTGGACTTAAAATGTTTAAATAACGTTGGTTTTTCAGTTTCGGGGAAAAGAACCCAGAAAATCTGACAAAATAATGATTAGTCGTTTGAGCGACCCGTAGGCCGACTGAACGAGGTGGTAGGCCGACTCAGCGAGGTGACCTAGGGGACATTCGGTTGGCCTAACGTTCGCTAGAATGGTTAGCTACACAAAAAACATGAAGAAAAGGGCCAAACGCCCGAAAAAAAACCAAAAACACAGCAGCAGAAATAAATAACAAAAAGAAATAGATTGGAACTCAGAAAGTTACTTAAATGTCGTGAATCCACTCTCGAGACTCAAATCGGATGCTTGGCAAGCTTTGTGATGGATTTCAGATGAAAACCCGACGAAACAATAACAGATTTAGCAAGGGATTTAGTGTTTGTAAGGAAAAATGTCCCTAAATCCTATTTAAACCAATTTTTACCGAAGATTTCTAATAGATTTTAGTGATTTAACCTAAGAGATTTAGCCTAATAAGATTTGGAAATCAAGAACCAAGTTTGTTGATTTAGATTTCACCATATTATTAAGCTCTTCCTCCCGGCTTGGTGGCCAAGAAAAACCAAAAAATGCAGACTACAGGGCTCCTCGAGTGAAGGTCGCATCAGTGATGCGGTCGGGCTGAAGCCGCGTCACAAGATGAGGTGGGCCATGTCAGGTGACGTGGCCCAACCTAAGCCATATCACATGAAGCGTCCTAATCTAGGCCGCATCATGTGTGGCAGCCTAGAAGGCCGCATGAGCTACGCGGGCCACTGCATGGCTCAAGCAGCCTGTCATGTTCTCCATGCGGCCCGACCCGTGGAGCATGTACCCCACATTTCGGCGATGGTGACGACTGCCACCTCTGAATCATGGGCACCAGGGAGAAAGTCCTAGGGGCCCGTGAGGTACGGGCCTAAAACCTAAACAACTTTTACTATAGGCATCCGATTGAGGCAATTCTTGACATTCCAGAAAGCCCGGAGAGTGTAAAATCCAATGATACAACCGAGACTCACTGCAAATGTCTGAATTTTAAGGAAAATCATGAAACAAATTACTGTGTGCGAGGGGAAAGGAAGCGGTTAACATCTAAATGATTTAATCATTATTATTCGGGGTAAAAGATCTCAAAATCATCAACAAAGCACTTGCCAAATGCGATTCGATTCTCAAAGGATCGAACAACTAGACCAATACAAGGTTAGAGAAAAAAGTCATCATCGTTTCGAGGGTTATCTAAGATCTCGTGCTCACAGTACCTTAAGGATCAATTTTTATTTTTAAAATGGATCCTCAAAAGAATGTAGATGACAATTATGACATGTTTCAAAACATTTTAAATGATCTAGAAAATGTTGTAGTTAATTTCATTGATGAAGATAAAGCTATAATCATGTTAAAATCCATTCCTGAAAAATTTAGATCCTTAAAGGAAGCCATTGAATATGGCAGAGAGATTGTAGAAGTAGATGATATTGTTTTTGCCATCAAATTAAAAGAGCTTGAAATTGTGTCTAAGTCTAAAGGCAAAAGTCAGATTGGTGATGGCTTGTTTGTTAAGGGCAATAATAATGGAAATAAGCCAAAAACCTTTAAAAATAATAAATTTCAGCATGGTAATAAGTCTAGTAGTCCTAATTTGCAAAATTCTAATGAAAGTCCCGGTTTTAATGATAGGATTACATGTTATCATTGTAAGAAAGTTGGTCATACTAGAGGGTCTGCTTATTGTCAAGCGTGGGAGTAAGCCAATCATTCCTTTGTAAAGCTTCTAATCCACGTCTTCTCCTTCACAATCCTTTTTGAGGATAGAATCTGATCCCATTGGAGTTGACATGGGTTTTCTCTTGTCCATTTCAAACTTCTCCAGAATTTCCTTGGTATACAAGGAATGGTTGATTAAAATCCCCTTCGGAATTTGTTTGATTTGTAAACCAAGGAAGAAATTCAATTCTCCCATTATGGACATCTCAAATTCCTTCTACATTTGAGTGCTGAATTCTTCACACATCTCATCTATTGCTCCAAAGATGATGTCATCTACATAGATCTGGACTAGAATGATATCCCCCTTTTTCTTCTTGATAAAAAGAGTTATGTCTACTTTACCCCTGATGTAACCCTTGGATATTAGGAATGAACTGAGTCTTTCATACCAGGCTCTTGGTGCTTTCTTTAATTCATAGAGGGCTTTCTTTAACTTGTACACATGATCCAGATGTTTTGGGTCTTCAAATCTAGGTGGCTGCTTGACATAGACCTCTGCTTGAGTAACTACATTGAGAAATGCACTTTTGACATCCATTTGGAACAATGTGAATCCCATAAATGATGCAAAAGCACATAGAATCCGGATTGCCTATAATCTTGCTACTAGTGTAAAGCTTTCTTCAAAGTCAATGCCTTCTTGTTGATTGTAGCCTTGAGCAACCAATCTTGCCTTGTTTCTCACCTTAACTCTGTATTTATCTAGCTTGTTTTTGAATACCCATTTGGTACCAATGATTGATTTTCCTTCCGAAAGTGGCACTAGATCTCAGACATCATTTCTGGTAAACTTATCCAGCTCTTCTTGGATTGCCATCATCCAACTTTCATCTCCTTCTGCATCTTGAAATTTCTTTGGCTCAATGAGAGAGACAAAATCAGCATGGCTCATCATCCTATTGAGTTGTCCTCTAGTTCTGACTGGATTTTGAACATCGTCAAAAAAAGCTTCAATCGGATGATCCCTGTGAGTCCGGATCTCTCTTTGCACATCTTCATGTTGTATTAGAGCTATTTCCTCTTCTGCTCTAATTTCTGCTTCTTGATCATCCATGAAATTAATCTCAATTTGATTGAGATTCCCTTGTCATGCTCCTGTATTTAAATTGATTCCTTCATCTCCTTCCTTGTATTTCTTGATTTGGAAGGAATCCGGAATCTGCACTTCCTCGTTTTCTTTAGTATTTTCAACTTTTGTAGTTAAGTCTTTCGAATTGGAACTTCTTTTCCCTGCATGGTTAGTCTTATCAAAATCTACATGTATTGACTCTGCCACTATTTGGGTTCATTTGTTATAGACTTTGTAAGCTTTGCTATGTGTTGAGTAAGCAAGGAAAATTGCTTCATGAGATTTAGGATCAAACTTTCCTAGTTACTCTTTGTCTTTCAGGATGTACCATTTACATCCAAAAGGTTTGAAGTACCCAATTTTGGGTTTTCTTCCCTTCCAGATTTCATATGGGGTCTTTTCTATAGTCTTTCTAATGAGATCTCTATTCAAGATGTAGCATGTTGTGTTTACGGCCTCACCCCAAAAATAATTAGGCAAATTATTCTCACTTAACATTATTCGGGCCATCTCAACTAATGTTCTATTTTTCCTTTCATCGGCCCCATTTTTTGTGGTGTATGAGGGGCAGAAAAGTTATGCTCAATGCCCTTGGACTCACAAAACTCAACAAAGTGCTTATTTTTGAACTCATCTCCATTATCACTCGGATACGTGCAATGCTTATACCCTGTTATACTTCTATCCAGATGAATATTTTTTAGAATTGGTCAAAGGCTTCATCTTTGTTAGCTAGCAAAGCAAGCCATCTATAGCGAGAATAGTAATCCACTATGACCATGGTGTATTCTCTTCCCTATACTCATTGGTTTGATTGGACTAACGGGATCACTATATAAGAGTTTAAGAACTCTTTTGGAAGGTATGTATGAGATTGAAGGGAAACTTTTTCTATATTATTTACCTAATTGGCATGCAATGCATATCTGATCCTTATTAAAAGCTACCTTAGGCAAACCACAACCAATTCCTTTTTTGGCTAATTTGGATAGGAGGTCCATGCTTACTTGTCCAAGCCTCCGGAGTCATAGCCATGATTCTTCTTCTTTAGACACCAAGCATATATTCTTTTTCTCATTTTTAATGTTAACATAATAAACATTATTTACTCTAGGTGCATAAAGAATGAGTTGATTTGACTTACTATCAAAGATTGAGCATCCTTCGGAATCAAAGGTGACTTTTCTTCCTTCATTATAGAGTTGTGCTACACTTAGCAAGTTGAACTTCAGTCCATCAACTAGTGAGACATCTTCTATCTTTATTTTAGATCCAATGGTCCATGTCCAATGATCTATCCCTTTTGGTTGTCTCCAAAGCTTACTTTTCCACCTCTCTTCTGGATTAAAATACCATTTTTTAATCTATATAATTTAGTAATTTGATTTTTTTTGCCACAAAACCTGCACCTAGAGATGGGTCTGCTCTGCTCATGCTTCTCTTAGATCTTCTTAAGATCCCCTTTTCACAATTTCCAATGTATCCGACTTCTTGTATACTTGTTTGTCCAATGTGTATCTGAAAGCTGGTTGGAGGTGCAATTTTTGCTCTATAGTTCTTTCTTTACTTTAAAGGTTACTCATCATACACTGCCTTAGCCTTTCCCTTTTGAGCAGCTGTGAATCTCTATGCTTGAGGTTGCCCACTATGGATTCCTTCTTCTTTGTGAAGGATCTAATTTCCTTCCGGATGCCTCCTTCATTAGGGTTAGATCTCGATCCAGCCCTATTAAGTTTGCACTTAAGATATGCATTTGACTCCTTAGGAAATTCTCCTCAACCACATCAATGTGCTTTATGGTCCTTATCAGATTAAGATCCTATGCCATTGCTTCAGCATCTTTAGCTAGTTCTAGGACTTATCTTTGTAGGGATTTTATGGCTTTGGTGCTTTCCTCACATTCTGGATCACAACCCCTAAAGCTCTAGCAAGATCAAGGTTAGAAGCAGAATTAGAGTGAGAGTTTACCTCAGTGGTGGCTGTCTCTAATTTTGATTCCTCAATTTGCTCAGTGTCTTTCTTAGATGGATTTCTTCCGGATTATTCTCCTTTCGAATCTATCAATGCCATGAATGCACAGTTAGTAGTTTCTTCTTCCGCTGTGGAAGATGAACTACTTCTTTCTACACTATTGCTCTATATGGCCACCATAGCCTTCTTCTTATATTTCTTATCTCTTTTGAGCTTCGGGCATTTGGTTCTGAAGTGGCCTTTTTCTCCACATTCAAAGCAGGTAGCATCTTTTTCTGAATCTTTCTTTTCTTCTAGAGCCATTCGTGGCTTGTCCCTTTTTGAAGTGCCTTCCTTTGATCTTTTCGATTTATACCTTCTAGATCTCCTTCTATCTTTCTTCTTTCAAAATCTATCAAAAATATTTGGCTAGCATAGCCATATCTTCTTTGCTATAATAAGATTCCTTTAGTTGCTTATATGATCCAGAGAAAGCTGGTCTAACTGAATCTACCTTGAATGCAATGCCCTTCTTCTTTTCTTCAGGCTTTTTCTCCTATTGGTTGTATCTCTCCAAGGATAACTCTTAAGTTAGGAGATTACCAATGATTTCATCATAACTATAGAAGTTTAAGTCATGAGCTTCCTCAATGGCAATCTTTTTGTTGTCACATTCCTTGGTGAGACTCAGGAGTATTTTCTTGACCATATCTACTTCTAACATCTCCTTTCCAAGGCTCTTCATTTCATTAACTAGATTAGTGTATCTAGTATTCATGATGCTGATGGATTCTATGGGCTCCAATTGAAGGATTCTTGCGTTTGCTGTTGTAGATCAATTTTGGCTTCCATGACCTTGTTTGTTCCTTTATGGGTAACTTCAAGATTTTGCCAAATCTCTTGCGCCATTTCACATCTGAATATTTTGTTGAATTTAGATATACTAAGAGCACAATGAAGCATATTAATAGCATTTACATTTTCACACAATTTTTTGTAATCATTCTCATCCCATAATCTTGAGGGCTTTCGGGTAGCTATACCCTCTACTTTGTGAGTAGGATCATATGGGCCATCTTCAATGGCCATCCATGTCATCATGCTTTATGCCTAAATGAAATTCTTCATTTGGTTTTTCCAGAATGTTTAGTGTTCATCAGTGAAGAGTGGAGGATGGGTAATGGACATACCCTCAGGAATGACTTGTGAGTTTTAGAAACTCATTTTGATTCTTGGATCAAAATTAGACCTTTAGCTTGAGATTTTTATATCTCTAGTTGTGAGCACTTGCTTTAATACCACTTGTTGGTCCCTATGAGGGTCTATATAAGGTCAGAGGGAGGTGAATGACCCTTTTTATAGAATTA
Source organism: Euphorbia pulcherrima (assembly GCA_947683365.1). Lineage (NCBI taxonomy): Eukaryota > Viridiplantae > Streptophyta > Magnoliopsida > Malpighiales > Euphorbiaceae > Euphorbia > Euphorbia pulcherrima. Next base: position 26,325,173 of record CANTUS010000009.1, read on the forward strand.
ATCAGACTTTGAAAAGTCTTGTGTAGCGTGTGTGATATGATCCGGATATATTTGATCTGGATGATGCAGATATGAATTGTTATACAAACAAAGTAAAGGGTTATAAAACCAAACACAGAGTTTTATCCTGGTTTTGCCCCGCCTACTCCAATCCTCGGAGAGTCCTTAATCTGAGCTTTTTCCATTAGTGGATTCCTTTCCAACAAGTAGGAATCAAGCCTTACGATTTATCTCCAGATGGTAACCCCTTTTCAATATAGGATATACCACTACAAGCACCAAATCCTACTTGAGTCCTCTTTGTCTTTAGCAGGATATACCACTTAGATTTCTACCTAAACCTAAGCTGAGTCCTACAGGGAAATCCTACTTAAAGCACCAACTCTAAGCTATATCCCAATCTTAATACTTACCCAAGTATGAGATTTTTACAACTTGATTTTCTGAAGTGTTTTGTTGTTGAATTCTTCAAGTTTATAACTGACTTGAGAATTCTTACAAACTAATTTGGATTGATTTAGTTCTTAAAGGAATTATGTCAATGATTTTAATAGTGGATTCTCTTGTATATGCTTTTCTTAGAACAACCAACACCTTCTCAACTTGTGAAGCTTCTCTTTTATAGGCTTCTGTTATAAATGTAGTCAGTGTGAGATGTTGAGGTTGAATTAAACCTTCATCATTAATCAAGTAAAATGTGGTGCATTCAGATTCGTTGATCAATCCATTAGACAGAGTAATTGTCCCATTGAATCCTTGGGATTTAGATTAAAAAGTTGTCAATGATCATTTTCCTTGTATTTTTAGCGATTCTACAACTTTTATTCCAGTAATCTAGACTGTGACCCCTTTCCTATTGGTCTAGGTAAAAAAGGTTGTAACCTTTCCTCTTTCCAGCGTCAGTCCTTCTGTCCTTTTCTAAAAAGTGTGCTAGCTGTCATTTTGTCTTGCACAAGGGAAAAGGATCTTTGACTCTTAGACTAAAAGGTGGAGGGAAATATGATTTCTAAATTATTCCTTTTGTCTTTTAAACTTTATCTTTCGGATGAAGTTTGTCTTCATATATCTGGATGCTATTTCAACCAGTTCTTCTTCTAGATGCTGAACTTGAGCAGTTTAAAGTTTGTTTCCTTTCCAAATTTTAATCGGATGCTTCCATTATGTGCTTAGGTACTTGTAATCTTTAATGTTTATCCTGATAACTTGCCTTGGACTTTATGCTTCCATTTTTACATGTTTTTTCCTTGGATATTTGTTTTCTTGTTTTTGCTTTTGTTGTCTTCAAACTTGATCTGGATTTGTCTTTAATTTGTTCTTTTAGATCATCGTTTCCCAACAGGTTCCTGATTTGCCTGCTGTGGATGCTAGTGGGGCTGGCAACCATGTGATGATTGATATGGACAACCTACTAGAGGACATACAAGACCAGACTCAGGATGTGCCATAGGGACAGGATGCTCCAGCAGCTTAGACTATGATTGCCTTTTTTAGCCCTGTGTTGCTCATTATGATGTGAACTTGGATGTTGTTTATAGACAGCTTACTTTATGCATGATTGAACTTTCTCTTTCTATATAGAAGCCACTGAACACTATTACTCATAGACCCATAATGCCCCTAGGAATAACTATAGAGAAGCCTTCTTAGAGCATACCATGAGCAAGCGAATTAACCGTTGAACCTTTAAGTCCTTGACCATAATGAACCAACCCAATTGAACTAATAAGAATTTCCAAGGCTAGTTGGTTTGAGATTAGCACTTCTGGGGACACATGCTATCAAGTTATTTAACAGTGGGAGAATAAGTTCAAGGGATCCCAGTATTGAGACATTGTAATTACAAATCATGTTTGAGTATAGTACTAAACTGGCGTTTTTTAATTGAGTTCTATTTTTTACATAGGATATTTGGTGCGATATGACCTATCAAACATTTATCTTTGCTTTATTTCTTTTTATCCTAATTTTTGCCTGAATTGTCCTTAGCGGCTTAACTTAGTGGACTTTTTCTTTCTTTTTCCTTGTCTTAACTTTTGCTTGAACTGCCCCTTAAGGTTTTCAATCCAGCAGACTTTTTCTTTCTTTTTTTCTTTCGTCTTAACTTTTGCCTGGACCGCCCTTTTGGGCTTTCAATCTAGCATATGCTTCCAACTTTTTGAATAAACCTTATTTCTTTTGTAGCTTATTAGTATTTTTGTCTTTTGTTGATTAATGTACGTGTAATAAAAATAACAACAATGAGCACAAGATGTCGAGAAAAACTGATGTTCACATACTTGTGATTATTTCACTTAAAGACGTGCATGCATTCCTAAGACCAAAATCTTTATCAAACATGACATGTTTATTGATGAGATTAATTTAAGTAGACAGGCAATGGTAACAATTTCCAATAGTTAATCCCTACTGCCTGCTAGTCCTTTTATAGATTTTCCAGAAAGCAACTGACATTTTTCGCTCAATGCCCTAACTTTTGCCTAAGTCGCCCTTTTCAGTTTTTCAACTTAGCAGGCTTTTTTTGTGTTGGAGTACCCTAACTTTTTCCTGACTGGTTTGTGGAATATCGATCAGCGGGTTGCACCCTAATTTTTGCTTGAGCAGTAGAGGACCACTCGTCGGGTGATTTATTCTTCATACCTTCTATTCTTTGTGCTACTTTTCTATGATTTAGTTCTTTTAACCTAGAATTGATAGCATTTAAGCCTATCTTGATTCGCTAGATTCACAAATTCATTTCCATCCATGTCTATAAGCTTGACTGCTCCCTTCTTAAGGACTTTCTTAACCATAAATTGTCCTTCCCAATTAGGTCTGAACTTGTCCCTAGCATCTGTGTTGACTTAGCATAGTTGTTTGAGAACTAAAACCCCCTTCTTGAGGGGTTGCTTCGGGTATCTGACTCTATTGTTGTAGACTCGGGCCATGTGCTATTGGTACATTTGTAGGTGGTCAAGTTCCCTGAGTCACTTCTCATCTATCATGTTCAATTGCTCATACCTAGCCCTTGCCCAATCTGACTCTTTCAACTAAGCTTCAAGTGCCACTCGCAAAGATCTTACTTCTATCTAAATAGGCAAAATGACTTCCATTCCATATACTAGGGAGAAAGGCATCTTATCTATGGGTGTTCTTATACTTATTCGATACCCCCAAAAGTTTATCGGCCCAATCCCTGTAGGTGGCCACCGTGTTGGACAGAATTCTCTTGATCAACTTATTGGCAGCTTCAACTACCCTATCGGCCTGTGATCTGTATGGTGAGGATCTATGATGCTCCATGTTGAATTTTTCTAACAACTTGGCTATAGCCCCTTGAAACTGTACCTTATCGTCAGAGACCACACGATGTGGAATCCCTTATCAAGCAAAAATATGCCCCTCTATGAACTTGGCCATCTTCTTGGTAGTGATACTAGTGTAGGATTCGTCCTCTACCCATTTTGAAAAATAATCAAATGCGACTATAATGAATCGGTGTCCATTGGTTGATGATGGCCGAATTTTGCCAATTATATTTATCCCCCACATCGAGAAAGGGCCAAGGAGTAGACAAATTATGGAGTTCGATCGAGGGTAAATGCTGTATATCCCATGAATCTGGCATTTGTGAAATTTTCTAACTTTGTCGATGCAATTGACATTCATTGTGGTCCAAAAGTACCCCATTCTCGGAATCCTCTTAATTTGGGCCATTCCATTCATGTGAGGGCCACAATCCCCTGCGTGCACTTGGTTTATGACCATTTCTGCCTCTTCCGCTATCAAACATCTCAACAATATCCCCTTTGCAGTCCTCTTGAAGAGATCTTCATCTATGAGTTGGAACTGTGCGGCTATCCTCCTTATAGTCATATGGTCTGAATTGGATGCACCTTCAGGGCATCTTCCTTTTCTTAGGAACTTCTTAATGTCATCGTACCAGCAAACCTTCTGCTCTTTGACAGTCATGAATTAAATTTTCTCATAAAATGGGGAACGAGAGGTTTCCATTATCAAAGGAAAATAGGTTGGATTTCCTCTCCCTCCCACATAGAATCCAGGGTACCTAGGGAGTCAGCCATCTGATTCTCATCTATAGGTATATGTTGGAAGAACCACTAACTAAATTGTACTAATAAAACCCAAACTGCCTCGACATATGGCCTGAGTGACTTTTCCTTGATTTTCCACTCCCCAACTACTTATTTTATCACTAGCACAGAATCACCAATCACCTTTTCTTCTTTTGCCCCTACTTTTAATAGAGCATCAAGACTGAACAGACAAGCTTCATATTCAGCTCCATTATTGGTGATCGAGAACTCTAGGCATTTACTTAGTGGGATAACCCCACCTTGGGGTTTAATGATGATCAACCCAAGACTAACATCCCTTCAGTTCATGGCGCCATAAAAGTACATGAACCATTTGGCCTTCCCTACTTCTACAGTTGCCAACTAATCATTAGGATACTCCAGATTCTCCATATAATCAGATTCTATAGGTTGGCTTGCCAGAAATTCAGCCACTGCTCTCTCCTTGGTTACTTTCTTTGAGACATACTCGATATCAAATTTAGACAGTAAAAGAAGTCAATAAGAGAGTTTCCATGCCAAGATCGGGGATTAGCAAGGATACTTCATCGGGTCTACATTGGTAACCACTTGGATTCTATAAGAGTAAAAGTATTTCCTCAACTTTTTGGTCAACCATACTATTGTCATTCACATCTTCTTTACAACCATATATCACTTCTCATACTCCAACAACTTCTTATTCAAGTAGTAGATATCATTCTTGCTCTTATCATCTTGTTCTTGAACTAACATTGCACCATAGATGATTCTTCTATGGCTAAGTAGAGAACCAATGGCTTACCGGGAATCAGAGGCTTTAAGACTGGGGGACTCATGAGGTAAGCCTTTATCTTATCAAATGCTATCTGGCACTGCTCATTCCACTCTATCAGCTGCTTTTCCCTCAACAATTTAAAGATTGGCTTGCAAACTATTGTTAGCTTGGTAATGAATCAACTCACATATTGAAGCGATCCAAGAAATGACCTAAATTCCCTTTCGGTCCTAGAAATAGACATTTCTTGAATAGCTCTAACCTTCTAAGGGTCAACCTTGATTGCCCTCTGACTGACGATGTGGTCCAAGAGTCTCCCTTTTGTCACCCCAAACACACACCTCTTTGGATTGAAACATAGGATGTATTTCTCAATTCTAGTCAAGAACCAGTCCAAAATCTCAGGATGTTCTTTCCTTGTGTTGGACTTTACCAGTATGTCATCTATATAAACCTCAACCTCTTTGTGGATCATGTCATGTAATAAAGCAGTTACACCTCTTTGATAAGTTGCCCTTGTGTTCTTCAACCTGAAAGGCATCACCTTATAAAAGTATACCCCCCACTCCATTATAAAGGTTGTCTTGACCTTGTCGATGATGTCCATCAGGATCTGATTGTACTAAGAGAATCCATCTAAGAATGAGTACATCACAGCTTTAACGACACTGTCTATTAGTGCATCAATACGTGGCAATAGGAAATCATCTTTTGGAGATGCCTTGTTCAAATCATGAAACTTGACGTACATCTTGACCCTTCCATCCTTTTTAGGGATCGGGACAACATTTGTTAACCATGTTAGATACTCGATTACTTTAACGAACTTAGCTTTCAGTAATCTAGCAACTTCGTCTTTAATCTTATTGGCCAATTCCAGGCATAGCCTCCACAAATTGTGCTTTATTGGTTTAAATTTGGAATCGGTAGGGATACGATGCTCGGTAATTTCTCGATTACCCTATGCATGTCTTTGTAGGACCAAGCAAAAGCGTTAACATGTTTTCTAAGCACTTTTATCATCTCTCCTTTTTTGATAGGGGTCAAGTCATTAGATATTGCTACCTTTTTTGGTTTTTTTGTAGTACCCAAATCAGTGTCATGCAATGAAACATCATGAATTCTAAAAATGTTATGCGTGTGGTCCGATGAATGCATGGTGCCGTCAGGCAAAACATCAAATAAGCAAAATCATTATTATTATCATTAGGATGCTTGAAGGCTACATCATTTTCATTACACATAATTGCATTGTCATCATCTATAAGTGCAGGGTCTTCATTTGTCAAGATATAAGTCAGGTCATGGTCCGGATATTGCAATTGCTCTTTTGTCAACATATCATCCGTATTATCTCTGATGGCTTGGTCTGGGTTTCTCAAAGCTTCTTGGATGGGTGTCTTCTCCTTATCCCCCAAGCAAAGGATGGTGTGCAATGAAGTAGTGAGGGTATCGATGGCCTTGTCCACTTAGATCTTTGATGGGTCATTAGCTTCCATATGCTTTGAACATTTTTCCGCTTCTATATCCACTTCATAACATTCAGGAATGGTTTTGTACGCTTTTATAAATTATATCTTGTAGAAGTAAGGACGTAACCCAAGCATGAATTGGTCGGTTAGTTACTTCTCATAAGGTCTTCTTTTGAGAGTTATCAGAACAATTAACCACCTATGGAAATAATCGTGGATGGGTTCCCTATTCCATTGTTTGATAGCCATCCAATCCATTATTGACAACTCTTCCCTGATTTTCTTGATTTCTAAAATACATTTCCATACCTCTTCTTCCTCTAATCCTGAGTTGATCATGGCTACTTCCTCCCCCCTCATTCTTAGTTCACAAATTTTTATTTTACTAATCAGTATAGTGATGGCTTTGAGGAGATCTTTAAATACTTTCATTGGGTGACCGGAGCTGACATGGTATATACAGAAAGTATACAAAGAAATTGGTTTTATCCTCAAGCTTTGGTGAAACATAGGGCTTGAGGTGATCAATCAACCCATACTTCTTCAGCATCTTGAAAATCTTTACAAGAGGACTTCCCTAAGGTGAGATTTCATCAAGATTTATAGGATGAATCCTTTGGTCGTGGGTCATACCATAGGGTAAACCCATGAAATAAGGGCGGGTCATCTCTTTTTGCATAACCACGAAATTGAGAAAATGACTCGAGTCCTTATCGATGTAAACTAATAAAACGGCCTCTTGATGAAGAAAGGGAGACCCACTACTAGCTATGAGGAGTTTTGGGTTCGTTGGCTAAATCGATCAACTGAATTGAGCCATGGGGTAGACTATGATGGGGACTTGGATGTAGTAACCAATTCTTGCCTTAAACTGAGGTCATAACCAAGAGATCAGTACATGCTTGGGATGGGGTATGCATTCTTAATTTACAACAATGCTTAGGGAGGTTAATTACAAGGGAATATACAACATAACACATGCGAAGGATATCCTCCAACCTTATTCCTCCCTCCGATTCTGAAGGTATTTTCCTTTGATTACCACAAGGATATCAAAGGGCAACCTAGTCTAATCTCACTAGAAAAAGGTAACTAGAGGGTAAAATTCTATGGCTTTTGATAAGAATGGTGTAGGGACATATTGGAAGTTGATGTAGTAGGTTCCCATTGTTTCATGCCTCTTTTGGAGGGAGATGACAATGAGTGCTCTATGCACTAGAGTGTTCCCAATTCCTGGTGGGCATGAGTGACACTTTCATGAGTTTTGTGGAAAAAATAGGGCACCCTAACCTAGAGCTAGAAGAAGAGCGCATATAATTCTAGAGAGCAGGAGGTGAGAAGATAGAGTAAAATAATTTTTCTAAATGATGAAGGAGAAATCAGGTTGAATTAAGTAAATAATTTTTGGTGCTCATCTTAATCTTTTAAGCTTTTAAAACAAACAAAAATTTTGCAAGTTAGAAGATTCAAATCCCCAACAGAGTCGCCGCTGTGAACTCTCAGTGGTCGAAGATATGTGGATCTCCCTTGGCGCCTTTTGGAGGGGTCCATTGGGGGTCAGTTTATTTAGGCATGGTAGAACCATTTAGTTCATGTTTGCGCATTTTAACAAATTTTAATAAATAAAAGAATTGAGACTCAAATATCGATACAAATGATAGAGTCTCCACCTAAATTGTCTACTTAGAAAAGAGTTTTCGTACAGTTCCCATTAGGCATGTGACTCATACCGTTTGGATCAAAGATTTGTGTATTAGATGAGTCACTTATTGCTCATTTAGTTAATTCAAAATTACATTCACCGTGTAATACCGTTCTCTTTTCATCATTTGGGAATTATTACAGAAATCATATTTTTCTACACTCTTTCACTCTTGATTCATGCATTCAATAATTCATAATAAAGTACAAGCAATAAAAGGGGGAATAAAATTACAATGGGGGGAAATGGGGGAATTACAAGGGAACTATACATTTGTTCTAAGTTATAAAACAAAATAAATAAATTTGCCTGCATCCACAAAGGTTAGCATAGTTATGACACATCATAAGTCGGCATTTTGTTAAGAAAAATACGATTATGTTAGTGTGGCGGTTTTGCAATCAATAGTGCCCGAGTGGCTTTTAGGATCGAGAAGAAATAATGGGTCTTCAATGTATTTTGTTATGAAAACAAATTTAATTTTTCATGGGTTGATTTACCGAATTATTAGTGAAACTGATCGCATGGCAAATGGTGATGATGATTGATTTTATAGATTGAAAGAGAAATGGGATTTCTGTAGGGGAGCCAGTACCCGTATGGGTGAGGGGTGTCGTACGACTATTGGTGGGACCCGTACGGGTCCTATTTGGACCCAAACAGAATTGGATCTCAGTTTAGAATGGAGAAGATTTGCAGAAATATAGAAATGAAGGATAAAACTAATAAGATGTGAGTCTCTTTGAAACTCAGGAGCGTATCTTTACATCGTGAATTCACTTTGAAGCGATCCCCATGCCAAGATAGAGTCTAGCCAAATAACATGATGAAATGATGGATCTTTAGGACTATTTAGGCAGGTATTTATGTGGACAGAACCTCCTTCAAATCCTAATAAATGAAGTTAGGAATGAATAAAATATGGACAAAACATCGGGGAATGGGTTTTCTCCCTATTTTATAGCTCCTATACCTCAACTATACCTAAAAAGCTGATGGAAATATTATATGGATTGTCTAGTATGAATTTTTATCTTAAATCATTTGAAAATGAAGAAAAAAGCCCCTATTTATAGGCAAAATCAAGTTTGAACATAATAAATTGAATTCATGACTAATTTCCTCCGAAAATGATATGTATTACATGCCATACTCCTATTTCATCAAGTACAGGACCCGTACAGGTTCAAGTAGGACCCGTATGGGTCCCTTCCAGGCTTGAGGGGTGTTTGACTAGTATAGGTCAACTAGTGGATCTGTACCACCAAGTGTGACCCATATGGGTCCCTAAGGGCAGACTAGGTCTCCAAAACTCTAGCTAAACTCATGTCTGCTGGAGTAGGAACTCCTCTAATGGATAACACCTATAAAGAATAGCACTGCATAGCTCTCATCATCATTTCATGACAAGGATCATTAAAATCCAATGCTTACAGCATCATTGGAATAGTGTTGGATCTTCGCTATTGATCAGATATAAGATGGTGCTTCTGGAGCCGTTGACTTATCAATTAGACTCACTGATTAGCCCATTTGAATTATTAGGATTGGTAAGACAAAGGTGTCAGGCATCGTTTATTTTGCCATTTTGTGTACTACTAAAATTTACGTAGCTTTTTTAGTTGTGTGAGCTCCACATGCCATATGATTGGTCTAGGTTAAAAAGATTATTGTCTTTTTTCTCTCTTCATGTCAGTCCTTTTATCCTTTTATAATTTGCATGCAAGCTATCACCTTTTCTCTTTCCATGGCAAAAAGGTTGTTGACTTCAGACCAATGTTGGAGGGGATTTGAATATTTGAAAATTCCCTTTTTCTTGGGAATTAAGTCTTCCGGATGTCTTTAGACTTAATCTTTTTCTGAATGCTATTCAATGATGATATGTTCCGGATGCTATCTTTAGGGGGGTCAGAAGTTTGTTTCCTTTCCAAACTTTAACTAGATGCTCTCTTCTTGGACTTAGGGATATTTGGTCTTCAATATTTTATCTGGATCCTTTCTTGGACTTAGGCATTTATTATCTTCAAAATTGTTGTCTACATGGTTGATTTGACTGCTTCCAGATCATTATTTCCCAACATGAGGGAGTGCTGATGAGGAATAATGGCCATGAACAAACTATAAAGTATGATCCAAAAATCTAGCTTCCGAAGAGGTATTTTGGAGATAAGTGCTCTACTTATTGGCTACAAACACCCAGGCTTCTCCAATTCATCCTATCCAAATTTGTCTTAATCTGGAAGGGCTCACTCACTAGTACTTCCTCATTCCAACACTATGTTCTTCAACATTGGGTGGAGAGTAGAGTCCTCAACATGCCTGTACTTCTAATCCACTACATCCGTTAACACAAGTATTCCCATGGAGCCCTGATTACCAAGATCCTCGCTGAAAATGGAATAGATTTCATGGGTGAAGAGTTTGTGGAAGGAAAAGCAATTCTAGAAAAGAACTTTCTAAAATTATCCAATGGGGAGAAATGGGATGAAGAGAAGGCTCGAAGGTAAAGAAGAGAGAAGCAGGAGAAAAGCAAAACCCGAAATACTAGAAGTACCATGGAGAAAGAGGAAAATAACTGAACCCAAACCCTCTAGAGCTAAAAAAGTATGAATGGCACTCAGTTTGTTGGACCAAGCCACCTTCGAAGGGTAAAGGGATGATGATTTTAAAACCATGCTCTGGGACATATGCACAAAACTGATCTCAATGGAGAAGCTATTGAAAGATAAATCCATGGTTTCGAATCTGAAAGCTGAGTTGGAAGGAATGAAGACAATAGTGGAAATATTAAGAAGAGGGTAAATCAATTCCCACTGTAGAGCAAGTAGCTGAAACCTTACTCTCAAAAATCACTCTGATTATGAATCATATCACTTCAAAGATTATAGAGGTAAATAGTGTTAGACATGATGTATGCCCTTAAGGACATTAGGGTGATATATCTTAATTACGTATTGGTATGAACAATTTGTTTAATTAATAAAGGCATTTCATCTTTTGCTTATATCGATGTGATCATATATTGTGTTACTGGTTAAAATATATTCATTGATATCTTTGTACAAAGGTCCTTGACATAATCCATAGCATGAAGTGAGAGATATTATAGTGGGACTATGTGTAGTGAGACCTGCTTCATGTGCAATTATAATTATGTCTAAATTATCCCTAGTCATAATTTCATCAAAAAAGGATATTGATGGAGCAATACGACTAGCATGTGGTCAACTCTCTTACAAAGGGTCCAAGCCATTAACCACCTAAGACTGAAGTTGGTGCCTTGATTTGACACATGGATATATCTAGAAGATATATTGGAGACCGTAGTAAGATAAACACTTGGTATATATATATCAATGTGTTAGTGTTTATCTTATTGCAGTAGCTTTGCATATATCCCCATACTTGAGATATTAGCTACCGTGAGTGGTACTATTGCTATACTTTCGGTCATACCTATTCACTCATTAATTTAGGGTGCCACAGGTGATTATGGGTAGAGTGATTACAGAACATTGGTAAGCTATGTAGTCAAAAAGAATCCATCGCTATGGATATATTAAGGAGTTTTTACCTGGCCGCTTATTGAAGTGATGATTACTATAAACCTTTGATCAGATCATGTGATTCATAGAAATAGTTTCTAGTCAGACACATTACGGTAAAAAGTAATATACTTTGGTAACAAGCAAATAACTAGGATAGCTTGGAGCAACCTTGCTATTGGTGGGTTAACATTTTAATCAAACCCAACAGACCAGATGGTACTGATATTAAAGAATGGAAGGAGTTCATCGCATTAGGCAACTATTGCATTAATCGGGATTAAGTCATAAGCACAAATGACGTTCCAAGTAATGGGGGATGGTGAACCCTTGCTAGAGGCATGCTATAGTTGTTTAAGGTAATCAATTTCTATTCACGGTCTAGAACCTTGAGCCAATAGTTCCTATAGAATAAAGATTGGTCAAACCTTAACAGCTCAATACTACGGGATCCTATAAGGTCACACGCGTTGAACTTTCATCGGACTGAGTAAAGAATTAACAGACTTGATCTATTTCAAAAATATTAAAGGGATAATTGAACTATTACCTGGTTAGACAAGATATTTCATTTATTGACTGGTAACTAATTTTATTAGGGTCAAATAAATTAAAGTGTTGATTAAAATTATTAGATAATTTTATGGTTAAGCCAGGAATTTATTTTGACCAGTAACTAATTTTATTGGACTCATAAATAAATTAAAGTGTTGATTAAAATGATTAGATTATTTTATGGTTACGCCAAGAATTTATTTTGCCCAGTAACTAATTAATGAGGGTAAAATACACCAAGAAAATACAAGTAATTTGGCTTTGGAATCACTTAATTTGGAGTTAAATTTGTTGAAAAACAATGATCAAGAATCTCAATTAAACTAAAATATCCGGATCAAGTTTGAAAGAAACAAAAACTTAGACAAAGAATCTCCTAAATCCAAATGGAAGCATCCGGACAAGATCCAGCTATAAGGACATCCATTGAAGACTATAAATTACCTAAGCATATACTGGAATCATTAGGTTAAAGTTTGGAAACTTTAAACCTCCAAGACTAGCATCCGGAAGAACTGATTGCTAGGCATCCGGATATGGATAAATCTTGTGATACTGAGTCTAAAGACATCAAGACTCAAATATCAAGACAATGGGAAAATCTTCAAAGATAACCTTTCCCTCAACCTTTTTGGTCTACAAAGTCAAAGATCCTTCCCCCATGAATAAGATAAAAAGACAGCTCACACTTTTCTGAAAAAGGACAAAAGGACTGACATCGAACAAAAAAACGAAACAACCTTTTTCTCCTAGACTAATAAGGAGGCGCATGGAGCTCACACCAAAAACCTAATGGTGTAAAAGTTGATGCGACACTAAAATACAAGGAAAACGATCACTGACATCTTTTCAGCCTCAATCGAAAGGATTCAAAATAGTCAAATTACTATATAACGGATTGACCAATAGCTCTGGAAGCTCCACATCTCACCTAATCAATGATGGAGATTAATTACAGCTTACCAACCCACAACGGCTACATTTATGATGGAAGCCTATAAAAGGGAAGCTTCACAATTTGAGAAGGAGCTGGATGATTTCATAATAGCATATATAAGACAACCTGCTAGAGAACAATCATATTAAAAAATTCCTCCAAGAACCAAATCATTCAAAATCAGTTTGTAAGGATTCCTAAGTGAGTTAAAAACCTTAAGGAAGTCCAAAACCAAAACCTTTGTTAAAAACCAAAGTGTAAAGGATCTCCTACTTGGGTGTGTAGTAAGATTGGGATATAGCTTGAAGTAGGTGCATTGAGTGGGATCTCCCTGTAGGGCACAGTTTAGATTCGGGATAGAAGTCTAAGTGGTATATCCTACTAAAGATAACAGGACTCAGATAGGAGTTAGTGCTTCTAGTGGTATATCCTACATCCGGAAGGAGGTACCATCCAGAGACAAACTGTAAGGCTTGATTTCTGCCAGTTGGAAAGAAATTACAGTAGTGGAAAAGGTCAAAGGATGGAACCTTTGGAGACTGTACATAGGCAAGGCCGAACCAGTATAAATCATCATGTTTGTTTTTCTTTAACTCTTTACTTATATTTGCATCATCCGGATCCATAACATCTGGAAGCCATCAAACACACTACATAAGACCTTTTAAAGTCTGTTAATTCCGTGAAAAAGAGTCATTCAACCCCCTCTAACCTTATATAGACCCTCATAGGGACCAACAAGTGGCTGCTCAAAACTAGAGATCTAACAATCTCGAGCTAAAAGGTCTAAAATTTTGATTCAAATATCAAAATGGGTTTCCAAAACTCACAACTCCTTCCTGAGGGTATGGCCATTACCCAGCCTCCACACTTCACCGGTGAACACTACATGTTCTGGAAAAAATGGATGAAGAATTTCATCCAAGCACAAACCATGCAAGCATGGTTGGTCATCAAAGATGGCCCATATGAGCCTACTCATGAAGTGGAGGGTATCATCACCTGAAAGCCATCACGTTTATAGGATGAGAATGATTTTAAAAAGTTGCATGAAAATGCAAATGCTATTAATATGGTTCACTGTGCTCTTAGCACAATAGAATTCAATAGGATATTCGGATGTGAGACTGCACAAGAGATCTGGCAGAAGCTGGAGGTAACTTTTAAAGGAAAAAATAAAGTAAAAGAAACAAAGATTGATCTACTCCAGCAAAAACTTGAATCCTTCTAGATGGAGCCAAAAGAATCTATCAGCAGTATGAACACTATATATACCAATCTAGTGAATGAGATGAAAAGGCTTGGAAAGGAAGTTTCTAAAGTAGAAATGGTGAAGAAGGTGCTACAGAGTCTAACTAAGGAGTGGGATAACATGAAGACCGTCATTGAGGAAGCTCATGACTTAAATGTCTATGGTTATGATGAGCTCATTGGCAATCTGTTGACTCAGGAATTATAACTGGAGAGATACAGTCAATAGGAGAAGAAGTCAAAAGCAAAGAAGAAGGCTATTACACTTAAGGCAGAATCCTTTAGCTTCATCTGGAGAAGAAGAGCAAGTCACTAAGCCTCTAAGTACCAAGGATCAACTACCTCTATTGACGAGACATCTCAACAGGTCCATATAAAAGAAAGTAAGGAGAAAGTACAGAAAGTATGAATCCCGAAGACCAAGGGAAGGTATATCCAGAAGAGATAGGCCTAGAAAGAATTTGGATGAAAAGAAAGATCCGAAAAAAGAAGCTGCCTGTTTTGAATATGGGGAGAAAGGCCACTTTAGAACTAAATGCCCTAGGATTAAAAGAACCAAGAATCATAAGAAAAAGGCAATGGTGGCTACCTAGAGCAATAGTAAGGAAAGTGGCAGCTCCTCGACAGGTTTATACAAAAGAAAGAAAGGAATGTGTCTAGAAAGTATGAATCCCAAAGACCATGGGAAGGTATATCCAGAAGAGACAGGTCTAAAAAGAATTTGGATGAAAAGAAGGATCCGAAAAAAGAAGCTGTCTGTTTTTAATGTGGGGAGAAAGGCCACTTTAGAACAAAATGTCGTAAGCTTAAAAGCACCAAGAAGCATAAGAAGAAGGCAATGGTGGCTACCTGGAGCAACAATGAGGAAAGTAGCAGCTCATCTTCAACAAAAGAAGAAGAGACTGCCAACTATGTATTCATAGTAACGACTAATCCGGAAGCAGAGCAATCTAGAAAGAATGCTTCTAAGTAGGATATAGTGCAAATCAAAGAATCAAAATTAGAAATAGTAAATACTAAGGTAAACTCTTATTCTAATTCTGCTTCTAACTTTGACCTTGCTAGAGCCTTAGCTATTGTGATCAAGAGTGTGAAGAAGAACAAAAAAGTAATCAAGTCTTTGAGAAGCAAGTGTCGGAAATTTCTGAAGACAATGAAGCCTTGGCACAAGATGTCAACTTGATCAAAATAACAAAGCACATTGATGAAGTTGAAGAAAACTTCTTGAAAAATCAAGAGCAAATATTAAGTGCTAACTTGATGGGGTTAGACAGGGAGCTAACCCTATTGAAGGAAGCATCTAAAAGAAGATCAAACCCTCCTCAACCAAGAAGGAATCCAAGTCGGAATACACAAAGGAATCAGCACCAAGCTGCTAAAGGAAATCCAAAGCCTTCAAATCATAAAGTGAAGGAGATAAGCAGGAAAACACATGCCCAAAGATATACTGTTCCACAAAAAGGAAAGGCTAAGGTAGTAAACAATCAGTAACCTGCCAACCAAAAGAGGAATTATGCAGCAGGAGTTGCACCACCAACTAGCTTCTAGACACACTCTAGACCATCCATAAGTGTACAAGAAGGTGGATATAAAGGG
Organism: Euphorbia pulcherrima; assembly: GCA_947683365.1. NCBI lineage: Eukaryota > Viridiplantae > Streptophyta > Magnoliopsida > Malpighiales > Euphorbiaceae > Euphorbia > Euphorbia pulcherrima. The sequence goes on from CANTUS010000009.1 coordinate 26,341,061, forward strand.
TACTATTAGAAGGAGGATCTAGAAAAGATCAAAAAGAAGAAAAAGCATAACATACCCATCTCAGGGTGCAGGTTTTATGGAAAAAACAACCATATCACTAAATTATATAGATTTAAAAATGGTTATTATGATGTCAGTCCTTGGCCTGAGATGGTTATAAACCTGAGAGGACCCAAATCTAATTAGGTACCCAAACCACTTGATCTATTTTCAGGTGTGCCTTTGATCCATAGTAGATCAACACACTTGGTATATTGATAGTGGATGCTCAAGGCACATGACATGTGATGAGAAGGCCTTCATCATATTAACCTGGAAGAAGGGAGGAAAAGTGAGCTTTGAAGATAATCAAAAAGGGCAGATCATTGGACATGGGACCATTGGATCTAAATTAAAGATAGAAGATGTCTCACTGGTTGATGGACTAAAGTTAAACTTGCTAAGCATAGCCCAACTGTGTGACAAAGGAAGAAAAGTTACCTTTGATTCTGGAGACTGCTCAATCTATGATAGTAAGTCTAATCAACTCATTCTTTATGAACCTAGAGTAAATAATGTCTATTCTATTAACATTAAAAATGAGAAATAGAATATCTGCTTGGTGTCTAAAGAAGAAGAATCATGGCTATGGCATAAGAGGTTGGGATATGTTAGCATAAACCTCCTGTCCAAACTAGCTAAAAAGGAATTGGTAGTGGGTTTGCCTAAGGTTACTTTTGATAAGGATCATTTATGCACTACAGGTCAATTAGGTAAACAGCATAACAAAAGTTTCCCTTCCATCTCTTACATTCCTTCCAAAAGAGTACTTGAGCTCTTACACATTGATCTCTTTGGTCTAATTAAACCATTGAGTTTAGGTAGAAGAGAATACACTATAGTCATTATGGATGGTTATTATCGATATACCTGGGTTCTCTTGCTAGCAAGCAAAATGAAGCCTTTGACCAATTCTCAAAAACATTCATCCAAATAGAAGTACAACAGGGAATAAGCATTGCACGCATCCGGAGTGATAATGGTGGTGAGTTCAAAAATAAGCATTTTGCTGAATTTTATGACTCCAAGGGCATTGAACATAACTTTTCTACCCCTCACACCCCTCAACAAAATGGATTTGTTGAGAGAAAGAACAGGACCATAGTTGAAATGGCTAGAACAATGCTAGATGAGAATTGTTTGCCAAAATGTTTTAGGGGTGAGGCCATAAACACAGCGTGTTATATTTTGAATAGAGCTCTCATTAGAAAGACCATAGAAAAGACCCCCTATGAAATTTGGAAGGGAAGAAAACCCCAAATTAGATATTTTAAGGCATTTGGATATAAATGCTACATCCTATATGATAGGGAGAAACTAGAAAAATTGGATCCTAAATCTGATGAAGCAATTCTCCTCGGCTACTCAACATATATTAAGGCTTATAGAGTCTTCAACAAATGAACCCAAACTGTGGTAGAGTCTATCCATGTGGATTTCAATAAGACTAACCATGCAGGTAAGAGAAGTTCCACACCGGAAGATCCAATTCCGGATGCTGAAACATCTAGAGAAAAGAAGAAAGCAGAAATTCCTAATTCATTCCAAATTAAGAAGTACAAAGAAGAAGAATAAGGAATATCCTTTGATCCAAAAGTACACAAGTTAATCTCAACCCACAGAGATTGACTTCATTGAAGGTCAAGAAGAAGTAGTTGAGGTAGAGGTGGAACAAGCTCCAATCCAAAGTGGAGGCTTACAAAGGGAAATCCAGACTCACAGAAATCATTCGGTAGAAGCTATTTTGGATGATGTCCAAAATCTAGTTAAAACCAGAGGATAACTCAATAGAATGATGAGTCATGCTACTTTTGTATCTCTCATTGAGCCAAAGAAATTTCAAGATGCTGAAGGAGATGAAAAAATGGATGCTGGCAATGCAATAAGAACTAGATCAATTCACCAGGAATGATGTGTGGGATCTAATGGCATCTCCAAAGAGAAAGTCAATCATTAGCACCAAATAGGTATTTCAAAACAAGCTAGATCAATCTGCAGTAGTGGTGAGGACAAAGAAAGATTGGTTGCCCTAGGATACAACCAACTGGAAGGATTTGATTTTGAAGAAACATTTGCCCCTGTTGCAAGACTGGTGGCAATCCAAATTCTATATGCTTTTGCATCATTCATAGGATTTACATTGTTCAAAATGGATGTTAAAAGTGCATTTCTTAATGGTGTTATCCCGGAAGAAGTCTACGTGAAGCAGCTACCTAGATTTCAAGATTCAAATCATCCAGATCATGTCTACAGGTTGAAGAAGGCCCTTTATGGGTTAAAGCAAGCACCTAGGGCTTGGTATGAGAGACTTACAACTTTCCTCATATCTAAGGAACATATCCGAGGCAAAGCAGATACAACCCTATTCATCAAGAAAAAGAAGAATGATATTATTTTGGTCCAAATTTATGTGGATGATATCATATCTGGTGCAACAAATGAAAGGATGTGTGAAGAATTCAATTCTCAAATACAGAAAGAATTTGAGATGTCCATGATGGGAGAACTTAATTTCTTCCTTGGTTTACAAATTAACAAAGTTCGAATGTGATTTTCATTAACTAGTGAAAGTACACTAAGGAGATCTTGAAGAAGTTTGAGATGGACAGGAGCAAACCTATGTCCACTCCAATGGGATTAGATACAGTCCTATCCAAGGATTATGAAGGAGAAGATGTTGATCAGAAGCTTTATAGAGGGATGATTGGCTCACTTCTATACTTGACAACTAGCAAACCTGACATACACTATACAGTTTATTACTGTGTGAGGTACCAACCCAATCCTGACGATTCTCACCATAAATCAGTTAAGAGGATACTTATATACCTCTTAGGAACCACTAAAGTTGGATTATGGTATCCCAGTAATGGAGACTTTACACTTCAAGTCTTCACTGATGTAGACTATGGCAGAGACACTATTGAGAGGAAGAGTACGTCCGAAGGTTGCCACTTCCTTAGAGATTGCCTAGTATCATGGTATAGCAAAAAGCAAATTTTAGTTGCTTTATCTACTATAGAAGCAGAATATATGGTAGCTAGAGGTTGTGTAGCTCAACTCCTTTAGATCAAGCAACATGTGTGGATGTTATGTGTGACAACAAGAGTGCCATTGATGTGTCAAAGAATCCAGTACTCCATAGCAGGATGAAGCATGTCAACATAAGGCCTCATTTTATTCGGGATCATGTGATGAAGAAGGATATTACTTTGGTATATATCCCAACCAATGAGCAAAGAGTAGATATCTTCACTAAGCCACTAAGTAAAGATCAATTTGGCAAGCTAAGAGAATCAATTGGTATGTCAAATCGAATTTGAAGGGAATTTGGAAGATAGTCCAAAACTAATTTGGACCCTTGGCAAAATAATAAATCCAGAAGAGAAGAAGAATTGAGGAAAAATCAATTCTGGAGGAAAGTGTGCCACGTCAGCAGACAAGACAGGACATATGGCAGTAAAGGCGCTGAAAAGTAACTATCCCTTTTTGAATTTCAAACATTTATTAGATACTATATGCACGGTAAATTCAATAGTTAAGTTTCAAAATAAACCATTCCCATTCTCTAGTTAAACAGAAACTACCTCTCTCTTAAAATCCCGATTGCCATATCATCAATCCAGCCAAAGTAATAGCATCCGAATTACCAAAATACCCTCACTTAGAAAATCCTATATAAACCCCCAAAAACCACTATCTTCTTCATGCGAGCAACATTCATACACTATTAATCTACAAAAATAAAAATTCAAACCCTTAACCCTAAAACTTCCTTCAAACCTTTTCTCAAATAGCTGCCATCATGACTAGCGAAGGACCTACAATGCTACCAATACAAAACATCTTTACAGAGTTCGATCTAAAAGCTAAAGATTTCAACCTCTAAAATTCAAAGCTAGTGATTCCATTGTCCACAAAGATTTCTTGGGCAATAATTTCCTATTCGAGACAGATCCATACTTAAAATTGATTGAGGACCAACATCTGACAGATTTCCTTAAAATCAACTATCCTATATATCTGGATCTTCTGAGAGAATTCTATGAGAATCTCAGAGCGCGCCCCATCTTTGATGCTCTAAGAACCCAAGTTCAAGGAAAAATCATAACTATTACTCAGGAGTTCTTAGAGACACATCTTAACATGAAGAACGACGATGTTCAACTAAAAAGGGATGGGGATGAATAGCACATCAAGTATAAATCGAAGATATGGTAGCATCCTAATTACTTTGGAGACAAATTTTCTACCTATTTCCCTGAAGTGCCCAGATTTCTTCAACATGCACTCGCAAAGCTAGTCTTGATCAGGAAGGGATCCCTCACCATAATGTCAGTCTTTCAACATTGTGTACTACAACACTGGGTGAAGAGTAGGCTAGTCAACATGTCGGTGTTGATCATCCACTACATCAAGAACTACAATAACTCTCATGGTGCCTTGATCACTAGGATATTACTTGCCAACCAAGTGCCTTTAACCGATTCCTGGCAGTTAATGGAAAAGAAATCTTGGAGAGAAACTTTGAGAAATTAACCTTTAGGGAAACCTGGCATGAGGAAAAAGCCAAGAAGCTCTAGGATGATAAGAAAGGCAGAGAAAGAAAAGTAGTGGATCTAGTAGAAGCTCCAGTTCCCAAGAAAGCAAGCACTACTAAGCCAAAGGCACAGAAGAAGCTTATCGTAGTTCTGGCTGGTGAAGTTAGTGAGGATACTTTATCCTTAACCCAGTTGTTAGCCAAGTCTCTGGAGAAGCCTAAGTCTTGAGGAAGACTAATTAAGGTAGCTGATAAAGTAAAGAAGCCAGTCTATGACCTGGAGGTAAGGGAGTCTATTGTAGTGGCTGCTGCTACAATTAGAGAGGGGTATAAAAAGGGATAGAAAAGAAAGGCAACAGATATGCTAACAAAAGAGCATGGGTCTAATGAGGAAGAAATAGAGGATGAGGCTCCAATTCCCCGGAAGCAATTCACCCGAAAGGGGTGTGCTTTTGATGAGCCTGTAAAGGCCCAAACATCTCAAAAACATCAAACAAAGAAAGCCAAGAATCCTGCGAGCATAGTTATTAATGAGGAGGCTGCTAAGAGGGTAGTAGTGGAAGAATTGGCTAAGGCCAAAGTTAAAAAGGGCAAGCATGTGCCTGGATCCACTAAATAAATTAATCCAGAAGACCCACAGTGTAAAATAATAAGGGAGGCTATAAAGAACAATGATAGGATCAACAAAGCAATCGTACAAGTACCCAAGGGCTCTTCTGATGTTCAACCCATATTCATTGATCCAATAGATATGGAATCCATAGCCCGAGAACCCGTAGCAGATAATTTTCCTTTTCTACCCAGATCCGGACCCCTTCCAGAAGATCTACTACATGTGGGAGATGAAACCATTGCTGTGAAAAGCCTTGCAAAGGTAAATGAAGAGGGCATTGAAGATATTTCCAATTCACCTGGAGAAGAAAATAAAAAGCCCTGAAAAGGCATTTATAGGGGTGAGAGAGGACATTTCCTGTCATCCGAGGGTTGAGGTGGAAGTAAATAAAGAAGAACGAGAAGCTGATCAGAATCAAACGCATTTTCTTGAGGTAATTCCTGACTCTGTCTCATTCAATGTAAATGAAAATTATTCTGCTACTGCTGTTGAAAAAGCAAAGGATAACTTGGATGACCAATCTCAAAGTGCATCCAAGGAAAATTAGTCCAACCCAGAAAACCCCATTCTGGAGGAGGGACTTGGTCTGGGTTCCCAAGAGCATGCTACTGGAGTGGACTCAAGGGGCGAGGACAATCTGGAAGATTGGTTCAAAGAAGAGAAGGAAGAAGAAGAAAAAGAATCCAGTGAGGCAGCAACATTCGGATCTGATAAGACTGGAAGTAGTTTTGAATCCGAGTCTCCATTAGCTACCCCAATTCAAATCCCAACCTCCAATGTTAATCCTACAAGAGCCAAGAGGATATCCACTACACTTAGAATTCTTTAGGAGGCTACTCATGAGGAACATGAGAAGAGCTATATCAAGCAGAGTCTATAGGATATTGGCAAACATTTATAGGGTGTGGAAAAGTAATGCTTGCCGAAATCCATCCTCTGGATTTGAAGGGAGAGCTTGGGGTAATTAACAGGAGTGTGAAGAAAATAAAAGAAAAAGTGGAGGACATTCCCACAGCCAATCTAGTAGTAGAAGTCTCTTTAATAAAAGTTACTCCAGTCCTTAAAGAGCTTAAAGCTAGCATAACAGAAGCAAACTATTCTATAGATCAAGCTAATATAGGGGCTACTAATAACTATGCAACACTCATGGATAAAATAACTTCCTCATCCACTGATCTGTGCACTATAATAAAGGAGTACATAGATAGCAAGTTTGAAAACTTGACAAAATTCATAGCTGAAAAGGAAGAAAAATCCCCTCTCCCAAGCCTAAATGAATCACAGCAAACCATTCTTCATAAGCTGGCCATGTTCATGGAAGTGGATCTTCCAAAGATCTTCGCTACACAATTAGTTGGTATTGCACAAGAAGTGTGTAAATGGACAAGATGTTGTCGTTGAAAGAGCAAGAGATGATCTTCTTTAGGACTTGACAACAACAAACTCTAGCATTCATAATATCCAGAAGGATCTGAGCAAAGACATTGAAAAGCTGCAGTCCTGACTATCAAGCCTATCTATGTCCGGATCCTCTTCCTCTCCATCAATTCCTGAAAGCCAACTCCTTTCAGTCTTCCAGGATCTAGTTCAGTACATTAGGGATACAAGATTCTTTGGACATAAGGGAATCACTACTCTTCTTGAAGCATTATTACCATATTTTGATGAGAAAGATAGAGACTATATGCTTCAACTGCATCCCTACATCACCAGATCCTACACATAGCTCCGAAATCACTTTTGTCCCCTGCACTTATCTCTGACAATTGTAGATCATATCCTATAGTAAAGAAGGCAAGGTAATTTGGATTACTCAATTTATTCTAAAGCTTAGCACAAAAAGTGGGATGGCAAGACTTATATGCTGATCAACCCCCCTCCTGAAAACAAAAAGGGAGAGAAGGATAAAGGCAAAGAAAAGGAAGAAGGAGTGTCCGGTGGTGCATCCGAAAAAATGATTTAGCTTTGTAATAGATAGATTAGCTATATACTTCATATGTAAAATCTGCAATAGCTTGCTTCACATTTTCACTTATATATTTCTGTATTTGTAATCATGCACTTCATTGATGTTAACTATTGTTAACAACAGAAGTATATATATATATATATATATATATATATATATATATATATATATATATATAGTGAAAATCTATTACAAAATTACTTCTAAAGTACAATCTGTAATTGTACTATAAAAACATTAGAAGCTAGAATTCAAAAATATTGGGGAGTTAAGATGCTAGAATTATGAGGGAGTAAAATTGTGAATGACTAAGTATCAAAAATCATACTTAGTTCATATAACTCCTTTTACCATATGCTAAGTTATTTGTATCCATCAAATGGGGGAGATTGTTGAAAAACAATAATTCGAAATCTCAATTAAACTAAAATATCCGGATCAAGTTTGAAAGAAACAAAAAATTAGACAAAGAATCTCCTAAATCCAATTGGAAGCATCCGGACAAGATCCAGGTACAAGGACATCCATTGAAGACTACAAATTACCTAAGCATATACTGGAATCATTAGGTTAAAGTTTGGAAAGGAAACAAACTTTAAACCTCCAAGACTAGCATCTGGAACAACTAATTGCTAAGCATCCAGATAAGGATAAATCCAGTGATGTTGAGTCTAAAGACATCCGTAAGACTCAGATATCAAGACAATGGAAAAAGCTTCAAAGATAACCTTTCCATTCACCTTTTTGGTCTACAAAGTCAAAGATTGTTTCCCCATGACTAAGACAAAAAGACAGCTTGCACTTTTTAAAAAAAGGACAAAAGGACTGACATAGGACAGAAAAAGGAAACAACCTTTTTCACCTAGACCAATAAGGAGGCGCTTAGAGCTCACACCAAAAATCTAATGGCATAAAAGCTGATGCGACACTAAATTCCAAGGAAAACAAACACTGACATCTTTTTAGCCTCAATCCTAAGTATTCAAATGGGTTAAATTACTATCTAACAGATTGATCAACAGCTCCGAAAGTGCCACATCTCACCTAATCAATGATGGAGATTAATTACAGCTTACCAACCCATAACGGCTACATTTATGATGGAAGCCTATAAAAGGGAAGCTTCATAAGTTAAGAAGTTGTTAGTTGATTTCACAATAACATATACAAGAGAACCTGCTAGAGAACAACCAGATTCAAAAATCCCTCCAAGAACCAAATCATTCAAAATCAATTTGCAAGGATTCCTAAGTGAGTTATAAACTTAAGGAAGTCCAAAACCAAAACTTTTGTTAAAAACCAAAGTGTAAAGGATCTCCTACTTGGATGAGTAGTGAGATTGGGAAATAGCTTGAAGTAGGTACTTTGAGTGGGATCTCCCTGTAGGACTCAGCTTAGATTTGGGGTAGAAGTCTAAGTGGTATATCCTGCTAAAGGCAACGGGACTCAGCTAGGAGTTGGTGATTCTAGTGGTATATCCTACGTCCAGAAGGGGGTACCATCTAGAGATAAACTATAAGGCTTGATTTTTACCAGTTGGAAAGAAATCACACTTGTGGATAAGCTTAAAGGAAGGAACCTTTGGGGACTTGACGTAGGTAGGGCCAAACCAGTATAAATCATCGTGTTTGATTTTCTTTAACTCTTTATTTATATTTGCATCATATTTCATATTTGCATCATTCGGAAGCCATCAAACATACTACACAAGACTTTTTAAAGTATGTTAATTCCATGAAAAAGGGTCATTCACCCCCCTCTGACCTTATATAGACCCTGACAGGGACCAAAAAAATTGTGGAAATTATTAGTGTTTTTCTTATTTTGTAGATTACTCGTGTTTGCTTGTAGTGATTACTGCATAAACCCAAAGCAAGCCTGAGATGGAGCAGAGCAAGCATGAAACTAGCTAGGGCAATCACAGAATTGGGCCAAATTTGGAGGAAGGAGCCTAAACCTAAGAAAAAGGAGAAGAATGACTACAAATATAGAGCTTCTAGAAGGATTCCTTGCTTAAGGTAGTAGAAGACCTCCCACTTGTGGAGCGGTGGATTTTGTCCTTTTATAATAGATGACTAAGCAAGCTGTCTACATTACTTGCAAGTCTTACCTTACTAGAAGCTATTTTGATTGAACAAATTACTGTTATTATTATTATTTTGGGCAAGTGGCATCTCTAGAAAGATCCACTTTCGACTATATATAGGATAGAATTCTTCATTTGTGTAGAAAGCTTTGGTTGGCTTTTAAGCCTCCATTGTCTCACTCCCTCTCTATGTTCCAGCTTTTATTTCCTTAATATAATATGCCATTCTATGTTTTATTTATATTTATGCTTTACTTTCTCGCTAATTAAGCTAGTGCAAGCACGGCCAGCAAGCATGATAGGCTAAACATGGTATGATCACTCCTCTTCTTTTATTCTTAACTTTGATTATAATTGATTGTCTTATGTTTGTGCTTAATAACTCATAAGTCTGATCAACTTATGCTTAGTGTAACAAGAAGAACCAGGATGGAGAATTATAACACAGAATAAATTATAAGACATATCCTATCGAACTGAGAAGTGCCCGGATAGTGCTAGGGGTTTCTATTTAAATAGAATGCTTGTTTGTTCTTAATGCTTAAAGGGGACACTTGGGAAGGGAAACCTATAAGTTAACATTTAAAGAAACTAAACACAAAGCAAGAGCTACGTTTGATACATGTGGAATAAGAAACCTAAATCAAAGTGCTAAAAATATGTTAAGATAAAAGAAAGGAGTCATTAACCATTCTTGACTATTTGTTGGTTATGCTTGCCCCTATATACCATTGTTAGGAGTAACCATTCATATGAAATCATTTTACTTTTTGCAATCACTTTATTATTTTCTCATCTTATTTAAATATCTTAGATTTCTAGCTACTAATTTACTTCAAGGTTTAGCTACTTTTCTTGCTCCATGTGGGATATGACCTTGTGCTTGCCCCATTCTACTGACCACGACCTAGTGCACTTACTAGATTGCTCTTTGAGCAACTAATAAGTTTTTGACACCGTTGCCAAGGAGTAATGGTGAATTAATTTAAATTTTTTAGTAAATTGCTAGTTTTTAACCTTGTTTGTTCGGCTTGTATAGTTTTCTTGCAATGGGGAGAAGGCTAGAAAAAAATTTTCCAACAAGCTTTCGAAGTAAGCAACATACGAGTAGAGCAATCAGGGAGAGCAACCATGGTAGACAAAACATATCTGCCCCTTATAAAACTCAAGGAGTTTTCCAAACCTTCTTCATTAGGACACATGTCATACATAGTGATACCAGATGAAGGAGAAAATTTTGTTTAAATCAAACCCTACATGATTTAACTTGTTCTTTCACATGCTTAATTTAAAAGATTGCATGTTGAAGACCCAAATGATCATCTTTATGATTTTCTTGAAATTTGCAATCTTTTTAAAGTTAATCATGGTGTTTCCAATGATATTCTTAGGTTAAAGTTGTTTCCTTTCTAATTATAGGAAAAGGCAAAATCATGGTTTAGATCTTTACAACCGGGTTCAATCACAACTTGGGAGGAGATAGTTGAAGCATTCTTGACAAAGTATTTTCCCTTTCCAAGGTCGCTAAACTGAGAAACGAAATCTCTAGGTTTACTCAATCTAAGAATGAATCACTCCAACAAGCATGGGAGGGATTCAGAGATCTATTAAGAAGGGTACCGAACCATGGTTTACCTACGTAGATGCAAATACAAACATTTTATAATGGGTTAATTGATGAGCACAAAGTCTGACTAGAAACCCTTGCAAATGGTGACCTAGAAGAAATGGAGCCCGAAGCAATCTTTGCCCTCATTAAGAAAGTGGTGAACATAAGTTTCAAATGGCATTCCGAGAAGAACTTAAATGTTCTAGAATCTAACGTTGTGCATAAACTTTTATAAAAAGTTAAGGAGTTAGCTAAGCAAGTAAACAGACTCTCAGAGCAACCATAACTATCATTTTAACAACCATAATTTTTATCCTAGCAACCACAAATTCCAATCCAAAAAACACAAATGCCATTCCAATAACCTCAGTTTATCTTCCCCCAATCTTGAAGTGTTATTAATGAATATCAACAACCACAAATTTTATTCCAACAACCTTATAATAACCATTTCAACAACCTCAATATTACTTCCAACAAGTTGAACTATCATGTGAGTCCAAAAGCCTAGCTTGGAAGTGATTATGATGGAGTTTATGAAGCAAACTCAAGCTTCAATTGAAAACTTCGAGACCTAATTTAAACAACTAGCTACTATGGTGCTTTCAAGAGATGAAGTGGTCGTTCTAAGCAACAATGAGCATAACTCCATGGAGGAATATGAAGAAAACACGATTGAGTATGGTAAGGTTTTTGATAATTCTAACATGCTTGTTGTTGATGATGTTTATAATTCAGGGGAGCAAGCATAATAAGAGATGGAGCAACCATATTATAATTTAAAGCAACCAGAATATCACATGAGCAATATATGGAGAAAAGAGAGCAACCTAAAGTTTAATATAAGACTACCCTGGTTCCAAAAAACATGCTTGCTCAAGACAAAGCAGTTTTAATGGAGAAACCACTCCGAATCTATCAACCAAAGATAACATTTCTTGAAAGATTAATTCAACACCTAAGGTATGAGGAGCTTAATAAGAACTTCCATATGCATAATCAAGAGATCGTCAAAGGTTAGGAGAAATTTGTTAAGGTGGATTTCAAAGGAAATATTGATTTCTCCCCAGTTGTTGAAGATGAGCAATCTACTAACAACCCTCACAAATTGAGAGAGCAGTATGTCTCCATGCAACCTTTTGTTGAAAATCAATTCAAAAGTGAATCATGGAGAAATGTGGACATGACACAATAAAAGACACCATACATCATTCCGGCTTTTTAAACCTTCATTTATGAACCTCCTTAAGCAACTTGTATATATTAGTGTCCACTTCAAACACCAATTGAAGCACTTTTGATGAGCCCAAGCTCGTCTTTCTAACCTTGTAAATATTTATTTCTTTTTCCTTATTTAGTATATTTTTAATCTTGTCTTTATTCTTTTCGTAGGAAGCCAATGGTCAACAAATTAAGTGTGGGGGAAATCTAGATAATGGTTGCCCTGACAAATTTGAGGAGCAGTCATAAAGCTTCTAAGGGAAATCATCCTTACAACAACAAGAGTAATTCGCCCATACTTACTTTTCCAACTTTTTAGTAACTCACTTCCACATTGGCTCAACAATCAATTTAAATCAGAAAAAAGTAATGTAAGGTAGATTCCACTTACCCTCTATGCTTGTTGGTTGTTGTTTATCAATGTTGCTTAATTTTATTCATTACTTTGAGGACAAAGCAATCTGTAAGTGTGGGGGGAATGATATGGATTTTGTTTTTAGTGATTCTTGCTATTTGCTTGTGTTTATTTGGTATAAATGGCCATAACTTGTGATTGTCCATGCTTGACTATGATTTCCCCACTTAGATATTTTCTTTGAACTTAAGTACCATGTGCTTTAATGTTTTAAGTGTGTTTTATGCATTTTTTGTTCTATTTTTTCAAAAAAATTTAAAATTTTTCGAGTTTAAACATATTTTTAGTGATTAGCATGAAATTTTGATCTTTTGAAAGCAAATAGTCTTTGACAAATACATTGAGTTTTATTGGTTGATGGTGAAGTTACACTTGCAAGTTTAATGAGGTTAATTAGGCAAGATAGACTATAAACTTAGAACTATTTTTCAATAACTTTGGCTAGAATGAACCAACTTAAATTAACCTAAATTTTAAGTGTGTATTTGAGCATTTTCTTATATGTTTATGTACTGTTGCTTGAATTTCCTTACTGAGTGAGCTTACACATACATGCTTAAGCTAGAACTTGATTTGGGAGAAATTTGATAGTACTTATCAAGACCACACCATTGATCACTTGCATAAAATGATATAGGCATTACGATTTTACCTTCCATTTATCCAAAAAAGCCACCCAAAAACATAATTTCCCCCTAGTTAACCCCTTTGAGCCTTTAACCTTTTCTTTCATAAACCACAACAAAATTTAACCCAATACCTTTTTCACTTTTACTTTCCTTTCTCACCCTGAATTTTACCAAAAGATTTTCACATAAAAGGAAGCAAAAAATGCTAACTTGTGTTTTCTTCAAAATTCTTTCAAAGAAACCTTATGAGTGTTCTTCAAATTCATTGCAATTCTTATTTTTCCAGCCTCTTTTTGTTATTTTAGTACATTATTTAAATAAAAATAAAAAAATGAAAAAATAAGAAAAAGAAAAAAAAGAGAATAAAAAAGAAGAAAAAGATGAAAAGTAACAAAGAAAAAGTTCATATATTAGTAGCAATGAAGTCAAATTTTGGCTACTGAAATTTTACTTTAGAGCAAGCTCATTTCTCTCTTCATACATCATATTAGCTTGCTCAATATACTAAATAAAGCCTTTTTGTTATTGCTGGAATGATTGCTCAGTTTTGTCCTTGTCTTCATGATTGCTCCGATCTTTCACTCTTATTCCTTGTGCTTAAAACTTCATTTTACTGCATGAGTTAGCAATTATAATGGTGATACAACATGCTGTAAGTTCATCAATGCTTGCTTTGGTAAAATCCGTTACACCCAAAAGCCTTTCACTTGACACACCTGACCCTAAGCCTACATTACAACCCAAATAAAAGATCTTTTGATTGTATTAGAAATCAATATTCTAGTGGTGGAGATAGGATCGATAATCAAGCCTATGATCTTAAGAATGTTGTGTATAGTCGAGGAGCGAATTCAAAAACTCACCCTTAAAGAAATTAAGAGAATAGAATGAATCTTGTTGGTGACGTAGTTTGGTTTCACAATTGACTTACTTATTGACAAACTAGCTCTAGTTTTTAGACTTGAAATGTTTTTGAGACCAAATTGCTTGCTTAGTGTGGGGGCATTCATCTCCTTCCTTAATCTTTGTATTTTGAGTAGACTATTCTGTTTTCCTGAGGGACAAGTTGATTGTTAATTGCCACTCTTGTGTTTTTATTTTTATGTTTTTATGTTTTATATCTTTTTGTTTTGTTTGAGGATAAGAAAATGTTTAAGTGTGGGGGTATTTGATGAGGGTAAAATACACCAAGAAAATACAAGTAATTTTGCTTTGAAATCACTTGATTTGGAGTTAAATTATAGAAATTATTAGTGTTTTTCTTATTTTGCAGATTACTCATGCTTGCCCCTTGTGATTGCTGTAAAAACCTAGAGCAAGCACGAGATGGAGCAAATCAAGCATGAAACTAGCCAGAACAATCACAGAATTGGGTCGGATTTGGAGGAAAGAGCCTAAACCCAAGAAAAAGGAGAAGAATGACCCGAAATAGAGAGCTTCTAGAAGGATTCCTTGCATAAGGCAGTATAAGACCTCCCACTTGAGGAGCGGTGGAGTTTGTCCTTTTATAAAAGATGACTAAGCAAGTTGTTTACATTACTTGCAAGTCTTACCCCACTAGAAGCTATTTTGATTAGACAAATTATTGATAGTATTATTATTTTGGGCAAGTGGCATCTTTAGAAAGATCCACTTGCCACTATATATATGATAGAATTCTTCATTTGTGTAGAGAGCTTTGGTTGGCTTTTAAGCCTCTAGCGTCTCACTCCCTCTCTATGTTCCAGTTTTTATTTCCTTAATATAGTATGTCATTCTATGTTTTATTTATCTTTTATGCTTTACTTTCTTGTTAATTAAACTGGCGCAAGCACGACCAGATAGCATGATAGGCTAAACATGGTATAATAGCTCTTCTTCTTTTATGCTTAACTTTGATTATAATTGTTTGTCTTATGTTTGTGCTTAATAACTCATAAGTTTGATTAACTTATGCTTAGTGTAACAAGAAGAACCGGGATGGAGAATTATAACACGAATAAAATATAAGACATACATATCCTACCGAACCTAGAGATGCCAGGATAGTGCTAGGGATTTTTATTTAAATAGAATGCTTGTGAGTTCTTAATGCTTAAAGGGGACACTTGCGAAGGGAAACCTATAAGTTAACCTTTAAAGAAACTAAACACAAAGTGAGAGCTATGTTTGGTACATGTGGAACAAGAAACCTTGATCAAAGTGCTAAAAATAGGTTAAGATAAAAGAAATGAGTCATTAATCATGCTTGACTATTTGTTCGTTATTGTTAGGAGTAACCATTCAGACGCAATCATTTTACTTTCTGCATTCACTTTACTATTTTCTCTTCTTATTTAAATATCTTGGATTTCTATCTACTGATTTACTTTATGGTTTAGGTACTTTTCTTACTCCTTGTGGGATACGACCTTGTGCTTTTCCCATACTACTGACCACGACCTACTGCACTTGCTAGATCGCTCTTTGAGCAACCAACACTAATTTTATTAGGGTTATAAATTAATTAGAGCATTGATTCAAATGATTAAATCATTTTATGATTAAGCAAATAATTTATTTTGACCGGTAACTAATTTTATTATGGTCATAAAATAAATTAAAAGAAATGAGGATTAAATTTAATTTCATATTAAATTTGTATTTAATTCAAAATTAATCTCGCATTTAATCTTGCATAAAATCTGTATTTAATCCCGCATTAAATCTGCATTTAGTCTCGCATTAAATTTGGGGAGCCTTTGCTTCCCTAATATAAAGCTAGCACCTCTTCTTCATTTCTTGCACCATAACTTTCTATGATCTCTGACTTGAGATTCTAACGTGTTTTCTCAATGTCAACTTAAAAGATAAAATTAAATAGTCCCTTTGGTTACTCTTTCGGGTGGGTTTTGGAGTGGTCTAGCAGCTACTAAAAACTTTGTGGTTGTCCTCATTGGGAGGTTTTGGTTAGTAGGGTTCATGTGGATACTCATAGAGGCTATCCTATGCTTGGAGGCTTGTGTAAGAAGTATCTTCTAAAGCACGCTTCAATTGGTAAGTCCTCTAGTTCTCTTTTAATTATTAAGTCCTTTTATTAAGCGTTTAAGACTTAATAATTATTATGTTTAGGTTATTTTGCATGCTTAGTTATTTTATGCCTTGACTATAACTTAGAGTAATAAAATGCTTCAATTAAAAAATTTGTATGCTAGGATATAATTTAGAATTATGGTATGCGTAGCCTATGCATACTAACTTAAGTAGAGACTTAATTTATTTAAGGCTTCAATTAGTTTATACGCTACTAATAGGAGTACCTAGGGACAAGGGACAAAATTTTGAATTTTCTCCATGCTTGTTAAACATGTTCAAAGTGACTGTCGGTTCCCAACAGTGGCATCATGAGCTTGCCTATTTAGTGCATAATGAAGCTAAAAACAAACTGAATTTTATTTTCTATATGAAATAATTTAAAGTTTATTAAATTTTTTGGAACAATAGATGAACTTAGACTTTTATTTCAACGGTTAGAAAATGGTTGTTGACAATTTCGAACAAGTCTGCTCAACTTACTAAAACTTATCAAAGACTCAATAAATTATATAAATTACATGGGTTATATATGTTTTCAATTTTCATGAATTAAAAGAACGAAATTTATTAGTCCAAGAGAATCCATATTTTTTCAAGCTTGTGCTCGTACATTTTCCGGCAAGGATTGGACAAGGTGTCTACTCCTCATAGGGCACCTCTCCTACCTGGGAATATATATTGGTACAGCTTCAGTTAACAAAGAGGGGATTAGATATGGACTAATTTATTTCTAGTATATAAGAGGGTTCTTATATATGTTTCCATAACAAAGTAAATATTAAATTATTAAATAAAAGCTTAAAGAAAATGCAATATAAATATAACAACTAAAAATGTTAATTATTTTGCATATAATCTAGGTTGATGAAATAATTATAATACAGAGTTTGAACCCCCCTAAGGTTAGACCTTATAAATTAATTCTAAAATTCCCTGACTTAATATAAAATATTGTTATAAGTATGTCCATCTAATAAATCCTAGATTGGGTGAGACGTTTAACACCAATTAAATTCCAAAGTAAATGTATCAAGGCAAGTTATAAGTCTTCCTTACTCAAATTTATGATACGATCTTTTCTGTTATAAAGTGTTGCACAAAGCATTCCTTTCGTCTACATCGACCTGCTATAAAAATTGAGATAGTGTCTGCTTCAATAGGAATGGGTAGTCTATCATAAAATTTAGGGTTGGCCATAGGACTGAGACACGTTCAAGGAGTTGTTAATATAAGAGCAAACGTCCCAAGGAATTAGGGAACTTGAATAAATTAGCAATTGTATACGATGCAAATGGAATGGAATTCCAACTACAACTTACTAATATGGCTTGAGTCATAAAATTGTGGGGGTCATATTAGACTAGTTATAGATGCTACCCAATTGGAAATTTTAGCTAGGCTGAATCTCCCAAATTTAATAGAATGGGCTATTGGAAATTTCAAAAAATGGTAGGATAAAAGTATTTAATTGAAAGTCCTTATATTAAATACATATATTATATACCAAAGTCTAAACAATGTTTTTCTTTACTTACATCTTGGTTGAAATCTTTATTTAAATACAAACGTTCAAATTGATGACTAATTTTGATTGGCTCTAGCTTCAAGTGTTTGTTTAGAAGGACAATCCTCAAAGCCTTTAGCTTGGCATGAATATTGTTTAAGCCCGAATCCAAACAACATGATGCAAGCAATTTTCTTAAATTAGATATGTATGAAATACATAAAGGAAACTAAGATACAACACCTTCGAGGTTGTTAACATCCATGTTACCTTATATAAGTAGCTGGCAGGAGAGAAGGATAAACATCAAGTCAGCTGTCAGAATCCATGTTACCTTAACTATTAGGGCATCATAAAATCATGGACTTGAAAGTCTATGTCTTTACATCTTAGAGAAAGGATTTCCTATGGTAGAAGATTTGAACCAAAATAGTTTTCATGGAAAATTGGTGGACTAATTAGTTAGAAATTTAAATGGTTCATATCTCAAAGAAGTAAAATGGACACATGGTGTCAAGTTTTAAAGTAGGATAGAGCAGAGTAAAGAGACAAGTAAAAGAATACTGAGAATTTTGTCTGGGAGACAAAATGATTGTTTTCAACATGAAATATTATAAACAAGATCTTCATTTCAATATGGGATATTGGAAATAAGATCAAAATGGCTAAAGTCTCATAGTATGAGACGAGGAGGCCAGAAGCTTCCACTTTAAGATGTTTGATATTGAGAAATTCTACATCTCAAGGGAATTCTAGGTATGGAATACCTAATGAGAATCAAATATCCATAGAAAGGTACAGATATTAATGAGAAGTAAAGGTTTGGCAAAAGGAGATTGTACCTATGGAAAATTATTAAAGCTTGTTAGCTGCTATTGATATAGGAACTTAAAATCTCCTTTTGACTAAATTTGTGATCTGACAAAATGGTATTTAATTGTCATTATAAAATATTATTTCCTGCTTCACAGCAGATGGAATTTTATTTCAATTTGATAAAGGATATTATCAAAGTTTTGAAAGATATTTTATTGTAATATGACAAATGATATTTCATAATTACAAAAATCATATTCTTAATTTAAACGATGGTAATAGAAAAATTAGCTAATGACAAATCTTTCTACTTATGGCATTGTCATTTAGGCCATATAAACAAAGATCGCTTAACTAAGTTATACAAGTAAGGAGACTTATGCCCAATAGACATGGAGTCTTATGGTGATTACAAGCCCTATTTAAAGGGAAAAATGACAAAGTTACCCTTTGAAGGAAAGCGTGAACGAGCCATGAGTACATTAGTACAAATACGTAAAGAAGTATATGGTCCAATGAGTGTTAAGACACTCTGAGGATACTCCTACTTTATAACCTTTATTGATGATTATTCATGATATGGTTATTTGTACTTCGTGAAGCACAAGTCTGAAAGTTTTGAGAAGTTCAAAATATTCAGAAATGAAGCAGAGAAACAGCTTAAGAAAAGTATTAAAGCACTTCAATCTGATCGAGGTGGAGAACACTTAAGTCAAGAGTTTTCGGATTATCTAAAGGAAAAGGGGATAGTACCCCAGTGTACCCATCCTTTTACACCCTAACATAATGGAGTGTCTGAAAGGAGGAATAGGAATTTATTAGATATGGTTCTGTCCATGATGAGCCAAGTAGATCTCAGTAAATCCTTTTGGGGATATAAACTAGAAAGTCCAGTTTATGTATTAAACAAAGTGCCCTCTAAATCACGTGACTTTACACCTTACGAAAGATGGTGTAGTAAAAGACCATCTTTGAGTCACCTAAGAGTAAGGGGCTATCCTTCTATGGTAAAGAGGATAGCATTAGATAAGCTGGATGCTAAGTCTGACAAGTGTCTGTTCATTAGATATCCAAAGGAAACTGTTGGATATTTATTTTACCAACTCAAAGCACAGAAGGTATTTGTGTCTTGAGGTGCTCACTTTTTGGAAAAGGAACACTTGCAAAAGTCAGTTGGAGCAATATTGAATAGGAGGTTCAAGAGGAAGAAATAGAAAATCAACTAATTGATCTTATTCTAGATACACAAGAAGGTGTGATCCAAGAACAACATGTCAAAACACAATTGTTGTGAAGATTAGGTCGTGTTCATAAAGGTCCTAAAAGATATGGTTTTGTCATCATAGATGATAGGGAACTATATTTCATGGAGGATGATGAACCAAGAACTTTTGATGAAGCAATAAAAAGCTCAGATTCTGATAAATGATGTGAAGCCATGAAATCGAAAATGGATTCCATGTATGAAAACCAAGTTTCAAAATTGGTCGATGCACTAGAAGAGGTTAGACCTATCGGGTGC
Source organism: Euphorbia pulcherrima (assembly GCA_947683365.1). Taxonomy (NCBI): domain Eukaryota; kingdom Viridiplantae; phylum Streptophyta; class Magnoliopsida; order Malpighiales; family Euphorbiaceae; genus Euphorbia; species Euphorbia pulcherrima. The sequence goes on from CANTUS010000009.1 coordinate 26,361,078, forward strand.
AAATGCGTCTTCAAGAAGAAGACAGAAATGGACGGTAATGTAATTACCTATAAGGCAAGGTTGGTTGTAAAAGGTTATAGTCAACGTAAAGGTATTAACTATGATGAAACTTTCTCACCTGTAGCCATGATTAAATCTGTCAGAATACTCCTTGCCATTGCTGCTCCTCATGATTATGAGATCTGGCAGATAGATTTTAAAACAACATTCTTGAATAGGGATTTGGATTGGGATGTGTATATGACACATATTGAGTGTTTTACATCTCAGAATGGCTTGAAGGTATGCAAATTGCGAAGGTCCATTTATGGACTTAAGCAAGCATCCAGGAGCTGGAATATTAGGTTTGATCAAACAATCCGTGAACTAGAGTTCTTTCCAAACATAAATGAGCCTTGTGTTTGTAAGAAGGTTAGTGGGAGTGCAGTCATTTTCTTTGTATTATATGTTGATGACATTCTGCTAATAAGAAATGACATTTCCTTCTTCAAAGTATTACAATATGGTTGTCAAGGAAGTTCTCCATGAAAGACCATGGAGAAGTAGCATTTATACTAGGTATAAAGATCTATAGAGATAGATCCAAGGGGCTGTTAGGTCCTTCTCAAAGTACATCTATAGACAAGGTACCGAATAGGTTCATCCTTGAGCATTCAAAGAAAGGTTATCTCCCGATAACAAACGGAATAAAGCTATCTAAGACTAAGTGTCCAAACACAGGTCAGAAAAGTGCGCATGAAGGATATACCCTACGCATCCATGATAGGATCCATCATGTATGCTATGATATATACTAGGCCAGATGTCTCTCAATCCTTGAGCTTTACGAGTAGATATCAATCGGATCTAGGTGAAAAGCACTGGATGGCCGTCAAGGCAATCCTTAAGTACTTGAGAAGGACTAAAGATGAGTTCTTGATATATGGAGATGGTGACCTCACAATTAGAGGTTACATTGATGCAATTTTTCAATCTAATAAGGATGACTTTAAGTCTTAATCAAGTTTTATATATGTGTTTAATGGAGAGGCAGTATTCTGGAAAAGTTCCAAGTAAGAAACTACTATTGATTCAACCATGGAGTCTGAGTACATTGCTACCTATAAAGCAAAAAAAGAAGCTATCTGATTAAAGGGATTTATTGGTGATATCAGTGTGGTGCTTGAGATTGTTGATCCAATTACTTTGTATTATGATAACAATGGTGCTATAGCTCAAGCAAAGGAACCATGGTCTCATCAGAAAAACAGACATGTACTTAGAAAGTATCATATAATCAGGGAGATTATTGATACTAAGATAATAAGATAAGATTATGTCCCCACTAATCAGAACCTCACGGACGGTCTGACAAAGCCAATGATGTGGAAGCATATGAAGTAAGACATATGGCTAATCGACCTTAGTGTAAGTGGGAGTTTGGTAGATATGATGTATGCCCTTAAGGAAATTAGGGTAATATATCTTAATTATGTATTGGTACAAATAATTTGTTTAATTAATAAAGGCATTTAATCTTTTGTTTATATCGATGTGTTCATATATATTCTGACTAGTTAAAATACATTCATTGATATCTTTGTACAAAGGTCCTTGACATAATACATAGCATGAAGTGAGAGATATTATAATGGGACTATGTGTAGTGAGGCCTGCTTCATGTGCAATTATGATTATGTCTAAACTATCCCTAATCATAGTTTAATCAAGAAAGGATATTAATGGAGCAGTAAGACTAGCATGTGGTCAACTGTCTTGGGAAGGGTTCAAGTAGTTAACCTCTTATGACTGAAGGTGGTGCCTTGAATTTAACACATGGATATATCTGGAAGACATATTGGAGACCGCAGTAAGATAAACACTTGGTATATATATCAATGTGTTAGTGTTTATCTTCATGTAGTAGCTTTGCGAATATCCTCATACTTGAGATATTAGTTACCTTATGTGGTACTATTGCTATACTTTGGGTCATATGTATTCACTCATTAATTTAGGGAGCCACGAGTGATTACAGGTATAATGATGACAACACATTGGTAAGCTATGCAGTCAGAGCGAATCCATCACTCCAGATATATTAGGGAGTTTTTACATGGCCGCTTATTGAAGTGATGATACTATAAACCTCTGATCAGAGTATTTGATCGATAGAAATAGTTTCTAGTCAGACACATTATGGTAAAATGTAATATACTTTAGTAACAAGCAAATAACTAGGATAGTTTGGAGCAAGCTCGCTATTGGTGGGTTAACACTTTAATCAAACCCAACAAACCAGATGGTAGTGATATTAAAGAATGGAAGGAGTTCATCGCATTGGGAAACTATTGCATTAACCATGATTAAGTCATAAGAACACAAATAAAGCTCCGAGTAAGAGGGAATGGTGGACCCTTGCTAGAGGCATACTACTGTTGTTTAAGGTAATCGAGTTCTGTTCACGGTCTAGAACCTCAAGCCAATAGTTCCTATAGAACAAAGATTGGTCAAATCTTAACAGCTCAATACTCAAGATCCTATAAGGTCCCATACATTGAACTTTCATCGGAATGGGTGAAGAATTAATAGACTTGATCTATTACAAAAATATTAAAGGGATGGTTGAACTATTACCTGGTTAGACCAGAGATTTTATTCATTGACCAATAACTAATTTTATAAGGGTCATAAATAAATTAAAGTGTTGACTAAAATGACTATATAATTTTATGGTTAAGCCATGAATTTATTTTTACCAGTAACTAATTTTATCAGAGTCATAAATAAATTAAAGTATTGATTAAAATGATTAGATCATTTTATGGTTAAGCTACGAATTTATTTTGACCAGTAACTAATTTTATTAGTCATATATAAATTAAAGTGTTGATTAAAATGATTAAACCATTTTATGGTTAACCCAAGAATTTATTTTGATCGGTAACTAATTTTATTAGAGTCATAAAATAAATTAAAATAAAGGAGGATTAAATTTAATCTCATATTAAATTCGCATTTAATTCGCATTTAATCCCGCATTTAATCTTGCATTGAATCCACAGTAAATTTGGGGAGCCTTTGTTTCCCTTATGTAAAGCTAGGCCCTCTTCTTCATTTCTTGCATCATATCTTTCTTTGAGTTCTGACGTGAGATTCTAACACATTTTCTCAATATCAACTTAAAAGATAAAGTTAAGGAGTCCCTTTGGTTAATATTTCTGGTGGGTTTTGGAGTGGTCTAGCAGCTACTCAAAACTCCGCGGTTCTTCCTCATTGGGAGGTTTCGGTTGATAGGGTTCGTGTGGATACTCTTAGAGGTTATCCTATACTTGGAGGCTTGTGTGAGAAGGTTCTACTAAAGCACGCTTCAACTGGTAAGTCCTCTAATTCTTTTTTAATTATTAAGTCCTTTTATTAAGAGTTTTAAGACTTAATAATTATTATGTTTAGGTTATTTTGCATGCTTAGTTTTTTTTATACCTTGACTATAACATAGAGTTATAACATGTTTAAAATAAAATATTTTTATGCCAGGATATAATTTAGAATTATGGTACGCCAGGCCTATGCATTCTAACTTAAGTAAAGAATTAATTTAGTTAAGGCTTCAATTAATTTATATGCTACTAATAGTAGTTCCTAGGGACAAGGGAAAAAAATTTTGAATTTCCGCCATGCTTGTTATACATGTTCAAAGGGGTTGTCATTTCCCAATAAACAAATCTGCTACTTAAGCTGCCACCAGAGTAGAGAACAATTGTGCAACTATCTTGGGTCATGTGACTTCCACATACACTGATCTCAATGTTGAACTTAAAGAGTATTTAAACAACAAGTTTGAAACCTTGCAAAAATTCATTCTTAATGCACTTACTGAATCCCTCAAGGGTACCTCCTCTGTACTCACCACCCTAATTGATGAACAACAAGCCTTCAAAGAGAAGCTCTCCAAGTTTCTCAAGGATGAATTGCCCAAACTCCTTGAGAAAGTTATGGATGACATGAGTAGTGATTTCCAATCTTAACTCTCCGGAGCTGAAAAGTTGATTAAGACTTGGAAGGAGACCTTTGATATTGAGCTCCAACACATCAATGAGAGCATCCATAATGGAAGAAAAGTAGTAAATAAGGAGGTTCAGAAACTGTACTCTGGTATGACTAATTTAACACTTACTGCTCCTTCTTCCTCATCTGGAACTTCATCTACTATTCTAGAGAGCCTACTCCTACCAATTTTCCAAGATTTGGTCCAACACATTGGAGACACAAGCTTCTTTAGATACAAACGCTCGCTTAGTCTTCTTAAAGCAATGTTCCCGTTCTTTGAGGAAGAAGATAGAAAACATGCTCTCACAATGCACCCAAACCTTGCCAAAGCATATGCAGCTCTGGAAGATCATAAAACCACTCCCCTTATCCCTGTAACTATAGACAAAATTATTGAGCAACGACTAGCAGGGAATGTAGATTACTCAATTCTATCTACAACCTGGGAAAAGAAATGGGATCAACGATCCTATATGGTTATAGACCACCCAACAGATGCAAATAAAAAGGGGGAGAAAGGCAAAGATAAGGAGGGAGAAGCATCAGGAAAGGAGATGGAGTAGTACATTTGTCTAGAATAGCTATTTTATTGTAAAAATCTATAATAGCTAGTTCTGATACTTTTTCACTTATATTCTTTTGTATTTGTAATCATGAACTTCATAGATGTTAACTGATGTTAACAGCATAAGTAATATATAGTGAAAATCCTTATTAAAAACTGCTTCTAAGTACAACCATCAATTGTACTTCAAAAACTTAGAAGCTAGAATGCAAAGATATTGGGGGAGCTAGGATGCCAGAATTATGGGGGAGAAAATTAAGTATCAAGAATCATACTTAGCTCGTATCTCATGTTTACATGCTTACTGTACTTAGGTTTTTATTTCCATCAAATGGGGGAGATTGTTAGGAAACAATGATCCAGAGAAAGAAAACCCAAAGATAACCATCTAGATCAAGTGTTTGAAGTAAACAAAACTCCTAAGTCCTAGAAGAATGCATCCGGACACAACATGGAAGACAACTAAGTCAAGAAAGCATCATGATTAAGTTTGGAAAGGAAATAAACTCATAACCCCTTAATGATAGCATTCGGAGAAAGTGACTAATTGGAAGAGCATCTAGATATAATTTAAGTCTGAAGACATCCGGAAGACTAAAATTTCAAGACAAAGGGAATGTATTTCGAAAACAATATTTCCCTCCATATTGTTCTTTAGTCATAGTCTCTTTTTCCTAAGAATGTGGAAAAGTGACAGCTTACACGCAAATCAGAAAAGTACAAATTCTGACTTAGAAAGAGAAAAAGGTAACAACCTTTTTAACCTAGACCAATAGAATAGCGCATAGAGCTCACACAACTGACAAAGATAGTACAAAATTTGGCAGCGCATAAAAATCCAAATAAATGGCTCCGGAAGCGCCATCTCATCACTAATTCAACAATGAAGATTCAAGATCATACCAACAGTAGACAATGGCTACATTTATGATCCAATGCCTATAAAAGGGAAGCTTCACATGTTGAGAAGTGGCTGATTGATTTAAGAAAGCATTCCATTAAGAAATTCGCTATTCAATTAGTTGTGAAAATCCCTCCAAGAACCAAACACCAAGAAATCTATTTGTAAGAACTCTCGAGTGAAAATATAAACTTGAAGAATTCAAAAACCCTCTTTGAAAAATATATTTGTGAAATCTCAAACTTGGGTGACTATAGAGATTGAGACTTAGCTTAAACTAGTAAAGGTTTAAGTGGTAATACCTATGTTGGTCCCTGTGAGGGTCTAAATAATGTCAGAGGGGGGTGAATGACCCTTTTTCGCGGAATTAATAGACTTTAAAAAGTTTTTGTGTAGAGTGTTTGATTATGTTCCGGATGTAATGGATCTAGATGATGTAGATATAAAATATAATGCAAATAAGTAAAGAGTTAGAAAATCAAACACAAGGATTTTATCCTAGTTCGGCCCCGCTTACTCCAGTCTCCAGAGTTTCCTTCCTCCAAGCTTTTCCACTAGTGGATTCCTTTCCAACTGGCAGGAATCAAGCCTTATAATTTGTCTCCTGATGGTACCCCCTTCCTAATGTAGGATATATGACTAGAAGTACCAACTTCTAGCTGAGTCCTTTTATCTTTAGCCTGCTATACCACTTAGATTTCTACCCAAACCTAAGCTGAGTCCTATAGGGAGATTCCACTCAAACTACAAACTTTAAGCTATTTCCCAATCTCTCTACTGACCTAAGTAGGAGATCTTTTACACTTTGGTTTTCTCAAAGGTTTTGGTTTCGGATATCCTTAAGTTTATAACTCACTTAGGAATCCTTACAAACAGATTTTGAATGGTTTGGTTCTTGGAGGGATTAACAAACTGATTGCTTTTAGCGAATTCTCTTGTGTATGTTTTCTCAAAATCAATCAGCACCTGCTCAACTAGTGAAGCTTCCCTTTATATGCTTCTATCATAAATGTAGTTGTTGTGGGTTGTTGAACTTGATTTAGGTCTCCACCGTTGATAAGGTAATATATGGTGCTTTCGGTACCATTAGTTAATCTGTTAGACATGATATTTTGACCTATTTGAATCCTTGGGATTGAGGCTAAAAAGTTGTCAGTGATAGTTTCCCTTGTATTCTAGTGATTTACCAACTTTTACTCCAATAGTCCGAAATGTGTGTATCACGGGCCCTTCTTATTGGTCTATATGAAAAAGGTTGTTTCCTTTTTCTCTTTCCTGTGTTCGTCCTTCTGTCCTTTTTTGAAAAGTATGCTAGCTATCTTTTATCTTGCATATGGGAAAGGATCTTTGACTTGGAGACGAAAAAGATGGAGGGAAAAGTTATTTGCGAAACTTTTCCCTTTTTCTCTTTAACTGTGCCTTCCGGATAATTCTTCCCTTGATATCCAGATGCTATTCAATCAGTCTTCCTCCAGATGCTGTTGTATAAGAAGTTAGCAGTTTGTTTCCTTTCCATACTCTAACTGGATGCATTCCTTTCATGCTTAGGTAATAGTCTTCACTTTAATAATTGTCTTGGACTTTGGATGTTTTAGTTATATGTTCGGATAAAGTGACTTGGGTCTTTTAGGTGTTTTGTTTACTTCAATCCTGATCTAGAGTATTTGTTGTTCCTGATCATTATTTCCAACAATCTCCCCCTTTTGATGGAAACAAAAACCTAAGACATCTAAGCAAGGAAAGGGGTTTTATGATCTAAGTATGATTCTTAATACTTAGTCATTCACAAAATTTTATTCCCCCATAATTTTATCACCCCTAACTCCCCTAACATTTTTGAATTCTAGCTTCTAAGGTTTTGTAGTACAAGTGTAGATTGTACTTTTGAAGCAATTTTTTGTAGTAACTTTTTACTATATATACTTCTGTTGTTAACAATAGTTAACAACAATGAAGTTTTGGATTACTAGATATAGAAATAAATAAGTGAAAAATAAATCTAGCTATTACAATTATTATAGCTATATCTATTACAGATTATTGCTTTCCAGATGCTTCTCCTTTCTTCTCCTTGCCTTTGCTCTTTTCTCCTTTTTCTATTTTAGCTCTATCCTCCCCTTTTTATTCTCCCCTTTTTTGTTTGCACCAGCTTGGGGGTCTATTACCATGTAGGTTTTACCATCTCAGCTTGTGTGCCATGCCTTGGAGCATACGGAATAACTCAAATTGCCTTCTTTTCGGCACTCTATGATTGTGTCAATTATGGCTAGAGTGAGATGCAGGGGTCTGAAAACATTTTGCAGCTGGGAATATAACTTTGTGATGTATGGATACATATGTAGAATGTGTTCGTGATCCTTCTCATCAAAGTAGGGGAATAGGGCCTTTAGGAGTGTGACTATCCCTTTATATCCAAAGAATCTGATATCCCCAATATGTTGGACAAGATCCTAAACCAGTGGGAGGAGTTGGCTTTCTGGAATCGACAGTGAGGAAGAAGATCTGGAGATAGATAGATTACATAAGCCAGACACCAATTTTTCAACTTCTTTGCCCATATCTCTGGAGCAGTTGTGAAAGCTAGTATTGATAGTCATAAGGTCTTTGTGAAATTCCTCCTTGAGGTTGTTTATAATTGTATCTTGTCCATTCATTTGCCCTGCAAACTCCATTCCAATGTCTTACAATTGTTTAGCAAGCAGTTTGGGCATTTCCACATCAATGAATTTGGTTATCTTATCCAATATGTCCTGTTACTTTTCATTGAGGCTAGGGAGCTCTGACTTCACTTCCTTTTCAGTAATGAATTTTGACAAGTTTTCAAACTTGGAATCAAGATATTCTTTAATGTCTGTAGTCAATTTGAAGGAGGAGGAGGTGATTTTATCCATGATGGTGGCGTAATTATTTATAGCCCCAATGTTGGCTTGATCTGCACAACAGGTGGCTGCTGCAACACTTGTTTTTAGCTCATTAAGTACATGAGTGACTTTGGCAAGTGAAACTTCTGCCACCAACTCGGCAGTGGGAAAATCCTCCACCTTATTCTCTATATTCTTCACACTCCCCTTTATTTCCCTGATGTCAGACTGCAAATCCGGAGAATGAGGTTTTTATTGTAGAAGCTTCTCCATGGATTTTAGCATTTTAGTAACTCCCCAAAGTGCCTTTGAGATTTTATCTTCCATATACCCTTCAATTATAGGCTCTTCTATAAGCCTTAGAGCCACCCTTAGTTTTTCATGTCTAGTTGGCTGGGGATTTACAATTCTGGGTTTTTGCAAGTAACCGGAAGAAGAGGTTGAGGTTTCTCCGGTACTTGAACTGCTCCTAGATGGCTTAGGGCTAGAGGATTCCTCCTTATCCTCAGTTTCTTTATCTTCTTCTACTTCTTTTTCTTCTTCATCCAACCTTTCCCCCAGATAGGCCTCGCCCTTTGAATCTATTTTAGAAATGTTTTCATTGGATCTTATACCTAGTCCCTCCTCCGGAATAATTTATTCCGGGTTGGACTCTAGTTCCTTAGATACATCTTGAACATTTGTATCCAAGTTATCCATATTTTTATCTGCTGCTTTAATAGTATTAGCAGTATCAACATGCATATTAAAGTAAATTGATTCAGGGATTACCTCATGAGTTTGATCCTAAGTGTCTTCTTCTTTTCTTCCTTCATCTACCTCCACAACCCCCGGAACACTGGCCATGTCCTTAGTCGCCCCTTCTTTTGATTTTTCAAGACTTTTGATATCTCCCTCAGGCGTGTTGGTAGTGTCCTCAACACCCTTTTTATATGCCTTTTGAGGTCTTTCTTCATGAATTTTTTCATCTTCCAGATTTAGCAAATTTTTTAGAAGGTCCAGTTCTGGGCTTGAAGGCAAATAGATCTACTTTCGGATCCTAGGCAATGGTTTCCATATCCGTTGGAGCAGTTAGAATGGCCTGGGCACCAGAAGAGCCTCTGTGTCCTTCTATTGTGAGCTTATTGATCTGGTTAGTGTCTTTCATGGCTTCCTTTTTATGACCTCATACTGAGGATCATCCGGAGTGACGTCCTTAGAGGATCCGGGCACATGCTTGCCCATGGTTCTTTTTTCCCTTGCCAACTCTTCTTCTTCTGCCTTTTTCATAGCCTCCTCATTTATCTCAATTCCGCTGGCCTCTTTACTTTGCTTTTCTTAGCTACCACAGCCTCATCAAAAGTGTAGCCCTTTCTAGTGAACTGCCTCCTCTTTAGTTCAGGAGCTTCTTCCTCAGTTTCTTCATCCTGTACTATAACTTCTGAGTTTTTCACATTCCTCCCCATCTTATATGTAGCCTTTATCATCCTCCCTCTCAGCTTAGGCTTCTCAGGGCTTTTGTTCATCCCTTGGGCGAGGGTTTAAGTATCCTCATCAATTTCCTCAACTGGAATAAGAGCCATCTGTTCTGATGCTTTAGGCTTGGTTGTTCTGGCCTTTTTGGGAATAGGGGCATCTTTAGTTAGATCAACTACTTTCCTGACTCTGTTTTTCTTCTTCTTCTCCTCCCTCTACTTCTTAGCCTTCTCCTCGTTCTATGTTTCACCGAAACTTAGCTTTTGGAAGTTCTTCTCAAGAATCTCCTTTCCGTGAATAGCTTGAAATTTGGATAAATTGATTTCATTTGCTACGAGGATTCTAGTGATGAGGGAACTATGGGAGTTTTTTTGCTACCTCATATAATGGATAATTAAAAGGAGGATACGGTGGTTAGAGAGCTCTTTCGGATCAAGATCGACTTGGCAAGAGCATGTTGGAGAAATCTTGGTGTTTCTGGAATATAGGTTGAGAAGTTATCTCCAAAGTAATTAGGATAAAGCCACATCTTAGGGTGATACTTCACAAGCAGCTCATCCACATCATTCCTTAGTTGAACTCCATCATTCTTCATGTTGAGGTACTTCTCAAAGAATGCCAGAGAGAAAGTGATTTCCTTTCCTTGAACCATGGTTCTGAGAGCATCATAGTAGGACTGTACTTTCATATTTGAGTTGAATTCCCGCACTAAATCCGGATAAGTTGGGCAATTGATCTTAAGGAAATCACCCAGATGTTGATCCTCAATCAGTTTGGAGCAGGGGTCTGTTTTAAAGAGAAAATTATCTCCTAAGTTATCAGTGGGAACTACTGAGTCATTTGTTTTGAGCTTGAGGGGTGTGAAGTCTTCATCTTTGAGATCAGATTCTATAAAGATGTTTCTTGGAGGAAGCATTTAGATTTTGTTATTCAACATTATGGCTGCCATTTGAGAGTTTTTGAAGAAACTAGGGTTTGGAAAATTAATTTTGGTAGAGTAACAGTAGTAAGTTCCCCGAGTGAAGAAATAGGGGATTTTTTGGGGTTTATATACAATTTGTAAAGTGAGGGTAAAATGGTAATCCGGATGTACTTAAAGTTAATTGGATTGATGACATGGCAGATGAAATTTATGACAGAGGTAAATGGCATTAAAATCGGAGAATGGGAACGTTTTATTGTAAAGATAGCCATTTAATTTTACACGCATGTAACACCCAATGGACATTTGAAATTCAAAACATGTACAATTACTTTTCAGCGCCTTTACTGCCATTTTTCCTTTTTGTTTACTGAGATGGCACTCTTTGTTCTAGATCTAGAGTCAACATAATTTCTTTTTCTTTTTCGGATTCCTTGACTCATAGAGCTCCAAACTTAATCCCAATTGTTTTCTGGATTTTCCTTTAAATTAGATTTGACATTCCAATTGACTCTCTTAGCTTGTTGAATTGATCTTTACTTAGTGGCTTGGTAAAGATATTTGCGCTTTGCTCATTTATTGGAATGTATACCAATGCAACTTCCTTCTTTATCACATGATCCGGATGAAATGATGCCTGATGTTTACATGCTTTATCCTGCTATAGAGCACTGGATTCTTTGACATATCAATGTCACTTTTGTTGTCACACATCACTTCAACACATCCGGATTGAACTCCGTAGTCTTCCAATTATTGCTTGATCTAAAGGAGTTAAGCTACACAACTTCCTGCTGCCACATATTCAGCTTCTGTGGTTGATAAAGCAACCGAGGTTTGCTTTTTACTATATAATGATACCAAGTAATCTCCAAGAAAGTGACAGCCTCCAGATGTACTCTTCCTCTCAAGAATGTCTCTACTATAATCTGCATCAATGAAGTATTGGAGTGTGAAGTTTCCATTACTAGGATACCATAGCCTAATAGTGGTTCCTAGGAGATATCTAAGGATTCTTTTTACTGATTTGAGATATGAATCCTTAGGATTGGATTGATATCTTGTACAGTAGCAAACTGTATAGTGTATGTTAAGTCTGCTAGCTATCAAATACAGTAGTGATCCAATCATTCCTCTGTAAAGCTTCTGATCTACTTCTTCTCCTTCATAATCCTTTGATAGGACTGTATCTGATCCCATGGGAGTGGAAATTTGTTTGCTCTTGTCCATTTCAAACTTCTTTAGAATCTCCTTGGTGTACTTGGACTGGTTTAAGAAGATTCCATCCGGACTCTGCTTGATTTGCAGACCAAGGAAAAAACTAAGTTCTCCCATCTTAGATATCTCAAACTCCTTCTACATTTGAGTGCTAATTTCTTCACATGTCTTTTCATCTGTTGCTCTAAATATGATGTCATCAACATAAATTTTGACCAGAAGCACATCATTCTTCTTTTTTTACGAAAAGTGTTGTATTTGCCTTCCTCCAGATATATCCCTTGGATATGAGAAATGTAGTGAGTCTCTCATACCAAGCTCTTGGTGCTTGCATTAATCTATAGAGAGCCTTTTTCAACTTGTATACATGATCAGGATGCTTTGAGTCTTCAAATCCTGGTGGCTACTTCATATATACTTCTTCCTAGATAACTCTATTGAGAAATGCACTTTTGACATCCATTCGGAATAATGTGAATCCCATGAATGATGCAAAAGCACATAGAATCTGGATTGCCTCCAATCTTGCTATAGGTGCAAATGTTTCTTCAAAGTTAATCCTTTCCTGTTAATTGTAGCCTTGGGCAACGAATCTTGCCTTGTTTCTCACCAGTACTCCGGATTCATCTAGCTTATTTCAGAATACCCATTTAGTGACAATGATTGACTTTCCTTTCCATGGCGACACTAGATCCCAAACATCATTTCTAGTGAATTGATCTAGCTCTTCTTGTATTGCCATCATCCCACTTTCATCTCCTTTAGCATCTTGAAACTTCTTTGGCTTAATGAGAGAGACAAAAGCAGTGTGGCTCATCATCCTATTGAGTTGTCCTCTTATTCTTGCTAGATTTTGGACATCATCCAAAATGGCTTCTACCGGATGATTTCTATGAGTTCGAATTTCTGTTTGAAGATCTGCATGTTGGTCTGGAACTTGTTCCTCAACTGCTTTAATTTCTTCTTGATTATCTATAAAGTTTATCTCTTAGTGATTGAGATAACCTTGAGGAACTTTTGAGTTGAGATTAATTCCTTCACCTTCTTCTCTGTATTTCTTGATCTAGAAAGAATCCAGAATCTGCATTTCTTCTTTTTCTCTAGTGCTTTCAACTTTCAGAGTTAGATCTTCAGGATTTGAATTTCTTCTTCCTGCATGGTTAGTCTCGTCAAAATCTGCATGTATTGACTCTACCACATTTTGGGTTTGTTTGTTATAGGCTCTATAAACTTATCTATGTGTTGAGTAGCGAAGGAAAATTGCTTCATCAGACTTAGGATCAAATTTTCCTAATTGCTATATATCGTTCAAGATGTAGCATTTACATCCAAAGGCTTTGAAATACCCAATTTTAGGTTTCCTTCCCTTCCAGATTTCGTAGGGGGCCTTTTTTTAAGATCTTTCTAATTGCTGTGTTTACGGGGCTCACCTCAGAAATATTTTAGCAAACAATTCTCACTTAGCATTGTTCTAGCCATCTCAACTATAGTTCTACTTTTCCTCTCAATAACTCCATTTTGTTGAGGAGTATGAAGGGCAGAAAGTTTAAGTTCAATGCCCTTGGAGTCACAAAATTTAGCAAAGTGCTTAATTTTAAACTCACCACCATTATCACTCTGGATGCGTGCAATGCTTATGCCCTGTTCAACTTCTATCCGAATGAATATTTTTGAGAATTGGTCAAAAGCTTCATCTTTGCTGGCTAGCAAAGCCACCCAGGTATAGCAAGAATAATCATCCATAATAACCATGGTGTATTCTCCTCTACCTAGGCTCAATGGTTTGATTGGAACAAAGATATCAATATGCAAGAGTTCAAGAACTCTCTTTGAAGGTATGTATGAGATGGAAGGGAAGCTCTTCTTATGCTGTTTACCTAATTGACATGTAGTGTATATATGATCCTTATCAAAAGCTACCTTAGGCAAAGCCATAACAAATTCCTTTTTAGCTAACTTGGACAGGAGGTTCATGCTAACATGTCCCAATCTTCGGTGCCATAGCCATGATTCTTCTTCTTTAGACACCAAGCATATATTCTTTTTATCATTTTTAATATTAACAAAATAAAAATTATTTACTCTAGGTGCATAAAGAATGAGTTGATTAGACTTATTATCATAGATTGAGCATCCTCCAAAGTCAAAGGTGACTTTTCTTCTACACTCAGCAAGTTGAACTTCAGTCCATCAACTAGAGAGATATCTTCTATCTTTATTCCTGATCTAATGGTTCCATGGCCAATGATCTAACCTTTTTTATTGTCTCCAAAGCTTACTTTTCCACCTTTCTTTAGGATTAAAGTGATGAAGGCTTTCTCATCACTAGTCATGTGCCTTAAGCATCCACTATCAAGGTACCATGTATGTTGATCTTGTATGGATCTAAGGCATACCTACAAAATAGATCAAGTGGGTTTGGGTACCCAATCAGATTTGGGTCCTCTCGGGTTATCAACCATTTCAGGCCAAGGATAAACTTCATAGTAACCATTTTTTTAATCTACATAATTAGTAATATGGTTGTTTTTCCCACAAACCCTAAGATGGGTCTGCTTTGCTCCTGCTTCTTCTAGATCTTCTTTAGATCCTCCTTTCCATAGTTTCCAACATATCCAGCTTCTTGTATACTGGTCTGTCTAGAATGTATTTGGAAGCTGGTTGGAGGTGCAACTTCTACTCTATAATTCTTTCTTTGCTTGGCATGTTACTCATTTGATACAGCCTTATCTTTTCCCTTTTGAGCAGCTATGAATCTTTGAGCTTAAGGTTGCTTGCTCACCTTTCTTTATTTTTGATTTGAGAGCATCGGATTCTTCTGATTAGGATTTCTTGGTACTACTCTTCCTTGATTTCCTCCTCTTTGTAGAGGATCTAATTTCCCTCCAGATGCCTCTTTTATCAGGTTAGCTCCCTATCTAGCCTTGTCAGGTTAAGACTTAAGATCTAAACTTGACATTTTAGGAAATTCTCTTCTACCACATACATATGCTTTGTGGTTCTTATCAGGTTGATGTCTAGTGACATTGCTTCTGCATCTTCAGCTAGATCCAAAACTTGGAGTTGTAGGGATTTTATGGCTTTGGTGTTCTTGCTAAGTATCTTGCATGGATGAGTTTCTTCCGGATTTCTCTGGTTCTCGATTAGTCAGTTCTATGAATGCATAATGAGCAGTTTCCTTTTCTTCTCTTGAAGATGAACTGCTACTTTCTTCACTATTGCTCCATGTGGCCACCATAGCTTTCTTCTTATAATTCCTTTTTCTTTTTAGGTTAGGGCATTTGGTTCTGAAGTGCCCTTTCTCTCCGCATTAGAAGCAAGCCGTATCTTTTTCCGGATCTTTCTTTTCTTTCGGGGCCTTTCTTGGTCTATCCCTTCTTGAGGTGCCTTCCATAGGCCTTCTTGATTCAAATCCTTTGGATCTCCTTCAATCCTTTTTCCTTAGGAATTTATTAAAGTACTTGGCCAACATAGCCATATCTTCTTGACTACACTTTGATTCTTTTGGTAACTTATCTAATCCGAAAGAGGCTGATCCGGCAGGGTCTGCCTTAAGTGCATTGACCTTCTTCTTTTATTTGGCTTTCTCTCCTATTGGCTATATCTCTCCAAGGATAATTCTTGAGTTAAGAGATTACCAATGAGCTCATCATAACTATAGAAGTTTAAGTCATGAGCTTCCTCAATGGCAGTCTTCTTGTTGTCCCATTCCTTGGTGAGACTCCGAAGCACCTTCTTTATCATCTCTACTTTAGAGATTTCCTTTTTGAGCTTTTCATTTCATTCACTAGATTTGTGTATGTAGTGTTTATGCTACTGATTGACTCTTTTGGCTCCATTTTGAAGGTCTCAAGCTTTTGATGAAGTAGATCAAGTTTGACTGCTATGCCTAGTTGGTTCCTTCATAGGTCACTTCCAGTTTCTGCCAAATATCTTATACAGTCTCGCATCCGGATATCCTATTAAATTCTGCTGCACTAAGAGCACGATGAAGCATGTTAATGGCATTTATGTTTTCATGCAATTTTTTAAAATCATTCTTATCCCATAAACTTGAGGGCTTTCGGGTAGTTATACCCTCTACTTCGTGAGTAGGCTCATATGGGCCATCTTTGATGACCAATAATGCTTGCATGCTTTGTGCTTGAATGAGGTTCTTCATCTAGTTTTTCCAGAACGTGTAGTGTTTATCAGTGAAGAGTGGAGGATGGGTAATAGACATACCCTAGGGAAGAAGTTGTGAGTTTTGGAAACTCATTTTGATTCTTAGATTAAAATTTAGACCTTTAGCGAGATTGTTAGATCTCTATTTTTGAGCACTTGCTCTGATACTACTTGTTGGTCCCTATAAGGGTCTAAATAAGGTCAGAGGGGGGTGAATGACCCTTTTTCATGGAATTAAAAGACTTTAAAAAGTCTTTGTGTAGCATGTTTGATTATGTTCCGGATGTAATGGATTCGGATGATGTAGATATAAAATATAATGCAAATAAGTAAAGAGTAAGAAAATCAAACACAAGGATTTTATCCTGGTTCAATCCCACCTACTCCAGTCCCTGGAGTTTCCTTCGTCTGACTAGTGGATTCCTTTCCAACTGGCAGGAATCAAGCCTTACAGTTTGTCTCCTGATGGTATCCCCTTCCTAGTGTAGGATATACCACTAAAAGTACCAACTTCTAGCTGAGTCCTTGTGTCTTTAATAGGATATAGCACTTAGATTTCTACCCAAACCTAAGCTGAGTTCTATAGGAAGATCCCACATAAAGCACCAACACTAAGCTATATCCTAATCTCCCTACTCTGCTAAGTAGGAGATCTTTTACACTTTGGTTTTCTCAAAGGTTTTTGTTTTGGAATTCCTTAAGTTTATAACTCACTTAGGAATCCTTACAAATAGATTTTGAATGGTTTGGTTATTAGAGAGATTAATAAACTGATTACTTTTAGCGAACTTTCTTATGTATGCTTTCACAAAATCAATTAGCACCTTCTCCACAAGTGATGCTTCCCTTTTGTAGGCTTCTATCATAAATATAGCTGTTGTGGGTTATTGAACATGATGTAGATCTACACTATTGATAAGGTAATATGTGGCACTTTTAGAACCATTGATCAATCTATTAGATATAGATTTGACCCGATTGAATCCTTGGGATTGAGGCTTAAAATTTTTTAGTGATCGTTTTCCTTGTATTTTAGTGATTTGCCAACTTTTACGCCAGTAGTCCGAAATGTGTGTATCACACGCCCTTCTTATTGGTCTATGTGAAAAGGGTTGTTTCCTTTTTCTCTTTCCTGTGTTAGTGCTTCTGTGCTTTTTTGAAAAGTATGCTAGTTGTCTTTTATCTTGCATATGAGAAAAGGATCTTTGACTTGGAGACCAAAAAGATATAGGGAAAAGTTATTTTTGAAACTTTTCCCTTTGTCTCCATAATTGTGTCTTCCAGATAATTCTTCTCTTGATATCCGGATGTTATTCAATCAATCTTCCTCCGGATGCTGTTGTCTAAGGAGTTACCAGTTTTTTTCCCTTTCTAAACTCTAACTGGATGCTTCCCTTTCATGCTTAGTTAATGGTTTGGATGTTTTGGTTATATGTCCGGATAATGTGACTTAGGTCTTTTAGGTGTTTTATTTACTTCAAACTTAATCCGGATTATTTGTTGTTCCGGATCATTGTTTCCAACACCCTGTGGGATTTAGCTTAAACTTGGGTAGAGTTTGAGTAGTAAATCCTACTGACAAAGAGGACTCAGCCAGAAGTTTGTGCTTTTTGTTAGATATGATTCTTTTGTTTATATCAATGTGTTCATATATATTTTGACTGGTTAAAATATATTCATTGATATCTTTATACAAAAGTCCTTAACATAAACATAGTATAAAGTGAGAGATATCATAGTGGGACTGTGATTAGTGAGACCTGCTTCATGTGCAATTATGATTATGTCTAAACTATCCCTAGTCATAGTTTCATCAAGAAAGGATATTGATAGAGCGATACGACTAGCATGTGTTCAACTTTCTTGGAAAGGGTTCAAGAAGTTATCCTCCTAAAGACTGAAGGTGGTGCCTTGAGTTTGACACATTGATATATCTGGAAGATATATTAGAGACTGCAGTAAGATAAACAGTTTGTATATATATCAATATGTTAGCATTTATCTTCAAGCAGTAGCTTTGCGAATATCCTCATACTAGAGATGCTAGTTACCTTGTGTTGTAGTATCGCTATACTTTGGGCCATACCTATTCACTCATTAATTTAGGGTGCCATGGGTGATTACGGGTATGATGACAACATGTTGGTAAGCTATGTAGTCGAAAAGAATCCATTGCTCCGGATATATTAAGGAGTTTGTACCTAGCTGCTTGTTGAAGTGATTATTACTATAAACATCTTATCAGAGTATGTGATTGATAGAAATAGTTTCTAGTCAAAACACATTATGGTAAAAAGTAATATACTTCAGTAACAAGTAAATAACTGGGATAGCTTGGAGTAACCTCGCTATTTATGGGTTAACACTTTAACAGAACCCAACAAACCAGATGGTACTAATATTAAAGAATGTAAGGAGTTCATTGCACTGGATAACTATTGCATTAACCAGGACTATGTCATAAGCACAAATGACATTCCGAGTAATAGGGGATGGTGGACCCTTGCTAGAGGCATGCTATAGTCATTTAAGGTAATCGAGTTCTATTCACGGTCTAAAACCTTGAGCCAATAGTTCATATAGAACAAGGATTGGTGAAGCCTCAACAACTCAATACTTCAGGATCCTATAAGGTCCATACATTGGACTTTCATTGGACTGAGTAGAGAATTAATAGACTTAATCTATTACAAAAATATTAAGTATTGAATGGTTGGACCATTACTTGGTTAGACCAGAGATTTCATTTGTTGACCAGTTACTAATTTATTAGGGTTATGAAATAAAATATTTATTTGAATTGGAGAGAGAGCTAAGAAAATGTTGGACTATCAAAAAATGGGGTTTGGACCCTCTACGAATAGGCCCCGCAAGCCCAAAGGGCTTGCAAGATTTGCGCGAGCCCGTACGAGTGCCAATGGCACTTGTGGGGTGCAAGCAACGCAATCTGGGCTTGCGCAACCCTACACTAAGGCCACCCATAAGCTGGGCTCATAGGAAGTCCTACAAGGCCCAATCCACGGGACAAGGCAGGATCGCAAGAGCCTTCCTTATGCAGCCCTTGCAACACGCAAGTTGGGCTCGCAGGAGAGCCTGTGAGGCCAAACCCGTGGAATAAGGCAGGCTCACGAGATCTTGCCTTGTGTGGCAAGGACCCAGCTTATGGAGTAAGCTGAGTCGGCATTAGCAGCACCCAAATCCTATATGATCCACGTATTTGTTAAGGGCGGGCTGGGGATTTTCCCCATCTTGCATTAAATACGGGGAGCCTTTGCTCCCCCTATAAATAGGGCCCTCATTTCTCCTTTCAATTCGCATAATAAGCTCAATTAAGTTTTGATTTGAGATTCCAACGAGATATCTCTCAAATCAATTCAAGAGCAAATACTTTTAGTTTCGGGTGGGTTTTTGGAGAGGTCTAGCAGCTACTCAAAGCTCTGCGGTTCTTCCTCATTGGGACGTTCTGTTGGTGGGGTTCGTGTGGATACTAATAGAGGTTATCCTACACTTGAAGGCTTTTGTAAGAAGGTTCTGCTAAAGAACGCTTCAACTGATAAGTCTTCTAATTCTCTTTTAATTGTTAAGTCCTTTTCTTTAAGTGTTTTAATACTTAATAATAATTATGCTTAGGTTATTTTGCATGCTAGTTTATTTTATACTTGAACTATAACTTAGAGTTATAACATTTTTAAAATAAAATAATTTTATGCTATGATATAATTCAGAACTATGGTACGTCTAGCCTATGCATGCTATCCTGAGTAGAGAATTAATTTAGTTAAGGCTTTAATTAATTTATATGCAACTAATAGGAGTTCCTATGGACAAGGGACAAAATTTTAAATTTCCACAGTGCCTATTATGCATGTTCAAATTGACTGTCAATTCCCAACACTTTTGGTGGTATATCCTAAATCAGAAAGAGAGGTCATCATCCGGAGATAATGAGAAAGGACTTAGCTGAAGATTGGTTTCTTCGGTGGTATATCCTACATTTGGAGGAGAAAACATCTCCGGAGACAACTGTAAAGGCTTGAATTCCTGTCATTGCAAGGAATTCCACTAATGGACTTAAGCTCGGAGGAGGAAACTCCGGGGACTAGAATTACGCAGGGCCAAACCAGTATAAACTCCTTGTGTTTGATTTGCTTTAGTCTTTTACTTTATTGCATTATATTTCATATCTGCACCAGCCATATTCATTAACTCCAAACTAAAATTAAACATGCTTCCCAAGACTTTTATAAGTCTCTAAATTCCACAAAAGGATCATTCACCCCCCCCCCCCAACCCTAAATACATAAGCATATGGACCAACATATCTCCATAGAAATCTTGAGGAAATCCGAGGCAAATGCGATTCTAGTCAGCACCGGGCCTTCCAGTCTCCCTGAAGCCAACAAAAGGTAATTGAGGGTCAAATATTATTTTCAGCCATGCTTTCATAATCGCTACATGAAGTAATAAAATGACACTAGGCCCAAGCTCCAAGGGCTAGGCTTGCAAAGGTCGTATCTCTCAACTCATTCTTTTGCTTATTAAAATAACCAAGGATTTAAAAAATGTTATTTATCCAAATTCAAATGGCAAGTAACTATTTAATTCGGAACCAGAATCTCTCTTTTATCAATATTGGAATCCTACCTAGATAAGATATACCAATAACTTCCCGGAAGAGCTGATCCGGGTGGTGACTCTAATATTATATGAAATAGGGAACCTGCTCCCGCAATTAAAAGGCTAATCCCCAAAGGAGTCCTCAACCCCTTTGTCCAGTTGGAAATGCCAAGTATGTTCACACATACTATGAGCCCCGCTCTCTAGCGGCTACTCCCTGCATTAAAACCCAGGAGTCCTGCATTGGCCATGCCAATTCAATCGATGATCCAAAAGAGTCATGAAAGAGGTTCACCCGCTCACACTAAGTTTGATGATAATATCACTTCTAATGCTCATTTTGATCATGTTACTTTTAAGGTGGAGTTAGCTAATGCGAAGCAAGTTTCCTTTGTTACTAACTTGGCTTGTTATGATGCTCCTTAGTAATTTTGCAGTTTGTTAATTTATATGTTTTAATATTCAGTTTGGAGTAATAGTTTGTGTAGTAATAATTTTGTTTATATTGAATCTAAAGCAAGTATAATTTGTCTTTAGGTCAATAGTTTTCATGATTATTACTACTGTTTAATATTCTCTTTACTGAAGTGTTTATTTTCTGATTTCAGGTGTGAGATCTTAGTAAGGTGCAATTTGACTTTGTGTCAATTGTGCCACTAAGACCTGAAATACCCTTGTGCAAAAGTTTTCCTTGGTGATCTTATTGCTTTGGTGAAGTCAGCTGCAGCCAAGGTAGAGATTGTTAGACCTAGATTTGTTGACCTAGCTGCCTTTAAGCCTAAAGCCCATTGACCCGAGCCCATTATCCAGCCATTTACCGGTTTTTAAATAAACCTAGCTATTTAAAGGTTGAATCTCTCTCTGTGTATTGAATCCCTTTTGCGCCTCTCCTGTTTTCCATCTGTATTTTTTTCTTAACCTAATCCCTGTGCAACCCACTTGATCATGAGCTCGCCGACGCTAGAAGCTTGCTTATCATGTATTTGGATGCAAGTGGACGAAGATAGTTAGAGGCTGTTACAATTTCGGCTATATAAGGGCGATTTCAAGGTGCGAGAAGGTTATGCTTTTGGTTTTCTGGCTTTGTTTAGTCTTGCATGTTTAGGGTTTGTTCATCTATTGATGAGTTTTGGGTTTGTAATCTGATCTCTGTGTTTGTTTAAGCTTTAGTAATCTTTCCTTTACTGATTTGCTTGTTGAAGAGTTTCGGATTGTTTTTTATCATTGGCTTGTACTCTCTGTAAACCTTGCTGCGATTTTGCCGTTAATAAGAATGCCGGAAACTTTTGCATCGTAGACGTACCCTGATAATCGATTTGTATGATAAATCTGATTGGGAGGACAACGTTAAAATCTTGTGTGTTCTTTATTTTATGCAAGTTATAATTTCTGTTTTGATTGTTTGAAATCGAAATTCTGAGGTTAAATTCTCAAGAGTGTCTGTTTGCTATTGATTTTTCAATGCCAAATCTATTGTTATAGGAGACGCTTCAAGAATGTAATTTTTCAAGACATCAACTTGTGAAAGCAGTCTAAACTGGCCTTAAGACTTCAAACCCCGGCTAGAACTAAACTATGCTCAATACATTAATCATGTCATAATTTTGGATTTTTGCGACGCTTCAATTTTATTTGCAAATAAAAGATTTTACTGTAATTCAAAAAATCAGCTTCTATATTTAAATATTTTTATAAAAACATTATACATAACTGCATACAATATTTTAGTTAGATTTTTAATGTTAAAAATAACTAATATATTTTACCAAATAAAATATACACATTTCTAAAAATTAAAAATGTTAGTACTTACCCCCAGTGCATCTTAAATCATGTCATGGATCCATCAATATTTGTAACGTGTAAAATGACACAACACATATATTGAACAAAATCCTTTTGAGTATCATCTCGAATAACATTGACTCCGATTCAAGAGTCTCGTGTGTTATAATTATTTGTCTATATATACATTATGGGGTGGGGAGTTGGTGTTAGGAGACTTGCTATTGTCCCTTTGTGCTCAATTTCATTTTGAAGCCCAATTATTTCTAAAGCCTATGCGTATTTAAAGAGCTCATCAGATGTTTTTAGGTTAACTACTTCACTCTATTTTTGGCCGCTTCTCCCTTTTCTCCCTTTGTTCTTCTGGATTGTTCATCGCGTTCAACCAGCCTTGAGATTGGTGATGTGGCATTTTTCTGTTGAAGCAGTTACTTCCTAACCGATTACTTGAAGGTTCCTAGTTCATCTATATAAGGTCCTCTTGTAATTTATTTTGCCGATGAGTTCTTTGAGTTGTATTTTTCTTCTGTGTGAGCTTTAAGATTTCTGGGTTTTCTTTTAGGATTCTTTGCCTGCTTTCTTTGAACTATTATAGTTCCTTTAGGCTTGTATCTCTGATTTTTCTTTGCCTGGTCTTTAGAGCCATCTAATAAAGCAACTCTCTTCTCACCCATGCATTGGCATCACCTCTTCACCGAGGATTGATGAAAGCACGTTAAAAATTTGTGTGTTTGATCTATTTTTTCCGTAATTTATTTTTCTGTTTTTGTTAGAAATATGTGATCTAGCATTTACATGTGGTATCAGAGCTATTAGAGGTTGATTCTACGGTTGCATGTTACAGATCTTTGAATTTGAGTCCTTGCATGTCTTTGTAAATCATCTGGATTTACTTTTTTCTGGTGAAATCGTTTTTATGCTTTGTTGAATCTTTTGTTCTTTGATTCACATAATTAGATTTGCCTACTACAAGCGTTTCTTTGACTATTTTTGTATACATGCATGTTAAATCAATAATTGGGGATTCTGAACTTTTTTTTTTATTTTGCTTGAGAATTAATTTTGTTTAACTTTCGAAAATTATTGTTAAGTGAAATATTTTTTGTTATTGGATTTTCTTTTCTATGAAATTGGCAAGGTTTTTTTGTCTTCTTGTGGTAATAATTTTGTAAGTGATTTACCTTTTATTCTTTTACAAAATTATGCAATACTGAGCTAATTCTTTCTTTGTTCTTGCATTATTTGCCTCGTGGAAACTCTTGGAGATTTAAGATTCAAGTCTCAAGTCAGTAGTCGCCTTAGAGGTAACATTTCTAAGAACCATTCTTGTTCAGTAATTTTTGCAATATTTTTTTCTTAAAAGAAGAACCCATAGAGGGGTATTGCTTTGCTAATCCCTGTAAGTATCTTTTTACTAGTCTAATTTTCTGTTGATTTTTTTTGGTACTCTTTATCCTGCTGGTTTAGTTACTAGTTTCTTTTGTGATCTTGTGTACTCTTTGTTGTGATTAGCCTCTGTTTTTCTCTCTCTCTCTTTCCCTGTCTTGATCTTTTTTTTGGTTGTAGAAATGTCTATAGCTAAGGTTAGTCTTGATAAATTTGATGGGGAGGGAGATTTTACTATATGGAAAGAAAAGATGAGGGCTGTCTTAGTTCAACAGAAATGTGCTAGTGGTTTATCAGGTCCAGAGAGTCTTCCTAATACCTTAACTGACCTAGAGAAAAAAGAGTTAATGGATTTAGCCTATTCTACTATTATTCTTAATCTTTCTGATAATGTTCTTAGGAGGGTTGGAGGTCATGATACTACACCTAAGCTTTGGTTAAAATTAGAGGGCCTTTATATGACAACTAACACTGCTAAGGTTGCCTTTCTTAAAGAACAATTCTTTGGTTATAAAATGAACCCTTTAGAGAACACTGATGATAATTTCGATGATTTTCAAAAATTAATAATGGAACTTGATGGTGCTAGGGTTAAAGTAACTGAAGATGACCAAACATTATCCTTCTTAACTCAATACCAGATAAATATAAAACTTTGAAAGAAGCCTTGAAATATGGTAGGGAGAATATAGAAGTTGATGACATTGTGTCAGCCTTAAAAATGAAAGAATTAGAATTAAAAGGTGATACTAAATCTAAGGGTAATAATGGTGAGGGTCTGTTTGTTAAAGGAAAGAAAAAGAATAAACGTAAATCTAAATCCAAGGTTCAGAATGGTACTGCTAATAATACTAATCGACCTAGTCAAAATGAAAATTGTAAACCTAGAAGAGAATTCATTTGCTTTTATTCTAATAAAAAGGGACATACCAAAAAATTTTGTAGGTTGAGAATTAGTGGCCAACCTTCCCCTAATGAAACTAAGAACACAGTTACTAATAATAACAACATTGCTGAAGTAGATGAAGTAGAAGCCTTGACCATTAGTCAGACTAGAGATAGTGATTACTGGAGTCTAGATTCAGGATGTACCTTCCATATGACACCTAGGAGAGATTGGTTTACTGAATATCAGACCTATAGGGGAGGGAAAGTCCTAATGGATAATGATTCTTCTTGTGACATCCTAGGTATTGGAAAGGTTCAATTTATAAGAAATGATGGTAGAAGGTTTGTGTTAAGTGAGGTTAGACATGTCCCTAGGATTAAAAGAAACCTTATCTCTCTTAGTCACCTAGATAGTAAGGGCCTGCACTATGTAGCTCAAGGTGGAGTCATAAAGGTTTTTAGGCAGGATAAATGTCTTATTAGAGGTCAACTATCTAGAGGTTTATACTATCTTATGGGCAATGTGTTCTTAGGGAATTGTAATGTTGTTTCTAATGATGCCATGGGTAGTCTTTGGCATAAGAGATTAGGTCACATAGGTCAGAATGGTCTGGATCATTTAGCTAAAACTGGAATGCTAAATTTACCTAAACATGTTGACATTAATCCTTGTGAAACTTGTATTTTGGGAAAGGCTCACAAACTGAGTTTTAAAACTAGTCAGAATGAATCTAAAGGTCAATTAGACTACATTCACAGTGATTTGTGGGGCTTTTCCTATGTTCCTTTATCCTTGTCTAATAACCATTATTTTGTTACCTTTATTGATGACTTTTCAAGGAAAGTTTGAATTTATTTCCTTAATGTGTTTGATAAATTTCTAGAATGGAAAAATCTAGTTGAAAATTAGATTAACTCTAAGATTAAAACACTTAGAATTGATGATGGCCTAGAATTTATAAACACACAATTTAGTGAATACTGTTCTAAAAATGGCATTGTCAGACATAGGACTTGTTCTTATACTCCTCAGCAAAATGGTGTTACTGAGAGGTATAATAGAACTATCTTAAATAAGGTCAGATGTTTACTATTGCAATCTGGTTTGGGCCATAAATTTTGGGCAGAAGCTGCTGCTACTGCCTGTTACCTTATTATTAGGTGACCTAGCTCCTCTATCAAGTTTAAGTGTCCCAATGAGGTATGGTATGGCAAACCAGTTTCTTATAGTAATCTTAAAGTTTTTGGGTGTGCAGCCTATGTTTTAACTAGTGACTCTAAACTAGATCCTAGAGCCCAAAAGTGCATTTTTATAGGTTACCCCCCTGGTGTTAAAGGTTATAAACTCTGGTCTTTTAATGATAATAAAGTTTTAATCAGTAGAAATGTAACCTTTAATGAAATGAATTTCCTAAGATTACTGCTTTAAACTCTAATGAACATCAATCTGATCGTGTTACTTTTGAGGTGGAGTTAGATAAACTGGAACAAAATGTTGTTAATCAAAATCCACCTGACAATGATTTTAATATTGGCTATGACAATGATAATGATAATATTGATGAAAATATCATTGATGATAACAAGGAACAAATCAATAATAACAATAATAATTTGTCAATTCATAACATAATGAACCAAAGACCTAGGAGAGAATCTAGATTTCCTGCTAAGTTTAAGGATTATGTTATCTATTATTGCAATTATTCTAGTATTATTGATTTAGTTGTCTTGAGTGCCATTCATTTAGAGTCTGATGAACCCACCTGATACTCTCAAGCTAAAAACAGCAGGAATTGGAACCAATGGCAGCTGGCCATGGAAGATGAAATGTAATCTTTGGCTAAAAATCAGACGTGGGTATTGGTTCCAAAACCTGAAGGCAAGAGAGTAATAGGTTGTAAATGGGTTTATAGGAAAAAACCTTCTATCCCTGGAGTTGAAAGTGAAAGGTTTAAAGCAAGATAATTGCTAAAGGTTTTTCCCCTGTTGAAGGTGTTGACTACAATGAAATTTTTTCACCTGTAGTCAAACTTGTCTCCATAAGGCTTATACTGCCCCTTACTGCCTTATTGGATCTTGAACTTGAACAACTTGATGTCAAAACAGCCTTCTTACATGGAAATTTAGAGGATGAGATATACATATCTCAACCTGAGGGTTTTATTAAGAAGGGCTTTGAAAATCATGTTTGTCACCTTAAAAAATCCTTATATGGTCTTAAGTAGTAGGTTTGATAAGTTTATGCATGATTTAAAATTTTGTAGAAGCAAGTATGACCCCTGTGTTTACTTTAATAAGCTGTCTAATGGTTGTTATATCTATCTTTTATTATATGTTAATGATATACTTATTGCTTGCAAAGACAAAACTGAAATTAACATGCTAAAATCTAAACTTGGTGCTGAATTTGAAATGAAGGATTTAGGGCCTGCTAAGAGAATTTTAGGGATAGATATCTTTAGGGACAGAAGAAAAGGGATTCTTACTTTAACTCAACATGCTTACATTGATAGAGTCTTAAGTAACTTTGAGTTAAATTTGAACAAGCCTGTTAGTACTCCTATAGGAGCTCAGTTTAAACTTTCTGCTTGTTCTAAGCCTTTAAGTAGTGAGGAATCTGAGTTCACGAAAAATGTTCCTTATCAAAATGTTGTAGGGTCTTTCATGTATTCTATGGTATGTACTAGGCCTAATATAGCTTATGGAGTTAGCCTAGTTAGCAGATATATGAGCAATCCTAGTAAAAGCCATTTGTCTGTAGTTAAGTGGTTAGCTAGGTATCTTCATGGTAGCTCTTCCCATTGTCTTGTTTATAAGTCTGCCAAAGGTAAAATGTTTAATATTGAGGGATTTTGTGATTCAGATTATGCAGCTGATCTTGATAAAAGAAGATCAGTTACTGCTTTTGTTTTACCATTGGTGATAATCTGATAAGCTGGAAATCCAGCTTACAGCATGTGGTTCCTCTATCAACCACAGAAGGTGAATATATTGCATTTACAGATGTAATTAAAGAAGCTTTGTGGTTGAAGGGTATAATTTCTGAACTTGGTTTGTTACAAGATAGTGTTAGTATAAACTGTGATTCTCAATCTGCTATACATCTTTGTAAAAATGTTGTTTATCATGAAAGAACCAAACATATTGACATTAAATTGCATTTTGTACGGGATATTATACTTCTGGTGCTGTATGTGTTAATAAGATACATACAAATGTTAATCCCGCAAATTTATTGACTAAGCCTATTCCTTGTGACAAATTTCAGGTTGCTTTAGAGAGATTAGGAGTTGTGCAGTTTGACTGTGTGTCAAACTGTGCTCCTAATCAATGATCTGGTTATTTCCCTAATTTATAATGGTGATATATGAAGATGAGATGGCTTTGTTAATGGAGGCACTAACGTCCAAATGTGGAGATTGTTAGGAGACTTGCTATTGTCCCTTTGTGCTCAAGCCCATTTTGAAGCCCAATTATTTCTAAAGCCTATGCGTATTTAAAGAGCTCACCCGGTATTTTCTAGGTTAACTACTTCACTCCTTTATTTTTGGCCTCTTCTCCCTTTTCTCCCTTTGTTCTTCTGGATTGTTCACCGCGTTCAACCAGCCTTGAGATCGGTGATGTGGCATTTTTCCGTTGAAGCAGTTACTTCCTAACCGATTACTTGAAGGTTTCTAGTTCATCTATATAAGGTCCTCTTGTAATCTGTTTTGCCGATGAGTTCTTTGAGTTGTATTTTTCTTCTGTGTGGGCTTTGAGATTTCTGGGTTTTCTTTTAAAATTCTTTACCTGCTTTCTTTGAACTAGTACAATTCCTTTAGACTTGTATCTCTGATTTTTGTTTGCCTGGTCTTTAGAGTCATCATATAAAACAACTCTCTTCTCACCCGTACATTGACATCACCTCTTCACCGAAAATTCCTCTTTACTGAAAATTGATAAAAGCATGTTAAAAATTTGTATGCTTGATATATTTTTTGCACAATTTTTTTTTCTATTTCTGTTACAAATATGTGATCTAACATTTCCAGTTGGCAAGTAGAAAAATCAATTGTGTACAGAAGGCCGTTGCTATGCATATGCAATTTAAATCACTCTTGTTCCCATTTGAGTTATTTAATAATGGAAGTTACATCTGGGAATTTGGAATCTTCAATTACTAAATATTTAGTTTGACTTATTGAAACAAAATAATAGTACTATTATTTTTATTATCTTTAATATTTTTTTACAATATAAATTACAATGTTTAAGGGAGCACACTACCCAACCAAATATTATTTCCACCGTAATACTCAAGCAATTTTATACCATTCATTAATTATTTTTTAAAATTTGTAAATTTTTTTAAAGTAATTAATTTTTGGAATCGGATGGAGTAAAATATAAGCCATGTGTACCACTCAAAGTGCACACTTTTTTTATTTTCACTATGAGCAGGTCCTGAAAGAATCTCAACTATGAATAACACCTTTAAACCATATCCACATTCAAACTAATCTCCGACCGTAAATCTGTTGGCCTCCCCACCTTTAAGCCATGTGTATTATGATACTTACTAATTTTAATCACATTTAGTCGGTGTTTCAGGCCAATCTATTAATAATATTGTACATTAAATCCAATTTAGTTCGGTGCGTAGCCACGTAGTCTTCAGTTCACAATATGTTGACTTTGGTCACAACTTGCCGTCTATTGATAAATATTTAAATATATAAACAGTTGACACTGTGCAACTCATTAAATATTTCCTGCAGGCCAGCAAAGTAAAAGAATACATTACTATTATTATTAAAAACACAGTTAATTAACCAAATTTAATTTAAAATTCTTGAATTTATTCTATATGTCCTTTACAAAAATCAATCAGATACAATTACAAATTAATTCCTATGAAAGTAACTGATTTTCTCCTCCAACTATTTAAATTTATCTATGATCTATGAAACAGAGAAAGAAATTAAAGAACAGAAAAATCTAAAAACGAAGATAAAAAAAACTAGATATGTATATATGTGATGAAATTATAAAAAAGAAAAAAATTTGAATATGAATCTATAATCAGTTGTGAAGTGGATTAGGACCGCCTGGAACTTTTCTATAAGAAACTCCATAAACTGAGCTGATCTCATCTCCGGCTGATCCTTCAGGCGACTTCGCCGGAAAATGCCATGAAAACTGTGCAGTTTTGGCTGTATTCAGGCTTTGATCGTCGGCAATTCGTCGGCAGTTTGAGAGATGAGCAGTAAAAACAAGAATGGAGATTAGAATCAGAAACAAAATTCTTGAAATCGGAATAATTGGAATTCTGAACATGGCTAATTGAATTCTCAATTTGAAGAAGAAGACGAAGAAGAACGGTGTTGATATGTATAGTAATGAGAAATGGAGTGAGTGAAATGGAATTTTATAGAAATTTGATAATATTACATCCTAATTTATATTATTGTTCAAGCAAACCTGTGGTCAACATAATGCCAAAATTTATAACTCTTCCTTTGAAATTCCACAACTACCCATTTCATTTATGATGCGATTTATTGCATCATTTTACGCTAATTAGACTATAAATTTTCATGTTCATTGTTCCCTTTTATAATCCCTTTTTAGAAAAACACCATGATTAAAATCAAGGAGATAAAACATCCTGAAGGGGAATAACCCATACCAGACCAGTCAAGAAATCAAAACCCTTTGCCATTACATGAGCTATTAAGAAATGAACAATTAAGGCCTTGTTCTTTTGGACTTAATTCCAGTTCAGTTTAGTTCAGTTCAAACTTTAATACTATTATCAATAATTATAAACAGTATCACTACAAGAAAATCAGTGTTTTGCAAGGGAATCTGTAATGAAATTTCCATTGCAGATGATGTTTTGCAACGGAACACACCGGAAATGATTCCGTTGCAATATACGCACTTGCAGATTAGGTGTTAGGCCCAATAACAGATTACGAGAAAAATAATAGCAACAGAATAAAAGACACGCTGATTTTTACGTGGAAACCCCAAATGAATTAGGGAAAAACCATGGGACCAACTTCGAATAATTCTTCCGCTATGAAAATAATAGTAGATACACCAAGAGATTATAATATAGTGGCACACAAGTGTTTCCCAAAAACCTCACTATTTTTCTCTCTTACACAGCTCTTAGGAACCCTTTTCGTAAGGCTCTCTACCCAGATTACATCTTTATCTGTGTTTCTTCTCTCTTGCTTTCTTCTACTTTCTTCTTGGTCTGCTCTTAAAATGAGCAAAACCTCCTCTATTTATAGGAGATTCAAAACATGTATGGCAGAATTGTGCACAGTAATTTTACTGTGCATTTTTTAAAAATACGCTGTCGACATTCTTTTTCTTAATTTAGTGGCTCCCACCCTAAGGAGGGACACCACACAACAAATCTCCCCCTCACGACTATATTGTGGGACTCTCCATCCCGGTTGCTTCAACGCACTGGTCGAACTTTTCTTTTTGTACGACCTTTGTCAGGATATCAACAGCATTGTTGTTTGTATGAATCTTCTGCAACTTGAACTCTTTTTCTTCAATGGCAAGTCTGAGCCAATGATATCTTACATCAATATGTTTCGTCTGAGCATGATATATAGTATTTTTGCTGTGCACTTTGACTATCATAATAAACTACATATTCTTCTTGTTGCACACCCAATTCGGTAAAGAATCGCTTTAACCAAAGCATTTCCTTTCCTGCTTCCGCTGCTGCAACATACTCTTCTTCGGTTGTTGATAACGAAACACATTTTTGTAACCGTCATTGCCATAAAATGGCTCCCCTGAGAATGTAAATAAGTAACCCGATGTAGATTTTCTTTCATCAAGGACACCAGCCATATCTACATCTGTGTAACCAACAAGTGCAGATTTTCCAACTCCAAAAGTTAAACATAACTTTGAAGTTCCTCTTAGGTATCTAAAGATCCATTTTACTGCTTCCCAATGTGTCTTCTAGGGATCTGACAGGAATCTAATCACAACTCCAACTGCATGAGCGATGTCTGGTCTCGTACACACCATTGCATACATTAAACTCCCGACCGCTGAAAAATATGGAACATTTGACATATCTTCTTTATTTTTCTCTGTTGAAGGGTAGGATTTCTTACTCAACTTAAAATGAGCAGCAAATGGAGTGTTAACTGGTTTAGCATTCTTCATATTGAACCTTTCTAGTACTCGTTCAATATATTTTTCTTTCGATAACCATAGCCTGCAGGACCTTCGATCTCTAGTAATCTCCATTCCAAGAATTCGCCTTGCCGGTCCTAATTCCTTTAAGTCAAACGCCTTAGACAAATCACACTTCAACTTACTAATCATTTTGGCATCTGGTCCAACGATTAGCATATCATCAACATATAAGAGAAGAATGATAAATTTTCCATCATGGAATTTTTGGACATATACACTTGGATCAGCTTCTATCCTCCTGTATCCTTGATTCACCATGAAGGAATCAAGCATTTTATACCATTGTCACAGAGCTTGTTTTAACCCATACAAACTTTTCTTCAAGCAACAAACCATGTCCTCATTTCCCTTGACCTTGAAACCTTCTGGTTGTTCCATAAAAATTTCTTCTTCTACATCTCCATGTAGGAACGTTGTCTTTACATCAAGCTATTCTAACCCAAGGATCAAGCTAGCTACAAGACCTATCACAACTTGAATGGAACTCATTTTCAGAACTGGTGAAAAAATCTCGTCAAAGTCGATACCTTTCTTTTGAGTAAAGCCTTTGACAACCAATCGAGCTTTGAATCTCACTAGGTTTCCATCATCTTTCTTTAGCTTGTACACCAATTTGTTCTTGAGTATTCTCTTCCCTTTAGGAAGTTTCACCAGCTCGGATGTGCCATTCTTCTTTAAAGAATTCATCTCCTCCTGCATGGTCTTCATCCAACAATCTTTATCATTACAAGGTTGCACATCTTGGAAGCTTTCGGGCTCCCCCTCATCAGTGATTAAAATATAATCAGAACTGGAGTATTTTGTAGATGGTTGACATTCTCTGATTGATCTCCGCAATTGAGGTTCTTCTTCTGGTAGAATGGGGTTCTTTGGCTCCCCCTGCTCAATACCTTCTTCATTCGTATCTTCATCTACAATCGTATCTTGATCCCTCACAACTGGCTCATCTTCTCCATCTTATTCTGATTGATGCATTCTTCTTTCTGTGGCATCATCTGATAGAATGCTTTCTGATGTAATATCGATAACACCATCACTTGTAGATCTTTCACTGATGATATCATTCTCATTAAATACAAGAAAGTATCTTCTTCTTCCAATGAATTCTGTATCCATGGGACCACAAACATCGGAGTGTACCAACTCTAACTTATTATTTCTCCTTCTAGAGCTTTTCTAAAATGAAACTCGATGTTGCTTCCCAAATAAACAGTGATCACACGGGTTAATTTTTCCTTTGGCTAGTGGGATGAGGGACTTCTTAGCCAGTATATTCAACCCTTTCTCACTAACATGCGCCAGTCGCCTATGCCATAAATTTGGTGAAGCATCATCTCCAACTGTATTCAATCAACCCGCACATATTGTTGCATGCATTTTGTATAGCGAGCAACACAATCTTCCTTTCGCCACCACCAACGATCCTTTGGTGAGTTTCTAATTTTCATCGCGTGTATGATTGTGATAGCCTTCCTTCTTCAATACACTAACAGACAGTAGGTTTAACCAAAGATCTGGAATGTGTCGCACATTTTTAAGTGTTAATGCGCATCTGACACTTGTCTTCACGCAGATATCGTTGATTCCCACCATTTGTGAGACACTATTATTTACCATTTTAATAGTACCAAAATCGCCCGCTTTATAGGTTGAGAAGTATTCCCTTTTTGGAACACAGTGGTATGAGGCACCATAATCTACAATCCATTCGGTATCTGCATCTCCAACATGACAACAATCTGCATCATGAGATACTAAAGCCACCTCTCCATCTTCTATTGTGGCTGTAGCAGATGTGTTTTTGTCATTATCATGACTTCGGCTTGCATTCTCTTGTTTAAAGAAACGGCAATTCCTTTTGAGATGACCTTGCTTTCTACAGTGGTAGCATGACCTCTTCTCCCGGGACTTGGAACCATCTTTCGATTTTCCATTCCCACGACCTCTACTCTTGCTTCGGCCCCTATTCTCTGTGACAAGGGCTTGTGAACTGGTATTGGCAACGTCCCTTCTATGAAGCTCTTCATTAAGTAGACTATTCTTTACCATAGACATTGTTACTATACCATTTAGAGCTGAGTTACACAATGATATGACAAGAGTATCCCAGCTATCTGGTAGAGTTCCCATCAAAAGACATGCTTGCATCTCATCATCAAGAACATACCGGTGACTGCTAACTCACTTATGAATCCTTCAAAGTCATTCAGGTGTTGTGTGATTGATCGTCCCTCTGTCAGTTTCAAGTTCATGACTTTGCGATTCATGAACACTTTTCCTTGAGCATTTTTAGCCTCGTACATATCCTCTAGCTTCTTCGAGAGAACTTTGGGATCTGTTTCGTTCCTCACATGGTTGTACAGGCTAACATCTATCCATTGACGTACTGTACCCAATGTCTGCTTCTTCAACTTTATCCACCGCTGATCTTTCATATCCTTCGGCTTTGCATCGTCACCCTCAATTGGATCATATAAATCTTTGCAATTGAGGTAGTCCTCCATTCTGGATTTCCACATTGAATAATTTGTATCCGTTTGATCATTATGTCCTCATTCGCCATGTCGAAAAATTAAGAATGACAAAATTTTACTATTCACAAATTTTACTATTCACTTAAATAGTGACTGTATATGTGAATAGTATCGTATATCCAAATAATACTTGTATATTGGAATAGTAACAGTATGTGTATACTTAAATAATACTATTTATAAGATTACCAAATATGAATAGTATTATATGTGAATACTATTATTCAAGTTACTATTTTTACTATTTACTCAAATTGTGTATCTGCGACGGCTTTTCGAACGGATTGCGCCATCGGATTTATCGTAATTTTCTCGCCGTCATGGTATATTCATTTTTGAAAAATATATCCACGGATTTTACTGATAAAATAACCTTCGGCTCTGATACCACTTATTAGGCCCAATAATAGATTACGAGAAAAATAATAGCAGCAGAATAAAAGACACACAGATTTTTACGTGGAAACCCCAAATGAATTAGGGAAAAACCACGGGACCAACTCCGAATAATTCTTCTACTACGAAAATAATAGTAGGTACTCTAAGAGATTATAAATAGTGGCACACAAGTGTTTCCCGAAAACTTCATTATTTTTCTCTCTTACACAGCTCTTAGGAACTCTTTTCCTAAGGATCTCTACACAGATTACATTTTTATCTGTGTTTCTTCTCTCTTGCGTTCTTCTGCTCTCTTCTTGGTCTGCTCTTAAAATGAGCAAAACCTCCTCTATTTATAGGAGATTTAAAACGCGTATGGCCGAATTGTGTACAATAATTTTACTGTACACTTTTTAAAAAATACGCTGTCGACATTCTTTTTCTCTTTTTTTAATTAATTAATTTAGTGGATCCCACCATAAGGAGGGACACCACTCAACACAAGGATTAAGCATTTTCTTGCAATGTTGCAAAAGGAATATTTTCCCTTGCAGATTCCGCTGCAGATCTGCAAGTGCATTTTCATAGCAATTTTCTGTTGCGGATTTGCGAGAAAACCATCCTTTGCAATTTTGTTTCTTGCAAATTTGCAACTGAAATGTCACTTGCAAAATCCTCATGCAAATTTGCAACTGTATCACCTCTTGCAATTTC
Organism: Euphorbia pulcherrima; assembly: GCA_947683365.1. Lineage (NCBI taxonomy): Eukaryota > Viridiplantae > Streptophyta > Magnoliopsida > Malpighiales > Euphorbiaceae > Euphorbia > Euphorbia pulcherrima. The sequence continues at coordinate 26,396,716 of CANTUS010000009.1, forward strand.
CCTTATAAGTGGAAATCTCTATATATATGATAAAAATTGTTATTTGGATTGAAGGGAGCTATATTATTATTTATATTATTATTATTATTATTATTATTATTATTATTATTATTATTATTATTATTATATATAAAAAAAAGCAACTAAAAATCTAGAAATGAGAAATAATCATGTCAAGAGGAAGATAAATATAAAGAAAAATGTAAAATATCCAAGTAAAATGATTAAAAATAACACTTTATCTTTTGCATCAGAGTTAAACACATGAATTATTGTTCAAATACATGTATAAGCAAGTTGCCTCCAAATACAACATACCACAATTAAGTAAGCTTCTCCTTAGAATAATCGAAAATACACAAGTAACCTGCACATTATAAATGAGAATTTCAATCAAATTATAGATTTATTGAAAAAACACATCAAACCTTTCATTGCGAACAATATATGAATGCATTTTATACCATCTCACCAAACAGTCCCTAAATAGGCATGTCAAAAGAGAAAACAATCTATTAATGGAACCTGGAAATTGGCTTACTTCTCACATAGTACATAAGAGTCAGAAAACTATACATGGAATCTCTAACGGGGACATAGTTATCGAGCACTCATCTTTTAGCTATCAAAATTTCTAGAATAAATACACTTACACAGTCATGATGTGGAAACATTAACATCCATGCGCGAAGCATTGAATTCTAGTTGTATCAACTTGACTTTTTAAGTCAAATTTGTTATATAAATAGTACATGTCAACTTAATAATAACTGATTTGTGAGTTCTTATTACAAATAACTTAAAAATGCAAATGGTTAATATATTAATTTGAGTGAGTTTTTGCTTATTAAATAAGATCTAGGCCTCATGACTATCTCAATATATAAATGAAAGTTCATAGCATGCACACAATGAAAGAGCCACAGTCTTACACCACCCAATCCATAATTCGAGCTCATTAACAACCGCCCATATGAAACACCTGATATATTGCACAGCCAAGACATTTTCAGCTCATTACAAGCAACATACCAGCAAACTTCATAATTAGTAATAGGGTGCAACAAATGTAATAACATTAGTGGAAAATAAAGTAAAGGTTTATTTATCTATACTCTCACTTTCACAACTTTCTTATTTCAACAGAGCATGTCCAATTGTATGTCAATGTGGGTACCTAACCAAGTAAATTATAGTTATTAGGCATGGATGAACCTAGAAAACAACTCAATAGAGTCCACAATAGTAATTATAATAGGTTTCATCGCATAAATGGCAAACTATTTACTCTTTTGTATTTGTGCAAGGAGAGACCTTTATGTCTTGACACTACTTGTATGAATTCAGATCCTTGCTTGTCATGTTTAATTTCAACATAAACAGCTTCTAGCATACTTCCAGAAGAAATATCTATCTCTTACTACAACTTGATGCGTAATAGACATGAAAAAGCTTCAAATATAGAAGAATACCTATAACTTTATAGCCATCACTTCCAGCAACATTCCACAACCTCCAAAATGGCTATAAAAAGCAAAGATAACTTACTCAAAAGATGATAGTTGTGAGCTGACGACCCGAATCCCTCGCCCGCAAGGTAAGCTTTAATGCTCTTCGGCGTGGGGGGGAGAAACAACGAGCGTTGTGAAGCGTGCTAAGAGATAGTACTTATTTTAGCCTGATGAAAATGGATAATGAAAGCGATATTGAAGTTAAAATTTAGTCCGATTTAAGTGTTAAGGGATACAAGACTTAGAATCCCCGTATCTTAAGATAGAGTCGCCACCCGGTTAAGCTCCACCGGGAATTTGGGTACGATATTCCCACCAGGTGGTTGGACTGTACCTTAAGATAGAGATTCTGAATCCGGATGATGTTGCTTACTTTTCAATTTTTAAATCAAGCCGATTATATTTTAATAGACGTGACCTTAGTTCTTATGCGATTTAATCCGATTATTGTTTGGTGTTTTCAGTTTATATGCCATACATCACACGGAAAGTGATAAATAAATAAAGCAAGAAAATAAAATTATTACAAGGTTTTACAAAAACCTATACATTTTTCTAATGCAAGAAAATAAATAAAGCGACAAATAAATAAACGGGCGGAACCGGGTTTTAATCGAGCTTACCGACTCAGACCCGGCTCCAAACGGGAATAATCATAAATAAAGCATGAATAAATAAAAGCAGAAAATAAACACATAGCGTGAAGAAAACATATTTTTTAATTTTTCGGGACAAAAACGTAATTTTCGGGTAATAATTAATTATCTAACAACCTAAAAAGGATGAAATAAACTAACTTAACATCCTAAAATCAGATTTAGTACTTCTAGAATATTTTTGGGATTTTTAATTGGTGGAAAACGATTTATTTAGATTTATTTAGTTAAAAACGCCATTATAAGCCGTTAAATAGTCATTTAACCCATTATGCAATAGATAAAATAATTTCCAGCAGCTATAAATATTAATTTAATTAATTTCAGATTAATTGTGATTTTTAGAGATTTTTCAAGTAAAAATCGGGACTGAAAACGCATTGAAATGACAAAAACCGGGTCAAAAACTATAGAAATAGGGCAAAAACAACAGAACAAAGCAAACAGGGAATATTTGGACATTTTTACCAGTAGGCTGACTCATTGAGGTGGTAGGCCGACTCAGTGACATGGTAGGCCGACTCAACGAGGTGACCTAGATGACGCTCAGTCGGCCTTCATCCCACTGAAGTGGCCTGCCGGAATAAGTGTCTAAACAAGCCGGAATCGATATTTTTGTGCCTGAAAACTCAAGATTATTAAAATTTCAAGCTGTTTCCTACATCGTTACAGTAGACTCGGGCTTAAATGTTTGAATAACTTTGGTTTTTCAGTTTGGGGGGAAAAGAACCCAGAAAATATGATAAAACAATGATTGGCCGCTTGAGCGACCCGTAGGCCGACTGTACGAAGTGGTAGCCCGACTCAGCGAGGTGGCCTAGGTGACATTTAGTTGGCCTGACGTTTGCCAAAATGGTCAGCAGGAGTTTTGGCAGAAAATCACAAAAAGGACGAAGAAAAGGGCCAAACGCCAGGAAAAACAACAAAAAAACATAGCAGCAGAAATAAATATGAAAAAGAAATAGATTGGAACTTAGAAAGTTACCTAAAGGCCGTGAATCCACTCTCAAGACTCGAATCGGACGCTTGGCAATCTTTGTGACGGATTTGAGATGAAAACCCGATGAAGCAACCGATTTAGCAAGGGATTTAGTGATTTTGTGAGGAAAAAGTCCCTGAATCCTATTTAACCAAATTTACCTAAGATTTTTAATAGAATTTAGTGATTTAACCAAGGAGATTAAGCCTAATAAGATTTAGAAATCAAGAACCAAGTGTGGTGATTTAGATTTCACCACATTATTAAGCTCTTTCTCCCTAAAACTTACAAAATTCTAAGAGTTTTAATTTTTGTTGAAAACCAGCCAAAAGTCCTAAAATCAGAATTTTAATGGGTTTTTATAGACTTCCCAAGTGCAAAACCTTAGAATTAATCCCCCAAATGTCAAAATTTAGCAGAAAAAAATGCCAAAACCCGACTTGGTGGCCAAGAAAACCTGAAAAAACGCCGATTGAAGAAACCCTGCGTGAAGGCCACGTCATTGACATGGCTGGGGCAATGCCACATCATGTGACATAGTCCAGGCCAAGCTGCATCACATGACGAGGTCAAATCTAGGCCACGTCAAGTGACGCGGCCTAGAAGGCCACCGTGTGAGCCACGCGGCCCGCCACATGCCTCATGAGGCCTGCCTCTCCTTTTTCTGGTGGTGACGCTGGCCACCGCCGCCTGCAGGCATCTAGAAGGGGCAATTCTTGACATTCTGGAAAGCTAGGAGAGCGAAGAAGCCAATGATACAAACGAGACTCGCTGAAAATGTCCAGATTTTAAGGAAAAAATCGCAAAACAAATTACTATGCGTGAGGGGAAAGGAAGGGGTTAGCATTTTAAACGCGATTCAATTATTATTATTCGGGGTCAAAGATTTCAAAATCATCAACAAAGAACTTGCCAATGTGATTCGATTCTAAAATAATGGAACAACTATATCATAAAAGGTTAGAGTAAAAAGTCATCATTGTTCTAAGGGTCACCGAAAAGCCCTTGCTCACAGGCTGCCCCTCATGAGATTATCCCTTGATAGGTCAAATGTGATCTCACGATAGAGCGAGGGATAGGAGGTTATACCTGAATTGTGAATTCCTGAATCAATTGTCTACTGGGGTTGCCATCAACAGATCTTTTAGGAGGAACAAGCCAGTCATAGAAGCGAAACTCCCGAAATGGTTGTTTACGGACGGTACAATGACATGTCATCAATGGACCTTATGAGGATAGAAAATGCTTTGAGTTGGTTATCTATAGACGGTACTAGGACGCGTCATCAACGAAACTTTCAAAGCTGAGAATCTCGAACCGGTTGTTTATTGGTGGTTTGGTAATGCACCGCTGATAGACCAATCGAGACGAAATTTTTTCCAAGTTGTAGGAATTCTGAATCGGTTGCTTTTTGGGTATGCCATCGACAGAACTATCAAGAATTAAAATTGAGAAATTAGCATGCGATAAATATACCCTTTTTTATTACATAATTGATTTTGTGAAACAAAATTTTTTGCCCTTTCAATTAACAATAAAAAAGGGAATGAGAATAAAACAGAGTTTGTAGATGTCCGGGAGCCGAAAAGAAATAACCGATCGGAGGATTTTGCCCCTTACTGAAAGGAATATTCTAGAGAATATTCTATGCACTATAGGACAAAAAGGAATATATTCCTTTTTCATTCTTTATCCATATTACTTTTCATTTCTCATTTCCTCCCATTTCATTTCTTCTTCCTTATTTCCCATATTCCATTTCATTTCTTCTTCCTTTCTCATTTCCTCTCTCGACAAAACCCAAGCCGCTTCCTGATATTATGAGTTCGAAGCAAGATGTACTGCAAGAAAGGGCTTAAGAGGTCCCACAATTTTGACCATGAAATGCTACCACGAGGATATGATGGCAGGCAGATTTGTCCGGTTCACTGAGCATACGAACTGCGGGCCTCCGACAAATACATGGGATATATACCAACCTCTCAAGTCCCAATATTCACAAACTTGGGCGAGCATGCTTTTGACCTTCAGGTAAACCGATAAAACCCAATTTTTGCCAAAGTTTCCATAAAATGCCATGAACTTGATTCGGAATTGTTTTAGGGTGCTTTAGGCTTGAAATAGGGAGAAATAGGTTGAAGAACCATGTTTAGGATGAGATTAGGTGTGTTTTGGGGCTGATTTGGGTAATTTTGGCTGAAATTGGGCCTGAAAAGGCAGAAAATGGAATTTTTCGGGGATAAGCCGCCGACGGCAGGAGGCTGGCCACCGCCGGCGCTGGGCCGCATCGTTAACGCAACCTACCACATTGGCGAGGCGACTGGCTGCCTCAATGAGGCAGCCTGGCCTCGTCGAGGCGGCCTTAGGCCACAGATCACCGGTGACGACTGCCGGCGGGCAGGAATAAGGGGGCATATGCTTCAGGGGGAAACCGAGGGGCCTATCCGGACTCATTTTTTGCGCTGAGTCCGATTTTGCAATCAAAATTCAGATCTGAGATAGGCTAGCTGCTAAAAACTTGATTTATTTCTGATTTTGCACACTTTAATTGGTAGTACTAATGCTTGACATTAATTTTTTTCGCAGTGACATGGTCTTAAGCCGATGGGATCATTATAGAGATGTGCCAAGTGGTGGAGTTAGATCAAAGGCCGAGCCAACAACTCACTGGTTGTGGCTATTCGAGGCATGGGGCTCGATCAGATGCTAGATGCCCTGACCATTTCACGTGTTACGATGAGCCTATACATGCTAGGGTGCTTAGTTGAGTGCTGGAGCGAGACAACACATACATTCCATTTTCGGTCGGTGAGGTGACGATCACCCCATCCGATATAGGCGCTATGACCGAGATGCGATGGGAGGATTTCCCGATGGTATTTGTTGTCTATCACGATTGCTTTCACTATGAGTCGGAGGCCCACGCCCGGGTGCTAGCACTTTTGGGGGTTCCGATGCTGATTGACGGCAAGCTGAGATACATGGATCTACATGAGCATTGGGTCACGGCGACAAACCTTAGCGGGGAGTGCTTTGACCAGTACCTCCGGTCGTTCCTGCTGACCATACTGACATGCTTATTCTTTCCTTGCTCCTTGAGTAGGGCCTCACTCGGGTTAATATACACCCTCGAGGATTTATGCGGCTTCACTATGTGGAACTGGCCGAGGGCCATTCTTGGCCAGATTTATTATGCTCTTCACTACTTGGCGCGAGGGAAAGTCATCAAGTTTAAGGCCGGGTAGCTTGGGTTTTGGTAATGAATCCCCTTTGACTGAAATCTTTAGCATACACCTTTTCTTTTTGATGCTTTCTGAGCTTTTTACTTATTGCACTTGTAGATGTGGGCTTTTGAGTACTGGATTATCTGTCCCTCTAACTTGGAGGATCAGCCACTACCCAGGTCATATGCCATTGCCCGATGGATGGTTAGCTGGTCGCTTCCAAGCCTTGGAAGAAGTTGGCTAATTATAAGCATATGAAGGAAGTCAGGAGGACCGTAGATGGGTGCCAATTTATATTGGAGTGCCCCTTCAGCTTGGAGTGGTATTTTGGCAAACGGGTTCGCCGATGGAGGATTAGCACCACTGCTCGGAGGAGGGACCCCCCTGAGATACCCGTCGGTATCTTTTTGCCTCACCTTATATCATCGACTGACCAGGATCAATTTAGGAGAGGAGATTAGGTCTGGGTTGCCTCAGTTAGTAGAGATTATAATGCTCATCTGAGGTGACTGATTCTTTCTTGCCTCAGGAGGTCCCGAGATGATGTGGTGCGAACTTTGAGTTTGAGGACGATGGCATTCAGATAGATGGTAGCACTAGTCTTGACGGGATGGATGGCGATGCTGATGATGTCCCTTCTGAGGATGATGACGAGATGGTTCATATGGATTCGGGTGAGATGCTTTATATGGTAATGTCGGGTCGGGCGTCGAGCCACCTGCCCCTAGGCGGGGGCGCTGAGGGGTACGCCTCTCAAACTTTTGACAACTTTTCTCCATGTATGCTGGAATCATTATATTACTATGATTCTACCTTGACTGATCGATCTACTTTTCTTTTGATTTCCGAGGACCCAGAGAGTCAGGACGGGAGCCCCCGTATTCAATACAGGAGGGCACACAGGGCCTTTACACCATTATATGACCGATCTAGAGACCGCTTCTACTAGGCTAACTCCTCCTACTCAAAGATCATTCCCATCGGGATTCATCAAGGAAGTGTTGGTAAACCAGCTAGATACCTCTTTATGCCTGATGACCCGTCCGAGAGTTCGAGAGCACAGGCGCATCGAGGAGTATACTATGCCTTTGACCTTTGCCCCATTGGAGACCACACATGTAAGAATCTAACTCATGCTTTACTTTATGGATTCTTATAGTCTGGTGTCGCCTAACTATGGTGATTGGTTGGTTCTACTTTTGATTGCGTCGGTAAGGTACCCATCTTGGAGGCTGAGCACTCGGCCTGGGGTTGCTTTAGCATGAGGGACTTGGTCATAGCATAGGATTCCGCAAGCTGGGTAAGATTCTATCTTATAACCTGTTAAGATTTAAAACTAGAAAAGCATATAGGATATATGTTAGCTTTATGCATGTATGATATGAATGCATGAATTGTCGGGCTGATCACTGATATTTTTAGCTCTTGTTTGGGATGGAGCAAGACAAGTATTAGAGTGAGCGAGAGGAGCGAATGCAAATTGAGCGTGAGTACCTGGATTACCAAAGTTGGTTAGATTGAGAGAGGATAGATTACGAGGGTCGGCTAGCTCGGGAGGCAGCAGACTATAAAAGGTGACTAGCTAAGTAGAGGGAGCAGTATACATAAGAGATGGACAAACTGAGGAGCTATGTTGAGAGGTTGGAGGAGCAGTGAGACTAATTAGAGAGGGAGGCTCAAGCTCGCGAGGGTAGCCATAGCAACGGGGGAGATGAGACTGAGGTCACTATGATCGATATAAGCCAGTCTATGCAATTTCATGCTACCTTAGAGATGACGGACTTTCCGGGGATGCAGCCTATAGGTCTAAATTTTCTTCTTGGATTTAGAATAGGTGGAGCTTTGAGGCCTGGTGCCTCAGAAGGGAGGTCCGGTGGTCGCTGCGAATGAGCTCTTACTCTTATGCATTTCTATTTTTTAGTTGATGAACTGGTGAACATGTGGATGATTTGATTGCGTGATGCTTGACTTGTTTGCTTGATTGATTGCGTGTCTTGCTCGCTAGATGAATGCTAGGCGTGATAGATGCTTGTCTAGGAATGAACTAATTAATGCTTACAATCATCTGAATTAATGAATGCAACCTTATTTGACAGGCGATTAGCAGATAGAGATCACTGATGGAGACACACAATGCTAGGCTGAGGCAGTTTTTGTGCACTTTAGCAAGCTCTAACTAGGAAAGACTTGAGGTTTTTAGATTAATGGGTCTTCAATATATTGCTAGCAGGCCGGTGAACATGGCCTTCCTCTATGCAACATTCCTTTATTAGAACCCGATGGACCATGTATTCTGCTTCTCGAGCTTTGAGCTTTGCCTGATGGTGGAGGAGTATCACGCTATTCTCGGGATAATCTGCACTCGTACGATGCGCTTTGCTATGTCAGAGGTGCCTGTTGGGGTTGAGGATCAGTTGACCGGGTTGTGGAAACTGGATGCCCTTACTACTTTCCTTTCCCGAATTCCTGGATCACCGGGATTTGATCTCGGCAGGGTACTCGATTTGTGCATAGCCACTACCAGGTCGCATATTTCTTATGGCTCTATTGCTTATAGCTGAGTTTATCTGCAGAGTCGGCACTATTGCCCCATTCTAGCTAGTTTCGATCATTGGACAAACCTCAGTGGGTATATCTCCATTATTTATACGGTTAGATGAGACCCTATTCTATCTGGATAGATCTACCGGTGATCCTAATCGCATCGGAGACCACTTCTCTGTACTACAGGTATTCTATTAACTGACTCTAAACTTGAAATTAATACGGAGTCTAAATCTAAATTTGAATCTGAATATAAAACTGAAATTGAAACTAAATCTGAATTTGAATACGAATCTAAATATGAATCTGAATCTGAAACTAAAACTGAATCTGAAACTGAATCTGAATCTGAAACTGAAACTGAAACTGAATTTGAAACTGAAATTGAATCTAAAATTGAATCTAAATCTGAATTTGAATATGTAGGTTTAGCTCTTAGAGAAACTAGCTTTGCTCCAGGATCCTCGAGGCAATCCGAGACGATATGGGCCTAGGAATTATTGTGGTAGGGCTTATATCTCTACTGGCCACAATGCCCTAATGACTGGCAATTGGACAGTGAATGGAGGGTCTATCCAATGTAGACATTTGCTGGTAGAAGCACCTACGCTTATAGTTTAACTAGAGAGATAGGCAGGCGGGACTCGATGCTTTATTAGCGGAGGAGAAGCTAGTTTGAGCTTTTAACTCTGATTATGACAATGATGATGATGATGATGATGATGATGAGGGTGCAGGGCCTTCTGGGTGATTGATGATTGCACTATCTTTACTTTTATTTGTCTTTACTTTTGTATAAGCCTGAACATTGTGTTAGGCCCATTAGACTTTTATTTGCTGCTTTCATGTCCTAACTTTTGCCTGGTCTGCCCTTTTCGAGTTTTCAATCCAGCGGACCTTCCGGCTTTTGCATAGGCCTAGATATTTTTAGCCTATCGGAATTTATGCCTCTTTATACTTCTCATGATTTTCATTTTATTTAGCATACAAGAATTTGAGTTAAGCGATATCCTAAACTCGACTTATCTACAACATTTTGCCTTTAGGGCGTAATATATTCATTTGCACGTAAATATAAAAACCCAGTAAAAGTGACATTTTCATTAATTGAAGTAAGCTTGAGTATGTAATGATGATAACTGTTTCTACAGACTCAAACTCTGGTGTTAACTAACCTAAGAAGGTTTTCTAGACAACAAACTCTCATGCCTCACTTTCACCCTAACTTTTGCCTAGGACCCCTTTTCGGGTTTTTAGCCTAGCGGGTCATTTTTTGCACCCTAACTTTTGCCTGATTGGTTTTTGGAATACTAATCAGCGGGATGCACCCTAATTTTTGCCTGAGTAGTAAAGGACAACTCGCCGGGTGATTGGATTTCATTTTTTTTGTTTATGTGCCGCTTTTCTGGATTTGATTCTTTTGATTCAGACATGATAATGCTTTAACTGATCCTGATTGATAGGGTTTGTCAACTCATTACCATCCATATCCATGATTTTCATTCTACCTTTACTGAGAACTTCTTTAATCACATAAGATCCTTCCCAATTTGGTCGAAACTTCCCCCTTGGATCGGTGGTGGAAGGCTTTACTTACTTCAGGACTAAGTCACCGGCTTTCAATGGATATTTATGATGCATGACCCGACTATTGTAGGCTCTTGCCATTTTAGTGTATTCAACTACTCAAACCTTACTTTTATCCATTCAGTTTCTTTGAGCTTAGATTCAAGCACCACTCATAAAGACTTCATCTTAATTTCAACAGGTAAAACAACCTCCACACCGTAAACCAAGGAAAAGGGGGTTTGACTTGTGGGAGTTTTGATGCTTGTTTGGTACCCCTAAAGAGTGAATGGTAACTTATTGGCCCAATCTCGGTAACCGACTATGGTCTTAAAAAGGATTTTCTTAACGGACTTGTTGGCTGCTTCCACCGCACCTTTGGCCTGAAGATGGTAGGGCAAAGATCTATGATACTCTATACCATACTACTCAATCAACTCTATGGGAACCCTATTATCTGATACAATATGATGAGGTAGACCATACCGAGTGAAAATGTGCTTCTCAATGAACTTGGCCATCTTCTTGGCGGTAATACTAGTGTATGATTCTGCTTCCGCCCATTTTGAGAAATAATCCACTGCCACGATGATGAAGCGGTGACCATTAGTTGATGATGGCCGAATCTCGCCAATTATATCTATTCCCCACACCAAGAATGGCCAAGGAGTAGATAAACTGTGAAGTTTGGTGGGTGGAAGATGCTGAATATCTCTATAAATCTGACATTGGTGACATCTCTTAACTTTGGAGACACAGTCAGCAATCAAAGTTAACCAGAAGTACCCCATCCGCTGAATATTCTTAGCTAAGGCCAGGCAATTCATGTGCAATTCACAGTCACCTGCATGGACCTCTCTCACAACCCGACGAGCTACTGATTCAGTTAGACAATTGAGCAACAAACCATCAAAAGTCCGGTTGAAGAGATCACTGTCCATAATCTTGAATTGAAAGGCCAACTTATGGAGCGTAGCACGATCAGATTCGATAGAGCCCTCGGGATACTGACCATTCCAGAGAAATTGTACAATGTCCGAATACCAGCAGGGTTCGGCACTGATGGTGAGAACTTGGGCAATGTGGCACGAATGGTAGGGAACTTTCACCAAAAATAAGATCAGAGGGTAGATGGGTTAGCGCTGGGGACCTTCCCACATCAAAGCTAGTGCAGCTAACGAACCATCCATCTAATTTTCATCTCGGGGGACATGCTGAGACATGTCTTGAATTTAGCTGATAAATCCCAAACGACATGGACATAAGGATGGAGAGACTCTTCTTTGATTTCCCAATCTCCCACGACTTGACGGATGACCAAGGCCGAATCTCTAATCACAGAGACGTGCTTTGCCCCTACAAGCAAGGGGGCTTCAAGACCAAACAAACAAGCTTCGTATTCGGCCCCATTATTAGTAGTAGGAAACTCTAGGCACTTGGACAGAGGGATAACTTCATTATCGAGTGTGAATAAGATGACTCTAAGGCCTGCTCTGAATCTGTTCACAGCACCATTAAAATACATAGTCCACATCAACTTCGCGACATCAATCATAGCTAATTGCTCATCGGGGAAAGTCCAATTTCTCGACACAATTGGAGTCAAGAGCTTGGTTTGCCAAAAATTCTGCAACTGCTCTACCTTTGATAACTTTCATCATGACATACTTAATATCGAATTCAAAAAGCAATAGCAACCATCTTGATAACTTGCCGGATAAGTTTAGTGACTGATAAAGATATTTTGTTGGGTCAACCTTAGCAATGACCTGAACTTTGTAGGATTGGAAGTAGTGGCGCAATTTCTTAGTTAACCAAACCATGGCAGCACACGTCTTTTCGACAATTGAGTAATGAGTTTCATAATCCAACAACATCTTACTTAAGTAGTAAACTGCATGCTCCTTTGTACTATCATCTTCTTGAACCAACATTGCCCCTATGGCAGAGTCATCGATTGCTAAGTACAAGATCAACGGCTTGCCTGGGGTGGGTGGACAAAGGATGGGTTGGTGAAGAAGGTAGGCCTTGATTTTGTCAAAAGCGATCTGACAATGCTCACATAATCGGCTAACACTTCTATAAAAGCTTAAAGATTGGCTCACAAATGGTGGTGAGGCCAGAAATGAACCTACTGATATATTGGATAGAACCAAGGAAAGACCAGACGTCTTTTTCTGTCTTCGGAATGGGCATATCCCGGATGGCCTTAATCTTATCTGGATCCATTTCAATCCCCCTTTGACTAACCACATGGCCTAAAAGGTTTCCCGACATAACCCCAAATATGCCCTTCTTCAAATTTAGGCATAAGTTATACTTCTCAATACGAGTCATAAACTTATCCAAAACCGTTAGGTGCTCTTCTTTGGTAGTAGTCTTAACCAATATGTCATCCATATAGACATTTACTTCTTTGTGGATCATGTCATGAAATAGAGTGGTGACAGCTCACTGATAGGTTGCTCCAGCATTCTTCAGACCAAATGGCATAATCCGCATAATACTCCCCATTCAGTGATAAAAGTTATCTTATCCTTATTGATTATGTCTAATAGAATCTGATTGTACCCTGAGAACCCATCCATGAATGAGTACATTGCAGCCCTGGTCACGCTGTTGATTAGCACATCGATGTGAGGCAGAGGAAAGTTGTCCTTTGGTGAAGCTTTGTTTAGATCTCGGTAATCTACACAAACCTTTACCCTTCCATCCTTCTTCAGAACTGGGACAATGTTGGATAACCACGTCGGATATTTGATTGACTTCGACATGCTTAGCCTCAATCATGTTAGCAACCTCCGTTCTAACCTTGTTGGCCCACTCCGATCTTATTCTCTAAAATTTCTACTTGATCAGATGGAATCTAGGATCAGTTGGAATGCGATGATCGATGATAGAGTGATTGACACATGGCATGTCCATATGCGACCAAGCAAAAGCATTAACGTGATATTTTAGCACTTTAATTATCTCACTTTTTATCTCAGGGGTTAAGTCGTTAGAAAGGGTTATCATTTTTGGGTTATCATCTGTACTCAAGTTTATTTCAGCTAAAGAAATGTCATGAATACTGAACATATTATGCTTATGATTAAATGAATGCATGGGCCCATCAGGCGAAACATCAAGCAAATAAGCAAAATCAGAATCTTTCATTGAATTAAAAGCCTTATAGGCTACATTTTTCTCATAAAAAACACTAAAAATATTATAAGTTACATCATCATATATAGAGTCATCCTCCACAGGTGGAGGGTCTTGAGCAGCGGCATCAGCAGAGTTGACACCCTCGGTACGTTCTATAAGCGGGTCATCCAGATCCTGATCTAGGGCTTTCACTTGATCGGAGGACAATATACCTTCTTCAGTAGCAAGAGATCAGACGAGCTTCTTCACGACTTCAGCCAGAGGATTGGCTTCATCATTCTTCTTCTACTTCTTCTCAAGCAAAGTAGGCATGGCCTTAGACATAGCAGCAACTCCCTCTTCAATTTCTGGGTCCTCAGGTTTTTCATCATCTGAATCAGAAAATAGCTTCCCCTTGTCTTTTTCATTAGATGCAACAACAGATATTGGCTCAATCAGGCTCTCCCCCTTCTCAATAAAGCAATTCTTCTTGAAGTCATACACATCCTTGAAGATCTCAAAACCCGGCTAGACTTGACCATCATATTTAATAGGCTCAGATTCTCCTTTCTAGACACCCTTCCCTTGAACCTCATAAATAGTCACCATGTTGTAGTAGAACGAATGAACACGCCTATAAACCTTCTTTGGAGCATACCAAAACTAGTTCACTTAGGGTCCATCTTGATTGGGAGAGGATCGATAATTCGTCCAATATACTAGCCTAAACAGTGACCCGGCTTATGGTCATGCTTTTTCATCAACTTCCTCACTATAAGCCAGTAGCACCCATAGCAAGGGGACTTAGGTTTCTCATTACTAATGACAACCATTTGAAATTCAGACTCCTCCTCGACTTTTATAATGGCCATGACCGAGGCATGATCAGCTTTAATTACCTTAATCTTTCCGTCTTTCCTTATGGCTATGATCTTTTAATGGAGTGTCGATGAGACTACTTCTACAGAGTGAAGCTAGGGTTAGCCTAAAAGCAAAGAATAGGTGATAGGAATATCGATGATGGTAAATTGAACCTTGGCAGAAATTTCCCTTATAGTTACTTCGGTTTCAAAAACCGAAATTTCATCCCTCTTCGAATCATCACATGCACAAATGACAGTATTGAATTTCTTGAGTATTTCCCTAGATAAACCCAAATGAGGAAGAACTTTCAGAGGACATAGATTTAGAGAGGAACCATCATCAACCATAATGCATGGGATAATTCTATCGAGGACCTGGACACTAATGAATTAGTGTCAGTTATGAGAGCACCCCTCAGGCTGAAGGTCTTGATTAGAGAATATTATCGAATCATCCCATCTCGGGAGCGGTATTCCTTTCCCTATCATATTGCACATCTCAATAATAGAAGTAGTAGGCTTCGCTTCAAGCTCTAGAAGCCTCTTAATCAGAGCTCGACGGTAATCATCAAAACCAAGAACTAATTGCCAAATGATGAAATGGGCTTGAGTCGTCTTCAACTGAGTAATGAGAGGATCAGTATCAGGACTCACTTCAACCTGAGGAGACGGTGACAATGGCTTAGCTACATTCTTGACGGGGTTCAGGATTGGATCATTCTCAATGTGGAGATGGTTGTCCTTAGGCTGGTACACTTGACCGTTGTGGGTGACATGTAGAATCCCATCAATAGATACACTTTTTATGGCTGGGGTTTCAAACGGATACGGTGGCTCCTCATATACCAATGACAAATCCCGAAGCTCATACTTATCCACATTAAAAATCTGAAACTCTTCATCAGAATACTCTCCCTTCAGAACATAATCATCAATATTGAACAACGTCGTTTTGACCATTTCCACATCTTCGGTTTTAGTACCCTCTTCTTGCCCCATTTCTTCAATTTCCATATAGCTTACCATAGGATTAGACTGTGAGATCATATTAAATACAAAGCCCGAAGGGAGACCAGAGCTGATAACCATTGCGAATTCCTCGGATATCATTTCCAAAACATACTCTTCCTGAAAGCCAAAATTGATCATAGAGACCTTGTCTCCAAAATTAGGCCAAGGGTTTTCCATAGTGCTCGGCTTCTTGGTCGGCTCAACCATTTTCCCTTCTTTGACTGTACGAGTGATAGTGGAAGCTAAAGCCTTACATTGATCAATTTAATGCCCCTTTTACACATGAAACTTGCAAAAATTCCCCTTTTCATCTGGTCTAGGAGCCCGGATATTGCGAAGAGATTTTAACTGGCCTGCTTCATACATCTTAGCAAAAATGACATCGAGGGGTAACTTCCACAGGGACACAAACTGTTGCTGAGAAGGGGGAGAGACCTGAACTGCCGATACTTCTTCTTGAGCCATGGTTTGTACTGCAGGTGACTTACCCTTAGCAGGAGTTGGTGTAATTTCACTTGATTCATTCTTTTTAAACCACGGTCGATTCCCCCTCAACTTGCTAGCCTAGTCTTTCTCCTCCCGATGCTTAATTTTTTCAACTTTTTCAAAAACTTTCTAATAGGACTTAAAAGAGTTGGTCCCCATTTATTTTTAGCATCAGGAGAGCCTTGTCAAGCAACTTTGGGATCATTTCTTTTAGGCTGAGCTTTTGCTTTAAGAGAACTTGAGTGGCCATCCATTTGTTGAAATACGACTTGAAGGATTCACCTGGCTTTTGCTTGACTGCCTCAAGATATTGAATGGTAGTCTCCATTGTGGAATTAAATCCATAGTGGGCAACCAAAGCTTTAGATAGGAGTTTCCAATCTAGGATTGTGGACTCTGGAAAAGTATTATACCACTCAAGAGCAGGGCCTAAAAGGGTTCACAAGAATAACTTGGCCAGCACTTTATCCCTAATCTTTTGGACATGCATGATTCACTCACACATCACTATATGGGACTTAGGGGGTCCTTCGCCTAAATAAGCCTCCATTCGGGGCATTGAGAAATTTTTAGGCACCCAATCACCATCTCTTACTTCTTCCTTATCCTTGCCCCTATTCAAAAATTGCATGAAGAAAGCCCCCATTTCAGGGGTCATGCCTGGAGGCTATGTGACCTGGTCACATGGAGATGACCCAAACTAGAAAGGGGGAGGAGTCAGGGTTTTAACCTGAGGGTGAGAGAAAGGATTCTGAGGGTAAGTGGCCTCACGGGGAATAATCACAAAGCTAAGGGGTATGAAAACAGTCGGGTGCACGGAGGAACAACAAAGCCACTCAAAGGGACTATCATCTAAGGAGTAAACCCCCTTGAGAAAGAGGGGAGAATAGGAGACTGGAGAATAGGCCTCGAGTGCACAGGGGGAAAAAAACCTATGGTTGGTGAAGCAGATGATAAGGATGGCTGAGAAGAGCTCTAACCAAACTGAAATTGGCTTTGCTAGATAAGAGAAACAGGGGGGAGCAATAGTATCAGGAACTGATTCTAGATTGGCAGATACTGAACTATCTCTCCAGGAGCTTGAAATATAGGCCCTGCTGGCCTCTAAGACTCTCTTTCTTCCCTGAGAGTGGATCTAACTTGCTCTTGAATAGTGACCCAAAACATATCCGACTAGTGGAACATAGCTATAGCATTAGCCAACTTTGAACCCAACTAAGATTGCCTCTGATCAACCGACGGAGAAGAGACAGGTGGAGGAGTACCCTCAGTCAGAAACCCGCTAGACAGATGAATATCAGGCATGGTAGGAATAACTGATTCTGACACTATACGGTGAACTAAACGGCAGTCAAGTCGCAACCTAAGAGGGCTTCGATGGCAGGGACATCTTGACCTAACTGATTAAACCGGAAGATGACCAGTCCAAATTGAACCATGAATGAGATGGATGATAACATAAATATTTGAGTGATGAATGCTATACATACGGGTGGTTTAGAGGGGTGAAGAGCAGAAGAGCTTATGATGCAAAGCTTAACCCCAAAATACATGAGACGTGTGAATTCCTTGCTATGCCTAGCAAACTAGGTACAGGTCATTGGGACTCAGACGATTTGTTAAATTCCCCCTTCAAGCAAGGGGAGAGTAGACGTAAGCAAAAACCGAAAATAAAGATCGACCACAGGCGGCCTATGCATGAGCTTTGCATGAATGAGCACAACGCAAGTAGCACACGAAAGCAAATAAACCTCTTCCAATGTTATGACTCCCGATTAATGCCAATTTGTAGTCTTCGGTTAACTCTAGTGCTAGGAAATGGCAAGAGAGTGTGCGACCTAAATCTAGATTATTCTGGTGAGCCTAAAGGGAAGTTGCTATAGCTAGTTTTATCGTTGTTCATAGTCTCAAACTGTCGGTACATGGAATCAAGGTAAAAGAGACCCTTCTATAGTGTCATGAATGACACTATAGAAGGGTCTTTTTACCTTGATTTCGTGTAACTCAACCACTCCTCAAACGAGTGCGACCGCGGGAATTACACATTGGTTGAAACGATTGTTCCACCCACAAATATCCCCAACTCTTGGCAGGCATGAGGTATATAAGTGAGTTTAATGGGGGTGATGAAATTGCACCTTAAAACTTAGAATCTAACTAAAGCAGTGGATTTAAAAGACATAAGAAATAAAGCATTGATTTAAAAATGATTTAGGAACGCCATCAAAATCCTTTAACCAATTTTGAAAATGAAAGCAATTTTCAAGTTTTAAGTTAAAAGAAAGTCCCCAACAGAGTCACCACTGTGAGCTGATGACCCAAATCCCTCGCCCGCAAGGTGAGCTTTAATGCTCTTCGGCATGGGGCGAAGAAACAACGAGCGTTGTGAAGCATGCTAAGGGATAGTACTTATGTTTGCGTGATGAAAATGGGTAATGAAAGCAATATTGAAGTTGAAATTTAGTCTAATTTAAGTGTTAAGGGATACAAGACTTAGAATCCTGTATTTTAAGATAGAGTCGCCACCCAGTTAAGCTCCACCGGGAATTTGGGTACGATATTCCCACCAGGTGGTTGGACCGTACCTTAAGATAGAGATTCTGAGTCCGGATGATGTTGCTTACTTTTCAATTTTTGAATCAAGCCGATTATATTTTAATAAACGTGACCTTAGTTCTTATGCAATTTAATCTGGTTATTGTTTGGTGTTTTCGGTTTATACGCCATACATCTCGCGGAAAGCGATAAATAAATAAAGCAAGAAAATAAAATTATTACAAGACTTTACAAATACCTATACATTTTTCTAATGCAAGAAAATAAATAAAGCGATAAATAAATAAACGGATGAAATCGGGTTTTAGCCGAGCTTACCGACTCGGACCCGGCTCCAAACGAGGCAAGAGATATACGGGAATAATCATAAATAAAGGATGAATAAATAAATGGAGAAAATAAACACATAGCATGAAGAAATATATTTTTGGATTTTTTGGGACAAAAACGTAATTTTGGGCATTACTTAATTATCTAACAACCTGAAAAGGGTGAAATAAATTAACTAAACATCCTAAAATCAGGTTCAGCATTTCCAGAATATTTTTGGGATATTTAGTTGGTGGAAAACGATTTATTTAGATTTATTTAGTTAAGAACACCATTTTTAAGCCGTTAAATAGTCATTTAACCCATCAAGCAATAGATAAAATATTTTCCAGCCGCTATAAAAATTAATTTCAGATTATTTGTGATTTTAAGAGATTTTTCGTGTAAAAATTGGGACTGAAAACACATTAAAATGACAAAAACTGGGTCAAAAACGACAGAAATAGGGCAAAAAACAACGGAATAAAGCAAACAGGGATCATTTGGACATTTTTACCAGTAGGCCGACTCAGTGAGGTGGTAGGCCAACTCAGTGACATGATAGGCCGACTCAACGAGGTGGCCTAGATGACGCTCAGTTGGCCTTCATCCCACTGAGGTGGCCTGCCAGAAAAAGTGTCTAAATAAGCCGGTATCGACATTTTTGTGCCTGAAAACTCAAGATTGTTAAAATTGCAAGCTGTTTCCTACATCGTTACAGAAGACTCAGGCTTAAAATGTTTCAATAACTTTGGTTTTTCAGTTTGGGGGAAAAAGAACCTAGAAAATCCGACAGAACAACGATTGGCCGCTTCAGCGACCCATAGGCCGACTGAACAAAGTGGTAGGCCGACTCAGCGAGGTGGCCTAGGTGATGTTTAGTCGGCCTGACGTTCGTCGAAATGGTCAACTAGAGTTTTGGCAGAAAATCACAAAAAGGATGAAGAAAAGGGCCAAACGCCAGGAAGAACAACAAAAAACAGAGCAGCAGAAATAAATATAAAAAAGAAATAGATTGGAACTCAGAAAGTTACCTAAAGGCCGTGAATCCACTCTCGAGACTCGAATCGGACAATTGGCAAGCTTTTGTGACGGATTTGAGACAAAAACCCGATGAAACAACCGATTTAGCTAGGGATTTAGTGATTTTGTGAGGAAAAAGTCCCTAAACCCTATTTAACCAAATTTTACGTAAGATTTTTTTAAAGATTTTTGTGATTTAAACTAGGAGATTAAGCCTAATAAGATTTAGAAATCAAGAACCAAGTGTGTTGATTTAGATTTCACCACATTATTAATCTCTTTCTCCCTAAAACTTTCAAAATTCTAAGAGGTTTAATTTTTGTTGAAAACCAGTCAAAAGTCCTAAAATCGGGATTTTAATTAGTTTTTATAGACTTCTCAAGTGTAAAATCTCAGAATTAATCCCCCAAATGTCAAAATTTGATGGAAAAATCCTAAAACCCGACTTGGTGGCCAAGAAAACCCGAAAAACGCCAACTGAATAAACCCCACGACGTGGCCTGCCATGCTGCATTCCGGCTGCGGCGCTGGTCGCCGTCACTGGATCGGGGGCTCCAGGGGGGAAGGCCAAGGGGCCGAGCGAGGGTCGGGCCTGAAACGCAAACAACCTACACTACGGGCATCCGGACAGGGCGATTCTTGACATTCCGGAAAGCTTGGGGAGCGAAGAATCCAACAATACAAATGAGACTCGCTGAAAATGTCCGGATTTTAAGGAAAAAATCGCGAAATAAATTACTGCGGCTGAGGGAAAAGGAAGCGGTTAACATTTTAAACGCGATTCAATTATTATTATTCGGGGTCAAAGATCTCAAAATTTTCAAAAAAGAACTTGCCAAACATGATTTGATTCTAAAATAATGGAACAACTAGACTATAAAAGGTTAGAGCAAAAAGTCATCATCATTGCGAGGGTCACCGAAAAGCCCGTGCTCACAATAGTGTGTTAAATTCAAGTTATATTCAAACTTGTTAACTTACTTCAAGGTAACTTACATGTTTCTATTTATTATGAATTGTTTGCGTTGCAGAGTGCAAAAACAAATCTAAATGTTGAGCAAGTTTTCTTTTTAATATAGCAAGGGATATAAGCAAAGGCTTGATGATACAGATTCAAGAGCTGAGGTAAAAACAAATATCAATCAAACTAGTTTTAAATCTAAAATCTCACTCAAGAATCGTAAAACTAAAAGTTGGGAACTTGTGGTTTTGAATTGCAGCCTACAACAATTAAGATCAACCAACCAGATCAGGCAGGGGGAAGTCAAGCTGCCCCAAGTCAGCTTGATGTGGTTCATAAAAGTAACTTATTTTTATAATGGAATACTAATTGCAGGTGACTATTTCTATAAAAAAAGGAAAAAAGGAACTAATTCTAGTAATGGGATGATGGATGCTTGGAATTTATGTAAGTCTATTTGATATTGTTTTAGCATGCGAAAGGTAGTTTTACTTTGATGAAAAAAGAAAGAAAGAATGAACATATTGTTTCGGGTTTCGAGTCGGGTCAATCCGGTCGAGTTCGGGTCAAAGCTACTTGTGGGTCATAAATCGAGGCATTACGGTCTACTGGGGTGTTTTTTTATGATTTATGAAAACTATTTTAAAAAGATCCGAGAACCTAAATCCTTGAATTATAACTCAAAGTCACCACCTAGATCAGCTCTTTCCAGGAATTCTGGAATAGTATCGTCTCCAAAAGACAAACTAAACCAATACAGAGATTTGGGTCCGTATTTGTTGATTAGCCGATTAAACACATGTTCCACTACCAGCATTAATTTATTTAATAACAATTACTACATATGATTGATTTTAAGAAAGAAGATGAGAAAAAGAATTGATTTAATGCAAAACACACCGCCTCAATGCGATCATAGCATCACAAAACATAAATTAAACATGTTATACATGGCATAAAATATTTACAGAATATATTACAAACAACTCCGGGAATAAAATACCCTTTCGGACCTGCAAATAAACATGTCAGGACAAAATATGTGATTTTGGGTATTCTGCCCAGAAATAAATCATAGTATCGTTATTGGGATCACGGTACCGTGATAAAAACAGATCACAGACCCAGAAATAATAAATTAGGCAGTTTCAAGTTTGATAAAATAAAACGGGAAGTTTTAGAGAGCGTACCCGAGTGCAAATTATCCAATCACTACAAAAGAGCTCTTACCCGCTCCAAATATAATGAATTGAAAGAAAATTAAATTTGAAGAGTTTTAGTCTTAGGTTATTACCTTGTGTAGTAGGATTCTTGTTTTTCGGTCTAGGAGCAATCTTGAATAAAAGAACCTCGAAGAACTAGAATAGATGAAAAGAGAACTCTTAAACGAATGTAAATTACAAAAAGATAAATCGAACAAGTTGATTCTTGCCATTGTTATACGCTAGAACGAATGAGAGTCGAAAACTCGGCAGAACTTTGTGTTAGATATGATGTATACCCTTAGGGCAATTAAGACGATATATCTTTTTTTTTGAAAACCCCCCGGAGGAACATTGTGTTCCCCTAGAAGGAAAAAGATTGAGGCAGGTGAAAATTTCGGGGCGGGCGTCCCAACTAGGTTGATGCCCCTGCTTACCTACAAAACACCTACCTCTCTTTATTAAAGAAATCCAAAGACAACTCACAAGATGAGAGCGTCATTGGACAGAAATACAGCCTAAAGGTGATACGGATATGAAGTCCGATCCCAAGACATGACTATACAATGAATAAGGCCAAAGAATGCCAGCTATCTAGTTACAACTTAGAAATAAGTTCAGAAAATTAAATACATCAGAAACGACAAAATTAAGATTCCGCCTTCGATACTTGAAGAAGAACCAGCATAGATGAATGCATGACCCCAAATGATCTTCTATTCTTAAGACACCCTCGAACACAAACTTATTCCTCCTTTTCCAAATAACCCACGCAATCATAAACTATAAAGCCGTACCAAACTCATGTCCGAGACCCGAGGTAAAGTGCACTCGCCATACTAATAGAAAATCAGCCCCCTTCAATGGCATTGTCACCGAAATCCCTAGCACCCGAAAAGCTTGAGCCCATATACGATAACTACCCAAACAGTGAAACAAAGCATGATCGATTGTTTCAGACTCCTCACAAAATAGACACTTATCATCCACTACTGCTTGGCATCCGCGACGAACCAGAAAGACTTTCGTTGGAAGACGTCTATGCAACACTAGCCAGCCAAAGAATTTAACTTTAGGAAGAAGACACGCATTCCAAACCACCATGTAATCCATTTCCGGCATAGTCCATTGAGGCGTCCTATAGAACCCCAAACAAAAAGATGCAGCTGAAAATACCTTATTAGCTCCCAGATCCCATTCAAACCTATCCGCCACCACCTGAAACGCAGCATGTAGCTGCTGCCCCCTATTGTCGTCATCCCCATTACCCACAAAAACAGAAGGGCAGGTCTGGGAAATCCAATTCCGAAGCTGGGAGCACCTCTCTCTACTTGAAATCCTTAGACTACGTTTCCAAAACGGCCTAGATAGTGCTGCACCCTCAGAAATTGATAGACACCCATCCCGAACCGAGCAACTTTTTCTATTACATAAGAGATACAGGTCAGGGAAAAGAACAGATAGTGACACATTTACCGTCCAATTATCATACCAAAAGGATCCGCAAGCCCCGTTCCCCGCTTTCACCCTCACATTCGATTTAAACAACTCCCAGAAGGTTGAGTTCTTTACACAGCAAGATAAAATGCCTCGCCAAACATATGACAGGCGTGAACTCTTAACATTTTCAAACGAGTTCCATGAATCAAAGCCATATCTATGAACACACAACTCATACCACAGCGATCCCTGTCCGTCTACTCTAGACCGCCATATCCATTTCAACAATAAACTACAGTTTACTAGTCTGAGATCCCTAACATACAGGCCACCTAGATTTTTCAGTAGCATAATTGTCTCCCAGCTCACTTTGCAAATCCCACTAGAGACCGCATTACCTTTCCACAAGAAATTTCACATCAGTTGCACAAGCTTATTATTAATAGAGGCTGACATCTTATTCAATGATAACAAATAAATCGGGATGGAGGAGAGAACCGATTTTATAAGGACCACCCTACCAGCATACGATAAACACTGACCTTTCCAGCTTGCCAGCCTATTTTGGAACTTACCAATCAACACGTTCCAATAAGACACCGGGATGCGTCTCGTACTGAGAGGGGCGCCTAGATAAGTAATGGGAAATTTTTTGATCTTGCAACCCATAGTCTCCGCACATCGATTCAACATATCGTCCTGCACGTTAATACCCATAATTGAGCTCTTAACAAAATTAATTCGCAAACCTGAAATCAGCTCAAAACAACGTAATAAACGGATAAAAATAGGTAAGAGGGACTCATCTGCAGGCAAGAAGCACATTGTGTCATCCGCAAACTGAAGAATAGATATATCCATCTCTGACCCCTCAATACGAAACCCAGGTAAAATGCCCTTAAGGACACTTGCATCAATAAGCTGTTTAAGACCTTCCACTGCTAAGAAAAAAATAAATGGAGAAATGGGGTCGCCTTGTTTAACCCCTCTACCCAAATAGATTGGATCAGTAGGGCTTCCATTGATAAGAATAGATGTTACCGAGTTCTCTCTGCAAGCCGCCATCCATCTAATCCACTTAGCAGAGAAACCCATCCTCTTCAAAACTGAGTCAAAATAAGTCCAAGAAACACTATCGTATGCTTTATGGAAATCAAGCTTGAGTGCCACTGAAGACTGGCCACTACGGTGGATTGATTGGATCACTTCCGAGGCTATAAATGAGCATTCATGAATATTATGGCCTTTAACAAATGCAAACTAGTTGTCAGAGATTAGTTGAGGCAACACAGCCTGTAATCTTTTTGCGAGTACTTTCGACACAATTTTATATATAGCATGGATAAGGGCAATCGGTCTATAGTTACCCATCGACGACGACCTAGGAACTTTAGGAATCAACACGGTAAAGGATGACTTAATAGAATTGGGCAGATTATTGTACCTATAAAGTTCGCCGAACAGCGCTAACACATCCGGTTTCAGTTCCTCCCAGAAGCGTTTATAGAAGAAAAAATTAAATCCGTCCGGCCCCGGAGCCTTACCTTCTTGACAAGCACAAACCGCATCCCACACTTCAGCCTCTAAAAATGACTTAACAAGCCGAGAATTGGCTGTCTCATCAACCATACAAAAATTTAGCTCTCCCAAAGTATATGGCACCTCTATTTGTTTCAGAAATAGCCTGGAATAAAAATTCCGTATCGTGGATTTTATAAGTTCCGGGTTAGAAGAAACAGCCCCATTAATTTCCAGCTATGAAATTCGATTACCCCTAGACCTCGCTGACGCCATCCTATGGAAAAAACTTGTATTATCATCACCCAAAATAGTCCAGTTAACTCGTGATTGTTGATGACGAATTTGTTCAAGGTTCCGTCTACAGGTAAGTAATTCCGATCTCACGCACTGAAGCTCCAAATTACTCTCCTCCTCCATAGGTCAAGACACCGAGCTAGATGTCAAGGATATAACACGAGCCTTTAGCTTCTTTATTCTTCCCTCTAACCCGCCAAAATTAGATAGATGCCAAGGCCGAATGAAGCTCCTTAGTCGGCATAGCTTAGAATCAATGTCACGCCCCGGATCCTCCAATTCTATAGCCTCCCACTTCGATCTTAGGAAAGGTAGAAACCCGTCCTTCTCCCACCAACAGTTCAAGGAGCGAAAAATCTTTTTACCATCCCATACCGATGCATGGGACCGGTAGACAATCAGAAAGTGATATGATAACGTCGAATCAACCGTCATCAAACTCTGACCCGGCCACCTATCAAGAATATTGCACGACACCAAGACTCGATCGATCCTTGAGAAGGATAGGCTGTTAGACCACGTATAGTCACGGCCATGTAAAGGCAAATCGAAGAGAACACATTTATTAACAAACTCCTGGAACCTAATCATTGAACTCAACACCGTATTCCCACTTCTACCTCTCTCAGAGCTATGTAACACTTCGTTAAAATCACCATATAGCACCAAGTTATCCATGCTTTGAATATAGAGCAGCAGATCAGACCAAAATTGATTCCTATCCCTGGGTATAGGGGGACCATATAAGTATAGTAAGTTTACCTCAAGTTGACTAGACACAATATGTAGCAAGCACCATTTATCTGTAGAAGCAGTGATCGAGCCATTAATTAAATTAGAGTTCCATAAGATCAGTAGCCCCCCTGACAATCCATGCGATGGAATACAATGAGATTGAAACTCATTATGGCCCCAAAACTTTCTGACAACCTAATCCGAAACCGACAGGGACTTTGTCTCAATCAGAATAAAAACCTGAAGCTGCACTTTCGAACACATGACCGCACCAAAAACTATTTAGCCCCATTCAACAGGCCTCCACGACAATTCTAACTCATAAAACTCAAAGACATAATAATACTAACTATAACCCAGCTCGGACACAGTCCCCTCACCGTCATTGCCCTTCCAAGGCCTCTATAATCAAGCCCATGTTTTGTTCATTAAACAACTCAAGCTTTTCCCCAATTCGGAATGTCATTAGTTCCTCACTGACAGTTGGCTCATTTTCTTCCCTTCGGATGATAATTCTATTCATATTTGAGATGTTCGGGCCCGAGGAGGTTGAATCCTCCGTAACTAGAACCATCGCAATATTCCCCCTAATTATCGGGTTATCGCCAGGAGGATGGTTACTTCCTGGTATTGTGTTATTGCTATCCGCAACAATCTCAACATCCTCGCACGATCTATTTTCAACTTCATTCCCCGATGATTCACAACTACTCCTGTCCGAAGGATCCTCCTCTGGTTCACTCCACTCTTTCGATCCATGCTCTTGACAATGTTGACACCCAATTCCTTGTCTAAGGTTCGTGTATATCGTTATATCCCTATCCCCTACTGCCAGGGTCAGATTTCTGCTGGCTGTCCCTAGCGGCACAGAAACAAGGCATGATACTACGTCTAGACGATCCGGTTTTTCGAAATTACAATCTATCGTAACAATCCGCCTAAATCTCGCTGCTAGTTCACGCACCACAGGTTCACAGATAAAAGCTGGCGGAATTCCCACGAGATCCAGATACATAATACATTCCGACGGCGCGAAATCTGTTGGAAGTGCGCAAACTGACTCCAAAATATGTTCCATAACCTTCCAATCGCCATTCATAAAATCCTTAAGAGCCACATCTGATATGAACGAAATAATCACACTATACCCACCAACAGGAGCAGCAAACCTAAACTCGAATCCATGATCACTCAGAAAATCATGTATATTACGGATGTGAGAAATATTGTTGAGTTTAACCAAACAAGATTTAGATTTCTAAGGTGCAATTTTAACCACTACCTCACTGTTTAGTAGAGGTTCAGCAGGTATAATAGGAGAAGATACCGCCTGGATAGGGTTGATGGTCGACTCCTCTCGTGGGGCTTGATTGGCCACAACAGCCGCAAATGAACGATGATCTCGAGGGGAGTTTCGGAACGTCGCCTTCTAGACTGGTACCACTGAGTTAGACCGTACTGGAGGGGCCATTATCGATTTGTCATACCTGGCTCTAAAAGCTTTGAGTTTTATCGCACCAATCGCTATCATATTCAGCGCTTCCAACGCCTCATATAGCCGCATAGATCCATCGAGTGTGATGAACCCAAAATTAAGGTTCTTAGCATTCCTTTTCCGAGCAATATAGACCCGTCCATACACTCCATACCTATTGAACATTCTTGTCATTGCAACCACATCAAAGTAATTTGGGAAATTCTCAAAGTATATTTTCCGGGGGTTAGGGTTTTGGGTATGGCGATTGCGAAGGGGCAAGGGGTTTCGGTATTGTGGCTGGTGGTGGTTGTTCTCCAATCGGTTCAGGGTGGTTGGCGGCCGGTGGCGTAGGCGGCGGCTGAGGGAGGGGGTGGGGAGGGTGCGGGTAGGGTTTCTCTCCATAGGGTTTCTCTTGCTGTAAAAATTTGTTAATTAAGGTGATATATCTTAATTATGTAGTGGTATGAATAATTTGTTTAATTAATAAAGACATTTAATCTTTTGTTTATATCGATGTGTTTATAAATATATTATCACTAGTTAAAACATATTCATTGATGCATGTACATGAAAGTCCTTGACGTATCATAGCATGAAGTCAGAGGAATTGTAGTTGGACTATATTTAGTGAGACCAGCTTCATGTACAATTAGGATTATGCTTAAACTATCCCTAGTCATAGTTTCATCAAGAAAGGATATTGATGAAGCGGTAAGACTAGCATATGGACAACTTTCTTGGAAAGGGTCCAAGCAGTCAATCTCCTAAGGACTGAAGGTGGAGCCTGGATACATCTGGGAGATATATTGGAGACCGCAATAAGGTAAACACTTGGTGTATATATCAATGTGTTAGGGTTTATCTTCATGCAATAAGCTTTGTGAATATCCTCACACTTGAGATGCTAGTTACCTTATGTGGTACTATCGCTATACTTTGGGTCATTCCCATACACTCATTAATTTAGGGTGTCGCGGGTGGTTATGGGTATAATGATGATAGCACGTTGGTAAGCTATGTAGTCAAAAAGAATCCATCGCTCCGGATATATTTAGGAGTTGTGCCTGGCAGCTTGTTGAAGTGATGATTTCTATAAACCTCTGATCAAATTATGTGTTTGATAGAAATAGCTTCTAGTCAAACACACTATGGTAAAAGGCAATATACTTCAGTAATAAGTTAATAACTGGGATAGCTTGGAGCAACCTTACTATTAGTGGGGTAACGCGTTAACCAAACCCTAAAAACCAGATTGTACAAATATTAAAGAATGGAACGAGTTCATCGCATTGGACAACTATTGCATTAACCGGAATTAAGTCATAAGCACAAATGACATTCCGAGTAATGGGGGATGGTAGACACTTGCTAGGGGCATATTACAGTCGTTTAAGGTAATCGAGTTCTATTCACGGTATAGAACCTCGAGCCAATGGTTCCAATAGAACAAGGGTTGGTTAAGTCTTAACATCTCAATACTTTAGGATCCTATAAGGTCACACACATTGGACCTTCGTCGGACTGAATAAAGAATTAATAGATTAAAATATAACATAAAAATAATTGGATTATTATTTATTTGGTTAAAAATGATTAGATCATTTTTGGATAAACCAAGGAATTTATTTTTGACCGTTAACTGATTTTATTAGGGTCACAAATAAATTAAAGTGTTGATTAAAATGATTAGATCATTTTTTAGTTAAGCCAGAAATTTATTTTGACCGGTAACTATTTTTATTAGGGTCATGAATAAATTAAAAGAAATGAGAATTAAAAAAATATATGTAAATATATATTAAAAGGGCTATCTCTGTCCCACATTAGAAAAATGGAGAAGCATTTTGCTTTCCCATGCCTATAAATAGGCTTCCCCTTCCTCCTTTCTATTCACACTTCAAGTTCACGTCATTGTGGCATTTTTTGAGGGTCTTCAGTGAGGATTCTCGAGCTATTAAAGAAGAACATTTTGATCCTCATGGATCATAGTTTGAGGATCTCAAATTATATTTTAATTTGGGGAACTCTTGTTTATATTTTTGGGTGGGGCTTTTGGAGTGGTCTAGCAACTACTCAAGGCTCTTTAGTTCGTCCTCTAGGGGAGGTTTCAGTTAGTGGGGCTCTTGTGGATACTCATAGAGGCTATCCTACGCTTGGAGGCTTGTGCAAGGAGGTTCTTCTAAAGCACGCTTCAACTAGTAAGTTTCCTTTCTTTCTCTTTTAATTATTAGGTCTTTTTCTTCAAGCATTTTTAGAATTAAAAATTATGCTTACGTTGTTTTGCATGCTTAGTTTATTTTATGCTTAGGTTATAACTTAGAGTTATAACATGCTTAGGTTATAACTTAGAGTTATAACATGCTTAGGTTATAACTTAGAGTTATAACATGCTTATTATAAAATATTTATCCTAGGATATAATTTAGAATTATGGTATGCCTAGCCTATATATGCTAACCTGAGTAGAGAATTATTTAGTTAATGCTGTATTTAATATGCAACTAATGGGATTTCCTAGGAATAGGAACAAAATTTTGAATTTTTGCCATGCCTATTATGTAGGTTCAAAGTGACTGTCATTTCCGAACAATGGTATCGAAGCCTGCCTATTTAGTGTATAATTAAGTCAGAAGCAAATTAAATTTTATTTTCTATATGAAATGTTTTAAGGTTTATTAAATTGTTTGGAACAATAGATGAACTTGGGTTTTCATTTCAAGGTTAGATAATGGTTGTAGATTTTTTTGGATAAAGTTGCTCAACTTACTCAAAATTATCAAAGACTCAATAATTTATATAAGTTACATGAGTTATAGATGCTTCCAATTTACATGAATTGAAAGAACAAAATTTATTAGTTCAAGAGGATACATGGTCTTCGAGTTTGTGCCCGTATTTGTTCTGGCTAAGGATTGGACTTGGTTTCTACTTCTCCTAGGGCACCTCTCCTACCTGAGAACCTATATCGGTGCATCTTGAATTGGCCAACAAGGGGATTAAATATGGAATAATTTATTTCTAGTATATAAGATGGTTCTTATATATGTTCTTATAACAAAGTAGAATTAAATTTGTTGAATAAAAGCTTGAACGAAATGTAATATAAATATAACAAATAGAAGTGTTAATTATTTTACGTATAATCTAGGTTGATGGAATATTTATAATAAAGAGCTTGGACCCACCTAAGGTTGGACCTTATATATTAATTCTAAAATTCCCTGAATTAATATAAATTATTATAAATATGTCCATCTGACAAAATCATATATTGGGTGAGACATTTAACACCAATAAAATCCCAAAGTAAATATATTAAGGCAAGTTATAGTCTTCCTTACCCGAATTTATAATACGGTCTCTTTAGGCTACAAAAGTGTTGCGCAAAGCATTCCTTTTTGTCCACATTGATCGGTTATAAAAATTGAGATAGCGTCTGCCTTAACAAGACTGAGCAGTGCACCATAAAATTGGGGGCTCGCCGCATGACTGAGACATATTCAAGGAGATGCTAAAATAAGAGCACACGTCCCTTGGGATTGGGGAACTTTATTAGCAATTGCATACGATGCAAATGGAATGGGATTCCATCTATAACTTACTAATATGACTTGACTCATAAAATTGGGGGGTCATAATAGACTAGTTATAGATGCTACCTACTAGGAAATTTATCTAGGCTAAACTTCCCGAATTCAATAGAATGGGCTATTGTAAATTTTGAAGAAAATAGTAGGACAAATCTATTTAATTAAAAGACCTTATATTATATACAAGTACTAAAACTAATATCTGAACAATAATTCTTTTCTTATATCTCAGTTGAAATCTTTATTTAAATACAAACGTTCATATTGATAACTAATTTTGATTGGCTCTAGCTTTAAAGGGTTTGTTTAGAAATGTGAGGATAGTCCTCAAAGCCATGGGCTTGGTGTGTACATTATATAAGCCCGAATCTAAACAACATGATGCAAGCAATTATGCTTAAAATAAATATGCATGAAATACATGAAGGAAACTAGGATACAACACCTTGTAGGTTGTTAACATCCATGTTACCTTATGCAAGTAGTTGGTTGGAGATAAGGTTTAACATCAAGACAGATGTTAGGATCCATGTTACTTAGCTATAAGGGCATCATAAAATCAAGGACTTGAAAGTCTATGTCTTTACATCTTAGAGAAAGGATTTTCCATGGTGGAAAATTTGAACGAAAATATTTTGATAGAAATTGGTAGGACCAATTAGTTTGAAATTTAAATGGCTCATATCTTAAAGAAGTAAAGGGACACACATGGTGTCTAGTTTTGAAGCACGATAGAGCAAAGTGAAGAGAAAAGTAAAAGGAATACTGAGAATTTTGTCTAGGAGACAAAATGATTGTTTTCAATATAAAATATTGGAAATAAGATCTTCATTTCAATATGGGAATTGGAAATAAGATAAAAATGGCTAAAGTCTTATAGCATGAGAAGATGAGGCTTAAAGCTTCCACTTCAAGATGTTTGATATTGAGAATTTCTACATCTCAAGGAAATTCTAAATTGGTATGGAATACCTAATTAGAATCGTATATCCATATGATAGTATAGATATTGTTGAGAAGTAGAGTTTTGGCAAAAAGGAGAGTTGTACCTACGGAAAATCATTAGAGCTTGATGGCTGCTATTGATGTAGGAACTTGAAATTTTTATTTTGCTAAAATTTGTAAACGGACAAAATTCAATTGTCATTATAAAATATTGTTTCCCGCTTCACAGCAGATGAAATTTCATTCTAATTTGATAAAAGGTATTATCAAAGTTATGAATGATATTTTATTGTAATATGACAAATGATATTTCATAATTAAAAAATATATTATCAAATATAAACATTACTGAGAGAGAAATTTAGATAATGAGAAATCTTTCTACTCATGGCATTATCGTTTAGGCCATATAAACAAATATCACTTAACCAAGTTGTATAAGCGTGGAGACTTGGGCCCAATAGACTTGGAGTCTTATGGTGATTGCGAACCTTGTTTAAAAGGAAAAATGACAAAGTTACCCTTTAAGGGAAAGGGTGAACAAGCCACAAGTAAATTGGAACTAATACATACAGATGTATGTGATTCAATACGTGTTACGGCAATAGGAGGATACTCCTACTTTATAACCTTTATTGATGATTATTCACGATACAATTATTTGTACTTAATGAAGAACAAATCTGAAAGTTTTGAAAAATTCAAAATATTCAACATTGAAGTAGAGAAACAGCTTGGGAAAAGTATTAAAGCACTTTAATCTGATCGAGGTGGAGAATACTTAAGTCAGGAGTTTCATGATTATCTAAAAGAAAACAGGATAGTTCCCCAGTGGACCCCTACTTATACGCCCCAACACAATGGAGTGTCTAAAAGGAGGAATCCAACTTTATTAGATATGGTTCAGTCCATGATGAGCCAAGCAGATCTTAGTAAATCCTTTTAGGGATATGCACTAGAGAGCGTAGTTTATGTTTTAAACAGAGTGCCCTTTAAATCAGTTGATTTTACACCTTACAAAACATGGTGTAATAAAAGGCCATCTCTAAGTCACCTTGAGTATGGGGCTCTCCTGCCATGGTAAAGAGGATAGAATCAAATAAGCTAAGCGCCAAATCTGACAAGTGTTTGTTCATTGGATATTACTTTTACCAACCCGAGAGACAAAAGGTATTTATATCTCAGAGTGCTCATTTTCTTAAAAAGGAACACTTACTTGCAAAAGTCAGTGGGAGCAATTTTGAACTGGTTGTTCAAGAGGAAGAAACAGACAATCAGCTTATCGACCCCGTTATGGATTCACAAGAAAATGTGATCCAAGAACAACCTATTGAAACACAAACACTGCGAAGATCAAGTCGTGTTCATAAAGGTCCTCGACAGATATGGTTTTGTCATAATTGATGATAAGGAACTATATCTCATGGAGGATGATGAACCAAGAATCTATGATGAAACAATGAAAAGCTCATATTCTATTAAATGGCTAAAAGTTATGAAATCAAAAATGGATTCCATGGATGAGAACCAAGTTTGGAATTTAGTTGATGCACCATAAGAGGTTAGACCGATCGGGTGCAAATGGGTCTTTAAGAAGAAGACTGACATGGACGGTATTGTGATTACCTATAAGGCAAGGTTAGTTGCAAAAGGTTATAGTCAACATGAAGGCATTGACTATGATGAAACTTTCTCACCGATGGCCATGCTTAAATCCATAAGGATACTTCTCTCCATTGCTGCTCATTACGATTACGAGATCTAGCAGATGGATGTTAAAATAGCATTCTTGAATGGGGATTTAGATTGAGATGTGTATATGACACAGCTTGAGGGTTTACACCTCAGAATGGCTCGAAGGTATGAAAGCTGAAAAGGTCCATTTATGGACTTAAGCAAGCATCTAGGAGTTAGAATATAAGGATTGATTAGATAATCCATGAACTAGATTTCTGTCCAAACATTAATGAGCATTGTGTTTATAATAAGGTTAGTGGGAGTGCAGTCATTTTCATAGTATTGTATGTCAATGACATTCTACTAATAGGAAACGATATTTCTCTTCTTCAAAGTGTTAAAGTATGGTTATCTAGAAAGTTCTCAATGAAAGACCTTGGTGAAGCAGCATTTATACTAGGTATAAAGATCTATAGGGATAGATCCAAGAGACTATTAGGTCTATCTCAAAGTACATATATAGACGATGTATTGAAATAGGTTCAAACTTGAGCATTAGAAGAAAGGCTCTCTCCCGATGACAAAAGGGGTTAACCTATCCAAGCCAGAGTGTCCGAAGATAGCTCAAGAAAGAATGCACATGAAGGATATTCCCTATGAATCCGCAATAGGATCTATCATGTATGCTATGATATGTACTAGGCTGGATGTCTCTTAAGCTTTAAACTTTAAGAGTAGATATCAATCGGATCCAATTAAAAATACTGGATGGCCATCAAGGCAATTCTTAAGTACTTGAGAAGGACTAAAGATGAGTTCTTGAAATATAGAGATAGTGACACAATTAGAGGTTACACTGACGCGAGTTTTCAATCTGACAAGGATGAGTTTAAGTCTCAGTCAGGTTTTGTGTATGTGTTAAATGAAGGGGCGGTATGTTGGAAAAGTTCCAAGTAAGAAACTACTATTGATTCAACCACGAAATCTGAATACATTGCTACCTTTGAAGCAGCAAAAGAAGCTCTCTGGTTAAATGGATTTACTGGTGATCTCGGTGTGGTGCTTGAGATTGTTGATCTAATTACTTTGTATTGTGATAACAATGGTGCTATAGCTCATGTAAAGGAACCATGGTCTCACCAAAAAAACAGACATGTATCTAGAAAGTATCATATAATTAGGGAGATTGTTGATGCAAAGATAATAAGACTAGAATATGTTCCCACTGATCAGAACCTTGCGGATGGTCTGACGAATCCATGGACTCAAGTCAAACATGACCAGCATGTTAAAGCATATGGATTAAGACATATGGATAATTGGCCTTAGTGTAAGTGGGAGTTTGTCAGATATGATGTATGCCCTTAAGGCAATCACGGTGATATATCTTAATTATGTAATGGTACGAATAATTTGTTTAATTAGTAAAGGCATTTAATCTTTATTTATATTGATGTGTTTATAAATATATTATGACTGGTAAAAAATATATTCATTGATGTATGTATACGAAAGTCCTTGACGTATCATAGCATGAAGTCAGAGAAATTATAGTTGGACTATATTTAGTGAGACCTGCTTCATGTGCAATTAGGATTATGTTTAAACTATCCCTAGTCATAGTTTCATCGAGAAAGGATATTGATAAAGTGGTAAGACTAGCATGTAGTCGACTTTCTTAGAAAGGGTCCATGTAGTCAATCTCATAAGGACTAAAGGTTGTGCCTTAAGTTTGACATATGGATACATCTAGGAGATATATTGGAGACCGCAGTAAGGTAAACACTCTGTATGTGTGTATATATATATATATGTGTGTGTGTGTGTGTGTGTGTGTGTGTGTGTGTGTGTGTGTGTGTGTGTGTGTGTGTGTGTGATAGTGTTTATCTTCATACAATAAGCTTTATGAATATCCTCATACATGAGATGCTAGTTACCTTGTGTGGTACCATCGCTATACTTTGGGTCATTCCCATACACTCATTAATTTAGGGTGTCATGGGTGGTTACGGGTATAATGGTGATAGCACGTTGGTAAGCTATGTAGTGAGAAAGAATTCATCACTTTGGATATATTAAAGAGTTACACTTGGCTGCTTGTTGAAGTGATGATTGCTATAAACCTCTGATCAGAGTATGTGTTAGATAGAACTAGTTTCTAGTCAAACACACTATGATAAAAGGCAATATACTTCGGTAACACATTAATAACTGGGATAGCTTGGAGCAACCTTGCTATTAGTGGGTTAACACTTTAATCGAACCCTATAAACTAGATGGTACTAGTATTAAAGAATAGAAGGAGTTCATCGCATTGGACAACTACTAAATTAACCAAGATTAAGTCATAAGCACAAATGATGTTTCGAGTAATGGGGGATGGTAGACCCTTGCTAGAGGGGTTCTATTCATGATCTAGAACCTCGAGCTAACGGTTCCAATAGAACAAGGGTGGTTAAACCTTAATAGCTCAATACTTCAGGATATTATAAGGTCACACACATTAGACCTTCATCAGACTGAGTAAAGAATTATAGATTTGTTCTATTATGAAAATATGACATAATAATTAGATTATTATTTGGTTAAAAATGATTAGATCATTTTTGGATAAACCAAGAAATTTATTTTTGACCGATAACTAATTTTATTAGGGTCACAAATAAATTAAAGTGTTGATTAAAATGGTCAAATCATTTTTTGGTTAAGCCATAAATTTATTTTGACCTGTAACTAATTTTATTAGGGTCATGTATAAATTAAAAGAAAGGAGAATTAGAAGAAATATATATTAAAAGGGTTTTCTCTATCCCACATTGGAAAAATGGAGAAGCATTTTGCTTTCCCAAGCCTATAAATAGGCTTCTTCTTCCTCCTTTCTATTCACACTTTATGTTCACGTCTTTATGGCATTTTTCAGGGGTCTTCAGTGAGGATTCTGTATCCATT
Source organism: Euphorbia pulcherrima (assembly GCA_947683365.1). Taxonomy (NCBI): domain Eukaryota; kingdom Viridiplantae; phylum Streptophyta; class Magnoliopsida; order Malpighiales; family Euphorbiaceae; genus Euphorbia; species Euphorbia pulcherrima. The sequence continues at coordinate 26,433,364 of CANTUS010000009.1, forward strand.
AAAGAAGAACTTTTTGATCCTCACGGATCATAGTTTGAGGATCTTAAATTATATTTTAGTTTGGGGTCCTCTAGTTTATATTTTCGGGTGGGGCTTTTGGAGTGGTCTACCAACTACTCAAGGCTCTTTAGTTCTTCCTCTCGGGGAGGTTTCAGTTGGTGGGGTTCGTGCGGATACTCATGGAGGCTATCCTACGCTTGGAGGCTTATGCAAGGAGGTTTTCCTAAAGCATGCTTCAACTGGTAAGTTTCCCTTCTTTCTCTTTTAATTATTATGTCTTTTTCTTTAAGCGTTTTCAGACTTAATAATTATGCTTAGGTTGTTTTGCATGCTTAGTTTATTTTCTGCTTAGGTTATAGCTTAATGTTATAACATGCTTGGGTTATAGCTTAGAGCTATAACATGCTTAGTATAAAATATTTATGTTAGGATATAATTTATAATTGTGGTATGCCTAGCCTATACATGCTAACCTAGGTAGAGAATTATTTAGTTAAGGCTTTATTTAATATGCGATTAATATGAGTTCCTAGGGACATAGACAAAATTTGAATTTCTGTCATTCCTGTTATGCCTGTTCAAAGTGACTGTTAGTTCCCAACACTTTGTTAATTCATGAAAGAATTTTAGAGAGTACTTAGAATATTCAAGTTGTGTGTTTTATGGTGCTTAGGGGATTTATTTATAGAGTTCTTGCCACTAAAAACGGGTAAAAAATTGAATCTCAACTATTGAGAAAAGGAAATTTAATTCAAAAATATTTTTCCTACTGAATCAATCGCGGTACCCTAATCGGGACCACAGTACTATTTTCGATGGGTTTTGAAACATGAAATTTGGATTTGAGGCGTTGAATCAATTTGGGAATGAATTGATCACAGTACCCCAATCATGGATCACAGTACTGTGATCTATTGATCACGGTACCCCAATCTATTGGGGTATGGTGAAAAATTCAGCTTTTTGGTTCTTTAAATGGGATCAAATTTTCATTCTTCGAGGCCCACTTCTGTAGATTAACTCATGAACCTAAAACTCACAAATATCCAAGGTAAAATGTAAACCTTTTCATCATTGACTAATGGGTCATCAAAATTCTGTGTTAACAGACTGCCCCTCACAGGACATAAAGATCGTGGTCTTAAATGTTCATGTGAAACATAATCATTTCTTAATTGACTTTTATCGAAAACAAAAAATTTTCCCCTTCAATTAAGAATGATTATATGAGGAAGAACTAGTGGCTATGGTCGAACTTCTTTGACTCGTGGGGAAAGTTAAAATCTTATTCATCTCTTGGTGATCTGGGTCACTTCGTCGCAATAAATAAGTCTTCTTAATGACTCTACTAGAGATAGCAAGGCCACTGAAGTTGATTTTGTTTCTAAGAGTGATATCTGCTTCACCATGAAGAAATCCAGTGTTCATGATTATTTCATCTCAAATAGGTTCTGGTGCTCAAGATTATTTCATCTCAAACGGGTTATGACTTATTTCCTAAGAGTCATATTTGCTTCACCGTAAAGGAATCTGAGGTGCTTGAGATTATTTCATCTCAAACTTGTCTTGGTGCTCAAGATAATTTGATCTCAAATTGGTCTTGGTTTATTTCCTAAGAGTGATATCTGCTTCATCGTGAAGGAATATGAGATGCTTGAGATTATTTCATCTCAAACTGGTTTTGATTTATTTCCTAAGAGTGATATCTGCTTCAGCACAAAGGAATCTAAGGTGATGAAGAATATTTCATCTCAAACTAGTTTTGATTTATTTCCTAAGAGTGATATTTGCTTCAACATGAAGGAACCTAAGGTGCTCAAGATTATTTCATCTCAAACTAGTTTTGATTTATTTCCTAAGAGTGATATCTACTTCACCGTGAAGAAATCTGGTGTGGTGATCGACTGGGGATGAAATAACTATTTGGGAAAAGTTGAATAGTTTGCTAGGGAATTCCAAGCAATCAAAATTATGATCCACCTATTGGGGGTAAAATATTTACTAGAGAGAGATATTGGATCATCATAGGGTTAATTGGTTTAGAGTTTTGGTTGATTGATTTTCCTAACAGAAAAGTATCAGATTATCTGCTTGGGATAAAATAGTTGTTGGAACATTTACTTGTTGAAATATCTTATTGAGGAATCTTCTGGTCAAGATAAGTGAGATTTTCTATGTTACCCCTTTGAATAAAGAGCAAATTTTTTGCTTAGGTGAAGTGAATCACAATACTATGATCTAGATTGCGGTACCGCTCTTATAGATCACGGTGCCATGATTGATAAAGAATCAAAACGTATAAAAGCTTAATTCTCTTCTTTCAAATGCCACTAGCTTTCTAAACTGCAAACAAAGCCTTTTCTTCTCCTTTCTTGCTATTCTTCTAATTTTTTACCTAGGTTTCACCATGTTTCACAAAGCTAGAGTCGAGAAGGCATAGGCTATCATCCAGGCTAAGTTGACACTAATTCCACAGACTCATCGCTTCCGATTAGATGTCGGAAAGGCATACTATCTCGATTATGATGAGAGCCACCTAGAGCTCGAGAGAGGCGAGAAGCCGAGTCTTAGCCATCACTACCTGCACCATGCATCTCACAGACTGGTTAGTAATCTCATATCGCTCTGTTTTAGATCTAGATTTTGATTTAAAAGGATTTGAACTTATAATCTAAATTGAAATTGAATGGAATTGCAAGTGCTTGATTGATTAGATTTAGGGTTTAGAAGAGGTTCCTGATTAGTTAGAATGACCTAGATAACATGTATTATGCTCGGGATCCATGATTTTTTTTATCGTTCTTTGGATTTTTAGGGAAAATTTGAATTTGAATCGGATTTTGGTGCTATACCGCAATCGATCATGGTACCGTGATCTGGATTGTGGTACCGTAATCCTGATTGGGGGTACAATTATCTATCAATCACGGTACCATAATGCTGATGGAAGAAATGCTATTTTGCGCATGTTCGGGCTTTTGGTCATTTTCATGACTTTTAGGTACAGCTGAACAATTCGAAACTATATTTTGATCAATTTAATCCCTATATATGCATGAATGATGGAAATAAAAATACTTATTGTGACTTTCATTGCTTTTCTTCTTATAAGAGCTCTTGAGGATGACTTTGGGATCTCTCTCCATTAGTCGAGTATGGTGGGAAGCCATCACTAATGCTGGCGTCCGTCAGCGGATCCATGATACTGGGTTCAAGGACTTGGTGTTGTGTTTGAGGGCCATAAGCCCCAAGACATCCTTTGAAGCTCTCACTATGCTAGTTGAGCAGTGGTTTGATGTGACCAACACTTTTCATCATCCAGTGGGCGAGATGACGATCACCCCATCTGATATGGTGGCTATGACTGGGCTGCTATTCACCGAGACCACTATACACTTTGACATGTATGCAGATCAATCCCATTCTGACATCCACATTCGGACTCATATGGAGAGAGTATTGGGGGTGAGGCCTGAGGCTAGCCGCCTCAAATATGCCAAGCTAAAGAAGTTTTAGCTAGCTTAGAGGGATTTGACTGACGATCAGTGTGATCAGTACATTTGAGCTTTCATCCTCACTCTTCTAACCATGGGTCTCTTCCTATAGGGTGCGAGCCACATGCATTACGCCTTGCTTTTAGCTCTTGAGGAACTGACAAAGGTTAAAGAGCTGAACTGGTGCAGAGCTGTTCTCGGTCAGTTATATTTTGGACTGGACGCAAGGGGATGAGAGGGAGGTGATGGTTGGTAACCTCTTTATTGAGGTAAATTTATTTCTTCTATTCTTTCCCTTTTCTAGTTTTCTCTTTCTTCTCCAAATCACCCTTGAATTGATGGCTTTTTGTTGTATTTTTCTATAGATGTCGGCTTTTGAGCACGACCTTCTACCCATGCATGTGAAGATAGGCAATGCTCTGAAGGATGCCTCTGCGGTGACCAAGGAGATTTCTAACTTGAGGCAGATTTTGAGAGGCCTTACATTCAGGCTGGTATACTCTTTTACCTACATCTTAAATACACACATTAAGGGAAATTGTATTTCAGAAGTTGAGTTACTTACCTTTTGGTTCTGTTCTTTTTAGCTTCATCGTCACCCATGGGTGGACACTACTCATTAGGCTTTGGTCCGGACAACTCGGAGGACTCACAATGATAGGAGATTTCTCTTGGAGTGCCATACTTGCATCGAGTGGTATATGGGAGAGAGGCTTTGAGGCCTTTGGACTGTGGCCTCTCTTACTTTGAGGTTAATTCCCCCTGCTCCTCTAGGAGATCTCTTTTATTCACACCTTTTGTCGGATGTTGAGCGACCTACATTTGTTAACAGGGTCGGGCATGTGGCTTATCCTGCTCCACTAGCCGGTCCAGCAGGGCCTTTTCAAGTATCTTTTGGCTTTCTTGCATTTATTTAATATAGTTTTGTCTTGTCTTTTGAGCTTGGTTTTGAGCAATACTTTGAACATATAGGATCTCTCTCGCAAGAGGAGACGCCAGGCCTTATCCAGCTAGCAGGTGTTGTGGAGGGTCATATGCAGACCGCTCTCGATACATCCTTCATGACCATTATGGGAATTGGCAGGCGAGTGACTCAAAACTTTACACACTCTGTCCATCAACTAGTCTTTGCCCCAACTGATGCTACTCATGTGAGATTTCTTCACTCTTCTCTTTTTTACTTTATCTTTTACACCTTTGAAATTGTCATTTTCTAAATGAAACTTTGCATTTGTAGATCCCATGAGCTGAGGTGGAGTAGATTGATAGGGGATACCAGTATCTTGGGGATCTTCTGATGACCCAAACGATCCCTATGGAGGTATGTTCCTATTTTTGTGATTTGTGTATATATGATGCATAAAATTGAAATGACCCTAATCAAAATTAATGGTATTAATGTGTTGTTTAGTATATGTTATTCAGACGACTTTGGGTGAGCTTGAGGAGCATCGAGTAGCTGTTGAGGATCAGGCTAGGGTTGCCACTATGAGGGCCGTGTCGGTGAAGGCGGAGGCTCAGGATGCCATTACTTAAGTAGAGAGGGTTGAGGCTGAGGCTATGAGATTGAGGGAATCCTGCTCTAAGAGGAGGAGTGAGCACGATATTCTAGAGGCATTAGAGTCATCATCGAGCAGCTCAGGGACCAATGATGATATGGAGGGCGATGATGATGGCCTGAATTAGATTTAGGATTTTCTTTTCTTCTTTTTCGGATATTCTGACTTTGTATATATGTATACAAATATATATATATATATATATATATATATATATATATATATATATATATATATATATATATATATATATGTATTACATGTCTTGTTTTAATTCGCCCTTTTGTTGAAACTTTTACTGATTTTCTGCTCAAAATAAACTGAACTTTGAAATGATCATGGTACCCCAATCGATTGGCAACAAAACTAAGGGTATAGAAAACAGACATAAAAATATTGATCACGGTACCACTTTCTGGATCACGGTACCGTTATCTACTGCAGATTGCAGCTTTTTGGCTTTGTTTGCTCTTCCATTTTAATGATTATGGCTACATTCGTCAATAGGCTTTGAGACTTTGTAATTCATCTGGGGAAGATTGGGACAAACCTGAAGCATTTTGAATTATGGAATGTGAGGCTTTACATCAATAATTTGATAAATACCCAACTACTTTGAGTTGGTTGTACTTTTTGGAATCCAGTTGACTGAGTATTTCATTTCGAGAATATGGAGTTGTGCCTACTATTCGAGGAGTTTAGTGCCATCCTTGGAGTTCTATCCACGAGGCATGTGGAGATAGCTATACCTATTTTCATCTTTGGGTTTACTGCAGACCTGAAAGATCTCTTCAATCTAGATTCAGTTGATAGATTTCTGACTCATGCCCCTAAGCCATCTAGATTTCACCTAGAGAGAGTGTTGGAGGGGTGTGTGAGTGCCTTTAGGACTTACTTTGCATGGCCCTTAATGGTATCTGTACTTCTGATGAGCTAGTATATCTATGGTGTAGAGTATGGTTTTGCATCTTTTTTCGTACTCTTGGTTAATTATAAGCTAGCTAAGGGATCATCACCAGCTGCCATCGCACTAGTTAAGACTCTTATTCACTTAAATGTTGCTTCTTGGGATATGAATGCAGTTGGGGACCATTTCACACTTCTTTTGGTAACGGTTTGAACTGTCATTTCTTTGTTTTGATTAAATAAACTATACTAACATGTCTTTTTAGGTGTGGATTTTGGAGAAATGGGCACTAACTGATCCTCCTGCCAATGTTAGCAAGTACAACCCTTCCCACTTAGCTACTTGCGCCATAACTACTACTGGTCATTGAGATCTTAGCTTAGTTGAGTGGACTAGGATTTTGTAGACATATTTTGAGAGTCAGATCTGCAAGATTTGCCCTTGGTGGAAGATTTCTAACGTGATCATTGAGCTATGGACTGGTGGAGTGAAATTGCTCGGGGTAACGGATGGTGACCTCTTACTTACCTTCTAGATTATGCAGAGATTATGGGGATACCTAACATATTCCTACTTCCTTCTGTGTCATTGAGCCATTTGTATACCCATCTGACTGACCTATCATTTCGGCTAAGAAGTGGGTTACGGCTACCCATTTCAGAGTTTTTATCTATGATCGCCTGAGGATTGTCGAGACCGACGAGTTTTACAAAAAAATTGATTTCTGCCATACGAGTTTTTCACACTTGCGGGAGCCATTGACTGCTAGCATTGATTGGAGCTATCATTTGAGATGAGTTGGTTTGGTTTCCACTAGGGAGAAGAGGAGACATTTGACTTGATGATGTGATACATGTTGGACTGATCATTTTAGTTCTAATTTTTGCATAGGGAGTTACATTTGGATGATTCTCAACCTATCGAACTTTTTTCTTAATTTTTGCCTGGATTGCCCTTTTTGGGTTTTCAATCCAGTAGACTTTTCCCTTTTTTTATTTCTGGCTTTTGCATAGACCTATATGTTTTCAGTCTAACGTATTATTTTTCTTTTTTTTCTTGCTCAATGGATATTTCTGAATTTTTGAATTGATTACACATGGATGAAAAAAATGGGAAACAAATGCATTTACCTACTTGTTAGTCTGTCACACATTCAGGAAACATACATTCATATGACATATAACATAAGTTTTAGCAAGAATGCTGCTTTTAATGATTAATATTAAATTGATACAATTGTTGGTGCTTATTACAATTGAAATATGTCTCATTGCTAGCTATCCCGGGAAGGTTTTATAGCTAATGACTCTCATTTGTTTTTAAGTATTAATTTTTGATTGAACCCCTCACATAGGTTCAATGGACTTTTATTCATGCCTAGACTTTTGCTTGACCCGCCATTTTCAGGTTTTTAAATCGATATGCTACCCTAACTATTGCCCAATTAGCCCTTTTTGGGTTTTCTAATTGGCAGACTTTATTCTTTATTTTCTTTTCATTTTTTAAACATGCTAGCGCTTGAACTTATCCTAATTGATGGGTTTAACAAACTTGTTACCATCCATGTCTATGATCTTGACTTCTCCTGTGCCTAGGATCTTCTTGATTACATAGGGTCCTTCCCAATTTGGTCAGAACTTTCTCCTAGCATCGGTGTTTACTTGTCTTAGCTGCTTAAAAACTAAGTCCCTACTTTGAGTGGCTCTGTTGGTTGTCTGACTCGATTGCTATAAGCCCTAGTCATTCACTGTCGGTACATCTGCAAGTGATCCAAGGATTTCAATCGTGCTTCATCTAACCTATTTAACTATTTGAATCTAGCCTAGACCCAATCTATCTCTCTTAACTATGGTTCCAATGCAACCCTTAATGACTTGATCTCTGTCTCAACTCTTCATCATATATATTAAAGAGAATGGTGTCTGATTGGTTGGAGGACAGACACTAGTTTGGTAACCTCTAATTTTAATAGGAAGCTTGTCGGCCCAATCTCTGTAGGTGACGATCATCTTGGAGAGGATTTTCTTAACTACTTTGTTGGTTACTTCTACTACCCCATTAGCTTGCAGTCGATACAGAGATGATCTATGATGCTCAATGCCATATTTTTCAATTAAATATGCTATTTCTCCTTAGAATTGAACTCCATTATCGGACATGACATGATGAGGAATCCCATACTAAGCAAACATTTGGCACTTAATGAACTTGGCCATTTTCTTGACGGTAATATTGGTAAAGGATTCGGCCTCAACCCAATTAGGGAAGTAGTCTACTGCTACGATGATATAGCTATGCCCATTTGTTGATGATGGTTGGATCTCGCCAATTATGTCTTTCCCCATCCCAAGAATGCCAAGGAGTTGACAAGCTTTGAAGCTTGATGGGTGGTAAGTGAGAGATATGTCCATATATCTGACATTCATGGCACTTCTTTACTACATTGATGCATTTGGCTATCATCGGAGTCCAAAAATATCCCTATCATTGGATCTTCTTGGCCAAGGCTTCTCCATTCATGTGCGGTCTATAATCTCCTGAATGAAGTTTCTTCATAACTTGGGTAGATTCTTCTTTAGTTAGGCACTTAAGAAGCAAACCATTTCTACCTCTTTTGAACAGATCCCTACCAATCTGAACTGAGCGGCCAATCTTCTCAATGTTGTGCGATCAGACTGAGATGCCCTTTCTAGAAATTGACCACTTTTCATGAATTGTGCTATGTCCATGTACCATGGATCATTTGAGATCTTCCCAAGTACCATAGCCTTTTTGCTGAATTAGGGAGTTCATGAGGATTGCATGATTAAGGGCTTCATATGTCTTTCTTGAGTATTTTCCTACATAGATGCCAACATTGCTAAGGAGTCAGTTCCTTAAGCACGTGCTAAAACAAGCATTGTTAGAATTTTACCGACTGGACCCAAATCACTTCAAGATAAGGATGAAGTGACTCTTCTTTAATTTCCCAATCTCCTACTACTTGGGGATTACTAGAACTTAATCTCCTACCATAGATATATCAGTTGCTCCTACTGCGAGAAGGGTTTCCAATCCAAATAGACAAGCTTCATATTCTGCCCCATTGTGGGTGATCGAGAATTCTAGGCATTTGGACATTAGTATTATCTCACTATTGAGAGTGAGATTGTGAGCGGACAACATTTTGGACGGCTGCGAAACGGGCTGGAGGACCGACCCCAAAAAATAATAAGTGTGATGTGATGGTAGAAAATGGTTTTGCATATTTTAATGCTTAATAGATACGAGATCAAAATCTCGTATTTAAGATAGAGTTTGCACCCAGTTCAGCTCAACTGGGAAAATTTGGTACGATTTCCCCACCAAGCGGTAGACCATACCTTAAATAGAGATTCTGAGTTTGGATGATGCTATCTATTCTACACTAGCCAAACTAAAAGTATAATTCTTTCTTATTCGGTTTCAATCCACCCTATTTAGTATTTTTGATTTATATGTTGTGTTAGCGCGTTATCTAGCAAGTATTCAAAATCGATAAATAAATTATTACAGTCATCCAAAAATAAATGCGGTAATTAAAAGAATAATTAAATGACTTTGAAATCCTATACGTTTGCCTAAACAAAAAATAAAATACCCAAAGGCCTAACATACATCTAACCTAAATCTACCAGCAAGGAAAGGTTAGTACAAGTATGGCACGTATACGAGATGTATCACATATAGCATGCATAATTAGTGGACCAAACATGACTAGAGTTAGATTGGTAGCATGATCATGGTAAAAATTATGGAGCCCGGTTGGATGACTAAATATTGTTCTTGAATGGTGTTGTGAAAATGATGCATGTTATGAGATGAGGACTCGAGTCAGATTGTTAGCGTGATCATGTTACATTTAGACTCGATTGTTATTTTAACCAGTTTATTAGTGAAAATGTCGCATGTTATGGGGTGAGGACTGTTCTTAGGGTAATCTGAGTTACCCATCATTGTAATGTTCATCCTAACTTTGGAATTTAAACTAGGTCGGAATAAAAATGAAAGTAAATCTATTATCCAGAATGTCAAGCCGTCGGCCGCATGGGTGAAGCCGTTGGCAATATCACTGATGTCACCTGCAATTTCACCCATACTGGCTTGCAAACTGACATTCTGGGTACTATAAAGAAAGGGTCCCAAAAAAAATAAAGTCCTTGGTGACAAGAGAAGCCACTAGCGGTATCATTAATGTCATTGGCGACATGAATGATACCGCCAAAGTTTTCACTTTCTTGTAGTAGCTGTAGTTAATAGCCGAATAACGATCAAAAACCTAAAACTAAGCACAGAAAACCATGTAATCATAACAAACAACAAGAATAAATTCCAAAGAGCTTATGAGAATCAGGATTTCACCTAGGGGCCGTGAATACACCTCTTTGTGATCCAATGACACCTCTAGTGAACTCGAAATGACGATTTGGGTAATGAACTAAAGATTAAGTCTCGAAATCATATTAGATTGAATTTAAACCTAAGTTCTACTAATTTTAAGTTAATTTCTAAGGGAATCAATAGAAAAAACCAAGAAAAGATCGAAGTGATTCCTCTTTTGTTACCTTTTCTTCACCTTATCTCACTAAAACTCACTTGTCTCACTAGAATTTTATCTCCAATTTAAGTTATGAGTTGCCAACCCCTTGTTTCATCTGAAAGTGGGCTTTTTATAGGAAAAAAAGAGGAAGAGCTGACTTTTTCCAATTACCCGATGAGTATCGAGCAAAGGCATGGCAAAAAACTGCATGTCTGCTAAAGTCAGACCGCCAATAGCACAAACGATACCGTCGGTGATATCAATGAAGCCGGTGGCAGCTTCATGACTGTGCAAAGGTAAAAAAAAGTGGGTATGACCTAGCCTAAAAAGTGGATTAAGGGTTAAATCAACCCAAAAAGGTCTTTGAGTGGGATTGTTGAAGTAATTCGAGATATTTTGATTTTTTTAGGATACTTAGGACTAGTTTTATTTTTAGCTATAAATCATCGGTTCGAGCTTCCATCGAATGCGTAGTCGGACATGCTAAACTGAATTTTTCTAGGAAAAAAATTTGAATTGAACTTTTAATGAGAATTAAAAATACGAATATGATTCATCATTGTCTCGCGAGAGGGACTGCAAAATCATGTGCTTAGAGGCTGCCCCTTGGGGATCACGATTGACATAAGTCAATATGGACACACCAAAAGAGCAAGGTTTAGAAATCATACCTATTTGATTAACTGCATGATACCTTTTGCCTTAGAGAATTTGCTAAGAAGGGTCCGAAGAGCCAGGTTGGTCTTTTGTCAAGAAGGGTCCTATAGACCCAGGTCGGTCTTTTATGCATGGGGTGCCTCCGGTAATCTTTGACATCAAGTGCCCTTTTGTTTTGTAGCAAGTGCCTTTTATATTAGAGCAAGTGCCCTCCATTGTGAAACAAGTGCCTTTAGGATTCTTAAATCAACTGCAGAAACGCTACATCAAGTGCCCCTTGGTGATCTTTGGTACCAAGTGCCTTCCATGTAGCAGCAAGTGCTCTCTATTTGATCGTTGCCTTAGGAATTCTCTCATCAAGCGCGGAATCACTACATCAAGTTCCCCTTGGTGATCTTTGGTATCAAGTTCCTTCCATTTTGTAGCAAGTGCCCTCTATTCAATCTTTGCCTCAGGAATTCTCACATCAAGCACATAATTACTAAATCAAGTGCCCCTTGGTGATCAGTGGTTTTTGCCAAGTATTGGGATTGCCAGATGACTCCAGTTTTTTGCATAGGGTGCCCCCGATTATGTAGCAAGTGCCTTTTGTTTTGCATCAACTGTCATTTATTTTACATCAAGTGCCTTCTATAAATTGCATGAGGTGCCCCTGTATTAAGAATTAGAGAAAATTGAGTTAGTTGAAGTATAAGTGATGTTTTTACTGCTTGATCGATTTTGTGGAAACAAAAATTTTTGCCCTTTCAATCTACAGTAAAAGTAGAAGTCTGAATTGTAAATTGAGTTATGATTTTTTGGGGGATCTAGAGGAGTTATTACAGAGGTTTGGCGAGTCATCTAAACCATCTTGAGAGTGCCCCTTGATGTTCATTTTTTTGTCGGTAGATGGCTCCAAACGGTTAGAGAGAATTGTGCCCCTTCCAAGTGCCACTTGTTGATCGATGGATGACCGCAAGCATTTGGAGAGAATTGTGCCCCTTCCAAATGCCTCTTGTTGGCCATTAATTATTGGATTATTAGGAGGTCGAGCTTGTTCGACGCGCTCGGGTTTCTACCCCTAGCTTTCATGCCTTGATAATTTTCCTTTGGATATTTTGAGAAATAGAAAACGCAAGGGCATACGCATGACATGCATGCTTTGAAGATGCATGATTATGCCGTCTTCCATTGGATGATGTTGGTCGGGAAAATGATGTCCTTATAGTGGCTAAGTAGGCTCATATGACTGGGGTGAAATTCCTTAAAGACCATTATGATGAAGGGCTTGGATCCAAGTTTGAGTCCAGTTTGAGGCCCCATCTTTTTACAGGGAAGGCGAGCAAGTTTTGTCTTTCTCTCAATGAGGTATATCTTTATTATTCCTAATTATTTTTATTTTTTTATTTGGTTCTAAATTTTTCATAGACTTCCCCTATGGGTTTTCAATCTATCTAACCTTGTCTTAACTTTTGCCTAGACCGCCCTTTCAGATTTTCAATCCAGCAGACATGTTTCCTGCATAGACTGTCCTCTTCAAATTTTTAGCCAATCTTCTTTTCTTTGTTTTTTTTTTATTTTTTTCTTCTTTTTTCTTTTTTTGACTTTACTTTTGCCTGGACCGCCCTCTTTGGGTTTTCAATCTAGCAGACTTATTTCCGACTTTTGCATAGACCTGGATGTTTTCAGCCTATTTGGATTTATTTGTCTTTTTAGATGTTGAATTATTGTGCACTTATTATGGATGGGCTTTGTGTACCCTTTGTTAAGTCTACTTGTGATGTTTCCACCATTTGGTTGCCAGGCATTCATACAATCACAAGCATAAAGATTTAAGTATGAAAGATATTTTTATTAGATGAATTTAATCTAAGTACAAGATGTTGGTAACGATTTCCATTAATCATACTCCCGGTGTTAACTAGTCTTTACAGATTTTCAAGTTAACATCTTACTATTTTTCTCTCATTCCCTTATTTTCGCCTGAACTGCCCTTTTTGAGTTTTCAGTTTAGTAGGTGATTTTATAGAGAGATACCCTAATTTTTTCCCGGCTGGTTTGCTAAATACCAACCATCAGGTGTCACCCTGATTTTTACACGATCGGTAGAAGACCGAAAGGGGGGTGATTTATTATATATTTTTTTGTTATGCCACTTTTCTGATTTATTTGTTTTGTTTAGATATGATAACCCTTAAGCTTGTCTTGGTTGACCAGATCCACGAACTCACTCTTTTCCTTTCTTATGGTCTCGATAGCCTTGTTTGTTGAGTCCCTTCTTGATCGTACGGGGGCTTCACTTCGATTTCCATTAGTGATACCTCTACAGTTTGGTTTGTCAGAGTTTTGATGCTTATGTAGCGTTTTAAATGGTGAATGGAAGTATTTCAACCCAATCTCTATAGGCTGTTGTCGCCTTGGAAAGCGTCTTTTCAATTGGATTGCTCGTCGTTTTGACTATTTCTTAACTATGGTTTGTCCGAGGAGGATAATTCTTCATCTTTTGATTAACTTGGAAATTTCCCCTTAAAATAGAAATTCTTTCTATGAGGCTATATATGTCGTATCGAGCTAAGGAGATATCCCCTATGAATTCGGCCATCTTCTTGTTAGTTAGACCGATGAAGGATTCAAACTTTGGCTATTTTGAGAAGTCTTCAACGACCACTTCATTGCACTTGTGTCCAAGAATTGATGATGGTCGAGTCACATCGATCATACCTTATCCTTTATGATGGGAATGTCAAAGGAGTAAGGAAACAGTGAAGCCTAATAGGGGAGAGGTCTCATGAATTCTCGTGAACCTGATATTTATGGCGCCTTTTTGCCTTATCGACATGATTGGCAATTGCAAAGGATAGACCACCCACCGAATCTTCATTTTGAGGAAGTCCGTGTGGTGGTTTCTAAAGGTGAAGCTTCCGTTTGATTGGCTTGTACTTGGTACCCTCGAGGACGAGATGCTCAAAAATTCGGTAGTATATTCTGAGCATATCTTCATATGACCAGGCAGAAGAGTTATCACGATCTTTAAGCACTTTTATTATCTCGCATTTATTTTTAACGGGAGTTAAACTATTAGAAATGATTACCACTTGCAAAATTCCATTTGTACTCAAATTAATTTCATGCAATGAAGTATCTCGAATATTGAAAATGTCATGTGTATGTTTATATGAATACGTGGATCAATTGAGCAAATCCTGAATCAAGTAAACAAAACAAAAGTTGCTCATTAAGATGAAAGTTTCAAAGGTAGAACTTTTCAAACTGAAAACAAAGAAAATTGTAAAGATTACACATCAAAGTTTCTCATCCTCCACAGGCGGAGGGTCTTCATTGGTCAATAGGGAGGTCGGAGTTGATCATTCCTACTTATTGTTGAATTTTTTTAGGGGATTGTTCATCATGTTGGTAGCTTTTTCCGGTTCTTCCATCTTGCCCTCCTTCACTAACTTCTAGATGGCATGAATCAAAGCCTGACATTCATTAGTACAGTGACCCGGTTGGACGTGATACCCGCAAAAACTCTTCCTGTGGTCCCTCATGGGGGACTTATACTCTTAAAACGGTTTGAGTAGGCCGACTTCTCTTAACCCAGTGAAGATTGTTTGATATGATGTATGCCCTTAAGGCTATTAGGGTAATATATCTTAATTATGTAATGGTATGAATAATTCATTTTATTTATGAAGGCATTTAATCTTTTGTTTATATCAGCGTGTCCATTTATATTATGACTGGTTAAAATATTCATTGATATCTGTATACAAAAGTCCATGACATATATCATAGCATGAAGTGAGAAAAATTATAGTTGGATTGTGCTTAGTGAGACCTACTTCATGTGCAATAATGATTATGTCTAAACTATCCCTAGTCATAGTTGCATCAAGAAAGGATATTGATGAAGCGGTAAGACTAGCATGTGGCCAACTTTCTTAGAAAGGGTCCAAGCAGTTAACCTCCTAAAGACTGAAGGTGAGTTTGACCCATGGATGTATCTGGAAGATATATTGGAGACCGCAATAAGATAAAAACTTGGTAAATATGTCATAGTGTTAGTGTTTATCTTTATGCAGTAGCTTTGTGAATATCCTCATACTTGAGATGCTAGTTACCCTATATAGTACTATTGCTATACTTTGAGTCATACCTATTCACTCATTAGCTTGGGTGCCACACGTGATTTTGAGTGTAGTGATGATAGCACGTTGGTAAGTTATGTAGTTGGAAAGAATCCGTCGCTCCATATATATTAAGGAGTTGTATTTGGCCACTTATTGAAGTGATGATTGCTATAAACATCTTATCAGAGTATGTGATTGAAAGAAATAGTTTCTAGTCAAACACATTATGGTAAAAGGAAATATACTTCGGTAATAAGTAAATAACTGGGATAGCTTGGACCAACCTCGCTATTAGTGGTTAATACTTTAACAAGGCCCAACAGACTAGCTGGTACTAATATTAAAGAATGGAAGGAGTTCATCTCATTGGGCAACTATTGGATTAACCAGGATTAAGTCATAAGCACAATGATATTCTGAGTAATGGGAGTTGGTGGAACCTTGCTAGAGGCGTACTACAGTTGTTTAAGGTAATCGAGTTCTATTCACGGTCTAGACCTCGAGGCAATGGTTCCTATAGAACAAGGATTGGTCAAACCTTGACTTCACAATACTTTGGGATCCTATAAGGTCATACACATTGGACTTTCATCGGACTGAGTAAAGAATTAATAGATTTATTCTATTGTGAAAATATAACATAATAATTGGATTATGATTTGGTTAGACTAAGATTTTATTTTGACCGGTAACTAATTTTATTAGGATCATAAATAAATTAAAGTGTTCATTAAATGATTAGATCATTTTCTTGTTGAGCCAGAAATTTATTTAGACCGGTAACTAATTTTATTAGGGTCATAAATAAATTAAAGTGTTGATTAAAATCACTAAATCATTTTATGGTTACGCCAGGAATTTATTTTGACTGACAACTAATTTTATAAGGGTCATAAATAAATTGAAATGATTAAATTATTTTCTTGTTAAGCTAGTAATTTGTTTTGGCCAGTAACTAATTTTATTAGGGTCATAAAAAAATTAAAAGAAAGGAGGATTAAAAGATAATTTTTGCATAGACCTATGAATTTATTTATAGGATCCAAATATGCAAAAAGGCCAGCTCAAAAGGGGCTTGCGGCATGGACCGCAAGCCCACAAGGATCTTGCATCTCAAGCTGCTTGGGTGGCAAGCCAAGCATAGGCTCGCCGCCCAAGCTAAGGGGTAGGATGAGGTTTTTCCCCATGCAAGAATTTGATGAGGGGAGCTCCCTCTCTCCCTATAAAAGGAGCTCTCCTGCTCCTTATTTCAACACACCAACAACTCTTCTCTCCTCTCTCTAGTTTAGTATTTGAGATTCTTTAAATAGTTTTCTCAACTAACTAAGAGAGATTTCTTTGTTAATATTTTCGGGTGGGCTTTTTTGAGTGGTCTAGCAGCTACTCAAAGCTCTACGATTCTTCCTTATTGGGAGGTTTTGGTTGGTGACGTTCATGTGGATACTCATAGAGGCTATCTTCCACTTGGAGGCTTGTGTAAGAAGGTTCTGCCAAAGCACGCTTCCACTGGTAAGTCTTCTATTTCTCTCTTTAATTATTAGGTCTTTTTCTTTAAGCGTTTTAAGACTTAATAATTATTATACTTAGGTTGTTTTGATGCTCAGTTTATTTTATGCTTAGATTATAACTTAGAGTTTATAATTTAGAATTACGGTATGCGTAGCCTATGCATACTAACGTAAGTAGAGAATTTATTTAGTTATGGCTTTAATTAATTTATATGCAACTGATAGGAGTTCATAGGAATAAGGGACAAAATTTTGAATTTCTGCCATGCCTATTATGCAAGTTCAAAGAGACTGTAAATTCCCAACTGTTGTATCAGAGCCTACCTATTTAGTGCATAATAAAGTTAAAAGCAAACTGAATTTTATTTTCTATATAGAATGATTTAAAGTTTATTAAATTTTTTGGAACAATAGATGAACATAGGCTTTCATTTCAAGGTTAGAAAATGGATATGGATAATTTTTAATAAGCTTCTCAACTTACTCAAAAATTATCAAAGACTCAATAAATTATATAAGTTATAAGGGTTATAGATGCTTTCAATATACATAAATTAAAAGAATGAAATTTATTAGTTCAAGAGGTTCCATGATCTTCGAGTTTGTGCTCGTCTTTGTTCTAGCAAGGATTGGACTTGGTGTCTACTTCTCATAGGGCACCTCTCCGACCTAGGAACCTATATCGGTGGGCACCTCTCCTACCTAGGAACCTATATCGGTGCAACTTGAATTGACCAAGAGGGGATTAAATATGGACTGATTTATTTCTAGTATATAAGATGGTGCTTATATGTGTTTCTACAAAAAGGTAAAAATTAAATTATTGAATAAAAGCTTAAAGGAAATACAATATATATATATGTGTGTGTGTGTGTGTGTGTGTGTGTGTGTGTGTGTGTGTGTATTACAAATAAAAAATGTTAATAATTTTGCATATAATCTAGGTTGATGGAATAATTATAATAAAGAGCTTGAACCCACATAAGGTTAGACTTTACAAATTAATTCTAAAAGTCTCTGAATTAATATAAATTATTATAAATATGTTCATCTAATAAATCATAGATTGGGTGAGACGTCCAACACCAATAAAATCCTAGAGTAAATATAGTAAGGCAAGTTATAAGTCTTCCTTACTTGAATCTACAATAGGATCTTTTTCAGCCATAAAGTGTTGCGCAAAGCATTCCTTTCGTCTACATCGATTGGTTATAGATATTGAGATAGGGTCTACCGTAATAGGACTGAGGTAGTCCACCATAAAATTGGGGGCTAGCCGCAGGACAGAGACATATTCAAGGAGATGATAATATAAGAGCAAACGTCCCTTGGAATTAGGGAACTTGAATAATTAATAATTGCATTTGATATAAATGGAATGGAATTCCAACTACAACTTACTAATATGACTTGACTCATAAAATTGGGGGTCATGTTAGAATAGCTGTAGATGCTACCTACTTGGAAATTTAGCTAGGTTAGATTTCCCGAATTCAATAGAATGGGTTATTGCAAATTTCAAAAAATGGTAGGATAAATGTTTAACTACATGTACTATATACTAAAGTCTAAATAATTTTTATTTTCTTGCATCTTGGTTGAAATCTTTATTTTTTATACAATAGTTCGCATTGATGACTAATTTTGATTAGCTCTAGCTTCAAGACTTTGTTTAGAATTGAGAGGATAAGCCTCAAAGCCTTTTGCTTGGCCTGTATATTGTATAAGCCTGAATCTAAACGATATGATGCATGCAATTCTACTTAAAATAGATATGCATGAAATACATAAAGGAAGCTAGGATACAATACCTATGAGGTTGTTAACATCCCTATTACCTTATGTAAGTAGCTAGTAGGAGACAAGTATAAACAACAAGTCAGATGTTAGGATTCATGTTACCTTTGCTACAAGGGCATCATAAAATCATGGATTTGAAATTCTATGTCTTTACATCTTTGAGAAAGGATTTCCTATGGTGGAAGATTTGAACCAAAATATTTTTGATGGAAAATTGGTGAACCAATTAGTCAGAAATTTAAATGGTTCATATCTCAAAGAAGTAAAGGGACACATGGTGTCTTGTATTGAAGCAACGTAGAGTAAAATGAAGAGAAAAGTAAAAGGAATACTGAAAATTTTGTCTTAGAGACAAAAACAATTGTATTCAATATGATATATTGGAAACACGATCTTCATTTCAATATGGAATATTGGAAATAAGATCAAAATGGCTAAAGTCTCATAGCATGAAAAGAGGAGGCCTCAAGCTTCCACTTCAAGATGTTTGATATTGAGAATTTCTACATCTCAAGGGAATTCTAAATTGGTATGGTATACCTAATTAGAATCATATATCTATACGAAGGTATAGATATTGTTGAGAAGTAGAGGTTTGGCAAAAGGAGAGTTGTACCTACGAAAATCATTAGGGCTTGCTGGCTACAAATGATGTAGGAACTTAAAATCTCCATTTGACAAAATTTGTAAAAGCAAAAAATTCAATTGTCATTATAAAATATTATTTCCTACTTCACAGCAGATGAATTTTATTCCAATTTGATAAAAGGTGTTATCAAAGTTATGAATGATATTTTATTGTAATATGATAAATGATACTTTGTAATTACAAAATCATATTCTCAAATACAAACATTGCTAAGAGAAAAAATAGATAATGAGAAATCTTTCTACTTATGACATTGTGTTTAGGCCATATAAACAAAGATCACTTAACCAAGTTGTATAAGCGTGGAGACTTGGGCCCAATAGACTTAGAGTCTTATGGTGATTGCAAACCTTGTTTAAAAGGAAAAATTATGAAGTTACCCTTTAAAGGAAAGGGTTAATTAGCCACGAGTACATTGGAGCTTGTACATACAGATGTATGTGGTCTAATGAGTGTTCAGGCACTAGGAGGATAATCCTACTTCATAACCTTCATCGATGATTATTCACGATACGTTTATCTGTACTTAATGAAGCACAAGTCTGAAAGTTTTGAAAAGTTCAAAATATTAAAAAATGAAGTAGAGAAGCAACTGGAGAAAAGTATTAAAGCACTTTAATCTGATCAAGGTGGAGAATACTTAAGTCCAGAGTTTCAGGATTATCTAAAAGAAAATTGGATAGTTCCCTAGTGGACCCCTCCTTATACACCCCAACACAATGGAGTGTAAGAAAGGAGGACTTAAACTTTATTAGATATGGTTCAGTTATAATGAGCCAAGCAAACCTCAGTAAATCCTTTTGGGGATATGCACTAGAGAGCATAGTTTATGTATTAAACAGAGTGCCCTCTAAATCAGTTGATTTTATGCCTTATGAAAGATGGTGTAATAAAAGGCGATCTCTAAGTCACCTAAGAGTATAGGGTTGTCCTGCCATGGTAAAGAGGATAGCATCAGATAAGCTAGACGCTAAATCTGACAAGTGTTTGGTCATTGGATATCCAAAGGAAACTATTGGATATTTATTTTACCAACCCGAAGCACAAAAGGTATTTATGTCTCATAGTGCTAACTTTTTGGAAAAGGAACACTTACTTGCAAAAGTTAGTGGGAGCAATCTTGAGCTGGAAGATACAGCCAATCAACTAATTGACCCCGTTCTAGATACACAAGAAGGTGTGATCCAAGAACAACCTCTCAAAACACAATCATTGCGAAGATCAAGTCATGCTCATAAAGGTCCCAAAAGATATGGTTTTATCAACACGGATGATAGGGAACTATATCTCATGGAGGATGATGAACCAAGAAATTATGATAAAGCAATAAAGAACTCATATTCATATAAATTGCTTAAAGCCATGAAATAAAAAATGGATTCCATGCACGAAAACCAAGTTCGGAGCTTAGTCGATGCACTAGTAGAAGTTAGACCTATTGGGTGGAAAAGGGTCTTCAAGAAGAAGACTTGTATGGATGGTAATGTAATTACCTATAATGCAAGGTTGGTTGCGAAAGGTTATAGTTAATGCAAAGGTATTGACTATGATGAAACTTTCACACCAGTAGCCATGCTTAAATCCATAAGAATACTCCCCACCATTGCTGCTCATTATGATTATGAGATCTGGTAGATGAATGTTAAAACAGCATTCCGAAATGGGGATTGGGACCGGGAAATGTATATGGCACAGCTTGAGGGTTTTACATCTCAGAATGGCTTGAAGGTATGCAAACTGAAAAGGTCTATTTATAGATAAAAGCAAGCATTCAAGAGTTAGAATATTAGGTTTTATCAGGCAATCCATGAATTGGATTTTTGTCCAAACATAAATGAGCCCTATGTTTACAAGAAGGTTAGTATGAGTATAATCGTTTTCTAGATATGTCAATGACATTCTACTAGTAGGAAATGACATTTCTCTTCTTCAAAGTATTAAAATATGATTGTCAAGAAATTTCTCCATGAAAGACCTTGGAGGAGCAGCATTTATACTAGGTATAAAGATCTATAGAGATAGATCTAAAAAGCTGTTAGGTCTTTCTCAAAGTACATATATAGACAAGGTTCTGAATATGTTCAACCTTGAGCATTCTCAAAAAGGTTTTCTCTCGATGATAAAGGGAATTAACGTATCTAAGGCTGAGTGTCTGAAGACAACTCAGGAGAGAATGCACATGAAGTATATACCCTATGCAGCCATAATAAGATCCATCATGTATGCTATGATATGTACTAGGCTGGATGTCTCTCAAGCTTTGAGCTTTACGAGTAGATATAAATTGGATCTAGATGAAAAGCACTAGATGGTCATCAAGGCAATTCTTAAGTACTTGAGAAGGACTAAAGATGAGTTCTTGATATATGGAGATGGAGACCTCACAATTAGAGGTTACACTAATGCGAGTTTTCAATCTGACAAGGATGAATTTAAGTTTCAGTCAAGTTTTGTGTATATATTAATTGGAGGGGCAGTATGTTGGAAGGGTTTCGAGCAAGAAACTACTGTTTATTCAACCACAAAATCTGAATAGATTATTGCCTATGAAACAGCAAAAGAAGCTCTCTAGTTAAAGGGATTTATTGGTGATCTCAGTGTGGTGCCTGAGATTGTTGATCCAATAACTTTGTATTGTGATAACGATGGTCCTATAGCTCAAGCAAAAGAACCACGGCCTCACTAGAAAAAAAGACATGTATCCAGAAACTATCATATAATCAGGGAGATTGTTGATACTAAGATGATAACATTAGAATATGTCCCCCACTAATCAGAACCTCACGGATGGTCTGATGAAGCCACTGACACAAGTCAAACATGACCAGCATGAGAAAGCATATTGATTAAGACATATGGCTAATTGGCCTTAGTGCAGGTAAGAGTTTGTCAGATATGATGTATGCCCTTAAGGCAATTAGGGCGATATATCTTAATTATGTAATGGTACGAATAATTCATTTTATTAATAAAGGCATTTAATCTTTTATTTTATATCAGTGTGTCCATATATATTATGACTGGTTAAAATATATTCATAGATATCTGTATACAAAAGTCCTTTACATATATCATAGCATGAAGTGTGAGAAATTATAGTTGGACTATGCTTAGTGAGACATACTTCATTTGCAATTATGATTATGTCTAAATTATCCCTAGTCATAGTTGCATCAAGAAAGGATATTGATGAAGCGGTAAGACTAGCATGTGGTCAAGAACCATTGATAGAGTTTCAAAAACTGATTTTATTTAAACAAATAAAACTTACTTGATTAGTCTTCTTAAGAGGCGGATGCCATAAAGCTCGCAAGTGGAAGCTCTGCAATGTCACATGCACAAACTACTCTTGAAACCGGGATATGTGCTAGTCGTATGGATGAAGAACAAAGAGAGAAAACACCAAGAACCCCTAAAACCCAATGCACAAGACGTATTTACACTGATAGAATTAGGTTTAAATAGTTTTTATTTGTGTATTTATAATCTAATTCATCAGTAAGGGTTATGTTTAATTTAATTATAATTGACCCATTAGAAACTTAATTTAATAATTAAACCACGAAGTTTAATTCCTTAAACTAATTTTCAATTGCCATTTTTATAATTTACAATTTAACTATAGACAAAATAAAAATACTTAATTTAATCAAGTTAAACGTCATACTACAAATTAATTTAATTAACTAAAATAGTCAATTAATTATTTTAGTATGCAGACTAAGTGGTTAAATTATCTTTTAATTAAATTTCTCAACATATGAATTTGTTCAATTAACAATTAAATAAATAACATATGTAATTTAATTAAGCGTAGACTTAATTTTACTTAATGAATAATATAAACTACATTATATTATTTCATTAAACAAATTAATCTAATAGTATTTATAATTATTCAATTACATTGACTTGACATGTCAACTAATTAATAATCAATTCTTCATCCGGTCTTGTAACATAGCATATACAAGGAATCTCATATCATTAGCTCTAAGTGGACGATCCTTTGGGTCTGTCCATATGTTGGCAATAAGCATTTTACCCATAGACTGTAAGTGGATTCTAGCAAACCATTACAACCCCTAATTAGGATAGAGTACAACTGTCTATAAAAGATACTGAGCCCAGTAGTTATCTCATGAAGTCCTTTGCCAGTTGACATCAATATGATGAACAAGAGGCATGGTGCATGTCACCCCCTTATGCAGTTCATCATATTTCTTGATCTAGAATAAAATGATAAAATAAGTCAACGACTTATTGGACATCCTATCCCTTTTATTCATCAAGTGGTCGGTGATTCATTTCGATTTATCAAACCGACGGCAATCGTATCACTTCAACACCACTATTAAAATGGTCATGAAATATACCGAGCATACCCATACTTGTAATCTAATATTTAAGGACTCGTTAGTAATATGCCACAACATACCCACTTCCACATTAATAATAAGTTGAAATCAATTCTGAGGACTATTGAGACCTACTCAGCAAACTGTCTATGACATACAACCATGTGACATTGCTATGTGGATCGGTCCAGCCCCATGTTCTCAACATGTGCCAGTGTTCATGATCTACTTACCAAGTGACATAGCAACTACATTGCTATAGATCATCCAACATACAAGCCTTTCATTTTGTTCATTCCTATGATTAAAACAGACTTGGGACATTTATGATTATCAATCAATGGATACTCTACTCATATTATAGCACAAGATATATATGCAGTAGATTATTGCCTTTATAATGTGACACCATTAGTATATACATAATGTAAGAACCAATGTCTAGGAACTAGGGCATACCAACATTTCCAACAATCTCCCACTTGAACTAATTCACAGTAGACATTGCCCTAATCTTTATAGATCTGACCTAATCCATTAAGCTCCATCCATAATGGAATTTTATTTAGACGATCAACGACATTATTCTTGTGTTAACCCCATGTAATGACATATCTTAGACATACTGAACACATGTTAGAACTTATGATCGGGTCCCTATAGCTTATGCAATGGCCCTCGGTTTTATCGCGGAAAACATCAAGTAGGTCTAGGATCCATCTATCCTAACTTACTTATAAACTTCCTAATTCAAACACCTCTAATTGTAGCAATACATTGCTACTATGTGTTCAGTTTCTGTTGTAGAATTAACAAATATATTGTTTAGAGCTTTTAGGTAATAATAAAACTTTCAGCAATCATAACATTATCATAATACATCCGGTCTTTAGGTATAAACTGATTCAATTTACCCCGTAAATCCAAATATGCATGATCAAATTTAACGCTGTAAATTTACCTCATTTGGATAACTTGATTTAATCTATCTCATAGATCATAATCAATCGAATCAAATCTAAATTCATAGATTTCCATCCTAAAGCTCATTCTCTTGGATCTAATCTAACACCATAGATCTGCATCCAACCGGAATGTCACACTTTTGCCTGAAGCTTGCATTGTAAAGTATTCACTATAACTTTAGTGAATGAATTTCAATCTACCCAATCATAACTACACTATCACAATACAACGTTTTAAAATGTGACCATGTTACTATATGACATCACATACACATATTGTTTATAAAAGCATCATTGGATTGCTACTTGAAGATTCAATAACTTGCAATGGGTTCAAAGTCTCTTACTTTTGAAAAATGATAAGAGTCATCACTATACGAGAGAAACTACATTTCTCCAGTTTGTGATTGAATGAACCTGCCTTTTAGGACAATTATGTCTTTACAACTTATACTTCAAACACGTGAAGCTTAAATTTAAAATCTGATATATCCTTTTAGAATTTGTGCACCTTGAACTTACAAGTTTAACCATGCTCCCACTACTTTTCTCAAAGAACTGCATCGTTTGGAAAAACACCCTTACAAGCCTCAAACACTAAGTTTAGGCATGGTTGTAGGTACAATACCCTTTGGTTTCCAATGGGTAGTTCATAGATAGGCTCAAGTAGATTTTCTTGTGCCAATCTGACATCAATATTATGACATAGATATTCAATCTCATGTTAACCATTAGATTTAGACTTCAAAATTTCAAAATCTAGAGAGAGATACATTAGGTTTCAACCTATCCATATTTCATATGGTGCTTCTTCAGTAGCCGCAGTCAGAGTGTTATGTTGCTAAGTAGTAGTCAAATGAGATATGCCCCCAATTTGGGTCTTGGGAGACAATTCAAACTAGGTTTAACATGCTTACTTTCTTGGTTACACCAAAAACCTTGATATTATTACCTATATATTTCTCTGCTTCATTCTCAGAGTCCTTAAGTTAATCAAGGTCCTCGGATCTAATCTCATTAGCTATGCTAATAAAATTCATCCCCAAGAAAAACTGAGAAATATGTCTATTTCAAGCTATCACGTTTTTGGACTTATATACATTCCCACTGTGTTTTGGGTCCATCGTGTTAGCCGCCCATTCAATACCTTTATTGACTAGCATATACTCCTAAGGCCCTACACATGCTTCCATTGCACTTCAGGCTCACTTGGCTATTTGCTACGTCTACAAGTCTATTGAATAGGTTCTACTTCATTTCAACAAGTATTCAAAAAACCCATATGATCATATGATTATCAATCAAATGATCCTAAGCTTTCTTTATAGAAAACTCAGCCATATGTTTCTTGTTAACTTGGTACAAATAACTTTTAGATATAGACTAGATTAAGCATCCCATGCTTATCCCATTTGCATTTATGTTATAGATCAAATTCATTTTGATAAAGTCAAGGAAAAACCTATTCCTAACATTTAAGTTTGGGAATAACAATTCTCAGATATACCAATTATATTCATATCAATGAATAATTGAATATCTAGAATCATTGTTGACTGAAATAGAAATAAAATTCTCACTCAAAGTGTATAAAATTTCATCATTTTAGAATCAAAATAATTAATTGGCTATCTTTAAGTGACATTCTTTAATCTTAATGGAGTTCAAGTAGCGGCCATTAAGATTTGAGAAATCACTTGTCTAGATCCCAATTATCTCTCATCTTAAGTTCTTGCACATTATCAATGTTAAAACTACATCTAGTATCAAATACTTATGATGCTGATGAGAAATAATCAAATCTATAACATAGATACCTCTATGAAAAAAGTTCAATGCTTTTCATAAACTCTCCCATGTGGTTGAGAACATGTTCTCATTCTATTTACAATTTGCTTGTATTTGATCAGAGTATCCTTTGGACGTAGTACATATTTAACTTGTTGTTTAGTCATGAGCCCCTTAAACATCAAGCCTCATCTATGCTCGGTTATCCACCATCAACTCCAACTGAGTCCTATTTACCAAACTCCTAGTTAGCTCAGGTAACTCTTGCAGCTCAACTATAGTCATACTCATCTATGGCTTGTAGCTCATAATGAAATGGTCATAGGATTCAAGTAGGAAGGTCAAGATAGTTATAACTATAAACTCTCATACTAGTACACTAAGATCAACAAAAACCCTTAATGAGTTTCTCCATCTGCTACACTTTAATATGCATAGAGATTATAGTATCCATCTTGTAGGATTGAAACGCCTTAGTGATCAAGAAAATTTCTTGATAAAGTTGCTCATGAAACATCTCGTTGAGAGACCTTATCATAGCATATGCTAGTATCTCCTCCAATTGTTTTCATAATTCCGAAAACTTTCTAGCCAACACAAGGTGTTTCAAATCCCGGCTATCCCTCTTGAATTTACATACCACCCAAATTGGGCCGGTGTTGTATCCCTGCCAGCGGGCTTAGGTCTATCTACCACATATTCCTTCAATATCTGTCTCAAAACTATCCACTAGTTCTTGAGCCTGATCAAGGAAGTGTTGCCTAGATAGCCAATCCTTTTCAAGGATATATTGCTATTGGGAACTGACAATCAAATTGAACATGCATAAGAGGCGTGGCGGAAATTCAAAATTTTGTCCCTGTTCCAGGAACTCCTATCAGTTGCAAATAAATTAAATAAAGCATTAACTAAATAATGCTCTACCTAGGTTAGCATGCTAAATGACTAGGCATGCCATAATTCCAAATTATATCCTAGCATATTTTTTTTATACTAAGCATGTTGTAACTCTAAGTTATAACCTAAGCATAAAATAAACTAAGCATGCAAAAATAACCTAAGCATAATTATTAAGACTAAAAACACTTCAAGAAAAAGACTTAATAATTAGAAGAGAAAGAAAAAGAACTTACCAGTTGAAGCGTGCTTTTGCAGAACCTTCTTGCACAAGCCTCCAATCGTAGGATAGCCTCTACCAGTATCCACACGAACCCCACCAACCAAAACCTGCCCAGGAGGAAGAACTAAGAAGCCTCGAGTAGTTGGTAGACCACTCTAGAAGCCTCACCCAAAAATATAAATTAGCGGTGCTTGAATAAATTCAGGCTCCACAAAAATAACTTACTCAATTACCCGAGAGATTACTTTTCTCGCTTAGGATTTAAGCTTTGAGCTTGGTACAATTTGAAAGGAAAGGAGATAGCCTATATATAGGCTTGGGGGAGCAAAATTGCTCCCCCTTATTCGATGTGGGATGGGAGTAATTAATTACTCCCATCCCATGTGCACACGCTGTGTGCACATGCAAGGCAAAGCCCTTGTGGGCTTTGCCTTGCTTGTGGGCTACGCATGTGCAGCCTATTTTTATGGTTTGTCGTGAGTAATGCCCTACATTGCTTCCACACCTTTCAGTGTACTCCCATGCACTCAAGCTTGTACAAAATACTTTTAATTTCTTAGTCCAATTAAACTCGCCAATGCAAAATTCCCCTTTTTAATCCTTTTTCAAATATTTATTTTCTGATCCTAATAAATTAGTCACCAGTCAAAATAAATTTCTTGGTCTAACCAAAATTGATCTAATCAATTATAATTTATTTATGACTCTAATTAATTAGTTACCGGTCAAAATAAATTCCTTGGTCTATCCAAAATTGATCTAATCAATTTTAATCAATCAAATAATAATCCAATTATTATTTATGTTATATTTTTGTAATAAAATAAATCTATTAGTTCTTTACTTAGTCCGATGAATGTTCAATGTGCGTGACCATATAGGATCCCAAAGTATTGAACTATTAAGGCTTAACCAACCCTTGTTCTGATGGAACCACTGGCTCGATGCTCTAGACCGTGAATAGAACTCGATTACCTTAAACCACTGTAGTACGCCTCTAGTAAGGGTCTACCATCCCCTATTACTCAGAATGTCAATTATGCTTATGACTTAATCCTGGTTAATGCAATAGTTATCCAGTGCGATAAATTCTTTCCATTCTTTAATATTAGTACCACCTGGTTTATTAGGTTCGGTTAAAGTGTTAACCCACTAATAGCGAGGTTGCTCCAAGCTATCCCAGTTATTTACTTATTACCGAAGTATATTGCCTTTTACCATAGTGTGTTTTGACTAGAAACCATTTCTATCAAACACATACTCCGATCAGAGGTTTATGGCAATCATCACTTCAACAAGTGGCCAGGTACAACTCCTTAATATATCCGGAGCGATGGATTCTTTCCGACTACTTAGCTTACCAACGTGTTGTCATCACTATACCCGTAATCAACCATAGCACCTTAAATAAATTAGTGTATAGTAATGACCCAAAGTATAGCAATAGTACCACACAAGGCAACTATCATCTCAAGTATGAGGACATTCGCAAAGCTTATTGCATGAAGATAAACACTAACACATTGATATTTATACCAAGTGTTTATCTTGCTGCAGTCTCTAATATATCTCCCATATATATCCATGTGTCAAGCTTAAGGCACCACCTTCAGTCTTTAGGAGATTAACTGCTTGGACCCTTTCCAAGAAAGTTGACCACATGCTAGTCTTTCCATTTCATCAATTTCCTTTCTTGATGAAACTATGACTAGGGATAGTTTAGATATAATTATAATTGCACATGAAGCAGGTTCCACCAAATATAGTCCAACTATAATTTCTCTGACTTCATGCTATGATATGTCAAGGACTTTTGTATACATACATCCATGAATATATTTTAACTAGCTATAATATATATGTATAGAAACACATTGATATAAACAAAAGAACAAATGCCTTTATTGATTAAATAAATTATTCATACTATTACATAATTAAGATATATCGCCCTAATTGCCTTAAGGGCATACATCATATCCAATAAACTCCCACTTGCACTAAGGCCAATTAGCCATATGTTTTAATCCATATGCTTTAACATGCTAGTTATGTTTAACTTGAGTCAATGGCTTTGTCAGACCATCCACGAGGTTCTGATCAGTGGGTACTTATTATAATCTTATTATCTTAGCATCAACAATCTCCCTGATTATATGATACTTTCTGGATACATGTCTATTTTTCTGATGAGACCGTGGTTCCTTTGCTTGAGCTATGGCACCATTGTTAACACAATATAAAGTAATTAGATCAATAGCCTTAGGCACCACACCGAGATCACCAATAAATCCCTTTAACCAGACAGCTTCTTTTACTGCTTCGCATGCAGCAATGTATTCAGATTCCGTGGTTGAATCAGCAGTAGTTTCTTGCTTGGAACTCTTCCAGCATACTACCCCTCCATTTAACACATACACAAAACCTGACTGAGACTTAAAGTCATCCTTA
Source organism: Euphorbia pulcherrima (assembly GCA_947683365.1). NCBI lineage: Eukaryota > Viridiplantae > Streptophyta > Magnoliopsida > Malpighiales > Euphorbiaceae > Euphorbia > Euphorbia pulcherrima. Next base: position 26,463,287 of record CANTUS010000009.1, read on the forward strand.
TTAGATTGAAAACTCACATCAGTGTAACCTTTGATAGTGAGGTCACCTTCTCAATAAATCAAGAACTCATCCTTAGTCCTTCTCAAGTAATTAAGGATTGCTTTAACGGCCATCCAGTGCTTTTCACCTGGATCTGATTGATATCTGCTCGTGAAGCTCAAAGCCTGAGAGACATCCGGCCTAGTACATATCATAGCATACATGATGGATCCTATTACGGATGCATAGGGTATATCCTTCATGCGCATTCTCTCCTGAGCTATCTTCAGACACTCAGCCTTAGATAGGTTAATACCTTTTGTCATTGGGAGATAACCTTTCTTAGAATGCTCAAGGTTGAACCTATTCAATACCTTGTCTATATATGTACTTTGAGAAAGACCTAAAAGCCTCTTGGATCTATCCCTGTAGATCTTTATACCTAGTATAAATGCTACTTCACCAAGGTCTTTCATGGAGAACTTTCTTGACAAACATACTTCAATGCTTTGAAGAAGAGAAATGCCGCTTCCTATTAGCAGAATGTCATCAACATACAATACTTGAAAAATGACTGCACTCCCAATAACCTTCTTATAAACACGAGGCTTATTTGCATTTGGCCAGAAATCCAATTCCCGGATTGTCTGATCAAACCTTATATTCTAACTCCTGGATGCCTGCTTAAGTCCATAAATGGATCTTTGTAGCTTGCATACCTTCGAGCCATTCTGAGATGTAAAACCTCAGGTTGTGTCATATACACATCTCGGTCTAAATCCCCATTCAGGAATGTTGTTTTTACATCCATCTACCAGATCTCATAATCATAATGAGCAGTAATAGCGAGGAGTATCCTTTCAGATTTAAGCATGGCTACCAGTGAGAAGGTTTCATCATAATCAATACCCATTGACTATAACCTTTCGCAACCAACCTTGCTTTATAGGTAATTACATTACCGTCCATGTCTGTCTTCTTTTTAAAGACCCATTTGCACCTAATTGGTCTAACCTCTTGCGGTGCATTAACCAAATTCCAAACTTGGTTCTCGTACATGGAATCCATTTCTGATTTCATGGCCTTTAGCCATTTATCAAAATCTGAGCTTTTCATGGCCTCATCATATGTCCTTGGTTCATCATCCTCCATAAGATATAGTTCCTTATCATTAGTGATGATAAACCCATATCTATTGGGAACTTTATGAACATGACCTGATCTTCGCAATGATTATGTTTTGATAGGTTGTTCTTGGATCACACTCTCTTGTTATCTAGAATGGGGTCAATCAGTTGATTGTCTATCTCTTTCTCTTGAACTTCCAGTTCAATATTGCTCCCACTAACTTTTGCAAGTAAGTGTTCCTTTTCCAAAAAGTGAGCATTCCGAGACACAAATACCTTTTGTGCTTTAGGTTGGTAAAACAGAAATCCAATTGTTTCCTTTGGATATCCAATGAACAGACATTTGTCAGCCTTGGCATTTAGCTTATCTGACGCTATCCTCTTTACCATAGCTGGATAGCCCTATACGCTTAACTGACTTAGAGATGGCTTTTTGTTACACCATCTTTCATAAAGTATAAAATCAACTGATTTAGAGGGCACTCTATTTAAGAGATAAACCTCGCTCTCTAGTGCATATCCCCAAAAGGATTTACTAAGAACTGCATGGCTTATCATGGACTTGACCATATCTAATAAAATCTGATTTCTCCTTTTTGACACTCCATTGTGTTGGGGTGTGTAAGGAGGGGTCCACTAGGGAACTATCCCGTTTTCCTTTAGATAATCCTAAAACTACTGACTTAAGTATCCTCCACCTCGATCCGATCGAAGTGTTTTAATACTTTTCTCAAGCTGTTTCTCTTCTTCAGCTCTGAATAGTTTGAATTTTTCAAAACTTTCAGACTAGTGCTTTATCAAGTACAAATAATCGTATCGTGAGTAATCATAAATAAAGGTTATGAAGTAGGAGTATCCTCCTAGTGTCTGAACACTCATTAGACCACATACATCAGTATGTATAAGTTCCAATGTATTTGTGGCCCTCTCACCCGTTCCTTGAAAGGGTAACTTTGTCATTTTTCCTTTTAAACAAAGTTTGCAATCACCATAAGACTGTAAGTCTATTGGCCCAAGCCTCCACACTTATGCAACTTGGTTAAGCGATCTTTTTTTATGTGGCCTAAACGGCAATGCCATAAGTAGAGGGAATTCTCATTATCTAATTTAACTTTCTTCACATTGTTTATATTTAAAACTTCTATTTTAGTATCAAGAACATAAATGCCACTTTTCAACATTCCATAACCATAAAGAATATTATTCAAACAAATCTGAACATTATTATTCAAAAATAAAATTTCAAATTCTTCTGCTGCTACATATGTAATAGATACAATATTCTTAGTAACACTTGGAATGTAGTAACAATTATTCAAAACTAAAACAAATCCACTTGGTAAAACAAGACTAAAGCTCCCTACGGCTAATGCAGCAACTCTGGCTCCATTTCCTATGCATAGGTCCATCTCCCCTTTTGTAAGTTTTCTACAGTTCTACACAGAAGTATAGATATGAGAACCACAACCAGTATCTAATAGCCAAGTGGATTCTCGCGAAAAAGTAGCAAAGTTTTCAATTACAAACATACCTATAGTAGAGGCTTTTGTAGGCTTCTTCTTCAAATGCTCAAAAGCAGGAGCTTTGCAATCCCTCTTCCAATGTCCCGATTTCCCACATTGCAAGCAGACATACTTAAATGCCTTCTTTTCATTCTTCTTCTTACTGATTCTTTTCTTGGCACCCGGTGACTGCTTCTTCTTCTTAGAAGCCATGCCTTTTCTAACCAATAGTAGAGGTTTTTGAGCCTTCTTGATCTGAGGTTCTACTATTTTTAGCATATTGATTAATTCAAGGATAGTTGAATTAATCCTGTTCATGTAATAGTTAGTCACGAAGCTTGAGTAACTATCTATTCAGGACATCAACACAAGGCTAATGCTCAAGTCATGATTCTTCTCGAACCCCAATCGATTCAGCTTCTCAAGGTATCGCAAGAGTTTCAGTATATGTTGAGAGGCAGAGGTGCCAGTCTGCATCTTGGTCCTAAAAAGGAGCTTGGAGGTCTCATACCTCTCTGTCCTCTTCCTCTCCAAAAAGAGTTCTTTAAGATGGAGAACCATATCCTCCAAGGGCATGTTCTTATGTTGTTTCTAAAGCTCAGGATTTATGGACCTCAACATAATACACATGGCAGTCTCACGATCTTTCATGTGCTTCAACCAGGCATCATGTTCCACATGATCCTCAACATCAGGTTCTACAGGGAAAATTTCACTTAGGACATAGGCAATTCCCTCGGATCTGAGAACTATTCTCACTAATAGGAACCAATCAGAAAAGTTTGTGCCATTCAATTTGGTGTCAAGTAACATACGGAGATTAAAATTGGAAGCCATTTTCAAGCTAAGATATAAGAAAAGAAAAGTGTTTAGATATTAGTTTAAGTACATGTATTTAATATGAGGACTTTTAATTAAATACATTTTCCTACTATTTTCTTCAAAATTTACAATAGCCCATTTTATTGAAATCGTGAATTTTAGCCCAGCTAAATTTCCTAGTAGGTAGCAACTATAACTCGTCTCTTACAACCCCCAATTTTATGAGTCAAGTCATAATAGTAAGTCATAGTTGGAATCCCATTCCATTTGCATCACATGCAATTGCTTATTCATTCAAGTTCCTTAATCCCAAGGGACGTGTGCTCTTATATTAACATCTCCTTGAATATGTCTCAGATCTGGGCCTAGCCCCCAATTTTATGGTGGACGACCCCAGCTCTCTTAAGGCAGACCCTATCTCAAACTTTACAACCAATCAATGTAGACTAGAAGGAACGCTTTGTGTAGCACTTTGATAGCCCAAAGAGACCGTATTATAAATTTAAGTAAGGAAGATTATAACTTGCCTTAATATATTTACTTTGGGATTTTATTGGTGTTAAACGTCTCACCCAATCTAGGATTTTATCAGATGGACAAAATTATAATAACTTGTATTAATTCAGGGAATTTTAGAATTAATTTGTAAGGTCTAACCTTAGGTGAGTTCAGCTCTTTATTATAATTACTCCATCAACCTAGATTATATGCAAAATAATTAACACTTTTATTTGTTATATTTATATTGCATTTCCTTTAACCTTTTATTCAATAAATTTAATTTTTTACTTAGTCAAAGAAACATGTATAAGCACCATCTTATATACTAGAATTAAATTAGTTCATATTAATCCCCCGGTTGGTCAATTCAAATTACACCGATATAGGTCACCAAGTAGGAGAGGTGCCCTATGAGGAGTAGACACCAAGTCCAATCCTTAGCCAGAACAAATACAGGCATAAACTTGAAGACCAATGAATTCTCTTGAACTAATAAATTTCGTTCTTCCAATTCATGTAAATTGGGACCATCTATAACCCATGTAATTTAAATAAATTATTGACAATTGTATAATTTAAGTAAGTTGAGCAGGCTTATTCAAAATTATTCATAACCATTTTCTAACCTTGAAATGAAAGGCACAAGTTTATATATATTGTTCCAAACAATTAAACAAACAAATCATTTCATTTAGAAAATAATATTTAGTTTGCTTCTAACTTAATTATGCACTAAATAGGAAGGCTCTGATACCACTGTTGGGAACTGACAGTCAAATTGAACATGCATAAGAGGCATGGCAGAAATTCAAATTTTTGTTTCTATCCCAGGAACTCCTATTAGTTGTAAATAAATTAAATAAAGTCTTAACTAAATAATTCTCTACCTAGATTAGCATGCTATATGACTAGGCATACCATAATTTCAAATCAAATCCTAGCATATTTATTTTATACTAAGCATGTTATAACTCTAAGTTATAACCTAAGCATAAAATAAACTAAGCATGCAAAAATAACCTAAGCATAATTATTAAGTCTAAAAACACTTAAAGAAAAAGACTTAATAATTAAAAGAGAAAGAAAAAGAACTTACCAGTTGAAGCGTGCTTTTGCAGAACCTTCTTGCACTAGCCTCCAATCGTAGGATAGCCTCTATTAGTATCCACACGAACCCCACCAACCAAAACCTCCCCAGGAGGAAGAACTAAGAAGCCTTAAGTAGTTGCTAGACCAGTCTAGAAGCCTCACCCAAAAATATAAACTAGCGGTGCCGGAATAAATTTAGGCTCCATAAAAATAACTTGCTCAATTACCCGAGAGATTAATTATCTCGCTTAGGATTTATACTTTGAGCTTTGTACAATTTGAAAGGAAAGGGGATAGCCTATATATAGGGTTGGGGGAGCAAAATTGCTCCCCCTTATTCAATATAGGATGGGAGTAATTAATTACTCCCATCTCATATGCACACAGCGTGTGCACGCTGTGTGCACATTGCCTTGCTTGTGAGCTGCACATGTGCAGCCTATTTTCATGGGCTGTCGTGAGTAATGGCCAGCATTGCTTGCACACCGTTCGGTGTACTCCCATGCACTCGAGCCTATACAAAATACTTTTTTATTCTCGGTCTAATTAAACTCGCCAATGCAAAATTCCCCTTTTTAATCCTTTTTCAAATATTTATTTTTGACCCTAATAAATTAGTCACCGGTCAAAATAAATTTCTTGGTCCAAACAAAATTGATCTAACCAATTATAATTTATTTATGACTCTAATTAATTAGTTACCGGTCAAAATAAATTCCTTGGTCTATCCAAATTTAATTTAATTAATTTTAACCAATCAAATAATAATCCAATTATTATTTATGTTATATTTTCGTAATAGAATAAATCTATTAGTTCTTTACTTAGTCCGATGAAGGACCAATGTGTGTGACCTTATAGGATCCCAAAGTATTGAACTGTTAAGGCTTAACCAACCCTTGTTCTAATGGAACGAATGGCTCGATGCTCTAGACTGTGAATAGAACTCGATTACCTTAAATGACTGTAGTGCACCTCTAGCAAGGGTCTACCATCCCCCATTACTCGGAATGTCATTTATGCTTATGACTTAATCCTGGTTAATGCAATAGTTATCCAGTGCGATAAATTCCTTCCATTCTTTAATATTAGTACCATCTGGTTTATTGGGTTCGGTTAAAGTGTTAACCCACTAATAGCGAGGTTGCTCCAAGCTATCCTAGTTATTTACTTGTTACCGAAGTATATTGCCTTTTACCATAGTGAGTTTTGACTAGAAACCATTTCGATCAAAAACATACTCTGATTAGAGGTTTATGGCAATCATCACTTCAACAAGTGGCCAGGTACAACTCCTTAATATATCCGGAGCGATGGATTCTTTTCGACAACTCAGCTTACCAACGTGCTGTCATCACTATACCCGTAATCACCCGTAGCACCTTAAATAAACTAGTGTATAGTAATGACCCAAAGTATAGCAATAGTACCACATAAGGCAACTAGCATCTCAAGTATGAGGACATTCGCAAAGCTTATTGCATGAAGATAAACACTAACACATTGATATTTATACTAAGTGTTTATCTTGCTACCGTCTCCAATACATCTCCCAGATATATCCATGTGTCAAGCTTAAGGCACAACCTTCAGTCTTTAGGAGATTAATTGCTTGGACCCTTTCTAAGAAAGTTGACCACATGCTAGTCTTTCCGTTTCATCAATATCCTTTCTTGATGAAACTATGCCTGGGGATAGTTTAGACATATTGCACATGAAGCAGGTTCCACCAAATATAGTCCAACTATAATTTCTCTGACTTCATGCTATGATATGTCAAGGACTTTTGTATACATACATCAATGAATATATTTTAACCAGCTATAATGTATATGTATAGAAACACATTGATATAAACAAAAGAACAAATGCCTTTATTGATTAAATAAATTATTCATACTATTACATAATTAAGATATAACGCCCTAATTGCCTTAGGGGCATACATTATATCCAACAATTGCTGTTTGAATGATTGATTGTTTTATTGCTAAAGTTTTTTTGTTATCTACACAGAATAATCAGTATAAAGTGTAAAATAAAGGTCTTTGAAGCCATTAAATAAATTAATTAATCCAAATTAATTTTTGTTGATGATTTTATTGGCTTTATTCCAAGATCCACACCCCTCCAATAATGAGTCGAGCTGAGCTCGAACAAAAACCCATTATTGAATGTCTAGTAGGATAAACTATCCAATCCTTTTCATAAAAGGACTCTTGGTTGATGGGTGTATTGGTACTTTACCCATCTGTGTTATGGGCCTAACTGAGTTAGAACAAAAACCCGTTGAGTCAAACCGCCATTCTATATGTTAGCCATACCAAAGTATCCTAACCCTACGCAGCCCACCGATAACATAATGCACCATGCTTAGCATAAGGTACAATAGTTTCAATGGGTGGCACAGGTGCGAATCCGGGAAACACTTTTAAGTGACTCAATATTTTATTGATTATTTAAGTATTGTCGGCTTATATAATGAATCGGGTCCATGTAATTGTTTTAGATACAATGTATCTATATTTTATATATAAAATGAGGTTCAATGTACAAAAGGATAATTTAGAACTACTATAGGTATTAACAAATATTGAATATTTAAACCAAATCTCATTTGGACCCATAGAATTCTCAATTACTAATTTTAACAAACCAACCGTCATACTTATATATACCAATATGATTCATGATCATGACAATTATAATTACATCTACTCTATTTAGCCGAGATACTTGGTGAAATCATCAAGTTTTGACAAAATGGTTGCTAAACCATTGGGTCTTAATAGGATTTAAGTCACAATTGTCAAAACTTGATGATTTCACTAAGTATCTCGGCTAAATATAGTAGATGTAATTATAATTGCCATGATCATGAATCATATTGGTATATATAAGTATGACGGTTGGTTTGTTAAAATTAGTAATTGAGAATTCTACGGGTCCAAATGAGATTTGGTTTAAATATTCAATATTTGTTAATACCCATAGTAGTTCTAAATTATGCTCTTATACATTGAACATCATTTTATATATAGAATATAGATACATTGTATCTAAAACAATTACATGGCACCCAATTCATTAAATAATCCGATAATAATTAAATAATCCATAAATATTGAGTGGCTTAAAAATGTTTCCCGAATTCGCACCTGTGCCACCCATTAAAGCTATTGTACCTTATGCTTAGCATGGTGCATTATGTTATCAGTGGTCCATGTAGGGTTAGGATACTTTGGTATCGCTAACATGTGGAATGGTGGTTTGACTCAACAGGTTTTTGTTCTAACTTAGTTAGGCCCAAAACACAGATGGGTAAAGTACCAATACACACATCAACCAAGAGTCCTTTTATGAAAAGGATTGGATAGTTTATCCTACTAAACATTGAATAATGGGTTTTTGTTCGAGCTCAGCTCGGCTCATTATTGGAGGGGTGTGGATCTTGGAATAAAGCCAATAAAATCATCAACAAAAATTAATTTGGATTAATTTATTTATTTAATGGCTTCAAAGACCAATATTTTCAACTTTGTACTGATTATTCTGTGTAGATAACAAATAAACTTTAGCAATGAAACAATCAATCATTCAAACAGCAATTGTTGGATATGATGTATGCCCTTAAGGTAATTAGGGCGATATATCTTAATTATGTAATAGTACAAATAATTTGTTTAATCAATAAAGGCATTTGTTCTTTTGTTTATATCAATGTGTTTCTATGTATATATATTATAGCTGGTTAAATATATTCATTGATGTATGTATACAAAAGTCCTGGACATATCATAGCATAAAGTTAGAGAAATTATAGTTGGACTATATCTGGTGGAACCTGCATCATGTGCAATTATGATTATGTCTAAACTATCCCTAGTCATAGTTTCATCAAGAAAGGATATTGATGAAGCGGAAAGACTAGCATGTGGTCAACTTTCTTGGAAATGGTCCAAGCAGTCAATCTCTTAAGGACTGAAGGTGGTGCCTTAAGTTTGACACATGGATATATCTGGGAGATATATTGGAGATCGCAGTAAGATAAACACTTGGTATATATATCAATGTGTTAGTGTTTATCTTCATACAATAAGCTTTGCGAATGTCCTCGTACCTGAGATGCTAGTTACCTTATATGGTACTATTGCTATACTTTGGGTCATTACTATGCACTCATTAATTTAGGATGTTATAGGTGATTACGGGTATGGTGATGATAGCATATTGGTAAGCTGAGTAGTCGAAAAGAATCCATCGCTCCGGATATATTAAGGAGTTGTACCTGGCCACTTGTTAAAGTAATGATTGCCATAAACCTCTGATAAGAGTATGTGTTTGATAGAAATGGTTTCTAGTCAAACACACTATAGTAAAAGGTAATATACTTTGGTAATAAGTGAACTACTGGGATAGCTTGGAGCAACCTTGCTATTAGTGGGTTAACACTTTAATCGAACCCTATAAACTAGATGGTAATAATATTAAAGAATGGAAGGAATTTATCTCACAGGATAACTATTGCATTAACTGGGATTAAGTCATAAGCATAAATGATGTTCCGAGTAATGGGGGATGGTAGACCCTCACTAGAGACGTACTACAGTCGTTTAAGGTAATTGAGTTCTATTCACGGTCTAGAGCATCAAGCCAATGGTTCCATTAGAACACGGGTTGGTTAAGCCTTAATAGCTCAATACTTCGGGATCCCATAAGGTCACACACATTGGACCTTCATCGGACTAAGTAAAGAACTAATAGATTTATTCTATTACGAAAATATAACTTAAATAATAATTGAATTATTATTTGATCGGTTAAAATTGATTAGATCAATTTTGGAAAAACCAAGGTATTTATTTTGACCGGTAACTAATTAATTAGATTCATAAATAAATTATAATTGATTACATCAATTCTCGTTAGACTAAGAAATTTATTTTGAGTGGTAACTAATTTATTAGAGTCAAAAATAAATATTTATTTGAAAGGATTAAAAGGAAATTTTGCATTGGCAAGTTAAAACCGAAAAGTATGAAATATTTTGTACAAAGTTCGGTTGCGTGGAGTCCACCAAAAGGTACTCAAACACTGCTAGGCAGTGTTAGCGGTAGCCCATGTTCATGGGCTGCACAAAGGCAGCCCATGAAAGGGCACCGCGATCTGGGCTCGCAGCATGGGCCGCAAGCCCCAGCTCGCATGTAAGGCAAGCGTGCAAGGGCTTGCCTTGCCACAAGCAGCGTGCTCTACATGTGAGCAGGTCACACATGGATCCTATGGATCCGTGTGTGCTACCCATGTGGGATGGGGGTTTTACTTCCATTCCATATTGCTAATGGGGAGCAAATTTTGCTCCCCAAGCCTATATATAGGTTGTCCCCACTCCTTTCAATGTTTATAGTGCACTATAACTCAAAGTATAAATCCTAAATGAGATTCGAAAAGAATAATATCTCGGGTAATTGAGCAAGTTATTTTTTAGGAGCCTGACTTTATTCGGGCACCTCTAGTTTATATTTTTGGGTGAGGCTTCTGAAGTGGTTTGGCAACTACTCGAGGCTTCTTAGTTCTTCCTCCTGGGGAGGTTTTGGTTGGTGGGGTTCGTGCGGATACTGATAGAGGCTATCCTATGACTGGAAGCTTGTGCAAAAAGGTTCTACAAAAGCACGCTACAACTAGTAGGTTCTTTTTCTTTCTCTTTTAATTATTAGGCCTTTTTATTTAAGCGTTTTTAGACTTAATAATTATGCTTAGGTTGTTTTGCATGCTTAGTTTATTTTATGCTTAGGTTATTGCTTAGAGTTATAACATGTTTAGGTTATAGCCTTGAGTTATAACGTGCTTAGTATAAAATAAATGTGCTAGGATATAATTTGGAATTATGGTATGCCTAGTCCTTTTGCATGCTAAACGAGGTAGAGAATTATTTAGTTAAGGCTTTATTTAATTTATATGCAACTAATAGGAGTTCCTGGGGACAGGAACAAATTTTGAATTTCCACCATGCTTGTTATGCATGTTTAATCTGACTATTTGTTCTCAACAGTGGTATCAGAGCCTGCCTATTTAGTGCATAATTAAGTTAGAAGCGAACTAAATATTATTTTCTATATGAAATGATTTGTTTATTTAATTGTTTGGAATAATATATATGAACTTGTGCCTTTCATTTCAAGGTTAGAAAATGGTTACGAACAATTTTAAATAAGCCTGCTCAACTTACTCAAATTATACAAGTGTCAATAATTTATTTAAATTACATAGCTTATAGATGCTTCCATTTTACATGAATTGGAAGAACGAAATTTATTAGTCCGAGAGAATCCATTGGTCTTCAGGTTCGTGCCCGTATTTGTTCTGGCTAAGGATTGGACTTGGTGTCTACTCCTTATAGGGCACCTCTCCTACCTGGGAACCTATATCTGTGATATTTGAATTGACCAACGGGGGGATTAATATGAACTAATTTATTTCTATTATATAAGATACTGCTTATATATGTTTCTGTAACAAAGTAAAAAATTAAATTTATTGAATAAAAGCTTAAAGGAAATGCAATATAAATATAACAAATAAAAGTATTAATTATTTTGCATATAATCTAGGTTCTTGGAATAATTATGATAAAGAGCTGAACCCATCTAAGGTTAGACCTTATAAATTAATTCTAAAATTCCCTGAATTAATACAAGTTATTATAATTTTGTCCATCTGATAAAATCCTATATTGGGTGAGACGTTTAACACCAATTAAATCCCAAAGTAAATATATTAAGGCAAGTTGTAGTATTCCTTACTCAAATTTATAATACGGTCTCTTTGGGCTATCAAAGTGCTATGTAAAGCGTTCCTTCTAGTCTACATTGATTGGCTCTAACATTTGGGATAGGGTCTACCTTAACAAAGCTGGGGTAGTCCACCATAAAATTGGCGGCTAGGCCCAGATCTGAGACATATTTAAGGAGATGCTAATATAAGAGCACACGTCCCTTGGGATTAGAGAACTTGAATGAATTAGCAATTGCATGCGATGCAAATGGAATGGGATTCCAACTATGACTTACTATTCTGACTTGACTCATAAAATTAGGGGTTGTAATAGACTAGTTATAGATGCTACCTACTAGGAAATTTAGCTGGGCTAAAATTCCCAAATTTAATAGAATGGGCTATTGTAAATTTCAAAGAAAATAGTAGGACAAATGTGTTTAATTGAAAGACCTTATATTAAATGCATGTACTTAAACTAATATCTAAACTCTTTTCTTTTCTCATATCTTAGGTTGAAAAAGACTTCCAATGTTAATCTCCGTATGTTACTTGACACAAATTGAACGGCTCAAACTTTTCTGATTGGTTCTGAGCTATGAGAATAGTTCTTAGATTTGAAGGAAATGCCTATGTTCTAAGTGAAATTTTCCTTGTAAAACCTGATGTTGAGGATCATGTGGAACATGATGCCTGGTTGAAGCACAGGAAAGATTGTGAGACTACCATGTGTATTATGTTGGGGTCCATGAATCCTAAGCTTTAGAAATAACATGAGAACATGCCCTTGGAGGACCTGGTTCTCCATCTTGAAGAACTCTTTTCGGAGAGGGAAAGGACAGAAAGGTATGAGACCTCCAAGCTCCTTTTCGGGACCAAGATGTAGGCTGGTACCTCTGCCTCTCAGCATGTACTAAAACTCTTGGGATACCTTAAGAAGCTAAATCGATTGGGATTCAAGATGAATCATGACATGAGCATTGACCTTGTGTTGATGTCCTTGAGAGATAGTTACTCAGGCTTCGTGACTAACTATTGCATGAACAAGATTAATTCTACTATCCCTGAATTAATCAACATACTGAAAATAGTAGAACCTCAGATCAAGAAGGATCAAAAACCTCTACTGTTGGTTGAAAAAGGCAAGGCTTCTAAGAAGAAGAAGTAGGCGCTGGGTGCTAAGAAAAGAATCAGTAAGAAGAAGAAAGAAAAGAAGCCATCTAAGTATGTCTACTTCCAATGTGGAAAACTGGGACATTGGAAGAGGGAATGCAAAGCTCCTGCTTCTAAGCATTTGAAGAAGAAGCCTATAGACGCATCTCTTTCAGTATGTTTGAAATTGAAAACTTTGCTACTTTTCTGCACGAATCCACTTAGGTATTATATACTGGTTGTGGTTCTCATATCTATACTTCTGTGTAGGGACTAAGGAATTATCGAAAACTTGCAAAAGGGGAGATGGACCTACGCGTGGGAAATGGAGCCAGAGTTGCTGCATTAGCCATAGGGAGCTTTAGTCTTGTTTTGCCAAGTGGACTTGTTTTAGTTTTGAATAATTGTTACTACATTCCAAGTGTTACTAAGAATATTGTATCTATTGCGTGTTTAGTAGCAGAGGGATTTGAAATTTTATTTTCGAATAATAATTCTCAGATTCGTTTGAATAATATTCTTTATGGTTATGGAATGTTAAAAGGTGGCATTTATGTTCTTGATACTAAAATGAAAGCTTTCAATATAAACAATGTGAAGAAAGTTAAATTAGATAATGAGAATTCCTTCTACTTATGGCATTGTCGTTTGGGCCACATAAACAAAGATCGCTTAACCAAGTTGTATAAGGGTGGAGACTTGGGCCCAATAGACTTGGAGTCTTATGGTGATTGTGAACCTTGTTTAAAAGGAAAAATGACAAAGTTACCCTTTCAAGGAAAGGGTGAGCGGGCCATAAGTACATTGGAACTTATACATACTGATGTGTGTGGTCCAATGAGTGTTCTGGCACTAGGAGGATACTCCTACTTCATAACCTTTATTGATGATTACTCATGATATGGTTATTTGTACTTGATGAAGCACAAGTCTTTAAAAAGTTCAAACTATTCAAAGCTGAAGTAGAGAAACAACTTGAGAAAAGTATTAAAACACTTTGATCAGATCGAGGTAGAGAATACTTAAGTCAGCAGTTTCAGGATTATCTAAAGGAAAATGGGATAGTTCCCCAGTGGAACCCTCCTTATACACCCCAACACAATAGAGTGTCAGAAAGGAGGAATCAAACTTTATTAGATATGGTCAGGTCCATGATGACTCATGCAGATCTTAGTAAATCCTTTTAGGAATATGCACTGGAGAGCGCGGTTTATGTTTTAAACCAAGTGCCCTCTAAATTAGTTGATTTTACACCATATGAAAGATGGTGTAACAAGAAGCCATCTCTAAGTCACTTAAGAGTATGGGGCTATCCTGCTATGGTAAAGAGGATAGCGTCAGATAAGCTGAATGACAAGGCTGATAAATGTCTGTTCATTGGATATCCAAAGGAAACAATTGGATATCTATTTTACTAACCCGAAGCACAAAAGGTATTTGTGTCTCGGAATGCTCACTTTTTGGAAAAGGAACACTTACTTGCAAAACTTAGTGGGAGCAATATTGAACTGGAATTTCAAGAGGAAGAAACAAACAATCAACTGATTGACCCTATTCTAGATACACATGGGAGTGTGATCCAAGAACAACCCGTCAAAACACAATCATTGCAAAGATCAGGTCATGTTTATATGGGTCCTGATAGATACGGGTTTATCATCACTGGTGATAAAGAACTCTATCTTATGGAGGATGATGAACCAATGACATATGATAAGGCAATAAAAAGCTCAGATTTTGATAAATGGCTAAAAGCCATGAAATCAGAAATGGATTCCATGTACGAGAACCAAGTTTGGAATTTGGTTGATGCACCACAAGAGGTTAGACCAATTGGGTGCAAGTGGGTCTTCAAGAAGAAGACAGACAAGGACGGTAATGTAATTACCTATAAAGCAAGGTTAGTTGTGAAAGGTTATAGTCAACGGGAAGGTGTTGACTATGATGAAACCTTCTCACAGGTAGCCATGCTTAAATCTATAAGGATACTCCTCGCCATTACTGCTCATTATGATTATGAGATCTGGTAGATGGATGTAAAAATAGCATTCCTGAATCAGGATTTAGACCGGGATGTGTATATGACACAACCTGAAGGTTTTATATCTTAGAATGGCTCGAAGGTATGCAAGCTATAAAGATCCATTTATATACTTAAGCAGGCATCCAGGAGCTAGAATATAAGGTTTGATTAGACAATTCGGCAACTAGATTTCTGTCCAAATGCAAATGAGCCTTTTGTTTACAAGAAGGTTAGTGGGAGTGTAGTCGTTTTTCTAGTATTGTATGTTGATGATATTCTGCTAATAAGAAACGACATTTCTCTTGTTCAAAATGTTAAAGTATGGTTGTCAAGAAAGTTCTCCATGAAAGACCTTGGTGAAGTAGCATTTATAATAGGTATAAAGATCTATAGGGATAGATCCAAGAGGCTGTTAGGTCTTTCTCAAAGTACATATGTAGACAAGGTATTGAATAGGTTCAACCTTGAGGATTCTAAGAAAGGTTATCTCTCGATGACAAAGGGGATAAACCTATCTAAGGTTGAGTGTCCGAAGATAGCTCAGGAGAAAATGCACATGAAGGATATACCCTATGCATCCGCAATAGGATCCATCATGTATGCTATGATATGTACTAGGCCAGATGTCTCTCAGGATTTAAGCTTTACGAGCAAATATCAGTCAAATCCAAGTGAAAAGCTTGATGGGCATCCTTTAGTACTTGAGAAGGACTAAGGATGAGTTCTTGATTTATGGAGAATGTGACCTCACAAATAGAGGATACACTATTGCGAGTTCTCAGTCTGACAAGGATGACTTTAAGTCTCAGTCAGGTTTTTTGTATATGTTAAATAGAGGGGCGGTATGCTGGAAGAGTTCCAAGCAAGAAACTACTACTGATTCAACCATGGAATCTAAATACATTGTTGCATGAGAAGCAGCAAAAGAAGTTGTCTGGTTAAAGGGATTTATTGGTGATCTCGGTTTGGTGCCTGAGGCAGTTGATCTAATTACTTTGTTTTATGATAACAATGGTGCCATAGCTCAGGCAAAGGAACCATAGTCTCATCAGAAAAATAGACATGTATCAAGAAAGTATCATATAATTAGGGAGATTGTTGATGCTAAGATAATAAGATTAGAATATGTACCCACTGATCAGAATCTCACGAATTGTCTGACAAAGCCATTGACTCAAGTCAAACATGACCACCATGTTAAAGCATATGGATTAAGACATGGCTAATTGGCCTTAGTGCAAGTGGGAGTTCATTGGATATCATGTATGCCCTAAAGGAAATTAGGGTGATATATCTTAATTATGTAATAGTACGAATAATTTGTTTAATGAATAAAGGCATTTGTTCTTTTGTTTATATCAATGTGTTTCTATATATATATATATATATATATATATATATATATATATATTATTCATTAAACAAATTATTCGTACTATTACATAATTAAGATATATATATATATATATATATTATAAATATATTCATTGATGTATGTATACAAAAGTCCTTGACATATCGTAGCATGAAGTTAGAGAAATTATAGTTGGACTATATCTGGTGGAACCTGCTTCATGTGTAATTATGATTATGTCTAAACTATCCCTAATCATAGTTTCATCAAGAAAGGATATTGATGAAGCAGAAAGACTAGCATGTGGTCAACTTTCTTAGAAAGGGCCCAAGCAATCAATCTCCTAAGGACTGAAGATGGTGCCTTAAGTTTGACACATGGATATATCTGGGAGATATATTAGAGACTGCAGTAAGATAAACACTTGGTATATATATATATCAATGTGTTAGTGTTTACCTTCATGTAATAAGCTTAGCGAATGTCCTCGTACTTGAGATGCTAGTTACCTTGTGTGGTACTATTGCTATACTTTGGGTCATTACTATGCACTCATTAATTTAGGGTGTTATGGGTGATTACGGGTATGGCTGAATGTTTGTAAGCTAAGTAGTCGGAAAGAATCCATCGCTTTGGACATATTAAGGAGTTGTACCTGGCCACTTGTTCAAGTAATGATTGCCATAAACCTCTGATCAAAGTATGTGTTTGATATAAATGGTTTCTAGTCAAACACACTATGGTAAAAGGCAATATACTTCAATAACAAGTAAACTAATGGGATAGCTTGGAGTAACCTCGCTATTAGTGGGTTAACACTTTAACTGAACCCTATAAACCAGATGGTACTAATATTAAAGAATGGAAGGAATTTATCACACTGGATAACTATTGCATTAACCGGGATTAAGACATAAGCATAAATGATATTCCGAGTAATGGGGGATGGTAGACCCTTGCTAGAGGCATACTATAGTCATTTAAGGTAATCGAGCTCTATTCATGGTCTAGAGCATCGAGCCAATGGTTCCATTAGAACAACGGTTGGTTAAGCCTTAACAGCTCATTACTTCGGGATCATATAAGGTCACACACATTGGACCTTCAGCAGACTAAGTGAAAAACTAATAGATTTATTCTATTACGAAAATATAACTTAAATAATAATTGGATTATTATTTGATTGGTTAAAATTGATTAGATCAATTTTAGATAAACCAAGGTATTTATTTTGACCGGTAACTAATTAATTAGAGTCATAAATAAATTATAATTGATTAGATCAATTTTGGTTGGACCAAGAAATTTATTTTGAGTGGTAACTAATTTATTAGAGTCAAAAATAAATATTTATTTAAAAGGATTAAAAGGAAATTTTGCATTGGCGAGTTAAAACCAAAAAATATAAAATATTTTGTACAAAGTTTGGTTGCACGGAGTACACTGAAAGGTGTGCAAACACTGCTAGGCAGTGTTCATGGCAGCCCATGTTCATGGATTGCACAAAGGCAGACCATGAAAGGGCACCGCGAGCTGGGTTCACGGCATGGGCCGCGAGCCCCAGCTCAAGTGCAAGGCAAGCCTGCAGGCTTGCCTTGGCACATGCAGCGTGCATATAATGCTGCATGTGAGCGGGTCACACGAGGATCCTTTGGATCCGCATGTGCAACCCGCATGGGATGGGAGTTTTACTCCCATCCCACATTGCTAATGGGGAGCAAAATTTTGCTCCCCAAGCCTATATTTGGGTTGTCCCCTCTCCTTTCAAAGTACACAGTGCACCATAGCTCAGAGCATAAATCCTAAGCGAGGTTCAAAAAAATAATTTCTCGGGTAATTGAGCAAGTTATTTTTTAGGAGCCTCAATTTATTTGGACATCTCTAGTTTATATTTTCAGGTAAGGCTTCTGGAGTGGTCTAGCAACTACTTGAGGCTTCTTAGTTCTTCCTCCCGGGGAGGTTTTGGTTGGTGGGGTTCGTGTGGATACTCATAGAGGCTATCCTACGATTGGAGCCTTGTGCAAGAAGGTTTTGCAAAAGCACGCTTCAGCTTGTAAGTTCTTTTTCCTTCTCTTTTAATTATTAGGTCTTTTTCTTTAAGCGTTTTTAGACTTAATAATTATGCTTAGGTTGTTTTGCATGCTTAGTTTATTTTATGCTTAGGTTATAGCTTAGGGTTATAACAAGTTTAGATTATAGCTTAGAGTTATAACATGCTTAGTATGAAATAAATGTATTAGGATATAATTTGGAATTATGGTATGCCTAGTCCTTTTACATGCTAACCTAGGTAGAGAATTATTTAGTTAAGGCTTTATTTAATTTGTATGCAACTAATAGAAGTTCCTGGGGACAGGGACAAAGTTTTGAATTTCCACCATGCATGTTATGCATGTTCAATCTGACTGTCAGTTCCCAATACTGCGTACATGGAATTTTACCTTCACCATAAAAATTTTGTACGTAAGGGGCAAACTATTAGCACGGTCTACTCGACCCGATGAGGAATCATACCTATTTCAATCAGCGATTAGACAAGGAGCCAAGGACGACCAAATTGTCATAAAAAATCCTAAAATCCAAAAAATTCCCATTTGTCATAATATTCCAAGTTGCATCCTTGAAGTCCATTTCGGAACCATTAACATAGTCAAACAGCAAAATTGTCCTAAAAACACAAAAAAGGCCATTTTGGGGGGCTTAAACGATCGAATTTGGCCAAAATAAGCTGGGGCTGGAGGCCAAAGGCCACTAATTTTGCTCATTCGGCCGTTTTAGTCAGAATATAGTCAAATAGGTAATTAGCCAGCCGGCTAATTACCTATTTGACTATATTCTGACTAAAATGGCCGAATGAGCAAACAGTAAAAAAATTATATCTGACCGAGTTTTTGCAAGATTTGCAAAGATTTTATCAGATAGGTAATTAGCCCACCGGCTAATTACCTACCATGTATAAATAAGGGTGCTCCCCTCTAATTTTTCACATATCAGAAACGCACCTAAAATCCTATTATGCCATTTTCGTGTTCCAGAGTCCTAAAAGCCCCGAAACTCTGCCAACACACTTCCAAATCCGAGCTTTTTCACCGACATTCGGTAAACTCATTTTCTAGTCTTTTTAGATCTAGATCTCACAATGATCTTTGGTCTAAAAATGACTCACTCTCTCAAAAAGTCCCATGTTTTCTATAGAAATAATCTAAGATTATAGTCATAACTTAGGTTAAATCCATATTCCAACCAAACCACATATTCTCTTAACAACTTTGGTCCCGCACCTACTATCAAGTCATCCTAAAAAGACAAAAAGGTAACTGAGGGTAATTGGCTCTAAGCCCACCTTTAAAATTCATTTAAATTCATTTTATTATTTTCATTATTGCACATTGTATTTCATTTCTCTGGTTAAGTGAGCCACTAGAGCCACTTAAACTATAATATGTGTAAATAAACTCGCAGGTACGGATAAACATCATGATGTGAGGAAACTCTATCCGAGTTTCTGTGCCAAAACCCAAGTGATGCCTTTGCTCTACCAAAATTTCGGTAGAAAATATCAATTTATTAAGCCATTATAATACCCATTTTATTTTTTTAATTTATTTTTTAAGTAAAGCCGTTGTAATGCCAAAATTACCACAAATTCCAAAAGTCCAAAATTAATTCAAATAATTTGAACAATATGAGTAACTATCATGTCCAAACTCAGTATCTCATTTTCTTTTCGGTATAAAAATCCCATTTTGGATTAGTATACCACGATTCTCGGTGGAGCTGAACCGGGTGGCGACTCTATTCTAATTTAAATGAAGTAAAAATGCTTTCTTTTAAAAATAACAAAAATATATTTCTCAATATAATCACATTTTTTGCTTATAAAAAGCCACATTTTTCACACTCTATAAGTTTACGTGGAAAATAATAAAATAATTTTCTCTTTAATAAATTCAAGCGTTTTGTTATAAATAGAGACACATGCATTTAAACCGAACGTGGCGATTTTCTCAAACTACACTGAATCGTGCCCCGCACCCTGCGTGCACACTCCCAATAAAAACCTCACCCAATCACAACGGGCCTGAACTTATGATTGGTCAGAATTCAATGTTTGGCTATCTCGCGATCGACTCCTGGAATATCTTTATAGGACCAAGCGAACGCTACCATGTTCTTTTTTTAAATTTTTATCATTCCATTTTTTTCGATGGGAGACAAATCATTTTAAATATATACCATTTTAGGGTTTTCAGTTGTATTCAAGTTGATTTCAACATAGAAGCATCATGTAAGCTAAACACGTTATGAATATGACCAAAAGAATGCAAGTTGCCATTAGGTGGGACATCACACAAGTAAGCAAAATTATTATATTTCATTGATAAATTGGCTTCATAAGCCTTATTGTTCACATCATAAAGACTAGGAATTGAAACTAGAATATCATCTTCATCCTCAATAGGAACAATGAAGACGGTACCAGCTGTAGGTGCATCTTCTAAGAGCATATCGGACAAGTCTTCATGGAGATTCTTTTTCTGACCCTCGGTGAGCTCCTCTTCTTCCTTAACCAATTCTTTCACTAGCTTAGAAAAAGCTTCTCCCAATGGACCATTAGGTTGAGTACCTAACTGCATCTTTATGAGTTTAGCAAAAGCATCGGTGAAGGAGGAGATGGCTTTACCCCCTTCATTGAGAACCGGCTCATGGACTAAGAGAGCCTTCTCTTCTTATATCTCATTGACACAACATTGCTTGGCGAAGTCAAACACATCACTTAAGACCTCAAAACTAGAAATTAGTTCTCCCTCAATTTCCAATTGTTGGGCTTCTCCTTGATAGGTTGGTTCCTCGGCCCTCTTACAAACACTAACCACATGGACTGAGTTCCAACGCATCTTCTTGGTGGCTTTCTTGGGGATGAAGCCTAGACCTTCTTTTCCCTTCTAAGAGTAGATCTTGGGAAGAGATGAGATCTCTTGAAGATTACTTCCTAGACCCTTGCCACATTTATACCCCTTCCTAGCCATGTACTTAGGTACCCACAGAGCATACTTCTTGACTTCCCCTCCTTTGGACTTGATGACCACTGACAAATAGAAATTGGTTAAGTCATTCCCCCCTCTTGCTGTGGCTGCCACAACTGACTCTTCATTAGCTTCTATAGTGATGGGTTCCCCTTTGTGAACAAACTTGATCTTTTGATGGAGAGTAGAACGCACTGCCCCTAGTGCATGAATCCAAGGACGGCCTAATAGTAAGGAGAATGTGATTAGAATTTCCTATACAGTGATTGTAAGAGACATTATAACTTCCCCCATGCTCACTTCGACTTCGAATGTTCCTTCAAATGTCCTCTTGGAATCATTATAAGCCTTAATGATAGTACCAAATTTCTTCAACATATCTTTGGAGAGGCCAAGGTGTGGAAAAATTTGGAGAGGTAATAGATTTAAGGTGGACCCATCATCTACCATCACATATAGAACCATGAGGTAGAAGATCTTAACTTTGATAAACAATGCCTTATTGTGCATCCTCCCCTCCTGAGGTAAATCGGTAGGAGTGAAAGCAATAGGCACATAATTCTTTAACGAGACCCCTCCATTAATCATAGTACACATCTCTTTAGGAGAGGTTGTAGGGATGGCATCCATTTCGATCAACTTCTTTATGAGAGCCTTCCTATGAGCCTTAGATTCGATGATCAATCGGTAAATGGTACACCTGGTTAGAGTTTGCTTCAATTTCTTGATAACGGGGTCTTCTTCTAACTCCTCTTCCACAGGTGGCAAAAGGTCTTGTGAATGTTTTTCCCCTTTAATTCATACCCCTTTTCTAAAATCGGGTTGATAGCCTCTTCAAATTTGAGTCATGTTCATAACTCTCACATTTTGCACATAGAAGATAGGTCCTCCTTTGGTCTCTATTGGAAACAAAATCTTACCCTTGAACTCATCCTAATGGTCACTGAACACTTCATCGAGGTCTATAAGGTCCATTGGATGGTCAAAATAGTCGATCATAGCCCTACCTAGAGAATTGTTCACTTGTTAACAAAAGAGAGCCTATATATCAATAGCTCCTAGATCGGTCATTGCTTAAGGATTCTTCTATTTCCATTCTCAAATTAACATTGGTTTGTATCACTCTTATTGATGGGTTTTCTTGGATGAACTAATTAAGCACAAAGTTGGGTGTTAGGCCAGATTCAACCACTAGAATTGACTATTTGATCACTAGTTTGTTTCTTAATCGCTAGATAACGTAGGTTTTGGCTAAGCCAGACTGGACCATATTCATAGACCGAGTAAATTGGGGAAATGGATTACTCATGGTACAAGGCTTTAGTGCCAAGTCTTTGACCTTCTTATCTTTGATGAGGGTCTTGATTACGGCTAGGAGAGCCTTCCAATTATTAGTACGGTGACCAAGGACTACATGGTAAGTGTAGAAATTGTGAGCATCTTCAGACTTGGGGGGGACAATAGGCACCAAACTTCTCAATAAGTTAAGCTTCCTCAACTTTCTAAAGATAAAAGACAGATTGTCCTTCCATGGGGAGATGCCATGCCTATCTTTTTGAGGGGGCTAGATAGCACCTACATCGGCTTCAATAGGAGTGGCCACTTGGGTTATCTTGGCCTTGGAGGTGGCAAGAGCAGGTGCGGATACTTCGATGGGCTTCCTATAACCAGTTGAAAATGGATGATTGGTTACAAGTGGGCCCCTTTATTTATTCATAGCGGCTTGTCTTTCTATCTTTTCAGCCTTCTTACAAATGATGGTATAGTTCTCATATTCATCTAAGGCCATCTAATCTTGGTACCATGTTAGTGCACCATCTATCATCTTCACAATCATCTCGAGTAAATTGGGTTTACTACCCAACAAGGCTTGGGTGGACATCCAACGCTCATAGTATGATTAAAAAGTCTCTCCTTCTTTCTGCTTGACTTGCTCTAAGTTCTAAATGGTAGTTTTTAGCTTGAAATTGTGCTCATAGTGCTCTTTAAAGGACTTGGAAAGCTTGTCCCAATATTGATGGACATCATTAGGTTGAGTGGCAAACCACTCGGCATCTGTCCTAATTAAGGTACACAAGAAAATCTTAGCTAGCTGATTGTTGGATAATCCCTTCATTCTCATCACATTCTCATAATTCTCAATATTGACTAGTGGCGGGCTGATTCCCTTGTAAGGAGGAAGGGAAGGCATGCTAAAACCAGGTGGTAATAGCTTAACTCCATCTACAACTGAGGTCTTGCTTGTATCATCTCCCATAGAAAGCAACTGCTTAAGCACGACACAGATATCGGCAAAACCACTACTAGTCTTAGGGCCACTACCTGATCATCTTTCTCAAGATCTTTCTTGATTTCGTACTCAAGACTCTTCTCTAAACCTTATCGGTTACATCTTTTAAGGCATCCTTTACTGATGACTAAACCTGATCATTGATAGCACCCTTGAACTGATCTAACTTAAGGAAATTTGCAAAAGTAGCATTCATCTCTTGCACAAGGGCCTCGACATTCAAAGGAGAAGCCATTTCAGTGATTTTGGAGGATCTCGGACTAAATACGGAATTGAGTTGCTCAGACTACTTGGAAGATGATTCAGGCCCCAAACTCAAAATAAAACTTACAATGATCTTACCCCTTTGATTAGACGATCGTCACCCCTCTTCCAAGCTAAGATAGAACCACAGTTGGATTAGGCCATGCATGCATTTAGGTATGGATGCGGGCTAATGTGAGCAGTAGGATTTATATTTTTAAGGTGTATGCATTTGAATATGGCTGCAGGCAATGGGGTTAATGAGCATATGCATGGTTTAATACGGACTCGTATGTGCAGTGTGTTTACGAAGGAAACTCGTTAGTTCGACAAAGCAAGGCAAGATTATCCCCCAAGATTCCCATGAGAGATAAGGGTAGGCTAGACACAAGGCATAACTTAGACCATAGATTTGATAAAGATTAGACATCTAGATGGGTAGACTCGAAACGACTAAGGTGGGGTTTAACATGGTTAAGGCGACGAGGTGTCCCTTATGCCTTGGCAAATGGGAGCGAGGCATGGGTTGGATATGACATGCATGATAACGATAGGATATTGCGATATAGGGTGTTTCTATTTGCCAATGTTTAAGCTATCCTATGGTTCGGACACAACTCGGGTGACATGACATGGTTAAACTTGACTGGGGGTGAGTAATGGGTTAGTCAAGTCATCGATGTGACATCTCTAAGATTTATTGGTAAAATAGGGTGAATGATAGTCGAGATGTAAGTGGGACATCTCTAAAGAAGGACGACATAACATCATATTGGGGATACGAAGGGATAAAGGTTTAATCGAGACATCAAAGTGACATCTCGAAAGGCAGACGTCATATTGGTGTATCGGGGCTATGAAGGGATAAAGTTTTAATTAAGACATCAAAGTGGCATATCTAAAGGCGGACGGCATAAAGGCATATCAGGGATATCAAGGGATAAAGGTTTGATCGAGATATCAAAGTTACATCTCTAAAGGGGGACAATATAACGACGTAAAGACAACATCGGTGGGATATCATCTCCAAGGGTAGTGACTCCTAAGGGTAACTATGGGATATCTCATGGGAATTTCAAGGAAATAAATACTTGATTTCAATATAAAACCTGAAGCAAGTAGTATGTAGCATGGCAACACGTAGCATGGCAATACGTAGCATGGAAACGCGTAGAATGGCAACACATAGCATGTCAACATAAAGGGTTAGTTAACATATAGGTGGCAAACAAGTTCCTCCAACCTTATAACTCCCATCTCCTTATTACTCCACGTGAAGGGTAAAGCTTCTAAATCTAGGCTTGGCTCTAAATCTTGAGATCCATATTAGACAACAAGGTTCAACCTAAATCTATTAAATGTGAGTTGGGTAAGTTCTAAGGGGAAAAGAGTTTCTAGGGTTTACTATATACAAGCTTATAGGCTGGGTTGTTGATGTAGAAGGTTCTCATAGCACTGGGTCCATCCTAGTCCCATGGAGGATTACGGAAATATGATATGGCTATGAGTGCTACCCACTAGGTGTCCCTAGGTCCCATAGAGAATATTAGAAGACACTTCCGTGAATAACTGGCTGATAATGGGGAATCCTTTCCTAAAATGCAAAATAATCTAACTACTGCACATGAACAATCATATTAAATAAATTAATGTTGGACAATGGCTAAGCACTTTCATTGTTTGTCAAATCTTCTTAAAACCTTTTTGAAAGTAAGATTTTTGAAAAAAAAATGTCCCCAATAGAGTCGCCACTGTGAGCGGGCGAGGCTTTCCAAGTTGGGTCGATCGGGTCGAGTTCGGGTTAAAGCTACTTGTGGGTCATAAATCGAGGCATTATGATCCAATGGGGTTTTTTATGATTTTATGAAAACAATTTTAAAAAGATCCAAGAACCTAAATCCTTGGATTATAACTCAGAGTCGCCACCTAGATCAGCTCTTTCCAGGAATTCTAGAATAGCATCGTCTCCAAAAGATGAAACTAAACTATAATATTGAGATTTGGGTCTGGACGAACCATCTATTCATTGCTTAGCGAATTAAACACATGTTCCACTACCAACGCTAATTTATTTAATAACAATTATTACCTATGATTGATTTTAAGAAAGGAGCTGAGAAAAAGAATTGATTTAATGCAAAGCATATATCCTCAATGTGATCGTGGCATCACAAAACATAACTTAAACATGTTATATATGGCATAAAATATTTACAGAATATATTACAAACCACTCCGGGAACAGAATACCCTTTCGGACCAGTAAATAAACATGTTAGGACAAAATATGAGATTCGGGTACTCTGCCCATGAACAAATCATGGTACCGTTATTGGGATCACGGTACCATGATTTGTCGATCACAGTACCATGACCGAAAATAGATCACAGACTCAAAAACAATAAAATAGGTAGTTTTAAGTTCCGTAAAATACAACGGGAAGTTTTAGAGAGCATACCTGAGCGCACGCTTTCCAATCACCATAAAAGAGCTCTTACCCGCTCCAAATATAATGAATTGAAAGAAAATTAAATTTAAAGATTTTTAGTCTCAGGTTATAACCTTGTGGAGTAGGATTCTTGTTTTTTAGTCTAAGAGCAATCTTGAAGAAAAGAACCTTGAAGAACCGGAATAGATGAAAAAGAAAACTCTTAAACGAACGTACATAACAAAAAGATAAATCGAACAAGTCGATTCCTCTCTATGTTATAAACTAGAATGAATGAGAGTTGAAAACTTTGTAGAACTTTGTTAATTCATAAAAGAATTTTAGAGAGTATTTAGAATATTAAAGTTGTGTTTTTCGGGAGTTTGGGGGCTCTATTTAAAAATTCTTGCCACTAAAAATGGGTAAAAAATTGATTCTCAGCTAAAGAGGAAAAGGAATTTAATTCAAAAAATATTTTTTCTATTGAATCGATCACGATACCCCCAATCAGGATCACAGTACTGTTTTTGATGGGTTTTGAAATAGGAAATTCAAATTTGAGGCGGTGAATCAATTTGGGAATAAATCGATCACGGTACCCCAATCATGGATCACGGTACCATGATCGATCGATCACAGTACCCCAATCGATTGGGGTATAGTGAAAAATTCAATTTTTTTGGCTCTTTGAAAGGGATCGGATTTTCGTTCTTTGAGACCACTATCGTAGATTAACTCATGAACCTAAAACGCAAGAATATCTAAGGTAAAATATAAACTTTTTTATCATTGACTATCGAAATTCCATGCTGACAATGAGATTAGACTAAAAGTATAACAACCTCTCACAACCGTACATGATAAAAAAAACACCACAAAATTACTTTTCAGTTTTGCTGAGCACCAAAATATAACCCATAAGATTAAGAGATAAAAAAAACAAAAAAAAATACATAAAACGTATAACCTGAATGAAAATGATGACAAATAGTAATGGTTCTACTAACATCTTTTATGACATAATCAAGAGATGTTGGAAAATTTTCTCTTTAAACTTAGTTCTTGAAAGCTATTGCAGAAGCTCAAAAACTCGATCAAAGGCAGCACTTTCGGAGGCAAAACTGATCCGGAGGAAAATTGATCCGGAGGTAAACTGATCCGGATCTGATCCAGATGCAAACTGATTCGGAGGCAAATTTGGTGGAGAGGCAACGCTTTTATAACAACCATTGCAGTAGCTCAGAAACTGGATCAAAGGCGATGCTTTATTGTTCAGAATTTGATGCAGTAGATCCGAAGGCATCTGATAGATCCAGAGGCACGACTTAGACAATGCTTTTCGTGAATAGAATCTGTTGCAGTAGATCCGGAGTCACCTGATAGATCTGGAGGCACATCTTAGGCAACGGTTTACTCAGAAGAGGCAACACTTTCTACTGAAATTGATAATGATCTTCAGAAGCTGTAAATAACGATCTTTATTACTTGGAACATCACTGAAACATCAAGAATAAAGTTATAAGTGTTAGGATGAGTTGAGTCAAGTAGGAGACTCTGTCCTTAAAGGATACTTCGTAGTTCCTTCCGGGATTAGACAATTCCTTCAAACTCGATTTGAGTGTGGGTACAGGAGTTAGAAATGTTTATCATATCCAGACAAGAGGGAGAGAGAAGAGAGTAAAAATTGGCTATATCTCTTAATGAAAAAATCGGTCAACCTTTTTATAGGTAAGAAATATAGTTATTGTAAAACAATGATTATGGTGTCTTTAAAACTATAACTAATAGGAGTTACAAACATTTATTCACATATAGCCGTTGGAGAATTAAACTCACTTAAAACTCACTTTTAAGAAGGAAATAAAGTTTGTAACTTCCACCATTAAAAATTTGACTAAAGATATTTTTCACAATAAAAATATCACAAAATATTTCTTTTGAAAGTAACATAAAACTCTTATTTTTCCAATAATCCCCCACAACTTTCAAACGAAGTTTAAATAAAAAGAATTCTCTGGATATCTCAAGTTTGAAATATAATGCATAGAACTGGTGTCTTGTGGACTATGAACCAGAACTTGATGGATAAAATTCAACTTACAAAATATTCGGTGAAACATATAGTTTCTATGAACCAAATAAACACTATTGTAAGATAGGGATTTTACCATATTGCATTATACTAAGTACATTTCTATTCATTGAGGTTTTGCGTGAATAGGCCATGTGCATGCCTGGTCTTTCATAAGTACTCTAGAGATATTGCCAATATTATATCTAATAGAAGCAGCCCCACTTCACACTCACATAGGTGATATCATCAAGTGTATATTGCACTTTATACACCACTCATAAGAGCTATGAAATCTCATTAAGTGTCCATTTGACTCAACCTCTCAAGATATGCAACATAGCACTTTTGTCACATCTAGGATTGGGACAATATTTTTATAGTGCTAGCACAACTCACGGAAGGCTTGTTAGTACGCATATGAATCTATTCTGTGGGATCTCCACTCATGTAGGTTGGGTTACCACCCTTCATTAATTTCAAATTGGCTTAAGTCCCATCCTCTCGGATGTATCAAAATATATTTCTTTTTCAAAAAATTTATTTCTCAAATATTAGTCAGATGATTTGGTTAGAATCACTCTAGACTTAAATTGATATAATTCCATCTCAATAATATGTCTCAAACGTATACGTTTTATTTTTGCCATTACAGGTCTTATTTCTCAATATATATTGTATTTTTGCAATCTCAAAGTACATACATTAAATACATTAAATATGTTAAAACAACTCTTACTAAGGAGGTGTTTCCAACCACTTAGTCTCATTATATTCTTACTCTCAAGCAACTAACTCTTAACATAGCTTGCTTAGTTGGTTTTCTTGTTATAGTTCTACCACCAAATGTGAATACATAACCACTAATGAAATTATTCCCATATGAATTAAAAAATTCACTCAACGCCATTGTTTCCCTCAATAACAATGGGAAATCCACTAATGAATTTCTTCTCATATGAATCAAAGATTCACTCAACATCATTGTTCCTCGCAAGAACAATGGGAAATTCATTATATAGAATACCATATTTAATAGCTCCTCTCAAATATTTCTTAAGCCTCAATATGGCTTCTCTATAATCAATGACTAGATTATATGTATACTTGCTCACATAGCATATGTTATGTCTCAATGTATGAAACTCATTAAGTATGAATGCATAATTGGATTTAGCCACTAGATCATCATTATCAGTATGGAATCACAATGGATACTCACATGATTTTCATCATAAAACTTAAACTTCTCAAGAAGTTTTTCAAAGTAGTGTTCTTGTGTTAGCAAGACACTCTCATTCATCCTTATTGTTAGAATGCATTTTATGCATTTTATTTATCTTATCCTATGTTTGATTTACTCATTGATTTTGGAAAATTTGTTAAGTTGTACATATTTCGTGTTCTTTGGTAGGATTATATCAAAGTGTTGGTGATGCTTGGATAGAAACTGGAAAGTGAAGATATTGAGAAATTGGAATTTGTTATGGATTTGAGCAAATCAAAATAGGGAGATATGGAGCTGTTTCATGCAACAATTTCTGATTACTTTGACTTGATCAATTACAATATTTTTACCTTTTCCAAAAAGAGGGTGACGTGGACACTCACATAGGCAATTGAATCGGGTAACTCTCAGTGGAAGTCACGCAATTATTGGATGTGCATAATTAAAGTTGACATTTCCTCAATCCATCAATTTGGACGTGGCAATTAACTAAAGTTTCATGGCAAGTTATTTTCAACTACTCAGCACATGCATCAACTTCCTCAATGTGGGTAATTTGGAGACAGATTAGTGAGAATTGCAATTCTAATTAGTTAATTTCTTAGCTATAAAAATAGACATTGTATTTTCATTTGTTGAGAATTAGATTTCACTTAGACAGACATTTTCATACAAGTTTAATTAGTTCTAGCTTTGTTCTTGTAATTATGGTTTGCTAATTGCTCCAATCCAATCAAAGGTCGGTTCTACTCTTATTTATTTTCACTTGTGAGGCCTAAATATTCTTTATCTTTTCTTATCGATTTTACTATTTATTTATTTCGATTCATAAAGTTTATTTCGACTCTTTTAATCGTTGCAAAAAGACGCCGTTGTTTCAAGTGAAAGAATTCATTGTTGACATACAAAGCGATTTGATCAGTAATTATCATATCGGTTTGTATAGTATCAAATTAAGATTTTTCTATCTTAAGAAATAAATAATCTTACTTACACGAGTCAAGCTTCTTGACAAATTGATTTGAATCAGGTTCTCCTATTTCTTATAGCAATTACCAAGTTAAAACTGAGGAATTTTTTCAAAGTACTATGGTTTAGTTAGAGTCAATCATAGAGCGTCTCGTGATTGATTTAAAATTAAGGGAGAATTGGTTGCTGGAGGCGTGTCTCAGTAACTATAACTGGTTTAGTAAGATATGATTGCAAATTATCTTTGAGCCAATGATCAAATGAAATTGACAAGAGTATAAATTACGCCTTTGATTGGATGCTTTTATTCAATTGTTTTCTTACAATATTTTAATTTATTGTTTTTATTATTTGTTTACAAAATCACCAATCTTTAAACACCCCCCCCCCCCCCCCCCCCTCTTATATTTTCTTTTTTCAGTTTTCATTCGACAAAATAAATTTTACGAAGTTAATTCTCTCCCTGTTGGATCGATCCTGCTTCCACTAACACAAATTTTAGTAGGTTAATTTAATTTGGCGAACTCGACACTCACTAATTTTTAGCGCCGTTGCCGGGAAGTGTTCGTTAAATTTTGTATTCTTTATTTTGTTGAATTACTCGATCTTCTAGTTTAGACAACTTGCAGCTTGCCAAATCTGAAAGTGATGGAACAATCCATTATGAAGGAGAGCCAACCTTGAAATCATAGTGATTAACAACATGGCGGCAAACCCAAAATAGTTTGGAGGTACATTCGAATTGAGAAAGTTAGTGAATGAGGTAAGCACCAATTCCCTACAATCTCAAATTTCCAAACTAACTATTATGGTTCGAAGTATGGTTTCAGGTCAATCTAAACAGGCCAATGTGCACAGAATTTACACTCAACCAACTCATCCAGTTGAATTTTTACTAACATTTCAAGAGGGAGAGTATATGAATGCATTTGGATTTGAATATCAACTGCCAAGGCGATTTGATCCTTACTCAAACATGTATAATCCCAATTGGAAGGATCACATGAACTTCAATTATGCACCTAGACCATCCAACTTTCACTATCAAGGCCAATTACCATCACAAAGACTTGTGAACATGAACGAAGAAAACTCAGGTAACTCTCTTGAAGATGTTATAAAACTCTCATTTCTAACAATCAAAAATTTCAGAAGGCCATGGATACGAGATTCCAAAGCTTGGAAACCCAAGGCTCTCAAATAACAACTTCCTTAAGCAAGTTGGAGTCTCAAAAATGCCTTCCTTCTTAGCCCGAGGTAAGTCCTAAACAGAACTTTAATGTTGTAATTCTGCAAAATGGAAAAAATATTGCAGGATGAACCTTGTGAGATGCAACGTGGGCAAAACGTGAATGATGAGCTGGAATCTACAGTTGAAAACTCAAAGCAAAAGAGAGATTACACAAGGAAGAAGAAAGGAATTGACATTGGGCCCATAATGGTCAGACCACCTTTTCCTGAAAGGTTTGCTAAATCGAAGATAGATCAACATGAAAATGAGACCCTAAAAACACTAAGCAAAGTAGATGATGTATCTCGTGAACCGCAATATGGGCATAAGGTAAGCCACGAGCAGGAACTTGAAGTCGAAATTTCAGAGCAGAAGAAGGCATCTTCAGAGAAAAGGAAAGTCGCTGATCTAGAGCTTATTGTTATCCAGACCCCCTTTCAGGAAAGGTTTGTTAAGTTAAAGAGAGATGACGGTGCAAAAGAAATTTTAAAAGCCTTTAGCAAGGTAAAGGTAAACATCCATTTACTAGATGAGATTCAACAGGTGAAAGAAATATTCAGTGACAAAAAGAAGATTGAACGAATTCAAAAGGCACCAAGGATGGATGATGCATTACAATTCAAATGTTTTGATCCCGGAGGATTGTTCCGATTCAAAGAGTGTTGGATATGATGTATGCCCTTAAGGCAATTAGGGTGATATATCTTAATTATGTAATAGTACGAATAATTTGTTTAATCAATAAAGGCATTTGTTCTTTTGTTTATATCAATGTGTTTTAAAACATATATATTATAGCTGGTTAAAATATATTCATTGATGTATGTATACAAAAGTCCTTGACATATCATAGCATGAAGTCAGAGAAATTATAGTTGGACTATATTTGGTGGAACCTACTTCATGTGCAATTATGATTATGTCTAAACTATCCCTGGTCACAGTGTCATCAAGAAAGGATATTGATGAAACGAAAAGACTAGCATGTGGTCAACTTTCTTGGAAAGGGTCCAAGCAGTTAATCTCCTAAATACTGAAGGTGGTGCCTTAAGCTTGACACATGGATATATCTGGGAGATATATTGGAGACCGCAGCAAGATAAACACTTGGTATAAATATCAATGTGTTAGTGTTTATCTTCATGCAATAAGCTTTGCGAATGTCCTCATACTTAAGATGCTAGTTGCCTTGTGTGATAGTATTGCTATACTTTGGGTCATTGCTATGCACTCATTAATTTAGGGTGCTACGGGTGATTACGGGTATAGTGATAACAACACGTTGGTAGACTGAGTAGTCGGAAAGAATCCATCGCTCCAGATATATTAAGGAGTTGTACCTGGCCACTTGTTGAAGTGATGATTGCCATAAACCTCTGATCAGAGTATGTGTTTGATAGAAATGGTTTCTAGTCAAACACACTATGGTAAAAGGCAATATACTTTGGTAACAAGTAAATAACTGGGATAGCTTGGAGCAACCTTGCTATTAGTGGGTTAACACTTTAACCGAACCCAATAAACCAGATGGTACTAATATTAAAGAATGGAAGGAATTTATCGCACTGGATAACTATTGCATTAATCGGGATTAAGTCATAAGCATAAATGACGTTCCGAGTAATGGGGGATGGTAGACCCTTGCTAGAGGCGTACCACAGTCATTTAAGGTAATCAAGTTCTATTCACGGTCTAGAACATCGAGCCAATGGTTCTATTAGAACACGGGTTGGTTAAGCCTTAACAGCTCAATACTTCGGGATCCTATAAGGTCACACACATTGGACCTTCATCGGACTAAGTAAAGAACTAATAGATTTATTCTATTACAAAATATAACATGAATAATAATTGGATTATTGTTTAATTGGTTAAAATTGATTAGATCAATTTTGGATAGACCAAGGAATTTATTTTGACCGATAACTAATTAATTAGAGTCATAAATAAATTATAATTGATTAGATCAATTTTGGTTGGACCAAATTATTTATTTTGACTGGTAACTAATTTATTAGAGTCAAAAATAAAAATTTATTTGAAAGGATTTATAAGGAATTTTGCATTGGTAAATTGGAACCGAAAAGTATAAAATATTTTGTACAAAGTTCGGTTGCCGAAAAATACGCAACCCTTATTCATGGGCTGCACAAAGCAGCCCATGAAAAGTGGCGGTGATGTGAATTAACATATATTGTTAATTAACATATATGTTAATTAATGGGATGGGAGTAATACTCCCATCCCACATCGATGAAAGGGGGAGCATTTTTGCTCCCCCAAGCCTATATATAGGCTATTTCCTTTCCTTTCAAATGGTACCAAGCTCAAAGCATAAATCCTAAGCGAGATAATTAATCTCTCGGGTACTTGAGCAAGTTATTTTTGTGGAGCCTGAATTTATTCGGGCACCGCTAGTTTATATTTTTGGGTGAGGCTTCTAGAGTGGTCTAGCAACTACTCGAGGCTTCTTAGTTCTTCCTCCTGGGGAGGTTTTGGTTGGTGGGGTTCGTGTGGATACTGATAGAGGCTATCCTACGATTGGAGGCTTGTGCAAGAAGGTCCTACAAAAGCACGCTTCAACTGGTAAGTTCTTTTTCTTTCTCTTTTTATTATTAAGTCTTTTTCTTTAAGTGTTTTTAGACTTAATAATTATGCTTAGGTTATTTTTGCATGCTTAGTTTATTTTATGCTTAGGTTATAACTCAGAGTTATAACATGCTTAGTATAAAATAAATATGCTAGGATATAATTTGGAATTATGGTATGCCTAGTCCTTTAGCATGCTAACCTAGGTAGAGAATTATTTAGTTAAGGCTTTATTTAATTTATATGCAACTAATAGGAGTTCCTGGGACAGGGACAAAATTTTGAATTTCCGTCATGCCTCTTATGCATGTTCAATTTGACTGTCAGTTCCCATCAGTGGTATCAGAGCCTGCCTATTTAGTGCATAATTAAGTTAGAAGCAAACTAAATATTATTTTCTAAATGAAATGATTTATTTATTTAATTGTTTGGAACAATATATATAAACTTCTGCCTTTCATTTCAAGGTTAGAAATTGGTTAATAATAATTTTGAATAAGCTTGCTCAACTTACTCAAATTATACAAGTGTCAATAATTTATTTAAATTACATGGGTTATAGATGCTCCCAATTTTCATGAATTGGAAGAACGAAATTTATTAGTTCAAGAGAATCCATTGGTCTTAAAGTTTGTGCCCGTATTTGTTCTGGCTAAGGATTGGACTTGGTGTCTACTCCTCATAGGGCACCTCTCCTAGCTGGGAACCTATATCGGTGCAATTTGAATTGACCAATCGGGGGATTAATATGAACTAATTTATTTCTAGTATATAAGATGGTGCTTATATGTGTTTCTATAACAAAGTAAAAAAATTAAAATTATTGAATAAAAGCTTAAAGGAAATGCAATATAAATATAACAAATTAAAGCGTTAATTATTTTGCATATAATCTAGGTTGATGGAATAATTATAATAAAGAGCTGAACCCACCTAAGGTTAGACCTTATAAATTAATTCTAAAATTCCCTGAATTAATACAAGTAATTATAATTTTGTCCATCTGATAAAATCCTAGATTGGGTGAGACGTTTAACACCAATAAAATCCCAAAGTAAATATATTAAGGCAAGTTATAGTCTTCCTTACTCAAATTTATAATACGGTCTTTTTGGGCTATCAAAGTGCTACGCAAAGCGTTCCTTCTAGTCCACATTGATTGGTTGTAAAGTTTGAGATAGGGTCTGCCTTAACAGAGCTGGGGTAGTCCACCATAAAATTGGGGGCTAGGCCCAGATCTGAGACATATTCAAGGAGATGATAATATAAGAGAACACGTCCCTTGGGATTAGGGAACTTGAATGAATTAGCAATTGCATGCGATGCAAATGGAATGGGATTCCAACTATGACTTACTATTATGACTTGACTCATAAAATTGGGGGTTGTAATAGACTAGTTATAGATGCTACCTACTAGGAAATTTAGCTGGGCTAAAATTCACGAATTCAATAGAATGGGCTATTGTAAATTTCGAAGAAAATAGTAGGAAAATGTATTTAATTAAAAGTCCCCATATTAAATACATGTACTTAACTAATATCTAAACACTTTTCTTTTCTTATGTCTTAGGTTGAAAATGGCTTCCAATTTTAATCTCCGTATATTACTTGACACCAAATTGAATGGCTTGAACTTTTCTGATTGGTTCCGAGCAGTGAGAATAGTTCTCAGATCTGAGGGAATTGCCTATGTCCTAAGTGAAATTTTCCCTATAGAACCTGATGTTGAGGATCATGTGGAACATGATGCCTGGTTGAAGCACAGGAAAGATCGTGAGACTGCCATGTGTATTATGTTGGGGTCCATGAATCCTGAGCTTCAGAAACAACATGAGAACATGCCCTTGGAGGATATGGTTCTCCATCTTGAAGAACTCTTTTCGGAGAGGGAGAGGATAGAGAGGTATGAGACCTCCAAGCTCCTTTTTGGGACTAAGATGCAGGCTGGCACCTCTGCCTCTCAGCATGTACTGAAACTCTTGGGATACCTTGAGAAGTTGAATCGATTGGGATTCGAGATGAATCATGACTTGAGCATTGACCTTGTGTTGATGTCCTTGACAGATAGTTACTCAGGCTTCGTAACTAACTATTACATGAACAGGATTAATTCAACTATCCCTGAATTAATTAACATGCTGAAAATAGTAGAACCTCAGATCAAGAAAGATCAGAAACCTCTATTGTTGGTTGAAAAAGGCAAGGCTTCTAAGAAGAAGAAGCAGGCACTGGGTGCCAAGAAAAGAATCAGTAAGAAGAAGAATGAAAAGAAGGCATCTAAGTGTGTCTGCTTCCAATGTGGAAACCGGGACATTGGAAGAGGGATTGCAAAGCTCCTGCTTCTGAGCATTTGAAGAAGAAGCCTACAGAGGCATCTACTTCAAGTATATTTGTAATTGAAAACTTTGCTACTTTTTCGCAAGAATCCACTTGGGTATTAGATACTGGTTGTGGTTCTCATATCTGTACTTCTGTGCAGGGACTAAGGAACTGTAGAAAACTTGTAAAAGGGGAGATGGACCTACGCATGGGAAATGGAGCCAGAGTTGCTGCATTAGCCGTAAGGAGCTTTAGTCTTGTTTTGCCAAGTGGACTTGTTTTAGTTTTGAATAATTGTTATTACATTCCAAGTGTTACTAAGAATATTGTATCTGTTGCGTGTTTAGCAACAGAAGGATTTGAAATTTTATTTTCGAATAATAATTGTCAGATTCGTTTGAATAATATTCTTTATGGTTATGGAATGTTGAAAGGTGGCATTTATATTCTTGATACTAAAACAGAAGTTTTCAATATAAATAATGTGAAGAAAGTTAAATTAGGTAATGAGAATTCCTTCTACTTATGGCATTGCCGTTTAGGCCACATAAACAAAGATCGCTTAACCAAGTTGCATAAGCGTGGAGACTTGGAGTCTTATGGTGATTGCGAACCTTGTTTAAAAGGAAAAATGACAAAGTTACCCTTTAAAGGAAAGGGTGAACGAGCCACGAGTACATTGGAACTTATACACACTGATGTGTGTGGTCCAATGAGTGTTCAGGCACTAGGAGGATACTCCTACTTCATAACCTTTATTGATGATTACTCACGATATGGTTATTTGTACTTGATGAAGCACAAGTCTGAAAGTTTTGAAAAATTCAAACTATTTAGAGCTGAAGTAGAGAAACAGCTTGAGAAAAGTATTAAAACACTTCGATCGGATCGAGGTGGAGAATACTTAAGTCAGGAGTTTCAGGATTATCTAAAGGAAAATGGGATAGTTCCCCAGTGGACCCCTCCTTATACACCCCAACACAATGGAGTGTCAGAAAGAAGGAATCAGACTTTATTAGATATGGTCAGGTCCATGATGAGCCATGCAGTTCTTAGTAAATCCTTTTGGGGATATGCACTTGAGAGCGCGGTTTATGTCTTAAACAGAGTGCCTTCTAAATCAGTTGATTTTACACCTTATGAAAGATGGTGTAATAAAAAGCCATCTCTAAATCACTTAAGAGTATGGGGTTGTCCTGCTATGGTGAAGAGGATAGCGTCAGATAACCTAAATGCCAAGGCTGACAAATGTCTGTTCATTGGATATCCAAAGGAAACAATTGGATATCTGTTTTACCAACCCAAAGCACAAAAGGTATTTGTGTCTCGGAATACTCACTTTTTGGAAAAGGAACACTTACTTGAAAAGGTTAGTGGGAGCAATATTGAACTGGAAGTTCAAGAGGAAGAAACAGACGATCAACTGATTGACCCCGTTCTAGATACACAAGAGAGTGTGATCCAAGAACAAACTGTCGAAACACAATCATTGCGAAGATCAAGTTGTGATCATAAGGGTCCCGATAGATATGGGTTTATTATCACTAATGATAAGGAACTATATCTTGTGGAGGATGATGAACCAAGGACATATGATGAGGCAATAAAAGGCTCAGATTCTGATAAATGGCAAAAGGCCATGAAATCAGAAATGGATTCCATGTACGAGAACCAAGTTTGGAATTTGGTTGATGCACCGCAAGAGGTTAGACCAATTGGGTGCAAATGGGTCTTCAAGAAGAAGACAGACATGGATGGTAATGTAATTACCTATAAAGCAAGATTGGTTGTGAAAGGTTATAGTCAACGGGAAGGTATTGACTATGATGAAACCTTCTCACCGGTAGCCATGCTCAAATCCATAAGGATACTCCTCGCCATTGCTGCTCATTACGATTATGAGATCTGGTAGATGGATGTAAAAACAGCATTCCTCAATGGGGATTTAGACCGGGATGTGTATATGACACAACCTGAGGGTTTTACATCTCAGAATGGCTCGAAGGTATGCAAGCTACAAAGATCCATTTATGGACTTAAGCAGGCATCAAGGAGTTGGAATATAAGGTTTGATCAGACAATCCGGGAACTGGATTTCTGCCCAAATGCAAATGAGCCTTGTGTTTACAAGAAGGTTAGTGGGAGTGCAGTCGTTTTTCTAGTATTGTATGTTGATGACATTCTGCTAATAGGAAATGACATTTCTCTTCTTCAAAACGTTAAAGTATGGTTATCAAGAAAGTTCTCCATGAAAGACCTTGGTGAAGCAGCATTTATACTAGGTATAAAGATCTACAGGGATAGATCCAAGAGGCTGTTAGGTCTTTCTCAAAGTACATATATAGACAAGGTGTTGAATAGGTTCAACCTTGAGCATTCTAAGAAAGGGTATCTCCCAATGACAAAGGGGATTAACGTATCTATAGCTGAGTGTCCGAAGATAGCTCAAGAGAGAATGCCCATGAAGGATATACCCTATGCATCCGCGATAGGATCCATCATGTATGCTATGATATATACTAGGCCGGATGTCTCTCAAGCTTTGAGCTTTACGAGCAGATATCAGTCAGATCCAGGTGAAAAGCACTGGATGGCCGTCAAGGCAATCCTTAAGTACTTGAGAAGGACTAAGGATGAGTTCTTGATTTATGGAGAAGGTGATCTCACTATCAAAGGTTACACTGACGCAAGCTTTCAATCTGACAAGGATGACTTTAAATCTCAGTCAGGTTTTGTGTATGTATTAAATGGAGGGGCAGTATGCTTGGAGAGTTCCAAGCAAGAAACTACTGCTGATT
Organism: Euphorbia pulcherrima; assembly: GCA_947683365.1. NCBI lineage: Eukaryota > Viridiplantae > Streptophyta > Magnoliopsida > Malpighiales > Euphorbiaceae > Euphorbia > Euphorbia pulcherrima. The sequence goes on from CANTUS010000009.1 coordinate 26,502,803, forward strand.
CAACCACAGAATTTGAATACATTGTTGCATGTGAAGCAGCAAAAGAAGCTGTCTGGTTAAAGGGATTTATTGGTGATCTCGGTGTGGTGCCTGAGGCTATTGATCCAATTACTTTATATTGTGATAACAATGGTGCCATAGCTCAGGCAAAGGAACCATGGTCTCATCAGAAAAACAGACATGTATCCAGAAAGTATCATATAATCAGGGAGATTGTTGATGCTAAGATAATAAGATTAGAATATGTACCCACTGAACAGAACCTCGCGGATGGTCTGACAAAGCCATTGACTCAAGTCAAACATGACCAGCATGTTAAAGCATATGGATTAAAACATATGGCTAATTGGCCTTAGTGCAAGTGGGTGTTTGTTGGATATGATGTATGCCCTTAAGGCAATTAGGGCGATATATCTTAATTATGTAATAGTACGAATAATTTGTTTAATTAATAAAGGCATTTGTTCTTTTGTTTATATCAATGTGTTTTTATACATATATATTATAGCTGGTTAAAATATATTCATTGATGTATGTATACAAAAGTCCTTGACATATCATAGCATGAAGTCAGAGAAATTATAGTTGGACTATATTTGGTGGAACCTACTTCATGTGCAATTATGATTATGTCTAAACTATCCCTAGTCACAGTGTCATCAAGAAAGGATATTGATGAAATGGAAAGACTAGCATGTGGTCAACTTTCTTGGAAAGGGTCCAAGCAGTTAATCTCCTAAATACTGAAGGTGGTGCCTTAAGCTTGACACATGGATATATCTGGGAGATATATTGGAGACCGCAGCAAGATAAACACTTGGTATAAATATCAATGTGTTAGTGTTTATCTTCATGCAATAAGCTTTGCGAATGTCCTCATACTTAAGATGCTAGTTGCCTTGTGTGATAGTATTGCTATACTTTGGGTCATTGCTATGCACTCATTAATTTAGGGTGCTACGAGTGATTATAGGTATAGTGATAACAACACGTTGGTAGACTGAGTAGTCGGAAAGAATCCATCGCTCTGGATATATTAAGGAGTTGTACCTGGCCACTTGTTGAAGTGATGATTGCCATAAACCTCTGATCAGAGTATGTGTTTGATAGAAATGGTTTCTAGTCAAACACACTATGGTAAAAGGCAATATACTTCGGTAACAAGTAAATAACTGGGATAGCTTGGAGCAACCTTGCTATTAGTGGGTTAACACTTTAACCGAACCCAGTAAACCAGATGGTACTAATATTAAAGAATGGAAGGAATTTATCGCACTGGATAACTATTGCATTAACCGGGATTAAGTCATAAGCATAAATGACGTTCCGAGTAATGGGGGATGGTCGACCCTTGCTAGAGGCGTACTACAGTCGTTTAAGGTAATCAAGTTCTATTCACGGTCTAGAACATCGAGCCAATGGTTCCATTAGAACACGGGTTGGTTAAGCCTTAACAGCTCAATACTTCGGGATCCTATAAGGTCACACACATTGGACCTTCATCGGACTAAGTAAAGAACTAATAGATTTATTCTATTACAAAAATATAACATGAATAATAATTGGATTATTGTTTAATTGGTTAAAATTGATTAGATCAATTTTGGATAGACCAAGGAATTTATTTTGACCGATAACTAATTAATTAGAGTCATAAATAAATTATAATTGATTAGATCAATTTTGGTTGGACCAAATTATTTATTTTGACTGGTAACTAATTTATTAGAGTCAAAAATAAAAATTTATTTGAAAGGATTTATAAGGAATTTTGCATTGGTAAATTGGAACCGAAAAGTATAAAATATTTTGTACAAAGTTCGGTTGCCGAAAAATACGCAACCCTTATTCATGGGCTGCACAAAGCAGCCCATGAAAAGTGGCGGTGTGTGATGTGAATTAACATATATGTTAATTAATTAATTAATGGGATGGGAGTAATACTCCCATCCCACATCGATGAAAGGGGGAGCATTTTTGCTCCCCCAAGCCTATATATAGGCTATTTCCTTTCCTTTCAAATGGTACCAAGCTCAAAGCATAAATCCTAAGCGAGATAATTAATCTCTCGGGTACTTGAGCAAGTTATTTTTGTGGAGCCTGAATTTATTCGGGCACCGCTAGTTTATATTTTTGGGTGAGGCTTCTAAAGTGGTCTAGCAACTACTCGAGGCTTCTTAGTTCTTCCTCCTGGGGAGGTTTTGGTTGGTGGGGTTCGTGTGGATACTGATAGAGGCTATCCTACGATTGGAGGCTTGTGCAAGAAGGTCCTGCAAAAGCACGTTTCAACTGGTAAGTTCCTTTTCTTTCTCTTTTAATTATTAAGTCTTTTTCTTTAAGTGTTTTTAGACTTAATAATTATGCTTAGGTTATTTTTGCATGCTTAGTTTATTTTATGCTTAGGTTATAACTCAGAGTTATAACATGCTTAGTATTAAATAAATATGCTAGGATATAATTTGGAATTATGGTATGCCTAGTCCTTTAGCATGCTAACCTAGGTAGAGAATTATTTAGTTAAGGCTTTATTTAATTTATATGCAACTAATAGGAGTTCCTAGGACAGGAATAAAATTTTGAATTTCCGTCATGCCTCTTATGCATGTTCAATTTGACTGTCAGTTCCCATCAAAGAGCACTACAGATTCAAAGCTTAAATTGAAGAGGTTATTTTAGATAATCCATATTGATAGAAGATCCAGTGTTCAAGTCCAGCTAAGAATATAAATTAGAACTATTTATTTTCTTCCCTTATCCTATATTAATTTCTTGGTTAGGTGTTCTGTTTATTTTTAGTATTTTCTTTACTTTAGTTTAGTTATTTTATTTCAATAAAATAGATTATCGTTGAATTGGATGTGATAAGTTAAAGAACAATTTCATTTAAAAGATAAAAACAAATCAAGTGAACCTATAAGGCAAAAGAAAAAAGAGCGATGGAGAGGAACCCTAGGCGGCGGCCAATTACACCCCCACCCCATACCCTCCTCCACCGTAACCTTGTAGACACCGATTTCTGCTCTATAACCACCCGATCATGAGTCACCATCACCGTTCCACCATCCCTTCTCACCATCGCCAAACCTCCAAATCCAAACCTCTCAATCATACCATGCTTTATTTTGAGAACCTTCCAAATTCATACGGAGTAGATTCTATAAGCAGAATTTTTAAGAAATATGGAATTATCGGATGTGATTATGTGGCCAGAAAGAAAAATGCAAGGAACCTAAACTTTGGTTTCATAACCGTCGACGATTCACTGCTGGTTCATGAGATGCTTTACAGGTTGAACACAGTATGCATTGGAATTATTTGTTTGTGCGCCTTTAGGGCTAAGTTTACAGGTACGGCTGTAATGCCAAAGGATTGGAATCAACAACCCAATTCGATCCCACATCAGACCCAAAAATGAAGAACCAATTTTTGTGAATCTTTACGGGGGGACAGATTGTATGCTAGGGTTATTGCGGAACCCAAAATTTCGAATCGGGCATCCTTTGTTAACCCTAATCCAGCTGGGCAAGGATTCCCTTCCAATCAGGCAAACTCACCTAGGGGCCATGATCTTATTGTGAAAGTGGCCCTTAGAAAGATAAGTCATGCTTAGTCTCTCTAAACAATATCTTGAATATTTGATTCACTTTTGAATTATTGCACGATAGGGGTTTTGATGTTTCTTTTGCTACACCCGTAAGCAATGATAATGTTATTTTCTCGTTTAACTTGGTACATGCCATGCATGATTTTGTAGGTGGCGAATGGAAATTTATGCAACATATTTTCAAGAACGTGTAATTGCTGCCTGCTGACTTCAAACCGACAGAATGCATCATGTACATCAATTTTATGGGAATCCCTCCCGTACTCATTGGGGAGAAGCTGATTAGACATTTGGCTACTTCCTTTAGCTGAGTTGTCTCCTTAGACTTTGATTTCAACAAACTAGATCGTCTTGATGTTGACTCATATCTGGTCTCAGTCCCCTTTGGAACAACCAATCGTTCCTTTAAACTACTTGTAGGTTCTATAAAAGTGGAAGTTCAGACTAATCTCAGACAAGGTGTGGATTGTGAGCACTGCCAGGACAATGAATCTGATGATTCAAGCAACTGTAATGAGGATTCTATTGACACTTCAAGTGATTCGATCAGATCCAACTTTCAGGAGGTTGATGCAACAAATCCGAATAATGCTAACCTTCAAATAATTCCTGTTCCAGAACATTCCATTGACAATTTGAGCATCATTCCTGAGACCAACATGGCAGCTTACGAAACTCAGGTAGCGACCAAACGAGTTGTATAGGTGGCCAAATTGCGGCGGGTGCTACCTATTAGTCTGTGACCTCACAATGTTCGAGGCCTGACATTCCAAAAATGAATCGTGTCATCATTTTATCTCAGTCGAGGACATCTCTGACTCTTAAAAAGGAGTTGACTATGTATATGAGCAAGAAGCTAGGATTATTCAAGGACAAACATAAATCGGCTGTTTTGGCAGTCATGGATAAGCTGGTTAACTGACCAAATATCACGCACCTAGGTATTTTATTTTTCCCATATGTCGTTAGATTTTCTATTTTGGAATTGTCAAGGAGGAGTTAATAATGGGTCAAAACAACAATTCGTATTATCATGCATATAGAAACATAGTCTGAAATTTTTTGTTATATTGGAGATGAAAATTGAAAGTATCTCTGACCATATGGTTAGGCATTTTTGGGGTCACAATGATTTAGCTGATCACTGTATCCCATCTATTGGTCTTTTGGGAGGAATCTTATTTTCTTAGAATTCTTCACTTATTAATGGATCGGTAATTCTTTCGTCTTCTAGATGGGCGATATTCAAATTTTCATTACAACAACAGGATTTTCATGTTCCAAGTCTTTATGCCCCGACTGATCACTTGGACAGAAATGCATTGGGGTTGGAACTTATTCCAATTATTCAAGATTTTTAGAGGATACTGATTTATTGTGATTTCAATGAGGTGTTACACGCATAGGAGAGAGTGGGAGGTCGTATATATCCCTCTATATCAGCTTTTCAGGATTTTGTCTTGCAAGGTGAACTACATGATCTCCCCCTTCATGGACGTGATTATACATGGCATAATAGGCTTTCCTTTTCACAGTTCGATAGGGTTCTTGTTTTGGATGCCACTTTAGATACGTGGCCAAATTTATTTATCTCGACTGTTGACACTACCCTATCTGACCACTTATTGATTCTATTCCGATCATGCATTACTCCAGCTGTTGGCCCTAGACCATTTAGATCGTTAAACCTTTAGTGGGATAAGGCGGACTTTTAGCCTTTTATCCAAAATCGGTGGCAATATATCTGTCAATCTTATCCTCAAAGGGATATCTCCTTTGAATTGAAGAAATTAAGCACAGCCATCCGCCCTTGGCATATGGAGAATTTTGGGGACTTGCAGAGAAAGATTTCAGATTTGGAGGATAGAATTTTAGCCCTTACATCTAGCAACATCCCCCGGCCACTTACTTCACTTCAAAATTCAAAGCTAAATCACCATCATTCTCTACTTTATGATAGGCGTGCTTCTTTGGAGAAACTGAGACACCAATAATCTAGGGTTATATGGACTCTTTTGGGAGACAATAATACATCATTTTTTCACCGTACAACATTAGCTCGATTCTGTAACAATTACATCTCGTAGCTAGATATCAAGGGGGAAATTGTCACTAATTGTAATGTAATTTCGGATGCTATTTGTGAATATTACGAACAGTTGTTCAAGGCTGCCCCATTGGTACCTTTCTCTCTTCGTAAACACGATTTCAACACCGTAAATACTTAACAAAACATGGCCTTGATCGCTCCTTTCTCGGTGGATGAGGTTTGGAATAGTATATGTGGGTGTGGTGAGAATAAGGCACCAGGACCGAATGGTTTCAATCTCTTATTTTATAAGCCATTCTGGGAAGATTTGAAATTAGAATTTATCCCAATTTTTGAGCATTTTCATGACACCTCTTAGCTGCTCGATTCTATAAAATCATCTTTCACAGTGATAGTACCCAAAGTCCCAATTTCTTGTTCTCTTAAAAACTTTAGACCAATTTCTCTTATTCATGGCGTCTACAAATTTATTGCAAAGCTGCTATCTATTCGTTTACATGTTGTTCTACCATCGCTTATTTTGAATAATCAATTTGCATTCATTAAGGGAAGAAGTATTAATGAATGTTCTTTCTTGGCATCTGAGGTTATCCATGGCTTATATACTAGAAGAAAATCTTGTGTGGTTATGAAATTAGACTTCCACAAGGCCTTTGATAGTATTTCTTGGACTTATATTGACTCAGTTCTTCAGAAGATGGGTTTTGACCGAAAATGGATTTCATGGCTATCTAATTGTAGAAAGAATTCCACTACTTTCGTTCTGATCAATGGCACGCCATGTGCCCTGATTCCAATTCGAAGGGGAGTCAAGCAAGGAGATCCCTTACCGCCTTTCATTTTTGTGCTAGCCGTGGAAGGGCTAAAATAACTCATTGACTGTAGCATACGAGAAGGTGTGTTACCAAGTTTTTACTTAGAGGATTCTCTTTCGGACATTTCATTGTTACAGTTTGCAGATGACACTATTTGTTTTCTTTCGGCGGAAGGTTCAATTATTCCCAGTTTTATACGCATTTTGAGGTTTTTTGAATTAATTTTTTGCGTGCAAATTAATTATCATAAGAGCACAATTATAGGGGTTCATGTGAGCGAAAACACCTTGGCTTCATATGCATCATTATTCGGATGTCAAGTTGACAAATTCCTGATTAAATACTTGGGTGCACCTCTTTGCATAAACCAACCACCTACTACTGCTTAGGATCCTTTGATTGCGAAGTTTAAGTCTCGATTGGCTAATTGGAAGGGTAATTGTTTATCTTATGCAGGGCAAACCATAATCAGTACTTTCTTACCTTCCTATTTACTTATTGTCCACTTTTTACATGCCAAGTTTTGTGACTTCTACTTTAAATTGATTGATGCGTAATTTTTTGATGCGAGGTGACTCTTCGGTAAATGGCATGTTCAAAGTGAGTTGGAACACAATCAATTTACCTTACCACCTTAGCGGATTAGCAATTCATGACTTCAAGCTTGTCAACTCTTGCCTGCTTTTCAAATGGATTTGGAAATTATGTGAGCCCAATGACGTTTCCCTTTGGTTTGCCTATTGTGTCCAGTGCTATGGGGTGAGATCTTGGCATGAATTGACTCTACTTGACTCCAAATCCATCTCTCCATTATGCGCGGGGGATTCTAAAGTGTTGCTCTAGAAATGAGATGAATTGGGCTTTTTTCTCATCTCAGGTGCGTGTTCGAGTAGGGGATGGTCGGAGTGGCTTATTTTGGCACGATAATTGGACCTCCAACACTCCAATCAAAGCGCTTTTCCTAGATTTATTTGCTGTTTATAATAGGAAATTTTTGACTATTTTTGAGTGGTGTAGTTATGTATTTGCAAATCATTCACAAACACGTCCCTTTTGGAAAAGAAGTCTACGTATCACAGGACAGCAACGTTGCAGGGACCTTAAAGCATGGATTTTGGCTTCATGCCCTTCTCTTTTCCAAGGTCCTGGAATCATTAATCATCCAATTTTTATGCTGAACAGTGACAAGTATATATGGGAAATTGGAGTCCACAACGAATTTTCGGCAGCTTCTTTTTGTCAAGGATATTATCAATAACCCCAATGGCCTACTCCTTAGAAAGATTTTAAACTTATTTGGGAAACTCATGTGCTTCCTAAAATAAAATTCTTTGGCTGGATGGTTTTTCATGATAGGTACCAACTCGTGAATTTTTATTACGTCGGGGATGTAGCACGGTCACTAGCGCCATTTGTCCATTTTGTCCACTCTCGGAGTCTATGGACCATTGTCTTTTCCTATGCCAAGCGAGTTTTCAGATTTGGAGGAATGCATTTCATTGGCTGGGTGTTTCGATAGTGATGCCGCAATATGGATACAACTTTCTTCTTTTATGGCGTTCCATTTTTAAACATGGGGTCTCTCATGATTTTGGAACATTGCTATGGTTTATTGTAGCTTGGAATTTGTGGAAGCGACGTAATAGGAAGATCTTTGAAGGCGAGACCAACGAAGGGGACATATTAATAGCTAGTATTAATTTTTGTTGGTTTCTTTTCAATTCTTACAAACGTAGCTTCTGTCTTTCAGTCTCGGATTTATTTACCAATCAGAGTTTGATACTTGCTTGTAATTGACTTGCTCACGTTCGCTTCTTGTGAACTTAAGCTTGATTCTATTTTATTAATGAAAAGAGGGGTAGATGTTTTGTAGGCAAGCGGAAGTGCCAACCTAGTTGAAATGTTCGCCCTGAAATTTTCACCCGCCCCAACCTTTTATTCCTTTGGAATAACACGTCGTTCCTCCGGGGGTTTTTAAAAAAAAATTAAATAAGAATTCCACATTATGTTGAATATTTCTTTAATTTATCCATACATATAAAATAATCTTGTGTTTTAATTTCATTTTATTTAAATATGCAATTGTCTTCAATCATAGTTTGTCAATCTATTGATTTCCAGGTCCAAGAAAAGAAAAGGGTTCAGGTCTGATTTTTCATCCAAAAAAAAGGCATATGGGGCGTATGGGCTAAGGTGCAATATGGGCCAATTTAATTGTTTAATTTTATTATTCACCCATTTCACCCTTTTACCTATGACCAAAAAATACCATTTCAATTTTCACCCACAATTCACCCTCTCCCATCAAGCCGCCACCACAACCTTTGCAAATCTCAGCTTTTGCCCCATCCAATTCATGTCGTCGGCGCTCAAAAACCACCGCCGCCGTGACCCTTTTTCCGTTTCAGACAAACTTGCGGGACTTTACTCCTTTTCAGTCGCAACAACTCACCACCGGCGAAATTCCATTTGTCCAAATCACCGCTTAGAACCTTCGCCAAATTTTAGACATCCACCGTTAGCAGTTCAGACCTCGCCTTGTCCACCTATTCACGGCTTTTCACTCATCGGCGACAAAACCCAACCTCCACCGGCGGTTAGTTTTATTCACACACCATCACAATCAGTAACAATAGTAAAAGCAAGGAGGAGAGCTATTCGTTGGAATCCCAGCCCACCTGAGCCGCAATACAAAAGCCGAGAACGTTAATTGGCAATATCCAACCACTACCGAGCAGGCAGTACTGTTCTCTTATATTTTTTTCATTATTATTTGCTGCCTTTGTTTGCTTGATTATGCCCACGTTGAGGGCAATGTGTGAGATAAGTGTGGGGGAGCGTATAAGTGGCCATTTTGCTGTTCTTTTGTAACTAGATGCTGCTGAAATTGGTGAATTTTTTTGGAAAATGAGTCTTTTTGAAATTCAAATGATAATTTGTGCCTTTTTATAGTCTCACCTTAAGTTGATGTTATTTTCTTGAAAATCCGAAGTTTTAATGCTCTTAGATAAAAAATTTAATATCTTGATCAAACGGTTTTTTCTTCGATAACTTTATTTTTATAAAGTCTAGCTAGTTTGTTTTGCCAATTTTTGTGGTTTTGGCTCACTTGAATTTTTCAATAAACTTAAGAGATATTCAAATGATAAATACTTTTGATTCATACGGTTTTATGTTATGCAGAAAGTATTTAAAAAAATGATTTATAGCCTTTGACCACTTATGCTAGTTGGAAATTGCGTCTCAAAACACATTTCCCCTTTTAAGGAGTCGCTATTACAAGGCAATTGAGTCACATTAAGTAGGTATACCAACATTAGCAAAACGAATAAAAATTGCTGATGAGTGGGAGAACACAAAAATATGCTCGAAATTTCGTAACCGAGGGGATGTTGACTTTATTTGGGCTTATAATTTCATTTTCATGAATTGATCTTGTGGACTTTTTTTTTGTTTGTTTATCGTCTTTCCTTACTCGTGAAAATTTCTTTTGAGCGGAGCTATTGAGTGGTTTGAACAAAATGGCTATATTTTACTTTAGTAAAGTTTGACAAGTTTAGCTGTAATCATATATCTGTTAATTATTTTTTGGCTTAAGTAGTGTTAAAAATGCTTCTTTGCCAACTAGAGTTTGAACATCAGTGTAATTTAATGGTTGAACTATGCTTTAACTCTCATTATGTGCTTAAATTGGTTTGCTTGAGGATAAGTAAAGGGTAAGTGTGGGGGGATTTATTAGAATGTATTTTATGCATTTTATTTATCTTATCCTATATTTGATTTACTCATTAATTTTAAAAAATTAGTTAAGTTGTACATGTCTCGTAATCTTTGGTAGAATTATGTAAAAGTGTTGGTGATGATTGGATAGAAACTAGACAGTGAAGATATTGAAAAATTGTTGTTATAGATTTGAGCAAATCAAAATGGGGAGATATGGAGCTGTTTCATGCAACAATTCCTAATTACTTTGACTTATCAATTACAAGATTTTTATCTTTTCCAAATTCCAAAAGAGGGTGACGTGGACACTCACATAGGCAATTGAATCGGGGTAAGTCTCAGTGGAAGTCAAGCAATTATTGGATGTACATAATTAAAATATACATTTCCTCAATCCATCAATTTGGACGTGGCAATTAACTAAAGTTTCATGGCAAGTTATTTTCAACAACTCAGCACATGCATCAACTTCCGCAACGTGGGTAATTTGGAGATATATTAGTGGGGATAATTGGGATTTCAAACTCAAAAAATGCATATTGTAAAAAAAATTACATTATAGGTGCATGGTTAAAGAATAAATACTTGAAAGGAGCAAATTTAACCAGAAATTTTTTTTTTTTTTAAATTTGAACTGAAAACGGGCTTTGTCAGCCCGTTTTCAGACAAAACGGGCTGACAAAGCCCGTATTTGTCTGAAAACGGGCTTTATCAGCCCGTTTTCAGACGGGCTGAAAAACTGGTTCAGTGGGTTTCACCCACTTCATTTATTTTTCCACCTAAAATTTTTTACTCCATTTTATTTCCCACACTTTTCTCTCTTTATTTCAAATTTTACACTTTCATTTCTCTCAAAACTGACAGTATGTCGGAAACAGTCAGTTTTCACACATTTTTTTTTGAAAAAACACATTTAATGAAAGTGTAAAATTTGAAATTAAGAGGGAAAAGTGTGGGAAATAAAATGGAGTAAAAATTTTTAGGTGGAGAAATAAATGAAGTGGGTGAAACCCACTGAACCGATTTTTCAGCCCGTCTGAAAACGGGCTGATAAAGCCCGTTTTCAGACAAATTCGGGCTTTGTCAGCCCGTTTTGTCTGAAAACGGGCTGACAAAGCCCGTTTTCAGTTCAAATTTTAAAAAAAAAAAAAATTTCTGGTTAAATTTGCTCCTTTCAAGTATTTATTCTTTAACCATGCGCCTATAATGTAATTTTTTTTACAATATGTATTTTTTGGGTTTGAAATCCGGATAATTGCAATTCTAATTAGTTAATCTCTTAGCCTATAAAAATAGACATTGTATTTTCTTTCGTTGAGAAATAGATTTTCACTTAGAGACATTTTCATACAAGTTTAATTAGTTCTAACTTTTGTTCTTGTAATCAAAAGTCAATCCAATCAAAGGTCAATTCTACTCTTATTTATTTTCACTTGTGAGGCCTAAATATTTTTTATCTTTTCTTATCGATTTTACTATTTATTTATTTCGGTTCATAAAGTTTATTTTGACTTTTTTAATTGTTGTAAAAAGACGTCGTTATTTCAATTGAAAGAATTCATTGTTCACATACAAAGCGATTTGATCCGTAATTGTCATATCGGTTTGTATAGTGTCAAATTAAGATTTTTCTATCTTAAGAAATAAAAAATCTTACTTAAATGAGTCAAGCGTCTTGACAAATTGGTTTGAATCGGGTTCTCCTATTTCTTAAAGCAATTACCAAGTTAAAACTGAGGAACATCTTCAAAGTACTATGGTTTAGTTATGGTCAATCATAGAGCTTCTCGTGATTGATTTAAAATTAAGGGAGAATTGGTTGCTAGAGGTATCTCTCGGTAACTATAACCTGTTTAGTAAGATACGGTTTGAAATTATCTTTAAGCCAATGATCAAATGAAATTGACAAGAGTACGAATTACTCCTTTGATTGAATGCTTTTATTCAATTGCTTTCTTATAATATTTTAATTTATTGTTTTTATTATTAGTTTACAAAATCACTTTTTTTATTATTAGTTTACAAAATCACCAATCTTTTAAACCCCCCTATATTTACTTTTTTTCAGTTTTCATTCGACAAAATAAATTTTAAGAAGTTAATTCATTCTCTGTGGGATCGACCCTGCTTTCACTAACACAAATTTTAGCAGGTTAATTTATTTTGGCGAACTCGACACTCACTACTTATGATTCACATACTCAATATTACATTGGTTTCTTTTATGTCTTTCATTACAAATATTGATAACAAGATTATCTTTATTCTATTGACAACATCAATATTCGGAATAAAGATAGTCATATCATTCACATATAATCACACATATACCATTAATCACTTTAGTATAAACGCTTTTATCCACCTCAAATGATCAAACTTCTCAACTCATTATTTAAGTGCTTGTCAATAAAAGACACAAGAACTTGATCATCTTTCCATCCATGTCCAGGCTCTGCATACCCCTCAAGTTGTACCATATATAAAAAAAACTTTGTTTTAAAAGGCAATTTTAACACGGTGAACCCAATTGTAAAAAGAAACTATAGCAAAAATATAGAAGAAACATATTTGTTGGAGTATAAAACCAAAGATTTTCTTTTAGAAAATAAACATCACTTGCAACCAACGGATTTAACTTCGGAGGATCATAAACTAAAACACAAGTTCTATATTCCAAAGAATAGAACCAAACTTAAAATAAAAGGCTTCTTGCAAATACTTTGATTCAAAAGATGAAATAGTTTTGCCAACAATAAAAGTTCATCTTCAATTAAACACGTATAAAAATTTTCACCAAAACTTTCTTTTCAAAGTTCTCTTGTCATTCCTCAAAATATCAATTCCAAACTCAATTTGAAAAATAGGTGCAACCGGATCAACATCCGTAACAATACTTAAAGATGGAAACCTCTCTAGTATTTATTGAAACTATTCACAAAGAATTTGTGTTCTTTGTCTCAAAGATGTTAATTCCAAGCACAACATTATGTTCAACATAACTTATGAACACACCAACATAAAGTTTGAACACATTTCTCTTTTCATAAAGTCGATAAGAAGCATCTTAATAAAACACCCCAACACTTTTGAATATTTCAAATTAGGATAATAATCCTCTCATTTCTCATATGGTGTCTTATCGGTTTCTCATGTGAAATTCTAGTTGTATAAAAATCTTAACAAATAGTTCCACCAACAAATATATCAAGTATATATCTAACATATTAAATATGAAACTCATATACATGTATACTTAATAACGCATAACATGTTCTCATATGTCTCTAATTCACTAAGAACTTAGATTCATCAAATCCCAAGCTTAACACACCAAAATATGTCCATTAAAACACATTATAGTCACTAAACTTTTCTAACAAAAATCTGCACAGTTCCATATTTCATGAGCCCACTTTGACTCAAAATTTGAACATGTAAAAGCAGTTATTTGACAAAACTTTCTTCTAGTTATAAAAACATTTGTCTTAAGTTTCCAACGCCACTAAAAAGATATAAAACCGATTGATATATCTCAAGTTATGCCACAAATAATCAGCTATGCTTAAAGCTGAAATTCCCGAAAATCGAGATTATTATCTCAACTTCAACAAATTTTTCAAACTACTAAATGAAAGAATTTGAAAAATATTCCTTCTAAACATAACTCCATCTATGTCTTATAAAACCATAGAAACAAGAATGACTCAAAATGGAGTTGTAAATCTCAAGAAAATCCGTAAACAATCAACAGTGTTCAAAACTGAAAATTTTTCAGCAAACATAAAACAAAAGTTTTATCACAAATGGGCTATCAATAAACTCCAATAAACTTGAAATTAAGATGTCTCAAAATAACTTAATTCAAAACATATTGATTCACATAAAACATATCAAAACCTCATTTATTTCTCAACAAATAAATATTTTGATTCAACACAATTTTCACCATTTTCAAAACTTGTAAGTTCGAACTTTTAGAAATAAAACTACTCAAAATCATAAACCTTAACTACCACAATGCAAATCTCACGATTCAACCAAATTGGCAAAGAAGAGCAGACATATAAATCATAATCTCAAAAACATCTAGGAAATTCTATGGTTCATATAGCTCATTCCGACAACACACTATCTTTGGTTATTAAAACCTTGTCAGACTCAAAAGTTACCTTCACTCCATTTTTGCCTAAAAGGCTCACTAAAACCGATTCGGTTTAAACATTGGAAATAAGTAGCACCTCATTATGTGCTAAAGATGTGAGCTTAAGGAGAACCTTTATTCTCCACTTCCAACTTGGGTGTATATGACTAGGGAGCATTTTTATTTATTCTCACAAACGTGCCTCGGTACTCCATAGTTAATAACCCCACTCATTTACATCAATCACCATGTTCACTTGTGAAATGACTATAAAAATGATATCATCTACTTAACTATAAGTTGAGTAGGATTGTCACATTTCACAACTCTTTTCCTCCATTTCGGAGCATGGTGGTCACATGTATGAAATTTCCCCTTTTTATGTTATTGAAGGTTTTATTACTTTTAAGCGTATAACCATAGAGAAATCCGTACCTTTTTCCTTAGCGAGGATTGGTCTCACGATGTTTGCCTTTGAGACTACCTCCTTCCCTTTGGCCATTTTGTTCTCTTTCCATCAACATCTTCTAGCCCAATGACAAACTTTTGCTAACCAATATCCATATTATTATATTTGAAAATAAAAGATTCCCAAAATCTTTTTAGCTTCACCTTGTGAAATTCCCACATTGAATATCTCAATTTTTCAAGAAATGACCTAGCTTCCAATGGAATAGCTAGTGGAAGAACAACTATTCTCATAGTTT
The DNA here is from genome assembly GCA_947683365.1 of Euphorbia pulcherrima. Classification (NCBI taxonomy): domain Eukaryota; kingdom Viridiplantae; phylum Streptophyta; class Magnoliopsida; order Malpighiales; family Euphorbiaceae; genus Euphorbia; species Euphorbia pulcherrima. The sequence continues at coordinate 26,517,846 of CANTUS010000009.1, forward strand.
CAAAAGAATTGAGTTCTCGAAGAAGAAACATAATTTTCCATTATGGAATATCGTTTATGATTGTTGAAAAATTTGCTCTTTATACGTAGTTCCTGAGTTGCTTCTGGATAGGGGCAACGCTTTTTCTAAAAACTATTGTAAAAGCTCAAAAACTGGATCAAAGGCAACACTTTCGGAGGCAAAACTAATCCGAAGGAAAACTGATCCAGAGAAAAACTAGTCCGGATCTGATCTGGATGCAAACTGTTCCAGAGGCAAATTTGGTGGAGAGGCAACACTTTTATAACAACTGTTGCAGTAGCTGATAAATTGGATCAAATGTGACGCTTTATTATTCAGAATCTATTGCAGTAGATCTGGAGGCACCTGATAGATCCGGAGGCACGACTTAGGTAATGCTTTCTGTGAATAGAATTTGTTGCAGTATATCTGGAGTTACCTGATATATCCGGAGGCACTGCTTAGGCAACGGTTTAATCAGAAGAGGCAACACTTTCTACTAAAATTGATAATGATCTTCAGAAGTTGTAAATAACGATCTTTATTACTTGGAACATCACTGAAACATCAAGAACAAAGTTATAAGTGTTAGGATGAGTTGAGTCAAGTAGGAGACTCTGTCCTTAAAGGATACTTCATAGTTCCTTCCAAGATTAAACAATTCCTTCAAACTCGATTTGAGTTTGGGTACAGGAGTCAGAAATGATTATCATATCCAGAAGAGGGAGAGAGAAGAGAGTAAAAATTGGATGTATCTCTTAATGGTAAAACCGGCAACCTTTTTATTGGTAATAAATATAGTTGTTGTAAAACAATGATTATAGTGTCTTTGAAACTATAACTGATGGGAGTTACAAACATTTATTCACGTATAGCCGTTGGAGAATTAAACTCACTTAAAACTCACTTTTAAGAAGGAAATAAATTTTGTAACTTCCAACATTAAAAATTTAACTAAAGATATTTTTCTCAATAAAAATATCACAAAATATTTCTTTTGAAAGTGACATAAAACTCTTCTTTTTCTAACAAGAGAAATTGAGCATGAAACACCAGAAGATGAAGGATCCATGGTCTCGAGATAGATCATAAAATTACAAAATATCCAGCAGGAATTGAGACAAATCAAGCATTATCAGTGATGGAAATGAAACAAGTGAAGCATGAATCTCAATTCTCAACCAACAAAACTTAAAACCCTAAAATTATTAAAAGAAAAATTACCTTAAGTTGATTTTGCGTTACCAGGGGTGTTAGGATATTTGTGTCCATCCAGCCCATAAACCCTTTTAGTTATTAAGCCCATTTAGTGTTTAAGGCCTCTATTATAATATTAGCCCATTTTATTACTTAGTATAGTTATGGGTTATTGGCCTTAGTTTTTAATATGTTCAGCAATATATTGTTGTAGGGTATTTTTGATTGTAACCTATCATTTTCTTCACCCTCTTGCCGCCTCTTCTCTTCTTAGTGTTCATCGAGTTTCTGGATATCTATGGATGAGCCTTGATGACATGTCGTGTTTTGGCAAGTTTGTTGAAGATGGTTATGTGAGCGGTATGTCAGTCCCCAAAAGGTAAACAAGGCAAAATCTACGGCAAAGGAAATGCCCATGCAAAATAACCATGGGCATAGCCTTAAAAGACTTAAAGAAATAGTTAGAAAGGGCTGGAACACGCAAAGTGCTGCCAGAAGTTTCTAGAAGGTAGCCAGAAAGTTCCAGAATAGTTGTAGAAACTCCGAAAAGTGTTGCCAAAGATCCGGAAGTGTCCTGAAGGGTTGCAACAAGTCTGGAATATGTTGCTGGAAGGTTCAAACCAACCTAGGCTAGATATTTTGTATATTTTAATCTAGGAAAGGCCTAGAAGGATGCATATTAGCCATAGGATCAAAGAGGTTTCTAGAGATTAAATCTAGACCGTCGATTGAGGAGGTGGCTTAGGCTATAAATACTCCACCCCTCCCTCATTTTGTACATCTGAGTTCTAAGCTCGAAAGCTCTCTTGTAACACTTTGTAATGCTTTCCTTTGTGTTAATAACACTTTGTATACTTCTTCAACTCATGTATCTTGTGTTCCTTTCATATCGCTAGCAAAGTTGTGATTGGGTTTGGCTGACTTAGTTCTCTCGAGGGCGAGAATCGAGCTAAGGCCACATGTACCATTAGCGGTGAATCATCTAAGTACGTGACAAGTGGTATCAGAGCGGGTTATGAATAAGGGGAATTTATAGCTATGACAAACAACGTTGAGTCTAGCAACATGATCAAATAGCAAGAGGAGCGTGGGCATTCAGAAGCCCGCAACCAGTCGAAGAAGGTCTGGGGGAAATCCAAGGAGACTCCGCAAGAGGAGGGTGGTGTCTCTACGAAAACTATGGAAGCTTTTAATGCTCGGCTAGCCAAGGTGGAACTAGCCATGAGGGATGTTCTCAACACTCTTGGCACGCGGGAGGGCGATCAAGAGGATAAGGATGAGCAGATTAGTGCATTGGAGGAACAGTTGCAAGAAGCGTACGACCTCATCGATGCCATGAGTCAATCAATGGAGGAATATCGACAAAGGATGGATGCCGAGAAGTAGTCTCTACAAAATAGGTTAGCTGTGACTGAAGTAGCTATTGCCAACGGTGCTAGTACTAGTGTCTCATGTGTGAAAGTCCCGGTGCCACCGAAGTTCGCGGGAAAACGTGATGCCAAAGAAATCGACAACTTCCTTTGGCATGTGGAGAGATACTTGGAGGCCTCTAACATTACTGTTGATGATGTCAAGACCAACACCTCGACTCTCTATATCGAGGGTGATGCTGCCTTTTGGTGGAGAAGGCGCAATGCAGAGTGAGAGGGGGGTTGGTCCAGATTAGCACTTGGGAAGCATTCAAGGCAGAATTAAAGAGGCAATTCTACCCGAAGAATGTGAGAGATGTGGCGATGCAGAAGCTATGAGGACTGAAGCAAAAAGGTGCATTGAAAGATTACATTCGGGATTTCTTGTTGCTAATGCTAGAAATTCCCGATATGCCCGATGGCGATCATTTATTTTACTTCCTTGATGGCTTACAAAGGTGGCCCGAGCAAGAGCTTAAAAGAAGGGTTGTCCAAGACCTTGCCATGCGATAGCTACGGTAGAATCTCTCACCGAGTATAACACTAGCTCGTCGACAAAGAAAGATAAGCCAAAGAAGGGAGGATTTGGCAAAGGTGGGGGAGACAAGTCACACAAACCTGGGAGATCCTTCAAGAGGAAGGATAGATAAGGTGAGCACTCGAAGGGGCAATCAAAGGGGAGAAAAGATTACTTCCTTTGCGAAGGACCTCACTAGGCAAGGGAGTGCCCAAATCTGAGCAAGCTGAATGCGATAATTTCAACCCAAGAGGAGACTGCGCCACAAGGAGAACAAGTGCACTTGGGGATGGTGTGCGTGCTGAATACAGTAAGGGCCAAGACGGATGCGGAATCCAGTGGCAAGAGTGCCATGGCCTCGGTAAAGTCAAAGCTTCAGCCGGGTAAGAAATTGATATACGTTGATGTCGAAGTTAACGGGAAAGGCATCAAGTGTTTGTTGGATTCGGGGGCGAATCAAAATCTTATAGCAAGCAATAAAGCTACGACGCTTGGTTTGCTGATAACCAAGGAGATTGGGTGGATCAAGATGGTTGATCAGCCCTACCAGCCCTTGATAGGAATTATTCGGAATGCTCCCATCAAGATTGGTATATAGGTTAGGATATTGGATTTGAATGTTATGCCGATTAAAGATCACAAGATGGTGTTAGGTATCAACTTTATTGAGAGGGTTTTTCCTTTTACCCTCACTACGGGTGGGTATGCTAACTTTCGATGTGGTGAGAGTGAGCATCGGGTTGTGGTAGATCGTGTAGCAGTTGGTGCTAGCGTGTTGTCTGCGATGCAAGTGGCAAAAGGAGTCAAGAGGGGTGAAGAGACATTCCTAGTTACCTACAAAGAAGAAGGTAATGACTCTAACTCTCTTGAGATTCCTTTGCAAGTTGGTAGTTTGCTTGAAGAGTTTAAGGATTTTATGCCATCCGAGTTGCCCAAAAAACTTCCTCCGAGATGGGAAGTGGATCATGCGATTGAGTTGGAGCCTGGAGCAAAACCTCCAGCCATGGTACCGTATCGTTTGGCTCCTCCCAAATTAGAGGAGCTATGCAAGCAATTGAAGGAACTGCTGGAGGTGAGGTTTATTTGACCATCCAAAGCACCATATGGACCTCCCGTCTTGTTCCAAAAGAAGTATGATGGAAGCTTGCGAATGTGCATTGACTATAGGGCTCTTAACAAGGTGACTATCAAGAACAAGTATCCGATTCTGTTAGTGGATGAATTATTCGACCGTTTGGGCAAGGCTCAGTGGTTTTCAAAGTTGGACTTGCGATTGGGATATTGGCAAGTGCGGATACCGGCAGGTGACGAGGAAAAGACAACGTATGTAACTAGGTATGGCTCATTTGAATTCCTAGTCATGCCGTTTGGGTTGAAAAATGGACCAACAACATTTTGCACTTTAATGAACAAAATATTCTACCCATTCCTTGATAAATTTGTGGTGATGTATCTAGACAACATTGTTGTCTATAGTGAGACCCTTGTGGAGCACATTCGGCACTTGAGGCAAGTGTTCCAAGTATTGCGGCAAAATGAGCTCTATGTCAAGAGGGAGAAGTGCTCTTTTGCACAACGGGAAGTGGTGTTCTTGGGGGATAGGATCTATGAGGGGAAAATCAGTATGGATGATGCTAAGGTGTGGGCTATTATCGATTGGGAGCCACCAACAAATGTCTCAGGTTTACAATCTTTTCTTGGCTTGGTGAATTATTATCGAAGATTCATCCAAAGTTACTTTAGGAGAGCAACGCCTTTGATGAATCTTCTAAAGAAGAACCCATAGAAATGGGACGATGCTTGCCAAGAAGCTTTCGATGATCTAAAGCAAGCTGTGATGAGTTATCCGGTGTTGGCGCTGCCGAACTATGAGAAACCATTCAAAGTCCATACTGATGCATCAGATTTTGCTATAGGGGGTGTGCTTATGTAGGAGAATCACTCCATTGTATATGAAAGCCGCAAGCTGAATGACACGGAGAGGCAATATCCGGTGTATGACAAAGAGATGACGACGATCATCCATTGCTTTTGGGTATGGAGGCATTACTTGCTTGGGAGACGGTTCGCAATTAAGACCAACAATGTGGCAACAAGTTACTTCCAGAATCAAAGGAAGTTAACTCCCAAGCAAACTCGGTGGCAAGATTTTCTTGCCGAATTTGATTATGTGATGGAGTACAAGCCTGGCAAGGCTAATGTTGTGGCTGACGCGCTGAGTCACAAAGTAGAGTTGGCTTCGGTAAGCATGGTGGAAAGCAATTTGCTCGAGCGAGTGAAGAAAGGGATGGCAAAGGATAACTTTGCTAAGAATCTCGTTACTTTGACTAAGGAGATGCCTATACACCATCGGCAAACGCTTGCGAATGTGCATTGACTATACACCATATGTAGCAGGATTTGGGAGCAGGATGGTTTTGGGAGCAGGATGGATGCCTATACACCATCGGCAAACGCTTGTTCGTGCCTCGATGGGGGAACTTGAGGAAGGAGATAAACAAGGAATGCTATGACTTAATATAGGCAGGACATCCGGGTATTCAGAGTACAATAGCATTGGTTGAGAGATCATACAATTGGCCGAGGATGGAGGATGGGATAGTGGGATATGTAAAGACTTGCCTTGTATGCCAACAAGACAAGATTGAGCAAAGGCAACTAGTGGCTAGAGCCCCTACCCACATCGGAGAGACCATGGGAATGTGTTACTATAGATTTTATCTCCGCCTTACCGACGTCAGAAGGGTGTGGTTCCATCATGGTGGTGGTTGATAAATTTTCTAAGTATGGAACCTTCATTGCTGCCCCACGAGATTGAACGGCCGAAGAAGCCGCACGTTTGTTCTTCAAGCATGTAGTAAAGTATTGGGGCCTTCCGAAGAGCATCATAAGTGATCAAGATCCGAGGTTCACTGGAAAGTTTTGGAGGGAAATGTTCAAGATCATGGGGTCTGAACTTCACTTCTCAATGTCCTTCCATCCCCAAACTGACGGACAAACAGAGCATGTTAATGCCTTACTAGAGCTGTATCTTCAGCACTTCGTTAGTGCTAACTAGAAGGATTGGACAAAGTTACTGGATGTTGCCCAATTTTTGTACAACTTACAGCGGAGCGAAGCCACCAATCAAAGTCCTTTCGAGATAGTGATAGGGCAACAACCGCTAGTCCCACACACCGTTGTGGTAGGTTATATAGGGACAAGTCCTGCTGCATACAAATGGGCTAAAGGATGGCAAGAATAGCTTGATGTGGCTCGCATCTACTTGGACAAGGTATCCAAAAGAATGTAGAAGTGGGCTGACAAGAAGCGGAGGCCACTGGAGTTCATGTAGGCGATCTAGTAATGGTGAAACTGCCCGTGATGCAATTCAAGGCTTATCGCCAAGTGCATAAGGGTTTGGTGTGCAAGTATGAGGGACCCTTTCCAATTATCGCTAAAGTTGGCAACGTGTCCTACCGAGTGGATTTGCCGCCTCAGTTGAAGGTGCATAATGTCTTCCATGTAAGTTTTCTCAAACCTTACCATGGAGATAGTGAAGAACCTGAGCAAAAGAGCACCACCTGTCATGATAACCTCGTGTGATCGAGAGGTTGCGGAGATTATCACGGATAGACTCGTTCAGCAACGAGGCATTCCCGCACATACTGAGTTCCTACTCAAGTGGAGAGGGTTGCCGGATAGCGAGGCATCATGGGAGAAGGAATCGGACTTGTGGCAGTTCAAGGAGAAGATCGAGGCCTACAAAAATGGGAAGCTTGACAAGGGCGTCAAGGACTCTGGTGGGGGAGAATGTCAGTCCTCGAAAGGTAAACGAGGCAAAATCCACGGCAAAGGAAATGCCCATGCAAAATAACCATGGGCATAGCCTTAAAAGACTTAAAGAAATAGTTAGAAAGGGCTGGAACACGCAAAGTGTTGCCAGAAGTTTCTAGAAGGTAGCCAGAAAGTTCCAGAATAGTTGCAGAAACTCCGAAAAGTGTTGCCAAAGATCCAGAAGTGTCCTGAAGGGTTACAACAAGTCTGGAATATGTTGCTGGAAGGTTCTAACCGACCTAGGCTAGATGTTTTGTATATTTTAATGTAGGAAAGGCCTAGAAGGATGCATATTAGCCGTAGGATCAAAGAGGTTTCTAGAGATCAAATCTAGACTGTCGGTTGAGGAGGTGGCTTGGGCTATAAATGCTCCACCCTCCCCCATTTTGTACATCTTGAGTTCTAAGCTCAAAAGCTCTCTTGTAACACTTTGTAAAGCTTTCCTTTGTGTTAATAACACTTTGTATACTTCTTCAACTCGTGTCTCTTGTGTTCCTTTCATATCGCTAGCAAAGTTGTGATTGGATTTGGCTGACTTAGTTCTCTCAAGGGTGAGAATCGAGCTAAGGCCACACGTACCATTAGCGGAGAATCGTCTAAGTATATGACAGGTTACTCTCTATATCAGGTTATAAATACCCTTATTTCTTCCGCAATTGGTAATGGCTCGATTCTAGGGTTTTTGTGTTGTATTTATCTTTCAGTTCTTTTGTCTCTGTTTTAGTTTGTTCCTTTTTCAGAGTCAAAACTGAGTTCGTCCATTAGTGTTTGTAATCTTCATTTTTGTGCCTTTAGAAGCAATCAATAAAGCAACCTCTCACCTGTAGACGTACCCTAATGTTTAGTTTTAAACCTAAACAGGGGGAACTACGAAAAAATCCTTTGTGTTCTTTCATTTTCTGCTTTATGATTCTTGCGATGAATGTTTTATGGTTAAAGATTCGGGTTTATTTCCGCAACAATTGGAATCAGAGCTTTTGTGTTCCATTTCCTGGGTTGCATGCGGTGATTTTTGTGTTAGATCCGTTCGTTTTTGAGTTGCATGTGTTTAATCCTTTGAAATTTGGGGTTTTTTGTGTTAGGTCAGTTAAATCTCTTTGAAACTGGAAGTTTTCTTAAAGATTTTGTTTAATTCGATTTTTGATATAAGTTCACATGCTAATTTTTGGATCTAAGTAGTTTGCAAGCTTAATCTTTCTTTTCTCTGAATCTTTGTTCCAGAAATTCTCGCTGTTGCTGCTTCTATTTTTTTGGGAGATTTTCTTTTGGCTGTAAAACCTAATCTGTTACAGATTAGTGCTATACTTTTTGAAGAAATACAACCCTGAGTCATTTTTCGTTTCTATTCTTAATATCATTATGTGGATGTTCTTTATGAATGATTTGAGAATTAGAAGTTTCTTTTATTTTGTTTAACCAATCTCTTGTTTACTTTTGTATGAGGATATACATCGAGGGAATTCGGAAAAGTATTTCTGGATTCTTTGCCTTTGTAGTCACCTCTACTGAAAGTTTTTTCCTGAAAATTCTATTATCTGTCTGTTCCTAAGAGTTTGGTAAGCAATTACTGTAAGTATAAATCTTCTTCCTTAAAGTAATTTCATAATTTATGTGAAGTCCTTTAAGTTCAAATTTCTAATTCTTGCAATGCATTTGCGTATTGCTTGTTGGTAAAATCCCTTGTTGGTATTGCTTGATAGTTTGGTTTAAATTGTAAAGTTAACTTGTCCTTTTATTAAGCAATAGTTCCAGTTTTGGTAAGAAAGTGTTTCTTGGGATTTGTTTACCAATTTGAAATAGAATTGTTTACTAATTACAGCAAGTTTTTAATATCAATACTTTTTTTCATTATAAGTGTTGTAATTTGTTCGTTGTTGTTCTTGTTTGGCATCTTAAAGATGTAATTGTTGTTGTCTTTGAATTTGTCTGTTTCCTTGGTTCAAGTTCAATAACATATGCTTTTGGTGTTAGGCCCAATAATAGATTACGAGAAAAGATAATAGCAGCAGAATAAAAAGACACAAAGATTTTTACGTGGAAACCCCAAATAAATCAGGGAAAAACCACGGGACAAACTCCGAATAATTCCACACTATAAAATAATAGTAGGTACACCAAGAGATTACAAAATAGTGGCACTCAAGTGTTTCCCAAAACCTCACTATTTTCTCTCTTACCCAACTCTTAGGAACCCCTTTCCTAAGTTTATATGCACAGATTATATTCTTATATTTGTATTTTTTCAAATCTGTGTTTGAAATGAGGCAGAATGCCTCTCTATTTATAGGAATTGAAAGACGCATGAAATGCTGTCTTTCAATTCCTTTAATTGGGCCACCAATCACCACCGAATTCGGTTTGTATTTTTCTTCTTTTTCTTTTTTTCTTTTAATTTTTATTCAGTGGGTCCCACATTTAAAGGCACACCACTCAACAAATCTCCCCCTCTCGACTACATTGTGGGACTCTCCATCCCGGTTGCTTTGACACACTGATCAAACTTTTCTTTTGGAACGACCTTTGTCAGCATATCGGCAGCATTGTTGTTTGTATGAATCTTCTGTAACTTGAACTCTTTTTCTTCAATGGCAAGTGTGAGCCAATGATACCTTACGTTAATATGTTTTATCCGCGCATGATACATAGTATTCTTGCTCAAGTCTAGTGCACTTTGACTATCACAATAAACTATGTAGTCTTCTTCTTGCACACCCAATTCTTGAAAGAATTGCTTTAACTAAAGCATTTCCTTTCCTGGTTCTGTTGCTGCAACGTACTCTACTTCAGTTGTTGATAATGAAACACACTTTTGTAACCGTGACTGCCATGAAATAGCCCCCCCTAAGAATGTAAATAAGTAACCTGATGTAGATTTTCTTTCATCAAGGTCACCAGCCATATCCGCATCTGTGTAACCTACAAGTGCTGGCTTTCCACCTCCAAAGGTTAAACCTAACTTTGAAGTTCCTCTCAGGTATCTAAAGATCCATTTAACTGCTTCCCAATGTGTCTTCTGGGGATTTGACAGAAATCTACTCATAACGCCAACTGCATGAGCGATGTCTGGTCTTGTACACACCATTGCATACATTAAACTGCCGATCGCTGAAGAATATGGAACATTTGTCATATCTTCTCTATTTTTCTCTGTTGAAGGGTAGGATTTCTTACTCAACTTGAAATGAGCGGCAAGTGGAGTGCTAACTGGTTTAGCATTCTTCATATTGAACCTCTCTAGCACCCGTTCAATATATTTTCTTGCGATAACCACAGCCTGTTGGACCTTCGATCTCGGCTAATCTCCATTCCAAGAATTCGCCTTGCTGGTCCCAAATCCTTCATGTCAAACGCCTTAGATAAATCACACTTCAACTTACTAATCATTTTGGCATCTGGCCCAACGACTAGCATACCATTAACATATAAGAGAAGAATGATAAATTTTCTATCAGGGAATTTCTGGGCATATACACATGGATCAACTTCTGTCCTCTTGTATCCTTGATTCACCATAAAGGAATCAAACTTTTTATACCATTGCCGCAGGGCTTGTTTTAACCCATACAAACTTTTCTTCAGGCGACACACCATGTCCTCCTTTCCCTTGACCTTGAAACCTTCTAGTTGTTCCATATAAATTTCTTCTTCTAAATCCCCATGCAAGAATGCGGTCTTTACATCAAGCTGTTCTAACTCAAGGTTCAAGCTAGCTGCAAGACCTAGCACAACTCGAATGGAACTCATTTTCACAACCGGTGAAATTTTTTTGTCAAAGTCGATACCTTTCTTTTGAGTAAAGCCTTTGACAACCAATCAAGCTTTGAATATCAATAGGTTTCCATCATCTTTCTTCAGCTTGCACACCCATTTGTTCTTGAGTGTTCTCTTCTCTTTTGGAAGTTTCACTAGCTCGTACGTATCATTCTTCTTCTGAGAATTCATCTCCTCCTGGATGGCCTTCAGTGATTAAAATATAATCAGAACTAGAGTATTTTATAGATGGTTGGCATTCTATGACTGACCTCCTTAATTGAGGTTCTTCTTCTGGTAGAATGAGGTTCTCTGGCTCCCCCTTGTCAATACCCTCTTCATTCATATCTTCATCTACAATCACATCTTGATCCCTCACAACTGGCTCTTCTTCTCTATCTTGTTCTGATTGATGCATTCTTCTTTCTGTGGCATCATCTGATAGAATGCTCTTTGGTGTTATATCGATAACACCATCACTTGTAGATCTTTCACCGATGATATCATTCTCGTGAAATACAACATCTCGGTTTCGTACAATTTTCATTTTCACTCGATCCCATAATCTGTAGCCGAACTCTTCATCTCTATAACCACAAAAGTGCAAGGAACTGATTTATTATCAAGTTTTAGCCTTTGCTCTTTAGGAACATGCATAAATGCCTTGCAGCCAAATACCATCAAGTGAGAGTATGAGATATTTCTACCTGTCCAGACCCTCTATGGAATATCAAAATCCAAAGATGCTGAAGGTAGTCAGTTGATAAGATAGACAGCAATATTGACAGCTTCTCCCCAAAATGACTTAGGTAAGGTAGCCATTTTGAGCATGGATCTAACTCTTTCAACAATGGTACGATTCATTCATTCAGCAACGCCATTTTGTTGAGGATTACCAGGAACTGTCTTTTCATGCCTGATACCATGTTGACTAGAGTAATCCTTGAACTCCTTGGAGATATACTCACCACCATTATCTATGCGTAAACACTTCAATGGCACTCCAGTCTCCCTTTCCACCATTGCATGGAATTGCTAAAAGTGCTTGAATACTTCATCCTTTATGCGCAGCAAATAAATCCATGTCTTCCTTGAGAAATCATCAATGAAGGTAAGAAAGTATCTTCTTCCTCCAATGGATTCTGTATACATGGGACCACAAATGTTAGAGTGTACCAGCTCTAACTTATTATTTCTCCTTCTAGAGCTTTTCTGAAATGAAACTCGATGTTGCTTTCCAAATAAATAGTGATCACACGGGTTAATTTTTCCTTTGGCTAATGGGATGAGGGACTTCTTAGCCATTATATTTAACCCTTTCTCACTAACATGCACCAGTCGCCTATGCCACAAATTTGGTGAAGCATCATCTCCATCTGTATTCAGTTGAACCGCACATATTGTTGCATGCGTTTTGTATAGCGAGCAACACAATCTTCCTTTCGCCACCACCAACGATCCTTTGGTGAGTTTCCAATTTCCATTGCCTATATGATTATGATAACCTTCCTTGTCCAATACACTAACAGATAACAAGTTCAACCGAAGATCTGGAATGTGTCGCACATTTTTAAGTGTTAATGTGCATCCGACACTTGTCTTCACACAGATATCACCGATTCCCACCATTTGTGAGACACTATTATTTCCCATTTTAATAGTACCATAATCGCCTGCTTTATATGTTGAGAAGTATTCCCTTTTTGGAACACAGTGGTATGAGGCACCAGAATCTACAATCCACTCGGTATCTGCATCTCTAACATGACAACAATCTGCATCATGAGATACTAAAGCCACCTCTCCATCTTCTTTTGTGACTGTAGTAGATGTATTTTTGTCATTATCATGACTTCGGTTTGCATTCTCTTGTTTATAGAAACAGCAGTTCCTTTTGAGATGGCCCTGCTTTCTACAGTGGTAACATGACCTCTTCTCCCGGGACTTGGATCTATCTTTCGATTTTCCATTCCCACGACCTCTACTCTTGCTTTGACCCCTGTTTTCCGTGATAAGGGCTTGTGAACCGGTACTGGCAACGTCTCTTCTACGAAGTTCTTCATTAAGTAGGCTATTCTTTACCATAGACATTGTTACCACACCATTTGGAGCTGAGTTACTCAGTGATACAACAAGAGTATCCCAGCTATCTGGTAGAGTTCCCATCAAAAGACATGCTGGCATATCATCATCCAAGGACATACCGGTGACTGCTAACTCACTTATGAATCCTTCAAAGTCGTTCAGGTGTTGTGTAATTGATCGTCCCTCTATCAGTTTCAAGTTCATGACTTTGCGAATCATAAACACTTTTCCTTGAGCATTTTTACCCTCGTACATATCCTCTAGCTTCTTCCAGAGAACTTTGGGATCTGTTTCGTTCCTCACGTTGTTGTACAGGCTAACATCTATCCATTAGCGTACTGTACCCAATGTCTGCTTCTTCAACTTTATCCACTGCTGATCTTTCATATCCTTCGGCTTTACGTCGTCACCCTCAATTGGATCATACAAATCTTTGCAATTGAGGTAGTCCTCCATTCTGGATTTCCACATTGAATAATTTGTATCCGTCAATTTGATCATTACACCATCATTCGCCATATCAAAAATTTAAGAATGGCAAAAATTCACGAATTTCACTATTCACATAAATATTGACTGTATATGTGAATAGTACCGTATACCCAAATAATACTTGTATATTGGAGTAGTAACAGTTTGTCTCCCGTATACTTAAATAATACTATTCATAAAAGATAGCAAAATATGAATAGTATTATATATGAATACTATTACTCAAGTTACTATTTTACTATTCACTCAAATTGCGTATCTACGACGATTTTTCGAACGGATTGCGCCACCGGATTTATCGTAATTTTCTCGTCGTTGTGGTATATTTATTTTTGAAAAATATATCCACGGATTTTACTGATAAAATAACCTTCGGCTCTGGTACCACTTGTTAGGCCCAATAATAGATTACGAGAAAAGATAATAGCAGCAGAATAAAAAGACACACAGATTTTTACGTGGAAACCCCAAATAAATTAGGGAAAAACCACGGGACAAACTCCGAATAATTCTCCACTATAAAATAATAGTAGGTACACCAAGAGATTACAAAATAGTGACACTCAAGTGTTTCCCAAAACCTCACTATTTTCTCTCTTACCCAACTCTTAGGAACCCCTTTCCTAAGTTTATATGCACAGATTATATTCTTATATCCGTATTTTTTCAAATCTGTGTTTGAAATGAGGCAGAATATGCCTCTCTATTCATAGGAATTGAAAGACGCGTGAAATGCTGTCTTTCAATTCCTTTAATTGCGCCACCAATCACCACCGAATTCGGTTTATATTTTTCTTCTTCTTTTTTTTTATTTTTATTTCAATGGGTCCCACATTTAAAGAGTCACCACTCAACATTTGATTTCCAATTTTTGGCTATTCTCACTATTTGTTTTAAAACTGTTTTTGTGAGGTAATATATTTTTTTCTGAGAAATCAGATTCGCCTTTGGGTTCTCAAAGTTGGTTGTCGCCCACAAGGTATTTTTCTTCTACCTAATTCCTCTTCTGTTTTTTAAACAATTATAATCAGTGTCAAATATTGGAATTCATTGTAAGTATTTTTTTATTTTCTTTAGAAATTGAATTCTGTCAATATAAGATGTGTTTGTCAGAAGTTGTTTATTGCTTGTGTCCTCATTCTAGTTGTGTACTTGAGTAGGCCAGTCTCTTCCACCTCTGTATTTCTATGATAGTTCTTAAGCAATAAGTCCTTTCTTCCATTTCTGATTTATTCTGATCTTATATTGCTTTTTTCTCTAGAATACTTCTAAAGATTTTAAGACTTATTCATTCTGATTAGTATGCTTAATATTGTTTTAGCTTGTGTCTCAGTTTCCTTTTTTTAAAAGCATGATCAGATTAAGTGTATGCTTAGGTTATGAGATATTATTGCTAAAAATTTGTGGTGTTTGTTTTGGCAAGTTCTATGTTTTGTAATTAGTTATTGCCATGTTTCTTGTTATTAAGCATAAGTTTGTTTCATTTTATTACAAATGTGGCCCCTTGGAAAGATAAGTCATGCTTAGTCACTCTAATCAATATCTCAAATATTCGGATCACCTTTGATTTATTGCATGAACGTGGTTTTGATGTTTCTTTTGCTGCCCCTGTAGGCAAGGATAATGTTATTGTCTCATTTAATTCAATACTGGCTATGAAAAATTTTGTAGGTGGTGAATGGAAGGTCATGCTGCATATTTTTAAGGATGTGCAGTTGTTGCCGGCTGATTTTATACCGACAGAATGCATCATGTACCTGGACTTTATGGGAATTCCCCCCACACTGATTCGAGAGGAGCTGATCAGACACTTAGCGAGCTCCTTTGGCCGTGTTATTTCTGTAGACTTCAATTTTGATCTCCCGGATCGTCTGGATGTGGTTTCCTGTCTGGTTTCGGTCCCCTTTGGGACAACCAATCGCTCCTTCAAACTGTTGGTGAATACTAAAGAAGTTCTCATTCACACTAATCTAAGACAAGGTGTTGGCTGTGAACATTACCAAGATGATGATTCCGAAATTTCCGATGCCCCGTCGGATACCCCATCCGATGCTTCTTTTGACACTTCCAACGACTCGCGTAGTTTCGGCTGCCAGGAAGTGGAAACTGCAGATTATATTAGCCCGGATCTCAGAATTATCCCCCTCCCAAATCAATCAAATGATAATTTGAGTGTTGTCCCGGAATCAAACCCAGCTATACATGAAGCTTTAATGGAGGCCGAACAACCTGTAAGGCTAGTCAACCCACAGACGGAAGCCAACCAGCCTGTTACTTCAGCTTCGTCAGGACCTGACATTTCTAACATGAATCGGGTGATCATTTTATCTCAGTCAAGGACATCTCCGACCCTCGAAAAAGAGCTGACTATGGAAATGGGGAAAAAACTAGGAATATTCTCGGAGAAAAATAAGCAAGCTGTTCTGACAGCTATGGATAATTTGGTGAACTGATTAGTTCACATTCATCAAGGTATTTATTTTCTTCTATTATGTCGATGGATTTTTTATGTTGGAATTGTAGAGGAGGTGTTAATAACAGGGCAAAGCAGCAATTTGTCTCTTCTTGCATTCGTAAACACAATCTCCAATTTTTTGTCATGTTAGAAACAAAGATAGAAAGTATCTCTGAGCAAGTGGTAAAACGGTTTTGGGGGCACAATGACTTTGCTTATCACCATATCCCCTCTAATGGTCTGTCGGGTGGCATCCTATTTTCTTGGAACTCCTCGTTGCTTTCGGTCTTGGTTCTCCAGTCTACTTCCCGATGGGTGTTAGTTAAATTTCCCCTTCAGCAGCAAGATTTGCACGTTCTGAGTCTATACGCCCCAACAAATCATATGGATAGATATGATTTATGGCAGGAACTTATCCCGATTATTCGAGACTTTCAGATGATCTTGATTTGTGGTGATTTTAATGAGGTATTACATGTGTCGGAAAGGGCAAACGATCGCTCCTACCCTTCCATGTCGGCTTTTCAAGACTTTGTATTGCAATCTGAACTCCATGATCTACCCCTACACGGCCGTGATTATACTTGGTCTAATAGAGTTTCATTCTCTCGTATTGATCGTGTTCTAGCCTCGAATGGGATACTGCAGTTATGGCCTAACTTATCTATATCAACGGTGGACACCACCCTATCCGATCATTTACCGATTTTATTACGCTCCTGCGTTGCTCACTCAGCCGGCCCAAGACCCTTTAGATCGTTAAACATGTGGTGGGATATGGCAGATTTTTTGCCTTTCATTCGTAATAAATGGCACCTCATTTGTCAATCCTATGCTCACAAAGACCTATCTTATAAATTGACAAAGTTGGGTCGTGCAATCAGCCCTTGGCACTCGGAAAATTTTGGAAACCTACAGAGAAAGATTGGTGATTTAGAGGAAACTATATTGGCCCTTACATCGAGTAGTGTTCCTCGACCGCTCACCTCAACTCAAAATTCAGTACTAAATCGTAATCGCTCCCTCCTTCAGGAAAAGAGGGCTTCTTTGGAAAAATTACGGCACCAACAATCAAGGGTGAATTGGACGCTATTGGGTGATAATAATACATCGTTTTTCCACCGTACCGCTTCAGCCCGATCTCGCAACAACCGTATATCGCAACTGGACATCGAGGGAGTAATTGTTACGGACTTGAAGGTCATTTCAGATACTATTTGCAGCTATTACGCCCAATTATTCAAGGCTGCCCCTATAACGCCATTCTCTCTTAGAAAGTTACGTTTCAACACTGTTACTTTGCAACAAAACGCAGCTCTTATCGCCCCTTTTCGGGATGAGGAAATTTGGAACAGTATATGTGCGTGTGGGGAGAATAAAGCACCGGGACCAGATGGCTTCAATTTTTTCTTCTACAAAAGGTTCTGGGATGACTTAAAACCCGAATTACTGCAAGTTTTGGATCGTTTTTATGCTACATCTCAGCTACCTGATTCGGTCAAGACATCCTTCACGGTGCTACTACCTAAAATCCCAGGTTCTTGTTCTCTGAACAACTTTAGACCTATCTCGCTCATCCATGGTATCTATAAAATTGTTGCGAAATTGCTATCGATTCGTCTTCAGGCTGTTCTACCATCTCTTATCTCAAACAACCAGTTTGCTTTCATCAAAGGTAGAAGCATTCATGAGTGTTCCTTTGTGGCTTCCGAGGTAATTCATGACCTCCACATTAAAAGGAAACCATGTGTGGTGCTGAAACTAGACTTCCACAAAGCTTTTGATAGCATTTCTTGGACCTATATTGACTCGGTTCTCCAAAGGATGGGTTTTGATCAGAAATGGATTTCATGGTTGTCAAATAGCAGGAAAAAATCCACTACTTCGATTCTAATCAATGGCTCACCAAGCCCTCCTATTCACATCCGTAGGGGGGTCAAACAAGGAGACCCTTTATCGCCATTTATTTTTGTGTTAGCAGTGGAGGGCCTAAAACAGCTTATAGATCGTAGCATTCAAATAGGCGTGCTACCTGGATTTCGTTTGGAGGAATCCCTTCCAGATATCTCTTTGTTACAGTTCGCTGATGATACGATTTGCTTCCTTCCAGCAGAAGAATCCATAATTCCCAGTTTCATTCGGATCCTAAGGTGTTTCGAACTAATCTCAGGATTGCGTATCAACTACCACAAGAGTGCGATTATGGGAATCCACGTCAATGAAGCCTCCTTGGCCTCTTATGCAGCTCAATTGGGATGCCGAGTGGAAAACTTTCCGATAAAATACTTAGGTACACCACTATGTATTAAACAGCCACATATCTCCGATTGGGATCCTTTGATCGCCAAGTTCAAATCTCGTTTGGCAAATTGGAAAGGAAATTGTCTATCATATGCTGGACGCACCATGCTTATCAAAACGGTACTTTCTTCCCTTCCCATTTATTTAATGTCAATCTTCTACATGCCTTGCTCTGTATCTTCTTCACTAAATCAATTAATGCGCAATTTTTTGTGGCGAGGCGACTCTTCGATCAAGGGCATATGCAAAGTAAGCTGGGTTACGATCAATTTACCATATCACCTTGGGGGATTGGCAATTCGGGATCTAAATCTTGTTAACTCCAGCCTACTCTTTAAATGGATTTGGAAAATGGGAGACCGCAATGATGACTCCTTGTGGTCAATGTACTGTGTTCGGCGTTACGGGATTAGTTCGTGGCATGAAATGACTCTTCTCGACTCCAAGCTTGTTTCTCCATTATGGCGTGGAATTATAAAATGTTGCCTTAAAAAGGAGAGAATTTGGTCCTTCTTCTCATCACAGGTGCGTGTTCAAGTGGGAGATGGTCAAAACGGGTTGTTCTGGCACGATAATTGGACCTCGAACACTCCAATCAAATCACTCTTCCCCGACTTATTTGTGATTTGCAACAGGAAATTCTCAACCATTTTCGAAGGGTGCAGTCATATTTTTTCCAATCATTCCCAAACCCGCCCCTTTTGGAAGAGAAGCCTCCGCATTACGAACCAACAACGATGCAATGAACTGAAAACCTGGATATCAATTTCATGCCCAATGCTCTTCCAAGACCAGGAAACCGTTAACAGCCCCACCTTCTTCCTGAGAAGAGATTGCTTCCTATGGGACATTGGAGTTCAGAAAAAATATTCAGCAGCGTCCTTTTATCATGGATATTATCAACAACGATTATGGCCGAATCCATTGAGAGACTTTACACTCATTTGGTCCTCCCACATGCTCCCCAAGATAAAAAATTTTGGCTGGTTGGTTTTTCACAATAGGTTACCGACACGTGAGTTCCTTTTCCAGAGGGGATATCGTATGTTAACTAGCGCCGGTTGTCCGTTCTGTCCACTACCCGAATCTTTGGAACATAGCCTCTTTTTATGCCACGCGAATTATCAGATTTGGAGAGATGCATTCCGGTGGCTGGATATTCAGGTTGTGATGCCGAATGATAGTTACAACTTCCTTCTGTTATGGTGCACATTCTTCAAACCTGGAATCTCCCGTGAATTTGGTAGGTCTCTCTGGTTCATTATATCATGGAATCTCTGGAAGCGCCGCAACAAGAAGATCTTTCGAGATGAAACTGACGATGGGGATATTTTAATTGCGAGTATCAATTTTTGTTGGTTTCTTTTCATTCCTATAAGCGCAACGTTAGCCTTTCGGTTTCTGATTTGTTTACGAACCCGAGGATTCTAATTATGTAACTTTGATGTACTTTTGGTTCTTGTTTTGAGAACCATTATTAATAAAAGCGGGGTGGGTGTTTTGTAGGTAAGCAGAGGAACCAACCTAGTTGGGTACTCTGCCCCGAAATTTTCACCCATTCCAATCTTTTAGCCGTTGGAGAGATACACTGTCTCTCCAAGGGTTTTTCAAAAAAAAAAAGCTAGATAGAAGTTTCTGATTATATATGCTTGTGGATAATTTTTTCTGATAGTTCCTTTTTTTTGGAATTATTTGTTCTTCTCTAGAGTCATGTTTAGGCTATTTAGAGTTGTTATGATCTTTGGCATATATATCATGTGTTGCTGAAATTTTGTGATATATGAATGTGTACTATGTTTAGCATTGTTGTGTGGTGAGATTTTCTTTTATATTGCTTGTTAGCTAAGTTTAATTGAAAATATTAAACTTGTTTTTGAGATTCTTTTGTTTCTTTGTGACTTAAAAGAAAATTATCAAGCAATATCATTTGTTTAAGAAACCGAGTTTTTTCTTGTGATCTCACTTGTTTAGAAAGGATCGTTTTACAACAAATTTAAAATTTTAGTTCTTCCATTTGAGTAAAGCTTTTGATTGTTGAAATCATTTTTTAGTAATATTGCTTGTTTTGAGTCTAACAGACATTAGATTTGTTTCCTTTTTGAAAGGATTTCGTTTAAGCAATAGTTACTAGTTTAGAAACTTGGTTTCTTGTGCTATCTCTTTCTTGAAATGGATTTTGTTTAAATTTGTTGATATAGCTCTCTTTTGGATTATTTTGATGCTAGTAACATAGTTAAATTTGACTTTTTTTTGTGGTTATCATTAGAACTAATTTTTTGTGTTATCTATCATGTGTTGTATATCCTGTTTTTGGTAACTTAGATTACTGTTTTGAATAACTTGTGTGAAATAGATTATTTAGTTCAATTGATAAGTTTTTAAGAGATATTAGTTTTTCTCTTAGCTATCTTCTTTTTTGAAAGGCCTCTATGTTTAGCTCAAGGTGGAGCTTTATGGAAATTTTAAATGTTCAAATTCTGTCTTGAACTATTTTTTGTCAAAGGTCTTTATTGTTTTAAGATGTTTTTGCCTCTTATTTGGTTGTTGTTTTTATAGCAAGGCTTCTGTTTTGCATTTGTTTCTTTGAGCAAAGTTTGGTAATTAGTGTTTTTTAGCATGCTGCTATTTTGATATATTTCTGTTGCTCAGTTAAGCTGAAAAGCTTGTTTGTGAAATGCATCTTATGTAATGCCTTGTTTGTTCCCTTAATTGATTAAGGTGGAGCTTGTTAGAGCTCATTTTGTTGTTGAGTAAAGTTATCAGCAAGTTTATTGTTGGTCTGAAAATTTGATTAACTGTTTTAGTGCATATCTTCTGAATATTTTTTTTTTGTTATTAATCAAAAGTGATGACGTCAGTTTTTGTTAATAATTGTATTATATATTCAGTTGTTAATTAAGTGCACTAAAGTTTATATGTTTTTCTTTTTCAGTTGCAATAGAGTTTAGTTATATGCTTGCTGTTGTTTTTTTTCAGCAAGTTTAGTGTCCATTCTGAAATTGTTTATTTTACTTAGTGCTAATCAGTTGTGTTGCTGTGTTTTTGTTATGAATCTAAAAGTGATAAGTCGACTATTCCTTTTGGTTCGTAATTGTATTGTTTGTTTCAGCTGTATTGATTTACGCACTAAAGTGTCTTGTGTTTCAAATTTCAGGTGGCAAACTTGGTGTTGTGCAGTTTTGACTTTCTGTCAAAATTGTGCCAGTAAGGTTTAAGGTTGTTACTCTTTTGGTGAGATTGGATGGCTTTATTTGGAGGCTGATGGCCAAGGTGGAGATTGTTAGGATATTTGTCCATCCAGCCTATAAACCCTTTTAGTTATTAAGCCCATATAGTGTTTAAAGCCTTTGTTGTAATATTAGCCCATTTTATTACTTAGTATAGTTTTGGGTTATTGGCCTTAGTTTTTAATGTATTCAGCAATATATTGTTGTAGGGTATTTTCGATTGTAACCTATCCTTTTCTTCACCCTCTTGCCGCCTCTTCTGTTCTTGGTGTTCATCGAGTTTCTGGATATCTATGGATGAGCCTTGATGACGTGTCGTGTTTTGGCAAGTTTGTTGAAGACGGTTATGAGAGTGGTTACTCTCTTTATCAGGTTATAAATACCCTTATTTCTTCCGCAATCGGTAATGGCTAGATTCTAGGGTTTTTGGGTTGTATTTATCTTTCAGTTCTTGAGTCTCTGTTTTAGTTCGTTCCTTTTTCAGAATCAAAACTGAGTTCGTCCATTAGTGTTTGTAATCTCGATTTTTGTGCCTTTAGAATCTATCAATAAAGCAACCTCTCACCTGTAGACGTACCCTAATGTTTAGTTTTAAACCTAAACGGGGGTAACTACGAAAGAATCCTGTGTTCTTTCGTTTTCTGCTTTATAATTCTTGCGATGAATGTTTTATGGTTAAAGATTCGGGTTATTTCCGCAACAAGGGGATTGAGATACTACCATGTGACCAGGCTACAGAGCTTATGTCACCTCCGTTTAACGAGATCCAACAGCCATCAATTCTCGCTAAAAGTAAGAAAGAACTCTAAAGATAAACGGAGAAAATGTCGCATAAGAGAGAAAAAAAATTTAAATGAACGATGGGGCAAAGGAAGGAGCCGCTAAATACCAGAGTAAGCATAGCAGGATCTTGGGTTTTCGAGTTCAATATTGGGAAAACGTCAAGGAGACCAAGAGAGGAATTTGAGAAATCGCGTTTATTCTTATGTTCGTTTTGATAATTTCAGAGATATGAAGATGGGAAAAGAGATCGAGGTGTGCTCGAATTGCTAAAAGCTGAGCTTGGAATTTTAGTTATTTTGGATAGATCCTAGTAAATAGTTTTTAGATTAATTGTACGATTATTATATACATTTTTATTGATAATTTTATAACTGCAAAGATTTCACTATTGTTTCATATAAATTTTTTAATTAATAAAATTTGCAACGGAATATCCAAATGTTTCAAACTCTGTTCCAAAAGTTCCCTCCAACTTTTTGGAAGAGACATATGAAACCCTTGGAATTTTCGTTGCAATTTTATTCCATATTTTAATTTTATAAGTTCTGTAAGGAATGTATATTTCATCACAAAATCCATTGCAAGCTATGAAATCTGTGAAGGATTTTTCTCGTTACAAGCATCCCCTTACAGATTGCAATTTTTCTTATGGCAATATATAATAATTAATAAAATATTTAATTATAATTTTAATAATAAAATTAAATTATTAACAAGAAATAATAATAATAATGATAATAATGATGATGAGCAATAAAAAAATCTAACAGAAAATAATTATCAGTACAAAAATAAGTTAAAAAATAAATATGATATTAAAAATACTCCATTTAGAAAAATATCAATGCAATTATAATAATTATAATCATAAATAAAAATTACAGTAGTAATACTATAATAATGATAATAATTATTATTATCATTAATCATACCTATATAGAATGATTACATATATTATTATTATTATTAATTTATTTTATTAATTTTATAATAAAAATAATTAATTTTGTTAATAAGAACGAAACTTAATTATTAGCAATAAAAGGATTAGAAATATTATATTATTTTTAGTAGTTATTTAATTTATTATTAAATATTATTAGTTATTAGTATAATTATTGTCGTTATATTTATAATTTTTTTAAATTAAATATTATTATATTTATGATTAATTAATTATTATTATTACTTATTTATATTTTTGTTATTATTATTATTATTATTATTAATATGTCTTAATATATATATATATATATATATATATATATATATATATATATAATACTATTTATTCTTTTAATTTGTTAAGTATAAACATTTTTTATTTTAGATATTTATTTTATTAAATATTATTTTATTAATAGTTATAATTATACATATGTATTAATAATAGTTTCAGTTCAATTCAGATTACTTCAAATGTATTCAGTTCAGATCAGTTCAATTCACTTCATTCCATTGCAGTCTAAAAGAAAAAGGCCTAAGTTTCCTAACTCTTTATATACTTGTTCTATACATCATAAGTCATGTTGGTATTCCGATATTGAAATTACTTATTACATGTATGACTAGTTTAATTTTAATATACTGAGTTATATTAACTGAAATTAAACTATTGAACGTGTTTGCATGAAGCACGAGTTTTGTTTAGTATATTTAGTACTAATTTAAATTGAGTCATGAGACAACGCTTTCAATTTATGTAATATACCGATTAAAATTAGAAAAATCATGCATTAAATAGGCAATATCATTATATCATATAGCGGAAAAGTAATTGAAAAATAGTATATAGTTTAATACCTTTAATTAGTATTTATGCATAGACAAAAATTTTTGGTGAATGTTATGGTGACATTTTTTTGTAAAGTAAAAGTTATTTTGACTTTTATCACCATTAAATTAATTGGTTGAAATTTAATTTAATAATGATATTGGCGAAGTAAACAATGAAAAGCTACCATAGAATAACCCAACTTTTTATTGGAAAGTATTTTAACTAAATCTAAGAAATGGCCATTGTGTCGTAATTTTAAATTATTATTATGAAAATGTATGAGGTGAAACAAGAAAAGGAAAATCTGTATTAATGTTCTTTTGGTTGATTAAAGATTTTAAGTCCTTTAAAGTTTAAACTAGGAGTTCAAATTTGACTTTTTCATGTTTAGTGGAAGAAAATTCACTACAAAAGTGTTTGCTAATATGGGTTTACTTATTAAAAGAAAAACAATTGTGAAAAGGAGTTTAGGGGAGAGGTATAGACTTTGAATATAATAAATTTTGATGTATCTGATTAAGCTAAATTAAGATATGCTTTTCTAGATTAAGCTAACATAAAGACATGTATAGCGGCCTCTCCACACACGAGACATTATACAGAACATTGCTTCATACTCCCTGCATAAATGATAAGTGTTCCAAAAATAAAGGGGCTTTTATATAAATAGGCAAAAAAATAAAATAATTTGGCAAAAAAATAATAATTAACATAAATAGAAGAAACAAGGAAAAGAAATCTCAATTATACGTTCTTGTTGAAACAAATCGGGAAAACACATTCATCAACCTCTCCCTCTCCAACTCGTGCAATTTCAAAGCAGAAAACGGATTCAAAAAACCACACACGGATTCAACTCTCCCTCTCCCTCTTCGATTCGCATGGCTGCTCCTAAGCTCCAGGTTTCTTTTTTTATTCTTCTGCTTAATTTCTTCTTTAACTCGCTTTCATGCCAAAGCCGCGACCGGAAACTGCTGCAAGGCTCTTCGTCTCACCGATTCTTTAAATTCACAAGTTTTTGGTTCTGCCATGATTGATTCTGGCCATTAAGTGGGTTGCAATGATTCAGATTGATTGAAAAATCTCCTGTGGGGCTTAGATAATAGCTTTGATAGCTATGTTTGATGAATTTTTCGCTCTACATAGAGCTGTTTTTGAGAGGAGTAATTGTCTTTTGTCAATTTTGTTCCAAATTATCTCTTGCAATTGTGCTCATGAAGTGTTTGTAGAAATGCCTGAATGAAGTTTGATTAATGAGTATTTGATTTATATTGGATGTCTATAGGATTTATATTGGATGTCTATAGGATTTATATTGGATGTCTATTGGATTTCTATTGGTTCTTACATATTAATTAACATGTTTCATTCCTTGATATGTGTTTATTTTGCTATGAGATCTGTAAAAAATTTCTTCGTTTTATAATTTATTGGTTCATCTCTGTGCTCTTCCTCTGTTGTTCATTTCCCCCTCGTGCTCTGTTCTTCTATAGGCATATGATTATGTACTTGTAGATATAGTTAAAATTTTGGATCGATAAAGATGGGACTGCATTTTCGTTGTTTCGTCATTACTACTAGTTTAATGACTGAGGATCTAGTTCTCAATTGTACTTTTAGGAATTCATTTACATGAATATGAAAATTCTTGTTGTGAAGGAACTGAATTAGGATGGCCATTCCCCACTCTTAATCCGTTTTAAAAATTGTAGATATAATAACAATTTAGTGATAAATGAATGCCATAATCTGCTTTGTTGTTGTCTGATGTCTATTCTAAGTTTCAAATAGAATTTGTGAGAGTTTGTCGGTGATAATCTTGTCAAACTAAGTTCCTGTGTCTTGTTTCTTATCATTCTGATGAAAATTTTCCATTTCTCAATTTTTTCCACTCTCTGAGGGTTGCTAAGTGATTTTCTTTTAGTTAAAATGATTCAGTGTTTTATTATTGAAAGGCTTCATATAAATTAAAAATGCATTGTTTTTTAATTTATATGAAACCTTTCAATAATAAGTGATATTTATATAAAAACAAACGATTCAAGTTTCCTGGTTTTGTCAACTTGAAAGCTTCAACAACATGGCACACATGACATCATACATGGCATGACATTGTATAGGTTTTGGTTGACTTTTTGGAGGTAGCAACTGCTATGGTTAGGGCGCCTGCTTACAAATCGAGGTATTAGTTTTCAGATTCTTGTCATGCAAAATGATGGAAGCCTCCTAAACCGGACATTGCATTTCCACTACTGAATAGGTTTCTTTATAAGTTTGAAAGGAATTTCTGCACTCCGTCATCTATATTGGATGTATATAGAATGTCTATTGGGTCTCTATTGCATTTCCATTAGTTCTTACTTATTTTTAATCCATTGTCAGGATCTGTAGTTCAGCAGAACCAATCCCAGATCATCTTCATATCCAATTCCACAGAACACAGTTGGCTAGCTTTGAGCTTATACAGACATGGAAGGGTACATCTAGAAAATAAACTTGAGAGCCACGAGCAGTATATCTACACAATAGACAATCAATAGAGATAGGTTTGATGATCAATTATGTATGAATTCTTGAAATCTTATGTAATTAGGGATCTAAGTAGTTGGAATTGATGTCCCTTTGAACATATTTGGAGTTTAAAAGATATGGAATTGTCTTCTTCTACCATAATACAATATCTGTTTCGCAATTCAATTGAAAAAGTATGACAATTACAGTAGATATCAGACATGTTCAACACATGAAACAAAAAGTTAGAAAAACTTTCAAGAATGACAGCAATACACTGATATCAGTAGGGATCATATACAATGCCTATAGAAATCCTAGAGAAACGCATTATACATCCTATAGACATCAAACATTTTTAGTAAACAGCAAAAACATACCACTTAATTCAAATAAAGTATAAAAAGAAACAGTAACTAAAAATGATGATTATTCAATATACAAAATAACAAATGACAATTTATTAGAAACATAATGATACACTAATTGGAAACACACAAGTCAATTACATGTACTTGTACAAATGTCTAATATCAACATCAAAACACGTGATAATTGAAATTTAAAATATGCTTCTACATATATCGAATATCAATTTCAAAACAGATTTCCTAATACAATTCTAGGTGTCCAAAAGATGTCTGATAGATGTCCACTTCCTGAAAAGCACATCCTAGAAGATCAACAATCGATGTTGCTGATAGTGATGCAAACGTTACTGTAAAAATAAAATTGAACCATACAATATATTAGCAAGAATGAATGAATTACAGATCATGTTATTAGTTCCCAAAGATTTAAACTTAATTGAAAAAGTAGCAACTAATTCACCATGGGATTAAACACTAATACAGATAGCTAATCTTTGCAATCAATCACCAAAACAATTTGTGATCTAATTGAATGTCAGATCATATACGTCGTGAGTCAAATAGAATTGTAGCGTTCTTCCATTCAATAATATCCAATAAATGTCCAATATATGGCCAATAGACGTAGATAACCTACAAATCAATGACAGAAGAAACTAATATACAGTAGATAACCTACAGACAACCTACAGATAACCTATAGACAACCAATAGAGACATAGTAAACACATAGTAAATTCTAATGAAAACATGCCAACAGTTGCAAAAAGAAACAATAGCAATAGTGAACAAAAATACAAAAAACTACGAGAGTTAGAAAGAGTAAGACCATATATCAAAAAGATGAAAAACTAAATACAAAAAAATAAGATGACAGCAAAAATACAAAAGTTATGCTATATAATTCCAATAGATATTCAATTTCACACCACAACTTTCTTCAACATTCTATCGAACAGTTGGTGTGGACCTCAATTTCACACAAAAGCAACTTTTATCAACATCTGAAAACTACCAAAAAGTCCAAATCTATTTCTCTGCAAATAAACTCCTAACATATTGATAGAAAAGCTTCAATCAAGATTCAATCACAAAAAAAGAAAAAACAGGAAACACGAATAACAGAAAACAAAACAGTCAACGCGAAAGAAATCAAAAATGAAAAGAAGGAGAAGAAGAAGAAAAAGAATATGAAACTGAAAGCGAAAAAAAAGAAGAGATCGAAGAAGAAAAGAGAAAAATCGAGCGAACCAGAGATTGAAGAACGAGAACAGAATACTGTAGCTGCCAAAACAAGGAGGCTTAAATAGACCGTATAATTATAAAATATTAGGTCAAAATATTTAAAATAAAAAATATTTAAAATAATAAAAAAATAATAATATAAAATAATTTTTTTGACACTCGTCGTTCATACATAAAGTAGCAATGATCCAGAGCATCATATAATTTTTCCTTCATTTTATAATTATATTGCTTCCAACTCATTTGCACATTTATAATCTATTGATATCTTTCGTCATTAAAAATATTGTCGCGTATTTTAGATCTTACTCAGAACGATTAAGACTTGTGCATTTTGAATTTATCTATTTCAAAATTCAACCAGGAGTAGTAATAATTAACTATTTAGTACATATTACTAACTCCCAAGTGAAAATTGAAAGAAAGATAATTAAATACAATGAAATATGAATTCAACGGTGAAGAAATTTTTTCATGCTGGTGAAGTCATAGGAATTTTTCTTGGTAGTTTTGTCAAATATATATCACATGTAGTAAGTTTTTAGGTTAGCTACAAGAATATCCTAATTAAAGCGGTAGAGGTTTAAGATTACTATTCCAAATTTCACGAAAGTTGTTTTCAGAAAAGTTTTGCTAAACTGTTTATTGGTACGGTTTTTTTTTTTTTGTCAGTGGAAGCAATCATAAACTAACCCTTAGAGCATTTCCAATCTAGCCCTAAAATAGGGCCGAAGATGCAAAATGGAGCTCCAACGGAGTTATTTTTTTTATTTTTACTTTTACTTTTTTTTTTATATTTTATTTAGTTGAGTTAATGTTTATTTGTTAGGTCTAGAGGAATAAAATAATAATATTAAAGTGTAGGGATAGAGAATAAACACTGTAGCAACTTTAAATTATAGAGTTTTAGGGGAAAAATTGATGGGGAGGGTTGGAGATGCCCTTAGAATACCATAATAGACCTGGAAATGAGGCTTAGCTAAAAAGGTAGTAATATAAGCACTGTATTAAAAATCCCCGCCTAGTCCCAACTAGGCTCCGTCTAGACGCTATTTTGAAGCTTACCGCCCAACTTTTCATTCCTAGGGCGCTATCAGGCGCTCGTTCGATATATTGCCTCCTAGGCACCGCATAGTCCAATTTTTTCTGCTTGGACAACGCCTAATTTAGATTTTTTATGGCACAATTTTTTATAATAATCATAGTTTACCAATAAAAAGTAGTTTAATTGGTAAAACTAAAGATTTCTCATAATAACATTGTAATTTTGAGTCTCAGAGCAATAAACAATATACTCTATGCCACTTAGTAAGTTTAAAAACATGGTCTAAATTATGTTTTTTGATACTTTTTTATTTAAAGGTTGAGTACCGGAACCCGGCCTCTATTTATTACAAGGAAAAAAAGAAAAGACAGAAAAGGAAAAGAAAACAAGAACAAAACAAAACAAAAAAATGAAAGATCTCTTGATGAAGGTGATTAGTATCCCAGCTTATGACCACGCTTAATTTGCTCCCTAGTAGCAATCACAAGTCCTTTCTTTTTCTTAACTGAAAATGGTTTCCAACCAGAACCTCGTGCTATTGGTGGTGCTATCAACAAGAGAGTCATTAGAGGAATGTAGAGCCTGCTCTTCTATAGACTTACCTTGTTGTAAACATACCTCCAAATTGATCCATCAAGATTAAGACCATCAAAGGATTGAAAAGCATTTGCTGTTGAAACTACTGCAACATTTTTATTCCTCTCCTACAAATCTCATTGTCTTGGTATACTACGTTGGAGGAGTGCCAAATTGGGCTGGTTATGTAGAACAAGTGCATCCGCATTAATATTTTCAGAGTCTTCGTCGCTTTCTTCACAATCATCCGCCAAGAGTTGGTCCTCTTTTCTCTTCTTATTGGGCTTTCCTCAACCTGTATTTCTCTATCTTTCGGGCAATCAAAAACCTCATTAGCCGCAGCCTCAATCACCGCAGTAGCCGCAGACTCAATTGTCTCAGTAACCACTACGTCGATCTCCAGGCTGGCTTCACGATTCTTGGTTGGTAAAACTGACTTAGTTCTATCGGAATTGCCATTGATATTAGTTGTATCTTTCGGAATAGAATTTTAATTCTTTCTATTAGTCTGAGTAGAAATCGGGTCAGCTTGTTCAGAGTTTTTAGGGTTAGATTGAGCACCCTTCAAAATTGCCCCAACCTTAGAATGCTCTTTCGATTCTTGGGTTACTTTTCTTGAAGCCGGTTCCTTCCGCAATTAGCTACAGTGTGACCTATAGATTGGCATGTCAAAAAAAATCTAGAATATTTCCATATTCTACTCTCACCCAAATTTTTTTTTCAATAGTATCAACCCTAACCTGGTCCATAACCGGTTTCGACAAATCAATATCTACCAGAATTCTAGCATAGTGGCCGAACTCACCTTCTATGGTGTTATGATCAAATCGAATAGGAACCCTAATTCCCTACGCAACAGAGGATAATAATCGACGATCCCAGAACTCCCACGAGAGATTAAACAGTTTATCCATACCTGAGTTGTGGTCTATTTGTGCATTGTAGGATCAAAGACAATCTTCCAAACTCAAAATCTCATTATCCCAGGCTTGAGATTAAGGTTACCCATAGCCCAAATCTTCTGTAAAGCCTTTGCAAAAGGCATGATTATATGATAAAATCCCCTTCTTAGAGAAATTAATTTTCAATCCATATTTCGATTCCATATGGAATTGAGTTTGGTTTTAAGGTCTGGATGCTTCCATGGAGTATCCCCTTTAACAAGAGTCAATCTCTCAATAACAGAAAATTGGCAGGAGGCAATTCGCTCCTTGTAAAATTCATGCGAAACCTTGATTGATTTGTAGCCATCTCCAGCATCGGAGACAGTGATGGTGGCCTTATTATAGGCCTGTTGAACTGCAGCAGTAGTTAAGTTCTCATGGTTAACCACGACGGCATAAGAAAGGGGTTTGTTTTGGGGAGAATCGGATTTAGGGTTTGGTTTCTTTAAATCCGAGACAAACGATTATTTTTTGTCTTTGCTGTTACAGTAAAAAGAAAGGTAAGAGGCATCCATGGAAAAGGGAAGGGAGATGAAGCAGGAGACGACGAGATCGACCGAAAAATCAAGGTCTAGGGGCTGCCGGCGCAAACCCTAGCCATTGAATATAAGTCTATCTGAACTTAATTTTTTTTGATTGAAAAGTAAGTTAATATCATTAATCACAACCAATTACAACTCTAATTAAATGTGGACATAAATAAAACCAAGTCCTCCTGCTAGTCGAAGAACCTACTGGTCTAACTAATAAACGACAGAGTTCGCAGATCTAGTCACAAACACAATAAGAGAAAATTGTCTAAGAAGGTTTTTACAATAATAAAAGTTGCATTTTAGAACTTTATCAATAATCAAATCCTATACTTTTCGGTCTACCAATTTTTTAAAACAAAATACATAGTTTATATTATTGAAGAATAATACTTTTTAAAACAAAATACATAATTCATATTATTGAAAAATACTACATTTTTTTAATAAAAGACATATGCTATGTCGTTAGCCACCAATTATACCAATTAGGTTGGCATAGTCAGTGCGTTAGCGATGTAGCGAGGCCAGAAATATGTACACAAGAGGAATACCACTCCTCAGTTGCGTGAAAGTAAAAAGGATGGATCAATCAGAATGTTCGACACGGCAAGACTAATGCTACGCCTATTACAATTGAAGAGGAACCAACAAGCATGAATGCAAGATAGAATGGGATTAGAAGTATCGACTTGTCCATTGAATATCATTTTATTTCGCCGAGTCCACACTGTCCATGCTACAACAAACCAAAGAGAAGTTTCGAACTCACCGTATAGGCCATCCTTGAAGAATGAACACCACAACTGCAAAAAAGGGTAGGGGGAGGGAGGCATGATCAGATTAATACCCAGCCACTTAAACGCACTTTGCAAAATGGATAGGCTCCTCGGGCAAAACATTAGTACATGCTCTAAAGATTCGGTGTGATGGCAATGGTGATGAGCGTCATTTTGTATCATAACGAGACCCGCTTTGAAATAGGAACGATCTAGTAGGTAATCTCGAATGGAATACCAGCAAACCAAAGAAACGTACTTTAGGGCGAAGAAGGGATTGCCATATAATCATAAAGTCCTCATTCGGTTTCGGCCAACTTGGATTTTGATAAAAGCCTTGACAAAAGGAGGAGATTGTATAGATTTTTTCAGGTCCTAAATCCCATAAAAATCTATCCGACTCTTGGTTAAAGTTCGGCAGTGGTAGATGGTGCCAATTGGCAACAATAGGTTGTGGCAATGAGTGGAACAAGTTGATGCAAGAGTCAAAAATCCAAACTCATAATTGACGGCAGCGATCATTGTAGGATGTTCGAAGTCTTCGTTTCCAAAATGGCATGCCTAAACCCCTAGAATCGAACAAAAGACTGCACCCTTATGAGACCTTGCAATGTTCGCAATTGTTGACTGCGTAGAGATTGGGGAAGAGAGATTTTAGAGACAGCCTCGAGGTTTAGTTATCATCCCAAAATAGAGCTTCACGTCCATTACCAATTCTAGCTCGAGCGGAGATGACATTCTTCCACACGGGTGAGAGTTTGTCATAATCCGCATTGACAACATCAAAACAAGAAGTGAAACAATTCTTTTTTGCGCAATAGTCTACCCATAAGGATCTGTTATCTATACTCCGACGCTTCCACATCCATTTTAAAAGCAGACTGACATTCACTAAGCTAAGGTCTCGGATAAACAATCCCCCTAGATCCTTCAGCAAGTTTATTGTATCCTAACTAACTTTACAAATACCCAAAGAACTTGAATCACCTCGCCATAGGAAATTCCTCATAATTCGCATTAACTTTTCATTGACACATTTCGGCAGTTTTAGCGTTGACAACAAGTAGACAAGAAGTGAAGCAAGAACCGATTTTATCAATACAACCCTTCTGGCATAAGATAGACATTTTCCCTTCCAATTGGCAAGTGGAGATTGAAATCTCAAAACTAAAGGGTCCCAACTTGAAATAGGTAATCATTTTATGTGAAGAGGAATGTCTAGGTTGTTTAATGGGAATTTTTTGATTCTGCAACCGCGGGTTGTGGCACAGGAGTGAATCAAAGGATTGATCACATTAACACCAAGAATCAAACTCTTAGTGAAGTTTATTCGAAGCCTGGATATCAGCTTAAAACATTTGAGGACTCTTACAAAATTTGGAATAATCGATTCATCCGCCGGTAAAAAACAAAGCGTATTGTCCGCGAATTGAAGTAGTGAAATATCCGGCTGTGAGTCATCCAAGTGGAAATCAAGCAACCCCGCATTAATACTAGCATCCAATAATTGTTTTAGTCCCTCAATGGCTAAAACAAAAATGAAAGGTGATAGTGGGTCTCCCTGTTTTACTCATTTCCGCAGTCGGATTGGATTGGTTAGGGAGCCATTAATCAAGAACGATGTGGTCAATCCCTTACAACAATTAGCTAGCCAAGATATTCACTTTTCATGAAATCCCATTTATCGTAGCACAACATCAATGTAATTCCAGGACACACTATCAAAGGCCTTGTGGAAATCTAATTTCAATAGTAGACATGAACGCTTTCGTGAATGGATTAAGTGAATTACCTCCAAAGCTAAACACGAACATTTGTGAATACTCCTGCCTTTTACAAAAGCAAATTGATTCCCTAAAATTAGTGCCAAAAGTAGAGGTTACAATCAGATTGATAAAAGTTTTGCTACCATCTATTAGATACCATGAATCAAGGCAATGGGTCTGAAATTATTTATAGTAGAAGAGTCTGGAACCTTTGGGATAAGTGTTGGGAGACAATGAGCTGGAAAAAGAAAGCCCAAAGACAACTATCCGGATCAAGTGTTTGAAGTAAACAAAACTCCTAAGTCCTAGAAGAATGCATCTAGACACAACATGGAAGACAACTAAGTCAAGAAAGCATCCAGTTTAAGTTTGGAAAGGAAACAAACTCATAACCCCTTAAAGATAGCATTCGGAGAAAGTAACTAATTGGAAGAGCATCCTGATACAGTTTAAGTCTGAAGATATCCAGAAGACTTAACTTTCAAGACAAAGGGAATATATTTCCAAAATAATATTTCCCTCCATATTGGTATGAAGTCATAGTAGTCTCTTTTGCCTAGGAATGTGGAAAAGTGACAACTTGCACGCAAATCAGAAATGATAAAAGGCTGACTTGGAAAGAGAAAAAGGCAACAATCTTTTTAACCTAGACCAATAGAATGGCACGTGAAGCTCACACAACTGACAAAGATAGTATAAAATTTGGTAGTACACAAAAGCTAAATAAACGCCAACTGACAACTTTGTCTCATCAATCCCAATAGTTCAAATGGGTCAATCGATGAGTCTAACGGACTAATCAATGGCTCCGGAAGCGCCACCTCATCACTAATCAATGGCGAGGATTCAAGATCATACCAACGGTACACAATGGCTACATTTATGATCCAATGGCTGTAAAAGGGAAGCTTCACATGTTAAGAAGTGGCTGGTTGATTTAAGAAAGCAGTCCATTAAGAAATTTGTTATTTAATCAGTTGTGAAAATTCCTCTATGGGCGCGGGATTTTGCAGTCCCTCTCGCGAGGCGATTATGACGTATATTCAATTTTAATCCTCAATATGAAAATTCTTTTCGAATTTTTATTACCAATAAAAAATTTAGTACGGATTTTATTTTTGGAAAAATTTAGTTCGGCGTATCCAATAACGCGTCCGGTGGGAGCTCGAACCGATGATTTGCGCCCAAAAATTAATTTAGTCCTAAATACCCTTAAAAATTAAAAAATAAGCCTAATTATATGAAAAATCCCACTAAAATCACTTTTTGGGCAGATTGACCACCTTTTTCACCTTTTTAGGCTAGGCCATGCCTTGCTTTTCAAACCTAGCAGAGGCTGAAGCCATTCGCGGCTTCAGCGATATCGCTGGCGGTATCATCCATGCCGTCGGCGGTCTGACTTCTGTAGGCAGATAGCTTTTTTCCATGCTTGCTCGATACCCGCCGTATAATAAAAAAAGTCAGCTCTAACCAGATTTTAGCCTATATAAGGCCTCTTTCCAGTCATTTGAAGTGGTTGGCAACTCAAAACTTGAAATTTGAGAGGGATTTTAGTGAGATATAGTAGTTCTAGTGGGATAAGGTGAAGAAAAGGTAAGAAAAGAGGAATTACTCCATCTTTTCTTGGTTTTTCTTTGTTGAATTCTATGATATTTAACTTAAAATTAGTAGACTTTAGGTTTAAAATGAATTAAATAGGTTTTAGAGATTTAAATCCCTTATCCACTACCCAAATCATCATTTTGAGCACCCCAGAGGTGTCATTTGGATCACGAAGAGGTGGATTCCTGTCCCCGAGGTAAAAATTCTGAGTCTCATAGCTCTTTGACACTTATTTTAGTTGTTTGTTATGATTATTTGCTGTTTTGTACTTAGTTTTGGGTTTTTGGTCTTTTTTACGGTTAATTGCTACTGCTGCAAGAGGCTGAAGCCGCCGGTGACAAGCAAAGCCGCCGGCGGCATCACCCATGTCGCCAGCAACATCAGTGATACCGCTAGAGACTTCCTTTATCACCAACGGCTCTATTTTCTTATGGGACCCTTTCTTTATAGTACCCAAAATGTTATTTTGTTAGTATATGTAAGTGAAATGCCAGCAGAATCAATGATGTAGCCGGCAGCTTCACTCATACCATCGGCGGTATGACATTCTAGACATCAGGTTTTATTTCGTTTTATTTTTGGCCTAGTTTAATTTCCGAAGCTTGGATGTACAGTGTAACGACAGGAGTCCAAAACTCCCCAAAAATAGTCCTTACCCCATTACATGTGGCATTTTCACTAATAATCTAGTTAAAATAACAAATTGAGTCTAAAATGTAAATAAAACGAGATTTTCTCATAAACGCCACTCAAACACCACTTTTAGCCATCCAACTAAGCTCCATAAATTGCTCAATAAATATGCCATGCTCATGCTAACTTAGGTCTTCTTTGGTTTGCTAATTATGTACGTTACGTGATATACCTAGTTGTGAGCGGATGACATTTTACGGGCCGCGAGGCTGGCCGACGGACCGATCCCTATGAAAATGATTGGGTGTGATAGTGAAAATGGTTTTGCATATTTTAACATTCAAAAGATACAAGATCAAAGTCCCGTACTTAAAATAGAGTCGCCACCCGGTTCAGCTCAATTGGAAAATTTTGGTACGATTTCCCACCAGGTGGTAGACCATAACTTAAGTAGAGATTCGGAGTTCGGATGATGTTATCTATTTTACATTGGCCAAGTTGAAAGATTTCATTGTTTCTTAATGGATTTTAACCCACCCTATTTATTGTGTTTTTCATTTATATGTTGTTTTCACGTTATCAAGCAATCAAAGCAATAAATAAATTATTACAGTCATCCAAAAATAAATGCAGAAATTAAAATTATTACAAGGCTTTTTCAAATCCTATACATTTTTCTAAACAATAAATAAAATACCCGAAGGCCTAGCATACATCTAACCTAAATCTATATGCACAAATGATTAGCACAGATATGGCACGTATACAGAATATATCACTCATAGAGGCACCCACGACAGTGGGGTCAAGGGGCGGCAGCCCCTCGAGAGGTTCAAGGGGTAGCACCCCCGATGGAGTTGAGGGGCGGTAGCCCCTTACGGGGTTCCAAGGTAGTGCCCCAGGCTGGGGTCGAGCTACCAAGTTAAGTCAAAAATTTTTTATTTTAGCATATTAGTTCCCTTTGAAAAATTCATTTTCCCAATGAATTTTAGGGAAAAGTCCTCCATTTTGGACATGATCGTTATTTTAACCAAATTATTAGTGAAAATGCCGCATGTTTTGGTGTTTGGACTATTTTTGGGGAGTTCTGGACTCCCGTCATTGCACTGTACATCCTAGCTTCGAAAATCAAACTAAGTTGGAAATAAAACAAAAAAAATTGCTATACAGAACTCTATACCTCGGTGGTATGAATGAGGCCGCCGACGGTATGACTGATGCCGCTGGCAATCTCACTTGTACAGGCAGGCTATATGACATTCTGGATACCATAAAGAAAGGGTCCTGTAAGAAAATAAGGCCATTAGGGGCAAGTGAGGCCGCTGGCGGTATCAACGATGCCGCTGGGGGCATGGTTGATACCGCTGGCGGCTTTAAATGCCTCATGCAACTTCAATTTCTTGCTGCAGCTATTTTTGGCTAGAAAGCGAGCAAAACCCAAAACTAAGCACAAAACATCAATTAAACAAATCAAAGAAGTAAAATAAAAGCCAAGGAGCTATGAGACTCAGAATTTTTACCTCAGGGCCGTGAATCCACCACTTCGAGATGATTTGGTTAGTAGTTGGGTGATTTAAGGCTCTAAAACCTATTAAATTGATTTTTAATCATAAAGTCTACTAATTTTAAGTTAATATCAAAGAGTTCAATGAACAAAAACCAAGAAAAGATGTAGTGATTCCTCTTTTCTGACCTTTTCTTCCCTTTAGCCCACTAAAACTAATCAAAATCTCCCTAAAATTCAAGTGTGTAGTTGCCAACCCCTTATCAGCTAAGAAAAGGTCCTTATATAGGCTAAAATCTATTGGAAATTACCTTTGATCAATTATTCGACGGATATTGAGCAAAAAAGTACACAGCTGTTCCGCAGCAGAAATCCATACCGCCGGAGGCATGGATGATACCACTGGCGGGTATAGATGAAGCCGCCGGCAGCCTCACTCTACTGACAGGTCTGAAAAGCTTGCATGAACTAGGCCTAAAATCAGGGAAAAGGAGAGGAAATTCAGCAAAAGGTGATTTTGATAGAAAAACTGAATTATTGGGGTATTTTTTTCCTTTTTATGGGTATTTAGGAACAAATTATTTTTTGGGTGCAAATCATCGGTCTGAGCTACCACCGGATGCATTACCGGACATGCCGAACTGAATTTTTTCAAAAATAAAATTCGTAGAGACTTTATATCGGTAATAAAAATTCCAAAAAAGAATTTTTATTATGAGGAATAAAATCGGGCATACGTCATCATCGTCTCGCGAGAGGGACTATAAAATTCCGTGCTCACAGGCTGCCCCTCGGGGGATCACTACTGCCATATGTCAGTACGATCGCACAAAAGAGCAAGGGTTAGGAATTGTACCTGATGGGTGATAAGGCTTTGATTCTGCTAGTGCCTCTCTTTGGTGACTAGTTTGCTCCTTGGTCGGGCTTGGGCTTTGATAATTGATTTGTCCCTTGGTCAGGCTTAAGCTTTGAGATTGGTTTGCTCCTTGGTCGGGCTTAGGCTTTGATGATCGATTTGTACTGTGGTCGGACTTGAGGTTTGATGATTGGTTTGCCCCTTATAGGGCTTGGGCTTTGAGGATTGGTAGTTGAACCCCGAAGGCGACATGTACAGGGTCATGCTGTGATCTCCAGTTAATGTTCTAGAGGTGAACCCAAAGGCAACATGTACAATGATCTTCAGTTGGTATTCTATGGGAGAACCCAAAGGACGGTATGTACAGGGCCTATACTGTGATCTTCAGTTAGCGTTCCAAGGGTGAACCCAAAGGCGGCATGTACAAGGTCATGCTGTGATCTCTAGTTGACGTTCCAGGGGTGAACCCGAAGGATGATACATACAAGGACTATATTAGGACCTTTAATTGATATTCCAGGGGTAAATCGAAAGGGTGACACATACGGGGACTATATTGGGACCTTCAGTTAATGTTTGATGGTTGAACCCGAAGGACGATATGTACAGGGACTATACCTAGGATCTTGAGTTGATGTTCAGTGGTTGAACCCAAAGGATGGTGTGTACAGAAACTATACCATGATCTTAAGTTGATGTTGGGTGGTTGAACCCAAAAGGACGGCATTTATAGGGACTATATTGAGATCTTCAGTTGACATTCGGTGGTTGAACCCAAAGGATGACACATACAGATACTATACTATGATCTTCAGTTGACGTTCCAGAGGTGAAATCTATGGGTGACATGTACGAGGACTGTATCAAGACCTTAAGTTGGCATTCTAGGGGTGAACCCAAAGGATGACATGTACGGAGACTATATTAGGGCCTTCAGTTGACATTCCCGTGGTGAACCTAAAGAATGATATGTATAAGGACTGTATGAGGACCTTCAATTGGCATTCCAGGGGTAAATCTAAAGGATGACACGTACATGGACTATATCAGGACCTTTAGTTGACGTTCCAAGGGTGAACCTAAAGGATGACATGTACAGGGATGATATCAGGACCTTTAGTTGGCATTCCAGGGGTGAACCCCAAGGATGACATGTATAGGGACTGTATCAGGACATTCAGTTGACATTTTAGGTGTGAACCCAAAGGATGATATGTACAGGGCGGACAAAAATTAGGGTATCTCTTCACAAAGTCACCCACTGAACTGAAAAAACAAAAAACGATGGTTCAGGGAAAAATTAGGGCCACGAGAGAAAAACTGTAAGATGTTAACCTAAAAATTTGAAAAGACTAGTTAACACCCTGTAAAAACTGGTTAACACCAAGAGTTCGATTAATGGAAATGGTTACCAACATCTTGTACTCTGATTAAATTCATTCACTAAAAGTGTCTTTCGTTTTGAAATCTTTATGCTTGTGATTGTATGATTGCCTAGCAGCCAAATGGCGAAAACATCGTGAGTAAACTTAATGAAGGGTACTAAGAGCTCATCCGT
The DNA here is from genome assembly GCA_947683365.1 of Euphorbia pulcherrima. Lineage (NCBI taxonomy): Eukaryota > Viridiplantae > Streptophyta > Magnoliopsida > Malpighiales > Euphorbiaceae > Euphorbia > Euphorbia pulcherrima. The sequence goes on from CANTUS010000009.1 coordinate 26,557,575, forward strand.
ATAAGTGCATAATAATTCAACATGAAAAAGACAAACAAATTCGGATAGACTGAAAACATCCAGGTCTATGCAAAAGTTGAAAATAAGTCTACTGGATTGAAAACCTGGTCCAGGCAAAAGCAAAGACTAAGAAAAAAATAATATAATAAAAAAAGAAAAAAAAATGAAGAGCCAGGTTGGTCTTTCGCCGAAAGGGTCTTACGAGCCAGGTCAGAGTTTGGTGCATAGGGTGCTTCCGGTAATTGGCAACAAGCACCTTTGGTTTTGCAGCAAGTGTCATTTGAGTAGCAAGTGTTACTCTATTTGCATTTTTTCTGAAAAGCTTGCACGAATTGTGCCCGAAATCGGGGAAAGGGAGAGGAAATCCGGCAAAAGGTGATTTTGATGGAAAAACTAAATTATTGGGGTATTTTTTGACTCTTTATGGGTATTTAGGACCAAATTATTTTTTGGGTGCAAATCATCAGTCTGAGCTACCACCGGACACATTACCCGACACGCTGAACTGAATTTTTCTAAAAATAAAATTTGTAAAGAACTTCATATCTGTAATAAAAATTCTAGAATTTTTATCATGACGAATAAAATTAGGCATACGTCATCATCGTCTCGCGAGAGGGACTGTAAAATCCCCGTACTCACACTAGTACAATGTGTCATATCTGTGCTAACCTTTTCGTGCAGGTAAGTTTAGGATAGATGTATGTTAGGCCTTTGTGTATTTTATTTATTGTTTAGACAAGTGTATAGGATTTGGAAAGCCATGTAATTATTCTTTTAATTGCCGCATTTATTTTGGATGACTGTAATGTTGGAAACAATGATCCAGAACAACAAATAATCCAGATCAAGTTTGAAGTAAACAAAATACCTACGTACAAAAAGACTTAAGTCACCGCATCCGGACATATATCCAAGACATTCAAAATCCAAGACAAGTGAAGACAATTACCTAAGCAAATATGGAAGCATCCGATTAAAGTTTGGAAAGGAAATAAACTTTGAACCGCCCAAAATAGCATTCGGAAGAACTAATTGCAGTAGCATCCGGAACAACACTAATCCAGAGATATTAAGTCTTAAGACATTCGGAAGACTTAAATATCCAAACAAAAGGAATAATTTGAAAATTCCATTCCCTCCATTCTTTTGGTCTACAAGTCAAAGATTGTTTTCCCAAATGCAAGACAAATGACAGCTTGCGCACTTTTTAGAAAAGGCCAAAAGGACTGACAACGGAAAGAGAAAAAGGTAACAACCTTTTTCACCTAGACTAATAAGAAGGCACGTGGTGCTCACACTAAAAAGCCACTGGCATAAAAGTTGGTAAGATACTAAAATACAAGAAAATGATCACTGGCAACTTTTTAGCCTCAATCCCAAGGATTCAAATGAGTCAAAATCTCTGTCTAACAGATTGATCAATGACTCCAGAAGCGCCACTTATTACTTGATCAATGGTGAAAATTAAATACAAGTTCAACAACCCACAATGGCTACATTTATGATGGAAGCCTATAAAATGGAAGCTTCACAAGTTGAGAAGGTGTTGGTTGATTTCAAGAAAACTATATACCAGAGAATTTGCTAGAAAGCAATCAGTTTACAAATCTCTCCAAGAACTAATCCATTTAAAATCTATTGTAAGAATTCCCAAATGAAGTTATAAACTTGAAGAAGTCCAAAACCAAAATCTTTGAGAAAACCAAAGTGTAAAAGATCTCCTACTTGGGTGAGTAGTGAGATTGGGATATAGTGTGAAGTAGGTGCTTTGAGTGGGATCTCCCTGTAGGACTCAACTTAGATTTGGGTAGAAATCTAAGTGGTATATCCTACTAAAGACAAAAGGACTTAGCTAGGAATTGGGATTTCTAGGGGTATATCCTACATCCGGAAGGGGGTACCATCCGGAGACAAGTTATAAGGCTTGATTCCTACCAGTTGGAAAGGAATCCACTAGTGGAATAGTTCAGAGGAAGGAAACTCCAGGGACTGGAGTAGGCAGGGCCGAACTAGGATAAAATACTTGTGTTTGAATTTCTAACTCTTTACTTATTTGCATTAATATTGTCATAACTGCATTATCCGGATCCATCCCCCGAATCATATTGAAACACGCTACATAATGACTTTTCAAAGTCTGCTTATTCCGTGAAAAAGGGTCATTCACCCCCCCTCTAACCTTATTTAGACCCTCACAGGGACCAACAAGTGGTATCAGAGCAAGTGCTCAAACTAGAGATCTAATAATCTTGAGCTAAAGGTCCATATATTTTGTTTCAAGAATCAAAATGAGTTTCCAAAACTCATAGCTCCTTCTAGAAGGTATGTATATTACCCAACCTCCACTCTTGACTGGTGAACACTACATGTGCTAGAAAAATTGGATGAAGAATTTCATTCAGGCTCAGAGCATGATGGCATGGATGGCCATTAAAGATGGTCTGTATGAGCCTACTCATGAAGTAGATGGTTTAACTACCCACAAGCCCTCAAGTCTGTGGGATGAAAATGATTATAAGAGATTGCATGAAAATACAAATGCTATTAACATGCTTCATTGTGCTCTTAGTGCAGCTGAATTCAATAGGATATCAGGATATGAAAATGCATAAGAAATATGCCAGAAGCTGGAAGTGACCTATGAAGGATCAAACAAGGTCAAAGAAGCCAAAATTGACCTACTATAATAGAAGCTTGAATGCTTCAAGATGGAGCCCAAAGAATCCATCAGCAGCATGAATACTAGATACACTAATCTAGTAAATGAATTGAAGAGGTTAGAGAGGGAAATCTCAGAAGTTAACATGGTAAAGAAAATACTCCGGAGTCTCACCAAGGAGTGGGACAACAAGAAGACTGCCATTAAGGAAGCTCGTGACTTAAACTTCTATAAGCTCATTGGTAATCTCTTGACTTAAAATTTTTTCCTGGAGAGATACAGCCAATAAGAAAGAAGGATAAAACAAAAGCAGAAGACCATTCCACTTAAGGTAGATTCTACCGGATCAGCCACTTCCGAATCAAAAAAGCAGCTAAAAGAATCAAAGTATAGTGAAGAAGATATGGCTATGGTAGCCAAGTACTTTGACAAATTCCTAAAGAAAAAGGATAGAAGGAGATCCAAAAGATTTGAATCAAGAAAGCATAAGGACGACACCTTAAGAAGGGATAGGCTAAGAAAGGCTCCGGAAGATAAGAAAGATCCAAAAAAGAAAGCTACCTGCTTTGAATGCGGAGAAAAAGGGCACTTCAGAACCAAATGCCTCAAGCTAAGGAAGGAAAAGAAGTATAAGAAGAAAGCTATGGTGGCCACATAGAGCAATAGTTAAGAAAGTAGTAGTTTATCTTCAATAGAAGAGGAAGAGACTGCTCACTGTGCATTCATGGCACTGACTGATCCGGAAGCACAGGAATCTGGAAGAAAATCATGCAAGCAAGACACTGAGCTAATTTGGGATTCAGATTCAGAATCAGAATCAGCAAAAATCGAGGTAACCTCTCATTCTAATTCTAGACAATGTGAGAAAGAACACTAAAGCCATAAAATCCAGACAACGACAAATTCTAGAATTGGCTAAAGATGCCAAAGCAATGTCACAAGATATCAACTTGATGAGGACCACAAAACATATGGATGTGGTGGAAGAAAACTTCCTAAGAAGTCAAGTTCAGATCTTAAGTGCTAACTTGACAGAGTTAGAGAGGGAGCTAACTCTGATAAAGGAAGCATCTGAAAAGACATTAGCTCCTTCACAACCAAGAAGGAATACAAGGCAAGCTACATCAAGAAATTAACATTAAGCTGCCAAGAAAAGTCCAGAGCCTTCCAACCAAAAAGAGAAGGAGGTTAGCAGGCAACCTCAAGCCCAAAGATAAACTATTGCACATAAAGGAAAGGCTAAGGTAGTTTACAATCAGGAACCTACCAAATAAAGAAGGAATTATGCTGTAGAAGTTGCACCCCCAACCATTTTTGGATACACACCGGATCAACAGCTAGTGTACAAGAAGCTAGATATAGAGGGAAGTATGGGATGGATTATCTTGAGAAGATCAAGAAGAAGCAAGAGCAGAACAGAGCCATTTTAGGGTGCAGATTTTGTGGGAAAACAACCATGTCACTAAATGATGCAGATTAAAAAATGGTTATTATAATATTTATCCTTAGCTTGAAATGGTTGATAACCCGAGAGGACCCAAATCTGATTGGGTACCCAAACCCACTTGATCTATTTTTTAGGTATGCCTTAGATCCATAGAAGATCAACACACATGGTATATTAATAGTGAATGCTCAAGCCATATGACAGGTGATGAGAAGGCCTTCATCACCTTAATTCGGAAGAGAGGAGGCAAAATAAGCTTTGGAGACAATCAAAAGGGATAGATCATAGGCCATGGAACCACTGGATCTGAAATATAAATAAAATATGTCTCTCTTATTAATGGACTTAAGTTCAACTTACTCAGTGTAGCACAACTCTGTGATAAAGGAAGAAAAGTCACTTTTGACTCTGGAGGATGCTCAATCTATGATAGTAAGTCAAATCAACTCATTCTTTATGCACCTAGAGTAAATAATTTTTACTGTGTTAACATTAAAAATGATAAAAAGAATATATGCTTGGTGTCTAAATAAGAAGAATTATGGCTATTGCACCGGAGGTTGGGACATGTTAGCTTGAACCTCCTGTCCAAACTAGCCAAAAAGGATTTGGTAGTGGGTTTGCCTAAGGTTGGTTTTTATAAGGATCATCTATGAACTGCATGTCAATTAGGTAAATAACATAAGAAAAGTTTCCCTTCCATCTCCTACATTCCTTCCAAAAGAGTAATTGATCTCTTACATATTGATCTCTTTGGTCCAATTAAACCATTGAGTTTAGGTAGAAAAGAGTACACCATGGTCATTGTGGATGATTATTCTCGCTATACCTGGGTCATCTTGCTAGCAAGCAAAGCTGAAGCATTTGACCAATTCTTAAAAACATTCATCCGGATAGAAGTAGAATAGGGCATAAGCATTGCACACATCCAGAGTGATAATGCTGGTGAGTTCAAAAATAAGCACTTTGCTGAATTTTGTGACTCCAAGGGCATTGAACATAACTTCTCTGCCCCGCATACTCCTCAATAGAATGGTGTTGTTGAGAGAAAAAATAGAACCATAGTTGAGATGGATAGAACAATGCTCAGTGAAAATTATTTGCCCAAATATTTCTTGGGAGAGGCCGTAGACATAGCATGCTACACTTTGAATAGAGCTCTCATTAGAAAGACCTTAGAAAAGACTCTCTATGAAATCTGGAAGGGAACGAAACCCAAAATTGGGTATTTCAAAGCCTTTGGGTGTAAATGCTACATCCTTAATGATAGAGAGCAACTAGGAAAATTTGATCCTAAAATACATGAAGCGATTTTCCTTGGCTACTCAACACATAGTAAAGCTTACAGAGTATATAACAAACAAAGTCAAACTGTGGTAGAGGCTATACATGTATATTTTGATGAGACTAACCATGCAGGCAAGAGAAATTCTGCTCTGGAAGCTGAAAACTTTGGAGAAGAGAAGGAAGCCAAAGTTCCTGAGTCCTTCCAAATCAAGAAGTACAAAGAAGAAGATGAAGGAATATATTTCAATCTAGAAGTACCACAAGTTGATCTCAATCCACATGAGATAAACTTTAATGATGGTCAAGAAGAGGAAGCTGAGGTAGAAGTGGAACAAGTTTCAGTCCAACATGAAGATCTACTAAGGGAAGTCCGGAATCGCGGAGATCATCCAGTGGAAGCAATTTTGGACACTGTCTAAAATCCAGTAAGGGCCAGAGGTCAACTTAACTAGATGATGAGCCATGCTACTTATGTCTCACTTTTTGAGCTAAAGAAATTTCAAGAGATTGAAGGAGATGAAAGCTTGATGATGGCCATGCATGAAGAACTAGATTAATTCACCAAGGAATGTTGTATGGGATCTAGTGGCACCTCCAAAAGGAAAGTCAATCATTGGTACCAAATAGGTTTAAAAAAACAAGCTGGATAAATCTAGAGTAGTGGTAAGAAATAAGGCAAGATTAGTTGCACAAGGCTACAATCAATAGGAGGGGATTGACTTTAAAGAAACAATTGCCTCTATAGCAAGATTGGAGGTGATCCGGATTCTATGTGCCTTTGCATCATTCGTGGGATTCACACTATCACAAATGGATGTCAAAAGTACATTTCTTAATGGAGTCATCCAGGAAGAAATATATGAGAAGCAGCAACCTGGATTTGAAAACCTAAAGCATCCAAATCATGTGTACAAGCTGAAGAAAGCCCTCTATAGATTAAAGCAAGCACCTAGAGCTTGGTATGAGAGACTCACTACTTTTCACATATCCAAGGGATATATTTGGGGTAAAGCATATACAACTCTTTTCATCAAGAAAAAGAAGGATGATATCATTCTAGTCCAAATTTATTTGGATGATATTATCTTTAGGGCAACAGATGAAAAGATGTGTGAAGAATTCAGCTCTCAAGTGTAGAAGGAGTTTGAGATGTCCATGATGGGAGAACATAATTTCTTCCTTCGATTACATATTAAGCAGAGTCTAGATGGAATTTTCATCAATCAACCCAAGTACACCAAGGAGATTCTTAAGAAGTTTGAAATGGACAAAAGCAAGCCAATCTCTACTGTAATAGGTTCAGATATAGTCCTATCCAAGGATTATGAAGGAGAAGAGGTTCATCAGAAGCTATACAGAGGAACGATTAGATCACTTCTATACTTAACGACTAGAAGACTTGACATACACTATGCAGTTTGCTATTGTGAAAGATATCAAGCCAATCCTAAGGACTCACATATAAAGATAGTAAAGAGGATCCTTAGATATCTTCTAAGAACCACTGAAGTTGGATTATGGTATCCTAGTAATGGAGATTTCACACTCCAAGGCTTCATTGATGCAGATTATGGCAAAGATACTCTTGAGAGGAAGAGTATATCTAGAGGTTGTCATTTCCTTGGAGATTGATTAACCTCATGGTATAGCAAGAAGTAAACTTCAGTTGCCTTATCAACTATGAAAGTAGAATGTATGGTGGCAATAAGTTGTGTAGCTCAACTTCATTGGATCAAGCAATAGTTAGATGCTTATGGAGTCTAATTCAGCTGTGTGGATGTAATGTGTGACAACAAAAGTGCTATTGATGTGTCAAAGAATCCAATACTCCACAGCAGGATGAAACTTGTCAATATAAGGCATCATTCCATCCAAGATCATGTAATGAAGAAGGATGTTGCCTTGGTGTACATTCCAACCAATTAACAAAGAGCCAATATTTTTAATAAGCCATTGAGTAAAGATCAATTTGGCAAGCTAAGGGAGTCAATTAGAATGTGTAATCCAATTTGAAGAAAATTCGGAAGACTGTACAAAGTTAACTTGGATTTTTTAACAAGACAAAAAATCTAGAAGAGAAAGAGAAATGAAGTTTACTCTGCTCCAGAGGGAAAATTGCCACGTCAGCAGACAAGAATGACATATGGCAGTAAAAGCGCATAAAAGTAACTATTGCTTTATGAATTTCAAAAGTCTATTGGGAGTTACATGTGCGGTAAATTCAATATCTGTTTTTAAAAATAAACCTTTCCCATTCTCCGGTTAAACAAAATTTACCTCTCTCTTAAAAACTCACCTGACATGACATCAATCCAACCAAAGTTAACGGCGTCCGGATTACCAAAATACCTTCACTTTGGAAATCCTATAAAACCCCCAAAATCCCTATTTTCATCAAGTGAGCAATAATTGTATACTGTTACTCTGCAATTTTTAAAACTCAAACCCTAAATTCTTCTAAAATCTCAAATGGCAGCCATCATGCTAAACAACCAAATCCAAATGCTTCCTACAAAAAACATCTTTACTGAGTTCGATCTTAAAGATGCAGATTTCAAACCCCTCAACTCAAAACAAATGATTCTGTGATCCCCACAAACTTCTTGGATGATAATTTTCGTTTTGAGACAAACCCCTACTCCAAAATAATTGCGGATCAACACCTAATTGATTTCCTCAAAATTAATTACCCAACCTATCCGTAGCTGCTGTGAGAATTCTACAATAATCTTATAGGAGACTCCCACTTTGATGCTTTAAAACCAAGGTTCGAGGGAAAGAGATCATAATCACACTAGAGTTCTTTGAGAAATTTCTCAATATGAAGAATGATGGAGTTTAAATGAGAAATGATGGAGATTAGCTGCAGGTGAAGTATGATTCCATGATGTGGCCTCATCCCAACTACTTTGGGGACAAATTCTCCACATATATTTCAGAAGCTCCAAGGATTCTGTAGCACATTCTTGCAAAGCTAGTCCTTATCCGTAAGGGTTCCTTACGATGTCATCTTTTCAACACTGTATGCTGCAACACTGGCTGGAAAGCAGAGTGGTAAACATGCCAGTTTTAATTATTCACTATCTAAGGTAGTATAGAAATGCCCATGGTGCCCTAATCACACAAACCCTCATAGCAAATGAAGTGAATTTAATCGGGTTTTAAGCTATCCAAGGGAAAGAGATCCTAGAGAAAAACTTCAAGAAGTTGAGTTTTGGGGAGGAATGGAATGAGGAGAATGCCAAAAAGTAGAGGGAAGAAAGGAATAATAAGGCTCAGAAGGTAACTAATCTGAATGTAATTACCCCTACTCCTAAGAAGGCTAGAACCAGTGAGCCCAAGTCTCAAAAGCAATTGGCCATGGTTCCAGTTGAGGAAATTGATGAGGATGCCTAAACCATCAACCAACTACTGAAGAAGAGTCTGGAGAAACCAAAGATAAGGGGAAGATTGATAAAGGCGGCAACCAAAAAGGGGAGAAATGTGGAAACCCCAGAAGTTATATTAGAGGATCAGCCTCCGGTTGTAGCAGAGGCCATCTTGGCCGGAAGAAGAAAGGCTAAAAGAATGCTAGATGAGATTCTAGCTAATTATGAGGTAGATGAGGAAATAGGGGATGAGGCCTCAGAACTAAAGAGGAAGCAATTCACTTGGAAGGGGTGTACTTTTGATGAGGCTATGAAAGCCCAGAAAGCTAAGAAAAAGAAGCCTTTAGGGATTGTAGTTAATAAGGAAGTAACGAAGAGGGTAGAAGAAGCTAAATTGGCTAAGGCTGAGATAACAAAGGGCAAGCATATGCCCCGATCAACTGAAGAAATCCATCCGGATGATCCTCAATATGAAACAATCAAAGAAGCTAATAAAGGATAATGACAAGATTAATAGGTTGAGAATAAAAGGACCTGGAGATTCTTCTGGAGGTCGAACCATTTTCATTGATCCAATAGATATGGCAACTCTAGCTCGGGATCCGGAAGCTGCTAATTTTCAATTCATGCCAAGAACCGGACCACTTCCGAAGAATTTACTCAACCCGAAAGCAAAAAACATAGATGAAGTAAGACCTGAAAAGGCAAATGGAGAGGCTATTGAGGACACTACCAACATGCCTGGGGGAGAAATTAAAAGTCCTAAAAAGGCATTTCAAGGGATGACTGGGGACATTTCCTATCATTTGGGGGTTATAGAGGTTAATGAAGAAAGAAGAGAGGAAGCAGCTGCTCAGGATTGCATGCCAGCAAATGAGGTAATTCTTGATACAATCTTCTTTGATATTAATGTTGATGCCACTAATGATGTTGAAACAACAGTTGATAATGAGGACAGATTAGATACACATACTCCAAGTGTATCTAAGGTACAAGAGTCCAACATGGAAGACACCATTCCGAAGGAGGGATGTAGTCTGGGCTCCCAAGGGCACTCTCCTAGAGTGGACTTAAGGGCTAAGGCTAGTCCGGGGGAACGGTTAGAAGAAAAGAAAGAAGAAGAAGAAGAGGAATCTAGTAAAGAAGACTCATCCGAATTTGATGAGACCAGAAGCAGCTCCGGATCTGACTCTCCTCCACTTGCTAGTCCAATCAGAATACCAGCCTCTAGCATTAATCAAACCAGAGCCAAAAAGATAACAACTTCCTTGAAAATATTTTAAGAGACTACCCATGAGGAACATGAAGAGAGCTACATCAAGCAAAGTCTCTAGAACATCTGCAGGCATCTCAAATCCATCAAAAAAGTACTCATTAAACAATTCTTACCTCTGGATTTGAAGGATAAAATTGGGGAGTTAAAGCGGGGTGTGAGAATAAGATTGAATAAAAAGTGTAGGACTTTCCCACTATCGATTTGGCTGTTAAGGTATCACTAGCAAAGGCCACCCCGGTGCTGAATGAGCTAAAAATAAGTGTAGTAGCAGTAAATCATTCTGCTGATTAGGCTAACACCAAAGCTACAAATAACTGCGCTACGATTTTGGACAATATCACCTCCTTCTCCTCTGAGCTATCCACAGGACTAAAGGAGTATATTGATACCAAGTTTGAAAACTTGTCCAAATTCATTTTAGAAAAAGAAGAAAAGGCCGGTCTCCCCAAACTCAATTAAACTCAACAAGCAATTTTGAATAAATTGACAAGGTTCATGGAGGAAGACCTGCCTAAGCTATTTACAAAACAAATGGAGAATATTCCTCAAGAGGTCGCAGGTCAGATGAATGGGCAGGATAAAGCCATTAATAATGCTAAGGAAGAGCTTCATAAAGATATTATGACTGTAAATAATAGCATCCACAACATCCGCAAGAATCTGGGCAAAGACCTTGAAAAATTACATATGGACTATCAAACTTATCCATCTCCAGATCCTCCTCCTCTCCATTTATTCCAACGAGCCAATTACTTCCAGTCTTCCAAGACCTTGTCTAGCACATTGGGGACACATGATTCTTTAGACATAAGGGCATAACCACTCTCCTTAAGGCACTCTTCCCATATTTTGATGAGAAGGATAGGGAATATGTACTAAAGATGGACCCTACATCACAGGCTCTTACAACCAACTCCAGAATCTCTTCCGCCCTCTACATCTATCTATGACCACTGTGGACCACATCCTAGAGCGGAGAAGGCAAGGAAACTTGGACTACTCAATCTATTCCAAGGCTTGACATGAAAGATAGGATGGGAAAACCTATATGGTGATTGACCCCTAAGCTGGAAATAAAAAGAGGGATAAAAGTGAAAAGTGTTGGATATGATGTATGCCCTTAAGGCAATTAGGGCAATATATCTTAATTATGTAATAGTGCAAATAATTTGTTTAATTAATAAAGGCATTTAATCTTTTGCTTGCATCAATGTGCTTGTATATATATATATATATATTAAAGCTGGTTAAATATATATATTCACTGATGTATGTATGCAAAAGTCCTTGACATATCGTAGCATGAAGTCAGAGAAATTATAGTTGGACTATATTTGGTGGAACCTGCTTCATGTGCAATTATGATTATGTCTAAACTATCCCTAGTCATAGTTTCATCAAGAAAGGATATTGATGAAATGGAAAGACTAACATGTGGCCAACTTTCTTGGAAAGGGTCCAAGTAGTTAATCTCCTAAAGACTAAAGGTGGTGCCTTAAGTTTGACACATGGATATATCTGGGAGATATATTGGAGACCGTAGCAAGATAAACCCTTGGTATATATATATCAATGTGTTAGTGTTTATCTTCATGCAATAAGCTTTGCGAATGTCCTCATACTTGAGACGCTAGTTACCTTGTGTGGTAATATTGCTATACTTTGGGTCATTACTATACACTGATTAATTTAGGGTGCTATAGGTGATATAGTGATGACAGCACGTTGGTAAGCTGAGTAGTCGAAAAGAATCCATCACTCCAGATATATTAAAGAGTTATACCTGGCCACTTGTTCAAATGATGATTGCCATAAACCTCTGATAAGAGTATGTGTTTGATAGAAATGGTTTCTAGTCAAACACACTATGGTAAAAGAAAATATACTTCGGTAACAAGCAAACTACTAGGATAGCTTGGAGCAACCTCGCTATTAGTGGGTTAACACTTTAACCATACCATATAAACCAGATGGTACTAATATTAAAGAATGGAAGGAATTTATCACACTGGATAACTATTGCATTAACCGAGATTAAGTCATAAGCATAAATGATGTTTCGAGTAATGGGGGATGGTAGACCCTTGCTAGAGGTGTACTACAGTCGTTTAAGGTAATCAGTTCTATTCACGGTCTAGAGCATCGAGCTAATGATTCCATTAGAACAAGGATAGTTAAGCCTTAACGGCTTAATACTTCGGGATCCTATAAGGTCACACACATTGGACCTTCATCGGACTAAGTAAAGAACTAATAGATTTATTCTATTACGAAAATATAACATAAATAATAATTGGATTATTATTTGATTGGTTAAAATTGACTAGATCAATTTTGGATAGACTAAGGAATTTATTTTGACTGGTAACTAATTAATTAGCGTCATAAATAAATTATAATTGATTAGATCAATTTTGGTTGGACCAAGAAATTTATTTTGACTGGTAACTAATTTATTAGAGTCAAAAATAAATATTTATTTGAAAGGATTTAAATGGGATTTTGCATTGGCGAGTTAAAACCGAAAAGTATGAAATATTTTGTACAAAGTTTGGTTGCACGGAGTACACTAAAAGGTGTGCAAACACGGTTACACAGTGTTCACGGCAGCCCATGTTCATGGGCTGCACAAAGGCAGCCCATGAAAAAGGGCAGTGTGAGCTAGGCTCGCGGCATGGGCGGCGAGGCCCAGCTTGGTTGCAAGGCAAGCCCACAAGGTGGGATTGCCTTGCCACATGCAGCGCTCTATGCATGCTGCATGTATATGGGTCACACGCGGATCCTTTGGATCCACGTGTGCAACCTGTGTACTCCCATCCCAAATCACTATAGGGAGCAAAGCTTTGCTCCCCAAGCCTATAAATAGGCTTTCCCCTCTCATTTCAAAATAGACAATTTTGTGCATCATAGCTCAAAGTTTAAATCCTAAGTGAGATTCGAAAAGAATAATCTCTCGGGGTAATTGAGCAAGTTATTTTTGAGGAGCCTGAATTTATTCGTGCAACTCTAGTTTATATTTTTGGGTGAGGCTTCTAGAGTGGTCTAGCAACTACTCAAGGCTTCTTAGTTTTTCCTCCCGGGGAGGTTTTGATTAGTGGGTTCGTGTGGATACTGATAGAGGCTATCCTACGATTGGAGGCTTATGCAAGAAGGTTCTGCAAAAGCATGCTTCAACTGGTAAGTTGTTTTTCTTTCTCTTTTAATTATTAGGTCTTTTTCTTTAAGTGTTTTTAGACTTAATAATTACGCTTAGGTTGTTTTGCATGCTTAGTTTATTTTAGGCTTAGGTTATAACTTAGAGTTATAACATGCTTAGTATAAAATAAATGTGCTAGGATATAATTTGGAATTATGGTATGCCTAGTCCTTATGCATGTTAACCTAGGTAGATAATTATTTAGTTAAGGTTTTATTTAATTTATATGCAACTAATAGGAGTTCCTAGGGACAGGGACAAATTTTGAATTTCCATCATGCCTATTATGCATGTTCAATCTGATTGTCAATTCCCAACAGTTGTATCAGAGCCTGCCTATTTAGTACATAATTAAGTTAGAAGCGAACTAAATATTATTTTCTAAATGAAATGATTTGTTTATTCAATTGTTTGGAACAATTTATATAAATAGTTATGAATAATTTTGAATAAGCCTGCTCAACTTACTCAAATTATACAAGTGTCAATAATTTATTTAAATTACATGGGTTATTAGTTCAAGAGAATCCATTGGTCTTCAAGTATGTGCCCATATTTGTTCTGGCTAAGGATTAGACTTCGTGTCTACTCCTCATAGGGCACCTCTCCTACCTGGGAACCTATATCGGTGAAATTTGAATTGACCAACCGGGGGATTAATATGAACTAATTTATTTCTAGTATATAAGATGGTACTTATATATGTTTCTATAACAAAGTAAAAAAAATAAATTTATTGAATAAAAGCTTAAAGGAAATGCAATATAAATATAACAAATAAAAGTGTTAATTATTTTGCATATAATCTAGGTTATTATAATAAAGAGCTGAACCCACCTAAGGTTAAACCTTATAAATTATTACAAAGTTCCCTGAATTAGTACAAGTTATTATAATTTTGTCCATCTAATAAAATCCTAAAATGGGTGAGACGTTTAACACCAATAAAATCCCAAAGTAACTATATTAAGGCAAGTTGTAGTCTTCCTTACTCTAATTTATAATACGGTCTCTTTGGGCTATCAAATTGCTATGCAAAGCATTCCTTCTAGTCCAAATTGATTGGTTGTAAAGATTGGGATAAGGTTTGCCTTAATAGAGCTAGGGTAGTCCACCATAAAATTGGGGGCTAGGCCCATATCTGAGACATATTCAAGGAAATGCTAATATAAGAGCACACATCCCTTGGGATTAGGGAACTTGAATGATTTAGCAATTGCATGCGATGCAAATGGAATGGGATTCTAACTATGACTTACTATTATGACTTGATTCATAAAATTGGGGGTTGTAATAGACTAGTTATAGATGCTACCTACTAGGAAATTTAGCTAGGCTAAAATTTCATGAATTCAATAGAATGGGCTATCGTAAATTTCGAAGAAAAGAGTAAGAAAATGTATTTAGTTAAAGTCCTCATATTAAATACATGTACTTAAACTAATATCTAAACACTTTTCTTTTCTTATATCTTACATTGAAAAAGGCGTCCAATTTTAATCTCTGTATGTTACTTGACACAAAATTGAATGGCTCAAACTTTTCTGATTGGTTCTGAGTTGTGAGAATAGTTCTTATATCCGAGGGAATTGCCTTGCCTATGTCCTAAGTGAAACTTTCCCTATAGAACCTGATGTTGAGGATTATATGGAACATAGATCATGAGACTACCATGTGTATTATATTGGGGTCCATGAATCCTGAGCTTCAGGAACAACATGAGAATATGCCCTTGGAAGACATGGTTCTACATCTTGAAGAACTCTTTTTAGAGAGGGAGAGGACAAAGAGGTATGAGACAACCAAGCTCCTTTTTAGGACCAAGATGCAGGCTGGTACCTATGCCTCTCAACATGTACTGAAACTCTTAGGATACCTTGAGAAACTAAATCGATTGGGATTCGAGATGAATCATGACCTAAGCATTGACCTTGTGTTGATGTCCTTGACAGATAGTTACTCAAGCTTCGTGACTAACTATTATATGAACAAGATTAATTCTACTATCTCTGAATTAATCAACATGCTAAAAATAGTAGAACCTTAGATCAAGAAGGATAAGAAACTTCTACTATTGGTTGAAAAAGGCAAGGCTACTAAGAAGAAGAAGCAGGCATTGGGTGCTAAGAAAAGAATCAGTAAGCAGAAGAATGAAAAGAAAGCATCTAAGTATGTTTGCTTCCATTGTGGGAAACCGGGACATTCGAAGAGGGATTGCAAAGCTCCTACTTCTGATAATTTGAAGAAGAAGCCTACAGAGGCATCTACTTCAGGTATGTTTGTAAGTGAAAACTTTCCTACTTTTTCACGAGAATCCACTTGGGTATTAGATACTAGTTGTGGTTCTCATATCTGTACTTCTGTGCAGGGACTAAGGAACTATAGAAAACTTGCAAAAGGGGAGATGGACCTATGAGTGGGAAATGGAGCCAGAGTTGCTGCATTAGCCGTAGGGAGCTTTAGTCTTATTTTGCCAAGTGGACTTGTTTTAGTTTTGAATAATTGTTACTACATTCCAAGTGTTACTAAGAATATTGTATCTATTGCGTGTTTAGCAGTAGAGGGATTTGAAATTTTATTTTCAAATAATAATTGTCAGATTCGCTTGAATAATATTCTTTATGGTTACGGAATGTTGAAAGGTGGCATTTATGTTCTTGATACTAAAACAGAAGTTTTCAATATAAACAGTGTGAATAAGGTTAAATTAGATAATGAGAATTCCTTCTACTTATGGCATTGCCGTTTGGGCCACATAAACAAAGATTGCTTAACCAAGTTGCATAAGCGTGGAGACTTGGGCCCAATAGACTTGGAGACTTATGGTGATTGCGAACCTTGTTTAAAAGGAAAAATCACTAAGTTACCCTTTCAAGGAAAGGATGAGCGGGCCTCAACTACATTGGAACTTATACATACTGATGTGTGTGGTCCAATGAGTGTTCAGGCACCAGGAGGATACTCCTACTTCATAACCTTTATTGATGATTACTCCTGATACGATTATTTGTATTTGATGAAGCACTAGTCTGAAAGTTTTGAAAAGTTCAAACTATTCAGCTGAAGTAGAGAAACAGCTTGAGGAGAGTATTAAAACACTTTGATCGGATCAAGGTGGAGAATACTTAAGTCAGGAGTTTCAGGATTATCTAAAGGAAAACAGAATAGTTCGCCAGTGGACCCCTCCTTATACACCCCAACACAATGGAGTGTCAGAAAGAAGGAATCAGACTTTATTAGATCTGGTTAGGTCCATGATGAGCCTTGCAGTTCTTAGTAAATCCTTTTGGAGATATGCACTGGAGAGCATGGTTTATGTCTTAAATAGAATACCCTCTAAATCAGTTGATTTGACACCTTATAAAAGATGGTGTAACAAAAAGACATCTCTAAGTCACTTAAGAGTATGAGGCTATCCTGCTATGGTAAAGAGGATAGCGTCAGATAAGCTAAGCCAAGGCTGATACATGTCTGTTCATTGGATATCCAGACGAAACAATTGGATATCTATTTTACCAACCCAAAGCACAAAAGGTATTTGTGTCTTGGAATGCTCACTTTTTGGGAAAGGAACACTTATTTGCAAAAGTCAGTGGGAGCAATATTGACTGGAAGTTCAAGGGGAAGAAACAGACAATCAACTGATTGACCCCATTCTAGATACACAAGAAAGTGTGATCCAAGAACAACTTATCGAAACACAATCATTGCGAAGATCATGTCATGTTCATAAGGGTCCCTATAGATATGGGTTTATCATTACTGATGATAAGGAACTATATCTTATAGAGGATGATGAACCAAGGATATATGATGAGGCAATGAAAAGCTCAGATTCTGATAAATGGTAAAAGGCCATGAAATCAGAAATGGATTCCATGTACGAGAACCAAGTTTGGAATTTGGTTGATGCACCGCAAGAGGTTAGACCAATTGGGTGCAAATGGGTCTTCAAGAAGAAGACAGACATAGACGGTAATGTAATTACCTATAAGCCAAGGTTGGTTGCGAAAGGTTATAGTCAACGGGAAGGTATTGACTATGACGAAACCTTCTCAACGGTAGCCATGATTAAACCCATAAGGATATTCCTTGCCATTGCTGCCCATTACGATTATGAGATTTGGCAGATGGATGTAAAGATAGCATTCCTAAATGGGGATTTAGACTGGGATAAGTATATGACATAACCTAAGGGTTTTACATCTTCGAATGGCTTGAAGGTATGCAAGCTACAAAGATCCATTTATGGACTTAAGCAAGCATCCAAGAGTTGGAATATAAGGTTTGATCAGAAAATCCGAGAACTGGATTTCTGCCCAAATGGAAATGAGCCTTGTGTTTACAAGAAGGTTAGTGGGAGTGCAGTCGTTTTTCTAGTATTGTATGTTAATGACATTCTGCTAATATTAAATGACATTTCTCTTCTTCAAAATGTTAAAGTAGGGTTCTCAAGAAAGTTCTCCATGAAAGACCTTAATGAAGCAGCATTTATACTAGGTATTAAGATCTACAGGGATAGATCCAAGAGGCTATTAGGTTTTTCTCAAAGTACATATATAGACAAGGAGTTGAATAGGTTCAACCATGAGCATTCTAAGAAAGGTTATCTCCTGATGATAAAGGGGATTAACCTATCTAAGGCTGAGTGTCCGAAGACAGCTCAGGAAAGAATGCACATGAAGGATATACCCTATGCATCCGCGATAGGATACATCATGTATGCTATGATATGTACTAGGCCGAATGTTTCTCAGGCTTTAAGCTCTACGAGCAGATATCAGTCAGATCCAGTTGAAAAGCACTGTATGGTCATCAAGGCAATCCTTAAGTACTTAAGAAGGACTAAGGATGAGTTCTTGATTTATGGAGAAGGTGACCTCACAATCAAAGGTTACACTAACGCGAGTTTTCAATTTGACAAGGATGACTTTAAGTCTCAGTCAGGTTTGTGTATGTGTTAAATGGAGGGGCAATATGCTGGAAGAGTTCCAAAAAAGAAACTACTGTGAATTCATTGCTGTATATGAATCAGTAAAAGAAGCTGTCTGGTTAAAGGGATTTATTGGTGATCTCGGTGTGGTGCCTGAGGCTGTTGATCCAATTACTTTATATTGTGATAACAATGGTGCCATAGCTTAAGCAAAGGAACCACAGTCTCATCAGAAAAACAGACTTGTATCTAGAAAGTATCATATAATCAGGGAGATTATTGATGCTAAGATAATAAGATTAGAATATGTACCCACTAATCAGAACCTCGCGGATGGTCTGACAAAGCCATTGACTCAAGTCAAACATGACCAATATGTTAAAGCATATGGATTAAGACATATGGGTAATTAGCCTTAGTGCAAGTGGGAGTTTGTTGGATATGATGTATGCCCTTAAGGCAATTAGGGCGATATATCTTAATTATGTAATAGTACGAATAATTTGTTTAATCAATAAAGGAATTTAATCTTTTGCTTATATCAATGTGCTTGTGTATATATATATATATATATATATATATATATATATATATATATATATATATATATATATATATATATATATATATATATATATATTAAAGCTGGTTAAATATATATTCATTGATGTATGTATGCAAAAGTCCTTGACATATAGCATGAAGTCAGAGAAATTATAGTTGGACTATATTTGGTAGAACCTGCTTCATGTGCAATTATGATTATGTCTAAACTATCCTTGGTCATAGTTTCATCAAGAGAGGATATTGATGAAACAGAAAGACTATCATGTGGTCAACTTTCTTGGAAAGGGTCCAAGTAGTTAATCTCCTAAAGAATGAAGGTGGTGACTTAAGTTTGACACATTGATATATCTGGGAGATATATTGGAGACCGCAGCAAGATAAACACTTGCTATATATATATATATATATATATCAATGTGTTATTGTTTATCTTCATGCAATAAGCTTTACGAATGTCCTCATACTTGAGATGCTAGTTACCTTGTGTGGTACTATTGCTATACTTTGGGTCATTACTATACGCTAATCAATTTAGGGTGCTACGGGTGATTACGGGTATGGTGATGACAACATGTTGTTAAACTGAGTAGTGGGAAAGAATCCATCGCTCTGGATATATTAAGGAGTTATACCTGGCCACTTGTTGAAGTGACGATTGCCATAAACCTCTGATCAGAGTATGTGTTTGATTGAAATGGTTTCTAGTCAAACACATTATAGTAAAAGGCAATATACTTCCGTAAAAAGTAAATAACTAAGATAGCGGAGCAACCTCGCTATTAGTGGGTTAACACTTTAACCGAACCCTATAAACCAGATGGTACTAATATTAATGAATGGAAGGAATTTATCGCACTGGATAACTATTGCATTAACCGGGATTAAGTCATAAGCATAAATTACATTCCGAGTAATGGGGGATGGTAGACCCTTGCTAGAGGCGTACTATAGTCGTTTAAGGTAATCGAGTTCTATTCACGGTCTAGAGCATCGAGCCAATGGTTACATTAGAACAAGGGTTGGTTAACCCTTAACGGCTCAATACTTCGGGATCCTATAAGGTCACACACATTGGACCTTCATTGGACTAAGTAAAGAACTAATAGATTTATTCTATTACAAAAATATAAAATAAATAATAATTGGATCATTATTTGATTGGTTAAAATTGATTAGATCAATTTTGGATAGACCAAGGAATTTATTTTGACCGATAACTAATTAATTATAGTCATAAATAAATTATAATTGACTAGATCAATTTTGGTTGGACCAAGAAATTTATTTTGACTGGTAACTAATTTATTAGAGTAAAAAATAAATATTCATTTGAAAGGATTTAAAGGGGATTTTGCAAACCGAAAAGTATGAAATATTTTTACAAAGTTCGATTGCACGGAGTACACCGAAAGGTGCGCGAACATTGCTAGGCAGTGTTCACGACAGCCCATGTTCATGGGCTACACAATGGCTAGATTCACTTATATATATTTCTGTATCTTGTAATCCAAAAGCTTCATTGATGTTAACTATTGTTAACAACAGATGTATATAGAGTGAAAATCTAATTCTCTTAAAAAATTGCTTCTAAAGTATAATCTGCTATTGTACTACAAAAATATTAGAAGCTAGAATTGAAAACTATTGGGGGAGTTAGGCGATGCTAGAATTATGGGGACCAAAAATTATAAATGACTAAGTATCAAGAATCATAGTTAGCTCATAAAAACCCCCTTTCCTTATGCTTAGATGTCTTAGGTTTTTGTTTCCATCAAATGGGGGAGATTGTTGGAAACAATCATCTGGAACAACAAATAATCCGGATCAAGTTTGAAGTAAAAAAAAACCAAAGTAGAAAAAGACTTAAGACACCATATCCAGACATATACCCAAGACATTCAAAGTCCAAGACAAGTGAAGACAATTACCTAAGCATATATGGGAGCATCCGATTAAAGTTTGGAAAGGAAACAAACTTTGAGCCGCTCAAAACAATAAATGGAAGAACTGATTGCAGTAGCATCTGGAACAAGACAAATTCGGAGATATTAAGTATGAAGACATCCAGAAGACTTAAATATCCAAACAAAGGGAATAATTCAAAAATTCCATTCCCTCTATTCTTTTGGTCTACAAGTCAAAGATCCCTTTCCCAAATGCAAGACAAAAGATAACTTGCACACTTTCTAGAAAAGGACAAAAGGACTGACAACGGAAAGGGAAAAAAGTAACAACCTTTTTCACCTAGACCAAAGAGAAGGTGGGTGGAGCTCACACCAAAAAGCCACTGGCATAAAAGTTGGCAAGGTACTAAAATATAAGAAAATGATCACTGATAACTTTTTAACCTCAATCTTAAGTATTTAAACGGGTCAAAATCTTTGTTTAATGGATTGATCAACGGCTCTGGAAGCGCCACATATTACTTGATCAATGGTGAAGATTAAATACACGTTCAACAACCCACAATGGCTACATTTATGATGGAAGCCTATAAAAGGGAAGCTTCACAAGTTGAGAAGGTGCTGGTTGATTTCAAGAAAGCTATAAACAAGAGAATTTGCTAGAAAGCAATCAGTTTACAAATCCCTCTAAGAACCAATCCATTTAAAATCTGTTGTAAAGATTCCCAAGTGAAGTTATAAACTTGAGGAAGTCCAAAACCAAAATCTTTGAGAAAACCAAAGTGTAAAAGATCTCCTTGTAGGACTCAACTTAGATTTGGTTAGAAATCTAAGCTGTATTTCCTACTAAAGACAAAAGGACTCAGCTAGGAATTAGGATTTCTAGTGGTATATCCTACATTCGGAAGGGGGTACCATCCGGACATAAGTTGTAAGGCTTGATTCCTGCCAGTTAGAAAGGAATCCACTAGTGGAAAAGCTCAGAGGAAGGAAACACCGGGGAATGGAGTAGGCAGGGCCGAACCAGGATAAAATACTTGTGTTTGAATTTCTAACTCTTTACTTATTTGCATTAATATTTCCATATCGGCATTATCCGGATCCATCCCCGAATCATATTCAAACACACTACACAAAGACTTTTCAAAGACTACTTATTCCACGAAAAAGGGTCATTCACCCCCCCTCTAACCTTATTTAGACCCTCACAGGGACCAATAAGTGATATTAGAGCAAGTGCTCAAACTAGAGATCTAACAATCTCGAGCTAAAGGTCTATATATTTTGATTCAAGAATCAAACTGAGTTTCCAAAACTCACAGCTCCTTCCGGAGGGTATGTCTATTACCTGACCTCCACTCTTCACTAGTGAACACTACAAGTTCTGGAAAAATCGGATGAAGAATTTCATTCAAGTTCTGAGCATGAAGGCATGGATGGCCATTAAAGATGGTCCATATGAGCCTACTAGTAAAGTAGATTGTTTAACTACCCGTAAGCCCTTAAGTCTATGTAATGAAAATGATTATAAGAGGTTGCATGAAAACGTAAATGCTATTAACATGCTTCATTGTACTCTCAGTGCAGCTGAATTCAACCAGATATTAGGATGTAAAATTGCACAAGAAATATGGTAGAAGCTAGAAGTGACCTATGAAGGAACAAACAAGGACAAAGATGCCAAAATTGACGTACTATAATAGAAGGTTGAATCCTTCAAGATAGAGCCTAAAGAATCCATCAGCAGCATGAATATTAGATAAACCAATCTAGTAAATGAATTGAAGAGGCTAGGGAAGGAAATCTCAAAAGCTGACATGGTCAAGAAAATACTCTAGAGTCTCACCAAGGAATGGGACAATAAGAAGACTGCCATTAAGGAAGCTCATCTATAGCTATGATGAGCTCATTGGTAATCTATTGACTCAATAATTATCCATGGAGAGATATAGCCAACAAGAAAGAAGGCCAAAAGAAAAGAAGAAGACCATTGTACTTAAGGTAGACTCTGCTGGATCAGCCTCTTCCACATCAGAAAAGCAGCTAAAAGAATCAAAGTATAGTGAAGAAAATATGGTTATGCTAGCCAAGTACTTTGACAAATTCCTGAACAAAAAAGATAGAAGGAGATCTAAATGATTTGAATCAAGAAAGCCTAAGGAAGCCACCTCAAGAAGGAATAGGCCAAGAAAGGCTCCAGAATATAAGAAAGATCCAGAAAAGGAATCAACCTACTTTGAATGTGGAGAAAAAGGGCACTTCAGAACCAAATGCCCTAAGCTATGGAAGGAAAAGAAGTATAAGAAGAAAGCTATGGTGGCCACATGGAGCAACAGTGAAGAAAGTAGCAGTTCATCTTCAACAGTAGAGGAAGAGACTGCTCACTGTGCATTTATGGCATTGACGGATCCTAAAGTAGAGCAATTTGAAAGAAAATCATACTAGCAAGACACTGAACCATTTGGGAATTTAGAATCAAAATCACCTTATACTGAGGTAAACTCTCATTCCAATTCTATTTCTAACATTGATCTTGCTAGAGCTTTAAAGGTGGTGATCAACAATGTAAGAAAGAACACCAAAGCCATAAAATCCATACAACGACATATTCTAGAATTGGCTAAAGTTGCTGAAGCAATGTTACAAGACATCAACTTGATACGGACCATAAAACATATGAATGTGGTAGAAGAAAACTTCCTAAGAAGTCAAGTTCTGATCTTAAGTGTAACTTGACGGGGTTAGATAAGGAGCTAACTCTGATGAAGGAAGCATTCGGAAGGACATTAGCTCCTTCACAACCAAGAAGGAATACAAGGAAAGCTGCATCAAGAAATCAACATCAAGCTGCAAGGAAAAATCCAGAGGCTTCCAACCAAAAGGAGAAAGAGGTTAGGAGGCAACCTCAAGCTCAAAGATACACTTCTACATATAAAGGAAAGGCTAAGGAAGTTTGTAATAAGAAACCTGCCAAACAAAGAAGGAATTATGCAGTAGAAGTTGCACCCCTAACAAGCTTTCAGATACACACCGGATCAACAACTAGTGTACAAGAAGTTGGATATAGAGAACTATAGGAAGGATGATCTTAAGAAGATCGAGAAGAAGCAAGAGCAGAACAGACTCATTTCAGGGTGCAGGTTTTGTTGGTAAACAACCATGTCACTACATTATGTAGATTAAAAATTGGTTATTATGATATTTATCCTTGGCCTAAAATGGTTAATAACCCGAGAGGACCCAAATCTGATTAGGTACCCAAACCCACTTGATCTATTTTACAGGTATCCCTTGGATCCACAGAAGATCAACTCACATGGTATATTGATAGTGGATGCTCAAGGCACATGATAGGTGATGAGAAGGCCTTCATCACTATAATCCAGAAGAGAGGAGGTAAAGTAAGCTTTAGAGACAATCGAAAGGGATAGATCATAAGGCATAGAACCACTGGATCTAAAATATAAATAGAATATGTCTCTACAGTTGATGGAATAAAGTTCAACTTACTCAGTGTAGCACAACTCTGTGATAAAGGAAGAAAAGTCACTTTTGACTCTAGAGGATGCTCAATCTATGATAGTAAGTCAAATCAACTCACTCTTTATGCATCTAGAGTAAATAATGTTTACTATGTTAACATTAAAAATGATAAAAAGAATATATGCTTGGTGTTTAAAGATGAAGAATCATGGCTATGCCACAAGAGGTTAGGACATGTTAGCATAAACCTCCTGTCCAAACTAGCCAAAAAAGAATTGGTAGTGGGTTTGCCTAAGGTTGGTTTTATAAGGATCATCTATGGGCTGCATGTGAATTAGGTAAACAGCATAAGAAAAGTTTCCCTTCCATCTCCTACATTCCTTCCAAAAGAGTAATTGAGCTCTTACATATTGATCTCTTTGGTCCAATTAAACCATTGAGTTTAGGTAGAAGAGAGTACACCAAGGTCATTGTGGATGATTATTCTCGCTATACCTGGGTCATCTTGCTAGTAAGCAAAGCTGAAGCATTTGACCAATTCTCAAAAACATTCATCCGGATAGAAGTAGAATAGGGCATAAGCATTGCACGCATCAGGAGTGATAATGGTAGTGAGTTAAAAAATAAGCACTTTAGTAAATTTGGCGACTCCAAGGGCAATGACCATAACTTCTCTGCCCCTCATACTCCTCAACAGAATGGAGTTGTTGAGAGAAAGAATAGAACCATAGTTGAGATGGCTAGAATAATGCTCAGTGAAAATTGTTTGCCCAAACATTTCTAACGAGAGGTCGTAAATACAGCATGCTACATTCTGAATAGAGCTCTCATTAAAAAGACCTTAGAAAAGTCTCCATATGAAATCTGGAAGGGAAAGAAACCAAAAATTGGGTATTTCAAAGCCTTTGGGTGTAAACGCTACATCCTTAACGATAGAGAGCAAGTAGGAAAATTTGATCCTAAATCTGATGAAGCAATTTTCCTTGGCTACTCAACACATAGTAAAGATTACAGAGTGTATAACAAGCAAACTCAAACTTTGGTAGAGTCTATGCTTGTATATTTCGATGAGACTAACCATGCAGGCAAGAGAAATTCTACTCCGAAAGATCCAATTCCGGAAGCTGAACATGAAGATCTACCAAGGAAAATTCGGACTCACAGAGATAATCTAGTAGAAGCAATTTTGGACAATGTCCAAAATCCAGTAAGGACCAGAGGTCAACTTAACTGGATGATGAGCCATGCTACTTTTATCTCACTTATCTAGTCAAAGAAATTTAAGAGGCTGAAGGAGATGAAAACTAGATAATGGCCATGCAAGAAGAACTAGATCAATTCACCAGGGAATGATTTATGGGATCTAGTGGCAACTCTCAAAGGAAAGTCAATCATTAGTACCAAATGGGTATTCTGAAATAAGTAGGATGAATTTGGAGTAGTGGTAAGAAACAAGGCAAGATTGCTTGCCCAAGGCTATAATCAACAGGAAGGAATTGACATTGAAGAAACATTTGCCTCTGTAGCAAGATTGGAGGCACTCTAGATCCTATGTGCCTTTGCATCATTCATGGCATTCAAACTATTCCAAATGGATGTCAAAAGTGCATTTCTTAATAGAGTTATCCATGAAGAAGTATATGTGAAGCAGCCACCTGGATTTGAAGACCTAAAGCATCCGGATCACGTATAAAAGCTGAAGAAAGCCCTCTATGGACTAAAGCAAGTAACTAGAGCTTGGTATGAGAGACCCACTACTTTTCTCATATCCAAGGGATATATCCGTGGTAAAGTAGATACAACTCTTTTCATCAAGAAAATGAAGGATGATATCGATCTAGTCTAAATTTATGTGGATGATATTTTCTTTCGTGCAATAGACGAAAAGATGTGTGAAGAATTCAGCTCTCAAATGTAGAAAGAGTTTGAGATGTCCATGATAGAAGAACTTAATTTCTTCCTTGGGTTGCAGATTAAGCAGAGTCCGGATGGAATTTTCATCAATCAATCCAAGTACACCAAGGAGATTCTCAAGAAGTTTGAAATGGACAAAAGCAAGCTAATGTCCACTCCAATGGGTTCAGATACAGTCCTATCCAAGGATTGTCAAGGAGAAGATGTTGATCAGAATCTATATAGAGGAATGATTGGATCACTTCTACACTTGACAGCTAGAAAACCTGACATACACTATGCAATTTGCTACTGTGCAAGATATCGAGCCAATCTTAAGGATTCACATCTAAAGGTAGTAAAAAGGATCCTTAGATATCTTCTAGGAACCACTGAAGTTGGATTATGGTACCCTAGTAATGGAGATTTCACACTCCAAGGCTTCACTGGTGTAGATTATTGCAGATATACTCTTGAGAGTAAAAGTATATCTGGAGGTTATCATTTCCTTGGATATTGCTTAGTCTCATGGTATAGCAAGAAGTAAACTTCAGTTGCCTTATCAACCATGGAAGCAAAATATATGGCAGCAGGATGTTGTGTAGCTCAACTTCTTTGGATCAAGCAACAATTAGAAGATTATGGAGTCCAATCCGACCGTGTGTATGTAATGTGTGACTGTAAAAGTGCTATTGATGTGTCAATGAATCCAGTACTCCACAGTAGGATGAAACATGTCAACATAAGGCATCATTCCATCCGAGATCATGTAATGATGAAAAATGTTGCCTTGGTGTACATTCCAACCAACAAACAAAGAACAGATATTTTTACTAAGCCATTCAGTAAAGATCAATTGGCAAGCTATAAGGGAGTTAATTGGAATGTCTAATCCAATTTGAAGAAATTCTGGAAGACTGTACAAAGTTAACTTGGATTTTTTTAACAAGAAAAAGAATCCAGAAGAGAATGAGAAATGACGTTAACTCTGCACCGGAGGGAAAATTGCTATGTCAGTAGACAAGAATGACATATGGTAGTAAACCGCGTAAAAGTAACTATTCCTTTCTGAATTTCAAAAGTGTATTGGGAGTTATATGACCGGTAAATTCAACATCTGCTTTTAAAAATAAACCTTTCCCATTCTCCGGTTAAGTGGAATTTACCACTCTCTTAAAAACTCACCTGACATGTCATCAATCCAGCCAAAGTTAACAGCGTCCAGATTACCAAAATACCATCACTTTAGAAATCCTATAAAAACCCCCCAAATCCCTATCTTGTTCGCATGAGCAACAATTATATATTATTACTCTGTAATTTTCAAAATTGAAACCCTAAATTCTTCTAAAATGTCAAATAGCAGCATCATGGTAAACAACCAAATCCAATTGCTTCCAACAAAAATTATCTTTAATGAGTTCGATCTTAAACATGCATATTTCAAACCCCTCAAACTCAAAACAAACAATTTTGTTAGCCCCACAGACTTCTTGTGCGATAATTTTCTTTTTAAGACAAACTCCTACTCCAAACTAATTGAGGATCAACACCTGACTGATTTCCTCAAAATGAATTGCCCAGACTATTCATAACTGGTGCGAGAATTCTACAACAATCTCATAGGACACTCTCACTTTGATGCTCTCAGAACCAAGGTTCAAGGGAAAGAGATTCGAATCACACTGTAGTTCTTTGAGAAATTTCTCAATATGAAGAATGAATGAGTTCAATGAGAAATTATGGAGAGGAGCTGCACATGAAGTATGATTCCAAGATGTGGCTTCACGCCAACTGCCTTGGGGATAAATTCTCCACATATTTTCCAAAAGCTCCAAGGATTCTGCAGTGCATTCTTGCAAAGCTAGTCCTTATCCAGAAGGGTTCCTTAACCATAGTGTCATCTTTTCAACACTATGTCTTGCAACACTGGCTAGAAAGTAGAGTGGTGCACATGCCATTTTTAATTATTCACTATCTAAGGCAGTATAGGAATGCCCATGGTGCCCTAACCACTCGAATCCTTATAGCAAATGAAGTGAATTTGATCGGGGTTTCAAGCTGTCTAAGGGAAAGAGATCCTAGAGAAAAACTTCAGAAAGTTGAGTTTTAGGGAGGAATGGAATGAGGAGAAGGCCAAGAAGCAGAGGGAAGAAAGGAAGAATAAGCCCCTGAAGGCAACTAATCCGGATGTAACTACCCCTACTACTAAGAAGGCTAGAACACTAAGCCCAAGTCTCAAAAGCAACTGGCCTTGGTTCTGGTTAAGGAAATTGATGAGGATGCCTAAACCATTAGTCAACTACTAAAGAAGAGTCTAAAAAAACCAAAGACAAGGGGTAGACTGATAAAGGTGGCAGCCAAAAGGGGTAGGAATGTGGAAACCCTAGAAGTTATGTTAGAGGATTAGCCTCTGGCTGTAGCAGAGGCCATCTTGCCCGAAAGAAGAAAGGCTAAAAGAATGCTAGATGAGATTCTAGCTAATGATGAAGAAGATAAGGAAATAGGGGATGAGATTCTACCAAGTGCTCACAACTAGAGACTTAACAATCTCGAGATAAAGGTCCATTTTAATTCTTAAAAAGCAACATTAGTTTCAATAACTCTTAGCTTCTTCTGGAGGGTATGTCCATTACTAGTCCTCCACTCTTCACCAGTGATTCATTCCAGGTCAGAGCATGCTAGCATGGATGGCCATTAAAGATGCCCCAGATGTCCCCACCAACGAAGTTGAGGGTATCACCACTATGAAACCCTCTAATCATTGGGATGTAAATGATTATAAGAAATTTCATAAAAACTCAAATGCTATTAACATGCTTCATTGTGCTCTTAGTACAGCAGAATTTAACTAGATATTAGGATGTGAAACTGCATAAGAAATCTGCCAGAAGCTTGAAGTGACCTATAAAGGAACCAATAAGGTCAAGGAATCCTGGATTGATCTCCTCCAATAAAAATTGGAAACCTTCAAGATGGAACCAAAGGAGTCAATTAGTAGCATGAACACTAGATATAAAAATTTGGTAAATGAAATGAAGAGGCTAGGAAAGAAAATCACAGAAGAAGAAATGGTGAAAAAGATCCTCTGGAGCCTTACAAAAGAATGCGACAATAAGAAGACTGCAATTGAAGAAGCCATGATCTTAAGTTCTACAGCTATGATGAGTTCACTGGCAATCTCTTAACTAAAGAACTATCTCTGGGGAGATATAACCAGTAAGAGAAGAAGCCTGAAGAGAAAAAGAAAGGAATTGCTCTTAAAGCATATTCCTCCAGAATAGAAAAGCATTCAAGGGAATCTTACTATAACAAAGAAGAAATGGCTATGCTAGCCAAAGAGTTCAACAGATTCCTAAGAAAGGAATGAAGAAAAAGCTCTAGAAAATTTTCTAGAAGAAAGAAGGAAAGTTCCTCCAGAAAGGACAAGTTCAAAAAGGCACCAGAAGAAAAGAAAGATCTGGAGAAAGAAGTGTCATGCTTCGAATGCAGAGAGAAAGGACATTTTAAATCAAAGTGTCCTAAACTCAAAAGGGGCAAAAGATACAAGAAGAAGGCAATGGTGACCCCTTGGAGTGACAGCGAGGAAACCAGTACCTCATCTTTCATAGAAGAAGAAGAGATTGCCAATTGTTCATTCATGGCAATATCTGATCCTAAGATGGAGCAGTTCAGAAGAAAAGCCTCCAAGCAAGTCACTAAGCAAATTGAAGAATCAGAGTCTGAGATAGCCAATACTGAAGTAAACTCTCACTCTAATTCTATATCTAACCTTGATCTTGCTAGAGCTTTAGGGATTGTGATCAACAACGTAAAGAAAATGCAAAAGTCATAAAATCCCTTCAAAGACAAGTGATGGAGATCACTGAAGATGCTGAAGAAATGGCTTAAGATGTCAATCTCATAAAAGGCACAAAGCATATAGACACTGTTAAAGAGAACTTCCTAAAGAATCAATTCCAGATACTGAGTGCAAATATGTGTGGGAGCTAACCTTGATAAAGAAAGCTGCCGGAAGAAACTCAAAGCAAGCTCATGGAAGAAAACCAGTATCATCAAATCAAAGAAGGAATCTTGAACCTTCAAAGACAAGGAAGGTCGACAACCTCAAGCACAAAAGAACTCAGTGCCTCAAAATAGAAGACATCAAGCTCAAAAGTGTACAGTTGCTCTAAAGGGAAAGGCTGTAGCAATCTACGATCAGCAACCACTCAAATAAAGAAAGATTCACAGAGTGGAAACAGCTCCTCCAGCCAACTATAGGATTCAAAAAGAACAAGGATAATCATCATTGTCTAAGCTTGGGAACATCAAATTCTATAGAAAGGAAGATCCTAAAAAGATTGAGAAGAAGTTTAAACAGAATAAACCAATCTCCGGATGCAGGTTTTGTGGTAGAAATAACCATATGACTAAAATGTGTAGATTTAAAAATGGTTATTATGACGTTAATCCACAGCCAAAATGGTTTATAACTCGACAGGACCCAAATCTGATTGGGTACCCAAACTGACTTGTTCTATTTTATAGGTATGCCTTAAGTCCACTGAAGATCAACAAATATAGTACATTGATAGTGGATGGTCAGGGCACATAAATAGTGATGAGGAAGCCTTCATCACTTTAATTCGGAAGGAATGTGGAAAAGTATGCTTTGGAGACAATCAAAAGGGTCAGATCATTGGGTATGGAACCATTAGATCTGAATTAAAAATAGAAAATGTCTCACTAATTGAAGGACTGAAGTTCACCCTGCTCAGTGTAGCATAACTCTATGACAAAGGGAGAAAAGTCACCTTTGACTCCGAAGGTTGCTAAATCATTGATAGTAAGTCAAATCAACTAATTCTTTATGCACCTAGAGTAAATAATGTATATTCTATTAACATTAAAAATGAGAAAAATAATATATGCTTGGTGTCTAAAGAAGAAGAATAATGGCTTTGGCATCGGATGTTGGGATATGTAAGCATGAACCTCCTGTCCAAATTAGCCAAAAAGGAATTGGTTGTAGGTTTGCCTAAGGTTGCTTTTAACAAGTATCATATTTGCACAGCATGTCAATTAGGTAAACAAACTAGAAAAATTTTCCCTTCCATCTCCTATATACCTTCCAAAAGAATTCTTGAAATCTTGCATATTGATCTCTTTAGCCCAATCAAGCCAATGAGTTTACGTAGAAGAGAATACACTATAGTTATAGTGGATGATTATTCTCGTGTACCTAGGTTGCATTATTAGCTAGAAAAGATGAAGCTTCTGACCATTTCTCTAAAATATTTAACTAGATAGAAGTAGAGCAGGGCATAAGCATTGCACACATCTAGAGTGATAATGGAGGAGATTTCAAAAATAAGAACTTTATTGAATTCTGTGAATCCAAAGGCATTGAGCACAACTTTTTTGCTCCTTATACACCTCAACAAAATGAGTTTGTAGAAAGGAAAAACAGAACCATAATTGAAATGGCTCGAACAATGCTAAATGAGAATAGGTTGCCTAAATACTTCTAAGGTGAGGCTGTAAACACTACTTGTTACATTCTAAATAGAGCTCTCATTAGAAAGTCCACAGACAAAACCCCATATGAAATCTGGAAGGGAAGGAGACCCAAAATTGGGTACTTCAAAGCCTTTGGATGTAAATGCTGTATCCTAATTAATAGAGAGAAACTGGGAAAATTTGATCCTAAATCTGATGAAGTAATTTTCCTTGGCTACTCAGTATATAGCAAAACTTACAGAGTATACAACAAGAGAACTCAAACTATGGTAGAGTCTATACATGTAGAATTCGATGAGACTAACCATGTAGGAAAGAAAAGTCAAGATCCGGATGATATAGTTCCGGATGAAGCAAAACAAGTAACGGCTCAAGATCCTTTTAAGATAAAGAAGTATAAAGAAGAGGATGATCAAATCAACTTCAACGATGATCCACAACCAGAAAATCTCCATGTAGAAGAAATTAACTTTAATGATGGACAAGGACCAAAAGAAGAAGTTGATGTAAATGATGAACAGGTTCCACAACTTCATGAAGAGCTTTAGAGAGAGATCTGGACTCGTAGGGACCATCCAATTGAAACTCTTTTGGATAATGTCCAAAATCTAGTTAGAACCAGAGGACAACTTAACAGGATGATAAGCCATGCTGCCTTTGTCTCCCTTATTGAGCTAAAGAAATTTCAAGATGCAGAAGGAGATGAAAGCTAGATGATGAAGAGCTAGATCAATTCACAAGAAATGATGTATGGGATCTAGTACAACCTTTAGAAGGAAAGTCAATCATTAGAACCAAATGGGTATTCTGGAATAAGCTAGATGAATCCAGAGTTGTGGTAAGAAACAAGGCAAGATTGGTTGCTCAAGGCTACAATCAGCAAGAAGGCATTGATTTTAAAGAAATATTTGCCTCAGTAGCAAGATTGGAGGCAATTAGGATTCTATGTGCCTTTACATCATTCATGAGATTCATCTTATTCCAAATGGATGTCAAAAGTGCCTTTCTAAATGGAGTTATTTAGGAGGAAGTCTATGTCAAGCAACCACCTGGATTTGAAGATTCAAAGCATCTGGAGCATGTGTACAAGTTAAAGAAGGCCCTCTATGGATTAAAGCAAGCCCCAAGAGCTTGGTATGAGAGACTTACTTCATTTCTCATATCCAAGGGTTACATCTGGGGAAATGCAGACACAACCCTATTCATCAAGAAGAAAAAGGGTGATGTCATTCTTTTCCAAATCTATGTGGATGACATCATCTTTGGAGCAACTGAAGAAAGAATGTGTAAGGAATTTAGCCTCAAATGTAGAAGGAATTTGAGATGTCAATGATGGGAGAACTCAACTTCTTCCTTGGTCTCCAGATTAAGCAAAGTCTAGATAGGATCTTTATAACTAGTCTAAGTACACCAAGGAGATACTGAAGAAGTTTGAGATGGATAAGAGCAAGCCAATGTCCACACCTATGGGATCAGACAAAGTTTTGTCTAAGGATTGTAATAGAGAATATGTATATTAGAAATTCTATAGAGGGATTATTGGATCACTTCTATACTTAACAACTAGTAGACTTGACATATGTTGTTTGCTACTGTGAAATGTAACAAGCCAATCCAAAGGATTCACATCTCAAAGATCTAAAAAGGGTTCTTAGATATCTTCTCAGAACTATTGAAGTTGGTCTATGTTATCCTAGTAATGGCAATTTCACATTACAAGGGTACACTAAAGCAGATTATGGCAGAGATATGCTTGAGAGAAAAAGCACATTCAGTGGTTGTCATTTTCTTGGAGATCTCTTGGTGTCATGGTTTAGTAAAAAGCAAACCTCAGTAGTCTTATCAACTACAGAAGCTGAATATATGGCTGCTGGAAGTTGTGTTGCTCAACTCCTATGGATCAAGCAGCAATTAGAGGATTATAGAGTTCAAGCAGGATGTGTGGATGTAATGTGTGACAGTAAAAGTGCAATTGATATGTCATAGAATCTAGTTCTACATAGTAGGATGAAGCATGTCAACATTACATTTGGGATCATGTGATGAAAAAAGATGTAGTTTTAGTCTACATTCTAACTAATGAGCAAAGGGCAGATATTTTTACTAAGCCCCTAAGTAAAGATCAATTCAACAAGTTTAAGGCATCAATTGGAATGTCAAATCCAATTTGAAGATATTTCGGAAGAGAAAAATGCAGTAAATTAAGTCTCTAACTATTAAGGAATAAAGGAAAAGAAGAAAACAAGTCCTACTTTAGATCTGGAAGGAAATATTGCCAGGTCCAGTTAACCTTAACTACTTTCGGATTACCATATTATCATCACCTTGGAAATTCTATAAAAAGCCCTAAATTTCCATCATCTTCCTCATGCAAGTAATTCATCTATTGTTACTCTGCAAAAAAATCCCTTGAACCCTAAAATTCTCAATTTTCTTCTCAAATTCTCTCAAATGGCCAACAATCTAGCAAAATCATTCCCTCCTCTAAAGAACACCTTTAAGGTAGAAGATCTCCTTGACACTAACTTCATTCATGTCAAGGAAGTAAGTTCAGACATAATCATCCCCTCCGACTATCTGGGTGATAACTTCCTATTCTCTACCAAACCTTAAGCCCAACTTCTAAAAGATAAACATCTAGAGGTCTTCCTCTAGATAAAAAACCCAACCTACCCTATTCTCGTAAAACAGTTTTATTAGAACCTCAAAACTCATACATACTATGACGCGCTCTAGACTGAGGTATAAGGAAAAATAATAACTCTCACCCCAAAATTCTTCATAACTCACTTCAATATAAAGAATGAGGGAGTGCTAATGAGGACTGATGGTGATGAGTAAACCGTAAAGTATGATCTAAAAATCTGGCTTTCGGAGTGGTATTTTAGAGTTACATGTTCTACTCAACGGGCAAAAACACCAAAGCTTCTCTAATTTATCCTGGCCGAATTTGTCTTAATCCAGAAGGGCATATTCATTACTGTTTCCTCCTTCTAACATTATATTCTACAACACTGGGTGAAGAGCAGAGTCCTCAACATGCCTATACTTTTAATCCACTACATCTGTCAACACAAGTTCTCCTACAGAGTCCTGATCACCAAGATCCTCGCTGAAAATTAAATAGATTTCATGGGAGAAGAGTCAGTAGAAGGAAAAGCAAATCTAGAAAAGAACCTTCTAAAATTATCCCATGGGGAGAAATGGGATGAAGAGAAGGAGCTAAGGCAAAGAAGAAAGAAGCATGATAAAAGCAAAAGTCGAAAGACTGGAATCACCGTAGAGAAGACTCTAGTGGCAAAAAGACCCAGAACAAATAGACCCAAGGCTCAATAGAAACTTAGTTTAAAGACTATGGTGGAAGAGCAAGTAGATAAGGATCAAATGAGTCTCACTCATATTCTAAACCAAAGCCCGGAGCTGCCCAATAAAAGAAGGAGGTTAGGTAAAACTACTATAAGAAATGGGAGGAACATTGAGACTCCAGAGGTTATGGTTGAGGACCAAACTTTGGAGGTTACAGCTTCCATTCTCAGTGGAAGAAAGAGGGGTGCTACTCAAACATTGGAAGAAATTCTTGAAGAAGATATTGCTAATGATAGCAGTGCCATAGAGGAAGAGGAAATTGTTCCACGAAGAAAATAACTAATAAAGAATGGGCTAATCTTTAATAAAGCTCTACAAGCAAAGAGAGTTGAAATTGCCCCAAGAAAGCCTGCTTATGGTATTACCATAAACGAATAAGCTCCCAAGTCTACTAGAGTAGAAGAAATGGCTAAAGGAAAAATGAGCAAGGGAAAGGGTGTGGAAATAACTGCAACAATAATCAATCTAGAGGATCCAAAATGTGATGATGTGTTGTTAGCCATCTAGGAGAACAAGGAAATTAATAAACCCATTCTCTCTCTAGAAGGACCAGGAGGCTCATCTGGAGCATCCATTCAAGCCACTCCCCTAGGGATTCACACCCCGCCAATTCTTATCTCTCCTTCAAATCTCAACCTTCTCAAGGAAGGATACAGTGAGGAAGAATTAGTGGCATTCCAAGCATGCATAGAACCTCTTTCGAAACCTCTTCTGAATCTAGAAGCTCAAATAATAGAGGTTGAAAGTCCCATCCGGGCACATGTAGAGAAAGTTAAGGACATCACCAACATGCTTGAGAATCAAGTTAGCAAAGAAACCACAGGCCAGGGACAAGCTCAGGAGGTAATTGAGCTAGATCATACTAATATTGAGGAAGAAGAGCATCTAGATCAGCTCAACACAGAGGTAATTCTTGATCCTAACACTGTCGATGCTTCTAATATGGTTGATCAAGTTGCAAAAAAACAAGGCAACTTAGATGCAAACTCTCAAGATGTATCTAAGGGAGATGAGCTAAACTTGGAGCAAAATGCTGCATAGGATGGAGTTGGTCTCAGACCCACTAAGCACACTAAGATAGTAGACTCAAAGGGCAAGGCCACTCCAAAGGAAATGGTGGGATAAAAAGGAGAAGAGAAGAAGGGTTCTCAAGAAAAACACTCTTCAAGCTCAAAAGAGTCCGAAAGCAAGAGCAGCTCTAGATCTAAGGAGGAATCTTCCACTAATAGTGAGGAAAGGAGGAAATTAACCAAGGAAAAAATTCCACCAAACTTCTTAGTCACCAAACCAGAAAAGGTGAGAATGGCATTAAGTTTATTGGAATGGGCCGCTTTGGAAGGGAAAAGAGATGATGAGTTCAAGCCAATGCTATGGGAAATATACCAACAAGTGAGCAATGTGGAGCAACGCTGAGAAATCAATCTATGACTCTAGATCTGAAGAGTGAATTGGAAGGAATAAAGACTATAGATGGGAATATTGAAAAGAGGGTAAATCAATTCCCCACTGCATAGCTGGTAGCTGAAACCTCCCTCTCAAAAATCACTTCGGTTATAAATCAACTCACTTCAAAGATTACAGAGGTAACAAATATGATACTCAAGATGCTATCAGAGTAGAGAATAATTGTGCAACTATCTTAGGTCATGTGACTTCCACATCCATTGATCTCAAAGCTAAACTTAAAAAGTATATAGACAACAAGCTTGAAACCTTGCAAAAATTCATTCTTGATGCACTTACTGAATCCCTCAAGGACACCTCCTCTAGACTCACTAACCTAACTGATGAATAAAAGGCCTTCAAAGATCAGCTCAAGGAATTTTTAAAGAAAGAATTACAATAACTCCTAAAAAGTTATTGATGATATGAGCAACCATTACCAATCCCAACTCTCATCTGTTGAAATGCTAATTGGCACTTATAAGGAAACTTTTCATATTGAACTCCGGCACATCAACAGAAGCATTTATAATGGACATGAAGCAATCAGTAAGGAGATTTAACAACTAAGCTCCTGTATGTCCCAATTAACACTTACTACTCCTTCTTCCTCTTCTAGAACTTTATCTGCTATTTCGGAGAGCCTACTCCTACCAATTTTCCAAGATTTGTTCAAACACATTGGAGATATAGACTTCTTCGAATACAAATAATTGCTTACTCTTCTCAAAGTAATTTTCCCGTTCTTTGAGGAAGAAGACAGGCAACATGCTCTCACAATGCACCCAAACTGTGCCATATCATATGCATAGCTTTGGAAGATTGAAAAACCACTCCATCTTATACCTACATCTAGAGACAAAATTATTGAGCAATGTCTAGCATGGAATGTAGATTACTCAATTCTATCTTGAGCCTAGGAAAAGAAATGGGATCAGCAATCCTATATGGTTATAGACCCCCTGCAGATACAAACAAAAAGGGGGAGAAAGGCAAAGATAAGGAGGAGAAGCATCAAGAAAGGAGATGGAGTAGTACAGTTGTGTAGAATAGCTATTTTATTGTAAAAATCTGTAATAGCTAGTCTTGATACTTTTTCACTTATATACTTCTGTATATGTAATCATGAACTTTATTAATGTTAACTACTATTAACAGCAAAAGTAATATATAGTGAAAATCCTTATTAAAAACTGCTTACAATTATCAATTATACTTCAAAAACTTAGAAGCTAGAATGCAAATATATTGGGGAACTAGGATGCTAGAATTATGGGGGAGAAAATTATAAATGAGAAAGTATGAAGAATCATAGTTAGATCATATCCCATATTTACATGCTCACTGTACTTAGGTTTTTGTTTCCATCAAATGGGGGAGATT
This sequence comes from Euphorbia pulcherrima, assembly GCA_947683365.1. NCBI lineage: Eukaryota > Viridiplantae > Streptophyta > Magnoliopsida > Malpighiales > Euphorbiaceae > Euphorbia > Euphorbia pulcherrima. The sequence continues at coordinate 26,595,285 of CANTUS010000009.1, forward strand.
GTTGGGAGACAATGATCTGGAAAAAGAAAACCCAAAGACAACTATCTAAATTAAGTGTTTGAAGTAAAAAAAACCTCATAAGTCCTAAAAGAATGCATCTGGACACAACATGGAAGACAACTAAGTCAAGAAAGCATCCAGTTTAAGTTTGGAAAGGAAATAAACTCATAACACCTTAAAGACAACATTCAGAGAAAGTAACTGATTGGAAGAGCATCTACATATAGTTTAAGTCTAAAGACATCTGGAAGACTCAACTTTCAAGAAAAAGGGAATATATTTCCAAAACAATATTTCCCTCTATATTGACTAGGAAAGAGTAAAAGGCAACAACCTTTTTAACCTAGACCAATAGAATGGCACATAGAGCCCACACAATTGACAAAGATAGTATAAAATTTGGCAGTACACAAAAAGCCAAATAAATGCCAACTGACAACTTTGTCTCATTAATCCCAATAATTCAAACCAAACTAATCAATGGCTCTAGAAGTGCCACCTCATCACTAATCAATGGTAAAGATTCAAGATTATACCAACCGTACACAACGGCTACATTTATGATCTAATGCCTATAAAAGGGAAGCTTCACATGTTGAGAAGTGGCTGGTTAATTTAAGAAAGCATTCCATTAAGAAATTTGCTATTCAATCAGTTGTGAAAGTCCCTCCAAGAACCAAACAACAAAAAATCTATTTGTAAGAACTCTCAAGTGGAAATATAAACTTGAAGAGTTCAAAAAACCCTCTTTCAAAAAGATATTTGTGAAATCTCATACTTGGGTGAGTATTGAGATTTGAACTTAGCTTAAACTAGGAAAGGTTTAAGTGGTCCCTTTGGGATTTAGCTTGAACTTGGGTAGAGTTTGAGTGGTACATCCTACTAAAGAAGAGGACTCAGTAAGAAGTTGGTGCTTACATTTGGAAGAGAGGTCATCATCCGGAGATAACGAGAAAGGACTCAACTAAAGATTGGTGTCTTTGGTGGTATATCTTATATCCGAAGGAGAAAACATCTCCGGAGAAAACTGCAAAGGCTTGACTTCCTTCCATTGAAAGGAATTCCACTAGTGGACTTAAACTCAGAGAAGGACACTCCAGGGACTGGACGTAGGCAGGGTTGAACCAGTATAAAATCCTTGTGTTTGATTTTCTTTAATCTTTTACTTTATTATATTATATTTCATATCTGCATCATCCGGATTCATTAACTTAAAAAAAATAAAAAATACTACAAAAGACTTTTATAAATCTATAAATTCCGCAAATACGCTCGTTTACCCCCCCCCCCCCCCCCCCCCCCCCGCCTCTGACCCTAAATACATAAGCATAAGAACCAATAATAAGTATGGTAAAATATGCTTTGTTTGAGTCTGGAAGCCGAGTCATAGTATGGAACTGGTCAAATAAGTTCAGAATTTTCTACTTCATATGTGACCAAAATCTCTTATAAAAAAAGAATTTCAACTGTCTGGCCTCGATGCCTTATTCTAGCCACAAGAATTAATTCCTTTCTAAATTTCCTCTTTCGTGAAAGGGGTAATCAGTCGCTCATTAGAAGCCTCATCCAATGATTCAAAATGAAGCCTTTGTAAGGAGAGAGGAATAACTCTATTGGCTGAAAAGAGCTGCTCACAAAATGATCGAATGGCAGAAATAATATGAGTTGGATCTTAAACTAAGACTCCATCGATGTTCAATTGAGAAATCCAGTTATTTCTAAACCTAGTGGAAGCAGACCTGTGAAAGACCGATGTGTTTTCATCAAATAATAATGTCTAAGATGTTGGGAACTGACAGTCACTTTAAACATGCATAACAGGCATGGCAGAAATTCAAAATTTTATCCCTTGTCCCTAGGAACTCCTATTATTTGCATATTAAATAAAGCCTTAACTAAATAATTCTCTACCTAGGTTAGCATGCATAGGCTTAGCATATCATAATTCTAAATTATATCCTGGGATAAATATTTTTATACTAAGCATTTTATAACTCGAAGCTATAACCTAAGCATAAAATAAATTAAGCATGCAAAACAACCTAACCATAATTATTAAGTCTAAAAATGCTTAAAGAAAAAGACCTAATAATTAAAAGAGAAAGAAAGGAAACTTACCCAGTTGAAGCGTGCTTTAGCAGAACCTCCTCGCACAAGCATCCAAGCCTAGGATAGCCTCTATAAGTATCCACACGAACCCCTATCAACCAAAACCTCCACGAGAGGAAGAACTAAAGAGCCTTGAATAGTTGCTAGACCACTCCAAAAGCCCCACCTGAAAATATTAACTATAGGTTCCTCGAAAAATATTCGAGGCCCCTCAAAAGAACTTGCTCAAGCGACCCGGGAGATTTTACTTTAGGAATATCAAATTAGGATTCATGCTTTGAGCTTGGTGCATTTTAAAAAGGGAGAAGGCAAAGATTATTAATCGACTTGGTGAAGCAAAATGCTTCCCCATCTTCCAATGTGTGATTAAGATTTCTCCTAATCCTATATGGGTCAATCACAGGGACCTCTATAGGTCCACGGGTTGACCCGCGTAGCATTCTTATCATGCTATACAAATGCCTGTGCAAGGCAAGCCATAATGGCTTGCCTTACTCCGCAAGCCCAGTTTGTGGGTTGGGCTATGCTTGGCACACTCAGCGCTTCTCAGCAGCGCTGGTGTGACCCAATATGTAAGCTCGCGCAAGTGTCGAGCCCACTACCCCTTTATCTGCTATATGGGGCCCCAAAATGTGGGCCCCATCTAAGTAGGGCCCAACCCTTTTATCTCAATTAGAAAAATCCCCGTTTAGTCCCTCTTTCAAATATTAATTTATTTTATGACCCTAATATAATTAGTTACCGTTCAAAATCAATTCTTGTTCTAATTAAATAATAATCCAATTATTATGTTATATTTTCATAATACAATAAATCTATTGATTGTTTACTCAGACTGATGAAAGCCCAATGTGTGTGACCTTATTGGATCCCAAAGTATTGAGCTGTTAAGGCTTAACCAATCCTTGTTCTATAGGAACTATTGGCTCGAGGTTCAAGATAAGGAATAGAACTCGATTACCTTAAACGACTGTAGTACGCCTCTAGCAAGGGTCTACCATCCCCCATTACTCAGAATGTCATTTGTGCCTGTGATTAAATCCTAGTTAATGCAATAGTTATCCAATACGATGAACTCCTTCCATTCTTTAATATTAGTACCATCTGGTTTATAGGGTTTGGTTAAAGTGTTAAACCACTAATAGCAAGGTTGCTCTAAGCTATCCCAGTTATTAACTTATTAATAAAGTATATTGCCTTTTACTATAGTGTGTTTGACTAGAAACTATTTCTATCAGACACATACTCTGATCAGAGGTTTATAGCAATCATCACTTCAACAAGCAGCTAGGCATAACTCCTTAATATATCCGGAGTGGTGGATTATTTCTGACTACATAGCTTACCAACCTGCTATCATCACTATACCCGTAATCACCTTTGACACCTTAAATTAATGAGTGTATAGGAATGACCCAAGGTATAGCGATAATACCACACAAGGCAACTAGTATCTTAAGCATGAGGATATTTGCATAGCTACTGCATAATGATAAACACTAACACCTTAATATATATACCAAGTGTTCATCTTATTGCGGTCTTCTATATATCCGCCAGATATGTCAATGTGTCAATCTTAAGGCACCACCTTTAGATATAGGAGATTAATAGCTTAGACCCTTTGAGTAGGCAACCTTTTCTGTGAGATAGAAAAATAAGGGACAGTGAAGTGAGCCAAAGGATTGATCCTCGATTTAGAGGTGCGAAAAGATAGACTGATAAAATCAATGTTAAAGTTGAATTTTAGGTCCAAGTTAAATGTTAAAAGGTATGAGACTCAAAATCTTGTATTTTAAGACAGAGTTGCCGCCTGATTTAGATCTATCGGTAATTTGGGTATGATATTCCCACCGGGTGGATAGACCGTACCATGCAGAATGCAGTAAATTAAACAGATAAATTAATTATAACATGGCTTTACAAATTCCTTTACATTTTTCTAGTGTGGGAAAATAAAACGAAAGACCAAAACTGGCCCTCAATTGAACTTCCCAACACTAAAATGGCTCGAAACACGATAAATCAATCACAAATAATCACAAATAAGGCACAAAAAAATAAAGGTAGAAAATAAAATTTTATTATGAAGAAAAACATTTTTTTTGAATTCTTAGAGTTAAAAAGGCAATTAAAGGCTATTTAATCAACTAAATAATAAATAAATAAAATAAATCAGATTAAAAAATTTTAATTTATTATAGAATATTTATAATTTTTAGAAAATTTTTTGGGTGTGGATCGGAGAGAAGAAATGCGAAAGAAAAGCATGAAAAAAATAAAAAAGAGAACCAAAAATGAGCTAAAACTGAACTAAGACAGACAATGATGCATCGAAAGCCTTCACTGCAATTGCTATAGCCTTCACCGGCATAGGGGTAGCGGCCAAGGCTATAGGAATAGCATCAAGGCTGTAACTACAGCCTTGCCGCCAAAATTTGCTTTTAAGGGGGAAAAGGGTTTTTTTCGTCCATAAACTCAAAATCATCGAAATTTTAAGTTGTAATCAATCATTATTTCAATATATCTAGACTTAAAACACACAAATAATGTTGATTCTACGGATTTGGAGTAGGAAATACCAAAAAATCATAAACAAATGAGGAGGCCACCATAGGGGTAGGGTTCGCCGCTATCGCTATAGCCTTAGCCTCCATAGGGATGGCGGTCCAGGCTATAGGGATAGCAGCGAAGGCTATCCCTATAAAGGCCTGGCCATTCTCTGAAGATTTTGTGAGAATACCAAAGAAACAAAGGGGAACAAACCCCGAAATGACAAAAACAGCAACTAAAAATGCGTTAAAAGTAATTAAAAATATAAAGGAACTCAGTGATTGTGAATCTATCTTTTGAGACTCGAATCAACCTTTGGCAAGGTCCTTTTGATGATTTTCAGATGAAATAGTGATAGAATTTGTGATAGAAGTAGTGACAGATTAGTGACAAATTTTAGGAAGTATTTGAGAAAAGTCTTTAAAAACCTATTTAATTCATTTTAACCTAAGATTTATAATCGATTTTAGTGTTAAAGCAATGAGATCGAGCCTAAGAACAACTAAGAATCGAGAGTAGGATGGATTAAAACCCGGATTCTATGCTTTTCTTGAGCTTTCTCTCTAGTTCTTCCCTTTTCTCTCTCTTGTTCTTATTTTCACTGTAAGCGGGCCACCTTTTCAGCGAGACAGAAAAATAAGCGGCGGCGAATTGAGCCAAAGGATTGATCCTCAATTTAGAGGTGCGGAAAGATAGACTGATAAAATCGATGTTGAAGTTGAATTTTAGGTCCAATTTAAATGTTAAAAGATATGAGACCCGAAATGCCATATTTTAAGACAGAGTCGCCACCCGATTTAGCTCTACCGGGAATTTGGGTATGATATTCCCACTGGATGGTTAGACCGAACCTTAAAATAGAGATTCCGAGTTTAAATGATGTTGCTTACTTTTCATTTATTAAAGCAAACCATTTACATTTTGATAAAGGTGACTTCATACTTACTTTACATTTTGATAAAGGTGACCTCCTAATTACAGTTTTTGGTTATAATATTCATACATCACACAGTGCAGCATGCACAAAGCAGTAAATAAAATAGATAAATTAATTATTACATGGCTTTACAATTTCCTATATGTTGTTCTAGTGCAAGAAAATAAAAAGAATAAATTACGAAAGACCGAAACACGGCCTCAATCGAACTTACCAACACTGAAATGGCTCGAAACTTGATAAATGAATCACAAATAATCATAAATAAGGCGTAAATAAATAAAGGCAGAAAATAAATTTTATTATGAAGAAAAACATTTTTTGGAATTATTAGAGTTAAAAAGGCATTTTTAGGCATTTAAAGGCTATTTAATCAATTAAATAATAAATAAGTAAAATAAATCAGATTAAAAATTTTTAATTTATTTCAGAATATTTGTGGTTTTTAGAAAAAATTTCGGGTGTGGATCTGTGAGAAAAAATGCAAAAAAAGCACGAAAAACGATTAAAAATATAACCGAAAATGAGCTAAAATCGAACTCAGACTGGCATTGTTGTAGCGACAGCCTTCACCGTTGTCGCTATAGCCTTCACCACCATAAGGATAGTGGCCAAGGCTATAGGGATAGCTATGAGCGCGCAAGGGTTTTATAGGGATGCACGAGGGGTGCGGGGCGCGGGGCGTGTCTCGATGTAGTTTGAGGAAATCGTAACGTTTGGTTTGGTTTGAGAAAATTCGGTTCACTTAAATGTGTGTGCCTCTTTTATAATAAAATACTGGATTTAATTGAAGAGAAGAGTTATTATTTTTCACATAAACTTAATAAGTGTGAAAAATATGGATTTTTATAAGCCAAAAATTTGATTATATTGAGAAATATATTTACACATTTTGTTGAGAAAAATATTTTTAAAATAAAGCATTTTTACTTTATTTAAAAATAAAATAGAGTCGCCACCCGGCTCAGCTCCATCGGGAATTGTGGTATACTGATCCAAAATGGGATTTTTATACCGAAAAGAAAATGAGATTCTGAGTTCAAACAAAATAGTTACTCATATTATTCAAATTGTTTAGATTAATTTTGGAATTTTGGAATGTACGGTAATTTTGGCATTACATCTGCTTTATTTAAGAATTAAATTCAAGAAACAAAACTGGCATTAGAATGGCATAAATAAATAAATATTTGCTACCAAAATTTTGGCAGAGTAAAGGCAGCGTTTGAGTTCTGGCCTGGAAACTCGGATAGAGTTTCCTCATATTTTGGATGTTTATCCGTACCTGCGAGCTTATTTACAGATATTATAGTTCAAGTGGTCCCAGTGGCTCACTTAACCAGAGAAATAAAACGCAATGTGCAATAATAGAAGTAATAAAATGAGCTTGAATGAGTTTTAAAGTTGGTCTTAGTGCTAATTACCTTCAGTTTACCTTTTCGCCCGTCCAGGATGACTTGAGAGCCAGTGCGGGACCGAAGTTGTCAGAGGTTGTGTTTTTTTTGGAAAATAGGTTTGACCCAAGTTATGGGTATAATCTTGGCTTATTCCTATAGAAAATGCGGGTTTTTTAGAGATTGAGTCGTTTTTAGACCGAAGATCACTATGAGATCTTGATCTAAAAAGACAGGAGAGTGAACTTATACCGGATGCCGGTGGTAAAGCTCGGAGTGTTTTGATAAAGTTTTGAGGCTTTTGGGACTCCAGAAACTGAAAAGGGACACAATGGAAATTTTGGGATTTATGAAAATTTTCATCTCTGTTGAAATGAGGGGGTGAGTCCTTATTTATAGAAGGTAGGTAATTAGCCAGAGGGCTAATTACCTATTTGACAAGATTTTACTTCAAATCCCATAAAATCTTGCCAGCTCTTGGTAAGATTTGATTTTTTTTTATTGTAGATGGGTAATTAGCCGGCGGGCTACTTACATATGTTTGACCAAACTTTGAATTTTTTTATTTTTAAGTAGGAAATGCTAAATTAAAGCTTCCCTAGAATGTGGATTTTTGAACTTCAGATTTTGGATGACAATTCGGTCCTTTTTGGCTCTTTTATCTGATCACTGAACGAAATAGGCATAATTCCTCATTTCGCATGAACATGCCTGTGCTAACAATAGCGGTCAAGGCTGTAACTACAGCCTTGCCGTCAAAATATGCTTTTAAGGTGGATACAGATGTTTTTATGTCCATAAACTCAAAATCATTGAAGTTTTAAGTCATAATCAATCATTATTTCAATAGATCTGGACTTAAAACACGCAAATAATGTTGATTCTATTGATTTGGAGTAGGAAATACCCAAAAATCAAATACAAATGAGGAGGCCCCCATAGGGGTAGAGTTCGCCGCTATAGCTATAGCCTTCGCCTCCATAAGGATAGCGGTCAAGGCTAAAGGGATAGCGGTGAAGGCTATCCCTATAGAGGCCAGGCCACTGTCTGACGATTTTGCAAGAACGCCAAAGAAATAAAGGGGAACAAACCCCAAAATCACCAAAACAACAAGTAAAAACAAGATAAAAGTAATTAAAAAGATAAAGGAACTCAAATTTTTTGCTTCTAGGCCGTGAATCTATCTTTGGAGACTCAAATTAACCTTTGGCGAGATCCTTTTGATGATTTTCAGATGAAATAGTGACAAAAGTTAGGACGCAATCAGTGACAGATTAGTGACGAATTTTAGGTAGTATTTGAGAAAAGTCTCTAAAAACCTATTTTATTCATTTTAACCTATGATTTCCAATCAATTTTAGTGTTAAAGCTATGAGATCAAGCCGAAGAACAACTAAGAATCGAGATTAGGAAGGATTAAACCAGGATTCTATGCTTTTCTTAAGCTTTCTCTCTCTCATTCTTCCCTTTCTCTCTCTTGTTCTTATTTTCTCTCTAAGATCTAATTATCATGTGAAAAATTGGAAAAATGTCCTCTAATCTCTCTCTTAGTTGGGTTTAAATAGTTCCCACTGACGAATACGCCCTAACTTGGTGAATTTTTAGGGAAAAATACTCAACCAATCACAAAGAGAGAGGGAAACGAGAAGCACAACTCAAACCTCGTCGTGCCAAGGCAACCGCTATCATTATAGCGCCCACCGCTATAGCGATAGCGGGTCGCGCTATAGCTATGGTAGCTATAGTAATAGCTATACCGGCGGAGGCCACTAGGTCATAGGCCAAAGCTACCCTAGTCGTTGGGGGTGGCCACAATAGGGGTGGTCACCCCGGTGGCGTTCACCACCGCAACGGTGGTGGTGACCACCACCATGGTGGCGGTGGATGCCACCTTAGTGGTGGTCACTACTGCCATGAGAGGAGCCGTCGTCGCTGTCGCTGGCGGGGACGGCGATGACTCCGATTGGCGAGGGGTGGGGAAAAAACTGTACTTTGGATATTAGGGATTTTGAACTTCAAAAATTCATAACTTTCACTACGATAATCCGATTTAAGGGATTTTTAACATTTTGGAAACCTTAGAGAGTCTAAAATCTAGGAAAAATAAAGAGACTTCTAGAAAAAGATTTCATCTAATAGAAAATTGTGAAATAGTTTTATACGTGCAAGTGAAAGATAAAGGTTAATTTTTAAATGCATTTTAATGCTTTTTAAGCGCGGTCAAAGTTCCAAAATTATCAAAAAAGTACCTGCCAAATGTGATTCAAACCTAAAAGAATAGAACAACTTGTCTATAAAAGGTTACAGCAAAAATCCATCGTCGTTCCAAGGCGACCAAAAAGCCCGTGTTCACAGGTTGCCTCTCGGGAGATTATTGCTTGGCGGGCCAAGAGTGATCTCATGAAAGAGTAAGGGACAGAAGGTTATACCTGAGTTATGTATTGTTGAACTAGTTATCTACTAACAGTTCGGGGATGCACCATTAATGGACCTATCAAGAACAGGGTCGACTTAGAGATTTTGATTCGTTATCACCTTTGAATTCCCCTCAAACTTGGGTAGACTGCTGCTTTGCAGAAACTTTGGTTTTGGGATCTTGAATTGGTTGCCCTCCAATTAATAGTAAAAATGAGGTGACCATAGATTCAGTTTAGAAATATTCGGGAGTCTGGAAGAATTCAATGCACAATTGATTTTCCCCATTTAACTGATAGACGGCTTGTGATTCGAACGGGTTGACTGTTTTGCACAGTGGACCACGACTTACAATTTACAGTAGGATAGATGGCTAATCGTGTTGATCCCTAACTCAAGTTTTGAGGTTTACCAAGCGCGAACTTGGGCATTGAGGTTCTCCAAGCATAAGCTTGGGCTTTTAAGGTTTGCCAAGTGCAGGCTTAGGCTTTTGAGGTTTGGCAAGCGCAGGCTTGGGATTTTGTTTTTTACCAAGAGTAGGCTTGGGCTTTTGAGGCTTTACAAGGATGGTCTTGGGCTTTTGAGGCTTGCCAAGCATGGGCTAGGACTTTTGAGGTTTGCCAAGTGCGGGCTTGGGCTTTTGAGGCTTGCCAAGCACGGGCTTGGGCTTTTGAGGTTTCCAAGAGGGGTCTTGGGCTTTTGAGGTTTTACAAGCTTGGGCTTAGGCTTTTAAGGTTTTCCAAGTGCCAACTTGGGCTTTTAAGGTTTTACAAGCACGGGTTTGGGATTTTGAGGCTTGCCAAGTGCAAGCTTGGGCTTTTGTGGCTTACCAAGCGCGTGCTTGGACTTTTGAGGTTTTCCAAGCACGAGCTTGGGCTTTGAGGTTTGCCAAGCACGGCCTTGGGCTTTAAAGCTTGCTAAGTGTGAGCTTGGGCTTTTAAGCCTTGCTAAGTGCGGGCTTGGGATTTTGAGGTTTGCCAAGCCAGGGCTTGAGCTTTTAAGGTTTGACAAGAGTGGGCTTGGGCTTTTGAGGTTTTCCAAGCGGTGCTTGAGCTTTTGAGGTCTGCCAAGCACGGGCTTGGGCTTTTGAGGTTTGCCAAGCTCGGGCTTGGGCTATTGAGGTTTGCCAAGTGCGGCCTTGTGCTTTTAAGGTATGCCAAGCACGGGCCTGGTCTTTTGAGGTTTGCCAAGTGTGGGCTTGGGCTTTTGAGGTTTACCAAGTGCGTGCTTAGGCTTTTGAGGTTTAGATTTTAAACTTTGGATTCTCAAATCGGTAAGCCATATCGAGGTGCCCCTAAAGGAGCTAAACCCACATCGAGATGCCCTTGAAGGATCAAAAGCTACATCGACATGCCCTTGGAAGATCTAAAAGGGTGCATCGAGGTTCCCTGGGAAGATCGAAAAGTTTGAATCGAGGTGTCCCTGGGGGATTGGAATGTTGCATCAAGGTGCCTCAGAAAAGTCGGAAGGTTGTATCATGGTGCCCTTATAGAGTCAAGATCTAAATTCTGAATTCTCCTAACAAATGACCAACGGGATTGCCGTACGGAGTACCTATCAAGAAAATTTTGAGGCATCAGTAATTGGTATGAGTTGTGTTTTTATTACTTAATTGATTTTTTGGGAACAACACTATTTTTGCCCCTTCAATTAAGCAATTAAGATGGAGGAATAAAATGTAAATTGAGTTAAGATTTCCGAGAGTCCAGAGCAGTTGTTGAGGTGTCCATCGAGTCTAGTTGGTATGCCCCTTGAATGTTTTATCCTTAAATGTAGCTTAGTAAATGTGTTAGGATGCCTCTTGATACGCGGGTGCTTGTTTTTGAGTTTGAGCATAAAGCTTGAGTATACTCTTTTGCACTTTATTTCCGGTAGAAAAATAGACAGCATATTTACGAATATTATGCATGTATGTTATGAATGCATGAGCTATTTGGGCTTATCATCTTCTTGATGGCTTGATTGCTTGTTTGGTTGACTTATTCAATTTGGATGCATGCTAGAAGAGAGAATACACGGAAATGCATTATCGCACAAATCAGGTGGGCATGCCCCTAGCAGATGGCATGCAAATCAGGTGGTAATGCTCATGGTGGAGAATCGTGGAAGTTGCGGTGTACACACGAGGTTGTGTGGCCGAATATTGAGGTTGAGTATGGTCACACCCTATCTCTTGTTGACAAACGAAATGAATCAGCTATGATGATTGTTGGACTGAGCATATCAAAGATAAGAGGGGCATGAAGCAAAGTTCAAGATTCTAGATAATGGACAGCTGGATGCTATCACTACCAATGAATTTTACCATGGATGGCTTTGGAAGAATAGGACATTGCAGACTCGAGATGCTCGGCCAGGGTCAAGATTGGAGTGGACATGCGCAAAGGATGATCTTGAGCCTTTTCGAGTCCACCAGGTTGTAGAGGAGATCCAAGCATCGTAATTCTGACAATAATAATGCTGGTGCCTCGATGTGATTGGTGGCAGTCATTTACATTCATTTTTAATAGTCTTAGTTTTTTAGACCCGAATAATTAGATGGCCTATCATACTTTTTACTGTTTTGCTCTTATGTCCTAACTTTTGCCTGGACTGCCCTTTTCAGGTTTTCAATCCAGCGGACTTTTCCTGGCTTTTGTATAGACCTCGCTATTTTCAATCTATCTAGATTTGTGCCTTTTATCATTATTTTCTTTTCTCTTGAGGAATTGAGCTGACTGAATGGAACCCTACATTCGACTTACTTGTAACATTTTGCTTTTAGGGACCAATCTATTCATTCAAGCATAAACATAAGATTTCAGTAAAAGAGACGTTTCCATTAAATGAATTAAGTTTAAGTACATAATGATGATAACCATTTCTATTGATCCCAACTCCGGTGTTAACTAGCCTGTGCAGGTTTTCTAGCTAATAACTCTTCCGCAGCTCGCTTTTACCCTAACTTTTGCCTAGACTGCCCTTTTCGGATTTTGCAACCTAGCTTTTGCCTAAATGGTTTAGAGAATACCAATCTACACCCTAATTTTTTCCCAAGCAGTAGAAGACCACTCGCCGGATGATTAATTTTATTCATTTTTTCTTGTGCCGTTGTTCTCAATTTGATTTGTTTTGGTTAGATTATGGTAACACTTTGACCTATTTTTATTGATATGGCTTACAAAATTATTACTGTCGAAAATCTTCATGCCCTTTTTATTGAGTACCCCTTTGGTTACGTAAGGCCCTTCCCTCTTTAGTCTGAAATTTCCCCTTGGTCCAGTGTTAGCACACTTTGCTTGCTTTAAAATTATATCATCGACCTCTGATGGATATGTCTGAATGCTATCGTAGCTCTTGCCATAGGCTGTTAGTACTTCTAAATTATGTCTAAGTTGTTCAAACTATGCCTTGATCCATGGGGGTCCCTTCGACTTAGATTCAGTGTGAATCTTAGGGACTTTATCTTAGTTTCTCTTAGGATTGCGGCTTCCATAACATAATCCAAAGAGAAAAGGCATTGGATTCATGGGACTTTTGACACTTGTTTGACATCTTTGAAGGGCGAATGGAAGCTCATCGGCTCAATCTCTGTATCTTGTAGAAAGAAACCTCTTGATAGACTGGTTTATGGTTTCAGTTGCCCTATTAGCTCATGGTATGTGGGGTGAAGCCCTATGACCCTCGGTCATATATTTCTTGAACAAATCGATTGTTGCCCCTAGAAACGGAAACCCCATTATCTGGTATGATGTGGCGAGGTAGGCTATATCAAGAAAAGACGTGTTTCTCGATGAACTTAGCCATCCTCTAGGCGGTAATGATGGTGCAAGACTCGGCTTTCCCCTATTTTAAGAATTAAGTTGCCCCTACGATGACGAAATAGCTTCCATTGGTTGATGAAGGTTAATTTTACCAATTATATTTTCCCCCACACCGAGAATGGTCAATGAGGAGGGAAATGGGGGAGCTTTGTAATTGTAAGGGAATGGATTTGATAATGATCAATGGTGTATCGAAGGTGGGAATTTTTAGAATGGGCGGGCAACGAAAATATAAGCCTTAGTTCTATCGAAGGTGGTCTGGTAATGCTCCTTCTCCACAATTGGTTGATGCTTCGTCGGTAGCTTGAAATGGGCTTTCACATAGTTGTGAGGCCGACGATGAATCGATTGACATATTGGATCTATCCAAGGAAGAACTGAGCTTCTTTTTCTATCCTGGGTGTGGGAATAGAATGCTCGATTTTCTGGCGGAGAACCCTAGGCGCGACTAGCTATGCCCAGGCAAAAGTGTTATTAAGTTCTTTAAGCACTTTTATTATCTCTGTTTTCCTTTCAGAGGTTAGGTCATTAGAAAGTGGTTACCATTTTAGGTTATCATTTGTACTCAAAGTTATTTTGGTTAAAGAAACATCATGAATATTGAACACATTATGCTTATGATAAAAAGAATGCATGGACCCATCGGTCGAAACCTCAAGCGAGTAAACAAAATGAGAGTCTCTGATTGAATTGAAATGCTTTAAAGGCAGAATTGTTCACATCTAAATATTAGAAAAGAAAATTACATCATAAATAGTCATCCTCCACAGGTGGTGGGTCTTGAGTTGTAGTGCCCGTAGATTAAGCATTCTCGGTAGCTTTCATTGTTGTGTCGTCCATGATGAGATACAGAACTTTCACTTGTTTGGCTGATGACTTCTCTCCTACATTTGCTAGAGACCTCACAATATTCTTGTTAGCTTCAGCAGTGCTCGATTTTATATATGGTTGTTCCATTTTTCCCTCTCTCACTAAAAACCAAGTGGCCTTACCCAAAGGTTTGCATTGATCATTTTTATGCCCTACCTGAACATAATAGCGACAAAAATTCCCTTTTTCTTCGAGCGTAGGAGAACAATATTCGCGAAGAGAGTCAAGCATGCCTTTCTCTCATAACTTAGCAAATAGGACACTAAGAGGAAGTTTCCATGGAGGCATGAATGCTTTTTTACCATGTGTTCAGCAGGTGCAGCTTGAACTATAGATACATTCTCTTAAATGGCAACTTGAACCATAGGAGCCTTGCCTTTGGAGTAGATAGCCTTAATGAGCTCTTGTGGTCGACCATCTCCTTTAGATGAATTGGGATTGGTGATTCCTGCCTAGCTGTCGAATACTGGTAAGGGGTTATCCAAAGGGATAAGTGCTCTTTCTAGCTCAACAACCTTCCCTTCCTTTACAAAATGGGGGATGTCTTGAATCAATTTCTAACACTCGTTAGTGCAGTGACCTCGATGAATGTGATACATACAAAAGTTATATTTATCATCTTCACTCAGAGGCCTATGTTTGGTGAGGGTTCCGAGGAGTTCGATCTTCCTTAGAATGTCTAGGATTTCACTTAGGGTTAACTTCCAAGGACTCATTATATCTTTGGGGTTATTGCTTAGCTGGATAGTGGTAACTACGACCGATGCCTGAGAGATCATCTGGACTTAAGTGGATGGTGCTTGATTCAACTTTCCTACTCATAAAAACCTTCCCTTCATCTCTGCCCGAGATAGGGTAGTACACGATTTAGAAAACAACCTATAACTTCCCTTGATCTTTCCTTTTTATCCTTCTTCAGAGCTAAAGAGCAAGAACTTGAGCAGTAGACCCTCCTTCTCGTGTGTCATGCTCGGAAATTGCATGACCTGGTCACTAGAAGGTGGAGATGATAATCGATGTGGGAGCTCAAATCTATATGTCATCCCTGGAGATTGCATGACCTGGTCATTGGATGGAGGGGTCGTGCCAAACTGGAATGGTGAAGCAACTGATGAAGTCTCAACTTGAGAATCGACTTGAAAATCATGATTGAAGGGGTTTTGCGGGAAAGTGATTCCCCTCAAAGTAAAAAAAAATCAAGTAGGAGAAGGATCAAAGGACATAGGAGGCATAGGAGGTGACATGAATCTACTAGAAGGCGCGGTCATGTGAGGCGTAAGGTTACCCAAGGAGAAAGAGAAGATCAAACTTTGAGAGGTTGGTCTCGGGCCTCGGGGTGGTAATGCAAAACTCAAAGGAGCGAAAGTTTATTATGGATGAACCAAATTTTGATCTAGTTAGAATAAACCGAACTGGGACTATCTAGGAAAAATTAACTGAGCTGGCTGAAACTGATCCGGGGTTATTGGGGTCAACTGAAGCTGACTCACACTGGCGGGAAAATCAGGCTTGGCGGTTGGGCTTGAAGTCTGGGTTGGATAAGTAAACATGGGTGGTTGAGATTGAGCGGTATCTTGACCAAACTAAAACATGCTCACTAAAGGCCGAATGGGCTGATGCACGAATTAAACTGGCTGAATTGGCTGAACAGCAAACTGAATCTGAATTGGCAAAAACCGAATTGGGCCATTCTGAGCGACCTCTGACTATCCCTAAGCTTGAGTAGCAATCCTCAGAGTCCGTTGAACACTCCTTTTCTCTTTCAAGACTATGCGGACTGAATGTTGGACTTGCCCTTGACTTACATCTCAGAACTAATCGAATCGGAGAAATATTGCCATAGCATTGGCTATCTCAATACTCAACAGAGACAGGATTAGGCAGAAGGAGAGAAGGAGAAGAAGTCTCAGACAGATTCCCACTAACTGGCAGAATATCAAATATGGCATACAAAGCAGATTCTAAAACTGAAACTGAAGTCACTGACCAGTGAACCAAGCGATGATCGAGTCGGAGCCAAAGAGGACTGCAACCACGAGGACGTCTTGACCTAACTCTCTGAAACTAGAAGATGATCAGCATGGATCAAACCATGGATAAAGTGAATGACTACATAATTATTTAAGTGGTGAATGTCGTATATACAAGGGTGGTTTAGAGAGATAGAGAGCAGAAAAGCTTATGATGTGAAGCTTAACCCCAAAATACATGAGATGTGTGAATCCCTCACTATGCCTAGCGAACTAGATACGGTTCCTTGGGACTCAAATGATCTCAGGCATTTTGTTAAATTCCCTCTTCTAGTGAGGGGAGAGTAGACGTACGTGAAAGAGTAAAAGAAAAGTCGGCCACAGGCAGCCTATGCATGAGGTGTATATGCATGAGCATAGGACAAATAGCATGCAATAAGCAGACTTCTTCCAACCTTTTAACTCCCTCGTAACGGCCGTTCAAAAGATCTGGGGCTTAACTCAAACGCCAAAGAATGGCAATTGAGTATGCAACCTAATTCTAAAACATGCGTGTTTTGGTGATTTCCTAAGGGGAAGTTGCTATGGCTTTATCTAATGCGGTATATTGTCTCAAACGGCTTGTATTGTAGCACAATACTATAGAAGGTTCTCATTTACCTTGATTCCGCGTAGCTCAAACACTCCTCAAATGAGTGCTATTACATTAATTACGCGTTGGTTGAAACGAGTTCAGCACATCATCAAAAAATTTTAACCAATTTTTCAAAATGAGAGCGATTTTCAAGTTTTAAGTTAAGCGAAAATCCCCAACAGAGTCGCCATTGTGAGCGGGCGACCTTTTCCACGAGTCGGAAAAATAGGCAACGGCGAAGCGAGCCAAAGAATTGATCCTTGATTTAGAGGTGCAAAAAGATAGTCTGATAAAAATGATGTTGAATTTGAATTTTATGTCCAATTTAAATGTTAAAAGATACGAGACTCGAAATCCTGTATTTTAAGACAGAATTGCAACCTAGATTAGCTCTATCGAGAATTTGGGTACGATATTCCCACCGGGTGGTTAGACCGTACCTTAAAATAGAGATTCTGAGTTCGAATGATGTTGCTTACTTTTCATTTATTAAATCAAACCATTTACATTTTAATAAAGGTGACTTCAGTTCTAATGCGATTTAAATCCTATGCGAAAAGCAGTAAATAAAACAGATAAATGAATTACTACATGGCTTTACAAATTCCTATACATTTTTCTAGTGCCGAAAAGTAAAACGAATAAATAACGAAAGACTGAAGCCGGGCCACAACCGAACTTACCAACACCAAAATGGCTTGAAACACGATAAATCAATCACAAATAAGGCACAAATAAATAAAGGCAGAAAATAAAATTTCATTATGAAGAGAAACATTTTTTGGAATTTTTAGAGTTAAAAAGGCATTTTTTAGGCATTTAAAGGCTATTTAATCAATTAAATAATAAATAAATAAAATAAATTAGATTAAAAATTTTAATTTATTTCAGAATATTTGTGATTTTTAGAAAAATTTTCGGGTGTGGATCGGTGAGAAAAAATGCGAAAAAGCATAAAAATGACTAAAAAAGAACCGAAAATGAGCTAAAACCGAACTCAGACAAGCAATGTTGTAGCGATACCCTTCACCACCATCGCTATAGCCTTCACGGCCATAGGGATAGTAGCCAAGGCTATAGGAATAGCGGTCAAGGCTGTAACTACAGCCCTGCCGTCAAAATTCACTTTTAGGGGGGAAACAAGTGTTTTTACGTCCATAAACTCAAAATCATCAAAGTTTGAAGTCATAATCAATCATTATTTCAATAGATTTGGACTTAAAATATACAAATAATGTTGATTCTATGGATTTGGAGTTGGAAATACCAAAAAATCACAAACAAATGAGGAGGCCTCAATAGGGGTAGAGTTTGCCGCTATAGCTATGGCCTTTGCCTCCATAGGGATGGCGGTCAAGGCTATAGGGATAGCGAGAGGCATAGCCACTCTCTGACGATATTGTAAGAACACCAAAGAAACAAAGGGGAACGATCCCGAAAATCACAAAAACAACAACTAAAAACTCAATAAAAGTAATTAAAAAGATAAAGGAACTCAGATTTGTTACCTCTAGGCCGTGAATCTGTCTTTGGAGACTCGAATCAACCTTTGGCGGGGTTCTTTTGATCATTTTTAGATGAAATAATGACAGAAGTTGTTACAGAATTAGTAACAGATTAGTGACGAGTTTTAGGTAGTATTTGAGAAAAGTCTCTAAAAACCTATTTAATTCATTTTAGCCTATGATTTCTAATCGATTTTAGTGTTAAAGCTATGAGATCAAGTCTGAGAACTACTAAGAATCGAGATTAGGAAGGAGTAAGCCCGGATTCCATGCTTTTCTTAAGATTTCTCTCTCTAGTTCTTCCCTTTCTCTCTCTTGTTCTTATTTTCTCTCTAAAATCTGATTATCATGTGAAAATTGTAAAAAAGTCCTCTAATCTCTCTCTTAGATGGGTTTAAATAGTTCCCACTCACAAAAATGTCTCAACTTGGTGAATTTTTGAGGAAAAATACTCAATCAATCATGAAGAGAGAGAGGGAAACGAAAAGCACGGGGGTGGCGACAACGGGGGTGGTCACCCCGATGGCGTTCACCGCCACAATGGTGGCAGTGACTGCCGCTATGATAGCGACGATTGCTACCTTGGTGGTGGTCACCGGAGGGCCCACCATCACCATCATCGATGGTGGCGGCGGTGACTCCGACCGGCAAGGGGAGGGGAAAAACTGCACTTTGGATATTAGGGATTTTAAACTTTGAAAATTTATAACTTTCACTACAGTTATCCGTTTTAAGTGATTCTAATTATTTTGAAAATCTCAAAGAGTCTTAAATCTAGGAAAAATAACGAGACTTCCATAAAAAGAATGTGCATAAGATAAAATTGCAAAACAGTTTATTGCACACGAGAGAAAGACAATGATGAATTTTTTAATGCATTTATTGATTTTTAACTGTGGTAAAGGTCCAAAATCATCAAAAAGGTACTTGCCAAACATGATTTGAGCCTAAAATAATAGAATAACTGGTCCATAAAAGGTAATAGTAAAAAGTCATCACCGTTCTAAGGCGACCGAAAAGCCGATGCTCACAGGCTGCCCCTTGGGAGATTATCGCTTGGTGGGCCAAGTGTGATCTCACGAAAGAGCAAGGTATAGAAGGTTATACGTGAGTTATGAATTCTTGAATCGGTTGTCTACTGGAGGTTTGGGGATGCACCATCAATGGACCTATCAAAAATAGGGTTGACTTAGAGATTTTGATTCAGTATTACCTTTGACTTCCCCTCAAACTTGAGGTAGACTGCTGGTTTCAAGAAACTTGGGTTCTGGGCTCTTGAATCGATTGTCCATCATGGTTTTCATACGACGCACCTACTAAGAAAATTTTAAGATATTAGTAAGCGTTGTGAGCTTTTCATTTTTATTACTTAATTGATTTTGTCGAGACAAAAAATTTTACCTATTCAATTAATAGTAAAAACGAGGTGACTATTAAATGAGTTTAGAAATATCCAGGAGTTCAGAAGAATTTGATGCTCAGTTGATTTTTCCCTATTTGACTAATAGACGGCTTGTGATTCGTATGGGTTGATTATTTTGCACGGCAGTGTTGGTCCCTGTGAGGGTCTAAATAAGGTTAGAGGGGGGTGAATGACCCTTTTTCGTAGAATAAGCAGACTTTGAAAAGTCTTTGTGTAGTGTGTTTGAATATGATCCGGGGGACGGATTCGGATGATGTAGTTATAACAATATGAGTGCAAATAAATAAAGAGTTAGAAATTCAAACACAAGTATCTTATCCTAGTTGTCCCCGGAGTTTCCTTCCTTCGAGCTTTTCAACTATTGGATTCCTTTCCAACTAGCAGTAATCAAGCCTCAAAACTTGTCTCCGGATGCTATCCCCTTCTGGATGTAGAATATACTACTAGAAATACCAATTCCTAGCTGAGTTCTTTTGTCTTTAGTAGGATATACAACTTAGATTTCTAACCAAACCTAAGCTGAGTCGTACAGGGAGATCCCACTCAAAGCACCAACTTCAATCTATATCTCAATCTCACTACTCACCCAAGTCAGAGATCTTTACACTTTGTTTTTCTCAAAGGTTTTGGTTTTTGGACTCCCTCAAGTTTATAACTTCACTTGAGAATCCTTACAACAGATTTTAAATGTAGCCGTTGTGGGTTGTTAAACTTGCATTTAATCTTCACAGTTGATTAGGTAATATGTGGCGCTTCCGGAGCCGTTGATCAATCTATTAGATAGAGATTTTGACTCGTTTGAATCCTTGGGATTGAGGCTGAAAAGTTGTCAGTGATCGTTTTCTTGTATTTTAGTGTCTTGCTAACTTTTATATAGTGGGTTTTTGATATGATCTCCACACGCCTTCTTATTGGTCTAGGTGAAAAAGGTTGTTACCTTTTTCTCTTTCTACTGTCAGTCCTTCTGTCCCTTTCTAAAAAGTGTTCAAGCTATCTTTTGTCTTGCATTTGGGAAAGGGATCTTTGACTTGTAGACCAAGAGAACGGAGGGAATGGAATTTTTGAATTGTTTCCTTTGTTTTGATATTTAAGTCTTCCGGATGTCTTCAGACTTAATATCTCCAGATTTGTCTTCTGGATGCTTATGCAATTAGTTCTTTCGGATGCTGTTTTGGGAGGTTTAAAGTTTGTTTCCTTTCCAAACTTCATCCAAATGCTTCCATATATGCTTAGGTGGTTTTCTTCACTTGTCTTGGACTTTGAATGTCTTGGTTATATGTCTGGATGCAGTGACTTAAGTCATTTTTTACTTAGGTGTTTTGTTCACTTCAAACCTTATCCGAATTATTTGTTGTTCCGGATCATTATTTCCAACAATCTCCTTCATTTGATGGAAATAAAAATCTAAGACAGCTAAGCATAAGGAAAGGGGTTTTTATGATCTAAGTATGATTCTTGATACTTAGTCATTTACAATTTTTACTCCCCCATAGTTTTAGCATCCCTAACTCCCCCAACATTTTTCAATTCTAGCTTCTAACATTTTTGTAGTACAATTATAGATTGTACTATAGAAGTAAATTTTTATAATGGATTTTCACTATATATACTTCTATTGTTAACAGTAGTTAACATCAATGAAGTTCAGGAATTACAGACACATAAATATATAAGTGAAAATGAAGCTAGCTATTACAGATTTTACATTAAGGATCATAGCTATAGTATTTCATAAATTATCTCTTCCCGGAAGCTTCTCCCTTCTTTTCTTTGCCTTTGCCTTGTGCTTCAATTTTATCTTCCCTCTTTTTCTTCTCCCCCTTTTTGTTTGCATTAGCTTAGGGGTCAATAACCATGTAAGTTTTACCACCCCAACTTTCTTGCCATGCCTTAGAGTAAATGGAGTAGTCCAAGTTACCTCCTTTTCTTTGCTCAATGATCTTATCAACTATAGCAGGAGCTAGATGCAAGGGTCAGAAGACCTTTTGGAGTTGAGTGTAGGACTTTGTGATATAGGGATGCACAGATAGAACATATTTGCAATCCTTCTCATCAAAGTAGGGGAAGAGAGCTTTTAGGAGTGTGGCAATACCTTTCTGGCCAAAGAAGCCAGTATCCCCAATGTGTTGAATGAGATCCTAAAGCACTAGGATAAGATGACTCTCTGGAACTGAAGGTTTTGAAGATCCAAAAAGGGATAGATTAGATAAATTGGAGAGCACCTTCTCAATTTCTAGCCCCATTCCCCTCTGGCAGTTATAAACACTGTCATTTATAGTCATGATCTCTTTATGGAGCTCTTCCTTGGCATTATCGATGATTGTATCCTGCCTATTCATTTGGCCTACAAATTCTTGAAATGTTTTCCATTTGTTTGGCAAATAGGTTGGGCAAATCTTCCTCCATGAACTTTGTAAGCTTATTCAATATAGCCTGTTGCTGTTCATTTAGGATGGGGAGAGCAGATTTTTCCTCCTTTTCAGTGATGAATTTTGTCAAACTATCAAACTTGCAATCTATATACTCCTTCAGTTCTGTGGATAAATCAGTTGAGGAAGATGTGATTTTGTCTATAATAGCAGCACAGTTGTTTGTTGTTCCGGTGTTAACCTGATCAGTACAGTGGTTTATTGCTGCTATACTTGTCTATAGCTCATTTAAAACGGGAGTGACTTTGGTAAGCGATGCCTCTACCACCAATTCTACAGTGGGAAAGTCCTCTACTTTCTCTTTTATCTTCTTAACACTCCCTTTCAGCTCCCCAATTTCAGTCTTCAAATTTGGAGGAGAGAATTCTTCAATGAGTACTTCTCCACGGATTTCAGATGCTTGCATATGTTCCGGAGACTCTGTTTGATATAGCTTTCCTCATGTTCCTCACGGGTAGCTTATTGTAGGATTTTTAGCACAGTTGTGATCTTTTTAGCTCTGGCTTGATTTATGCTAGAGGTTGGTATTCTTATTGGGCTTGCAAGAGGAGTTTTAGATTTAGAGCTGCTTCCAGTCTCATCATATCCATTTGAGTCTTCTTCATTAGATTCCCCTTCTTCTTCTCCTTTCTTTTCGTACAACCATTCCCCCAGATTATCCTCACCCTTTGAGTCCACTCTAGGAGTGTTCTCGTTGGGTCTCAGACTATGTCCCTCCTCCGAAATGGTGTCTTCTGGGTTGGACTCTTGTTCCTTAAATAAACTTGGGGTATGTGTATCTAAGTTGTGCTCTTCATTATCTGCCATTTGAACTGTAGCAGCGACATCAGAATTAATATTAAATGAGACTATGTTAGGAATTACCTCAGTTATTGGCGTTTTTGAATCATTCTAAGCTATTCATTCTTCTTCCACCTCCACAACCCTCAGATGACTAGAGATGTCCTCAGTCATCCCTACATTTGCCTTTAAAGGACTTTTAAGTACTCCCCCAGGTGTGTTTGTAATGTCCTCAGCACCCTCTCCATGAGCCTCTCTAGGTGTTTCTTCATTTCTAGCTTTATCTTCTGGATTTAGTAAGTTCTCCGAAAGTGGTCCAATTTTGGGTACAAAAGCAAAGAAGTTAGATTCTGAATCCTAAGCTAGAGTGGCCAAGTCTACTGGATCAACAAGGATAGCTTGGGTGCCAAAAGAAAATTCAAGTCCTTATGTTTTGAGCTTGTTGATCTTGTCATTATCCTTCATAGCTTCTGTGATAATCTCATACTGAGGGTCATCCAAAGTGACTTCCTTAGTGGATTTGGGCACATCCTTCCCGTTTGTTCTCTTGGCCTTAGCCAACTCTGCTTCCTTAGCAATTTTTGATTCTTCCTCATCAATCACAATGCCTGCAGGCTTCTTAGCTTTACTCTTTGGGCTGCCACAGCCTTATCAAATGTGCATCCCTTCTTTGTGAATTGCCTCATTTTAGTCACCGAATCCTCTTCCTCTGTCTCATCATCCTCTATCATAACCTCTGGAATATTTGCATATTTCCTCTTCTTATCTGATGCTTTTATTAATCTTCCTCTTGGCTTAGGCTTCTCTGGGCTCTTTTTTAGCAATTGAGTGAGGGTTTGGGCATCCTCATTAATTTTCTCCACCAAACAAAGGCAAGTTACTTTTGTGCCTTTAATTTGGCGGTTTTGGCCTTCTTAGGGACTGGAGCATCTTCAGCCATATCCACTGCCTTTCAGGCCTTAATCTTTTTATCATCCCTCAACTTATTGGCTTTCTCTTCATTCCATTTCTCACCAAAGGACAGCTTTTTGAAATTCTTTTCTAGAATTTCCTTTCCATTTATAGCTCGGAATCCGAACATATTGACTTCATCGGCTACAAGGATTCTAGTTATCAGGCCACCATAAGAGTTTTTATGCTGCCTCAGATAATGGGTGATCAGTACCGATATGTTTATAACTCTACTCTCCACCCATTATTAAAGCACACAGTGTTGAAAAGAGGAGACTGTGGTCAAAGAGCCCTTTCGGATCAGAACTAGCTTTGCAAGTGCATGCTGGAGAAATCTTGGGGAAGTAGGTTGAGAATTTGTCACCAAAGTAGTTCGGATGCAGCCACATCTTAGGTTCGTAATTTACTTACTATTTATCCCTATCAATTCTAAGTTGTACACCATCATTCTTCATATTTAGAAACTTTTCAAAGAAATCAGGAGTGATGGTGATTTCTTTCCCTTGCACCTTTGTTTTAAGAGCATTGTGATAGGTGTGTACTCTCAAATTGTTGTAAAATTCTTGCACCAAATCTAGATAGGTGGGGCATTTGATCTTGAGGAAATCGCCTAAATGTTGATCTTCAATAAGTTTCAAGTAGGTATCTGTTTCAAACAAGAAGTTGTTTCCTAAGTAGTCCGTGGGAACTATAGAGTCTGAGGGCTTAAGGGTGTAAAGTCTTTATCTTTTAGAGTAGATTCTTCAACGATGTTTCTTTGAGGGAGCATTTTGATTCCTTCGCTTGTCATTATGGCTGCCATTGTAGTGAGTTTGAAGAATTTAGGGTTTGAGATTGGATTTTCGCAGTGTAACAGTATTGAGTTGCTTGCGTAAGGAAGAAGAGGAAATTTGGAGGGGTCTATGTAGAATTTCCAAGGCAAGGGTATTTTGGTAATCTGGATGCCATTAACTTTGGCTGGATTGATGACATGGCAGGTTAAATTTTAGGAGATAGGTAAATTCCGTTACACAAAGAATGGGAAGAGTTTATTTTAAAATCCAGTTGTTGAATTTATCGCGCGTGTAACTCCCAATAGACATTGGAAATTTAAAAAGGAACAGTTACCTTTACACGCTTTGACTGCCATATGCCATTCTTGTTTGCTGATGGCAATATTCCCTCTAGAGCATAGCTAACTTTATTTCTTCTTCTCTTCTGGATTCCTTGTCTTGCCAAAAATCCAAGTTAACTTTGTACTGTGTTAAGGATTTTCTTTAAATTGGATTAGACATTCCAATTAACTTCCTCAGCTTGCCAAATTGATATTTACGTAATGGCTTAGTAAAGATATCTACTCTTTGTTCATTGGTTGGAATGTATACCAATGCAACATCCTTCTTCATCACATGATCCCGGATGAAATGGTGCCTTATGTTGACATGTTTCATCCTGGTGTGGAGTACTGGATTTTATGACACATCAATAGCACTTTTACTGTCACACATTACATCGACACATCCGGATTGGACTCCATAATCTTCTAGTTGTTGCTCTATCCATAGGAGTTGAGCTACATAACATCCTGCTGCCATGTATTCTGCTTCTGTGGCTAATAAGGCAACTGAAGTTTGCTTATCGCTATACAGTGATGCTAAGCAATATCCAAGGAAATTATAACCTCCGGATGTACTCTACCTCTCAAGAGTATCTCTGCCACAATCTACATCAGTGAAGCCTTGGAGTGAGAATTCTCCATTACTAGGATAACATAACCTAACTTCAGTGGTTCTTAGGAGGTATCTAAGGAATCTTTTCACTATCTTTAGATGTGAATCCTTAGGATTGGCTTGATATCTTGCACAGTAGCAAACTGCATAGTATATGTCAGGTCTACTAGCTGTTAAGTATAGAAGTGATCCAATTATTCCTCTATATAACTTCTGATCAACCTCTTCTCCTTCACAATCCTTGGATAGGACTATAACTAAGCCCACTGGAGTGGATATTGGCTTGCTTTTGTCCATTTTAATCTTCTTTAGAATCTCCTTGGTATACTTGGATTGGTTGATAAAATTCCATCCAAACTCTAATTAATCTGCAACCTAAGGAAGAAATTAAGTTCTCCCATCATGGACATCTCAAACGCTTTCGGCATTTGAGAGCTAAATTCTTCACACATCTTTTCATCCGTAGCTCCAAATATAATGTCAACAACATAGATTTGAACTAGAATAATATCATCCTTCTTCTTTTAGATGAAAAGAGTTGTATCTGGTTTGCCCTGAATATACCCCTTGGATATGAGAAAAGTAGTGAGTCTCTCATTCCAAGCTTTTTTTGCTTGCTTTAATCCATAGAGAGCCTTCTTCAATTTGTATACATGATCCTGATGCTTTGGGTCTTCAAATCTAGGTGGCTCTTGTGAGGTGTCGATGACGTGTGGGTCTCCCTTGGTGCCTGTGTGAGAGGCAGGGCCCATTAGGGGTTTGGTTGGATTTAGGCGTGACAAAACATTTTTAATTAAAGTTTGCACAATAAGCCAATTTTAATGAGTAAAAGAATCAAGACCCAAATCCCAATACAATTAATAGAGTCACCCCCCAAGTTGTCTAATTGGGAAAGAGTTTTGGTACGATTCCGTTTGGGTGGGAGACTCATACCTGTTAGATTAGAGATTCGGGTATCGGATGAGTCACTTATTTCTCATTTAGTTGATTTAAAATTACATTCACCGCGTAAAATTGTTTTAGCTTTCATCATTTAGGGAATTATCACAGAAATCCTATTTCTACACTCTTTCACACTCGTTACATGTGTTTACATATTACAATAAAGCATAAGCAATAAATGTGGGAATAAAAATTACAACCGGGGGAAAATGTGGGAAATTGCAAAAAGAACCTATACATTTGTTCTAACTTATAAAACAAAATGAAAAAAAATTCCCCTGCATCCATAGATGTTAGAATAATTTATAGCACACCATAAATCAGCACTTTAATGTATTTTGTTGTAAAAACACGATTTAGCTTTTGTAGGTTGATTTACCATATTATTAGTGAAAATGATCACATGGCAAATGGTTAGTTGGATTGATTTTAACCAATTACGAAAATGAGTTCGGGGTTCTGCCTAGGGGCTGATACCCATACAGGTGGGAGGTACCCGTACAGGTACTAAGGAGGACCGGTATGGGGTATGGGGTACCCATACAGATCCTATCTGATCCTAGGTAAAAACTTGGTTCAGATAAGTTATAGATTACAGATGAGAAGATTGGTGGCAGAAAAGTAAAATGGAAAGGGATTTCCTTCCATATGAGTATGGCGCACCAAATTGATATCATTGAGGATATATGGTGCCAATAAAGCTCTTATGGGTGAGGACCAGACCCGAAACAAGAAATGAAAGCAACAGATATAAAATAAGCATAAAGCAATAATAATAACCAAATAACTGAGTTATGAGTCTCTTTGAAACTCGGGAGCGTTACCTCTTCGATGTGAATCACTTTGAGGTGATCCCTTTACTGTTGAGAGAGCTCGGCCAAAGTAGATGGAATAGGACTATTTAGGTGAGTATTTGGGTGGATAGAACCTCCCCTAAACCCTAATAAAAGAGATAGGAATGAATAAAATACGGACAAAACCTCAAAGGAAGGGTTTTCTCCCTATTTTATACCTCCTATACCCCCACTATACCTTTTCTATACCTATAGAAATTGCTACAGTTTTAGTATAATTTTCATATGAAATGTGTGTTAGGTAAAATGTGAAGGGAAGACCCCTTTTTATAGGGGAGAGGAGGTCTAAATGCAATAAGTCACATTTAAGACCTACCTTTTCTCGAAAATGGTAAGAGACTACTTTCAAAAAAGCCTGAATAGGAAACAACCGTACCCGTATAGGTAGGGCCCCACCCATACCAATACCAGGGGACCCGTAAGGGTCTCCCCCAGGCATACGGAAGGTAGTCACCCATAAGGGTCTGCGAGTGGATCTGTACCACTATACAACACCCCGTATAGGTACCTAAGGTCAGTCTAGGTCTCCATGTTATGGCCAAACTCAACTCTGTAGTAGTAGGAACACCTCGAATGGACAACACCTAAAAGACATTGCATTGTATAGCTCTCATCATAGTTTTGTGAGAAGGATCATTAAAATCCAATGCTCACAGCTGCTTCACATATACTGCTTCCTGGATAATTCCATTAAGGAATGCACTTTAGACATCCATTTGGAACAGTGTGAACCCCTTGAATGATGCAAAAGCACATAGAATTCAAATTGCCTCCAATCTTGCTACAGGGGCAAATATTTCTTCAACCCTGCATGTTGATTGTAGCCTTGGGCAACCAATCTTGCCTTGTTTCTTACCACTACTCCGGATTCATCCAGCTTGTTTCGAAATTCTCATTTGGAGCCAATGATTGACTTTCCTTTTGGAGGTGTAGCTAGATCTCATACTTCATTCCTGGTGAATTGATCTAGTTCTTCTTACATGGCCATCATCCAGCTTTCCTCTCCTTCAGCCTCTTGAAATCTCTTTAGGTCAATAAGTGAGACAAAAGCAGCATGGCTCATCATCCGGTTAAGTTGACCTCTGGTCCTTACTAGATTTTGGACATTGTCCAAAATTGCTTCTACTGGATGACCTCTATGAGTCTGGACTTCTCTTGGTAGATCATCATGTGGGATCGGAACTTGTTCCACTTCAGCCTCAGCTTCCTCTTCTTGACCATCATTGAAGTTTATCTCATGTGGATTGAGATTAACTTGTGGTACTTTTAGATCAAAAGATATTCCTTCATCTTCTTCTTTGTACTTCTTGATCTGGAAGGAATCAGAAACTTTGACTTCCTTCTCTTCTCCAAAGTTTTCAGCTTCCGGAATTGGATCTTCTAGAGTGGAACTTCTTTTACCTGCATGGTTAGTCTCATCAAAATCTATATGTATAGACTCTACCACAGTTTGAGTTCATTTTTCATATACTCTGTAAGTTTACTATATGTTGAGTAGCCAAGGAAAATCACTTCATCAAATTTAGGATCAAATTTTCCTAGTTGCTCTCTATCATTTAGGATGTAGCACTTACATCCAAATGCCTTGAAGTACCTAATTTGGGGTTTTGTTCCCTTCCAAATTTCATAGAGGTTCTTTTCTATAGTCTTTCTAATGAGAGCTCTATTCAGAATACAACATGTTGTGCTTACGGCCTTACCCTAGAAGTATTTTGGCAAACAATTTTCATTAAGCATTGTTTTAGCCATCTCAACTATGGTCCTATTTTTTCTCTAAACAACTCCATTCTGTTGAGGAGTATGAGGGGCATATAAGTTATGTTCAATGCCCTTGGAGTCACAAAATTCAGCAAAGTACTTATTTTTGAACTCACCACCATTATCACTCCGGATGCGTTCAATGCTTATGCCTCATTTTACTTCTATCCGGATGAATGTTTTTGAGAATTGGTCAAAGGCTTCATCTTTTCTTACTAGCAAGATGACCCAGGTATAGTGATAATAATCATCCATAATGACCATGGTGTTCTCTCTTCTACCTAAACTCAATGGTTTGATTGGACTAAAGAGATCAGTTTGCAAGAGCTAAGGTACTCTTTTGGAAGGAATGTAGGAGATGGAAGGGAAACTTTTCTTATGCTATTTACCTAATTGACAAGTAGTGCATAGATTATCCGTATCAAAAGCGACCTAAGGCAAACCCACTACCAATTCATGTTTAGCTAGTTTGGAAAGGAGGTTCATGATAAAAATGTCCCAACCTTCGGTGCCATAGCCATGAGTCTTCTCCTTTAGACACCAAGCATATATTCTTTTATCATTTTTAATGTTATCACAATAAACATTATTCACTCTAGGTGCATAAAGAATGAGTAGATTAGACTTACTATCATTGATTGAGCATCCTTTGGAGACAAAGGTGACTTTTCTTCCTTTATCACAGAGTTATGCTACACTAAGTAAGTTGAACTTCAGTCCATCAACTAGAGAGACATCTTCTATTTTTATTTCAGATCCAATCGTTCCATGCCTAACGATATGTCCCTTTTAATTGTCTCCAAAGCTTACTTTGCCTCCTCTCTTCCGGATTAAAGTGATGAAGGACTTCTCATCACCTGTCATGTGCCTTGAGCATCCACTATCAATGTACCATGTATGTTCATCCTCTGTGGATCTAAGGCATACCTGTAAAATAGATTAAGTGGGTTTGGGTACCAAATCAGATTTAGGTCCTCTAGGGTTATCAACCATTTCAGGCCAAGGATAAATATCATAATAACAATTTTTTAATCCATATAATTTAGCAACATGGTTGTTTTTCCCACAAAACTTGCACCCTGAAATGGGTCTGTTCTGCTCTTTCTTCTTCTCGATCTTCTTAAGATCATCCTTCCCATAGTTCCCTCTATATCCAGCTTCTTATATACTAGTTGTTGATTCGGTGTATATCCAAAAGCTGGTTGGGGGTGCAACTTCTACAGCATAATTCCTTCATTGTTTGGCAGGTTGCTAATTGTAAACTGCTTTAGCCTTTCCTTTCTGTGCAGCAATGTATCTTTGGGTTTGAGGTTGCTTGCTAACCTCCTTCTCCTTTTGGTTGAAAGGCTCTAGATTTTTCTCGGCAGCTTGATGTTGATTTCTTGATACAGCTTACCTTGTATTCCTTCTTGTTTGTGAAGGACCTGATTTCCTTTCGGATGATTCCTTCATCGGAGTTAGCTCCCTATCTAACCCAGTTAAGTTAGCACTTAAGATTTGAACTTGAATTCTCAAGAAGTTTTCTTCCACCACATCCATAAGCTTTATGGTCCTCATCAAGTTGATGTCTTGTGACATTGCTTTGGTATCTTTAGCCAATTCCAGAATTTGTCATTGTATGGATTTTATGGCTTTGGTGTTCTTTCTCACATTGTGGATCACCACCTTTAAAGCTCTAGCAAGATTAATGTTAGAAATAGAATTAGAATGAGAGTTTACCTCAGTATTCGCTGATTCTAATTCTGAATCCCCAATTGGATCAGTGTCTTGCTTGCATGACTTTCTTCTGGATTTCTCTACTTCCAGATCTGTTAGTGCCATGAATGCATGGTGAGCAGTCTCTTCCTCTTCTATTGAAGATGAACTGCTACTTTCTTCACTATTGCTCCATGTGGCCACCATAGCTTTCTTATACTTCTTTTCCTTCCTTAGCTTAGGGCATTTGGTTCTGAAGTGCCCATTTTCCCTACATTCAAAGCAAGCAGCATCTCTTTCTAGATCTTTCTTTTCTTCCGGAGCCTTTCTTGGCTTATCCTTTCTTGATGTGCCTTCCTTAGACCTTCTTAATTCGAATCTTTTGGATCTCCTTTTATCCTTTTTCTTCAGGAATTTGTCAAAGTACTTGGCTATCATAGCTATATCTTCTTCTCTATACTTTGATTCTTTTGGCTGCTTTTCTGATCCGGAAGAGGCTGATCCGGCAGAGTCTTCCTTGAGTGCAATGGCCTTCTTCTTTTCTTTCGGCCTTTTTTCTTGTTGGATGTACCTCTCCAAGGATAATTCTTAAGTCAAGAGATTACCAATGAGCTCATCATAACTATAGAAGTTTAAGTCATGAGCTTCCTCAATGGCAGTCTTCTTGTTATCTCATTCCCTGGTGAGACTCCGGAGTATTTTCTTAACCATGTCAACTTCTAAGATTTCCTTCCCTAGCCTCTTCAATTCATTTACTTGATTTGTGTATCTAGTATGCATGTTGCGGATGGATTCTTTGGGCTCCATCTTGAAAGATCCAAGCTTCTGTTGTAGTCGGTCAATTTTCGATTCTTTGACCTTGTTTATTCCTTCATAGCTCACTTCCAGCTTCTGCCATATTTCTTGCGCAGTTTTACATCCGAATATCCTGTTAAATTTTGCTGCATTAAGAGCACAATGAAGCATATTAATAGCATTTGCATTTTCACACAATATCTTATAATCATTTTCATCCTATAGACTTGAGGGCTTGCGGGTAGTTAAACCATCTACTTCATGAGTAGGCTTATATGGACCATCTTTAATTGCCATCCATGCCATCATGCTCTGAGCTTGAATGAAATTGTTTATCCGATTTTTCCAAAATGTATAGTGTTCACCGGTGAGGAGTGGAGGTCGGGTAATAGACATACCCTCTGGAAGGAGCTGTGAGTTTTGGAAACTCATTTTGATTCTTGAATCAAAATATATAGAACTTTTGCTCGAGATTGTTAGATCTCTAGTTTGAGCACTAGCTCTGATACCACATGTTGGTCCATGTGAAGGTCTAAATAAGGTTAGAAGGGTGAATGACCTTTTTTGTGAAATAACCAGACTTTGAAAAGTCTTTGTGTAGCATTTTTGAATATGATTCGGGGGATGGATCCGGATGATGCAATTATAACATTATTAGTGGAAATAAATAAAGAGTTAGAAATTCAAACATAAGTATTTTATCCTGGTTTGGCCCCGCCTACTCCAGTCCTTGGAGTTTCCTTCCTCCGAGCTTTTCAACTATTGGATTCCTTTCCAACTTGCAGGAATCAAGCCATACAACTTGTCTCCAGATGGTACCCCCTTCCGGATGTAGGATATACCACTAGAAATCCCAATTCCTAGCTGAGTCCTTTTGTCTTTAGTAGGATATCCCACTTAGATTTCTACCCAAACCTAAGTTGAGTCCTACAGGGAGATCCCACTCAAAGCACCTACTTCAAGCTATATCCCAATCTCACTACTCACCCAAGTAGGAGATCTTTACACTTTGTTTTTCTCAAAGGTTTTGGTTTTTGGACTTCCTCAAGTTTATAACTTCACTTGGGAATCCTTACAACAGATTTTAAATGGATCAGTTCTTGGAGGGATTTATAAACTGATTGCTTTCTAGCAAATTCTATTGTATGTTGCTTTCTTGAAATCAACCATTCCCTTTTATAGGCTTTGATCACAAATGTAGCCATTGTGGGTTGTTGAACTTGTATTTAATCTTCACCATTGATTAGGTAATATGTGGCGCTTCCGGAGCCATTGATCAATCATTTAGACAGAGATTTTGACCCATTTGAATCCTTGAGATTGAAGCTGAAAAGATGTTAGTGATCTTTTTTCGTATTTTAGTGTCTTTCCAACTTTTATGCTAGTGGCTTTTTTATATGAGCTCCACACACCTTCTTATTGGTCTAGGTGAAAAAGGTTGTTACCTTTTTCTATTTCTACTATCAGTCATTCTATCCTTTTCTAAAAAGTGTTCAAGCTATCTTTTGTCTTGCATTTGGGAAAGGGATCTTTGACTTGTAGACCAAAAGAATGGAGTGAATGTAATTTTCAAATTCTTTCCTTAGTTTGGATATTTAAGTCTTCCAGATGTCTTTAGACTTAATATCTCCGGATTTGTCTTCTTCTAGATGCTTATGCAATTAGTTCTTCCAGATGCTATTTTGGGCAGTTTAAAGTTTGTTTCCTTTCTAAACTTTAATCGGTTGCTTCCATTTATGCTTAGGTGATTTTGTTCACTTGTCTTGGACTTTGAATGTCTTGTTTATATGTCTAGATGTAGTGACTTAAGTTTTTTTGTACTTAGGTGTTTTGTTTACTTCAAAATTAATCCAGATTATTTATTGTTCTAGATCATTATTTCCAACAGGTGGACCATGAATTATGATTTGCAGTAGGATAGACAGCTCAGTGTGTTGATTCCCTGCTCAGGTCTTAAGGTTTCCAAGCTTGGGCTTAAGCTTTTAAGATTTGCCAAGCTCGAACTTGGGCTTTTGAGGTTTGCCAAGTGCAGGCTTAGGATTTTGAGGCTTGCCACGCGCAGGCTTGGGCTTTTAAGGCTTGCCAAGCCCGAGCTTGGGCTTTTGAGGCTTGCCAAGCGCGGCCTTGGGCTTTTAAGGCTTGCAAAGCGTGGGCTTGGGCTTTAAGGTTTGCCAAGCTCGGGCTTGGACTTTTAAGGTTTTCCAAGCGCCGGCTTGGGCTTTAAGGTTTGCCAACCGCGGTCTTAGGCTTTTGAGGCTTGCCAACCACGGGCTTGGGATTTTGTGGTTTGCCAAGGAGGGGCTTGGGCTTTTGAGGTTTTCCAAGCATGGGTTTGAGCTTTAGAGTTTTTCCAAGTACGGGCTTGGGCTTTTGAGGTTTGCCAAGCGCAGGCTTTGGGTTTTGAGGCTCACCAAACTCGAGCTCGGGCTTTTGAGGCTTGCCAAGCATGGGCTTAGGCTTTGAGGTTTCCCAAGAGCGGACTTCGACTTTTGAGGTTGCCAAGCACTAGCTTGGGCTTTGAGGTTTGCAAAGACCGTGCTTGGCTTTTATGGCTTGCTAAGTACGGGCTTGGGCTTTTGAGGTTTTCCAAGCAGGGGCTTGGGCTTTTGATGTTTTCCAAGTGCGATCTTGGGCTTTTGAGGTTTTCCAAGCAGGGCATGGGCTTTTGAGGTTTGCCTAGCGCGGGCTTAGGCTTTTGAGGTTTGCTAAGCACGGGCTTAGGCTTTTAAGGTTTTCCAAGCGCGGTCTAGGGCTTTTGAGGTTTGCCAAGCACGAGCTTAGGTTTTTGAGGTTTGCCAAGCACGAGCTTGGGCTTTTGAGGTTTGCCAAGCACGAGCTTGGGATTTTTAGGATTGCCAAGTGTGGGCTTGGGCTTTTGAGGTTGGGATTTTAAACTTTGGATTCTTGAATCAATAAGCTGCATTGAGGTGCCCCTAAAGGATCAAAAGCTGCATTGAGATGCCCTTGAAGGATCAAAAGCTGCATCGAGGTGCCCTTGGAAGATCAAAAAGGGTGCATTGAGGTGCCCTAGGAAGATCGAAAAGGGTGCATTGAGGTGTCCTTATGGGATTTGAATGTTGGATCAAGGTGCCCCTGAAGAGTTGAAAGGTTGCATCGAGGCTCCCTTGAATTTTGAATTCTCTTATCGGATGACCACCGGGATTACCGTATGGAGTACCTATCAAGAAAATTTTTAGGCATCAATAATGGGCAAGAGTTATGTTTTTATTGCTTAATTGATTTTATGGAAACAAAAATATTTTTCCCCTTCAATTAAGCAATAAAAATGGAAGAATAAAATGTAAATTGAGTTAAGATTTCTGAGAGTCCAGCATAGTTGTTCAGGTGTCCATTGAGTCTAGCTAGTATGCCCCTTGGATGTTTTATCCTCAAATGTAGCTTACTAAATGTGTTAGGATGCCCCCTTGACACGCGGGTGCTTGTTTTTTAGTTTCAGTGTAAAGCTTGAGGATATTCTTTTGTGCTTTGTTTCCTCTAGAAAAATAGACAGTATATTTTTGAATATTATGCAAGTATGGGCTGATCATCTTCCAGATGGCTTGATCGCTTGCTTGGTTGTCTTATTCAATTTGGATGCATGCTAGGAGTGAGAATAGATGGAAATGCACTATCGCACAAATCAAGTGGGCATGCCCCTGGTAGATGGCATGCAAATCAGGTGGTAATGCCCATGGTGGAGAATCATGGAAGTTGTGGTGTACACGCGAGGTCATGTGGCTGAATATTGAGGTTGAGTATGGTCACACCCTATTGCTTGTTGATAAAGGAAACGAATTAGCTATGATGATCGATGGACTAAGCATATCGAAGACAAGAGGAGCATAAAGCAAAGTTGAGATTCTAGATAACGGATAGCTGGATGCTATCACTACCAATGAATTCTACCTAGGATGGCTTTGGAAGATTAGGAAGTTACCAACTCAAGATGGTCAGTTAGGGTTGAGATTCGAGTGGAAGTGCGTGAAGGATGATCTTGAGCCTTTTTGAGTCCACCAGGTTGTAGAGGATATCCAAGCATTATAATTCGATGATAATGATGTGGTGCCTCGATGTGATTGGTAGTAGTGATTTACCTTCAGTTTTAGTAGTCTTAATTTTAGCATAGACCCAAATATTGTGATGGGCCTATTAGACTTTTCATAATTTTGCTCTTATGTCCTAACTTTTTCCTGGACTGCCCTTTTCGGGTTTTCAATCTAGTGGACTTTTCCTGGCTTTTTCATAGACCTCGTTGTTTTCAGTCTATCAGGATTTGTGCCTTTTATCATTATTTTAATTTCTCTTGAGGAATTGAGATGACTGCATGGAACCCTACGTTTGACTTACTTGCAGCATTTCACTTTTTGGGCCCAATCTATTCATTCAACCGTAAACATAAAGATTTCAGTAAAAGAGAGATTTCCATTAAATTAATTAAGTTTGAGTATATAACAATTATAACCATTTCTATTGATCTAAACTCTGGTGTTAACTAGCCTATGCAGGTTTTCTAGCCAACAACTCTCTCGCAGCTCGTTTTTACCCTAAATTTTGCCTAGACTGCCCTTTTCGGATTTTCAATCTAGTAGGCTATTTCGCACCCTAGCTTTTGCCTGAATGGTTTGGAGAATACCAATTAGTGGGCTATACACTAATTTTTGCCCGAGCAGTAGAAGATAACTCGTCAGGTGATTAATTTTATTTATTTTTTCATGTGCTGCTTTTCTTGATTTGATTCTTTTTGGTTAGATTATGATAACACTTTGACCTATTTTGATTGATAGGGCTTACAAACTCTTTACTGTTGAAAATCTTCATGCCCCATATACTAAGTACCCCTTTGGTTACATAAGGCCCTTCCCCCTTTGGTCTGAAATTCCCCCTTGGGCCGGCATTAGCACGCTTCACTTGCTTTAAAATTAGATCACCGGCCCTTGATGAATATGTCTGTATGCTGTCGTACACCCTTGCCATAGGTTATTGGTACATCTGAATGTTGTCTAAGTTGTTCAAACTATGCCTTGGTCCATGGGGGTCCCTTTGACTTGGATTCAGTACGACTCTCAAGGACTCGGTTTTGCTTGGGATCACGACTTCCATAGCATAATTCGAAGAGAAAAGTCATCGGATTTATGGGACTTCTCACACTTATTTGACATCTTTGAAGGGCGAATGGTAGCTCATCGGCTCAATCTAAGTATCTTGTGGAAAAAACCTCTTGATAGACTGGTTTGCGGTTTCACTTGCCATATTAGCTTATGGTATGTGAGGTGAAGCCCTATAATGCTCGGTCTCATATTTCTTCATCAAATCGGTTGTTACCCTTTGAAACAAAAACCCCATTATCTGGTATGATGTGGCAAGGTAGGCTATACCGAGAAATGATGTGTTTCTCGATGAACTCAGCCATCCACTCAGTGGTAATGATGGTGTAAGGCTCAGCTTTCCCCTATTCTGAGAAGTTGTCCCTATAATGAAGAAGCGGTGCCCATTGGTTGATGATGGTTGATTTCACCAATCATGTTTTCCCCCACACCGAGAATGGTCAATGAGGAGAGAAATGGGGAAGCTTTGTAATTGCAAGGGTATGGATATTGATAAGGATCAATGGTGTATCGAGGGTGGGAATTTTGAAAATGGGTGGGCAAAGAGGTAAGCCTTAGTTTTGTCAAAGGTGGTCTAGCGATGCTCCTTCTCCACAATTGGCTAATGC
The DNA here is from genome assembly GCA_947683365.1 of Euphorbia pulcherrima. Taxonomy (NCBI): domain Eukaryota; kingdom Viridiplantae; phylum Streptophyta; class Magnoliopsida; order Malpighiales; family Euphorbiaceae; genus Euphorbia; species Euphorbia pulcherrima. Next base: position 26,632,524 of record CANTUS010000009.1, read on the forward strand.
TTCTTCGATAGCTTGAAGATGGGCTTGTATATAGTTGTGAGGCCGGCGATGAATCGATTGACATATTGGATCTATACAAGGAAGGATTGAGCTTCTTTTTCTATCGTGGGTGTGGGAATGTGATGCTCGATTTTCTAGCGAGGAACCCTAGGCCCGACTAGGTATGCCCAGGCGAAAGCATTATTAATAACTTTAACCACTTTTATTATCTCTCTTTTTCTTTCTGAGGTTAGGTCACTAGAAGTGGTTACCATTTTAGGTTATCATTTGTACTCAAATTTATTTCAGTTAAAGAAACATCATGAATACTAAACACGTTATACTTATGATAAAATTAATGCATGGACTCATAGGGCGAAACATCAAGCGAGTAAACAAAATGAGAGTATTTGATTGAATTAAAATGCCTTAAAGGCAGAATTGTTCACATCTAAATACTAGAAAAGAAAATTACATCATAGATAGTCACCCTCCACAGGTGGAGGGTCTTGAGTTGCAGTGCTGGCAGATTAAGCATCCTCGGTAGCTTTCATCGGTGCATCGTCCAGGATGAGATTCAGAACTTCGCTTGTTTGGTTGATGACTTCTCTCCTTCATTCGCTTGAGACCTTGTGATATTCTTGTTAGCTTCTGCAGTGCTCGATTTTTTAGCCGGTTGTTCCATTTTTCTCTCTCTCACTAAATGCCAGATGGCCTTGCCTAAAGGTTTGCATTGATCCATTTTGGGCCCTATTATGAGTGGGCAGACATTTTCAGGGCTGGTTGTGCACGCAGAGTGCAGTGTGCAGGGCGCGATTTGATTTAGTGCAGTTTGAGGAAACCGCGGTGCTTGGTCTGGTTTGAGAAAATCCAGTTCACTTAAATGTGATTGCTTTGTAGGCCAAAAATGTGATTATATTAAGAAATATGTTTTCACATTTTAATAAGAAAAGATATTTTAAAATAAAGTATTCTTTACTTTATTCAAAAATAAAATAGAGTCGCCACCCGGTTCAGCTCCATCGGGAATTGTGGTATACTGATCCGAAACAGGATTTTTATACCAAAAGAAAATGAGATTCTGAGTTCGGACATGATAGTTACTCATATTGTTCAAATTGTTTGGATTAATTTTGGAATTTTAGAATTTGTGGTAATTTCTGCATTACAGCGGCTTTATTTAAGAATTAAATTCAAGAAATAAAACGGACATTATAATGGCATAATAAATTAATATTTTCTACCGAGATTTTGGCAGAGTAACGGCAACGCTTGGGTCTTGGCCCAGAAACTCGGATAGAGTTTCCTCACATTCTGGATGTTTTATCCGTGCATGTGAGCTTATTTACACGTATTATAGTTTAAGTGGCTCCAGTGGCTCACTTAACCAGAGAAATGAAATGCAATGCAAAAATAAAGTAATAAAATGAATTTTAAAGTTGGGCTCAGAGACGATTACCCTCAGTTTACCTTTTCATCTGTCTAGGATGACTTGAGAGCCGGTGTGGGATCGAAGTTGTCGAGAGTTGTGATTTGGTTGGAAAATAGATTTAACCCAAGTTATGGCTATAATCTTAGATTATTGCTACAGGAAATGCAAAATTTAGGTTGTTTTTAGACCAAAGATCACTGTGGGATCTTGATCTAAAAAGACCGGAGACTGAGCTTATACTAAGTATCGGTGATGAAGATCGAATCTAGAAGTGTTTTAACAGAGTTTCAGGGCTTTAGGGACTCCCGAAACTGGAAAAAGGACACAAAGGTAATTTTAGAAATTTATCAAAGTTTCGCCTCCTTTTGAAATGAGGGGGTGACCCCGTATTTATAATAGGGTGGTAATTAGCCGGCGGGCTAATTACCTATCTTACAAGATTTTACATCAGATCTCGGTAAGATTTGATTTTTTTACTATAAATAAGTAATTACCCGGTGGGAGGATTACCTATGTTTGATCAAATTTTGACTTTTTGATTTTTCTGTAGAAAATGCTAAATCGGGGTTCCTGAATGAGGATTTTTGGATTTCGGATTTTGGATGACAATTCGGTCCTGTTTGGTTCATTTGTCTTATCACTGAACGAAATAGGCATTATTCCTCATTATGCAGGAACGGACCTATGCTAACAGTTTGCCCCTCGCATACATAAATTCCATGCTAGAAATTTTGTCGTATGCAAAACAAACAAAACAGTGTATGTGAAATGCAATGAGTTAAAATATTTTTAATCGACAAATTTTGAAACAAAATATGTTTTGCCCCTTCGATTAAAAATGTATTAATGAGTTGCATGAGGTTAAAATTGATCGGGGGTTGTAATTAATATTTTTGGATGCTTAATCCGTTAGTGACTCTGTAAAAATAGCTTTTAGGTCCGCTTGGTTTAAAAACAATGCAGAAAATGGATGAAATATGAAAATTGCGAAAATTTTCAAAATGTACGTAATTAGCCGGTAGGCTAATTACCTACATAACGGTAACTTTTATAGCCGTTATACGTAAACGCGCATCAGCTAGATAGGTAATTAACCGGTGGGCTAATTAACTACGGTCTATAAAAATAGTAGATTGGCTCCCATTTTTTCCACACAAAAATTTCTTCTTCTTCTCTCTTGCGGGTTTAACACCCTTTCTTCCAAGATTTTTGCTTTCTAGCCATTTCCAATGATGATTTCCTTCATTTTCTTCCCCTTTTTGCTCCTTCTTTTCAGATTTTGCGGGGTGTCAATGTGTTTCAAGCTATATAATATCTGCTTGGACCTTCCGGCCGTTCAAGTGACTACTCAAAACGTGCTTATCGACGGCCAGCAAGTGGAATTATTGGAGGTTCCTGCTGATGCTTTGTACGGGCTCCCGCCAAACTAGATGTATCACAGGATCCGTCCGGGGAATCCTATTCCGCCTGCCTTGAAGCCTTTCGGTCATCTTTCTCGGATTCTAGTAAGCCTTACTGCTGCTTTTATTTTGCACAATGACTTATCCATTTTATTGCTTATTTATTTTATGCAATCATTTATTTAATGCAATGATTTTTTATAATCGTGTGATCCACTGATATTTAGTGTGTGATATGTATGTATGTGCATGGTCTCAAGTAAGCAGTCATGAGGGTGCTAGCATTACCCACTTCCACAAGTGGTAAAAGGTGTTATCTCTTGATGCTAAGGCCATTAGCGATGAGACGTCCTTGGGAGGATGGTGAGGAACTGCAAGTACGTGAGGCATCGAAAGTATCCGTACATCCCACCTGGTACTTCTACCTACATTCTAATCAGGTGGTTCGACACCACTCATACTTTCCACTTCCATTGTGAGGAGTATACGATCACTCCATTAAATTACTACGCCATCATAGGTCTCCCTTTTGATGGTAATGTGATCCACTTCAATGTTAGCTTTACCTACCATAGCTTTAATGTGGAAACCATCGAGGCTTTGATCGGCTACTCTGGGGATAAGCTCGGGCAAATTTCTTATGAGAAACTCATGACCTTCTGGACCACTAGGCATAGAAGTCATTTGACTTTTGCTTACAATGCTAGAGCTTTTATGGCCACCACTCTATCATGGCTGTGTTTTCCCACTGGGGTTCGATCGTGAATCTCCACATCTTATCGGCCTTGATTGATCCAACCCATTTTAATGAGTATGCCTGGGTTCGAGCCATACTAGGTCATCTATATTAGGCCCTTTACCAGTGTGTGAGGAATAGGATTGGCAAGTTATAGTATTGCCTTTAGATCTTTTATGTAAGAATTTAGCTCTTTCTCTTCTTTGTGAACATTCTTGTTTTATCTTTTGGTGCTCTGATTTTTCTAGTCTTCTTGCAGATCTGGTTTTTTTAGGTGGGGATCCTCCTAGATACTAAGCTTGTGTGAGGTGGTAGCTTCCCATTTTATCCCCGGCTGCCACATTATTGGCGAGGTTTGGAGATGGAGTCTTGATCTGTGCTTTTCGCTCACCTTCATAATTTATCTTCAGAGAGGGTATGCTTTATGATTCTTTGATTTGATTTAATTGTTATATCTGCTCCAACTATTGTATCATTGTTTCGTCTTTTCTTTCTTATAGATCAAGACGCAACCTTGGGGTCATGACCTTCACTGGCCAGAGGTCATGAGACTAGCTGGGGTGTTTATGAACACCTGACTGATCATAGAGACTCCTTTCTCTCTAGAGTGGTACTTAGGAAAGTGCAATCAAGGTTGGCTTCTCCCTCCTATATCACATTCCATCCCTTTGGAGGTATCCTGGTGGATTTTTTGGCCATATAGCTCACCTGACTTTGCATATTTGGCCTCTAGCGGTTTACCCAGCGCCTTCCTATAGTGGGTTAGGGGGTACGAGGAGTTCTGTAACTCGCAGCTCCTTGGATGGCTAGAGGCAGATCCTATTCTTATCAAGCCTAAGCCGAAATTTCATAACCCTTCTAAGGGTGATGGCCCTTCAACTTTTGCCCCTAGCGGCCAGGCGGGATCTCCTAGGGTTGTCTAGATGATGGTACGCCTTCTTCAATAGCTTGAATTTTTCCTTCGTCTTTTTATTATTGTTCTAATTTTGCTTGGTTGCCTTTGTAGGATCACCAAGGTAGGAATAGACTTACGACTACTTCGGTTCTTGTGGGTAGCTCTTCTGTGTCATCTATCCCACCTCAGGGTCTGGCAATGTTAGAGGCATATTAGGATTTCAGTATCAGCCACCCATGTCTCTAATGTACCGTTCCGACCTGAGTACCTATACTCCAGTGATTCTGCCCTATCTGGATCTTGAGCATCCGGTGGCCTTCCATCCGGCTGATACCACTCATGTGAGCTTCTTCTGAATTTTCCTCTATCATGATGATTCTCTACTTATCCCCGATCTTTCATTCTTGTAGGTCCCTATTGTTGATAGCATCTCCGATTGGGGATATATTAAAGGGCAGCAGCGGTTCATGATGAACCAAAACTCCAACATGGTGGTATGTTTGTTATTTTATTACTTTAATGATTATGCATGGTATGTCATGAAATGCATATAAATGATCTATGTTGAAATGGTGCAGCTAGATATCCGATGACTTCGGGGTCTATTGGGGATGCTCTAGGTGGACGACCCGCAGCAACAGCCACAGCAGGGAGAAGGCAATCCTCCCGGATTCTTTCCTCAGTAGTAGATAGGCTTTTCTTTTTGTTGCTTTTTTTTTCTTTTTGGGCCATTTACAGTGCCCCTTTTTTTCTTGTATGAACACACTTTTATTTTATAAAAGAATTTTCCCTTTATTTCTTTGGTTTGTGCTTTCTATTGTTGTTAATTGAGTTTATCGGGATAATTTGCCAGATATTGGCAGATTGCCCCATAAACTATGTATAACAAACTTGTATTCTTGTGAAATTTTGCCATGGAGGGCTATATTCGTTTTCGTGCAGACTTGAATGTTTATCTGAAGAATTTCGATGGTTGGGACCGTCTTGGAGTCTGTGGTTTAGCGTATATGAAGGAATATTACAGCATCTTTGTTAAGGACAATGTGATTCAAACTGTTGTCATGTTTTGGGATCCTATTAATAATGTGTTTCGCTTCAAAGAGAATGAGTTATGCCCCTTGTATGAAGAATTCTGCTGACTTCTGAGGCCTTCAATCGACATGCCCCCAGCCATTCTGACGCACCATCCTGAGTTCTCTAATCCACTGATGAATTGTTTTTAGCTATAATAATTCGACAGACATCGATTGATTTGTGAGGAGGGCTTGAGGTTGGATGTTCCTTTTAACATAGTCAGGGGACTTTCCCCTAATGACGCGAGTTGGCTTTCGCTCATTTGCTTGCTTTTGTTAGGGGTCTTCCTTTGCAAGGTTCCCACTATGGTTTGTAGTTTTGCCTTCCTGACTATTGTTGATCAGATTCTAGAGGGGAAATCTCCCATTTCAGTGAGTTTAGCTGAGACATTGATCTTTGTGCGCCCCTCTCGGAATGGAACTGAAGCAACTACTAGGGACAACAGACTTCTCCTTTAGGTAAATTTTATTTGAGCCTTTCTTTTTACATGAACCGCTCTTTCAGATTTTTGATTCATCAGGCTTGCATTAGTTTTTTCCTGGACCACCTTTTCAGGTTTTCAATCTAGCAGGCTTCTTTCATTTTCTTTTTTTCCCATTCATTTTTTGATTATTATTTATTTTTTATTTGTTTCTCTTGCAGCTTTGGCTCTGGGACAAGCTTTCTGTGTTATCTGTTCCCACAAACGTGGATTATAATACGAGGGCCTACTGGGAGTGGGGTTCCATAGTTTGCATTGATAATCATTAACTTAGAGACTTCACAGTCGAGGAGTGGGTTGATTTTATGGGTACCCGAGCTACTGAGGATATTCATTGGGTTTGCCCTTGGTGGGGTTTCGCGCATGTGACTACTGATGTCGCTAGAGGCATGGTCCTCATCAGCCTCTCCAAGATCATCACCTACTCTCTTGGTTGCTTATGCAGGCAATTATGGCCATTCTCAGAGGTTTCCTACATCCCTATGCACCCTGATTAGCCTGAAGTTATCCTATACTCGGCTATATCATCATGATGTGAGGTGGACTAGTCGAACTCAGGTGGAGATGAACTACTATGTGCCTTTTGACATTCATCCTTCTGAGGCTTATCGTATCTGGGTTGCGAGTACTCGCGGTCTTCCTACCCTTAGAGAGAGACTCATTGAGACGCAGAGACTCCATAGCTTCCTTGAGGGTCTTTCAGCTTACCATCATGTGTCTTTCATTCCTATGGGATAATAAAGGCTTTAGGCCTCATTATTCATCTTTGTCTTTTTCGTTTGTTGTTTGCAATGTATTTTTCTGTGTAATAAAGATGAAATGATGTTGTTTAGACACATGTTTCATTAAACAATTTGTAGTTTCCATTTAATGTGGTCATTTAGTATTTTTAACATGAACATGTTACTACTAAAGATATTATTTAAATAGGAAGGGTAAATGGTATTTATTCCTAAGAAATGCCCATCGTTGCCGAAGGTTCCGAATGGATTTCACCTAAGGCTTCGCTCTTTTATTTTGGGGTCTTTGTTTTTGCCTAAGAGCCCTCACCAGCTATTGATAGACCTTTGTATTATTTTTTTTCTTACATGAGATAGCGCTTTAGCTTGTCATGATTTACTGGATTCACAAACTCGTTGCCATCCAGGTATGAGATTTTTATTGCCTCTTTCTTAACAGTCTTTCTTACTACGTACGGATCTTTCCAATTAAGTTGGAACTTGCCCTGAGCATCCGTATGCATTTTATGAGACTGCTTTAAGACCAGATCACCCATTCTTAGAGGTCGGTCTTGCCCCTTGACTTTTTGGTTATAAGCCCTAGCCATACGCTATTGGTACAACTGTAGATTTTTTAGTGCAGTTATCCATTTTTCATCAATCAAAGTCAATTCCTCGTGTCTTGCTTTTGCCCATTCGTATTTGAGAAGTCCGGCTTCGAGAGCTAGGCGTAAGGATTTGATTTCTATTTTAACGGGTAATATCGCCCCATTCCCATAGATGAGAGAAAAAGGAGTTTGACCCATTAGGGTTTTGACACTATTTCTGTATCCCTATAAGGCATATGGCAAATGATTTGCCCAATCTTGGTTGTTGGAAATCATCTTAGAGAGGATTTTCTTGATTGCCTTATTAGCTACTTCTATAGCTCTATTAGCTTGAGGACGATAGGGTGAGGATCGATGGTTCTCAATCCCTTGCTTCTCAATAAGGTCGGCTGTTTCTCCTTGGAATTGTACACCATTGTCGCTTACTATATGATGAGGATTGTTGTACATGGCAAACATATGTTGCTGAATGAATCGGGCCATCTTCTTGGCCGTGATGTTCTTGTATGATTATGCCTCGACCAACTTGGAAAAGTAATCGATGACCACTATAATGAAGCGATGGCCATTGGTCGAAGATGGTCTTATTTCTTCGATGATGTCCATGCCCCAGGCTGAGAATGGCTAAGGTGTCATCAAGCTTTGCAACATTGTCGGAGGTAGGTGGCTCATATCCCGGTATATCTAACAAGCATAGCAAGTCTTTGCTTCTTGAATACAGACAGCCAGCATGGTTAGCTAAAAGTATCCCATTCTTTGGATCTTCTTTGCCATCATGACACTGTTCATGTGTGGATCGTAGTCTCCCGAATGTACCTCTTTCATTACCCTTTCAGCTTTCTGTTGGGCTAGATATTTTCATAATAGGCCAATGGAGGACCTCTTGAACAAATCTCCTTTAACTAGGCAGAATTGCACAGCGAGCTTTCTGGACGTTTTTTATCAAAATCCATAGCCTTGTCCGAAAATTCACCATTTTAGAGGAACTTGACAATGTCAGAGTACCAGGGTTCTTCCTTACTCATGGCGCCATTAATCATGTGGACATAATACAAAGCTTGGGTTGTCTCCATAATAAGAGGCTTGATTGGCTGCTTTTGGGGTCCTTCCCATATAGAGGCTAGAGTGGCCAATGCATCTGCCATCTGATTTTCCTCGCGGGGTATGTGACAAAATTCGTATTCACTGAACATTGCGGCTTTTCTCCATATAGCCTCTAAGTAAGGTCTGAGGGATTCCTCCTTTAATTCCTAGTCCCCTATGATATGCTTGATGACCAAAGCTGAATCGCCAACGATTTTTACCTTGTCCGCTCTAAGAGTGATTAGGGCTAACATCCTGAATAAATAGGCTTCGTACTCTGCCCCATTATTCGTGGTGAGAAATTCCAATTGCTCTGATAGAGGTTTGAGTGCTCTATCGGGCGTTATATTGATGACCCCCAAACCAGCCCCTTACTTGTTAACGGTGCCATCGAAGAACATGGTCCATTTTCTGGGATTCTCCATAACGGTTACGAAACATTCATGGGGAAATTCTAGGCTTTCCTGTTCTCCTTCCTTGAGTGGCTAATTTGCTAGAAATTTGGCCACTGCTCTACCTTTATTGGTCTTCTTAGTGACGTACTTGATATTGAATTCTGACAGTAGCAAAAGCCACCTGGCCAGTTTTCTAATTAATGAGGGAGCCTGGCATAAATACTTCATCAGATCCACTTTCAGTATCGCTTAGACTCAGTATGATTGGAAGTAATGCCTGATCTTCTTGGTGAGCCAAACCATGGCAGAACAAGTTTTCTCCATGATGGTGTATCGGGTTTTATATTCTAGCAATTTCTTGCTAAGGTAATAAACCGCGTGTTCCTTCTTATCTTCGTGTTCTTGGACCAACATGGCTCCCACTGATGTCTCTTCTATTGCTAAGTAGAGAATGAGTGGCTTTTCGAGAATTGGTATATTCTAGCAATTTCTTGCTAAGGTAATAAACCGCGTGTTCGTTCTTATCTTCGTGTTCTTGGACCAACATGGCTCCCACTGATGTCTCTTCTATTGCTAAGTAGAGAATGAGTGGCTTTTCAAGAATTGGCGGCTTCAGTGCTGTAGGGTTCATCAGGTAAGCTTTAATTCTGTTGAAGGCTTCCTAACATTAGTCATTCCATTCTATTGGTTATTATTTCCTCAAGAGGTTAAAGTTAGGCTCGTACATGGTAGTCAACCATGCTATAAGGCGACTGACGTACTGTATGGACCCCAAGAAAATTCTCACTTCTTCACTGACGTACTGTATGGACCCCAAGAAAATTCTCACTTCTTTCTCAATTTTTTAGTACAGGCATTTCTCTTATGGCATTAGCTTTATCGGGATCCATCTTCATACCTCTCTAGGTAACCACGTGCCCCAGCAACTTGCCTGACATGATGTCGAATATGCATTTCTTCGGATTGAGACAGAGATTGTATTTCTTAATTCTCATAAGGAATCGCTCTAACACTGCCAGATGCTCTTCTAGCATAGCGGATTTTACAAGCATGTCATCTACGTATACTTCAACCTTTTTATGGATTAGGTCATGCAGTAATGTTGTGACTGCTCATTGGTAAGTTGCCCCTGTACTTTTTATTCCAAAAGGCATTACCTTGAAATAATAGGTTCCCCATTCTAAGATGAATGCGGCTTTGAACTTCTCTATTACGTTCATGAGGATCTAGTGATATCCCGAGAACCCATCCATAAAGGAATACATGGCTGCTCTAGCTACGCTATCTACCAGAACATCGATGTGTGGTAGTAGGAAATCATCCTTAGGGGTGGCCTTACTCAAATCACTGAAGTCAACGCAAACTCAAACGTCACCATTCTTCTTGGGTACAAGAACTACATTGGACAGCCAAGTGGGGTATTCGACAACCTCAATGAAATTAGCCTTGATCTGCTTTGCTACTTCTACTTTGACCTTTTCAGCCCATTCCGGGCGCATTCTTCTCATCTTTTACTTCACCAGTAAATTTTTTGGGTCCGTGGGGATCTTGTGCTCGGCGATGTGCCAATCAAGTCCTGGCATATCTTCGTGAGACTAAGCGAAGGCTAAAACGTGATTTTTCAATACTTTTATCAATTCTCTCTCTTGTTCGATGGGCAATTGATTGGAAATGTATACCAATTTTGGATCATCTTCCGTATTTAAGTTAATTTCTTTTGTAATATCATTATTGATATTAAAGATGCTAGATGAATGCTGGAATGGATGCATGGAATCATAATCAGAAACACAATCCAAATAAGCAAAGTTCTTCATCTTATTATCATCATAAAGTACTTTATTCATTTCAAACAAATTGGAAATAGAAATGAAAGACTCATCCTGATCGGTAGGGTCTAGCTCCGTAGCGGATGATCCTCCTATAGCAGCTGGCTTTACCAAGATGTCCTCATCATCTTCCTCTTGTACCTTCGCTTTGCCTTTCATGGTATGACCATGTCCATGTTGGTTTGGCTCAAGTTACTTCCCTTACTCTTTACTTCTCCACTATCTTGAGTTGCGCTTGAAGGTGTTTAGCTAAGGTTTCGAGGATATCCTCCTCTTTGCTCAGCTTTTTGACCTTCTTTGGGTACATTTGTTCATCAAACTTGATCTGACCAGGGATTGCCCCTACTTTCGGCTAATGATTCGTTCCTTTCAACACACAGGTTACGGGACCCCAGCATCCTTGCAGTAGCTGACCACATCTGAGAAAATCTCAAACCCTGGAACCGTCTTTCCCTTATGAGTGACAAGATCAGGTGACCCATTGTAAGGCTGTTGTGATTTCTTCTGAAAGACCGTCTTATGGGCGATTCTTCTAGGGCCTGTGTAACCAAGTTCTGCGGGCATCCACTCTCCTACCCCTATATTGAAGGTTGGCATTCCCTACCCATAGGCGCCTAGTCCCTTACCAGGAGTGTGGTGCTTCTGCATGTATCCCTGAATCCATAGGCCCCAGTGCACCTCTGACTACTTGTTTGATTCTTGCCCAATTATGGCCGTTGTAAATCCTTTCATATGGCTTTCGCCTATTTCTAGTGTTGCCACCACTGATGCCTCATCTGCCTCTAGAGTGATGATCTTTCCACAGAATGGGATCTTGATCTTTGGGTGAAGACTGGATGGAACTCCTTACAGAGCATGGAACCACAGCCGTTCGAGCAGCATAAAGAAGGTTACTAGGATGTCTATAACTGTGAAAAGTAATATGGATGAGACTTTGCTGATAGTAACTTCTGCTTTGAATGTACCAATAATGGTCCTCGTGGAGTTATCGTAGGCCTTCATGACTGTAGTGGATTTCTTCAAATCCCTCTCGGTTAGTCCTAGGATTGGCATGATATCCTTAGGATAGACATTCAGTGATAAGCCATTGTCGACCATTATACAGGGCACGATGCGCCCGAAAACAATAGCCTTCAAGTAGAGAGCCTTGTTATAGTGAATGCCTTTATCAAGTAAATCCAAGCTCAAGAAGACAATATCGGGGATAGTAGTGATAGTCTCGCTATTGAGTAATGCATAGACCTGTTCTGGTGATGCCTAGGGAGATGTTTCAATTTCCATTAGTTTTCTGATGATAGTAAGCCTGTGATCTTGAGAAACCAGAAGGAGGTCCCAGATACTCATCTTAGTTGTAGTGGCCTTTAGTTAATTCACAATCAGGCTTTCTATCTGTTTTGAGGGCTTAACAAAAGTAGGAGGCGTCGGGGGCTCAACTCTTGGTGTAGCTAGAGGTACTGATTCAGTGACCTTCCCTCCTCTAGTGATAGTATTGGCTACTTGGGTTAGCGAGTTTGTTGTTTCAAAGACCTCAAACTCGTCAAAATCCTCATCAAACGGTATTTTCCCTAAGTCAATAGGCTTGTTTATGGGAGCTGGCACTTTGGTAGCGAAATGCCATTGCATGAATGGAACCTTTTCAGGCTGATTTGCTAGAACGATAGGGTTCTTTTGAAGGATTTGGCATAGGATCAGGTTGGATTCTTGCCTGATCATGTGAATGGACAAAGAGGCTCCGTCGGATGGTTCTTCTTCATCAAACATACTTGGCGTATTGGCATGGGCGATTTTCTTGTCCTTATACTTATTCATGTACCCATTGGTATTCTTTGGTTGATTTCATTGACGTTGGACAAATAGCATTGGTTGCTTCCTATTCCTAATATTGTGAGGGGTTTCTGTGTCTGTCTAACTCAGGAGTTGAGTTTTCTGGCAGGTCAACCAATATGAAGTAGTCTATGAATTGCTTAGCCAAAACATTCTAGAATGATTTCTGGTAAAACGTCAGTCCTTCATAACAAATGACTACCTTTTCTCGGAGAGTCCAGCGGAACCTTTCGGGCTAGTAGGCATAGTGAATGTATCCATCGTTCATCATTTACACGAATTAACGGATGTAAAGGCGTGGCCTTATGCTTCTGTCATAGAATATAGGGTTAACCTTGCCTAGATCTGGGTTTCGAATGCGATAACTAGCCTAGGCCATTTCATTTTCGACGCGGATTCTCTCCATAATGTACTCCCGAGAAGGTTCTTGCTCGTTGCCTTAAATTATATTAATGATATGTTCACTATCTGAGTCGAAGTCTGTAAAGCCTACAGAATCGTCACTTGCTACAGACTATAAGGTGCCCGAGGAGTCATGCACTAGAGAGGGGGTGTTGCTCTCAGCACTATTGTAATTGACCATCATGCCATTGGGGAAGGGGGCCTCATACTTGAAATTGCCTGATAAGTGATTTAGCTCGTCCTTCGAGAAGGTTTCCGATTCAGTCCCTAAGTTATCCACTTCGATTTCATCTTCGTGATTTGATTAGTTGGAGTCCACAAATTCTTCCATTTCCTCATCTAAATCTTTGAAAGGTTATGGCTCAAAGACCCAGTTTAGTGCATGCTGAGCTAGGATATCATCATCAGAATTTTCTTCTAGATCCTCTTCGGGGCCTTTCTTAGGATCTTCCTTAGGTTCTTCCTAGGGATCTTCCTAGGGATCTTCCTCAGGATCTTCCTCGGGATCTTCTTTTAGATCTTCCTCGAGATTCATTTTAGCCTCGACTCCTTCTATGGCTACACGAAATTCGGACACCATGTGCTAGAAAATGTTTCCTTTATATGGATACCATATGTTGTAATGACGGTACGGATCTCTCCAAATGGGTCTCGTGCTCCTTCATCTAGGTTTAGGCCGAGATACCTTCGCTGGTCTTTGTGGTTGTTCCGCGCCTATTTAGGATCATATAGTTCCTGGATTTCTGAATGTGCTACCCCAGAAGAGCTCCCAAATTCAAACAAGCTTATTCCAAAGTAGTTCGGACTCATGTAATCCGGGGGAGTGTACATAGGAGGTTATGGTAGAGGGATGTCCTACCAGCCGATATAATGCCGGTCTACCTATGGTGCCAACCACGAGCAAAGTTCATTTGGGTATGGCTGAGATGCCTTGAAGTAGTGGAGGAAAGCTCTCTCCATAAAGTACCAGTTCTAACATCCTTCCAGCGGCATCGCGTTATACTAGTGCATGGCCGGGCCTTCTAAGATTCTGGGGAATTAAGGCCAAAACCCATTATAGCTATTCCCTATTCGTGCATAAACTGAAGGAATTCCTCCAGATGTTCATTTGGGTCAGAGTCTCCTTGGTACATGAGGTGTGGTGGCACTTGGTATTGGTCTAGCCCTTCTCTCCTCATTCTCAGCACGCATTAGTCTACCATATAGATGATATCCATGTTGTCAAAGATCATATTGTCCCCCCATCTTGGGTCATGTCTGAAGTTATCCATTACGTCGACACCGTATTCATCAATTTCCACATGAATACCGATGGCATTTACCGTAGCTTAGAAGTTTGGTAGGGGAGTAGTCTGAGTGCTCAATTTCTTCTCAGGCTCTTTCATTCTCCCATCAGCTACCATCTGTTGTAGATCTTTTCGTAGCCAAGCCCATTTGTTAGTACAGTGCTCTTTGGTTATATAATAAGCATAGAAATTATCTCTGTCTGCCGCGGTAGGCGAAGTAAATGGCTTGATGCTCTGGAGTTGATCATATTTTCTTAGTTTGGTGAATATCTATGACAGTGATTCTACTCATGGGGAGATAGATTGGTGAGTCTGCACCTGAGTGGCTGCTACAACCCCGGCTGGAGCCTTTGAGGACTCAGCATTGCCTTACTTGGAGAATCCGTCCTTTTCCCAGTATCAAGGTTTAGTATAAGCTTGATGTTCTTGCTTCTTTGATTGATCTTCTTCCTCATACTTCTTAAGTCTCTTGGCATTATCTATCGCATCATTGAAAGTGTAGAACCTTTTCATTTTCATTTCATCGTGGTATTTCGGGCTAAAGCCTCTGACATGCTTCACTATCAAGGCATCTTGGTCGAGTGCCTCGGTTATAAGTACATGAACAGTCATCCACCTCAGGTAAAATTCCTCAAAGGACACATTTGGCCGTTGTTTGATTCTTTTAAGGTTTTGCAAGGTAATCTTGACCTTCAGATTGAAGGCATAATTTTCCAGGAATGCCGAGCATAGCTTCCTTTAATCAGATTTCACCTCCATTGGCATCCTTATATACCACTCAAAGGCGGGTCCCCGTAAAGTAGCTTAGAACAGATTGACTATATAAACTTTGGGTATGTTCATGCTAGTCATAATTCAAAGATAGCTTTCCACATAGACGTGAGGAGGGCCAGTACCAGCATAAGGGGCCATGTAAGGCATCAAAAAGTTAGCCAGAAGGGCTTTTGACTCCTTTGGCAAGAATCGGTCAATATCCATATATTGGTCGATGAAGGGACCAACAGATTTGTCTTTAGTCAGGGATAGCTTCTCCATGTCGGCCATTTTTGCCTTTAATGCTGTTATTTCCATCTCTTGCTCTTGGGTTTTCTGAGCATTATCAGCACTCAGCCTTTCCCAGATATCAAGAATTCTAAAGCATCAAGAATCCTTCTGAGGGACTGTCCAACTACATCATCATCTACCATTATGGTTTTAGGTTCCGGATCGAAGAAGAATCTGGCCAAAGATTCGATTGATGGTGGGGGTATGACTTTCGGGCTTCCCGTAATATGTAGTAGCCTCCTTTTTCTCGTTTTTAACCTAAAAATGCAAGAGATCAAGTGTAAGTAAGTGCACAGGAGGTGGCTCTAAGCTTCCTTTACCTTGGCTCATTGGGATGTATGAATGGATGCATGAATGAGTAAGTAAATGAATGAGTAAATATGTACAAATAATAAAGGGTTGGATATGTGCCAACTGTTCGAGGAGCAATCGACGAAGGTAGTTTGTGATATTCGCTGAATGTCATAAATGTAGGGTGCAAAGACTAAGGGCTTGAGTCAAGTTAGACTCGATAGCCCCGGGGTGAATTGACTCATTGGTCCAAGGGGTGAGCTGACACTAGGGTCACTCGAAGGGTTTTGACTCATTGGTCCAAGGGGTGAGCTGACACTAGGGTCACTCGAAAGGTTTTGACTCATTACTCCAAGGTGTGAGCTGACACTAGGGTCACTTGAAGTGTTTGACTCATTGGTCTAAGGGGTGAGCTGACACTAGGGTCACTCAAAGGGTTTTGACTCATTGGTCCAAGGGGTGAGATAACACTAGGGTCACTTGAAAGGTTTTGACTCATTGGTCCAAGGGGTGAGCTGACACTAGGGTCACTCGAAGGGTTTTGACTCATTGGTCCAAGGGATGAGCTGACACTAGGGTCACTTTTAGGGTTTTGACTCATTGGTCCCAGGGGTGAGCTGACACTAGGGTCACTCGAAGGGTTTTGACTCATTGGTCCAAGGGGTGAGCTGACACTCTGGTCACTCGAAAGGTTTTGACTCATTGGTCTAAGGAATGAGATGACTCTAGGGTCACTCAAAGGGTTTTGATGTCTCTCGACTCATAGGCTGAGCCTAGGCAGGCTTATTAGTCTTGATGATTTTGATTCATGGGCTGCGCCTTGGTGGACTCACTAGTCTCGGCCAATTTTGACTCAAGGGATGAGCCTAAATGGACTCACTGGTCTCAGTTATTTTGGCTCACGGGTTGAGCCATGGTGGACTCACTGGTCTTAGTTATTTTAGCTCATGGGATGAGACTAGGTGGACCCGCTGGTCTCGGTTATTTTAGCTTACGGGTTGAGCCTAGGTGGACTCACTAGTCTCGGTTATTTCAGCTCATTTTTTTAGCCCAGGTGGACTCACTGGTCTTGGTTTATTTCGGCTCATGGGTTGAGCCTAGGTAGACTCACTAGTCTCGATTATTTTAGCTCATGGGTTGAGCCTTAGTGGACTCACTAGTCTCGGTTATTTTGGCTCATGGGATGAGCCTGGGTGGACTCATTGGTCTCAGTTATTTCGGCTCACGGGTTGAGCCTAGGTGGACTCACTAGTCTCAATTATTTTGGCTCATGGGTTAAGCCTAGGTGGACTCACTGGTCTCAATTTGTTTCGGCTCACGGGTTAAACCTAGGTGGACTTACTAGGCTCCGTTAACTTCGGCTTATGGGCTGAGCCTAGGTGGACTCACTGGTCTCTATTAATTTTAGGTTCCTATAACTAAGGAAATAAGATGGCACACATCAATGTCATGGCTGCACAAAGATGTGGTTAGTTTTCACACAATCATGATGTTTATGATGTCCGTTTTAGTTATTTATATTTAATAAATCTGCATATATAGCAAAGGGTTAGATCGTGCCTACCGCCCTTTTAACTCTATTTGGGTTTACTTCACTTTAAAGCCAACGGGGGACTTAGCGAAGTATGCTCGCATGCACTCAAGTTTTTCGGGTAAACCTATGGGAAAGTGCCTATGGCTCATCTATATGTGGGTTTCGGTCTCAGGACTGGGTACGATTTGGAGTACCCTATGCCTTTATGTACCGAGTCCCGGTGGCCCTAAGCAAACGAAGGAAACTTTTCCACATATAATATACGTAGGTAGTCTTCCCCTTAAGCGAGCAAGGTCCTCGTACGTTACGCAAGGGGTGTGATTGGATCCATACCCCTCAAGCCCTAAGCGAACTTGGAGATACTTTAACAAAGGACACCTAAATTGGTTTAGGGGTAAAGAGTGCAAATGCTATGCAATCCTAAAATTTTTGTAATGAAGAAATTATCACAAATTTCGTAATTCAAAATTTTAATTTGAATAATATTTTAATTATCATGTCAAAAAGAATTTTTATAAAAATTGGGTTTTTATTAAAATAACTTCTATCCCCAGCAAAGTCGCCACTTTGAGCAGGTGGATGTTTTCGAGCCTGGTTGTCCACGCGGAGTGCGGTACGTAGGGCGTGATTCGGTTTGGTGCAGTTTGAAGAAACCGCGGCGCCTGGCCTAGTTTGAGAAAATTCAGTTTGCTTAAATGCGTTGCCTTTGTAGGCCAAAAATGTAATTATATTAAGAAATATATTTTCACATTTTAATAGAAAAGATATTTTTAAAATAAAGAATTCTTTACTTTATTCAAAAACAAAATAGAGTCGCCACCCGGTTCAGCTCCACCGGGAATTGTGGTATACTGATCCAAAACGGGATTTTTATACCGAAAAGAAAATGAGATTCTAAGTTTGGACATGATAGTTACTCATATTGTACAAATTATTTGGATTAATTTTGAAATTTTGGAATTTGTGGTAATTTCCGCATTACAACGGCTTTATTTAAGAATTAAATTCAAGAAATAAAACAGACATTGTAACGGCATAATAAATTGATATTTTCTACCGAGATTTTGGCAGAGTAACGACAGCGCTTTAGTCTTGGCCCGGAAACTCGGATATAGTTTCCTCACATTTTAGATGTTTTATCCGTACCTACGAGCTTATTTACACATATTATAGTTTAAGTGGCTCTAGTGGCTCACTTAACCAGAGAAATGAAATGTAATGTGCAATAATAAAGTAATAAAATGAATTTTAAAGTTGGGCTCAGAGCGGATTACCCTCAGTTTACCTTTTCATCTGTCCAGGAAGACTTGAGAGCTAGTGAGGAACCGAAGTTATTGAGAGTTATGATTTGGTTGGAAAATAGATTTAACCCAAGTTATGGCTATAATCTTGGATTATTTCTACAGGAAATGTAAAATTTAGGTCATTTTTAGATCGAAGATCACTATAGGATCTTGATCTAAAAAGACCGGAGGCTGAGCTTATACCGAGTGTCGGTGATGAAGCTCAAATCTGGAAGTGTTTTGACAGAGTTTCGGGGCTTTAGGGACTCCCAGAACTGGAAAAGGACACAAAGGTAATTTTAGAAATTTATAAAAGTCTCATCTCCTTTTTAAATGAGGGGAGTGACCCCGTATTTATAATAAGGTGGTAATTAGCCGGAGGGCTAGTTACCTATCTGACAAGATTTTACATACGATCCCGTAAAATCTTGCTAGATCTCGGTAAGATTTTATTTTTTTACTGTAGATAGGTAATTACCAGATGGGAGGATTACTTATGTCTGACCAAATTTTGACTTTTTGATTTTTTAGTAGAAAATGCTAAATCGTGGCTTCCCTAGAATGTGGATTTTTGAATTTTGGATTTTGGATGACAATTTGGTCCTTTTTGGCTCATTTGTCTAATCATTGAACGAAATAGGCATTATTCTTCATCGAGTCGGAACGAACCTATGCTAAAACCTACCTAAACATGATAGCGACAAAAATTCCCTTTTCCTTCGGGCGTAGGAGAACGATATTCGCGAAGAGAGTCAAGCATGCCTTTCTCTCGCAACTTAGCAAACAGGACACTAAGAGGAAGTTTCCATGGAGACATGAATGCTTTTTGACCAGGTGCTCGAGCAGGTGCAGCTTGAACTATAGAGACATTCTCTTGAACGGCGACTTGAACCATAGGAGCCTTGCCTTTGGAGCAGATAGCCTTAATGAGCTCTTGTGGTCCAATATCTCCTTTAGATGAACTAGGATTGGTGATTCCCGCCTGGCTACCGAATACTGGTAAGGGGTTATCCATAGGGATAAGTGCCCTTTTCGGCTTAAGGACCTTCCCTTCCTTTACCAAACAGTGGATGTCTTGAATCAATTTATGACATTCATTAGTGCGGTGACCTCGCTAAACATGATATACACAAAAGTAATGTTTCTCATCTTCCCTCGGGGGCCTATGCTCCCGGAGGGTTCTGAGGAGGCTAGTCTCCCTTAGGGTGTCTAGGATTTCATTGAGGGTTAACTTCCAAGGACTCGTAATATCTTTGGGGTTATTGCTTGGTCGGATGGTGGTAACTATGACTAGCGCCTGAGTGATCGTCTGAACTTGAGTGGATGGCTCTTGATTTAACTTTCTTATTCGTGAAAACCTTCCCCTCAACTCAGCCCAAGATGGGGAAGTACACGGTTTGGAAACCAACCCATCACTTCCCTTGAGCTTTCCTTTTTGTCCTTCTACGGAGCTAAAGAGTAAGAACTTGCGTAGTAGAGCTTCCATTTCGGGTGTCATGCCCGGAGATTGCATGACCTGGTCGCTAGAAGGTGGAGATGATAATCGATGTGGGAGAGACTCAACTCCATATGTCATGCCCGGAGATTGCATGACCTAGTCGTTGGATGGAGGGGTAGTGCCAAACTGGAATGGTGAAGCAACCGATGAAGTCTTAACTTGAGAATTGACTCAAAAATCATGATTGAAGGGGTTTTGCGGGTAAGTGGTTCCCCTCGGAGTAACAACAAATCGAATAGGAGAAGGATCAAAGGACATAGGAGGCATAGGAGGTGACATGAATCTACTAGAAGGCACGGTGTAAGGTCACCCGAGGAGGAAGGGAAGATCGAACTTTGAGAGGTTGGTCTTGAGCCTCGGGTTGGTAAAGTAAAACTCGAAGGAGCAAAAATTGATTGCGGTTGAACTAAATTTTGATCCATTTGGAATAGACCGGATTGGGACTAGGTGGGCAAAATTGACCAAGTTGGCTGAAATTGATCTGGGGTTATTAGGGTTAGCTGAAGCTGACTCACACTGGTGGCAAAATCAGGCTTGGCGGTTGGGCTTGAAGTCTGGGTTGGATAAGTAAACATGGGAGGTTAAGATTGAGCGATATCTTGACCAACCAGAAAGATCCTCAGCGAAGGCTGAATGGGCTACTGCACGAATTAAACTACCTAAATTGGCTGAACAGCAGACTGAATCTGAATTGGCAAAAACTGAACTAAGCCATTCTGAGGGACCTCTGACTGCCCTTGAGCTTGAGTACCAATCCTCCAAGTTTGTTGAACACTTCTTTTCTCTTCCAAGACTGCGCGGACTGAATCTTGGACTTGCCCTTGAATTGCAGCTCAGAACTAATTGGATCGGAGAAACACTGCCATAGCATTGGCGATCTTGGTACTCAATAGAGACTGACCATGATCAGGCGGAAGGATAGGAGGAGAAGAAGTCTCAGATGGAACGCCACTAACTAGTGGAATATCGGACGTGGCAGACAAATCAGATTCTAAAACTGAAACTGAAGTCACTGACCGGCAAACCAAGCGATGACCAAGACAGAGCCAAAGAGGACGGTGACTGCAAGGACGTCTCAACCTAACTCTCTGAAAATGGAAGATGATCAGCCCGGATCGAACCATGGATGAAGTGAATGATTACATAATTATTCAAGTGATGAATGTCGTATATACAAGGGTGGTTTAGAGAGGTAGAGAGCAAAAAAGCTTATGATGTGAAGCTTAACCCTAAAATACGTGAGATGTGCGAATTCCTTGCTATGCCTAGCAAACTAGATATGGTTCCTTGGGACTCAAACGATCTCAGAAATTTTGTTAAATTCCCCCTTCAAGTGATGGGAGAGTAGATACGCGAATGAATAAAAGAAAAGTCGGCCATAGGCGCCTATTCATGAGGTACGTATGCATGAGCACAATAAAAATAGCATACGATAAGCGAACTTCTTCCAACCTTATGACTCCTGTGCAACGCCGTTCAAAAGATCTGGGGCTTAACTTAAACTCAAACAAACGGAAATTGAGTATGTGACCTAATTCTAAAACATGAGTGTTTAGGTGATTTCCTAAGGGGAAGTTGCTATGGCTTTATCTAACGCGGTATATGGTCTCAAACTGCTGGTATTGTAGCACAATACTATAGAAGGGTCTCATTTACCTTGATTCCGCATAACTCAACCACTCCTCAAATGAGTGCTATCAAGGGAATCACACGTTGGTTGAATCGAGTTCAGCACATCATCAAAATCCTTTAACCAATTTTCGAAAATGACAGTGATTTTCAAGTTTTAAGTTAATAGGAAATCCCCAGCGGAGTCGCCACTATAAGCGGGCGACCTTTTCCGTAAGATGGAAAAATAAGCGGCGGCAAAGCGATCCAAAGGATTGATCCTCAATTTAGAGGTGTGAAAATATAGACTGATAAAATCGATGTTGAAGTTGAATTTTAGGTCAAATTTAAATGTTAAAAGATACAAGACCCAAAATCCCGTATTTTAAGACAAAGTCACCACCCGATTTAGCTCTACCGGGAATTTGGGAACATATTCCCACCAGGTGGTTAGACCGTACCTTAAAATAGAGATTTCAAGTTCGGATGATGTTGCTTACTTTTCATTTATTAAATCAAACCATTTGTATTTTAACAAAGGTGACTTCAGTTCTTATACGATATAAATCCTCCTAATTAGGGTTTTCGGTTATAATATCCATACATCACACAGCGCAGCATGCAGAAAGCAGTAAATAAAACAAATAAATTAATTATTGCATGGATTTACAAATTCCTATACATTTTTCTAGTGCGGGAAAATAAAACGAGTAAATAACGAAAGACCAAAATCGGGCCTCAATCGAACTTACCAACACCAAAACGGCTCAAAACACGATAATTCAATCACAAATAAGGCACAAATAAATAAAGGCAGAAAATAAAATTTTATTATGAAGATATATATTTTTTTTTAGAATTTTTAGAGTTAAAAAATGCATTTTTTTAGGCATTTAAAGGCTATTTAATCAATTAAATAATAAATAAGTAAATAATTAAAAAAATTTGAATTTATTTTAGAATATTTTTTATTTTTAGGAAAATTTTCGGGAGTGGATCGGCAAGAAAAACGCGAAAAAAGCACAAAAAATGACTAAAAAACAGAAAATGAGCTAAAATCGAACTCAGACAAGCAATGCTGAAGCGACAGCCTTCACCGCCATAGGGATAGCGGCCAAGGCTATAAGGCTGTAACTACTGCCTTGCCGTCAAAATTCGCTTTTAAGGGGGGAACGAGTGTTTTTACGTCCATAAACTTAAAATCATCGAAGTTTTAAGTCGTAATCAATCATTATTTCAACAGATCTAGACTTAAAACACACAAATAATGTTGATTCTATGGATTTGGAGTAGAAAATACCCAAAAATTACAAACAAATGAAGAGGCCTCCATAGGGGTAGAATTCGCTGCTATAGCTATAACCTTCGCCTCTATAGGGATGGCGGCCAAGGCTATAGGGATACCGGCGACGGCTATCCCTATAGAGGCCTGGCCACTCTCTGACGATTTCACAAGAATGCCGGGAACAAACCCCAAAATCACCAAAACAACAACTAAAAACGCGATAAAAGTAATTAAAAAGATAAAGGAACTCAGATTTGTTGCCTCTAGGCCGTGAATCTATCATTGGAGACTCGAATCAACCTTTGGCGAGGTCCTTTTGATGATTTTCAGATGAAATAGTGACAAAAGTTGTAACACAATCAGTGACAGATTAGTGACGAATTTTAGGTAGTATTTGAGAAATGTCTTTAAAAACCTATTTAATTCATTTTAAGCTATGATTTCTAATCGATTTGAGTGTTAAAGCTACGAGATCAAGCTGAAGAACAACTAAGAATCGAGATTATGAAGGATTAAACCCGGATTCTATGCTTTTCTTAAGCTTTCTCTCTTTAGTACTTCCCTTTCTCTCTCTTCTTCTTATTTTCTTTCTAAAATCTGATTATCATGTGAAAAATTACAAAAGAAATCCTCTAATCTCTCTCTTAGATGGGTTTAAATAGTTCCCACTCACAAAAACGCCCTGACATGGTGAATTTTCAGGGAATAATACTCAACCAATCACGAAGAGAGAGAGGAAAACGAGAAGCACGGGTCAAACCTCGTCGTGCCAAGGCAGCCGCTATCGTTATAGCGCCCGCTGCTATAGCTATAGAGGCAGCCGCTATAGCTATGGCAGCCACCGCAATAGCTATAGCGGCGGAGGCCACTAGGTTAGAGGCCAAAGCTACCCTAGTGGCAGGGGGTGGCCACAACGGGGGTGGTCACCCTGGTGGCGTTCACCGCCACAATGGTGGTGGTGACCGCCCACCTCAGTGGTGGTCACCGCCGCCACCGGAGGGCCTGCAGCTGCCGTCGCTGGCGGTGGCGGCGGCAACTCCGGCCGGCGAGGGGTGGGGAAAAAACTGCACTTTGGATATTAGGGATTTTAAACTTCAAAAATTCATAACTTTAACTACGATTATCCAATTGAAGCGATTGTTAACATTTTTGAAACCTCAGAGAGTCTAAAATCTAGGAAAAATAACGAGACTTCCAGAAAAAGATTTCATCTAAGAGAAAATTGTGAAACAGTTTTCTGCGCGCAAGAGAAAGACAATGGTTAATTTTTAAATGCATTTTAATGATTTTTAAGCGGTCAAAGGTCCAAAATCATCAAAAAGGTACTTGCCAAATATGATTCGACCCTAAAAGAATAGAACAAATGTTCCATAAAAGGTTAGAGCAAAAAGTCATCATCGTTCCAAGGCGACCAAAAATCCCGTGCTCACATACCCATTCCAAGAAAGTTAACCACATGCTAGTCTTGTTGCTTCATTAATATCCTTTCTTGATGAAACTGTGACTATGGATGGTTTAGACATAATCATAATTGCACATAAAGTAGATCTCTCTAAGTATAGTTCAACTATAATTTCTCTTACTTATACTATGATATGTCAAGGACTTTTGTATACATATATCAATGAATATATTTTAACTAGTTATAATATATTTATAAACACATCGATATAAACAAAAGATTAAACGCCTTTATTAATTAAACAAATTATTCGTACTATTATATAATTAAGATATATCGCTCTAATTACATTAAGGGCATCCATCATATCTAACACAAGAAATCCGAGATTGTTGATGCCTCAATTTCTCTAAATTCCGACGGAGCTGTAAGAGATTGTTCTTATGAATGTGGAGCACTGTAGGAGCTTCGGAACCCAGGGGGCGAGCAACGTCACTTGAGGTGAGACTAATAACAACAGATTCCAATTCTTTAATTTTGCCTTTTAGATCGGCAAAATTCGAATAGTTCCACACTTTAATGGCTATACTTAAACTAGCCAATTTAAATGAGATGTCCCTGTTTGCGTGATTACCACTAATGTCAACCCATAAAGGATGGATAAAAGGAAGGAAGCCGACGTGATCCCACCAAAAGTTAACCCAGCGAAACGGTCTGGGTCCAAAATTAGGGGAGACGCAGGAGCTTTATTGAATTGTAAAGTGGTCCGAGAGTGTGCTATCCAAAGTGGAGCTAGTCGACGATGGCCAGGAATCCAAAAAGGCGACTGAAATCAGGACACGGTCAACGCGTGAAAAAGCTTGGCTATTAGACCAGGTATAGTCTCGACCATGCAAAGGCAAATCAATTAAAAAACAATCGTTGACAAAGTCTCGGAATTGGTTCATAGAGGGAAAATACCCGCTGCTTGAGCGCTCAGAATTATGGAGCACCTCATTAAAATTACCGCAAATCACAACGTTAGGTAACTCTTGAATTATGGGCGTAAGCTCTTACCACATTAATATTCTTTCAGTGGGCAAGGTGGATCCGTAGATAGTGACCAAATGAAAGGCTAATTGATTTAATTTGAAATGCCTAATGATCCAGCCAGTTGAGGAACTTACAATATTACCTTGGATAAGGGTCGAATTCCATGATACAAGCAAACCCCCCTTATAGACCCTGAGAAGGAATCACATGTGACAAAAAATCGTTATGTCCCCACATCAGTCTGACAATCTGATCCGAGATCACCGATACCTTGGTTTCTAATAACACAAAGAGTTGCAAACCCAATTTACGGATACATGACTGAATGTATGTCTGTTTGGATCTATTGTTCGAACCGCCTTGTTGCATGCCTTGATCCACTACTGTCTGAATTGCATTTCCTACTGTGGTTTGAGCCGCAAAAGGTGTTCCTCTTCTTGTGCCGACAATTCTAACATAGAAAGGACAAAGACATAAAAATAAACAAGTACCCTTAACAATGAGACAGAGCGGAACTGATCACCTCGAGTTTAAAGCCTCTAGGATAACTGATGCGTGCTTATCTGTGAAAAGCCCAATCTTTCTACCCGAAGCTAAAGTTAAAAAAAATTCATTCCAGACTGAGGTTTATGCTCTTGATCGAGTGATGACTCTGTTCATATTCGCTATGTCTGGCGCTGACGAGCTGGAAGTTCGCAAGTTATGCGAGGTTGCTCTCATTTTAGCGGTGGCCACGGTGCAATGCGGATTGGGTCAGGGACGGAATGGTGAGGTGAATTACTGGAAGACCTAATTGGTGCATTATTACCAATCGAATATCACTAGTACAGTCCGGAGGAATGGATGAACTTGACTTTCGCGTTTGGTTAGATTCCCCTATTTCGTCAATGTTGACCAGATTGCAATTATCATATTTCGAATTGGATGGAATGGTGACTTGTGCAATAGGCTCGGATTGAAGATTCTCATGAGATTCCACAGCTTGCTCAAAGTATTCAGGGGCACGCGATAAGGAACAAGAGGATGCGTGCGTGGATGGGACATCAAAAATAGGGGACGGGTGGTTAGTAGCAACCGGTCTGGTCTGATGGAGAACTGAGGAACTGGGAGCACTATGTGCGGACTTGCGGCACTTTGGCTAGGTGATGCTGCCGGGGTAGTCTGGTGGGAAATGGAGGTACGTTGTAGCTCTAAAGTTTCATCTACGGACAGCGCCTGTGCACTTAGAACAAGCAATAGCTTGATGGAAGCTTACTCTGACTGTGAATTCGGAGTCTCTGTTTGTCAGAATAATATTTTGGGTCACACTTGCAATAGGAGCTGAAATCAGACAAGAAACAACATCAAGCCTATCCGGACCCGGATCCGTAGAATATGTATATTTTTAATATAATTCTAATGAAAACACAATACAAAAAAAAAAATATTCAAAATTCAAAAAAACCCATAATTGTTCAAGTTTCTAGTTATTAATTTTTTTACCAATAAAAGAAAGATTGTGACTATAAAAGTTCATCTTCTCTTGCGTAGTATGGAAACGTAGATGTATCAATAAACTTGAACTTAATTTCCTCACGTTTGATAAAGCAGAGATTGTCAAAGAATTACATTTTTGTTTTGTTATTGTAAATGAAGATTAATAGAACTATTTTATTTGTTATTTCCTTGGAATTTAATGGATTGTTAGTATCATTTACATAGACTCGTTTCAAACCCGGATCCATGGGGATCCATTGAATCCGGATATGGATATTAAAATTATAGATCCAACGAATCCGGGACGGATCCGAATCTAGTATGTGAAAACGGATCAAAATCGGATCCAAGCTGGATCAGAATCGTGGCCCGGATCCGAGCCGGATCTGGCCCGGATCCGAGCCGTTGCCATCCCTATTCACAAGGCCAAGAAAACCACGGCGAAGAGATTAGAATTCCAGATTGAGTAGAATCGGCTGTAGATAGGGAAGATTTGGCATATTGAAACACTAGCAGAGCAAAATCGCCCCCATCATTAGCAGTGAAAGGAAGAAGCAAAAGTGCTCGAGGAAGTGGACAAATCACTGGCGAATCCAGCAAGGGACATGACGGCGGCCAAGTGATCGGCGGTGGGGTGGTTCCATGAGCTTGGGACAGTAATGGCGGAGCGGCACTGCCGTGAGGCCGGAAGAATGATGGAGAAGCCAGGGGCTGAAAAGCAAGGTAGTTATCAGCCAAAAGCAAGATTCATAGCTCAAAACAACCTTGGTTTTTTTTAGTGAGAAGGTAGAGCCTCTCTCTCCAGTACATGTTACTTAATCAGCACGTTTTTACTGCTTTTTCCTTTCACAACGTTCATTAAGAATAAGAAATAGAAACTGAGAGTTTTAAGAAACATGGAAAAGCTTTAAATTGAGTGAAGATAAGATAGATTTACGTTGAAACTAACGAAACAACAAAGACTAGAACGGTAAATGCTACGTTCCCGATTCTTCTTTTTTAATAAAATTGCAAAATATTTGTAATATAAACAATCAAATTGCATTTATTGTCTACAATAAAACTTTTTTTTATGTTTTGACGAGTTCCCATTTTTATTATTCATATGTTACTTCTATTGTTTGTTGAGGATTGTATTATATTAGCTAGATTTTTCGCGTTGGGTAAGCCAAGACCTTAATGTCGATACCCATACTTTAGCAAGAGCCGTCTTTCTGAATAAAGTAACGATTAACCATTTACGATTTTCCTTTTCTTGAAAAAGTGTAAGTGTTATATTGAAATTATATATAATAAATATTTTATATTATATTGGACCTAGCTTGGGCTGAGATGAGTTTGAACTTCAACACTTAATCTAAAATTATTTCATACATTAGTGGAGGCATGAAAGATTGGGATGCTGTCAAAATTCTTATTTCCTTGAACGAGATTGAACGGAGCTTACAAGTGAACAAGGTCGTGGCTAGATCTGTAGACTACGTTTTAGTAGGGTCCCTTTAGTCAAGGTTTGGACCTTGAGTTTTTGCGGGTCCATAATTACTGCACCTAAACATAGAACTTTCTGCTTTCTTTTAGTTGACCTCTTTTAAAAAATGTTATGTTTAGGATTTCCAATTATATAAAACAAACTACTTTAATAATTTGATATTTATCATCCTAAAAAACTATTAATATTTATTATGTCAACAGCCCTATTTCGGCAATTCCTCTTAAAAGCGAAAAAAAGAGTTCGAGAAAACATTGTGGGAGAAAATAATATAGTTCATTAGGCATTATTTTTATTAAACAAATAAACAAAATCCAAATATATATCTATTTATACACTTGTATAGCATATTGAGGGAAATATTGTAAAACCACATGCCAAATGTGGAAATTTTGGGATCCGATCTATAAAGAAAATTAGATAAGTCATTTTTTTTCCAATAATGTTTTTTACTATTGCATGATCCAACTTCACCCCTCCCAATATAAGCTTATTTGTCCATTCCGCATGTACATTACTTTCGTACCAAAAATTATTGACATTTAATTTCTGAATCGCTATTTACCGCCCCTCTGTATGATTACCGCCCTCTATAATGATGAATATGTCCTTATTGTCAATAAAATTAATATTATACATATATCTTAATATATTATGAATAAAAATTAAATTGCATTTAATTTTATTTAAATAAATATAAATGTATTGGTTATTTTAGAAATACAAAACCTAAAAAATAATTCTTATTACAAATTATATAAGAAAAACAATACAAAATAAATAAATAATTAAATCCTAAAATAAAACTGAAATACAGAAAATAAAATCTAGATATTCTAAATATAAAATCAATCTAGTAATAAAAATCTGGTTGATCTATTTTGAGTTTATTAGTCGAATCTAACAGATGAAATTTTTTTTTCATAAACTTTGTGATCACCATTAAATTTATTACAAGTCTCTTTTAAATGTTTTCTAATGCTTTCTGATGAATTCATGTCAGTTATTGAATAGTTCACTCTTTTATCAATCCAATAAATAAAAGTATTGTGTTTTAATCTCTGACTAATACAAACTCAAGAAATACAATTATATGTTAACAATTTAGTTTTTTTATTTTGACTTGTAATTATATAACACATAAGTATAATAATAAATGATTTAGTATTTTAAAAATATTTTATATATTACTCCCTCCATTCCTTTTTGTATGTCATTTTAACTTTTTTATTTTGT
This sequence comes from Euphorbia pulcherrima, assembly GCA_947683365.1. Taxonomy (NCBI): domain Eukaryota; kingdom Viridiplantae; phylum Streptophyta; class Magnoliopsida; order Malpighiales; family Euphorbiaceae; genus Euphorbia; species Euphorbia pulcherrima. Next base: position 26,661,845 of record CANTUS010000009.1, read on the forward strand.
TCCTTTTTGTTTGTCACTTTAGAATATCAATGCATTGTCACCATTTTTTTGTAATTTACCCTTTCATTTATTATGAAAGAGATTATGAATTGATGGAATTATATATTGGTAATTAAGAAGAAAGAGAATTTTAGTTAAGGATAAATTAGTCATTTTAATAATGTAATTAATTTTTTATTGGTATCGGTGAAAATTCTAAAATTACTTACATTAAGGAACAGAGGGAGTAGTTTTTTATTTTGAAATTATTTAAATGAAATATCATTTTTTAATAAATAAATATAAAAGACACATAAATAATTTTAGGTGGCATGTGTGAAAAGGGAGCAGTAAATAACATCAATTATCTTTGTGATGAATAAAATATAAAGGGCATATAAGAGATTATAAAGGGTGCTAAGTGTAAAAAGGGGAGGCAATTATCAACATCCATTGATTTTGTATTAATGTAAACTCTATTAGATTGATGGAGGGAGGGATTAAGGAAAAGAAAAATTAATATTAGAACAATCAAGATTTTCAAGCTAATATTTTTCTCAAACTAGATATGAATTTTTTTAAAAAAAATTTGCTTTGTAAGTCTTACAATAATAATAATAAGGAAAAATAATGTGTAAAAAGTCAGGTGCATAATATAAAATCCCGGATAAAACAATAAAAACAAAGAAATAAAACCAATAACTAAAATTGGTGATTTACAATGAATATTTGCACGAGATGAGGCCACTTTTTACCTCTTACTATTACCGCCCTGTTCAGATTTGAAATACTTAAACTTTATTGGTACTGGACATTGTAAATTCAAGATGAATGAAATATAACCAAAAAAAGGCACCAATGCAATAACATGAAACGGCAATATAATTATTTTTTTATTAAAAAGGCACTGAATCTTTAATTAATTTCATCACCATACAACTAAACATGAATGAATAACATATATAACATGTCTCCACTGATGTTCAAAGGTGATGAATTGGATTCGGCCCGCCAGGAGCTTTTCTGTAAGAATGTCCATATACTCGATTGATCATTTTGGATATACAGGAAATTTCAGGGGAAGATATTGCAGAAGAATTTGTCGAAATTTGCGACAAATATGCTTCTGTTAGCTCGGTTTGGCTATTCATGTTGTTTTTTTCAAAGGGACGACAGCTTGACAAATGAGTACTAGTAACTAGAATAAATATAAACATTATAGCTGCTAATTTCAAAATTGGGAACGAAATTCTAATCATGTTTTTTTTAACATGATATTGAAAACAACTGCATAAGAGGATTGTATATTGGACATCAATTATAAAAATATACTTATTTATAGTGAAGGTGAATATCTAAGAAGATCTAAAAAGCTTTAATATAATTAAGTGAAATCCAACTGGAATGATATATTTAGAATAGCTTTCGAGGGGAGTTTTCGGCTTGAGCCCAGTCATCAACAATGCATGAATTTTATAGGACACTAGGTATTTGATTGCTGTTGTTTTATGTTTAAAATAATTAAACAATTGTAACTAAACACTTATAACTACATTTTAATATAAAAGGCATAAAACAACTCATTAAACAAGTTTCTAAACAACCCTGATTCTTTGCTTGACAGTTCTTTTGCCTTTTTAAGAAAAAGATACTCCCTCCATTTTTTTATCTCTTATTTTAGCTTTTCTACTTTACCTTTTTTTACTTATCACTTTGAATTATCAATGTATTTTTATCATTTTTTCTCAAAACAACCCTATATTAATTAATACTTAATAAAATTATGAGTAATTAAGAAGAACGAGAATTTTAGTAGGAAGATATAAAGGATAAATTAGTCATTTTAATAATGCAACAAATATAACCACTAGACTTAGTCCAGTGGTCACAACTTCCTCCAAAAATGGAGAAAGAAGCTGGGGTTCCTGAGTTCGAGCTTCAGGTTCATCAAAATTTAAATATTCCTACTTAAAAAAAATAATGCAACAAAAATTTTATTGATCTTTGTAAAAAATTTGAAAATGATAGATGAAAAAAAGATGGAGGGAGTATTGATTAACTATTTATGGCTTCATTGAACAAATTTTTTTTTTTTTTATGTTCATAACAATATCCAAAATTATCCCCAAAAAAGTGAGACCAAATCCGAACACTTCCTCTACATTACTTGTAAAACCTCTGGGTAGAGATATCAGTCCAAATCCCAAAGGTGAAGAAAAAGTTCTGAGCAATTTCATTTTTCTTTTGAAAAAGAATGGTTTCCAGTTTGTGGATTTATATGAGGCTATTTGATGAAAAAAAGTAACGTAAATTAAAGGTAAATAATTATGTTGCTCATGGATAAAATTTAAATTACTAGCACTTATTATGTTTAATGTATCGCAGATCTAAATGTTAGTTAAACAGATGGAGCTGTTTTGTATTAAAATTTAGAAGAGATAAACAATTGCTTTCATTATTTATGCAATCAAAATCTCATGCCATGCCATCTACATAATATTCATAGTTCATGGAATATGGGCAAGGTGAAGATACAATTTCACGAATAAAATATAATTTTGCTCTTCATTTGATCAAATTATAATATTAGTTTAATATTCAAAATTTTTTTACCCAAAAATTTAAATGTATGTTAGTATAAAATTTTAACAAATTGAAGAATTTCCCCCCTTTCCATCAAGGAATCCTGAATTGCCATTAAAAATAAATAATGCAAATTTTTTTGTCACACATGTAATGCAACTAAATTACATCAGATGGATACTTAAAAAGTAGTATAAAATAGTGTAATAAATTTTTGACGATGAAAATGATAGATAAATAGTTCACAATCAACAATGCAAAATGTAGGTCCTATTTTGCACATCCAAAACCAAAATTTTTTTATTACCAAATCAATTCTAAAGGGGGTTTCCACCTGTTTAATCTCACCCTATAATAGGCGGGCTAAGAAAGCCCATATTAGCTCCAGGCCAATGAACAAGTTTGCATGTCACCAACCAACATTTGCTATATTTTCTTTTGTTTTTTAGGAAAGATGTGCTATAAAATTAAGAAATACCTTTTGGGAAATTAATTGATTAATGAATTAATTATCTTTTACTCAAGTTAAAATAAGCTACCATATTGTCAAACGTTTGACATATTCCAGGATCATTTGAGTGTAGGAAAATTAATTTTCATAAAAAAAATACCACCTACATGATATAACAGGATACATATCTTCATTAGGAAAAGATATATAAATGCATGGTTGAAATGAATACACTTTGCATATATTTTATTAATGTTATCCTTGGATTTTATTATAATAGTAAAATGAATTTACTTATATATGTTATGACTAATTCTTAACGATTATGGATTTGTTTTGCTCCTCATGAAACTTACATGTAAGAATATCAATAAGTTCGATTGATCATTAAATATTTTATTTTTCGTTGTTATAAGACTACGATGATCTAATGTTTCATGGCATTTGTATGAACGACAGATAATAAGTGCAGGAATATACATTTTATCCAGGGGAGTTTTGAAATTTTTTTGTCACAGACACAAAAGTGTCCCATTTTGAATAGAATCAAAGACATCAAGTTTCCCACATAATATTACTACCGATATTATAATTTTATTACAATTAATCCATAGATTAACAAAGTAATTAATTTAAGGTCATGTTTGTAGCAAAGGTCTCGGTCTAGTGGTTGACTTCAAGTTGTGATCCTTGAGATCATAGGTTCGAGTCCACATACAAGTGAGGTGGGATGCGGTTTTTCTTTGTAAGCTCAATGAGACAATTTTTTTGTAAAAAAATTAAAAATTTAAGGTCATATTCTCTTATACTTTTATGAACTTAACTGGCTGAACAGAACTTTAAACTAAATTTATATCTTTTTATCTTGAATTTTTTATTTAACTCTGCATAATTATAAATCACACTGACATAAGTTCAGTCAATTAAGATAAAAGAAAAGTTCAAGTAAAACATTACTAATAAACTTAAAATATTAATAAAAGTTCAAAATAATTTTATTGTAAAAATAACTACAATTATTGAAATTTATTGTACCGGTTGTGAGCTAAATTCAAAATAATTTAATATTGATATGAATTCTTCATAATTTAGTAGTAACAAAACTCATACAAATCATTTTAATTAATTACTTTGTCAAGCTGTGGATTAATTGTAACAAAATTAAAATTGGTAGTAATGTAGAAAATTTGATGTCTTTGATTCAATTAAAAATGGGACACTTCTGTGTCTTTGAAAAAAAAATTGTCCGACCCTTTAAAGGTCGGACACATGCTTTTTTTTTTACCATTTTTCCCTATCCGATTTTTACAAAGTCAAACACCTAAAAAACTACCCTAAATTTATAAATAATTTCAAAACTCCCTTATATTAATAAATACTTTGTGATAGTGCCATAAAAAATTCTTTAATCCTTTTATCAGTAGTATTATTCGATCCATATTAATTATTATGGTAGAACATAATATGCATTATATAATAATATCATAATATAGTACTGGTGTTGATATTCCTAGTGATGGATTGAGATGGTGAAATTCTAGGTTTTGGATTGGGCTTGGTCCTCCAACATTTCAACTTACAGAATGTTCACAAATTTAGTCAAAACCTAGGAGGAACTCCTCTGGTCAATGCAAATTTTCTGAGAGAGCTCTCATAAACTGGGATGATCTCATCTGCATCAAACACGCCCCGAGGAACTCCCGGGTTATGGGATTGGTTCGGTCCACTAGGAACTGTTCTCAGAGAACTCCCATAAACTTGGGCGACCTCGTCCGCTTTAGGCATACCTGAAGGAACCCATGGGTCATGGATTAGGTCTGGTCCACCAGGAACTTCTCTTAAGGAATCCTCGAAAACGTGGGCGACCTCGTCCACTTCAGGCATACCTGAAGGAACCCTTAGGTGATGGATTGGGTCCGGTCCACCGGGAACTTGTCTCAACGAATCTTTGTAAACATGGGCAACCTTGTCCGCTTTGAGCACACCTGATGGGTGATGGATTGGGTCCGGTCCACCGGGAACTTGTCTCAACGAATCTTTGTAAACATGGGCAACCTTGTCCGCTTTCAGCACACCCGATGGGTGATGGATTGGGTCTGGTCCACCGGGAACTTGTCTCAACGAATCTTTGTATACATGGGCAATCTTGTCCGCTTCGAGCACACCCGATGGGTGATGGATTGGGTCCGGTCCACCGGGAACTTGTCTCAACGAATCCTTGTAAACATGGGCAATCTTGTCTGCTTCGAGCACACCCGATGGGTGATGGATTGGGTCCGGTCCACCGGGAACTTGTCTCAACGAATCCTTGTAAACATGGGCAATCTTGGCCACTTCGAGCACACCCGATGGGTGATGGATTGGGTCCGGTCCACCAGGAACTTGTCTCAACGAATCCTTGTAAACATGGGCAATCTCGTTAGCTTCGAGCACACCCGACAGGTGATGGATTGGGTCCAGCCCACCGTGAACTTGTCTCAACAAATCCTTGTAAACATGGGCAATCTCGTCGACTTCGAGCACACCCGATGGGTTAATGATTGGGTCCGGTCCACCGGGAACTTGTCTCAACGAATACTTGTAAACATGGGCAACCTCATCCGTTTCGAGCACACTAGGAGAAGGTACTGGGTTATGAATAGGGCTTGGTGCCCCAGGAATTTCTCTAAAAGAATTCTCATGAGCTTGGTTAATCTTACCATTTATGTTACTCTCTAGATATCGGCAACTGGAGGGATGACTACTAGCAACAAGAATAACTACCAACATCATAGTAATTGAAACTGAAATTCTAACCATGGTAATCGCTAATGATGAAAAACACTTCTAGATTTTAGGTGAAGTACATTAGAATCCAATGCAAGGGTTTACATAGAAAAAATGAATGTGCTTGAGTATCTGTATAACTCTGTACAGGAAAAAATATGCATAATTTTTGTTCTTATAAATGGAAACACCATAACTAGAATCAGAGAGGATTTGGTCCTTTGAACCAAACTGAATTCTCAGTTTGACAAGATTTAGCTACCATTTATTCAACCCATCAATATCCATTTAGATAACTAGGGTTTGAAATAGTAACAGTACTAATTTAGACCTGTTTATCGGACGGCTGGTCCGGCCCTAATCGGGCTTTTGACCTGTTCGTCGGTCGGTTGGTCCGGCCCTAGTCGGGCTTTTGACTAAAAACATCAATCCAAACCCGGCCCAGCCCACACTTTAAAACTTCGGGCTCGCGCCTGGCTTTAGAGGTCATTCCCAAGCCTAGCCCAAAGCCCGTAAATTGATTTCTTTTAATTTTTTTTATACTAAAATAGTAAAAAAAGATAAAATTTCATACAAATATGTCCAAATCTTATATATAATTACATTCTCCACTTGAATAATTTAATAAATAGATAACATTACTGTGAAAATTCAATAAATTAAAATTTAAAAATCTAAAACAATTATTAAATATACTATATAAATATTTAACAAATAAAATAATTATTCATTGGGCCGGACTCGAATATATACATAAAAACCAAGCCCGGCCCATAAAACATCGGGCTTTAGCAGGCTCAGGCCGGACTTTAAGAAAAAATGAGATCCCAAATCTAACCTATTTTAATAGACTCAGAACGAATACTCAGGCCCATAAACAGATCTACTACCGATAGGTATTAGATAAATATGAACATCAATTATCCGAAGATAAAGTAATTAATATGTTAATTTCTAAATAATCAAATAATTTCTATAGCTATCCAATCATTATATTAAGAGTAAATTAATAATTATAACATCTCTCCATCTTGACAGTGTATTTTAAAAAACTAATTTATACATTTCAATCTTTTTGCATTTTCTCATTACTATCTCCCCCAATTGTATTTTAAAAATCATGATTGAAGGGGTTTTGCGGGTAAGTGGTTCCCCTCGGAGCAACAACAAATCGAATAGGAGAAGGATCAAAGGACATAGGAGGCATAGGAGGTGACATGAATCTACTAGAAGGCACGGTGTAAGGTCACCCGAGGAGGAAGGGAAGATCGAACTTTGAGAGGTTGGTCTTGAGCCTCGGGTTGGTAAAGTAAAACTCGAAGGAGCAAAAATTGATTGCGGTTGAACTAAATTTTGATCCATTTGGAATAGACCGGATTGGGACTAGGTGGGCAAAATTGACCAAGTTGGCTGAAATTGATCTGGGGTTATTAGGGTTAGCTGAAGCTGACTCACACTGGTGGCAAAATCAGGCTTGGCGGTTGGGCTGGAAGTCTGGGTTGGATAAGTAAACATGGGAGGTTGAGATTGAGCGATATCTTGACCAACCAGAAAGATCCTCAGCGAAGGCTGAATGGGCTACTGCACGAATTAAACTACCTAAATTGGCTGAACAGCAGACTGAATCTAAATTGGCAAAAACTGAACTAAGCCATTCTGAGGGACCTCTGACTGCCCCTGAGCTTGAGTACCAATCCTCCAAGTTTGTTGAACACTTCTTTTCTCTTCCAAGACTGCGCGGACTGAATCTTGGACTTGCCCTTGAATTGCAGCTCAGAACTAATTGGATCGGAGAAACACTGCCATAGCATTGGCGATCTTGGTACTCAATAGAGACTGACCATGATCAGGCGGAAGGATAGGAGGAGAAGAAGTCTCAGATGGAACGCCACTAACTAGTGGAATATCGGACGTGGCAGACAAATCAGATTCTAAAACTGAAACTGAAGTCACTGACCGGCAAACCAAGCGATGACCAAGACAGAGCCAAAGAGGACGGTGACTGCAAGGACATCTCAACCTAACTCTCTGAAAATGGAAGATGATCAGCCCGGATCGAACCATGGATGAAGTGAATGATTACATAATTATTCAAGTGATGAATGTCGTATATACAAGGGTGGTTTAGAGAGGTAGAGAGCAAAAAAGCTTATGATGTGAAGCTTAACCCTAAAATACGTGAGATGTGCGAATTCCTTGCTATGCCTAGCAAACTAGATACGGTTCCTTGGGACTCAAACGATCTCAGAAATTTTGTTAAATTCCCCCTTCAAGTGATGGGAGAGTAGATACGCGAATGAATAAAAGAAAAGTCGGCCATAGGCGCCTATTCATGAGGTACGTATGCATGAGCACAATAAAAATAGCATACGATAAGCGAACTTCTTCCAACCTTATGACTCCTGTGCAACGCCGTTCAAAAGATCTGGGGCTTAACTTAAACTCAAACAAACGGAAATTGAGTATGTGACCTAATTCTAAAACATGAGTGTTTAGGTGATTTCCTAAGGGGAAGTTGCTATGGCTTTATCTAACGCGGTATATGGTCTCAAACTGCTGGTATTGTAGCACAATACTATAGAAGGGTCTCATTTACCTTGATTCCGCATAACTCAACCACTCCTCAAATGAGTGCTATCAAGGGAATCACACGTTGGTTGAATCGAGTTCAGCACATCATCAAAATCCTTTAACCAATTTTCGAAAATGACAGTGATTTTCAAGTTTTAAGTTAATAGGAAATCCCCAGCGGAGTCGCCACTATAAGCGGGCGACCTTTTCCGCGAGATGGAAAAATAAGCGGCGGCAAAGCGATCCAAAGGATTGATCCTCAATTTAGAGGTGTGAAAATATAGACTGATAAAATCGATGTTGAAGTTGAATTTTAGGTCAAATTTAAATGTTAAAAGATACAAGACCCAAAATCCCGTATTTTAAGACAAAGTCACCACCCGATTTAGCTCTACCGGGAATTTGGGAACATATTCCCACCAGGTGGTTAGACCGTACCTTAAAATAGAGATTTCAAGTTCGGATGATGTTGCTTACTTTTCATTTATTAAATCAAACCATTTGTATTTTAACAAAGGTGACTTCAGTTCTTATACGATATAAATCCTCCTAATTAGGGTTTTCGGTTATAATATCCATACATCACACAGCGCAGCATGCAGAAAGCAGTAAATAAAACAAATAAATTAATTATTGCATGGATTTACAAATTCCTATACATTTTTCTAGTGCGGGAAAATAAAACGAGTAAATAACGAAAGACCAAAATCGGGCCTCAATCGAACTTACCAACACCAAAACGGCTCAAAACACGATAATTCAATCACAAATAAGGCACAAATAAATAAAGGCAGAAAATAAAATTTTATTATGAAGAAATATATTTTTTTTTTAGAATTGTTAGAGTTAAAAAATGCATTTTTTTAGGCATTTAAAGGCTATTTAATCAATTAAATAATAAATAAGTAAATAATTAAAAAAATTTGAATTTATTTTAGAATATTTTTATTTTTAGGAAAATTTTCGGGAGTGGATCGGCAAGAAAAACGCGAAAAAAGCACAAAAAATGACTAAAAAACAGAAAATGAGCTAAAATCGAACTCAGACAAGCAATGCTGAAGCGACAGCCTTCACCGCCATAGGGATAGCGGCCAAGGCTATAAGGCTGTAACTACTGCCTTGCCGTCAAAATTCGCTTTTAAGGGGGGGAACGAGTGTTTTTACGTCCATAAACTTAAAATCATCGAAGTTTTAAGTCGTAATCAATCATTATTTCAATAGATCTAGACTTAAAACACACAAATAATGTTGATTCTATGGATTTGGAGTAGAAAATACCCAAAAATTACAAACAAATGAAGAGGCCTCCATAGGGGTAGAATTCGCTGCTATAGCTATAACCTTCGCCTCTATAGGGATGGCGGCCAAGGCTATAGGGATACCGGCGATGGCTATCCCTATAGAGGCCTGGCCACTCTCTGACGATTTCACAAGAATGCCGGGAACAAACCCCAAAATCACCAAAACAACAACTAAAAACGCGATAAAAGTAATTAAAAAGATAAAGGAACTCAGATTTGTTGCCTCTAGGCCGTGAATCTATCATTGGAGACTCGAATCAACCTTTGGCGAGGTCCTTTTGATGATTTTCAGATGAAATAGTGACAAAAGTTGTAACACAATCAGTGACAGATTAGTGACGAATTTTAGGTAGTATTTGAGAAATGTCTTTAAAAACCTATTTAATTCATTTTAAGCTATGATTTCTAATCGATTTGAGTGTTAAAGCTACGAGATCAAGCTGAAGAACAACTAAGAATCGAGATTATGAAGGATTAAACCCGGATTCTATGCTTTTCTTAAGCTTTCTCTCTTTAGTACTTCCCTTTCTCTCTCTTCTTCTTATTTTCTTTCTAAAATCTGATTATCATGTGAAAAATTACAAAAAAAATCCTCTAATCTCTCTCTTAGATGGGTTTAAATAGTTCCCACTCACAAAAACGCCCTGACATGGTGAATTTTCAGGGAATAATACTCAACCAATCACGAAGAGAGAGAGGAAAACGAGAAGCACGGGTCAAACCTCGTCGTGCCAAGGCAGCCGCTATCGTTATAGCGCCCGCTGCTATAGCTATAGAGGCAGCCGCTATAGCTATGGCAGCCACCGCAATAGCTATAGCGGCGGAGGCCACTAGGTTAGAGGCCAAAGCTACCCTAGTGGCAGGGGGTGGCCACAACGGGGGTGGTCACCCTGGTGGCGTTCACCGCCACAATGGTGGTGGTGACCGCCCACCTCAGTGGTGGTCACCGCCGCCACCGGAGGGCCTGCAGCTGCCGTCGCTGGCGGTGGCGGCGGCAACTCCGGCCGGCGAGGGGTGGGGAAAAAACTGCACTTTGGATATTAGGGATTTTAAACTTCAAAAATTCATAACTTTAACTACGATTATCCAATTGAAGCGATTGTTAACATTTTTGAAACCTCAGAGAGTCTAAAATCTAGGAAAAATAACGAGACTTCCAGAAAAAGATTTCATCTAAGAGAAAATTGTGAAACAGTTTTCTGCGCGCAAGAGAAAGACAATGGTTAATTTTTAAATGCATTTTAATGATTTTTAAGCGGTCAAAGGTCCAAAATCATCAAAAAGGTACTTGCCAAATATGATTCGACCCTAAAAGAATAGAACAAATGTTCCATAAAAGGTTAGAGCAAAAAGTCATCATCGTTCCAAGGCGACCAAAAATCCCGTGCTCACATACCCATTCCAAGAAAGTTAACCACATGCTAGTCTTGTTGCTTCATTAATATCCTTTCTTGATGAAACTGTGACTATGGATGGTTTAGACATAATCATAATTGCACATAAAGTAGATCTCTCTAAGTATAGTTCAACTATAATTTCTCTTACTTATACTATGATATGTCAAGGACTTTTGTATACATATATCAATGAATATATTTTAACTAGTTATAATATATTTATAAACACATCGATATAAACAAAAGATTAAACGCCTTTATTAATTAAACAAATTATTCTTACTATTATATAATTAAGATATATCGCTCTAATTACATTAAGGGCATCCATCATATCTAACACAAGAAATCCGAGATTGTTGATGCCTCAATTTCTCTAAATTCCGACGGAGCTGTAAGAGATTGTTCTTATGAATGTGGAGCACTGTAGGAGCTTCGGAACCCAGGGGGCGAGCAACGTCACTTGAGGTGAGACTAATAACAACAGATTCCAATTCTTTAATTTTGCCTTTTAGATCGGCAAAATTCGAATAGTTCCACACTTTAATGGCTATACTTAAACTAGCCAATTTAAATGAGATGTCCCTGTTTGCGTGATTACCACTAATGTCAACCCATAAAGGATGGATAAAAGGAAGGAAGCCGACGTGATCCCACCAAAAGTTAACCCAGCGAAACGGTCTGGGTCCAAAATTAGGGGAGACGCAGGAGCTTTATTGAATTGTAAAGTGGTCCGAGAGTGTGCTATCCAAAGTGGAGCTAGTCGACGATGGCCAGGAATCCAAAAAGGCGACTGAAATCAGGACACGGTCAACGCGTGAAAAAGCTTGGCTATTAGACCAGGTATAGTCTCGACCATGCAAAGGCAAATCAATTAAAACACAATCGTTGACAAAGTCTCGGAATTGGTTCATAGAGGGAAAATACCCGCTGCTTGAGCGCTCAGAATTATGGAGCACCTCATTAAAATTACCGCAAATCACAACGTTAGGTAACTCTTGAATTATGGGCGTAAGCTCTTACCACATTAATATTCTTTCAGTGGGCAAGGTGGATCCGTAGATAGTGACCAAATGAAAGGCTAATTGATTTAATTTGAAATGCCTAATGATCCAGCCAGTTGAGGAACTTACAATATTACCTTGGATAAGGGTCGAATTCCATGATACAAGCAAACCCCCCTTATAGACCCTGAGAAGGAATCACATGTGACAAAAAATCGTTATGTCCCCACATCAGTCTGACAATCTGATCCGAGATCACCGATACCTTGGTTTCTAATAACACAAAGAGTTGCAAACCCAATTTACGGATACATGACTGAATGTATGTCTGTTTGGATCTATTGTTCGAACCGCCTTGTTGCATGCCTTGATCCACTACTGTCTGAATTGCATTTCCTACTGTGGTTTGAGCCGCAAAAGGTGTTCCTCTTCTTGTGCCGACAATTCTAACATAGAAAGGACAAAGACATAAAAATAATCAAGTACCCTTAACAATGAGACAGAGCGGAACTGATCACCTCGAGTTTAAAGCCTCTAGGATAACTGATGCGTGCTTATCTGTGAAAAGCCCAATCTTTCTACCCGAAGCTAAAGTTAAAAAAAATTCATTCCAGACTGAGGTTTATGCTCTTGATCGAGTGATGACTCTGTTCATATTCGCTATGTCTGGCGCTGACGAGCTGGAAGTTCGCAAGTTATGCGAGGTTGCTCTCATTTTAGCGGTGGCCACGGTGCAATGCGGATTGGGTCAGGGACGGAATGGTGAGGTGAATTACTGGAAGACCTAATTGGTGCATTATTACCAATCGAATATCACTAGTACAGTCCGGAGGAATGGATGAACTTGACTTTCGCGTTTGGTTAGATTCCCCTATTTCGTCAATGTTGACCAGATTGCAATTATCATATTTCGAATTGGATGGAATGGTGACTTGTGCAATAGGCTCGGATTGAAGATTCTCATGAGATTCCACAGCTTGCTCAAAGTATTCAGGGGCACGCGATAAGGAACAAGAGGATGCGTGCGTGGATGGGACATCAAAAATAGGGGACGGGTGGTTAGTAGCAACCGGTCTGGTCTGATGGAGAACTGAGGAACTGGGAGCACTATGTGCGGACTTGCGGCACTTTGGCTAGGTGATGCTGCCGGGGTAGTCTGGTGGGAAATGGAGGTACGTTGTAGCTCTAAAGTTTCATCTACGGACAGCGCCTGTGCACTTAGAACAAGCAATAGCTTGATGGAAGCTTACTCTGACTGTGAATTCGGAGTCTCTGTTTGTCAGAATAATATTTTGGGTCACACTTGCAATAGGAGCTGAAATCAGACAAGAAACAACATCAAGCCTATCCGGACCGGGATCCGTAGAATATGTATATTTTTAATATAATTCTAATGAAAACACAATACAAAAAAAAAAATATTCAAAATTCAAAAAAACCCATAATTGTTCAAGTTTCTAGTTATTAATTTTTTTACCAATAAAAGAAAGATTGTGACTATAAAAGTTCATCTTCTCTTGCGTAGTATGGAAACGTAGATGTATCAATAAACTTGAACTTAATTTCCTCACGTTTGATAAAGCAGAGATTGTCAAAGAATTACATTTTTGTTTTGTTATTGTAAATGAAGATTAATAGAACTATTTTATTTGTTATTTCCTTGGAATTTAATGGATTGTTAGTATCATTTACATAGACTCGTTTCAAACCCGGATCCATGGGGATCCATTGAATCCGGATATGGATATTAAAATTATAGATCCAACGAATCCGGGACGGATCCGAATCTAGTATGTGAAAACGGATCAAAATCGGATCCAAGCTGGATCAGAATCGTGGCCCGGATCCGAGCCGGATCTGGCCCGGATCCGAGCCGTTGCCATCCCTATTCACAAGGCCAAGAAAACCACGGCGAAGAGATTAGAATTCCAGATTGAGTAGAATCGGCTGTAGATAGGGAAGATTTGGCATATTGAAACACTAGCAGAGCAAAATCGCCCCCATCATTAGCAGTGAAAGGAAGAAGCAAAAGTGCTCGAGGAAGTGGACAAATCACTGGCGAATCCAGCAAGGGACATGACGGCGGCCAAGTGATCGGCGGTGGGGTGGTTCCATGAGCTTGGGACAGTAATGGCGGAGCGGCACTGCCGTGAGGCCGGAAGAATGATGGAGAAGCCAGGGGCTGAAAAGCAAGGTAGTTATCAGCCAAAAGCAAGATTCATAGCTCAAAACAACCTTGGTTTTTTTTAGTGAGAAGGTAGAGCCTCTCTCTCCAGTACATGTTACTTAATCAGCACGTTTTTACTGCTTTTTCCTTTCACAACGTTCATTAAGAATAAGAAATAGAAACTGAGAGTTTTAAGAAACATGGAAAAGCTTTAAATTGAGTGAAGATAAGATAGATTTACGTTGAAACTAACGAAACAACAAAGACTAGAACGGTAAATGCTACGTTCCCGATTCTTCTTTTTTAATAAAATTGCAAAATATTTGTAATATAAACAATCAAATTGCATTTATTGTCTACAATAAAACTTTTTTTTATGTTTTGACGAGTTCCCATTTTTATTATTCATATGTTACTTCTATTGTTTGTTGAGGATTGTATTATATTAGCTAGATTTTTCGCGTTGGGTAAGCCAAGACCTTAATGTCGATACCCATACTTTAGCAAGAGCCGTCTTTCTGAATAAAGTAACGATTAACCATTTACGATTTTCCTTTTCTTGAAAAAGTGTAAGTGTTATATTGAAATTATATATAATAAATATTTTATATTATATTGGACCTAGCTTGGGCTGAGATGAGTTTGAACTTCAACACTTAATCTAAAATTATTTCATACATTAGTGGAGGCATGAAAGATTGGGATGCTGTCAAAATTCTTATTTCCTTGAACGAGATTGAACGGAGCTTACAAGTGAACAAGGTCGTGGCTAGATCTGTAGACTACGTTTTAGTAGGGTCCCTTTAGTCAAGGTTTGGACCTTGAGTTTTTGCGGGTCCATAATTACTGCACCTAAACATAGAACTTTCTGCTTTCTTTTAGTTGACCTCTTTTAAAAAATGTTATGTTTAGGATTTCCAATTATATAAAACAAACTACTTTAATAATTTGATATTTATCATCCTAAAAAACTATTAATATTTATTATGTCAACAGCCCTATTTCGGCAATTCCTCTTAAAAGCGAAAAAAAGAGTTCGAGAAAACATTGTGGGAGAAAATAATATAGTTCATTAGGCATTATTTTTATTAAACAAATAAACAAAATCCAAATATATATCTATTTATACACTTGTATAGCATATTGAGGGAAATATTGTAAAACCACATGCCAAATGTGGAAATTTTGGGATCCGATCTATAAAGAAAATTAGATAAGTCATTTTTTTTCCAATAATGTTTTTTACTATTGCATGATCCAACTTCACCCCTCCCAATATAAGCTTATTTGTCCATTCCGCATGTACATTACTTTCGTACCAAAAATTATTGACATTTAATTTCTGAATCGCTATTTACCGCCCCTCTGTATGATTACCGCCCTCTATAATGATGAATATGTCCTTATTGTCAATAAAATTAATATTATACATATATCTTAATATATTATGAATAAAAATTAAATTGCATTTAATTTTATTTAAATAAATATAAATGTATTGGTTATTTTAGAAATACAAAACCTAAAAAATAATTCTTATTACAAATTATATAAGAAAAACAATACAAAATAAATAAATAATTAAATCCTAAAATAAAACTGAAATACAGAAAATAAAATCTAGATATTCTAAATATAAAATCAATCTAGTAATAAAAATCTGGTTGATCTATTTTGAGTTTATTAGTCGAATCTAACAGATGAAATTTTTTTTTCATAAACTTTGTGATCACCATTAAATTTATTACAAGTCTCTTTTAAATGTTTTCTAATGCTTTCTGATGAATTCATGTCAGTTATTGAATAGTTCACTCTTTTATCAATCCAATAAATAAAAGTATTGTGTTTTAATCTCTGACTAATACAAACTCAAGAAATACAATTATATGTTAACAATTTAGTTTTTTTATTTTGACTTGTAATTATATAACACATAAGTATAATAATAAATGATTTAGTATTTTAAAAATATTTTATATATTACTCCCTCCATTCCTTTTTGTATGTCATTTTAACTTTTTTATTTTGTTCCTTTTTGTTTGTCACTTTAGAATATCAATGCATTGTCACCATTTTTTTCTAATTTACCCTTTCATTTATTATGAAAGAGATTATGAATTGATGGAATTATATATTGGTAATTAAGAAGAAAGAGAATTTTAGTTAAGGATAAATTAGTCATTTTAATAATGTAATTAATTTTTTATTGGTATCGGTGAAAATTCTAAAATTACTTACATTAAGGAACAGAGGGAGTAGTTTTTTATTTTGAAATTATTTAAATGAAATATCATTTTTTAATAAATAAATATAAAAGACACATAAATAATTTTAGGTGGCATGTGTGAAAAGGGAGCAGTAAATAACATCAATTATCTTTGTGATGAATAAAATATAAAGGGCATATAAGAGATTATAAAGGGTGCTAAGTGTAAAAAGGGGAGGCAATTATCAACATCCATTGATTTTGTATTAATGTAAACTCTATTAGATTGATGGAGGGAGGGATTAAGGAAAAGAAAAATTAATATTAGAACAATCAAGATTTTCAAGCTAATATTTTTCTCAAACTAGATATGAATTTTTTTAAAAAAAATTTGCTTTGTAAGTCTTACAATAATAATAATAAGGAAAAATAATGTGTAAAAAGTCAGGTGCATAATATAAAATCCCGGATAAAACAATAAAAACAAAGAAATAAAACCAATAACTAAAATTGGTGATTTACAATGAATATTTGCACGAGATGAGGCCACTTTTTACCTCTTACTATTACCGCCCTGTTCAGATTTGAAATACTTAAACTTTATTGGTACTGGACATTGTAAATTCAAGATGAATGAAATATAACCAAAAAAAGGCACCAATGCAATAACATGAAACGGCAATATAATTATTTTTTTATTAAAAAGGCACTGAATCTTTAATTAATTTCATCACCATACAACTAAACATGAATGAATAACATATATAACATGTCTCCACTGATGTTCAAAGGTGATGAATTGGATTCGGCCCGCCAGGAGCTTTTCTGTAAGAATGTCCATATACTCGATTGATCATTTTGGATATACAGGAAATTTCAGGGGAAGATATTGCAGAAGAATTTGTCGAAATTTGCGACAAATATGCTTCTGTTAGCTCGGTTTGGCTATTCATGTTGTTTTTTTCAAAGGGACGACAGCTTGACAAATGAGTACTAGTAACTAGAATAAATATAAACATTATAGCTGCTAATTTCAAAATTGGGAACGAAATTCTAATCATGTTTTTTTTAACATGATATTGAAAACAACTGCATAAGAGGATTGTATATTGGACATCAATTATAAAAATATACTTATTTATAGTGAAGGTGAATATCTAAGAAGATCTAAAAAGCTTTAATATAATTAAGTGAAATCCAACTGGAATGATATATTTAGAATAGCTTTCGAGGGGAGTTTTCGGCTTGAGCCCAGTCATCAACAATGCATGAATTTTATAGGACACTAGGTATTTGATTGCTGTTGTTTTATGTTTAAAATAATTAAACAATTGTAACTAAACACTTATAACTACATTTTAATATAAAAGGCATAAAACAACTCATTAAACAAGTTTCTAAACAACCCTGATTCTTTGCTTGACAGTTCTTTTGCCTTTTTAAGAAAAAGATACTCCCTCCATTTTTTTATCTCTTATTTTAGCTTTTCTACTTTACCTTTTTTTACTTATCACTTTGAATTATCAACGTATTTTTATCATTTTTTCTCAAAACAACCCTATATTAATTAATACTTAATAAAATTATGAGTAATTAAGAAGAACGAGAATTTTAGTAGGAAGATATAAAGGATAAATTAGTCATTTTAATAATGCAACAAATATAACCACTAGACTTAGTCCAGTGGTCACAACTTCCTCCAAAAATGGAGAAAGAAGCTGGGGTTCCTGAGTTCGAGCTTCAGGTTCATCAAAATTTAAATATTCCTACTTAAAAAAAATAATGCAACAAAAATTTTATTGATCTTTGTAAAAAATTTGAAAATGATAGATGAAAAAAAGATGGAGGGAGTATTGATTAACTATTTATGGCTTCATTGAACAAATTTTTTTTTTTTTTATGTTCATAACAATATCCAAAATTATCCCCAAAAAAGTGAGACCAAATCCGAACACTTCCTCTACATTACTTGTAAAACCTCTGGGTAGAGATATCAGTCCAAATCCCAAAGGTGAAGAAAAAGTTCTGAGCAATTTCATTTTTCTTTTGAAAAAGAATGGTTTCCAGTTTGTGGATTTATATGAGGCTATTTGATGAAAAAAAGTAACGTAAATTAAAGGTAAATAATTATGTTGCTCATGGATAAAATTTAAATTACTAGCACTTATTATGTTTAATGTATCGCAGATCTAAATGTTAGTTAAACAGATGGAGCTGTTTTGTATTAAAATTTAGAAGAGATAAACAATTGCTTTCATTATTTATGCAATCAAAATCTCATGCCATGCCATCTACATAATATTCATAGTTCATGGAATATGGGCAAGGTGAAGATACAATTTCACGAATAAAATATAATTTTGCTCTTCATTTGATCAAATTATAATATTAGTTTAATATTCAAAATTTTTTTACCCAAAAATTTAAATGTATGTTAGTATAAAATTTTAACAAATTGAAGAATTTCCCCCCTTTCCATCAAGGAATCCTGAATTGCCATTAAAAATAAATAATGCAAATTTTTTTGTCACACATGTAATGCAACTAAATTACATCAGATGGATACTTAAAAAGTAGTATAAAATAGTGTAATAAATTTTTGACGATGAAAATGATAGATAAATAGTTCACAATCAACAATGCAAAATGTAGGTCCTATTTTGCACATCCAAAACCAAAATTTTTTTATTACCAAATCAATTCTAAAGGGGGTTTCCACCTGTTTAATCTCACCCTATAATAGGCGGGCTAAGAAAGCCCATATTAGCTCCAGGCCAATGAACAAGTTTGCATGTCACCAACCAACATTTGCTATATTTTCTTTTGTTTTTTAGGAAAGATGTGCTATAAAATTAAGAAATACCTTTTGGGAAATTAATTGATTAATGAATTAATTATCTTTTACTCAAGTTAAAATAAGCTACCATATTGTCAAACGTTTGACATATTCCAGGATCATTTGAGTGTAGGAAAATTAATTTTCATAAAAAAAATACCACCTACATGATATAACAGGATACATATCTTCATTAGGAAAAGATATATAAATGCATGGTTGAAATGAATACACTTTGCATATATTTTATTAATGTTATCCTTGGATTTTATTATAATAGTAAAATGAATTTACTTATATATGTTATGACTAATTCTTAACGATTATGGATTTGTTTTGCTCCTCATGAAACTTACATGTAAGAATATCAATAAGTTCGATTGATCATTAAATATTTTATTTTTCGTTGTTATAAGACTACGATGATCTAATGTTTCATGGCATTTGTATGAACGACAGATAATAAGTGCAGGAATATACATTTTATCCAGGGGAGTTTTGAAATTTTTTTGTCACAGACACAAAAGTGTCCCATTTTGAATAGAATCAAAGACATCAAGTTTCCCACATAATATTACTACCGATATTATAATTTTATTACAATTAATCCATAGATTAACAAAGTAATTAATTTAAGGTCATGTTTGTAGCAAAGGTCTCGGTCTAGTGGTTGACTTCAAGTTGTGATCCTTGAGATCATAGGTTCGAGTCCACATACAAGTGAGGTGGGATGCGGTTTTTCTTTGTAAGCTCAATGAGACAATTTTTTTGTAAAAAAATTAAAAATTTAAGGTCATATTCTCTTATACTTTTATGAACTTAACTGGCTGAACAGAACTTTAAACTAAATTTATATCTTTTTATCTTGAATTTTTTATTTAACTCTGCATAATTATAAATCACACTGACATAAGTTCAGTCAATTAAGATAAAAGAAAAGTTCAAGTAAAACATTACTAATAAACTTAAAATATTAATAAAAGTTCAAAATAATTTTATTGTAAAAATAACTACAATTATTGAAATTTATTGTACCGGTTGTGAGCTAAATTCAAAATAATTTAATATTGATATGAATTCTTCATAATTTAGTAGTAACAAAACTCATACAAATCATTTTAATTAATTACTTTGTCAAGCTGTGGATTAATTGTAACAAAATTAAAATTGGTAGTAATGTAGAAAATTTGATGTCTTTGATTCAATTAAAAATGGGACACTTCTGTGTCTTTGAAAAAAAAATTGTCCGACCCTTTAAAGGTCGGACACATGCTTTTTTTTTACCATTTTTCCCTATCCGATTTTTACAAAGTCAAACACCTAAAAAACTACCCTAAATTTATAAATAATTTCAAAACTCCCTTATATTAATAAATACTTTGTGATAGTGCCATAAAAAATTCTTTAATCCTTTTATCAGTAGTATTATTCGATCCATATTAATTATTATGGTAGAACATAATATGCATTATATAATAATATCATAATATAGTACTGGTGTTGATATTCCTAGTGATGGATTGAGATGGTGAAATTCTAGGTTTTGGATTGGGCTTGGTCCTCCAACATTTCAACTTACAGAATGTTCACAAATTTAGTCAAAACCTAGGAGGAACTCCTCTGGTCAATGCAAATTTTCTGAGAGAGCTCTCATAAACTGGGATGATCTCATCTGCATCAAACACGCCCCGAGGAACTCCCGGGTTATGGGATTGGTTCGGTCCACTAGGAACTGTTCTCAGAGAACTCCCATAAACTTGGGCGACCTCGTCCGCTTTAGGCATACCTGAAGGAACCCATGGGTCATGGATTAGGTCTGGTCCACCAGGAACTTCTCTTAAGGAATCCTCGAAAACGTGGGCGACCTCGTCCACTTCAGGCATACCTGAAGGAACCCTTAGGTGATGGATTGGGTCCGGTCCACCGGGAACTTGTCTCAACGAATCTTTGTAAACATGGGCAACCTTGTCCGCTTTGAGCACACCTGATGGGTGATGGATTGGGTCCGGTCCACCGGGAACTTGTCTCAACGAATCTTTGTAAACATGGGCAACCTTGTCCGCTTTCAGCACACCCGATGGGTGATGGATTGGGTCTGGTCCACCGGGAACTTGTCTCAACGAATCTTTGTATACATGGGCAATCTTGTCCGCTTCGAGCACACCCGATGGGTGATGGATTGGGTCCGGTCCACCGGGAACTTGTCTCAACGAATCCTTGTAAACATGGGCAATCTTGTCTGCTTCGAGCACACCCGATGGGTGATGGATTGGGTCCGGTCCACCGGGAACTTGTCTCAACGAATCCTTGTAAACATGGGCAATCTTGGCCACTTCGAGCACACCCGATGGGTGATGGATTGGGTCCGGTCCACCAGGAACTTGTCTCAACGAATCCTTGTAAACATGGGCAATCTCGTTAGCTTCGAGCACACCCGACAGGTGATGGATTGGGTCCAGCCCACCGTGAACTTGTCTCAACAAATCCTTGTAAACATGGGCAATCTCGTCGACTTCGAGCACACCCGATGGGTTAATGATTGGGTCCGGTCCACCGGGAACTTGTCTCAACGAATACTTGTAAACATGGGCAACCTCATCCGTTTCGAGCACACTAGGAGAAGGTACTGGGTTATGAATAGGGCTTGGTGCCCCAGGAATTTCTCTAAAAGAATTCTCATGAGCTTGGTTAATCTTACCATTTATGTTACTCTCTAGATATCGGCAACTGGAGGGATGACTACTAGCAACAAGAATAACTACCAACATCATAGTAATTGAAACTGAAATTCTAACCATGGTAATCGCTAATGATGAAAAACACTTCTAGATTTTAGGTGAAGTACATTAGAATCCAATGCAAGGGTTTACATAGAAAAAATGAATGTCCTTGAGTATCTGTATAACTCTGTACAGGAAAAAATATGCATAATTTTTGTTCTTATAAATGGAAACACCATAACTAGAATCAGAGAGGATTTGGTCCTTTGAACCAAACTGAATTCTCAGTTTGACAAGATTTAGCTACCATTTATTCAACCCATCAATATCCATTTAGATAACTAGGGTTTGAAATAGTAACAGTACTAATTTAGACCTGTTTATCGGGCGGCTGGTCCGGCCCTAATCGGGCTTTTGACCTGTTCGTCGGTCGGTTGGTCCGGCCCTAGTCAGGCTTTTGACTAAAAACATCAATCCAAACCCGGCCCAGCCCACACTTTAAAACTTCGGGCTCGCGCCTGGCTTTAGAGGTCATTCCCAAGCCCAGCCCAAAGCCCGTAAATTGATTTCTTTTAATTTTTTTTATACTAAAATAGTAAAAAAAGATAAAATTTCATACAAATATGTCTAAATCTTATATATAATTACATTCTCCACTTGAATAATTTAATAAATAGATAACATTACTGTGAAAATTCAATAAATTAAAATTTAAAAATCTAAAACAATTATTAAATATACTATATAAATATTTAACAAATATAATAATTATTCATTGGGCCGGACTCGAATATATACATAAAAACCAAGCCCGGCCCATAAAACATCGGGCTTTAGCAGGCTCGGGCCGGACTTTAAGAAAAAATGAGATCCCAAATCTAACCTATTTTAATAGACTCAGAACGAATACTCAGGCCCATAAACAGATCTACTACTGATAGGTATTAGATAAATATGAACATCAATTATCCGAAGATAAAGTAATTAATATGTTAATTTCTAAATAATCAAATAATTTCTATAGCTATCCAATCATTATATTAAGAGTAAATTAATAATTATAACATCTCTCCATCTTGACAGTGTATTTTAAAAAACTAATTTATACATTTCAATCTTTTTGCATTTTCTCATTACTATCTCCCCCAATTGTATATATTTTTCGATAATATTTGTTTTTTTTTAAAACAATTTCTCATTTGGGCTTACATTAAATGAAAAGAAAAATCCACAATCCACTCCGAATGTGATTCGAACCTGTGACTTCTAGAGTTCACAACTTCAATGTTAACCATTAGTCCAAAACCTCAATAACTTTTTAAAAATATTTGTTAAACTAATGATCATAACTATTGATTTTTTAAGATATTTCATATATAAATTGTCTTTTTACTTATTTTTGAACATTTTATTACATTATAGTCTTATGATTGCATCAAGAAAAAAATATAAATGGACAAATTGAAAGAAAACTTTTGTTACTTTTTTTTACTGAAGAATATTGGTCTTGTTAATTCAAATCAGAGACAATGACAGATCTAATCAAAGGTAGATATACATGAAACCATGTCCTCCTACCTGTCGAAGAACCAGCTGCTCTAGCCAATAAGTGGGCAGCTTGATTCACAGACCTAACAACATAAACAATCTTAATGTTAAGAAAAGACAAAATAAGTTGCTTACAATCAGCAAAAATAGAACCTATTGGAGAAAGGAAAACAATGTTATTATTTAAGAGCATTAACCACATTAAGAGCATCCAACGACGCTGTCAATCTGTTCTTGTTTTAGCCAGCTTAGTACCTCCCTGCAGCTCATTGCCGTAAAAGGATCTCCATGACCTTCAAGCAGTTTAGATCGAGCAGCCAACATCAAACCTACTTCATTACGAATCACACAACCGTGGCGTATATGGCTACAAGCCTCGACCAAACTAGCATCTACATTGCATTTCACCCATAGATGAGGGTTTCTTCCAACTAGTCTCATTAACACCGCCAACCACAATGCTAGGTATGGAGTTTGTCGTCCTCCAATCCTTTAAGGACACCAAACTGTGCCGAATGACTTGTGAAGCTAGCCAAAAATTGTCATTTCAAACCCAGTGGTTTCTGCACGCCCAAATGGTCCATAATATACTTGTTGCCTAATCAACCTTTGATGGCTCATTTTGAACTAACCAGCTCCAGCGGCCCAAGAGAGTAGAAATATGGCCCAACCACCCATCGCTAAGCACCTCCGACCATACTGCCAAAGCAAAACTACAAGTGACTAGTGCATGATATTCAAATTCAACCCCATCATTACACAAAGAGCACAAGTTGTCCACTTGAACATGTCGCTGCTGAAGTCTCAGCAAAGTTGGTAGCGAGTTCATTGCAACTCGGCAAAGAAACGCACCTATTCTTGTGGGTAGCTTAAAGCCCCAAATATTTTTCCATCATTCATTAATAAAATTATTGACTCTACTCGTCGAAAGATCTTTTTACACACAAAAATCCCCTTTTCTATCCATACCTTAACCCTAACCAAGTTACAACCCTTTAAGACCTTAAAACAATACATGTATTTTCAATAATTTTGTGGGGGAGACTTGACCGAGTGACAAGTATATGGTTCTATTACAGTTAGGTTTTTCCAAGGAGTGATTTCTCTTTCAAGAGCCTAAACACCGAGTGGGAGTGAATCTTGTAGGGCTTTCTGATCTTGTTGATACTTAGTTGAAGTAAGAAGTTTAAGATTTCTTAAGTGGTATGCTTTTAATTGGTTCTTTAGGATCGCTCTTTTGGAAGTATTTTTACCCTAGTATTGTTTTCTGAACTTGTTCTTGATTGAAGGAAGATCCAATTTATTTGTATTTGCTTATTTACTTCTTTGGATTGATTTGTGTCTTAGTTTTTAAATGGCTTGCTTGAGGACAAGAAAGGAAGCAAGTGTGGGGAGATATGATAACATGCAAATTGTACATATTTTTATGTTAGTTTAGGTTGATTTTGTGGATTGGATGCTACTGATTTGTGGTATTTTCTGAATTTCAGATTTAAGTTTATGTTGAAGCTGTTCTTAACACAAGAGAAGAGGTTTTAGACCATTTTTGAGCAATTTTGACAAGTTTGAAAGTTACCTTGGAGCCCAGGATATGCAGTTTCGGGTTAAGAGTAATTGGAGCTGTCATGTGGACCTGCCCAAGTAGCTTATGCAGGCTGGAGTTCGTAGGCTTCCTCTAATTGCTGTTTTGCTGACCTAAAGTCCAGGTTGTTCTTTGCTGTAGGAATTGATGAGAAAGGCTAAATTAGAGTTTCATTCACATTCCACTTCTGCAATTCCATAACTTCCAGATTTATGCTTATTCCCTTTTATCATCTTTTCCCTTTTAGTTATTAAGGAAAACTCTTTCTTTTCTATTTTGTCATTTACTTTATTAAGAGATTTCTTTCCCAATTGTTAGAGGGATTATTTTTTAGCATAAATAGACATAGAATTTCCAACTTTAAGGACATCTCTTATTTTGGTCTATAGGACCAACGTTCTCTATTTCTTTTATTTTCAATAAAATTTTAATTTTATTTTCTTTAATTATGTGCAGCTAATTTTTTATCTTTCGGTTAACTAATTATCAAGGCTGGTTACATCTTGTGAGGTTTGCTCTTAATTATTTCTTGAATTCAGTTTTTGAATATAATCGGTTTTTCCTATTATTGTTGTCTTTTTATTTACTTCGAACTGATCAATTAATGATTTTAGATTTTCAAACATACTGTTATTTTCTTTATGTTCATGCTAACATAATATAATGGAAAGTTTGTAACAACAGATTTCTTTCAAAGTCTTCATAGTTTTATTTGGTTTGATTTAATTATTCGTGTTATCAAGATTTATTGAGTCAAAATTGGTTCTTCGGATCTTAATGCTTTTTGAAGATTAAATCTTGTCAGCTATCTCTACAAGTGCGTTGGATAATCGAGGGAATTGATTTAGCTATCTACAATCAACCCGATTTTAGAAAAAGAGTTCATTGTGCTATTTCATAATTAAAGCCAATGAATTGATATTTCAAGAGTTATCTTTTTGCCCATGATCAATTGTAACTATGCTGCGAAAATCCTTATTCGAGAGAATTTTACATTCATATCTTTCTATTTTATATTTTGCAATTTATTTTTTTAAAATCAAACCATTCAAAACCACCCTTCTTTTATTTATTTTAGTTTTTGTTTCATTGGTCATTGATTTGAATCGGATTGATTATATTAGTCCACGTGGCCGCTAGGGGCATTGATCCCACTTTTGCTTGGGACATCATTCCCACTTTTTCTTGGGACGTCATTCCTTCCCACCTTCGCTCGGGACATTATTCCCTCTTGCACTCAGGGTATCGATTCCCACCTTTGCTAGGGGCATTGATCCCGCCTTTGGTCATATCACCAGCGGCCTCAGCTTTAAAAGACACATCTGTCTGGACTCGGTCAACTGGTCAACTGGACCACGTGACATCCCTTGCCGGTGACGGGATGGCCATATTGTCAGCAACGTCAAACTACCAATAACGACTTCAAATTTTTCGACATTAAGAAAATTCGACGAATTGTTGCAATGATTCCTCAGTGACCCAAGATTCCTAAACCTTTCTTATTTTTAACATCATGTCAAACCACGCAAGACCAATCCAACTCTTCAAGCCCTTGACACTCCAGGACTTCTAGAACCCTTGTATTTTTATACATATGTTTTTACTATTGATCGAAGGGGCAAAAATATTTTTATTTCACAAAATCGATCAAGGAGTAAAAACACCACTTATCCTTCAACTAACTCAATCTCCTTTGTTTCTTAATACAGGGACACCTCATGCAAATTATAGAATGGCACTTGTTGCATAGCAGAAGCACTTGCTAATGGATGGCACTTGATACCACCGATCGCCAAGGGCCTCTTGATGTAGTAATTCCGCACTTGATGTGGAATTCCTAAGGCAACGATCAAATGGAATGGCACTTATTGCACAACAGAGACACCTGCTACAAATTGAAATGCACTTGCTACAAAATACAAGGCACTTGTTGGACTGTAAAGACACCTGCTACAAAATATTTTTTCAGCAGAACCGATGGGATCCCGACATCCTAGGACTTCTGAAACCCTTATACTTTCATTTCTTCACATTTTTACTATTGATCAAAGGGGCAAAAATATTTTTTGTTTCACAAGATCGATCAAGCAGTAAAAACGTCAATTAAAAATTAAACTAATTATGTACTTACCCCTCGTTATAGGAATAACTTTTCGCAATCTTCAAAGCCTAAGCCCTTCTTGGTAACTCCGAAAGCCCAAGCCCCGCTTGGCAACTTCGAAAGGCCAAACCCCGGTTGGCAACTTCGAAAGCCCAAGCCCGCTTGGCAACTCCAAAAGCGCAAGCCCTGCTTAGCAAATCTTGAAAGCCCAAGCCCCGCTTGGCAAATCTTAAAGCCCAAGCCCCGCTTGGCAAATCCAAAAGCCCAAGCCCCACTTGGCAAATCCAAAAGTCCAAGCCCCGCTTGGCAAATCTTTAAAGCCCAAGCCTCACTCGGCAAATCTGAAAGCCCAAGCCCCGCTTGGCAAATCCGAAAGCCCAGGACCCACTTTGCAACTCCGAAAGCCCAGGCCCTGCTTGGCAACTCCAAAAGCTTAGGCCCCGCTTGGCAACTCCGAAAGCACAGGCCCCACTTGGCAACTCTGAAAGCCCAAGCCCAGCTTGGCAACTCCGAAAGCCCAACCCCGCTTGGCAACTCTAAAAGCCTAAGCCCCGCTTGGCAATTCTAAAAGCTCAAGCCCCGCTTGGCAACTCCTAAAGCCCAAGCCCCGCTGGGCAACACCTAAAGCCCAAGCCTTGCTTGGCAACTCCAAAAGCCCGAGCCCCGCTTGGCAAATCTAAAGCCCAAGCCCCACTTGGCAAGCATGAAAGTATCAGCCCAACCAAGGGGAAATCCTAAGTCTATCCTCCACTCTTGGCAAACCTGAAGTCTAACCTCCTCTCTTGGCAAACCTGAAGTCCAAACTCTACTCTTAGCAAACCGGAAA
Organism: Euphorbia pulcherrima; assembly: GCA_947683365.1. Taxonomy (NCBI): domain Eukaryota; kingdom Viridiplantae; phylum Streptophyta; class Magnoliopsida; order Malpighiales; family Euphorbiaceae; genus Euphorbia; species Euphorbia pulcherrima. The sequence goes on from CANTUS010000009.1 coordinate 26,689,883, forward strand.
GCCCAAGCCTGCGCTTGGCAAACCTGAAAGGCCACGCCCCGCTTGGCAAACCTACAAAGCCCAAGTCCGCTTAGCCAATGTACAAAGCTCAAGCCCGACCAAGGGGCAAACCACTCCTCAAAGCCCGAGTCCACTTGGTAAACCTATAAGCACAAGTCCGACCAAGGGGCAACGTCTCTACAAAGCCGAAGTCTGACCAAGGGGCGACCAATCCATAAAACCCAAGCCCGACCAAGGGGCAAACCGATCACCGAATGGAGTCATTAACGGAATCAGAATCTTTTCATCCTCCTTTGGGTCCAATGCACCATCTGTCGAGTATAATTTCTAAACCCTTGCTCCTTTCGTGAGATCGTACTGACCTATGGCAGCAGTGATCTCCCGAGGGGAGCCTGTGAGCATGGGATTTTGCTCGGCCTCGATGATGAGATATATATGGTTATCCTTTATTTGAGTTTCTACAAAGACTGTCCAAGAAGCCGAATTGTATTTTAACGAGCCTCGAGTCAGTCGAAATATCTCTGAGACAGCGCTTGTTATACCCGTGTAACTCCTTCCCCGATTACCTTGCCCTAGCCTAATTATCCTCTCGTATATGGTAATGTGTTACATTACCTAACCTAATAAAATAAAATAAAAGGAAGTAAAAACTCACTTTTCAAATCCAAAAGAAAGGATAAAAAAAATCAAACAATAAAAAGAAGAGCTCAAAACTTGATAAGAGAAAATTAACAATAAAAAAAATAATTTGCACCAAAAAGGATGGTCTTTTCGGTCAAAGAAAAAAGCAAAATGAAAGTGAGCTTTGACTAGCTCAAATAGGTTTCTTCTTAAAGTGAGATGGATGGACCAATGAGAGGGAGGGCATTTTCGGTCTAAGAGGTGAGGATTAGGGTTTGCTTTAGGAATATAAAAAGGACCAAGCAGTTAAGAAGAGAGGAGGGGATTTTCATTTTAGAGTGACGACACAGTAAAGGGTTTTGGATTGAAGGGAGTTCAAGCCTCAAGCAAATGGCAAGCTCAACTCAAACTTATTCAACCTTTTTCAAGCTCATTTGGGTGACACTCAACAAACACCAAACATAAAATCAAAATCATTTTGAATCCTACAACTAATACAGTTACACGGGTTTTGATGGTTCATTTCGGGTAGATCCGGCTCGGTAAAATCCGACAAAGGCTTCAAGGATCGGTCCTTGAAAATTCTCCTGGATCCAACTACAAAAATCAAAGGTAACCTCTGAGAGGTATCAAATCCCTTTATTTTCATATTTAAATTTGTTTACTTTTAAGGTAAAATTAGTATGATTAGTGGTAATGTTATTGTGTTATAAATCGTATTAGGGTTGGGTGGAATTTTTATCCCGTATAGCACTCGTATTTTCGTTTACGGTTAATGTGAGCATGTGTTTTTAATTATTTTTTTCTTATGTTCAATTACTAGTAGTATTATATTTTAGATTTGTTATTATGCTTATTGTCTTTATACCTAACTAATGCTATTGTTTATTATTATTATTATTATTATTATTATTATTATTATTATTATTATTATTATTATTATTATTATTATTATTATTATTATTGCCGAATGCATGTGTCCCCTTTTTACTATTATTACTATTACTATCCTATGCTTTTTGAGTCGTCGTTTGAGCTTTCCGGAGACGTCATAGGATCTTGAAGAGGTGGATTCATGGCATATGGATAACCTTCTAAGTCTCTTGAGTTCATTTTGGCACGTTTCTCGTTGTTTGCCTTGCTTGTTGTTTTGGGTGCTTTATTTGTGATTATTCGTTCGTAATTTGCTATTTTTGGAGCTGCTTCGGGATTGGTAGGCCCGGTCAAGACCTGATCTCGGTCACTTTTTATTTATCCGCTTATTTATTTTCCCGCATTAAAAACTTGTATAGGTATTTGTAAAGCCTTTTAATAATTTTGTTTTCTTGCTTTATTAATTTATTGCTTTTGGATGCTTGATAACGCGCTAATAATATATAAATGGAAAACACAATAAATAGGGAGGATTGAAACCGACTAAGAAAGAATGAAACCTTTTAACTTGGCCTAATGTAAAATAGATAACATCATCCAAACTTAAAATCTCTATTTTGAGATATGGTCTAACCATCCGGTGGGAATATTGTATCAAAATTTCAGGTGGAGCTTAACCGGTTGGCGACTCTATTTTAAAATACGAGATTTCAACTCTCGTATCCATTAACAAGCAAATTGGACTTAAATCCAACTTCAACATCAGTGCTTTCATCACGCCTAAAACAAGGATCAATCCCTCGGCACGCTTCACAGCGCCAGTTACATTTTTCCCCCGCACGACGCAGCGGCCCTCGTGGGCGAGAAAAAGGTCGTCCGCTCACAGGCATAAAAGAGCTTGGCTCGGAGAAACCACCATGAGATACCGGTTGAACAAAAGTAATTTACGTCAAGCTAAACGACATTAAACAAATGCGCTTTTTAGGAGGCAGCCCAATTTTATTTTGTTCTAAATTTTTCTTTTCCTTTCTAGAAATTATTAAAAAAATAAAAAAATTGAAAAAAAATTGAAAATGGGCGTTGGACAGCATTTTTAATTAAGGTTGTCCAAGCCTGCCTCGTTAGAAGCAGTAGGTCCCACTCGGCGTGTTGGTAATTCCAACTCACCGAGTGGGGCCCAAATAAAAAATAATAATTTTTCTACTTTTAAATATTAATTTATTTATTTGTTTTTTTTCTTTCTTTTTGTAGTTTATACAACTATCAACTCCTAATTTTCAACCATAACTTGCACTTCTTACCGCAAACTATCACTATTATTCGGATCAAACTAAGCAGGTCAGCTCCTCCTTCACCATCAGGTTGTACCCATCTTTTCTCTTCTTTTCCATTTAATTTTTGCCTTGGGTACATAAACGATGGCGTTTATGGTTTAAGTGTGGGGGAGGGAAATATTATTTTGAAAGTGATTGTGCTAGATATAAAAAAAATGAAATTTTTTTTTGAAATTTTGCTTGTGTCTTGAAATTGTGAGCCTCTGAATATCTGTTTTTAAACTTTGTTGACTATCTTGCTAAGTTAGTGAATATGAGAATCTGGATAACTTCGAGTCTTTTAGTCAATAACAAAGATGCAAAATGCAATGTTACGTTTTGTGAGAAATTTTAAAGAGCTTGATTGTTTATAACATGTTAAGCATGTAAAGCGTGAAAATTTCTAATTTTTACTTCAAATAAGTAGCCAGGATTAGTAGAGCAACCCTTGCTTGGTGAGAATATGAGCCTTTTTCTTTGTTTATATTATTCAATTAAATTTTTCTTGCTGAGTGGGCAAAGCCTTGCTGTTTTAGCTAGAACTTGCCATGGGAGATACTTGAAAAGCTTGTATATGATTTTGTGTTAGTCTTATCAAGACCACGGTTGAAATCTTGTATTGGATGATTAAGGCACTTAGGTTTTCACCCTTTTAGTCAAACGTCTACCCTTTACATTATCTGTTAGTTAACCCCTTTTGAGCCTTAAGCCCTTCATTACACACATTACAATCATATTCCCTTCACTTTAATTCCCTTAAAACACCCTAAGATCTTTTAGTAGAGTTCCTCATTATTTCAAGCAGTTAGAACATCAATAGAAGAAGAATATCATCATTAAGGAAGAGCAATAAAGAGAGGAACAAGAGTTTCAAAGGCAGAAGTCGACTCAAGAACACAATCTTCAAAATGTCAATGAAATATACGTGTAGTTTGGAATTTTTAGATTTTATGCATTTTTTTAAAAGATGAGAAAAGTAAGAAAAAAAAGTATAAAAAAAGAAAAACAGGAAAAAAAGAACTTAGTAGTATTTTCATTTCAATTCGTGTTTAGGAAGTAGATTGATGTTGTGAGGTTGTCATGATCAAATCAAGTTAAGGAGAGCTTCTGGAATTTGCATCATCAAGGTATCCTCAAGTGCATCAATGGAAGAAAAAGTTCTCTATAAAGATCTTCTCAATTCATAAGGAGCTACGACAATTATTGACTCTACTCGTCGAAAGATCTTTTTACACACAAAAATCCCCTTTTCTATCCATACCTTAACCCTAACCAAGTTACAACCCTTTAAGACCTTAGGATAATACATGTATTTTCAATAATTTTGTGGTGGAGACTTGACCGAGAGGCAAGCATATGGTTCTATAACAGTTAGGTTTTATCGAGGAGTGATTTCTCTTTCAAGAGCCTAAACATCGAGTGGGAGTGAATCTTGTGAGGCTTTCTGATCTCGTTGGTACTTAGTTGAAGTAAGAAGTTTAAGTTTTCTTAAGTTGCATGCTTTTAATTGGTTCTTTAGGATCGCTCTTTTGGAAGTATTCTTACCCTAGTATTATTTTCTGAACTTGTTCTTGAATGATGAAGATCTAATTTATTCGTATTTGCTTATTTACTTCTTTGGATTGATTTGTCTCTTAGTTTTTAAATGGCTTGCTTGAGGAAAAGCAAGGAAGCAAGTGTGGGGAGATTTGATAACATGCAAATTATACATATTTTTATGTTAGTTTAGGTTGATTTTGTGGATTGGATGCTACTGATTTGTGGTATTTTCTGAATTGCAGACTTAAATTTATGTTGAAGCTGTTCTTAACACTAGAGAAGAGGTTTTAGACCATTTTGGAGCAAGTTTGACAAGATTGAAAAACACCCAAGAGCCCAAGATATCCATTTTTGGGTTAAGAGTAATTGGAGCTGTCAAGTGGGCCTGATCCAAGCCCAAAAATCATACTTTATGAAGCACAAGTAGCTTATGTAGGCTCGTCTATTTGCTGTTTTGCTGACCTGGAGTCCAAGCTGTCCTTTGCTGCTGAGTTGTTTAGGAATAGACGAGAAAAGCTAAATTAGAGTGTCATTCACATTCCACTTTTGTAATTCCACAGCTTCTAGATTTATGCTTATTCCCTTTTATCATCTTTTCCCTTTTAGTTATTGAGGAAAACTATTTCTTTTCTATTTTGTCATTTACTTTATTAGGAGAGATTTCTTTCCCATTGTTTGAGGGATTATTTTTAGCATAAATAGACATAGAGTTTTGAGTTTTAAGGACATCTCTTATTTTGGTCTATAGGGCCAACGTTCTCTATTTCTTTTATTTCAATAAAATTTTAGTTTTGTTTTCTTTAATTATGTGTAACTAATTTTCTATCTTTCGGTTAAGGAATTATCAAGGCTAGTTACATCTTGTGAGGTTTGTTCTTAATTATTTCTTGAATTCAGTTTTTGAATAAAATCGGTTTCACCTATTATCGTTGTCTTTTTATTTACTTTGAACTGATCAATCGATGTTTTTAGATTTTCAAACATACTATTATTTTCATTATGTTCACGCTAACATAATATAATGGAAAGTTTGTAACTTACGATTTCTTTCAAAGTCTTCATGGTTTTATTCAATTTGATTTAATTATTCGTGCTATCATGATTTATTGAGTCAAAATTGGTTCTTCAGATTTTAATGCTTTTTGAAAATTAAATCATGTCAGCTATTTATACAAGTGCATCGGATAATCGAGGGAATTGATTTAGCTATCTACAATCAACCCGATTTTAGAAAAAGAGTTAAATGTGTTATTTCATAGTTAAAGCCAATGAATTGATATTTCAAGAGTTATCTTTTTGCCCATGATCAATTGTTACTATGCCGCGAAAATCCTTAATCGAGAGAAGTTTACATTCATATTTTTTTATTTTTTATTTTGCAATTTATTTTCTTTTAAAATCAAACTATTCAAAACCCCCCTTCTTTTATTTATTTTAGTTTTTATTTTATTGGTCATTGATTTGAATCGAATTGATTTTTTTTTGAAAAACCCTTGGAGAGACAGTGTATCTCCCCAACGGCTAAAAGATTGGAGTGGGTGAAAATTTCGGGGTAGAGTACCCAACTAGGTTGGTTTCTCTGCTTACCTACAAAACACCCACCCCGCTTTTATTAATAGTGGTTCTCGAAACAAGAACCAAAAGTACATCAAAAGTTACATAATAAGAATCCTCGGGTTTGTAAACAGATCAGAAACCGAAAGGCTAACATTGCGCTTATAGGAATGAAAAAGAAACCAACAAAAATTAATACTAGCAATTAAAATATCCCCGTCATCGGTTTCGTCCCAGAAAATCTTCTTGTTGCGACGCTTCCAAAGATTCCATGATATAATGAACCAGAGAGACCTACCAAAATTGCGGGAGATTCCAGGCTTGAAAAATGTGCACCATAAGAGAAGGAAGTTGTAACCATCATTCGGCATCACAACCTGAATATCCAGCCAATGGAATGCATCTCTCCAAATCTGATACTTCTCGTGACATAAAAAAAGGTTATGTTCCAATGATTCAGGTAGTGGACAGAACGGGCAACATGCGCTAGTTAGCATACGATATCCGTGATGGAAAAGGAACTCACGTGTCGGTAACCTACTATGAAAGACCAACCAGCCGAAATTTTTTATCTTGGGAAGCATGTGGGAAGTCCAAATAAGTGTGAAGTCTCTTGAGGGATTCGGCCATAGTCGTTGTTGATAATAACCATGACAAAAGGACGCTGCTGAATATTTAGTCTGAACTCCAATGTCCCATAAGAAGCAATCTCCTCTCGGGAAGAAAGTGGGGCTGTTCACGACTTCAGGAACTTGGAAGAGCGTTGGGCATGAAATCGATATCCAGGTTTTCAGGTCATTGCATCGTTGTTGGTTCGTAATGCGAAGGCTTCTTTTCCAAAAGGGACGAGTTTGGGAACGATTGGAAAAAATAAAGCTACACCCATCCAAAATGGTTGAGGATTTCCTATTGCAAATAGCAAATAAGTCAGGGAAGAGTGATTTGATTGGAATATTTGAGGTCCAATTATCGTGCCAGAACAGCCCGTTTTGACCATCTCCCACTTATACACGCACCTGTGATGAGAAAAAGGACCAAATTCTCTCATTTTTAAAGCAGCATTTTAGAATTCTACGCCATAATGGAGAAATAAACTTGGGGTCGAGAAGAGTCATTTCATGCCACGATCTAACCCCATAACGCCGAACACAGTACATTGACCACAAGGAGTCATCATTACGGTCTCCCAGTTTCCAAATCCATTTAAAGAGTAGGCTGGAGTTAACAAGTTTTAAATCCCGAATTGCAAATCCGCCAAGGTGGTAGGGTAAATTGATCGTAACCCAGCTTACTTTGCATATGCCATTGATCGAAGAATCACCTCGCCACAAAAAATTGCGCATTAATTGATTTAATGTAGAAGATACAGAGTAAGGCATGCAAAAGATTGACATTAAGTAAATAGGAAGAGAAGAAAGTACCGTTTTGATAAGTATGGTACGCCCGGCATATGATAGACAATTTCCTTTCCAATTTGCCAAACGAGACTTGAACTTGGCGATCAAAGGATCCCAATCGGAGATATGTGGTTGTTTAATACATAGTGGTGTACCTAAGTATTTTATCGGGAAGTTGTCCACTCGGCATCCCAATTGAGCTGCGTAGGAGGCCAGGGAGGCTTCATTGACGTGGATTCCCATAATCGCACTCTTGTGGTAGTTAATACGCAATCCTGAGATTAGTTCGAAACACCTCAGGATCCGAATAAAACTGGGAATTATGGATTCTTCTATTGGAAGGAAGCAAATCGTATCATCAGCGAACTGTAACAAAGAAATATCTGGAAGGGATTCTTCCAAACGAAAGCTAGGTAGCACACCTACTTGAATGCTACGGTCTATGAGCTGTTTTAGGCCCTCCACTGCTAACACAAAAATAAAAGGCGATAAAGGGTCTCTTTGTTTGACTCCCCTACGGATGTGAATATGAGGGCTTGGTGAGCCATTAATTAGAATAGAAGTAGTGGATTTTTTCCTGCAATTTGACAGCCATGAAATCCATTTCCGGTCAAAACCCATCCTTTAGAGAACCGAGTCGATATAAGTCTAAGAAATACTGTCAAAAGCTTTGTGAAAGTCTAGTTTCAACACCACACATGGTTTTCTTTTAACATGGTGGTCATGAATTACCTCAAAAGCCACAAAAGAACACTCATGAATGCTTCTACCCTTGATTGAAGCAAACTGATTATTTGAAATAAGAGTCGGTAGAACAGCCTAAAGACGAATAGATAACAGTTTTGCGATAATTTTATAGATACCATGGAAGAGCGAGATAGGCCTGAAGTTTTTCAGAGAACAAGAACCTGGAATTTTAGGGATTAGCACTGTGAAGGATGTCTTGACCAAATCTGGGAGCTGAGATGTAGCATAAAAATGGTCCAAAACTTGCATAAATTCGGGCTTTAAATCGTCGCAGAACCTTTTGTAGAAGAAGAAATTGAAGTCATCTAGTCCCGGCGCTTTATTCTCACCACACGCACATATACTATTCCAAATTTCCTCAGCCTAAAAGGGGGAGATAAGAGCTGCGTTTTGTTGCAAAGTAACAGTATTGAAACGTAGCTTCTTAAGAGAGAACGGCATTATAGGGGCAGCCTTGAATATTTGGGCGTAATAGTTGCAAATAGCGTCTGAAATAACCTTCAAGTCCGTGACAATTACTCCCTCGATGTCCAGTTGCGATATACGGTTGTTGCGAGATCGGGCTGAAGTGGTTCGGTGGAAAAAAGACGTATTATTATCACCCAATAGCGTCCAATTCACTCTTGATTGTTGATGCCGCAGTTTTTCCAAAGAAGCCCTCTTTTCCTGAAGGAGAGAACGATTGCGGTTTAGTTCTGAGTTTTGAGTTGAAGTGAGCGGTCGGGGAACATTACTCGATGTAAGGGCCAATATTGTTTCCTCTAAATCACCAATCTTTCTCTGTAGGTTTCCAAAATTTTCCGAGTGCCATGGGCTGATTGCTCGAATCGATTATATTAGTCTATGTGAATTCGAACATACTTACTCAACACTACAAATCCAATCAATAGAGTAATAGACACCCATCTGGAATCCTCGAAAATGTGGGCAACCTCGTCCGCTTCAGGCATACCTGAGGGAACCCCTAGGTGATGGATTGGGTCCGGTCCACCGGGAACTTGTCTCAACCAATCTTTGTAAACATGGGCAATCTTGTCCGCTTCGAGCACACCCGATGGGTGATGGATTGGGTCCGGTCCACCGGGAACTTGTCTCAAACAATCCTTGTAAACATGGGCAATCTTGTCCGCTTCGAGCACACCCGAAGGGTGATGGATTGGGTCCAGTCCGCCGGGAACTTGTCTCAACGAATCCTTGTAAACATGGGCAATCTCGTTCGCTTTGAGCACACCCGATAGGTGATGGATTGGGTCCGGCCCACCGTGAACTTGTCTCAACAAATCCTTGTAAACATGGGCAATCTCGTCCGCTTCAAGCACACCCGATGGGTTAATGATTGGGTCTGGTCCACCGGGAACTTGTCTCAACGAATACTTGTAAACATGGGCAACCTCATCCGTTTCGAGCACACTAGGAGAAGGTACTGGATTATGAATAGGGCTTGGTGCACCAGGAATTTCTCTAAAAGAATTCTCATGAACTTGGTTAATCTTACCATTTATGTTACTCTCTAGATATCGGCAACACGAGGGATGACTACTAGCAACAAGAATAACTACCAACATCATAATAATTGAAACTGAAATTCTAACCATGGTAATCGGTAATGATGAAAAACACTTCTAGATTTTAGGTGAAGTACATTAGAATCCAATGCAAGGGCTTACATAGAAAAAATGAATGTCCTTGAGTATCTATATAAGTCTGTACAGGAAAAAATATGCATAATTTTTGTTCTTATAAATGGAAACACCATAACTAGAATCAGAGAGGATTTGGTCCTTTGAACCAAACGGATTTCTCACTTTGACAAGATTTAGCTACCATTTATTCAACCCATCAATATCCATTTAGATAACTAGGGTTTGAAATAGTAACAGTACTAATTTACACCTGTTCGTCGGGCGGGCTGGTCCGGGCCTGATCGGGCTTTTGACTAAAAACATCAACCCATGCTCGGCCCGGCCCACACTTTAAAACTTCGGGCTCCGGCCGGGCTTTAGAGGTCATTCCCAAGCCCGGCCCAAACCCCATAAATAGATTTCTTTTAATTTTTTTGGTATACTAAAAGAGTTAAAAAAGATAAAATTTCATATTAATATGTCCAAGTCTTACATATAATTACATTCTCTACTTGAATAATTCAATAAAAAGATAGCATTATTGTCAAAATTCAATAAATTAAAATTTAAAAATCCAAAACATTTATTAAATACACTACATAAATATTTAATAAATATAACAATTATTCATTGGGCTGAGCTCGGGCCGGGCATGGATATTTACATAAAAACCAAGCCCGACCCATAAAACATCGGGCTTTAGTGGGCTCAGCAGGGCTTTAGAGAAAAATGAGAGCTCAAACCTGACCCATTTGAGTTGGCTTTAATATTTGTATTTTTGAAAAAAAAAATCCTCATTTAGGTTTACATTAAATGAAAAGAAAAATCCACAACCTGCTCCGAATGTGATTCAAACCTTTGACCTCTATAGGTCACAAAGAGGTCACAACTGCAGTGTTAACCACTAGGCCAACATCTCAATCACTTTTTGACAATATGTGTTAAACTAATGATCATAACTATTGATTTTTTAAGATATTTCATATATAAATTGTCTTTTTACTTATTTTTGAATATTTTATTACATTATAGTCTTATGCTTGCATTAAGAAAAAACCATAAAATGAACAAATCGAAAGAATACTTTTGTTATTTTTTTACTGAAGAATATTGGTCTTACTAATTCAAATTAGAGACAATGACGACGCTAATCAAAGGTGGACATACATGAAACCTTGTCCCCCTACTTGTCAAAAAACCAGCTGCTCTACCCAACAAGTGGGTAGCTTGATTCGAAAACCTAACAACATAAACAATCTTAATGTTAAGAAAAGACGAAATAAGTCACTTACAATCAGCAAAAATAAAACTTATTGGAGAAAGGAAAACAATGTTATTTATTAAGAGCATTGACCACATTGAGAGCATCCAACGATGTTGTCAATCCGTTGTTGTTTCAGCCAGCCCAGCGCCTACTTGCAACTCATTGCTATGAAAAGATCTCCATGACCTTCAAGAAGTTTAGATCGAGCAGCCAACACCAAACCTACTTCATTATGAATCACACAACCGTGGCCTATACGACTACCAACCTCGAGCAAACTAGCATCTACATTGCATTTCACCCATAGATGTCTCTTCCAACTAGTCTCATTAACACCACCAACCACAAAGCCAGGTACGGAGTTTGTCGTCCTCCAATTCTTTAAGAATCCCAAACTGTGCCGAATGACTTGTGAAGTTGGCCGAAACTTGTCATTTTAAACCCAATGGTTTCTGTGAGCCCAAATGGTCCATAATAAACTTGCTGCCTCATCAGCGTTTGCCAGCTCATTTTGAACTAACCAGCTCCACCGACCTGAGAGAGTAGAAATATGGCTAAGCCACCCATCGCTAAGCACCTCCGACCATACTGCCAAAGCAAAACTACAAGTGACTAGTATGTGATATTCAAATTCAACCCCATCATTACACCAAGCGCATAAGTTGTCCACCTGAACATGTCGCTGCTGAAGTCTCGACAAAGTTGGTAGCGAGTTCATTGCAACTCGCCAAAGAAACATGCCTATTCTCGCCAAAGAAACGTGCCTATTCTTACGTGTAGCTTAAGGCCCCAAATATATTTTTCCAGCATTCATTAACAAAATTAGAGGGCAAGTTTGTGCTTTCACTCGCCTTGCAAAGCTCAAAATAACAAGATTTTACCTAGAAGAAGCCATTTTGTTCATATCTCCAGTATAGAGCACCATCTTGCACATGCCATGGAATATTAATTTTTTGAATTATTTCCACTTCGTTTTGATTAAAAAGGGACAAAATTACCTCCAAATTCCAACTTAATCCATCTTCTGCAAGTAAAGCATCTACAGTGCATGCAGGAAAGTAAAAGGGGTTGTTGACATTATTGATGGATGCGTAATCGAAGGCAACCAATTCAATCCCCAAATCTATATATCTCTTCCACTTCCCAACCTCCAACCCGCCCCTTTTCTAATGATATCCTTAGTTGTGAAAATACTCTTCCATACAACACTCACGTTTGAGGGTAAAGCAACTTCAAGGAACCCACAATGGGGGAAATATTTTTGTTTGAACAGGAGGCTCACGAAAGAATTTGATTGAGTGATTATTCTCGAAGCTTGCTTTACTAACATGGCTAAATTGAACTCCTTGAGTTGTAAAAAATTTAGCCCCCCTTTATCTTTCGCTTGACACAATCTTTCCCACCTTATCCAATGAATGGAATCACCCCACCAAAAATTTAAGAAAATTTTCTCCAGGTTTGCTATAACATGACACAGTAAACGAAAAACCTACATAGCATATATAGGCATAGGTTGAGGTACAGATTTTAAGAGCACCTCTTTACCCCACCCCCTCCCCCTAAAAGACAAGTGCCTTCTCTTCCACCCTTGAACTCTTTTATATGCTTTCTCTAGAATGTAATCAAAGACATGCTTCTCCGATCTACCAATTAGTGACAGCACACCCAAATATATCCCATGGTCATCCACTTCCGTAAGCCAAGCTTATGAATGATATCAAGGCGTATGCTATTTAAGACATTTGGGCTAAAGATGATTGACAACTTCTGATAATTAATTTTCAGCCTTGAAGTAGCTTTATAGAGATCAAAACAATTCAACAAAACATTAGCTTCATAAACAATTGCCTTAAAATAAAACAAACTATCATCTGCAAAGAGAAGATGAGAAATAATGGGAGCATTTGTTGCTATCTTACATTCTTGTAAACAACCCATAGCAATCTGATTTTGAATCAAGGATAAGAGACCCTCTAAACAAATAATGAAAAGATAAGATGACAAAGGATCACCTTGCCTTAATCCCCTCCGCGGTTTGAATACTTGAAATTCCTCATCTCTATGCATTAGTTTATAAGATACAATAGAAATGGTTTGCATAACAACATTAACCAGAGGCAATGGAACGCCTAAATTTCTCAGCATACCATGAATAAATGGTCATTCTACTCTGTCATAAGCTTTTGACATATCGACTTTTAGAGACCCAAACCAGTCAAACCCAACCTTTTCCTTTTCATATAATGACTCACTTCAAAATCCATCAAAATATTATTAGTAATAACACGCCCAGGAATAAAAGCACTTTGTGCTTCTGAAATAATCAAATTCATAACAGGTTGAATTCGATTTGCAATCATCTTTGACATAATTTTGAATAAAATATTACACAAAGAAATTGGTCTCATGTCTGCAGCTAAAACAGGGCTTTTTTTTCTAGGAATAAGAACAATATTCATGTTGTTCAACATGTGAGGGAACCAGTTACTATGAATATAGTGGAGACAAAATTTTGTTACCTCAGTGCAGACAATATTCTAGAATTTCTGATAGAAACCAAATTGAAACCATCTAGTCCAAGGGATTTGTCAGGATTCATTTGGAAAAGAGATAGCTTGGCATCATCATCAATAAAAGGTCTTCTAAGCTCAGCTTACCTCTCTGCTAGAATTCGGGGTTAAATCAGGCTTAGAATATACTCACAATCAGTACCTCGGATCATGAAAAGATCCCAATAGAAACTTTACACTCCGTCCTCAAGCCCTTGTCCCCACTTTACCCAAGACCCATCTGCTTTCTAAAGTTGCTGGAATGAATTCTTCCTTTTATAAGAAGAAGCTGACTGATGAAAAAATCTTGAGTTCTGTTTAGCTCTTCCAACTCACTCCTGCACTATTTTAATGCGCTTTCAAACCAACCGTGTTGTTGCTTGCCCCACCGAGATAAAACCGCTACTAACTTGTCAAGTTTTTCCATCACCGAGGCTATGTTACTGTTCTAGTATGACACCACCATATCTACACATTTGGATAACAATGCCCAACTATTTTTAAATTGAAAAGGAGGGAGTTTATGCGCTTGTAATGGGATGCAATGAAGCAAAGGAATGTGATGGCTAGATTCGGAAGTGCAAATATTCAGAATCCAAGCTACACTAAAATGTTCTATCCAAGATGTTGGGGCTACTTGATAAGGATCGTAAAGACGGTGTTGAAGGTTTTGACCTAGAAACCAACAAAGAAGATATTTGCAAGCCGCACTTGCCGGAAAGTAGATTTTCCTAATGAATTCTCAAGCTAGAACTTGAAGGTTAGAAACCCCATTTGTGAGAAAACTCTATAAGATATTATTATTGATGAAAGATTGAATGATGACAAATGATAAAATGAAGCTCTATTTATAGGTTTCTCTCTAGATGAAAATAAAGGAAATGCATTAAATTATTCTTTGAGTGGGGATCAAGCATAGGCATTTAATGTAGTACTTGGAGTGCGGAGCAAGAACTAACCGAATGTAATAGGCTTAGAGTAGGGAGAAAGTATCATGTCTTCGGGCCAATTGCACTTAGGCCGAATGTTGTTTTGATGACCTAATCATTCTCTCATTCCTTAAAAGTGTTGGACACCAATAGCTTATCGGGATAAGGTAGAGACATGTCTTCCTTGTAATGAGTCAGATCTTTGATGTTGAACGAAGGAGATATTTTCCCCAACTATAGAGGCAATTCAAGAGTATAAGCATTTGGACCAAGCCTTTTGATGACTTTAAATGGGCCATAATTTTGTGGTCTAAGCTTGTTGTTAGTTGTATTAGCAAGTCTTTCCTTGCTCAAGTACACAAGGACTGAATCTCATTCTTTAAACTCCACTTCTCGCCTATGTTCATTCACTTTGGCTTTTACTCGAACATCCTTACACTCAGTATTCACCAGAGTCAATACATACTTCACCTTATCCTTGACAAAAGTGTAGGTATACTTCCTTCCGAAGTACGTTGCATCATTGTCAAACTACCAAGGTCTTCCTAATAGAATATGACATGCATCCATCTCCACAATATCATAACAGATTTCATCAGCGTACCTCCTTATGGTGATCGATACACGACACCTCTTAGTTACCTTCAGGTCTCCAACATTCTTTATCCACCCAATGTCATAAGGCTCTGGATGTGCCTCAGGAATTAGATTGAACTTCTGTATAGCTTGCAGCCTGATAATGTTCTCTTGACTGCCGCCATCAATGATTAGGTTACACTTCTCCCCTTTTGATGGTTGTCGAATCCACCAAAAATAATTCCTAAACTCTAATGATTGGATTTGTAGTTAGAGTAAGTAGGGTCGAATCTACAGAGACTAATAAATCAATTCTATTCAAATTAATAACCGAAAAAATTACAATAAAAGTAAATAAGGGGGGTTTTAGAGATCGGTTGCAACAGCAATATAAAAAATGAAATCTAAAGGATGAAAAAATTAAATGAAGAAACACTCTTTTAATTAAAGATACTCTCAGCTTAATTGCAATTAATCATAGGCATAAAGATAGATTTTCGAAATATCAATTAGTTGGTTATAACCATGAATAATATAGTTAAATTCTTTTTCTAAATATGTGATTGATTTTAGATAAGCTAAGTCAAAAACCCTTGATTATCAGACGCACTTGAAAGAAGCGGACAAGATTTAATCGTCAAAAAGCATTAAGTTTTGAAGAACCAACTTTAAACCAAAATTATGATGATCAAGTATAAAGATTGATTTAAATCGAATAAACCACGAAGACTTGTAAAAGAAATCGTTTGTTACAATTTTCCATTAAACTATGAATAGCATAAATTTAATGAAAATAACAATTCATTATAATTCCAAAAACAACAATTGGCCAGATTGAAGAAATCAAAAGCATAATGAGAAAGATATTACCGATTTAATCGAAAACTGAAATTCGAAAGAAAGATTAAGAACAAGTCTCACAACATACAATTAGTCTTGATTATTCCCCAATCGAAAGATAAAAACTTAGCTAAACTTAATTAAAAAAGAAAACAAAATAATTCATTGAAGAATGAGACGTAGGTCACAAGGACCAAACAAAAGATGTTTCTAAAAATGAGATTTCTCCCCTATTTATACTAAAAAATAAATCCTAAATTAAATAGAAAAAATATCTCCTAATTAAATATAAAGATTAAACAAGAAATTAGAGTTTTCCTAAATTAAATCTGAAAGTCTTTGTCTTCAATTAGGAAATAAAAGCTCTTTAATTCCAATTTGCTCCAATATCTCGAAGAATGCTTCTATAGGCTCCCAATTTGCCAAATTAGCCCAAATATCATTCATAACCTAAATAAGTACAAAATCATCATAAAATCAGCAGCAAATCATTCAAATAATTAAATAAAATAGACAGGAAACATGTCAGATTTACGAGTTATCAAATTCCCCAGCGACGGCGCTAAATTTTGATGGGTGTCGAATCCACAAAAAATAATCCATATTACTCTAATGATTGGATTTGTAGTTTGAGTAAGTAGAGTTGAATACACATAGACTAATAAAATCAATTCTATTCAAATAAATGACCAACAAAAATAAAATAAATAAATAAAATGGGGGGTTTGAGATTGTTTGGATGCTTAAAAATAAAAATGCTAAAAAGTAAAAGAATAAAAATATAAAATTAAAAACACTTCCGACTAAGGATACTCTCACCTTAGTTGCAATTGATCATAGACACAAAAGATAGATTTTCGAAATATCAATTAGTTGGTTATAACCATGAATAGCATAGTTAAATTCTTTTTCTAAATACAGGATTGATTTTAGATAAGCTAAACCAAAAACCTTCAATTAACAGACGCATTGGCAAGAAGCAGACAAGATTTAATCGTCAAGAAGCATTAAGTTTTGAAGAACCAACTTTAAACCAAAATTATGAGTATCAAGCATAAATATTGATTTAAATCGAATAAACCACGAAGACTTGTAAAAGAAATCATTTATTATAATTTTCCATTAAACTATGAACAACATAAATTTAATGAAAATAACAATTCATTATAATTCTAAAAACAATAATTGGCCAAATTGAAGAAATCAAAAGTATAATGAGAAAGATTACCGGTTTAATCGAAAACTGAAATTCGAAAGAAAGATTAAGAACAAACCTCATAACATGCAATTAGCCTTAATTATTCCTCGACCAAAAGATTAAAACTTAGCTAAATATAATTAAAAAAGAAAACAAAATAATTCATTATAGAAGGAGACGTTAGTCACAAGGATCAACTAAAAGATGTTTCTAAAAATGAGATTTCTCCCCTATTTATACTAAAAATAAATCCTAAAACAAACAAGAAAGAGATCTCCTAATTAAATATAAAGATTAAACAAGAAATTAGAGTTTTCTTAAATATCTAAAAATATAAAGATAAAATAGGAAAAGGATAAAAGAGAATAAGTTTAAATCTAGAAGTCTTTGTCCTCAATTAGGAAATAAGAGCTCTTAAATTCCAATTTGCTCCAATAACTTGAAAAATGCTTTTGTAGTCTCCCAACTTGACAAATCAGTCCAAATATCATTCATAAGCTAAATAAGCATAAAATCATTATAAAATCAGCAGCAATTCATTCAAATAATTAAATGAAATAGGCAGGAAACAAGTCAGATTTACGAGTTATCAAATTCACACACACTTGCCTTTTGTTTGTCCTTAAGCAAAAAATAAAATTAAAATAAGAATGAACTACATCAAATAAAGGACCCTGAACATTTTTGCAAAGACAGATTTATTTTCACTAAAATTTTGATAAAGAGGCTTTTTAAGCTATAGTAGTCCAATTGACAGATTTCCTTTTAGAAAGCTTATGGCCTTGCTCGAAAACTTAACCCCAGGAATTTTTACCAATTATAAACATAAACATGCAATTAGTTGCTCTTAAAGTTGAGAGTTTACCTTAGCTTTCTATTTAAAGTTCATTGTAACCATGAGAAGATTTATTCCGATCTTATATAAAATTTATTGTACATTTCTTTTGGTGGGGTCCCTAGACACTAGTCATAATATTTCTTCTTTTTTATTTTTTTTTCCTTTTTTTTCCTATGAAAGATTCTTTACCTTATTGTTAGCCGCAGTTTGCTCTTCCTCTACCGGTCCTATGAAAGTCTTCACCCGGTTGTTAGCCGCAGTTTTCTCTTCCTCTAGCAGTCCTATGAAAGAGTCTTCACCAGGTTGCTAGCTGCGTAAGGCTCATTTCATTTATTTTTGGAACTCACAAACAAAAATTAACCACCTAGATCAATGCTAGGAATAATGTAAGGTCTCGATAAAGCTTCCATGTTACAAGGAATCTAAATATAGGCTTAGTCCAAGTTAAGCACATGCAAATTATACAATCATATTTCACTTTTCAATCTTTCTATCGAGGCTAAGTATCTTACAAAGCAACTTTCAGATTTCAGTCAATTGGGCATCCGTTTCTTAAATTAGTTCTCAATATCAAAATATGGCTAGATAAGTCAAAATTGGTACTTGTTTAATTAGTCCATTTAAGTGACATCCCTTTTACTCGAGTTGTGTTTACTGAGGACAATCAAAATCAAAACAAATTTTTAAAAGCAAATGTAAAAAAAAATTCAAAAATTCCAGCAAAAATCCCTTCCCCCACACTTAAAACCATAAATGTCCCCATTTATGTCAAAAAGAAAGTGAAAAGCAAAGGACAAGGAAATAATATACCCGAATGCAACGAGGGATCCTATAGGTGCTACTGTTTGGGATGAAAAAGCTACTCATTTACACCCTTTAGCCCATCATTCTTTCATTGAATCTCAATTTGGTATCTGAAAAAGATAAAAAAAAAATTCAGAATGAAACCAAGCTTGAAGACAACTAAAATATTACACTTATACCCTTTGAAAAAAAGCTATTAAACTAAAAAAAAGAAAATGAAAGCAAAAATAAAATAAAACTTTGGATTGCCTTCCAAAAAGCGCCTTTGTTTAACGTCATTTACCTCGACGTATCTTTAATAGTTCTTTTCAGCTCAATACTCAACAAAAGATCAGAGAAATTAATATTACCAAGCAGAATTATCCCCAAATGCATAAGCAATGAATCTTTTATAATATTATCCACATGAAAGGCATCAAGGAAAAGATCATTTATCTCAACAATCTGAAATATTTTGTTTAATTCACAAACTTCCTTTTCTTTCTTGGTTTCCGACAACCTTTGCAGAATAGGAAGTTGACGGACTCTGATTTTTGTAATTTTCAAATTTGATTCCATGTTACCAGTAGGGCATATCTCCTTCACTAAATTAGCTGTTAAGCTTGAATTTAGGTTATCACGTCTGATTACCTTGGACTTCAGGTGTGAGCCGACGACCCCCGATCCCCCTGCCCGCACGGTAAGCTTTAAGGCTCTTCAGCGTGGGACGGAGAAACAACGAGCGTTGTGAAGTGTGCTAAGGGATTATCCTTATTTTAGCGTGATGAAAATGGATAATAGAAGCGATGTTGACGTTGAAATTTAGTTCGATTAATGGGTTAATGGATACGAGACTTAGAATCCCGTATTTTAAGATAGAGTCGCCACCTGGTTAAGCTCCACCAGGAATTTGGGTACGATATTCCCACCGGGTGGTTGGACCGTATCTTAAAACAGAGATTCTAGGTTCGGATGATGTTGCTTACTTTTCAATTTTTAAATCAATCCAATTATATTTTAATAAACGTGACCTTAGTTCTTATGCGATTTAATCCGATTATTATTTGGTGTTTTCGGTTTAATATGCCATGCATCACACAGAGAGCGATAAATAAACAAAGCAAAGAAATAAAATTATTACAAGGCTTTACGAATACCTATACATTGTTCTAATGCAAGAAAGTAAATAAAAGCGATAAATTAATAAACGGGGGAAACCGGGTTTTAACCGAGCTTACCGACTTGGACCCGGCTCCAAACGAGGCAATAGATATACAAGAATAATCACAAATAAAGCATGGACAAATAGATGCGGAAAATAAACACAAAGCATGAAGAAAACGATATTTTTGAATTTTTGGGACAAAAACGCGATTTTCGGGCATTACTTAATTATCTAAGCAATATAAAAAGGTGAGATAAATTATCTAAACATCCTAAAATAATATTTAACATATTCAGAATATTTTTGAAATTTTTAGTTGGTAGAAAATAATTTGTTTAAATTTATTTAGTTAAAACACTATTTTTGAGCCATCAAAATGCATATTAAATCAAATAAAAATAAAAATAAAACCTTAAAACAGAATAAAATTAATAAAAACAATTTCAGATTATTCATAATTTTTCGGAAAATTTTCGGGTTGAAATCAGGGTCGAAAATGAAAGAAAACGGCGAAAAGGGGCTAAAAACAGCTTTTGGCGACAAAGGGCTTTGGTGACAACCCTAACCGCCACTGCTATAGCCTTCACCGCTATAGCGGCAGCGGTGAAGGCTATAGCGGCAGTGGTCAAGGCTGTCACTATAGCCTTTGCTGCGCCAAACCATTTTTAGGGGGGAAATCAGTGTTTTTACATCCATAAACTTAAAATCATTAAAGTTTTAAGTCGTAATCAACTATATTTCAATAGATCTGGACTTAAAACACCCAAATAATGTTGATTTTATGGATTTGGGTAAGAAAATACCCAAAAAAGGTAAAAAAAACGGGACCTCTATAAGGGTAGAGTTCACCTTCATAGCTATAGCCTTCACCGCTATAATAGTAGCGGCCAAGGCTATAGGGGTAGAGGTGAAGGCTATCCCTATAGAGGTCGTGGTTTTCCAAGAACACCAAGGAAAAACCAAGAAACAATACCAAAAGCAGCAAAAACAGCAACAAAAGACAATAAATGAAGTAAAAGATCAAGGGAACTCAGTTTTGTTACCTCTAGGCCGTGAATCTAACTCGGGAGACTCAAATCAGACATTTGGCAAGCTTTTGATGATTTTCTGACGGAAACAGCGACGAAAATAGCAACAAAAATAGTGATAGATTGTTTGGGCGGTATTTAGGAAAAGTCTCTAAAACCCTATTTAATCTGTTTTTACCTAGGATTTCTAATAGATTTTAGTGTTTAAGCTACGAGATCAAGCCTAAGAACAACTAAGAATCAAGATTAGAGAGGATTAAACCCGGATTCTAGCTTTTCTTAAGCTTTCTCTCTCTACTTCTTCCCTTTCTCTCTCTTGCTCTTGAATTTTCTCTCTAAAATGATTTCTAAATTCTAAATCTGGAGAAAAGGCCCCCCTCTCTCTCTTGAATTGGTTTAAATACTCTCACACACAAAATTCCACCGACTTAGGTGAATTTTCGAGAAAAAATACGTGGCCAAATCGCAAGAGGGGAGAGAAAATGAGGTGGCACAGCCTGAAACAGGCCGTGCCAAGGGAACCGCCATCGTCGCAGCGGTGACCGCCATAGGGGCGGCGGTCACCATCGTGACAGCAGCCTCCACCGCCATAATAGTGGTAGTGGTGACTGCCATAACGGCGAGGGTGGCCATAACGGGGGTGGCCACCTCGGTGGTGTTCACCGCCATAAAGGGTGGTGGTGAACGCCACCACGGCGGCGGTGGCTGCCACAAGAGTGGCGGCCATCATCACCGGAGGGCAGGCTGCTGCCGCCGCCGGCGGTGGTGGCAGCAAAAGGGGCTGTTAGGTTTAGAAATACTAGGGTTAGGGTTTTGTTGATTAGGGTTTAGGTAGGGTTAGGGTTTTAGGCAGGGTTTTGTGTAATTAGGGCAGATTTGGGGTTTTGGCTTCCAATGCCTATATCTTTCACTACAGTTATCCGATTAAGGCAATTTTTGACATTCTAGAAAGCTCGAAGAGTCAAGAATCCAATGGTATAAACGAGACTCGCTGAAAATGTTCAAATCTCATAGAAAATCGTGAAACAAATTACCGCGCGCGAGCAAAAGGAAACGGCTAATCCTAAATGCATGCGAATGATATTTAAGCGCCGCCAAAGGTCCAAAATCATCAGAAATGTACTTGCCAAATGCGATTCGACCTTCCAAGAGTAGAACTAGACCGTACGACGTCAGAGCAACAAGTCATCATCGTTCCAAGGGTCACCGAAAAGCCTGTGCTCACACCAGGTTAACAACTTCGTTTTCAGATTTATCATGAATAAGCTCTTTCTCATTTGGAACAATTATATCATACGCATTCTATTTCAGATTAATTTCAGCTTAAGATGGAAGCATACCTTAATTTTCTTACTTACCTTGATTGATACTGAAAATTGTCTTTGGTAAGTTGCAAAATGCCTTTGGTTGATACGCATCGCTAAAAAGTAATGGACACATAACAAGCATGTGTCCACTAACCCTACAAAACTCACATGAAACAACTTGTGGTGCTCTTCCTAATGCTGCTATCATTTCTTTGAGTGTCATGGCTGCAATACTTCCATGATTAGTCATGGTCATCAAAACAAATAAAAATTAATCAGTCTTAGTCCCCGGCAATGGCGCCAAATTTGATGGGTGTCGAATCCACCAAAAATAATTCCTATTACTCTAATGATTGGATTTGTAGTTTGAGTAAGTAGGGTCAAACTCACATAGACTAATAAATTAATTCTACTCAAATTAATAACCAGAAAAATTACAATAAAAGTAAATAATGGGGGTTTTAGAGATTGGTTGCAACAAAAATAAAAAAAATGAAATCTAAAGGATGAAAAATATAAATGAATAAAAACTCTTTTAATTAAGGATACTCTCAGCTCAATTGCAATTAATCATAGGCATAAAAATAGATTATCGAAATATCAATTAGTTAGTTATAACCATGAACAGCATAGTTAAATTCTTTTTCTAAATATGGGATTGATTTTAGACAAGCTAAATAGAAAAACTCTCGATTATCAGACGCACTTGCAAGAAGCAGACAAGATTTAATCATCAAAAAAATTAAGTTTTCAAGAACCAACTTTAAACCAAAACTATGATGATCAAGCATAAAGATTGATTTAAATCAATATAAACCACGAAGACTTGTAAAAGAAATCGTTTGTTACAATTTTCCATTAAACTATGAACAACATAAATTTAATGAAAATAAAAATTCATTACATTTCCAAAAACAACAATTGGTCAAATTGAAGAAATCAAAAGTATAATGAGAAAGATATTACCGGTTTAATCGAAAACTGAAATTCGAAAGAAAGATTAAAAACAAGCCTCGCAATATGCAATTAGCTTTGATTATTCCTCAACCGAAAGATAAAAACTTAGCTAAACATAATTAAAAAAGAAAACAAAAAAAATCATTAAAGAAGGAGATGTTGGTCATAAGGACCAAACAAAAGATGTTTCTAAAAATGAGATTTCTCCCCTATTTGTACTAAAAATAAATCCTAAAATAAATAGGAAAGAAATCTCCTAATTAAATATAAATATTAAACAAGAAATTAGAGTTTTCCTAAATAACTAAAAAGGTAAAGATAAAATAGGTAAAGGATAGAAGGGAATAAAGCCTAAATTAAATCTGGAAGTCTTTGTATTCAATTAGGAAATAAAAGCTCTTTAATTCCAATTTGCTCCAATATCCCGAAAAATGCTTCTATAGCCTCCCAACTTGCCAAATCAGCCCAAATATCATTCATAACCTAAATAAGCACAAAATCATCATAAAATTAGCAGCAAATCATTCAAATAATTAAATGAAATAGATAGGAAAAAAGTCAGATTTATGAGTTATCACCTTTCACAAGGCATATTGTTTTAAATAGTTGGTTGCGCTGCCCTTGATAAATTTTGTTAGACATCAATAACCTCCTTATGATATAGATAGTGTGTCCTCCTGTCATATTTCCTTCTTCAAGTGGTTCACAATATACTTCCTCTATACCCTCATCAGAATCTTCTCCTTCCCCTTCACACCTCTCAGTAATGTTGACAGTTTTCCTCTTAAGACACTCATTAGGTCGATGTCCAGGCTCATTACATCGAAAACATCTAGGAGGATTTGGCTTAGTATAATGGTTGTCAGCCTTGGGTTGGTTTGGCACAGCAACATATCTTCGTTGTCCAATAAGTGGTGCCTTTCTCGAAGTAGGTTTACTCCCGCTCCCGTTAGCTATGGTAGCTCCTCGATCACTTGGTCTTTTAGAGCTTCAAAAGGAACTGGGCTCTCCTCCTTCATGCTTACGGTAATTATCTTCAGATCGATATAATTTCATTTCAGCTTTGAGCACTAAATTACGTGCATCTTACACGCTTAAGATCATCTGCACTCCAATCATCTCTCGTATGCTCGGTTGTAATCCATCAAGGTAATGGGACGCCCTTTGTACCTCTGTCTCAGACAAGTCAGCTCTTACAGATAGCCTTAAAAACTCGACGGTGTACTCATGCACAGTTTTACTTCCTTGTGAGCATCGATTGTACGATTGGTAGAGATATTGCTCATAGTCGGGTGGTAAATACCTCCCCCTCAACATTGCCTTCATCGTTTGCCAGGATCTTATAGGTTCCATTCCACTCCTTCAGTTAAATTCATTACACTGTTCCTACCATACAGATGCTCCTCCCTTAATCGGTAGGCTACTAGCTTCACTTTCTGGTGGTTAGGAATATTTGCATAATCAAAAAACCTTTCGACCTCCGTCAACCAGTCAAAAAATCCCTCAATATCAAGGTCTCCACTATAGGTTAGTAAATCAACCTTGATTTTAAAGGACCCATGCTCTACAAATCTTCTGTCGCGTGGTTCCTCCTCATACCTCCTATATCGCGGTCTCCTCCTCGCGTCAGCTCCATAATCACCCGCCCTAAAGTAGGATGCCTCTATTGCTTGCCTTCTAGGCCCACATAGATATCTCTCTAGATGATCAAGATAATATTCATCAATATCCTCCTTCACTAACCCAAAGGTTGTCCTCATATATTATTTGTCTCCTCCTTGGATTTAGTTGATGCCCAACATTTCTCGGCTGAGAATGTGTTTGAGCGAGAAGTATAGGGGGAATGATCTCCCTTTCTCTTCTAGGATTTGGATTCTCTACCTCTTCTTGATGCGGGGGTACAGGATTTTGGACAACATTACCTTGTTGTAGGGGTATTAGTTGTTGGAAGATAACTGCAAGGGAATCACGAATTTCTTGTTGGAAACTTGTAATACGTTCTTCCGTAGTTTGAGCTGTCGTCCGAACTTCTTATCGAAATTCCTCTAGTTGTTTCTCCAATGTTTCAACTCTCTCATGTTGTGTCTTTTTTTGAACCATGGTGCCAAGAGTTAGAAACTCAATTTAAGAAAAAACTCTATAAGATATTATTATTGATGAAAAATTGAATGATGATAAATGATAAAATAAAGCTCTATTTATAGGCTTCTCTCTAGATGAAAATAAGGAAATGCATTAAATTATTCTTTGAGTGAGGATCAACCATAGGCATTTAATGTAGTACTTAGAGTGGGGAGCAAGAATTAACTGAATGGAATGGGCATGGATTGGGGAGCAAGTATCATGTCTTTGGGCTAATTGCACTTGGGCCGAATGTTGTTTTAATGACCTCATCACTACTGCTCTATCTAGCTTCTCGGCAAGCCAATTATCTAACCTTTTACTGAGTTCCCAAGTGAATTGGTAACCCATTATACGTAAATCCGAGAGACCACAAAGTGTTAAAGTTTTCTAAACCCATTCAAGAAATAAAGTGATCTAGGTCGGCCTCCAACCTTCTCATCACTCGAAAGCATGTCATTAAAATCCCCAATCACATACCGCAGCAAATCGCTTATCGAGCTCAATCTAATAAGGCAATCCCATGATTCTTGTCTCCTCCTTCTGCTACTTTCAAGAAACCATAGATCCCAGTTAATCTCCACTTTTCTCCCTCATCACAAACAATAACATCAATAAAATTCCTCAAGAATTAATTTAGCTGAATGAGATCCTACTTTCTCCACAAAAATGCTAGACCCCACCATTGTTCACATGAGTTACATAGAACATTCATTCAAAAAGAATACAGCGTTGGACTTTTTCCACATCTTTCCTATCAACTTTCACCTCCGTAAAGAACACCAAATCTGATATGTTTGAAGACACTAGGTCTTCCAATTCGTGAACCATAAGGTCCATACCGATCCCCCTACTATTCTAGCTCAAAATTCTCATTTAATCTCACGGGTTCTCCATACAGAACCCGCTATTCTTGCTATCTAGTAACATGGGTGTAGAGTCTGACTCAGCTGAAACCCTCTTTCTTTTCCCACCAATACATGTGACTGAAGTCTCCTCCTCCTTCTGCTTTTGATTTTTGAGCTTAACTGCATGAATTTGCATGGTTACATCATCTTCCATTGCAGGCATATTTTGGCTAGGTAGCACGCTACCACTAGCTACAAAGCTACTTCCATCCTCGTTACGTAGTCATTTATCTTCGTTAGTAGGCATGTCATTCTTAGTAATGGCCTGAATATTATGATCAGAAAGCCTTGGAGGAGCTCCATTCTTTGAGTAAGATAATGGGCAAAAAGCCTATGTGTATTGAAACATACCACAAATCATATAGAATGAGGGAAGCCTCTCGTAACGAGACTGAAGCATCAGTTGTTGCCCTGCATTAATTTTTGACCTGCATTCTTCATTTTATAGGCTTATGATAAGCACTCTGACCCAGAGATAAGTAGGACATGAGATTTTGAAATTTATTTTCATCAACATCCAGGTAAGTGCCAATAAAGTTCCCAATGGCCTCACAAATATTCGTAGAAACATAGCTCAACGGAACACCAAATGCTTGCACCCAAAACAAAACTGCATTTGTCGGTATAGTTTCAGCATCATCACCTTCCGAAAAGAGGGGTAAGAGCAATCAGTTTCATATTAAATGGCCATGGACTTCCTTCCACACCCTCTCAGTCATTCTCATGGAAAAACTTAAACAAATATCTATTAAGAGCCCCTAGTTTTTTATACTTATACCAACTTTTGATCGCTATAGTTCACCTAGGGTTCTTCTCATATTTTTCTTGTTAACTGCTTTAATTGACCGACGTACCAATATTCCTCTTCTTGTGATTGGGCAGTCGGAATCTGCACCTCAACGTCGTCTTCTTCTTTAAGGGCCAGTGTGGCATACTTCTATCGCAAGATATCTTTTTCTTCCATGGCTTTGTCGGAGCACACGCAAACAATAACACACTAATAATTGAAGGAAAATATAAGGATGTGTAAATTAGTTTTATAAAACACATGGTGGTTAAGACTAAAATTGTGGCATCTAGAGGTCACAGGTTCAAATCACACCCGGGACGGATAGAGATTTTTCATTATATTTAATGTAAGCGCAGTTACGCATATTTTTAAGAAAATAGTTATTTATCCTTATATTTATAAGGGTAATCATTAGCAAACAAGAGTAATTACTACGTACTTTTATTAAAAAATTCCTTAAACCATATAATTCATTCATTAATTATTTTTTATCCTGGAGCTTTCACAAGTTTCTCATAACTTATTTTGTGATTCTATCTATCTACTAAAAATTTCAAACAAACTAATTTCATCTTCTGAAGCAGAAAGAAAAACAATGGAGTTTGAGACATTCATGCGTACAAACGAAAAATGGAGTATGACTGTGAACGTGGCTAGGTTGAGAATGGAATTTTTCAGTAAGGTTTTGAAATTTTTTACTCACCTCCATAGCCATGACCCGAGTTCTGGAGACACGATTTCAAACAGACGAAGGGAGGTGATGACACCGACGACGAAAATAGTACGTGATTTCGGACAAAGAGGGAATGAATTCGATCATTTATTCGTAATTAGTATTAGTGAATATGTAGAACACAACCATGATGCTTTACACAAGATTATTTATGTAACGTTTAGGTAAAATATCGTCCATTATCAGTTATTTTAATTATAAACATACTCTAATAAAAGAGGAGAGGGAAAAATAAAAATTAAAAGATAAAAAAAAATAAAAATAAAAATTGAAAGATATAGTACAATAAAAACACGGAACTTTCAAAAGAAAGGGAAAGACGAATGATTAGTTCAAAAAGAAATTGTATCATTTCATTTCAAACAAAGATTATATATAAGAATAACAAGGAAAAAGAAAAATACTTACAAAATCATAAAGAAGACATTATTAACGGCTTGGGGATTTGAAAGCTGGTCTACACAGCAAAAGCTTGTGCTGAATTTGTCCCGCTAGCCGCTGGGGACACACTGGCTTATTTGCATCATCTGCTCACCAAACCTATAGGTAAGTAATATTATGAATTTGCCCAAAAGATCCAATCCATATTATTATATTTTACCTACTACATGCATACAACTTTTCAGAGGAACCCTCTACCCCTTATGAGGAATCATGGAAAGTTTTTGCCTAATTATATACGGAAATTAAAAGTTCTTCGTTAAAACCAAGTA
The DNA here is from genome assembly GCA_947683365.1 of Euphorbia pulcherrima. NCBI lineage: Eukaryota > Viridiplantae > Streptophyta > Magnoliopsida > Malpighiales > Euphorbiaceae > Euphorbia > Euphorbia pulcherrima. The sequence goes on from CANTUS010000009.1 coordinate 26,718,248, forward strand.
ATATGCAAATTTTTAAAGTGACCTACGATTTATATTAGTATTTCGTAAGAGTTAGTACATGATATGTATGTACAAAATAACTAAATAAAATAAAAGCAACGCTTTCTATATAGTATTACCATTTTAACTCCTACTTTTAATATTTTAAAACACATATAACCATATTTGAAAGATCATTTATTTAACTTTTTAATCTAAAATTAAATAATTATTTACCTTCAACTATCTGTCTCAAAGCAATTATATATTTACTTAAATATAAGGCGAATGTCTTAGCCTATTTACTCAACCGGATCTAACTGCGTAGTTCAACCAGAAAAACCGCAGTCGAACCACTATTAAATTGCAGTCGATTCAACCACTATAATCGTGAACCGTTACCTTAACCGATTCCATATCCGATCTAATTTAACATTAGTTAAGATTCAACTTACTCTCTTTGAAGGTCCCAAAATCTTTCTATTTAACAATATTTAAAAAAACATTTAGTGTCCCTAAAACTAAAAATAAATTTCAAAATAAACTTTTATATCAATAAATCTATATGTATTCTTATTTTAATTTAGAGTTAACATTAATGTGAAACAATTGTATAAAAATATAAATAATAATTAGGCCAAATGTCATACCCTCAACTCGGCTCTAACTACCTTTGCTCACTTCAAACTTTCAAGTATGACACTTTACCCTTAAAATTGGTAAAACCAATACGGTTTGCACCCCTCAATGTTCCCAGTAAAACCCAATACCACATGTCAGCTTCTGATTGGGTTAATTTTTTAAAAATGTCATTTTTTTTATTTTTTTTCTTCAATCACGTATTTTAAACATTATGGACTTTAACTAATAAAGAGTCACTTGCGGTGACCAAGGCAGTCAGAGCCGTCAAATGTGGCTACATGCATTCCACCTAATAATTATAATGACATTAAACGTTTTTTTGGTCTTTTATTTTCCAAGAAAGCAAAGAACATATTTTTGCGGCTATTTGTAACATTTGAGGATGAACCCAGATCATAGAGTTGCTGTAATCAACCCTTAGAATGCGTCACTGTCAAGGAAGCCAACACAAGTACACTTACGGATGACAATGGATTGAATATGGATATCCTACAATATATTCTACAGCATATTCTACAATCTATTGCATACAAGTATATGTTCAAAGATATCCATATCCAATCCATTGTCATCCCTAACACTCTTTAACTTAAGGTGTATGAGTGAATGTTGGATCTTTGATACATTATTTGAAAAATCACATCACTTGGGCAACAAACCTGCATTTTAAATTATCACAAGGCTACATGGTATTTCAATACAAAGTGTCTTGATAATTATTTCAAGATGTTATATTGGTTAAAGTTCAGATTTCAAGAATGGTAAGTCTGCAGTGTATTGGTACATATTCTTTCACACTATCAGGCTATATCTTCTAAAGTTTGGAGTATAAAAGCCAATGGCACTTTCAAAAACCAAATCTTTTAGCAAAAATTTGTGGAAAAAGTAAAAATAATAGATGATATGAAAAAAATGCAATAACAAACTTCCATAAAATAGAAATAGCTACTATTATATGGATGTGAGTAACTATCAGATCCTTTGTAAATCAAACTTGGAATTTAGTTATTCGAAACCTATCAATGTGAAAGTAATGCAACAGAAGCTCTTAAAAGAACTGAACATCACACCAAGGGGATAAAGCTTGGGCAATATGCACAAGTTTTCAAGTTGAATAATGTTGAACCTGGTCTGTTTCATTATGCTCGGATTCGGATACCAGGAATATCTTTTAACCCCATTTTTAGTGCTGTTCTCCTGAATAACGGAGGCGGCTTTTGCAACCCTATTGACTCCGAGAATTTATTGGCCAGCTCAGCCAGTGTGGTTTTATCCCTGCTAATTTCCCTGATCGAGTTATAATAACCTAGCCACGCATAATATGCTGCTTCTTTGATACTAGTATCAATCTTTGACATTGAATCCTCCACCTGACAAAGTCAATCATCTGGCTATTAAAACAAGCACAGATAAACCGATACAAGATATTCAAAGCCTAGGCAACATAAAATTGCAATTGTTTATGATTTTATTTTTCAAGAACTATGCATGTTAAGTAATATTCAATATCAAGATACTATTACTAACTATTGATGCACATTCAAGAGAACAAACACATGTTGTATTTACATCTGTCCACAAGGGGCCATTTAAATTAAATTTAGAATTCAGTGGCATAATAGTGAACTTCTAAATGCCACGTAGATAGCTATGTTGCATGGACACTCCAAATATAGGAGTGTCCAAGTGTCGGACACGTGTCCGACACGTCGGATTTGAATCCGACATGCCGCGTAGGCATCAAACCACTGGACACTTCATGGACACGTTGGGGACACGTTTTTGGACACGGGACGGCGCCGTTTTGGGTAACAAAATATTAGGTTTTTTACTTTTATTCCTCTGCACCTTTGCGTTCTCAAACCTGTTTCTGTTCAACTCAAATCGGCACAAGGCTGCTGGTGACTGCTACCCACACTGCCGGCAACGACCCACACTGACTCCGGCGACGACGACGGCCGCTACATCAGACTCCGGCGCTGACAAAGGTAAGGTTTGAAGCTTTTCGATTTTGAAAACATGATTTAATTTTAGCTAATTAAGAAGTAGATTTAGTTGGAAATAGATAAACTGTCCTTCTGTATGATATTAATCCATGTCTTCATTTCATTATCTTCCTTCTCAAATTTGGGTGAAGCCCTCTTTAGTAGTTGCAAAATTTTGGCACTTGGATGGGAAGTGTATGGTTTCAAAGTTTAGACGAAGATGTGGAGAATTAAAACTTAACTCGTTAGTTATTTTGGATTTTTTTTTTGTTTTGTTATTTGGTTAATTGATTATGAATGATATGAGTTTCATTATGTATTAATATTTATATTTGATAATATTTTTTAGTCGCCATGTCCTAGCCGTGTCCAAATGCATATTTTTTTTAAATTGCCGTGTCCGCGTGTCTGTGTCTGTGTCCGTGTCGTGTCGGACACTCGAGGCGTGTCCATGCAACCTAGGTAGATAGTGCATACTCTTTCAAAATAAAAAGGCAAAATACATCACCGACTCCTCCAACTTCTCTCATTTCACCTATCGCCCCTGTACTTTGCAAATGTCACTGTTGCTCCCTAAATTCTCAAAAAGTGCACTAGTTTGCTCCTTGAATGTCACATATCAGCTTCTGTTTGGTTTGACTTTCAAAGATGCCATTCTACTAATTTATCTCTCTCTAACCAGAAGCTGGCACGTGGCATTTAGGGGGCAAAGTAGTGCACGTTTTGAAAGTTCAGGACGCTGCGGAGACATTTTCAAAGTTCACGGTCAGTAGGCGAAATGGGACAAGTTGGTGATGCATTTGACCATATAAAAATGCCACCGTTTCAACTAGTTACAAAGTCAGAAACCATACTGTTCGACTAAAATTCAGTATACATGAGCAGAAGAGGAAATAAATCAGCTAGAAATATACCTTGATTTTAGTTTCTGGGTCTATGGAAGGAGGAGAAAGTTTATCAAGTGGCAGGTCTGCGAGTTCATCCAGAAAATATTCTTCCCAAGGTGCAATCAGTAATATCCCCTCTCCATCTTTGCCTTCTCGCCCTGTCCTCCCAACTCGGTGTATGTATTGCTCCCGGTCAGGAGGGATACCAACCTATATATTATTAATAGACACGTTTCACAATAAACACATGCTAATGTGGTACACAAAGGAAAATGCAGAAAATAATTAGTTTTCCATATGGTAAGCCATTTTGTTCTTGCTTCATTGTCACGTATATAAGGGGAATTACGAAGGAAGGTCAAAGAAGAGTAGAAAGAATGAGTTGGGTATTTTCGCATTCAAGCTAGTAGATGTTCTGCAGATTTCAGTTTTCTAGAATGGTTTATTAGGGTAAATGAGTCTTTATTCCCTAAGGCTGACTCAGCCAATCATTAGCTGTAAGGAATCTAAGTTTGTTATGGTATTTTGTTCTATTGTCTAGCTGTCCTTATTGTAATCCTTACTCATCTATACAAGAAGTAATTTTATTAGAATAAGAATCAATGAAAAATTACAGAATTCTATTCTCTCTAATATTCTCCTCCTACCCTAATTTCTCTCTACTTCTCATCCCTATTCTTCTATCTTCCCCTTAATCTCCTCTATTTCTTAAAGTTACAAAATCAGTCAAGGTCGTAACCTGACATCCATATCATAATAATGAAACATTCATTCGGATATAACACGGTAAATTCCTATGTCATTGAAAAGTCAAGCATTTTAATAGACATAAACAGAAAATAGAGCCCATTTAGTTACTACTTGTGAAGCACCACAACATCGATTCATCTCATTTTTCCAAATGTGTGGTTGTAATCATATAAAACTATACTTGCCGTGCCCTTACAATAAAATAATCAAGATCTTGAACATTCAAGCAGCAAGAAATATATTTATCAAGCTTTATATTTACCTGGATGACCAAGGTAACATCAGGATAATTCATTCCACGAGCCGACAAATCAGATGTGACAAGAATTGTACGTTTGGATTCCTTGAACTCATCAGAGACACGAGTTCGATATAATTGAGGCTTTCTAGAGTGCATCTCCCTTACATTCAGTTTCATTTCTCGGAGAAGCGTGAACAAAAGTGATGTTACCATCCCAGTTGTGCAGAAAACAATGACCTGAGCAAAGTTAAATGTCAAACAACAACAACAACAACATTACCCCAATGCCTTCAAGGCTCCCGCATAAGTGGGGTAAGGGGGGGTCGGGTGTACGCAACCTTACCTCTGTAATTACAAAGAGGTTGTTTCCAATTGACCCTAAAGCCTCAGGAAAATAAATACATATCCAAAACAACTGAAATTTAAAAGCACGAAATTCACCTTGTAATCGGGAGTTTGTAGTATATGTTCTTTCAAGATATGATGCATTATATGAAAGTGCCATTCGTGTGGAGCAACCAGCAAAGACTGCTTTACCTGCATTTAGAAAGTCCAAAACCGCTTCAAGCATTGTAGTCAAAAGCGCGCTTTAGGTGCGCCTTAGGCGCTAGGCGCTTGAGGCGACATACCTGGCGCCTCCAAGCTTCTTAGGTAGTGTATGTTACAAAGGCGTGCGCCTAGGTGTGTAAGGCGCAAATGGTACAAATAATTGAATTCTTAGGGTTTTTTTTAAAATTAGATTAATGGTGATTGCGTACACCCGACCCCCCCTTACCCCGTTTGTGCGGGAGCCATTGGGGTAATGTTGTTGTTGTTGTTGTTGTTGTTGTTGACACCTATTAAAACTCTAAAGCCCACCAACTACTTTTAGTTTTCCTATTTAGTAATTAATACCTATTAAACTCTCATTTATTTATTCCTAATTAACGACTACAAAGCCACAAAATATTTTATTTAAAATTTATAATTATATAATTTGCTGATGCCACTGGTGCCATAGAGAATCCTTATCCGACAAGGAGCCTATCTAAAGGCAAAAGTATTGTCATTGATTCGGAGAGTAGGCAAAAGTATTGTCATTGATTCGGAGAGTACGAAGGTTGGACAAAAAGGAAAAGCATCACGAACTCAGAAAAGAACAAGTATTTTCATTAATGATGATGATGAGGAAGATGAAGCTGAACAAGATCATGTGGAGGAGGTGGAGGAGGAATATGTTGATGACAAATTTGAGAGTGATTCTGATGAAGATGGGGAATATATTCATCTTTATGATTTTGATGATTGATAAATTTATATTTTAGATTGATAGGAATTAGTTTTATGAGTAAACTTTGAATTCTTGAATTTCCTTTAATTATGTTTTGGATTTATAGGAATTAGTTTTATGGTTATAAACTTTGAATTCTTGAATCTCCCTTAAGTGAAGTGAAAAACTTTTTATTGTATATTTTTTTATGTTCATGCGCCTAGCGGGCGCCTTTTGTGCACCTTCGCCTTGCGCCTAGGCTACAGGACCCCTGTCGCCTTGGGTGTGCCTAGCACCTTAACTATTATGGCTTCATGGCATAAAATTTCTGCTACGAAATAAAAATCTAGACATTAAGCCAGGTTGGGATTGCTTTCCCAGGCTGGTGTCCCGAAAAGCACCATTTTGAAGCTTTCCCTATGAGAGCAGATTTTGGCATTAGGAAATCAATAGCAAAACAGACCCTAATTAATTAGTATTAAAAGTCAAAATCTTTTGTCCAATGCCAAAATATGTTGTTTTATGAAAAATTTGTGAGCGCAGCTTTTCACGATAGCAGTTGTGACATCAATACCAAACATGCCCTAAGTCATTAGCAGTAACTTATCTACTATAAAACTTACAGCAGATGCAAGGATGGTATACTATATACCTGAACAGGTGTTTCAACACAACCAAGGCCTACAGTATCAACAAAATCATGCTCCCTTTTCAATACAAGCTGAGATATTCGTCGAACCTGCATAAACATTTTCCGGAACCATATCTTATTACATTAAAATCATGAGCATAAAGGAAAATAATTTCTGATTTAAACCATCAAGAAAGGGTCATTCAATCTCAGACCTCTTTCGGAATTGTTGCAGAGAACATCAAGGATTGCCGCTGCCGGGGTAAACAGTCAACTATCTTTTCCACATCTTTCCGAAAGCCTAGGTCTAATAAATGGTCAGCTTCATCGAGAACAAGCATCTTCAATGCCATTAAATTCATAGATAGACCGCCTTTATTCTCTACGTGATCCAGCAACCGACCAGGAGTTGCAACAACAATCTACAAAAATGATCAAATTATTTCCCTTATGAACATTAAGGGATTCCAAAAAAATGAGTCTCGAGTTAAATCAGAACATAGAAGATGGCCAACCTGCCAAGAATTCGATTCCAAACGTTTCTGATCATCCTTGAAACGTGTACCTCCAACTAATGTCAGCACACCTATGCCATCATGGTACTTCAGCAAAGCATTTGCTTCTGCAGCTAACTGACTAGCTAATTCTCGAGTAGGGCAAAGGATAAGAACATATACAGGAGACACCCGTGGATGTCTAGTGCCACCTTTTGATTTCAAAACTGTTTCAATTGCAGGAAGCTGTTTGTGTTTAGTAGCAAAAACACAAAATAAAATATACAGGTAAATTCAATGGAAAACGCCAAGGGAGTTGCAACATACCAAAAAAGCTGCACTTTTTCCAGTGCCAGTTCTGGCTTTAACTATAGCATCTCTGCCTGTTCTAGCATCAAATAAGAATTATAACTGATAACTTAGCAGCAAGAAATGTTTTTTTTTTAAATTGCAATCACGCTTATATTATTAAATACAAAGGAAATCCCACCACACCCCAGATGTGACTCGAACCTAGACCTTTAGAGGTCACAAATCCACTAGACTAAGACATTTGCCACTAGTACAAACTAAAATATCAAACATCAAATCGATATCTGCAATTGTTATTTCTGAGAGCAAACGCCATTATGCACATCAACTGCTATAAGGTTGAAATCTACTTCTAACTACAATGTTGTACTCATTTTTAAGAATGAATTAATGATTTGCAAGATTGAAGACAAAACATAAGCCACCAGTAACACACCTTCTAGTGCAAGAGATAAAGTGGCTTCTTGAACCCTGGTCATTTGAACATATCCAGCTGTTGTGAGCGCCTTCACAGTCAATGGAGATAAACCACATTCATCAAACCTGAACAAACACAGGAATCGCCAATTAACAGATAGCATCACTAAATCTATAGAGTACATATAGTTGAGATCCCAATGCAGTTTTCCATCTCCAATTGATTAATTGTTCCTTCAAAATCGTTTGTATTTCACAACACCAATAAAAAAAAGAAAAAAGTGAAACAGCTTAATGCTGATCAAAGAGGAAATGAATACGAACGTTTTCTTACTCAGAACTGATTCTTCCTCGACTGCAGTACTCCTTTCTGCTTCATTTTTCACCAATTTTCTCTTCTCAAGTTCATGCCTGATTAATTCCAGCTCCTTTCCAGAATTTCTCTCACTTTCCTCCTCAAGCTCGTTCAAAGGCACTCTTTTTGTAAATTTCACATCATATTTCCCCAAAGCAGCTCTACTTCCGATCTCTCTCACACTTTTCCCTCTGATTTCTGTGGCGTCATCTGATTCAAACCCATAATCGTCATACTCATCCTCATCACTTGAGGAACTCCCATTTCTTCGAAACCTCTTGAATTTATGAGGAGAAGAGTTCCTCTTCTTATTATTAGCTAAGTCAGATGTCAAATGCTCCGCTGAAAGATTTCTTGACCAATTAATTGAAACATCAATACTTGAAGAACTCTCACTTTTGTCAGATTTTGTACAACGCTTCACCGAGTTACTTTTACTGCTTCTCTGCACTGAATAATCCCTTGCTTTTGTATAACTAAAAACATTTATCAATTTTCTCAAATCAACCGGCGACTTGATCGACCTGGGATGTTGATTCGACCTAATCGGTGCAGGCCTTCCATTTGATACGGGTACCGGGGATATCACTGGACCGTCGTTCTCATTCCACAAATCCTCAGCCCCTTCTTTCATGAAACGATCAGCCAGGGCTTTGATGTGGTCCTTGGGGCTCATAGGTCCGTAAGATGCTGCGTCGGTATCGGGATTGGAAGACTGGTCAGGAATTCCGGCGAGATTGGCTCTGATTTGGGAACGAACTCTGGACTGATACACCTGCTTCTCTTGTTCGAGGAGTCGTTTCTCTTTCTCTCTGGCTCGTTTCTCGTGGAGGCGCTTCCACTGCCACTTGTTGAGGCCGCCGGGAAATGTCCGCGGCCCCCCACCCATAAGCCTGCTAAAGATTCGATTATGGAGATGATCCGAGAGAGCTCGGGATCGTTGGATTAGTATAGGAACGTACATGACTAGTCGGCTGGAAAGGGAAGTGAAGGATTCTCAAGGTTTAGGTTTAAGAAACAGCAGTAAAATTACTTTGTGTAGTGAGTAGCAAAGACGATAAATTGTTCCACCGCGGCTACAAAAGTGCAGCTGTGGCGGCAAATTGAGACCCAAAAGCCTAAGCCCTTCACTTCTCCCCGACGACAAGGTTTAACAAGTTTAAGTGACCATTTCATCCCACCAACAATGGCCAAAGTGTTTCTTAAAAATAAAAGAGACAAATCACCCTCTTTCCATAGAAAGTCGGATTTCATTATTAGCTTTTAAAAATTTTAACTAATTTTTTAAATTTATTGTGTTAGTTTGCCCCTTTAATATCACATGTTAATTTTTGGTTAGCTTGAGTTTTTAATGATATCATTTTTTTGATTTTTCTTTCGCCAATCAGAAGTTAACACGTGACAATAAAGGACAAATTAACGTATTTTTGCTAAATTCAAAGGACTAATTGAAACTTTTAAAAATTTAGGGTGACATCTAACTTTTTATGCCAAATTTAAAGGGCAAGTGATGTTTTTACCCTAAAATATTGAGATCTTGAACACTTAAACTTTTTTTGTAATTTTTATCAATGCTATTCCTATTGTCGAGTGAAATTGTGTGTTTTAACTAGCTCTATTTCGGTTGATTGAAAATACTGTAATTGAAGAAAACCAAGTGTGACTAGTTCGACCGTAAAAATTGATAAATTAAGAGTAAAAAAATATAAAAATGTGGCTTTTGCATTTTACATAGAAAATATACGTTCATTAATTAAAAGTAATTATAGCTATTATCAAATGTAAATATTGTCTGAACCAAGTTATGTTAAAAAATCTGTTGCCATAATTATCAAAATTCAAAAGTCTGCCTGATTTAGAGATCGACTAACAAAGAGAAAAACTTAAGTTTCTCATAATCCATGAAAACTAATCCTATAGAAAAGACAACATAAATCATTATCAAAAATATTTACAACATTGACATGGTCCAACTCCAATATGATTCAGTCATAATTATTCAAAACTTCTCTACAACTTAAAGCTTTGACAGTAAAAGAATTAGTTTCATCTGTTAGAAAAAATTGCAGTATTATTTTTACTTCTAAATTAATGGAAATGTGAAAAATTAACAGTGGAAAAAAAGTAACACAAATTTGATGATGGAGTTCGGCCAATTTTGCCTACCTCTCCGGAGCTGCTGCAACCTTTACTAAAAGAGAAAAGTAACACAGTGTTTACAAACACTCACACTTCACACCCAAATATCCCCAAAAATTTAGAGTAAAGATACTTTAAAAGAGAACCCACAATAGACATAATAAAAGCGCAAAAATTACTGAACTTAATTTTTGTTAAACCCGCTTTGATCTTCCTCTCTATTGATTTTCCTAGCTCTCTTTCCTTACTAATGCTCTCAAATTTCCTGATGATGTTATCCCTTAACAATCTTGTCTATTTATAAGGAAAAACTAAGAGCATAATGCCAAAAAAATTAATCTTCGGTGCCTACAAAGTTTGAATCAAACTTTGAATAATTGCATGTCAAAATCTTTGAAAATATTGCCTCAACTTACAGCCTGTATTTGAGACTTATTTTGCTGCAATATTGATTAATTGGGTCCCCTCTTGTCCATTTTGTGGACTTTTATATCAATCTCCCACTTGAAGACCGACTTTAATATGTCTTCACACCGTGAAATTTGCAATAGCTCTTCCATCGATCTACTTTTTACTGCAAGCCAACTGAAGCTGAACACAGCTTCAGTTTATCAATCTTCACTATCTTCGTCAGCATGTATGCTGGATTTTGAGCTCCACTTATCTTCTCAAGTTTCAAAATCCCATCTTCTAGAAGTGACCTGATAAAATGATATCGCAACTGTATGTGCTTCGTTCTAGCATGAAAAGATGGATTCTTTGCTAGATGGGTCGCACTTTGACTATCACAATACAAAACATTGTTTTCTTGTTTCTTGCCTAGTTCTTCTAAGAAACCTTGGAGCCAAGCCATCTCCTTGCTAGCTTCCGTGACAGCGACATATTCTGCTTCAGTTGTAGAGAGAGCAACTATCTTCTGTAGTTGAGAAACCCAGCTTACTGCAGTACCTCCCAGAGTATAAACATACCCTGTAGTGCTCTTTTTGACATCAACATTTCCTGCTAAGTCAGCATCCATAAAGCCTGTTAATGTCGTATCTCTACCTTAAAAACATAGTGCCTTATTTGTGCTACCACATAGATATCTGAGGATCCATTTTGTGCTTCCTAGTGTGTCTTGCCCAGATTATTCATGTATCGACTAACTGCTCTCACTGCTTGAGCAATATCCGGTCTGATACAAACCATGGCATACATTAGACTCCCGATTGCTGAGGCATATGACACCTTTGACATATGTGCACGTTCCTCCGCTGTCTTTGGTGACTATTCTTTGGGAAGTCTGAAATGAACACCTAAAGGCATGCTCACTGGTTTGGCATCTTGCATGTTAAATCTGGCAAGTACTTTGTTGATGTACTCAGCCTGAGATAGCATTAGAGTCCCTGACTTCATGTCTCTCTTGATCCTCATTCCAAGAATCTACTTTGCAGCACCCAGATCTTTCATTGCAAAATGTTTTGACAATTCCAGTTTCAAATTTTGAATCTCTTTCAGGTCTGACCCCGCAATGAGCATGTCATCAACATATAGTAATAAAATGATGAAGCTATTGTCAAACTTCTTAATGTAACAACAATGATCTGCTTGGCATCTTGTGAAACCGTTGCTGTCCATAAAACTATTAAACTTACGATACCACTGTCTGGGAGCTTATTTCAAACTATACAAGCTCTTCTTCAACCGGCACACCAGGTTTTCCTTGCCTGCTATAATGAAGCCTTCTGGTTACTTCATGTAGATCTCCTCCTCCAAATCACCATGAAGGAACGTTGTCTTAACATCTAACTGTTCAAGAAGTAAGTTTTCTGCAGCTACTATTTTCAACACTAGTCTGATTGTTGTAAGCTTTACAACTGGAGAGAAAATCTCTGTATAATCAACTCCTTCTTTCTGCTGAAAGCCTTTCACCACCAACCTTGCTTTGTAGCGTTTACTACGGTTATGTCCTTCTTTGATTCTGAAAATCCACTTATTATAGAGTGCCTTCTTTCCTTGTGGTAGTTCAGCTAATTCCCAAGTTTGATTTGACATGAGAGACCTCATCTCATCTTTCATGGCAGACTCTCACTTGACTGAATCCTCCACTTGCATTGCTTCTATGTAGCACTCGGGCTCTCCATTGCCAGTTAACAACAAGTAATACATAGAAGGTGAGTAGACCTGTGGTGGCCTAGAAGTTCTAGAAGATCACCTTAGTTCTGGTGTTCTTAGCTCATCTTCAACTACTTCAGGAGTATTCTGATCTTCATTTTTAGGTATCTCCTCAAACTCAGCAAATTCCTTACTTTCAGCTTCTAGTTTGGAGCTGTTCGATTCCGCTATTAGCCTATCCTTGTACATCACATTCTCATTGAGTATGACATCCTTACTTCTGATGATCTTTCAATTCTCATAGTCCTAAAATCGATAGCCGAATTCAACCCCACCATATCCAACAAAGACACATTTGTTAGACTTGGCATCAAGCTTGCTTCTTTGAGCAAAATCAATATGCATATAAGAAATACAACCAAACACTCTCAAGTGTGAAAGGTTTATCTCTTTTTATCTCCAAACTTCCTCTAGTATTTCTCCATCCAAAGGTACTGAAGGTCCACGATTGATCGAGTAAGCTGCGGTGTTGATAGCTTCAGTCCATAATATCTTGGGCAAACCAGCATGTATCCTCATGCTTCTAGCATGTTCGTTTAGAGTTCTATTCATGTGCTCAGCTATGCCATTTTATTGCGGTGTTATAGGAACTATTTTCTCTATCTTGATTCCATTGTCTGTGCAGAAATCTCTGAACCTTTTATCTCCGTACTCTCCTCCATTGTTTGACCTTAATTATTTAACTTTTAGGTTTTATCTTCCACCATGGCCTTCCATTTTCTGAACGTATCAAATACTTCTGATTTCTTCTTCAGAAAATACACCCACACCTTCCTTGATGAATCATCAATGAAGGTGACATAATAATATGAGCCTGCTAAAGATTGAACTGGAGATGGTCCCCACACATCAGTATGAACCAACTCTAACTTTTTTGCCTTCGGTGTCTTGCCAATCTTTGTGAAACTGACTTTCTTTTATTTCCCAAAGATGCAATCTTCACATAGGCTTAAGTCAATACTTTTCAGTTTTGGCAACTTTCCTTTTGATAAAAGTGTTTTCATCCCCTTCTCACTCACATGGCCAAGCCTTTGGTGCCATAGGTTTGAATCAGCATTTGCTATTGTAATGATGTTCTCCATGTTTGAGGTGACATAGAGAGTACCAGTCTTCTTACCATGAGCAAGGATGAGTGCTCCTTTGGTAATCTTCCATTCATAACCTGTAAAGGTTGTACTATAACCTTCTTCATCAAGCTTCCCTGCAGAGATCAAATTCCTTTTGAGACCAGGAATATGTCTTACTTCATGCAGCTTTCAGGTAATCCCATTTGGCAGCTTCAATCGAACATCGCCCTCTCCCACGATCTTTAAGGTTTCATCATCAACGAGATGAACCTTTCCGAAATCACCACTGACATAGTTCTCCATGATTTCACGACATGGGGTAGTGTGAAAAGATGCCCCTGAATCCAATATCCAAGATTCAATTGGACTATTGATGCTTAGAATCATAGCATCACCTACTTCCTCGGCCACATTTGCAGATTTCTTTGCTTCGCCATTTTTCTTCGGTGCTTTGCAATCCTTTTTAAAGTGACCTTTTGTTGCCACAGTTGTAACATTTAAAATCCTTTTTAGATTTAGATTTGCCTCTTTTGGATTTTGATCTGCTGGAATTTGAACTTCTGTTTAAAGTTCTCCTTCTAGACTCAGTGTTTAAAGCTGAAGGCATTGATGCTTCCCCTAATTCTCTTCGCCGAATTTCTTCACTTAGCAACAAATCCCGAACATCGTCAAACTTTAGTTTTGTTTTGCTTGACGAACTACTGACTGTTGTAACAGTAGTATTCCAGCTATCTGGTAGAGATGACAAGAGAATTAAAGCTCGAACTTCATCGTCAAATTTAATTTCCACCGAACTCAGCAAGGTTGTGACTATGTTGAGTTCATTCAGATGTTGGGCCACCGATTGCCCTTCTGCCATCTATAAATTGAATAACTGCCTCATCAAGTGAACCTTATTAGCAGCAAATGGCTTTTCATAAATATTAGCCAAAGCAGCCATTAGACCCATCGTAGTCTTTTCTTTGGCTATGTTGAAAGCAACATTTCGGGATAGTGTCAACTGAATAACTCTGAGGGCTTGTCTATCAAGAAGTTTCCATTCGTCATCCTTCATGCCTTCTAGTTTTGTTCTGGAAAGAGGCTGATGCAGCTTTTTCTGATATAAATAATCTTCAATCTGCATTTTCCAAAAGCCAAAGTCCGAACCGTCGAACTTTTCAATTTTCACTTTACCTTCATCTGTGGCCATCGCTCCCACTCAAATCTGGACTACCAAAATAATTATGTTCTGATATTGAAGTTCAGGCTAAGCTGCAACCACCGAGCATACTAAGAAATAACCTTGGCTCTGATGCCAGTTGTTGGAAAAAATTGCAGTATTTCCCTTAATTCCAGATTAATGGGAATGTGAATAATTAACAGCGGAAAAAAATAACACAAATTTGATAACGGAGTTCGGCCAATTTTGCCTACCTCTCCGAAGCTGCTGCAACCTTTATTGAAAGTGAAAAGTAACACAGTATTTACAAATACTCACACCTCACACCCAAATATCCTCGAGAATTTAGAGTAAAGATACTCTCAAAGAGAACCCACAATAGACATAATCAAAAGCGCAAAAATTACTGAACTTAATGTTTGCTAAACCCGCTTTTATCTTCCTCTCTATTGATTTTGCTAGCTCTCTTTTCTTACTAATGCTCTCAAATTTTCTGGTGATGTTATCCCTTAACAATCTTGTCTATTTGTAAGGAAAAACTAAGAGCATAGTGCCAAAAAAATTAATCTTTGATGCCTACAAAGTTTGAATCAAACTTTGAATAATTGCATGCCAAAATCTTTGAAAATATTACCTCAACTTACAGCCAATATTTAAGACTTATTTTGCTGCAATATTGATTAATTAGGTCCCCTCTTGTCCATTTTGTAGACTATCATAACAACACCTTGTAGCATCGAAGATCTAGCAGCTACAAAAGCCCCTCTAAAACTCTAGTAAAACACCTATAACTTGAAGAATTTCCGAAATGAAAAACACTAACATTGATATTACATTTTTCACCCCTTCCTCGGAGGGCGCCTTCAATCTTAAACTCGAAGTGAACACGAACTAGCAAGCCTCGAGTTAGTTGAGGACATTCTAATAAAAAAAACAATATTATATCGTATTACCTGAAAAGAAACTCAGAATTATTTATTCCAAATAAAGTTGTTATGCTTTGCCTAATTGTCCAAAAAGTAGCTGCGGCTTTTGCTATGATAACAACACATCTTTGGAACACCAATCTGTTATATTACAAATGTTTGAACTCTAACCTTCACTAAAAATCCCATCCCATATGGAATATGCAAATGGGAACTCAATAAAAGCATGATAATCATACTCCAAACCATCACCGTAAAGAGGGCATAGAGGCTGAACATCCACATATCATAGGCAAAGTCTAACCAATAGGGTTGTAAATGAATCGAACCAAACTTGAACACTAATTGTTCAAGCTTTATCTGTTAAATTTTAAAGTAGTTAAGTCGAGCTTGAGCTTGGTCAAGCCGAGCCCGAGCCGAGCTCGAGCTTATCTCTAGCTTTGTTTAAATCGAAGCTCGAGCTAGTAAAAAAGATAGAATTCGTAAGATGAAAAATCAAAGATGAATGATCTAAGCACCACAAATTATTTTCATTGTATGAAGAAGAGGAAGAGTGATGAGTGTTGTGTTGGTGGCTGCTTTTTTTCAAAGGAAAATGAGATTAGACTTTATATCCAACTTTTCTTTGCTTTTTTACTAATGTTTATCGGATTTAAGACAAAAAAATGTTGGATATGATGTATGCCCTTAAGGCAATTAGGGCGATATATCTTAATTATGTAATAGTATGAATAATTTGTTTAATCAATAAAGGCATTTAATCTTTTGTTTATATCAATGTGTTTGTATATATTATAGCTGGTTAAATATATTCATTGATGTATGTATGTAAAAGTCCTAGACGTATCATAGCATGAAGTCAGAGAAATTATAGTTGGACTATATTTAGTGGAACCTGCTTCATATGCAATTATGATTATGTCTCAACTATCCCTAATCATCATCAAGAAAGGATATTGATGAAGCGGAAAGACTAGCATGTGTTCAACTTTCTTGAAAAGGGTCCAAGTAGTTAATCTCCTAAGGACTGAAGGTGGTGCCTTAAGTTTGACACATGGATATATCTTAGAGATATATTGGAGACCGTAGTAAGATAAACACTTAGTATATATATTAATGTGTTAGTATTTATCTTCATGCAATAAGATTTGCAAATGTCCTCATACATGAGATACTAGTTACCTTGTATGGTACTATTGCTATACTTTGGGTCATTACTATGCACTCATTAATTTAGGGTGCTACAGGTGATTACGGGTATAGTGATGACAGCACGTTGGCAAGCTGAGTAGTCGAAAAGAATCCATCACTCCGGATATATTAAGTAATTGTGCTTGGCCACTTGTTGAAGTGATGATTGCCATAAACCTCTAATCAAAGTATGTGTTTGATAGAAATGGTTTCTAGTCAAACACACTATGGTAAAAGGCAATATACTTCGGTAACAAGTAAACTACTGGGATAGCTTGGAGCAACCTTGTTATTAGTGGGTTAACACTTTAACCGAACCCCACAAACCAGATGGTACTAATATTAAAGAATGGAAGGAATTTATCGCACTGGATGACTATTGCATTACCGGGATTAAGTCATAAGCATAAATGACGTTCTGAGTAATGGGGGATGGTAGACCCTTGCTAGAGGTGTACTACAGTCGTTTAAGGTAATCGGGTTCTATTTACGGTCTAGAACCTCGAGCCAATGGTTCCATTAGAACAAGGGTTGGTTAAACTTTAACAACTCAATACTTTGGGATCCTATAAGGTCACACACATTGGACCTTCATCGGACTAAGTAAAGAACTAATAGATTTATTCTATTACAAAAATATAATATATAAATAATAATTGGATTATTATTTAATTGGTTAGAAATGATTAAATCATTTGGTTGGACCAAGGATTTATTTTTGACAGATAACTAATTAATTAGGGTTATAAATAAATTGGCTAAATTGATTATATCAATTTTATAAGCCAAGAAATTTATTTTGACCGGTAACTAATTTATTAGGGTTGAAAAATAAATATTCATTTGAAAGGGATTAAAACGTATTTTGCCTTGGTGAGTTAAATGGCCTGAAAGTACAGGAGGGTATTTTTGTACAAGCTCGGGTGTTCGGGAGTGTACTGAAAAGTGTGCGAGGAATGCATGGCATTGCTCGCGGCAGCCTATGAAAATGGGCTGCCCAAACGAGCAGTGCAGCCAAATGCAGCGTGCGTAGCACGCTGCATGCAGGTAGAACCCATGGATCCATATGGATCCACGGGTTGAACTCGTGTGGGATGTAAAACATTGGTTTTTGGGGAGCAAAATTTTGCTCCCCAAACCTATATATAGGCTCTCCCATGCTCCTTTACAAATTGCACCTTCAGCTCAAAGTATAAATCCTAAGTGAGATTCGCAAAGATAAATCTCTCGGGTATTATGCACAGTTCTTTTTTAGAACCCTGAATTTATTCGAGTACCTCTAGTTTATATTTTCGGGTGAGGCTTCTGGAGTAGTCTAGCAACTACTCGAGGCTTCTTAGTTCTTCCTCCCGGGGAGGTTTTGGTTGGTGGGGTTCGTGTGGATACTCATAGAGGCTATCCTACGCTTGGAGGCTTGTGCTAGAGGGCTCTGCTAAAGCACGCTTCAACTGGTAAGTATTCTTTCTTTCTCTTTTATTATTAGGTCTTCTTCTTTAAGCGTTTTTAGACTTAATAATATGCTTAGGTTGGTTTGCATGCTTCGTTTATTTTATGCTTAGGTTATAGCTTAGAGTTATAACATGTTTAGTATAAAATAAATATGCTAGGATATAATTCAGAATTATGGTATGCCTAGCCCTTTTGCATGCTAACCTAGGTAGAGAATTATTTAGTTAAGGCTTTATTTAATTTATATGCAACTTATAGGAGTTCCTGGGGATAGGGACAAAATTTTGATTTTCCGCCATGCCTGTTATGCATATTCAATCTGACTGTCAGTTCCCAACAATGGTATCAGAGTCTTCCTATTTAGTGCATAATTAAGTTAGAAGCAAATTGAATATTATTTTCTATATGAGATGATTTGTTTATTTAATTGTTTGGAACAATATATATGAACTTGTGCCTTTTATTTCAAGGTTAGAAATGGTTATGAATAATTTTGAATAAGCCTGCTCAACTTACTCAAATTATACAAGTGTCAATAATTTAATTAAATTACATGGGTTATAGATACTTCCAATTTACATGAATTGGAAGAACGAAATTTATTATTTCAAGAGAATACATTGGTCTTCAGGTTTGTGCCCGTATTTGTTCTGGCTAAGGATTGAACTTGGTGTCTACTTCTCATGGGGCACCTCTCCTACCTGGGAACCTATATCGGTGCAACTTGAATTGACCAACCGGGGGATTAATATCAACTAATTTATTTCTAGTATATAAGATGGTGCTTATATATGTTTTTATAACAAAGTAAAAAAATTAAATTTATTGAATAAAAGCTTAAAGGAATTGCAATATAAATTTAACAAATAAAGTGTTAATTATTTTGCATATAATCTAGGTTGATGGAATAATTATAATAAAGAGCTTGAACCCCCCTAAGGTTGGACCTTGTAAATTAATTCTAAAATACCCTGAATTAATATAGATTATTATAAATATGTCCATCTGATAAAATCCTAGATTGGATGAGACGTTTAACACCAATAAAATCCCAAAGTAAATATATTAAGGCAAGTTATAGTCTTCCTAACTCAAATTTATAATAGGTCTCTTTGGGCTATCAAAGTGCTACGTAAAGCATTCCTTCTAGTCCACATTGATTGGTTGTAAAGTTTGGGATAGGATCTGCCTTAACAGAACTGGGGTAGTCCACCATAAAATTAGGGGCTAGGCCCAGATCTGAGACATATTTAAGGACATGCTAATATAAGAGTACACATCCCTTTGGATTAGGGAACTTGAATGAATTAGCAATTGCATGCGATGCAAATGGAATGGGATCCCAACTATGATTTACTATTATGACTTTACTCATAAAATTGGGGGTTGTAATAGACTAGTTATAGATGCTACCTACTAGGAAATTTAGCTGGGCTAAAATTTCCGAATTCAATAGATTCGGCTATTGTAAATTTCGAAGAAAATAGTAGGACAAATGTATTTAATTAAAAGACCTTATATTAAAAGCATGTACTTAAACTAATATCTAAACTTTTCTTTTCTTATATCTTAGGTTGAATACGAACTCTATTTTTAAAATCTGTCTTAAATACATCCAAGCTTTAACAGTAACTAACTATCATGAATGGATCAAGGATGTAAAGGACACTGTTAAGGATTATGAATTGCCATATGTTCTTGAGAATCCATTCACGAAAATTCCTAGCACTGATGCATCGGCTATTATTAAGGATGCATGGTTGAAATATCTTAAGGACTCGGTTTATGTGTCACACTTGCTGTGGGATACTATAAATCTTCTGATACGTTCTCAGTGCGATCACATGAGTCTGGAAGCCATGCTGATCCATCTAAAGGATTTGCCTGAAAAGGCAAAGTATGAAAGGTTCAAATTGACCAATGAACTTTTGAACTCTAAGATGAAGGAAGAGACATATGTTGCAGCACACATCAACAAGATTAGAGATTTTATGGGGAAATTAGAATCACTGGGATCTACGGACAGTCAATCCTCGGGAGTGGACATCCTGTTGGATTCTTTTCCCGTCAGTTATGCTGATTTTGTAAAGGAACATTGCTTCAAAGTTCATGACTGTACTTTCCCAGGATTGGTTGATGCGCTGAGAAAATTCGCTGCCAAAAGCAAAGAAATTGCAAGAAAGTCTACAAATAAATATTATCCAGAAAATGGCTCGGAGAATATTATCACCAAAGGAGTAGTTAAAGGATTTAAAAGGAAGAAAGGAAAGAGGACATATAAGTATGTCTGCTACCAATGTGAGATTCTGAAACATTGGAAGAAGGATTGCAAAGCTCCTAATTTTGAACATTTGAAGAAGAAGCCTGCAGAGGCATCTACTTCAGGTATATTTGTAATTGAAAATTTTGCTACTTTTCCACGTGAATCCACTTGGGTATTAGATACTGGTTGTGGTTCTCATATCTGTACTTCTATGCAGGGACTAAGGAATAGTAGAAGACTTGTAAAGGGGAGATATACCTACGCATGGGAAATGGGGCCAGAGTTACTGCATTAGCTGTAGGAAGCTTTAATCTTATTTTTCCAAGTGGACTTGTTTTGGTTTTGAATAATTGTTACTACATTGCAAGTGTTACTAAGAATATTATAATCGTTGCGTGTTTAGCAGTAGAGGGATTTGAGGTTTTATTTTTGAATACTAATTGTCAGATTCGTTTAAATAATGTTCTTTATGGTTATGGGATGTTGAAAGGTGGCATTTATGTTCTTGATACTAAAATAGAAGTTTTCAATATAAATAATGTGAAGAAAGTCAAATTGGATAATGAGAATTCCTTCTACTTATGGCATTATCGTTAAGGCCACATAAACAAAGATCGCTTAACCAAGTTGCATAAGCATGGAGACTTGGGCCTAATGGACTTGGAGTCTTATGATTATTGCGAACCTTGTTTAAGCAGAAAAAGGACAAAGTTACCCTTTCAAGGAAATGGTGAACGTGCCAGGAGTACATTGGAACTTATACATACTGATGTGTGCAGACCAATGAGTGTTCAGGCACTAGGAGGATACTCCTACTTCATAACCTTTATTGATGATTACTCACGATACAGTTATATGTACTTAATGAAGTACAAGTTTAAAAGTTTTGAAAAGTTCAAACTATTCAGAGCTGAAGTAGAGAAACAGCTTGAGAAAAGTATTAAAACACTTCGATCGGATCGAGGAGGAGAGTACTTAAGTCAGGAGTTTCAGGATTATCTAAAGTAAAACGGGATAGTTCTCCAGTGGACCCCTCCTTATATGCCCCAACACAATGGAGTGTCAGAAAGGAGGAATCGGACTTTATTAGATATGGTCCAGTCCATGATGAGTCATGCAGATCTCAGTAAATCCTTTTGGGGATATGCACTGGAGAGCGCAGTTTATATATTAAATAGAGCGCCCTCTAAATCCGTTGATTTTACACCTTACAAAAGATGGTGTAATAAGAAACCATCTCTAAGTCTCTTAAGAGTATGGGGTTATCCTACTATGGTAAAGTGGATAGCGTCAGATAAGCTAAATGCCAAATCTGACAAGCTTCTGTTCATTGGATATCCAAAGGAAACTATTGGATATTTGTTTTACTAACCCAAAGTATAAAAGGTATTTATATCTCGGAATGCTCACTTTTTGGAAAAGGAACACTTACTTGCAAAAGTCAGTGGGAGCAATATTAAACTCAAAGTTTAAGAGGAAGAAACAGACAATCAACTGATTGACCCAGTTCTAGATACACAAGAAAGTGTGATCCAAGAACAACCTATCGAAACACAATCATTGGAAAGATCAGGTCATGTTCATAAGGGTCCCGATAGATATGGTTTTATCATCACTGATGATAAGGAACTATATCTTATGGAGAATAATGAACCAAGGACATACGATGTGGCAATGAAAAGCTCAGATTCTGATAAATGGCTAAAAGCCATGAAATCAGAAATGGATTCCATGTATGAGAACCAAGTTTGGAATTTGGTTGATGCATCACAAGAAGTTAGATCAATTGGGTGCAAATGGGTCTTCAAGAAGAAGACTAACATGGACGGTAATGTAATTACCTATAAAGTAAGGTTGGTAGCGAAAGGTTATAGTCAACGTGAAGGTATTAAATAGGATAAAACTTTCTCACCGGTAGCCATGCTTAAATCCATAAGGATACTCCTCGCCATTGCTGCTTATTACGATTATAAGATCTGGCTTATGGATGTAAAAACAGCAATCCTGAATGAGGATTTAGACCGAGATGTGTATATGACACAACCTGAGGGTTTTACATCTCGGAATGGCTCGAAGGTATGCAAGCTATAAAGATCCATTTATGGACTTAAGTAGGCATCCAGGAGTTAGAATACAAGGTTTGATCGGACAATTCGTGTACTGGATTTCTATCCAAACGTTAATGAGCCTTGTGTTTACAAGAAGGTTAGTGGGAGTGCAGTCGTTTTCTTGGTATTGTATGTAGATGACATTCTATAAATAGGAAATAATATTCCTCTTCTTCAAAATGTTAAAGTATGGTTGTCAAGAAAATTCTCCATGAAAGACCTTGGTGAAGCAGCATTTATACTAGGTAAAAAGATCTATAGGGATAGATCAAAGAAGCTATTAGGTCTTTCTCAAAGTACATATATAGACAAGATATTAAATAGGTTCAACCTTGAGCATTCTAAGAAAGGTTATCTCCCGATGACAAAGGGGATTAACCTATCTAAGGCTGAGTGTCTGAAGACAACTCAGGAGAGGATGCGCATGAAGGATATACCCTATACAACCACGATAGGATCCATCATGTATGCTATGATATGTACTAAGCCAGATGTCTCCAAAGCTTTGAGCTTTACGAGCAGATATCAGTCAGATCCAGGTGAAAAGAATTGGACGGCCATTAAGGTAATTCTTAAGTACTTGGGAAGGACTAAGGATGAGTTCTTGATTTATGGAGAAGATGACCTCACAATTAGTGGTTACACTGACGCAAGTTTTCAATCTGACAAGGATGACTTTAAGTCTCAGTCAGGTTTTGTGTATGCGTTAAATGGAGGGGGGGTATGCTGGAATGGAAGAGTTCTAAGAAAGAAACTACTGCCGATTCAATCATGAAATTTGAATACATTGCTGCATGCAAAGCGGCAAAAGAAGCTGTCTGGTTAAAGGGATTTATTGGTGATCTCGGTGTGGTGCCTGAGGCTATTGATCCAATTACTTTGTACTGTGATAACAATGGTGCCATAGCTCAGGCAAAGGAACCACGGTCTCATTTGAAAAATAGACATGTATCCAGAAAGTATCATATAATCAGGGAGATTATGGATGCTAAGATAATAAGGTTAGAATATGTACCCACTGATCAGAACCTCGCGGATGGTCTGACAAAGCCATTAACTCAAGTCAAGCATGACCAGCATGTTAAAGCATATGGATTAAGACATATGGCTAGTTGGCCTTAGTGCAAGTGGGAGTTTGTTGGATATGTTGTATGCCCTTAAGGCAATTAGGGAGATATATCTTAATTATGTAATAGTATGAATAGTTTGTTTAATCAATAAAGGCATTTAATCTTTTGTTTAAATCAATGTGTTTGTATATATATTATAGCTGGTTATAATATTCATTGATGTATGTATGCAATAGTCCTTGACGTAACATAGCATGAAGTCAGAGAAATTATAGTTGGACTATATTTAGTGGAACCTGCTTCATGTGCAATTATGATTATGTCTAAACTATCCCTAGCCATAGTTTCATCAAGAAAGGATATTGATAAAGCGGAAAGAATAGCATGTGGTCAACTTTCTTTTGAAAGGGTCCAAGCAGTTAATCTGCTAAGGACTAAAGGTGGTGCCTTAAGTTTGACACATGGATATATCTGTGAGATATATTGGAGACCACAGTAAGATACCCACTTGGTATGTATATCAATGTATTAGTGTTTATCTTCATGTAATAAGCTTTGTGAATGTCCTCATACTTGAAATACTAGTAATCTTGTGTGGTACTACTGCTATACTTTGGGTCATTACTATGCATTCATTAATTTAGGGTGTTACAAGTGATTACGGGTATAGTGATGACAACACGTTGGTAAGCTGAGTAGTTGGAAAGAATCCATCGCTCTAGATATAATAAGGAGTTGTACTTGGCCACTTGTTGAAGTGATGATTGCCATAAACCTTTGATCAGAGTATGTGTTTGATAGAATTGGTTTCTAGTCAAACATACTATGGTAAAAGGCAATATACTTCAGTAACAAGTAAACTACTAAGATACTTGGAGCAACCTCGCTATTAGTGGGTTAACACTTTAACCGAACCCTACAAACCAGATGGTACTAATATTAAAGAATGGAAGGAATTTATCGCACTGGATAACTATTGCATTAACCGAGATTAAGTCATAAGCATAAATGATTTTCCGAGTAATGGCTTGCTAGAGGCGTACTACATTCGTTTAAGGTAATCGGGTTCTATTTACGGTTTAGAACCTCGAGCCAATGGTTCCATTAGAACAAGGGTTGGTTAAGCCTTAACAACTCAATACTTAGGGATCTTATAAGGTCACACACATTGGACCTTCATCGGATTAAGTAAAGAACTAATAGATTTATTCTATTACGAAAATATAATATATAAATAATAATTGGATTATTATTTAATTGGTTAGAAATGATTAGATCATTTAGTTGGACCAAGGACTTATTTCGACAGGTAACTAAATAATTAGGGTCATAAATAAATTGGCTAAATTGATTATATCAATTTTATAAGCCAAGGAATTCATCTTTGACCGGTAACTAATTTATTAGGGTCGAAAAATAAATATTCGTTTGAAAGGGATAAAAAGGTAGTTTGCCTTGGCGAGCTATATGCCCGAAATGCGTAGCCTATAGGGCGCGGGAGTGCACTGAAAAGTGCTAGGGAGCGCGGGAGTGCACTGAAAAGTGCGCGAGCAATGTATGACATTACCCGCAGGCCATGAAAATGGACTGCCCAAATGCATAGCCTATAGGGCGCGCCGCGAGCTAGGCTCGCAGCATGGGCCGCGAGGCCCAACTCGCATGCAAGGCAGGCTCTTACGATAGTCAAATGTAGTGTGCGTAGCACGCTGCATGCGGGTAGAATCGGCGGATCCATATGTATCCGCGGGTAGAACCCGCGTGGGATGTGCAAGTATGCACATCCCACATTAGTTTTTGGGGAGCAATATTTTCCTCCCCAAGCCTATAAAGGCTCTCCCATACTCCTTTTCAAATTGCACCTTCAGCTCAAAGTATAAATCCTAAGTAAGATTCGCTAAGATAAAACTCTCGGGTATTGAGCACTGTTCTTTTTTAGGAGCCTAAATTTATTCGGGGACCTCTAGTTTATATTTTCGGGTGAGGCATCTGGAGTGGTCTAGCAACTACTCGAGGCTTCTTAGTTCTTCCTCCTGGGGAGGTTTTGGTTGGTGGGGTTCGTATGGATACTCATAGAGGCTATCCTACGCTTGGAGACTTGCACAAGAGGGTTCTGCTAAAGCACGCTTCAACTGGTAAGTATTCTTTCTTTCTATTGGATATGATGTATGCCCTTAAGGCAATTAGGGCGATATATCTTAATTATATAATAGTATGAATAATTTGTTTAATCAATAAAGGCATTTAATCTTTTGTTTATGTCAATGTGCTTGTATATATATATTATAGCTGGTTAAATATATTCATTGATGTATGTATGCAAAAGTCCTTGACATATCATAGCATGAAGTCAGAGAAATTATAGTTAGACTATATTTGGTGGAACCTGCTTCTTGTGCAATTATGATTATGTCTAAACTATCCCTAGTGATAGTTTCATCAAGAAAGGATATTGATGAAGCAGAAAGGCTAGCATGTGGTCAACTTTCTTGGAAAGGGTCCAAGCAGTTAATCTCCTAAAAGACTGAAGGTGGTGCCTTAAGTTTGCCACATGGATATATCTGGGAGATATATTGAAGACCGTAGTAAGACAAACTCTTGGTAAATATATCAATGTATTAATGTTTATCTTTATGCAATAAGCTTTGCGAATGTCCTCATACTTAAGATGCTAGTTACCTTGTGCGGTACTATTGCTATACTTTGGGTCATTACTAAGGACTCATTAATTTTGGATGTTACTGGTGATTACGGGTATAGTGATGACAATACATTAGTAAGCTGAGTAGTCGGAAAGAATCCATCGCTCCGGATATATTAAGGAGTTGTACCTGGCCACTTGTTGAAGTGATGATTGCCATAAACCTCTGATCAGAGTATGTG
Organism: Euphorbia pulcherrima; assembly: GCA_947683365.1. Lineage (NCBI taxonomy): Eukaryota > Viridiplantae > Streptophyta > Magnoliopsida > Malpighiales > Euphorbiaceae > Euphorbia > Euphorbia pulcherrima. Next base: position 26,744,596 of record CANTUS010000009.1, read on the forward strand.
TTTGATAGAAATGGTTTCTAGTCAAATACACTATGGTAAAAGGCAATATACTTCCGTAACAAGTAAACTACTAGGATAGCTTGGAGCAACCTCGCTATTAGTGGGTTAACACTTTAACCGAACCCAATAAACCAAATGGTACTAATATTAAAGAATGGAAGGAATTTACCGCACTGGATAACTATTGCATTAACCGGGATTAAGTCAAAAGCATAAATGACGTTCCGAGTAATAGGAGATGGTAGACCCTTGCTAGAGGCGTACTACAGTCATTTAAGGTAATCGAGTTCTATTCACGGTCTAGAGCATCAAGCCAATGGTTCTATTAGAACAAAGGTTGGTTAAGTCTTAACAGCTCAATACTTCGGGATCCTATAAGGTCACACACAGTGGACCTTCATCGGACTAAGTAAAGAACTAATAGATTTATTCTACTACAAAAATCTAACATAAATAATAATTGGATTATTATTTGATTGGTTAAAATTTAATAGATCAATTTTGGATAGACCAAGGGATTTATTTTGACGGGTAATTAATTAATTAGAGTCATAAATAAATTATAATTGATTAGATCAATTTTTGTTGGACCAAGAAATTTATTTTGACTGGTAACTAATTTATTAGGGTCGAAAAATAAATATTTATTTGAAAAGGATTAAAAGAGGAATTTTGCATTGGCGAGTTAAACTGGACTGAGAGTACAAAAGTACTTTGTATAAGCTCGAGTGCGCGAGAGTACACTGAAAGGTGCGCGAGCAATGCTCGGCATTGCTTGCGGCGGCCCATGAAAATGGGCTGCACATGCGTAGCCCATGATGCCGTGTGGCCCAGATTGTAAGCAAGGCAAAGCCCACAAGGGCTTTGCCATGCAGCATACAGCGTGCATAGCATGCTGTGTGCATGGGTTAACATGCGGATCCTTTGGATCAGCGTGTATGACCCGTGTAGGGATGGAAATTTTACTCCCATCCCACATTGCTTTAATTGCTCCCTAAGCCTATATATAGGCTTCCCCTTCTCTTGTTTCAAATGCACCAAGCTCAAAGCGTAAATCCTAAGTGAGATAGTTTTCTCTCGAGTAATTGAGCAAGTTATTTTGTAGGAGCCTGAATTTATTCGGGCACCTCAAGTTTATATTTTCGGGTGAGGCTTCTGAAGTGGTCTAGCAACTACTCGAGGCTTCTTAGTTCTTTCTCCTGGGGAGGTTTTGGTTGGTGGGGTTCGTGTGGATACTCATAGAGGCTATCCTATGCTTGGAGGCTTATGCAAGAGGGTTCTGCTAAAGCACGCTTGAACTGGTAAGTTCCTTTTCTTTATCTTTTATTATTAGGCATTTTTCTTTAAGAATTTTTAGACTTAATAATAAGCTTAGATCGTTTTGCATGCTTAGTTTATTTTATGCTTAGGTTATAGCTTAGAGTTATAACATGCTTAGGTTATAGCTTAGAGTTACAACATGCTTGGCATAAGATATACATGCTAGGATATAATTTGGAATTATGGATTGCCTAGCCCTTTTGCATGCTAACCTAGGTAGAGAATTATTTAGTTAAGGCTTTATTTAATTTATATGCAACTAATAGGAGTTCCTGGGGACAGGGACAAAATTTTGAATTTCCGTCATGCCTGTTATGCACGTTCAATCTGACTGTCAGTTCCCAACACTTTCTCTTTTATTATTAGGTCTTTTTCTTTAAGCGTTTTTAGACTTAATGATATGCTTAAGTTGTTTTGCATGCTTAGTTTTTTCTGTGCTTAGGTTATAGCTTAGAGTTATAACATGCTTAGGTTATAGCTTAGAGTTATAACATGCTTAGTATAAAATAAATGTGCTAAGATATAATATAGAATTATGGTATACCTATCCCTTTTGCATGCTAACCTGGGTAGAGAATTATTTAGTTAAGGCTTTATTTAATTTATATGCAACTTATAGGAGTTCCTCGGGACAGAGACAAAATTTTGTTTTCCATCATCCCTGTTATGCATGTTCAATCTGACTATCAGTTCCCAATAGTGGTATCAGAGCCTGCCTATTTATTGCATAATAAAGTTAGAAGCAAACTGAATATTATTTTCTATATGAAATGATTTGTTTATTTAATTATTTAAAACAATATGTATGAAATTGTACGTTTCATTTTAAGGTTAGAAAATTGTTATGAATAATTTTGAATACGTCTGCTGAACTTACTCAAATTATACAAGTGTCAATAATTAATTTCAATTACATGGGTTATAGATGCTTCCAATTTACATGAATTGGAAGAACGAAATTTATTAGTTCAAGAGAATCTATTGGTCTTCAGGTTTCTGCCCGTATTTGTTCTGGCTAAGGATTGGACTTGATGTCTACTCCTCATAGGGCACCTATTCTACTTGGGAACCTATATCGGTGCAACTTGAATTGACCAAACGGGGATTAATATGAACCAATTTATTTCTAGTATATAAGATGGTGCTTATATATGTTTCTATACCAAAGTAAAAAAATTAAATTTATTGAATAAAAGCTTAAGGGAAATGCAATATAAATTTAATAAATAAAGTGTTAATTATTTTGCATATAATCTATGTTGATAGAATAATTATAATTATGAGCGGACGACCTTTTCCCCGCCCGTGAGGGCCGCGTGAGATGCACCGCACGGGGGAAAAGATAACTGGTGCTGTGAAGCGTGCCGAGGGATTGATCCTTATTTTAGGCTTGATGAAAGCATTGATGTTGAAGTTGGATTTAAGTCCTATTTAGGTGTTAAAGAATACGAGATCGAAATCCCGTACTTAAAATAGAGTCACCACCCGGTTCAGCTCAACCAGGAAATTTTGGTACGATTTTCCCACCGAGTGGTTGGACCATACCTTAAGTAGAGATTCTGAGTTCGGAGGATGTTATCTATTTTTCATTAGGCCAAGTTAAGATATTTCATTCTTTCTTAATCGATTTAATCCATGCTATTTATTGTGTTTTCGGTTTATATGTTGTTTTCACTTTTATCAATAATCAAAGCGATAAAAATTATTACAGTCATTGTGAGCAGACAACATTCTGTGCGATGGCTGCGGAGCCGGGCCAGTGGGTTGGCCTCTTAAAAATGACGGGGAGATGTGTGATGTGATTGGAAAATGGTTTTGCATATTTCAATGCTCAAAAGATACGAGATCAAAATCCTATACTTAAAACAGAGTCGCCACCCGGTTCAGCTCAACCGGGAAATTTTTGGTACTATTTTCCCACCAGTTGGTTGGACCATACCTTAAGTAGAGATTCCGGGTTTGGATGATGTTATTTATTTTTTATTAGGCCAAGTTAAGATACTTCATTCTTTCTTAATCGGTTTAATCCATCCTATTTATTTGTATTTTCAATTATTATGTTATTTTCGCGTTTATTAGGCAGTTGAGGCGATGAATGAATTATTACAGTCGTTCAAAAACAAGTGCGAAAATTATTACAATGCTTTCAAGTCCTGTACATTTTTCTATGCAACAAATAAAATACCCGAAGGCTTAATATACATCTACCTGCAGAAAGTGGTTAACATAGATACGGTGCGTCGTACGAGGTATCTCATGAATTATGTACAGTTATCAAACCGAACGGGACCTGAGTTAGCGTGAATGTGGCATATTTTATTTACAGTATTATAAAGCCCGGTTGGATGGCTAAAATGAGATTTGAACGGCATTTGCTGGGAAATTCCATTGTTAATCAAATTTTAGATTCGATCGTTGTTTTAACCGGATTATTAGTGAAAATGACACATATTATGGGGTGGGGTCTGTTTTCGAGAGGTTTTGGACCTCCATCGTTGCACTGTATACTCTAGCTGGTGACATGGATGATGCCGCCGGCGACATCATTGATGTCGCTGGTGACATGGCTGATGATGACGCTTGTGACATAGCTGATGCCGCCGGCGACATCATTGAAGTCGCTGGTGACATGGATGATGCCGCCAGCGACATCATTGATGTCGCTGGTGACATCAATATGTAGACAGGCTACATGGCTTTCTAGATACCATAAAGAAAGGGTCTCACAAGAAAGTGAGGTCTCTGGGGAATGTGATGCCACCGGCGGTATCAGTGATGTCTCTGGCGATATGGATGATACCGCCGGCAATAACACATGTCTCCGGCAACCTCAATTTCTTGTAGCAGCAGTAGGCAGCAGTTAAAATTGACCGAAAACCTAAAAAAGAATACAAATCAACAAGAATCAGCACAAATCAGTAATATTAATGCTAAAGAGCTATAAGACTCAGAATTTTCACCTCGGGGTCGTGAATCCACCTCTTCGTGAACTTAAAAGAAACACCTCCAGGGAGCTTATAATGATGATTTAGTAGTCAATTTAAGAGTTTTAGGTCTCTAAATCCTATCAAGTTGATTTTAACTTAAAGACCTACTGATTTTAAGCTCACAATCAGAGAGTTTAAAGAAGAAAAACCAGGAAAATGGATTAGGATCCTTTTTCCTACCTTTTCTAATTCTTATCTCACTAAAATCTATTTTCTCATTCAATTTCAGCCTCCTCACTTCCAATTCAGCTCCTTCCCCCTTAATTCAGCCTTAAGGGGTGTTTTTATAGGCAAATTGGGGTGGTTTTTGAGACCTTTTTGACTAATTCCGCCGAAAGTGGCCGAAAGGTTGTCTGTGTAGGGACCCACTTCGGGTCATGCCGCCAGCGACATGGTGATGCCGCTGGCGGTATGCCTGATGTTGCTGATGGCATCAGCCTCCAGCAAACCGACAGCCAGCGGGCCCAGGAGCCTAAAAAATCATAAAAAGCGATCAAAAGTGGGTCAAAGTGGGTCAAAAGGCATCTTTTTGAATTTTAATGATATTTTAATGGGTATTTTTAATTTAGTTATAAATCATCGGTTCAAGCTCCTACCGGACGTGTTATCGGCCACACCGAACTGGATTCTGCAAATTATAAAATTTGCAAGGAATATTATTTTGGTAATAAAAATTCTAAAGAGAACTTTTATTTTGAGGCATTAAAATCGTGAACACGTCATCATCGTCTCGCGAGAGGGACTGTAAAATCCCGTGCTCATACTAGGATTTTATCAAATGGACATATTTATAATAACCTATATTAATTCAGGGTATTTTAGTATTTATTTATAAGGTCCAACCTAAGGGGGGTTCAAGCGCTTTATTATTGTGAGCACGGGATTTTGCAATCCCTCTCGCGAGACGATGATGATGTATACCCAATTTTAATACCTTATAGTAAAAGTTCTCTTTAGAATGTTTATTACCAATATAATGTTCCTTGAAAATTTTATACTTGGTAGAATCTAGTTCGGCATGGCCGATAACGCGTCCGGTAGGAGCTTGAACCGATGATTTACACCCAGATAAAATAAATCTCTAAATACCCATTAAAATGCCCTTTAAAATTCACAAATCCCGATTTGACCCCTTTGACCCGTGTTTGGCAGCTTTTCAGGCTTATGGACCCGCTGGCAGCCAGCTTTTTACAAGCTAATGCCGCCAGCGGTATCATCCATATTGCCAGCGGCATAGCCAAATCAGGCTCTATAGACAACTTTCATCTCCTCCCTTGGGACAGTCACTTTTTTGCCATTTCGGTGAAAATGGCTAAAAGGTCTCGAAGACCACCCCAATTTGCCTATAAAAAACACACCTTAATCTTTCAAAAGGGGGGGAGAACACAAGAACAATTTGAAACTTAATTCTAGATTGAGAAAATAGATTTTAGTGAGATAAGAATTAGAAAAGGTAGGAAAAAGGATTCTGATCCATTTTTCCTGGCTTTTCTTCTTTGAACTCTCTGATATTAAGTTTAAAATCAGTAGACCCTTAAGTTAAAATCAACTTAATAGGATTTAGAAACTTAAGCACCCAATTTACTACCAAATCATCATTACAAGCTCCCCGGAGGTGTTCCTTGGTTCACAAAGAGGTGGATTCACGACTTCGAGGTAAAAATTATGAGTCTCATAGCTCTTTGGCATTATTCTTGCTTGTTTTTGCTATTATTTGTGTTTGTTCTTCGGGTTTTCAATTGTTTTCGAATGTTACGTACTGCTGCTGCAAGAAATTGAAGTCGCCGGAGACATGTGATGTCATCAGCGGTATCACTAATATCGCTAGAGACATCGCTGATACCGCTAGCAACATCACATTCCTCAGAGGCCTCACTTTCTTGTAGGACCCTTTCTTTATGGTACTCAGAAAGCCATGCAACCTGCATACAGAATGATGCCTCTAGCGACATCATTGATGTTGCCGGCAACATCATCCATATCGCCGGCGGCATAAACTTCTGGATAGCTATTTTATTTCGTTCATTTCCGACCTAGTTTATTTTCCAAAGCGAGGAAACACAATGCAACGATGGAGCTCCAAAACCTTCTAAAAACAGACCCCACCCTATAACATTGTGGCATTTTCACTAATAATCTGGTTAAAACAATAATCGAGTCTAAGATTTGGTTAAAAATGGAATTTTTCTGTAAACGCCGTTCAAAACTCATTTTACCCATCCAACCGGGCTTCATATTATTGTAAATGAAGCATGCCATGTTCACGCTAACTCGGGATTGTTTGGTTTGCTAACTATACATGATTTATGATATATCTTGTGCGATGTGTCGTATCTGTGCTAACCATCTTCTACAGGTAGATGTATGTTAAGCCTTCGGGTATTTCATTTATCGCATAGGAAAATGTATAGGATTTGAAAGCCTTGTATTAATTTTATTTTCCGCAATTATTTTCGGATGACTATGAGCACGGGATTTTGCAGTCCCTCTCGCAAGACGATTATGACGTGTACCCGATTTTAATGCCACGAAATAAAAGTTCTCTTTAAAATTTTTATTACCAAAATAATATTCCTTGCAAATTTTGTACTAGGCGGAATCCAGTTCGGCGTGGCCGATAACGCGTCCGGTAGAAGCTTGAACCGATTATTTACACCCAAATTAAAAATACCCATTAAAATATCATTAAAATTCAAAAAGATGCCTTTTGACCCACTTTTACCCACTTTTGACCGCTTTTTACAATTTTTTAGGCTCCTTGGCTAGCTGGCTGTCGGTTTGCCCGAGGCTGATGCCACCAGCGGCATCAGCCATGTCGCCGGTGGCATGACCCGAAGCGGGTCCTTATACAGACAGCCTTTCAGTCACTTTCAGCGGAATTAGTCAAAAAGGTCTCGAAAATCACCCCAATTTGCCTATAAAAACACACATTAAGGCTGAATTAAGGGGGAAGAGCTGAATTAGAAGTGAGGAGGCTGAAATTGAATGAAAAAATAGATTTTAGTGAGATAAAAATTAGAAAAGGTAGGAAAAAGGATCTTAATCCATTTTTTCTGTTTATTCTTCTTTGAACTCTCTGATTGTGAGCTTAAAATCAGTGGTCTTTAAGTTAAAATCAACTTGATAGGATTTAGAGACCTAAAACTCTTAAATTGACTACTAAATCATTGTTACAAGCTCCTCAGAGGTGTTTCTTTTCAGTTCAAGAAGCGGTGGATTCATGACCCCGAGGTGAAAATTCTAAGTCTCATAGCTCTTTAGCATTAATATTATTGATTTGTACTGATTCTTGTTGATTTGTGTTCTTTTTTGGGTTTTCGGTCACTTTTGACTACTGCCCGCTGCTGTTGTAAGAAATTGAGGTCGCCGGAGACATATGATGTCGCTGGCAGTATCATCCATGTCGCCAGAGACATCACTGATACCGCCGATGGCATCACATTCCCCAAAGACCTCACTTTCTTGTGGGACCCTTTCTTTATGGTATCCAGAAAGCCATGTAGCCTGTCTACATATTGATGTCACCAGCGATATCCATGATGTCGTCGGCGACATCATCCATATCACCAGCGACATCAATGATGTCGCGTGGCATCAGCTATATCACCAACGACATCATCAACCATGTCACCTACGACATCAATGATGTCGCTGGCAGCATCATCCATGTCACCAGCGACATCAACCACGTCACCGGCGACATCAGCCATGTCTTCGGAGGTATGACCTTCTGGACTGCTCTTTTATTTCATTTATTCCTGACTTAGTTTATTTTCCTTAGTTTATTTTCCGAGACTAGAGTATATAGTACAACGACGGAGGTCCAAAACCTCTCAAAAATAGACCCCGCCCAATAACATGTGGCATTTTCACTAATAATCCAGTTAAAACAACGATCGAATCTAAAATTTGATTAATAATGGAATTTCCCAGCAAACGTCGTTCAAATCTCATTTTAGCCATCCAACCAGGCTTTATAATACTGTAAATAAAATATGCCACATTCACGCTAACTTAGGTCCCGTTCGGTTTGCTAACTGTACATAATTCGTTAGATACCTCGTATGACGCACCGTATCTGTGTTAACCACTTTATGTAGGTAGATGTATATTTAGCCTTCAGGTATTTTATTTGTTGTATAGAAAAATGTACAGGACTTGGAAGCCTTGTAATAATTTAATTTTCCGTACTTATTTTTAAACGACTGTAATAATTCATTCATCGCCTCAACAGCCTGATAAACGCGAAATAACATAATAATTGAAAATACAAATAAATAGGATGGATTAAACCGATTGAGAAAGAATGAAGTATCTTAACTTGGCCTAATGAAAAATAGATAACATCATCCAAACCCGAAATATCTACTTAAGGTATGGTCCAACCAACTGGTGGGAAAATCGTACCAAAAATTTTTTGGTTGAGCTGAACCGGGTGGCGACTCTGTTCTAAGTTCGGGATTTTGATCTCGTATCTTTTGAGCATTAAAATATGCAAAACCATTTTCCAATTAGATCACACATCTCCCCGTCATTTTTAAGAGGCTGGCCTACCGGACCGGCTCCGCAGCCGCCGCGCAAAATGTCATCCGCTTACAGTGGCGACTCTGTTGGGGACTGATCTCCTTAAACCTGAACTTTCTTTTCATAAAGTTTAAAGGATTTTGATGATGTATTGAAATCATTGGCTAAATAAAAACTTCATTCTTTTTTAATAATGTTTTATCCTCGTGCATGTAGATATTTCGGTAACTTTTAGGTGCCCATTTCACCCGAGAAGCTCACGAAAGTATCACTCATGCCCTGTAGGAATTGAGGATACCTAGTGGGTGGATCACTCATTTCAAAAAACACGCAAACTCCTGTGATCACATCTATTTGGAAGTGGTTGAGTAACGTGGAATCAAGGTAAACGAGAACCTTCTACATCAATAACCCTATACCAAAGCCGTGCTAGAAAAACCCTTAGCACATCATTCCTTTAGGATCACCAGAACAAATAAAACATTTGGGACACGCTTCTTCCGCCATTACCGGTGAAGAAGCCAAACTCCATCCTTCTAAAGGGGCATTATGCGGGAGTCATAAGGTTGGAAGAGGGACGATTTGCGTACTATGTACTTCGTGATCATGCATCCCCATGCATCTGCTTCAAGAGCTAAAAAATGAATCAACTTACCCTCTACTACTTCCGCCCGTGGAAGAACTTTAGCAACATAAGTAGGACTTCTCTTGTGCCTCTGTTGCATCGACACATATTACTACTGTGGCGTGAGATATAAATGTCCCACGTATGTTGGGGGGATAAGCCATCGCGTCATCTCTAACCACACCTACGTACAGCCATACATATTATGCACCACTTCCAAAAAAAACATACATACCATCCATACCATTTACAACCCATTCATGGTCTAACCCACTGTTCATAATCCTAAACAGTCTTCCTCCTGTACCTCGAGACCTTCACAACTGCCATATCTCTTCCTCGCAATGACAACTCTACCTCACCCAGAGAATAGACTAGTCTTCCCCCCACCTCGGGAGAAGTAGTTCACCCTTTGTCTCTTGGGTCAGAGATCACCACCGCTATCATTCAATTTCTGAACTCAGATCAGTTCTGAAACATCATTCAGGAACTAGTATGTGTATCCATCAAGAAAGCTCTAGGAAGTCAGGACTTCGACCAGGTCATACGATCTCCGGGCATGACACCCGATAGTAATACACTCTGGCAATCACCGCCAATCGCTTACCCCGGACAAAGGGAAGGAGCCCAGAGTCCAATTCTTCCATCATTCTTTAACACCCTGCCTCCGACATTGGTCACCCCATCACAGTTTAAGATCCTTACTACCTCATCGCCTTCTCACGATAACCAGGTTATGCAACATAAAGTTGAAGCCTTCTCGCATCAATTGGTGACAGCATGCTACAATCAGAAAGAGGGAAGGGTCCAACCAGAGGCGAACCAGGTCTTTCAAAACACTGACTCACTCATACCCCTACCTCAACTCATGGTTGACCAAGAGACCTCTCAGAAACTGGCACCAGATGCCACTAGTCAGCTAAATGATGGTCTTAAGTGTAGCATAAATCCGTGGAAACTGCCGCTTAATGTAATCTTCCCTAAATTAAAGGAAGCTGGCCTTCTCAAACCCCTTCGCGAATACAATCCTCCCTCGAGAGAAGAAGGAAAAGGCTTTTGCGGATATCACATGCTGTTAGGTCACCACACCAATCAATGTAAAACTTTGGTTTGCACCATCCAATGTCTGGTAAAGGATAAGAAGATTATCGACCCAGAAAGAGCATCCAGCCCTTTATAAGAGTTTGGTGATCATACATGGATGATCAATCCTGGCTTTCCTAAACAAGGGGGTGCACCGCAAAGTCTCATCAATGCCATCTACTCCAATGGGGAGGGAAAGTCTCACTCCGATAGCAAGGACAAAGAGTCAATCGATGAAGAAGCCAAGAAGGTTATGACCACCATGATCAAAGCCATGACAGTCTTAGCAAAGAAGCATGGTCAAAACAAAATAAAGAACCCGATAATCAAGGCCATGAGGCAGTTCGCCGAGGTCCTCATCAGGGAGCTAAGTCAAGTGAGAAGCACCTCATCCAAGTACCAACCACAATGAGACTCAGCTTGCCACCGAGGATGAAAAGCCTTGATTTGTAGTCCTTAGAGTTTAGACTTTTTATGCTACCAAACTTTGAGCTCCATAAGTAACTTCTATTTTTCTTACTTATGTCATGTCTCTACCATTTGATCCACGCATTCATATGAGCATACGTACGATGCTTCCAGTATTCAAGATATTTTACTGCATGAAATTAATTTGAGTATAAATGAAGGCTCTTATGCGGTAATCAAATCCAATAATTTAACTCCTGTCAAACACATGTGAGATAATAAAGTGCTTAAAGACCGTGATAATGCTTTTGCTTGGTCCCTAGATCAATAGTGAGATTGTTGAACACCACGGGTCTCTTCCAGAATTAACTCAGCAACCCTGCAATCGTAGACCTTTAAGCTACCAAGGAAGTATCAACTGGTCCCCTAAAATGGAAAATCGAGGCATACACCAACCGACAACTGATAAAGCCCAACCTCCATCAAAATAAACATCGTAGCCGAATCTCAGACCAATGTCACCGCCAAGGAAATGACCAAATTTGCAGCGAAACACATCTTCACCCAACATAAATTAACCCACATCAAACCCCTCGACCAAAGGTCAGGGGGCAACCACCGCCTAAAGCATTAAGTATGAGGGCAAGCACCTTCATCCCACGAGCTGCAAAGATGAGTGCACAACTGATGTTGCGATCAGCTTGCCAAATAAACCAATAAAACAAACTACCACTTCACCTTTTAAAGGCACTAAGTAAAAGGCCCCCAAACCAAATATCCCTTGTTTAAAAGCCTCCACCACCGATACTAGTGGCAAATTCAGGCCTAAACAGGAAGGGCTCTGCAAACCATAGACTGAAGGAGAACTCAGAATAGCAATCAAAATGGCAATCAAACCAATCAAGAAGGCTTTGTGTAAGCGCCAAAACTCCCATAAATTAAACTCCTTGCAAGCTGGCCATTTAGAATCAAAGCAAGATTACCCGATGTAACTTTGAAGTTTAGAATGAATCGGGCAATCCAGGCGAAAATCGAATGGACACTAAGAACCTTGGAGAATCTGCAAAGGCACAACTGAGCACACAACGGTAAATAGGATACCCAACACCCTCACCAAGAGTCATAGACTCGACACTAAAGCATCTGAGACCTTCCGATACCGATGTTAATAAAAAGTTCAGACTAAATTGAGGAGGTTGTCATGTGGCTGAAGATGGTACCAAAGTTATGAGCATAGGCAAGAGCGAGTTCATCAATCGCCCGCTGAACTGAAAACCTGAAAAGGGCGGTTCAGAAAAAAATTAGGGCATGAGAGAAAAATAGTAAGATGTTAACTTGAAAACCTGTAAAGGCTAGTTAACACCAGGGGTTCCATTAATGGAAATGATTGCCAACATCTCGAACTCAAATTAGATTCACTCGATAAATGTGTCTTTTATACTAAAACCTCTGTGTTTGTGATTGTATGAATCCCTGGCGACCGATTGATGGAAACATCATAAGTAAGCTTAATCGAAGATGCTCCGAGCTCATCAGTGTTTCTAAAATAAAAGATAAAAAATCCGGATAGACTAAAAACATCTAGGTCTATGCAAAAGTTGGAATAAGTTTGCTAGGTTGAAAACTCGAATGGGCAGTCTATGGAAACGTTAGAGTCATGATGGAGCCTGAATTTCTCCAGTTCCCTCCAATCTGCGTTCCCTAGGCTCCACAAGAAGCCCCATGGCTGCTAGGTGTGGCTTGCCATAGCAGAATTTGAAGAAATGGTCAAATCTGTGTTTCCGAGAAGTTGATGCCGCTGGCGACATGGATTGTTTTGGGCGATATCAGTTGATGCCGCTAGTGACATGGGTATAGGCGGTTTTGAGGTGATGCACCTGGCAATGTGGATGATGCCACCGCCGGCATGGAGTTAATTTTCTGTGCGGCATTAGAAGCATGTTTCTCATTTCAGACCTGTACAAAACCTATAAACAATCTTGTACTCCATTTCCAATACCTTTTCAAACTGCAATCCATTTTTACTCAAAGTAAAAAGCCCGAAGGCACACATCACTCAAATATCCTAAACATCCAGCCTACCAAAGTAAAACCAAATAAAAAGACCAAATTATCCAAACCCTAATGTATCAAGGGTACAAACCAAAAGCTGAAACGAAAAGCAAAATGAAAATATAAAGCTAGGCATACCCGCCACTGCCGGCCGGGCAGGATGAAATGTCCTCTGGGCTCACCAACCAATCACTAACCTCATCCTCATCTTCCTCCCTACCTTCTATCATAGGCATGCTGCTTGACTCCTTAGTCACTATGGGTGGGCGTCGATGGGCTGACATCTTTACTCCTCTGCGACTGGTACCACCGGGGTGCACACGATCCAAATTTTGCTTGCTCCTCCGCTCCTGAGCAGTAGCCTTCAATTGACCCTTGAGGTCACACATGACGCCGGAGGTCTGCAGTCTCCTCCTTGTATCTACGTTGGGCTGCATCGGCATCTAACAAGGAAAGGGCTAAGAAATCCTGCAAGCCAAGGAAAAACATCAATAATGCACTTCATTCATAGCATCCATACATGCATCTTATCTTATTTTGGCATAAATAGGGGATGTACCTAAACAAGCAGTGATTGCTCAATAAGCGTGTCCCAAAGAGCAAAATTGTTCTCTGCAAGCTGCTCCACATGGCTCCACGACACCTGAGAAATCCAAAAGGCGAATCATTAAACACCTGCATCCAAGGATAAACAAGAAAGCAATTATCAGGCCTTACGTAAGTGGTGTTTTTTGGTATAAAGATCAGAGCATACCGGCTTAAGCCAATGTTCTTGGGTTGGAACTCGCCTCGAGAGTTCATCAGTAGGAACTGGGCCTCCATCGGGTTAACCAGATGCCCCTCTATGAAATTTATACCCTCCGGCACACCATAGTACCGCATCCTACTCTGGTTATCCCGGCCTCTCTTCCTCGTGGGTTCCTTAAAAACACGAAAGATACACATCAGCAACATTCCTAAACGATTGCAAGTCACGCACATAAATGCAATTATACCTTAAAAGATCACTGCCCCCCTTGGGACATCAGCACACTCCCGCCAGCTACATCTGTGCCTATCTCATCCTCCCCTTCAGGCTCGATCCTAACATCGCCTTCAATCTCCTCCTCTTCCTCCTCTTCTTCCTCCTCCTCGACATCCACAATACCTTTGAGGTGCCTTTTCTTCTCCTCCAGCCTTTGCTCATTATAATACTCTATCGTATCATTCCTATGGATGCAGGGACACAAGGGGAGTAGGTGCTGCTGGTGCTGCTCGTAGAGGCTAGGGACGCTAGGGATCACTTGGCTATCCCCCTCGATATAGTCAGCTTTGTCAGCCTTGGATGTGATCACTAAATGGGGCCACCATAAGCCCCTGGGAGGATCGGCAGGCACCGGTCTATCGATGACTGGAACAAACCTCTAGCCCCGGACGCCCTCACCCAAGCACCACTGCTGAGACAAGCGGTACTCCACGATAAAACCAACAGTCGTCCACCTCCCTCCTGACCCTTGCGACTTCTGGCAGGTTCTCCACCCCATCAAATGGGTCCAAGACAAGCTGCACCAATAATCAACCAAAACAACCGATATAAGTTCATAAACGCTTTTTGTTTTGTTCTAAGGACTAAATCAAAGATCGCATACCGAGCTCAACCGCACGCTCCTCAGGACCTCCATGTACTTGGTGGGATACTTGGCCTTCCCGCCAATACCCCAGCACCAACGGGTGAGAAAATGAGAGCCCGGTGGCATGGTCTTCTTGAACTCGACCAGCGGGAGGATCTGATGCTCAAAAGCCCAGGCCTGTAAAAGTAGCAATTGGTTAGCTTAAACAATAAATGAGACATGCACAATCAAGTAAAATGCTTCCAATAAAATATACCTGGAGTAGCTGATGGCAGAGTCAGAGAGCCTTCACCTTCTTTCGGGCTCCCACATCAAGCCCATGGTACAGCTGGGCCAAGATGGCCCTAGGCCAATTCTTCCTCCTAATGCCTGCCACGTCCACTACGGCGGATATCAGCCCGTAATTAATCCTGCTCCCCCAGATCGGAAAAAATAGCACAGTGAGCAAGGAAATCATAAAGGAGCGGACGTAAGCGTCTCTCTCCTCCTCAGGCACCACACCTGCTTTAGTCTAGTGTTGGTGTAACTCACCATAAGATAGCCACCCTGAGACGGGCTTCAAACCAAACGGCTCCTTCACTCGCCTCACCACGGGCCTCTCAATGTGGTATTTATCCATATAAGCATCAAAGTTAATGACCTCGTCTATCCAGGAAAGCTCGGTCATAACTACAACAGCGGAGGGCGTAATTGTTACTTCCCCAAACGAGAAGTGAAAGGTGTGGTTAGTTTCAGACCACCTCTCTATAAGGGCTGTCACGGCTGGATGGGAGAGCTTGGGCATTAGCATTGGCATGATTCGGGCCAAGTCCACGAATCCCGTCTCATTAATGGTGAGCGTGAGCTCCGGGTCCTTTTTTGAAATATGGTGCCACCACTCGCCGATGGTATCCATACCTCCAGTATAGGTCAGTTCGTACGGCTGTAAAACCAGAACCAAAATAGATAAGTCCCCATTTATTTTCTCATCACTAATACCTGTTGGAAGGCTGCTGATATCGCTTTTGCTAGAAGCGATGTCACCGGCAATATCATCTATACCGCTGGCAGTATGGATGATGCCGCCGGCGATATCACCTTAAGCAGAAACGACATCAGGCCTCCCTAGGCCTTTTTATCAGGCTTGATGCTACTGGCGATATCGCTCATGTCGCCGGCAAACTCACAACCTGTCGGGCAAAACCTGTTTTCCCTAAAAATTGTACCCATCGTGCCATAATCATAAAAATTACAATCAATCAAACTATAAGCCTAAAAATAGTGAAAATCGAACCTAAAGCATGCAACATCAATTTATAATCAATCTATTTCACACTTATAACTCCTACCATGGCTCAATTTTGAGCCTAAAGCCGAATCAAAACTCAACCCAAAAAGAAGAAATTCGAGTTTTACAGGATTACCTAGACGTAGGAGAGGTGTTTTTCCTTCTTAGGAGTCAGATTGGTGATGGGGGAATTGATCCCATATCCATACATCTTGGCCGTCTCCTTCAAGTCATAGGCAGTAGGAACTGAGAGAATCTTCAGCCCTTCGACGGAGGAATCAGGCAGATTCTCCCTAGCCTTAGCAGATTTTCCCCTGAAAGCCTTGGCAATTCTCTTCATAATTAGAATGACGGAGAAAATTGAAAGATTTGGAGAAGGGAGCAAAGAGGGGTACGGTTTATGTATTTGCAGAATGAGGAAGAGAAAGGAGTTTTACTTCCTTTTAAACTGCCTTGCGGAATTCAAGGAGTTTTAACTTATCTAAAACTGCCCATCCATGCCGCCGCCGGCATCAAATCATACCGCCAGCGACATCACCCATGCCGCCGATGACATCACCTCCTTCAATTCAAATTTTGAAATTATTTGACCAGTCAAAGCTGCCACGTGGCACTCATGCCGCCGGCGACATCACTCCATACCGTCAGCGTCATCACTCCATACCGCTAGCGACATCACCCATGCCACCGGTGACATCACCTCCTTCAATTCAAATTTTGAAATTGTTTGACCAGTCAAACCTGCCACATGTCACTCATGTCGCCGGCGGCATCATTCTATACCACCAGCGACACCATCCATATCACCGGTGATATCAGCTATCTCCATGCCTTTTCAACCATCCTCGGCCTCTAGCCCTGATATTCCGGAACGTGCACAATCATAAACCCAATACGCTCATTCTATACACTATGTAGTGATTACGGTATGATCCAATACATATCACCCTTTGGGTTCACCCCAGAATACCAACTGAAGGTCCCTGATATAGTCTCTATATGTATCACCCTTTGGGTTCATCCTTAGAATGCCAACTGAAGGTCCCGGCATGACCTTGTACATGTCATCTTCGGGTTCACCCCTCCAAAATCCTAGCATGACCCAGAACTACACTCCACACTCCACAAAATATAAGTCCGACCAAAGGACAATCTCTCTACAAATTGTAAGCCCAACTAAGGGGCAATCACTCCACAAAGCATAAGCCCGACCAAGGGGCAATTTCTTCACAAAACACAAGCCCGATCGAGGGGCAATCTTTCCATAAAGTGTAAGCCTGACCAAGGGGCAATCTCTCCACAAAGCACAATCCCGACCAAGGGGCAATCACTCCTCAAAGCATAAGCCCGACCAAAGGGCAATCACTCCACAAAGCACAATCCCGACTAAGGGGCAATCACTCCACAAAGCACAAGCCCGACCAAGGGGCAATCACTCCACAAAGCACAAGCCCGACCAAGGGGCAATCACTCTACAAAGCACAAGCCTGACTAAAGGGCAAAACTCTCCACAAAGTGTAAACCCAACCCAACTAAGGGGCAATCTCTCCATAAAACATAAGTCCGACAAAGCACAATCTCTCCACAAAGCATAAACCTGACCAAAGGATAATCTCTCCACAAAATATAGGCCCGACTAAGGGGCAACCATGCTATAAAGCTCAAGTCTGACCAAAGGACGATAACTCTACATAAAGCTCAAGTCTGACCAAGGGGTAACCTCCCCGCGAAGCATAAGTCCGACCAAGGGACAACCTCCCTACAAAGCATAAGTCCGATCAAGGGACAATCTCCCTGCAAAGCATAAGTCCGATCAAGGGATAACCTCCGTGAAGCACGAGTCTGACTAAGGGACAACCACTCTGCAAAGCACAAGTCCGACCAAGGGACAATCACTTTGCAAAGAATAAGTCCGAACAAAGGGACAATTTCCATAAAGCATAAGCCCGACCAAGGGGCAACCTATCCATAAAGAATAAGCCCGACCAAGAGGCAATCACACTATAAAGCATAAGCTCGACCAAGGGGCAACCTCTCCATAAAGCACAAGCCCGACCAAGGGGCAATCACTCCACAGAGCATAAGCCCGACCAAGGGGAAATCTCTCCACAAAGCACAAGTCTGACCAAGGGACAATTTCCGCAGAGCATAAGTCTGACCAAAGGACAACCACTCCATAAAGCATAAGTTCGACCAAGGGACAATTTTCACAAAGCATAAGGTCGACCAAGGGACAACCAATCCATAAAGGACAAGTCTGACCAAAGGACAATCACTCCGCAAAGCACAAGTCTAACCAAGGGACAACCAATCTACAAAGCTTAAGTCCTACGAAGAGATAACCAATCTACCAAGCATAAGTTCGACCAAAGGGCAACCAATCTACAAAGTATAAGTCCAACCAAGGGGCAATCTCTCCGCAAATATCAAGTCCGACCAAGGGATAACCAATCCACAAAGCTCAAGTTCGGCCAAGGGACAACCAATCTACCAAGCATAAGTCCGACCAAAGGGCAACCAATCTATACAGCATAAGTCCGACCAAGGGGCAATCTCTCCGCAAGGATCAAGTTCGACCAAGGGGCATCCTTTTCGCAAAGCACAAGTCCGACCAAGGGACAAAGAAGTCGTCCATCAGGTATCATTCCTATCCCTTACTCTTTCATGGGATCATACTAACCTATGGCAGCAGTGATCCCCTGAGGGGCAGCCTGTGAGCACGGGATTTTGCAGTCCCTCTCACGAGACGATGATGATGTATACCCAATTTTAATGCCTCAAAATAAAAGTTGTCTTTAGAATTTTTATTACCAAAATAATATTCCTTGTGAATTTTATACTTGGCAAAATCTAGTTCAGTGCGGCCGATAACGCATCCCCGTAGGAGCTTGAACCGATGATTTAAACCCAAATTAAAAATACCCATTAAAATATTATTAAAATTTAAAAAGATGCCTTTTGACCCACTTTTACCCACTTTTACCCACTTTTGACCGTTTTTTACTATTTTTTAGGCTCCTAGGCCTGCTGGCTGTCGGTTTGCCGGAGGCTGATGCCACCAGCGGCATCAGCCATGCCGCCGGTAGCATCACCATGTCACCGGTGGCATGACCCAAAGCGGGTCCCTGCACAGATAGCCTTTCAACCACTTTCGATGGAATTAGTCAAATAAGTCTCAAAAACCACCCCAATTTGCCTATAAAAACACACCTTAAGGCTAAATTAAGGGGGGAGGAGCTGAATTAGAAGTGAGGAGGCTGAAATTGAATGAGAAAATAGATTTTAGTGAGATAAGAATTAGAAAAGGTAGGAAAAAGGATCCTAATCCATTTTTCCTGGTTTTTCTTCTTTGAACTCTCTGATAGTGAGCTTAAAATCAGTAGGTCTTTAAGTTAAAATCAACTTGATAGGATTTAGAGGCCTAAAACTCTTAAATTGACTACTAAATCATCGTTATAAGCTCCCCAGAGGTGTTTCTTTTCAGTTCACAAAGAGGTGGATTCACGACCCTGAGGTGAAAATTCTGAGTCTCATAGCTCTTTGGCATTCACATTACTAATTTGTGCTGATTCTTATTGATTTGTGTTCTTTTTGGGGTTTTCGGTCACTTTTGACTGTTGCCCGCTACTATTGTAAGAAATTGAGGCCGTTGGAGACATGTGATGTCGCCGGCGGTATCATCCATATATCGCCAGAGACATCACTGACACCGCCGGTGGCATCACATTCCCCAGAGACCTCACTTTCTTGTGGGACCCTTTCTTTATGGTATCCAGAAAGCCATTTAGCCTCTCTACATATTGGTGTCACCAGCGACATCAATGATGTCGTCGGTGGCATCAGCTATGTCACCAGCGACATCAATGATGTCACCGGCGGCATCATCCATGTCACCAGCGACATCAACCACGTCACCGGCGACATCAGCCATGTCTTCGGAGGTATGACCTTCTGGACAGCTGTTTTATTTCATTTATTCTCGACTTAGTTTATTTTCTGAGACTAGAGTATACAGTGCAACGACAGAGGTCCAAAACATCTGGAAAACAGACCTTGCCCTATAATATATGGCATTTTCACTAATAATCTAGTTAAAACAACGATCGAATCTAAAATTTGATTAAAAATGGAATTTCCCCGCAAACACCGTTCAAATCTCATTGTAGCCATCCAACCGGGCTTTATAATACTGTAAATAAAATATGCCGTATTCACGCTGACTCAGGTCCCGTTCGGCTTGCTAACTGCACATAATTCGTGAGATACCTCGTACAATGCACCATATCTGTGTTAACCACTTTCTGCAGGTAGATGTATATTAAGCCTTCGGGTATTTTATTTATTGCATACAAAAATGTACAGGACTTGGAAGCATTGTAATAATTTTATTTTTCGCACTTATTTTTGAATGACTGTAATAATTCATTAATTGCCTCAACTGCCTGATAAACGCAAAAATAACATAATAATTGAAAATACAAATAAATAGGATGATGGATTAAGAAAGAATGAAATATCGTAACTTGGCCTAATGAAAAATAGATAACATCATCCGAACCCGAAATCTCTACTAAGGTATGGTCCAACCACCCGGTGGGAAAATCGTACCAAAATTTCCCGATTGAGCTGAATCGAGTGGCGACTTTGTTTTAAGTACAGGATTTCGATCTCGTATCTTTTGAGCATTAAAATTTGCAAAACCATTTTCCAATCACATCACACATCTCCCCGTCATTTTTAAGAGGCCGGCCTACCAGCCCGGCTCCGCAGCCGCCGCGTAGAATGTCGTCTGGTCACACCTAGATTGGTTAAGACATTAAACACCAATAAAATCCGAAAGTAAACATATTAAGGAAAATTATAGTCTTCCTTACTCAAATTTATAATGCGGTCTCTTTGGGCTATCAAAGTGCTACGCAAAGCGTTCCTTCTAGTCCACATTAATTGGTTGTAAAGTTTGGGATAGGGTCTGCTTTAACAGAACTGGGGTAGTCCACCATAAAATTGGGGGCTAGGTCCAGATCTGAGACATATTCAAGGAGATGTTAATATAAGAGCACATGTCCCTTGGGATTAGGGAACTTGAATGAATTGGCAATTGCATGCGATGCAAATGGAATGGGATTCCAACAATGACTTACTATTATGACTTGACTCATAAAAGTGGGTGTTGTAATAGACTAGTTATAGATGCTGCCTACTAGGAAATTTAGCTGGGCTAAAATTCTCGAATTCAATAGAATGGGCTATTGTAAATTTTGAAGAAAATAGTAGGACAAATGTATTTAATTAAAAGACCTTATATTAAATGCATGTACTTAAACTAATATCTAAATTTTTTCTTTTCTTATATCTTAGGTTGAATATGAACTCTATTTTGAAAATCTGTCTTAAATACATCCAAGCTTTAACATCAATTAACTTCCATGAATGGATCAAGGATGTAAAGGACATTCTTAAGGATTATGAATTGGCATATGTTCTTGAGAATCCATTCATGAAAATTCCTAGCACTGATGCACCGGCTATTATTAAGGATGCATGGTTGAAATATCTTAAGGATTTGGTTTATGTGTCACACTTGCTGTTGGATACTATAAATCTTGTGATACGTTCACAGTGCGATCGCATGAGTCTGGAAGCCATGCTGATCCATCTAAAGGGTTTGCCTGAAAAGGCAAGGTATGAAAGGTTCAAATTGACCAATGAACTTTCGAACTCTAAGATGAAGGAAAGGACATGTGTTGTAGCACACATCAACAAGATTGGATATTTCATGGTGAAATTGGAATCACTAGGATCTACGGACAATCAATCCTTAGGAGTGGACATCTTGTTGGATTCTTTACCCATCAGTTACGCTGATTTTGTAAAGGAGCATTGCTTCAAAGTTCATGACTGTACTTTCCCGGAATTGGTTGATGGGCTGAGAAAATTTGATGCCAAAAGCAAAGAAATTTCAAGAAAGTCTACAAACAAATATTCTCCAGAAATGGCCCGGAGAATATTGTCACCAAAGGAGTAGTTAAAGGATTTAATGATATAACCTATACCTTATACTTATCAAATAATTCACATTAACCCTTCACAAATATTTACTTGTTGCCATAATTCACATATCAATACCATCTCAACGCAACTTACATTTCACATCAAATATAACCACACAACACACGTAATACTATTCAAATACAATTTCAAATCAAAATAATCATATCACTCAATTCACATTAAGACAATTCACACAAAATATATCAAATTTAACCACACATCAATACAATTCATATCACATTCACATATTAATACAATTAACACATTAACACATTTCACCCATATATTCATATCATGTTTATATTCACAGATTATCCGAGCCAATTCTCTCGAAACCGACTTGTACATTCCTCTGGAATCCATTCACTATTTTGAGCTCCTATAACATAAATTCATATAAAATATAAACATATACATCTTTTTTCCTTTTGTATATATAAAAAGATTGACATAAACTAGAATAGAATTACTATCTCCGTGACCTTACTGAGTATAACCGATCATATCTCTCAAAGTACTCAACCAAATGACCTGATTCTAATTTCATTTTACTCTTAACACATAGCTTTATAACATATTAAAATTTTATAATTTTCTGATTACTTTTCCATATATTATGAATTTGATATTTTGAACTCCAATTTTGTCCTGCTTTTCCTGAACTTAAAACCAGTATCCTTGTGACCTCACTTCACTTCAAAATTCATAACTTTCACCTCACTAACTCAATTGCTCTGATTCTTCTTTTGTTCAATTCCTAATACACAATTCCATAACATAAAAAAACCGCAAAATTTTCAAAGCCTTATACGATTTATAGTGAATTTTCCTTCAACGCCCTGTTTCAACCCGTTCTACCTGGACAGCATCGTAATAAAACAAGTATAACTCTCTCTATACAACATGAATCGACCTAATTCTTTTCCTACATAAACTATACACATAAGGGAATAACATATCAAAAACTCAGAATTTTCTAAGTAGTATAACAATCCCAAATTAATTTTCAAACTCACCCTATCTCTTTGATCATCCAATTCTGCACACCTCATCTTATAAAAATCATAGCTATTAATCTACTCATCTAAAAATCCCCAAATTTTTCAGAAGAAATTTAGAGATGTAGAGAATCAATTCATATTTTTGTAATAACCTCAAATTCTATCTCTAACATCTCGAAAATCATATACATACCTGATTCTTTCTCTCTCTTTGTTCTTCTTCTTCTCTTCTACTCCTACCCTTTCATATTCTGAGTTTTTCTTCGTTTCATGGTTGATTTCAGATACTTATCACTTCCACAATTATCTATAGGCTAAAATGACTATTTTGCCCTTTTTTCATTATATAATACTTACACTTATACTATATTATACTTATACCAATAATAAACAACTCAAGTACTAATTTAATTACCAACTATAATTTCTACTTTTATCTTCACAAAATTTCAAATCCTTTTTATATATTTAAGTGTATATATGTATATATCTAATATATTTTAAGCCAAATATACCAAAATTAATATATTTATTATATATTTATACTTCATGTAATAATTTCTAATATGTATGCATAAATGACTAAAATGATGTGTTAAATGGGATGTTACAATTCTCCCCTCCTTAAAGAATTTCGTCCTCGAAATTAAATACTTGTATCTGAAAAATATGAATAGTCCTTTCTCATCTGTTCTTCTATTTCTCAAGTAGCTTCTTCCACTAAACGACTTCTCCAAAGTACTTTGACAAATGGTATTTCTTTGTTTCGTAGTTGTTTGGTCTTTATATCCCTATAATCTCCACGGGTTCCTCTACATAACTCAAATTATGTGCAATATCTAATTCTTAATCCTCCAGTACATGTGTACGGTCTTTTGGATATTTCCTTAACAAGCTAATATGAAAAACATTGTGAATTTGAGCTAATTCTTGTGGTAATATCGATCTATAAGCAAATGGACTAACCTTCTCAAGAATTTCATAAGGTCTTGTATACTATGTACTTAACTTTCCCTTCTTTATGAATCTTAAGATGCCTTTTCAAGGTGATAACATAACTATGCTTAATCCCATCATAAATTTTTCAATTCTTTCAAAACTATACTTTAATCCAGATTCATGTTCTTCATTACCTAACTTATCAAAATTCATATCTCTTACAATACTAAATCAAATGATCTAGTTCTTGTCTCTTTTTCTTCACCACACACATGACTATATCATACTTAAATTTGTAACCATCTGATTAGGATACAATTTATACTTAATTTTTCTTTCACTTCTTGAATCTGTCCCATTTCACATGCACAACGTCTAGTAAAACGACTACAACTTTTTCTATATAACCTTAAATGACCTTATTACAATTCTCTTTCATATTTTGAACTATAATTCTATCTCTAATATCAAGAAACCATATAACAAGTTCAGCCACTTACTTGATTTCCTTTTACTTCCCTATCTCTTCTTTTGCTATTCTTGTTCCCCAAATACGTTTTCTGGAACTTCTAAAGGTTTTGTAGAGTTTAATATCATGTTTTCCATCTATCTTATCTCTCAAATTAATCATATAAAATACCCTGGCTTCTCGTAATTGATCAAATAAATTACTAATATGAAGTAAAGAATATTGTTTTTCACAGTGACTCAATTCAACTGCCTATAATCAAGCTGAAGCTTTAATACCAACAGCAATATCAATCATCTCGATCTCATAATAACAACCAAGCCTAAAGTCAAAGCTTCAATTGTTTGTGCAGTAATGCACCCCCTTTTTTTGGTATCAATCTACTCAAACTCATATTCTACTCAGTTACTATGAGTAATATAAATACTTCAATTTCAAATAAACAATAAGTTCACATTTTTAGCAAAACTTTATTAGAATTACCACTTATATCATCAACAAGCTTCCATGTTCATCAAGTATATAGATAACTTAAGTACTAGATTTTCAAGTATTTCACATCAAGGTAAAACAACATAACCACATGAAGCTCAATAACTTCATTTTCAGAAATCTGATTCACCATCTCATTTCAACTGCAATTTAGAAATAGAAACATAGGATTTTGACAAAACAATCTTTTATTCATAATTAGATATATCTTAGCTTTCTAACGATGGAGGAATAGTACAATTTCAATTTTTATAACTCAAGTTATACCAAAAACATTCAGTAGTACTCAATCTGAAATTTTCAGAACAATGGTTTTATGACCCTATTTCAACTGGCTTTGAATTAGTAAATGTACAAATTTGGAAAAACTTTATTCTAAACATAGCTTCATATGTGTCATATAAATTCACTCAATCAAAAATTTCCCAGAAAGAGCTTATAGATCAAGAGGAAACCCATAAACAATAAACAACGGTGAATCTGGATAATTTCAGCAAAACAGAATGTATTACTCAACTTTAACCAAATTTTCAAATGACTAAACGATATAATTTGACAAGACTTTCTCTTACTCAGTTTCATCAATGTCTTCAGAAATCATAGGACTTGGAATTTCTCAAATCCAATCGATAAATTAAAAGATAACTCACAATTACTAAAAGTGTTCAAATCTAAAAATTTCCAGCAAATAATGAAATAAAAATTGATAGTACACAAGCCTCTATCCCTTTCACTTGCTTTCTTCTATCTCTTTTTGCCTTCTATGACTTTCATTAGTACGCTCTTCCAAAATTATATTTGATTCAATAAAAAAATACATTACTTAACTATAAAATCTATTACTAGAGCTTAATTTATATTAATTTCAACTTACATCAACTTTGATCTCTATTCTCATCAATCCTAACTCGAAGTAGACACATTGGTTCTGATAAAACCATCATTGCTAGAATCAAACAAGTAGGCACTACCTTACGTTCACCTTGAAAATAACTCGTGACTGACTTGACGGCTCTAAATTAACTTCTTTGGTGAAATAATTGGTATTGCACGTTGCTTCATCAACCAATTCAAACTCAATATTACATAAAAAAAAAGTCTCTAATATTTCATCTAATTGGATCAGCAACTTGTACTGTTTTATCAATTAAATTGAACAATTTCGTACATTTGATTCATAACAATCAATTCACTTGAAAGAATTCCTTTCGATTCTACTGTATAATACTTCTTCTATTTCTCAAACATCTTTTCCTTTTGAGCAAATGATGGAGGCTCTTGTACCACAGAGCCTCTTGTCATACTTTTGATTCACGTGAATTCATAAGTGATCCTATAGGTGGGTTTTGGCTGGTTCCTCTCTCCTCGGGTTAACATTTTCATTAGCCCTATGTAAAGGTGATAAAATGCACGATCATAACATGTATTAACTTTTATGTGTGTATGTATATATTGCCCCTTTGATCATATCCCCGCTCTGATACCAACTAAAACAACCTATATCTTATACTAAATCACCAAAATCGTAATCACAACACTTATACTTCATTTATATATATAATCACTTTTAACACTATATCTTTTTACAAAATAATCTTACACAAAGCAAAATCAAAACCAGACCACCTTCTATTCTATATGCTTGTTTTGTGAGGAGAGGGAGTGAGATGGAACACAGCCAACCAATCTTTCGTCCATGACATCTACAGGTAATGAGCTTTAGTACAAACTTTATCAGCTCTGAAAAATTTAGCCCTTTATATGAGGTGCAACTCAGTGAATATAAACAATCTATGAATTTAGCAAATCACATATTTACACACATTAACAAATTCAATATACAGTCACACTTATACGAGAATGAATGAACCGATTATTTAATTATTGTGACATTTCCAGCCAAACTATTGCCCTGGGATACATGTAACATTTGTAGCAATTGTCAATTGATTTGTTGGCCAGCTATGTAACAATTGGTTGACCTTTCGATCCAGATAAACAATTGGTTGACCTTTCGGTCTATTTGTCAGATATTACAATTGGTTGACCATATAGGTCCAAATGAACAGAACATGTATTGCAATGTTTGATCGGCTATGTCATAACGTCTCTTATACTTTTCATATATTCAAGTGCAAATGTTTGTTTTACGAACCATTGAACTTATAATTAGCATATATTAGCACAAATAAACATATATTCTACATATATATATCATATAAATCCAGCTTATCAAATACAATTCTCATTATAAACTTATATGCCCATGATTCACTTAACAATTCAAATCAAGTTTATATTCACATAACAATACATTTCCAATACAATTCATTTCACACTCAAATAATGTCAACACACTTCATATATATCAAGTTCAACTCACATATATAGCCACATATCAACACAAATCACAATCAAAAATTCATTTCATGTTTATACTAACTTATACTTATCAAATAATTCACATTAACCCTTCACAAATATTTACTTGTCACGACAATTCACATATCAATACCATCTCAACGCAACTTACATTTCATATAAATATAACCACACAACACACATAACACTATTCAAATACAATTTTAAATCAAAATAATCATGTCACTCAATTCACATTAAGACAATTCACACAAAACATATCAAATTTAACCATACATCAATACAATTCATATCATATTCACATATTCATATAATTAACACATCAACACATTTCACCCATATATTCATATCATGTTTATACTCACAGATTATCCGAGCTAATTCTCTCGAAACCTACTTGGACATTCCTCTGGAATCCCTTCACTGTTTTGAGCTCCTATAACATAAATTCATATAAAATATAAACATATACATCTTATTTCCTTTTGTATATATAAAAAGATTGATATAAACTAGAATAGAATTACTATCTCCGTGACCTTACTGAGTATAACCGATCATATCTCTCAAAGTACTCAACCAATGACCTGATTCAGTTTCATTTTACTCTTAACACATAGCTTTATAACATATCAAAATTTTATAATTTTCTGATTACTTTCTCATTTATTGTGAATTTGATTTTTAAACTCCAATTCTGTCCTGCTTTTCCTGAACTTAGAACCAGTATCCTTGTGACCTCACTTCACTTCAAAATGCATAAATTTCAACTCACTAACTCAATTGCTCCGATTCGTCTTTTGTTCAATTCCATATACACAATTCCATAACATAATGAAACCTCAAAATTTTCAAAGCCTTATACGATTTATACTAAATTTTCCTTCAAGCCCTGTTTCAACCCTTTCTACCTGGATAGCATCGTAATAAAACGAGTATAACTCTCTCTACACAACATGAATCGACCTGATTCTTTTTCCTACTTAAACTATACACATAAGGAAATAACATATCAAAATCTCAGAATTTTCTAAGTAGTATAACAATCCCAAATTAATTTTCAAACTCACCCTATCTCTTTGATCATCCAATTCTGCACACTTCATCTTATAAAAATCATAGCTATTAATCTGCTCATCTAAAAATCCCCAAATTTTACAGAAGAAATCTAGAGATGTAGAGAATCAATTCATTTTTGTCATAACCTCAAATTCTATCTCTAATATCTCAAAAATCATATTACAAAATCATATACATACCTGATTTTTCCTCTCTCTTTGTTCTTCTTCTTCTCTTCTACTCCTACCCTTTCATATTCTGAGTTTTTCTTTGTTTCATGGTTTATTTCAGATACTTATCACTTCCATAATTATCTGTAGGATAAAATGACTATTTTGCCCTTTTTTCATTATGTAATACTTACACTTATACTATACTATACTTATACCAATAATAAACAACTAAAGTACTAATTTAATTACCAACTATAATTTCTACTTTTATCTTCACAAAATTTCAAATCCCTTTTATATATTCAAGTGTATATAAGTATATATCTAATATATTTTAAGCCAAATATACCAAAATTAATATATTTATTATATATTTATACTTCATCTAATAATTTCTAATATGTATGCAAAAATGACTAAAATGATGTGTTAAATGGGATGTTACATTTAAAAGGAAGAAAGGAAAGAGGACATATAAGTATGTCTGCTACCAATGTAAGATTCCGAAATATTGGAAGAAGGATTGCAAAGCTCCTGCTTCTTAACATTTGAAGAAGAAGCCTGCAGAGGCATCTACTTCAGGTATGTTTATAATTGAAAATTTTGCTACTTTTCTGTGTGAATCCACGTGGGTATTAGATATTGGTCGTAGTTCCCATATCTGTACTTCTATGCAGGGACTAAGGAGCAGTAGAAGACTTGCAAAAGGGGAGATGGACCTACGCGTGGGAAATGGAGCCAGAGTTGCTGCATTAGCCGTAGGAAGCTTTAATCTTATTTTGCCAAGTGGACTTATTTTGGTTTTGAATAATTGTTACTACATTCCAAGTGTTACTAAGAATATTGTATCCATTGCGAGTTTAGCAGCAGAGGGATTTGAGATTTTATTTTCGAATAATAATTGTCAGATTCAGTTGAATAATGTTCTTTATGGTTATGGGATGTTGAAAGGTGGCATTTATGTTCTTGATACTAAAACAAAAGTTTTCAATATAAACAATGTGAAGAAAGTTAAATTAGATAATGAGAATTCCTTCTACTTATGGCATTGTCGTTTAGGCCACATAAACAAAGATCGCTTAACCAAGTTGCATAAGCGTGGAGACTTGGGCCCAATAGACTTGGAGTCTTATGGTGATTGCGAACCTTGTTTAAGAGGAAAAAGGACAAAGTTACCCTTTCAAGGAAAGGGTGAACGTGCCACGAGTACATTGGAACTTATACATACTGATGTGTGTGGACCAATGAGTGTTCAGGCACTAGGAGGATACCCCTACTTCATAACCTTTATTGATGATTACTCATGATATGGTTATTTGTACTTAACGAAGTACAAGTCTGAAAGTTTTGAAAAGTTTAAACTATTCAGAGTTGAAGTAGAGAAATAGCTTGAGAAAAGTATTAAAACACTTCGATCGGATCGAGGAGGAGAATACTTAAGTCATGAGTTTTAGGATTATCTAAAGAAAAATGAGATAGTTCCCCAGTGGACCCCTCCTTATACGCCCCAACACAATGGAGTGTTAGAAAGGAGGAATCGGACTTTATTAGATATGGTCCGGTCCATGATGAGCCATGCAGATCTTAGTAAATCCTTTTAGGGATATGCACTGGAGAGCGCAGTTTATGTATTAAATAGAGTGCCCTCTAAATCAGTTGATTTTACACTTTACGAAAGATGGTGTAATAAGAAACCATCTCTAAGTCACTTAAGAGTATGGGGCTATCCTGCAATGGTAAAGAGGATAGCGTCAGACAATGGGGGATGGTAGACCCTTGCTAGAGGTGTACTACATTCATTTAAGGTAATCGGGTTCTATTTACGGTCTAAAACCTCAAGCCAATGGTTCCATTAGAACAAGGGTTGGTTAAGCCTTAACAACTCAATACTTCGGGATCTTATAAGGTCACACACATTGGTCCTTCATCGGACTAAGTAAAGAACTAATAAATTTATTCTATTACAAAAATATAATATAAAAATAATAATTAGATTATTATTTAATTGGTTAGAAATGATTAGATCATTTAGTTGGACCAAGGATTTATTTTTGACAGGTAACTAATTAATTAGGGTCATAAATAAATTGGTTAAATTGATTGTATCAATTTTATAAGCCAAGGAATTTATCTTTGACCGATAACTAATTTATTAGGGTCGAAAAATAAATATTCATTTGAAAGGGATTAAAAGGTATTTTGCCTTGGTGATTTAAATGGCCCGAAAGTACAAGGGGCATTTTTGTACAGGCTCGGGTGCGCGGGAGTGCACTAAAAAGTGTACGAGCAATGCATGGCATTGCTCGCGGCAGCCCATTATGAGTTGCCCAAATGCGCAGCCCATAGGGCACACCGCGAGGCCCAGCTCGCGTACAAGGCAAGCTCTTGCGCTGCCAAATGCAGCATGCGTAGCACGCTGCATGCAGGTAGAATCCCGCATGGGATGTGCAAGTATGCCCATCCCACATTGGTTTTTGGGGAGCAGTATTTTCCTCCCCAAGCCTGTATATAGGCTCTCCCATGATCCTTTTCAAATTGCACCTTCCGCTCAAAGTATAAATCCTAAGCGAGATTCGCAAAGATAAATCTCTCGGGTATTGAGCACAGTTCTTTTTTAGGAGATTGAATTTATTCGGGCACCTCTAATTTATATTTTCAGGTGAGGCTTCTGGAGTGGTCTAGCAACTACTTGAGGCTTCTTAGTTCTTCCTCCCGGGGGGTTTTGGTTGGTGGGGTTCGTGTGGATACTCATAGAGACCATCCTACGCTTGGAGGCTTGTGCAAGAGGGTTCTGCTAAAGCACGCTTCAACTGGTAAGTATTATTTCTTTCTCTTTTATTATTAGGTCTTTTTCTTTAAGCGTTTTTAGACTTAATAATATGCTTAGGTTGTTTTGCATGCTTAGTTTTTTTTATGCTTAGGTTATAGCTTAGAGTTATAACATGCTTAGGTTAGAGCTTAGAGTTATAACATGCTTAGTATAAAATAAATGTGCTAGGATATAATTTAGAATTATTGTATGCCTAGCCCTTTTGCATACTAACCTAGGTAGAGAATTATTTTAGTTAAGGCTTTATTTAATTTATATGCAACGTATAGGAGTTATTGGGGACATAGACAAAATTTTGAATTTCCGCCATGCATGTTATGCATGTTCAATCTGACTGTCAGTTCCCAACAAAAAATGCATAATAAAAAAAAATTACATATAAGGCACATGGTTCAATAATATATGTCAATGAGGCACAACTTTAACCTGAAGTACTTTATGTGTGTCAGAATATGGGCTTAGTAAACTCATTTTTGAACAAAAACCGGCTTACTAAGCCCATTTTCTGACAATCCTGCAACTGACGTGACATCAACTATATGGACCATATGAAAACGGGCTTAGTAAACTCGTTTTCAGACGGTGTGGTAGTTGAAGAATCTCAACTGCCGTGTGTTGGGAAGGTGAGACCGAATATGGGTGAGATTAAATTCACCCATATTCATTAATTCCCCCAAACTCCCTCACCCAAATATTCATTACTTTCCCACTCCCTAGTAAAAAAAAATTGCTCACATATTAATGCTCTAGTTTTTATCTTAGTTTAAGTTTAGTTTTAGATTTACTATAATTCTAGTTTTACTTTTACTTTTACTTTTACAAAATAAAGGAAATTAGCTATAGTTTTAGTGAAAATAAAAAAATATGAACATATTAATGCTTGAGTTTTAGTGGTAGTCTAAGTGAAAATTTTTTGTTTCATATACGGAGAGATTCCCACGCAACACAGGGCAATCGATGCTGCCTTGACTGCCGCTCCGTCTGAAAACGGGCTTACTAAGCCCGTTTTCAGACGTTCCCTGTAGCTGACGTCTCGTCAGCTCGGTTGCCTGAAAATGGGCTTAGTAAGCCCGTTTTTGTTCAAAAACAAGTTTACTAAGCCCATTTTCTAACACACATTAAGTACTTCCGGTTAAAGTTGTGCCTTATTGGCATATATTGTTAAACCATGTGCCTCATATGTACTTTTTTCATTATTATATTTTTTTATTTTAAATCCTATTTTTCTCTATTTTATTTATTACTTTATAAATTATTTTTCTTCACACTTTATCTTATATTTTATCTTTTTTTATACAGTTTTACACTCATTTTCAGACATACACTTTTTTATATTTTGCGTAATCTATCTATTTTATAAATATAATGTTTAATATTTTCAATTATGTTAACGAGCCTACTAAAGAGCCCCGTTGACGAATCAGTTCGCAAGCCTTTTATCAAGCATGTTCACAAGCTTTCGAGCCGAGTATCCTCTTATTCAAGTTTAGTTCGTTTACGATAACAAGCCTGGAATTTTGTTCAAGAACAAGCTCACTTATGAATGAACCGAGCTTGAACGAGCTTTAGTCGAGTCAAGTACCGAATAGTTCACGAATAATTCGACTCGTTTACAGCCCTACTAACCAAGAATGTAAGTGAATTAGTTGCAATTTTTAAGAGGAAAAACAGGATTTTAGAGGGACCTATCCTGAAACTACCAAATATTGCTCCAAGCCCTAGAATTGTGATTAGACGGGCACAGTCTGATTGTTGGACTAGGGCGTACGTACTAGCAAGATATAACCGAAAAGGAGCAAGACCGTTGAAGCCGCTAGTAAACGGAGCCATTCAGTTGATACCACGAGAGCTAAATTTTTTAGGCTCTGGTTTATAAAGTGAAGTAAACATAAAATTACTTAAATGTGCTTAATAAATAAAAAGTAGTTATATAAAATAAAAAATAGAAGGCCAAATGTGTCTTCCACCAATTTAGTGAGATCAGGAATATAAGAAATGGGTGGAAACGGGTAGAATTGAATTTCTACCAAATTCCATCCTGCCATTATGATTCTCCTTTCCGGGTATGGTACTCACAATCTCCTCCATTGAAATCCTTTCACCCAAGCACACCCTTAATCAACAGTTGTTCTTCTGCATGAACAGAAAGTAGAGCAACCCCATTCATTTTTCAATTATGTAAGAATTTAATTTTCAGCAAGATAAGATGGTATGCGTAATTTTATTATGAAATAATTATGCAAACAAATGTTTTGTATCCAATAAAGCTCATTTTTTTTTGTAAAATAAAGCTCAAAATATTCAGAGATTTTATATTTGTTAATGTATACACTACTATTGATCCTAGCTATATGCTAGAAATTGTAATTATTTGTCACCAGGTTCTGGACTGTTTGCCTCTAAAATAATGATTTATTTCATTAATAATCAGCAATTTGCTCAAAATCATACAAACAGAATCAGATACGCTTTGGACACTTTATCTTTGTAAACTAAATAATGTGGATATGGCTGATTAGGTTCGTGTCCCATATTCTAATAAATTTTTATGATCCTTTTCATGCCAAAGCTACTTTATTATATTTTTTAAAAATGGTTATTTTTTTATTAAATCATACAGGACTAATGCACTAATGCACCGGATCCCATCAGAACTTCGAAGTTAAACGTGTTTGGGCGAGAGTAGTATTCAGATGGGTGACCTCTTGGAAAATCCTCGTGTTGCACCTCCAATACTTTATTCTTCAAAAAAAAATACAGGACTAGGTGAAAAAATTATACACTAGCTGAACTATTAATTTGTTTAACCATAGCATTAAAATGCCAGTCATATCAATGCAATCAATAAAAAGTTATTTTTGTTTCGACCAAATCATATCCACTCAAATTTTAATTGAAATTTTTACATCAAGTCAAAATTAAGATCAATATACCAACTTAACTATATTTTTAAAATGATACAATGAAATTATGCAAAAATAACCTATTTTGGCGAGTAAAACATTTATCTATTTTTAACTTGGTGCTAAATATCTTTCAATAAATACAAAATTTGACTCCAAATGTTAAAAATTATTTTAGAAGTATTTGTTTTGAAAAAATGAATATATTCAATTCATTTTTATTTATGAAATTTTAAAAATTATAAATACAAATGCAATGAATGAAAACAATTTTCAAATACACAAACAATGATTTATTTGTAAAATATGACGTCCTTAAAAAGAAAACTTGTATATATAAAGGAAAATAAAAAAATAGAAAGTTGAAAAACATTGCATTTAAATGAAAAACAGTGTATATATAAAGGAATATGTACTGTTATTGTTTATGAGAATATAGTAGCCTAATAATTTCACTCTGTACCATAGGGCAAATAACAGTGCACCAAATTTGGGAAAAGTACATAATTATAGTAAAGTTGAATAATAATTTTTATTAAAAGTTTGGTCAATAATATAAATGTTCAATTTCATAAGCTTCAACAATATAAATACGTTTTATAAGCCTCAAATAATATAAATACATTCCTCTCCATCAACTCATGCACAAGCCATATTTTTATTTTATTTTATTTTCTTATTTTGCATTTATCTCTCAAACCGTTTATTTTTTTGACATGCCGCTTCAGACTTTATTGTTCGTTTCATTTTTATCTTCGAAACGCCATCCATTGTGATATATTTTTTTCCAAACTTTTCGTCACCTAGTAAAATAATGGTATTTTGCTAGTAAAATGTTGGTATTTTGTTGGTATGAGGTGATTTTTATTTGATTTCTTTCGTAAAATTGATGCTTATATTTGGGTTCTTCACACATTGTATATTGTTTGTCTAATGCTAGTATAATGATGATATAAAGTGCTTTTTGTTTAGTTTCTTTCATAAAATAGATGCTTATGTTTAGTTTAATTTTTAACACATGGTAAAATCACTACAAGAAATCAAACTTTTTGTGACAACAAATGTTGTCATGAAAAGCAAGAAGTTGTCATGTATAACATTATGCGACAACAATAAGTTGTCACAGTGTTGTCGCTAATAACTCCGTTGCAGATAATATTTCATCAAGATATTGTCACAAATAGTGAAGTATTTTTGTGACAACATTTTTTTGTGACAACATTTGGTGTGACTAAAAAGAAAAAATTATCGTCACAAATAAACTAATTGTCACATATAATACATGAAAATAAACTAAACTACGTGACAACTGAAATTATTTGTGACAACAAAGTTGTTATATATATATTACATTTTTTGTGACTAACAATATACTTGTCACAATATTTTTATTAGTTACAACTTTTGTTGTCACCGAAAAGAAAACCCCTTGTTAGAAATAATATTATTGTCACATATTATAACATTTGTGATAATAATCGATGTCACAAAAAAGTTTTTAATTTGTCACACAAGTCTCTATATGACAAGAATAACTGTCACAAAGATATCGTCACTAATAACTCCGTTGCAGATAATATTTCCAATTGTGTTGTCACAAAAATTGCAATTTTAGTGACAATATTTTCATGTCACATAAAATTGTCACAAATAGAGTGAATTATCACATATTATACTACAAAATTTACTCAAAATGCATGACAACTTTTACTAGTTGTCACAAATACTGCTTGTTTTATTGTCACATAATAAATGTTGACAACATTTTACATCAGTTACAACTTTTTTCTGTTACTATCTGTCTGTAGTTACAACATTAACTTGTTACATTAAATATTTGTGACAACTTTGGATTGAAGGAAACTCAAATTTATAATATTAATTTTGACAAACCTGGAAAAATAATAAAAAAGAAATTTGCATATTATACCAAAATGTTTCCATTACCCATTACACGACGGAAGGCCATTTGCAAATGCAATAAATCATACAAAACTTACACATTTTAGAAGTGGTAATAGACTATCTAAAAGAAAACAAAAAAAAATGATTATAACACAACAAAGCATAGAAGGCCCTAAAATTCACAAACAACAGTACACAAATTATGATAAGAGAAAAGGGTATACCTTGTGATACGTAGCCCAAAACATCATTATATGTCGAAAAGCATAGAAGGCCCAGTGGATCCAAAAGCACAATATGAAGAGCCTGAAGTAATCAAAATGCTCATTAACATAAATGTATTAAAATATAGAAAATCTATTGATAATAGATTTAGCAAAACAGGGTCATGGCCATTTAATCAGTTTCCTAATCATATTATGTCTAGTTTCCTCCAAAACAATTATGAGAACGTACATAATAAATTCCTAGATTAGTTACAGAAGCAAGAAGCTCAAAATACGAGTATTGTCCTAGTGTGAACAAAACACTCTGCAGAGATTATATACTTCATTATATAGAATTAAAAAAGAAGCCTTACCTCTGCAATTAGAAGTTTCTTACTGCTGAATTGAGCAATTGTAGCAGAGCCTAATACTTAGAGGATGTTTTCTATCCATAAAAGAAAATTAAACACTGAAATCTTGTTTGTCTGGTTACAAAGATATTTTCTATTTATCTTTTGAAATAAAAGCAAAACATCAAACAAGCAAACAGATAAAGCTAACACACAAAGCATAAATCACTAAATTCAGATCAATATAAACCTGACAATCGATCAATATAAACCTGCCAATCGTATGGAGAGTAGTAACGTATAATCAAATTCAAAATACTAAACTCTATAACTAAACATTTAACAAAAGATATGAAGCAAATAAGATCCAAACTCGTTCACACACTCAACAATTTCTACAAAAATCACCACCAATAATCCGCATAAATCGGTTCAAAATCAATCTCAACACAAATCTTAACACATATCAGTTTAGATTCTTAATTGATTGTCATAATACTGCAATTATATATTATTGACAAATTAAAATGGTTTAGAACTTACTCGAATTGCTTCACTGATTTCGCACGTCTATGAAACTGACAATATCAAGACGATGAGACCACTGTTACTCTTAAAGAGATGCAATTCTTTACCAGGTGGTTTGAGAGAAAAGTGTGAGCATAGTGAAGATGACAACGGCGAGGAAAATGGAGAGCGGTGAGGTTTGAGAGAAAATTAGCAGAGGTAGGAGCAAAACCTAGAAAATTAGCAGAGGATTGAGTGAAATTGAGTCGTAATAAATGAATTTGTATTATTAAATAAATTGTTAATTGAGTCCTAATCGTAAAAATTTGTATTATTTTAAATTCATGAGTCCAAGTGAGCTGGCATGGGATAATAGGTAATAGATGCCACGAGCACTTTTGAGTATAAATCAGTTACTAAGATATACGGATGAGTTGGCATAGGTTGCAAAGGGAACCGACGCTAAGTCCCATTTAAATCACTACAAAATCGCTTTTTTAACATTGGTTTCTATAAATAACTGATGCCAAGTTCTGTGTAAAAGTTTAATTTTGCCTCATTGGAATCTATTGTTCTATTAACCGACCCCAATGAGGCGATGCCATAGCTCATTTTTCCACTCGTGAATGTTAACTAGTACATATCAATGACAAGCAGCTTGAACTAAATCAAACAATTTATGAAAAACAGAAGGGTTACTAAGCTTGGGAAGGTTAATTAGTATGTTGTTATCCTACTGCATATTTTATTATAATTGATTATTTCTAAGGCAAATAGCATTAGCTATTATAAATTTCGCTTTGGCTTAAATTTAGTAATACATTTCTTCTATCAATCACCAACTTTGCCTTTTTGTTTGTTCTACCATTAACCTCTCTATTGCTACTTAATACTTAATAGTGTAATTAAGCTAGTTAGCACATTTCTATCCCATATATAGACTTTTATTTTCATGTTAAGCACTTGAAAACATGATAACCTGACAACAAATGTTTAACTTCTGGTCATAGATATGGTAAAAAGAATAATACAAATCACTAACTAGTAGAATTTTAAGAGCACAGTGGACGATATGCATCTGCAAAAAAATCAAGAACTCTAAACAAGTACACAGGAAGAATTACTTACGGTGTTAATATCAAGATTGGAAAATCATGAACTCTTAACAACTTGGATTTTCTTAAAACTCGGTTATCGTTGTTAAGATGCAAGCCTGACAAAATTTGCAGCAACTTTTACAGCTGCAGGCTGCCCTAGCTGTATCCTATACACATCATTTTTACAACTCCATTATAAACTTACTTGAGAAAATATCGAATATAAGGCATACCCGGAGAGAAACTAGTATATTTGGAAGGGATTGCCCGTACATGTCATGGAAGTGGACAACAAACTTTTCAACCAACACAACTTCGATAACAGCTTCAAGCTTGGTGAATAACAGTCCCTATTTCAAATTTTAAAAATTTGAAATCAATATTAACATAAGGGAATATTTTTAAAAAAATGAAAGAAAAAATATGCATAATGCCTACAGCAGGCTGCTAAAAGCAAATCAAATTTTCCAAATTGTAACTTTAAAAAGGAATTGTAAAGTCACCACATTACCTGGAGTGCCAACACCAATGGTATCAGCAAGAGAAATTTCAAAACAACCCATGTCATGGACTTGTTTTACCACGTAGGCCACTTTTGAAGGTGGAATTGCTCCTTCTATAGGACACCCAACCACACATGATACATACCTGTCAAAATGTTCAAATACCATATACACTATCATCATTAAATCCCTTGTTTCCTACAAAAGCATCTCAATATGAGTAACCAGTGAGAAGCCAATATTAGTATTTAAGATCAACTAGTAAATTATTTAAAATAGGTATAATCCCATATACAAATTGTTAAATAAGAGAGAGTGGGATTAAAACTGGATACCAAATTCAAAGAGAAGAGCTACATTAGAAAACACAATTCCAGTAAAAAGAATGGAAAACAACGACGCTAAAACCTCTAATTGCTCCTAAGGATACTCTATTTACAGTTATATATAGAACATATCATTCAAAGGAAAGCAATACATTTATACTGACCAAAAGTTCTAAAGGACTCAAAATGAGTTTTGAGAAAAAAGAATGCATTATGCACATGGTACTTGACTAGACTACTAGAGAATCCTGAAACGAGAAAAACATAGGACACATGGGGTACAAAGACAACACAATATTATAACAAGTACCTCAAAACTTGTGAATTATCCATTTAGATCTATTGAAATATTAATCAAGTTTACAATAGTTTCTAGTATCATTAGTAATGTTAGAACCTTCAAGCCAGCAACCACATTCTTAGAAAAAAAAATCAAGAATTTTGAGTGAGATTTGGTCTCCCACAAGCAACAGAAAATGTCTATTCTAAAAAAATAGTGATAACCTTTTTGATATATTTTTCTTTTGATTTAAATAATTTTCACTTAACACTTCAAGCTATGTCATATGGACAACACAGGTCAAGGCCACTTTGATATAATTCCTTGGCCTTACATTGAATAGTCAAATTAACTTCATTAGCATAATAATGGGTGAAATGAAATCTTAATGTTAACAAAAAAGTAGAAAACTCATAAGAGATAACAAGTGGATATCCTTTTGGAGCATAAGGTGCAGGAGGAGGATAACCCTGGGGAGGATAACCTCGTTGTGGATATCCTTGTGGGGCATATCCCGGCGGTGCATAAGTGTCTTTCGGATATCCTTCCGGTGGATAACCTATTCAAACAAACACAATGAAATCGAATTAAAATTAAAAAAACCCTAATTATGGCATCCTAATCAACAATACCAAATTAGGTCTTCATCGAGATTCAGATCCCGTCAATTACGCCCGAAACAACAAAAAGAACCCAAAGTTAGGCACAAAAAGATCAATTGACTACCTTGTGGTGGAGGAACACCGACAGGCGGCTATTGCTGGTTGTAATAGCTCATCTTCGGTCGCCGGCGATGGTGATCGGTGAAGATTAAAGAAGGACGAGAAAAGGTCGGCTACTTAGTTTAGGTACAAAGAAAATGATGAGAGAATTAGGGAAGCCCAGAGTTTATAACTACTGATCTAACCTAGTTCGTCGAAATTATCGTGGAGATAACCCTTAATTTGTACACAGGAAAAGAAAATTGTTAAAGTTTCAGAGATTTGGGAAGAAATTTAAGAAAATAAAAATGAACTGGTTTGAGGAGAAACCTTTACCGACAAAAATGGAGCACGCGGGTTAGAGGGAGAAACCCTTATCGGCGAAAATAGAGGGTTTGAGGAGAAACCTTTGCCGGTGAAAACGGAGCACGCTGGTTTGAGGAGAAGCCGGCGAAAATGGAGCAAAGCGCGGTTGGTGAGGTTAGAGGGAAAGTCCTTTTTTTATGAATAGGGAAAATCCTAAAAACTTGGTGACCATTGTCTGAAGTTTAACTATATTATTATTATTATTATTATATTGCTAAGTATATATAAGTTTTTAATTTTATTTTTAATAATTAATTATAAAATAATTTAATATGTTATGAAAAGTAATTTTAATTTTAAAAGTTAAAGAAATTGTAATTAATTAAAATATTTAAAATAATAATAAATATATTAGAATTTGGGGTTTGGGTTGGGGCTTAGGGATTAAGTATAAGGGTTTAAATTTTAGTTTTAAAAGTTAAACATATTGTAATTAATTAAAATATTTAAAATATTTAAAATATTAATAAGTATATCAGGATTTGGGGATAGGGTTGGGTTTAGAGATTACAGATTAGGGATAAATTTTAATTTTAAAAGTTAAAGAAAGTGTAGTTAATTAAAATATTTAAAACATTAATAAACATATAAGGATTTGGGGTTAGGGATGGGGACCAGGGATTAGTGATAAGAGTTTAAATTTTAGTTTTAAAAGTTAAAGAAATTGTAATTAATTAAAATATTTAAAATATTAATAAATATATTAGGATTTGGGGTAGGGTTGGGGTTTAGAGATTAGGGATAAGGGTTCATTATTTTCTTTATTTTTCGTATATTTCATAGTTTTTTGGGAATTTTCGATTTTTTATGAAATCGGGCTCCGAAATGTATTTTCACATTTTTGAGTTCTTCCATAAACATTTTCTGAAAAATTTTTGCACTAAATTTATTTTCCTATTTTCTGGATATTTCATAATTTTTTGAGAATTTTTAATTTTTTGCAAAACCAGACCCCAGAATGTACTTTTACATTTCCAGACCCTTCCATAAATATTTTCTAAAAACAAATCAGGTAGAATGTTGTGCAAATTGCAAAGTAAATCATCCTCAAATGCCAAATCAAGAAATCATGAATCAGGGAAACTTATCCATGAATCACCGAAGGCTATAGGTTTTAGTTTCTAAATAAACAAAGAAGAGACTATTATCAAAATTTTTGTTCACCGCTAGCATTTAAGGAATTCAGATTTTTACAACTTCAACAATCATGT
Source organism: Euphorbia pulcherrima (assembly GCA_947683365.1). NCBI lineage: Eukaryota > Viridiplantae > Streptophyta > Magnoliopsida > Malpighiales > Euphorbiaceae > Euphorbia > Euphorbia pulcherrima. The sequence goes on from CANTUS010000009.1 coordinate 26,786,223, forward strand.
TTATATGACATATGACAAATAATTTTATTTTATAAAAACTAAGATTATATATAAAATTCATGGTTTAGGGTTCCACTAACTTTATTATTTTCATTTTTATGTTTAAATCCATATCTTCTCTAAATTTTGTAACTTTAAGTTTTCTAACCCCATGTGCTTTTCAATTAAGGTCATATTCATTTCGACTAATATCAACTGAAATAAAGTGAATTGACCTGAACTGAATTAAACGAATATGAATTGAATAAACCTAAACTGAAATTAATGAAATGAATTGAAATTATTAATAATACATTTATACTTACAGGGTTAAAGGTTTAGGGTTAATATTAAGATTTAGGGTTCCAGGTTGGGGTTAAGGATTTAGGGTTTAGGGTAAAGAAAATTATGGTAAAGGGTTAGGGTTTAGGGTAAAGAAACAATACCTCTAGCTTGTTGAGGGAATGCGATACACTGGGACATTATAAGTTACCTAAGTTTGACCAAGTAATTTGCCTTATTAGCTTCATTTAATAATATACACTAAAAAGTTATTCATAACTACTTATCCTTTTTAGTCATTTCATACTTTTTACTACTTATAAGCTCTTTATAAGCTATTTTAAGTAACACTTCAACTACTTAATAATAAGTTACTTATGAAAAAAGCTTTAAGAAACACTTCAAGTTCTTATTTTTAAGCTACTTAAAAGTCAAAAAGGTGCTTAAAAGCTATAAGCCAAAAAGCACAAGCTATAAAAAACACCCCTAAATATTGAATTCTCAGAGTATATTGATATTTTGAACATAAACAAGATATTGATCATATGAGAGAAGGGATGGAGAGGAGAAGACCAACGTTTGACCTTAATTTACTATGCAAACATTACAATATAGGATCAAATCGATTACTTCACATGTTACCGATAAACGAAATATTTTGTTATACAATAAAAAAATATTTTTGTGACAATTTTTTAACTTTTCGCATAATTTGTTTTTGTGATAATCATACATTTGATATAGCATACATTAAAGTTTTTGGTACGAGTATAGATGTCACATAATCATAGGTTTACTTGTGATAATGTGTAAAAACCATGTCTTATAAAACCTAATAATTATATATATCTTTTCTATGAATTGCCATACAACTTAAGACTTGATCATACCTTGCATATACATATTATATAACATTTCACATCACCCATTACTTCCTAATATTTTTCGTATACATTTCATTTACCTTTCAAAGTATTGACACAAAACTAATGCATTATTTGCAACAAACTTTTTACATTGTAACATATATAGTTTTTGTGACAATAAAAAGTTATTGTCACATATTGACTATTTTTTGTTACAACTTGTACTTTTAACTGAATTATTTTTTATTTCAAGTTAAATTTGTTGTCACAAATTAATAAAATATTTGTAAAAAGTTTTTTATGTTGTCACATAAATAGTTTGTGTGACAATAAAATATTTATTGTAACAAATTCAAAATTATAGGTTACAGCTTAAGTTGTGACGGAAAAATATTAGTTACAATCTTAAAAATTTGTCACAAAACATCTATTATATGTGACAATTTTACATCAAAATTTTAAAAAACTAATATTTGTGACGATAAAATTTTTATTGTAACAAATAATAGTCTTTTCGTGACAATAATTTTGTGACAAGTAAATTGTTGTCACATATTAACTGATTTGGTGTAGTGAATGCTGGTATAAAGTGGTTTTTTGTTTGATTTCTTTCATAAAATAGATGCTTATGTTTGGGTTCTTTACACCTTGTATAATGCTTGTATAATGATGATATAAAGTGGCTTTTTTTGTTTCTTTCATAAAATAGATGCTTATATTTAGTTTAATTTTTGACATCTCGTAAAATGCCGGTATAAAGTGGTTTTTATTTGATTCCTTTCATAAAATAAATGCTTATGTTTGGGTTCTTCACACATTGTATAATGCTTGTATAATAATGATATAAAATGGCTTTTATTTGGTTTCTTTCATAAAATGCATGCTTAGATTTAGTTTAATTTTTCACACATGGTAAAATGTTGATATAAAGTGGTTTTTGTTTGATTTCTTTCATAAAATAGATGCTTATGTTTGGGTTCTTCATACCTTGTATAATGGTTGTATAATGATGATATAAAGTGGTTTTTATTTGGTTTCTTTCATAAAATAGATGCTTATGTTTAGTTTAATCTTTCACACATGGTAAAATGATGGTGAAATGCTGGTATAAAGTGATTTTTATTTGATTTCTTTTATAAAATAGATGTTTATGTTTGGGTTCTTCACACCTTGTATAATATTTGTAAAATGCTTGTATAATGATGCTATAAAGTGGTTTTTGTTTGGTTTCTTTCATAAAATAGATGCTTATATGTAATTTAATTTTTCACACCTAGTAAAATGCTGTAAAATGTTAGTATAAAGTGGTTTTTCTATGATTTCTTTCATAAAATGGATGCTTGTGTTTGGGTTCTTCACACCTTGTATAATGCTTGTATAATGATGATATAAAGTGATTTTTGTTTGGTTTCATTCACAAAATAGATGCTTATGTTTAGTTTAGTTTTTAACACCTGGAAACTGCTGATAAAATGTTAGTATAAAGTGGTTTTCTATGATTTTTTTCATAAAATAGATGCTTGTGTTTGGGTTCTTCACGCCTTGTATAATGCTTGTATAATAATGATATAAAGTGGTTTTTGTTTGGTTTTTTTCATAAAATAGATGCTTATGTTTAGTTTAGTTTTTAACACCTTGTAAAATGCTGGTATAAAGTGGTTTTTCTTTGATTTCTTTCATAAAATAGATGCTTATGTTTGAGTTCTTCACACCTTATATAATGCTTGTATAATGCTAGTATAATGATGATATAAAGATGGTTTTTCACACCTTATATAATGCTGGTATAATGCTTATATCATCTGTTACATATCTTCAAAAATAAAAACTTGAAAAAAGTATATCATCATAGATCTACTTTCGAAAATAAAAATGAGACGAACAAAAAACTCTAAAGCGGCATATCGAAAAGATCAACAATTTGCGAGATAAATGCAAAATAAAGTAATAAAATACATAAATAAAGAAGGAATTGTGTTTTTTGGAGTAAGAAAGATGAATATAAATGTTGAGAATAGAAAGTTTAAAAAGTTCCAAAAAAAGTTATTTATAAAAATAGAGGTATTATGAAAGATATTAAGTATTCTTCAAATTAGAAGTTGATAACTATGAAGAAAGATAATCTTATGAAAGGTAAATTAACCTTTTTAGTTGCTTAATTAATATTTTATTGGTTTCAATAAAAAATTTAAAATATCACTTATTTGAAACCAAGGAGAGCAATACTAGTCAATGTTTTAAAAGCGCTAGGTGTTAGTCGGACAGGCAGAGCTTCGAAATGCCTAGGTGGAATATGGACGGGACCTAGAAGGATTTGTATTTATTATTTTTAGATATTTATTACATATATAAAAATATGAATTCAACTAAAAAGTAAATTATAATAGGATAGAATATCAAAAATTATAATTTAGACCATGTTTTAAAAAGTACTACGTGCTAATTGAATGGTACAGAACTTCTTATTAGTGGCATAAAGTATATTATTTTTTAGTTTGAGACTCAAAATGACAATTTTATTGCGAAAATATTTTAATGTACTTTAATTTTATTAACTAAACTACTTTTTATCCGTAAATTATGATTATTATAAATAATGATATAACAAAAATTAAAATTAGGCGCCGTCTAGGCGACAATAAATCAATTGAGCGCCTGATAGTACTTTAGAAATGAAAAATTGAATGATAAACTTTAAAATAATACCTAAACTGGGGCTAAACGGGACTAAACAAAAATTTTTAAAATAATAATACCGATAAACAAATTTGACTACACCAGTGAAATGGTAAAAAAAAGGTGGAGTGGGAAACACCATTAAAATAAACGATTACCCAAAGGCCCCATGCTTGTCTCCCTTTTCCTAAAAGCAAACCAATAATAATATTCTCTAACCTCAATTAATCAACTAATCCCAACGTCTAATTAATTCATCCCTTTTTCTCTTTCTTTCTCTATTCCCCATGCACCCCTCCCTCCTCTTCCATCAATCTCACTCAATTCACTCACTAACTCGCTCTAATTTTATTGTCTTCTTCTCCTCCCTTTCCTTCCAAATCACTCCAATGGCGAAATTCCATTTCTTAATTTTCCAGCCCTTCTTCTTCTTTGCCCTTGTTCTAGCCACTGATCCCTACTCTCAAGCCCTTTCTAACTTCAAATCAGACCTTATTGATCGCCACAATACTCTATCTGACTGGCTTCTCCCTTCTGATTCAAACCCATCAACCAAAATCCATGCTTGCTCTTGGTCTGCTGTTCAATGCAACAAAAATTCAACCGCCATTGTTGCTCTCGACCTTTCTTTCAAGAATCTCGCTGGCTCATTACCTGGTAAACACTTTGCTCTCTTCACTCAACTTGTTCATCTCAATCTCAGTTATAATTCATTCTCCGCCCAATTACCTCCTCAAATTTTTAACCTTTCTAATCTTAGAAGCTTGGATATTAGCAGAAACAATTTTTCTGGGGAATTTCCTGCTGGAATTTCAAATGTCCCTAATCTTGTTGTTCTTGATGCTTTTAGCAACAGTTTTTCGGGTCCGTTGCCTGTTGAAATTTCCCAACTTGAGTTTCTAAAAGTTCTCAATTTAGCTGGGAGTTATTTCGAGGGGCCAATTCCACCTCAATATGGTTCCTTTAAGAGTATTGAGTTTATTCACCTGGCCGGGAATCTCCTCGGCGGTCATTTACCGCCGGAATTAGGGAGATTGAAGACCGTTACCCATATGGAAATCGGGTACAATTCTTATGAGGGAAGTATCCCATGGCAATTGGGTAATTTGAGTGAGCTTCAATATCTTGATATAGCTGGAGCAAATTTGTCTGGTTCAATTCCAAAGCAACTTTCCAATCTCACAAAGCTTCATTCTTTGTTCCTATTTAGAAACCACCTCACTGGATTAATCCCATGGGAGCTGGGTAAAATTTTCCCTCTCTCAAGCTTGGATCTTTCTGATAATTTACTTTCTGGGCCAATACCAGACAGCTTTTCTGAGTTGAAAAATCTCAAGCTGTTGAGTCTTATGTATAATGAAATGAATGGCTCTATCCCACTAGGCATTGCAGAGCTTCCATCTCTTGAATCTCTGTTAATTTGGGATAATTTTTTTTCTGGGTCACTTCCTGAGGGTTTAGGGAGGAATTCAAAGCTCCAATGGCTAGATGCTTCAACTAACAATTTTGTGGGCAGTATTCCACCTGATATTTGTTCAGGAGGTGTTCTATTTAAATTGATCCTCTTTTCAAACTATTTTAATGGAACCCTTTCTCCAATTTCCAATTGTTCTTCCCTTGTTCGTCTTCGAATTGAAGACAATTCCTTCTCTGGTGAAATCCCTTTGAAATTCAGCCATTTACCTGATATTACATACATGGATTTGTCCCAAAATGTGTTTACTGGTGGAATTCCTGATATATTTGAATCTCCAAAGCTCGAATATTTCAATATCTCCAGTAATCCATGGCTTGGAGGTATTATCCCATCAAAGACATGGTCTTCTCCAAGTCTCCAGAACTTCTCAGCTGCAGCTTGTAATATTTCAGGAAATTTTCCTTCATTCCTATCTTGCAAATCTATTTCTGTCATTGAATTACACAGGAATAGCTTATCAGGGAGTTTGCCAGCAAGTATTTCCGATTGTAAGGCTCTTGTGAATTTGGATATAGCTTATAACAAGTTCAAAGGTGTCATACCCGAAACTCTAGCTGGTCTTCGATCTCTAGGCTTTGTAGACTTGTCACATAATAACTTCAGTGGTTCATTTCCGGTGAAGTTTGCTGAATCTTCAAGCTTAGTACTTCTCAATGTGTCGTTTAACGATATTTCGGGATCTATTCCCTCCAACAAGTTGTTTAAATCAATGGGAATCGCTGCTTTTATTGGAAACTCGAACCTCTGTGGGGAACCCCTGCGAAATTGCCACACTTCAATGGCAATATTTGGAAGCAAAGGCTCGAAAAAGCTCACATGGGTTCTGCTTCTGTGTGTAGGGTTAGTTGTTTTCAGTGTGGCATTGGCTTGGGGAATTATTTGCATTCGAAAATTCCGTAAAGGGCAATGGAAAATGGTATCTTTCGATGGATTACCTCAATTTACTGCCAATGATGTTTTGAGAAGCTTTGAAGTAGCTCCAGAACTATCAGGTTCAATTTGTAAAGCAGTTTTGCCTACTGGAATCACAGTTTCGGTGAAAAAGATCGAGTTTGAAGCTGAAAAAATGAAGATGGTGATTGAATTTGTGAAACGATTAGGGCACACGAGGCACAAGAATTTGATCAGACTGCTGGGGTTTTGCTATAACAAGGAATTAGGTTACCTGTTGTATGACTACTTGCCTAATGGGAATTTGGCAGAGAAGATTAATGGGAAAAGGGATTGGGCGTGTAAATATAAACTTGTGATTGGGATTGCTAGGGGGCTTTGTTTCCTTCATCACGAATGTTATCCAGCAATTTGCCATGGGGATTTGAAGTGTGATAAGATTGTGTTTGATGAGAATATGGAACCTCATTTGGCTGAATTTGGGGTCAATTACATTGCAGAAATTGCTAAAGCTTCAACGTTTTCCGTTAAAAAAGCAGGTTTTCTTCTTACTTCACAAATTTCCCATGTATTACCGATACTTAGGGCATGTTTGGTATTGCTGTCACATCTGCTGTCGTGACTCACAAACTTTTCTTAAAATAACATATTTTGGCCTTGTACAAAAGATTTTAACTTTTAATACTAATTAATTAGGGTATGTTTGCCGCTACCAAAATCTGCTGTAATAGGGAAAGCTTTAAAAAAAAAGCTTTTGTTTGTTAGCAATTTCAAACTGGCCCTTAATTCACCTGATGAACATGATTAACAGCTTATGTAACTATGCAATTGTAGTTGATTAGATTGTAATTTGAACAGGTGAATTGAAGAGTAGCACAAAAGAGGAGCTAGAGATGGATGTATACAGATTTGGAGAGAGAGTTCTGGAAATCTTGAGTAATGGTAAACTAGTAAATGCCATACAGAGAAAGCCTATAGATGCATTAGATCGAGCGATATACGCTGAAAATGAAGGTGGCTCAAGGGAGGAGATTAAACTTGTTCTTGAAGTTGCATTGCTCTGCACAAGTAGAACAGGCGATAGGCCATCCATGGAAGATGCTCTCAAGCTTTTATCAGGGTTTAAGTCCCACAGAAATTAAAAACAACTCTTCAATTAAGCTAGATTACATTTAAATAGCCAATTACACTGTATTGATTAATATAACAAGTAGCTGGAGCATATTAGTGGCTTTTGGTTTCTGTTTGTGTTTGGTTTGGTTTGGTTTTGTTGTTTATAGATTCAGGTTGATGGTTTTGCTGTAATATAGTGACATATGAGTTTGTGTAGTAATACAAACAATATAAAATAGTGAATATTATATATTCTGCTTTGGACATTGACTGCAAAGTTAGATTTTAACTAATATATATTCGAATTTAAGTTAGATTTTAACTAATATATATTCGAATTTAAGTTGTGGTGGGAATGTATAAAGTTCCATTTTTTGGGTGCCAGTTTCATATGGATTACCGAAACCAGTACTGCAGTAGTCCATTTTTTGTAAATCCTTTAGAAAGTTCTTATTTCTGTTCTTTTATGCTCCGGTCTCACTAACGACACTCTCGCTGCTGCTGCTGAACGTGGCTCTAACACCCTGAATTTTTAATTTTAATTCTTGCTGCTGCTGCTGCTTATTATTTTGCCCCCAAAACTTGGCTCTAACTGCCTTAGCCACCCTGTATTTTTAATTTTAATACTTTACCCCCCTAAAGTTGGCAAAACTGATACAGTTTGCCCCCTCAATGTCACGTGTCAATTTTTGATTAAAAAGAAAAAAAATCTGAAAAATAGCGTTTTTGAAAAGTCAAATCAACCAAAACGTAACACGTGATATTAAAGGGACAAACTGTATTAGTTCTGCCAATTTTAAAGGATAAAGTGTTACACTTAAAAATTCAGGGTCACAACGATGGTTAAAGCCAATTGATGGTCCAGTTGATGGGGCAACATATACATTCAGTTTAATAGGTGTTTAGAAATAATTAAAGAAACCTTATCTCTTCTTCAGTTAAAAAAAAGGATCATTATTTCTTTCTACAAATGTATTTATTGACAATTAAACTTGAATTGACTTTCACATATTTATCATATGTATTAAACAAATGAGAACGATATTATTTACTTTAGCACCGTTTATGGTTAATTTTATGGCTTATGAGATTCATTCCTAACACATTCCCTCATCACAATCATGTTGATAGTGTGTTATAAATAATATTATCTGTTTTGGCGCTGTTTACGGTCAACCTCACAGTTTTAAAACGCGTCGTTCAAGTTAACGGCGTAAGGGCCCTGTTTATATACAAGCTCAATAGATCATCTAATAGCGATGTGGGATTCATTCATAACGTGTTATAAACAGCTTGAACGATATTGTCCGTATTAGTGCCATTTAAGGTCAACCTCACGGCTCTAAAACGGGTCATTCAAGTTAAGTCGTTTAGAGCCTTGTTTATATATAAGCTCAGTAGATCATCCGAGAGTAACGTGAGATTCATTTCCAATAAAATCAACATCAAAATATTATTGGGCTATTATTAGTATATGATCATCAGATAACTCCCACGGATTATTAAGTTATTAGTCCGTTTGACTTTGGATGATCAACCAAAATCTTTGTTCAGAAAAGTGATATAATATCAGACCGGCCCCATACCAATAAAGCTATTGGTAAAAAGTATTATTGGTATTATCGGTATGATTATTGATTTTACCAATTTTTCATTTTTAAAAGAATATATATTATTTATGATTTTCAACGGCTATTGCAACGTTTTTGGGTCTTTTGTAATGCTTTTGCAGGTTGCCAGACAGGTTTTGGAAAGAATATATATTATTTAGGGTTTCTAGTGGCTATTGCAATGCTTTTATGGGTCTTTAGCAACGCTTTTGCTTATTGCCATAAATTGGAAAACTAGGTTTCAACCGGTTTGCCGGTTTACCAGATTTTTCGGTTCAACCCAATTTTTTCCATTTATTTTTACTAAAACCTTTTTTAAGTAAACCGTACTATAGCCATGGCCGGTTCATGATAAAACCGGTCAGTACGGTACGATATTGATAACACTGGTTTTTTTTATTGCCCATCTGGTTCACCGGAGCTTTGCTCTGATTATATCCAGATTCGACCCGTATTGTGCACCTTGCCTGTAGTGAGTGAGTCTCCCAATAAAGATTTTCTCCATTTACTAGGATTCAAATTCAAGATCTTACTTAAATGATATTAAGTAATTTAATATTTGAAACAACCATTATTGATGTTGATAACACCGGTTTAGAATATAAATGGCTTCGTAATAATTAATTGACTACAAATAAATGTAACTGGTTTCGTTTCTATCATAGATTTCAGTTTTCTTAATTTTAGAAATCTAAGTCAATTATAATTAAATTTCAATTGCCTTTGTTAGTTTCCATATATGTTTATTGTTGATATTTTGCTAATGTATGAATGTTGGAAATAAGGTATAGGTGATAATAATGTGCATTATTAATTTTAGGCTTAATTATAATATGGAAAAGTTATGATTTGAATAATATGAAATATGTAATTGTATTCTACACTTCGAGAGCTTTCCAAATATATATTATACGCCTAAAACAGATTAACGGTGAATGAGAAATTGTAGTTTAAAGTTTGGATATCTGTCAAATTTATACGTACTAAATCGGTGATTCGGTACTTAAAAAAATATTGCAATGTAATATTTTTTTTACCAGATTTTTATTTGAGATTAATGAGTTTTTAATCTCTTAATCAATATTTTTCTCATAACATCCATGATTAATGACCATAAAGGTATGGTCACAAATATTAATGGTCATAAAGGTGTTGTTACAAAGGTTAATACCCTTTAAACCCCATTAAGCCATGTTAATGCAATTTGTCCTATGAATACCCTATTCCTGTAGCCTCCTCAGTAACACTTGTTCTTCTCTCTTTTACTTTTGAAAAAAAAATCTAGCTGGTATTTGCGTTTGTTTACTTTGTGATTTATTTTCTGTTTTTCATACTAAATATATTTCTCAAAATTTTCATTCCTTTTACAAGAAGGCTACTTAGTATTAGATTCTTGTGAATTGTTCTTCACACGGTTAGAGTTTGCCTATGATTGCTGTTGTATCCTGGGAGACAAATTCACCGGTAGCGGACGAATAATTATCTTAAGGAAACTAAGTTTTAGGCCTCCGCAATAAACTTCTACTTCGGTAAAAAGGTTCAATATATATTTTATATTTGTTTGTAATAAATCTCCTCTGTAATTTGTACTTATTCTTAATGAAATATAGTATTGTTTATTTTATTCAACACCGCTACTAACAATTTTTCTAACAATCTTAAGACAATTATGTCTATATTTTTTTTAGATTAAGTGCAAGTTACACTGGATTTTTTTAAGACTGTTTTTTTACAAAAAGTTGTTCATATAAAAAAAACAATAATTATTTTTCATAAAAAAATTTCTCTTTCTTCTCTTTCTTGGTTTTCCTCGTTTATAAGTATCTGACTTACTCTGTAGTATTTCAGATTGTGAATTGAGAAAATTATGAACATTATTTTACCGATTGGAGGTAATGTTCTGAAACGGTTCCAGGCCAGAATAGCCAAGATGGACAAATTGGTCCTATTGGTGCTGGACCTAATGGAAATGAACTTTCGAATTTAACGATTGTTATGCCTAATGATCATGAGGTTGCTTTGGGATCGTATCTTATTTCAACTCTTAAAAGATCGGAGAAATTTGGTGGTTCAAATTTCAAAGTTTGACAACATAAAATGTTTTTCTATTTTACTAGAATGGAGCACCATAATATATTGAAAAATGACCGTCACGATGGAATGGTTAACGCTTCTTTTCAATTATTTATGGATTGTTGGAATCATATAGTTTTTCTTTGCAAAAATTATATATTGAATGACTTAGTCATTGACCTATACGAGGCATGTATTATTAAAGGTATTGCAAAACAATTGTGGGATTCCTTAAATAGAAACTTTTCTATTGCTAATCAAGTTTTGGCGAAAGCTAACGTGGTGGAGGTTGTTAGAGACTCCAAAAAGGGCAAACAACATGTTAAACGCAAGTTTAAAATTGGACAAAACGGAAACATATCCAAGAGACAAATGTTAAATGGAAAATGCTTAAATTGCAAAAAGATGAGAAAAAAATCATTTGTTTGTAAATTGACAAAAATGGTCAATAACATTGAGGTAAACGTTATGAAAGAAATTACAAAAGATGTATATGACATCAATGTATATGTAATTTCCGAGGTTAATATAACTGACTCAAACCCAATGGAGTAGTGGCTTGACACTGGTGCTACTCGTCACGTGTGTTGTGACAAAGAGTCTTTTGTTAAACTGACTTTTATTGAAAATGGGGAGAAGCTCTTCATGGGCAATTCCGCTACTTCTAAAGTTAAAGGACATAGAACGGTGATTCTGAAAATGACTTCCGGCAAAGAAGTAAAACTGCAAAATGTCTTGTATGTACCTGACATGAAGAAGAATATGGTTTCAGGGACCTATTGAGTGCACACGGCTTCAAGATGGTATTTGAATCTCAGAAATTTATTTTGTCTAAGGGAGAAATGTATGTGGAAAAAGGGATATGAATGTAATGGAATGTTCAAATTTCATTGTGTCTCTTATAAGCAAAATTCTATAAATGAGAATAAAGTTGTTGCTTATATGATTGAGTCTTCTAATTTATGGTATGGTAGACTTGGGCACGTTAATTTTGATACGTTACGACGTTTAATTAACTTGAATCATATACCCACATTTCATATTGATAAATCATATAAATGTGAAACGTGTGTTGAGACAAAATTAACAAGATCTTCATTTCCATCCATTGAAAGAAATTCAGAATTACTAGGTCTAATACATACTGATATTTGTGACTTGAAATACGTTCAATCAAGGGGAGGAAATGAATATTTTATTACCTTCATAGATGATAGCAGAAAATATTGTTATATGTATTTCTTAAAAGCAAAGATGAAGATTTAGAGAAATTTGTACTCTACAAGCAAGAAGTAGAAAACCAACTTAATAAGAAAATTAAGAAGGTTAGAAGTGATCGTGGTGGTGAATACGTTGCACCATTTGGCGAGTTTTGCTCTCAAAATGGAATTATTCACGAAGTAACACCGCCTTACTCTCCACAATCAAACGGTGTAGCTGAACGCAAAAATTGTACTTTAAAAGAGATGATGAATACAATGTTAACCAGTTCTGATTTACCACAAAACATGTGGGGTGATGCTGTTTTGTCAACGAATTATCTTTTAAATAAGATATCACGTAAGAAACAAGATAAAACCCCTTATGAATTATGGAAAGGTAGAAAGCCTTCTTATAATTACTTGAAAGTGTGGGGTGTCTTGCAAAGGTAATTGCACCATTACCTAAACATATGAAAATAGGTCAAAAAATGGTGGATTGTATTTTCATTGGCTATGTTAGTAATAGCAACGCATATCGGTTTCTTGTGCATGAATCTAAAAACCCGGATGTACACAAGAACACTTTGATTGAGTCAAAGGATGCTTCATTTTTTGAAGATGTGTTTCCATGTAAGGAAAAAGGCAAAGGGACGGGAACTAAAAGGTCTCGTGAACTTATTGAAAGTGACGGTCAAGTTAATCAACAAGTTATTGTTAAAAATGACAAACTTCAATCAACAATTGAAGAAGATGATCAAAATTCTCAAGAAGAGAATAAATTGGATCACGAGGTGGAACCTAGAAAAAGTAAAAGGACAAGGATTGGAAAACCATTTGGTCCGGATTTCTTAATGTATATGGTTGAAGCGAAACCTCAAACTTATAAAGAAGCTATAAGCTTAATTGAAAGTCCTTTATGGAAAGAGGCCATAAGGAGTGAAATTGATTGACCTTCCTCCCGGAACTAAGCCACTTAGTTCTAAATGGATTTTCAAACGTATGCTAAAAGCTGATGGAACAATTGATAAGTATAAGGCTCATTTAGTCATAAAAGGTTATAGATAAAAAGAAGGCCTTGATTACTTTGATATGTATTCTCCATTGTCAAGAATAACATCCATTAGGATGATACTTGCAATTATCGCTTTGCGGAATCTTGAAGTACATCAAATGGATGTGAAAAACTGTTTTTCTAAATGGAGCTCTTGAAGAAGAAATCTACATAGAACAACCCGAGGGTTGTGTAGCTTCTGGTTAAGAAAGAAAAGTATGTAAGTTGGTAAAGTCTTTATATGGTTTAAATCTAGCACCAAAACAATGACATAAGAAATTTGATGATGTCATGATGGCAAGTGGCTATCGTATAAACGAGTGTGACAAGTGTATATATGTCAAAACTATAAATGAAGGACATGTTATTCTATGTTTGTATGTTGATGACATACTCATTGTTGGAAGCAATGAGAGAATGGTAAAGAGTACCAAGAATATGTTAAATTCTAAATTTGACATGTAAGATATGAGACTAGCTGATGTAATTTTAAGCATCAAAGTTCAACATTCACCTAACAGTCTTATATTGACACAGTCATACTATGTGGACAAGATACTTGACAAGTTTAACAAAGGTGATGTTGGTATAGCTAAAACGCCGTTAGACGTTAGTCTACATTTGTCTAAAAACAAAGGTGAATGCATAGACCAAGTGGAATATGCAAAGGTTATAGGCAGTCTAATGTACCTTACAAGTTGTACAAGGCCTGATATTGCTTATACTGTAAGTAGTTTAAGCAGATTTATGAGTAACTCGGGTAAAAGCCATTGGGATGCGATCGTGAGAATACTAAGGTATTTACGATATACTCATAATTATGGACTGAACTATACAAGAGAAACTATTGTGCTAGAAGCATATTCTGATGCTAGTGGGATAGCTAAAATCAAGAATTCTAAAGGTAAAAGTGGGTACGTGTTCACTCTAGAAGGAGGAACAGTGTCTTGGAAATCCTTAAGGCAAATGATGATAACTCGTTCCACAATGGAAGCTGAGTTTATAGCCTTGGATAAAATGGGAGAAGAAGCCAAAAGGTTACGTAACTTCTTAGAGGATATTCCAGAATGGCCTAAGCCTGTGCCAGCAATTTGTGTACATTGCAATAATCAAGCATCGATTAAAAGAGCACAAAACATTATGTATAATGGTAAATCGAGACACATACGTCATCGACATAATACCGTTAGACAACGGATCTCAACGTAAGTTATCTATATTGATTTTGTAGGATCAAAGGATAACATTGCGAATCCGCTAACCAAAGGGTTAAACCGAGATCAAGTTGAAAAGTCATCTAAAGGAATGGGACTTAAGCCCATGAATATTTAAGGCGCTATGTGAAGGAAAACCCAACCATGTTGGAGTAGAGATCCCAAGATCTTGGTTCAATGGGACAACTTAATTGCATAGACCTTGTGTGGTCACTGTAGGGGTAACCCTGTGTCCATTCCTATGATGTAAACAGTGACAAAACGGGGTTAAGGTTAAGCTACATGCTTTTAATGATCCTTTGTGCATCAATGGTTGAGCAAAAGAGATCACCTATATAAGAGTAAAGTGGGGTCGCTTCAAATGATACTATTGAGGCGTAGTAATCTAAAACTCTTGCAGAACCAGGAGATGTTCATGACCATAACGAACATAACCACAAGAACCAAAAACCGTGATGTGTTGATATTTGTGTGGGGTATATCATCGTTTACACAAACGGCAGAATAGTTCAAGGGCATCGCTTTTACTAGTCAGCCAGTAAAGTATATATACTTTCACAAAGGAAGGTTCAAAGGTTGTAGCCTACCTATTCTATGCAAATATTGGCCGAAGAGCATTTTCACCCTTCAAATTTTTGAAAATGTCCGTGTTGTTTTCAATTTTCATTCATGTGGGGGATAGTTGGGAATATAGCATAAGTGATAATGATGTGCATTATCAACTTTAGGCTTAATTATAATATGGAATAGCTATGATTTGAATAATATGAAATATGTCATTATATTCTACGCTTCGAGAGCTTTTCAACGATATATTATACGCCTAAAATGGATTAATGGTGAATGAGAAACTGTAGTTTAAAGTTTGGACATCGGTCAAATTTAGACGCGCTAAATTGGTGATTCGGTACTAAAAAAATATTGCCATGTAATATTTTTTTCACCAGATTTTTATTGGAGATTAATGGGTTTTTAATCTCTTAATCAATATTTTTTCTCATAACATCCATGGTTAATGACCATAAAGGTATGGTTACAAATGTTAATGGTCATAAAGGTGTGGTTACAAAGGTTAATGCCCATAAAGGGGTGGTTACAAAGGTTAATGCCCTTTAAATCCCATTAAGCCATGTTAATGCCATTTGTCCTATAAATACCCTATTCTTGTAGCCTTCTCACTAACACTTGTTCTTCTCTCTTTTACTCTTGAAAAAAAAATCCAGCTGGTATTTGCGTTTGTTTACTTTGTGATTTATTTTCTGTTTTTCATACTAAAAATATCTCTCAATGTTTTCATTCCTTTTACAAGAAGGCTACTTAGTATTAAGTTTTTGTGAATTGCTCTTCACGCGGTTAGAGTTCGCCTATGATTGAGGTTGTATCCTGGGAGACAAATTCACCGGTAGCAGACGAATAATTGTCTTAAGTAAACTGAGGTTCAGGCCTGTGTAATAAACTTCTACTTCGATAAAGGGCTTTTTATAAATATATACTAAAAATAAAGCTTCCTTTCATCCCAACATATGGGTCACAACCTTCTCTAACCAAACAAGTTTCAAAATTAAAGTTATACGTTGCAACCATACTCTCCACTATTCATGCTACTGTTCACGTGCACTATTCACTTTTTTTTTTTAATTTCTCATCTTATTTTGTCATTATCTCTCAAATTGTTCATTTTTTTGACATGCCACTCTAGAGTTTTTTATTCGTCTCATTTTTATCTTGGAAACGCCATCCATTGTGATACACTTTTTCGAAATTTTTTTTCAACTGTTCCATATGTGGTAGGTAAGTTGTAGATATCTAGTAAGAATCGTATTTTTATATGTTTGAATTTCTGTTTTTAATTCAACAGAATCTGGTAAGTATCTAGTAAGTAACAGGTAAGAATCGTATTTTCATATGTTTTTAATGTATGTTTTTAATTCAACAGAATCTGGTAGGTATCTTGTACGTAAATGATAGGTAACTGGTAAGAATCGTATTTTCATATGTTTTTAATGTATGTTTTTAATTCAACAGAATCTGGTAGGTATCTTGTACGTAAATGATAGGTAACTGGTAAAACTTGTATTTTCATATGTTTTTAATGTATGTTTTTAATTTTTTATCAGATACCTACCAGATTTTGTTGAATTAAAAATAGAAATTAAAAATATATGAAAATATGATTTTTACCAGTTATCTACCAGTTTCTTACCAGATACCTACCAGATTCTATTAAATTAAAAACAGAAATTGAAAACATATGAAAATACTATTCTTACCAGTTACCTACCAGTTACTTGCCAGATTCCTACCAGATTATTTTGCATTAAAAACAGAAAGTAAGAACATACGAAAATACGATTTTTACCAGTTACGTACCAGATACCTACCAGATTCTGTTGAATTAAAAAATACATTAAAAACATATGAAAATACGATTCTTACTAGTTACAGATATCGAATAACCGAAAAAACAATTCGAAAAAGTATATCACAATGGATGACGTTTCGAAGATAAAAATGAGACGGAAAAAAAACTCTAAAGCGACATGTCGAAAAAATGAACGGTTTGGAAGATAATGTCAAAATAAGATGAAAAAAATGAATAGTGTGTGAACAATAGCGTGAACAGTAGCGTGAATAGTGGTGGAACGTATAGGAGAAGAATGAAAACTTAAAATTGGTCATAGAATGCAAAGAAAACATAAAAGGTTAATTTAGTAAATATAAAACTTGAACCATATATTTTTAACAATTTTCTTTCGGTAAAAAGGTTCAGTATATATTATATATTTATTTGTAATAAATCTCCTTTATAATTTCTATTTATTCTTAATAAAATATAATATTATTTATTTTATTCAATACTGCTATAAATAACTTTTCTAATAACTTAATTGATACATAACTAACTAGTTAGAATTGGGACCGAAAGATTAATATCAGCAAGAGCTTAATTACTCATGAACTTCATTGGGATAGCCTCACCATCCATTCAACTTTCAAAATGTCCATATGCCCTTTTGAAATCAGAACAATGTACTAATTTACTCTTTAAATTGATTTGATGATTTTTTATTTATTATGTGTCACGAAGAATGAAAGTAGTTATTTAATAAGCTAATGGACTTTCTAGACAAAGTTAAAGAAATAATTGACCATATTGATGTTTCTAATCTTACACTTCTTGGTTTTGAGGGGTCCCTAGATTACTAGTGTGAAGTTGAGAAGGGAATAATATATGGGCGTCGTAGGAGAGCATATAGACTCGCAAACTAATATTATGATTGAGTACATCTAGATGCGACTCAGGTTGCGTATCTGGTTATGGTAGGTGAGTCTCCTAATAAAGATTTTCTCCATTCACTAGGACTCAAACTCGAGAATTTACTTAAGCGATACAAAGTCATTTATCACTTAAACCAACCCTTATTGCTACTTTTGTAAATTGGTTATAACTACTTATATTTTAACTCATCAACGACTTGTAAATATTCAAACACAAATATGGAATGTATTTATATATACCAAAGCTTTTCCATGCATATCTCTTTTTTTCATTTAACAGTCTCCAATTTGTCAACTAATTTTTCTGTACACTTCAATCGCTTATGAACTTATATATATGTCAATTTTAAAAAACACTTAAACTACTTAAAATGAAAATATCAAATATATAGATAGCTGCCTTAACTTGTCACAAAAAGTCTACTGTCCTTCTAAATTTCAGAAGGTTCTGTCAGTCTCGTGAACTTGACAAATATGTATCTTTTAGCCTTCTGAAAGCAAATAACTCACTCTCACTTTAAAGAGTGTATTACACTAACGCCACGTGTCATTTTTTTAAATTCAAATCAATAGAGTGTTGACAAGTGGCGTAAATTATAAACTTTCCAAAAAAAAAATGACAGAAAAATTTCATTGAAGTGGTTGTAAACCTTTTCCTTTCAACCATGACACTTCTACAACAAAAATCTATCCTCTTTATTTCTTTTTCTTTGTTTTGTTTTGATTCACCAAATATAATATCTGCTTATGCATCTGAACATAAATTTGAGGGCAACCATTTTTTTCAAAGCAACTATAATAAAAGAATATTCTCCCAGTTTTAATTAGTCATAACACACCCGTCAAATTCCTCTTCTATTTTCCAATCTGTAAAATAGTAACTCAATTCAACTTCCTTTTCCCCTTTCAACTTCGTTTATGTGCTTCTGTGTACTTATGACAAAGGAGCCGGGATAGCGAGTGCTTGTGCTTGAGCTCGAGCTTAATTTGCATGATGGAAAAGGGCTCCTGCGTAGGGGTCTTCTTCTTACTAATTGGAGCTATGAGAATTACAGTTAATTTGAAAGAGAGATGGTAATTAAAAGGTGAAATCAATATGAAAATTACAGGTTGAAATCAAAGGGAAGAAGAGAGCAAACTTTTCAAAATTGTATGCTACTATATTTTTTTATTGCTTCAAAACTATGAAACGCTCCTAACTTCTCAACTAGTGACCATGAAGGAGCTGATAGATACATATTTATCAAGTTCAGGGGTTTTGAGAGAACTTAAAAAATTAAGAGAAGCAGAGGACATTAAGGGCTTGTGACATTATTTTCATTTTCATTTTCCATTTTTCTTTTCCTTTTCAAAATTTTCATGTTTTCATTTTTTTAAATGAAAGCACAGATCCAAAAATATGTTTTCATTTTCTACTTTCCAAATAATAGTTCCGTAATTTTTTCCTCAACTAATAACTATTACGAACCAAATTAAAAATAAAAAGTTACCTAAATATTCTACATAATTCAAAGGTTAAAAAAACTTAATTAAAAAAATCATATCAATATACAAATAAAACTATATTTAATATATAACTCGAAATTTATAATTATATATATGTGAAAAAAAGGCGTAGGTGGTAAGGAAAACTCCACAAATTATAGACATTTGAACATTATTTATCTTAAATTTAATTTATAATTAAAAAATATTATCAAAGAGAAAATAAAATTATATATAATTGAAAAATTCAGTTTAAAAATAATTTGAGTTCTATAGTTTTCAGTTTTAACATAGTATATACATTTATTTTCATATTAGTAATATTATAATATGAATAATATTATTAATTGATAATAATATGATAACGTAAAGTTAAATTATAAAATCACTATGTGCATTCAACATTTAACCATTAAAATTATAATATGCATAATATAATTAAAAATTAATTGAAAATAATATAATACAGCAAAAAGATAATTAATCGAAATCATAACTTACGTTATTATAAAATAAATTTAGATAATTAATTGTGACATTTTCATTATTAAATAATAACGAGTAATATAATTGTAAGAATATTTTATGCTATATATGTATATGAAAAAGAGAGAAAGTGGAGGTCTGTGAAATTTATACAAGATAGAAAGGGGTGGAGGTGGCAGGTGGATGAAATTTATAATAATAATTGTTAAAAGTTACGAAAAGGTTCTGCTTTTTTTTTGAATGAAAATGAAAAAATCTTGTTTTCAGATATTAGTGTAAATTTTGAAAAATTGCAAAAGTCATTCTTGATTTTCCATTTAAAAAAAAATCACAATTAAGTAATAAATTTTAATTTTCATTTTTCTTGAAAAATTTTGATGAAAAAAAAGCCCCTAATTTCTCAAATTCAACAGCCCCTAAACTTTTCGTGATAAATTAATATGTATTTGGTCAAATGAAAATAACGGAAGAATGTGATATACTATACAAACCTATCTTACATTCGTCATACTTATCAGAATAAAAAGAATTTATTTCTCACATCAGATATAATTATTTCTATATAAAAGTTAAGAGATGTAAATATATATTTGTATCCAATAAGTTTGGGCCAAATATATGATTGAGTTTTTGACCTAAATATGGATGGTAGGTGAAGTCGACCTGGGAGTCACAAAGATAGCAAAAGGAGCTTGAGGATTCCAGCAGAAGAAGCCGCACTCAATCAAAATCAGCAATCGGCTCACATGGTTAGCATTTTTATTACCTTCTTTCTTATTCATCCGCTTGGCTATGTCCAGTTCTTGAAAAAGTTGATGGTATTCTAGCTTAGGTTCTCTTCGGTTTGTTGCCTCTGGCAATTTTTTCTGCTTTCAAACTGTTCGACGAAATGCCTCAACCAATTGGGTGTAGTTGAATTTCAACTCTGCTACGTCTATATTGAAAATTATGTCGATTATGAAAATTTTGACTTGATAAAGAGTTGTCTCAATCTCGTTTCAGTTTTGGATTTATGTTGTACCTTCTCTGAAAATTGTTGTTCCATTTTGTCGAAATGCCTAAAACCAATTGGAGTATAGAATAAAAAAAACGTTGCTCTGTCTTGTCTATACAGCTTCAGTGTTTTTGGCTGAATTTTGAATGTGTTGAAATTGCAGCTTGAGGTGAAGCTTTGTGGTTCTTGGAGTAACAATTTTCCCTGCTAGGTCTTGAGCTGTTATGAATTTGTTTCATTAGTTCAAACCAACCCAGTATGCCTGCATTAGCATCATCGCGGTTGCTCCTCCTTTTTGGACAACCATTTTCCTTGCAAAAGCTTTCTCGTGCATCTAGATTACCATGGCACAATCGAAACACACGCTTTTCAACTCAGGTTAGCCTAGTAAACGGGCCTCTCACTCTCTCTAGTTTGGGATTCAAGAACGAGTTCGAAAGAGCAGACAAGATTAGTACAAAGAAACATGAAAAAATTAAGCTGAAATCAGCTGTTGAAGTCCCCCAAAGTAAAGTGAAGTCAGCTGGAAGTGATAAAACTAGAGCTGTTAGGGCGAAAAGATCACTTGAAATAGATTCCGCTCTTTTTTCAGCCAAATCGTTTTCAGAGCTAGGCCTTCCACCTACATTGATAGCAAGGTTAGAGAGTGAAGGCTTCAAAGTTCCTACAGATGTTCAATCTGCTGCTATCCCCACTATTCTCAAGAACCATGATGTTGTAATACAATCTTATACTGGATCAGGTAAAACATTAGCTTATCTCCTTCCTATACTAACAGAAATTGGACCATTGAGGAGTAAGTCTTCTACTAGCAACGAAGAAGCTGGAAAAAGAACAGATATAGAAGCAGTTATCGTTGCTCCATCTAGGGAGCTCGGTATGCAAATTGTGAGAGAGGTTGAGAAGCTTCTAGGACCAGCAAACAAGAAGGTAGTTCAACAACTTGTCGGGGGTGCAAACCGATCAAGACAAGAAGAAGCTCTGAAGAAAAACAAGCCATCAATTGTTGTTGGTACTCCTGGAAGAATTGCAGAGATCAGTGCAGCTGGGAAACTTCACACACATGGTTGTTGCTACTTGGTTTTAGATGAAGTTGATCAGCTGCTATCATTTAACTTCCGAGAGGACATGCACAGGATTTTGGACCATGTCGGCCGAAGATCAGGGGCAGATGTAAAAGGCTCAGCTGCCAGGCGGGCAGAGCGTCAGACAATCATGGTATCTGCAACAGTTCCATTTTCGGTTATAAGGGCTGCCAGAAGTTGGGGCTATGAGCCACTTCTAGTACAGGCGAAAAATGTAACCCCGCTTGAATCAATTGGACCCCCTGGACCCACCAATCCATCTGGGGCTGCATTGCAACCCCAGGCATCAGTACAAAGCCTTCCCCCAGCTTTGAAACACTACTACTGTGTGACAAGGTTACAACACAAAGTGGATGCGTTAAGAAGATGTATTCATGCTCTTGACGCGAAGTCTGTGATAGCATTTATGAATAACACTAAGCAGCTAAAGGATACAGTCTTTAAGCTAGAGGCTCGTGGGTTGAACGCTGTAGAGCTACATGGGGATCTCGGGAAGTTAGGTAGATCCACTATTCTGAAGAAATTCAAAAAAGGGGAGGTCAGAGTTTTGGTAACTAATGAATTATCGGCGAGGGGTTTAGATGTGCCGGAATGTGATCTAGTGGTTAATCTGGACTTGCCAACTGACTCTGTTCACTATGCACATCGAGCTGGAAGGACAGGCCGGCTTGGGAGGAAAGGCACTGTTGTAACGATTTGCGAGGAGAGAGAAGTGTTTGTCGTCAAAAAGTTGCAGAAACAGCTAGGGATTACCGTTCCTGCGTGCGAGTTTGCTGATGGAAAGCTTACTGTCGCAGAAGAAGAAGAAGAGGAAGAGGAAGAGGAGAAAAAACCTTCAGAAGTTGTGAGTTGATAGGGCCTCTTTGATGGGTACTATTCTTGTAATTTCATTGTCTTAGGTACAGTTACACTTTTATTCCTCCTTTTACTTTCAGTTTTTATTATCTTTTTGTCTGAAGTTCAAGACTACATGTGTAAAATAAAAAAAAAAGAGCAGAAAATAATTATCGAATCTTCAAAATATGCAAGAGGGTGGACAAGGTATTGTGAGTTTGCAGGGCAAATTGATTGGACATCCGAATAACCACAATTTACGAACTAAATACGTCTTTACCTGGATTTGACCAAAATGATCCTCAGTTTTCAAAGATTTTCTTAGCCCGGAACTTGGTTTAAGTGCACCAGTTTGCCTCTGAATGTCACATGGCAATTTGTGGATAGTTTGCCTTTTTTAAGATGTCATTTTCCTGATTTCTCTCTTCATCGTAAGCAGGCGCTTATGGGGTAAATTGAGGTGAGGCACTTTTGCCAGTTTCAGGGGCAAAGAGAAATTTTCAACAATTCAAAGGGCAGTAGGCCATTTGGGCCAAGTTCAACTGAGGTCAGTTTTCAAGAAACTGCTCGCATTTTAGCAAAAGCTGCTCCCCCGCGGTCGTGTCAATTGGTTGAAAGGCCTAAAAGATAACGTTGTTTTAGGCGGTATGCTAAAAAATGCAACTCATCAAACTAAATTACATACATATTAAAAAGAAAAAATGCTTGATTAGCACATAAATTCTACTTTTTTATAAAAATTTTGATTGAAAATATATACGTACTTGTCTTCTTCCGGGTAAAGATATATTTAACCTTTACAATTTGAACTAATAGAAAGGAGAAAGAACAACATCCTATCGATTGTGCTAGATATTACTGAAGAAGCTGCATAAACTTATGTTGAGAGAAAAAATACAAGTATTTAATCTTGAAGGCAGGGGAAATTTAGATCACCAAATAATTCTTTTACAAAGCTTATAGCCTGACAAATTAGAACAGGCTGCAAAAACTAAGAGAGTTGCAAATAACATGCTTGCTGAAGCCACAGAAGCATTCCACAATGGTGCATCTCTGCTGATATGCTGAATGGCTGATACTGCTACCGGGCAAGACGATGCAAGAGCATAACTCGTCATCTAGCATAGATTTAATGCATTTCATTTAGCCCTTTCAATCTGAAGAAAACAATTTCAGTGAATGTTGGAGTATATGATTACCTGATCAAGTACGAGGGTAGTATAATCAGAAACCATATCAGAGATAAAAACACATCTCTGTGAAATATCACAAACGCCTTTGGAAAGTTGGAAAGCAGAGTACATGAAGACCAACACATGCACAACAAAGCAATACCTACATGATAACAACATACCCCTGAAATAAATATTCATTGACTTAAGGTAAATAAACATGATTTTGTAAACTCAAATCCATGAGAGACTAACATTAATTTTGGGTAATCGGTGAAGTTTCGTACATGGTGATCATTCTTCTTGGATGATGTAGAGGCCAGTAAAACTAGAGAGAGAAAGGATAAAAGGAAAGCTAAAGACCGAAGAATCAGACTGGTTCGATCGATAGAAGATCTCGAGCTCCATCTAGAAGATGCAACCGAGAAAGAGAAGGGTGATGGAGTTGGGTAGGGAGTTTGAACCAGAGAAGTGGCTGATACGGCAGCCATTGGTCTACAAGCAACAACTGGTATTAGGCCTTGTTCTTTCATTGTTTTGTAATTTTTGCTCAACTGCTCCTTTCTTCAAATATGCATTTGGATTTTATTTTTAAGCTTATGGTTTACTTGATAATGTTTTAAGGAGTTTCTAGGAAGATGCATTGCAAGTGATTGGAACTAATATATACTTTTTAAATTAAAACTCAATGACTAATGCATTTTTGTATTTAAAAGGCCTCAAAGTCTTATTATTTTTAAGTCATGTAAGCATGAAAAAGACAATGATTAAAGGATTTGTTTCTCTAAATACTATGCAGGGAGAGAGAAGAAAAATATTTAATATAAACTTGAGTAGAAAAGTTTTCACTTATTCTGATAAAAGATTGAATAATTCTTCGAGTCATTAATCCAAACAAGAAAACTTCAATTCAAGCATACACTTGTGCATCTTCTTTTACTAAAAGAATGGATATACACTTTTATCATGTCATTAGAAGTATGTGTATTATTTTTCTACGGTTACCAGCAAGTTGCAGCTCAGTTGACAAAGCAGGCTAGGCTAAGCAAGTGAGAGAACAACAAGGTTGTCGAAGATACTTAAATATATTACCAAAATAAAATATTACTTTTCTATAGTTCTCCCTGCCCCTTAAGAGGGCAATATATTGTTGCATTTTACAGTGGCATGAAAATTTCAAAGCTTTTTGGACTGATAACCCCATGGATTGTTGCTTGCCCAGTTCCATTGGTCCCTACACATCTCTTCAATGCCACATTTTGCCCTGAAAACAATGCCAAAAAAGTTATATAAAGCACCCATATTCATAATAGCAGTCTCACCATATTCATACTCAAAATTCAGCTATCAACACTCAGTAGAAATATAACATAAAAGAACTTACTTCCAACCAAGCTCTCTCTCAGCTTTCTCTGTCGAAGCATATACAGCAGTTGCATCTCCAGGCCTCCTTTCACACAGCTTCATAGGGATTTTCTATGTTTTTCGTTTTTCAAAATAAGAGTCGTGCTTTATTTTCAGAGAGAAATAAAGGATATATAGTTAGTTACCTTGCCAGAAACTTTTTCAAATGCAGCTACCATTTCAAGCACAGATGTTCCACGTCCTGTACCTAAGTTGTATGCTACACAACCTGCAGCCAATAAGGAAAACTTCAATTTCGCTAGTCTAAAATTTGATGTTTTTCTCTAAAATGGAAAAAATCCCATATTAATGATTCACCTATATCATCTGCTGTAAATAGTTTCTGAAGAGCTGCAATATGGCCATCGGCTAAGTCAACGACATGTATATAGTCTCGAACCTATTTATAGGATTATGTGGGTATCAATTTATCTCTGTTATGTGCAAAACAAATGGGAAATTCCTTTCATACAAAAGGGTACAGACTACAGAGAGATGCACACTTACCGCAGTACCATCTTTTGTGGGATAATCATGACCATATACATTTAATTCAGGTAATCTCCCAACTGCAACTTGTTGAATATATGGCATTAGATTGTTTGGAATACCCTTTGGATCTTCACCGAGTTTACCGCTCTCGTGCGCTCCTACAGGATTGAAGTATCTCAGTAGTATGATTTTCCATTCTTGTTCTGCCTTTTGAATATCCCGGGCAATTTCTTCCAAGAAAAGCTAAAACGAAGTAGATTATTAGTATTCTGATTCGGCATAACTCATGACTGAAGAAACAAACCCTTTTTCAGGGGACAGTAACATATACCTTGGTCCGGCCATAGGGGTTCATGGCGTGTAACTCAAAGTCTTCCACACACGGTATTTTTTCTGGTTGGCCGTACACAGTTGCAGAAGAGGAGAAAACCATCTGTAGTCGGATTAAATTCGAGTTATAAATCACTGGAATTTGCAAAAGAATAAAAGAACATTCATCTGTAGGTGACACAGTAAGGAAATGGCTTAGTTCCAATGAGAACTGTGGTTTTGCCATGATTTGATTCAAAATTCATTTCAGGAGAAGATATATGTTATGATATAAAAGAAAAGTAATATTTCAAATTTCATTTTTTGTTCCTCTAATCGCATTCACAACAAGTGATAATGCAAGAATATTTGGGAATGTAAGTGTACAGAAATAATCTACCGATCCACAACAGTTACTGTATAGAAATGAACAAGCTTGTAATCTATTTTAAGAACATATCCCTTATAAATCTAACAAATACCTGCTTGCAGTTGTATTTGGCCATGACCTCATAGAGATTAATGGTACCAATCAAATTATTATCAAAATAGCGACGCGGATTTGCAACGCTCTCCCCCACCGCTTTTAGCCCAGCAAAATGAATTACAGCATCAAATCTGTCAATTGCACAAAAGAAGAGTCCAATTCACAGATTTGATAAATGAACTATTGACATTAGATGCCTATTAGAAGTTGCAAGGATCTAACACAAAGATATTTCACTACTTCCAGTTTCAAAATGAAAAAATGGTCGATTTAATAACTTTAATTACCCTCTAATTGACTTACTTGGTTTTTGAAAACAGTTTCTCCAGATCATCCTTGTTCCGAAGATCACCCTGCAACCAAGTACACCCAATAAACTAATTTCATCGCAATATAGATATTATCGCAAAGGTCACCTTCAATTACCAAATTGAATTCGAGTTTCTGAGAAAGTAGAGGACCAGCCAATTCCCTGACCCTATCAATAGCTTCGGTAACAGAGTTATCGAGATTATCAATGATGCAAACCCTAAATCCCTCGCTCAGAAGCTGGAGTACAGTATGGGTTCCAATAAACCCAGCCCCACCAGTGACAAGGATCGTACGCTCGGCCATGAAATGCAACAAGCAAACAGTGAATCGCGCGGAATTAGAAGAAAAACAAAAATCTAGAAAGGAGAAAAATGAATTGCAGAAGAAGGAGAGAAGGAAAAGAAATGAAGTGAAAGTGAAGAAGAGAGAGATGGTTAATAAATATATACAAGGAAGAATGTAGCAAATCAAGAAAGATGGTTAGATTCGGATAAGAACGAGAATTCGAAAAAGGGATTACTCTTTGTTTGTTATACAAGATTAGAGTTTAGTTTATTTTGGCGCGCTTTTAACTATTGTTTTCCATTGATTTTTTTTTTAAAAAAATTTATCTTATTCCACCGCGTCTGAGTCTGGACTCGAACCTGCGATCTTTAAAATTATAGTTTTACAACTCAACCACTGAACTAAGCCTTTACCACTAATTTTTCATTAATTACTCTGTACCTGAGGATGCCAAATTAGTTGAAATTTCTCAATTATTTTCGTAAATGATTCCGTTTTCATACTTACCATGTGTGGGTTTTCTAATTATTTAATTAAATAATCCGTAAATCTCTTTGGTATTGTAGATGGGTGAATTCGTGATTTCAGTATGGAACAAATGACCAATTTCCAAGTGTTGTAGGTTCACTTGGATACTAGATAACTATATTTGTTTTATGTGACATACACCCTATATTATATACAAAATATTCACCTTAGCGTAGTAATACCAAAGAAAAGACAAAGGTCATAATTAATTAGATAAATAATTAATCATATTCAATCAGAAACGTGTTGCCTTGGGTTCACATAATTAAAATGCGTAGGGGTCTCTCTTTCCTGCCTGCATAGCACGTGATCCTTACTCTTCGCTTAAGATGCTGCTCAAATTCATAATAATAAATAATTCATCGTCCTAAATATATACTTTTAGGTCTGTGGGGATCACAATCACATTGAGATTGGAATTACAGGACGTCAGGTTGCCTTTTGCCCCCACATCATACTGTTGTCAAACCAATCTTCAAAGTTTATACTAGTATTAAATATATGGTATTTGGATTGTTGTCTTTATTCATTTACCCAAAAATCATAACAAAAGCTTAATTTTTTTTCCCGCAAAACCGTTTTGTAACTGCTAAAATCAATGTAACATGATATTTTAGAATTTTAGTGCTGTATCCATACTCTAGGTATTGATATTAGCCAAAGATATAATCCTAATAGGGATTGCCATGGAAATCAGAATAGTCCATTAGATGTCAATTCTATAGAAATTTGAAAATACACTCAAACCGGAAAAAGTTAGAACTTGGGCATCACAAATTTGTACATCTGATAAGCAAGGATTCTAATTTCATGAACTATATTTGAAAATCCAATAGAATAAAATCTCACATTGCTTTTCATGCCAGCTGTGACAGAAGATACAATAACAAACACTAACTTCTTTGAAACAGATCAGTCGAAGACGCATAGTAAAAACTGCTCAACAAACCGAGTTTGGTCATTTCAATTTGAGTTGCTATTGCATTTTTTGGAAAAGCCCTATGGCACCTGGGTAGCTTTATCTTCAAATGCATAGTTCAATTGTCTTTGAACTGATTTTATAGACAAGGAAGTACCGTGCTTTAAATCTACAATGTCTGCAGTTTTTGCAACTTGGCTCTCATTTGAGATCTTCAGCCAACCTCCTTGTAATATCGTTTTCTAATGATCGAGGGAATGTTCTTGAAGGTCCTGGCTGAATTCCTCAATATTTGTTCTGGAGTGTAACAATTTGCAACACTTGTAGCACCAGAAAAAGAAGGCGAACTTTTAGCTTTGAAGCCATCCTGATATGACTCAGTAAGCATGTGCATATTGTTAAGCATGTTTTCCTTCCCAGTTACACTATTATCTTCTTGAGTTCCCGAAATTAAAGTATTTGTATGTGTTTTAGAGGACTTGACTGAATTGAGATAGTCAGGAGGGACATTAAAAGTGTTGCAAAATGATGGAGTTGAAGCAGTTATACTCAAATCCAAGTCACCACAACTTTGTCTTTCGTCTTTAATATATGGGCTTTCCGGTTTTGTAGCACAACTGCAGAAATTTAGAGGACTGGCACAAAGACCGAGTGAGATAGCACCAGCAGGAGTGTGATTAGAGTAATATTTCTTCTTCATGATGCAATTCCAGTGGGTTTTTAACTGAATTGTCAGTCCTGTTAATTTCCATAAGATTCAAGAATATCAGAATATATCAGTTTTCGAGCTTCACTCATTCATATATCAAAGATGCAATTCACTATCTGTGTGCAAAATCATCTATATTTATTTCGCATCGAGGCATAGTTTATATTTGATATTGTCAAAAAATAACTTCCCCTTCCAGGTAGAAATGTTGCTATCTGTGTCCATTTGTTCCCAAAAATATTATGGTAGTATGTCAGGATTGACTCCTCTGTTTCAGGCCATGTACTTCTTCTTATAGCTGGATCTAACACCTGAATATCAATTAAAGAGACTTACAAAAACATAAAAATCAACCAAAAAAAATGCAAGGATTTAGCAACAAAGACCAAATTTAGGCTACCTTTCTCTGCATTGCTTGCCCAAACGACCTGGCAAGGACTTGGCAATCAAAGACCAATTCTTGGGGCCATATTTTCTGACTGACTTGACGATTTCTTCATCCTCCTGGAAGGTTCAAGCCAAAAAAAAGAGCTTATCCTACATTCATTTATGATACAAACGGAGCAATTGGACAAATATAGAACCCAACCTCTTGTGTCCAAGTTCCTTTGACAATTCCAGGACTAAGAACCCTATTCCACCGAGTAAAGCACTGTGAAACAGTCCTTTTAGGAACACTTTCGGCTGAAAATCAAATATTTTATAGCATCATAAGTATTGGATTATTAGACATAAAGCAAATTGTATGCACTGAACTTCTAGAATGTACTAATAAGAGCATCTCCAACCCCACTGTAAGAGCAGGGATACTACAGCAGAAGTCCTCAGCACAGGCAATATGTAATGGCTGTCAATGTTTATAGATAAATGTTATGCAGCATTGGGCATTTTCTTATTTGCCCCTAAATAGAAGAATACCAAATCCTAAACCTTCAAGAGAAACAACTGACCTATTTTCTTCCAATTCCTCCCCTGGAATTTCGCAACTGATTTATTGAGAAGATAATCCTGAGAATCAAATAAGGAGTAAGCAAGTTGAAGGCCCCATCTCATACACACAAATAATGAGGAATTTTGACTGGGCTATTGTGTATTTAAGTAAACGAAACAAAATGAGAGAGTAACAAAACTGTTTAGTAACCAACCTCTACTTCACTCCAGCGGCCTTTAGTTGATTGTCTACCTGGACCAGTTCCCCTCCTACAAATTTACAGATTTCAAAACCAGCTCAATATATTATATATCATCTAACAAAAGATTCCTGAAACCTAGTAAGAATAGAAAACCCCTATTATCAAATTTGGAAACAACCAAATTATGTATTCAGTTGGTCTCTATATATATTCTAAAAAATTGTAGAAAAAGGTACAAATTCACAAAAAGCATACCCTTGAAAAGCAAAAGGAGCACAAGGACCAAAATAAACTGAGCAAGGTACCGCATTAAGCGATTCCTCCTCTTCATTGACTCTCACAGGAGAATTTTTGACCTGGCGATCTGCCAATTTCGAGTCGTAGAATTCATCCTCTTCCTTTACTCTCATCATCTTCCCTGAAACAACATCCCAATTACAACCTCCTCAATTTTCTGAGAATCCAAACTGAACTTAATCCAGACAGTGCAAAACTACATATACAAATAACGAAACGCAATAATCAAACAAATCGATCATCCCGCACTAACATTACAAAGGAAAAACAGCAAAGGCGAAGAAGAACAGGTTTACCTTTCTGAAGTAGAAGAGAATGTAGTGAAGCTAAAAGGGGAGAATGCAGAAGAAAAGAAGCGGAGTGGAGGAATTTGAACAGAGGGAGAATGTGAGAAAGAGGAACTGAGTAACCGCCTTGTTCGTTTTACTTTCAAACGGTTAAAGCTTTCGTTGGAAGTCTCCTAAAATAAATCCCTCAGCTTGCGTTGGAAGTCTTTGGCATAATGTCAATGCCCACTTTCAACATCCGCTTACTTTTGTCTTGATACTGTTGACCTGTTCAATGTGTGGTCGGCCCGACAAACCCTAGGCCCAACTTAGCGCACATTAACATTGTGTATAGGCCGGGCAGGGTCTGATCAAGGCTAAACATTTCATTCTCAAGTCAGGTCCGCCGTTCCATTAAATAATAAATAATTTTAAATATATATATATCATTTAAAAATTAATATATATATATATATGGGCCGGGTCGAGCTTGCGTTTTTATATAAAATTCAAGCTCAACCCAA
The DNA here is from genome assembly GCA_947683365.1 of Euphorbia pulcherrima. NCBI lineage: Eukaryota > Viridiplantae > Streptophyta > Magnoliopsida > Malpighiales > Euphorbiaceae > Euphorbia > Euphorbia pulcherrima. The sequence goes on from CANTUS010000009.1 coordinate 26,817,657, forward strand.
TATATCATCGGGCTTGTGCGGGCTTGGGCGAGCTTCCACTATAATATATTTGCCCAAATCCGACCTAAAGAGAACGAGACTAGGTGGGGGCAGTCGCGGTTAGTTCAATAGGTCTACTTAGAAGTAGACATTATCATGTCATTCTCAAACCCGGCCCATATTTTTTCAAAAAACTTTTTTTGGTGTACTATTGGATCATAATGTCATTCACTCATTGGTGATGGAGGCAAAGTAAGGCTTAATTCAAGTAACTACAGAATATCCCAAAAGTAAGAAGTTTAAAAATTCAATAATACAAAAAAACCAAAATAATTATTAAATATAATATCTAAATATATAATAAATAAAATTATTATTCATCGGGTCGGGCTAGAATATAATCAATCCGACCCATAAAATTTCGGGTTTTAACGAACTCGAGTCGGACATTGTAAAAAGAAAAATGAGTGATTGAGCCTCACACATTTGAAGGGGCCCGGGCCAACACATGATCCATGAATAGGTCTAATAACAAAGTAGTAAATAACAAATTTCTTACTTTTTTTTCTAATTTTGTTGGTCTATCAACCAACCAACTAAGCCTTAAATCCCACGTTAGGTGGGGTTGGCTTCTCAACGTCGTGCTTTAATTGTCGAAGATCCATCATGAAAAAACGACATGACTATAAGTAAATTATAGCCGTTTTACGCGCTGGCTATCAACTTACCACGCAATCTTCCTCCTTCACTCGGGCTTAGGATTGGCAATGTGCAAATACACATATCCGAATTTTCATATAAAGGACATGTATGTATCATCTTATATATATGGATGTGTGTGTTGCATTGCCCACCAGGGTCGGCCTTATAATTTTTGGGGCCATAGGCGAAGTTACATATTTTTAAAAAATTTAGTTGATTTTAAACCAAAAATAATAAAATTTAAAATCCAAATTACTTTCATTTTTAGTCTACTGTTTTTGTAACTAAGCCTTAAATTCCACGCTAGGTGGAGTCAGCTTCTCAACATCGTACTTTAATTGTCGAAGATCCATCACGAAAAAATGACATGACTATAAGTAAATTATAGCCGTTTTACGCGCTGGCTATCAACTTACCACGCAATCTTCCTCCTTTACCCGGGCTTAGGATTGGCAATGTGCAAATACACATAGCCGGAGTTTATTTGTCTTTTTCATATAAAGGACATATATGTATGTATCATCATATATTGTATAAAATAATGCCAATTCATGAATTTTTAAGTTGGCATGCCTATTTTTAATAGGGCATATTCTTTGAGTAGTGATTGGGATGAAGGAGAAGATTTTTATTCTCTAATAAGATTTCTTTATTTTTACATTTATTAATATTTGTCTTATTACTTGAACTACCATTAGAAAATTTTTAATTTTCAAAAAAATTTATCCATTGTTTGATCACTGTCAATGATTTATGCTAGTAAAATACTTTAACAAAGAACATCGATGAAACAAATAATAGTTGGGGCCCAGGGGAAGTTACATATTTAAAAAAAATTTAGTTGATTTTAAAAAAAATAATAAAATTTAAAATCCAAATTACTTTCATTTACTGTTTTTGTGTCATATTTAATGTTATTAATTAACTTAATTTACTAAGATGAAATAATTATACTTATTTTATAATATAAAAAAATAGTTTGTTAAAATATAAAAATAAAATATGACAATAAATTTGTATATATTAATATTTAATGGGGTCTTATTTGTTTGGGAAATATAAGGAAATACCATCTTTATACGATATTTTTTTTATATACCTAATTTTCTTTTTCCTTAGTTGTACCACTTTTAAGGTTATCATTTTTCTCTTTACCACAACGTTCTCTCTCATATTTAATTTGATTTTCACAACTTAAAAAGACTGTATCTCACAAACCGTTAATTTTTTCGACATGATTGTTTTGAATATTTTGTTCATCTTATTTTTATCTTTAAAACGAAATTTTGGAGCAAAAAAAATTTCGCAATCTTATACCAGCTTTTTACTACATTTAGGTATAAGATTTTTTTTTGCTTTGAATAGAAGAATGTTGCTAATGTTTTATGTTATCTACCTGGGAATAAATGGAAAACTGATGCTATAAACACATTCTACCACTCTTATACCATGTATAAGAATTTACGAAATATTGGTAAAATTGGTACATGGTGCGAAAAATAATTTTTGCTTAAAAAATATTCAATATGGATTTTGTTTTAAAGATAAAAATAAGACGAACAAAATATTCTAAAGGCTCGTGTCGATAAAATTAACGGTTTGTGAGATATAGCCGTTTTTAAGTTATAAAAATCAAATTAATTAAGAGAGAGAAAATTGTTATAAGAGGGGATTAGGTAAATACAAAATTTAAAAGTTAAAATATTGTAATTATTAAAGAGTATATGTAATTAAGAGAAATTAACTTCTTACGTGGGATTTAAAAAATGTAAGGTTGATATTTAAAAAATTGAAAGCTCAATATCTTGTATTTAGCTAAGTTGCTCTATTTTTTTGAGACCCTAAGCGATCACTTATATTATAAGGCCACTCATATTACCAATTGAACTATACATTATACATGCATATTATTTCGTTTTTGGCTGTAGGTTTACTTTACTTATGGGAGTTCTCCTGATACATGTTGAGTACCAATTCTTCATGTATAAATATAGCATGTTTAACTAATTTAAGGAAAACGAATTTGTATGTAATTCCCCTTAATCCACCATATTAGTGAATATACTTATGATAGTTCCAATGGTTCCCTTCTCAAAATGGGGAATATATATGAGAAATGGTTCCCCATATGCTATGTTTTTAAAATAGGTTGAAAATCCATTATTTTACTTTTTATAGTTTTGAGGTCTTTAATTGTTTTATTAGTTGAGTAGAACAAAAATAATATAAAAAAATTAATATAATAATAATAAAATATTGTTTTTTTCTTGGAAAAACTAATATGAGAAATGAAACATAGGAAATATGATTGAAGCAATACTTTAAATTCTCCAAAATGAGAACTAAAGAATGAAAAATACGCATTGAACTTTCATGTCAAAAAAAACTTGATGAATAAATTTTAGCATTCTCTTGTGTCAGGATGAGGCTATAACCGGAGTACATATATATTCTTTATTCATTCGAAATATATATTCTTTAATGATTTGAGCACGTGTCAAATAGTAGAAAAACGAACATATGTGAATAAAAATTTATATATTATTATACCGATTGGATTTGGTATAATTGATGCATTTATAAGGTATGAATGGGGATAACTAGATATTAATTTTTGGCTCTTACAAAAATTTCTATTAATCAAATAAAATGAATTATATATTATTTTTTTATTCTTGTATTAAAATTTGACTAGAATGCTACCTGGAGTTTAATTACTAGATATATAAGATAGGTGCAAGTTTGAATACCTTGTTAGATGTGACTAGAATTAAACGATCGCTTCTCAAATGACTCAAAAGAAACTGCTAATGTTCATGAAGCGGGTTCAGGGTGGGCTATATCAGTTGTGTGATAAATTGAGTGTCGGCCTATTTAAGTGGGCTTAGACTGGGCCGGGCGGATATCGTAACCCGTGTCTATTACATTATGATAGTTATAAACATTTATAATCTTTTGGTAACAGTTTAAGATTTTTTTGGTTAATTTGTTTAATGGTTAGCATAATGTGTGTTAAAATTAGGTGATAAAATCATGTTTGGTTAATTCATTTTGTAGTTGTGCGAATTAAATCAATGAAATGATTTTCATTTTATGTTTTTGCAAGTTTCCTCTATATCCCAAACTCTGTTTACAGATTTTACGTGAAGGTGTCAAAAACTTTAGTGATCTTATCGAAGAAACAAAACTGGTATATGTGAAGGAGAATTAAAATGAGGCTTCAGAGTAAAGTTTGAAACGTATGGAAACCAATGAATGAACAAAGCAGAAAATAATTATAATTAAAATTTTGATCTCATAATTATTCAGGTATAACTTTGCATAGGTTAGCAACAATTAAGTGTACAAATACAACCTGGAACATAAGGAATACGTGCCTCTGGATGTATCGAATAAGTTTCATAAGAATACTGCTTTTTCCCAACTTTTTAATGAAATCCTGTTTACATGGTTCAGTTCCATTGTTTCCGCACTGTCCGGGGAATGAAAACTACTTGTCACACCTCTTCTTTGTTTTTTCTAAATGACAAAATAAATACACATATGTGAACCAAATTTTGTATAATCATCTGCATAGTTTTTACTACAATCAAAGTGATGGAATACTAAATACCTTGTTCAGTTGCATGATACAAACATACCAAAAGAGAACGGATTTTAGTTTTGGCTCCATTCTTTTTAATATAGCTTAAACAAGGCAGCTTACACATATTTATAATGTGACCAAATAACAATTTTGGGAACAAAAATCATCTTGGATTTTTCATATCTCAGAATCAGATCTATTTATAGGTTGATGATATTAATATACAAGGATTGTTCTCTCTGCGCTCTCTCTCTCTCTATATATATACATATATATATCAATTGGTAAGGTATATAATGCACATGTTTAGAGGTTTTGAGTTCAATTCTCGACAACAACAAAATATTTTTGTAGTGAAGTCTTAACTTAATGTTAAGACTGAACTTATAACTTCTAAAGGTCACATGCTCTAACTATATCCGGAGTTGGTAGAATGTTTCTTTCTATTTAATGTAAGCGCAATTGCACAAATTATATATATATATATATATATATATATATATATATATATATATATATATATATATATATATATATATATATATATATATATATATATATATATATATATATATATATATAATGTCAAAAGACTTTGAGAATAAATTTTAGCATTCTCCTGCCCTAGGGATGATGCCATAACCGGAAGTCCGAATACATAGAACATATGTGTTCTTTAATTCCATTTCAGTGCCGTTCCGCGAGCATGAGTCAAATAGCCTAAAACGTGTGGAGTATACGTAACAAAAGTTTATATATTAGTTTTTTTTTCCTGTATTAAAATGCTAGCTGGAGTTTAACTACTAGATATCGTAGGTGCAAGGATGTGACGGGAATTGAAGAGTTGAGCTTCAAGAACTCTCAATAACAGAATAAATTGAAAAAAGAAAAAACACTCACCGAATAGAGGAGAAATCATTGTTAGAATTACTCCTATATATGGTTGAACCAAACACTGAGCATTACACAAACTCCTCCCAATCACAAAATACTAATCACTACACACTTGTATTTCACAACTCTAAAAATTACTCTTAAATGAGAAAATATTAATGCTGGACCTTTTCTGATGTTCTATTGATAAACAAAGCAGCCTCAGAATGCATTAAGAAACTAACTGAACTGCTGATGGCAAAAATTGTGAGATTTTACCTACTCATTTACCATATGCACTATCAAAACAACTTTTCTTTATTATTTTTATTTCATATGAAATTATACTCTTTCTCAATATAAAAAAATATCATAGCTATAATGCATGTAAGGAGATCAACTAAAAGTTTTAGCTCAATTTGAACGTATAGATTAAGAGGACTTCAAATCGATTAACTGTAGTTTCAATGATTGAACGGGAGGACCCTTAATTAATTAACTAATTTATTTTAAGGGAACACAATTTGCCTTATCCTATTGAAAGATACAGAGCGGTTGTAATCAAAATATAAACGTAAGAATAAAAAAGAAAATGAAAGTCGTATTCAAAAGCTGTGTAAAAAGTTGAATTGTGAATATTTGTGGGGACCTATAAAATATGAAAACAAATTGCAGAAGTATCCATTAAGGTTTGTCTCCTACTCTCCAGTTGACTTGAGCCTTTTTATAATACAATTACAAAGAAGTATCCTTCCCTTCTAAATTTCCACTCACGAAACTGCACTCTCACTACATAGAAATATCCTTTTCTCTATATATTATACCTAGTTAGTTTTCCTATATATATTTTATAGACTTCATTTTTGTATTATCAACTTATAGTTACAACTGTAAATATCGTTTCCTATTTTTCCAAATGGAGATAACTGTTATATCAGCTCGAGGCCTGAAGAATTCATCTCTTTTTCCTTTTTCTCGTCGTCCCAGGCCATTCATTACCATCACGACTTACCCGCCCCCCCCATTTAACGGCCACGTGTACACAACCAGGATTGATGAACAAGGAGGAGTAAATCCCACTTGGGGTGACAAATTTCATGTTCCTATTGATGCTTCATTTCTTGCTAACAGGTACTCTTGTGTTATTCTTGAGCTCTACACCAAGAGGCTTATCAGGGGCAAGGTTTTATTGGGTTGGTGTCAAATTCCTGTCAGTGATATTGGTTTTCCGGCGCCGGTGGATTCTGTTAGGTACCTTAGTTACCGGTTACGGGATAGAGACGGTTCAAGAGGTTACGGGATTGTCAATCTTGCTATCAAGTTAACTGGTTTCCAACCTGTTGCCGGTGAGAGATTTGTGGACTCTAGTCATAGTCTTTTTCAGAATCTTCAAAAAGATTTTCAAACTCGTGAAACTGTGATTGGAATACCAGTGACAATTTGCCACTTTTGAATATTTTATTCATGAGATGTGTTTTTGGATACCATTCCTAGATAGTTAACGGGTAATGAATTATAACAGCGTGTTTGGAAACTTTTTTTAGCCATTCTATACCTTTCAAATCATTTTATGTTTTGAATCTTGATGATTTAATTGAATTGCTTGAAAAAAGAAAATGTTCTCAACTAGGGGAATATTTTTGTCAAAGAGAAATTTACAAACTATGTTAAAATGTTGTAATTGGGTACCGCCTCTTTTTATTATGTATGAGATATCACCCATAACTAATAATTTAGGACGTAGTGCCAACAAGTGGAGATCATAGCATTAAACATGTTTGAATGTTAACTCCACGTGGTGTTGCATACTCCATTAGAACATGTGAAGAATTTTCCTAATTGACTTTGTTGACTTCGTTATTAGAAATTTTGATTTTGTATTTAATTTTCCATCGTTCACATTTGCTTTCCTCAGCAGTGTGCCCAATGCAACTGATTTAAGTGTGAAAATTAGAGGGTGGCCTAATATATTAAAAATCCCTTTTAACTTATTCTTAAATATATATTTGCCTCCTGAACTTTCAAAAGTTCCAAATGACCTTCAAACTTGCAAACAAGTTTTAAATAATTACTTGAGCCTGCAAAAAGTGAACCAATTTGCCCATCAATGTCACGTGTCAGCCTCTGATTGAAGAGAAGCCAAACCAACCAAAATCTAACACGTGGAATTTAGGGGGCAAATGGATCCTCTTATTACAAGTCTAGGAGGTTATTTGGAACCATTTTACAAATTCAATGGGTAAATAGGTATTTAAAAAAAGTCTTGCGGCGGCACAATATCACCCATTTACTCGTTTGAACATCTCGGTCAATGCTAACTGCCAAGTGCAAATATATTTTCCCTAATGTCCGAATACAGAAAAAAAAAAGGTAGAATTAGTTAAGTACGAATACAACTCCACTTTTACTGGACGTGGCATTTTCCAAATATAACTCGGTAAAATCCCATTTGCAATATAACCATACATTCTCTAACCTATTGATTGATTTGTAAAATCTACAATATTGCTCGGCATCCACCACTTGTTTAAGGCTTTGTTCACTTGTATTGCAATTCAGTTCAGCTATACGTAATTATAAATTTATACTAAAATAAATTCAGTTCGGCTTTCAAAAGTTGAAAAGAATATGCCCTAAATTTGATATTGACATCTTGTCTTATGCATTTAAATGAAGTAAGTTTAATTTGAATAACTAATTACTTTATTTTCACATTAGCAGCAAGAGAATACACCAAAATACTACTTCCTCCTATACACTTGAAACGGTGAGAAAGAATCCCAAGGCATTCTATCACATTAAGCAAAATGATACATAAAACAATCCAATCAAATGCAACAACTCAACAAAAGAAACCTTAATTTATACATTTTGTTTACTGCCACCTCTTTACATATTCCACAACAACCTCCAAACACTCCAAATGCCGAAAACAAGCAAAAAATCAGACCTTTATAGATGAATCTTATATAACATGATCCCTATCTCATAAGGCTAAAAAACAAATATAAGATTAAAGGAGTAGAAAAGACAAACAGGTGATGGGGTCAGCAACAGATGCCCTGAATGAGCAACACCAATAAACAAATACACAACCACTACTGGAAGAATAGAAAACCACAACATTTGGGTCTAACAGCAAGACAAACTCTTTAGAAAAAACGATTCAACTAGCCTATACCTCCTCCCGATCTCCTCTGCTGGTCTTCAAGATATTGTCCTTGCAGAGAGGACAGGTGGCGTTAATATACAACCACTTATCTACACAGGCACAATGGAAATGGTGACCGCAAGGAAGCTCCCTTAGCTCGACTCCATCCTCATATGCACAGAGGCAGATGCAACATTCCTACATGAGTCCACAGAAATTTTTGTTTACGAGGTATTCTAAATTAGAGACACAAGAGCCAATTAATTGAACTGAGAATTTAAATAGGTACCGCATCTTCCTCTGATAAAGAGTGCTCGATTGGTGAATCTGTACCACATTCAATCATCATTCCGCCTGCTCCTTGTTCTTCGTCTGAAAGTTTTTCGTTATTTCCAATTCTTCGAAATTTGAATTTCGAGAGTTGATCGATGTCTTCTTTTGATGCTCCTTCCTATTTTAACAAGTTGCATTGATTATCAAATACAAAGAACAAAGAATCTTTACATATAAAATTGCAATATCAAACACCCAGCTAGTGCTGTTAAAGGCGCGCCTCAAGCAAGCGCGGGACCCTGCGCCTTGCCATACCTCAGGCGAGGTAGCGTGCCTCGGGCACGCCTAGGATTCCCGGGTTTTAACTCACTCTAATATGTATTGCTCATCTAATTTTAAGAGTTATAATAATAATTCAAAGCCGGATATTCCTATAATGATTTATTCAAGGCTAGAATTCTTGATGCAATATGTAAATTTTACATAAATATGTATGCCTAACAACACACTTAGTTTTTCCGGTACTGTTACTGCATTTAACATCACTTCTCAAGCAAGTATTTTTTTCGCCCAGTGTACCTCAGGAGCGTGCCTTGCCTTGCGCCTTGACGACTACGCTCCCAGCAGATGTAAATATGGTGACCACAATGTTTATACTTGACTAGTAAACAGAAACATATGGCATGAAAACCATTCTTCACATTCAAACTGGTTTTGATAATCTTTCTCCCTCTCTATCTCTATCTTTATCTATCTATCTATCTATTTGTCCAAAGTCTACAACATATTCACTGTTCAATATTTTCACATGCCAATACAGCTTCATAGCATCAAAAATAAAATTTAAATAGGGGTAAGGATATAAAAAAAACCCTAATGTATTTGGGGAAGTGCAAGTATAGTGCACTTCCCCATGACCCTTCGGGTATCCATTTTTGTTTCAATTTTCATTTCCGTGCTCTAAAAGTATAGTGCACTTCCCCATGACCCTTGTTTCATATTAAAAAATATGAACCCTTGACTTTTGACATTGTCAATATTCCATCCTTGTCTTAAATTAGAAAGGGTATAATTCATTTAGCCCCCAAAAACTTATTTTAATTTCAGTTAGTACATCCTATACGCACTTCAAAATTTGAAAAATAAAAGAACAAGTTAAGAGAAAGCTACCTGATCTGCGACAGCATATAAGATTGCAATAATACACGGAAGACAGCAGCAAACAGCAATGCCAATGATACACGCAAGAGCAATGCAAAAGACAACAAAGAGCACATCGAACCCAAGAAATATAACGCAAAGCCTGCAAATTAAAAGACACATTGAAGCCAGTAAGATTCTACATCGAGAAAACACTTAAACGTCAAACAACAGCACACATAGAGTAGAACAAACCAGTAGAGTTGAGGAGAGTAATGTGCCAAATCTTGGCCACCAGCAGATACCCAGTAAAACCCAATGATCCACCATATAAACGAGAACATTGTATTCGCTGATTCAAGATGCTTTGCAACACTGCTGAGACATTTAAGATAACAAGAGAAAAAAAAAGGCACAAGGTGTCAATAGAAGAGCTGAGTTTCAAAGACTAGCAGTGTCTTCAAAGTAAAAAATAACCAAAACGTATAAGGCCTAATGCATCTCTAGTTACCCAACTTGTCCCAAAAAAAACCTACCGCCCCTTGAACTTTCAAAGTGACCCCGTAACTCCCTCTACTTTCAAAAAGTGCACACAACGTGTCAGCTTTTGATTGGAAAGAGAAATCAGAAAAATAAAGTCACACCAATCAGAACGTGGTATTCAGGGTAAGCACTTTTTGAAAGTTGATTAAGTTGTCTCGGACAAGTTCACTTACCAGGAGAAGCACTAAGCCAACATCTAATAACTACAAAATTGCACACACACCAAATCAATATATAAAGATTAGATTAAGGCATTGCAATCAAATCTTCCCAAATACCTTTCCTACTTCAGTTTCAATACTTTGGTCTTTGGTTTTAAGGATTTTGATCAGTGAAACAAATTCTCAAATTCAGAAATAAAACTGAAATTCAATTAAAGAGATAGCGTCAATTTCACTGAAACAACAGTTCTTTGTTTTGAACATACCTGGTTCCATCCTCTTCAAGCTGAGCCAACGACACATACTCAGGAGACTCCCCTCTTGATCCAGAACTAGAGTTTCCATCGCTTCCAAGGCCTCCCTCAATCCCTCCAAAGCTAACCCGTCTTCTCCTCCGCCTCTTATACTCCACACAAACACAAACCATATGCAACACGCACTGCAATCCATAACCAATAATCCAGAGCCTCAAAGGCAAACTAGGTTTCTCATCTCTGCCCAGTATCAGCACACCAACAGCCACAGCCACGAATGCGAAGTTCCAGATAACATCGAGAATCACCACAGGCTTCGAATACGCCCAATCGCTCTGCCGTTCCTCTAGTTGCTCCGCAGCAGTCTCACGCACTAGCATCGACGGCTCCCGCATCATACGGCGACTGCTGGCTCGGCGGAGGAATCTAGCGGCGTCACGAAGCGATTGACGACGGACGGATCGGCGGCCCGGGCTGTTATTGGAATCGCCATAAGCGCCGGGGGAGAGCAACGGCGTCGTAGTGTCAATTATATCATCGGAGGATCGGGCAGAGTTGGGGTCCCTGGTAGTAGTTGTGGAGTTCGCGGTGGACATGTTTGAAAAATTTATACAAAATTTGGAGATCTATGCCATGAAATTGAAATTGGGGGGTGATTAAAAAGGAAAATTTTGGTGAAATTAGCCGACTTTGATTGAATATTAATAGGATTCGGATTGGGATTGGGATTGAGAAATTGTATGTGATTGGTATGATGATAATAGGCAACAGAGACTTGCGGAAATCGAAGGGCAGAGCTGTTTTCGTTATTTCACCGGCGACGATGTTAGAGCGGCTAATTACAACTTTACGCCACCTGCACTGACAGGCGTTTTGCTTTTGCATTGGTAATAACCACAGGTCTACTACTGTACTAAATGACATATATATATATATATATATATATATATATATATATATATATATATACACGACCTACATTGACAGCCGTTTTGCTTTTGCATTGCTCAGAGCATCTTCAATACTTCATCCCAATATTTCTATTCTCGTTGTATAAAAGTAGGTATTGAATTAAAAAATAAATTTGTAATAGGTATTTTTATTATTTTTTTTAATTTTAGGTGTTAATACATATTATTTTATATGTTAAATATTATCTATTTGATTTTTTATAAATAGATAATTAAATAGATTGATAACTCAATAAATTTAATATTATTTTAATATTTTATTTATTATATTTGATTTTGAAAATAAAATTCAAAATGCAATCCATAGTCTACTAAAATTAACATTCTAAAATACATTTTCTATCTATAAATTTGATGTCACGTGATTAATGCAATTTTTTATTTTATATGCCACATAATACTAAAATTCACAATCTATTGAAGATGCTCTAATAACCACTGGTCTACTGATTTCAATTTCATCGTCTATAAATTATAAATTGGCTAAAAAAACCCCTATTTCTAAAAAATTTAAATGCTAAATTCAACGACTAAATAAACAACACAATTAAATAGTACTATAAGAATTATTTTAATACTTCCAAAACAGTGATATATTTTATAAAATTTAACTCTAATAATTTTTAAACAATTGTAATAACTTTAATTTCATAAAAACTTCGCTAATGACAAGATTGTTAATTTAATTAGTTAGTCTATATTATCTAATAAACTGTGTAACTTTATTTTTTATTTAGTTATTATTACTTTACCCTTTATTAGATTAAATTTCACACTATTAATTAAATAATTATAAGATTAAAATACGATTACTCTTGTAAAATATAAAAAGCGATTGTTGGAAAATTCCTAATGAATTAATAACATATATATAAAAAATATAATTGTGTGATAGGATGAATGGAGTTATAAAAAGAAAACAAAAATTACTATGCAAAATATTTACACATGTTAAGGCTTTCACTTTAGTTTATTTATTTTTTTAACGATACTTCATTGAACTGTGTGAATTGAAAGAACCAAAGGAAACAAAGCTGTGGAACTCTGTATTTTCTTCAACCTCTATGTAGACTTTAATAAAATTCTAATTTTGCTGGTTTCAGTCTTCTTCTAACTCTTTTTTTCTTATTCAAGAACATCCCCTCGTAAAATCAATAATTCTCGTTTAATGATTTGAGGTTGTGGTTAACACTTGAGGTGGGCGGTGACAGTAAATGAAGAGGAAAATTGGTGACATTTACATCGGTAAAAAATTTTTTTTTGGCAAAGAGGAGAGGCGGACGCCACCGTCCGTCTTCCACTAGTTCCGTCGGTGTATATATGTTTGCAGTAATATTTTTTTATCAGTAGCTAGTATTTTACTGTTAATATTTATTAATTTTAATTGTAATGTAAATATATCCATTATGAATATTTTTAATACTTTTCATATTATTCTATTAGTTAAATTAATATTATATTTTTAAATTTACATGAATAGGGTCATGAATTTTACTTGAAATAACACTTTTTTATTCATCCTATTCAATATATATGCAGATTTTAAAGCAATCATTATTTTGTATTTGATTCAGCATTTTGCTTAGCTCTTGTTTAGTTAATGATTTTTTTCATATGTACGCACAAAACTACAATATTTCATTTGGTTTCATAGTTTTCTCTCATTATATAAATTTTTTTTAATGTTGCTAGAGAACTATAAACCATATATTTTTTTAACCACATATTTAATGATTGTCAATAATTTTAATGTTTTATATTACAATTTTCATAAAACACATATTATATCGTATCATTTATCAAAATAATTTTTTTTAATAACTCATACAACGAAGTGTGAAATAATTTTAACATCTACTTTTTTAATATAAATTAATCTTCTATCTATCTATCTATATGGATACATTTATATTTAAAAAAGTTGTCTCAAATTATAATAATAATAAAGAAAAATCTCATTTCACTAACAAGGTGTAGCTCAGTTGGCAGCGCAGATTGAGCAAGTTGGAGGATAACAAGGTTCGAATCCTACTAAATATATTTGTTGGGAGGGGTGAGGAGCCTTAACTGTGATTGAACTTCAAATAAGATTATGTCAATGAAGATACTTGTAAATATTACTAAAAAAAAAGAAAAACCTCACCTCACCCTATCTATACGTGGACTCGAACCTATAAAATCTATGATCACAATTTCAATGCTCAACGGCTAAGCTAAGGCTTTGCTTGGGAGGGTGGAATCTCATTATAAAGTAAAAGAAGGTAGCTCAAGTTCCGTGTTTGGGAGGAAGAAGGTTGAATGATAAGAGAAGTTTTAAGAGGAGTCTTTTCCTCTCACTTACAATTAAATCATCTATTTTGGATTCCACTAAATGGATGGAATTTGAAGCGATAATAAAATATTTCCAATTTTGTGTTTTCTTTTCTTTATTAATTCCAATCATTTTATTTTACTCAATTTTTTATGTTTCTATCATATACCATCACCTATTTTACCATCCTCTCATTTCTTTTCTTTTATAATTCTTATAAAACTTACCTGCTCTCAATCAAAGCCTAAGACCTATACCACAATATTGTTACATTCATAATCATAACATATATTTCTGAATTTTTATTAATGAATTTTGTAATAACTTTCAATTTCATTTTATTTTTTTCTCTTAGGGAAAGATGCTTTCTATATTTTGCATAAATTAATTAATTTTTTAAAAATTTGCCCCATTTGAACTTACATTAAATGGGAATAAAAATCTCTAACCCACCTCAGATGTGATTCAAACCTGAAAGTCATAATTTTAATGTTAACCACTAGACCAACACCTCAAACACTTGAATAAAGTAACAATTATTTTGTGCTTGATAAATCATAAAAACAACAATATAAGCATATAAAACCCATTCGAAAATATCAATAATACGTTTTATATTTTGTCCGAATAGTATTTTGAACTAAAATCCATATATAAATAAGGGTTATTGCTACTATAATTTTCAATCAATTTACTTCAGTTAATTATTATTTACACCATAATAAATTTAATTTCATTCAATTTAATTTAATTCAATTGAGTTAAATTTAATTTAATTCAATTGAGTTAAATTTAATTTTATTCAATTCAATTTAATAAACTTAAATTATATTTAATTCAATTCAATGGAGTTCAGTTCGCTTTATTCGGTTCTGTAAACCAATTTTAGTTGAGTTTACGGTTTTGAAAATGAAAAGAAGGGAGCAGGTTGAAGAGCCAAGTCGAGTTCCCTCCACTTTCAAGGAGCTCTGAGAGGTATAGGTTTTTGCAGGCGAGGGTTTCTGGACCGCTCCTTCCACCTTAGCCTCTTCTAATTCTAAATATGGCGTCCTCATCTTCTTCGGCACAGGGTAGCAGTCAAGCCTACGACATTCCATGGGTGGAGAAGTTCCGCCCCACCAAAGTCGCCGATATCGTCGGCAACGAGGATGCTGTCTCTCGTCTCCAAGTAATCGCTCAAGACGGCAACATGCCTCATCTCATTCTATCCGTACGCTTTCTCCTCTGTGTTTTTTTTCTCTTCAATCCTCAAAACAACGCAGTCGTTTCACTTTTAGATCTCAATTGCTGGTATACATCTAATTCAGTTGATGAATATATGTGAATTATTGTTTCAATTGGTTCTTTTGTACTTAACTTGGGCGGTGTTTTGTTGATTGTTGAAAGTAAAACCCTAGTGTGAATGTGGTATGAGGATTTTTAATTTTGTTGATTTTTCTATCCACTTTTTCGTTCATGAGCTAATAATTGCTGTTGGTTGATTTCTATTTCCTTTTTGAACTTGAATTACATCCACTAAGCTGGTAATGGTGAGCTTTTGGGTGCTCATTATAAGGAGGGTGTTCTGGAGCTGAATGCATCAGATGACAGGTAACTGGGGTTGTAAAATTCCGTGGCTTTTCAGTTCTGACTTGTTCTTTCAATAAGTTTTTGGTTTTTTGATTGCTTTCCTTTTGTTTTCCAGGGGTATAGATGTAGTGAGGAATAAAATTAAGATGTTTTCACACACGAAAGTAAGTCTGCCTCCAGGGAGACACAAAATCATTATTCTCGATGAAGCTGATAGGTATGTGTTAAAAGATTGCATTTTAATTGATCTACGCCTGCGCTACTCTGATTGCATTTGGCATTATTTATTGACAATATTAGACTGCTTGAGTTATATTTTTTTTTATTTTGTCCATCTAGAAAAAAAGTTGTAGGTTTTGTTTACAGTTTACATTTATTTACTTTTAAATAATTGTCTCTAGATTATTTTATTCTTCATTTATCTCAATGAGTTGTTGATTTGCTTTCCCGCAAATATTCTTCTGTTCTGCTGTTGGTGCCTGTGGTGTGGGTTTCTTTCATCTTGTATTGAACAAATATTAGCATGACAACTGGAGCACAACAAGCCCTAAGGAGGACTATGGAAATATATTCCCATTCCACCCGTTTTGCTCTAGCATGCAATACTTCTTCAAAAATTATTGAGCCTATTCAGAGTAGATGTGCGCTTGTTCGATTTTCAAGATTATCTGATCAAGAGATTCTTGGACGTCTCATGGTAGTAGTTGATGCAGAAAAGGTACCTATCATTTATTTCTGCATTATGCTACAAACATTTTTTAACCTTATATACTTATTTCCATGGTTCATAATTTATATTTCACGGCAGTGATTTAATTGCACCTAATAGTTTTAATTTTATTTGCTGCATGTGATTTATGGATCTTTTTGTTCGCAGTTGGGCATAATACATGTTTTAAGTTTGACAGGCTTCTTTTTCTGCTGCACATTCTACTTAATTTGTCATGTTACAGATTATAGAAATGTTCGTTTAATCTTCTTGTGGTATGATATTGCCATAAATCTTTGTAACTACATACAGTTACTGGATAAACTATCATGTTAATCTGGTAATCTGCCTAGTCTGAATGTGTGTATATATATTTTTTGTAATATTTACAAGTGTCTTCATTGAGATAATCTTGTTTTAGTCACAGTTCATGTTCTCGCCTTGAGACCGTGAGTTGATTTTTATTTAATAAAAGAGGGGTAGGTGTTTTGTAGGTAAGCGGGGAAACCAGCCTAGCTGGAGACTCTGCCCCGAAATTTTCACCTGCTCCAAACTTTTAGCCTTTGAAGGGACACAATGTTCCTTCGGGGTTTTTCAAAAAAAAAAGGCTCCTCACCCCTCCCAACAAAGTCTTTGAATCCAACTTACTTAGCCTGCGTTGCCAACTGAGCTACACCTTGTTGGTTCTGAATGTGAATATATAACTAGCAGAAGAATGATGAGAAAATCATGATTATGCATTGTTCTATAAAGTTTGTATGCAGAAGCTGCCACGTGGATACTTGCATAAACTGGCATTGGTAGAAGTGTAGTACAAGTAGCATCTTGCTAAACTTTGGTGCAAATTACCCATCTGGAGAGAAATACGAATTATGATAGGAAACTTGAGAGCTAGAAATATTGCAATGGCAGTCTGAACTAGGTATGAACTGGCACTAGTGTGCTCATGAGTCATGTTGTTATAAATATAGTTAGGGTAGAGTAGGAATTTAGATAGATACATTAGGGTTTAGGGTTTTAAGAGGATATACAGGGGATAGAAAAGAAAGGGAAGATGAGCTTTTGGTATATTTGTATTTGGGTTCTCAGCATTAGCTTGAGGAAGGGCCTAGCCTGGGGGAGCTTGATAGCTCTGTGTTTCTTTGGTGTTCTGTTCTTAGTCTTTGTTACTCCTTTAGCATTGTTTCTTGTTCAGTTAACTAATTTCAGTAATCTACCTTATGTTTCTTCTTTTGAGTTATCCTATATCCATTCTCTATCATTTTGGTCTAACCTGCCGGATGTCTAAAAACAGCGGGGAAATGGATCCAGAAATCCAAAATCAGAAGTTCAACAAGGCGGGGTATGAATTTGACAAAATCTTTGCCACAATGGAAGTTATGAAAGCTCAGTTAACTTTATTGGAGAGGATACTAGACAAGAAAGTTAATGACGAGGAAGTTAAAATGGAAATTGTGCGTATTGAAGCAACGGAAGTCAGAATCAGTGGGAACTGATATGGAGGAATCTGTTGAAGCTGTGAAAACACAAGGTCTAGAGGCGGACAATATCTTTGAAGAACAATATCTTACGAATGGGGATGATGGAGACATAGTAGATGGTGGTCAGGGTTCATCGCACATGATTATTTCTCAAAGTCATCAAGAAGAGATTTTGAAGGGAAATCAGATAAAGAAGTTGGGGAAGTTGGAAATTTTGTATGAGAATACTAGGGAAAAAGGAGAAATTGAAAGAAAAGCAGCTATGGAAACAGAAACTGAGGTTTTAGAAACTGAAGGTAACAACAAGAAGCCACAAGCGTTGGCGATTTTTGAGCATTCAGGGTCATCTCAAGAAGAGGGTTCTATCTTTAAGAGAAGAAAATTAATCCAGAGTAATTTCAGTTACAAGAGGCCGAATCTGAAGAAATTGAAGACCAAGAGGGTGAGTATTCTGCTTTTCCTGTCGCAACGATATTATCGGACGAAGTGGCCGGAAAAGAAATTTCAGGCGAAGAAGAGTGGGCTGAGGATTGATGTTGCGTGCTTTGGCGTTGATCAGAGACGGCTGGCGACTTGCTTGCTTTTAGGGTTGAGAGCATTCTCCGTGCAACATTGGGCACGTGAATTTGTACAGAATAGGAAAAGGACAGGTAGTCACGTGATTTTATTTAAAAGGGATATATGGGATCCAATTTATTTGGATACCGGCCAAGAGGGGAAATGTACCTTTACTTTTTAAGTCCCTTGACATTGCTTTTTAAGCTGTTGTTAAAATAAGTTGCTCTTACAAGTTTTTAATAGAACTATATATTTTGGCTTTGAACAACACATTTTGATCTTTCATACTAATTAATTAGAAACTGTTTGATTTATTTTTTCTAAAATCAAATCTGCAGCTTTCAAAAAAAGCTTGAAAATGGAGCTTTTCAGAAAAGACATTGAAAAAAGCTGCAAAAACTTACAAATAAAAAATGATCCATGGGCAGTTTATGTGGATATGGGCCTAGGGATTGGGCTTGGTAGAAAATGTCTCAAAATGAATTTTGAGACCTGATGTTTTCGTCCTCCGAAGAAAAACAAGTTCCTGCTTCCATTTGAACATTGGAAATTCAGCCCTAATAGCAACCCTTAAATTCTACAATTCTTGAGATATTGATGGGAAAGAGACAAGAATCGAAATATCAATTTCAGCATCATCTCAGAGGTAAATCAATTTGAGTTTCAACTGGATTCTTCTGCGTATGTTCTACTCAAGGGAATTACTGTAATAGTAACGGTGACTTCAAACATTTTTTCTCTGTTTTTTGACTGAGGAATGCCCAAATATGTATCTTTTATTCTTACTCTCTCAAACTTCAATTTTTCATTATCCTCCAAGCCCCTGCAAAACCCTATACCAAAGATAAGTTGGAGTTTTCTAGACGAATCACTCAATTTAAAGAAGGCAGCAATTAGTTTCTTAGCCTCACATAGTGGGTTGCTGCCTATGTCATTGTTGCGGGAGGATTGGCATGCGGCCTCCGACCACATTCCAAGTGGGAAGAATGATGAATGGATAGGGTCAAGTTTGGGTCAATCTTTTGAAGTAAAACTATACGAGGTGCATCACAGAAGAGAGCGTGTTGATGTCGATTTATTTTCAGTTACTCTAGATGGAAACTTTGACAATGACATTTTACGTCAACGAATTCCTACCATCACAAGACAAAGAGAAGAGCTGCAACAAATAGAGATTAGCCTCAAAGCCGAAAGGATTGCTATATTTGAGATCATTGAAGTTCAAAAGCATCTGAAAGTTTGGAATGTTCGGGTTGAAGAGATGGATACGTTGCAATCAACTACAAGCCACTCAATACAAGTGGGAGTATGAAAGCATACAGAACTATCGAAGAAGTCATTGAGCAGTGGTATCTTCCTCCAGTCTTGAGGACAAGACTGTTTGAAGCGGTGGGCAATGTTAGAAATATGATTATAGTTAAGGGTAGAATAGGAATTTAGATAGATACATTAGGGTTTAGGGTTTTAAGAGGATATATAAGGGATAGAAAAGAAAGGGAAGATGAGCTTTTGGTATATTTGTATTTGGGTTCTCAGCATTAGCTTGAGAAAGGGCTTAGCCTGGGGGAGCTTGATAGCTCTGTGTTTCTTTGGTGTTCTGCCCTTAGTCTTTGTTACTCCTTTAGCATTGTTTCTCGTTCAATTAACTAATTTCAGTAATCTACCTTATGTTTCTTCTTTTGAGTTATCCTATATCCATTCTCTATCACATGTCCTAACAGTCCTATGAATCATATTTTAAATTTTAAATTCGGAACATAGGCTGCAACAAATCAAATCTGCACAAACATGAGCTCGAGATTAGATCTCAAGTAATGATAACTCTTAAGCTCCACAGAACTGTTGCCATTTGAGCTTTACAGGTTCCAAGAGGACCGACTCTCAAAAACTACCTCTCGCCTCGTGTTTGTAAAATTCTTACAGAAAATAGTATATGGCAACCCCAATTATAAATTTTTTGTGTTTTAAAATTGGTAAAGACTGGTATATTGGATCATGTTAAACTGGTAAGCTGCCTTTCCTAGAGGTGGATATATCAACTAGTAGGATAGGAAAATAACGATGAAACATCAAACATTGACATATAACTGATGTAAAAACTGTCTCAGGGCCAGGGATGCCAACTGAAACTTATACATGTTTTTAAAATTTTCACTATAATATATCACAAATTATAATGCCATATTACCATCATATATCGTCATATGTTTGATGTGTTCTGGAATTGATGTTGATTTCTTTTTGTGATAAATCAAGGTTCCTTATGTTCCTGAAGGCCTTGAAGCAATCATATTCACTGCTGACGGTGATATGAGACTGGCATTGAATAACTTGCAAGCCACTTACAGCGGATTCCGGTTTGTCAACCAAGAAAATGTTTTCAAGGTTACAAGTCTCATAGTATATGATTTCAGTATCTAGGTTAGTCCACTATTGTAAGTCTAAACAAGTTGACTTTTCGTTCAGGTGTGTGATCAGCCTCATCCATTGCATGTGAAAAACATGGTGCGCCATGTACTTGATGGCAAATTCGATGATGCTTGTTCTGGTCTGAAGCAGCTCTATGATATGGGGTATTCTCCCACTGACATAATCACAACCCTTTTCCGAATCATAAAGAATTATGATATGGCTGAATATTTGAAGTTGGAGTTCATGAAGGTAAATGTTCCATTGCAAAATTAACAATCCTTAATATCTTAGTCTGAATATATATATTTCTTATGAGATTGCAGGAAACTGGATTTGCCCATACGAGAATATGTGATGGAGTAGGTTCTTATCTTCAGCTATGTGGCCTTTTGGCTAAGTTGGCTCTTGTTCGTGACACAGCTAAAGCGGCATGAGATGCTAGTTCTACTATTATAGAATTATGAATAAAAAGAGGGTATGGGTACCTAGATTGGCATCTTGTTAATGTTTAGACAGAAGTGAAGGGAAAAAATGGAAGATCTCGTACATGTAATTTAACAGAAGTCCAACATTTGCCAACTTTTCTTGTGGCATTTGGGTCGCGGAAATTCTATTCCGTGGAATAGAAATAGAAATGAATGAAAAGGTGTACAATATAGTAGAATGTGTTTAGAGTCCGTCGACGCACGGAAAAGCTTTTACTAATTTATATACATCCCACGGAAAAGCTATTCCTTTTTTAAACAAAGAATAGCTTTTCCGTGAGATGTATATAAACTAGGAAAAGCTTTTCCGTGCATCGACGGAATCTAGATGAATAATTTGTCATATTTGACATCTTTTCATACATTTCTATTTCTATTCCATGGGATAAGATATTCGCAAATCAAACGAGCTCTAGTTGTTTATTTATGCACTGGTTAGGGTTTAGGGATGCACACGGTAGGGATTTGGGTTGGATCTTGGTGGACCCATATCCTTTTTATATATTGGACCCGGGTTTAGGTCTAAAATAGCTTCAAAATTGCTTCAATGCAATATTTCTAATTGGGCTTTTACGTAAAGGGGCACGAAATATAAAAATAATTTGGGTTAAAAGATCTAGTAACAAGAATACAAAAAACAGGGCAAATTAATTACAAACATACGGTGTTTTCAAAAAAAAATCTCAAACTTTGTGAGTTACGTGCATTGTTCACTAATTAATTATTTCCTTTGTATTTTTTTACTTGTCTTTCTATAAGTTTTACGTTTTTTAAGAAACTCATTTATTAACAACATAAAAATATTAGTTTACCCTTTATCTCAAATTAATGTCTAATTTTTCAACCTAAATGCAATTAATATTAAGGACATAGTTGGAAGAATAGTGAAAAATCTACTTAGAAAAGTGTAAATGACAAGTATTTTGGTAATTAAATTTTAGGCTAGAATGCCTATTTTAAAAAGACGAAGGGAGTAACTTTTTTTGCTCTATTTTGTATTTATTTCTCAAACCATTATTTTTTCGACTTGCCGCTTTAGTTTTTTTTGTACGTATGTTTTTTTATCTTTGAAACGATATCCACTGTGATATATTTTTTCCAATTTTTATTTTTCAACTGTTACATATCCAATAGAAATTTAATAGAAATTAGTAAATGTAGAAGAACTTGAATTCAAAATATTAGATCAATAGAAATTCAACAGAAATTAGTAAATGTAAAGAACTTGAATTCAAAATATTAGATGAACTTTTTTATTGATCAGAACTTTAAAATATATTTGTAAATGTTGAAGAACTATAATTCAAAACATTTGGATAATTTTATTGACATTTGGACTAGATTCTGACTTCTGAAATAAGGTTTTGTTGCTGTAGCCATTTTATTCTAATTAAAGAAGTTTTTGGACTAGATGGTGATTTCTGATATTGTATGTATCCATCAGACATCAAATAAATTACCAATAGACATCCCATATAAATCCAATAGATAATTGATGAAACATCCGGAATACAACAACAACATTACCACAATGTCTGACAAGGCTCACGCACAAGCAGGGTATGGGGGTTGGGAGTACGCAACCTTAGCTATGTAATTACAGAGCGGTTGTTTCCAACTGACCATGAAGAGGAGTTGCACCGCTATTCGTGACTTCATAATAAAAGAAGCTCAAACTGTTTAATAAATAATTTTGCTTTAGTCCATTGTGCTTTAATGAAACATCCAGAATAATCTAACAAAATACTATAGACAGCCAACAGTATCCCATAGACAATCAATGTATATCACTTTTTCCAACGAAAAAAGAAACAGTAACAAAA
The DNA here is from genome assembly GCA_947683365.1 of Euphorbia pulcherrima. NCBI lineage: Eukaryota > Viridiplantae > Streptophyta > Magnoliopsida > Malpighiales > Euphorbiaceae > Euphorbia > Euphorbia pulcherrima. The sequence goes on from CANTUS010000009.1 coordinate 26,840,638, forward strand.
AAGGATCAATATTCAATATACAAAATATCTGATAACAATCTATTAGAAATCTATTGAAACGCCAATTGAAAACACACAAGTCAATTACACATACTTGTACAAATGTTTAATATCAACTTCAAAACAAGTGACAACTGAAATTTTAAAAAATATTTGTACAGTTGTCTATTATAAATTTCAAAATAGATTTTCTAAAAGAATTATAATAGATGTATGATAGATGTCAAATAGATGCTTGATAGATGTTCTATAGATGTCCAATATATACTCCAAAAATTTCTTTCGAGCTAAACTGATGTTGTTAACCATTGCCTGAAAAGCCCATCTTAGAACACCAACAACCGTTGCTGCTGCTAGTGACGCAAACATTGCTGTAAACAAAATTGAACCATACCATATATCAACAAAATGAATGAATGAAAGATCAAGTTGTTGGTTTCTAAGATTCAAGCCTAATTGGAAAAGTAGCAACTAATTCACTATGGGAATAAATATTAAAAAGAATAGCCAATCTTTGCAATCAATCACCAAAAGTATTTGTGATCTAATTGAATGTCATATCATATATGCTGAGACTCAAATAGAATTGTAGCGTTCTTCTATTTAAGTCAGAAGCATACCAGTAACAAGCACTGATTAAGGGATTCTTCGCTTAAAACCAAAATTAGACTAGAGTTCAATAATATCCAATAGATGTCCAATATATGCCCAATAGATGTTCAATAGATGTCCATTAGATTCCTAAGGTTAACATGACTATAATTTAGGTCACTAATAAACAACAATCTCATCATTAATTTGGAATACAAGCACACATTTCAAAACCAAAATTGCTTGCTCCACCAACAGCCTAATTAAATTGGCCATTGATATCAAATTAGCTACATTGGCATTTTATCAAACACATGGCGTGTACTTCAATATCAACAAAACTTAAAACCTACCAATAAACCTAATGAACTTGCAGATAATTAGAGATTCAAAGATAACAACAAAAGGTAATGATTCTCATTTCGTCCAAATCAATTTGAAATCAGTAAACATAAGCCATCAAAATTCAGAATAATTTTTATCCAATCCAAAATTAAAGAATCCTTAAGAATAAAATCTCCCACACAATGGAGACATCAACATCACAATGAATTGGAAAATTGGGGATTTGAATCATTGTAAAGCTTTTTGTAGCCATCATGGCATCGTTTTGATCCATAAACTGATTCAAAAAGTGCAAAAGGAGGAGTATATACGGTGCAATATGAAAGAAGGAAAGATACAGAGAAGAGATGGGAGGGAATGAACCAGTGATGGAGAATTGATTTTAGTGATGGAATGGGGCACTTAAATACATCGTATAGATGTAGATAATTAAATAAAAAAATTTTAAATGAGAAATATTTAGATGACGTAACAAAAATATAAATATTTTAAAAATAAGGAACCATGTTGACTAATTTGTATTCTCACAAATGTCTTCATTTTTAGGATCTCAATTACATGAGATTTACTGTGTGTGAGAATATGCCTATCATATTGCTTATTCATCTATTTATATCCCCATTGCTATTGATGTCCGGCATGTTATTTTCAACTTTTGTAAACTGAATTTAATTAAAGTAAGTTAAATTGAATTGTAGTTTAAGTGAATAAAGCCTAATTTTATTAATATTTCTTTTTCAAATCTTGGTAACTAAATAAATTATTCTTTTGTAACTGTAGTATCACTTGGCAACTATCAAAATGTGTATGGGTAAAATTTACTAAGACTAAATATTCGATTACTCTTTCTATATAAAAATTAATTTAGAATTAATACACGGATCCGGACTACATGAGATAGGTCTAAAATATTAGGTTCCAATATGGATTGTGGTCGGGTCTATTATCCATTCTGACCCTAAACCCTAAAGCTAGTTTGATCAATTCACTGTATATTCCCCATTTAATTCATTATATGTGTGAGACAAGTAGGAGAGAAAAATTTAAATGAGAAAAAATGTAAAATTGAAATGAGAAAAAACGTAAAATATATCTCATGTAAAAAATTGGATGAAGACGATACAAATATTCAAGATTCTAGAGATTTCTAATGTTTCATGGCATCATTGTCCGGCCTTACATGATTCAAAGGGACACGGATATGATACATTTCGTGTTTTAAAAAGCGTTAGGCATTAATCGGACGGTCAGAGCTTTTAGCGTCTGGTTGGGGCCTATACGGATATTTGATTTTTTTATTTTTTAATATTTATTAATAGTAAAAGTATAATCTCAACTAAAAATAAATCATAATGCAATAATATATTACAAAAACATAATTTAGGATATAACAACATAAGTCTTAATTAATTCTTACATGAAAACATATCAACTCTAAAATAAATTCCTTAAAAACGCATGTCCTTACAATTTTTTTTGTGGTTTATAGCGTACTGTTTCTCGATTTGAGATTTATATTGAGAATTATACGGTAAGAATATTTTGAACTATAATTATTATAAGTATTGATATCTTGAAAATTGCGGAAAAAATTGGATTAGGCGGTGCCTAAGCAATCAGAGTCTTCTCGAAAATTTATGAGGCCCTGAGTCAAAATAAAAAATGGGCCCTCATAGAAGAAAATCATTTTCATTAGTTTGAACTCCAAAATTTTTTTACAATGACAGAATATAGACCGATTTTGTGTAAAATAATTGTTACAAAATCTACCTACGTATCTTGAGACGAATACCAGTGACTATAATATTTTATTGACGGGATGAGAAAATATGTCAATGATAAAAAACAATTTTCAAAAGTTTGTGGATCAATCAATCAGTTAACCAAGCCTTAAATCTCATATTGTCGTCATATAGATCTTTTGATGCCATAAAACTCTATCAAAAGCCAAATGTTAATGAATATCTAGCAAACGAAAAATAATTTTTTAAAGTAACTTTTGAGTAAAGTTAGAGAGAGATAGATAGAAAAGAAGTGAGAGAAGAAATTTGTTGAGAGTTATCTAATTAATCTTAAGTCATTCGAAATGTGAAGAATGATTCAATATTGCTTAAATGTTCTCTAAAGTTGTTTTTCAAGTTTAGAGAATCCTAATCCCTAGCAAACACATGCTTCTTATTTGTTAAATTTGTGTTTTGCCATTTTAAATATTTTGAAATGACTGGTATAATGAATTTGTAAAATATTAGTTTAATTTTTTTAAAATGGCAGGTATAATGGTTTTGATGTGATAAATAAAATAATACTGTGAGAAAAAAAAGAGAGATGTGTGATAAATAAAACAAATGATATATAAATATTGGAAGGAAAAAAAGAGAAGATGTGTGACTAAGATATAAGATTAGATATTATTGTGAAAATGATAAAAAAAATATTGTATCAAAAATTTATAAAATAACGTGGACCGGGGAGGGAAAGAAAGAGAAAATCTATGATAAAGACTAAAGATATAAAATAGAAAATAAATGTGAAAATAAAAGAGGTAAATGTGAAAAGGAAAAAAAGTAAAAATTTGAAAAAAAGCGGCCCATGGGGTTTGACCAAAGGTACAAAATAGAAAATAAATGTGAAAATAAAAGAAGAAGCAAGTGTGAAAAGGAAAAAAAAAAGTAAAAATTCAGCCCAAGGGAACGCACATCTCCACCGCTGAACTATGTATTGTTGTTACTATAGATTTCACTTTTATATTTATATATTATAGTTACTTATAATTTCCAAAAAATACCCCAAACATTCCAAGGCCCCATTATACTCGGGGTCTTGAGCGGTCATTCACCCTGTTCGTATTTATAGTCGATTTTGAAGGTAATACATCGATCCAACGCCTAACAACTTTTGAGGAATAAAGAGTCGGACTGTAAACTTTAAAATAACGTTTAGGTGGGACCTAGACAGAAGTAGACGGCTTTTTAAAACCATAATTATAGTCAAATTACAGTTAGAACTCGTTTAGTTTTACAACCCTTAATCAGCTGAAAATTATTAACCTTTTTACTATTTTCTAATATTGTTTTTTTATAGCAAGTTATTCGTTTATTTTGAATTATTTAATCTCATATATGTGTACAACACAAATAAGTTAATTAAGTATCTTGATGGCTGAAAAAAGAAGCTAAACTTCATAAGGAAAATTTTAACCCAGCCTTCAGATGCCGATAACTATTTTTTTAATTAGATGCACTCATCAATATTCTTAGGGGTACTAATTCAAAGCCGATCTCATCTTAGTATACAATTAATTCTTTCTTTGACAAAATACTTAATATTATAAAAAAAGTAAAGTAATGTATGAATTTGGGTTGCCTGATATAATGTGGCTCTGATCAATATGTGAAGATCTGACGGTAGAAATTATGATAAAGTTTGATATGGACAAAATAAAAAGTTAACTTAATCAAATTGAAGGTTAATTAAAAGGTGGTTTCTTAATTAAAGGGAGGCTAAATATGGTTGGAAGATGGAAATTTTTTGTATAAATACCCCATTTGATCATCTATTAGTTTCATCCCAAAATCAAATGCCTTTCTATTCTAAAGGCTTTGTTGTTCTTTCTCTTCTCTATTTGTAATATTTCTTCGAGTGAAATATTAATTTGGTAGTGTCCGGGGACGTAGGCAAAGTTGGCCGAACCTCGTTAAATTGTTGGTGTTCTCTCTATTTGTTTTGATTTTAGCAATAGTTTTGAATTTGCTAGTCATTTCTGCAACAATTGGTACCAGAGCGTTGGTTTTAGGAGAAATTAGTATGCTCTATGCGCCGTAGGTGTACTACGGTCGGCACATCAAAAAGTTTTTCCTACTTCCGATCGTGTTGTCTAATTGACATTTAGCAAATTTAAAATTATTGTTAAAACACTCTTTTGGTAAAATCCAGAATAATAATAGTATATTGTCTCGAGTAAACGAAAAAAATTCTGTTACCAAGCAATAAGTGTTGGCTATGATGTATGCCCTTAAGGCAATTAGGGCAATATATCTTAATTATGTAATCGTACGAATAATTTATTTAATAAATAAAGACATTTGTTCTTTTGTTTATATCAATATGTTTTTATACATATATATTATAGCTGGTTAAAATATATTCATTGATGTATGTATACAAAAGCCCTTGACATATCATAGTATGAAGTCAGAGAAATTATAGTTGGACTATATTTGGTGGAACCTGCTTTATGTGCAATTATGATTATGTCTAAACTATCCCTAGTCACAGTTTCATCAAGAAAGGATATTGATGAAACGGAAAGACTAGCATGTGGTCAACTTTCTTGGAAAGGGTCCAAGCAGTTAATTTCCTAAAGACTGAAGGTGGTGCCTTAAGCTTGACACATGGATATATCTGGGAGATATATTGGAGACCGCAGCGAGATAAACACTTGGTATAAATATCAATGTGTTAGTGTTTATCTTCCTGCAATAAGCTTTGCGAATGTCCTCATACTTGAGATGCTAGTTGCCTTGTGTGGTACTATTGTTATACTTTGGGTCATTACTATGCACTCATTAATTTAGGGTGCTACGGGTGATTACGGGTATAGTGATGACAACACGTTTGTAGGCTGAATAGTCGGAAAGAATCCATCGCTCCGGATATATTAAGGAGTTGTACCTGGCCATTTGTTGAAGTGATGATTGTCATAAACCTTTGGTCAGAGTATGTGTTTGATAGAAATGGTTTCTAGTCAAACACACTATGGTAAAAGGCAATATACTTTGGTAACAAGTAAATAACTGGGATAGCTTGGAGCAACCTTGCTATTAGTGGGTTAACACTTTAACCGAACCCAATAAACCAGATGGTACTAATATTAAAGAATGGAAGGAATTTATCGCACTGGATAACTATTGCATTAACCGAGATTAAGTCATAAGCATAAATGACGTTCCGAGTAATGGGGGATGGTAGACCCTTGCTAGAGGCATACTATAGTCGTTTAAGGTAATCGAGTTCTATTCACGATCTAGAGCATCGAGCCAATGGTTCCATTAGAACAAGGGTTGGTTAAGCCTTAACAGCTCAATACTTCGGGATCCTATAAGGTCACACACATTGGACCTTCATCGGACTAAGTAAAGAACTAATAGATTTATTCTATTACAAAATATAACATAAATAATAATTGGATTATTATTTGATTGGTTAAAATTGATTAAATCAATTTTGAATAGACCAATGAATTTATTTTAATCAGTAACTAATTAATTAGAGTCATAAATAAATTATAATTGATTAGATCAATTTTAGTTGGACCAAGAAATTTATTTTAAATGATGACTAATTATTTAGGGTCAGAAAATAAATATTTGAAAAAGGATTAAAAAAGGGAATTTTGCATTGGCGAGTTTAATTGGACCGAGAGTATAAAAGTATTTTGTACAGACTCGAGTGCGCGAGAGTACACCAAAACGTGTGCAAGTAATGTTGGCATTGCTCGCGGCAAGCAAGGCAATGTGCACAGCATGTGACACGCTGTGCATATGGGATGGGAGTAATTACTCCCATCCCACATCGCTTAGAGGGGGAGCAAAATGCTCCCCCAAGCCTATATATAGGTTTTCCCCTTTCCTTTCAAATTATACCAAGCTCAAAGCATAAATCCTAAGCGAGATAATTAATCTCTCGGGTACTTGAGCAAGTTATTTTTGTGGAGCCTGAATTTATTCGGGCACCGCTAGTTTATATTTTTGGGTGAGGCTTCTAGAGTGGTCTAGCAACTACTCGAGGCTTCTTAGTTCTTTCTCCTGGGGAGGTTTTGGTTTGTGGGGTTCGTGTGGATACTGATAGAGGCTATCCTACGATTGGAGGCTTGTGCAAGAAGGTCCTGCAAAAACACGCTTCAACTGGTAAGTTCTTTTTCTTTCTCTTTTAACTATTAAGTCTTTTTCTTTAAGTGTTTTTAGGCTTAATAATTATGCTTAGGTTATTTTTGCATGCTTAGTTTATTTTATGCTTAGGTTATAACTTAGAGTTATAACATGCTTAGTATAAAATAAATATGCTAGAATATAATTTAGAATTATGGTATGCCTAGTCCTTTAGCATGTTAACCTAGGTAGAGAATTATTTAGTTAAGGCTTTATTTAATCTATATGCAACTAATAGGAGTTCTTGGGACATGGATAAAATTTTGAATTTTCGTCATGCCTCTTATGCATGTTCAATTTGACTATCAGTTCCCAACAATAAGTGCCTAAGAAATTGGTGTGTAACTGAGACTGTTTGTGAGTAGACCAATTACCTGGGAATTTTTTCTAGCACACTTAAATAATATTATTATTTGTGATTTTATGGTTTGGCTGTAATGGAGAATCTATTTGTAATGAAGGCATCCACATCAAATGCTTCAAGTATTTTTCAGAGAGTTACTGGAGTAAATTTGAGAGTGATGGTGGAAATCTTTGATGGTAGCGGTCATTTCGGCATGTGGCAAAGTGAGTGTCAGGATGCCTTATTTTAATAGGGTCTTGACATTGCATTTGAAAGAGAGAAGCCAGATGAATTGGGAGAAAGAGATTGGAGTACCCTTAATCGGTTGGCTCTCGTGCTTATCTAGAGAGCGGAAGTATGCATTTTGCAAAGAGACTTCGGCTAATAGATTAATGACGACATTGGAGGAGAAGTTCCTTAAGAAGAGCAGTCAGAATAAGCTTTACATGAAGAAAAGACTGTTCCGATTTACGTTCACTCCCGGTACCATAATGATTCACTAGTTTTAATCAGTTGGTTGCTTATTTGTTGAACCTAGATATGACATTTGAAGATGAGGATCTCGCCTTGATGTTGTTGGGATCCCTTCCAGAGGAGTTTGAGTTTCATGAAATGACTCTACTTCATGGGAAGGCTGCTGTAACTCTCAGTGAAGTCTGTGGAGCTTTGTATAGCTATTAATTGAGGAGAAAGGATAAATTGAATAGCTCAAGCGGAGGGACTGACGCCTTGGTTGTCAGAGGACGCCCGGGGAACCGGGCGAAAGAAAAAAAAGGGACGATCAAAGGCAATGTCGAAGTTGAGCAAAGATGAATGCGCCTTTTTAGAGAAAAAGGGCATTGGAAAAATGAGTGTCCTAAGTTGAAGGAGAGAGGCCAATCTGACAAAGGGAAGACTATTGCAGTGGCTGAGTATGATAAGGACTCAGATTGTTCACTTGTTGTATCGAGTTATACCAGCTCTTCTAGTGTTAGGCTTCTTGATTCCGGATACAATTATCATATGTGTCCTAATCGAGAATGGTTTTATGGTTTCGAAGAACTAGAAGATGGAGTAGTATATGCAGCAAATGATATCCCTATTACCACACATGGGATTGGTTCCATACAATTGAAAAATGAAGATGGATCAATCAGAACTTTGAAGAAAGTTCGCTACATACCAGATTCATCAAAGAATCTCATTTCTGTGGGAGCCTTAAAAGAAGAAGGTTTCATTGTTCAAGCAAAAGGTGGAGTCATGAGGATAATTTGTAACACCCCCCTATAGGGAGTGCCACGGTAACTATAAACACCCAATAAATAACTCTACTTCATTATTTGAAATTCAATACTTGTAGGTTTAATATGTGCAAGTACAAATATAATGTTTCCAACTCCAAATATTTCTCAATGCCACTTTATTCTCCAAATATTCCTCAATACCACTTTATATTTCTCACACTATCTAGTACATGCCATTATTCTACAAACCATAATATTACATTAAAATACATATCCACCTCGAGTATTTCCTTATTTGCTCTTCAAGCTGATCCACTTATTCCACTTTGGTCCAAGCTATCTACAAGTTCTCCACCTACGTGTAGAAAAAAAACTACACACTAAGCAATTTGCTTAGTGGTGTCCATAAAAGAAATACAATAACTTTGAACATTTTTAACACTTTAAAATAGAAACCAAGATTGTTCATAGTCAAAAACAAAGTAACCAACTTTATGGAACCAAATCACAAAACTTATATAGTAATCCTTTCAAAGTACAATCAAATTTGTATTCAATATTTTCAAACACTTTAACCACATATTGTCCAAATTAAACAAGTCCTGAATAATGGTAAAATGGATACGGGAGCGGACAAGCCCGAAGTCGAAGCTTCAAAATCAATATATCGGTCAAGCCCGAAGCCGAAGCTTCAATATCAATATATATATATATATATATATATATATATATATATATATATATATATATCGGCCAAAGCCCGAAGCCAAAGCTTCAATTGTTTGTACAGTACTGTACCCCCCTTTATTGGAGCCAATCTATCCTGACCCGTGTTCTACTCGTTTAATAAGGGCAATAAATCAAAGTAACATCTTAAAAATTTCAGTATAAACCATCAATCATAATTCAACATAACTTCAGTAATTAAGAAATCCAAATCCCAAATTTTTAAGCATCAAACTTCAATTAAAACTCAATATAATCAATATTCATACTTTCCAGAATTTTTCCAGGTTTCGTAACCTAACTTCCCCTGCATTTTTCACTATCAAAAAATCATCCAATCGAAGAACTTTCTTCTAAACATAATTAGCCACATATTTCAGCTTTCTAAAGCCACCAGAATCACAGAAATCCAAATTTTATAACCAAAGTTATGATCAAAATACTAAACAGTGTACCAAGCTGAGATTTTCCGAAAACAGATTTCATGACTCAACTTCAAACGAAAATTTCATATTGAAAACGAACGAAATTCAATAAGGTTTCTTCTGAACATATATTCCTCACTTTCTGTGGATATCAATAAAATCAAGAATCATTCAAATCAGATTTATATAACGAGAGAAAACATTAAAACAAAACAGGTATACAATCTGGAAAATTTTCCGAAAAACCGAGAAATCGAAATTCGAGACACAAACCTTTTTCTATGCTCTTTCTAGCTCTCTTCTATCCCTTTTGTGTTGGATCATAAACTTGATCCAAGTTAAAAAAACTCAAGAAACCCAAACCAAATAAAAATGAGTCCAAGCCCACAAATCCAAATTGTAGTAAATTATTTAGATATTTTTAAGTATGTAGATTTTATTTTGTGGATGGAAAATGTATGATGTGTTAAAAAGTTGTGTTAGGTTTGATGAATGGTTAGAAAGTGTGAAATGTGGAGAGTTACTTAGAATTTGTGGTAAGTAAGTGTGATATGTGGAAGGTTAGTTGAAAGTTGTGGTTAGTAATGTGTTAGTTGTAAAATGTGGTTAGTATTTTGTGGTTGTATTATTTAGATGACTTGGCTAATTTATAAGCATTGTATTAGGATACAAATTCACCTATAAATAGGTGAGTGTTTAGTTGTTTATGCATCAACAAAAATAAGAACTTCTTTAGAGAGAAAAGAAGTAAAGAGTGAGTTGTAGTATTGTATTTTGAGTGTGAGTGTTCTTGTAATATATTTGAGTTTAATAAAAGTTGTTCATTTGAGTGTTTTAATTCCAACAAAATGGTACCAGAGCGAGGTTGAAAGCTCGAGTCCTCCTCCCGAAAAGAATTTTTTTTTCCCGAGTGCGGAAAAATCAAATTGAAACTGCCCAGGCGTTGCAGTAGCTAAAAAGCCCAGAAAGTGTCGCAGTAGACTGCCAAAAGCGTTGCAATATGTTCAGTGTGTTGCAAAAGACTCCAGAAGTGTCGCAGTAGACTGCAGAAGTGTCGCAGCAGAGACCAGAAGTGTCGCGGCAGACTCCAAAAAGTGTCGCATCACACTCCAGAAAGTGTCGCAATAGCTCCTATACGTCTAGATCAGCTATTTGAGTAAGATGGCGAATAACGTGACATCCTTTCAAGTTCCAACACTCAACAACAACAACTACGACAATTGGAGTATCAAGATGAAGGTGCTCATGATGTTTGGGATATCGTAGAGAAAGGATTCAAGGAGCCCGAAAATGAAGCCTCTCACACACCAGATCAAGCTACAACTTTGAAGGATTCCCGAAAGAGAGACAAGAAAGCTCTCTTCCTCATCTATCAAGCATTAGATGATGACGGTTTTGAAAATATTTCAACTTCTCCTATTGATAGAGATGGTTCATCATCATCATCATCATCATCATCATCATCATCATCATCTCCATGCTCAACCGAGACTGAAGATGAAAGAGAAGTGCATCGTACGAGAAGTCTTCGAGAACTCTATGAGGTGACTGAATAACTAGACAATCTTACATTATTTTGTCTATTTGTTGACTGCGAGCCAGTGACATTTCAAGAAGCTACAAAAGAGAAAAAGTGGAGAGGTGCAATGGACGAAGAAATCAAAGCCATTGAGAAGAATGATACATGGGAACTCACTTCACTTCCCAAAGGACACAAGGCGATAGGTGTCAAATTGGTGTACAAAACAAAGCGGAATGCCAAGGGAGAGATCGAAAGACACAAGGCAAGGCTTGTTGCAAAAGGCTATTGTCAAAAGGCTGGAATTGACTATGATGAGGTATTCGCTCCAGTTGCTCGATTGGAAACTGTCAGACTAATAATTTCTTTAGCAGCTCAAAACAAGTGGAGAATTCATCAAATGGATGTAAAATCGGCGTTCCTAAATGGAGTTCTTGAAGAAGAAGTTTACATCCAGCAACCACCAGGTTATGAAGTCAAAGGCCATAAAGACAAGGTGTTGAAATTGAAGAAGGCTCTTTATGGGCTAAAACAAGCACCAAGGGCATGGAATAGCAGAATTGACAAGTACTTCCGAGAAAATGGCTTCAACAAATGCCCCTTTGAGCACGCTTTGTACATCAAGATCAAAGATGGAGATATTTTGATGGTGTGCCTCTACGTGGATGATTTGATATTCATTGGAAGCAACCAAAGAATGTTCGATGAATTCAAGAAAGTGATGACGAAGGAGTTTGAGATGACAGACATAGGGCTCATGGCGAACTACCTCGGTATAGAAGTAAAGCAACAAAAGGATGGAATTTTCATTTCACAAGAAAGCTATGCCCAAGAGATCTTGAAAAAGTTCAAGATGGAGAATTGTAAGCCGATAAGCACACCAGTGGAGTACGGGATCAAGATGTCCAAACATGAAGAAGGTGAGAGTGTAGATCCAACACTTTTCAAAAGTTTGGTTGGAAGTCTATGCTATCTTACCTGCATGAGGCCAGATATCCTTCATGCAGTAGGGTTAGTTAGCCGCTACATGGAATCACCAACAACTACCCATTTCAAAGCTGCTAAGAGAATTCTTCGCTATTTGAAAGGTACAATCGATTTTGGCTTGTTCTATTCGGTTTCTAATGATTACAAACTTGTTGGATATAGCGACAGCGATTGGGGTGGAGACGTAGATAACCGCAGGAGCACTAGTGGATTTGTGTTTTTCATAGGAGATACTGCTTTCACATGGATGTCAAAGAAACAACCAATTGTAAATTTGTCTACATGTGAAGCTGAATATGTTGCAGCAACCTCGTGTGTTTGTCATGCAATTTGGCTCAGAAACTTATTGAAGGAGATCAACTTGACCCAAGAAGAGCCGACTGAGATCCGTGTTGACAACAAGTCAGCTATTGCCTTAGCAAAGAATCTTGTATTCCATGATCGAAGCAAGCACATCGACATCCGCTACCATTATATAAGAGAGTGTGTTGCAAGAAAGGAAGTACAAGTTGAATATGTCATGACACAAGATCAAGTTGCGGATATCTTTACTAAACCACTGACAAGTGAAAACTTCATCAGACTGAGAAGTTCACTTGGGATGACTAGATCAAGTTTAAGAGGGGGTGTTGGATCATAAACTTGATCCAAGTTAAAAAAACTCAAGAAAACCAAACCAAATAAAAATGAGTCCAAGCCCACAAATCCAAATTGTAGTAAATTATTTAGATATTTTTAAGTATGTAGATTTTATTTTGTGGATGGAAAATGTATGATGTGTTAAAAAGTTGTGTTAGGTTTGATGAATGGTTAGAAAGTGTGAAATGTGGAGAGTTAGTTAGAATTTGTGGTAAGTAAGTGTGATATGTGGAAGGTTAGTTGAAAGTTGTGGTTAGTAATGTGTTAGTTGTAAAATGTGGTTAGTATTTTGTGGTTGTATTATTTAGGTGACTTGGCTAATTTATAAGCCTTGTATTAGGATACAAATTCACCTATAAATAGGTGAGTGTTTAGTTGTTTATGCATCAACAAAAATAAGAACTTCTTTAGAGAGAAAAGAAGTAAAGAGTGAGTTGTAGTATTGTATTTTGAGTGTGAGTGTTCTTGTAATATATTTGAGTTTAATAAAAGTTGTTCATTTGAGTGTTTTAATTTCAACATTTTGCCTTTGATTTGCTTGCACTAGCTTCCTCTACAACAACCATATATAATTCTATCAAGATATTGTATAAACAAACTTCCTAATACCATAAATATGCTTAATCTACTATGAATTCTACTAATTAAGCTTTAATTTCACCAAAAATCACTCACCTCAAACTCGGTTTACTATTCATTCGAACCTTAAAATCTAAAATCTTCCTCTTCTAGTCTTGATTGACTGAAATTGATGATGATAGAGGACTTAAGGATCGATTTCTAACAAGAATTCGAAGTTGAATCGAAGAAATCGGAAGTTTTTGGATTAGGAAAAATTTTGGTTAAAGGAAAGGAAGAAATGGAGAAGGAGAAGGAAATGAAATTGAATAGGTTGAAGGGGATGAGGTATACGTATAGGATCTGATTTTGTTTTGTTTTGTTTTTTTTTATTTCCAATATTGCCCTTGGACAAATAATTAAATGCCCAATTCATCTCTCTTACTTAATTAACTCTTATTTCCTCATGCCTTATATCCAATAACAATAATAACAATAAAAATAATTTTCATGATATTTTAATACCATAGTAATTTATTATAAGCAAATTTTTAGAAATTTCGGTTCGTTACATAATTTCTGGTGAACTGGTGGTGTTGGAGGGAGTTCGAAAGAGTAACAGGTTGTATCATTATCAGGGTACTACTGTTATTGGAACCGCTGAATTGGCTTCTAATGATGAGGTGTTTGAAGCAGTCGGATTGTGGCAAATGCGCTTGGAACAAGTTGGGCTGGTGTATCAGCAAGATAAAGATGGTGATATGGATAAACATCGATCAAATACTGGTTATGTGTTCACTTTGGCAAAAGGACCAGTGTGTTGCAAGTCTACTTTACAGTTACCAGATGATTTGTTTACGACAGAAGCAGAGTATATAGCATGCACAGAGGCTGTAAAAGAAGCAATTTGGCTTCAAGGGTTGCTTGATGAGTTGGGGATTCGGCATAAGCACGTGAAGTGCATTGTGATAGTCAAAGAGCTACTGTGTTGGCTAAGAATCAAGATCATCATTCAAGGACGAAGCATATCAATGTTCGCTACCACTTTATACTAGAGGTTCTCGAAGAAGGTGGAGTTGCAGTTCGGACCACGGAGAATCTAGCTGATATTTTGGCAAATGTTGTAAGCCTGATCAAGTTCCAATGTTATTTGGACTTGATCAATGCTATTGAAAATTGTAGATTGCATTGGAAGACACTACACAAGATAAGAGATTGAAGATATGGATTTTGTCAAGGTGGAGATTTGTAGAAATTATGACAAAGTCCAACATGGACAAAGTAAAAAGTTGACTTAACTAAATTGGAGGCTAACTAAAGGGTGGCTAAATATGGTTGGAAGATGTAAAATTTTTGTATAAATACCCCATTTGTGCATCCATTAGCTTCATCCCAAAATTAAATGTCTTCCTATTCTTAAGGCTTTATTCTTCTTTCTCTTCTCTATTTATAATATTTCTTTGCGTGAATTATTAATTTGGTAGTGTCCGGTGACGTAGGCAAAATTGGCTAAACCTCGTTAAATTGTTGGTGTTCTCTCCATTTGTTTTGGTTTTAGTAATAGTTTTAAATTTACTAGTCTTTTTCAAAACACTGTACAACCGATTATAATTCTTTAATTTTATGTTGATCATGTAAGTATTATTTTATAGTGGACCAAAATTTCATAGTCGAAAAAAACAAAGCAATTCCAACATTGTTTTCTGGCAAGGAATTGTAGAAAATTAGAGCTATTTCCGGAAATTCTGTTGTATATTACTATAATATTATCATAATATTGTTTAATTTATAAATTAAAAATAAAAAAAATCAAATTTCAGTATAACTTAAGGTAATCATGTAAATTGGAGAACTTCTTTAATTCCCAAATACACCTTTTTTACTGTTCAAAGTACACCTTAATCATGCCAATCAATATTAAAGAGGAATCCACTATAATAATTTTTTTATTTTTATATATTAATGAACAAGATCATATATACATAAACCGTTTTTAATATATATATATATATATATATATATATATATATATATATATATTTAAAATATTGTTGAAATGAACGAGTTAATTTAGATATCAATTAAAAGTATTGGAAAATTAAGCGCGTGTATATATATAAGAAATTGCATAAAACTTTTCATTACATCACTAAGTTTTCTTTTAGTCGTGTAGTTTCCAAATGAAAGTAGTTTGATAAAAATTAAGCTAAGAAAGATAATTATAGAAAAAATATAAATAAACATGAAAAAAAATTCTGAAACTAAACATATTTTTTGCCTCGAGTTTGTGTAGATAGGTCGGCTGTACTGTTATAGAATGAAATAAAGATAATAGTGAATTCTTTCAATGAACTACAAGTCTTAAATTCGTTAATGGAATAAGGAGATATAATGTAAAAACATAATATAAATCAATTTAATTTCTACGCATAGTAAATCCCAAATCAACTTTTAATCATTAGCAGGCAGGCTTGGTCTCCTTGAAGCGATGATCCTTAAGATCGCAAGTTCGAGTCTATATTCGGGAGGGATGAGATAAAATTTTCCTTTATTATAATTGTAAGCCCATATGAAGTAATTTAAAAAAAAATCCCAAATCAACGTTAGTAGGTTGCACGAAAAATGCTAATCAGAAGTAAGACTTGAAGAACAATTATGATGGTTAGTGATTGTAACACAGATTTAATTTTCATTGATGATTAATGATTATTATGAAGAAAAATGAAGATGTTGAATAATCAGCAAGTAAGCAAGTTGAGGATAAGCCTCAACTATATTTTATTTTTCAAGTTAGTTTGATATTTGATATTTTCGTAAAAGGGGAAATTTGGACTTCAAATAATATGTCATAATCTACAAGATAACGGATTAGGGCAAAGTGATTGGAAGTCTAAATTGAAGGCTTCCTCTCGGATAGTATATTACTCAAATAAAATCGGCAGTACAACTTGGTGAAGTATATATGTAATTTAGAATCCATAGTTTCTTCCTAAGCCAGCACCCACGCTCACGAATGTGCCGTAATGTTTGCATCTCTATGAACTAAAGAAAAAAGAGACGAGCTAAAAGACGCCACTATGTAAAATAATGCTCGAGTTACTTTAACATCAATTTTAGTTTGTTTTGATCCAGAGTATTTTGGCGAATCTTTATCTCGTAATTTCCAAATACTCTCTAAAAAATTTGAGGTTCGATATACAATATTTTACTAAATCAGGTAATCCACGTGGATTAATATAACTCTTGCTTTTCCACATAAATAATTAGAATTTTTTTATTGATCTAAAATTTATTAGGATATGAGAAGGAGAATAGTTCATTTTTCAATCATATAGTCATTATATGATTTATAGTAGCATTAATTTTTAGAATGTAACCATTATTGTACGCTTTTATATTATTTGAGTGATAAAATGAAATATTAAGAGAAATAAAGATAAATTAAATGATACTTTGTATTAACTATTAACCATGAAAAGCACTATCTCTGTATATAGAAAAAGAAAATAATCATTCAATATTGAAAAGTAATTTGCTTAATTATGTTATTGGCATCTTTAATATTTCTGTTCTTTAGTTCTTATATTATTTTAGTAATCAATTTTTTAAATATGAGATGGAATTATTTATTACATTTTAATAAATATATATATACACTTTTAAAATGGAGAGTGTGTCAAGGCATATGAAGGTACGGTCAAAATTCATACTTAGTGTTTGAAATGGAGAAACTGATTTAATTACATCAATCTACTATAATGTTAGTAAAACTTGGCAGTAAACATTTTGTTATAAAATAGATTATTCTGCAAAAAAAAGAGAGTTAATATTATACAGTAATAGCAAAAAACTGTTCATGTTTTATTTTAATGACAATATAACGATTTTGAATTTAGCTGAAATATATAACGTAATAATATATGATGATAAGGTGTAACAAATTTTTTTATTGCTGATTTATTTTATAGTAATAATAATAGTTTTGATTTACTATACTATTTTATGTTAAGTATCACACAATCTATAATTTTTTGTTCATGGAGGCAAGAGGTGGATCCAAAGTCAAAAATTAATGGCGCAAAACTTTACAAATACTATTGAGGAACTGTTTTATCTGTAATTGAATTAAATTTTCAATGCTTTCTACTATATTATAAATTTGTAGTTTTACTAATAATGCTGCTTGATATCGTTTAAGTAAAATTTTGAGTTCAAATTTTAGTAAATGTAAAAATTTTTTATTAAAAAATTCACTCATCATAATTAGGTGCGCGACCCTTTGAATATAGTCAGAGTAAAGTTTTATAAAAAAAAAATGAATTCGTAGTTTTGATTGAACAATTCATTTGCCTGACATAAACAATTCATTTATGTTAATTATATATTGAAATTTGATGGTGTTACAATATAACAAAAAATACCAATAAGATATAGCTCAGTTGGTAATATAGATTGAATAAATTAGAGGAGAACATAATTTAAATTCTATTAAATACACTTATTGAAAGTGGTGAGGAACCTTAATTATAACTAAGCCTCGGATAAAATTATTTCAATGAATATATTTATAAATATTAAAAAAAATAAAAAATTGATCCTTGTATGATAATATAAAATTTATAAACAACATCAACCATGGTGCAGCAAGACTCTTTGATTCTTGTTTCTTCAGTTGGGTAAGCCGAGTCGATATTAATATTGCTATCCATGATTTGGCTAGAAGTGTTTTCTTAAATGAGCTAATGAAGATTCAGACATGTTCTCCTTTCGATTGTGTCATCTATTTATTATGATTTAATACAATAGTCTTCGTAAAAAAAAAAACTAATGTTACCTCATAGACATTTTAATTATTTTTAAAAAAAATTTAATTAATGAACAAAGAATAAGCTAGATAGATCATATTCTTGTAAATAACATATTCATGGCGAGTATCCTCTTAGACATTCTCTTGCCTTGCTAATTGAAAATTTTAATGATAAAATAAACTTTAAATTTAAAAAAGAGATATATATATATTCTATGAAAATGGAATAATGAGAAGTTATAAAGAATTAATGTCTGGTTCATTACGTCATCAATTTGCTACGGCAAAGTAATAAACAATTCGCATTTGAACAGTACTAAGTATAATTTTGCAGCGGAAAAAAGGAAAAATTATGCAATGGTCCAGGATCGAATGACCTGCATGAATGATATGTATCTCAAAATCCATCTTATATTATTATTTTTTATTATTTTATTCATTTTTAAATACATATCATTCATGTAGGAAGAAAAAATTAAAAGACCCGATTCACTATATAAAATGCTTGATAAATGATAGAATACACTTTTTAAAATACAAAACAATCCAGAATAATGACAATGGCACTTTATTTTTTTTGGTAGACTTATTTTTTTTGGTAGAATAATGGCACTTTAGTTTATAATTACATAAAGGAGGCAAATTCTAGCAAGTGGAAGAGGTAGGGAAACAAATTAATCCATTCTTCTATTATTTAATTTTTTTAAGTAAAGGTCAAGCTCGGCTAAAAACTGGCTTTATTTATTAAAAAGAAAAGAAAAAGCAACAATCGAAAAAAGAAAAAAAAAATAGCTCTCGGATGTAATAAAGCTATTTGCAACCTAGTTTAATAATAATGGACAAAAAATTCCAATCACAATAGTGTGATCCTAATGATCAAAAGATTCATAGCAAAAATGAACGGCGGGAAGAAGTTTCCTGTGATGCACCATAGTCAATCTTGGCGAGTAGGCTAAGATGACAAGTTCTAACAGATGCAAATTCGAGTTCGTGGCAAGACAGACACAACATCAAAACATCTTACCGTCGACTCAGATCAAAACCGAGATCCAAGCCGATAAACAAATTCATAGTCCAAGGAGAACTGCAGCTGACCAAAGAAGAAACCACTTTGAAGATGCAAGCTGATTAACGAGAAAATCACTACTGGTCGAAAAGGCACCACCTGAGCAACGATGAAGCGCCATAGGACAACTGTACCCTAGCCGCCCACACCTTAACACTTCGGAGGAGGAGATGCGAATGCGATCCCCTTGTCGAAAAGTGCTGGCCAAACCGCTGGTGGAAGGGGCGCGTGGATTCCAAAGAACTGCCGAAACGACGCCGGTTAGAAGAAATTCGAAAAAGGAGAAACAAACCATCGATCCCTAGTCGAAACGCCGGCCAAACTAAACCTTAGCCGCCTAATCATCCTCTTGTCGAGAGTATGCTGCTTTGTAAGGTCGAAAAGTCGGCTAGACGTCGGTGAAAAATCTGGGTGACTAGGCCTAGCCGCCCAATCGCCGTCCAGTTGAACTGCAGAGAGAACCCGGCCAAACGCCGGTGGAAAAAATCTGGGCGGCTACGCCTAGCCGCCTTGTTGGTCCCTATGTAGGTCTAAATAAGGTTGGGGGGGGGGGGGGGGGGTTGAATGACCCTTTTTGTGGAAATAGGCAGACTTTAAAAAGTCTTGTGTAGCGTGTTTGATTATGTTCCAGATATGATGGATCCGGATGATGCAAATATGAAAGGATATGCAATAATGTAAAGAGTTAGAAAATCAAACATAGTAATTTTATCCTAGTTCGGCCCCGTCTACTCCAGTCCCCGGAGTTTCCTTCCTCCAAGCTTTTTCCACTAGTGGATTCCTTTCCAACTGGCAGGAATCAAGCCTTACAATTTGTCTCCGGAATTTAACCCCTTCAAGGTGTAGGATATACCACTAGAAGCACCAACTCCTATCTGAGTCCTCTTGTCTTTAGCAAGATATACCACTTAGCTTTCTACCCAAACCTAAACTGAGTCCTACAGGGAGATCCCACTTAAAGTACCAACTCTAAGCTATATCCCAATCTCAATACTCACCCAAGTATGAGATGTTTACAACTTGTTTTTCTCAAGTATTTTGTTTTTGAATTCCTCAAGTTTATAACTTACTTGAGTATTCTTACAAACTCATTTGGAATGATTTAGTTCTTGGAGGGATTATGTTACTGATTGTAATAGCGGATTATCTTGTACTCCCTCCATTTTTTAACTATCGCTTTGGAGCCAAACAATTTTTTTTAATAAGTAATGTAATTGTTTGGGCATCTTTCCAGTTTTGCCCTTATTAAGTGCACATTGTAAATGTCAAAAGATAACAAAGATCAATCATCTTTTAAAACAATTATTAGTATTAGGGGTACTTTAGTACTTTTATTCTCTTAATTAATGTTTTTTTGGTATTGACAAACTTACCAAAAGTGACAGTTAAAATAAAACGGAGGGAGTATATGCTTTTCTTGGAACCACCAGCACCTTCTCAACTTGTGAAACTTCTCTTTTATAGGCTTCTATCATAAATGTAGCCGTTGTGAGTTGTTGAAGTTGAATTAAATTTTCACCATTGATCGGATAAAATATGGCGCATCCGGATCCGTTGATCAGTCCGTTAGACTAATTAATTGTCCCGTTGAATCCTTGGGATTGAGACTAGAAAGTTGTCAATGATTGTTTTCCTTGTATTTTCGTGATCCACCAACTTTTATGCCAGAAATCCAGAGTGTGTGCTTCACGCCCTTTTCCTAATTGTCTAGGTAGAAAAGGTTGTTACCTTTTCTCTTTCGTATGTCAGTCCTTCTATCCTTTTTCTAAAAAGTGTGCTAGTTGTCATTTTTGTCTTGCATAGGGGAAAAGGATCTTTGACTTTTAGACCAAAAGGTGAACTTTTCCCTTTGTCTTGATAACTGTATCTTCCGAATGAATTTGTCTTGTTGTATCTGGATGCTATTTCAACCAATTCTTCTTTTGGATGCTAATCTTCGGCGGTTTAAAGTTTGTTTCCTTTCCAAACTTTAATCAGATGCTTCCATTTTGTGTTTAGGTATTTGTAGTCTTCAATATTTGTCACAATGACTTTTATGCTTCCATTTTTACATGTTTTTGTTCCTTGGATATTTGTTTTCTTGTTTTTGTTTTCTTCAAGCTTGATCCGGATCTATCTTCAATTTGTTCTTCCGGATCATTATTTCCCAACTATCTCCCCATTTGATGGAAACAAAAACTAAGCACATATGAGCATAAGGAAATGGGTTTATATGAGCTAAGTATGATTCTTGATACTTAATCATTTACAAGTTTACTCCCCCATAATCTAAGAATCCTGATTCCCCCAATATTTTTGATTTCTAGCTTCTAAGTTTTCGAAGTAAAATTATAGATTGTACTTACAAGCAATTTTGAGTATCAATTTTTCACTATATATACTTCTGTTGTTACCAATAGTTAACCTCATAAAGTTCTGGATTACAATTACAAAAATATATATAAGTGAAAATAGAAATAGCTATTGCAGATTTGTACATTGAAAAACATAGCTATTCTAAAGGATAATCAGCTCTTCATATACCCCCTTTTCTGGATGACTCTCCCTCTTTACCCTTACCTTTGCTTTTCTCCCCCTTTTGGTTTTCATCAACTTGGGGGTCGACGACCATGAAAGTGCGAGTATCCCAACTCTTTTGCCACGCCTCTGAATATACCGAGTAATCCACATTGCCTTGTAAGCACTTCTCAATAATTGTCTCAACCTTTGCCGGGAGGAGATGGACTGGCCTTAGTAGATTTCGAAGTTCTTTGTAAGATCTGGTCATCTCGGGAATCATTTTCAAGGAATGGGCTTGGTACTCCTTTTCAAAGTAAGGGAAAAGGGACTTTAGGAGAGTCAAACCATATTTGTAGCCGAAGAAGCCAGTGTCATAAATGTGTTTGACCATGTCGTTGACAACCGGAATGAGAAGACTATTCGAAGTAAAAGGTGAAGATCTGGAATGGGAAATGGATAGATTAGCCATACCTGACTTTAGCAGATGAATATCCTTACAAATGTCTCTCTGGATGTTATGGACACTAGAATTGAGTATTGTGAGATCCTTGTGAAATTCCTCCTTTAAATTATTTATTAAAGTGTTCGTTCCATTAATCTGGCCTGCAAACTTAGTACTATATTGCTCATGTGTTTGGCAAGGAGTTTGGGCTGTCCTTCATCGAGAAACTTTGTTAACATTTCTTGGGCAACCTGGTGCTCTTCATTCAAGAATGTTAATCCGGATGTAATTCCTTGTCCTCCTTCAACAATTGCTCCAGGAATGAATTTTTCTAAGTTGTCAAACTTTTGGTTAATGTGCTCTTTTAGCTCATTTAACATTCCTGTGGAGGAAGAGGTGATATATTCCATGAGAGTTGCACAATTATTGTCTCCTTTGATGAGTGCCTGATCAGCAGAGCGATTTGCTCATGCTAAGCTTGCATTCATCTATTCTAGCACTGGAGAGATCTTGGACGATGAGGTTTCAGCTACTAGTTCGATAGTTGGGAAAGCTTCAACCTTCTTTTCTATGTGCTAGACACTTCCCTTTATTCCCCCTAATTCAGTTTTGAGATCAAGAGTCATTGATCTATTTTCATTAAGCTTTCAACCAATCTCAATTGTGCGCAGATGTTCTGGAGCAGAGGCTTGAATTCATCATCCTTCTATCTTTGTAAAGCCGCTTGTTCTACCAATGTCAATCCTATACAAATCTTCTCATTTCTTGAGACATTGTAGTCCACAAATGATTTAGGCTTAGTTTGCTTGTTTTTCCCATTGGATGAGGATGATTCTTCTGATCTAGAACTGCTTTCTGACACCTCAGATCCAGATGAATCCTCATCACTTATCTTTTTCTCAGCAGATTCATTCTCTTCTTTCTCTTACTCTTCTAACCTATCCTCCAGACTAGCCTCGCCCTTAGAGTCCACTTAAAAAGTGTGCCCATTGGGTCCCAGACTAGTTCCCTCCTCCGGAACATTGTATTTCGGGATGGACTGGTTGTCCTTAGATGTAGTTTGGGTGTCTGCACCCAAGTTGTCCTGTATTTCAAAGGCATCACTAGCCAGAATATCAGCAATATTAGAGGTGTTTGGGATGATGATTACCTAATTTTTTTGTTTTGGTTCTATATGCTCTTCTTCATTTTGCTCTACCAATCTAGTATCCGGAAGACTGGAACTGTCCTCAGTCTCCCCTCCCATTGCCTTGATAGGACTTACAATACTCTCTTTTGTATCTGGAATGATGGTATTTTCCTCATCATTCCCTCCAACTACCTGGATAGGACTTGCAACAATCACCACTTTATTTTCTAGAATGGTGGAATTATCCTCACCATCCCCTGCTATTCCCTTTTTAGGAATTTTTAGCTTAACAACTTTTGCTTCTATGTTCAATAATTTATCTAGAAGATGCTTTGTTCTAGCTTTGAAGAGGAATAAGTCCTCATCCAGATACTTAGCCTCCTTAAGAAGCACTAGATCTGTTAGGGGGATCAAAACTGAAGGACTATCTATTGTTCCTACTCTGAACGAGCCTCCGGGTACCTTCTTAGTTAGTCTATTTACTTTGAAGTTATCTCGGACTACTGACATCATTTCCTCATACAGAGGATCCTATAGAAAGATATTATTCGGAAGGGCTGGTTTCTCAGTGAAAACAACTAGTTATTTTCCCTTTCTCAAATTTGCTGGTGTAGAGGCTTTTGGAGATGGTTCTTTGATGGTAATTCCAGTAGCGGGCTTTTTAATAGCCAATTTAGCACTTTGTGCCTTGAGGGCCTCATTAAAGGTTAATCCCTTCTGGGTTAATCGCTTCTTAGGTAAAGTCTGCTCATCTCTAGTTTCCTCACTATCTTCATCATCATCCTCTGTTAGGATATTATCAATGGATCTCTTCTTTCCCTTCTTCCATCCCTCTCTAATTGCAGTAACAGCTATGACAATGTCCTCATTGGCTTCTAGTTCACAAACTGGCCTTTTCTTTTTATCTGCTGCTTTAATGAGCCTTCCTATTCTCTTAGGTTTATTAGGTGTGGTCTTCATCTATTGTGTGAGGGGTAGTATGTCCTCATCAACTTCCTTAACAAATGGCTTGGGATGAGCTTTACTTTGAGCCTTGGACTTGGTTGTTCTGGCTCTCTTGGCCTCCAGAGCAATTTCAACTCCGACATTCTTGGCTCTGCTTTTCTGCTTTCTTTCCTCCCTCAGCCTGATTGCCTTTTCTTCATCCCATGTTTCTCCGAAGCTTAATTTCTTAAAATTCTTTTCAAGAATCTCCTTCCTTTGAATAGATTTGGCTCCGGATAAATCAACTTCATTTGCTAGGAGGTACCTAGTGATGAGAGTGCTATGAGCGTTCCTGTGCTATCTTAGGAAATGGATGATCAGGACTGGCATATTCACAACCCTGATTTTGACCCAGTGCTGCAAGATGCAGTGTTAGAAAGAAGAGGAGGTGGTTATTGATCCTTTCCGGATAAGGACCAATTTGGCTAAGACATGTTGGAGGATTCATGGTGTTTGTGGCCAGTAGATGGAGAATTTGTCTCTAAAGTAGCAGGTTGGGAGCCACATTCTTCAATGATACTTGACCAGTAGTTCATCCCCATCATTTGTCAACTGAACTCCATCATTCTTCATGTTTAGTTGCTTTACAAAGAATTCTAGCATTACAGTTATTACTTTTCCTTTAACCTTGGTTCTGAGAGCATCATAGTAGGAGTGTATCCTCAGGTTGTCATAGAATTCTCTGACTAAGTTCGGATAGGTGGGATAATTGATTTTTAGGTAATCTTAAAGGTGTTGGTCCTTTATGAGCTATGAGTAGGGTTCCATTTTGAATAAAAAATTATCTCCTAAGTAGGCTGTTGGAACTACAGAATTAGGGCTTTTTAGTTTCAAAGGGGCGAAATCTTCATCTTTAAGATAAGGCTCTTGAAAGATGTATCTGGGAGGAGGAGGAGTGAGTTGATTAGATGCCATTTGGGAGATTTTTTGAAAAGGTTTAAGATTCTAGGGTTTTAGGAGAGAAATTTGCAGAGTAACAGTTGAGAATTACTTGCGTGAAGAAGAAGAGGAATTTTGGGGGGTTTTTATAGAATTCCTAAAGTGACGGTATAATGGTAATCTGGATGCAGTTAAATTTAACTAGATTGATGAGGTGGCAGTTAATTTGGATAAAAGAGGTAAATGGCATTTAAACCAGAGAATTGGAATGGTTTATTTTGTAAAATGATAGTTGCCTTTGCCGCGCATGTAATGCCCAATAAACATTTGAAATTCAAAATGTGTACAATTACTTTTCCTACGCTTTTACTGCCATTTGTCTTTTCTGTCTGTTGAGCTGGTAATCTTCTTCCGGATCCATAGTCAACTTTACTTCTTCTTCTCTTCCTGACTCTTTGACTTATTAAAAGCCAAGGTAATCTCAGATTGTCTTCTGGATTTTTTCTTCAAATGGGATTAGACATTCCAATTGACTCTCTTGGCCTGTTGAATTGATCTTTACTTAATGGCTTAGTAAAGATACCTGCCCTTTGCTCATTTGTTGGAATGTAGATTAGAGCAACATCCTTCTTCATTACATGATCCAAAATGAAATGGTGTCTGATGTTGACATGCTTCATCCTACTATATAGTACCGGATTCTTTCATACATCAATTGCACTTTTACTATCACACATAACATTCACGTATCCGGATTGAACTCCGTAGTCTTCCAACCATTGCTTGATCCATAAAAGTTAAGCAACACAACTTCCAGCTGCCATATACTCTGCTTCTGTGGTGGATAATGTTAGGAAACAATGATCCAAAACACAAAACAGACCGAATCAAGTTTGAAGTAAACAAAACCTAAATGAAACTTATCCAGATAACTAAATGTAATAGGACCTAAGCACAGAAAGACTTAAGTCATTATATCTGGACAACTAAGTTTGCATTAAGGCCAAGACAAGCTTTCAAGCAAAGACTACTACCTAAGCATAAGTGGATTAGCATCCAGTTAGAGTTTGGAAAGGAAACAAACTGCTAACTTCCCTACAATATCATCTGAAAGACAAACTGATTGAAGCTACATCCGGATTGGATAAATCTGAAGATTTTCAAAAGATTTCATGCAAGGCAAAGGGAATGGTTTCAAAATATTTCCCTTCCCTCTATTTGATCTTAACTGTCATCAAATACCGTTTCCCGAGATAAGAACGAGAATAACAATAAATAACCTTTTGAGAAAAGGACAAAAAGCTGACAGTAGATAGAGAAAAAGGTAACACCTTTTTAACCTAGACCAATAAGAATGGCGCATGGAGCACATAGAATGAACCACTGGCTAAAAGTTGGTGCATCACAAATAGCCAAGGAAAATGATCACTGACAACTTTTCAGCCTCAATCCTAAGGATTCAAACGAGTCAAAATTGAATCTAATGGGTTGATCAACGGCTTCGGATGCGCCACATACAACCTAATCAAGGGTGAAGATTTAATGCAAGCTCAACAACCCACAATGTCTACATTTATGATAGAAGCCTATAAAAGGGAAGCTTCACCAAATGAGAAGGTTGGCTGTTTGATTTATAAAAACAAGAAACAAAGCATAAGCATTAAATTAGTTTACAATCCCTCCAAGAATCAATCAATTCCAAATCTGTTGTAAGGATTCCTAATTGAGTTATAAACTTAAGGAAATCCAAATCCAAAACCTTTGTAAAAAAAGAGTGTAAGGATCTCCAACTTGGGTGAGTTAAGAGATTGGGATACAACTAAAAGTTGGTGCTTTGAGTGGGAGCTCCGTGTAGGACTCAGCTTAGATTTAGGGTAGAAGTCTAAGTGGTATATCCTGCTAAAGACTAAAGAACTCGGCTAGGAGTTGGTGCTTCTAGTGGTATATGCTACATCCGGAAGGGGTTACCATCCGAAGATAAGTTGCAAGGCTTGATTCCTGCCAGTTGGAAAGGAATCCACTAGTGGAAAAGCTCAGAGGAAGGAAACTCCGGGGACTGGAGTAAGCAGGGTCGAACCAGGATAAAATCCTTTGTGTTTGATTTCCTTAACTATTTATTTATCGCATTATATTGTTATAACTGCATCATCCAGATCATAATCAAACACGCTACACTAAGACTTTCTAAAGTTTGTTTATTCTGCTAAAAAGGGTCATTCACCCCCTTGACCTTATAAAGACCCTCACAGGGACCAACAAGTGGTGTTAGAGCAAGTGCTCAAACTAGAGACTTAACAATCTCGAGCTAAAGGTCCACATATTTTGATTCAAAATCAAAATGAGTTTCCAAAACTCACAGCTCCTTCTGGCGGGTATGTCTATTATCCATCCTCCACTCTTCATCGGTGAACACTACACATTCTGGAAGAACTAGATGAAGAACTTCATCCAATCACAAAGCATGCAAGCAGGGTTAGTTATTAAAGATGACCCATATAAGCCTACTTGTGAAGTAGAGGGTATGACTACCCAAAAAGCCATCAAGTATGTGGTATGAGAATGATTTTAAAAAGTTGCATAAAAATGCAAATGCTATTAACATGCTTTATTGTGCCCTTAGTACAGCTGAATTTAATAGGATATCTAGATGTGAGACTTAAGGAACTAATAAAGTAAGAGAAGCCAAGCTTGATCTACTCCAGCAAAAGCTTGAAGCCTTAAAAATGGAGCCAAAAGAATCAATCAGTAGCCTGAATACTAGATATACCAATCTAGTAAATGAGATAAAGTGGCTCGAAAAAGAAATCTCTAAAGTAGAAATGGTAAAGAAGGTGCTCCGGAGTCTAGCCAAGCAATGGGATAGCAAGAAGACTGCTATTGAGGAAGCTCATGACTTAAATTTCTATAGTTATGATGAGCTCATTGGTAATTTGTTAACCCAAGAGTTATCCTTGGAGAGATACAACCAACAAGAAAAGAAGCCTGAGGAGAAGAAGAAAACCATTGCACTTAAGGCTGAATCCACCAGATTAGCTTCATCCGGAGAAGAAGAGCAAATCACTGAATCACTAAGCACCAGAGATTAACTTGCTCTATTGACCAAAAAACTCAACAGATTCATACAAAAGAAAGATAGAAGGAAATCAAGAAAGTATGAATCCCAGAAATTAAAAGAAGGCACCTCCAGAAGAGACAAGCCTAGAAAGAATCCGAAAGAAAAGAATGATCGAGAAAAAGAAGATGCCTATTTTGAATGTGGAGAAAAAGGCCATTTTAG
Organism: Euphorbia pulcherrima; assembly: GCA_947683365.1. Classification (NCBI taxonomy): domain Eukaryota; kingdom Viridiplantae; phylum Streptophyta; class Magnoliopsida; order Malpighiales; family Euphorbiaceae; genus Euphorbia; species Euphorbia pulcherrima. The sequence goes on from CANTUS010000009.1 coordinate 26,869,004, forward strand.
AACAAAAAGACAAGCTTAAGAGAACCAAGAAGTTAAAAAAGAAGGCAATGGTGGCTACCTGGAGCAACAGTGAAGAAAGTAGAAGCTCATCTTCAACAGAAGAAGAAGAGACTGCCAACTGTGCATTCATGGCACTAACTAATCTGGAAGTAGAGCAATCCGGAAGGAATGCCTCTAAGCAAGAAACAATGCAAATTGGAGAATCAAAATCAGAAACAACAAACACTGAGGTGAATTCTTATTCTAATTCTGCTTCTAATTTTGACCTTGATAGAGCTATGTCTATTGTAATCAAGAGTGTAAAGAAGAATGCAAAAGCAATCAAGTCCCTCAAGAAAGTAGTGATGGAGTTAGCAGAAGATGCTGAAGTAATGGCATAAGACCTCAATCTGGTTAAAGCAACCAAACATATTGATGTTGTGGAAGAAAACTTCCGGAGGAATCAAGTCCAGATTCTAAATGCAAATGTAATGGGACTAGATAAAGAAATCAATCTATTAAAGGAAGTGTTCAGGAAAAGGCTAGAGGCAAAAGCTCCAAGAAAAGATCATCATCCTCCTGATCAAAATAGATCCTAAAAGGCCCTTAATCAAAAGATGAAGGAGGTTAGCTGGCAACCCCAAGCCCAAAGATATACTTTTGCTCAAAAGGGAAAAGCCAAGATGGCTTATAACCAATAACCTATCAAACTGAGAAGAAATTATGGAGCAGAACTTGCACCTCTAACCAGCTTCCAGATTCACACTGGACCATCTACCAATGTACAAGAAGCTAGATATAGAGGGAACTATGGGAAGTAAGATCTTAAAAAGATAAAAAAGAAGCAGGAACAGAACAGATCCATTGAAGGGTGCAGGTTTTGTTGGAAAAACAATCATGTTACCAAATTATGCAGATTAAAAAATGATTATTATGATGTTAATCCTTGGCCTGAGATGGTTATCAACCCGAGAGGACCCAAATCTGATTGGGTAACCAAACCCACTTGATCTATTTTACAGGTATGCCTTAGATCCACTATAGATCAACACATCTGGTATATTGATAGTGGATGCTCAAGGCACATGATAGGTGATGAGAAGCCCTTCATCACATTGACCCGGAATAAGGGAGGCAAAGTAAGGTTTGGAGACAATCAAAAGGGACAGATAATTGGTCATGGAACCATTGGATCTGAGTTAAAGATAGAAGATATCTCACTGGTTGATGGACTAAAATTCAACTTGCTAAGTGTAACCCAACTTTGTGACAAAGGAAGAAAAGTCACATTTGGTTTCGGAGGCTGCTCAATCTATAATAGTAAGTCCAACCAACTCATTCTTTATGTACTTAGAGTAAATAATGTCTATGCAGTAAACATTAAAAATGAGAAAAATAATATATGCTTGGTGTCTAAAGAAGAAGAATCATGGCTATAGCACCGGAGGTTGGGACATGTTAGCATGAACCTCCTGTCCATACTAGCTAAAAAAGAATTAGTAGTAGGTTTGCCTAATGTTGCTTTTGATAAGGATCATTTATGCACTGCATGTCAATTAGGTAAACAACATAAGAAAAGGTTACCTTCCATCTCCTATATTCCTTCCAAAAGAGTACTTGAGCTCTTACACATTGATCTCTTTGGTCTAATCATACCATTGAGTTTAGGTAGAAGAGAATACACCGTGGTCATTGTAGATGATTATTCTCGATACACCTGGGTTCTCTTGCTAGCAAGTAAAGATGAGGCCTTTGACCAATTCTCAAAAACATTCATCCGGATAGAGGTAGAACAGGGCATAAGCATTGCATGCATCTGGAGCGATAATGGTGGGGAGTTAAAAAATGGGAAGTTTTCTAAATTTGTGACTCCAAGGGCATTGAGCATAACTTCTCTGCCCCTCACACTCCTCAACAAAATAGAGTTGTTGAGAGAAAGAACAGGACCATAGTTGAGATGGCTAGAACAATGCTAAGTGAAAATTGTTTGTCAAAATATTTTTGGGGAGAAGCCATGAATACAACATGTTATATTCTAAATAGTGCTCTCATTAGAAACACCATAGAAAAGACCCCATATGAAATCTGGAAGGGAAGAAAACCCAAAATTGGGTATTTCAAAGCATTTGGATGTAAATGTTACATCCTTAATGATAGAGAGCAACTAGGAAAATTTGATCCTAAATCTGATGAAGCAATTTTCCTTGGCTACTCAACACATAGTACGGCTTATGGTAGAGTCTTCAATAAATGAATCCAAACTGTGGTAGAGTCAATACATATAGATTTTGATGAGACTAACTCTGCAGGTAAGAATAGTTACACTCCGGAAGATCCAGTTTAGGAAGTTAAAAACTCTGGAGAAAAGAAAGAAGTAGAAGTTCCTGATTTATTCCATATCAAGAAGTACAAAGAGAAAGATGAAGGAATATCTTTTGAACTAGAAATACAACAAGTTAATCTTAATCCATAAGGGATCGACTTTAATGAAGGCCAAGAAGGAGTGGTTGAAGCTGAAGTGGAGCAAGTTCTAGTTCAACATAAAGGCCTACAAAGGGAGATCCGGACACACAAAGATCATTCCATTGATAATATTCTGGATGATGTTCAAAATCCAGTAAGAACTAGAGGTCAGCTCAACAGGATGATGAGCCATGCTGCTTTTATCTCTCTCATTGAGCCAAAGAAATTTCAAGATGCTGAAGGAGATGAAAGTTAGATGATGGCAATGTAGGAAGAGCTATATCAATTCACCAGAAATGATGTATGGAATCTAGTGGCACCTCCAAAGGGAAAGTCAATCATTGGCACCAAATGGGTTTTCCGAAACAAGCTAGATGAATCCAGAGTAGTGGTAAGAAACAAAGCAAGATTGGTTGCACAAGGCTACAATCAACAAGAAGGGATTAACTTTGAAGAGACCTTTGCTCCTGTAGCAAGACTGGAGGAAATTCGGATCCTATATGCTTTTGCATCATTCATGGGATTCACTCTATTCCAAATGGATGTCAAAAGTGCATTTCTCAATGGAGTCATCCAGGAAGAAGTATATGTGAAGCAGCCACCTGGATTTGAAGACCCTAAACATCCGGATCATGTCCATAAATTGAAGAAAGCTCTTTATGGACTGAAGCAAGCACCAAGAGCCTGGTATGAGAGACTCACTACATTTCTCATATCCAAAGGGTACATCCGGGGCAAAGTAGATACAACACTTTTCATCAAGAAGAAGAAGAATAATATTATTCTAGTCCAAATCTATGTAGATGATATCATATTTGGAGCCACTGATGAAAAGATGTGTGAAGAATTCAGCTCTCAAATGCAGAAGGAATTTGAGTTGTCCATGATGGGAGAACTTAATTTCTTCCTTAGTTTACAAATCAAGCAAAGTCCGGATGGGATTTTCATTAACCAATCAAAGTACACCAAGGAGATCATGAAGAAGTTTGAAATGGACAAAAGCAAACCTATACCCACTCCAATGGGATCAGATACAGTCCTATCCAAGGATTGTGAAGGAAAAGATGTTAATCAAAAGCTCTATAGAGGGATAATTGGCTCACTCCTATACTTGACAGCTAGCAGGCCTAACATACATTATGCAATCTATTACTGTGCAAGATATCAAGCCAATCCTATGAACTCTCATCTAAAAGCTGTAAAATGAATCCTTAGATAACTTTTAGGAACCACTAAAGTTAGGTTATGGTATCCTAGTAATGGAGATTTCACACTCCAAGGGTTTACAGATGCAGATTATGGCAGAGATACTCTTGAAAGAAAGAGTACATCCGGAGGTTGCCATTTCCTTGGAGATTGCTTGGTATCATGGTACAATAAGAAGCAAACTTTAGTTGCCTTATCTACTACAGAAGCTAAATATATGGCAGCTTAAAGTTATGTAGCTCAACTCCTTTGAATCAGGCAATAACTTGAAGACTATAGAGTTCAATCCAGATGTGCGGATGTCATGTGTGATAACAAAAGTTCTATTAATGTGTCAAAGAATCCTGTACTCCATAGCAGGATGAAGCATGTGAACATAAGGCATCATTTCATCAGGGATCATGTGATGAAGAAGGATGTTACATTGATATACATTCCAACCAATGAGCAAAGAGCATATATCTTTACTAAGCCACTGAATAGAGATCAATTTGGGAAGCTAAGGGAGTCAATTGGAATTTCCAATCCAATTTAAAGTTAATCCGGAAGACAGCTTGAAATCAAGTCGGATCCTTGGCAAGAAAAATTAATCCAGAAGAGTAAAAGCATTGGAGAGAAATCTATTTCGGAAGAAACACTGCCACGTAAGCAGATAATAATGACATCTGGCAGTAAAAGTCCTTAAAGGTAAATATCACTTTTTCAATTTCAAATGTCTATTAGGGGTTACACGCACGGTAAATATGACAATTTATTTTCAAAATAAACCGTTCCCATTCTCCGGTTAAACTGAATTTACCTCTCTCTTAAAAATCAAATTACTGGAGTCCATATTACCAAACTACCCTCACTTTGAAAATCCTATATAAACCCCTCGAAATCTCCCTTCTTCACTACGCGAGCAACTAAGTACTGTTACTTTGCAATTTTAAAAACCCAGAACCCTAACTTTTCATTCAAACTCTCAAATGGCTGCAATCATGACACCAGAAGGACCCGTAATGCTTCCTACCCAAAACATCTTCTTAGAATTCGATTTGAAAGATAAAGATTTCATCCCTATTGACTACAAACCTTCCGATGCTGTTATCCCCACGGATTTTCTAGGCGATAATTTCTTGTTTGAAACTGATCCTCACTCCAGACTATTTGAGGATCAACATTTGATGGACTTTCTCAAAATAAACTGCCCAACATACCCAGATTTAGTCCAGGAGTTCTATAATAATCTGAGAGCCAACGAGAAATTTAACGCTCTACGAACTAATGTTCAAGGAAAGGAGATTACAATCACTTTGGATTTCTTTGAGAAATCACTGAATATGAAGAATAGTGGAGTTCTGATGAGAATAGATGGAGATGAGGTGAAGGTGAAGTATGATCCAAAGATATGGCTTTCGGAGGGATATTTTGGGGATAAGTTCTCCACCTACTGGCCATAGGGTCCAAGAATTCTACAGCATATGCTGGCCAAGTTTGTACTCATTTGGAAGGGATCTCTAACCACAATGTCTACCTTCTAGCACTATGTGTTGCAACATTGGGTAGAAAGCAGAGAGATCAACATGCCTGTGCTCCTTATTTACTATCTCAAGCACCATAGGAATTCCCATGGGGCCCTTATCACTCGGATCCTTAAAGCAAGCGGGGTAGATTTAATCGGATTCCAGGGCATCAATAGAAAGGCAATTCTATAGAAGAACTTCCTAAATTTAAGATTCAATGAGGAATAGGATGAAGCCAAGGCCCTACGACAGAAGGTGGAGAAAAAGAATAAGGCAAGGAAGGCCGTTATTTTGGCAGAGCATACCCTTACTCCCAAAAAGGCCAGAACCACAAGACCCAAGGCTCAGAAATAATTAGCCATAGTTCTGGAAGAAAAAGAAGCTGATAAGGATAAATAAACCCTTACGAACCTCTTGAGGCAAAGATCTGAGAAACTAAAGCCCAAGGGGAAGTTAATTAAGATCGCTGCCAAGAAGGGGAGAAACATTGTAACTCCTGGAATTGAAATGAAGGATCAGCCTATAGTTGTGGCAAAGGCAATAGAGGCCGAAAGAAAAAAGGCCAAAAGGACCTTAGAGGAAATGTAGGCTTATCTTGAGGAAGATGAGGAAACAAGGGATGAAGCCCCAAAAGGCAATTCATCAAGAAAGGGTCAACATTTGATGAGGTAGTGGCTGCCTAGGAGAAAAGGAAGAAAACTACTAAAATTTTGATAAATGAGATATGGCAGATATGGATGGCGGAAGTAGAGTTGGCTAAGGCCAAAACTTCAAAAGGGAAAAATGTGCCCGAAGCTAATGAGGATATCCTTTTCGAGGATCCCCAATATGAAGAGATGATGGCCTCTGTGGCAGAAAATTATTAGACAAAAAACCTAGCCATAGAGGGACCAGGAGGGTCTTCTGCTACACCTATTCTCGTAGATACAAATGCGTCAGCTGAAATGTCAAAGATTCCAGAATCTGACTCATTAATTTTCAAGCTTCACAAGACCTCTTTCAGAAAACCTGCTTAATCCGGAAGCCACTATAATTAATCTTGAAAGTTCTGTAAAGGTACAAGGAGAGGATGTTAAGGCAAATGTCAACAATCCTGGGGGAGAAAACACAAGTACTGAAAAGGAATCTGTACAGGGCATTGAGGACAGTTCCAATGTGCCTATAGAAGCAATTATAAGTCCTATTAAAGCATTGGGAGGGATGGCTGAGGACATTGCCAATCATCCAGAGGTAGAAGTGGAAGAAGGAAAGGAAGAAATAGTAGATCAGAATCCAGATCAACAAACAGATGAGGTAATCCCTACCATAGTTTCATTTGATACTAATGCTGCTGTTGGTGATGACAAAGCAGAATAAGGACAACTTAGACACTACAACCCAAAATGTGTCTAAGGAACAACTATCTAGCCCGGATCACATAATTCCGGAGGATGGACATGATCTGAGGTCCGAAGAGAACACTCCTAGAGTGGACTCTAAGGGCCAGGCCAGTCCGGAGGATAGGGTAGAAGAAGAAGATGAAGTAGAAGAAGAAGAAGATGATAGTGGGTCTTCCGAGTCATCCGAAGACAATTCTTCAAGCTCCTCTGAAGATACAATTCCTTTTGCAGCTAGTCCAATCCAAATACCAACAACCAACATAAAATAAGCCAAAGTGATAGCTGCGCTAAAACTCTTACAAGAAGCTGCTCTTGAAGAGAATGAGAAAGGATATGTCAAGCAGAGTCTCCAGAACATGTGTAGGTACTTGAAGACTATTGAAAAAGTGTTGCTGGATGAATTCCAAACTCTGGACTTGAAGGCTGAATTAAGGGAGATAAAATGGAAAGTGCAGAAGATTGCGGAGAAAGTAGAATATTTTCCCTCTCCAGGAACAATGGCAGAAGCATCACTATCCCAAGTTAATCCAATCCTGAAGGAGATCAAGGAAAGCATCTTTTCAGCCAACTAGGCTAAAAATCAAGCCAACACTGTAGCATCAAACAATTATGGCTCAGTCCTGGATAAGATCACATCCTCTTCCTCCGAGCTATCAACAGATATAAAAGAGAATATAGATACCAAGTTTAAAAACTTGTCAAAATTCATGGCTGAAAAGGACCTCAAGCCTGTCATCACTGATCTGGGAGTAGCCCAGCAAGTTGTCTAGGAGATGTTGGTACACTTTATTGAGAAGACAATTCCCAAAATCCAAAATCAGATATTGGATTACATGGGAGATGAGATGGGGAGCCGTTTGGTCGGACTAGAAAAGATAATAAATGACTGGAAAGCCTCCATCACTAAGGAAATCACTCTCCAAACTAAATCCATCCACAATATCCGGAGAGGAATAAGTGAAGAAATAACCCTTTTCCAAACCAAAATCAATAACCTCTCTATCTCCGGATCCTCCTCCGCTCCTGCAATTCCAGAGAGCCAACTCCTTCCAGTCTTCCACAACTTGGTCTAAGCAATTGGAGACTCTGACTTCTTTGGTCAACAAGGGATGATAACTCTTCTTAAGGTCCTATTCCCTTACTTTGATAAAAAGGATCAAGAGTTTGTCCTGCACATCCATCCGTTTATAAAAAACTCCTATAGTCAATTTAAGAAGACCACCGACCCTACCACCTTACTCCTCCAATGGTTGACAAAATTACTGCTGAAAGAACCAACGGTAATGCTGACTGCACTATTTACTCCAACGCATAGCAATTAGCTTGAGATAACAAAACTTATATGGTGCTAGACCCCCAAGCTGGAAACAAAATGGGGGAGAAAAGTAAGGAAAGTCAACAAGGAGCCAGAACAAGCAAGGGAAAAGAGAAGGAGAAAGATGCAGAGAGAATTAGACTAGCTATAATACTTGTAAAAATCTTTGTAATAACTAGATTCACTATTTCATATTTCTATATTTTGTAATCCAGAACTTTATTGATGTTAACTATTGTTAATACCAGAAGTATAAATAGTAAAATAATATAACTCTCACAATATTGCTTCTAAAGTACAATCTATAATTGTACGACAACAGACTTAGAAGCTATAATTGAAATATGTTGGAGGAGTTAGGCTACTAAAATTATAGGGGAGTAATTGTAAATGACTAAGTATCAAGAATCATATACCCCTTTTATTATACTTAGTTGACTTAGGTTTTTGTTTCCATCAAATGGGGGAGATTGTTGGGAAACAATGATCCGAAACATAAAATAGACCGAACCAAGTTTGAAGTAAATAAAACCTAAATGAAACTTATCTGGATAACTAAATGTAATAGGACCTAAGCGCAGAAAGACTTAAGTCATTATATCCGGACAACTAAGTTTGCATCAAGTCCAAGACAACCTTTCAAGCAAAGACTATTACTTAAGCATATGTGGATTAACATTCGGTTAGAGTTTGGAAAGAAAACAAACTGCTAACTTCCCTATAACAACATCCGAAAGACAGAATAATTGAAGCTACATCCGGATTGGATAAATCTGAAGATATCCGAAAGATTTCATGCAAGACAAAGGGAATGATTTCAAAATAATTCCCTTCCCTCCATTTGATCTTAGCTGTCATCAAATAACCCTTCTTGAGATAAGGACAAGAATAACAGTAAATAACCTTTTGAGAAAAGGACAAAAAGCTAACAGTAGAAAGAGAAAAAGGTAACAACATTTTTAACCTAGACCAATGGGAATGGTGCATGGAGCACACGGAATGAACCACTGGCTAAAAGTTGGTACATCACAAAATGCCAAGGAAAACAATCACTGATAACTTTTCAGCCTCAATTCCAAGGATTCAAATGGGTCAAAATTGAATATAACGGATTGATCAACGGCTCCGGATATGCCACATACAACCTAATCAAGGGGGAAGATTTAATGCAAGCTCAACAACCCACAACAACTACATTTATGATAGAAGCCTATAAAAGGGAAGCTTCACCAAATAAGAAGGTTGGCTGTTTGATTTATAAAAACAAGTAACAAAGCACCAGCATTCAATTAGTTTACAATCCCTCCAAGAATCAATCAATTCTAAATCTGTTGTAAGGATTCGTAAGTGAGTTATAAACTTAAGGAAATCCAAAAGCAAAACCTTTATGAAAACAAGAGTGTAAGGATCTCCAACTTGGGTTAGTTGTGAGATTGGGATACAACTTAAAGTTGGTACTTTGAGTGGGAACTCCCTGTCGGACTCAGCTTAGATTCAGGGTAGAAGTCTAAGTGGTAAATCCTGCTAAAGACTAAAGGACTCAGGAAGGAGTTGGTGCTTCTAGTGGTATATCCTACATCTGGAAGGGGTTACCATCTGGAGGCAAGTTGTAAGGCTTGATTCCTGCCAGTTGGAAAGGAATCCACTAGTGAAAAAGCTCAGAGGAAGGAAACTCCGGGGACTGGAGTAGGCCAAGCTGAACCAGGATAAAATCCTTTGTGTTTTGATTTCCTTAACTTTTGATTTATTGCATTATATTATCATAATTGCATCATCCAGATCCATCATTCGGATCATAATCAAACAAGCTACAATAAGACTTTCTAAAGTCTATTTATTCAGCAAAAAAGGGTCATCCACCCCCCTCTTACCTTATAAAGACCCTCACAAGGACCAACAGATAATGCAACTAAAGTTTTCTTCTTACTATACTATGATACCAAGCAATCTCCAAGGAAATGGCAGCCTCTAGATGTACTCTTTCTTTCAAGAGCATCTCTGCCATTGTCTGCATCTGTGAAGCCTTGTAGTGTGAAGTCTCCATTACTAGGATACCATAATCCAACTTCAGTTGTTCCCAATAGATATCTAAGGATTCTCTTTACTGCCCTGAGTGTGGATCCTTAGGATTGGACTGATATCTTGTATAGTAGAAAAGTGCATAATGTATGTTAGGTCTGCTAGCTGTCAAGTATAGGAGTAAGTAATCATTCCTCTATAGAGCTTTTGATCTACATTTTCTTCTTTAAAATCCTTTAAAAGAACTGTATCTGATCCCATTGGAGTGGACATAGGTTTGCTCTTGTCCATTTCAAAAATCTTTAGAATTTCCTTGGTGTACTTGGACTGATTTATGAATTTCCCATCCGGACTCTGCTTGATTTGTAGACCAAGGAAGAAATTCAGTTCTCCCATCATGGACAGCTCAAATTCCTTCTGTATTTGAGTGTTGAATTCTTCACACATCTTCTCATCTGTTGCTCCAAAGATGATGTCATCCACATAGATCTGGACTAGAATGACATTACCCTTTTTCTTCTTAATGAAGAGAGTTGTGTCTGCTTTACCCCAAATGTAACCCTTGGATATGAGGAAAGAAGTAAGTCTTTCATACCAGGCTCTTGGTGCTTGCTTCAATCCATGAAGGGCTTTCTTCAACTTATACACGTGATCCGGATGTTTTGAATCTTCAAATCCAGGTAGCTGCTTTACAAAGACCTCTTCCTGAATAACTCCGTTGAGAAATGCATTTTTGACATCCATTTAGAACAATGTGAATCCCATAAATGATGCGAAAGCATAGAGGATCCGAATTACCTCTAATCTTGCTACTGGTGCAAAGGTTTCTTCAAAGTCAGTGCCTTCTTGTTAAATGTAGCCTTGAGCTACCAATTTTGCCTTATTTCTCACCATAACTCTGGATTCATCTAGCTTGTTTTGGAATAACCATTTGGTACGAATGATTAATTTTCCTTCCAGAAGTGGCACTAGATCCCAGACATCATTTCTAGTGAGCTGATCCAGCTCTTCTTGCTTTGCCATCATCTAACTTTCATCTCCTTCTGCATCTTGAAATTTCTTTGGCTCAATAAGGGAGACAAAAGTAGTATGGCTCATCATCCTATTGAGTTATCCTTCGGTTCTAACTGGATTTTGAATATTTTCAAAAATGGCTTCAACCGGATGATCCCTGTGAGTCCAGATCTCTCTTTATAGATCTTCATGTTGTGTAGGAGAATGTTCCTCTTCTACTTCAATTTTCACTTCCTGATTATCCATGAAATTAATCTCAGGTTGATTGAGATTACCTTGTGGTGCTCCTGGATTGAAATTTATTCCTTTATTTTCTTCCTTGTAATTCTTGATTTGGATAGAATCCGGAATCTGTACTTCCTCTTTTTCTACAGTATTTTATACTTCTGGAGTTAAATCTTCCGGATTGGAGCTTTTTTTCCCTGAATGGCTAGTCTCATCAAAATTTATATGTATTGAATCTACCACTATTTAGGTTTATTTGTTATAGACTCTGTAAGCTTTGCTATATGTTGAATAGCCAAGGAAAATTGCTTCATCAGATTTAGGATTAATTTTTCCTAATTGCTCTCTATCATTCAGGATGTAGCATTTACATCCAAAGGCTTTGAAGTACCCAATTTTGGGTTTCCTTCCCTTCCAGATTTTATAGGGGGTCTTTACTATAGTCTTTCTAATGAGAGCTCTATTTAAAATGTAGCATGCTGTGTTTACTGCCTCACCCCAGAAATACTTAAGCAAATTGTTCTCACTTAGCATTGTCTGGGCCATCTCAACTAAGGTTCTATTTTTCCTTTTAACAACCCCATTTTATTGAGGCGTATGAGGAGCATTAAAGTTATGCTCAATGCCCTTAGAGTCACAAAATTCAGCAAAGTGCTTATTTTTGAATTCACCTCCATTATCACTTAGGATGCGTGCAATGCTTATACCCTGTTCTACTTCTATTCGGATGAATATTTTTGAGAATTGGTCAAAGGCTTCATCTTTGCTAGCTAGCAAAGCAACCCAGGTATAGCGAGAATAATCATCCACAATGACCATGGTGTATTCTCTTCTACCTAAACTCATTGGTTTAATTGGACCAAATAGATCAATATGTAAGAGTTCAAGAACTCTCTTTGAGGGAGTGCAGGAGATGAAAGGGAAGCTTTTTCTATGTTGTTTACCTACTTGACATGCAGTGCATATGTGATCCTTATTAAAAACAACCTTAGACAAATCCACAACCAATTCCTTTTTAGCTAATTTAGATAGGAGGTTCATGCTTACACATCCCAACCTCCGATGCCATAGCCATGATTCTTCTTCTTTAGACACCAAACATATATTCCTTTTCTCATTTTTAATGTCAACAGAATAAACATTATTTACTCTAGGTGCATAAAGAATGAGTTGATTTGACTTACTATCAATGATTGAGCAACCTCCGGAGTCAAAGTTGACTTTCCTTCCTTTGTCACAAAGTTGAGCAACACTCAGTAGATTGAACTTTAGTCCATCAACTAGTGAGATATCTTCTATTTTTAATTCAGATCCAATGGTTACATGTCTAATGATTTGTTGCTTTTGATTATCTCCAAAGCTTACTTTTCCACCTTTCTTTCAGGTTAGAGAGATGAAGGCTTTCTTATCACCAGTCATGTGCCTTGAGCATCCACAATCAATATACTATATGTGTTGATCTACTGTGGATCTAAGGCATACCTGCAAAATAGATCAATTGGGTTTGGATACCTAATCAGACTTGGGTCCACTCGGGTTATCAACCATTTCAGGTCATGGATAAACAATATAATAACCATTTTTCAATCTATATAATTTAGTAATATGATTATTTTTCCCACAAAACCTACACCCATAAATGGGTCTGCTCTATTCATGCTTCTTCCGGATCTTCTCAAGATCCTCTTTTCCATAATTTCCAATATATCCGGCTTCTTGTATACTTATCTGTCCGCTGTATATTTTGAAACCGGTTGGATGTTCAATATCTGCTCTCTAGTTCTTTCTTTTCTTAACTAGTTGCTCATGATACACTACTTTGGCCTTTCCTTTTTAAGCAGCTATAAGTTTTTGAGTCTTTTTGTTTGGTGGAGCATTTTGTCTTTGTGCTTGAGGTTGCTTCCAGACTTTCCTCTGCTCAGGATGTTCTGGATTCTTCATTTGAATTCTTGGTGCTTTTTTCCTTGGATTTGTTCTTCTTTGTGAAGGGTCTGATTTCTTTCTGGATGCCTTCTTCATTAGGGTTAGGTCCCTATTTAGCCATGTTAAGTTTGCACTTAACATCTGCACTTGGCTCCTTAAGAAATTCTCTTCCACCACACCAATGCGCTTTGTGGTCCTTATCAGATTTATATCTTGTGCCATTGCTTCAACATATTCAGCAAGCTTTAGCACTTGTCTTTGTAGGGATTTGATGGTTTTTGTGTTTTTCCTCATATTGTGGATCACAACCTCCTAAAGCTCTAGCAAGATCAAGGTTAGAAACATAATTAGAGTGAGAGTTTACCTCAGTGGTGGCTATTTCTGATTTTGATTCCTCAGTTTGCTCAATGTCTTACTTAGACGTATTTCTTCCGGATTTCTCTCCTTCCGGATCTATTAGTGCCATGAATGCGCAGTTGGCGATTTCTTCTTCCTCTGTTGAAGATGAACTGCTACTTTTTTCACTATTGATCTAAGTGGCCACCATAGCCTTCTTTTTGTATTTCTTGTCTCTTTTAAGCTTGGGGTATTTCATTCTGAAGTGACCTTTTTCTCCATATTTAAAGCGGGCAACATTTTTTTCCGAATCTTTCTTTTCTTCAGAAGCTTTTCTTGGCTTGTGCCTTCTAGAGGTGCCTTTCTTTGATTTCTTGGACTCATATCTTCTTCTGAAGCTCCTACTATCTTTCTTCTTTAGGAATTTATCAAAGTATCTGGCTAGCATAGCCATATCTTCTTTTCTATAATGAGATTCCTTTAGGTTCTTGTCTGATCTCGAGGAAGCTGATCCAACAGAATCTGCCTTAAGCATAATAGCCTTCTTCTTCTCTTTAGAATTTTTCTCCTGTTAGCTATATCTCTCCAAGGATTGCTCTTGAGTCAAGAGATTACCAATGAGTTCATCATAACAATAGAAGTTTAAGTCATGAGCTTCTTCAATAGCATTCTTTTTGTTATCCCATTCTATGGCGAGACTCCAGAGTATTTTCTTGACCATATCTACTTCTGAGATCTCCTTTTCAAGCCTTTTCATCTCATTTACTAGATTGGTGTATCTAGTATTCATGTTGCTGATGGATTCTTTAGGCTCCATCTTGAAGGATTCTAGCTTTTGCCGTAGTAGATGAATTTTGGCTTCCTTGACCTTGTTTGTTCCTTCATAGGTCACTTCTAGCTTCCGCCAGATTTCTTGTGTAGTCTCGCATCCAGATATTCTATTGAATTTAGCTGCACTAAGAGCATAATGAAGCAATTAATAGCATTTATATTTTCACGCAATTTTTTGTAATCATTCTCATCATAATCTTGAGGGGTTTTGGGTAGTTATACCCTCTACTTCATGAGTAGAATCATATGGGCTATCTTCAATGGCCATCCATGCCATCATACTTTGCGCCTGAATAAAGTTCTACATCCAATTTTTCCAAAACGTGTAGTGTTCACCAGGAAGAGTGGAGCACGGGTAATAGACCTACCCTCAGGAAGGAGTTGTGAGTTTTGGAAACTCATTTTGATTCTTGGATCAAAATTGGTCCTTTAGCTCGAGATTGTTATATCTCTAGTCATGAGCACTTGCTCTGATACCACTTGTTGGTCCTTATGAGGGTCTAAATAAGGTCAGAGGGGGGCTGAATGATCCTTTTTGTGGAAATAGGCAGACTTTAAAAATTTTTATGTAGCGTGTTTAATTATATTTCGAATATGATAGATCCGGATGATGCAAATATGAAATGATATGCAATAATGTAAAGAGTTAGAAAATCAAACACAATAATTTTATCCTAGTTTGGCCCCACCTACTCTAGTCCCCGGAGTTTCCTTCCTCCGAGCTTTTTCCACTAGTGGATTCCTTTCCAACTGGCAGGAATCAAGCCATACAATTTGTCTCCGAATGGTAACCCCTTCTGGATGTAGGGTATACCACTAGAAGCACCAACTCCTAGATGAGTCCTCTTGTCTTTAGCAGGATATACCACTTAGATTTCTACCCAAATTGCGCTGAGTCCTACAGGGAGATCCTACTTAAAGAACCAACTCTAAGCTATATCCCAATCTCAATACTCACCCAAGTATGAGATTTTTACAAATTGTTTTTCTTAAGTGTTTTGTTTTTGAATTCCTCATGTTTATAACTTACTTGAGAATTCTTACAAATTGATTTGGAATGATTTAGTTTTTCGAAGGACTATGTTACTGATTATAATAGCGGATTATCTTGTATATGCTTTTCTTGGAACCACCAGCACCTTCTCAACTTGTGAAGCTTCCTATTTATTAGCTTTTATCATAAATGTAGCCATTGTGAGTTGTTGAAGTTGAATTAAATCTACACCATTGATCAAGTAAAATGTGGTGCATCTAGATCCATTGATCAATCTGTTAGACTGATTAATTATCCCGTTGAATCCTTGGGATTGAGACTAGAAAGTTGTCAGTGATCGTTTTCCTTGTCTTTTAGTGATCCACCAACTTTTATGCCAAAAATCCGGAGTGTGTGCTTCACACGCCTTTCCTATTGGTCTATATAGAAAAGGTTGTTACCTTTTCTCTTTCCTATGTTAGTCCTTCTGTCCTTTTCTAAAAAGTGTGCTAGCTGTCATTTTTGTCATGCACAAGGGAAAAGGATCTTTGACTTTTAGACCAAAAAGTGGAGGAAAAAGTTATTTTTGAAACTTTTCCCTTTTCCTGGATAACTGTATCTTCTGGATGAATTTGTCTTGTTGTATCTGGATACTGTTTCAACCAGTTCTTCTTCCGGATGCTGATCTTTAGCGGTTTAAAGTTTGTTTCCTTTCCAAACGTTAACCAGATGCTTCCATTTCGTGCTTAGGTATTTTTAGTCTTCAATATTTTTCCTGATGACTTTTATGCTTCCATTTTTACATGTTTTTGTTCCTTGGATATTTGTTTTCTTATTTTTGTTTTCTTCAAACTTGATCCTGATCTATCTTCAATTTGTTCATCCGGATCATTGTTTCCCAACACTAATCACCATCTTATCAAACTGCTGTGTGAGATCGAAAACCCGGCCAAATGCCGGTGGAGAATATCAGGATGGCTATATTGAATTTTGTCACTGTCAGACTATGTCGATCTCTCTTCGTTTCTCTTAAAAAAAGAAGTATGCAAATGAAGAAAATAGAGAGACCAAAGATGATGAAAATGAAGAAACATACAAATGTTATTCTTGTTCTTTTCTTTCTTTATTTGAACTCTCTTTTGTTTTGTGATATTACAAGTGGTGAAATCAACTTTTTATATAGAGTTTGTAAGACAACAGTTAAAGAAAATACATAAATGCTAGTATGAATTCTACAAACCGAAAACTGAATTTATCTAATCTAAGCATTTGTTTCTACCACTTATTTCTTTAGTTGATAAATTAATTGTGAATTCTTTATCCATTGTTTTTATCATATTGACTTTTGTTTTCTTTTATTAATTTAAGTTTCATAAATTAAAAAACTCAAAATTTAACACTCCTCCTTGAGTTTTTCACTAAACAAGCTAAGTTTAGCCCTTAAATCTTCAAACTTGTTATGAGGTAGTGCTTTAGTCATTATATCATCATCTTGGTGATTTGAACTGTAGTACACCAGATGAACTTCACCATTCTTCTCAGCTTCCCAAAGAAAGTGATACTTAACTTTGATATGTTTGGTTCGTCCATGTTAAATTGGATTGTTGGCAATTGCAATGGCAAATTTTATTGTCCACATGAATCACAGTTGGCTCTTTCTGCTCCATCCCGAGATCATTAAAGATTTTTCTAAGCCATATTTCCTGATTGGCTGCTATTGCAGTAGAAATAAACTCAGCCTCCACTATTGACTGAGCTACCACTTCCTTCTTCTTTGAATTCCATGCAAAAACACCCGAACCAAATGAGAAAACAAATCCAGAAGTGCTTTTACTATCATCCAAGCTCCTAGCATAATCACTATCATAACAGCCTTGCAATTCACCACTTTCATCCTTCGAATACCAAATACCATAACCTGTAGTCCCTTTTATATATCTAAGAACCCTTTTAGCAGCACCAAGATGCTTCTGACTTGGAGCATTCATGAACCTCGAAAGAAAACTTGCTGAGAACATTAAATTGGGCCTAGTTTCTGTCAAGTAAAGAAGATTACCAACCAGACTTCGATAATAACTTGCATCAATTTTCTCAGCTTCATCAAATCTTGACATCTTTTTGTTGACACATAGAGGAATGGAAATAGGTTTGCAACTTTCAATTTTAAACTTCTTAACAACATCCCAAGCATATTTTCTTTGTGAAAGAAAAATGCCATTATCAAGTTGATCAACCTCCATGCTAAGAAAATATTTCATTTCTCCAAGATCAGACATATCAAACTCTGCCATCATAAGATGCTTGAACTCCATTATCTGCTCAAAATCTTCTCCTATCACTAATAAGTCATCCACATATATCGATACAATAAGTTGAACACCATCAATATTGCCTTTGACATGGAGTGTCGCTTCAGTTTCACTCCTACTAAAGCCAATACGTAGCAGATATGCATCAATTTTGGTGTACCAAGTCCTCGGAGCTTGTTTAAGACCATACAAGGCTTTCTTCAGCCTATACACTTGATCACCTCCATTAGAAAATTCAAATCCTAGTGGCTGCTGCACGAAGATTTCTTCTTCCAAAAACCATTCAAAAAAGCTAATTTGACATCCAGGTGATACAATTTCTAGCTCTTCTTTGCAGCAAGAGCTACAAGAAATCTTATGGTTTTATGCCGAGCGACAGGTGTGAATGTGATGCTAAAATTGACACCTGCAAGTTGGCCATAACCCTTCTCTACCAACCTGGATTTACACTTGAAAATAGAACCATCAGAGTTGAACTTAGTTCTGTAAACCCATTTAACACCAAGCACATTTCTATCCATGGGTCTTTGAGTAATCTTCCATATATCATTCTTGCAAAATCACATCAAACTCCTCCTACATAGCTACTTTTCATTCATGGAACTATAAGGCTTCATCAAAGTTTGACGGTTCAATTACAGCCATGTTGTATCTTTCATAAATTTCAGCAAGCGACTTTCTTTTTCTGTATAGACTGTCAGTAGTAGAATCAACATCTACTTCATGCTTAAGCTGGTCATCTTGAACAACATTGCTTGGTCGAGCTTCAAAGGTTACAACAAGTGGATTTTCATCCATTTTCTTTTCTTTAACCTACTTCTTCTCCCAATCCCAACAAGCTTGCTCATTGTGCATGGACGACATTTCAGATGGGCTACGAAACTGGGCCAGAGGACTGATCCCTTGAAAATAATGAGTATGACCGTGATGGTAGAAAATAGTTTGGCATATTTTAATGTTAAAAAGATACGAGATCGAAATCCTGTACTTAAAATAGAGTCGCCACCCATTTTAGCTTAATCGAGAAATTTTGGTACAATTTTCCCACCGGGTGGTAGACCATACCTTAAGTAGAGATTTCAAGTTCGGATGATGTTATTTATGTTACATTGACCAAGTTAAAAGTTTCATTCTTCTTAATTGATTTTAAGCCACCCTATTTATTGTGTTTTCGATTTATATATTATGTTAGCGCGTTATCAAGCATTCAAAGCGATAAATAAAATTATTACAGTCATCCCAAATAAAAGTGCAAAATTAAAGAATAATTACATGGCTTTTTAAATCCTATACATTTTTCTATACAATAAATAAAATACCTTAAGGTTTAACATATATCTAACCTAAATCTACCTGCACAAAATAGTTAGCACAGATACAACATGTTGTACGAGGTATATCACATAACATGCATAGTTAGTAGACCAAACAAGACCCTAGTTAGCATGAGCATGGCATATTTATTTTATAATTTATGAAGCCCAGTTGGATGGCTAAAAATGGTATTTGAATGGCGTTTGTGGGAAAATTCTATTTTATCCATATTTTAGACTCGATTTGTTATTTTAACCAGATTATTAGTGAAAATGCCAAATGTTATAGGATGAGGATTGTTTGTAGGGAGTTCCAGACTCCCGTCGTTGTGCTGTACATCCTAGCTTTGGAAACTAAACTAGGTCGAAAATGAAAACAAAAACTAAATCTGGTATCTAGAAGGTCATACCGCCGAAGGTGTGAATGAAGCCACCAACGGCATTACTCATGCCGCTGGCTATTTCATTTACACAGGCCTGCGAAATAACTTTTTGGGTACCATAAAGAAAGGGTACCACAAGAAAATAGAGCTGTTGGGGACAAAGGAAGACCCTGGCGGTATCACTGATGTCACTGGCGATATGAGTTATACCGCTGGAGGCTTCAAGTGTCTCCGGCGACTTCACTTTCTTGCAACAGTAGTTAACAGTCAAAAAATGACCAAAAACCCAAAACTAAGCATAAAATGGCAAGTAAACACAATAAATGACTAAAATAAAAGCCAAAGAGCTATGAGACTCAAATTTTTTACCTCGGGGCCGTGAATCCACCCCTTCATGATCTTAATGACACCTTTGGGGAGCTCGAAATGATGATTTAGGAAGTAAGTGTGAGATTTAAGTCTATAAATCCTATTGTGGTGATTTTAAACCTAAAATCTACTTAGATATTAGAGAGTTTAGTGAAGAAAAATCAAGAAAAGATGGATTAACTCCCATTTTCTTACTTTTCTATACCTTATCCCACTAAAGCTAACTAGAACTTACTAAAATCTGTATATAATTTCAAGTAGGGAGAGTCCAACCCGTATTTCAGCTGGAAATGGCTTATTATATATAGGCTAAAATTCGGTGGAAATTGACTTTAATCAATTATCCGGCGGGTATCGAGCAAGCATGGCAAAAAGCTATCTGCTGCAGAAAATCATCCCACCGACGACATGGATGATACCGCCGATGGTATTGCTGAAGCTGCTAGGGGCTTCAACTTTTGCCAGGTCTGAAAAGTAGGCATGGCCTAGCCTAAAAAGGTGAAAAGGTGCCCTAATCTGCCTAAAAAGGTGTTTTAGTAGGATTTTTTTTGTATAATTAGGGTTATTTTTGAATTTTTAAGGGTATTTAGCATTAAATTATTTTTTTGGGTTCAAATCATCGATTTGAGCTCCTACCAGACCCGCTATCGGACACGCCGAACTGAATTCTTCTGAAAATAAAATTCGTAAAGAATTTTCTATTGGTAATAAAAATTCCAAAAAATAATTTTTATCATGAGGAATAAAAATGAATATACATCATCATCGTCTCGCGAGAGGGACTGTAAAATCCCTTGCTTATAGGCTGCCCCTCGGGGGGATCACTGCTGCCATAGGTCAGTCTGGTCACACAAAAAGAGCAAAGGGTTTAGGAATTGTACCTGATAATTGGCAGGCTGGACCCGAAGGATGATAAGATTCTGGTTTCGTCAGTACCTATATTTGGTGTTCGATGGGCTGGACCGGAAGGATGATAAGATTTTGGCTCCATCAGGACCTTCATTTGGTGTTTGCCAAGAGCGGGCTTGGGGTTTTCAGGTTTGGCAAGAGCGGGCTTGGGGTTTTCAAGTTTGCCAAGAGCGGGCTTGGGCTTAAGGTTTAGCAAGAGTGGGCTTGGGCTTTAAGGTTTGCCAAGTATGGGCTTGGGATTGAGGTTTGCCAAGAGCGGGCTTGGGCTTTAAGGTTTGCCAAGGACGGGCTTGGGCTTTAAGGTTTGCCAAGGACGGGCTTAGGCTTTAAGGTATGCCAAGAGCGGGCTTGGGCTTTTCAGGTTTGCCAAGAGCGGGCTTGGGCTTTTCAGGTTTGCCAAGAGTGGACTTGGGCTTTTAAGGTTTGCTAAGAGCAGGCTTAGGCTTTTTAGGTTTACCAAGAGCAGGCTTAGGCTTTTAAGGTTTGCCAAGAGCGGGCTTGGGTTTTTAAGGTTTGCTAAGAGCGGGATTGGGCTTTTCAGGTTTGCCAAGAGTGGGCTTCGACTTTTCAGGTTTGCTAGGAGCGAACTTGGGCTTTTAAGGGTTGCTAAGAGCGGGCTTGGGGTTTTTAGGTTTACCAAGAGTGGGCTTGGGCTTTCAAGGTTTGCCAAGAGCGGGTTTGGACTTTTAAGGTTTTGTAGAGCGCTATTCCTATGTGAGAAATAATACAAAAATGGAGTTAGTCAAGGCCTAAGCGATGTTTTTACTGCTTGATCGATTTTGTGGAACAAAAATATTGTTGCCCCTTCAATGAATAGTAAAAATGCAATAATTAAAAAAAACAAGGGTTTAGAAGTCCTGCAATGTCAAGGGCTTGATCTAAGATTCCATTGAATTGTCTAAAAGGCATCTAAAATATCCTTGGAGGAATTTTGATGCCGCTGGCGGTATAGATGATGCCGCTGCTGGTATGGAGTGTCATATGGCATCTTTGATTGGTCAAATAAATCCAAAATTACCCCTAGTGAGAGTGAAGCCGCCGGTGGCTTGGGTGATATCGCCAGTGATATGAGCTGATACCACCCGCTGTATGGACGAATAGTTTCAGACTCCTCGATTTCCATGCGGGTGTTTAATACAAATTAAAAACACTCTTTATTCCTCTTTTGACAACAGAATACCAAAAACCACTCTACCACTGCCTTTCAAACTTGTATATCTTCTCCTTTCTCCATTTCATAATATTGAAGAAGGTATTTGGACGAAAATCTACAAGCATGAGACCTGAAGATCTACTCGCTTCGTTGTCGAAAGGCTGAAAGTTTGCCCGTGCATGAGGCGTACAGTTTGAAGAAAATCGACAAGATGTATGGCTATAGGATTGCTTCTCCCATAATGGATCTAACCCCCAAGAAGGAGAAACACTTCTCCTATGTCCAGTTAATCCTACAAAACTCGAATCTCTGTGTTTCATTGATTTTTTATTTCGGCCTTAGGCTCAAAATATGCCATGATAGATGTAATAAACACAAAATTGACAGTGTATAAATTGAAATTGCATGCCATGGGGTCGATTTTTACTAATTTGATGCTTCAAGTTTGATTAATTGGGTTTTTGGTGAATTTGGTGCAATTTTGGGCAAATCTGCAATTTTGCCCGCAGAGTTGATGCCGCCGGCGGCTTCGCTCATGCCACTAGTGACTTTAGGCCTGCTAAAAAGGCCTAAAGAACTCACCATATCATTTCTACTCATAATGATATCGCCGACGATATCATCCTTACCGCCAATGGTATGACTGATGTCGCCGGCGGTACCACTACTCCAGCAGCGATATCGACTAGCTCTAGCAGCTATAGGAATATGAATAAAACAATCGATTACTTATATGTCTTCTATTTGATTCTATTTTACAGTCGCATGAGCTTACATCCACTAGGGGCATGGGGAACATCGGATAATGGTGGACCCATATCGATGAGAAGGACCCCAAACTTAGAGATGTCGTAGACGCTACCAGCTTTGGGGACCTGGCAAGGATTCTGCCCAACAGAATGCCAAAACTCTCTCACTGGGCCTTAATTGGATTGATTGAGAAGTGGTCGGAGACCACTCACACTTTCCACCTTAATCGGTGAGGTGACCATTACCCCTTCTGATATGGTGGCTATGACTGGGCTGCCCTAGACTGAGCACGTCATTCATTTTGATATTTATATGGAGAAATATTATCTTAAGAAGCTTGTGACTAAGAGAGTGACCGACCTCTTCGGTTTAAAGCCCATCTCAAGGCGGCTATCATATGGAGAGCTTCAAAATTGGATGGGAGTGGGAGTGGTTCCTGAGACCCAGTGGGATGCCTGTGTCTGCACTTTTGTGATCTCCCTATTGAAGGTGCAGTTTTTTCCTATCTCAAGCATCAAGATCAATTATGGGTTGATTTCGGCTGTTGAGGATGTGAAGAAGATAAAGATGAAGAACTGGCCTAGGGCCATTCTTGCACAGATTTACCATGGCCTGGATGCAGGGGCTAGGAAGAAGGGAAAGGTCCTTCAGTTGGGTCACTTGCTCTTACAAGTATACCTTTCTAAAAGCACTTAATTATTCTCCTTTATGCTTTTACTTGCTCTTGTCCATTTTCTTTTTTTGGATGTTTTGGACTGATTAGTTGTTGATTGTACAGGCTTAGGCTTTTGAGCACCAGATTCTCCCACCAGTGAAGTTCAATACCACGGTGCTAGCAGGTTCACACTTTCTCACTCGGTGGTGCTGGAGTGTCGGAGGGTTTAGCAAGTATTCCACCGGCTATAGGGAGTTGTTAAGGAGCTTATAGATTAGCTCGTTATGCACTTTGAATCTTATCCCTGCTTCACACTTAAACAAACCATTAGTAGATAAAATATATTTATGAATTTATAATGTGCTTACATTGGTTTTTTTCTAGTTGTTTGGTCAGGTCGTTTGGGACCCGTTTAATGAGGTACCCAACCTTTTCGAGGTGGCCACAAACCGAAAAGACGTGGATGGTCAAAGATTCATGATAGAGTACCCCCTATTTCTCGAGTGGTACTTAGGGGATCGAGTACGTGGTTGGAGAGATGTTTCCCCTTCTGCTAGACCTATGCCTCCAACACATCCTACTGGCCTATGGTGGCCACATTTGACTATCACTATTGAGGCTGACATAGTCGCTTATCTAGATAGGGATGGCCGGGTCATAGAGAGTGTTCTCGGCTCCTATGACGACCATATGCAATGCTTACTTCCTATATGTCCACTCATTCATAAGAACGATGCACTCGATTTTCATGCGAAGTAGAAGTGGGAAGAGTTGAAACGGCTAGCTGGTGGCCAAGTGTGTAGTGATAAGGAGTAGGAAGAAGAATAGGATACCGATGAGGTTGATCCTAAGGGAGAGGACGAGGCCGGCAGGGATGTGCTGATGGCCCATGAGGAGGTGCCTGTGGCCCACGAGGAGCACCATTCTTCCGATGTAAGACTGCATTTGCCTACATATATGTCATATTGTTGGTCTAAAATGATTGCTTATGCTTGCCTTTTGTTGTTTTTTTTTCACTTTTTCAGGCACCTCCGAGGAAAAGAACCAGGCCAGAGAGTAGCGAAGTGTGCGACCGGGGCATGCCTGAGGATGTCAGTGTAGTGGAGGGGCACCTCTCAACCACTTTGGAGGAGTCTTTCCTACTTTTGGGTGAGAGGGGGGAATTTGCCATATGGAACATAACTCCTATTGCTCAGTCCATAGATTTCATGCCTCAGACCACCACACATGTGAGCTTTGCGAACATTAAACTGACCCTTTATGCATGCCATCTCTTTTCGATTCGCTTTTGTATTGCCCGCTCTTTGGATTTTTAAGGTTACTCGCAGAGAGGCGGAGGGGATAACAACGAATGCCTTTCCACTTTAGGACACTTTGGTTTCCTAAACTTTGTTTGCTAAGGTACCTGCATGCTCGAATTATGTTGTAATGCTTAAAAATGCATGTATGAATGTTATGAATGATGTGAAATGTTATTGTTTCCTTTGCAGGAGTTTATGGCCATGTCCCTTTCTAACGTCGACCGGGCTCAAGCGATGTATCGAGAGGAGGTAGCCACGAACCAAGAGCCTAGGCGTCGGGTCAGTGAATTGGAGGGGCCTTTGGAGGCTACCATGTAAGAGAGAAGGAGTAAGCACAATATGCATCACACACCCCCGGCCGAGACTAGTCGTAGAGGAAGAAAGATGACAGCTGGTCGACGTCTTACCACTGAGCCCACCGAATCAAGCAGTATCCTAATGACCGATGATAGGGAGCAGGATGGGGAAGTCATCAACCGGTACCTCATAGACGACTCGGCGTTTACATCACACCCGTCGGGGCGGTGGCGGAATGCCTTAGATTTTATTTTTATTTTTTGCTTTGTTGCTTGGCTTATACCTCTATTACATTGGGGTTTGAATAATTTGGTTTTGGTTTTGATTTGGCTTTATTTGGATGATTTTGGATTTTTGTTTTGGCTTTGGTTAGGCTTAGGATTGGATGTTTTGGTACATTTGTACCTTCAGGCCTTTGGTTTGTATAAATTTGGATTTTAGATTTACATTGCATCTGGAAACAGATTACAAGGTGATTTATAGGGTATATACAAGTTTGAACTGGTTAAAATAGGCCTAAAATTTATTAGAAACAGTGTCATACCGCCGGCGGCTTCACTAATATCACCATGTGTATGGGGAAAGTCAATAATATAGACAACACTGCCTGTAACTCATACCGCTGGCGGCTTCAGGGCTAATTGGAAGGACCGTGTGTGATCAAGAAAATGCTTAGTAAAGGAGCAGTTAAGCTTATGGATGTGGACGGGAATAAATTTGTGAACCCAGTGAACCAAGACAGACTTAAGTGTTATCACATCTAATGAAAAGAAACAAATTAGAAAAAGCAGCACAAAAATATATATAATAATCACCTGCCTTTCGATCTTTTACCGATCGAGTAAAAATTAAGGTGACACCAGATGGTCTGTATTCTGCAAATTGGCCGTGCAATAATTAAGAGATATGAAAACCTGCTAGATCAAAAACTTGAAAATGGCGATCTAGGAAAAAATCAGGGTAAGTGAGAAAAGAGAGTGCGCTTTCTAGAAAACCAATCTAGGCTAGTCGGCACTGGGAGTTAAGTCAATGAGAATGTTTACCAAACATCATGTACTTTGTTTTACTTCAATTAATATAAGTATCTTTTTCACGGAATTCTGAATGCTTATGCTTGTGCGAATGTTGTATCCATACGGTCAAAACAGCCCAAGTAAGCAGAATGCAGAGTTCACATTATCCTGAATCAATGTGTAATAAAAAATAAACGACAAATAATTCTAATAGACTGAAAAGAGCAAGGTCTATGCAAAAGTTGGAATAAGTCGCTGGATTGAAAACCCAAAAAGGGCGGTCCTGTCAAAGATTAGGACAAGGTTCGATAGATTGAAAACCCCTAAGGGTAGTCTATACAAAAATTAAAACCAAATAAAAATACAAATAATAAAATAAAAGTTCGATAGGAATGTCACCACGACTTGCCTATGCAAAAGATAGAACTAATGAAAGTGCATCTCACTCATACCGCTGGCGGCTTCAACTCTATATCGCCGGTGATTTCACTCATACCGTCGGTGGCTTCAATCTTCAGAAATTCAGATTTTGGTCATTTTACAGATTTTACCACCCATGGAGAACCATAACCAACAGCTTAGGAGCTTCCTGAAAACGCTAGGGGAAGCACACTGGAAAAAATTGCAGAAATTCGGACTATGGGGCTTTTGGTATGTTGCTTTATGACCAGTTAACCCGGCATTCATCCGTGGAACGCTCACTTTTTAGGATCGGATGGACCATGTGTTTTGCTTCTCCATATTTGAGTTGTGTCCGCTATTTGAGGATAATTTCACGCTATTTTGGGGATCTCATGCCCCAAACGCGTTCCTTTGGCAATTCCAAAGTTTCACTTAACAACCGATGGTGTACTAAAAGGGTTATGGAATTTGGACTCTATAGAGCCCTTTTTGTCCCAACTGCCTGACCAACTGGGGTTTCAGCTTAGCGTGGTGTTGGAGTGGTGCCACAGTCCCAAATCTCATCTTGCTTTGCCTTCTATGGTTGCACTGTTCTTATGGTCGAGTTTGTGTGAGGTGTGGGGACGATTGCACTATTCAGGCTAATTTCCCTCATTGGGCCCATGTCGATGGGGGCTTCTCCCATAGCTATAGGATTAGCCGAGATGTTGCTGAACTTGGATGCGGCTTCCACTAATCATACCCTTATTGGCGATCACTTCTTGATGATACAGGTATGCCCTTTATCATTTCAGGTATACTGTTGATTCCTATGCTTACATGGAAATGATTACAGGTGTGGCTCATAGAGAAATTTAAGTTGGTCTTACCACCACGGGTTAGTCTAAAGAAGTTTATGCCCGTGCATCTTAGCAAGAGAGGATCGAGCCGAGGGGATTTTCACCGGCTGACAACCGAGGATTGAGTGCCTATTCTGAGGGGGTATGCTCTCCACAAATACTGTGGGTTAGCCCGTGGTGGAAGATCTGAGATATGGTTTTGGAGTCTTGGGAGTCCTGCATTTAGTTGCTTGGCTTGTAGAGGATTACATGCTATACCTCATATCGGCTGCGCCATCAGTACGAAAAGAGGTAGAGGGTCCGGACCAAGCTACCAGAAAACCATAACAGTGTCTACAAGGTCAAATGGGTGAATCATATTCAGGAGAAGGGGGTCAGGGAGGCCATCTTTGAGACTCTGGACTATTCTCATGCGGAGACCATTGAGACTAATGAGCACTACAAAGGATGGCTTGCTGAGACTAGGCACTTGTCGACTCAATCCGAGTGATCATTGGCCCGCTTAGAGGGAGAGTGAGCTAAGCAGGGATTCGAGCCTTTTCATAGTACCACCTTGTGGAGGATTTCGAGATATTATGATGATGTATGGAGTTCAGCTTGAGATGCGCTTTCATTAGTTCTATCTTTTGCATAGGCTAGTCGTGGTGACAGACCTATCGAACTTTTATTTTATTATTTGTATTTTTATTCGGTTCTAATTTTTGCATAGACTGCCCCTAGGGGTTTTCAATCTATCAAACCTTGTCTTAATTTTTGCCTGGACCGCCTTTTTTGGGTTTTCAATCCAGCAGACTTATTCTGACTTTTGCATAGACCTTGCTCTTTTCAGTCTATCAGAATTATTTGTCTTTTATTTTTTTATTGTGCATTGATTTAGGATAATGTGAACTCTATATTCTGCTTACTTGGGCTATTTTGACCGTATGGATACAACATTAGCATAAGCATAAGCATTTAGAATTCAGCAAAAAAAGATACTTATATTAATTGAAGTAAAACAAAGTACATGATGTTTGGTAAACATTCCCATTGACTTAACTCTAGGTGACAACTAGCCTAGATCGGTTTTCTAGAAAGCACACTCTCTTATCTCACTTACCCTGATTTTTGCCTAGATCGTCCTTTTTGGGTTTTCAATCTAACGGGTTTTCATATCCCCTAATTTTTGCAAGACCAGTTTACAAAATATCGACCGTTGGGTGTAACCCTAATTTTTGCCCGATCGGTAAAAGATCGAAAGATGGGTGATTATTATTATATATATTTTTTGTGCTGCTTTTTCTGATTTATTTCTTTTCATCAGATGTGATAACGCTTAAGCCTGTCTTGGTTCACTAGGTTCACAAATTCATTCTCGTCCATATCCATAAGTTTAACTGCTCCTTTACTGAGCATTTTCTTGATCATGTACGGTCCTTCCCAATTAGGAGCTGCTTAAGGACTAGATCTCCCACTTTTTATTGGGAATTTCTGGTGTCTCACCCTGCTATTGTAAGCTCGAGCCATGCGCTGTTGATACAACTAGAGATTATCTAAAGCCCTCGGCCTCTGCTCATCCATCATGTTCTGCTGCTCAAACCTAGCCTGAGCCCATTTAGATTCTTTTAGTTTGGCTTCCAATGTAACCCTTAGCGAGCTTACTTGAGTTTCAATCAGTAAAACTGCCTCCATTCCATAGACCAGGGAGAACGGAGTTTGGCCGGTCGGGGTGCGAACACTCGTGCAATATCCCCAAATGGCGAAGGGTAGCTTGTCTGCCCAATCCCTATAACCAGCTATCATCTTAGAGAGGATCTTTTTTACTGATTTATTAGTTGCCTCAATAGCACCATTGGCTTACGGTCTGTATGGAGAAGATCTATGGTGTTCAATCCCTTATTTCTCAATCACATCGGCGGTTGCCCCTTAAAATTGTACCCCTTTATCTAAGACTATGTGGTGCGAAAGTCCATACCGGGCGGAGATGTGCTTTTCTATGAACTTGGCCATCTCCTTAGTGATGACATTAGTGTAGGATTCGGCCTCTACCCACTTAGAGAAATAGTTCACTACTACCACAATGAATCTGTGCCCATTTGTTGATGAAGGGCAAATTTCACCGATTATATCTATCCCCCATGCCGAGAATGGCCAAGGAGTAGATAAGTGATGGAGCTCGGTGGGTGGGAGATGCTACATGTCCCCATAAATCTGGCATTGGTGACACCGCTTGACTTGGGCGATGTAATTGACCGTTAAAGTGAGCTAGAAATATCCTAACCGCTGAATTTTCTTTATGAGAGCAAGACCATTCATATGAGGGCCACAGCCACTGACATCGACCTGATCAATCACCTTTTGGGCCTCTGATTCAGTTAAGCAACGAAGCAATAAACCATCACTAGTGCACTTGAATAGATCATTATCGACAATCCGGAATTAGACAGCGAGCAGCTGCAGAGTGGTATGGTCTGAGTCAGAGGAATCAGGGGGATATTTTCTAGTTTGGAGACACAATGCGATGTCGGAGTACCAACAGGGTTCGGTTGAGATGTCTAGGATCGGCTGAACCTGCTAGGCATGGTAGGGGATCTTAGTTGACATTAGAACCAATGGACGGATAGGTTACAGCTGGGGTCCTTTCCACAAGGCCAAGGTGGCCAGGGAGTCAGCCATTTGGTTCTCATCCCGAGGGACATGGCAATACAAGCAAGAGGTAAACTTCTCGGATAAGCCTCGGACTGCCTTCACGCAAGGCCGAAGAGATTCCTCCTTGATTTTCCAATCCCTGAAAACCTAACGGATTACAAGACACTATAAGATAGATGGCTTGTCTCAATAGAAAGGCTAAGAGTTGCTTCAAAAATGTTGCGAAAGTGATGAAAAAAATGGATTTGTAGTGACGCTATTGAAAAAGTTGGTTAATAGTTGCTATAACATGAAAAAGTATATTTTAGGCAAATGTTTTAATAAGCGATGCAAGAAAGTAGGGGAAACATTAATTAAAATGGGCGGGAAAAAGGGGAATAGGCGGGAAAGAATTCTAAAACTATATAATGCAACACTTTACACTTTATAAAGAGTTGCCAAAAAATATTATAGAAAAATGTAATAAAAGGTATAAAATGAGAATATGAAATATAATGTATAAATGTAGAAGAACTTATAGGAAATGTGTGAGAAAGTTTTAAGTTATTTGGAATGTTGTATAAATGTAGAAGAACTTATAGGAAAGTTATATATTATTTGAAAAGTTATATAAAAGGTATATAAAAGTTATAGTTTATATATTAAGTTGTATAAAAAATATAGAAAATGTATAAGAATGATATATAAAAGTTATATGTTATTTAAAACATTGTATAAAGTGCAAGGAAGTTATATATTACTCAAAAAGTTATATAATAGTCATAGTAAAGGTATAAGAAAGTCAGTATTTGTTTAAAGAGTTATATTAATGGTTTAGGAAAGATATAGAAAAAATTACAGGAAAGTAATAAATTATTTAAAAAAAATCATATAAAAAGTATAAAAAATTTACCATGAACATTACTTAAACCCCAAATCCTAAACCCCAAATCCTCATAATCAATATTTATTGCTTATATATTTTAGTTAACTACAATAATCAATATTTTTTGTAAATTTTTTCTTAACTTTTAAAAAATAAAATTAATTTTCTCTGTATGTCATTTAAATTATTTTATATTAATTAAATAAAGTTAAAACCTTACCATATATATACTTGTCAATATAATAATAATAATAATAATAATAATAATAATATGAATAATAATATTATTATGGACTTGACATAATTAAACAATATTTTTTTTTGTAAGCATAATACAATCGGACTAAATTTCTAAAAAGTGAAAATTTTGTATAAAAAATAGAAAGTAAAAATGTATTAAATAATTATAGTAATTCATGATATTAAGTTTTTAAAAAAATTTATTATTTAAATTATTTATTAAACCCCAAACCCTTATTTATAAACCCCAAATGATATATTATGATTATACTATTTTTTTAACTTTTAATAAATAAAATTATTATTTTAAGACATAAAACTATTTTATAATTATTAATTAAAAAATAATTACAAAACTGAATTTTGAAAATTTTTAAAAAATAGAAAATATAAATACATGACTCAATACACCTCAATGTAACTAAACCCTTAGAGTATCTTTAATAGATAGTCAATTTTAATAATAATTTTATCATATAGATAAAAATAGATAATTGATTAAAAAATTATTCTACACTATCTTATCTATTTTCTCTTTCCTATATGATGTGGCACAACAAATATTAGACATTATCTATTTAATCTTCTATATGTAGATAACCAAATAGACTACCAATTCATCAAATTAATTAATATTTTAACTTTTAACATTAAAATTAATTTATAATTAAATATTTTTATTATTTAATTATATAATTATAAATAAAATAAATAATTTAATATGACCCTTTTATATAAACATTATCTATTTTCAAAATCATTGAGATACCATCCACCTAATCATGAAATCCACTCAAAATGCTCTTAATCTCTCACTACTCACAGCCGCCACCCCGACTTTTCCTCTGGTTCAATTCACTCACATCTCGCCACCATCAACCACGATCATTGCCGTTTAACCATTTCACCGCTCCTAACAAATGGCCAAAATGAACAACCCCTCCGCCGTGGTCAAGCGCCGCCGGATGCCACGCCGATTTGAAACAGACTAGCAACGTCGTTGTCCTGCCACCAGCTTGCTAACTCCGATGCGCCGCTTACCAAGGTCATGAAGGTTGCGTATCGCCGGTAAGCCCACCCCTCGCTAGAGGAACCGATCACCACTAAGATTCGCCGATAAACCCTTAATTTAAGTTTATTTAATTTGAGATTTTTCATATTTTGTTGATATTAAAATTAGACTATAAGTACTACGATCTCTGTGATTTCAGTTGAAGGTTGTTGCTGAATCTATCTGGGTTAGTTAAGTTTGGCCTAATTTGAATGTGGGTGGGTCTGATTTTAGATCTTGGAGACGTGGGTTTGGGTTGGATTTGAAAAAAGTTTTGTTGTATGACAATCTATCTGTTGTTCTGTTCTGGGTATACGCTCCTCCTTTCTTTTTATTATTATTCATTTTTTATTGATTAATTTTTTCCCTTTTATTTTCAATCTTAATACCTTTTGCTATTCTATTCTTGGTTATGAACTGGGTATTCTCTGTTCTTGCTTGTAGAGTCAAAGGTTGACTCCACCGGTGACCCTGACAGCATCGCCGTTTGTGAGGTATCTATGCTCTTTTGCATCCATTGGCTAGGTTTCTTAGGGTTTAGAATTGCCAACACTCAAAAAAAATATGGTCTAATGTCCAGAAAGTGTCACCCTAGGTAAATAGACAATATTTTTGAACAAAAAAATGTACGGGAACTTGCAATATCACGGAATGTCCTTATGCCAACGCTTTTGTTTATTTATAGTGACATAGTAAAATTTGTCAGTATAGGATAATTTAGCAACATTTCTCTGACCTTTACCGACAATTTTAAGGTGTCGTCAAATGAACTTGAAAATAACACTACAATATGATATGCCAACACTTTTGTGAGGAAGGACAACGCTTTTCATTAATGCATTTTTTTCTTTTTTGACAACATTTTAGTACATAATTACAACATTTTTCAAACTTTACATTGTCCTTTTTATCAACACTTTTTAATTATCAGATAATACTTATTAATTTAACATTTGATGTTAATAGCAACTTATTTGTATAGAACAGACAGCATACCAACACTTTTATCATATATTTGTAATCCTGTGAAATCAAAATACAATTACTTCAACAATCATAAATTAATTACCTCCATAATTCATTAAGATGTCTCATAATATAACAAAAATCACACTAAAACATCTAAATCTTTAACATGTCTCATAATTCAATAACAAACTAAAACATTCACTTATTCAAAATACTAATAATATCTTAAGAATTAATTTCATCCACATAAATTGTAATGACATTGATAAAGTTCTACTCTTGTCTATCCTCAGAAGAAACATTATCATTCTCACTCGAACAATCACCAAATGCAGCCATATTAAGGTTTAGATTGGGATTCTCTTCTTTCAACTTCTTCATAAGCCAAGCCAATTTTTGGTTTACTTTCTCCTGCATTTCCAATTGAAGTAGGCTCCTTATTCTTGTTATTTCATCCTCGTAAGAATGGCTATCTTCGGATTTGTGCTTTGATTTTTTGGTAGTGCATGCCTACCAACAAGCCATGAAGGCCCATGGGATGACTAGCCATATAAAAGTTGACCTACGCTTTCACTATGCGTACCTGATGCACACATATCTTTAATTTTTTTTACTATAAAAGAAAGATATATATCTCTCTCACACACACATATATGAAATGTAACAACATAAAACTAGCAAGATCCCAATTTAGCAAGTCTTATGAGTCTGTAGTTCATAACATCAGGTTGGGACAGGTACTCACGCCCCTCCTTGCTTTTGCGTGTTGCAACGAACATTTCTGCCTCGGAGGGTCCTTCACCATCGCGATTTGCGAGTCTCTTTCGCAAAAGAAAAATACAACAGATATGTGAAACTAATCCATTTTCTTTGCAATCATTATTAGAATTACAACAAAAATCTCGTTGTATGCATATATGCAATCAACGTTTTAATAACCACTGTCATAAGAATTCTCCAGTGCCTTTCTTAGTGCTTTGGATTTTAAGGAACACTACAAAAGATAGAAAATACAGAGGTAAACCAAATACAATGAAATTATTGCAATGATAGCGGATGAAATTGTGTCATTACATGTTGCTGCTATTTCTCATCAATGAAATTAGCTTTAAGTACTGGCCCCAAAATAAAAGGAAAACAATGACATATTACCTAACCCAACTGATTTGAGTTATACAATGTTTTTACATTAGTTGGATAAAAATCCATAATCCATTGCTGAACAACCCTACGCAGCAATCAAACCAAATAAATACGACTTACACATATCCAAGACAAGGTTTTTTTATCAATAAACTTAACACGTTTCGCTAACATCAAAATCATTAATGCGAGTGCCATCCAATAAACAATCAAGCTCAACATGGGATAGAATTTTTTTTTCCTTTTTTTGAATCTTTTCCTTCAATTTCTGAGTTATGCAAGTGATTGATTTAAGCAAGCCTAATAATTTTTGGATTCACACATAACAATACAAAGAATACTATTTTTTCCCATTACATACACAAAGAATACATAATGTGATACATTTTACATAAGAATAGTAGAAAGGATAATTCACAAGCAGTTCTTAAATCATTGAGAACTCATAAATTCAAACAAACTGCAGCTATAACTGCAACACGATACGATAAAATTTTAGTTTTTCAGCAGGTGAAGATTCATGAGTACGGTTAAAAACCGACTATACAGTTAAAAACAACTCATCTAATAATTGGTCTTCGATTCCATGATTGCCGAGTCCCTCATTACAACACAATAAGCTATGCAAAAAACCTTCATGTTGGTAATAATAAAAGAGTACTTTTTGTTATTTCCAACTAAGAATGGTTTAAAAGTTACATAACTAGTTAAGAACTATTTGGTTCAACTTGAAGAAATATCAACAAAAAAGAACAAGAATCACATATAATAAAATTCAAAAATAAGCACAAAAAATAGATTAACAAAAATGGATATGAAATTAATGCATAAAGATTCTCTTACTTAATGTTTCAAAAAAAAAAAATACATAAAGATTCTCTTACATAAAAAAGGTTCCTTTTTTTTCTAGTTATGGTAAAACTGCAATTTTCCAGATCTTATCTTGTAATTATCCTCTTTTTGTATCTTATAATTACTATTCTGAAGTTCATGATATCTAGTATTTGACGATACCTGAATTTTTTGTGTGGTGCTGAACTTATATCTAGAAAGACACTAAGGCGGATGGTACAGTATGTGAAGGACAGGAAGTTCTACATGTGCGTGCATATGGCTCGTTATTTATTACATAAGGTAATTCTCTCCCTTGACTGGATTTGTGTAGACACATAGAGACATCAAGTGGAATTGGAAAAAAAACTTATATAAATGCTTTATTATGTAAAGTTATAATTTTGGTAGTTATAACTTGAAATTATTGGTCAATATTATTCTAGAATATTACTTAAAGTGCACTACACAGATTCTTACTATTGAAATATTTGAAAAAATTCTCAATAATTTATATGTCAATTAAAAGACAACGCAGGCTACTAAATTAGACTGCTCAAGTTCAGTGAATGAACCTGGTATTCTTTGCT
Organism: Euphorbia pulcherrima; assembly: GCA_947683365.1. Lineage (NCBI taxonomy): Eukaryota > Viridiplantae > Streptophyta > Magnoliopsida > Malpighiales > Euphorbiaceae > Euphorbia > Euphorbia pulcherrima. The sequence goes on from CANTUS010000009.1 coordinate 26,904,182, forward strand.
ATGCACCTTTGTTTGTAGTGTTTATGTCTTGTTTTAGACGAAAGAAGTCCCCAATCTCGGCCTAGAACGAGTAAAATATGAAAAATGCTTTCATGCAGCAAACAAATAACCAATCTTACTAAAACAAGCTTGAAAAGTTACAACTTCAAACAAAAAAGGTTGAAACCAAACACAATCAGTAGATAACAAATTTTTTAACAGATTTTACCCAATCTGTATTACCTATCAACATATTGTACCATCCATTAAACTTTATTTATCGAACAGATACTCAACACAATCTACCGTATATATAAATTAAGCATACTTAAGCAGAGCTCACAATCTTGTTGTTGCTCTACGTTTCATATATGGCTTTTCGATATTGATAGAAACATACATGAAAACCATAAACGCCAAATCACACAAGAAAGGTCAAACATAATACTATATTACTATTAACTCAAACAAATTCGCCAAACAAAAAGATTTACATTCAAAACCCTAACATCAAATAATTGAGCAGATGATTCAAATTCTTACCAAAATCGCAGGTGAGATGGTGAGATTGCTTGAAATCGCAAGTCCGACGATGAATCGGTGAAATCGCAAGTGAGATGCAGATTGTATGGCGCAAAAGATGAAATGATTTCTACCTACTGCCGGATTTGAATCACAACGGAAAAGCTGGTGAGAAATTGGGGAAACGAACGAATTAAGAGTTAGATTGGGGATTATTCGAATTGAGAAAAATCAAGAGTGAATGGTGGTTTTGATGAGAAGCTGGTTGTGAAATTGGGGATTATTCGAAAAATGCAGATGTGAGAGAATGAAATTGGGAATATTAGGTGATGTGGCTTTTTTATTTTCATTTATTTTCATTCTTTAATTATTTACGAAAATTGAACGGCGGAAAACTCTTGAAAAAAAACTGCTGTCCCCTTTCTTATATTTTTTTGGGTGTTTTTTACTCAATGTTTAACACATAAGTCATGTATAGGTGAAAGAAAAAGAAAAATAGGAAAAATAAAAATATATGTAAGAAAAAGATGTCAAGTGTAAGATACTAAGTGGAGGAAAACTCAAAGGAATACAAAAAAGGGGACAACTGATTTTTTTTCCGAAAACTTCCTGCTCTAATTCCATATTTTTTTTTCATTTTTTTTGCCAACACTTTCTAATATGTTATAATTATGTTATTATAGTTAGGCTTTTGTCAACATTTACATATAACTATTGGCAAAGCCTAATTATTCTATCTAATTCATAACACTCAATGGCCAACACTTTAATTGTTTTGCTGTTAAAGCCAATCTATGATGTAGTGGCATATTATTGGTCCCTGTGAGGGTTTTTATAAGGTTAGAGGGGGTGAATGACCATTTTTTGCGGAATAAAAAGACTTTAAACAGTCTTAGTGTAGCGTGTTTGATTATGATCTGGATGATGGATCCGGATGATGCAGTTATGACAATATAATGAAAAATTAAAGAGTTAAAGAAATCAAACACAAAGGTTTTTATCCTGGTTCGGCCCCGCCTACTCCAGTCCCCGGAGTTTCCTTCCTCCGAGCTTTTCCACTTGTGGATTCCTTTCCAACTGACAGGAATCAAGTCTTACAACTTGTCTCCGAATGGTAACCCCTTTCGGATGTAGGATATACCACTTGAAGCACCAATTCCTAGCTGAGTCCTCCAGTCTTTAGTAGGATATACCACTTAGATTTCTACCCCGAATCTAAGTTAAGGCCTGCAGGGAGATCCCACTCAAAGCACCAACTTTAAGTTATATCCCAATCTCACAACTCACCCAAGTTGGAGATCCTTACACTTGTTTTCACAAAGGTTTTGGTTTTGGATTTCCTTAAGTTTAGAACTCACTGAGGAATCCTTACAACAGATTTGGAATTGTTTGATTCTTGGAGGGATGTGATTGCTGATTGCTTTAAGCGAATGTTCTTGTTAATAGCTTTTTCCAAATTAACCAGCCAACCTTCTAAATGTGTGGAGCTTCCCTTTTATATGATCTGTCATAAATGTAGCCGTTGTGGGTTGTTGAGCTTGAGTTTTAATCTTCACCCTTGATCAGGTTGAATGTGGCGCTTCCGGAGCATCGATCAATCCGTTAGACAGTAGTTTGACCCATTTGAATTCTTGGGATTGAGGCTGAAAAGATGTCAGTGATCGTTTTTCTTGTATTTTAGTGTCACGCTAACTTTTATACCAGCAATGTTTTGGTGTGAGCTCCACGCACCTCCTTATTGGTCTAGGTGCAAAAGGTTGTTAGCTTTTTCTGTCCGCTGTCAGTCCTTTTGTCCTTTTTCTGAAAAGTGCAAGCTGTCACTTTTGTCTTATTCATGGGGAAATGATCTTTGACTTTGTGGACCAAAAGGTGAAGGGAAAAGTTATCTTTGAAACTTTTCCCATTTTCTTTAAGTGTGAGTCTTTCGGATGTCTTAAGTTTGTCTTTTTTTGGAGCTAATGCAATCAGTTCTTTCAAATCCTGATCTTGAAGGATTAAAGTTTGTTTCCTTTCCAAACTTTATCCTGGTAGTTCCAGTATTCTGCTTAGGTACTTGATGTCCTCAATGGATGACCTTGTGGTTGGATCTTGTCCGGATGTTTCCATTCGGATTTAGGAGTTTATGTTTTTGTTTCTTTCCAACTTGATTCAGATATTTTAGTTCAATTTTATGATCCGGATCATTGTTTCCTAACAATCTCCCCCATTTGATGGAAACAAAAACTAAGCACAAGGGAATGGAGTATATATGAGCTAAGTATGATTCTTGATACTTAGTCATTTACAAGTTTTACTCCCCCATAATTCAAGCATCCTAGCGCCCTCAATGTTTTTGAATTCTAGCTTCTAATATTTTTATAGCACAGTTTCAGAATGTACTTTAGAAGCAATTTTTCAGAAACTAGATATTCACTATATACTTTTGCTGTTAATAATAGTTAACATCAATGAAGTGCAGGATTACAAATACAGAGATATATAAGTGAATCTAGCTATTACAAAATTTTACATTGAAGAATAAGCTAGTCTAATTTCCTCCTGATGGTCCTCCCTCCTTTTCCTTGCCCTTGCTTGTCCCTTCCCCTTGCTGACTTTTCTCCCCCTTTTTGTTTTCAGCTTGAGGATCGGTTACCATATAGGTTCTGTTATCCCAGGCTTCTTGCCAAGATTTGGAGTATATAGAGTAGTCAACATTGCCTTTGCTCCTCTCATCAATGATTTGATCAACGATTGCAGGAGTGAGGTAATAGGGTCCAATGGCTTTCTTCAGTTGAGTATATGTCTGTTTGATAGCAGGATGGATGTGGAGTAGTAACTCTTGATCTTTCTTGTCAAAGTAAAGGAATAGTGCCTTTAATAGAGTTGTCACTCCCTTTTGTCAAAAGAAGCCAGAGTCCCCGATGACTTGGATAAGATTGTGGAAGACCGGAAAGAGTTGGCTCTCCAAAATTGACAGTGCAGAGGAAGATCCGGATAAGGAGAGGTTATTTATTCTAGTTTGAAGGAGAGTTATTTCCTCGCTGGATGTTATAAATGGATTCCGTTTGAAGCGATATCTCCTTTGTAATTGAGGCTTTCCAATCATTTATTATTTTCTCTAATCCGGCTAGGCGACTCCCCATCTCTTCGCCCATATCATCCATCATTTTCTCTTGGATTTTAGGGAGAGATTCATCCAGGAAGTCAACAAGCATCTCCTTGACTGCTTGTTGGTCTTCTCCCAACTCTGTGATGGTGGGTTTAAGATCCTTCACAGCAATGAATTTTGACAAGTTTTCAAACTTGGTATCCTGATAGGCCTTTATTTCATCTGATAGCTCGGAGGAGGAGGAAGCAATCTTGTCAAGAACTGGTCCATAGTTGTTTGATGCCAATGTGTTTGCTTGATCAGCAGTCCGGTTGGCTGGTATAATACCATACTTAAGCTCAGAGATTATTGGTTTTATTTAAGACAAGGAGGCGTCAGCAATTGCACCTGGAGAGGGAAAATCTAGAACTTTTTCTTCAATCTTTTTTACTGAGTGCTTTATTTCTCCCAATTCCTGCTTCAAATCTAGACCAGAAGCTTGTTCAAGCATTACTTTTTCAATAGTTCTCAGATGGATGCAGATGTTCCGGAGACTCTGCTTTATATATCCTTCCTCATTCTCCTCTTGAGTAGCTTCTTTTAATAGTTTAAGTGTTGCTGCAACTTTAGCTTCTTTTGTATTGACTCCTGGTATTCTGATAGGGGGTTTGTCTCCGAATGAGTTGAAAGAGTCATCTCCGGATGAGTTGGGAGAACCTCTGCTTTCTTCTTCTTCTTCTTCTTCTTCCTCCATTTCACCTGACATCTCATTCTTCTTCTTTTCCACCCTTTCCTCTGGACTAGCCTTGCCTTAGGGTCCACTTCAGAAGGGTTCCCTTTGGAACCCAGACTTTGTCCATCCTCCGGAATAAGGTTATCCGGGTTAGGCACTGGTTCCTTAGACACATTTTGATTTTCAGTGTCTATGTTTTCCTTGATTTTACCAACTGTGTCATCACCAACAGTAGGTTCAGCATTAACATAAGAAAGAGTTGCGATAGAAGTTACCTCACTGATTTGCGCTTGGAGTAGGATGTTTGCATCTTCTCTTCTTACTTCATTAGTTTCCACCACTACCCCCGGATAACAGGAAATGTCCTCCATCGCCCCTATATTTTCCTTTTAAGGACTTTTGATAGGTGTTGGAAATGTCCTCAACACCCTCTATATATGCCTTTATAGGATTTTAAATACCTCCCCCAGGACTTATTTTAGTTTGGATTGAAAGCTCCACAAATAACAGTTTTTCCAGTAGAGGTTCAAATCTTGGTAGAAAGGGGAAAATCTCTGCTTCCGGATCCCTGGTGATTTTTTCCAGATCTACTGAATCAATTCGGATGGGTTGAGTGCCGAAACTACTCCCGGGTCCTTCTATTGTGAGCTTTTTATTGATTGCAGTATTTTCCTTCATGGCTTGCCTTATCTCTTCAAACTGCGGATCATCCAGTTGTATCGCCTCAGTGGATCCAGGCACATTTTTGCCTTTTACAACCCTGACCTTAGCCAATTCCTCCATCACTACTCTGGTGGCTGCTTCCTCATCAATCACAATAGCAGCAGGCTTTTTAGCCTTCTTCTTATGCTTTTGAGCTTGGACTGCTTCATCAAATGTACAACCCTTTCGAGTGAGTTGCTTCTTTAGCATAGGGGCCTCGTCCTTTGTTTCCTCCTCATCAGACCCATGCTCCTCTATCAGCATCTCTATTATCTTTCTCTTCTGCCCCCTTTTGATATCCTTTCCTAATCGCAGCAGCAGCCACTGCGATGGTCTCTCTTGCTTTCAGATCGCATATAGTCTTTTTCAGTTTGTCAGCAGCTTTGATCAATCTGCTTCTGGACTTGGGCTTTTCCGTGGATTTGGCCAAGAGCTGGGTTAGAGTTTTAGCATCTTCATTATCTTCCTCCTCTACTGGGACCAAAGCCAATTGTTGTTAGACCTTTAACTTAGTTGTTCTTGGCTTCTTAAGAGCAGGGGCAATAGCATCCGGATTTTAGCTTTCCTTGCTCTACTCTTCTTCTCATCTCTAAGCTTTTTGGCCTCCTCCTCATTCCATTTTTCCCTAAAACTTAGTCTTCTGAAATTCTTCTCCAGAATTTCTTTTCCTTGAACTGCTTTAAAACCAGTAAGATTCACTTCATGTGCTATAAGGATCCGGGTAATGAGTGCTATATGAGTTTACATGGTTCTTGAGAAAATTGATAATCAGGACTGGCATGTTGATTTCCTTGCATCCAATCCATTGTTGCATCACGCAGTGTTGGAAGGTAGATACTGTAGTTAAGGATCCCTTCCGGATTAGAATAAGCTTTGCCATAATATGTTAGAGAAATCTTGGGGTTTCTGGGAAGTGAGTTGAGAACTTGTCACCAAAGTCTCTGAGGTGTAACCATAACTTTGAGTCGTATTCCACCTTTAATTCATCTCCATCAGTCCGTAGTAGTAGTCCGGAATTCTTCGTGCTGAGGTATTTCTCAAAGAAGGCTGGAGTGATTGTAATTTCTTTCCCTTGAACTTTAGTTTGCAAGGCATCAAAGTAATTGTGGGCTCGGAGGTTGTCATAAAATTCTTTGACCAGTTCAGGATAGGTTGGGCAATTTATTTTGAGAAAATCGTACAAGTGCTGGTCTTTTATGAGTATTGAGTAGGGGGTAGTTTCGAACAAAAAGTTGTTGCTTAGGAAATCCATGGGGATAACTGAGTCTTAGGATTTGCAGTCTATAGGGATGAAATCTTTATCTTTCAAATTGGATTCTGAGAAGATGTTTTGGGTAGGAAGCATTTTAGGTCCTTCCCTACTCATAATAGCAGCCATTTGAAAAATATTGAAGGAATTAGGGTTCTAAGTTTTGAAAATTGTAGAGTAATAGTACTTAGTTGCTTGCGTGAAGAAGAAAATGAGTTTTGGGGGGTTATATAGATTTTTCAAAATGAGGGTATTTTGGTAATCCGGACGGCGGTAATTTGGCTGGATTAATGACATGGCAATCGGATTTTTAGGAGAGGTAAATTCAGTTTAACCGGAGAATGGGAATGGTTTATTTTAAAAACAAACTGTCAAATTTACCCCGCGTGTAACCCCCATTAGACGTTTGAAATTCAAAAAGTGACAGTTACCTTTAAGCGCTTTCACTGCTATATGTCATTACTGTCTACTGACGTGGCAGTGTTTCTTCCGGAATTGATTTTTCTTCTATGCCTCTTCTCTTCCGGATTAATTTTCTTGCTAAGGATGCGATTTGATTTTGAACTGTCTTTCGGATTAACTTCATATTGGATTGGACATTCCAATTGACTCCCTTAGCTTTCCAAATTGATCTTTACTCAGTGGCTTAGTAAAGATATCTGCTCTTTGTTTATGTTGGGAACTGATAGTCAAATTGAACATGCATAATAGGCATGACGGAAATTCAAAATTTTGTCCATGCCCCCAGGAACTCTTAATAGATGCATATAAATTAAATAAAGCCTTAACTACCTAGGTTAACATGCAAAAGGGGCTAGGCATACAATAATTCTAAATTATATCCTACCATAAAATTTTATATTAAACATATTATAACTCTAAGTTATAATTTAAATATAAAATAAACTAAGCATGCATTATAATCTAAGCATAATAATTATTAAGTCTATACGCTTAAAAGAAAACACCTAATAATTAAAAGAGAAAAATAAAGACGTACCAGTTGAAGCGTGCTTTTAGCAGAACCTCCCCGCACAAGCCTCCAAGTGTAGGATAGCCTCTCTGAGTATCCACACGAACCCCACCAACCAAAACCTACCAATGAGGAAGAACCGAAGAACTTTGAGTAGTTGCTAGGCCACTCCAAACTCCCACCTGAAAATGTAATCTAAAATATTCAAGTTCCACTTGAATCGGTATATTGAACAATGGAGAAGGGAGCCCCTTTTTATAGGTGGAGCAAAAGCTCCACCTAATTAATGCGGGATGGGTAAATACCCATCCCGCCCATGAGAAACACGCAGATCCTAGTAGATTCGCATGTCCCCCACGCTGACCCGGCTTGCACAACAAGCCGGGTCTGCTTGCCACATAAGGAAGGCTCTTACGAGCCTGCCTTGTCCCGCGCCCTTTATGGGCTGTGCAAGTGCTGCTTGTGTAGTGCTTGTTCAGGCCAGGCCATATGCCCCCGCAAGCTGGGCTTGCACGGTATGCGGCCCATGAGTGCACCATGCACTCATGTGGCCTTTTTGTCATATGCCCCGTAAGCCCATTCGGGCTTTCGGGGCCTATGTGCGCAGGGTCTAACCCTCGCTTTGGCAATCCGATTTTTTTAGCTCTCAATATTTTATTTGATGACCCTAATAAATTAGTTTTTGGTCAAAATAAAATTCCTTGGCATATTTAAAAATGATCCGATCATTTTTTAAATAATTAAATAATAATTCAATCATTATTATGTTATATTTTCGTAATAGAATAAATCTATTAATCCTTTACTCAGTTCGATGAAGGTCCAATGTGTGTGACCTTATAGGATCCCAAAGTATTGAGCTGTTAAGGCTTGACCAACCCTTGTTCTAATAGAACCATTGGCTCTAAGTTCTAGACCGTGAATAGAACTTTATTACCTTAAACGACTGTAGTACGCCTCTAGCAAGGGTCTACCAACCCCCATTACTTGGAACATCATTTATGCTTATGACTTAATCCCGGTTAATGCAATAGTTATCCAGCGCAATAACTTCCTTCCATTCTTTAATATTAGTACCATCTGGTTTATAGGGTTCGGTTAAAGTGTTAACCCACTAATATCGAGGTTGCTCCAAGCTATCCTAGTAATTTACTTGTTACCGAAGTGTATTGCCTTTTACCATAGTGTGTTTGACTAGAACCCTATATTAAACACATACTCTTTTACCATTTCTATCAAACACATACTCTGATCAGAGGTTTATGGCAATCATCACTTTAACAAGTGGCCGTGTACAACTCCTTAATATATCTGGAGCGATGGATTCTTTTTGACTACTCAGCTTACCAACGTGCTGTCATTACTATACCCATAATCACCCGTAACACCCTAAATTAGTGAGTGTATAGGAATGACCCAAAGCATAGCAATAGTACCACAAAAGGTAACTAGTATCTCAAGTATGAGGATATTCGCAAAGCGTATTGCATGAAGATAAACAATATCACATTGATATATATACCAAGTGTTTATCTTACTGTGGTCTCCAATATATCTCCCAAATATATCCATGTGTCAAACTTAAGGCACCACCTTCAGTCCTTAGGAGATTAACTGCTTGGACCCTTTCCAAGAAAGTTGACCACATGCTAGTCTTTCCGCTTCATCAATATCCTTTCTTGATGAAACTATGACTAGGGATAGTTTAGACATAATCATAATTGCACATGAAGCAGGTTCCACCAAATATAGTCCAACTATAATTTCTCTGACTTCATGCTATGATACATCAAAGTAATTGACCACATTGAGATCACCAATAAATCCCTTTAACCAGACAGCTTCTTTTGCTACTTCACATGCAGCAATGTATTCAGATTCCGTGGTTGAATCAGCAATAGTTTCTTGCTTGGAACTCTTCCAGCATACCGCCCCTCCATTTAACTCATACACAAACCTCGACTGAGACTTAAAGTCATCCTTGTCAGATTGAAAACTCGCATTAGTGTAACCTCCAATTGTGAGGTCACCTTCTTCATATATCAAAAACTCATCCTTAGTCCTTCTCAAGTACTTAAGAATTTCCTTGAATGGCCATCTAGTGCTTTTCACCTAGATCTGACTGATATCTGCTCGTAATCATCTGGCCTAGTACATATCATAACATACATGATGGATCCTATCGTGGATGCATAGGGTATATCCTTCATTCGCATTCTCTCCTGAGCTGTCTTCGGACACTTAGCCTTAGATAGGTTAATCCCCTTTGTCATCGGGAGATAACCTTTCTTAGAATGCTCAAGGTTGAACCTATTCAATACCTTGTCTATATATGTACTTTGAGAAAGACCTAACAGCCTCTTGGATCTATCCTTATAGATCTTATACCTAGTACAAATGCTGCTTCACCAAGGTCTTTCATGGAGAATTTTCTTGACAACCATACTTTTAACATTTTAAAGAAGAAAAATATCATTTCCTATTAGTAGAATGTCATCGACATAAAATACTAAGAAAACGATTGCACTCCCACTAACCTTCTTGTAAACACAAGGCTCATTAACGTTTGGACAGAAATCCGGTTCGCGGATTGTTTGGTCAAACCTGATATTCCAACTCTTGGATGCCTGCTTAAGTCCATAAATGGATCCTTACAGCTTGCATACCTTCGAGCCATTCTAAATGTAAAACCCTCAGGTTGTATAATATACACGTCCCGGTCTAAATCCCCATTCAGGAATGTTGTTCTAACATCCATCTACCAGATCTTATAATCGTAATGAGCAGCAATGGCGAGGAGTATCCTTATGGATTTAAGCATATATACCGATGAGAAAGTTTCATCATAGTTAATACCTTCACGTTGACTATAACCTTTTGCAACCAACCTTGCTTTATAGGTAATTACATTACCGTCCATCTCAGTCTTCTTCTTAAAGACCCACTTGCTCCCAATTGGTCTAAACCTCTTGCAGTGCATCAACCAAATTCCAAACTTGGTTTTCATACATGGAATCCATTTCTGATTTCATGGATTTTAACCATTTATCAGAATCTGAGCTTTTCATTGCCTCATCATATATCCTTGGTTCATCATCCTCCATGAGATATAGTTCCTTATCATCGGTGATGATAAACCCATATCTATCGGGACCCTTATGAACACGACCTGATCTTCGCAATGATTGTGTTTGGATAGGTTGTTCTTGGATCACAATTTCTTGTGTATCTAGAACGGGGTCAATCATTTGATTGTCTGCTTTCTCCTCTTGAAATTCCAGTTCAATATTGTTCCCACTGACTTTTGCAAGTAAGTGTTCCTTTTCCAAAAAGTGAGTATTTCGAGACACAAGTACCTTTTGTGCTTCGGGTTGGTAAAATAGATATCCAATATTTCCTTTGGATATCCAATGAACAAACACTTGTCAAATTTGGCGTTAAGCTTATCTGACGCTATCCTCTTTACCATAGCAGGACAACCCCTTACTCTTAAGTGAGTTAAAGATGGCTTCTTATTACACCATCTTTCGTAAGGTGTAAAATCAACTGATTTAGAGGGCACTCTATTTAATACATAAACTGCGCTCTCCAGTGCATATCCCCAAAAGGATTTACTGAGATTTGCATGGCTCATTATGGACCGAACCATATCTAATAAAGTCTGATTCCACCTTTTCGTTGTGTTGGGGCGTATAAGGAGGGGTCCATTGGGAAACTATCTTGTTTTCCTTTAGATAATCCTGAAACTCCTGATTTAAGTATTCTCCACCTCGATCTGATCAAAGTTTTTTAATACTTTCCTCAAGCTGTTTCTCTACTTCAACTCTGAATAGTTTGACCTTTATAAAACTTTTAGACTTATGCTTCATTAAGTACAAATAACCATATCGTGAATAATCATCAATAAAGGTTAGGAGTATCCTCCTAGTGCCTGAACACTTCATTGGACCACACACATCAGTATGTATAAGTTCCAATGTACTCGTGGCCCGTTCACCCTTTCCTTGAAAGGGTATCTTTGTCATTTTTCCTCTTAAACAAGGTTCGCAATCACCATAAGATTCCTAGTCTATTGGGCCCAAGTCTCCATACTTATGCAACTTGGTTAAGCAATCTTTGTTTATGTGGCCTAAACGACAATGCCATAAGTAGAAGGAATTCTCATTATCTAATTTAACTTTCTTCATATTGTTTATATTGAAAAGTTCTATTTTAGTATCAAGAACATAAATGCCACATTTCAACATTCTATAACCATAAAGAACATTATTCAAGCTAATCTGATAATTATTATTCAAAAATAAAATTTCAAATCCTTCTACTGCTAAACACGCAACAGATACAATATTCTTAGTAACACTTATGTAGTAACAATTATTTAAAACTAAAACAAGTCCCTTTGGAAAAATAAGATTAAAGCTTCCTGCGGTTAATGCAGCAACTCTGGCTCCATTTCCCACATGCAAGTCCATCTCCCCTTTTGCAAGTCTTCTACTGTTCCTTAGTCCCTACGCAGAACTACAAATATGAGAACCACAACCAGTATCTAATACCCAAGTGGATGCACGCTAAAAAGTAGCAAAATTTTCAATTACAAACATACCTGCAGTAGATGCCTCTGCAGGCCTCTTCTTCAAATGGTCAGAAGCATAAGCTTTGCAATCCCTCTTCCAATGTCCCGGTTTCCCACATTAGAAGCAGACATACTTAGATGCCTTCTTTTCTTTCTTCTTTTTACTGATTCTCTTCTTGGCACCAAGTGCCTGCTTCTTCTTCTTAGAAGCCTTGCCTTTCTCAACCAATAGTAGAGGTTTTTAATCTTTCTTGATCTAAGGTTCTACTATTTTTAGCATGTTGATTAATTCAGGGATAGTAGAATTAATCTTGTTCATGTAATAGTTAGTCACGAAGCCTAAGTAACTATCTATCAAGGACATCAACACAAGGTCAATGCTCAAGTCGTGATTCATCTAGAATCCCAATCGATTCAGCTTCTCAAGGTATCCTAAGAGTTTTAGTGGATGCTGAGAGGAAGAGGTGCCAGCCTGCATCTTGGTTCCAAAAAGGAGCTTGGAGGTCTCATACCTCTCTATCCTTTCTCGCTCCGAAAAAAGCTCTTCAAGATGGAGAACCATGTCCTCCAAGGGCATGTTCTCATGTTGTTTCTGAAGCTCAGGATTCATGGACCCCAACATGGTACATATGGCAGTCTCACGATCTTTCCTGTGCTTCAACCAGGCATCATGTTCCATATAATCCTCAACATCAGGTTCAACATGGAAAATTTCACTTAGAACATAGGCAATTCCCTTGAATCTAAGAACTATTCTCACAGGTCAGAACCAATCAGACTAGTTCGAGCCATTCAATTTTGTGTCAAGTAAGATATGGAGATTAACATTGGAAGTCATTTTTAACCTAAGATATAAGAAAAGAAAATGAGTTTAAATATTAGTTTAAGTACATGCATTTAATATAAGGTCTTTTAATTAAATACATTTGTCCTACTATTTTCTTCAAAATTTACAATAGCTCATTCCATTGAATTCGGGAATTTAAGCCCAGCTAGATTTCCTAGTAGGTAGCATCTATAACTAGTTTATTACGACCCCCAATTTTATGAGTCAAGTTGTATTAGAAAGTTATAGTTGGAATCCCATTCCATTTGCATCGCATGCAATTGCTAACATTCAAGTTCCCTAATCACAAGGGACGTGTGCTCTTATATTAGCATCTCCTTGAATATGTCTCAGATCTGGGCCTAGCCCCCAATTTTATGGTGGACTACCCCAGTTCTGTTAAGGCAGACCCTATCCCAAACATTACAACCAATTAATGTGGAATAGAAGGAACGCTTTGCGTAGCACTTTGATAGCCCAAAGAGACCGTACTATAAATTTGAGTAAGGAAGACTATAACTTGCCTTAATATATTTGCTTTGGGATTTTATTGGTGTTAAACGTCTCACCCAATCTACGTTTTTATCAGATGAACATATTTATAATAACTTATATTAGTTAAGGGTATTTTAGAATTAATTTATAAGGTCCAACCTTAGGTGGGTTCAAGCTCTTTATTGTAATTATTCCACCAACCTAGATTCTATGCCAAATAATTAACACTTTTATTTGTTAAAATTATATTGCATTTCCTTTAAGCTTTTATTCAATAAATTTAATTTTTACTTTGTTATGGAAACATATATAAGCACCATCTTATATGCTAGAAATAAATTAGCCCGTATTAATCCCCCGGTTGGTCAATTCAAGTTGCACCAATATAGGTTCCCAGGTAGGAGAGGTGCCCTTGAAGTGAGTAGACACCAAGTTCAATCCTTAGCCAGAACAAATACGGGCACAAACTTGAAGACCAATGGATTCTCTTGAACTAATAAATTTCGTTCTTCCAATTCATGTAAATTGGAAGCATCTATAACCCATGTAATTTAAATAGATTATTGACACTTGTATAATTTGAGTAAGTTGAGTAGGCTTATTCAAAATTTGAAGAAGAAGCCTGCACTACTTTTCCGCGTGAATCCACTTGGGTATTAGATACTGGTTGTGGTTCTCATATCTGTACTTCTGTGCAGGGACTAAGGAATAGTAGAAGACTTGCAAAAGGGCAGATGGACTTGCGTGTGAGAAATGGAGCCAGAGTTGCTGCATTACGTAGGAAGCTTTAATCTTATTTTGTCAAGTGGACTTGTTTTCCTTTTGAGTAATTGTTACTACATAAGTGTTACTAAGAATATTGTATCTGTTGCGTGTTTAGCAGCAGAAGGATTTGAAATTTTATTTTTGAATAATAATTTTCAGATTAGCTTGAATAATGTTCTTTATGGTTATGGAATGTTGAAAGGTGGCATTTATGTTCTTGATACTAAACAGAAGTTTTCAATATAAACAATGTGAAGAAAGTTAAATTAGATAATGAGAATTCCTTCTACTTATGGCATTGTCGTTTAGGTTACATAAACAATGATCGCTTAACCAAGTTGCATAAGTGTGGAGACTTGGGCCCAAAAGACTTGGAGTCCTATGATGATTGCGAACCTTGTTTAAGAGGAAAAATGACAAAGTTACCCTTTCAAGGAAAGGGTGAATGGGCCACGAGTACGTTGGAACTTATACATACTGATGTGTGTGGTCCAACGAAGTGTTTAGGCATAAGGAGGATACTCCTACTTTATAACCTTTATTGATGATCATTCACGAAACGGTTATTTGTACTTAATGAAGCACAAGTCTGAAAGTTTTGAAAAGTTCAAACTATTCAGAGTTGAAGTAGAGAAACAGCTTGAGAAAAGTATTAAAACACTTTGATCAGATTGAGGTGGAGAATACTTAAGTCAGAAGTTTCAGGATTATCTAAAGGAAAACAGGATAGTTCCCCAGTGGACCCCTCCTTATATCCCCCAACACAACGGAGTGTCAGAAAGGAGGAATTATAGTTTATTAGATATGGTTTGGTCGATGATGAGCCATGCAGATCTCAGTAAATCCTTTTGGGGATATGTACTGGAGAGCGCAGTTTTTGTATTAAACAGAGTGCCCTCTAAATCAGTTGATTTTATACCTTATGAAAGATAGTGTAATAAGAAGCCACCTCTAAGTCACGTAAGAGTATGGGGCTATCCAACTATGGTAAAGAGGATATCGTCATATAAGCTTAACGCCAAATCTGACAAGTGTCTGTTCATTGGATATCCAACAGAAACTATTGGATATTTGTTTTACCAACCCAAAGCACAAAAGGTATTTGTGTCTCGGAATGCTCACTTTTTGGAAAAGGAACACTTACTTGCAAAAGTCAGTGGGAGCAATATTGAACTGGAAGTTCAAGAGGAGAAAACAGACAATCAACTGATTGACCCCGTTCTAGATACACAAGAAATTGTGATCCAAGAACAACCTATCCAAACACAATAATTGCGAAGATCAGGTCGTGTTCATAAGGGTCCCGATAGATATGGGCATCACTGATGATAAGGAACTATATTTCATGGAGGATGATGAACCAAGGACATATGATGAGGCAATGAAAAGGTCAGATTTTGATAAATGGTTAAAAGCCATGAAATCAAGAATGGATTCCATGTATGAAAACCAAGTTTGGAATTTGGTTGATGCACCGCAAGAGGTTAGACCAATTGGGTGCAAGTGGGTCTTCAAGAAGAAGACTGACATGGACGGTAATGTAATTACCTATAAAGCAAGGTTGGTTGCGAAAGGTTATAGTCAACGTGAAGGGTATTGACTATGATGAAACTTTCTCACCGGTAGCCATGCTTAAATCCATAAGGATACTCCTCGCCATTGCTGCTCATTACGATTATGAGATCTGGCAGATGGATGTTAAAACAACATTCCTGAATGGAGATTTGGACCAGGATATGTATATGACACAACCTGAGGGTTTTACATTCAGAATGGCTCGAAGGTATGCAAGCTGTAAAGATCCATTTATGGACTTAAGCAGGCATCTAGGAGTTGGAATATCAGGTTTGACCAGACAATCCGTGATTTGGATTTCTGTCCAAACGTTAATGAGCCTTGTGTTTACAAGAAGGTTAGTGGGAGTGCAGTCGTTTTCTTAGTACTATATGTCGATGACATTCTACTAATAGGAAACAATATTTTTCTTCTTCAAAATGTTAAAGTATGGTTGCCAAGAAAATTCTCCATGAAAGACCTTGGTGAAGCAGCATTTGTACTAGGTATAAGATCTATAAGGATAGATCTAAGAGGCTGTTAGGTCTTTCTCAAAGTACATATATAGACAAGGTATTGAATAGGTTCAACCTTGAGCATTCTAAGAAAGGTTATCTCCCGATGACAAAGGGGATTAACCTATCTAAGGCTGAGTGTCCGAAGACAGCTCAGGAAAGAATGCGAATGAAGGATATACCCTATGCATCCACGATAGGATCCATCATGTATGTTATGATATGTACTAGGCCAGATGTTTACGAGCAGATATCAGTCAGATCTAGGTGAAAAGCACTAGATGGCCATTCAAGGAAATTCTTAAGTACTTAAGAAGGACTAAGGATGAGTTTTTGATATATGAAGAAGGTGACCTCACAATTGGAGGTTACACTAATGCGAGTTTTCAATCTGACAAGGATGACTTTAAGTCTCAGTTGAGCTTTGTGTATGAGTTAAATGGAGGGGCGGTATGCTGGAAGAGTTCCAAGCAAGAAACTATTGCTGATTCAACCACGGAATCTGAATACATTGCTGCATGTGAAGTAGCAAAAGAAGCTGTCTGGTTAAAGGGATTTATTGGTGATCTCAGTGTGGTGCCTGAGGCAGTTGATCCAATTACTTTGTATTGTGATAATAATGGTGCCATAGCTCAGGAAAAGGAACCATGGTCTCATCAGAAAAACAGACATGTATCCAAAAAGTATCATATAATTAGGGAGATTGTGGATGCTGAGATAATAAGACTAGAATATGTTCCTACTGATCTGAACTTCGCGGATGGTCTGACGAAGCCATTGACTTAAGTCAAACATGACCAGCATGTTAAAGCATATGGATTAAGACATATGGCTAATTGGCCTTAGTGCAAGTGGGAGTTTATTGGATATGATGTATGCCCTTAAGGCAATTGCAGCGATATATCTTAATTATGTAATAGTACGAATATTTTTTTTAATTAATAAAGGCATTTAATCTTTTGTTTATATCGATGTGTTTATAAATTTATTATACCTAGTTAAAATATATTCATTGATGTATGTATGCAAAAGTCTTTGACGTATCATAGCATGAAGTTAGAGAAATTATAGTTGGACTATATTTGGTGGAACCTGCTTCATGTGCAATTATGATTATGTCTAAACTATCCCTAGTCATAGTTTCATCAAGAAAGGATATTGATGAAGCGGAAAGACTAGCATGTGGTCAACTTTCTTGGAATGTGTCCAAGTAGTTAATCTCCTAAGGACTGAAGGTGGTGCCTTAAGTTTTACACATGGATATATCTGGGAGATATATTGGAGACCGCAGTAAGATAAACACTTGGTATATATATCAATGTGTTAGTGTTTAGCTTCATGCAATAAGCTTTGCGAATTTTAGCTTCATGCAATAAGCTTTGCGAATATCCTCATACTTGAGATACTAGTTACCTTGTGTGGTACTATTGCTTTACTTTGGGTGATTCCGATGCACTCAATAATTTAGGGTGTTACGGGTGATTACGGGTATAGTGATGATAGCACGTTGGTAAGCTGAGTAGTCGGAAAGAATCCATCGCTCTGGATGTATTAAGGAGTTGTACCTGACCACTTATTAAAGTGATGATTGCCATAAACCTCTGATCAGAGTATCTGATTGATAGAAATGGTTTTAGTCAAACGCACTATGGTAAAAGGCAATATACTTCGGTAACAAGTAAATTATGAGGATGGCTTGGAGCAACCTTGATATTAGTGAGTCAACACTTTAACCGAACCCTATAAACCCGATGGTACTAATATTAAAGAATGGAAGGAAGTTATCGCACTAGATAACTATTGCATTAACCGGGATTAAGTCATAAGCATAAATGACGTTCCAAGTAATGGGGGATGGTGGACCCTTGCTAGAGGCGTAATACAGTAGTTTAAGGTAATCAAATTCTATTAATGGTTTAGCACTTTGAGCCAATGGTTCCATTAGAACAAGGGTTGGTCTAGCCTTAACAGCTCAATACTTTGAGATCCTATAAGGTCACACATATTGGACCTTCATCGGACTGAGTAAAGAATTAATAGATTTATTCTATTACGAAAATATAACATAATAATAATTGGATTATTATTTAATTATTTAAAAGATGATTGGATTGGGAGCGGACATACTTAGATGCCTTCTTTTCTTTCTTCTTTTTACTGATTCTTTTCTAAGCACCCAGTGCCTGCGTCTTCTTCTTAGAAGCCTTGCCTTTCTCAACCAATAGTAGAGGTTTCTGATCTTTCTTGATCTGAGGTTCTACTGTTTTCAGCAAGTTGATTAATTCAGGGATAGTAGAATTAATTTTGTTCACGTAATAGTTAGTCACGAAGCCTGAGTAACTATCTATCAGTGACATCAACACAAGGTCAATGCTCAAGTCATGATTCATCTCGAATCCCAATCGATTCAGCTTCTCATGGTATCCCAGGAGTTTCAGTACTTGCTGAGAGGCATAATCGTATTAGTAGAAGAAAAATATCGTTTCCTATTAGTAGAATGTCATCGACTTAAAATACTAAGAAAATGACTGCACTCCCACTAACCTTCTTGTAAACACAAGGCTCATTAACGTTTGGAACGAAATCCAGTTCACGGATTGTCTGGTCAAAACCTGATATTCCAACTCTTGGATGCCTGTTTAAGTCCATAAATGGATCTTTACAGCTTGCATACCAGTGAGCCATTCTGAGATTTTAAACCCTCAGGTTATGTCATATACACATCCCGGTCCAAATCCCCATTCAGGAATGCGGTTTTAACATCCATCTACCACATCTCATAATCATAATGAGCAGCAATGGCGAGCAGTATCCTTATGAATTTAAGCATGGCAACCGGTGAGAAAGTTTCATCATAGTCAATAACTTTATGTTGACTATAACCTTTCGCAACCAACCTTGCTTTATAGGTAATTACATTACCGTCCATGTCAGTCTTCTTCTTGAAGACCCACTTGTACCCAATTGGTCTAACCTCTTGCGGTGAATCAACCAAATTCCAAACTTGGTTTTCTTACATGGAATCCATTTCTGATTTCATGGCTTTTAACCATTTATCAAAATCTGACCTTTTCATTGCCTCATCATATGTCCTTGGTTCATCGTCCTCCATGAGATATAGTTCCTTATCATCAGTGATGATAAACCCATATCTATCAGGACCCTTATGAACATGACCTAATCTTCGCAATGATTGTGTTTTGATAGGTTGTTCTTGGATCACAATTTCTTGTGTATCTAGAATGAGGTCAATCAGTTGCTTGTCTGTTTTCTCCTCTTGAACTTCCAGTTCAATATTATTCCTACTAACTTTTGCAAGTAAGTGTTCCTTTTCCAAAAAGTGAGCATTCCGAGATAGAAATACCTTTTGTGCTTCGGGTTGGTAAAATAGATATCCAATAGTTTCCTTTGGATATCCAATGAACAGACACTTATCAGATTTGGCGTTGAGCTTATCTGACGCTATCCTCTTTACCATTGCAGGAAAGCCCCATATTCTTAAGTGACTTAGAGATGGCTTTTTATTACACCATCTTTCATAAGGGGTAAAATCAACTGATTTAGAGGGTACTCTGTTTAATACATAAACTGCGCTCTCTAATGCATATCCCCAAAAGGATTTACTAAGATCTGCATGGCTTATCATGGACTGAACCATATCTAATAAAGTCTGATTCCTCCTTTCTGACACTCCGTTGTGTTGGGGCGTATAAGGAGGGGTCCACTGGGGAACAATCCCATTTTCCTTTAGATAATCCTGAAACTCCTGACTTTAGTATTCTCCACCTCGATCTGATCGAAGTGTTTTAATACTTTTCTCAAGCTGTTTCTTTACTTTAGGATTTTATTGGTGCTAAACGTCTCACCCAATCTAGGATTTTATCAGTTGAACATATTTATAGTAACTTATATTAATTCAAGGTATTTTAGAATTAATTTGTAAGGTCTAACCTTAGGTGGGTTCAAGCTCTTTATTTTAATTATTCCACCAACCTAGATTATATGCAAAATAACTGACACTTTTATTTGTTAAAATTATATTGCATTTCCTTTAAGCTTTTATTCAATAAATTTAATTTTTACTTTGTCATGGAAACTTATATCAGCACCATCTTATATACTAGAAATAAATTAGTCCATATTAATCCCCCGGTTGGTCAATTCAAGTTGCACTGATATAGGTTCCCAGGTAGGAGAGGTGCCCTTGAAGTGAGTAGGCACCAAGTCCAATCCTTGGCCAGAAAAAATACGGGCACAAACTCGAAGATCAATGGATTCTCTAGAACTAATAAATTTCGTTCTTCCAGTTCATGTATGTAAACATCGATATAAACAAAATATTAAATGCCTTTATTAATTAAACAAAATATTTGTACTATTATATAATTAAGATATATCGCCCTAATTGTCATAAGGGCATACATCATATCCAACAGTTCATTGGTTGGGATGTATACCAATGCAACATCCTTTTTTATCACAATATCCCTGATGAAAAGATGCCTTATGTTCACATGCTTCATTCTGCTATGGAGTACTGGATTCTTTGACACATCAATAGCACTTTTGTTGTCACACATAACATCCACACATCCAGATTGAACTCCATAATCTTCTAATTATTGCTTGATCCAAAGGAGTTGAGCCACATAACTTCCAGCTGCCATATATTCTACTTCTGTAGTAGATAAAGCAACTAAAGTTTGCTTCTTGCTGTACCATGATACTAAGCAATCTCCAAGGAAATAGCAACCTCTAGATGTACTCTTTCTCTCAAGAGTATCTCTTCCATAATCTGCACCAGTGAATCCTTGAAGTGTGAAATCTCTATTACTAAGATACCATAACGCAACTTCAGTGGTTCCT